>JACGCM010000309.1:117500-4917500 GCA_014058105.1 Kingdonia uniflora
ATACCATGATAAAACAAGAGGAAGAAAAGTTCTGTGGAATTGTTTTCTTATTCCTTTCATCACTTCTGCCAAAATTTATATACAAAGGAAACCAATTCGAAAATCAATACCCAATCTCCTAAAGATATGCTAAATCACTATTATCCCAAGAATCAAGCTAAAACATATTTGACCAAAATAAACTGCTTTCCTAAACAAACATTATTTCCTAATTTACATGATTTATACAATATTTACAATAATTACAGGTGGTGAATTATAGGGAAAAAGAACATGATTAATGTTGGGCAGCACTCCACATTCAGTAATCGTCACATTAGAGAGAAGCTTAGTAAGCTCCATGTCCAACCTCACAGCCATAAGAATGTGTCTTTGGAATGATCATTTTCTTCCTGTTGTCTTTTTCTGCATTACCAGCTAATTCCAACACCTGATTTATTCCAAAAATAAAAAATTAAGGCAAACTTAATATATCTAAATAACTTTACATATTCTAGAAAGTAGAGAGTAAAAATTTAGAGCAAACCTCAGAGGTAATATACTCGACGGCTCTAGCTAGAAAAGCAGGAGCACTAGCTCCAAGTCTTTGTGCATATCTTCCTATCTTCAAATATCTTCCGATTATTCTAACTAGGGATTGAAGGCCGGCTCTCTCAGGATGTGTTACATGTTTATACTATCTACCACTGCCTGCTTTGTCTAAAAAGCCCGGAGTCCTATCAAACATATAAGTTGAGTCATTTTTAGCTGCATGCTGCATCCATGGAGATTTCCCTCCACTAGACTTGCGAGGAATTGGATGCATCTCAAACAGGAATTTTTTTTATGACCCGTTGTGAAAAGAGAAACGTGTGTTGCATGCAAAGACTTACAGTTGACAAAGGTGGAGCATGACAAAAACCTTCAGAAATTTCTCTGGGCTGGTCAATTTTTGTTCGGTATATATCTTTAAAAATAAAAGCCGCCCAATGAGGGTTCGAACCCATGACTTCTTGGTATGGGTAGCTTATATATTGGTTATAGGACATAGTTCCACATTGTAAGAAATTGGGAATTTGAAGAGATAGATACCCTCTCACCTATTCATTGGTTGTAGACATGAGTAAGTAGGAAGCATGCGAGTATGTGAGTGTACATGTGGTGGGCTTTTATTTCAACACCTTTAGACATACACCCTCTAGTCGGGATTTGGGCAATTGGTTTTTCCTGGGGCCAAGGATCTTCTCTATCTTTTTATTGAAATGTATTTTGGTGTTGGGCTTGGGCCTTAGACAAACTAGCTGTTACGCTTGACTTGGTTTTACAGTCACCAAATTTACTTCATCTTTCTATCCGTTGAGGGAATTGTGGGTTACGCGGTTCCTTGATTTACTCTCCCAAAATATCTTTTTTTCGTCTATAAAAGAAACCCTTAACCTAGTGTTTTACTTAGATCAAACACAACAGTTCGGTCTTCTCCATTTCTCTACCTCTCTGTTTACTTATCAAATTAAACGAGTTTCACGAACGAATCCGAGTACTATAGAAGTACAAAGTACTGAAGGCTTCTCTCCCTGTAAGAGGGAATCTTACTTTCCTAGACTGCCAATTTATCCGGGGGGAGACTGTGCTGTGATAAAAAAAATTTTGGGACGCGCGCAGAAACGTCTTAAAGAATGTGACACTTTCCACAACTCAACTCTACTCATGTTTCAGTTTTAATCATTATTCCAGTGCTGCTGCGAGTTCTATTTCTAGTTTAGATTACAGTTACAATTATCTCTTTTATGCTTCTTATTCATTGCTGGAAACGGGGTGGCACATTTAATTTTTCCAACAATTTTAAGACGTTCACTATACTGCTATGGAGGATGATAAAACCCAGACCACTATTTTCACTGACCAAAACAAACCCTTCAAGTTTGAAGATTTACATTTCAAACAGTGGAAGCAGAAAATGTTCTTTAATCTTACCACCATGAAGGTTGCATCTCTTACTACGACCACTAAACTAGTATTTTTGTTACCCCTAACTGTTAAAAATGCTGAAGCAATTAAAAAATAGACCGAACAAGACTTCCTTTACAAGAATTATATCCTGGATACCTTGGCTGATGATCTATATATTGATTATGCTGTAATAGATTGACCATGGACATTTGGGATGCAATTAAAAAGAAATATGACACCGAGGAGGATGGGTCGAAGAAGTATGCGGTTAACCACTACCTCAAATTTTAGATAGTCGATGGCAAATCTATAATTACCCAGTCTCACAAATTATAGATGATAACTCATGAGATTGTGCCATAAGGTATCGCGTTCAATAAGTAATTCCAGGTGGCTGTCCTCATAGACAAGCTCCCGCATGGATAATTTTTTTTTAAGAATACCCTCTGGCACAAATCGAATGAGTTTTCTATGAAAGGTCTGATTGTCCAGCTAAGGATTGAAGAAGAGGTTTAAAAATAGGATATCAAGGAAGAAATTTTGATTGTCTCAAATATTAAGAATAAGAGAAAGGCTGTTCTTAAGCCAAATAACAAAAATATGACATCGAACCAGAATCTTAAACCGAACCGGAATAAGAACAACCAGAATTAGAATAGGAACCAAAACCATGGAGGACCCTCTTTTATCGTAGCTCCTGTAACTTACTTTGTTCAATTCATTTACTTCAATCGTAATAGACTTGGCCATATAGCTAAGTCCTGCCAAAATCCAAAGCGTCCTGAACCTCCCCAGGCTCAGGCGCATGTGACCGAAGAACACTTTGTGGATATAATATCAAAGGTTAGTCTGATATGTAAAAGAGAAGGGTGGTGGGATGAATCTTGTTCTACCTGCCATGTCTATTATGACAAAACCTGGTTCAAAGCCTATACTGAGGCTGAAGATAAAAATGTGCTACTGGGAGATTCTAATACCATAAAGGTACACAGAACTGGGGACATATAACTGAATTTCACTTATAGCAGGACACTTCTACTAAAAGATATCTTGCACACTCCAGAAATGGTGATGAATTTGGCTTCTGGGATTTTTCTCAACAAGGCTAGTTTTTTGCAGACTATAAGATCAGATCAGTACATGATCACTGAGACTGGTATTTTTGTTGGCAAGGGATATGCCTGTGATGGAATGTTTAAAATTAATGTTGAAATCAATTAAATTTCTTATTCTTACTCTGTTTGTACTTTAAATTTTTGGCATGCTTGACTCTGTCATGTTAATAAGAAACTTATTAAAAATATGGGAAATCTGGTGTTGATTCCTAACTTCTCCTTGGACAACATCAAAAAATTTGTGTGTTGTAGTCAGGCAAAAATAGGGCCTCTAGACCTTATACACTCGGATATATATGAACTAGACGGTGTCTTAACTAGAAAGGAGAAATGATACTTTAATACTTTTATTGATGATTACTTACTTTTACCTTATGGCGCATAAGAGGGAAGCTCTGGAAATGTTATAAATCTTTTTAGTAGAAATTGGAAACTAATTTGAAAAGAAAATTTAATGTTTTCACAGCGATAAAGGAATTGAATATGATTCAAGTGTTTCCAATGATTATTACAAATTAAAAGGAATTATACATGAAACTATTGCACCTTACTCTCCTGAAATGAACAGTAAAGTTGAATGTAAAAACCATACCCTCACTGAACCTGTAGTTGCTATTATGGTTAGTTCAGGTTCAACCTCACATTGGTGGGGAGAAATACTTTTAAATCTATGTTATGTATTACGTAGAATTCCTGATCGTAAAAGAGCAAAACTTGCTAATCGTGCATATGAATATCCTATTAATAGTAAAGCATTTAGATTTTATGACTTGCAAAGCAAGGCTATTATTGAATCTCTAGATGTTGATTTCTTTAAAGATAGATTTCCTTTTAAATCTTGAAATTGTGGGGGTTAATCCTCTGGTAGTACTGTACCTAGGATAGAATAACCTATATGGAGACTAGAGATACTGATTTAGAACCTAGAAGGAACAAGAGAGCTCGTGCGGAGAAGGACTTTAGTCCTGATTATGTTGTAAACACTTTAAAGGGTGATCCATCTACCCTTGAAGAAACTCTTTGTTCTACAGATGTTAATTTTTTAGTAATAGGCCATTAATGATGAGATGGACTATCTGGAGTCCAATGGAATGTGGGTCCTTTCTGATTTACCTCCTGATTGTAAAACTATAGGTTATAAATGGATCCTTAAACGTAAACTTAAACCTGATGGTTCAGTAGAAAAATTCTTTGCCAGGCTTATGGCTACGGGTTTTAAACATATAGAAAATAGAAATTTCTTTGACACTTATTATCTAGTAACTGGAATTACTTTTATTAGAGTTTTAATTACTACTGCTGCTATTTATAATTTAGTAGTTTGCCATATGGTGTAAAAAATGTTTTTTTCAATGGTGACTTGAAGTAGAAATATACATGGACCAACCTGAAAGATTTGTCGTACCTGGTCGTAAAGTATGTAAATTGCTTAAATATTTGTATGGTCTTAAACAAGCACCTAAAGAATGGCATGAAAAGTTTGATAACTTAATTATTTCACATTATTTTAAGATTAACGAAAGTGACAAATACTATAAGGTAGCTGAATATGTTTATACTATTATAGGTTTAGGTGTAGATAACTTACTAATCTTTGGTTCCAACATCTCAGTTTTGAACGAAACCAAAAACTTTCTAAGTGAGAGCTTTGATATACAGGATCTTGGATAGGCTAATGCTATTATGAGAATTAAGATTACTAGGACAAAAGATGGAATCTCCTTAAATCAGTCTCATTACATTAGGAAAATTCTAAAGAAATATCATTATTTTGACTGTAAGCCTGGATGTACTTCTTTTGACCCTAGTGTAAAGTTGTTTAAGAACACTGGAGATAGTGCAAGATAAACCGAGTACGTTAGCATAATCCGCAGTCTTCAATATATAGGTTTACCAGTAGACCTAGTATAGAGCATTGGCATACTATAGGAAGGCTCATGCATTATCTAAAAAGAACCATGCACCTAGTCTAGGGGCCAAGTTTCGTATGAAGGGAAACTAGCTCTTACACCATAGGGTTTATCTTCGACTAGGGGCTTAAGCAAGTATATAAGGTAATAATAGACTATATTACTGAACTAACACACTTGCGTAGAGTCCTATAATTTGTTTCTCCATGACCTCTAGTGAGGATTTGAATGATTGATGATATATACTGAGTTAGATGACCGATCGAGTAAGAAGTAGGTTGCAAGGTGTTCGAAGGTAATCTTGTTGGAAGTTTTAGAGATAGCTTTTATAACCCCTTCATAGTGTCACCTCCATCTAATTTATAGGAAATAGAAAAGGGGTGAGTCACCATGGGAGGCCAGATTGCATGTATATCCTTTGGGACAACTGTTCTGTACGTTGAGTCGGTTCTGACACTGTAGTTGTTTAGCGACTCATTTCACTGTTATGTCTGGTAAGCTGGCTGTCAGGTGTGTCTGCCTTCAACCATGTATCACTATGGTCAAAGTTTTCTCTGGGGCCGAGTTTTGGTGCTGAATATCTATCTCTGGCTTTGACCACGTAGTTAGCTTCGATTATGCCTTCGAGTGTTCGATTAATCTCGGGAGGCTTCGTAGAATCTGTTGCTAGTCTTGCTGGTCTTCGAGTCTCTAGGTAGGCCTCGATGTAGCCTTCGAGTATTCGATTGGTGCTGGAAGGCTACGAGTAGGCTACTACATTCGCCCCCTCTCAGCAAGGGCCTTGGAATTTGTTGTAGATGGCACATGCTGAGAAAAAACTATTGGGCATGGGAAGTTGAAAAGTAGAAAAGTTAACTGATGTGAATGTGGGTATTTCTGAGGAGAGTAATTAAGGTAATTGTTGATTTATGAGGTAATAAATTCCCTTTAATCAATGTATAAATAGGGGATGTTAGGGAGGAAAAATCAAACACTGTTCATCTTATTATTCTGCAGTAAGCATAATAATGAAAACCACTCCAAATATGCGTTACTAGAAGAGAATGGAGGAGAAGGAACTTCGTATTCAGGAGAAGGTGATGGCTCTGATGCAAAAAAAATTGGGGATCAGGGTTTGGATGTGTCGCACTGCCTGACCTGGTAGAGCTAGAGCCAGGGGAAGAGATCTCCGAGCATCCGTATGCGCAGTGGTGGAGAGTGTTGTAATGGTTGGGCCTGCATTTAAGTAGCCAGTATTTTTTGATGAAGAGCCTAGCGGAAGAATAAGTGAAAGCTGAAGACGCAGTCGAGGCTCAGGCGGGGCTCTGTAAGAACTGTCCCGTGTATAAATAAGAAGGTCTTCAGTATGGTGGTGGGTTTATTGAGGGGGTTATTGTTGTTGTTGTTATTGTTTATGTTGTTTCTCTTTCTTCTTGTTGATCTTAATTATGTATGCCCGCGTATTTGACTTGAATGAAAAAATGATGTGTTTGTCGAAGTATATTAGTAAAACATTTATGGGTAATGTAGAAGATGATAATGTAGGTGCGGTTTATTGGTCGAACTTCAGACTTGGGAAATGTAGACGATGATAATGTAGGTGCGGTTTAATAGGGGGGAAAACTGAGGCAGTTTATTTTCCTTGGGTAGTATTTATAAGGTAAGAGAGATAGCGTCACTGCTCCCAATCAAACATAGAGAATAAAAGGAGGAAGAGAGGAAAATATACACCATTATTGCGGTTGAACTTGCTGGAGAGGAGGAAAGAAATCTCCATTGCTGCTGATACATCTGATCTACTCAACAGGTATGCCTTATGAATTATTGGTAAAGATAGCTCTCTTTTTGCGTTGTTTCTTCTCCTTATGTTGTTTGTTTAGTTTAGTTTTTTTTTCTGTACAGTGGGGGTACGCTTTTGCTGGGCTGCCTGTAACGACGTGTCTGAAGGAGGGGGTAATAAACATGGTTGGAAGTCCGGCATAGTGATAAATTTAGAGGGGTGAGGTTGTAATCGAATATTCGATCGTTGAACGGCCGATTAGTGAGGGTAGATAATATTATAAAACCGAACCTTGGTACTCGAATATATCGAGCTAATGTCGATCCTCTTCTTCTGTAGGGTAAAATGCATACCCGTCAAGCTTCGATGATGAGGCTGGTAGATGACGATGAGGACAAAGTAAATGAACCGAGTGAATCAGGTCGAGATCGAGGGGGTAAGAACAGTGATGTGGAAGTATTAGAAATTGCCATGGATAATCCCATTGGTTGAAGTAGTGCCAAATGTTGAAGCATCGACTAGGAGCCGACATTGGATTCGAATTGTCAGAGAAAGTGACGAAGAAGAAAATGAGGATGGGGAAGAAAGAGAAGGAAGGGGCAATGAAGATACTGTCGAACCTTCGGGTAATGAGAGGGACGAAGGGGAAGAAGATTAGGGTGAGAGGTTTAGAGATACAGAAGATGATATAATAGCTATTGGGCCGGTCACACCTCAGGAAAAGGAGAGGCTGGATCGATTCATGGTCAAACACGGGTTGGCGAAGGTGGGTGTTATTATGGTGCCATTAAGGGCCGAGTATACGCTTTAGGATTCCCCCGAGGAGGGGATTATGGCTTTCAGAGGCCAAATTAATTTAGGGATGTAACAACCTCTTCGAAGGCTGGTGATGCAGGTACTAAACTTCTAGGATGTAGCCCCATGCCAAATGAATGACAACTTTTATGAAATGATAAGGGTTGTCAAAGGGATGAATGTGGAATTGAAATGCGAATGGATGATTTTGATCCAGTGGTCCGATATAGTATCGTTCTATTCGAGGAAAGAAAATAAGAAGGTAGGGACGTATCACATTCAATGCCATTTGGGCAAACCATGGTTATTTGACCTGCGTTAGACTGGGCGTGGGTAGGATAAGAATCTTGTGGTGGTGAAGGGGAGCTATGAAAATGCACAGGGGGATGAGGATTTTGGGCTGAAGAATAGGCTATACAAAGCAAGTAAGTTAGTAGTTGAAGTATATTGATTGTGTGGCTCGAATAAGCTGTTGATCTTTTCTTCATTGTTTTGCAGAACCTACCAATAATGGATTGAAGAACCTGAGGACTTATATTGATGAGCTTATCAACCAGAGCAAAGAATAGATGAATAGGGTATTTCAGAAGTTAGGTATTATTAGAAAAAGGTGAAAGAAGATGGAAACGTTACTAAGAGATGTTCATGTTACCGCTGGGCATACAAAGAAGAGAAGAGAAGGAAGTACTTCGGCCAGGGCGGGTGAGATGGGTGGCGACGATCTGATTCAAAATTCGAGCTTTATACCAAGGGCTCGGCAAGGGGGTCCTAGAACGATATGGTTGAGGGTGCCCCAGAATGTTCCCAAAGTAGTTCTGCAGACCAACAAAGGCAAAGGCAAAGTCACAGACAAAACCTCGACAGCCCATCTAACAAAAATAACTGAGCGAAAGGTGGCCCGGGAGCAGATGGTCGATTGGGATGACCTAGGCGAAACTAGACGATACTCAATCGATCAAGAGGAGCAGGCTCGAGAAACGGCCGAGTCGATGATATCTCTCAGCGGCACTAACCCAGATGAAGCGGGGAAGCAAGTTAACAAAGTATTGTACCAAAAAAGTATTTTTGGATCTTTGAAGCTGAAATTATTCTTCGAGAACTGGTAATTAGTCGAGTATTCGGGTAGGTACATGCTTGGGTGATATCTTTTAACAAAGCCCAAAAAGTATCGAGTGAGAAGCTGAAGGAGGTGTGGAATAGGCTTGAGCTCGCGTCGGGGACCATTCTGTCCTGGAGAGCTAGGTAGAAATGCTAGAACGAGATCAGTTGCAGATACAAGCTAATACCGCGAGAGAACCCCAAGCTGCGATCGCCAATTATGAGCAGAGGGTAGCAGTATTAGAGGCAAAACTGGCTAGTAAAGAGAAGCAGCATCTAGATAATTATGCATGGCTCCAGGCGCATTATGACGAGGAGTGCGACGTAACCACAGTCCTGAAGAGATTTCTTTATGGGCTGAGGTACAATCCAGATACCTTCAAACCCTATTCTCCAATAGGTGAGCTTGTTATTGATGATGTTGTACGTACAGAAGGGATTGAAGTGGACCCTGTAGGTGGAGGTGTTGGAGAAGTGGTGGCTGATCTTGTGGTCGAAGGTGATGGTGTTAGTGCTGGTAAACTGTAGGGGATTTTGTGGTCCAAGGTAGTACTGATGCTGCTGGAATGAACCCTGCTGTCGAAGGCGATGGAAGAGCTGCGGTGGAAGAAAACTTTAGTGGTTAGAGAGTGGCTTCTGTATGAGCAGCTTGTTATGAGGATGAACTATGACTAGCTTCTGTGTTGGAATGAACTTTCTCCCTTTTTTTTGCTTTGATGTGTTCTATAGGAAGGGTTGAACAATGTGTAATGCATTTGAATTTTTCTAACTGGTATGTATTCGACTTGACTTACTGGTAGATTTGTATGCTGGTATCTCTGTGAGAAAATTGAAGTATAGAATACCCCGGGTATTTCTAGCCATGGGTTGGAGCATATACGTAAAATGATATGGTCGGCTGCAATGCATCCCCGAGTGTCCGGTCTGCCAGCCATTCATTCCACTCGGATTTTCTCGAATTGGAACCTTGAAAAACTTTGAGGCTGCCTCGAAGTATCAGTCGGGTCGAATGTGTAGTTGCCTACTCACAATCTTTCAGCGCTAGTCCAATACTCGAAGGATACATCGAAGCCTACCTAGAGACTCGAAGCCTGGTAAGATAATAACTAAGTCCACGATGCCTTCCGAGACTAATTGAACACTCGAAGGAATCATCAAAGCTAATTGCCTTAATTGAAGAAAGAAGAACAGTGCCAAAACTCTGTACTAGTACCAGAAATACTTCGACCATGGATGTACATGGTCGAAGTCAGACACGTAAGACAGCCAGCTCACCAGACAAAACAGAGAAACAAGTCGCTTGACAATTACAGTGTCTGAACCAATAGCTAAAGTATAAAACCCAACAACTACAGTGTCAGAACCGACTCCCCAGAGGATATACATGTAACTTGACCTCCCATGGTGACTCAACCCTTTCTATATCCTATAAATAGGAGGGAAGAGGCACTAGGAAGGGGTTAGAAAATTTCTCCCGCAAAGCCCTGCAAAATTACCTTTGAATACACCGTAACAGTCCACTTCTCGACCCTTCGATTAACTCATTATTTATATCATTTCTCCTTAAAATCCTCTCTAGAGGTCGTAGAGTAACCCCTTCTAGGCCTCCACGCATGTGAATTGTCTCAATAGTATCTTTTATTATTGGAATTATATGCTTGTAAACCCCTAGACGAAGATAATCTCCATCGTGTAAGAGCTAGTTTCCCTTCATACGAAACATGTCCCCTATATTTGGCGCCATCTGTGTTATACCCACCCTACCCAACACACTTCACCTTTACTCTTTTCCTCTTATACCACTCACAACTAGCCTCAATGGCCCCACTCTTCACTCCACCTTTGCCATCGCTATAAATTTTATCGACGGTATAGCTGCCCAACTAGCTCTGATCAGCCAACAGTTCACCCAAACTGAAGAGCGTCATTCCAATCAACTGCGTCCCGAACGGGAAGACAGACACAATGAAGTTGAGGCTGAACGACAACATCGTTTGGGTGATAACGAGAGCTAACATCGCACTCTCGGCGAACTACATCACACAGTTTGTGAGTTTTAGTAGGTTTGACGAACTGCGCCATCTGTATTATACCCACCCTACCCAACACCCTTCACCTTTACTCATTTCCTCTTATACCACTCACAACTAGCCTCAATGGCCCCCACCCTTTGCTCCACCTTTGCCATCGCTTGAAATTTTATCGATGGTATAGCTGCCCAACTCGCTCTGATCAGCCAGTAGTTCGCCCAAACTGAAGAGTGTCATTCCAATCAACTGCGTCTCAAACAGGAAGACAAACACAATAAAGTCGAGGCTAAACGACAGCATTGCTTGGGTGATAACGAGTGCTAACATCGCACTCTCGACGAACTGCGTCACACAGTTCGTGAGTTTCTGTAGGTTCACACCCAGGACGCTCCTTCACGCTCGCCTCGGTCCCTACCCCCAGGTTGAAGTTCCCCCGGTCCACGTTGATACCAAAGGCGCTCCCGTCATATTACCCACCAGTTCAATCCACCTTGGCATATACCCTACCGAGGATTCTTCCGACTCTATACTTAAAACTACCCTGAAAGCCCAAAAGCCTCCCTGCTTGAGAACGTCTCGAGGAGCATACCGTTGAACACACTCAGAACCTTTGACCTCTTCCCCATCGACCACAATGTTCTCCCCCTCACCCTGCCTACCTTACTCTGCAGGACCTCGATCAGAAAATCCGCGCAGCTATTCGCGTCAGCGCGATGACTCAACAACCCAATTTGTCTCAAACTTCTCGCGATCAAAGTGCCTCCCAATTTCCATACACCTAAAATCAGCAAATACCGTAATACCGGCCCTCAATCTCATGTCCTTAAATTCCAAAATGCCTTAAGTTTGTATTCTACAGCTGACCATATTTTGTGCCGTATGTTCCCCACCAGTCTAATTGATAGCCCTCTCAAATTGTAACACAACCTCCCTAATGATTCGATCCGAAGCTTCAAACAATTGTCGAGCCTTTTTATAGCCCAGTTTGCCTTTAACAAAGACTGCAAGGTCTGGTTCGATGCCCTCTTCAACTTCCATAAATCCCGTAACGAAATGCTTGAAGCTTTCACCAAGCTATTTCTCGATGAGTCGTGCAAAGTCAAAAACCTCGACTGTGCGAATGTTTTCCTCGTGCATTCTAACGCTCTGCTAGAACACAGTCATATCATAGAGTACATCACACTTCATAAACCACGAATCCTTGAGGAGATGTTATCTAAGGTTAACGGATGCATCGACATTGAACGCCTTCTCAAATCCAATCGTCGGGGGTAAGCATTGACCACCAGCACCAGTGAGCCTCGACAATCTTCTACACCCATGGTCGCTCCCGTCTGACAGGAGACTGAGAGCCATAAATGCCCTCACTCCAGCGATACCACGACTGAGGCCTACAAAAAATGGCCCAAGCTGGTCCTTCCCAAGCTCACTGCTCCCATCAACACCCTTCTCCTAAATTTCAGGCAGATCATATCTGACGTACCCCATACCCCATCGTGGTCAAGAAGGATGAGCTTTACTGCCAAAACCTTAAGTGCAACTGCCACGCTACCAATAAATGCTATGCTTTTCAACATTCTCTAGAGATGATGTTTAAAGCAGGTCATCTTCATTTATACATTGCCGATCTTCTCAACTACCTTGACGAGTCACATCTTACACACCTACCCGTCCCAGCTGTAGCTGCCGACCCAGCCGAGGTATACATTTTCCAACTCCATCTTATTGAAGTCAATAATATTGAAAGCGGCCGTTCTAAAAGTAAATGCAAGCGTGTCGAAGAATGCTGCAAGCTTACATACCAAGAGAAACTACCTATCCTTATACCATAATCAAACCAATACCCTCGAACCGAGGGTATATCATTTATTTATTGTGATAATTTTCATGTTTACTTTCCCCACTCCGATCCCCTGGTCATTATGATTAAGGTCGAACACCTCCTCCCCTATACCATGCTCATTGATACGGGCAGTGCAGCTGACATACTGTTCCTCCAAACTGTTCGATCGATGGAAAAAACTAATCTCATCAAGCCGGCTAATGTCGAACTCCAGGGCTTCAATGGCTCCAGTGAAGTTGTTGTCGGTCGCATTAGCCTCCCTGTTACTACAGGACCAGTTACCCTCCAAACTAGCTTTCTTGTCATCGACAAGAAGTCTGAATATCTAGGCATCCTTGGGCGCGATTGTCTCCATACCATAAGAGCCATACATTCGACTTACCTCCAAACACTTTGTTTCACTATCCCTTGCGTCACGTGAAACCTGAAAGGTTCTCAACGCCTTGCCCGATCATACGAGCACCTGGAGATTGATCAAATCCGAAAACTCGTCAAATCATAGCAATCAATATCTCCCTCATTCCCCATACCTTCGATCCCATCTACCACATCCATCAAGCGTACTATTTATATTGAACTCAACAGTCCTGGTCGAGGTACATTCATTAGTACATTTTTGGATGAGGCTAAAAGCCTCGAACTCACCAACTTTCTTCAAACAGATAAAGATATCTTCTCTTGGACTTTCCATGAGATGCCTGGTGTCGACCCAACCTTAGCCTGCCATCGACTTGACCTCATCCCCCACTCTATCGTCGTTAAGTAGAAAAAGTTTACTTTGGCCCCGCAGCTTCGAGAATCTGTTAACCTCGAGGTAGAAAAACTTCTTGCAGTTGGTTTTATTAGAGAAGAAAAGTACGCCGACTGGATTTCGATCATTGTTGTTGTCCCCAAGAAGAACGGTAAGATCCGAATCTGCATAGATTTCACTGACCTCAATATGCATACCCCGAAGGAGAGTTATCCTCTCTCCATCATTTCAGTTCTCTTGGATACCACAGCCGGTCACGAAAGAATATCGATGATGGACGCGGCTTCGAGTTAAAATTAGGTACCCCGTCTCCCTGAGAATCAACTTAAAGCATCTTTTATCACTGAACAGGGCCTTTACTATTTTAACGTCATGGCCTTTAAAATGCGGGCGCCACTTACCAGCGTCTTTTTACCACATTGTTCAAACCTTTGCTTGGCAAGTCTGTCGAAGTTTACATCGATGACATGTTATGCAAAAGCCTCCACAAACAGACCCATATACAGAATCTCACCGAATTTTTTGTCATACTTTGGTCTTATAACATGAAACTTAACCCAGACAAATGTCAGTTTGGTATTTCTTCCAAAAAATTTGTAAGCCACCTCGACAGCAAACGAGGTATCGAGATTGACCCCACTCATATCCGAGCCCGCATCGATATTCCTTCCTTTCAACCGCTTTATTTCAAAATCCTTTTACCACTGTGCTTGGCTTTTCTCTCTCTTACACGACCAAGGAATCTATAAGGCCAAAAAGAAGAACAACCCTAAAATTAATTGGACACTCAATTGTGAACAGGCCTTCCTTGAACTCAAAACATACCTTGGTCGACAACCTATCATCAGCACCCCCATCAAAGGTGTGATACTTTCCTTATACCTGGTAGTTACAGACACTTCTATTAGTTCAGTCCTTATTCGATTCAAATCTAACATCAAGAAACCCGTGTACTTTATCAGCAAAACTCTGACACCCGCTGAGACTCGACATACAAAGCTCGAGCAATTTCTCCTTACACTCATTTATACTGCTCGAAAGCTCAAACCATACTTTCAAGCTTATCCTATACATGTTATCACAAGTTACCCCCTTCGAGAGATCCCCAGCAAGAAAGAAAAATCCTGACGGCTACAACAGTGGTCCGTCTATCTCAGTGAACACGACATCACCTTTGAAAAATAAATATTTCTAAAAGGCCAAGTAGTCGCTAATTTTTTTTTGACTTCCCTGTCAAAGACATTGACTGGGAAGACCATGAAGATAATCTACCTGAAGATCAGCCCGAACAGAACGACCCTTGTAACCCTAATACGGGCTGACATTTTTTACAGATGATCCACTGGACCAAATGATTGGAGGATCGGTGTTGTTCTGGTTACTCCCTCTAATGACAGAATTGAAAAGGCTCTCAAGTTAAACTTTGAATGTTCTAATAACGAGGCTGAGTATGAAGCCCTGATACATGGCCTCGATCTCACCCACGAACTTGGTATTCTAAAACTTGCAGTATTTATCGATTTTCAACTTGTTCAGAGGCAGTACACTGGTAAAAATCAGGCAAACAGTTGCATGGTTAAGTATGCTGCTCTCGTCCGCCAGCGCATGGATCAGTTCCCTGAAAAATCATCTATTACACATTACCCTCGAGGCAAAAATAGATATGTCAATGCCCTCGCCTACATAGCAGCCATGTTAGGCTAGTCCAAATCTCGAATACTCCATATCTAAGTACTCGAATGCCCAAGTATCGACCATATAGAATTCAATACCATCAATACTTGGGGTGAGAGTCTCGATCCAGATGATTGGCAAACACCATTTCTTGCTTATTTCAGCAGTTCTACTCTCCCAAAAGATCATAAAGCCAAACGTTCATTACTAGAAAGCTACCGCAGATACACCATTCTCAAAGGCGAATTATACTGTAAATCCCCGAGCGGGGTACACCTCTGATGATCTCCCAAAATGAGGCTAATACCATACTCACCAAACTCCATAAAGGTACCTGCGGTGCTCACACTGCTGGTCATTCTATGGCTCTTCGAGCCGTAACACAAGGATTATTCAAGCCTAATATGAAGAAACAAGCTGAAGAGTAGGCAAAGCACTGTGAAAAATGCCAACGTCACGCTCATGACATCCGAAGCCCTTCAAAAGACCTCCATTGGAGCCAAGTCGCTTGGCCCTTTAAATGATGGACGATTGATCTAGTGGGCCCTTTTCCCAAAGTATCGGGTAAAGGAGAGCACCTCCTAGTGGTCACAAATTTCTTTACTAAATGGGTCGAAGCCGTGCCTATGTATCGAACCAAAGAAGAAGAACTCGTCAAATTCTTATGGGAAAATATCATCACACGTTTTGGCTGCCCTCACATGACTCGATGCAATAATGGTTCACAGTTCGTTGGGAGCAAAGTCTATAATTTCCTCAAGAAGTACAACATAATCCTCTCCCCTTTTACAACATATTACCCTGAGGGGAATAGCTAGGTCGAAGCAATCAACAAAATAATAGTCGATGGTCTTAAGAAGTACGTCGATGAGAAGAAAGGTTGATAGGTTCAAGAATTATAGCATGTACTTTGGGCCTATCGTATAACACCAAGAAAGGCGACTGGCTGCACTCCTTTCTTCCTGGCTACGGTACCAAAGATGTCCTGCCTACCCAATTCAAAGTTCTAATACACGATTCCAACTTACCCGACAAAGATAACGAGTTTGAACTTGGATGAAATATGTTATGGATAGACGAATCCAGGGACCAAACCATAACAAACCTCGGCTATTAACACCTCTCTCCTCAGAAGTTACACCATCTTCGAAGCCTCAGAATGCCAGCAAGCTAGCCGAGTCATGGGAAGGACCTTATGTCGTGTACGAAAAAATTGACAAGGGATTTTATTTTCTAATGGTAGAAGCGGAGGAACCTCTACCTAGCCCATAAGACACAATGATGTTAGTCTCATACAGCAAGCCTATGCCATAACCATGTTAAACTGATGTAAATACAGTATAATCAATAAACATACTTTTTTACCCTCTAAACTTCATGTCCTGACTTCCAGTAAATTTCTTGGTCTAACCTAAGTATCACGTTAACCCTTCGACTAGACTGACACTTGGGGCGACCTTAAAGTTTTTCATGTTTCGAATTTGAGCAAACCCGAGGGGCAAGATTGATCCACATACTGGACCCTCGGGACTGCATTAGAGGCGGTCACACAATGCTTCGTTTAGGCTCAGGCCCTTGAAGCCAAGTACATTTCTTGGTCTAACCCAAGTATCATGTCAGCCCTTCGAATTGATTAATACTTGAGTATGACCCCAAAGCTCTTCAAGGATCCAGCTTGAACCTTGTTACAATAATTTTTTTCTCCTAATCACAGACATGGAAACAAGCATATAGACATACCAGCAAATCAAGCTCAATACATAAAAGCAATTCAATTCAACTACATCCAAGTAAGCAGCCCAAGTTCAACTATGTTATACATCCAAGATGAGAGAGTTCGTTATAGCTAATAGACAATAAAGACATACCTTCTACCAGTACTCCACTCATACAGAATCGGCCATACTAACTCCTACAAATTGTTTAGCACCAACTCCTTCAGCACCCTCGATAATAGGGTTTAATTCGGGCGTATCCTCTACCCCATTGACTACAGCACCACTCATATCATTTCCCGCACCAACAGCATCCCCTTCGACTGTTGAATTAGTGATACCATCTCCAAAACCTCTACCAGCAGGATCCATTTTCACCCCTTCTATCTAAGCAACACCCTCGACAGCAGGTCCTTTGGTTATAGGAAAGTGCTCGAAAGTCAAGAGATTAAACCCCAAACTATTTATGAAGTACTTCAACGACGTGGTCGTGTCACACACTTCATCATATTACGCTAGGAAAGCTACCCTCTATTCTTCCAATTCTACCTCCTTTTCAGTTAGCTTCGACTCTAACATTTCTTGAATACGAGCATTGTTGGCCACCGAAGCTTTGAGTTCCCTCGCATACTTGGGCCTAATCTGCAACCTCTCTCGCTTAAACGCATTAATCTCGGTCTCCAGTGACATCAAGGTCCCCTGAGCAAGCTCCAGATTGTCCCTCACCTGCTTCAGCTGCTTAGTTGTTACCCTCTAGGCTTTGGCAAAAGCTTAGACACAAGCATACACCTGCTAGAATACTCAACCAATCAGTACTCTTCGAAGCATAGTAAATTTTTTCATAACTTCAGAATCTCAGAGAATTGTTACCTGATACAAAACCTTGTTCATCTATTTCCCTGCCTCATCTGGGTCATTTCTACAGAGGGTCTCCATTAACGCGACCGTTGCCCGAGCCTACTCCTTCAGTTTAGCTTCGTACCGCGCCTCAGTCGCCTCATACATATCATCAGCCACCTTCTCCCGAGGCCTCTTACACAGAGTAGTCTTTGTCTACTGCACTATTGATGCTTCCGCAGTAGCCTTGCCTTTACCCATGGTAGTTTGCCTCGACAACTCGGGAACAACCTCGGACACACTCGGTTGTACGATCCCCAGTCCTTCTCGCCGATCCCTCAGCACATAGGTTGACTTTCGAGTTAACCTTCCCTTCTCTATCCTTTCGGCCACTATCAAAGTACCAACTTCTCTTCTTTTCTTTACTGGTCTAGTAGCAGTAGGTACGTTTTGAAGCAACATATATGTCTTCTTCCGCCTCTTCCTCATAATACCCAACTTACAAAATGCCAAATTTTCCCATACCTCATCATGATCGATCAGTTCGTCTCTATACCTCTTCGGATTTCTCAATGTTCTGTTATTAGGTTCTGCAAAACAACAAGGGACAAGTTTAAATAATCTATTCAAAACATTTAATCAACAACCTTTGACTGTCAACTTATTTGGATTATATACCCTATGTTATAGCTTGTACACCTCTTCCCCTTCAGCATTCTCATAATTACCCTTTACCACAGCTAAATCCTTATCCCACCCAGCCCCTGTCAAATACAGATCAAATAGCCATGGTTTATCTGCATGACATTGGAAGTGGTAAGTATCCACCTTATTGGGTTTCCTCGAGTAGAAGGATACAATATCAAACCACCCGATCAACCCCCTCTTTTTACGCTTCAACTTTATATTAACCCCCTCGACCACCCTTATCATCCTGTAGAAGTTGCCATTCATTTGGCAAGGAGCCACATCAACACCTCTTTCACCAGCTTTCGAAGGGGCATCCTTAGTCGAATCTGACCCCTAAAAGCCATGAAACCCTCCCGAGGAATATCCTTGAATGTGAATTTGGCCCCAACTAGCATCAGCTCAACACCTACCATCGACAACTCATGTGTTGGCCGTGAATCGCTCCAGTCTAACTTTTTTCTGAGCCAAAACTGGCCCCACTCCCTCCTCGAATAAGATGAACTATTACTATTATCGTTTTGATCGCTTTCCCCTTCTTCCCTCTCATCCCCCGAAGGCTCGATACTACCTTCATTTTTCCTTCCCTCCCCTTCCTCAATCCCCTCTTCATCACTCTCCCCAATCACTCGAGTCGTACGGCGGCTCGTCCTCAAAGCTCCAACTTCTAGTACTACCCCAGCCAATGGAGCGTCTGTTGCAATATCTAGGACTTCTACGTCGATGCTCTCACCCCCTCGGACTCGACTAGATACACTGAGCTCATTTACTTCGACCTCCTCATCTATCAGCCTCATCATCAAAGCTTGATGGGTACGCATTATACCCTGCAGAAGAAGAGGTAGGCAACTAGATCGATATATTCGACTATCGCGCTTCGATATCATATTTTTTTTCTACCCTCTCTACCTTGCACAACCCAAAGTTGAATGTTCGACTACAATACTGGTCATCACGTTAATATCCCCAATTTACCACTGGGTCGTATCTCAAGCCACTTGGGTTACCCCCTTCCTCGGCCAGGCCCTTACCAACCAAAACCCTAACAGAACCTAGCCCATGATATAAACAACATACAAATACAGTAGAAGAAACTACATTACAAAGCAACAAAATTGCCTATCAACGAAGGAAATCAGAAGAAAATTGTGTTCGAATGGTTCAGTTCTCTCTGCAGCAACGAAGGTTCTTTTTCTCCTCTCCAACAAGTTCTACCTATACAATGGCGTATATTTCTCTTTCTTTCTCTCTATGATTGATTATTTGGGGTACAGTAAATTTCTGCCTCTCCACTTTAAATACCACCTAAGACAAATAAAACCGCCTCGATTTCCTCGCTCACCATTATTACCACTCCTCCACCACCACCCATTTTTTGGCTGAGATGTTTGTTTACAATTCTACCCTCAGCTGCTCCCACGTGCGTACCATGCACCCCCCTAAAATATTTTTATGTCACTTGAACCTTCTGGCACCCTACCCAAAGTTGTCACCTCAAACCTACATGTTACTTATACCATTTCCCATAAACCAAGGAAACCATCATGATAACTTGCAGGGCACTCTACCCTAGGAATAGTATCGCCTCTGAGATGTCAACTGTTACGGCTGCCAGGTTTTGCAGTTGAAGCCTTTATGCCTTCGAAACTGGAAATTTTCAAACCGCTCCTGATCTCGTGTGCAAACCGTCATCTACATTCTGCAATGCCCATTCGTCCATACATTTTAAGTACTCGAACCGTCGGTCAGTCTTTTTTGGCATTACTAAAGTTTGACAAAGTGCTATCGTGCCTACATTATCTTTGTCTATTATGCTTGTCACAATTACAATGTTATACTTTAAAACAGTATTATTTCATTCGAATACATCACCATACAAAAAAAAACATACAAAACAAATAAACTGAGACAAAAAACATCAACAGCAAAGCACAACAACTTCTTCTCCCATCCCCAATACCAATGCCAATACCAAAACCAAGACTTCCCTATTTACAAGCGCGGCAGTTCTTGCAGAGCCTGGCCTCCTCGTCCTTAACCCAGTCTTCTGCATCGACCTCATCCTCGACCATGTTCTTCAGAAAGAAATAACAGTTGCTAGCGCTCGGGTTCATCAACTACATCACCCTCCACCATTGTGAGTACGATATCCCACCGATAGGCTCATCTGGCTCTAGCTCGACTAAATCTGTCATCACCCAATCCAGACCGTGATCGCCAAAGAACTTCTTCTTCAACACCGCCGTCTTCTCTTCTATCAGACGCTCTCGGGCTTCAATCCTTTTCTCATACCTCATTTTCAGTGTGTTATCCATGGCTTCGGTTACTAGCAGTGAAAGGAAGGGGTAGTTTGAAACTCCCCCTCATACCACCTATTTATACCTAAATGAAGATTAATTTAATCCCTCCTTAATCACTACTCTCATTAATTACCATCTTTAATTACTCTCCCTGGAACTGTCACATTAAGCAGTCAACTCATCAACTTTTAATGACTAACCAACTTTCTCAGTACACGCCATCTTTACCAATTTTTGAGGCCCCTGCTGAGAGGGGACGAATGTAGTAGCCTACTCACAGCCTTCCCGCACCAGTCGAATACTCAAAGGCTACATCAAAGCCTACCTAGAGACTCGTAGCCCGGAAAGATAATAACTAAGTCCACGAATCCATCTGAGACTAATAAAGCACTCGAAGGAATCATCGAAGCTAATTGCCTTAATCGAAGATAGAAGAACAGTGCTAAAACTCAGTACCAGTACCAAAAATACTTTTACCATGGACGTATATGGTTGAACTCAGACAGCCAACTCGCCATACATAGCAGAGAAACAAGCCGCTTGACAACTACAGTGTCTGAATCAATAGCTACAGTGTCAGACCTAATAACTACAGTGTCAGAACCGACTCCGGATACAAATCAGTCTTCCCCAGAGGATATACATGTAACTTAACCTCCCATGCTGACTCTGCCCTTTCTATATCCTATAAATATGTGGGAAGAAACACTTGGAAGGGATTAAAAAATCTATCCCGCAAAGCCCTACAAAATTACCTTTGAATACCCTGAAATAGTCTACTTCTCGATCCTTCAATTAACTCATTAAATCCTCTCTACTGGTCGTAGAGTAATCCATTCTAGGCCTCTATGCAAGTGTATTGTCTCAATAGTATCTCTTATTATTGTAATTATATGCTTGCAGACCCCTAGTCGATGATAAATCTCATCGTGTAAGAGTCGATTTCCCTTCATACGAAACTTGGCCCCTACAGAAGGATTGACATGATACTTAGGTTTGACCAACTTAAGAAGTTCACTAAACTTCGAAGATTGCTTTGGGTATTTCTATCCGCGGGTTTGAGCATAAACGAAGCATTATGTGGTCGGACCTAATGTATCCCCGTGTATCCGGTTTGCAACCATTCATGCCACTCGGGTTTGCTCGAATTAGAATCTTGAAAAACTTTGAGGTCACCTCCAAGTGTCAGTTGAGTCGAAGGGTTGACATGATACTTAAGTTTGACCGACTCATGAAGTTCAATGGAGATATAGGATGAAGCTCAGAGGAGAAAAGTATGTTCATTAATTTCTGTTATAATTGTATCAGATGTAAAAGGTGATGGCCACAGCCTATTGTATGAGACTAATTGCATCATGCTCCAAGGGTTGGGTAGAGGCTCCTTAGCTTTTGTCATCATATAATTGGATCCTTTGTCGGCTTTGTCGTATACGACATAAGGTCCTTCCCAGGATTTGGCTAATTTGTCAGTATTACGCATCTTTAAAGAGAGTATGACTCGTCGAAGTACCAAATCTCCAATATTAAAGCTTCGAGGTCAAACCCTTTTGGTGTATGACTTCTAGAGAGAGAGGTGATAACGGCCGAGGTTAGCGATGGCTCAGTCTCTAGTTTTATCGATCTATAACATATTGCATCCGAGTTCGAACTTGTTATCTTTATCGGGGATGTCAGGGTCGTACGCTGGCACTTCAAACTTAGGTAGCATAGCTTCGATACCCTAAGCCAGAAGGAAAGGGGTACAGCCCGTCACCTTTCTTGGTATGTGTTGAAATTCTTAAACCCATCGACCTTTCTTCGGATCAACGTATTTCTTAAGACCATCGACTATGGTTTTATTGATTGCTTCGACCTTACTATTACCCTCTTGGTAATAAGGTGCAGAGGGGGAAAGGATAATATTGTACTTCTTAAGAAAATTATGGACTTTCCTCCCTATAAACTGTAGACCGTTATCGCATCGAATCTTGTAAGGGCAACCAAAACATGTGATGATGTTTCCCCATAAGAACCTGCTGATTTCTTCTTCCCTGGTTTGACATAGAGGCGTGGCTTCGACCCATTTAGTACAATAATCTGTAGCCACTAGAATATGTTCTCAGCTGTCCGAAGCTTTGAGGAAAGGCCTACTAGATCAATGGCCTACTGCTTGACCAACCAAGCAACTTGGCTATAATGGAGGTCTTGGGATGGGCTTTGAATATCATGGGCGTGATGCTGGCATTTGTCACAGTGCTTCGCATAATCTTCACCTTGTTTTTTCATACTGGGCCAAAATAACCCTTGGGTAATGACTCGAAGAGCCATAGATCAACCAGCAGTATGAGCACCGCAGTTACGTTCCTAGAGTTTGATAGGTATGGTAGTGGCTTTGTGTTGGGAGATGCAATGGAGGTGTACGCCGTTTAGTGATTTACAATGTAGACTGCCTTTGAGAATGGTGTATTGTTTGCAGTTTTCCAGTAACGAACATTTGGCTTTAGAATTCTCTGAGAGGGCCGAACTATTGAAATATACGAGGAAGGGTCTGCGCCAGTCATCGAGATCGAGACTCTCGTACCCAGTATTAATGGCATTGACTTCGATCTGGTCGATGCTTGGGCATTCGAGTACTTCGATTTGGAGTGTTCAAGATTTAGCCTGGCCTAACATGGCTACTATGTAGGCGAGGGCATCGGCATGTCTATTTTTGCCTCAAGGGTAATGTGTAATGAAAGATTTTTTAGGAAAATAATCTATACTCAGCCATGCAACCCCTTGCCTGAATTTTATCAGTGTATTGTCGCTGAATAAGCTGGGAGTTTGTAAATACTGTGAGTCTAGGAACACTAAGTTCAAGATCAAGATTGAGACCATGTATCAAAGCTTCGTATTCGGCCTCATTGGAAGGAGTAACCAGGATAATACCTATCCAAGAACTGTTAGGTCTGGAAGATCTATCGGTAAAGAGATGCCAACCCATATTAGGGTTCCAAGGGTCACTCTGTTCGGGCTGGTGTTTGGTAAATCATCTTCGTGTTCTTCCCTGTCGATGACTTCGATAGGGACATTGGCAAGATATTCAGAGACTACTGGCCTTTTTGAGATATCTATTTTTTGAAAGTGATGTCATGTTCAACGAGATAAATCAAGATGGGTACAACAATGGTCCATCTATATCGGTGATGAGGTAGCTAGTGATAACACAAATGGGGAGAGCTTGGAAGTAGGGTCTGAGCTTTCAAGCGGTGTAGACAAGTATAAGGAGAAATCGTTCAAGGTTGGTATATCATGTTTCGGCAGGTATCAAAGTTTTGATGATAAAGTATACGGGTTTCTTGATACTGGTTTTAAGATGAATAAGGACTGAGCTAATAGAAGTATCGGTGACTGTAAGATATAAGAAGAGTATTTTGCCTTCGATGGAGGCGTTTATGATAGGTTGGCGAACAAGGTAGGTTTAAAGTTTGAGGAAGGCCTGTTCGCATTCGGGTGTCAAATTATCTTTGGGGCTATTCTTTTTGGCCTTATTAATGCCTTAGTCACATAAGAGAGAGAATAGCCAAGTACACCTATCAGAGCATTTTGAGATAAAATTGTTCAGGGCAGCTATTTTGCCAGCAACCTTTTGGACATCTTTCTTAGCTTGAGGGCAAGGCATATCGAAGAGGGCACAAATATGAGTGGGGTCGATCTCGATACCTCATTTGCTGATGAGGTGACCCAAGAATTTTCCTGAGGACATGCCAAATTGGCACTTGTCGAGGTTTAGTTTCATATTTTATGTTTGAAGTATTAAAATGACGTCAGTCAAATCTTATATATGTGTAAGTTTTTGGAGGCTCTTATATAATATGTCATCGTTATAAACTTTGATCAACTTGCAAAACAGAGGTTTGGACATGGTAGTAACAAGGCATTGGTAAGTGACACCCACATTTTTTAGGCTGAAGGGCATCTCGTTAAAGCAATAAAGTCCTTATTTTATGATAAACAACGTTTTAAGTTGATCTTCGGGGAGGAGGAGTACCTGGTTGTAACCCGAAGCCATGTCCATCATAAATAGGTGTGCATGACTGGCTGCTATATGCAGGAGAACTGAAATGATCCGGAGAGGGAAACTGTCCTCGGTGTATGCTTATTAAGATCTGTGAAGTCGACGTAGATTCGGATCTTGCCATTCTTCTTGGGGATAATGATAATATTTGAGATCCAATCGGCATATTTGATTTCTCTGATAAAGCCAGTGGTCAAGAGTTTTTTTACTTCGTGGTTCACTGCTTCTCGAATCCTCGGTGCCAAATTGAACTTCTTTTACTTTACAGCTGTGGATTGAGGGATAAGAATAAGTCGATGGCAGGCCAGGGTGGGGTCAGCGCTGGGAATCTCATGGAAGTTCCAGGCGATGATGTATTTGTTAACTCGTAGGAACATTGCGAGTTTGTGACGTTCGGCCTAGTTCAAGAAACTGCCAATGAATGTGCCTCGACCAGGTCTGTCGAGTTATATGTAAGCAGTTGGTTTGATAGGTGCAGTAGAAGGGGTCAAGTTATAGATGGGGAGAAAGAAATGCATTCAATTGTTTAAAAATTTGGATGGAAACTATTAGGGAGGCTCTGGTATCATTTGAGAGGGCTGTCTATGAGACTGGTGGGGAACATTAGGCACAAGATGTGGTTGGCTGTAGAATACAGGCTTAAAGCATTTTGGAATTCAGGGATACGTGATTGAGGGTATTACGGTGTTTATGTATTTTGGGGGTATGGAAATTTAAAGGTACCTCGACAGCGAGGAGCTTCGGGAAAATAGGGCAATTTACCAGAATTTTAGGTAGGGGCTCGCGCTGATGCGAATGGCAACGTGAATGTTTTGGTTGAATTTTTGCTGTGTAAGGAAAGTAGGACGAGGGGGAGAACACTGGGGTTAAGGATGATGAGGTCGCAGGTATGGGGTGTGCTCATTACTGCATTTGCCGAAGCACTCCCAAGCACGGTGCCGTGTAGTGTGCCAAGAAGTTCGAAGGATAGAATTAAAAGAATCTTCCATATGGGGAACACCAATATGGACCAAACCGGCGGGTATAGCGGTGGGGGCACCCTCAGTGCCAAGATGGACCGGAGGGACCTCGATTTGGGGATAGGGCCCAAGTCGGGTGCGGGCTGAAATGCGTGAGGGGTCGGGTACCCGATATCGCAGAGGAGCATCTTGGGTTTGAACCTGTTGAATCTCACAAACAGTATGGCACAGTTCGTCCAGAGCACAATGTTTCCGGTAATTGGCGCTCCCATTCAACCTCAAGATCCTATCGTCTATTATTGTGTTCAATACGCAACTAGTTGTTATGGTGACCCTCGACATGGGTAAATTGTTGGCTGATAAGGGCAATTTGGGCCGCAATGCCGTCGGCAGAGTTTTCGACGATGGCAGAGTTGAGCGTATAGTGGGGGCCATTGAGTATGGCTATAAGGGGAAGGAAAGAGAAAAGAGGGATTGGGCAGGGTGGGTATAGCACAGACGGTGAGAGGGGAAATTAGCTCTTACACCATTGTGCTTATCTTCGACTAGGGTCTTAAGCAAGTATAAAAGGCAATAATAGACTCTATTTCTAAACTAACACACTTGCGTAGAGTCTTATAATTAGTTTCTCCATGACCTCTAGTGACGATTTAATTGATTGATGATATATACTGAGTTAGATGACAGACCGAGTAAGATGTAGGTTATAAGGTGTTCGAAGGTAATCTTGTTGGGGGTTTTAAAGAGTGTTTTTCTAGCCCCTTCATAGTGTCACCTCCTTCCTATTTATAGGAGAAAAAAGGGGTGAGTTACCATGGGAGGTCAGATTACATATATATCCTTTGGGACAGTTGTTCTGTACATTAAGTCGATTCTGACACCGTAGGTGTCTGGCATCTCATTTTACTGTTCTATCTGGTGAGCTGGCTGTCAGGCGTGTCTGCCTTCAACCATGTATCACTATGGTCAATGTTTTCTCTAGGGCCAAGTTTTGGTCCTGACTGTCTGTCTCTGGCTTTGACCACATACTTAGCTTCGATTATGCCTTCGAGTGTTCGATTAATCTTAGGAGGCTTCATGGAATTTGTTGCTAGTCTTGCTGGGCTTCGAGTCTCTAGGTAGGCTTTGATATAATCTTCGAGTATTGGAATGGTGATGAAAGGTTGCGAGTAGGCTACTACACCTAGGAATACACTGCCAGAGGTTTCCCATGGTCCTTGAAGGATATTACAATGCCGATTGGAATACCCTTTTGAAAGATTCCAAGGCTACAAGAACTTATGTTTTCAGCATAGCAGGTGGGATAGTTTCTTCGAGGTCAAAGAAATAAACCATCTCAGCCCAATCAACGATGGAATCTGAGTTGATATCACTAACTGCTGCTAGTGAGGAGGAAGAATGGCTGAGAAGCCTACTATCAGATATCCTTATATGGGATAAACTGATAACAGCTATAATGATTTACTGTGATAGTATTGTAGCTATCACCCTTGTACATAATCGTTATTATAACAGTAAAAAACTTATGATTTGTCGTAAGCACAACTCAGTTAGAGGTAAGCTAATTACAGGAGCTGTAAGTGTGGTTTTTATTAGACTATACGAATAACTCAATATTATGACAAGCCAAAACCATTGTTAACGCTCCTTTGTAACGGTTTTAGACCATCGCGATTCTCGTCGCTAATGAGCCGTCATTTTTTTAGCAATACACACACAAGAACGTACTGATACTGGAACTACACTAATTAGAAGCATAAAATTAAAGCAATTGTTGTAGACCAAATGCACTTACCTTTTCTACGAATGGAAGATCCAAGTAATAATCAGGTCCACCAATACTTAAATTCAGCACATCCATGTGGGCTGCCATAGCATAGTTAAATGCATCAAGGAACCATGACATGTAAGATACCTGCAATAAGCTAAGCAAAAACTCATCATGACCTCGCCAATGAATATAATATCGTAATTCACACAAACGAAATAGTTTTATACTGAAAAATTCTTTGACGTTGGGATGAATTAATATCCGGCTGCCACTATTAATGTTGGGATGAATTAATTATATGCCACAACCCACCTCTCTGAATTGTAGCTCCTTGGTTGTCCTCCTTGGGATTGGTTAGTCATCAATATGAAACCTCCAGATAAATTCTCGCAAATATAAAATTAAAATGAATAATCACCTCTAGGATTTATCTAAAAGCAACAAATTAAGATCCAAACAAAACCTGATTATCTCCAAATCATACCTTATGATAAGATCAGTTACTGAATTCAATAGCAATGTCATAGAAATTCATATCAAACAAAAGTAAAACAAAGAACAAAGGAATGTGTGAGAGAGAGAAAACCTGTGATTGGAGATGATGGGAGAGAGAACCATTAATAAAGCTACAAGGTTTATTTCCTTCCTGTCAAATATATTAATAATGACAAAATTCGCAACTAAGTACACAGTACACAGTAAAATATGGATTAGTTTTCCAACTAAGTACACAGTACACAGTAAATTATATAATTAAATGTCATATTAAAATGAAAATTAATACAAGCTATATGTGTAGCAGAGAGATCTTGCAGTAGCACACCCATTATTATTGAAACTAAAACATTTCCCACAATAAAAAAAAAAGTAAGACTTAATGTTAAAGATCTTCAGCATCCTCCATGATAATGTTTTCAGAAGCCTCAGTGTTTACTTGTGCTGTGAATACTAAGGGGTCTTTGTAAGCATGTATATCCTTAGTTAACCTCTTTAGAGAATCCAATACAGCATGCCATTCCTCATTAAGTCTACTTTGATCCTTGCAATAAAAAACTTGAGAAGCCAGTGTTGCAAGAATAAAGGGTTCATCGTCTTCCTTTGAGTTTTTTTGCAGTTTGCCTAAATTGACATATATCAAGTTCGCCTCAGAATCAACAAGGCACCCACTCTTTTCTTCGATATGCACCCAATCTCAACAAAATACAGTTTTCTTAAACCTTTTGAAATCCAACTCTAATATTGATTTGACGATCCCATAATATGTGACTTCCTCGTCGATGGGGTTCTTATCCCCGGCTTTTGAAATGAAAGTAGTCACAACCCTCATGGATACACAACTGTTTTGGGTTGTCTTTCTCATCTTTGACTCCGATGTGCAAAACAGATATCCATTGACTTGGAATGACTTGTACGAAATGACTTTAAAACTCGGTCCCTTAACAAACAACTTAAATGTGGAATCTTCCTCACTTTGTAACTGTTGCCTAAGCCATGAAAAATAATCCATCAGTTTCTCAAGTCTTTGATTGCTCCTTCGACTTTGACCACAAGAATTAAGATTATCTTTATATATGTCATATTTTTTGCAAATAGAACATTACATACCATAGACAAGTACATAACAAAGAATACAAATTATGTGCTTTATATATGGTTTTTGTACATACTCTTCCCATTCAGCATTTTCAGGAGCTTGTTGCAAAACCCATTTACGTGTTTGTTCGTATTGCACCACTCCAAGAATGTATTTCTTTCCTTTACTGCCAAGCGGCTAACACCTTCACCATCATCATCCTCATATGTCTTTCGCCCCCGCTTATGACCTCCTTTTCTACTATCAGTCATGTATTCCATGGAATACATCATATCTTCTTCATCGAGGTATCACTCTACAATAGACCCTTTAGGGTATCTCAAATTTACTATATATTTTTTGTAAGTTTTCATCATCCTGTTACATATTTAATACTTTAAATATTAGTTTTTAAATATTAAAGCTATTAATTAGAAAATTAAAATTGGGAATGTGGATGTTTTATTTACCTCTCAAAGGGGTACATCCATCTATATTTAACAGGCCCACCAATTAATACCTCATCTGCTAAATGCACAACAATGTGTATCATAGAAACAAAAAATGAAGGTAGGAAGTACTTTTCGAAGACGCATAGTACTTCTACAATGTGTTCCTTCATCTTTATAAGTTCTTCATGATTAATAACCTTAGAGCATAATACATTGAAAAGTATTGATAATTCTCGAATAGCGGCTCGCAAAGGCTTATGCTTCTTGAAGACATGCATTTACAATACCGGTAATAATTGTTGCATGAGTATATGGTAATCATGCGACTTCTGCTTTTTCAGTTGGAAATCATCCAAATTGACATTATGTTGCCAATTTCCGCTGTAACCAATAGGAACTTTCAAGCTATACAGTGTTTTGCATATCAACTCTCTTTCTGATCGAGATAGAAAAAAAGGAGCTTCAGGCAAAAAAAACTTTCCATTCTTTTTAACCTTAGGCCATAGTTTTTTCCTCATCTTCATCTCTTTAAGGTCTATGCGGGCTTTAACTCCATCCTTATGCTTACTCTTCATGTTCATAATTGTTGCAAATAAGATTTCTGCACAATTCTTTTCTGTGTGCATCACATCAAGATTGTGTCGTAGAGGTAAATCCTGTATAATGGAAGGCATATATTATTATATATAATTTAGTTATGTTGATATATTTAATAAAATCACCTAATTGTACCTTCCAATATGGCAAATCAAATAAAATAGATCTCTTTGACCAAGCGGTAGATCCACTACCCTCATCAACGAAACTATTCTTTTTATTGTTATCATCAACAAAACTCTTCCTTTTCTTGCTTTTTTCACCATCATCATATATTTTCCTTTTCTTGCTACTATCACCGCCATCAGAAACCTTCCTTTTCTTACTATAGTCACCATCATCAGAAATCATCTTTTTCTTGCCAACCTTTCCATATTTTGTAGTTATAACTTCTATCTTACGTAATACTTCATAACCAGTCATACGGCGTTGAGGCTTACCATTTTCTTCTTTCCCATTAAATTGAGACTTTTGGCTTCTAAATGGATGATTCATATCTTTTAGAAATATCCTGTGTCTCATATAAGAAAATTTCCCACCATGAGTAAGCCATTCATACTTTGTCCCTTCAATACACACAGGACAACCATACTTTCCAGCAGTCTTGCAGCCTGATAGATGCCCATACGCTGGGAAATCGTGTATAGCCCAAAGTAATATTGCTTTCATAGTAAACCTACTCTTAGTGTAAGAGTCATACGTTTCTTTCCCGTCAGACCACAATTCTTTCAACTCTTCGACCAATGGCTGCAAATAGACATCAATGTCATTTCCTGGGAAATGCTTCCCAGGAACCAGAAGTGTTAACATGGTAAACTCCCATCGCATGCATAATGATGGAGGTAGATTATACGGAAAAATCATCATAGGCCAACAACTATACGAATTTGTCATGTTCCCAAATGGATTGAATCCATCAGTTGTTAGACCCAACCACACATTACGTGCCTCAGATGCATACTCGGGAAATTTACGATTCACTTGTTTCCAGGAAGAAGCTTCTACGGGGTGCCTAATTGTCATTTTGTTTGCAATTGAGCCCGCTTTTGCATGCCAAGTCATATTTTCTGCAATCCAAGGTATACTCTACAGTCGTTGCAACCTTGGTGTTAGAGGAAAATACCTTAGCTTTTTCCATGGGATACGTGTAAGTGTTGGGTTTAATTGGTTAATCGGCCTCCATCTACTTTTACCGCATGTTGGATAACTATCTTTGTCTGCCTTGTCTCTCCAATATAAAATACAATCGTTCTTGTATGCATGTATGATTTGACATTTCATACGCAAAGACGAGACCAACTTCTTAGCATTATATGTACTATGCGGTTTAGTGTTCCTGTCAGGAAGAATCTTTTTCATTTAATTTAACAACTCTGTTACGAAAGCATTAGAGACATTATGTCCAATCTTTATGCTTAATAGCTCAACTGCAACCGCCAATCAGGTATCTTCATCCCGACACGATGGATACAGAGGTTGTGTTACATCTTCGATTAACTTCTTGTACTTTGCAATTTATTCAAGATCATTATGGGCTTGACTATTATCTTCGTCATTAGATTCGGCCGTATTTGCCCCAACATCAGCTTTAAGATCATTATGGATTTAAGTATTACCCTCGCCATTAGATTCCAGCATATTAGCCCCAACATCAGCTTCAACATTATCCTCATTATGAAGATGTCTGATTCTGTCATTCACCATATCGATCATCCTTGGATGCGTATCTTCATTATTACTTGTCGAAAGCATCCTAGTCGGAGCATTCCCCTCGGGTCTAATAAATAGTTCTCCATGGTGAATCCACGCCGTGTATGTCGTATCGATGCCATTGCATATTAAATGATCAAATATATCATGCAATACTTTCTTCCCTTTCCTATTACGACATTTGACGTTCGGACAACTATACCAATCTTTACCACCCAAATTTGTCCAATTTAAAATTAGAAAGTAAATGAATGACTCGACGCCCTTGAGATATTCGTGAGACCCTCGTGGTGCCGTCATCCATTCCTTCTTTGGGATCACCGGCTTGAGCGAAGTCATCCTATATTAAAGGAGAATCGGAGTTTCAGATGGGAGCCTCCTATAGAAAGTGAAACCAAAGTTTGATATGATGGGGATTCCTTATAAAATCCAAGAAATGCAGGCATTGGTAAAATGTTTAAAGATTAGGGAGGGGCTGTACTAGGCATTTTAAGTAACATAGTTATAGGCCCAATAACAAACTACATGGCAGAGTTATAATCAATTATATAATATAACACTTAAAAGGGGTTGTCAAAGACTATGGGTTATTTCAAATTCTAAGTCAGCCATTAAGACCTTTATAGCTAAGACTCAATCTTCTACAACATTCTTCTCAATCTTCTAAAAATTGATCATTCAAGAGCATTGCAACCCCCAACCAAATAATACAATTGTTTTACACAATCCTATTTAGCTCTTAACTTTTTTATGCCAAAATACTAATAATAATAAAATAGTTACCCATATGTAGAATGACAACAACCGTGTAACAAAACTTATTGTAATTCCAAATCATCGGCAATATTAAAAGACAAACCCTATAAATCTTACCTGATAGCGAGATTTATATAGTAAGAGAAGGCTGCTACAGAAAGTCTGAAATCTGTAATAACAAGATTATGATAAAGATATCATACATTAAAAAGATGAAGAATAAGAAACCCTAGAAATTTGACATACAAAAAAGTTTAAATACTAACAAAAATAAGAAAATCCATAATTTCTATATTCAAGGTCAAAAAATTATTATACTGTTCTTTGACATTTACTAAAGAAAAAAATTAACAAACAAAAAAACCATAAGATTACATACCTCTTTCTTCTTTTAAAATTTCTTATAATCTCACACTATTTCCAGGTTGAATCAATAGGCTTTCACTACAAAGAATCAAATATGATGGAAAGGAAATCCTTAAGAAGTTCTCAATCCCTAAAACTTTAGTAAAATTAAAATTTTGAAGGAAAATATTAGATGATTCTTCTACAAATCTTATTGTAGCAAATCCCTATAACACAATACCGATCTCCATCTTCACCATGAATAACCAAAAAATTGAGGGAAGACACAAGAGAGAGGAATATATAACTGAAATTGGTTATAATTCAATTGGAAATCAAGATTTACAAAGCTTAAACCATAAATGAAATTTGATTATGGGGCCTTTTAGGTGTTAGAATTTTGCGGGGGATAACTAAAATTGGTTAAAATTCAATTGGAAATTGAGATTTATAAAGCTTAAACCATAACTTAAATTGGATTGTGTGGCTTTTTAGGTGTTGGATTTTTGCGGGGAACTTTGTTTTAGAGATATGGCGAGAGATTTCCAAATTTGAAACTCTTGTTGGAGTCATAGTGGGAGAAAGAGGGAGGGCGTCGACGGGTAATTTGGAGAATTTTGACGGTGTCTTCTATTTTCTTTTTCACAAAGAATTAGAGTAGTTTTAGGCTAATTAATTAAAACGACTATATAAACCGTCTAAAATGGATTTGTTTTCCAACGAAAAACACAGTCACATTTTTTATGACGTAAATAAGAGGAAATAAAAAATAAACAACGGTGGTAATAAGATTACGACTGTTTAAGGATGTCAAAATTTCCCAACACATATGCCCAGTCATAAATGCATATCCAAAAGTGTCAATATTTACTCTTTTTGGCCTAGTGTTTGGAGCCATCTAATAAGGGATGCCTTTGATTGAACAATATGAAGTAATCAAATTTAGAACCCTTCTAGACCTGCTTAAGAAGATATATTCAATAGGATAAAACATAAATACAAAGCAGATATATTCAATAAGTGAAAATAGAAATACAAAACGGAGCTCAAGAGAGTCCCAAATTTTAGGAATGAAGATTGACATAGTTATAAGGTCCCGTATATCTTCTAACAAATCCCAGTGGGGCGTTTACCTAAACCTGAAAACAACTAAAATCATAAAAATAACAAAAAAAATCATGTTGTCCTAATATGGAACTTGCCTAATTGAATAAAAAAACAAGGGAAGTTAACACCAAAGAACAACAGTGAAACATAGAAGAGACTCTAAACTGTTGCCAAACATTAATATGGAACTTGCCTAATTGGATACTTTATTCACCTAATATGGAGAGACTTGTGCGGAAATGGCCTAAGAAAGTTATATAAAAGGTTTGTAATTTGGAACTGCAAGAAAAAATTTGGAACTGCAAGAATTTTTTTGGATTGACAATGGTTAACTTATATATACCTTGATGTTTCCAATGCAGGTTCTCATACAATAGGCTGATCACATTGTACAGCTTTCAATAATAGATTATACAATTTCAGTCTAACAGCACGCCAAGGCCCAAGTCTAGACCCAGTATACGCAGCCGCGCTGAAACAACTGTGGCCGCCAGGAAATAATCCTGACTTGGCTATTCCAATGGACCCGTCTAGTCCTGCTACTTTGGATGTTGGCAGCTACTATGGGGCAATTTTAAAGAGTTGTACATTAAGGCCTTTGTTGAGCAGCAAAGAGGCAACTGAGGAAGAGTATCTCAAGCCATAGATGAGTAAACAAATAAGGAACAAGTCTTTTTAAAAATAGTAGCTCAAGCCATAGATGTAAAGATAAGAGTACTGTGGACATACCAGTGTAGCAAGGTCAGCACCACTTAAATTCTCACATTGCTTCTTATGCGCAATGGTTAATAAGTCATCATCATTGTCGATAGGCTTCCCTCGAGCAAGAGTTGTTAAAATTGTGTGATGGTCATTAGGACCAGTAGAGATATTTTAAGAAGCTTCCCCAATCTACCTGGTCATAAAATGGCGGGATCCATTACTTCATGTCTGTGAATATTTATTTAATTAATACATTTGGAAAAAATACAAACATCTATAAACCAAATCTACCTGTAATAACAGTCAATAGCTTGTGATAAGGAGCGTGCACAATAGTATTCTACCTTAGATGGAGTACCACACATCCCGATATAGCAAAAAATTGTACCCTTGTTAAACACAATAGGGTGAAAATGAAGAATAAGAATTACCTGTTAGTGATACCAAAGACCCCGCCGGGAATTTGCACCATCTAGCTTTATGAGTCGCTACAATTATGAACAACGAGTGAATAAGAGACCATGGTTTTGAATTATTGATATTTATAGTAGTATAGGTCTATGGAAAAATTGATATATCCTGCGAATATAGTCGCGCGATAAACTATAGAGCTATTATAGGTCTATGGTTTATAAAGATGAGTGCTCACTCCAAATTATGGGGTAGGTGCTTGATGCCCGGGGAAAAGGCCCTAATGCACTCCCATCCCACTTTCTAGTCAGCCCAAAGCCCAACCCCCCTTCTCTCCTAGTGAGACCTTGGTCCTATGTCTGACTTTCTAGCTTCATAACCTCACGAAGACTGGCCCTTCCCCACCAAAAATATATAAGCTACGTACTCCTTTGTTCTTCTAAACTACATATTCATTTGTACCTTTTTTCCATGCCTTCATATTTATAAATAAATACTAAAAGGGATCTAGAAGAAAAAAAGGTTTTGTTAGAGTTGTTAATAAATAGACCAAAGGAATCCAAAGGAATATTGCTACTATTTTAAATGACTCATAATCTTGCAAAGGGTGTTAATGCCACAGAAAAATAGTAAAAAATAAAGAAGAGAAAAAAAATCTATAGAATAAAAGAAAAGCAAAACAAAGCAAAGCAAAGCATCCTCAAAGACAGGCTAGTGCACAGGCCATACCTTTCTATCCATTTTTTGAAAAAATATATTTTCCATCCATTTTCTAAACCCTTTGGATCTGCCTGTAGATTCCTTTCACTTGTGCATCCCTTGCTGCTATGTTCAATTGTACAATATAGGATCTCAATACATCTATTTGTTACATTCTGTAAATCAAGTTAAATGTAAAACAAGAGTATAACATAATATGTATGATGGGCTCGAGAGACATATGCACATTTTAAAAAGAAAAGGTGGGCAGTTCTTGCCCTAACATCCTGACATTCTTCTACTCATCGAGACATGTCCCAATCCAATCAAATTCTATACACACACACACCTTAAAACAAAAAAATCTATGAACTCTAATATGGGGGGGGGGGGGGACTAAACTAATACATGTATTCCATATACAAAGAACACAAATCAATTCGAGCAATAAATAAATAGCAATAAACTAACATAGGATTCCATATCCAAAAGACATACTCTAGAGTGCAATTAGTTCCATATTAACCTAATAAAACAATATAGAAGAATTTCATGCATAGAAGAATCACATAAAGTACATCTTCAAATTTAAAAAAGAGCATAAACTAACGCGATCAAAAATGCCAATTGTTTCGGAAGGTAAATTTAAATAAGCAAGGCAATCCTGCAAAAGAAATAATGAACATGACTACTTTGAAACTCTAATTTTCTTAAACTTAAAATAAAAGTAAAGATGAAAAGAATTTGAACCTCATCAATGATTTTCAAGAGGAAAGAAAGGTACTTAAACCACTCGCCCATTGGAATATCGTGAAAGAGCATTCCTCGCCTACCAGAAACCTCTGCATCTTCATCAATAACAAGGTCCACCAAAACATCAGACTTATTGTGATTATTTGTTTGATTATGAGGAAATATTTCCCTACCCACGGCAACTACTTCGTCCTGGTAAAGTTAAAAAAATGAATACCAACCTCCTGTTCATGTCTATGAACATGACTCGACGTCTACAAAAATTGCATTAATGTACCTTATTAATTTAAAAATTGTAAGAAGAAAAGTTGCTAAAAGAGATATTTCATGCAAATGCTTACCTCTGAGTTGTGATATGGACTTGCATTTTGCGTTCTCTGACCTTCTCTAGTTGCATTCTCTTTAAGGGTTTTGACCTCATCAATAACGGCATTAAGCTTATTATCGATTTCTTTATATGCTAGCTTCCCCTCCTTAATTAATGTCCTTGCATGTTTAATGTGCTTTAGCATAGATTTTGATAAAAGAATACCCTCTCCACGTACACGACCCTTTTTTCAGGGCCATATGCTTGTCCTACCGGTCATCGTCCACATCGTAATGTTTAGACTCGGGATTCTTCTCAGCGTTTGATTTGATTTCGGCTGCAAATACCAAATGCGGATATAACTGTAACATGTATATTTATATTAAAGTATTATCTTTGGGAAACACAAATTGGAAATGAAATGAAGTTAATTAGTTTATATGAAAATATTTATGTAATAAGAAAATCTAAATATGTCAATTTGCAATTTTAATCTTACCACTTTAGCCTTAGGAAATAGTGTAAGGAAAGATCCATCAGAGTACATGCAACCAGCAAGGAAATAATCTGTTCTCACGGTCTTGGGATCTTCGCTTCTTTGTTAAAAAAAATTCACAAGTTAACAAAGATGTTGTATTCATAATTTAACACTTGAAAAAATAAACCATACCATATAATGAGCTAGTCTATATATTCTCATTCTCCCTATTGTGTTTGGGCTTTGCATTTTACTTCTATTTACTTTATTCCTAGCACACATAGCTATAACCTTTGGATCATAACACAAATCAACAAACCGTTCCCAATCTTTCTGAATTGTTGTTGTTAGGTAATTTCTTTTTCTTACATCGTTTGTAGGATACTTGTCGTAAACTTTCCTCAGCTCACATTTTTTATTTTTCCCAGCCATATTAGTACCTATCAAGACCTGATCCTTTGCTGCTAGTGGGAGCTCATACTCGTTGTGTACTATTAAAAATAAATAAAACTTAATGAAGTAATTACAATAAGAATAAGACGTACCATGACATTAATAATAGCAACTTACACTAAGGCTATTCCAAATTAACATTTTTGCATTATTTGAAACACCTTTCCAGGTTGGGATTTATATCAGAATATGTTTCCTAGCTATCTCCCCAATACGAGTAGAAAAATTTGTTGATTTATCACTGACAGCTTGTCCAACCTCGTTCAACATGAGAGACTTCCTCTTTCGTAACAGACCTACAATATACTTGAGAAGGCGTACATGGATTTTTAATTTAACTACTAAAATATCAAAAACATGAAATTGATAACTGGTGATGTGGATGCCCTTTGGGGTCCATGATTAGAAGAGTCTTCCATTTCATATGATGACATGGGGTGTCTTCCTGATTATATCGACATCCTAATACATGGAAAAAAATTAAAGATCATATTAATAAGTATAAAATACAACTTTTTGATTCTGAATGTACAGAAATAATGAAAATTAACTTAGAAATGCATCATTTAAAGAATTGTACATACCTTTCATTTGTTATATAACAAAGTCAACAGTATAATAAAATGAATAATCTCATTCTGTAAAACATTGCATTTAATAAGAAGAATGTGTGAATCAAAGGAAATATCATCCTATTTCATAAAATCAGACACATCATAATAATAAATGAGAAAACCAATTTTCTTTCACACCCATTTTCCTTCAGCAATATCTTCATCATCATCTACGAGATCATTTAATAACGTTGATGTTGCTGTAAAAGTTGAGGTTCTTGCCTCCAAAACTAGTGGGTCATTGTAAGCGTCAATGTCCTTAGTTAATCTTTGTGGAGAATCAATAACGACAAACCAATCATACTTACTTGGATCTTTGCAATAGATGACCTATGATATGCGAGATAAAATGGTTTATCTTGTTAATTAGAATTGCTTTTTAGCCTCATCAAATTCACAAACGTTAAATTTGTTTTTAGATAAATTTTACATTTGTTAACTTTGTCTTCAACCCAAACCCAATCGCAATAGAGTATAGTTTGCTTGAAGTCATAATAATCTAGTTCAATTATCTTTCTGACTACTCCATAATACGTGGCTTTTTCTTGAACGAGATTCTGATCTCTACTACTAGATATGAAATTAGTCATTACTTTTATTTTCACCCAGCTGTTCAGAGTAGTCTTGCAGCTCTCTGAATCTTTTGTGTAGAACACATACCCATTAAATCAATATCCTTTATATGATACTGCTTTAAAGCATGGGCCATCAGCAAACCTTTTCAATGTGTACATTTTATCCTTTTCTATCAGGTATACAAAAGTAAATATCAGAACTATTGTACTTGGCAGAAACTACCTTATAAATTTTAAATATATAATGAGTTATATACCTGTTGCCTTACCCATGGTATGAAACCTATTGGTTTTACTTTTGACCCGACACCTCTTCCTCTAAAAGATCTTAACTGCTCATCGAGATATTTCTTTTGTTTCATATAAATAGTTTAAAATATTATGCATAGTATGTCATTAATAAATATCTCTTAAAACTCAAATAAAAATAGGAAAATATACCTACTCCTCCAATTCCACAACTCTATCAAAGCAACTTAAAACCCATTTACGAACTTGTTCAAATTTGAGGTTCTTAAGAGTTATATTTTTTCCCTTTTTATCCATAGGTTGCTCATCGTCAACATCAACATTCATAAACAATGGTTTTCCTTGTTTATAACTTCCCTACCTACTATTAGGTATATACTCCATACAATACAATATAGCTTCATCTAAAATGTAGCTATTCATAATATGCGCTTCCACGTGTCTTGGACTTCTTACTGACTCTATGTATGTTCTCATTTTCCTTTTAAAAAATTAAAAAAAATAAACTACATAGATAAATCTATTAAAATTAAGTTTACATTCAAATATAATGCGCACCTCTCAAAGTTATACATCCAACAATATCTAGTAGGTCCACATTTTGTTGCCTCAGTCAAATGGAGAACAAGGTAAACCATGGAAACAAAAAATAAAGGCGGGAAATATTTCTCAAACACACATAAAGCTTCTACTAGACAATCACCCATAACCTTAAGCTCGTCTCGCTGAATAGTCTTGGAACAAAGGACGTTAAAGAATAAGAAGACTTGTCGCAATGCAATAAGTCTTGGAACAAAGGACGTTAAAGAATAAGAAGACTTGTCGCAATGCAATAAGCAATGGCTTTTCTTTTTTGAAAGCATACATTAAAAGTACTGGTAAAAGATGTTGTATCAAAATGTGATAGTCGTGAGGCTTCAGGCCTTTTAACTGCAACTCTTTCATGTTTACAATATGCTTCCTGCTGGAGCTGTAGCAAATTGGAACCTTTAACACATCCAGGATACTTCAAAAGGGCTCCTTTTCAGCTTGGCCTAAAGTGAAAGGAGCCTTTGGCAAAACAACTTTGTCCCATTTTCTTGAGCCCATAACTTTTTTCTTATTTTTAACTCTTTTAGGTCCAAGCGAGCTTTAAGATTATCTTTAGTCTTTTCCTTTGTGTCCATTATCGCCGCAATGATATTACTAACGAAATTATTTTCAGCATGCATAACATCTAGGTTGTGAGGAAGCAACAGAAACTATTATATTTAAAACATACAATTATTAGATGTAATTAATTATAAGTAAATAAAAAAATGTTCAATTGATACAAATAATAATTACCTCTCAGTATGGCAAGTCGAATAAGATTAATCTCTTTGACCAAGGAGTTGGGCCATCATCATTATTTGCATCTCTTTTTCTCTTCTTTCCTTTTGTTTTCCCCCATTCAGTCTATTATTTTTTCACCCTACTCAATACTTCAGAGCCACTTAGGCATTTTGGCACACTATCATGTTCCTCGGAACCATTAAATTGTGATTTCTACTTCCTAAAAAGATGATTTTTTGGTAAGAATCTTTTGGTTCCCATGTACACATGCTTCATTTCATGTTGTAACCTCATTGAGCATATGCCTTCACTGCAAACGGGGTAAGCATATGTTCCTCCAGGTGTGCAACCCGATACATGACCGTAGGCGAGAAAATCATGGATAGTCCATAATTAGATTGCTTTCAATGTAAACATTGTCTTACTAAATGAGTCATATGTTAATACACCGTTATACCATAAATCTTTTAACTCAGAGATCAATGGCTGCAAGTATACATCAATATCTTTTCTCGGACCGCTCTTTCCTGGAATAAGTAGTATAAGCATGGTGAACTCCTTTCGCATGCATAAAGACGGTGGAAGATTGTAGGGGATGACCATTACAGGCCAACAACTATATGAATTATTCTTATTTCCAAATGGATTGAACCCATCTGTAGTAAGCCCAAAACGAATATGTCGTGATTCATTTGTAAAATTGGGCTACCTAATATCCACTCCTTTCCAATGTAAAGCATCTGCAGGATGATGCATTACACCATTTTTAGAGGCTTCCTTGTGATGCAATATCATGCTTTCTATAATCTACGAAATGTGATAAAGCATTTTCAATCTTGGTGCTAAAGGGAAGTACCTGATTACCTTTTTGGGCATCTTTCTTAACTTTTTTCCATGCAAGGTAATCAAATTGCCATCTACTTTCGTTAAATTTAGGGCATTTATCACGAGTCTCATGTTCTTTCTAATATAATATACAATTATTGGGACATGCATGAATGCTCTCGTAATCCATACCCAATGATGAGATGATCTTCTTTGTCGCATACACACTCTCCGGCAAAGTGCTACCTTTAGGGAAAATCCCTTTAAGCAAATTAAGTAGCAATGTGAAACTGCTATCAGACCATTGACCATCTATCTTGAAACTCATCAGCTTAATTTTCATTAATAACTTTGTATCTTATGGTGAACACATGGGATATATTAATCTTGATGCATCCTCCCTCAAGTTCTTGTACGCTGTGTCATCTTAAGAAACTTCACTATTGGATCTAACATCATTGGTGTAATCGATCAACCCTTCGAGTGGTGCACGACTTGATGCATCATTTATTAAATCAAACATACTTCTCTGCCCTGCATCATTGAGTGGAATACTTAAAGAAGTAACAAGATCCTCAAAGTCGGTATTGTCGATCTCATCGCTGACCTCTTCGTGAAAGCACCAAGTCGTGTATGAATGGTCTATGCCATTAAGAAATAAATGGTATCGTATGTCTTTAAGGGATTTAAGCCCATTTACATTGCAACATTTTTTACATGGACAAAATAAGGGGTTTCCATAAATGTTCTTCGCAAATTGAATAAATAAATTAACACCATCGCTATACCCCTTCAATTTTTTGTTTTCATCCATCCATTCTTTACCTGGATGAGTCAAAGACATTATTATCACAAACCCCCAAACAATCTATTGCCCACAATGATTTCAAAGGTTATAAAAAGTACATAAACAAACATATAATAGTTAGATTACCCTTTCATGAGATATTTATCTCCCATTTTATCATCTTCGTCATCATCATTGCTTATAAGATGTAACTCATGAGGAACAACGGACTGTACAGGGACATGCCCAGAATATGTTATAGTCAAAATGTATGAATTTAGACTCCTATGCTCTCACAATTGTGGTTTGTATAGTAACCCAAAGGAAAAAAAATAGTAATCATAATACTTCTTCCCCCCGCCGCTACCACCACCCGAAAATCCCATTTTTCAACCCCCTAAGAAAATCCTGACTCTGCCCTGCACTCCCTTGTATTTTATTTTTATATCATGGTCGTCTAAGGTGGCTTGATGACGTGATCCATCTACAAGTTACCAATTTGAGCTTCCCCAAATTTGTGTTCAAGTTCCATGCTATAACTGTTTCAATGTTACTGAGTTCAGGTTTCATTTGTTAGTTTCTATTTTGAAGCTTGTATCCAACCTTTGTCTTGATTCTTTCCCGTATCAATTCTTTAGGGGATTGAACATTATTTGATAATGTTTTAGATTTCATTATGTTTTTATTGACAACTCATAATTGTCAAACATATGAAGCAAGGTTTTATTACTTCATTTAATCCCTATTAGATTTGTGTAAGCAAGATTGAATGGCGTAGATGAAAGAGTAGATTGAAAGGCATAGACGATAGAGTGGAGCCAAAGGAATAGATCAGAGTGAGCCCATAGTCCAAGAAGGAGAGACAAGGATCCTAGTCACCTAAGGGCAGATCCAAATTCATCCTATCTACCCTTTTAAAAGGAGAAGACTGGTAGTAGTAGAGTCAAGATCATTAACATATAAGCATAAGGTAAACTTAGCTCTACATCGTAACGCTTTGAAGCAAAACTGGGTAGGGGAAGGGATTCTCTGATTAGTTCCTTTAAAATATAGAACGCAATGCTTTTTCTATTAAGGAAAAACACCACTTAACGCTTCCTTAGCTTGGTTTCGCTTTGTTTAGGCCACGCCATACCTCTCTTTTTCTCAATTTAAGGACTGGCGGTGCAAATACGATTCCCTGATAAGCAGCTCTTTTCTTTGCTAATGAAAAAGGCCTAGCGCATCCTGTTACAGAAAGAAACGAAGTGGCTTGGTTGAATGGATCTCTTCTCTAATGAAAGGAAGCTAAGCCATCTCCTAGCTAGCGCTCAAGGAACAACTAGATAAAAAAGCAAGAGAGAACTTGTAGTTTAGGTAGCCGGTACACAATGAAAGAAAAACAAAAATAGCATTAAAGAAAAGAACTATTTTTTTAGGAAAGGAGTTAAATAAGAGAGGGAAAAGGCAAGAAAGAAGAAAGAAGAAAGAACCTAAGTGTAGTTTTGGAAGACGTTTTTTTTAGGGGATAAGGTAGTAGGCCATGAACCAGGATATAAAAGTTTTGCAAAATGAAGCTGAAGCCATACCAGTTCCTTATTAAAGTTCTTAGCAGTCTTACAGTTTGAATGAGGAGGCTATGGCAGTCCATAAAGCCCTTAGCAGTCATCAAAGCCATGGGGATAATAGTATTTTTATGTTATGACAATATGTTAATTATTGCTTGTCGTTGGAGCATTACATTATGTCTTACATCTTAAATCTATCTAAATCTTTTTATGTATTTAACTTTTACATAAGCGTTAGTTGTGCCATTAGAGGTCAATGGTAGCCTTAGTCAGCCTTCACTCAGGTGTTGTTGGATAGAGAAGAAGCAATAGAACTAGGGCCTGAAAGAAGCAAAAAAAAGAAACTTGCGTATGTTTAGTCCACCTAGACTTGCGTACGGTGAGAAACCACTCCCCTCTTTTTTTCAAAAGTGCGCTAAAAGAAAGTAGCAAGTAACATCTATAGTGCTTTAAGTAGCTAGAGGTTGTGATTACGTTACTAGCAACAAAAGTACGCCCTAAACTACTATCTGGCTTAACGATCGCTCTATCTTTCCACCTTATGGCTGGAAAAAAACTAGACTATGTCTTCGTATGTAAGTAAGTTATTCTCTACTGGCAGGCTTGCAGTATGCTTGCTTTACACCTTTTCTGTGCCTCGCCTAAAGGTTCAGAATTATTTAAAAGCAATGGCAGTTTAGGATCCTTGTAAGTCAACTGTTAATAGTATTTTAAAAGGATTTGTCTAAAGAAAAGAGTAACCTCTTTCCGTTACTCGGGTCGTCTGGCCCATCAAAAATGCAAACAGGAGCTTGGCAAGAACAAAACTCACTCGCCTCCAAGCTATTGCTATAACTACGCTGCTTTTTTTCTGTATAATGTATATTTTTGTAGTTCAGAGCCAGGTTCCAGCATAGATGGCTATAGGTTCCAGTCCTATTCTTAAGGATTTGGCAGTGGCTTCTAGGATTGACCAGCAACATACTGGTGCTTATGTACAGTTAGGTTATCTCTATCTATCATGGGTATAGTTGAAAAAACTTGAAACATCTCCAATACGAAGACTTACTTCTAGTACCCACGAACTATAGGCTTTATAGACATGTAGGCTCTAGAGTTTTTCTTTGTCTAGCCTTGGGAGAATCCTTGAATCCGCATTCCAACTATAGTCAGTGGTAATGTCTAATCACTTAGCAATGGTAGGCCTTATAGTCAACCACAGATAATGCGAGAGAATCTGATTGATCCCAACTCGAACTTCATCTCCTTTTTTAAAGGCCTTCTACAAACATACCCAGACTTCCACTTCTAATCTACTCTTCTTATTCCGCTCTAGCTCCTCCTCAACAACCTCGACCCAATGGCGCTATGTCCAAATAGTTAACTCATAGATTCCAATAGCACCCAAGGATCTTCCCTTCCCTCCTGTAATGGCCAAATTCTGTAAGCTTGATATGATTAGGAATAACTATCACACCAATGAACCTATAACAATGCTCTAATTGAATGTAAGAAATGGAAACAAGTGTTTTTAGCATGGAAAACCTCTGAATAGGTAAAAAACCACGACCTCGTATGGAGGATTTTTGTATAAGTATATTTATTGCTTGAAGTGGATTTCTTTATTACAAGTGACCTCTAAAATATATAAATACTTTTAATCTTGTAAATAAGAAGTTTATGTAATTTTTATGGCCCCAGTCTCTTCTAGAAATTTTCCTTTATATAGGCTTTTCCCACAGCTCTTCATCGTGCTGGAACACATTATTAGAATAATGTGGTTAGTGGCAGTTGACTGAATAACTGACGAGTTCGTGGGAGACATGTATCTTTGACTGGGTAACATTTTCTGGGTTTAGCTCGATCCACGTTCATGAGTAGTTCGTGGAGCTGGTTCGAATGTTGACTGGAGTATTAAGTATAAAAATGCATGAACCTGAGATGGAGGTAAATCGAGCTTCTGAGCTCGATTTTGAGTGAGATCGAGGGATAATTCCCTATAATCGCCCCCTCACAACCGAAGTCACGAGTGGCTTTGGTTGAGAAAGAATGTGTAAAAAGTTTAAAATTTGAAATAGAGTAACGATGGCGTTTGGCCGGGTGGAAGTTTCATGATATTGGGATGTAATGGGTATTAAATAATGATGTGGATGTATGTGACGGTTGCGTTTAAATAGTCGCATCCGTAATAAATGATGACGCTTGGGAAAACGCACCTGTATAATAAATTTAGGGTTATATAAATAGTACCTATAGCAAATCTTTGAAACAATTCCTACATGACTTTTCTAAGATGGTAAAAACTCAGAGGATGGTTCTTGAAGAGAGGATTACGTCTGAAATACTAAGGTTGAAATTGAAATACTTTGGTGATCATTTCTTGGAAATGGCGATACCCGCCCTTATTCCTCCGACGTACTAAGGCCTGTCGGGAGAGGAAGTGGTTGAAGCTGAGGAAGAATTTTACTATAAGTGGAGATTTCATGTCTTTGTCTTGACAGGCGAGGAACGTTGGGCCTGTCTCCGTACTCTGCGGAAGACAGGGTTAGGGGTTCATATATGTAGAGATAGGTGTATCTGCAGGACAGATATGTTAATTTATAGTATCGCCAGGGATTCTAAGGTTGGGCCCTCTTCATCTTTACCAACTCTTTGGTGGTGGTGGTTATAGAAGAGGTAGTGAAGGCAGTGGAGGAGAATGAGATGTGGGAGCCTGCTGACGCATTTCCATCGTGTTTATGAACTCAGAAGACCTTCATCTTATTTTATGGGGGCCAACACTGATTCCACTGCTTACATAGTTTCCGTTTGAAGTTCAACTGAACTTCGACCAAACTGGCGTGAGGGAAACTTTTTATTTTGTCCAATGTCTTCTTTCCATCAGGGTGAAAAATCACTGAATTATGAAAAACTGGAAGACACGATGCCTCGGCATGCTTGAATGACCTGTAACTTTTAACAAACAGGGAAAACTTGTTATCTGTAAAGTACCTAGAGTTTGGTGTTGGGCAGATAACATTCTATTGTATTCCTAAAGTGGATGTGGTGAAAACTTGTTATCTGTAAATCGTATGAAATATCTTTAACATGAATAAAATTTTATATTTACTAAACTGTGTATAGAAAAAAAAATTAAATCAAACTGAATTGTGTTAGGTACTGGTTGAATAACTGCTTATATGTGATAAAATAATGTTATAATGTTGCTCGAACTGAAATGAGTACGTGCTGACAATGTCGTGCTGATATATAAATGATTTATGTTTAACAGGTGAGGGAGAGAAATTGTAGGAAATATGTAATTGTAAAAACTTGAGCTGTTACAGGTCGATAGAGATACTACTCATGGTAGCGTAAGGTCGAGTAAAGTGACTAATGTGTATACTAGTAAGGAGATAAGTTCAAATAATTTATTTCAAGATTTTGGGTTTTCTGTTACGAGATACAAGGTAAAAATCACGTATTTGAGGGAAAAGTGTGTGAAAAACATATAAATATGGGATGGATGAAAGAAAAATGGAGGAGAGATCAGGATGGTATGGCTCGATCTTAGAGGATTTGTCTTGCCGTGGAAGGATGATTGGCTAGAAAGGTTGCTGAAGTACGCGAGTGAATATTTGGTTTGTTTGTTATGATGATGAGCTACCGGTGAGAGAATATGAGCTTGAAGGTTAGATGTAAGAAGAAGAGAGCTGGAGTATGCTCATTATTTTTATGAGGTGTGTTCTCATGCATTGGTGAGTAATTCGCTAGATCGAGAGAAGTTGGTTGGTTTGATTGGTGAAGTGGATATCAAATTTGAAGGTCTGAGGACCGATAAATTATGTGATTGGATGATGTTTGCTTAGGTTACTGAGGTTGAGATGGATATTGTGTAAAGTGCTTCTTATGAATAATAATTTTTTTTGAATATACCATAAATTATATAAGTTAATCAGATCCTCTAATCGGGGCGAATCGATTTAAAGAATGTTTTAGCAAATATTTGAATAATTTTAAAATTTTGCCCCGCTTAGAAAATGGCATCAATCACTATAAGTATGATAAGCAAGGACAGAGAAACAAAAATATGAAAATCCAGAAGCTTCTTGGTTTGTTTTGTATACAAAAGGAAATATAACTTTGACATCGTAGAGAATGAGTCATCATGAATGTGGAAAGGTCAGAAAAATATATGGAAATAGGGAGAATAAAATGTTAAGAAATGAGGGGAGTTGTAATGATGGAAATGTGATTTTATTGGAAAGGTACAAGGCGTCAGACATGGCGAGTAGAAAGGACGCCTCGGTTCTAGAATCAAGGAAGGTTCGTGCGAGGAGTAATAAATGCCAGCCGCTTGAGTGAGAAAGGATAAATTGTTCTTCTTTGTCTCCAATCAAACGTTTTACAACTTCAAAATATTTGGAGAGCACTCAAAGAGAGAGACGAAAGATCAGGGGATTTCATAAAGAGTTATTCGAAGGTGATAAACAGTTGAAGAGGGCAAAAGATTCTAGATCTTGTAGGTGGCTATACAGCAGCGTTGAGTGGGAAAAGTTAGACGCCACTGCCGATTCTCATTCGGATACTGGAGGTTAGTAGAGATGTATGCGATATATGTTGAGGTATATATATGTTAAAGATATATGTTATACGTAAACGATTGATTAGAGATATATGTTGAATATATATATAAATATATATATAAATATATATATATATATATATATATATATATATATATATATATATACGTATACATAGATGGAAGAATGATAAATTCCTTAACCTGTATATAGGTCGAGCGTGAAAAACATCTGTGTAGATCAAAAATGTGCCTGTAAAAATTGTTTTTAAGATGGGTAGTTCGTCTGTTAATGAGGTATCGACCTCTGGTCGGACGAATGAGTCTGATATTAAAGGGGAAGTACGATTGGAACAATTCCCAGGTTTTCCTAGTCAATTGGTATTTTATCCTCCTGGTTTTGATCCCTTTAGAGAGCTTTGTAAAGCCAAGGTGCCTGTAGGAGGAAAGTGTGGTAAATATGTAGAGTTTGCCGGTAGGCAGTTTAGGGGTTATAGGGTAGTGGAGGAGGAAGAGTACTTTTACCTGTTGGCTTATTTGGAACTGGAAAAGCAAGATAGGGGTATAGATGAATCGATCTCGTTAGATTATTTCGATGGGGATGTCCGGAGTGACATCTCAGAGTGCTTTTTGTGTTACCTATCTTAATTAGAGTATGGGTTGAGCCTACCACTCACCAATTTAGCGAAGGGGATTACGAATGCAATTGGGGCATGTCCTGTTCAATTGAATGGAAATATGTAGAAGGTAATAACCATGTGTGACCTTCTGAATGAAAAATGGGAAAAGAAGGGAAAAGTGAGGAGGATAACCCCTGAGGACATTTTACAGTTTTATGGGGTAAAGAATTTTAAGGCCAGTGGGGGGTCATATTTCTGTGCGAGCGTAAGTCATCGTCACTTTTTCTATCTGAATTTAGCAGGCCAAACCTGGAATGACCACATCATTTTGGTTAAGGGAAATTTTCTTCAAAGAGATGATGAAGAACCTTTAGACTATCGGTTTAGAACTGTAAAGCAAAGTATAGACATGCATTGATAGAATTATTGTTACGTTTCTCTTACAACTATATTTGATAGTAAAATGTTGTTATTGCAGGTGTGAAATCTAAAGTTGGGAGGAAGAAATCTCTGTTAGACGAAGTTGGGGAGGAGGAGTCTGAACTCGAACATGCGTTAGGGAGACTCGGTCTGAGTAGAAAGAAGAGGGTTGATAGTGGGTCGAACAAGGTTCGAAAAGCTTAGTCAACTAGGTCGATGGCAGGGGTTAATGAAGGAAAAATGCAAGTAATTGGTGAGGAAGCTCAAACTAATTTTTCCAAGACTCTTGATACTGGCAGTTCGGTTCAGCCTAATCCTATCAAGCCGAGCAAGATAGCTTTGAAATACTTGAAGAAAATGATGCTAAAGGTGATGGACACATAAAATGACCACTATTCCCCTATGACTTAATGTTTATTATTCTTAATTTTATTATTAAACATGACTTATAAAACCAATTTTTATATTTCAGGTCACATGGAGCTCATTTACCAAATATGTGCAAATACCGGGATGTATAGCTCAAAGGATGAACTGTTGGAGAAGGATGTAGAGTTGTCAAACACAAGGGTCCCACATGGGGAGGTTACAATTAAGGAGGATAACTCTTGGAGGTTACAAATTTATGTACATTCATGGCATAGGTTATAAATCTAATATTAAATATAAGAACCCTTTCCTTCATCTATAAAAGGAGAGGTGGTGAGCTCATAAGATCATCCAATTTTGAGAGAATCATTCTTGTAGAGTGCAATAGAGCATTATTGGAGTAAGTTGGTGCAAGTCTTGTATGCATTTGGAGCATTTCATTTTGCAAGTCAATAAAATTCCTCTTTTTGTTGTTAGTTTATGTTCATTTCATTCTCATATCATTTAGGATTTATAGTTGTTATAATGGCCGGCTAAGTCAGCACTAGGGGTGAGGATGGATCTACTATAAGCGTATGATATCATGTAGTAGAATGTATTTTTCTCCAACATAATATGAGCATATTATCACAAATCCCAAAACTATATTGTTGGAGACATCCATTATCATCCTATGATCTCTTTAAGTAGAGATATAGAAAGAGTTTTGTGATTCTCAAATGATATAGTAAAATTGTATTAATATTGTATTTTTCTAAGGTATGATCCTAATTAACTTTTCATTGTTAGCATAGCTTTCATGGAATATGTTTTTAGTACATACTTAGTTCATACAATATATTCTACTTGAGTTATAATTAATCATGGGATTACATCGACAAAAGGTCGAAGTTTGTTATTTCAATTAAGTAGAGAATTTAATATACGATACTATGTTGATTTTGTATGTAAATGGTGGTGAAATCCGATGGCCCTATACCTTTATTCTTGATTAAAACCATATCATTGATTTTTACGGTTTTATAACCTTTGATTACTAAAATACAAGACCAAAACTAATTTCTAGTTCCGTTCGAAAGTTAACGACACTCTAATTTTTACCCATACTAATCACTAGATTTTGACCGTTATCAAAATGACGTCGTTGCCGGTTTGGAGCGGTAATTAGAAAAAGCTTTTATTGTGTTTAATTTGTTTTTCGGTTTCACTTCTTAGAAGAACATAAATTTTGTTTATTACATTTTTATTTTGCTTTTGCACTTTGAAGAATTTTTCTTTGTTTTGCGATGACTACTTTTTTTATTTTACAATGACTACCAAAGGAAGCTAAGGACCGACCAAAAACTAGATAGGGTTATCTTTTCTTCCTCTTTTTGAGTGACTTGTAGTGAGGCAAATTATTGTACTCTTGAGCGAAGAGTGTGTAATTAAAGCGAGGATAAAATTGTACCTTTTTTCAGCAGGGGCAATATTGGAACCCACATCCGGGAAGAACCTCTCTACAACGCCTACTTGAGCCAGAGAGCCCGGGTGTACCATCTCAACGGTTTCACCAGGGTAAACAACGAGCCCCTAAAAAGGCCGCCACACAGGTAATTTCTTCTACCGCACCCTCTTGCGAAGCGGTCAATTTTTATTCATGTGCCTGATGTTTGTGCACTTTTAAATTCTAAACTTTAGATAAATGGCAAACAAAACGAGGGATTTCATCACCCGTGTGTGGCACCGCATACTAGGACCCCGGGAGGTCACGGCCCGGTTTAATATTTTACGAAATAGGACATTGACTTTAAAAGAAACCAAGATCAAGCCATAAAATACATAAATAGACAAAAAGGCTTATAGAACTCAGACCGGGAGCATTAGGAATGCGCTCATTAAGACCCCTGATAGTGTCTACGTTTATCTGGAGGAAGTACTTTCCCTGGCATAACTAGTGTGAAAAGGTGATTCTAAGCGGTTTGCCCCACTTTCCAGCACAGGTGCTTCTAGGTGACTAGAACTGCACGTGAGTTATTGCTAAAGCGAGTATACACAACTCAACGTGCGAACCGATCCATTGTCAGGAATAGAAGCAACCAAATCCTGAGACCGGGTTCACAACTTGACCTTAATTAAGGCCCATCTGAAAAGGTTATTGTGTTTATTTTTTGTGCACCTCATTGTTGTTTGATCATCATAGTGCACACATCTATTAGTGTATGAAAGAATGGTTTCGAGGGCCTAAAAGTTATCTCGAGAGGCTTAGAGAATCCGATTTGATAGATATTTCGATCCACTTTGAGGTATGCAAGTCAACCCACCTGGAGATTTTAATCTCTATTGATACGAGAGACCGTGCAATCCTTACTCGTAGGGAACTTTTCCCTGTTGAGGGTGAGTTAGAAACTTTTGATTTCCCTGTCTCTCCATTGAGACTTAATCCGAGTCCAATTTCTTTATTCACTCCATTTAATGTTCGACCCCAATCACTTGAGATAGGAGATGCCAATGATAATGAGAATGGTCAGGGACCAGTGCGAATTCCTCTTAAGGATCACATGTTGCCAAAAATGACAAATCATGCCTCGCCTATTGTTTTACCTCCTACAACTGGGCAATTTGAACTTAGAAATGCGCTCATCAATTCATTGCCAAAATTCTCAGGAGGAGAATATGATGGCCCATACGTTCATGTTAGGGATTTTGATGACTTAATGTTCCTCCAAAAGTATAGGAATGAGAACGAAATGGAGGCCATGAAACTCGTGTTGTTTCCCTTTTCTTTACTAGGGAAAGCTAAGAGCTGGCTTCAAGCTCTACAGCCAAAATCCATCACGAGTCTTGAGATGCTTACTAAAGCCTTTTACAAGAAGTTTCTCTCTCTTGAGAAAGCTGAGACCCTTCGTAAGGCAATTCTTAGGATTACCCAACTTCATGGAGAAAGCTTAAAGGATTATCTTGAGAGATATAAGGGACTGATCCTACAGTGCCCTCATCATGGTATCGACTCCTGGGTCCTAACTAGAAATCTTTATAATGGATTTGATGCTGAAACCAAGAGAACTGTAAAATCCTTTTGTTTAGGGAAATTTACTGAAAAGGATGATGTAGAGGGTTTGGACTTCTTAGAAGAGATGGCCAAAAAATTGAAAACCTGGGGCACCATGAGAGAAACTGATATTCAAGAAAAGGGGGGTAATGCCTTTGGAGTTAGATCTAACTCCAATTCGAAAGCTACGCTGGCGACCATCCTGCGTAAGATAGAGTCCTTAGAAATAGGGAAAAACAAAATGTCCATTAAAACACTAAATTTTCATGTTGAGATGCAAGCTTGTGTTGCGTGTGACGATGTTGGACATTATACTCAGGATTGCCCTTTGATTTATGAAATTAGGGAAACAAGGAAGGATCAGGTAAATGTGTTTCATCAAAAACCTTCCTCTTTTCTTTATAACCAGTCACATCATCAAGGGAATTCTTTAAGGAAGAATAATTCGAATAACTATTCTGGCAGACCGTATTACCAAGGGAGTAATTCAAATCAAAATCAAGGTGATGTGTCCTTTACTCTTAATCACCAACCTTTTCAGCAAAATACTCCTTACGTTCCTCCTCAGTATAGGAAACCATCTTCGGATGATGGCATCCAAGCCCTACTGCAATCTATTAACCAGTTGATGCAACAATTCATGCAAATGAATCAGCAATCCATGAGTCGAATAGAAACATCAATTGCTCAATTGGCATCTGGGTTAAGTACTAGAGACAATGGTACGTTTCCAAGTCAAACCCAACTTAATCCGAAGGATCAAACCGAGAGTTTACACCGCGATCAGGCGAATGCGGTGATTACACTTAGAAGTGGAAGGACTGTAGACAACAAAGTTAGGATGCCTAAGGACAAATCACGTGAAAGTCCTAATCCTAGTACTGAAAAAGTTGTAGAAGGAGGCAAACCTATATATGAAGAAACTCCTTTTGTTGTGGAAGAGACTGGGCAGGTCTCGTTAAGTGAGAAGATTATCGAAAATAATCAGCCTAGAATTCCTGGAGCACCTTTTCCTAAATGGTTTTTAGTCAATAAGAAGAACACTCCCGATGAAGAGGTTAAGGAGATGTTCAAGAATCTTAAGATCACTATTCCTTTCCTCGATGCTTTACGACAGATTCCTTCCTATGTAAAACATCTCAAGGACCTCTGCACGTTCAAGAAATGTATGAATGTTTCCAAGAAAGCTTTCATTGTCCATGACAGTGAAAATGATATTCAATTGGATGCTCAGGTTAGCTCTATAATCTTGAACAAAGCACCCATGAAATACAAAGATCGAGGAATGCCGACAATTTCTTGTCACATAGGGACAAATCGCATCGGAAAAGCCTTACTTGACTTAGGTGCCAGTGTCAACTTGATCCCTTATTCGGTATATGAGCAGCTAGGTCTAGAAGGACTAAAACCGACACATATAACCTTATAACTAGCTGATCAATTCATTAGAATTCCTAGGGGAGTTATGATGGATGTACTTGTCCAGGTTGACAATTTTTTCTATCCTGTCGACTTTGTGGTCCTTGACACAAACCCGGTAGAAGACCCAAATAGTGAGATACCTGTGATCCCTGGCCGACCTTTCTTGGCCACTGCTAATGCATTAATCAATTTCATTAGCGGAGCTATGAAGTTGACTTATGGGAATAAGACCATCGATCTGAATATCTTCAATGCAACTCATACTCCGTTTGAAAATTAACCCGATAAGCGTAGCATGCTTGGTACTGTTGTAAATTGTACTTAAAAGCTTGTCTTGCACATTTTGGAGATAATTTAGATGTTGATGACCTTATCAATGAGGTTAATGCCTTGTTGGATTCTGTTCCTATTGTGGATAACAATGATAATGTTAAAATGCAAAAAGTCAAGGATCCTGTTCCAGAAGCGGAAGAAGTACCTGTTAGGTTAGAACTTAAACGTTTCCTTAAAAATCTCAAATATGTCTACCTAGGTCCTAATGAGACTCTTCCTGCTATCATAGCATCCGACCTTGAACCAGAGAATGAAGAGAAATTAATGCGTGTATTAAAGGGAAACACAAAAGCTCTTGGATGGACATTTCAGATATTAAGGGTATAAGTTCTTCTGTATGCATGCACAAGATAGAACTTGAGCATAATGCCAAGAAGTCCAGAGAAGGTCAAGGAAGGCTTAACCCGACTATGGCTGAGGCTGTGAGAAAAGAAATTTTAAAACTGCTTGACAATGGGATCATTTATCCTATTTCTGACAGCCCATGGGTAAGCCCAAATCATGTTGCTCCTAAAAAGTCTAGAATCACTGCTGTGAAGAATGATCACAATGATCTTGTTCCCACTCGCATGACCACAGGGTAGCGAGTGTGTATAGATTATAGAAAACTCAATTCGATCACTCGAAAAGATCATTTTCCCTTACAATTCATGGATCAAATGCTTGAGCGTCTCGCCGGTCATGAATACTAATGTTTTCTTGATGGGTATTCTGGGTACAATCAAATACCCATCGCTCTAGAGGACCAAGAGAAAACCTCATTTACTTGTCCTTTTGGAACCTTTGCCTATCGCCGCATGCCATTTGGGTTATGCAATGCTCTAACAACATTTCAGTGATGTATGTTGATCATTTTCTCTGACACGGCTGAGCGTTTCCTTGAGGTTTTCATGGATGACTTCTCCCTCTTCGGAGATTCGTTTGATCAATGTCTCTACCACTTATCTATTGTTCTTACTAAGTGTCAACAGAAAAATCTTGTTCTAAATTGGAAAAAATGTCACTTCATGGTGAAAAAAGGCATAGTATTAGGACATATCATATCAGCAAAGGGTATCAAAGTAGATAAAGTGAAGATCGATGTCATTTATAGTCTCCCACCCCCACGAACAGTCAAGGATGTTCGTTCATTCTTAGGGCATGCAAGATTTTATCGACGCTTTGTTCCTGAGTTTAGCAAAATTGCTCGACCCCTCAGCAATCTCCTCGCCAAGGACACCACCTTTTTATTCGATGATTCTTGCCTTAAAGCTTTTGAGAATCTCCGAACACGTCTAACATCATCACCCATCATCCAACCTCCAAATTGGAATGAACCTTTTGAGTTGATGTGTGATGCATCTGACTATGCCATTGGTGAAGTTTTGGCAAAACACATTGATAACTTTCTGCGTGCCATCAATTATACCAGTAAAACTCTTAATGATGCGCAACTTAATTACACAACCATAGAGAAAGAACTACTAGCGATAGTCTTTGCTCTAGAAAAATTCCGTTCTTATCTCATAGGTTCTAAAGTAATAGTCTATACGGATCATGCTGCTATCAAACACCTTCTTACCAAGAAGGTCACCAAACAATGCTTAATCCGATGGATATTCTTACTTCAGGAGTTTGATATTGAGATTCGGGATAAAAAAGGTGTCGAGAATGTGGTAGCTGACCACCTTTCTCGAATAGACAATGATTCTTTAGATAGGTCGTTACCTATTCGTGAGTCCTTTCCCGACGAGCAACTCATGTCCATTCGCTCTATGTCTTATGTTCCATGGTTTGCAGACATGGTGAATTATCTTGCTACAGGGCACCTTCCTAGTTTTTGGACCAAGCCAGATAAGAATAAATTTCTTAGTGAGGCTCAACACTTCTTCTGGGATGACCCGTACCTGTTCAAATATTGTTCTGATCAAATCATTAGGAGATGTGTCCCAGATTCTGAGCATACCAAAGTCATAGAATTTTGTCACTCCCAAGCTTGTGGTGGTCACTTCAGCTCCAAAGAGACCTCTGCAAAAATTTTACAGTATGGATTTTATTGGCCTACCTTATTTCGTAATGCTCACAAATTTTGCAAGGCTTGTGATAGATGCCAGAGAATGGGAGCCTTGTCCTGTAGGAATATGATGCCACTAAACCCAATCTTGATCGTTGAACCATTTGATGTTTGGGGAATAGACTTTATAGGTACCTTCACCCCATCTATTGGGTTCATGTACATCCTTTTAGCCGTTGACTATGTGACTAAGTGGGTTGAAGCTATTCCTTCTAGGACCAATGATAGTTCGGTTGTTATTGAATTTATTAAAGAGAATATTTTTTCTCATTTTGGTACGCCGAGGGAAATAATTAGTGATGGGGGGTCACATTTTAATAGTCGAATGTTTGCAAACTTAATAAAAAAATTTGGAGTAACACACAAGGTTGCTACACCGTACCATCCACAGACTAGTGGGCAAGTGGAGGTTTACAATCGTGAAATCAAGAATATTCTTCAAAAAACAATAAGACCAAACCGGAAAGATTTGTCAACTCGACTAAACGATGCTCTTTGGGCTTATCGAACTGCCTTTAAGACACCTATTGGAATGTCCCCTTACCTGCTAGTCTATGAAAAGGTTTGTCACCTTCCAGTTGAATTAGAACACCGAGCATATTGGGCAATAAAGGCCTTGAACTTTGACATTGGTTAGGGCGGTTTGCATCACAAGCTTCAACTCAATGAGTTAGAAGAACTACGAAATGATGCATACCATTCAGCAAAGAGTTACAAGGAGCGCATGAAAGCGTTTCACGACAAAAACATTTTGCAAAAATCATTTGAACCAAACCAAAAAGCTTTGTTGTACTCTTCTAGGTTGCATTTATTTCTAGGCAAACTACGATCACGATGGACCGGGCCTCTCATTGTTAAAACGGTATATCCACATGGGGCGGTTGAGGTTGAAGAACCGAGTACTGGCAAAATACAAAAAGTGAATGGGCAAAGGCTTAAGCCTTATTATGAACATTTTAGCTTCACCAATAAAGGCTTGAAGCTTCTGGACCCAGTTTATGAGGAGTGATATTCATATCCATTTCACCCAACTTTCACTAAGTTTGAGGGTTCCTCATTTTGTCTGGCTGAAGACAATAAACTTAGCTCTATCTGGGAGACAACCCATGTTGTATCAGGTACTATATTCTGATTTTTTTCCCTTTTAAGGTATGTTTTCAAATATTGGGGACAATGCTTCTTTCTAGTTTGGGGGTGGGGAAAAATCGTTCACATTTTTTACTTTTTTAGAGAAAAGATAGGTCATTATGGTAATTTATGAGACTCTTTATTAAGTTTCTGCAAGCTTATAAGTATTTGATATGGTCTAAATATTTTGGTCATAAAAACCGTGAAGTTAAAATTTTTATCAAATACATGCTTAAAAAATTTTGGAACATTATTTTAAGCTAGATGTACTACCCTTTAATTAGAGAAAATTTCATGTTGACTGATATTTCTCAAAACAAATGCACTTCACGATAATATTGCATTTATTACTTTTGCTAGAATTTTGAGCAATCAAAGGGAATCTAGTATTTGAGGTAGGAATGATCCACTACAAGGGAAATAGCTGCCTAAAGAATAAGTTCGATCCTGAAGTAATATAATAAGGATTTCTATAAGCCAAAATAGCTCTAAAAACTTTCACGATGCAACGCATACTCGCATGATTAAAACTGAAAGAGGAAGAATTATCACCAATCTCGAGTATAGTCATGAACTATGTGAAAGGAGCAAGGAATAAAGTTTACTTGTGAGAATCCAGAGCCTAGGTCATGTATGGGCACCAAACCCCGGTAACCTAAGCCAACTGGCTGGGATTGTCGACCAACGACTCATATTATGGAGGCTTCACTAAGGAAACAAGTACCAAAATAAAAAGGCTTATAGTTATTCCCCAAAAATTAATAACAGGATTCGAATTGACTATGGTACTTGTCAAACTGATCGTTGGATTTGTTTCACGAAATACAAAATATCTGGATATTAACTCAAGAGCCTCTAAATTAAGTTGTACGTGCAGTAACTATTTTCACAACACTTGAGGATATTAGAAAAATATGTAAAATCTCATTTAAGTATTGGGTAGTATCTCTAGTTTTGGATAATTCTCCAAGTTCTCTTATTATATTTATGTGAAAGAATTAAATTTTAAGGGGTTTACCTTCTTAATGTTTTTACCATGATCAGATATCAATAAGTTAGTTGAAATGACCTAATGAGTATCTAAACTACTATAATGCCCTTATTGACTTTTGTGGGTATAGTCACTATAAACCCTCACGAAACAAAACTCGCCCTATATGGGTAACCTATAGGTTTAACGGCTTGTTGCATACGCTAAATGCAATCGTCTTAACCAGGAAAAAGTTATGCTTTTATTCTTTTCTTTGCTCGAGGACTAGCAAACTTTAAGTTTGGGGGTATTTGATGGACACATTAAATAACCACTATTCCCCTATGACTTAATGTTTATTATTCTTAATTTTATTATTAAACATGACTTATAAAACCAATTTTTATATTTCAGGTCACATGGAGCTCATTTACCAAATATGTGCAAATACTGGGATGTATAGCTTAAAGGATGAGCTGTTCGAGAAGCATGTTGAGTTGTCTAACACAAGGGTCCCACATGGGGAGGTTACAATTTTGGAGGATAACTCTTGGAGGTTGCAAATTTATGTGCATTCATGGCATAAGTTATAAATCTAATATTAAATATAAGAACCCTCTCCTTCATCTATAAAAAGAGAGGTGGTGAGCTCATAAGATTATCCAATTTTAAGAGAATCATTCTTGTAGAGTGCAAGAGAGCATTATTGGAGTAAGTTGGTGCAAGTCTTGTAAGCATTTGGAGCATTTCATTTTGTAAGTCAATAAAATTCCTTTTTTTGTTGTTAGTTTATGTTCATGTCATTATCATATCATTTAGGTTTTATAGTTGTTATAATGGCCGGCTAAGTCCTCACTAGGGGTGAGGATGGATCTGCCATAAGCGTATGATATCATGTAGTTGAATGTATTTTTCTCCAACACAATATGAGCAAAGTTATCACAAATCCCAAAAGCTATGTTGTTGGAGACATCCATTATCATTCTATGATCTCTTTAAGTAGAGATATAGGAAGAGTTTTGTGATTCTCAAATGATATAGTAAAATTGTATTAATATTGTATTTTTCTAAGGTATGATCCTAATTAACATTTCATAGTTAGCATAGCTTTCATGGAATGTGTTTTTAGTACATACTTAGTTCATACAATATATTCTACTTGAGTTATAATTAATCATGGGATTACATCAACAAAAGGTCGAAGTTTGTTATTTCAATTATGTAGAGAATCTAATGTACGATAATATTTTGATATTGTATGTAAATGGTGGTGAAATCCGATGCCCCTAGACCTTTATTCTTGATTAAAACCATATCATTGATTTTTACAGTTTTTTAACCTTAGATTACTAAAACACAAGACCAAAACTAATTTCTAGTTCCGTTCGAAAGTGAAAGGGACTCTAATTTTTACCCATACTAAACATTTGATTTTGACCGTTATCAAAAGGCTCTGCCGGCTTCTGGTACTACTGGAAGTGGCGAGGTTGCAAAAGATAAGAGGAGGAGGGTCGAACCCTCAGGGGAGTCTAGAGAGAAGGTTGCCGAGGGGGGATCTACAATGGTAGATGACCTCAAAAAGGTTGAGGAAAGGGCCAGGTTGGCTGTTCTCCAAGAAGAGGAAGACACGAGCATGATGGTATGTTCAAATTTTAGGAAAGAACTGCTTAATACGTTTTGAGCTAATCGCTGAGATCGATGTAATTTTTACAGTTTGCTGACCTTGTTAAGGGGATTTGGCTCGGTATAGAGGAAGAGACAAGAAAGCTGAAGAAGGCAAATGTTGAGCTGGTAAAAGAACTAGCACGATCCAGGGCTGACGCTTTGAAGGAAGTCAGACAGCTGAAGGTTTCCCATGCTGTGGCGATTAGTCAGCTGCCGGTGGAGACCAATGCCAATCTTGATGAGATGGTTGAAGAGCGTGATATACTAAGGCGTCATTTGATGCTGAATGGCTATTCAGAGGAGGAGGTAGATACCATTAAGGCGAACACCTATGTTGAGGAGGAAATTGAGGAGGAAGCAGAAGCGGTGGGGATCGTGGACGGTCTGGATCGAGCTCCCAGAAGGTGGTAGTGAGAAGGTAAGGTAGACATGTGTGTTTGTACATATATTTGTAAGTAGTTTAAACTGTTCGTGGGGAAGAAACTTTTGTAGATTGACATTGTTTTATAAACCTTTTTTAAGCAGTTAGAGGGATGAGTCTTAGAATAAATGATCTAGAGTCTGGACTTTCTGGGGAAAGAGAGACCTCTAAATCCTTGTTGTCTGCGCATGCGGAGCTTCTGGTTAGATCGGAATAGGTCTTTTGACTTGCATGTTTTTCCAAAGTTAAGCTGCAAGTAAATAGGATATAGATGCATGGTAAAAATCCAACGCTATTAATATAAAGTAGTATATCGAAATTATGTACCTGGTATGCCGAAAGAAGGCTCATGAATCATTTATCTGAGAAAGAACTCTAAACTTTTACTCTAAAAGTATTTGAAAGCAGATGTTTAGAAATCACATAGTCTCTTTAGAAATGTAGTATGTATACATTCAAAGCCTTTCCTGAATCGAAGTGTACTAAAACTTGCTATATTTCCCAGGTCAAATTAGATTCATCTCGCTCACGTGAGGATGACGTACTCATGTGTAATCAGGAATTTACAGAGCATCTCGATAGGATGAAGGAGGCGAATGAGAATATAGAAGATCAATATGTAAAGGCGCATTTTAGACTTGTGGTGTTGACCCAGGCCATTTCTGACCAGACTCTTCAGGTCGAAGAGAAAGATTATGAGACAAATAATTGATTGATAGAGCTAGCAGAGGTAAATGAACGCCCCGAGAAGCTTCAAAGTCGAGTTGACGCGTTGGTTATGAAGGGCAAGCAGGCCGACATGGCTCAATACCTTATTCAGGCGTTGGAAAAATTGGAGGAGCGATTTCGATCTGATCTCCTGAACTGTAAGAACGAGCTGGAGCGAATAAGAAAAAAAAATATCAAAAAAGATGACAAGCTTAGGGTAGCTAAGGAAAATCTATCAGCTACGAAAGCCGCAGCTGTGCATTTGTAAATAGCCCTTCTCACCAAGGATATGGAATTTTGGGAAATATAACGAAGGTGTAACAATTTAAGCAAGAGGGTTACGTGACATAATGCTAAACTGGCGCAAGCCGCTGTACATGCCATGATAGCCGAGGCTAGAGAGCATTTAGGGGGAAGTAGAACTGAGGTCAAGGCTCCTTTAGTTTGAGGGGATGCAGTTAATCTCTCAAGTCGAATTAGAGAGCTAGAGAGAGATGTATCTCAGATTCATTAGCATGTCCAAAAGGGAAATATGATCTTGAGGGAATGCCAGCATAACTTGGATGGTGCTCTTATCAGGGAGAAAGTTCTAGAAGGGGAGATCAAAGAAAAGAAATCGCTGGTAAAGAGGAAAGAAGAACTATTGAAAGTTATGCCGACTTGGGAAGAGTTGAACGCAGAAATTGGGAGACTTCGTGCTCGGGTAGTAGAGTTAGAGGCCATGAACCATGCTGAATCAGCGAAGTATATAAACAAGTTGGAAGAAAATATAATCTATCATGCTAAAGTCAATGTGGAAATGAGTGAACTGAAGAATAAGTACGCTAGGTTAGAGTCACTCCACGAGAAGTTGAGAGCGAGATTTGCAACAATGGTCATACCTGATACATCATGATCTAATCTATTAAAGGTGATTATTGCATATTTTGCAGAGGAAGTAAAAATACTCGAGTCAGAATGAGATACCTTGCTCAAAACTCTGTTGGATACGGGATGCATTAGTGGAGCTAAGATAGATCAAGGGAACTGTCTGGGCATCATGGAAATCTAACTAGGCCCTTGAACTGCTAAACTAATTAAACAAGGTAAAGTTGCTGAGACCCGCGAACTGAAAGCTCAACCTCTTGATTTGTGGGGAAGCACTGCTGACACTCCATCAACATAAAAGAATCATTTTTAATATGAATTTGGCCTAAAAATAAATAGTATCTGTCGCAGACACATTGAAAATAGATAAAAGCTAGTATGGCCATTGCCTTATCTTGTGTCTGGTAGGGTCTTTTATATAAAACAAATTTTTTACATTCGTTTTAATAGCAGAAATGGGCTGAGTCAAACCAAGTTGAAACTTGATTTGACCTATAGAAATGTCACAGACATATTGAAAGAGATGAAAACTCGCATGACTTTTACCTTATCTTATGCCTGGCTGAGTCTTTGATGTGAATCAAGTTTCTACAGTTGCTCCAATCGCAGTGATGTAAAGAGCCAGCTAAACCAAGTAATATCCTTGATCCCACTGGTAGAAATGATCCAAACAAGTTGAAAAAGGTGAAGACTAGTATTACCTTTGTCTTATCTATTGTTTGGTAGAGTCTTTGATATGAAATAAGTTTTTATACTTGCTACAATCGCAGAGATGTAAAGAGTCAGCTAAACCAAGTGTTATCCATGATCCAGCCGGTAGAAATGATCCAAACTAGTTGAAAAAGATAAAACTAGTATTACCTTTGTCTTATCTCTTGTTTGGCAGAGTCTTTGATATTAATCAAGTTTTTACACTTGCTACAATCGCAGAGATGTAAAGAGTAAGCTAAACCATTTGTTATCCTTGATCCAGCCGGTAGAAATGATCCAAACAAGTTGAAAAAGATGAAGACTAGTATTACCTTTGTCTTATCTCTTGTTTGGCAGATTCTTTGACATGGAACAGGTTTTTACACTTCTTACAATCACAGAAATCTAAAGAGTCAGCTAAACCAAGTATTATCCTTGATCCAGCTGGTGTAAATGATCTAAACAAGTTGAAAAAGATGAAGACTAGTATTACCTTTGCCTTATCTCTTATTTGGCAGAGTCTTTGATATGAAACAAGTTTTTTCACTTACTATAATTGCAGAGATGTAGTAAATGAAGCCAAATCAAATGATATTCTTGATCTAACTTGGATAAGATTGATTATAAGCTAGTATTATCTATGCTTTAATCTGAAGAATGTGGACGAGTATTCGTGAAGAGAATGATATTATTCCAAAAATAAACTTTTATTGATAAGTTCAGAATTTATATTAGATGGAAATTTGAATCTCACTTTAGGAATTGAAAAATAAAGAAGCAAACAATGGAAATGGAGTAATAAGACGCCTAATAATAGTAACGTTTCAATCGCCCAGTGTTCCAAGGATTTGTAATGGGGACTCCCTCTTCTGTCATGAGATAGTATGATCCCAGGCCTGAAAGACCTGTAATAATGAATGGACCCTCCCAATAATGGGCTAATTTACCAGCGTGAGGCTCTTTGTGATGCTGAGGAATTTCTCTGAGGGCAAGATCTTTGATTTGAAAAGTACAGTTCCTGACTTAATTATTATACGATCTGGTAAGCATATGATGATATCGACTTAGCTTAGGGATGGCGCGTTCCCTGGTCTCATCAATTATATTGAGGTTACAAGCCAATTCAAACTCATTCTCCCTGTCAGTCAGATCGTAATCGTGAAACAGGATGATGATATTCAGAAGGAATGACAGCCTCAGTGCCATAAGCAAAGAGGAATAGGGTAAACCCAGTAGATTGTTGGGGAGTGGCTCAATACGCCCATAGGACGTAAAGAAGTTTGTGAACCCAATTTAGGAAATTCACCGACGTGGTCTAGTGCCCATCTTTTGAATGGCAAGAAAACCTTGCTTGCATGGAGTTCGAACGCAGCGGCGCGTATCATATGTCCATGTCCCTGGCAGGTGTCGCATCAGCAGGAATACTCTTCTGCTTACTTGCGCATGCTGGGCCAGAATACTCCTTGAGTTATAGCTCGGTTCAGTAATGATCTACCCGCGGTGAGGGAGCCACAAGTTCCTTAGTGTTGTTCACGGTGCAGTTCGTTAGCTTTGACTTCGAGAGGTACTTGAGGTAAGGCCCTATAACGGAAAGGCGATAAAGCATACCATTATGTGTAATGAAACGCTTTAAGTTGTTGATCAGCTGTCGTCATTCTTTTAGATCTACTGGGAGTGGATCGTTGCACTTGTTAACGACACTGAGGAATGCTAAGAATGGTTTTTGCCAATCATCGTCTCCCCCTTTATTGGCCCCTGTATTGATCGTGCATACAGATATACGATAAATGCTGGGGGTTAAAATGATTTCGATCTGGAGATATTGAGCTTCTGTACCCAAGACCCCGGCTAGATATGCCAAGAAATTGGCATGTCTATTTTTACCTCGCAGAAGATAATTGAGAGTTACTTTCACGAACTTACTCATCCTATCTACAATGAGGGCTGCATATTCGATCATCTATCCGCTTTTCATGTATTGCTTAGAAAAATGTTGAACGATGAGTAATAAATTTGTGTAAACTGAGAGTTCGGGGACATCAATCTTGAGTTCAAGGTCGAGTCCGTGAATGAGAGCTTCATACTCGGTGACATTATTTAAGGCCTTAAAATCTAAGCAGATTGACTTCTCAATTAAGTCATTAGAAGGGGTAATCAAAGCAATCCTGATCCCAGACCCTGCGGGTCCTACTAATCCATCTGTGAGGAGCCTCCACCCCGACGTGGTGATCTAGTCAGCTCGTTTGTCGAATGGCTTGGGGGTTGGATTCTCTGGTGTGTCTTCGGTAAGTTCCAGGTCGTATTCCTCCTACTCAGGATTATCCACTAGAAAATTAACGAGAAAATTGGGCACAACCTGACCTTTTTCGGAATGATACTATTCAAACTTGATATTATGTTCTCCCAAACTAACTGACTACTGTTGCACTCTTCGTGACTTCTCTTTTTTGGATAAAACTTCCCAAAGTGGGTAGTTTGTCATAACTTGGACAGAATGTGCTTGAAAGTAGTGCTTGAGTTTCTGCGAAGTGTAAACAAGGGTGAGAAGAAGTTTCTTAATTTTAGAGTACCTTGTTTCCGCTGGTATGAGTATTTTACTGATGAAGAAGACTGGTTTCTCGATTTTCCCTTCCAGGTGAATGAGAATTGAGCTGAGAGAAGTATCTGTAACTGCTAGGTAGATTATCAATTCCTCATTACCTACTGGGGTGCTTATTATAGGAGACCTCCCAAAATAGATTTTGAGATCCTGAAAAGCTGCTTCACATTCTGGTGTCCATGTGACTTATGTAGTTGGTTAAAACTTTCCACGTTTGGTACATCTACGGAGTAATAGGAATAGCCAATGGTAGCGGTCTAAAGACTTAGAAATGAAACAGTTGATCGTGGCAATCTTGTCAGTGAGTCTTTAAACGTCTTTTATTGTCTTTGTCGAAGGCATGTCGAGGAGACCCCAAATTTGATCTGGATCAGCCTCAATCCCTTTCTTGCTAATGAGGTGGCCTAGAAAGCGGCCAGAATGTACCCCGAATTGACATTTATCCAGGTTGAGACACATTCTGCAAGATCGAAGGATGTTGAATATTGTGTTGAGATCTGAGATGTGATTATCAGACTGTACGCCTTTACACAAGAGATCATCGATGTAGACTTCAATAATATTCCCTAGGTGTGCTTTGAACATAGCAGTCATCAATCGTCTATATGTGGCTCCAGTGCACTTGAGCCCGAAGGGCATAACTTTGTAGCAATAAAGGCCACTTTTGGTGATGAACGTTGTCTTCTCTTGATCTTCTTCCAAAAATAAGATTTGATTATACCCTGATGCAGCGTCCATCATAGAAAGGAGATTATGGCCTGCTGTGGAATCGAGGATCTGATGAATATTGAGAAGATGGAAACTGTCATTTAGAGTATGTTTGTTCAGATCTGTAAAATATATGCAAGCGCAAACTTTTCCGTTCTTCTTCGCGACAGCGACAATGTTGGATATCCAGTCCGGATATCTGACATCTCGAATGAATCCCACTTTGATCAATTTCCTGATCTAGGTGTTAACTTCATCTCGAAGATGTGGTAAAAGTCATCGTTATTTTTGCTTGACCGTTATGGCGTTGACGTTGATGGCTAACATGTGGCAAGCCATGGCCGGATCGACTATGGGCATTTCTTTGAAATACCATGCAAAAAATGTCTCGATTGAGTTACAAGAACTGAATGAGAGCATCTTTCTCATGCTGAACCAGCTTGGTTCCGATGAACGTACCTCTGCTAGGTCTATCAATGTTGACATATTATGCGGGCTCCTCTATAGGTGATTGATCGTTGAAGTGATCAATTTTCTATAATTGTTATGCTTCCAATCTTTCTGAAGTATCTAGGATGGCTGAGATAGTATTTTCACAAGCTTGAGAGAGTTTCTGACTACCGCTGATCTCACAAATATCATTATCATGTTTGAATCGGAGTGCTTGGTGATAGGTGGAAGTGATTTCTTCCATAATGTTTATCCAACAGCGGCCCATAATCCCAAGATAGCAAAATTTGGCATTGATGGCGTAGAAAATGAAGTCGATAGTGGCTGGTCCTGTTATAATAGGTAAGATAATCTTGCCTACTCGTTCTTCCATGAAGCCATTGAGACCACTGATGTTTGTGTCGCTCTGAATGACTTGGTTGGCCAAACCCATCTGGTCGATCGTACTCTGAAAAAGAATTTTAATACCGCTTCCAGTATCAATCATCATTGTGTGTATGACAAACTGTTTCATTTTGAGCATTATGACTAATGCATCATGATGTAGAAATTTTGCATGGCTGGTATCGCAATCCTCAAAGGAGATTCTGAGTGGGCGATTGCTCAACTCGGGAAGAAGTTTGGCTTCTTTTCCTTGAGGGGTAAGATCACAGCATTCCGAAAACCTCCAGTGCTTTGATCGGTTGGAATTGGTGATCTGGTTGATTTCGATCATGTTGTTGTGGTGCATATAGTAGAGATGCTTCACCTCAGCTCTATCGTTGACTTGAACAACTTCGTGTTGCTTCTTATAGTTGCCATCTGGGTATGACTTCAAGTCAACAATATATTTGAGCATCCGTCCTTCCATTAAAATGAGCTCGAGCAACCGTTGTGGAGCATAGAAATTGTCAGTAGAATGATGATTTACCTTATGATATAGGCAAAATGGTGTATTCTTAATGGGCTCCAGCGGTTGAGAGACGCGGTTGAGTGGGTTTTTTAACACAAGTAAAAAAATTGTAGAGATTCAAACGTTCAGCTTTGGGAGGACGGGTTTATTTTAAGGACCGCTTCTTTGAGAGTATCTAGTGTTACCCTTGGTGTGTTTCTGATCTCCCTATTCTTCCTTAGGCTCCCTGGCTCGATCTGTAGGTGAGGCTTTGGTGGAGAGGATAGATTTAGTAGAATTTTGTCGCTCAGACATCATCCTTTCCAAGTTGACGTAACCGCTGACTTTGGTGATCATCTCCTCTAATGTTGCAGGCTTACTAAGGAAGAGGTAATCTTTGGCTTTGTAATCGAGCCAGAGAGCATTAGTGAAAGCGGTCACAGCTATTTTTTGGTCGAGGTTATCCACCTTTCTCACGAGCTCTAGAAATTTCTTTGAGAAGTCTTCAAGCTTTTCTTCCTGTGACTACATAAGACTGATAAGAGAATACAAGTTCTCCTCTTTGTCTCTGTTATGAGCATATGTCTTGATGAACTTTTTTTGTAGATGATCAAACCTGTAGATAGATTCCTAAGGAAGAGAATGGAACCATCAAAATTCTCCTTCTATAAACTTGTGGTGAACAGACGGCAGAGAATGTGGTAGAGATTGGAGTACAACCCCAATGAATTACGGTATTGCTGAATATGATCCTTCGGGTCAGTACCTTTGTATTTGCGAATTTTGGGAGTATGGAAATCTTTCGGTATATCCATATCGAATAGTTTTTTGGCAATCGGACTTCCTTGAATCTTCATGGTATCGTCGGTTGTACCCAGAACTTGCGCCTCGATCAACTCCTTAATTCATTGGTCCATGTGTTCTTTTGTGTCGTAATGACGTGTTGGTTGAACCGTTGGACGTGCTGATAAGGGATGATGAGTTCCCGTACCTTCACTTAAGCGATCTCGTGCTGGAACTTGATGTAGAGGTCGCTGGTCTTCCGCCTGATGGATGGAAATTTGGTGACCTCGACTGACTTCTATTTGAACTTCTCCCCCTAAATGGATGGAGGGCTACAATCCGTATGGCAGATTTCTGGAAATGGCTTTACTGGAGACTCCCCGAGGTCCCAACCTTTCCCTTGCTAAAATGCGGGAGGTCTCTGGATGTTGATCGTGACCTTTGGCTGGAGGAGCCTGCTAAGTATTTTGTAGAGCCTCGAGTGCAGTCTGCATCATCGTCATCTAATCTTCATGTCATTTGAGCACTGTCACACGATCTTGTCGCTCTAGATCGAGCTTTATCTCTCAGAGCTCGCAATCCTTTGTCAATTGAAGTTCAAGTTCAGCGTATTTTTCTGTCTCGGCGTGGAGATTCGCACGTAACTCCGTGAGCTGTCCCGGATCCACAGAAATTTCGAGCTGAGTTCATGTGGCCTGTCGTCTGGAAGAAACCATGATTGAAAATTTTAGTGAAAGACTGGCTTAGGGTATCGTGGAAATGCAATCTTTCCCACAGACGACGCTAAAGGTAATGGCCAAATTCTTTAAGCTCGATATGATTAGGAATTAGCTATCTCACCAGTGAACTTGTAACAATACTCTAATTGAAAGTAAGAAATGGAAATAGGTGTTTTTAATGTGGAAAACCTTTGAACTGGTAAAAATCTACGACCACGTATGGAGTATTTTTGTAAATGTATCTTTATTGCTTGGAGTGGATTTTTTTATTACAAGTGATCTCTAAAATATAGAAATACTTTTGATCTCGTAAATAAGAAGTTTGGGTAATTTTTCTGGTCCCTGTCTCTTCTGGAACTTTTCCTTTATATAGGCTTTTCCCACAACACTTCATCGTGTTGGAACGCATTTTCCAAATAATGTAGTTAGTGGCGGCTGACTCAATAACTGACAAGTTAGAGGGAGACAAGTGTCTTTGATTGGGTAACATTTTTTGGGTTTAGCTCGATCTACGTTCTTTAGTAGTTCATGGAGCTAGTTGGAATGTTGATTGGAGTATTAAGTGTTAAAAATGCGTGAACCTGAGATGGAGGTAAATTGATCTTCTGAGCTCAATTTTGAGTGAGATCGAGGGATATGTCCCTACACCGCCCTACCTTCCCTGGTAAAAAAAACAACTACTACCTTCTCTTACTTTAGTATGACTATAAACTTGTGATAATTAAACTTTACTTTAAGAAACAAAATTATCTTTAATAGCTTAAATTTGTATTCTATCCAATGTCCACACACCTGAGTTTTAAAATCGCGCCAGACTCAGACTAATGATCTATTAAAAAGCAAACTTTAAACTGGCTCGAGACAGCATAACTTCAAGGGCATCCACAGTAAGGGAGTATGCCTTAGCAACCAGATAGACCCATTTAGGAGGGTAATCTAACACAACTTGTTGGATAAGAAAGTTCTTGTTCTTATTTCGATCACCACAACTCTTCGAGCAAACTTTGTAAGTTAGACTGAAGGTTAGTGTTGATATCTTGCTGATTAAGTAAAAGATATTCTAATGAGGAATACGAGGGGCAGTAGGACTTCTTCCAAGAGGAAATCTTGGTCTGTTTCCAAAGAAAAAATTATAAAGTACTTGACTTAGAAATTCTAGGGTACTTTACTATGAAGGACTTCTTACATCAGTATATTGACCTTGTTTTGCAAACCCATCAAGAAGAATATTAAGTGTCACTCGAGTCTCTTGATATATGACCATAAGCATAGAGTTACTATCAATACTACCGATAGGGATAATCACTATTTTGTGATATCCATTATTTGTCAGCAATTCTATTAAGTATTTATAAAATTTAGTTTGGATATTTTAATCATGGTAGTAACAATTATATATATAAAAAGATAGAGAGAAATCAAGTAAATCAAAGGATGGAGATACAAATTATCATACCGTAATTACTTTAAATCAAGCATACCAACAACAAATATCAAAATCATTAAGTAATTGCAAGTATAAATAAATCAAGCATACCAATTTCATACCTGAGATCTTTTACAGCAACTTCAGAAAGAGAAATTGATGAATCAAAAATTAAGGTTGAATCAAAAAACAAAATCCGAAACAAAGTTTAGAATTTTTACTACAATTTCACAAGCCTACGAATCAAAAATAGAAAATCAAAAGCCTATGAATCATAACTCAAAAATCTTTTCTACAATTTCAGATTATGGAATAGGATTAAATAACCTAATGACTCAAATTTTAGTGATATAGAATAGGATTAAAAAGCCTAACGACTCAAATTTCAAAGTTATAGAATAGGATTAATAAACCTAACGACTCAAATTTTGATTATAGAATAGGATTAAAAAACCTAACGACTCAAAATTTAGAGTTATAGACTAAGATTAAAGTTTAGATTATATAATAGAATAGGATTATAGAATAGGATTAAAGTTCAGAGTCTTACTCAAATTTCTCAACGGGTTGGTGGCTCCTCAAGTTCAAAAACCTAACGACTGAGAAGGGTGACAAATTATGGAGAGGGCTTTGTTCCTTTTGGAAGTAGATGGGCAAAAAATCAAGTAAAATCATGATCTTCAAAAAATAGAGGGAAATTAGAAGATATTAGAGGGAAATTAGGTGATATTAGATGGGGAAATGGGCAGGATAAAGATAAACCCCAAATCTTAGTTTTACAGAGAGGGAAAATGGTGGTTAAAAACAAAGAGACTAAGCTCTCACGGTCTATGTATGAAAAACGACCCTATTTTGACACTTTTTGGCCATCACAAATATATGACTTAAAAAGTCAGTCAAAATTTCAGTCAAAAATCTCTTAAATTCGCATAGTATTAGATCTAAAGTGAACTTGGCTAACCGTTTGACGAAAGGACTAGTGCGAAAGAAGTTGTGGAACACCTTGAAAGGGATGGGGCTAAAGCCTATTTAGATTTGAAAACTCTGAGATGGTAAACTAACTTATAAATTGGGGATCCCAAGAAATAGATTCAAAAGGAAAAAAAGGTTACAAAGTAATTATTGAGAATCCTGCATTAAAGAAAGGATTTTTAACTCCTTATCCATACCTATAGAGCATGACATCTTGTATCAGGTTAAGGATGAGTTATTTAACTCTTAATGAGGACTATACTCCATTTAGAGTGGGTTGCCTTCAGGAGCATCTCCGATAGACTCACCTCGATGATTGTGGAAGTGGGGCTACTTCCTATGGGATCATGAGCAAGTTCTCTAAAGCTTTTATTATGACTGGGATACGAGCGCAAGGCCATTAATGCTCTGGCTTTAATAACATTACACTATAGGATCTGTGTGTGATATAATTTCTTTGTACCCTCAAGAATTTAGAATTCAAGATGAAAGTTACTCTATATTCTAGTCTTTGATCTTATATTCACTAAAATAAAGGTTCAAGTTATAAGATGCCTCTACTTAGGCACAGTTTTAGATTTCTACTCGAATATTTTCTCATATATGTTTTTATCGATATTCTAGGGGATTGTTGAGTATATCTCTAAAAATGAAGGCTAACCTAATGAGGGTTTGAACCCATGGCCTCTTGATATGGGTAACATATATATTGGTGTTAGGACATTGTTCTGTAGTAGCCTACTCGCAGCCTTTGGCAGTCGAAGTCCACTTTGTAGCCTACTCGAATGTATCGAAGCCTACTCAATCCCTAAAATGGACTTCCCAGATATCCCCTGAAGACAAAGCTTTGACACCAGACAAAGCCTCGACGGTGGACTAACATATCGCAACAGATACTCTTCGACCATATCTACACATAATCAAACCATGACGGGACAGACAGCTAGCTCACCAGACAAGCCGGTATAATGATTGGTCTTTACAGTTACAGTGACAGGCCGAACACTATGCCACAGTGCCAAAGTATAGAGACACATCAAACAGCTGTCACAGTGACAGTGCAAACAGGGCCAGTGCCCATATCCTACCAGGATTTCTTGACAGTAATCATGTAAACCTGACCTATACTTGGTAACTCAGTTTCTAATGACTCTATAAATAGAGGAGAGGGGGAACCAAGAGGGGGTTAGAAAAATCATCTCCAGTCCCATACATTTTACCTTCGACCTCCCTGCGCATACTGCATTCGAACCCACTAATTACTAATCAGTAATATAATCTTTCTTAAAAATCCTCATTAGAGGTCGTAGAGTGTCATATTCGGGCCTCTACGCAAGAATTTGTCTTTAGTTAATTCTTACTTTAGACCAATTGCTTGCTTCCCTTTGATAGAAGATCGATTCCACGTTGTAAGGGCCAACTTCCCTTCAAAAAGAAGTTAGGCCCCTACAATTGGCGCTATCTATGCTTCCCACCCTACCAAAAAAAAATTCTTCCTTTTCTCCTCCCTTTATTTTTTCAATAATCTACTGCTCCTCTTCAAATGGAACCTACACTCCGTTCCAACTCAATCCAGGCAGGCAACTCCATTGATGGAGCAGCTGCCCAAATAGCCATATTATCTTAACAAGTCGCTCAGACAGCGGAACGCCACTTGAACCTGCTAAACCAGGAGCGTGAAAGCCACCGCTTGGCGCTGGAAACTGAACATAATTGCCCCTTGGGCGATGAAAACAGACAGAATAGAGCAATCTATGAGCTGCGTAACACCGTCCGAGAGCTACAGAGATTATAGCCTTTGGAACCTCCTCGCTCATCCTAGGCACCAGAATTTTCGCGCGTATCCCCCATACTATTCCCCCAACCGGCTCTATCCACCTCAGGATTTACCCCACATAAGACTTTTCTGACTCCACTCTCCGTTCTTCCCGACACCTCAGGCGCCTCCCCGCTCGAGAGCAACTTGGGGAACATAGTTCCAAATATATGCCACATGCTCAACCTCGCAACCTTAGAACTCACCAATCTCCCCCCCATCCTGTATATGTTACACAACAGGACTTTGACCACAAAATACAACCAGTCATTCACGTTAGCGCGAGTCCAGCCACCAACTCCTGGAGCCGCCTCTATAACCCGAATTGCCCCAATCTTTTGGCTATCGAAATACACCCCAACTTCTGTGTACCCAAACTCAGCAAATACCGTAACACAGACCCTAAATCCTACATTCTCGAATTCCAAAATGCCCTGAGCCTCTACTTCACGGCAGACTACCTGTTGTGTCGCCTTTTTCGAGCAAGCCTTACCGACAACCCCCTTTGATGGTACCACAACCTCCCAAATGGCTCGATACCAAGCTTCAAGAAATTATCACAACTTTTCATAGCCTAGTTTGCCTTCAACAAGGACAGAGTGGTCAGAGTTAACGCTCTGTTCAATTTTAGAAAATCTAGCAATGAGACTCTCAAAGTCTTCACCAGGAGATTCCTCAACGAATCCCAAAAAATAGAGAATCTTGACTGCGCAAATGCTATACTGCCATATTCGAATGCCTTGCCCGATCACAGCCGAGTGAAAGAGCACCTAGTTTCCATAAACCTCAAACACTCGAAGAGATGATTTCGATGGACAATGGTTATATCGATTTCGAACGCCTTCAAGACTCCTGCAAACAGAGCCAGCCTTCGCATACCTCAAACTTCAATAAACCTCGACAATAACCCCACTCTACTCCTATACCCCTGATCGTTCCCATCTCACAAGAAACTGAGAGTCGCAAGCGCCCTAGCTTTGATAACAGTGCTGAAACGACCAAGGCCTGTTTGGCGTATCCTTTTTCCAATCGAAGTCAGACCAGGTGAATCTTATTATGCCAATCACAAATGCAATTATCACCAAACCAATAAATGTTTCGCCCTTCAGTGCTCTCTCGAACTCATCTTCAGAGCAGGACGTTTGTACAAATATATCACTGATCTTCCAAGCTACCTCAACGGTTATTACCTCAAACCTCTACCCACTCCTACTGCTGACCCAGCCGAGGTGCACATTTACAGAATCAATCTTATCGAAGTCAATAACATAGATAGTGGATATTCTAAGAGCAAACGAAAGCGCATCGAAGAATATTACAAGCTCACCTATTAGAAGAAATTCCCTACCCTTCTGCCATAATCAAGCAATTGCCCTCGTCGCAAAGGTATTTCTATCATTGACTGTGGCACTTTACACATGTGTTTCCCCCATTCCAATCCATTAGTCATCATGATTAAGATCGAGAACCTCGTCCTCAATACAATGCTCATAGACATAAGGAGCGCAGCTGGTATCCTCTATCTCCAAACAATTCAAACCATGAAGAAAATAGACCTCATAACCGCAGCTAACGTCAAACTGAAAGGTTTCAATGGATCAACTGAAGTCGTTGTTGGTCGTATCAGCCTACCCGTCACCACTGGCCCCATTACCCTTCAAACCAGCTTCCTTATCATTAAAATGAAGTTTGAATACCTCGGTATACTTAGGCGCGATTGGCTCCACGCCATGCGAGCCATTCCTTCGACCTACCATTAGACCCTTCGTTTCAGTACTCATGAAGGTACTTGGAATCTAAAAGGCTTTCAGAGCCTTGCCCGCTCATGCGAGCACCCAGAGATCGACCAGACTCAAAAACTTGTCAGTCACCCATAGCAATCACTACTTTTTTTTATCCCTTCGACTTCGACAGATACCACCTCACCCATTGAACCCACTGTTCATATCAAGCTCGATAGTCGTGGTCGAGGTACATTCATCATAACTTTCCTCAATGATTCAGAACGCCATGAACTTTCTGAGTTCCTTCGAGCAGACAAAGATATCTTCGCTAGGACATTCCAAGAGATGCCTGGTTTCGAACCCAACCTGGCCTGTCATTGCCTCAATTTAATCCCTTATTCCTCAATAGTAAAACAAAAGAAGCGTAACTTGGCACCACGACTTCGAGAGGCAGTGAACCTTGAAGTGGACAAGCTCATAACCGCCGGCTTTATCAGAGAAGTGAAAGTACGCTGGTTGTTCCTATGAAAAATAGAATGATTGGAATCTGCATTGACTTCACAGACCTCAGCAAGCACACACTGAAGGACAGTTTCGCCCTACTGACCATTTCAGCACTCCTCGATGCCACTGCTGGACACGAGCGCCTATCCTTGATGGACGCGGCTTGAGGTTACAATCAGGTACCTCTCCTCCCTGAAGATCAACTTAAAACTTCTTTTATAACTGAACAAGGCCTTTACTATTTCAATATTATGCCCTTAGGCCTTAAAAATGCAAGAGCCACCTAGCAATACCTTGTCACAGCCATGTTTAAACCTTTGCTTGGCAAGTCTGTCAATGTCTATATCGACGACATGTTATGTAAAGGACTTCAGAAAAATACCCATATCCAGGACCTAACTGAAATCTTCTTAATACTTTGCACATATAACATGAAACTCAACCCAGACAAGTGCCAATTTGGCTTATCATCCAGAAAATTCTTGGGTCACCTTATCAGTAAATGTGGTATAGAGATTGACCCCACCCACATTCGAGCCCTCATAGACATGCCTTCGCCCCGAACCTAAAGAGACGTCCAAATAGTGGCTGGCAGGATAACAACCCTCAATTGTTTCAATTCTAAATCTTTAGATCGATTTGTGTGGCTCTTTTCCCTTTTATGCGATCAAGGCGTCCACAAAGTAAAAAAGAAAAACAATCCCGAGATCAACTAGACATTTGAGTGCGAACAAGCCTTCCTTGAACTCAAAAGTTATCTTTGCCATCAACCAATTATCAGCATCCCTATCGAAGGCGAAATATTCTCTTTATACCTCGCTGTCACAGAAACTTCTATCAGTTCAGTGCTCATTCGACTTGATTACAACATCGAAAAACTTGTATATTTTATCAGGAAAACTCAAACCCCCGTAAAAACTCGATATTCAAAACTTGAGCATTTTCTCCTCACACTTGTTTATTTAGCCCGTAAGCTCAAACCATATTTTCAAGCACACCCCATCCGTGCTATCACAAGTAATCCCCTTTGAGAAGTACTCAGCAAAAAAGAAAAATCTAGACGAGTGCAACAGTGGTCCGTATACCTTGGCGAACACGACATTACCTTTGAAAAGCAAATATCCCCGAAAGGCCAAGCAGTAGCAGACTTTCTAACTGACTTCCCGGTTAAAATATCGATTAGGATGAACACGAAGATGACTTATCAGAAGACCAAACCAAAATAGCAGATCCCTGGGACCCTCTCACGGGCTGGCATTTATTCACAGAGGGATCCGCAGGACCTAATGGCTCAGGAATTGGTATTGCCTTGGTAGCACCCACTAATGACCGCATAGAGAAAGCTATCAAATTTACCTTCGAATGTTCCAATAATGAAGCAGAGTATGAAGCCTTGATCCATGGCCTCGACCTCGCACTCGACCTCGGCATCCCCAAACTTGCCGTCTTTACAGATTTCCAACTTGTTTAGATACATTACACAGGAGAAAATCAAGCTAACGGTTGCATGGCTGACAATGCTCTCTTTGTGAGATAGCGTATGGACCGGTTCCTCGAAAAGTCCACAATTACTCATTACCCTAGAGGAGAAAGCAGATATGCAGATGCCCTCGCCTACATAACAGCCATACTAGGACAATCAGAATCACGGACCCCCCATATCGAAGTACACGAACGCCCAAATATCGACCAAATGGAAATCAATGCCATCAATACTGGGGGCGAGAGTCACGATCCAGACGATTGGCGAGCACCATTTCTTTATTACCTCAACAATGCCACCCTCCCAGATGATCCGAAAGCCAAACGGTCGCAATTAGAAAACTGTCGCAGATACACTATCCACAAAAAACTACATCGCAAATCCTCAAATGACGTCCTCCTTCGATGCATATCCCAAGATGAAGCCTCTTCAATCTTAGCTGAACTTTACAAAGGAACCTGCGGTGCTCATACTATTTGTCGTTCTATGGCCCTTCGAGCTGTAACCCAAGGATTATTTTAGCCCAATATGAATAAACAAGCTTCTGAATATGCAAAACACTGTGACAAATGCCAGCGTCACGCTCATAACATCCATTGCCTCTCTCAAGATCTCCATTTCAGTCAAGTTTCCTGGCCATTCAAAAGATGGGCCATCAATCTCATTGGTCCTTTCCCAAAAGCCTCGGGTAGCTGAGAAAATATCCTCGTCGCAACCGATTACTTCACCAAATGGGTCGAAGCTGTACCTCTATGCCGAACCAGGGAAGAAGAAGTTATTAAATTTTTATGGGAGGCAGATATACTTCCCTGTGGCTAAGGCCTTCGAAATCCAGTCCAATTCTTGGTTAACCCTAGGTATCATGTCCACCCTCGTCCCGATTGATATCTTGGGGCGACCCTGAAATGCTCAAGCTCCCAATTTTGAGCAAACTCCGGGGGCAAGGATGGTCGAAAAACGGAACCCTCGGGGGTGCATTGGGGGCGAACACATATGCTTCGCTGTAGCTAAGGCCCCTTCAAAGTCCAGTCCATTTCTTTGTTAACCATGGGTATCATGTCCACCCTCGCCCCGACTGACATCTGGAGGTGACTCTAAATTGCTCAAGTCTTTAATTTTGGGCAAACTCGAGGGGCAAGGATGGTCGAAAGATCAGACCCTCGGGGATGCATTGGGGGCAATCAGATATGCTTCGATCACGCTCTAAAACCGTCAAAGTCCAGTCCATTTCTTGGTTTGCCCCGGGTATCATGTCCACCCTCGCCCCGACTGATAATTGGGGGCGACCTTGAAATGCTCAAGTTTCCAGCATTCGGGCAAACTCGAGGGGCGTGAATGGTCGAAAGACTGGACCCTCGGGAATGCGTTGGAGGCAAACACATATTGCTTCGCTGTGGCTTAGGCCTTCGTAGTCTAATAAATTTTAGGGTTTCCTCTTGAAGTCACGTCCCCTCGGCCCGACTGATACTTGTAGGCAACCTGGAAATTTATTAAAATTTCAACATCGCTGTGGCTTTGGCCTTCGATGTCCGACAAAACATACAGGGTTCGATCGACATATCTTCGAAACTTGGCAGGGTTTGATCACACTACAGTCATTCAAACAGTAATAATATACGCAAGTACTAGCTACAATTCAATCAAATGCAGGAAACATTCAACAAATCACCTATTAGAGATACAGTTGCAGTACAATTTAAAGATCAATCATCAAAAGTTCAACACAAGCAAAATCAACAGAGTATGCATCGATAATTCTCCAATTAAAGGTCAGAGCAAGATAACAACATAAATCGGAAAATTAGTATGTTTAGAAGCAGTGTATGCAGAATTCACTTCAGAAAATAGGCATCAATATGTTCAGCATCAACTTCTGAAGTTCAACAGATAACAATAGGTCAAAATATTTCCAAGTTCAGAGACCAATCAAAACAACATAGTTCAAAATATTACAACTCGACCTCATAGCAGCAAAGGAAAATATAAACCCCAACTCCAAATACCTCACACCGGCGCGGTTATACCTTCTTGCTCTACAGACACCCCATCCCCAACACCCTCAGCGGCCTCATTCGAACCTTCGACAACCGAACCATCAATAGTTCCACCACTAGGCACTCCAATAAGAGAAGTCTCCACACCACCCCCAGTACTTCCAACTCCTTCATCAACAATGTTCACCTCTCCTTCCTTCATCTGTAACACATCTCCTTCAGCAGGTTTTGGAGATGCAGGGTAAGGTTGCAATGTATAGGGATCATACCCCTTATCATCCATAAAGCTTTTCAACCTAGCATTCACCTTACATTTACCATCATACTGCCACTGGAATTTGACCCTCTGTTCTACTTTCTCCTTCTCACTCGCCGCAAGCTTTGCACTACTTGTCGCAATTTCACCTTTACTGACTTCATTGCCTTGTTAAAAGTTTACACCCAAGCATCCATCTGCTATAATATTCAAGCAGTCAGTGTACCTCGAAACTAGAAGAATTTGAAAGAAATCTCAGAGTATCACAACAGGATGCCGTATGCAGTTACCTGAAACATATGCCTCTTTACTTCCTTCGAAGCCTCGTCTAAGTCATCTTCCCAGAGCTCGACCATTGAAGCTTGCTTAGCCACAGCCATCTCCTGTCGTTCAGCCTCCATCATCTCTTCGTCCTCCTCTTGCGCTGACCAGTCTTCGATTGCTACACCTTTGGGGCTTCGGGAGCTACCTGGCCTTTTCCCTTCTCAGTTTGAGTTGACACTAGCCTCGGCCTCAACCTCTAAGCATCTCCAGCCACTTCGAGCACTGGCACTGGATGCTTCGAACCCCTCCGCGATCTCGGCACAAACTGGTAGTTCCTTGGCAACTCATCTCCTCCCATTTCTTTTTATCCCTTTGAAACACCTTTGCCTCTTTTTCTCTTCGATGGCTTCGGGGTAACGGGTAGGCTTCAGAGCAAGGAATCCGCCTTCTTTCTCCTTTTCCTCTTGATTCCGAGACTGTCAAACACAGAATTTACCCAATCCTCACTTGCTTCGAGCAGAGTATCAATATAATTTATCGGATTATTCCAAGACGAACTCTTCGGACCTGTAGAACAAAACAAGAAAACAATTATCACCTATTCCAGATATACGTTAACAATAACTCTTCAAAAATAAACTTACATTCATTATATACATTATGATACAATTTATAAGGATCATCCTTCGACCCTCACTAGTCAATTTTGCATTCATCCCTTCTATAACCATCATCATCTCATACAAATTCCTGTTCATTTGCACCGGAGCCACCCCCCTGAAATTCAGTATTTCTTTAACCAGCCTTCGATGAGGAACTTCCATTCCCAATCGAATCTGGCCCCTATAGGTCGTCATCCCTTCCCCAGGGTTCGATTTGAAGGTCAACCTTGCCCCCGCCACACTCAGATACGCACCTACCTTCGATAGTTCTAATTTCACGGGAAACCGATCTAATCAAATCCTATCTTTAGCCAACACGGCACCTTCGACCCTATCTGACTCAGTCAAATCCCCACTATTGTCACTCTGTACACTATCTCCCTCTTCACCACCAGAAGGCCTTACATCACCCTTACATCACCCTTCTCCCGTAACCAGAACCTCCTCAGCCGGCAGAACCACAGATAATGGGGCCTCGGTTATCACATCTAACACTTCTACTTCGATACCCTCATCCATTGGGACTCACCAGAAATACTAGCTTCGAATTCTTCGATCTCTTCATCTATCAGTCTCCATCACAAAACTTGACATTATGCATTTTAGCCAACATAAGAAGAGGCACGTAATTAGATCGATAAATTCAGCAATTCTGTGTCCATAACCCATATCCCATCTGCCCCCTCCAAAAATTTATCAAAACTTTGATTTTAAACCCTTTACCTCCTCCAAAACACAAAAAATCCCAGAATGGGTCGAAACCCAGATTCACCAAGTCCTTTATCTTTAAAGATAACTTCTCAACCCTAAACCCAGAATGTCCTACTCACACAGTCGAAGGAAAAAATAAGTAAAGTTGACAGAGATCAAGTGACTTACCTGTGATTAGAGGTACTACCCTCGAAACAGCAAGATCAAAACAACAAAGGCAGCAACAACTCCCAAGTTTGAAATGGCGTACGTTCTCCTCTCCTCACACTCTCTGATTTTCACAGTAAACTGTATAGTAACTACTCTCCTCAGACTTATATATCTTTCAAAAAACAAAGACCGCCTCAATTTTCTAACCACTATCATTAGCACGACCACACTACCTCGGCTTTTCAGCTAAAAAGTGTTTTAACCAATTTACCCCTCGTATCTCCCATGTGCGAACAGTACACTCACTTCAAACAACCTAGAAAGGCCAAAGCTTCTCGAACCCCTTTTTCCCCTACTCAAAACTAAACAATCAAATCCAAACAGTCACGTCATAACTTTATCTGAAACACGAGTAAAACATCATGGTTACCTTTTGGCACACTGCCTCAGACGCACGTACTATTTTGACAGACCAGCCGTCTAGATCGTCAGTACGGCCAGTCAAATCAACCATAACCTTCGACACACTCTCGAAATCGAGTACTCGACCATTCTACGTCTCGAAGAATCTTCAACAGATGGCCTCAAACTCACTTATCTAATATATCGACCTTCGACATACAACACATCCTTCAATTCATAACCTCGTGCCACAATTATTTTAGCAGAATACCTTTACTTCTTTCCTTAAACAGATAACTTCAACCCTTCGACCGAATAGAATAATACATTTCGACCATTCAAAAATTCATGCTTACAGATAATGTTTTCAGCTTCCACACACAGTGTCTTTCGCTTCGACAAATTCATTTTTATCTTGGAACAACATAAACAATACATTTTGACAATTGTACCATCAATTCAATAACTCAAGATACTATGTCCAGAATTCAGATTATAATACTACTACTCACAGTTCCATAAATTAGGTTATTCTAAGATACCATTTTCATTCAGAAAAGATAGAAAATATTATACGCCTCGTACATAGAAAACAGAAATGAAACAGAGCAAAAGGAAAGCAACAATAAGGCAACATAAAACAGAGGACCCTATTTATCAGCGGGATGCTCCTCGTCAACCACGGCCGCTGCATCTTCATCCTCTTGGTCGACTATATCCTCCCTAAAGCCTTCTAGAAGAGATAGCCGATGGCCGGGTAACGGCCCCATCATCTGTACTATTCTTCACCAATATGCGAAGGGCATGCCAAGGATTGGTTCCCCGGGTTCCGCCTAAAAAAGATCTGGCATTTCAGTATCAATATCCTCATCAATACCAAACCTCCGTTGAAGACTCAACAAGGCTTCTTGGAATCTCCTGGCCCTCACTGCCGTTTGATCTTCCTGAATGGGTACGTTTTCAGCCATGTTGATCAAAATAAATTAAAGAGACAGTTGAGGATAATTTTGCAAGACAAATGATGAAATCTCTTCCACCCTACCCCCTTTTATACCTCCAAACCTACTACAACTTTCCCACTTCCCCAGCCGAATTAGTGGCGACCTTCAATTTCCTACCTCGAAAAGTCAACAACCAACCTTCCCAACTTCATAGACGTAACCGATTCGTCTGTACCTGCATTCAAACCTCATTCCCGAGGACTTCTACTCGAGCATACCTCCAACATCAATCATTCGACCATTGTAACCCTCGATCATCACAACCACAGCTCATCATACCTTCGACCATTATTACCTTCGATCATTCCACTATACCTCGATACCACCAACAATTCGAAGACATTCATGTGCTAAGCGCGCTTATAAGACTATTCGTCTACATTCGCCTATATTATGAATCAGACACAGTAATACAAGTGTACAGAAAATAGCATTTCCATTCCAATATCTGATTAAACAAACATACTACATTCCTACTACCACCCCCAAACAAAAAACCCCATACAGAAAAATAGAAACATGCAAAAATATAAATATTCACCACATCAACAATTAGCCCTACCCGCGGAAGGTTCAGCACCGCTTGCCGCGCTCTGTTCCTCTTCTTCCTCTTCTGCACAAACAAGATACTCGGCTAATGCTGACAGAAAGAGATAGTGTTTCTCCGCTGTAGTAAAATCATACTTCAGACGGTCCCAAAGATAAGATTATGGCTCCCCATTAATGGACTCTCCAGCCTCTACCTCCATAAGCTCGGGCATATCCCAGTCCTGATCATGATGCCCGAAGAATTTTATATGAACCCCATCAGTCTTCCGCCTTATACGGCAGTCCCGGCCGAACCCCATTCTCTTTTGATATCGGATATTGGGCGTAGTATCCATGAAGATCTCAAGGGTTGTAGTACAAAAAGAGAAAAATGAGAAGAAGCAAGCTACTCACATCCCTACACGATAACCCATTCTTATAGCCTTCACTTCATTTATTACCCTATAACCAGTTATACCTCTTAATTACCCTCTTTTATTACTTACCCGAAAACCAACAGTCAAACCGCTCAGATTCCATGACCGAACAGTTTTCTCAGCGAACACATCTCTACCTGGCATCGAGACCATCGCTGAGAGGGGGCGAATGTAGTAGCCTACTCGCAGCCTTCGATAGTCGAATTTACTATGTAGCCTACTCGAATGTATCAAAGCCTACCCAATCCCTAAAATAGACTTCCCAGATATCCCCTGAAGACGAAGCTTCGACACCAGACAAAGCATTGAGGGCAGACTAACACATCGCAACAGATACTCTTCAACCATATCTACACATGATCAAAGCATGACGGGGCAGACAGCCAGCTCACCAGACAACCTGGCATAATGATTGATCTTTGCAGCCATAGTGACAGGCCGACCACTGCGCCACAGTGCTGAAGTACAGAGACACATCAGACATCTGTCACAGTGATAGTGCAGACAAGAATGGCACCCATATCCCACTGGGATTTCCTGACAGTAATCATGTAAACCTGACCCACACTTGGTGACTCAGCTTCCTATGACTCTTTAAATAGAGGAGAGGGCGAACCAAGGGGGGGTTAGAAAAATTAGCTCCATCCCTTTACTTTATACCTTTGACCACCCTTTGCATGATGTATTCGAACCCTCTAATTACTCATCAGTAATATAATCTTTCTTAAAATTCCCCATCAGAGGTCGTAGAGTATCACATTCGGGCTTTTCCACAAGAATTTGTCTTTAGTTAATTCTTACTTTAGACCAATTGCTTGCTTCCCTTTGATAGAAGATCAATTCCATGTTGTAAAAGCCGACTTCTGTTCTAAAAGAAGTTAGGCCCTTACATGTCCAACATTGCTAGGGCATTAGGAATTTAAAGAGATAGGTACCCACTCACATGCTCATTGGTTGCAGACATGAGTAAGTGATAAGCATGTGAGTGTGTGAATGTATGGCAGGCTTTTATTCTAACACCCTTCCATACAACCCCTTAGGCGGCCCGGTGGGCTGAGCTGGTTCTGGCTTTGTCTTCGGGATATGGGATTTTGGCCATTGGCTCTTCCTGGCTCTGGGGCTCAAGGGACTTTTCAATCTTTTTGCTGAAAATTTCTTTGGTGTTGGGCTTGAGCTTTATAAAAAATATTTACTAACCATTTTAAACTATCCATTACGTCTGACTTGGTTTTATAGTCTCTAAATTTACTTTGTTTTTCTATCCGTTGAGGAAGTTGTGTGTTACGTGGTTCCATGATTTTCTCTCCCACAATGACTCTTTTTCGTCTATAAAAGAAACCCTTACCCTAGTTTTTACTCAGATCAGAACATAGTAGTTTTATCTCCTCCTCTCTACCTCTCTATCTACCTATCAAATCAAATAAGTTTCATGAACAAATTTGAGTATTATAGAAGTGCAAAATACTAAAAGCTTCTCTCCCTACAAGAGGGAATCATATTTTTCTAAACCACCATTTTATCCTAAGGGTGACCGTGCTAAGATAAACTTTTTGTTGGGTAGTACGTAAAAATATTTTAAAGAAAGTTAGATTGTTTGTGACTCGGGCTCTACTCTTATTCCAGTTTTAATCATTGTTTTAGTACTTCTGTGAGTTCTATCTCTGGTTAAGATTACGGTTACAATTATCTCTGTTTGGCTTCTTATTCATTGCCAAAAATGAGGTAACACATTTTATATTTCCAACAAATTTATGACGCTCACGGTACTACTATGAAGGACGATAAAACCCAAACCTCTATTTTTACCGACTAAAATAAACCCTTCAAGTTTAAAGGTTTGCATTTTAAATGGCAGAAGCAGAAGACATTCTTTTACCGTACCACCAAGAAGGTTACATCTGTTATTACGGCTACTAAACCGGTATTTTTGTTACCCCTAACTATTGAAAATACTGAAGCAATTGAAAAATGGACCGAACAGGACTTCCTTTCCAAGAATTATATCCTTAATACCTTGGCTGATGATCTATATGATTATTATGCTATAATAGAATGGGCCAAGGACATTTGGGATACAATTTAAAATAAATATGACACTGAGGAGGCTGGGTCGAAGATGTATGCGGTTAGCCGTTACCTCAAATTTCAGATGGTGAATAAGAAATCTATAATTACCCAGTCTTGTGATTTACATAAGATAACTCATGAGATTGTGTATGAGGGTATCCCACTCAATGAGCAATTCCAGGTGGCTATCCTCATAGTCAAGCTCCCACATGGATGGAAAGAATTTAAGAATTCCCTCAGGCACAAATCAATTGAGTTTTCTATGGAAAGCCTGATTATTGTGCTAAGAATTGAAGAGAAGGCTAAAAAATAGGATATCAAGGAAGAAATTCTGATTGTCTCAAACAATAAGAATAAGGGAAAGGATGCTCTCATAGAAAATAAGAAAAACATGAAACTGAACCAGAACCCTAAACCGAACTAGACTAAGAAGAGACAGAATTAGAATTGAAACTAGAACCAAGGTTGACCCTCTTCTCAGGTAGCTCTTGTAACTAACTTTGTTCAGTTCATATACTAGAATCATAATAGACCTGGCCATATGGCTAACTTCTACAAGAATTCTAAGTGCCCTGGACCTCTTCGGGCTCAGGCGCATTTAGCCAAAGAACACTTTGTGGCTATGATATCAAAGGTTAGTCTGATATCATAACTCTCTACTTCATTTGCCCCGGTGAATAATGCTCAACAATCGTGTATGCCTTATGGGTAATATTCTCATATTAAGAGAGATTTTTCCCTATATACTGAATGAATAGTACAGAGCACGTTAAAACTTTTAACCAAAAGCTACCAAGGAAGAACCATCATAATTTTACTTGGAGAAATGACCAAACAAATCCCAATACTTTTAGGTATGTACCTCATACTAGAAGATCAGGGAAAGACCACGTTCACTTGCCTATACAAAACCTTTGTATACCGTCGCATGCTATTTGGGTTATGTAATGCACCTACGACCTTTTAACGGTATATGATGAGTAGTTGTTCCGATATCACTGAAAAATTCCATGAAGTCTTCATAGGAAATTTCTCAATATTTGAGTCCTCATTTAATGAATGTTTTACCCTCCTTGACCTCATTTTTCAGCGATGTTCAGATACCAATCTAATTCTAAGCTAGGAAAAATGTCATTTTATGGTGACACAAGGCATTGTATTGGGACACATCATCTCCAATAAAGGGATAGAGGTTGACAAAGCTAAGATTGACACTATTTTAACTCTACAACTGCCAAAAATGATGAAAGACATCCGATCATTCTTAGGCCATGCAGGATTCAACAAGCTATTTATTAAAGGCCTTAACCAAGTCATTCAACCCTTGTGTCACTTATTAGCTAAGAGCACGAAATTTATATTCGGTAAACCCAGTGAAGAAGCCTTTGAAAAGTTCAAATCCCTATTAACTTCTTCCCCTATCATCAAACCACCCGACTATGACATACCCTTTAATCTCATGTGTGACGACTCTAAGTATGTAGTAGGTACAGTATTAGGTTAAAAAGTAGATGAAAATGTACATGTAATCTACTATGCTAGTCGCATACTAAATGTAGCACAACAAAATTATACTACTACAGATAAAGAACTATTAGCTCCTGTATTTGCTCTAGAAAAATTTTGGTCATACCTGCTAGGATTCAAAATCATAATCTCTATGGACCTTTTCACTAATGAACTGTGGTCCATTATCAACTCTAATGAGATACGGGCAACCGAACCTTGTGATAATATTCTCTCATATAAACTTGATCGCCTCCTTTTCTCATCTTCGATATAAAGAGACTGCTTCTACCCATTTAGTAAAATAATCGGCTGCTACTAAAAGATATTTTCTTTCCTCAGGGTGTTTGGTAATTCCCCCACTAGGTCAAGATCCCATCTTTTGAAAGGCCAATATACTTTGCTTGTGTGAAGCAGTAGAGCTAGACCTTGAATTTTGTGCCCATGTCGCTGATAGGAAACATATTTCTTTGCATACTCTTCAGCATGTGCCCTCATATTAGGCCAATTGACTCCCTAAGTGATTGCTTGATTTGCAAAAGATCGTCGTGCTGTATGTGATCTACATATTCCTTCATGTAACTCTTGTAAAAAGTTTCTGGCTTTTATATCAGATAGACATATTAGATAAGGACTTGTAATTAATCTTTTGTAAAGGATATTGTCAATAACTATGTACCATTTTGCGTTGTCTATAAGTCTTCTTCTTTCAATGATAACTTTGGGGAGCTCACCGGTAAAATCATTTTATGCTCCAATATATTTAAGAAAAGGCCGTCTTCAATCACTTTCCATCATTTCATCGCCCCCAGTGTTAATAGCATTTGAGTTGATGATATTAATGTTGGGGGTAGATACTACTTCAATTTTCAAATATTGAACTTTTGTTCCAAGAATTCCTACATGATAAGATGATAATTGCTTATTTTGTCAGCCACTAATGCAGCATAATCAACCATTTTTCCTTTCTTCTAATATCAATTTTGTAATGGTTTAGGATAAATAAAAAATCTGTGTATAAAGAATGTTTTGGTACTCCGAGCTCTAGTGCCATATCTATTCCATGGATTAACGCCTCATGCTCAATTACATTGTTGGTTGCCACAAAATTGAGTCAAATTAATTTCTCAATCCAATCATTTGAATGTGTGATGAGAACAATTCTAATTTTTGAGCCTACCGGTCCAGCGGATCCATCGGTCAAAAGACGCCAACCCTTTTTTATATCCAGTCCGCTATGTCTTCGAACTATTCTTCAATAAGGTCAGTGTCATCTTCTTCCCAATCAGGGTCTTCGACTAGGAAATCTGCCATGAAATTAGATACCGTCTGCCCCTTTTCTAAATGTCAGTACTTAAAGGGAATATCGTCCTCCCCCAAGCTAACTGACCTGAGCTGTACTCGCTTAAATATTTTTTTCTTTGACAAGACATCTTACAGGGGGTAATTGATCATTACGGAAATCAAATGATCCTGAAAATATTTCTTTATCTTCAGTGATGTGTAAACGAGATTAAGGAGTAGCTTTCTAATTTTGGTGTATCGCGTTTCTGCTGGTGTAAGGGTCTCAGTAATAAAATAGACAGGCTTTTTATTTTTCTCATCAAGTCGGATGAGTACCGGATTAAGTAATTTTTTTGTAACGGCAAGGTATGCTTCAAATTTTTTACCTTCGATAGGGTTACTCAGGATGGGAGGTTTCCTCAAATAATTATAAAAGTTCTGAAATGCTGCTTCGCACTCATTATTCTACTCGATTTCTGGATCCTTTTTATTCTTACCTCTTCATATCTCTTCACGTAATAGGTTAAAAATACCAGCTAATTTATGTACGTATTTCTTTATTTTTGGTGACGACATTGAAAATAGAGCACGAATGCGGTCAGGGTCAGCTTTGATTTCCTTTTTGTTGATTAAGTGCCTTAAATGTTTTCTTGGTTGGACTCTGAACTGACATTTATCAATGCTGAGTTTCATCTTATAAAATTGAAGGATTTCAAAAACTGTGTGAAGGTCAGCAAGGTGATCTTCTTACATAGCATATAATCGATGTAGACTTTTAATATTTTCCCGAGATGATCATTGAACATTTGGGTCATCCATCTTTGATAAGTTGCTCCAGCATTCTGAAGTCCAAAAGGTATGACATTATAGCAATATAATCCATGTTCTGTGATGAATATTACTTTCTCGTGATCTTTGGGTAGGAGGGGAATCTAATTAAAACCTGATACATGATCCATCATTGATAGAAGCTTGTGACTAGTGGTTGAGTTTAGCAAATGATTAATTATAGGAAGGGAAAAACTGTCTTTTTGAATATGCGTATTTAGGTAAGTGAAATCCATTTAAACTCTTATTTTTCCCTTTTACTTTGGAGCCGCTATGATGTTTGAAATCCAGTCTCGATAATTTGCCTTTCTGATAAACCCAACTTCAATAAGCTTGCCTATCTCCTCTCTAACTTCCTCCCAATGTCGGGGTGCTAATGTTCTCTATTTTTTGTTTAACTACCACAACCTTATCTTTTAAACAGAGTTTATGGCAAGCTAAAGTGGGATCAACACTTGGTGTTTTAGAATATCCAAGCAAACACATTGATATTCTCCTTCAAGAATTTTCTAAGTGTGTCAAGCTCTATCAAAGGTAAGTGAGTTCCAATGTATGTACCTCGATCTGTACCTTTGATCTCGATGTACTCTGTGACTTCTGCGTATAATGGATGGTTCTTTGCATATGATGAATGGTTCTCCGATATATGTACCTCGAGCAAACTTTTGACTGCCTTTGATTTCATATATCCCTCTATTCCAATCAAATCATAATGCCAAATGATAAGTTGAGGGAATGGCTTTTATATTATGCAGCCAATATCGTCCCATAATTCCCAAATATCTTGACTTTGTTTTCGCGACATGAATTGTTACATCTATTATCGTCGACATTGCTGTGATGGGATGTACAATTTTACCTGCTTGTACTCCTTTAGACCTATTAAAGCTAATGATGCCTATATTACTAGCCTCGACCTGATCTGTTAGGCCCATCTATTCGATTGTACTTTAAAAAATTACTTCAATACCGCACCCAGTATCCACCATCATCGTGTGCATTACGATATTCCTCATTTTTAACATAACTACTAGTACATCATAATAAGGGAACTTGACATGGCTGACGTCACAATCTTCAAAAGAGATCCCCGTTCTCATATTATTGGATTTTGGAAGAAATTAAGCTTCCTTTTCTACCATAGACAGATCGTGACATTGAATAGGTCAGCCTTTTTTGAATCTAACTGATCTGTTTATTTTTTGTGTCTCGATAAAGTGGCTAAAACGAAGATGGAAGAGGTATTTCTCCTCAGTCCCTTCCTTAATTTGGATGACTTCATTATTAATTTTATAGCTCCAATTCTTATCACTCTTCAAATTGAAAATGAATTCGTATAATCTACCATCTTTAAGTATATACTACATGAGTCTCTATTGAGCATAACATCATTTCGTATCATGATGTCTAACCTTGTGGTGTTTGTAGGACAGCTTACCCTCGATGGGTTAGAAGGGTTGGGCATTTATGAAGAACTTATCTTTCTGAAGTGTAGGGTAGATATCAGCCAGTTTAGTACTTAATCTTGGCAGGCAAGGCTCCGAAAGATCACTTCCCCTTCGAGACCGATCTCTCTTAGATTAAATTTGCTTTCTATCCCTTCCAGTATATGTAGCCCATTCTGATTCATGCTCTGTGTTTTGCCCTTTTTCTATTAGGATTGATTTTGATGGCATTTGTCTCTCGGACATCATTCTTTCGAGATTGATATTAACTGGTCACCTTTTTGATCATATCTTCCAGACTCATCAGTTTTTTTTCAAGAAGAGATGCTCATTTGCCCATCTTTCTGAGGGTAGAGCATTTTTAAAGGCCGAATCGTGACTATCCACTCTCCTTACCTGATCCAAAAATTTCTTAGTGAATATTATGAGCTTCTCCCCCGACATATGTCTAAGACTGATAAGGGAGTAAAGATTCTCCTCCTTATCCTTGTTGTGTAAATAGCTTTTTACAAGAATTTCTTGCAACTATTTAAAAGAATGAATCGATCCATCTTCCGATGAATGGAACCACCTTAGAGGCTCGCCTTAGAGACTGGTAGGGAATATTCGGCATAAAATGTGGTTAGATATTGAATTCAAACACAAAAAATCATGGAACACCTTAAAGTGTTTGGCGAGATCAATACCCTTGTATTTCCAAATCCTTTGCATATGAAAACTGGGTGGCACTTTACTGTCTAATAGATCTTGTACAAATGGGCTTTGCTACTTCTACTGAAGACATTTTTGCTTGTATGTGTTTAGGCCTCAAAGAGATCTTTAATGTGCTTGTCCATGTGTTCTTAAGTAATGAACTGTCGATCTGATTGTATGATATTGGAGATGCCCCTCCCTGGGGTTGAGATCTCTACTTCCCTCACTGAGCCTTTCACACACAGAGTTTCTTGTCCTTACCCTTTGTACATATTCCACCTGTCTGACTCGATGGGGCCTTTATCGACCTCTTATTGAACAACAAGTACCGATATTATCTCAGGACCACGCTTGTAGAGACCTATCCCTCGATCTCACTTAAAATCGAGCTATCACCAGTTTGAATTACCTCCATCTCAAACTCACGCATTTTTAGTATAACTTCTCCAGTCAACATTCTAACCTACTCCACGAACTGATGAAGAACGTAGGTCGAACTTCAAACTGAAAAAACTTTATCCAGTCAAAGACACCTGTCTCTCATGAACTCGTCAGTTACTCAGTTAACCACTACTAACCACATTGTTCAGAAAACATGCTCCAGCACGATGAATAGCTACAGAGAAGGCCTATATAAAGAAAATGTTCCAGAATAGACAAGGACCAAAATATTACACAAGAGATCACCAAGAAATTACTTGTCAAGATTCCAAGAAAACATTCAAACTTCTTAGTTACAAGTTTCAAGCATTTTTGTATCTAGAGATCACTTGTAATAACATATCTGCCTCAAACAATAAAGATACTTTTACAAAAATCCTCCACCCGAGGTCGTGGCTTTTTTACCTATTCAAAGGCTTTCCACGCTTAAATCACCTGTATCATTTTTTACTTTCCATTATAATATTATCCTAGGTTTATTGGTGTGATAGCTAATTTTAAGCCATTTCGGGCTTATAGAAATTGGCCATTATATTTGGCGCCATCTGTGGGAAAGATTGCATTTCCACAATATCCTAAGGTATTCTTTCACTACAATTTTCAATCATGGTTACTTCCAGACGACTGGCTACAGGCACCAAGCTCGATGTTTAAATGGACCTGGGGCAACTTACAGAGTTACGGGCGAATCTTAATGCCAAAACAGAGAAATGGGCTGACCTCGAGCTTCAGTTAACTAAGAATCGGGAGCTCTGTGAGAAAGAGCTCAATACATAATGATAAGCTTGTTTGACAGCATGAAGACCAGAGGACAACAATACAGGCTACACTAAAGGCTTTATAAAATATTCAACAGGCTCCTCTAGCAAGAGGTCACAATCAGTTGCTTGAGACCTCTCGTGTTTCTGCAAGGGAAAGATTGGGGCATGAAAAGCCGCCAGTAAAGCTATTTCTTGGAATCTTCAGCACCAACCGTAACCCTCCGTACATTTGGGGGGTGTGGTTCAGTCCGAAGCCAATCAAGGTCACCGAATTTTTGTACGTCAGGAGTAAGAACAGTGACCTCAACATTAAGATCTAGCACAAGATTTTCTGAGTGAAGGTACGGGAACTCATCATCCACAACCTGCTCGTCCAGCGATTCAACCAACACATCATTACGTCACGAAAGAGCATATCGACCAACGAATTAAGGAGTTGATCGAAGCACAAGTTTTGGGTACTACCGGCGACATCACAAAATTGCAAGGAAGTCCAATTGCCAAAGAACTATTCAATATGGAGATACGAAAAGGTTTCCATACTCCAGAAATTTTTAAATATAAAGACACTGACCCGAAGGAAAGAATTCAATAGTACCATGATTCATTAGGGTTATACTCCAATCTCAACCACATTCCCTGCCGTCTGTTCGCCACAAGTCTACTGAAGGAACCACTCTTATGATTTCACTCTCTCCGTGAGGACTCCATATATATATTCGACCAGCTGCAGAAACAGTTCATCAAGACATATGCTCACAGCAGGGATAAAGAGAATAATTTGAACTCTCTTATAAGTCTTAAACAGTAACACGGAGAGAAGCTCGAGGCTTTTACAAAGAAATTTTTAGAGCTCACGTGTAAAGTGGATAATCTCGATCAGAAAACAGCTGGTACTGCTTTCACCAACTCGCTCCAGCTCGACTGTAGGGCCAAAGAGCACCTCTTCATCAACAAACCTACAACCTTGGAAGATATAATCACCAAGGTCAATCGTTAAGTTGACCTATAGAGGATGATATCTGAGTAACAAAAATCTACTAAATCCGTCGTCTCCATCAAAGGTCCATCTACAGATCGAAATACCAAACCAAAGAAGGAATAGAGTGATCAGAAGGGCACCAAGGGCTATCTGGCTACCCTTGGAAAGGCGGTATGCCGAACAAACCCATCCTCCCAAAGATGAACATCCGAATCTCCATAATTTTTCCACTAGTTTTAAAGTATAAGCTCTACCACGCCTCTCAACCACTGGAACCATTCGATAGTCGACCATATTTCCTGTACCATAAGGTAAACAATCATTTTACTGATAATTTCTATGTTTTACAAAGGTTGTTCGAGTACATTTTTAAAGAGGGACGGATGCTCAAATATATTGTCAACCTGGAATCATACAAAGATTGCAGCTATAAGAAGTAGCTTGAAGTTATTCAGGTCAATAATCAAGCCAATGAGAAGCATAGTTACCATATGCACCACAACAACATGATCAAAATCAATCAGATCACCAATTCTAACAGATCAAAGTGCAGGAGACTATCATAATGCTCTGATATCGCACCTCAAGACAAAGAAGCCAAGCTTCTTCCTGAATCGAGCAAATGCCAGCTTGGGATTTCTTTCAAAGATTGCGATACTAGCCATGTCAAATTTCCACATCATGATACGTTAGTAATAATGCTCAAAATGAAGAAGTTTGTCATGCACACGATGATGATAGATACTAGAAGCGGTATTAAGATTCTATTTCAGAGCACTATCGACCAAATGGGTTTGGCCAACCAAGTTATTCAGAGCGGCACCAATATCAGTGGGTTCAATGGTTCTAGGGAAGAACGAGTAGGCAAGATCATCTTACCTATTACCACAGGACCAGCCAGCATCGACGTCATTTCCTATATCATCAATGCCAAATCTCGTTATCTTGGGATTATGGGCCACTACTGGATTCACACATGGAAGCAATCCCTTCCACCTATCATCAGGCACTCTGATTCAAACGCGACAATGGTATCTATGAGATCAAGGGTAGTCAGAAACTCTCCTGAGCTTATGAAAATACCTTCTTTGCTATCCAAGATACTTCTAACAGATTTGCTGCATAGCAATTACAGGAAGCTGATCACCTCAATGATCAACCTTCCATAGAGGAGCCCATAAAATATATCAACATTGATGGACCTAGCAGAGGTACTTTCATTGGTACTAAGCTGGTTCAGCATGAAAAAGATGCTCTCATTCAGTTCTTGTAGCTAAATCAAGATGTTTTTGTATAGTATTTCAAAGAAATGCCTGGGGTCGATCCAACCAAGGCATGTCACAAATTAGCCATCAACATCAACGCCACGGCGGTCAAACAGAAACAGAGACGATTGTCACCTTGTCTTTGATATGAAGTTAACACCGAGATCGAGAAATTAATTAAAGTGGGATTCATTCGAGAAGCCAAATATCCAGACTGGATATCCAATATTGTCGTTGTCCCAAAGAAGAACGAAAAAGTCTGAGTTTACATAAATTTTACCGATCTAAACAAACATACTCTAAAGGATAGTTTCCCTCTTCCCAATATTCATCAGATCCTCAATTCTACAACAGGTCATGACCTCCTATCTATGATGGATGCTACTTCGGGATACAATCAAATTCTACTTTGGAAGGAGATCAAGAAAAGACAACTTTTATCACTAAAAGAGGTCTTTATTGCTGTAAAATCATTCCCTTTGGACTCAAAAACGCAGGTGCCACATATCAACAGTTGATGACTACTATGTTCAAAGTACATCTAAGGAAAGTTATTAAAGTTTACATCGACGACCTCTTGTGCAAGAGAGTAAAGTCAGCCAGTCACATCTCAGATCTCAACATTATATTCAACATTCTTCGATCTTGCAGGATGCATCTCAACCCTGATAAGTGTCAATTCGGGGTACATTCTGGACAATTTCTAGGCTACCTCATCAACAAGAAAGGGATTGAGGCCGATCTATATCAGATTTGGGCTCTCCTCAACGTGTCTTCTCCCAAAACAATAAAAGATGTTTAAAAACTTGCCGGAAAGATTGTCGTTATCAGCCGTTTCGTTCAAAATATTTAGACTGCTGTCGTTGGCTATTCCAATTACTCCGTGATTGTACCAAACGTGAAAAAGTTTAGCCAAATACAGAGGTCACATGGACACCAAAATGTAAAGAAGCTTTTCAGGATCTTAAAACCTATTAGAGGAGGTCTCCAATAATGAGCACCCAAGTAGATAATGACGAACTGATTATCTACCTAGCAGTCATAAATACTTTACTCAGCCCGGTTCTCATTTGACTTGAAGGAAAAATTGAGAAACCAGTCTACTTCATCAGTAAAACCCTCACTCTGGCGGAAACGAGGTACTATATATTAAGAAAGTTCTTCTCACTCTTATTTACACTTTATAGAAACTCAAACACTACTTCCAAGCTCATTTAGTCAAAATCATGACGAACTACCCACTTCGGGAAGTTTTATACAAGAAAGAAATGTCAAGGAGAGTGCAACAGTGGTTAGTCAATTTGGGAGAGCATGACATCAAGTTCAAACAATGTCATTCCGAAAAGGGTCAAGCCGTTGCCGATTTTCTCATGGATTTTCCAGTGGAAGATCCCGTGTGGGAGGAGCACGACCCTTATCTTAAAGAAGAAACTCCTGAAGATCCACCCCCCAAACCATTTGACGAGAGGGCTAAATTTATTACAGTAAAGGGGTGGAGACTTCTCACGGATGGATTAGCAGGAGCCGCAGGATCTGGAATCGGAATCGTATTGATTACCCCTTCTAATGATTGAATTGAGAAATCAGTCCGTTTAGATTTTTAGGCCTCAAATAATGTCACCGAATACAAAGCTCTTATTTATGGACTCGACCTCGCTCTTGAGCTCGATGTCCTCGAACTCTCAGTTTACACAAATTTACTACTCTTCGTTCACCATTACTCTAAGCAGTATAAGAAGAATAGAAAGATGATTGAATATGCAACCCACGTTGTAGATAGGATGAGCAAGTTCACGAAAGTAATTCTCGATTATCTTCCTTAAGTTGAAAATTGACATGCCGATTCCTTGGCATATCTAACTGGGGTCTTAGGTACAGAAGATCGATATCTCCATATTGAAATCATTTCAACCCCCAGCATTGATCGCATTTCTTTACGCATGATCAACACTAGGGGCGATAAAGGGGGAAACGACGATTGGCGAAAGCCTATCTTAGCCTACCATAATGTCGATAACAGTTGCAATGGACCACTCCCAATAGATTCAAAAGGGAACCGACAGCTGATCAACAACTCGAAGTGCTACACAAATCAAAATGGTATACTATACCACCTTTCCGTCATGGGGCCTTACCTCAAGTGCCTCTCAAAACCAAAAGCTGATGAAATGCTCCATGAATTACATGAAGGGACTTGTGGCTCCTATGCCGCAGGTCGATCACTAGCAAACAGAGCTATTACACAAGGAGTATTTTGGCCTGGCATGCACAAGCAAGCACAATACTCATGCAGATGTGACACCTTTCAAAGACATGGACACATGATACGCGCCCCTGCGCTCAAACTCTATACAAGCAAGGTGTTTTGGACATTCAAAAGATGGGAACTTGATCTCGTCGGAAAATTCCATAACTCTTTAGGTAACCACCGTCACATACTCGTAGCTACCGATTATTTTACATAATGGGTAGAAGTAGTTCCACTATGCCAAACCAGAGAAGAAGAGGTCATCCTTTTTATCTGGGAACACATCATCACTCAGTTTGGGTGCCCCCACCTAATTCGTATCGATAAAGGGCCACAATTTGCTAGAGAAAAAATCATAACCTTCCTCAACCAATACAATATCATCCACTCACCATCCCATCCTTACTATCCTCATGGCAATGGCCAAGCCAAAATCACCAATAAAACCATCGTGGATGAACTCATAAAATGGCTTTACTGACAGAAAAAAGGGAATTGGATTCGAGAACTATCTCATGTCCTATGGGCATATCGTACCACTCCCAGACAGTCAATAGGAAGCGCACCCCATTCCCCCTTGCCAATGGAACAAAGGCCATCATTCCTTCTGAATACCATCATCTAATTCGATATCATGAGCTGACTGACGAGGAAAATTAGTTTGAATTGGCATGCAACCTTAATGTGATCGATAAAACTAGGGAATGTGCCATTACTAACCTAGGTCAATATCATCATATGTTAGCCAGATCGTATAACAGCCGAGTCAGAAACCCTACCTTTCAAATCGATGATCTCGTCCTCAGAGAGTATCCTCAACATCGCAAAGAGCCTCACACTGGAAAATTAACCAACAATTGGGAGGGTCCATTCATTATCATAGGTCTCTCAGGCCTGGGATCATATTATCTCATGACAGAAGAGGGAATCCCCATTTCAAATCCTTGGAATACTAGGCGACTGAAATGGTACTATCATTAGGCGTCTTACTACTCCATTTTTATATCTCGCTTTTATATTTTTTTCAATTCCAAAAGTGAGATTTTCATCTCCATCTAATGTAAATTCTGAACTGATATCAATAAAACTTCCAAGTTTTTCACATCTCTCTAGTTAAGTAGATTCAACCACATTCTAAAGATTAAAGCATAGATAATACTAGCATTCAATCGATCTTATACCAGTTAATTCAAGGATAACACTTGGTTTGACTGACTATACTAAATCTTTGTGATTGAAACAAATGTAAAAACTTGTTTTATATCAAAGACTCTGCCAAACATGAGATAGGGAAAAAGTAATACTAGCCTTCATCTACTTCAACTTGTTTGGGACATTATACTAGTTAAATCAAGGTTAACACATGGTTTGCCTGACTCTACTAAATCTCTGCAATTGAAACTAATGTAGAAACTTGTTTTATATCAACGACTATAACAGGCATATGATAAGGCAAAGGTAATACTAGCCTTCATCTCTTTCAATATATCTGCAACATTACTACAATTAAATCAGGATTCACTTAGTTTGACTAACTCAACCCATCTCTGCGATTAGAATAAATGTAAAAACTTATTTTATATCAAAGACCCCACCAGACATAAGATAAGGTAAAGGTTATACTAGCTTTTGTCTATTTCAATATGTCTATAACAGATACTATTTATTTTCAGGTCACATTGCAATCGATTATTTTCAGCTGCTAGGATGTCAGCCATGCTTTACCCTTTAGCAGGTGGTCGATCAAAATTTAATTCACGAGTTGCAGTAACTCTGCCTCTCACTTCCAGATCAGCAGGCCAATGACCTAAATTTGTTTCCATGATGGCCATATTGTTCCTTCGATCTATATTAACTCTTCAAATGCATCCCTTGTCAGACAAACTCTTGAACATGGTATTTCGTTCTAGCTCAAGTCTTTTTACTTCCTTTACAAAATGCGTAATGGTCAACTTTAACTGGTCTGTACGTGATGCATGACATACAAGGATCCTTAAAACGTGAGATCTCACCTTCTCGAGGCGTGACTCCAAAATCGTATATAATTTCTTCTGATGTGCCATTTCCATTTTTGTCTGAGCATCAAAAGTTATATTTTCTTCAAATTTTTTGACAAATTTAGCCGATTTAGCCTGATAAATGGCCCCTAGGTCTACCACCTGGGCATGAATTCTCTCGATTTCAATATTCATCTCTTCCCTGGCCGAAGTATCCCTTAATAAGCCATCTTTTATCTTCATCAAAATTTCTTTCACCCTGATTTCCCCTAGCAAGACCTTCTCACTGACAAGAGCAACATACAACTTGTGCTAGCATTTCCTTAAGTTTGCATTCCCTTTCTACACATCCCCTTGAATTCGAGCTACATCACCTTCTAGCTCCATAATTCGACCTGAAAGGCTAACTACATCCCCTTGGAGTAGAAAAACTTTAACATCATTTCTACTCCCCCTCGAGTACTCTCCAGCCACAGTTTTTTTGAAATGCGCGTTGGCTTGTGCCAATTCGGTCTTCAATCGTGCCACCCTCTCATTTAAATTGTCACACTTTCGTTGCATCCTCAAAAAATCCATATCCTTGGCGGGTAGGGCTATATGCAAGAGTTTGGTTGTAGCTTTCGAAGCCGATAGATTTTCTTGAGCTATCTTTAGGTCGTTATCTTTTTCAATCATTTTTTTTAGTCGCTCCAGCTCGCTTCAACAATTATGAAGATCAGCTCGAGACTGTCCTTCTAATCTTTCTAGCTCTTGAATATGGTACTGAGCCATTTAAGCCTGCCTACTCTTAACCATCAGTGTGTTAATCCGACTTTAAAGCTTCGCGGAATGTTCTTTTATCTCCGCAAACCCTTTTAGCACCTTTTCAATTTTGGAATCTTTCTCCACAATCTTACGAGTGAGGTCGACAACAGTTTGGGTTGCCTCAACATATTTTAAATGTACCTTTATATGTTGGTCTTCTCTGTCCTCATTCACCTCCCTCACCCTATCCAACTCCTCTACTAATTCTCGGTTATATTGGAGCGCCACATCTTCGCGCGAATGAACTGAATCAAATTCGACCATTACAATATCTCATTTCTAAAAAGATATCTGATTTCTAACATCTACCATGTGCAACTACTTTTAGACTTAAAGGTCAAAGTACAATCTCAGATGGATGCTCCATGACATATATTTCAAAGTTTAAGGTGCATGTTTCTATATGCTACTTTGTCTAAAAACTTTGGATATTCCTATGCACTATTGTAGTATCATTTTTTAAAAACTATTAACAAGTTTTTGGTTTGCCTCTACATTCTCTGCTGTCTTATTTACTTGGTAGCTTTATGTCAAAATAGCATACAAGTCAAAAGGCCTGTTTTGATCTAACCTGCTGCTCCGCTTGCAAAAACAGTGAGGATATGGAAATCTATTTTTCCTTAGCAAGCTCGGTCTCTAGATCTTTTATTCTGAGACTCATTTCTCTAAGTGCCTACAAGAAGGCTAAGAAAAGGGGGGGGGCTCAGCCTACAGAAGTCTATTCAATATGCACAATCCACAATTTATAGGATACTTCCAAAATACTCATACCAAGTCATTTCTCTATACTACTTTGTCATTCTCGCCCTCTGGGAGTTCGGTGTCATCCCCTTGATTATCTAACACCATCTGATGGGAGACACCGTCTATCCCATCAATAACTCTCACCACAACCTCTTCCACTTCTTCATCATTACCCTGCTCAACATAGGTGTCTTCCTTAATGGCATCCACCTCGTCCTTAGAAAATCCCTTCAACATCAGGTGGCACCCAAGCCATTTGCGCTATGCCGTTACCCCCTTAAGATTTATACTCGCCTCTTCTTGTAGATGGCCAATCGCCACTGTGTGGAAAGTCTTCAGGTCCTCCAGCTTCTTTGTTTCCTTGAGAGCATCAGCCTTCTCTCGAGCTACCTTTTATCAAGCTCGATCTTCACCTTCTTCAGCTCAGATTTTTCCTCCCCCATTCCAAGCCAAATCCCCCTCACTAAATGAGCAACCTGCATAACACATATTAACCTAAGCGTGAGTTTGAAATGCAATAAATAAATATTTCACACGATCAAACATAAGTACATACCATCATGCTCGTACCCTTTTCTCTGTGAAGAGCCGCAAGCTTAGCCCTTTCCTCCACTTCTTTGAGATCGTCCTCAGCAGCAGGTCGCTCTACAGCGACCTTTTCCCCCAACTTTCCCATAGGTTTGATCCTTCTCCTTTTATATTTTCCGCCGACCTCACCACTTCCAGTGGTACCCGAGGCCGACGGACGCTTCAACATCTATTTTTTCGAAAATGTTTGAGCTAATTTGCTCGATATAATAGACTATGGCTTAACCAAACTGTCTATTCTAGAGGTTTTGGCCAAATTGATTTGACCTTCCTCACAAGTTCCTCTCTTCCTTCCATCATCAACACCCACCATCAACCTGGTCGATTAAGATTTTTAAACCTTTTTCGACTTACTCCCAACTTTTTTCTTTTTGCGAAGGCCAAGTCCTTCTAATACAAATTCCAGTGCAACCTCTTCCTCAGCAAGTTTGTTCAACAAGGAATCTTTCCTCTCCACCTGTGACTTCGGGCCTGCCATACACAATATTTTTATTATCAATGAAAGATCATCAGTTCGAACATATCAATATTATACTCTATGTATTGTTATACTTACTTTGTTTTACAGTTCTAAACAGAAGATCCAAAGGTTCTTCATCATCTCTCTGAAGGCAATTACCCTTCACCCATATTATGTTGTCATTTCAGGCTTGACCTGCTAAATTCAGATCAAAGAAGCGAGGCCGAGTTACGCTCGCACAGAAATATGCCCCACCACTAGCGTGATAACTCTTCACCCCATAGAACTGTAATACATCCTCAGAGGATATCCACCTCACTTTGCCCTCATTCTCCTGTTTTTTATTCAGATGGTCACAAACACTTATTACCACGCACATGTTCCTGCTTAATTGAATATGACATGCCCCAATGTTATTCATAATCCCCTTCGCAAAATTGATAAAGGGAAGACTCAACCCGTACTCTAATTAAGACAAGTAACACAAGAAATCCTCTGGGAGGTCACTCTGAGCACTCCCATCAAAATATCCCAACGAGATCGATTCATTTATACCCCTATCTCATTTTTTCATCTCCAAGTCGACCAATAATAAAAATACTCCTCCCCCGTTGCTATAGTACACCCCTTAAATAGCCTACCGATGTATTTTATGCAGTCACCCCATGTCCCTCCTGTAGCAGCCTTGGCTTTACAAAATTATTTAAATGCATCCGAACTGGGAGGATATGTCACCAATTGGCCAGAGAAACCTGGAAATTGTTCCAATCCTACTTCAACCTTACTATCAGACTCTACCGTCTGACCAGAGGTCGATACCTCATTAACAGGCAAACTTTTCATCTCAACTACAATTCTACAGGCAAAGTTTTTATCCTACCAAAATACCTCTCACGTTTGACCTACATACAAGTTCAGGTATCTATCATTATTTCATATACATCGATCATTTACATCCACCATATCTTTCATATATTCTATCTATATTTCAAATTGCATAGATTGTTATATATAGTTATTTTTTTAGAGATTTTGCCTAAAATAGATTACGATTTGCAAAAAAACACAAACATACATCACAAGTTTCTACTAACCTTTAGTGTCATAATGAGAATCCACAGTAGCACCAAGTCTTTCCCTCACAATGCTACTGTATAGCCACCTACGGATTCAGTCCCTGCAACTCTCCTCGACTGTTGATCACCCTCAGATAAATCATTACCAAATCCTTTAAAAAAAATTGCACTTCTCTTTTTGTGCTCTCCAAATTTTCAGTAATTGAAATGTTTAAATGATGAGGATGAAGCACTATTTAATCTTTCTCTCTCTAACGGCTGGTAGTAATTGTGCCTCGCGCGACCCGTCCATGGTTTTATAACAAAGGCGTCATTTTCACTATCCATGTCTGATGTCTTGTACCTTCTCAATAAAACTATTTTTCCATCATTACCCCTCCCTCATATATTAATCTATTTTTCTCTCCTATTTCTATATCTTTCTCTGACCTTCCCACCCTCATGATGACTCACACTCACACAATATCAGATTTTTTTTAGTTTTACATAAAAAACAAAGCTAGAAGCTCCTACATTTTTTCTGTTCTTGTTTCTTTTACTTATAGTACTAGTGACATCATTTTCAAAGCTAACAAAATTTTCAAAGTTATTCAATTTTTTTTTTATCAAAACAGTCTTAAACGGTATTTGCAACTATAGAGGATCAAATTGACTTTCATATTTTCTGTTAAATTCAATAAAACTTACATTTATTTATGATAGTACTTTACTTATAATTACATCTAAAACAACCTTGATGACCTAAACGACCACATCCGAGTGAATATCCTCCATCGATCATCGCATCTTTAAATTTGATCCCCACCTCAGCAATCAATCGAACCATCTTTTTTCAATCTGCAGGATCTCTCACCAATTCACAAAAACATACCTCGTAAAAATAGATGGCATACTCAAGTTCCCTACCCCTTACATCTAATCCTTCAAGCTGACACTTCCTCACTGGTAACACAGCATCATAACCAAATAATCCAAAAATCATCTCCCATACTTCAGCGATCTTTATGACCAATCATCATTCAGCGACATGACAAATTCTCTGAGATCGAGTCCACACCATCCTAATCTCTTCTCCATACTCAAAAAAATCATTCCACTCTTATTGATACACTTTCCATTCAAATCATAATATTGACATTTTATCTCGTAACAGAAAACCCAGAATCATGAAAAAAATAAATTAGATTTATCCCTTCCCTCGAACTCATACGTTTCATTATTTTCCAGGTCGAGCTTATTCTTTCAAGATTTCTTCTATCGACCTCTAATAGATCAAATTTTTGCATAACAGATTTCCTGCAATTTTTCTCTCCCACATTTCCAGCACGCAGAACAGCACATACTTACATAACAACATAAATTTTCATACATATTTATATCAATTCGAATGTTACAATAACAATACTTTCGGTATTCATATTTATATCAGTTCGGATGTTACAATAACAATACTTTTGGTATTCATAAATTTCAATTCATTTCATACATTCTTCAAAACATTTTCTGCTTGATATCTGCAAACTATTTTATATCTATTTCAACACAAGTAATTGAATGACAAATTTTATTCATGTCAAAAAAGATTGCACATTTTTTTTTATAGATAACAAGTCTTTCAATAATCGATCTCATGTACTTTACAGATATCTTATCTGGCCAGCACCTAACTTCAGGTATTTTATAAATAACAAGTTTTTCAGTGTTTTTGCAAGTAACAGGTCATTCAGGCACTCTGACACATCAAATCCTTCAGTTTTTCCTGCTTCAGTGATCTTTTACCCTGATGCAAAGCAAAAATTGAAAACAATAAAATGTTTTCCTCACATGAGTTAGATCAAAATCTGGTCAAGCTTCAAATGGAAACTATACAAGCAGTAGACTCAGTACTGACACCAACTCTTCAAATGGAAACTATACAAGGGCCTGACCTTAGAATCTATGGTGATACAAGAAATTAGCATAACAGCCCCTCAATTATGCCTATGCCTGCATCAAACTCCTTGATAAACACGTAATTATGATATTTTTAATATACCCGAACATGTATTTTAGTCATCCATTATATTTAATTTAAGGTACTTATGTGCGTTTATTTGATTGTAGTTATTGGAGATGGATATCTGAAACTAAGCTCTTAAAGTCAAGTAAAATTGTCTCTAGCAGTTCATAGCACAAAAAGTCAAAGACACAATAAATTTGGTCTCAAAATTGAAGGAATATATATACAAATATTCTTGGAGAATAAGATCAAAGAAAATATTGTATCCAAGATCCATGAGGATATTTTATATTGAAGATATATGCAAGAGTTTCCATGAAAAAAAGATCTTTACATCACTTAAGGGAATTATATGCAAGAATCTTAGGAGATTGGTTGTAAAATTAGAAAATATTATTGTGAAAATATTTTTTACAATTTAATGTATAGTTGCTAAATTTGTGTTCCTTCTTCTATAAAAGGAACCCTCCCCCCATTATAATTGGGCATCCCATATTGGATCAATTTTAGAAGAAATAAAGTCTTAGTTTTATTTATTTTTCTTTTTTCTTTAATTTTCTTTTGTAAATAATTAGTAGTTAATGCGATGAAGTCCGAGATGAGCAGCTAATCTCCTTGTTAAAGCTAGGATGAGGCCTCTTCTTGGATGAGCAATAATTGATATTAATTAGGCTCTAATTAGTTTTCTCTTAGTTTTACGATTGATAAGTTAGTGCATCATATCGAAGGCTTGACCATAGCTTCGGTTTGGTAAACGATAACTTTGGATACAAACAAGTGCTACTAACCATAGACTTGATTTGGAGATCTAGAAAGAGGAAATACTAGAGAACTCACTCAAACCTAGCCATGGTTGAGTTGATAATTCTTAAAGATGCTCTTCAACATTGCTTAAAAACATAACCACTAAATGCTTGACCATAGATTTAGTAGTTTATTTTGACAATATCGTAGGTGTCTTAACACGAGCATATGATGGGTGGAGATATAAGGATCTAGTTGTATGTCGATTAGTGCATTGAATGGTAGAGGCCAAGTCTGAACCATAGCTCTCTTTCTCATTAAGTTTTATATTTAGTTTTTTATTTACTTCTTCTTAGATTTATCTTTTATAAAACCGTAATTTGGCCTAGAATGTATTTGTTTTCCAAAACCTCCATGTGGATTCGATCCCACTCACCCGTGCTACAGCTCGACAACCGTACTTTGATCGGGTATTTTTCAAGAGACCCTAAAAACTTCTTATCAAATGGTGTCATTGTCGGGGATGCATCGTTAAAAAATATTCCCTCTAATACCGAATTTTCTTTGTTAATTTTCTTTATTAATTCTTTCTAATACCATGCCAATAATTTCTAAATTCATTGGTTCTAAAAGTATAGTTGGCCGGTAATAGCATATAGTACTTCTATTATTATTGTTTCTCTAGTTTAGTTTTTTTTTTTTTAAATTGTTTCGAGTTTTTGGCGCTACAGTAACTATGAAGTTTATTCCTAAATGTTTCAACAATTTTGATCATCTATACTTCATAGTTGGGAAATACGTTTTCTACGAAAGTTTTAGATAATTCAAAACCCTTTCCGAATTACTCTAGATCATATTTTTCTGTTTAGTGATTTGTGAGTTACAGCCTTTTGAAAAAATAGTTAAAATATAGTCTCCGTTAAGGACGCCGCTGTAGATTCATCTCCGGTTTTGAGCATTGGGGAAGCTAAATTCATGAAAACTTCTTTCTTGAATATTTTTTCTTTCTGAAATATCTTTCCAAATTGATATTGTTTATTGTTCTCTCTCAAACGAGCTAAAATATATACGCATTTGAAAATTAGGATATCATAGACTACAATAAACATGGAAATTGAATTAATATTGTTGTCGTAAGTTCACTAATCCTTTTTCTCTTGTTATACAGGATAGTCACAAAGTTGGAAATGAGACGGATAATACGCAAAGCTAAAAGTATCATCAAATCCATCCTTCCTGTGCCCCCTAAGTGAAGGTGCACTTTCTTCTTTCTCCCCTAAGTGAAGGGGCGGCCACAGCTTCACCCGGAAATACTTCCCATAGGTTGGTACCCCACTAAACTTGAGATCTATAAGTGGTTTATATTCGCTCTGCCCCGGCACTAGGAACATAAAGTCATGTGGACTGTTCAAATACACGCTGCTCTAATAAAATATTTGCTATGGTTGGATTGACCTATTGACGTGTTTAAATATCTTTTCATTCCAACATTAGTAAAGGTAAAAACTGTTAGAGACTTGCGGGATTTCATCACCCAAAAAACTCTCTAACAAGTGGGACCACCCATTAGGGATACGAAGAAATTCGTATCACACAAAAATTCAATGTCCCAGACCTGAAAATAACTGATAATAAAATAAAGTAGCAAGATTCCCGCGGGTTTTCATCACCCAATGGATAGGTGTACTGGACCGAGGTACAATCACGGGCCCAGCCTAGCGCCGCGAAATACTGGTTGTAGGTTTGCGACGTCACCGCTCTGAGTATTGGCGTACAATAAGGCGACTCACTCGGGCGTGAGGACCAAACATCTACTCTAAGCGAGTACTAGCATAGTGACACGGGGGAGTGTAGGAACCAAAACCTTTGACCGTCCTACCCTTTTGTGAACATAGAAGTATATAGGGGAGACCTAATTATTTCTTCTAAACAAATGTTAAAGTACGAGAGTTTTAGGCTTGATTAATTTTTTACTGAATTGGGTGTTAATTTAACTGTAAAATGTAGTACATACAAGAACACTGGAATTCATATGACTTACATTTTGACATCCCACAATATCCTCAAAATCATTTTCAATCATGGGATCACATAAATTCTCAATACGTGGAACCTTTCCAACATCATTCCTATATGCATACCCATAAATCTTTCCAGTCACTCAAACAGTTCCCACCCGCTCCACCTAAACCATCTTTGGAAGACACCCTTGCCCTCTTCTTGCAACAATTAATGGAAAATCAAAAACAAGCGTTGATATTTCAGCAACAAATGATGCAATTCTGACAACAAACTTTTGTGAATCAAACTTTTACGACCCAATCTATCTCTAGGTTAGAGACTCAGATAACTCAGTTATCAACCACGTAGAGTGAAATAGAGCACGAAAAACTTCCAAACAATGAAGAACAACTGAAGTTAACTCCCCTTGTGATTTAGAAAATGATAAATTCAAGTGTAATCACGGAATGTTTTCCCTGTGGGGTGAATGGATACCGTATTACGAGACAGATTTAGAAGATGAATATTTTAAGGTTGACGATCCTATGTCACAAGAAGATCTTAAAGCCCTCAACATTCTTTCTCAATTACCTCCTAATTTTTCCCTCAACATTCAACTACCGCTGTTATTATCCATCCCTTCACCGATAAAGCCCCACTAATTCACAAATGATATCATGATAGAAAGTGAGTATTTTTCCAAATTCTTAGACGATTTCTCAGATGATGAGGATGATGACAAATGTCTTAAAAGTGTTAATTCAACATCAATTCTTGAGAAAATACGAGCTCCATCTTTTCCCTGACCAGTATCACCATCTTCATCTCTCTTCCTTGAATCCATACCTCCATCACCTGAGCCTAATGGGGGTAGCATGACCATAAACAATTTTGAGGACTTGTACGGAGATAACCCTTGTTGCATTTTTGTTGATGAATGTTTAAATTATTTTGAGGACTCGAATGATCCTGAGATTCATGAAATGGTACAATCATTAGCATCTAAAAATATGTTTCAACTTGGCCATGTCCCTAAGCCAATGAATATCCATGTCAATGGTCAGGATGAGTCCCTTAAGATAAGTTATGATTTTAGGCACATAAATTTTAAATGTCTGTTAGAGTCAATTGTTCCTTGATCCCCACATCCACAAATATGTTATATAGTTTTTCTTCTACTAAAAGAAAACATCTTTATAAGAAATTATAATTTTGGGGATGCCTCACGGACTTGCTTTGTAAGAACCACCTATCACATTTTTTAGAATATCAACGATAACATGGGGGTTTTGAAAATTTTCAAAAAAAATATATTTCCAAGAAAATCGAGTTTTGAATCTAGTACATTTTCAGGGACGAATACTTGTATACCAATCATCTTATTTACTACAATATGCAGTAATCATATGATTGTATTGCAAATTCTAAAGGAAAATATGTTCCCTGGGTATGTATTTGTTTTATCTTGGAGAAAATGATTTTTCTTTATTTGTCTAAAATTTTCAACTTGGAATCATCAAATGATAGGCAAAGTTTTTAGAAAAAATCTTTTTCATAGAGAATTAGTTTTAAACTCTCTTTAGTTTTTGCAGAATATATCTGCCCAATTGAGGGTTAATATTAAGGATCACCATTCATGTGTTATCTGGTTTTTAAAAGAGAATTTGCAACCAGGATAGTACATCACCTTTTCATCTTCGTACCCTTCCAGTCATATTAAAATTTTTAAGTTTGGGGGTACATTCGTCTAGCTGAAGACGGTAAACTTAGCGCTTCTTGGGAGGCAACCCATGACACATTCAGGTGAGAAATTCCATTTTTTATTCCTCCATTTTTTTTATGCTCTCTAACATTGAGGGCAATGTTTTATTTAAGTTGGGGGGTAGGAAACCATTTCTTTAAATATTTTTTAAAGAAAAGTGAAATAATGTCACTTTGACAATTTATGATATATTTTTTACGAATTTACAAACGCTTAAGCTGATTTTACCTTGACAGAAATATAATGGGAAAGCCTAAATTTTGAAATTGTACTAATTATATACAATAATATTTTAGACTATCTTAGGCTAAATATACTATCATTTTATTAGCGACTAATTCAAGTTAGCTTGGCATATTTTGAAAATAAGCACTTTACTGTAGTTTTGCAATTAATCCCTTCAATAGATTTTTGCTCAGTATAAGGGAAATTTATTATTTATGTTAAGAATAATTCGCTACAAGGGAGACAACTGCCTAAGAATAAATTCATTCCTAAGAAAAATAATAATAAGCTAAATATGCTCTAGAAGCTTTCACGTTGTAAGGCTGCTCGCATGATTAAGAACTCAAAGAGGAAAAATTATCACCAATCTCGAGTTTGACCATGAACTATATGAAAAGAGCACAAGAAAATGTTATTTGTGAGAATCCTGAGTCTAGGTCATGATGGGGCACCACACCCTGACAACCTTAGTCAACTGGTGGGGATTGTCGACCGAAAACTCCTTATTATGGAGGCTTCACTAAGAAACCAAGTACTCAAAAGAAAAGGCTTGCAAAAGAAAAGAAAAAAAATTATAGGAAGGCAAATTGACTAAGGTACTTATCGAACTGACCGTTGAATTTATTCCAGTAAGAACTAGACTACCAAAATTAAGTAAATTATTCTAGACAACGTATTAGGCAATAAAACTATTTTTACTGTATACTTGAATATAGCTAAAACAAAATACTTGAATCTCTTTCTGATCTTGAGATAGTACCTCTAGTTTCGGATAAGCTTAAAATATTATTTGATATACTTGGGAGAATAACAAGTTTAAAGATTTTTTTATTGGTATATTTTTGTCACAACTAAGTAAAGATAAGTTCAGAGAAAATGAGTCATGTATATTCTAGAATTGTTTAAAATATTATTATTGACTTTTGTGGGTATAGTAATTGCAAACCCTCACGAGACAACACTCGTCCACTAGGTTAAACTTGGGTGTTTAGCGGCTTGTTGCATATGTTAAATGCAATCGCGTTCCCTGCAAAAGTGGTTATTATTTTATTTTACTCGGGACGAGCAAAAGACAAGTTTGGGGGTATTTGATGAGCACATAATTATGACATTTTTAATATACCCGAACATGTATATTTTTCGTCTATTATATTTAATTTAAGATACTTATGTCTGTTTGTTTGATTGTAGCTATTGGAGATGGATATTTGAAATCAAGCTCTTAAAGTCAAGTAAAAATGTCTCTAGCAGTTCATAGCACAAAAGGTCAAAGACACAATATATTTGGTCTCAAGATTGAAGAAATATATACACAAATATTCTTGGATAATATGATCAAAGAATATATTGTATCCAAGATTCTTGAAGATATATGCAAGAGTTTCCATGAAAAAAGATATTTACATCACTTAAGGGAATTATATGCAAGAATCTTAGGAGATTGGTTGTAAAATTAGAAGATATTATTGTGAAAATATTTTTTACAATTTAATGTATAGTTGCTAAATTTGTGTTCCTTCTTCTATTAAAGGAACCCTCTCTCCATTATAATTGGGCATCCCATATTGGATCAATTTTAGAAGAAATAAAGTCTTAGTTTTATTTATTTTTCTTTTTTCTTTAATTTTCTTTTGTAAATAATTAGTAGTTAATGCGATGAAGTCCGAGATGAGCAGCTAATCTCCTTGCTAAAGCTAGGATGAGGCCTCTTCTTGGATGGGCAATAATTGATATTAATTAGGTTCTAATTAGTTTTCTCTTAGTTTTACGATTGATAAGTTAGTGCATCATATCAAAGGCTTGACCATAACTTCGGTTTGGTGCATGATAACTTTGGATTCAAACAAGTGCTACTAACCATAGACTTGATTTGGAGATCTAGAAAGAGGAAACACTAGAGAACTCACTCAAGCCTTGCCATGGTTGAGTTGATAATTCTCAAAGATGCTTTTCAACATCAATTAAAAGCATAACCACTAAATGCTTGACCATAGATTTAGTGGTTTATTTCACAACATCGTATATGTCTTAACACGAACATATGATGGGTAGAGATATTGGGATCTAGTTGTATATCAATTAGTGCTTTAAAAGGTAGAGGCCAAGTTTGAACCTTATCTTTCTTTCTCATTAAGTTTTATATTTAGTTTTTATTTACTTCTTCTTAGATTTATCTCTTATAAAACCGTAATTCAGCCTTGAATGTATTTGTTTTCCTAAACCTCCCTGTGGATTCGATCCCACTCGTCAGTGCTACAATTTGACAACCGTACTTTGAGAGGGTATTTTGCAAGAGGCCCTAAAAACCTATTATCACCCCCCTGTATTCTCCTCTACTAGAATACGGAGACAACCCAACGTTCCTCGCCTATCAAGACGCCAATGTGAAATCTCCACTTACAGTAGAAATCCTTCTCTGCTTCATCTTCTGACATACATTGATAAGTCTAAGGAACAGGAGCGTGTATCGACATCTCTAAGGATCGGTCGCCAAAGTATTTCAACTTCGACCTCTGCATTTCAGACGCAATCCTTACTTCAAGGACCATCCTCCGAGTCGTTACCATTTTAAATATTTCAGAGAATCATGACAATTTACAAGTGTACTCTACTTCAAAGATTCGATTCAGGTACTATTTATATAACCCTACATTTATTATGCAGATACGTTGTTCCAAATGTCATCATTCATTGGAGAGGTAACTTTTCAAATCATAACCGTCACATACATCAGCATCCACATCCTCATTTAATACACATTATTTCCCCATAACCCGCGTAACTTCTATACAGTCAAAGCCATCTTTACTCCATTTCCATTATCAATAAATTTAACCCAAATACCAATTACATATAGATCATTTCTCAACCGAAGCCATTTGTGACTTCGGTTGGGAGGGGGAGATTGTGGGGGCCTATCTTTTGATCTCACCAAAAATCAAGTTGTCACCAGTTTAAATTACCTCGATCTCAAACTCACGCATTTTTAGCATAACTTCTTCAGTCAACATTGTAACCTACTCCACAAATTGGTGAGGAACGTGAGTCGAACTTCAAATTGAAAAAACCATATCCAGTCAAAGATACCTATCTCTCATGAACTCGTCAATTACTCAGTCAACCGCCACTAGCCATATTGTTCGAAAAACATACTCCAGCACGATGAAGAGCTGCAAAGAAGGCTTATATAAAGAAAAAGTTCCAGAAAAAACAAGGACAAGTTAATTACACAAGAGATCACCAAGAAACTACTTCTCAAGATTCTCAAAAAACATTCAAACTTCTTAGTTACAAGGATCAAGCATTTCTATATCTAGAGATCACTTGTAATAAGATATCCGCCTCAAGCAATAAAGATACTCTTACAAAAATCCTCCACCCGAGGTCGTGGTTTTGTTACCTATTCAAAGGTTTTCCATGCTAAAATCACCTATACTATTTTTTACTTTCAATTATAATATTGTCGTAGGTTCATTGGTGTGATAGCGAATTCCAAGCCACTTTGGGCTTACGAAATTTGGCCATTACAATGTTAGTTTTGATCAGGTCAAACATAAGCTCTCTGGATAATACCTCTGGGATGTCTTAACCTGTATCGAGCTAAAATTCTTGATGTAGCGGGTTGTACCTCTTTATTCTTTTGTGTCATCATCTGTTATCCCTGAAGAATTTTTAATACCTCACGTACTTCTACCAATTATTGTTCTAGAATCGTTCACCTTTCTATCTCGAAGTCAAGTGAAGTACACAATTCTTCCAACTGATTTGCTCCCATGTTGATTCCTTCTGGTTACACAATCAGGTGATTTTGACTGGGGCTCCGCATTTTGTAAAGGTGATTAGTGCCTATTGTATTTGAGAATTGTGGCTGATTCTGTCAATTCCCATAGGCAATGCTAAATATAATATCCTAAATTTGAATCATAAGTATCTCATACCAAATATGATCAGAATGCTAGCAATAACAAATAATCACCACCACATAAGAATTACATGAAAAACTCTGAATAGGTCAAAATCATTACCTCTCCAGTGAATTTAAAAATAGTGATCATATTAATTGAGTGACTACCTATTATAATGAGTATTCTAGATATTATTGCTTAGAGTTTCTCGGTCTGAAAATTTGTCCCTAATCAGTTCTTCCTTGGTACAATTTATAGGTCTCATATTATGACCATTTAATGACCCTTAATGACGTACATTGCAAAATAGTTTTGATGAGTCTTCATAATGGCTGTATAAGAGTACGATTCTTCTTTTTTGTAATGGCTTCTTTAATGACATCATGTGATTATGGATTCGGACTGTTTGTACAGAGGTCGAGATTAATGCTTGAGTTCACTAGCTAGAGTAAGTCCTTATAGTCATCATCCTTATCATAATTTTTCCATTTATCACGGCTATAGAAATCATGCCAGTCCTCCTTCTATTACTATGTTGCTCCAACAATAAAACATCTATATTTAGTTAATAAAGAAAACTATAAAAAAAAATGGAAATTAACTGTTAACTATTATTGGCAAGTGTAGTTTGTGATTAAGGTTTTTTATTATGATCTTGTCGTCTTTAATTTTTCATGAACCTAATTTAATTAGGCTAATTAGGGAATATAATTTTCACTTGAGTGGTACTATATACAACATGACCATTATCCGTATAATATAAAGGAGCTATAAAGCTATAACAAATTACTAAGCTCAATTACACGGCTATTGAGATTTGCATCCACAACCAAATATATAGCAAAAGCCTAAAGACATCTATACAATTAACTCATGTATTTACATAGCATTACCCATTGAATTGGTGGTATGCTAAAAAAACAAGCCATACAGCTTCGATTTGCACATCTTTAGAAGTTCTTAAACAAGTGGGAGTGTTAATCAAGCCAAGACATGTGGAGGATTGTTGAATGATTGTTAATCAGCTCAATGGTTTCATTAACAAATCTATAGATGGAATGGATTTTTCTAAGTTGAGTGATGTTTTTCTAGGGCTTCTATAACTTGTAAGAAAACTTCTCCATCTTCCTAAAATTCATTGATGCCGTGAAATAGTATGCTTCCTTCTCATCATCGTCAGCATCGCCATCAGACTCTCCTCTATATTTGTTAGAGCCCAAAACTGGGTTTAAATTTTGAGTAAGTTATTGGGGGTTTAGGTTTTGGGTAAGTTCCTGAAGGTTTTGGATTTCCTCCTCTTCCTCATCATCATCACCATCAACATCGCTATCATCATACCCTACCTACATGCTCTATGGAATCTAAAGATGACTTTGGGTTTTGATTAAGTTTGGGGGATTTAGGTCTCATCTTATAAATTACTAGTAACATTTCTTACCCCAGCTGACACTTAATAAAAAATTACATATGTGGAATGCCCCTTGTAGAACCGTATTTCAAATATTATTTGTCGTAGATCATGAGTGACAATAAGATAAGACTGATGAGAAGAAAAATACCTGTGAGTGAGGTGGCATTTATTTTTTTTACCAAGTCTAACTTAGAGCTATAAGTGGGAGTTAGTTAAGTGATTTAAACTAACTCAATCGCATTAAGAGGTGTTCTTCTTTGGCATTAACTCAAGCTCAAGTCAGATTTATTCACTCACTTCACTAAGACTCAATATCCTATCCAAGTGGGAGACTCAAATCTGAGTCTTATTTTTCTCCCAAAACTGCCCTCCCCACTCCATAAATTACTACCCTAGTCCTTTCCTCTCCTAACTACATTAAAACTCAACAAAAAAAATATACTCCCTAAAAAGGGGTTTTCCCAACTTCCAAAATCATTCACACCTTCGTAAAAAAAGAATCCCAAAAACTAATTCAAAAATCAAATAAACTTGCATGAAACAAACACTCTAGATAACCCCAAACCCCTTCCTGAATCAGAGAAACAAATGGTAGAAGAGAAAATATAGTAAACCCTTAAATGTGAGTACAGAGAGGCGATGGTGGGGAAGCCTTTGAAGAGGTTGAAGCGAGTTAGGTTACATGGGCTTTCGGGTTGGAGTTGAGAGTTTGAAGGGGGGAAGCTTAAAGGTGAGCATTTGAAGGAGATTAGTGAAATTTTGGTGAAAGATTATCAATGGCTTTTGGATGATAATGTTGTGGTGATGGAGAGTGATAGTGAGAATAAGACATTTTTTATTACAAAGAAGAGGGCAGCTGTAAAGGCAGACGCGATCGGGTTTATCATAAACATGTCTATTCTTTTGGTACATTGTGAGTTTATAACAAAGTTTGGGTTGTTTTTAAATTTAGAGATATAAAAAATACTTTTCGATACAACCAAGTTTGGAAGAATTTGTAGAATATCTTACTGGAAGTCCTGATAATTTTTTGGTAATGATTCAAATATGTTACTATGTTTGTGTTGTTATATTGTTAGATTAAATTCTATGGAGCCACTCTGTGTGGGAGACTGGAAGTTGTCTAGGTTGATGAACCAGTCAGGGTTATAACTCACTGAAGATAATCTACTTAGCATAGTTAGTGAACCTGGTCAGGTTTGCAGTGGCTAGAGAAATGGTGGTGGTGGTGGTGGTGGTATTGGTGATGAATAGGTGGGGGTCTTTATGTATTTTCTTGATTTATTTATAAATAGAGAGGGGTATTTTAGTATTTGCAGTTTTTAGTTAGATCTAACCAACAAAAAAAATATCCAAGGTATCTAATTAGAGAGTAAATACCTCTAGCTGAACTCAGATCTAGTCAGTTAAAATGTCTAATCATATCAAATTTAACTCAGATTAACTCAGAGGGGAAAAAAACAAATGGCCTCTAAGTGCTCTATTTGATGGGGACAGCTGACACTACTAGAATACTAAATATTGCTGAAGTTTACACTATTATGGACAAAGGAAAAATAGGGGGATAAGTACAAGTATTCAAGAACCATGGGAGGCACTTTCGAGATGTACATACAACTTATACCAAAGAACTGGAGAATACTGTTGGCAATGCTAAATATGTTATTTTGTTTCCTTCCAAAGGTTCACGATCATTAGCTAATAAAATAGAAAATAGTGATTTTGATGGCGACATGTATGACCAATCATAGTCCGTAACCAAAACCATTCTTTGTCGGCTTCCTACAACACATAAATCTCAAAGTGATTTGATAAAGTCGCAAGTACGAAAACTCTTTGAAAAATATTGGTCCCTCGAAGAGCAGTGCTGGGGATCTTTATAGCTTGCTCAGTAATGTATAAGTTCAAGGTAGTGCCACCACTGACACAGATGTGTTGATTAAAAAAAGGGACGTCATTTATCTTCTTTGAAGCCAGATATGGATTTTCTTAAATGGTTGATGCACCATGGAATAAAAAGAAGTTTTGTTGGCAATACCAATTTAAAGGAGTTGAAAGAGAAGTAAAAAAATTTATAAAACACTGTGAAACAAGAACAACTAAAACTTGTAAAGGAAGCAAAAAATGTTACAGGGTCTATTAAGACTAAAGTGATGACTATGAATGCGGAAGCCTGATCACAAGAAAATCATGTGTTTGTTAAGTTTAGAGAAACTAGGGTTTCTTACTAAAGATTTTCAACTTTCATTAACCAAAATCAACTACTGAGATTACACCACCCTCACCCCTTATAACTTAGGTTTCCCTATAATTACTCTTACAATATCTTCCCTAGCCTATCCAATTAGGAAACTAACCTAAAAAATAAAAACTGCTAATAACCCACATTGAGCCTCTCGAACAGAGCATTAAGCTAAAACATAAAAGTAAAGGTAATTCAAATGGGTGGTAAACAACTCATAAGCATGTGCCACCTTAAAGAGAAAGAGTTTGAAAAGCTACTTGAGGACCAAGATGGAAAATATGTTGAGAATCGAGGTAGTTAATCTCTCTTCTAGATAAGAACGAAACGCTGAAATCGCCAAAATTAGATATTAACCAAATAAAGAACAAATAGCTAGGACAAGATTTACCCAGAGGAGGGAAGTAGAAAATCCTTTCCGATGAAAAACAACTCCCTACAAATAATCTCCTATAATCAAACAGGTTACAATCGATCTCTCAAGCTTCCTCCAAGTTTTAATGAATCACTCAAATCCTAGTTTTCTCATGAATTATACTCACCAAAAAGATAACCTAAGAAACATACTAAGTATCCCTTGTACACTTGGGAGGAGATTACATGAGATAGGGCTCAAAGTATGAATCACGAAGTAAGCAAACATCCAAGCTTTGAACTTCTAAAAATGAGAATAGGAGGTTTATTCGAATAGAAACTAAAGTCTATTCGAACAGACGTCTTTCTAAGAATTTTATTTGAATAGAGACAAATTCTATTCAAATAGAGAGGAAAAAGATAACCTAAGAAACATACTAAGTATCCCTTGTACACTTTGGAGGACATTACATGATATAGGGCTCAAAGTATTAATCACGAAGTAAGCAAACATCCAAGCTTTGAACTTCTAAAAATGAGAATAGGAGGTCTATTCGAATAGAAACTAGAGTCTATTCGAACAGACGTCTTTCTAAGACTTCTATTTGAATAGAGACAAATTCTATTCAAATAGAGAGGTATCTACCTCTTTTATTCGATCAGACTAAAGTCACGTTTGAAAAGAATACCGAAAAATCATCTGAATGATTTTTTTCCTTCGTTCTTTGACATTCATTCGTCCCACGAACTCCAATGAACATCCACGAACACAATTTGAGTTCATTACTCAGAAAAATATTGGTTAATACAATAAAGTAATTAGTTGAGGTTGAAGCAAAAAGTTGAGAAAAAATCCTTCAAAAAATTAAAATGATGAAAGGCCAGAAGAAAAAAACAACAACAACAGTTATAGCTGAGAACTCCATTTCAAAAAGAAGGTTGAGGTAAGCAATTGTGAGAGTGATGGTATTAGTAGAAACAACTCTGGCAAGCTTAGCGAAGATAATTGAGAAAAGTACTGCAAGCTTTAAAAAGGGTAGCCAGGGCGAGCGAAAGTGATGATGATGACAAAGAAACCCATACTCCTCAACTTACCGAAGCAAAAAATATAACAATTAAACAAAGTATATATTCTAAAGATTACCAAGATATAAGTGAGCATTTATTCCTCCTCCACCGTCTCTTCCTCCTTTTCCTCATCATCATCGCCATCACCATCAAATTCTCCTCCATGTTTGTTAGAACCAAAAACTGGGCTTTGATTTTAAGTGAGTTGTTGGGGGTTTAGGCTTTGGGTAAGTTGTTGGGGGTTTTGATTTCCTCCTCCTACTCCTCTTTTATATCATCAACATCAACATCACCATCCCTATCATCAGACCCTTCTCCATGCCCATCAGAATCAAAAGCTAGGTTTGGGCTTTGAGTAAGTTGTTGGGGGTATTGGGTCTTCTCTTCTTCATCATCATCCTCCTCCTCCTTATTATCACCATTAGAATCCTCCTTATTTTCATCATCACCACTATTACTATCATAAGAGTTGGTAACTTTATTTTGGGGTTGAGGAATTAGAGCATTATAAGAGCCTAAATTCAGAGCTCGAACTTAGCTTCTCACACCAATGATGAGCAGACTACTAGATGGTAAACAAGTAATTTCAAATGAAAGCAAGATCTAGCATGTAAATCTTGAAATAAATAAAAACCACGACCTCTCTTAATTTGGTTGAGAAGCTCGACTAAGTACTGATCACTGTTGCTGCACTCTAGAACTTGAGAAAGTTTGTTATGGTTATTTAATGGGTATTTCTAGAAAGGAATCGTTTGATTTGACCCTTAGATTTCCCAGACGTATTAATTATATTATTTTTAACTGCTAGAATTTATGGCTATTGTACTTGCTTATAAATAGCTCCTCCTTAGCATCTCGTGGTTCTATTAGAGAAACTTGATAAAGATGATGGTGAAAACAAGATCCTAGACCTGATGTACAGAGCGTGAGTCTTGCATTGTACCCAAGCTGGGGGAATGAGGAACTCAGTATTTTAGCCGACAATCACTTGCTGATACTACCCCAATACCGGTGGAGCTTACCTTTCAAGGTTTAACTATGGTAGAAGTGGAAGAAACTAGTGAAGACTATTGTAAAGGATGAAGACAATGGGGCTATTGTCGGTCGGAAAAGTTTTCGCGAGTGTAGTTGTATAGGTTGTAAATAGGTTTAAATACTTCTTTGTAGTCTGTACTATTTTAATAAAAGATTACTTTTTGTTTCTGCCTTCAATATGTGACTTTTATAGTTTTGCAAACTTGGTACTTCGACCTTGTATTATGCGCCCTTAGGGATTCCAACTGTGGTGATTGGTATTAAAAGTAGAAATTTATTGGGTTAATCTTACCTGAAGATTGCGTGAGAATATAGTCTTCCATAGAAACTTCATGGTCCTGGCATGTCATATATTCTTCCTCCATTTTTAGGGAATCTTGCAATGATGAATATATGCTTTGACATTTGGAGATAATATTTTATCCTTATAATCATGAGTTAGGATTGGCATGTCATATATACTATTTCCCAAAATTTGGCTTACCAAAAATCTGTTCTGCCAACAATTTGCTTCCCAAAGATCTATTTTCCCAAAAATCTGCTTCCCTTAGACTTTATAAGAAATTTGGTCCTTGGGTATAATTCATCCTTTTCTCTCTCCATAAATCTTTTGGTTCATTACGATTGCATCTATTATGGTGAGGATATATTCCCAACGTCGTTAATATGCAGTGGAGGGTAGACTAGCCTTCAAGGTGGCAGAACTGTGTGACTGGTATTTTTAATTGTCGCCCTATAACGCAGTATTACCTTAGTAGTCATTATAATTGGAGGGTCTGAATGCGCAGGAAATGCGTGTAGAGTTGGACCGTCACTTCTGGTATGACATATTTTGAATTCTAATCCTTGATGTAGGAGCTCGAGAAAGCGTAGTAAGGGAAATTGTCGAAGACAAGCTTGCAAAAAAGGACGAGAGAGCAACTGGTGGGAAAATCATTCCTTGTGGTAAACATAATCACCCTGGTTTTTTTAAATGCAACTATATCTGAATGAAGTTGCAAGTGCACCAATATCAATTGGAGTGAATTAAAGAAGTTTTTGTAGCCTTAGTATTCTGTAGTTTGCAACTCTATTTTCACTCTTGTACGAAAGCAAACTTATCTATTATAAACAAATATGTATCGAGCTGGATGATATAAATCTGCTTTATGTGCTTCCTTTATGCCATATATAAATGCACGTCTCATGGGTGAAGGTGATAACTGTTTTACGAGACAACTATTTTGAAAATTTTAAAATTCAAAATTTTTGTTCTACAGCAGTCTTAATAAAAGAGGTATGAAGAGAAATAGTTTAGGAGTACAAACTTAAGGGAAAGAGGAGTGAGTAAGCCTGCATATTGTGCGGTATTTAGCCCGTCCTCAAAAAGAAAATGTCTAAATACTATTTTAATGGCTGATGTAAAAAGTAGTAGTAATGATAAACTATATTTTCCCAAGAGTTCTTATTGATTGTGTTGGCCGATAGGAGAATGAACCCAAAGAAGTTCCTTTTGATCTGTTGATTCAGAGGGATAAGAGGGTTAACTCTGAGATTCCCAAAATCTAGTGAGCTAACTAGTGGTAAGCTATGGCCAGGAAATAAGAGAATCCAAACAAAAGAAGTTATTTGTCGACCACTGGCCGGTGATGGTCTTGATCTAGCACCTGTGACTGGTTTGGCAGATATTCTACCCCTGAGACTTTAGGTGTCAATCTGAAGCTTCATCAGCTTAAAAAGTCTAGTTAGGAGCTTCTAATAAATAAGAAGGTTGTTTCAGTGACCGCCGAAGGATTTACTTTGCCAGTATTTGAAACAGCTGAAGCTGGGATCCCTGAGAAAGAGAAATCAAAGAAGCGTAAGGTCAGTGAGACCACGGTGGGTAATGAGGACGATGTCGCACTAACCAGGATAAAAACTTATGGGATTGAAAGAAGTGACTTGTCTCGATCTGCTGTTGTGGCTAGACTCAGGGATGTTAAGAGTCATTATTTTCAACTTGCCCTAATGGACCCAAAAAAGCACAAGGAAATGTTCCAAAAGTAGATTATATATGTATAGTTTATTTTGACGTCTTATTATTCGGCCTATGCTATTCTAGCGATTGCATTTTCTAAACTGCGTAGCTTTGGCAGCTGTCAGAGGTTCATCTCGGGATGTGTTGAAAAAGAAATAATGTTCAGTTTAAGCTCTCCCGCACGGTTGAGGCTCAAACCGCCGTAAAAGAACATTTATTTAAAAAAGAAAATAAAGAGTTAAAGGCTCGGTTGGGTGGCCTAGTTGCGAAGGCCGAGAAAGATAAGGAGAGAGCTTTGAAGGAAGTTAGGGCTACAGTGAGGTTAGAGCAGCAGAACAAGGTGATCGAGCACCAAAAAGTCATAGAGAAGGCGGTGGGCCGGATTAAGGTTGGACGGAACAATCTGATCTAATTTTATCGCTATTTTGGCCTTCCAGATAATGATATTACCCTTGGTCTTGATGGAAAATATCAGGACATCATCTTCCCTTTCGTGATTGAGGATAAATATACCGATGAAGAATAGCCAGATGTTTATGCTCCTACTGTGGATGTTGTCAATGCTCAATCTGCCAAAGCTCGTATTAGTATAAGTAAAGCTCCTGGTGTTTCAGCCGAGAAAGTGTCACCTCAAGAGACAAAGCTCACCAAATGCCGTTAGGCTTGAAATATTTGTCAATTCGGTCCTACAAAGTTCTCTGTTGGATGTTTTGATTTCTAACTATTTGTAAAAAAAATTGACATTATTGTGGGGAAATTGTATGTTTTCAAAAATAATGATTATCTATAAGCTAGATTTTGATTATGTGAATAATGTAGAACTTGTAATTTTTATAGGACATAAAGCAACTTAAGGCGGCTGTAGAGAATCTGTAGAGAGCATTGAATCAAGCTAAAGATGCTTTGGGTCACGCTCATCAGGTAATATCTCAATCTGAATATCAAATAATGTACCATAAATCTCAGTCAGATAAGCATTAGCAAGAGTTGTGTGATATTCAGTTTCAGTTTGCTATGGCACAAATAGATAAAAATAAATCACTTAGGAAAGAATCGGATATGTTTAAGACACTCCAAAAAGTGTTGATAGAAATTCCCTTAAAAGATGAGTGCGAGAAGTCGTTGCTAACACTTTATTTTGAGGCAGAAGTTAATAGTGAAAGAGGCCTATAGGATGCTTATATACATATATTTGATGAGAGGAGTATGGCATCGGATCCAGCTGGAGTACAATCTTTGGTGACTTCAGCATGAAATTGCCATAGTGCAGAGGCAAAAGAATCTTCAGCTCGGGCTGGCATATCTATAATTTGTAAGAATTAGTGATATGGAGGCATGTGTATTTAGATTGTTGAACCTATGTCTCCGATCTTTTTGTATGATCGAAGATCGATGAGAATATTGTTTTTCACAATAAACAAAGAACATAAACTCGTGCGAACTGATTTAGAGAACAAATTGAAAATTACTTATGAATATTTAAACCACTGCACCGAACAGAATGTTCATCTTGTGACGCGAGTTCCAGAGAAGATATCGCTAAGAAAAAGGGAGGAAAAGAAACATGAAAAAATAGAAGTATTATAAAAATAAACTCGTGATCGGCTATATAGATAAAATGAGCATATGAGGAATTTCTTATATCCTAAACCATAAAAAAAATGCTAATAAAGATCCGTAAGTGCTATATATGGAAGTAGTCATTGCCTTCTATGACGGTGAATTGAATAAAGTCGAGAACAAATTTTAAAAGTATGTAACTGATTGCGGCAAAGATTATGATTTGGAAAATGCGAGGAATAAGCATCTTTGGCTTTTAAATGAGAGGAACAAAATTGTTGGTGCTGAGGATCCAGTTCCTGTAGCTATAGAAGATTTTTCAAAGGGAGACAAAGTTGAGGGTCTAGTATCTCGCTCCCATCGAGCACAACGCAAAGAAGATATTTTAAGACTTCGTTCGCAAAGGGTTACTACTTCCAGCCACGTGGGTAGCTTATCCAAAGGTGGGACAAATATGTAGTCTTCCCAGCATGTAACGAGAAGGGGTAGAAAGTAAAATTATAATATGTCAAGAACATTATGTTAAGGATACTGCGTTCATTGTGTGTTATAATATAGTAGATGAAGTAACCTATCTAATTCCTCAAACTAGGATGTGTACTGTTTACTTCCACCTTATGAATAGATGTTCAAAATTATATTAGATTTGTACGTCGACCAAACATAAGTATTTCATTAATGTAGGAAACAACATACATAGAAATAGAGAGTGATTTTCATTTTTGAAATGTAAATAAAAACATTGAACTGTAAAATAAGTTTATCGGTAGTATGTTTTCAACCTTCTCGTATTCCAAGGGTTTAGAACTAACACTCTTTCTCATGTGATCAGGTCGTATCATCCGAGTTTATCTTACCAACCACAATGAAGGGTCCTTCTGAGTTTTCAGCAAGTTTCTCCGCATTCTATTCCTTCCTGTGTTTGGGTATTTATCTTAGGATGAGATCTTGAATATCAAATTCCCTATTATGAACTCTTTTATTATAAGATCAAGCCAATGCCTGATGATATTTTCCAAGATTTACAATTGTTCGGTCACTTGTTTTGTTGATCCGGTTCATATTGCATGCCAACTAAAATTCATTTTCCTCATCCGCCATTTTGTGATCACTTACGGGGTAATAATATTTGGTCAAGATAACAGCTTTTGTTCTATAAGATAAAAGGAAAGGGGTACACTCTGCAGATACTCGTAGGGTTATTTGATAAGCCCAGAGTACGTGTAGTAATTCTTGGATCCAATTTCCTTTCTTGTCGTTTGAGAGCTTTTTTATCCCATTGATTAACATTTTATTAGTGATCTCGGCCTGACCGTTACCTTGTGGATAATAAGGGCTTGAAGGAGAGTGAATGATGTTATGTTTCTTAAGGAATTCAACCACCCTTTTGCCAATGAATGGTGACCCATTGTCAATGCAGAAAAGGTATGGGCAGCCGAACCTGGTAATAATATTCTCCCATATAAACTTGATGACTTCCTCTTCCCATGTCCGACATAAAGGGACTGCCTCTACCCATTTGGTAAAGTAATTAGTTGCCACAAAAATCAAAAATATATCTTCTTTACCCAGGAGTGCTTGGTAATTCTTCCACTAGATCAAGAGCTCATCTTTTAAAGGACCAATATACTTTGCTCGTGTGAAGATCTAGAGCTGGAAATCGAATTTTATGTATATGCCTTTGACATGCATCATATTTTTTCGCATATTCTTCGGTCTGTGTTCTTATTTTTGGCCAAATAACTCCTTAGGTAATAGCTCGATTTGCCAAGGAATGACCAGTAATGGATCTTTTGTAAAGCTTATTGTTGATAACTACGTATCATTTTGCATTGTCAATCAATCTTCTAGTTTCATTGATGTCCTTTGGGAGTTCTCCTTTACAATCGCTTTGGGACCAATATATTTCAGAAAAACCAACTTCCAATCGGCTTCTTTGGGCTCATCGCCGCTAGTGTAAGTCATTTTAACTGGGAAGATTAACAGTAGGGGTAGATATGACTTCGATTTTTAAATATCGAACCTCCATTCCGGGAATTCCTACAAGATACGCGAGGGTGTTTGCATGTCTATTTTCTCCAAGAGGTAGATACTCAATCGTATCCGTTTGAAATTTGTTCATCTTGCCAGCAACTAGGGCAGCGTACTCCACCATCTTTCTATTTTTCTGATAGTATTATGTGTAATGGTTTGCAATCAATAGAGATTCGGTGTATATAGAAAGCTTGGGTACTCCGAGCTCTAATGTCATGTCTAAATCGTGGATTAGTGCCTCACGCTCAATTTTATTGTAACTTGACTCAAAATTGAGTCGGATTGATTTTTATATCCTATCATTTGAGGGTACAATGAGAACGATCCCGATTCCTAAACCTATTGGCCCAACAGACCCGTCAGTTAAAAGATGATACCTTTTTTTTATATCCAGTCAGCTTTTTCTTTGAGCTATTTTTCAACTATGTCATGATCATGTTATTCCCAATCTGGGTCTTCTACTGGGAAATTCGTTAGAAAATCAACTACCGCCTGCCCCTTTACGAAAAATCTTTGATCAAAGCGCATATCGTGGTTACCTAAGCTAATTGACCATTGTTGCACTCATCTGGATTTTTCTTTCTTTGATAAGACATCCCGAAGGGGATATATTGTCATTACTCGAAATAAATGAACTTGGAAATATTTTTCAAACTTTTCCGATGTGTAAGCGAGGGTAAGGAGTAGCTTCTTAATTTCAGTATACCATGACTCTGTCGGAGTAAGAGTTTTACTAATGAAATACATGGGTTTTTCTATTTTTGCATCAAGTTGAATGACCACCGAACTAAGTAAATTCTCTGTAACAACAAGATATACTATAAGTTCTTCCCCTTCTATTGGGGGACTCATGATGGGTGGTTTTCCTAATATTTCTTGAAGTCTTAGAATGTTACTCCGCACTCGTTATTCCATTCGATCTCAGGATCCTTCATATTCTTCCATCTTTGTCCCTTCGAGTAGTAAGTTGAATAGCCATCTACACCAATCTGATGATTTTGAAATAATTTAATTAATTACCATAATCTTGCTAGCCAACCGTTGCACGTCTTTCATGATTTTTGGTAATGGCATTGATAAGAGAGCTCGAATACGATCAGGGTCAGCATCAATTCCCTTTTTCCTGATTGAGTGCCTCAAGAATTTTCTTGATTGGACCCCAAACTGGTATTTATCAGGGTTAAGCATCATTCTATAAGACCGAAAGTTTTTAAAAATTGTGTGAAAATCGGTAAGGTGATCTTCTTTCTTGAGGCTTTTGCATAGCATGTCATCAATGTATACTTCCATTATTATCCCCACGTGGTCTTTGAACATTTTGGTCATTAATCTATGATAAGTTGTTCCAGTATTTTTAACTCTGAAAGGCATGACTTTATAGTAGTATAATCCTTACTCTATGATGAATGTTATTTTCTCTTGAACATTGGGCAGGAGTGGAATTTGATCGTAACCTGATGCGGTATCCATCATGGATAGAAGTTCATACTAAGCAGTTGAGTCCAACAAATAATTAATTATTGGGAGGGGAAAACTATCTTTCAGAGTATTTTTATTTAGGTTGGTGAATTTCACACAAACTTTGATCTTGCAATTATTTTTTGGAACTGCTACGATGTTGGAAATCTAGTTGGCATAATTTTCTTTCTTGATGAATCCAACCTCAATAAGCTTATCGATTACTCCATTTAATTTATCCCAAAGTCTGGGTGTTAACGTCCTCTATTTATGTTTAACTACCACAGCCTTATCTTTTAAGTACAGTCTATGACAAGCTAAAATAGGATCGACACCCGACCTTTCTCAGAATATCCAAGCGAACACATCTTAATTTCTCTTCAAGAATTCAATGGGTACGTGTCGCTCTATCGAAGGTAAATGAGTTTCTACAATCGTACCTCGATCAGATCCATTGATCTCGATATACTCTATGATTTTCATGGTTGATAGTTGGTCCCCTATAGGTCATCTTTCTATAATTGCTATGCTTCGAGCTTCCCTAAAAATTCTATCACAATAGTTAATGTATTTTTGCACGCTCGAGCTAGTTTTTGGCTAACCTTGACTTTGTAAATCCAACCATTTCAAATAAATCATAATGTTAAATGATAAGTAGAGGAAATGGCCTTCATATTATACATCTAACATCGTCCCATTATCCTCAAATACATTGACTGTGTATCTATGACATAAAATATCACGTCAACTGTCGTTGGGCCCATTATGACAAGAAGCATAATTTTCCCTACCCGTACCTCATTAGATCTATTAAAGCAATTGATATCCATATCATAAGCCTCGACTCGATCTGTTAGACCCATCTGCTCGATTATGCTATAAAAAGTACTTCAATAGCGTTTCTAGTATCCACCGTCATTATGTGCATTATGAAGTTTTTTCATTTTCGACATGATAACTACTGCATCATAGTAAGGGAATTTGACATGGCTGACATCACAATCCTCAAAGAAAATCCTGGCTCTCCTGTTACTATTAGACTCTTGAAGCAAACGAGCATCCTTTTCTATTACAAACATGTCATGACATTGAATGAGTTGGAATCTTTTGCATCTATCCAATTTGTTAATCATATATGTCTGTATAAAGTGACTAAGGTCAATATGATAGAGGTGTATCTCTTCAGTCCCTTCTTCGATTTGGATGGCTTCATTATCTTTTTTGCAATTTGCATTCTTATAACTTTCAACATCAACGATGTATTCCATAAGCCTCTAGAGAGCATAGCATCACTATGTATCTTCATGTCAAACTTTTTGATACTTGCAGTACGGTTTTCAATCGATTGGCTCAAGGGATTGTACATTTCTAAAGAATTTATCCTTTTGAAACATAGGATATATGTCAGCTAACTTGGCAGTTAATCTCGGTAGACTAGCTTATGGAAGATTGTATCCTTTTTGAGGTTGGTCTCCTTCGGACATGACTCGTGTTTTATCACCTCTATTATCTATAGTATGATCGAATTATCATTCTGTATTTTTCCATTTAGTTGAGAGGATAGAATTTATAGGTTTTTGTCTCTCGAACATCATTCTTTCGAGATCGATGTAATTGCTTACCTTCTCTATTATTTCACCAAGAGTCGTTGGCTTATTCAAGATTAGGTACATGTTTGCCCTACTTTCAATGAGGAAAGCATTTGTAAAGATTGGCATCATGATTTTTTGGTCGAGATTGTCTACTCTTCTGGCCAAATCTAAAAAAAAATATTGTGAATGCATCGAGCTTCTCTCCTAACATTTTTTTAGACTGATAAGGGGGTAAAGAATTCCCTCCTTATCCCGGCTGTGCAAATAGTTCTTAACAAAGAGTTCACATAACAAATTAAAAGAATGGATCAATCTTTCGTCCATCGAGTAAAACCAGCGTAGGGATTCGCCCTGGAGGCTGTTGGAAAATAAATGGCATAAAATTCGGTTCGTCGTCGAATGCAAGCCCAAAGCATCTTAGAATTCCTGCACGTACTCAATAGGATCCGTCCCTTTATACTTTCAAATATTTGGTGCATGAAAGGTTGACGGCCATCGTTGTCCAGCAATTCCTGTACAATCGGGCTTTTCTGTAATCTGTTGATAATGTTTTTCCTTGAGCGTGTTTAGGCCTCCTAGAGTTCTGTGATGTGTTTGTCCATATGCTCCTAAGAAACAAACTGTTGGGTTGTAACTGTTTGGTACTAAAAACACCTTTCCCTAAGGTTGTGATCTTTTCTTCCCTTGCTGAGCCGTTCCAGTCTAGGAATTTGGGTTCTTATCCCTTGTTAAACGACAAGTACCAAAAAGATTACGAGTTCCTCATGGGTTTTGGTCTGGTTGAATATCAGTTCCTTGGCAAATACCTCTATGATATCCTAATCTGTCAAGAGAAAAAATTCTCGAAGTAGCCAATTGTATTTCTTTGTTTTTTTGTGTTGCTGCCTACTGTCCCTGTAGAATTTTTAAAGCATTTTGTACTTATGCTAATTATTTCTCAAACACTATTCTTTTTTCTTTTTCAGAGTTGAGCATAGCTCGCAATTCTGCCAGTCGATTTGCTCCTGTGCCTATTCCTTCACTTTGCATCACCGGGGTTATTTGTTTAGGATTTGGCATTTTTCCTAACCTAATTATTATATGTCGTACTTGAAAATTATGGTTGATTCTACCATTTTCCATAAACAATGCCAAATGTAAGAGCCTAAATTTAGAGCTCGAACTTAGTTTCTCATACCAAAGATGAATAGAATACTAGACGGTAAACAAGTAACCACAAATTGAAATATGATCTAGTGTGGAAACCTTTGAATAGGTTAAAATCACGACCTATTTTAAGGATTTCGAAAACAATGATGTTATTAATTCAGTGACTACTTATTATAGTGTGTATTTTGGATGATGTTACTTAGGACTTCTAGATATAAAAAAATTCTTCCCAAGCCTGTTCTTTCTTGTTCTTATTTATATGTCTCATATTATGACCATTTAATGAGCATTATCTCTTTTTAATGATGGACGTTACAAAGTAGTTTTGACGAGTCTTCATAATTGTAGGGACCTATACCTCGATCTAACCCAATTCGAACTATTTCCAGTTTTAACAACCTCCATATCTGACTCGTGAATTCTACACGTGACATAAGCAGTCAGTATTGACACCTGCACCATGAAATGTTAAAGAACTTAGGTCGAGCACAACATAAAAACATAAACATGTCAACGACACCTATCTCTCACAAACTCAAAAGTTACTCAGTCAAGCACCGCTTACCACGCTGTTCGAAGAACGTACTTCAGCACGACAGAGAATTACAGGCAAGTCATATATAAAGTAAAAATTCCATATGAGATAAGGACTAAAAAAATATACGATAAATCACCAAGAAAACTATATTTTCTAGATTCTCAAATACCAAACTTATTATTTTCAAGATCAAGAATTTCTAGTTTGAGAGATCACTTGTTATAAGATATCAGCCTCAAGCAATAAAAGTTACTATTACTAAAACCCTCAACTCGAAGTCGTGGTTTTTTTACCTATTCAGAGATTTTCCAAGCTAAATCACCTATGTCATTTCTTATTTCACATTAGTTTTTATCACAGGAACATTGGTATAAGAGCTAAGTCTGAGCCATCTCAAGCTTACAGAATTAGGCCATTTCATTTAGCACCGTCGGTGGGAAAGAAGACATTTCCACGATATCCTAAGGCATACATTCACTACTACCAATTTCAATCATGGTCACTTCCAGACAACCAATAACCAGAATTTGGTAGAGCCGGAGTAACTTATAGAAACTTAAATATTATTTTCAAGCTCCTTCAGTCAAAGTCATGATGAACTACCCACTTCAGAAAGTTTTGTCCAAGAAAGAAAAATCTAGGAGAGTGAAAAAATGGTTAGTCTACAAGAAAAAACACCTATGATAGCGCTCAAAAACCTCTATTAAAATCCTACCATAACATTTTTTGAATGCTCTATTATCCCATGTTATCCTTTTTACTATAGCGTTTTCTGAACGCCATTAAATAATAGCATTTGATGAACGCTATCAATTTATTTTTAATGGCGTTTAGAGAATGTCATAGTTGATTTTCTATAACATTTTTTCTCTGCTGTCTTTTGTTTTAACATAACAAGCCTATAATGCTATGTTTTGTGCCTACCATAGCATTCATTCAAAGTCTTTATTTACATAACATAACTGACAACAAATGCTATCTATTATCTTTTTCATAACATTTGTCTAATGTTATCTATTATTTTTTCCATAACATTTGTCTAATGTTATTTATTATCTTTTTCATAGCATTTGTCTAATGCTATTGTTGGATGTACCATAACATTTTATAGAAAGCTATCATTTCTTGAATGTTAATATAACATCTTCAAATGCTATCTTTGCTTGACAAATTAGCAGTAACAAAACAGTTACAATGTTCAATAAAAACTACATTTCATCAAATGAAATTACAAAAAATTACAGCTTTACTGCAAAAAGAACTTTGATATAATAAAAATCTGATCTTATAATCATCATATTGAGGTTCTTCAACAAAAAAGAAGAAAGATAAAAACAAATCCCTTTTATGTACAATGGCCAAACACTGTAGGAAGTCATTTTCAACTACGACTCCATCTCAACTATATAAAAGATACGAAAAAGAGTGTAAGCAAATTAAATTATACATACTAAAACAATCATGCCATATCTAATCCAAAAATGAACACCAATCATGAATCTTACTTTAATTTTTCCTATTCAAAGATCAGCTAGGTCTACTAATGACACCCAAAAAGTATGGGATCATTTCAGTGTTGTGTGGTGTCCAAAACAACAAGGGAGATGGTTCATGCTAGCTTACTTGTAAGCAGCTTAGTTTCACTCCTTTGGTTGTTGAAGTGAATCGATCACAACTTTGGTTTTATAAGAAAGGAACAGTTTCTCCTAAAAAAAATATAGCAGCAGGCTTTACTTATTTTGCTTTTGCTGATTGGGGACCTTTTGACCCATAAAACTATAAAAACCCCTTGCTTACTTATTTGGCTTTTGCTTATGATATGTTTGTCTATTTTAACAGTGATACTCTGTCTGCAATTGTAATTAAGGACTGTCCTTGTCTCATCTGGTCATTACAAGGTTACTAGAGGGTGTATGTCTTTGACTCATCTGCTCTATGCAGATGATGTCCTTGTCTGCCTAAATGAGAGCAAAAGTTCTATAAAAGGTTTGATGAAGTTTTTAGCCAAGTATGAATCTGTTTCAGGGCAACTGGTAAACAAAGGGAAAAGTGGGATATATCTACATCACCGAACACCTACGGCAAGGAAAATGATCATATAAGCTGTTTGTGGCTTTCAATTAAATAATTTCCCTCTCATCTACCCTGGAGCCCCAGTTTGTTATGGTAGAGTGCAGCAGCCCATTTTAATCCATTAATTGTGAGAGTTCAGAAAAAGTGCAGGGTTAGCAAGAAAAATTGCTCTCAAATGGTTGTAAACTGGTTTTAATAAGGCATGTGCTTAATTCCATGCCCATACATCTACTCTCCTGTTTACATATGCCAAAGTCTGATAAATACTCTAGAGAAATTTTTTGTTGATTTCTTCTTGGGGTCTTATGAAGGGAGGTCTAAGAGACATTGGGTGGCATGTAAAAAGTTGTGCAAAGACAAAGAGGCAGGAGGTCTGGGGCTAATAACTCTAGAGCATGTTCAAAATAGCTTTGTTATGAAGCAAACCTGGAATATCATGTATAGCAACTCTTTCTGGTCTGACTACATTCATAGTAAATACATGAGAAATACAGATGTTCCAACTACAACCCAAGAAGACTCTAAGCTTTGGAAGAAGATGGCCAGTATGATGCCCATTATAAAACAAAATACTGCATAGGTATTAGAAGAAGGCAAGACAGATTTCTGGAATGATAATTGGTCAGGTGAAGGAGATTTCAAGGACATTTTCTCAGTGATTACCAACCAGCAGATAACAGTCAAGGAGGTGATTGATCATAATGGCGACTGGTAATGGAGCTTGCTTATTGGCTACTAGGTTTCAGTCAACAGACAAGAGAGACAGGCCTTTTTAGAATCTCACCCAAAATGGAATCTTCTCCCTGAAGTTTGCATGACAACTATGGAAAGGAGAGGATGCAAAACAAGACATAATGGACTGGATATGGCATCAGGCCTTACCAAAAAAATTATAAGGTTTTGGGTGGAAGATGTGGAAAAATATTTTGCATGTTGATTCTTTGATTCAAAAATCCATACCCTTTGTGTCAAAATACCTTTATTGCAGCAGCAGTATGTTTGAATCACTTGACCATCTCTTTGTGAATAGTGGCCTTGCTAAAAGAATATAGTGTCATTTCAGTACAGTTTGTGGTGTGGAAAACTGTGCTGGAAGAACACTTTGGGCTAAACAAGGTATATGGTTGTTGAATGGTAACCATAAGTCACATATGGGGATCATCAAAGCCTACTGCCCACTTTCATCTCATGGGAGATTTGGAGAGCAAGGTCTTGTTTAAAGTATGATGGAGTTAGCATTAACCCAAATAATGTCATTTAGAAAGTGCTTAACTGGTGTCAGAATATAAATGATAAAATCAAGATAACAAAGGCTACTTCCTTTTCAGACTGTATATCCTTGCAGGTTTTAAGACTAAAAGCCAAAATTGTCAAGCTCAAGCCTGTTATTCTGGTTAGATGGTACAGGCCAAACTTTGGGAGTTTTAAGCTCAACTCTGATGGATCTGCCCTCGGTAATGGATTGTGTGGAGCTGGGGGTGTGATTAGAGACTAGGAAGCTGTGCAAAGAATATAATCTACTGCCTCTAGTAGTTGAAGTTGACTCCAAAGTGGTTGCAAACTGGTTCCATGGGAAAGATTTCATTTCTGCTAGGTATGTTGGGATCATAACTTATGTACTTATCTTCAATGTGTTTTAAACCACATTTTCAAGGAAGGAAATCAACTGGCTAATTTCTTTGCAATATTGGGAAGTGAATAGATTACTCAACTCTTTTGGATTTTCAGTAGCATTCCTCCTACAGCTAGAGCTATTCTGATCCTAGATCAAATGGGGCTGGTAACAATGAAAAGATGAGTTTATGATGAATTGTACTATTATGAGGCCAGGCTTTAGTCCTCCTCCACTTATGTAACTTATGCTTCCCATTATCAATTAAATCCAATATTTGGTCAAGAAAAAAAAAAAAGTCTACTAATGTATAAGAATTGGATTATATAAGGATGTAGTGACAGAAAATTAATAGCTAAGTTATAAGGGTTTATTATACTGAATCAATCGTCCATCATAACCACGTATTTATTGAGCCATGCAATAAAACTCTTTAAAGCCCCACCAATTGTATTTGCATCATCAATCACCCTCCATAACGGGAATAAAGGGATTACGGCATTCATAACAGCAACTTTGCATACATTAGGCCCAAGAATATTATTATGCAGCATGCATTCAGGATCATCTGGCACCCACTATGCATGAGCAACAACAACCTTAGGGCCCTTCCAACTTAACAATTTGCAATTGGTGTCTTTAGCCTTTCTTTTACGTTGTGCCTGGAAAGAAAAATCAAGATTATATTTGTAATTCTATATATATTACATGGTTATATAAACTTGGAAGTTTATTAACTTTTCTATCGTTTTTTAAAACCACACAAACTAATCAAATGAGCAATAGAATGTCGTATGTAAACAACTTTTACCAAATCTAAAACCACAAAGCCACGAAAAATTCACTAGTCATTATGGGCTCTAGTCCTCCTCTTTAATATTATTTTCAATTATCTAATAAAAAAAGCAAGCCCAAAAAGAAAAGGATTTACTTGGGGGGTAGACATTTGTGTCCGTAATACTTCATCATCTGCTGCACTTCGTACCTCCGATACACTTTGTGCCTGTAAAATGGCAAATGAAAGAAATGAGAAATATGTGAAAAAACTAATAATAGTATTTACAAGAGATTACTTTGTTCTCACATTATAATTTTCTTGGGAGAATGAATGAAGTGTATGTAAAGAATGCAAATCTCCCGTACTTTGGGAGAATGAATGGGGTGTATATTTTTCTTAAGTCATATTTTTATACCTTAGTTGAATAAGAACCTAACTAATTTTTATTTTTTTAAGTGTCTACTCAATTATTATGGTATATGCATGAAAGACTTGCCTGGTTACTAATCAACTTCAAAATAAAATTAGACATTTTTTCCATCTTCCCCATCATTGCAGCTAGTTGCTCCTCAAGCTCGGCTACCCTTCCAGTGGTTTGCGATATTATTCCCAATCTAGTTGGGGTAACTCCAAATCCAAGTGCTCTTACTTGACCTCGTCGTTCAGGTCCCAAGTACTTGGGAAAGCATGTCATCTTTCAGAGGTGGAGATGTGGAGTTCAATGGTAATGACTTTTTGAGCTCTTCAATCTTAACCTGGATTAATTTTACAGATTACTAGAAATAAGTACAACTACCAATAAATTAATAATTGCGGGACACGCCCTATCTAGGGATGTGCTACATCAGAATAATTCTAAAGGTAAAGAAAAAATTTCTAGTAGCCATCTTGCCTTCAAATGCCAAGATAAAAAACCTTCTTGAAAGGCTTGAATAGCTGAGAGAAAGTCGGAAAAAGTTCAAACCATTACCAGTTTTCACACCCTAATCAATTTTCTACTTAATGTTGTAATTATGGTAGTACATTTTGAATCATAGGCAAGTTCAGGCTCGTTCTCTACCAAATCTTACCTTTGAAATTTGCACTTGCCCCACAATTATGGGACTTCGCATTACAAAATCTGGCCACCTTTAGAAGATGGAAAATAGTTCCCCAAAACTTTAACTACAAGTGCTAGAATGAGGATGGGTGGCAGGAGTCTAAAATTGAAATCTTTTTGGGGTTATGTTTGATTTTGTGACACAATGGGGTCTGGATCAAAATAGCCTTTTTATTTATCTTGAGACTACCATAAAATATTTATTTTCTTTATCTTGAGTGTACCAGAGTAGGAACCTTGCAAGTTGCAGCAGGTACTTAGCGATTTTTCTTTACCTGTCAATCTTAGATGAGTACTTTTACAATGGTGTATCATACAGCTCCTCACATACCATTCAAACGTTCTGATAAATGGAATGCAGCTCAGGCCCAGCTTAATGGAACAGTTCATTGTGATTATCCTCGCTGGTAATTCTTCTTTATTCATTTAAGAAATATTTAATCTTTTTCTTTGCTTTTCTAGTAATTTGTTATGTTGTGCAGAGATTAGAATGTATTCCAGTAGTTTGAAGTAGTAAATGAAGAATTTGTGGTTTCTAAGTATTAATTAGTAAGAGTTGAGAGAAGAAGTATAAATTATTAAGCAATCCTAATGCAGATATCATGTGGATAATTAGTCTAAGTAATCATCTGCTTAGATTAAGTTATATGGGTCTAAATAAGAAATTTTGTACTATTTTATATTGAAAATTTATATTTCTCCTCTTCCATTTTATACAGGATAGAGATCCTATGTCATGATATCAACGTGCATGTTCCCCACCATATTTCTCCAAGGATACCAAGCTACAACCTGCAGGCAGCTACTCGGTCTCTACGAGAAAATTGGGGCAAAGGCCCTTGCAAGGTTTAACTTCCTAAATTTGCATTAAGGAGGAAGGCAGCTACTAGTTGAGAAAATATAATTTATACTAATATGAATTAATAATTGAGTAAATAAATTAGGTTTAAGAATACCAAATTCTTTGCAGCTTCTTCATTTGATGGTTCACTATTTGCCTTCGTATGAGCTTTCGCCCAAACATCAACTCTGACTATTGAAGAAGGTTTTGCACTCTTCTTTTTCTATAAGAAAAAAGAAAGAAAAAAATGTGCAATACATTAAGATTGGGTTATTTAGATTGAAACAGCTACAATTATTATCATAGAAGCATAAACGTCATATAATTTAGAGATTGTGTCTCTTAAAACATTGATTGCCATATCATTTTCTAGACGAGCATAACCCCGCCGACTTCCTGTATAAGGGAAGACTTGTTTTGACCTCATATTCTTGAATTTCTTGCTTTTTGCCTGCCAAGTAGTGGTCAATGATATTAAGCTATACATAATTCATTATTCTGACTTATAAGAAAACTCAAATACTTACTTTGAATACTGGAGATGACTTCCCTTTAACAAAAAAATTCCATTCCTTAAGATCAATTTCCTTTGGCCTTTTATTCATTATCATTGCGTTTGACTTATAACTATCAATTATCCTCCTTAGCCTTACTTTACGACTCCTCTGTAATCTTCCAACCGTTCCCATACAGTAACTTCTGCTTTCCTCGTCAAGAGTGAACCTTTGCTGCTAAATAATAGATGAAATACATATTTATTACCTTTAGTAGAAAACTAAAACTATATAATTCAAGCTTTTATAATACCTTGATCGCTTCCCATATAAGATATTTTCTTTCTAATGGGACAAGTCTCCAATCGTCATATATAATAGGTACCATATCTCGTCCTACTATTCCCAAATAAGACGACAACTTCTCTGAACCTAGTTCAATAGGTTAACCCCTTTCATTAAATTTAACATATGTTTTTGTGCCATCTTGTCCCATTGTCATACATTTTGTAGGGCCTCGCTTCTTTTTGGACTTCTTGTTTTGCTCTAGAGAGGGGTTTGACATCTCTTGAGATAATTCTTGAAAAAGTTCTTGAGAAGGTTCTTGAGAGGGTTCAGACTAATTAGGCTCGAGGTTGTTTGAACCTTCTATATGAATTCCCCCATTAGAAGCATCTCTAATGGCAGCTGCAATGGCTTGTTTGTTTCTCTTTTTCCCCTTTTTGGCAGCATTTGAACTCTACTCACATGCAACCAAATATATCAAATAAACATTAAATATGCGTGAATATATAATTTACCTGATCAATAACATGATTCCCTTCCTCAACTGTAATTAAGTAACATTGATGATTACCTCTGCCTGATTTGTCATGTCGCGAAGCAAGATAATAACACTGCAAAATAGGCATACATATTAAACATACAATTAGAGGTTTTATGTAAAACAATTTCTATCTAACCACCTGAGATATAAAAGTGTAAGTACACAATATCAAATAAACACTTGATTAGATCCAATAATATTTAAGAAAATGAACAAAATAAAATAATTGATAAACAAAATAAAACAAACTCATTAATTTATTAATAATAAGGGCATACATTACACTAGTTATTCCCTCAATGATGCTTCTGATCCTAGTCTTATACATCATACCCTTTATACAAAGATGCTTAACAAATCTCCATACCTACCAAAAATATATATACTACACATACATGCCCTCACAATCATTTCTTACGTAGCTGGCATCATGATTATCACTACTCATATCATGTCTATACATATCTAGCGACCCCAAAGATGAATTCTCAGCCTCATCAAACATCTTCAACTCATGAAAACATCTTGGCGGTGCCTTAAGAAGGGCAAACCAATTAGATGAGTCAGCATCCCTGGAATAAAATACTTTCTTTGCTTGTGATGCCAGAATAAAAGGGTCTCTTTTGTTCCACCTTTGTCCTTGCGGCAAGTTAACCAACGTAAATCCATCTTCAACTTTAATGCCATTATTTAAGCTTGCCTAATCACATTGGAATAGAGCGATCTGAAAGGTGGTGTAGTCAAGTAACACTATATCCTTTAACACCCCAAAGTAAGAAACCATATCAAGCTTTTGGTTTTTATCACTTGTACTAGATCTGCACATCGTCTCTGCTTCAATAGAAACACCGCTATTTTGTGTATACTTTTCAGTATCTTTCGTATGAAATCGTTGCCCATTGATAATATATGAGGAATATGACAATATATCTGTTTTAGGGCCATAGGCAAGCCATTTTAATGTTTGTGAAACATTATTTTTCATCTTGATCTCAACCTATTTTAAATTAAAGGAGTATTATTAGCATTATATATACTAATAGGCTTATGAAAAATGGAAGAAAAAAAAAAGAAAAATAGATAACATACAACCTTTTGCTTAAACCATGAAGCAACAGTATCAACATGCTTCTTCAATAGTGCACTTTCAGTTTTTGAGAGACGGTTATCCAAATGCCTTAACTCGTCCAAGTGCATTCTAATTAAGATGGGATGCAATTCATTATTACTTAATGTGTGAACTCTAGAAGTTTTAAAAACAAAATTTTAAGCGAACTTACTTTAAATACGGCTCTACTTCCACTGTATTGAACAAAACATAATAATGAGCACTATCTAAAAGCTCATCAGAAATTGATTTTGATTTCCACCCAGAAATTGGACGACCTTCTGCATCATTATCAATATCGTGGTTCCGACCTTTTTTACTACCAAGCTCAACCGCCTCACTCATATATCTACTACAAAACTTTGTACATTCATCCGATGTATAGCAATTAGCCATACAAGCTTCGGGACGTGCACGATATCTAACATACGTTTTAAGTGTCTTCATGTATCTATGCACAAAACATTGATCATACGTAAATAGTATTATAATTAAAATTTTCATTTATAATTAATCTTTTAGGAATTCCTAAATACTCTAGCTATTAATATGGAAATGGATACCTTTCAAAGAAGATGCTACAAAATAACAATACGAAATTCTCATAAAACTTTTAATTAATTTAATTTTTGTTAAAAAGTATAATAAACCCAGAAATGTTAAGTAATTATTACCTCCCAATATGGTAGTGTGAAGAAAATTGACTTCTTGTTCCACATTTTCGTAACTTGTATCTTCCCATTATTATTAACTTGCGAATTCTCGGCATTACCAACATGCGACTCTCCATCAGTACTGTCAGATACCTTTCTCTTCTTACTCTTCTTATTAACTTGTGACTTTCCCTTATTATTGATTTTCTCTTTTTTTCCCCAATCATTTTCTATATGCCTAATCTCATTGAAGATTTCTGAACCAGACATTATATGAGGGTTTTCGCCACGCTCATATTTTCTATCAAACCAACTTTTCTTTAATCGATACTTATGATCAGGAGAAAGAAAACACCTATGGCACATGTATACAGTTTTGTTACTATTCTTTAGCCATTGTGAATAAGTACCACTACCACATACTGGGAATCCGTTATATCCCTTTTTCGTACATCCAGCCAAATTTCCATATACCGGAAAATCATTTATCATCCACATCAAAACTGCCTTTAATGTAAAGTCAGTCTTACTGAAAGCATCATATATTGTCACCCCATCAATCCATAGTTTTTGCAAATCATCTATGAGTGGTTGTAAATACACGTCGATGTCATTACTTGGCTGCCTAGGCCCTGGAATTAATAAAGTTAGCATCAAATTATCCTCTCTCATGCATAACCATGGTGGGAGGTTATATGTAGCCAACATTACCGGCCAACAGCTGTATGTGGAACTCATATCACGAAAAGGATTAACTCCATCACTGGAGAGAGCGAGTCTAAGATTTCGTGACTCAGATGAGAAAGATGGCCAGTTATTATCAATGGTTTTCCATTCTAAAGAATCTACGGGGTGTCGCATATTCCCATCTTCACTCTTATTGTTATAATGCCACCTTAGTTGTTCTGCCAATTCCGGTGACTGAAACATCCTTCGAAATCTTGAAATTATTGGAAAGTACCTCAGCACCTTTGCGGGGACTTCATTCTTAATCTTCTTGGTATAACAGTTTACCTTCCAACGAGATGATCCGCATTTATGACAACTCTCCGCACTCTTTAGATTGTTTCTAAACAAACAACAGTCATTTACACAAGCGTTTATCCTTTCGTAGTCAAGGTCAAAAGGTTTAAGAAGCTTATTTGCGAAGTATGTGGAATCAGGAAGAATATTATCTTCTGGGAGAATATCACGGAATATTTCAAGAAACTCGTCAAAAGCCTTATCAAATAGCCCATGACTAACTTTTTTCTTGTACAAGCTTATGGTCGCTGACAATTTACTGTACTTTGTGCAACCTGGATACAATGGAGTTTCAGCATCTTTCAAGAATTTCATAAATTCATCACTAATCCTTTCATCAACAACTTCGGGGATTTCAACATCTGGCACATATGCAGCCTTACATAGCTTGTATATCTTTGATGTATTGGCATTAAGATTTGGCGTACTCAATTGTTCTCCATGCCAAACCCATGTTGTATATGTCAAATCCATCCCATTCATGAGCAAGTGTTGAAAAACTAACGTTAAACCTTGGGAGCATAAGTTTCTGCATAATTTGCATGGGCGCCTAATAAAGTCTTTATTCTCTGCATTTTCAGAAGCAAATTCAACGAACTTTATTACTCAATTTTGGTACTCAGGTGAAAGTCTACAGATGAAAATGCAATTTTTGTTACTTACTTTATATAGAGTTAATTAACATTATCTAAACATGTTTATTGTAGGGTGTGAATTCGACACCTGTTATCAAGATGTACCCAAGATTTATCAATCATGATGATAGTACTTGCTTTAAGCCTGTAGAAACAAAGTTACGCATTTAGTTCAAGTTCAAAAAAAATCCAATAAGCATATACTTAAAGTTTGACTATGTTTTAGTTTGGAGAAGCTAGTTCAATTAGATTCCTTGTGTTTACTTTTAATGGAGAGATTTTATGTTCATAGAGTAGTTACAGACGCAAAAGAAGAGGTAAAGGCTATTTTTTTAGTTGTCTAGCAAGATTTGGAGACCTCAAAAGTGAACTGTACCACCTCTTATCCTTGAAAGCAAAGCAAAGAAAGTCACCACTGAGAGTGAGTCCAAAAGATAGGAGCGATTCTTCCAACTATAGACCTCGGCTTGGTAAGTCGTAATCATCCTAGCCTACTAGCTAAGGCCTAACCTACCGAAGCTAACAATGGCGAAGCCATGACTATAGTTGGTGGTTTTAAGTATAGTTGGTGGTTTTAAGTACCTTATCTTGTTTTAAGTAGTTTAGCGGCAAAAGTAACTAGAGTTTAAAAGAGTCAAAGCTATTCTTTCTTAGCTAGCTCAATACCTTATCTTGTCTTAAACAACGTCATACCTCTTTTCCTAAGCTACAAAGTTGATTTCCTAAGCTACAAAGGCTACCTTATCATTCGCCTTGCTTATTCCCCCCACTTGGACTAGGCTATTCTTTTACACCAGCAAAACTGGAAGCACGACTAGTGCGTTCCCTCGAATCTTTGTAAGTCACCTCGCTCAGACTCTTTATATAATGCGCTAGGTCAACTCACTAACTAACTACGTTGACGTTGTGATAATGTCTATAGGTTATAGAGGAATAGGAATTCTTGCTCTACCTAGCCTAGGATCCTTCTCATTTCTTCTAGCTTCTAGGAAACTGAAAGCGAGGAAGGAGATCTCATTCCAGAGAGGCATAAGAAACCTAGTACACTGTAAGAAACCCATAGGTAAGGTTGGTCGTAGGAATCCGATGCAAGGCCTAAGGATCCCCCCAAGCACGAGTATAAGCCTCAAAGTAAAAGGCTTTTTCCCCAAGGCTTCAAGCAAAGTGAAAAAGAGGGCTCAGTCGGTTCCTTCTCAGGATCCTTGCTGTAACCATTGGCCTCTTTTAGCAGCCAATTTTTTAAGGGCTCTCTTTTGAACAGCTGCACCACGATTATTTAGCTAACCAGAGGGAAGGGAGCTACTAGGGCTAGGTTGCTAGGAACGTTACCCAACTGCAAAAAGCTCTATGGCATTTTTTAAAAAGTGTCATTGTCATGCTGCACCGAAAGAAAGAAGGTTCTTTTGGGAAGTCTAGGCGGGTAGTGGTAATTTATCTTTCTGTAACGTATTACGGCGGCAGTTTTTTTTGGAAGGAAATCAATCAGGCACGCTAGTAGATCTAAGGGCTCTCTAACTACTTTGCAAAAAAAAAATACCGGTAGATCAACGCTAGAATCCTTCTTCGTGGCGGGGACCTAACTCACCATCGGCCTAGTAGCCATACCTCTAGCTCAAAGGCTAGGAGTGGCAGTACTTTCTTTTATTGCAGGGCCAAATAGAAATAGAAAAAGAAGGTTATCTATCAGTTAGGTCTGGGAGCTGCTGTCGTAAGAGCGATTGACGCTGGGCTACGTTTTAAAGAGCATGGGCCAGTCGCAGAGAGTCAACGTTCTGCGCTACGGAACGACCAAGTCATACGCATCTTCTGTGTCATTGGAATGAAGCTGGGGAGCTGGGAGAATGTGATGAAGCAAATCTCCAAAGTATTTTTTCTTTTGAGCGTGGTGCCTGTAAACGAAGGGTTTTAAAAAGAGTGCACTGTCTTTTCTAAGCTGCGAAGAAGAATGACACGCCGCCGACTATTGGCTACCACAAGAAGTATATCTTCTTGGCCAACGCTGCTTAGAGGCAAAAAGAAGCTGTGGCATTTAGGTGTATCTCAGTTAGACTCTTTAGAGTCTCTCAGTTGATACATACTAGACACTGGACTATACCACAAGACATCGAAACAGTCTTTAATTTCCTGCAGGTGGAGCCAACTACTTTCAACTTAGAGATACATCCTGAGGATAAAGTTGTATGGAAGCCAATATTAAAGGCATTCTTTCTACTACTTCTATTTTCTCTTGGATTAGGCAGTAAAGGCCAAAAGTTTGGTGGCATTCATGGATATGGAAAACTCCTATCTTTCCAAAAATCACAAATTTTGGGTGGAGGCTCCTAAATAACATATTACCCACTAAAGCAGATCTACACAAAAGGGGCATAGTGATGGTCTCTCATTGTTATATGTGTCTCTATTCTGAAGAAAATACTGCCCATCTTTTTTGGGACTGTATTATTGCTACTGTCATAAGAAAGTGGTACTGTAATATTTTCAACTTGCAAGATTAGGGTACAACTGATCTCAGAACTCTGATGCTGTTGGGGAAAAATCTCAGTCCAATGCTAAATGAAATGTGATGTGGAAGGCTGTAATGTTAATTGCTGCATACCACATTTGGCTTATTGAAAAATAAAATTATGTTTCACGAATTTCATGTTCACTTGCCATCTATTTAAAGTAAGATTCTACCAGATCTGAAGGATGGGGCTGCAAATTCTAAAGCTACAATGTTTAACACAAGCTCAGAGCTGCAGAATCTCCATAATCTAGGGGAAATCAAATAGACACGAAACTAAGGCTCGTAGAAACTGGTGTCTAGCCTGCTCTAAAGTATGATAGAAGATGCTTTGGCTGTCCTCAAAATAGCTCATAACCCCCTTGGCATACTCCGCCTATAGCTATAGTATATACCTATTATCCATGTTATGTGCTGGACGAAGGAATTCCTGCCCTAGCGTGGGTCTTTATTGCGTTTTGCTATCTAGGTTCTTTTAAAGGCTCCTGCTCCAATGGTAGTTTAGCGTAGAGATCCTTCTTTAGCAAATTGTTCCTTATCTAGACATTACCACTATGAAAAAAAAGCGGTTTCATCCGCGACTATAGACATAACCTCTATGAACTTGTAGTCAAGCTATTTGATCCTAGCCAAGGATCATAACGACTATAGACATTACCACTACAACTCTTTTATCCTAGCTAAAGATCCTATCAATCGCTACTTCTATAGTTTCTCAATCCAAGCCCACTGCGCTTTTTTCGGTCAGATGCAAATATCCCAACATCTACTCATTACCACTATGAAACTGAAAGACTATGAAAGCGACACGCCAAGAACTCCCTGTTTTAACCCACAAACTACTAAAAGAGTTAGATCTTTATAAACTCCTTCTATTAAAGGCTAACTCCCCAATTTGGTAGCTTCAAGCGTCAGTGGTTTGAAAGGTGGCCTTCCCCTCTTCTATTTCTACCTCTAAACTACTTAGCCGCAAGCTCAATCTTGCTTATTAAGGCTTCCTACCTCAGCCTCTGTTAAAAAACCAGCTATTACCCGAGGGCGAAACCCAGCAAGAAAAGATGGATTGGGAAAGAAAATGCCTTAGCAAATGATTTTACTATGTTATAGGCAACAATAAATATAAGGGTATCATGTACAAAACCCAAATAAGGCTTAACAACCAATCAGCAATGATAAACCCAACCTCATAGTGATTTTACTAGAGATATCAAATTATCAATAGCATATCATTCATCAATAATTAGCTTCTTCGAAGATTACTATTCCACAATTGCACAACCCAAACAAAACATGAGATCAAATCATAAATTTGGAGAGAGAGGGGATGCATTACCAGTTTGATTCTTTAATTGGGTATGCTTGATTCTTCAATTGATCAATCCAAACAAAGCCCTAGCAAAAATCAAATCAAAATTTGCTTGATTATGCGCAAACAATACCACAACTGAGAGAGAGAAAGAGAGAGAGAGACCTACTTTTGAAGATGCAGAGGAAGTGATCGATCAGGGCCTTGGCATGGTTTGGAGAAATTAAGGGAGGAGAGATTAGGCTGAGAGCAGAAAGCAGAGTATCTGTGTTCTCAAGAGTGGGAGACTTAGCGTGAATGTTATTTTGCGGTTTTTTACGCGGTTTTTTTAACCCGCTATTACAGCGATTACAAACGATATTAAAACAATAACAAATGCTATTAAAAGTACTCTTACACCTCCTATGTTGTTTTTTGTGAGGAAAAAATAGGCTATGATAGCATTCATATAAAATAAGCTATAAATGTTAATTTTTAATAGCATTCAATATATATGCTATAAAATTTGTGCTATCATAGGTGTTTTTTCTTGTAGTGGTCAATTTGGGAGAACATAATATCAAGTTTGAACAACGTCATTCTTAAAAGGGTTAGGCCGTTGCCAATTTTCTCATGGATATTCTAATAGAAGATCCCGAGTGGGAGGAGTATGATCCTTACCTTGCATAAGAAATTGCAGAAGATCCACCCACCAAAGCATTAGACGAGCAAGCTGAATGGATTATTAGGAAAGGGGGGAAACTTTTTACAGATGGTTCAGCAAGACCCGCAGGATCAGGAATTGGAATCATATTAATTACCCCTTTCAACAATAGAATTGAGAAATCAATCCGCTTGGATTTTGAAGCCTCCATGTCACCGAATGCGAAGCTCTCATTCATGGAATCAACCTCGCACTTAAGCTCAGTATCCCAGAACTCTCAATCTACAAAGATTTACTACTCATCGTCCACTATTACTCTGAGCAATAAAAGAAGAATGAAAAGATGATCGAATATACATCCCTCGTTACAGATAGGATGAGCCATTCTTAAAAGCAAGTCTCAATTATCATTCTCGAGGTAAAAATAGACATACCGATTCCTTGTCTAATCTAGACGGGGTCTTGGGAACAGAAGCCCATTATGCCTAGATCGAAGAAATAGCAACCCCCATCATTGATCGCATTTCTTTATGCACGATTAACACTGGGGGTGATAAAGAAGAGGATGAAAATTGGCAAAAGCCCTTCCATGCCTACCTTGGCACCGGCAACTAATGCAATAAACCCCTTCCAGCAGATCCAAAGGAGCGCCGACAGCTTATCGACAACTCAAAGCACTACACAAATGAAAATAGTTTTCATATTGCCATTCAGTCACGGGGACTTACCTCAAGTGCCTTACCAGAAAGAAAGCAGACGAGATGCTCAGAGATTTAAATGAAGGAATAAGTGTCTCCCATACCGCAGGTCGATCACTCACAAATAGAGTAATTGCACAAGGAATATTTTGGTTAGGCATGCGTAAGAAAGAAAAAAAGTACTCACACAAATGCTATACATGTCAATGACATGTTCAAATGATCTGCACCCCTGCGCTCGAACTACAGGCAAGCAAGGTGTTCTGGCCATTCAAAAGATGGGCGCTCAATCTTGTCGGTAAATTTCCTAATTTTCCAAGTAACCACCGATATCTACTCACAGCTACAAATTATTTTACTAAATTGGTAGAAGTAGTTCCACTCTATCAAACTAGAGAAGAGGAGGTCATCTCTTTTATCTCGGAACATATTATGAATCGGTTCGGATGTTACCACCTAATTCGTATCGATAATAGACCACAATTGGTTAGAGAAAAAGTCATAGCTTTCCTCGGAGAGCACAATATCGTCCACTCACCATCCAATCCCTACTACCCTCAAGGCAATGGCCAAGCTAAAATCACCAACAAAACCATCGTGGATGGACTCAAGAAAAGGCTTCACTCAAAACAAAAAAAAACTGGGTCTGAGATCTTCCTTGTATCTTATGGGCATACCGTACCACTCCACGTCAATCAACCGGTTGTACCTCATTCCTCCTTGCCTATGGGACCAAAGCTGTCATTTCAATAGAGTATCATAATCCAGTCAGAGATCACAAGCTAACTGATGAAGAAAACGAGTTCGAACTGGCCTACAACCTCAATTAAATTGATGAGACTAGGGAATGCGTTATTGCCAACTTAGGTCGATATTACCATATGCTAGCTAGTTCGCATAATAGACGAGTCAAAAGTCGTACTTTCTAAATTGACGATCTCGTCCTCAAATAAATCCCTTAACACTGAAAAGAATCTTATATGTGGGGAAACTAGCTAAAAATTAGGAGGGTCCATTCCTAATCACTGGTCCCACTGGCCTATGAACATATTACTTCATGACCGAAGAAGGAGTTCATATCTCAAATCCTTTGAATACTAGGCGACTGAAACGGTGCCATCGTTAAGTCCCTCACTACTCCATTTCAAGTTCTCAATTTTTCCATTCCAAAAGTGAGATCTTCATCTCCATAAATGTACATTTTATTCTATTCAATGAAAACTCCCAAGTTTTTACCATGCGACTCTCTACTTACGTAGACAATACATAAATTAAAGCAAAGATAATATTAGCTTTCATTTCTCAATATGGCTGTGACAATTATACTTTGCGATTAAAATGAAAGTAATACTAGTTTTCCTTCAAAGAACTCTACCAGATATAAGATAAAGCAAAGGTAAAACTAGCTGTCATCTCTTAATATACTTACGACAATTATACTCTGTGATTAAAACAATGGTAATACTAGTTTTCAATCAAAGAACTCTACCAGACATAAGATAAGGCAAAGGTAAAACTAGTTTTCATCTCTCAATATGTCTACGACATATACTTTTTTAGGTTACATATACAGCCACTACAAAAGATTCTTTTCAGCGGTGTGGAGGTCAGCTATGCTTTTCCCTACAATAGAAGGACGATCAGCTATAAATTCTCGAGCTCAAGCAGTCATAATGATCCTATCTTGTTCTACCAATTCAGCAGGCTGAGAACCTAACTCTGATTCTATGGAGTTCATACAGTTTCCTCGATCTGTATCAGCTCTTCAAATGTATTCTCTATCTGAAAAATAGTCATGCAACGTATTCCTTTCTAACTCGAGGGTTCTAATTTCTACAATAAAATAGGCGATCACTGCCATTAACAACTCTGAGCACGATGCCTCCGGTATAACCATCTTAGAAAAAATGTCTCTTGTCATTTGAAGGCGCTCTTTCAACCTCTTGCATTGTCCATCTTGCCATTCCATTTGACTATTTGGTAGGACATATATTTGATGTTCTCCTTCGCCTTCTCATCAGCTTAGTTGATTCACCCTGATTCATTACCCTCAATTCCGCCACCTGAGCACGAAGTTCCTTAAGCTCCCTATCTAAATCTTCCCCATCTGGAGATTTCTTTAACAGTTCATCTTTTTTCTTTATCAAAATCACCTTACCTCTGATAACCAACTCTAACTCTTGTTCTCTGGAAAGAGCAACGTCTAACTTACTTTGGCACTCACTTAACTGCTCATTTCCTTTTTGTACGTGGCCTTGAGTTCGAGCTACATTTTCCTCCAGCTCTCTGATTCAAGCTGATAGGCTAACCACATCCCCTTGAACAATGGAAAACCTGGCATCACCCTTATTTTTCCCCAAGAGCTCCCAAGCTTCGGAATTTTTGGTACACGAATTGGCTTAAGCCAAATCAGTCTTTAATTGTACCACCTTTTCATTCAACTCATCACATTTCCTTTGTGCTAACCAAAACTCTATATCTTTAGCAGGTAAAGCTACAGTCAGCTGCTCAACCGCAATTTCAGAGATAGATATGTCAACTCGAGCTCTATTCATCTCGCTATCTTTTTTAACCATTTTCTTCTTCAATCACTCCAGTTTGCTTCTAGTACTCACTAGATCAGCCTGTGTTTACTCTTGTTCATTCATTTTGCTGATCATTTGGCCTTTTAAACTGGCCACAAAAGGGCATAACTCTTTCTCTGACAGTTTTAATGCCTGTATATAGTATCGAGCCATGTCAACCTCCCTATTCTTAACCATCAGCACTTCATTCTGGCTTTTGAGTTTCGGCGCCTTTTCCTTTGTCTCCGCGAACTTCTTTCGCCCTTTACTAATTTCGGCATCCTTCTCCTCGATATTCCGAGTAAGATCATCAATGGTTTGAGTTGCCTCAACGAACTTGAAATGTACATTTACATGTTGATCTTCCCTATCTTCCTTTGCCTCACTCATTCTATCAAACTCTGCCGTAAATTCTTGGTTACATTGGCGTGTCTCTTCTTCGTTCAAATGAGCTAACTCCAATTCGACCTACACATCATAGATACAATATATCAAGTCCGAATTAGGACACTTATTCAATACATAGATCTTATTTCTAATAAAATTTCTATTTTTTGACATCTACTGCGTAAAACTACTTCTAAACTTAAGGTCGAAGTATGATCTCAATTTGATGAACAATAACATATACTTCCAATTCCAAGGTACATATTTTCTACATTCTAACTTTTTTAACACTTTTATATTATCTATACAAATTTGAGTGCCATTGCCCCTAAATTGTTAGCAAGTTTTTGGCCTGTCTCTACACTCTAATTTTTACTTTGTAACTCTAAAGTAATGAAGCATACAAGTCAAATATTTATTGCTCTTTTCTAACCTATAGCTCCGCTTGCGAAGACAACAGGGACACTGAGGCATCTTTCTCCTTAGCAAGCTCATTATCTAATTCTTTTGTTCTGAGGCGCATGTCCTTAAGTTCCTATAACAAGGTTTTCAAGCACATCTTAGCCTACTGAAGTCTATCCAACAAATAATGTTTCATTAAATTATAACATTTCAAACCCTTCATAATCATAGAGTCAACATTCTACTTTACCTTCTCGTTCCCTTCCTCTGGACGCTCATTATCATCCCCTTGGTTGCCTCGCACTGTTTAGGGAAAGACATCATCTAACCCGTCTACGACTCCAGCCGTGACATCTTCCACCTCATCATCTTCCTCCTCCTCAACATAGGTGTCCACCATAATGTCATTTACCTCAGTTTTGGAGTACCCCATTTTCAGGAGGTGGTGTCCAAGTCAATCACACTAGATTACCACCTCCCCCAAATTCTTGCCTGCTTCCGCTGGCAGCTCGATGAACGCTACCTCTTGAGAAGCTTTCAAGGAGCCCAGTCGCTTCCCCTCCCTAACCAAGTCACCTTTCAAATGAGCTACCTTCATCTCGAGATCAGACTTCCCCTTCTCAAGCTCGGCTTTCTCCTCCTCCACCCCGAAGTAGACCCCCTTCATCAAACAAGCAGCCTTCAAAACCATAACAAGCATCGACCACTTTGTTAGCTCGAATCATCATACATAATTCAGTATATGCTCAAATAATTAAAATTATCATTTTACTCATTTCCTCTTCACCATTATGAACTGCAAGCTTCGCCCTATCCTCTACCACTTTCAACTCATCTTCTTCACCAAGTCGATCCTCTGAGGCCTTCTCCCCAGTCAGTTTGGAAGGAGGGTCAACCCTTTTCTTTTTTACCCCTCCTTCGACCTCACCACTTCCTGTAGTTCCAGAGGTTGAGCCATACATCAGCATCTTCTTCTTTAGAAATGACCGAGCTAGATTGCTCGGCGTAGTAGACTCTGGCAGATATGCAAAGTCTATTCTAAAGGCCTTGAGCAAGACTACTCGTCTCTCTCTATCAGCTCCCCTCTTCTTGTTGCCACTAACACCCGTCATTAGCCTCGTTGTTTAAGAGTTTTAAACTTTCTCAGACCGACTGTTAGCACTTTTCTTTCAACTGATGCCAAGTTCATTCAAAATAGCCTCGAGCTCAATCCCTTCTTGAGCAACAGTATCTAACAAGGACAACTTCTTCGTCACCTTCAATTGAAAACCTGTCAATCAATAACACCTTATCATCAACATAGCAACATATAATTTCAATATTTCGATATTATACATTATACATTGCTATACTTACTTTGCTTCACAGTTCTAGATAGAAGTTTCATGGGTACTTCATCATCTCTCTGAAGGCAATCACCCTTCACCCATATCACATTATCATTCTACATTCTCCCTGTTGAATTAAGATCGAAGAAAAGAGATCAAGTCAAACTCAAAATATAGTATGCCCCTCCACTTATAAAATAGTTTTTTACACCAAAAAACTACAAGACATCTTTAGGAGATATCCTCTTCCCACAACTTATTCAAAAATTCACAGACATTTAATACCTCCCACATGTTCCCGTTCAACTAAACACGACATGCCCCAATGATATTCATAGTCCCTTTTGCAAGATTACTAAGGGACAGACACAACCCATAATCCAATTAAGATAAATAGCATAGAAAACCCTCTTCTAGGTTGCCCTGGAGATTTCCATCACAATACTCCAAGAAGATTGATTCGTCTAACCTCCTATCTAGTTTTTCCTTCTTTAAATCAGCCAATAAAAAGAAATGTTCCTCCCCAAATCATGCAATACAACTTCTAAAATACCTACCAGCATGTTCTACAAAAGTACCCCATCTTTCCCCTACAGAAGCTTTGGCTTTACAAAACTCTCTAAGCATATCAGAATTTAGATGATTGGATATCAATTTTCTAGGGAAATCAAGAAATTGAACAACTCATACTTCATCCTCCCTATCAAATACTACATTATCAGACTCAGCCGATCGACCAGAGGTTGATACCTCATTAACAGGTGAATCTTCATATCAACTACAAAACTATAGATAAGGTTTGATCCTACACAAAACTCCAAACGCTCGACATACATACAGGTCCAGGTATTCCATCATTATCTTTTAGGTATACATCACCCACATACATATATCATTCATATCTCATTTTACAAATATATCAAACAGATTTTTATAGATTACTATAAATAGTAATTTTTAGATTTGAATACCACAAAAAAGGATCTTCAAAAGAAACACATTCACAATATCTCAAATCATCTACTAACCTTCCATGTCAGAATATGAATTTGACGTAGCCCCAAATCCTTCCCTCACGATACTGCTATATAACCACCTTTGTGACTCAATCTCTACAACTCTCTTTCACTTTGATTGTTGATCACTCTCAACAAATTTCTCATGAAATTCTCTGCTATTTTTTCTCTTTCTTCTCTCGCTGTACTTCAAGTTTTTAGAAGTTGATAAACATTTAAATGAAGACGATAAAGCATTATTTATATTTTCTCTCTCTAACTGCAGGCAGTTATTGGGCCACGCATGAGCTACTTTCAGTTTTGGAACTGAGGCATCCCATCCACAATTAATATCAGACGTCTTGTACTTTTTCGGTGAAAACACTTTCTCATCATTGCCCCATGCCCTATATTTTAATATATTTCCATCTCTCTTCCCTCAATCTCTCTCTGACCTCCCAACACTCATGATGACTTAATACTTACACACAATTGAACTTTTCCTGCAATTACACCAGAGACAAAATCAAAAGCTGCCTACTTTTTCTATTTTTTGTTTTTTCTACTTATATAAGTGCTGACGTCATTTCCAAAGCTCTCAACATTTCAAAGATATTTAAATTCATTTTTTACAACAGGCATAAGCAACATTGGCAACAAAAGAGGACAGATTCAAACTTCATTCTCATTACATTTCATTGACAGTTATTCAAACTCATACAATTTACTCCCTTATATATAATTACACCAGAAACATCCCTGATATTTTGGGGAGCCACACCTGATCAGTTTGCCACCAGCAATCTTCATATCTTCTAACTCGATCTCCTCTTCAGTAATTAGTCTCACAGCCTATTTGTGAGTTACAGGCTCCACAATCACTTCCCAGAATAGCTCTTCGTTGAAGCGATGTCCATACTCAAGTTCTCTACCTATCCAATCTAGACCTTCATAGTGATACTCGGTCACTAGAAAGTCAGCATCGCAATCTAACGAGCCTAAAATCCGCTCTCGCACTTCATCTATATTTATCGCCAACCGTCCCTCAATGGCATAATGAATTTTCTCAGATCGAGTCCATACTATTTCTGTTTATTCCACCAGTTTAAATCTCATTTCCCCCTATTTATGTATTTTTCTAATTTACTCCAGATTCCCCAAAATTTGTAATTATATTATGTTCTTTCACAACAAAAACCCTAGTATCCTGAGGAAAATTATTTGAACTTATCTATCCACATCGACCTCAATGAATTTGGCATATTCCATCTCGAACTTATTTTTATTCCAACCCAATATTTTAGAACAACCTCCCCGAGCTCGAATTTCCATTTCCTGTATATTCTATGTCTTCTACAGTTAACTCCCCCGATAATTCAAAGTTATTCAGTTTGAAGAAAAATTCTTACACATCTGTTATATTACAAACACATAGTTGTAGCTCGATTTCTATAATATACTTTGTATGTTCAATCTTATATAATGCATTTCATCTTTTATTCATAAATCTTTGAATTACTCATACTTCGATTTTAAAAGTTAATTTATATATCAACACAGAGTTTGAATAACCAAGTTTTATTAAGCTCGAATATAAATTACATGTACTTTATAGATAACAAATCTTTCAGGTACTTTATAGATAATAAGCCTTTTAGGTACTCCGAAATCAGGTACTTTATAGATAGCAAGTCTTTCGATATTCCAAAATTAAGTACTTTATAGATAATAATTCTTTCAGGTACTCCAAACAACAAATCCTTCAATTCATCAGACTTCAGTGATGTTTCACTCAAAGAATCTTTTGAAGCAAAGTAGGCATTAGAAGTCACAAGATGTCCTCCTCCCTTCACACTAGATTACTCTGACTAGAAATTGGGTTTGGAGGAAGTCTGGGCATGAGAGCAAAAAGAGTCAGTGTTTGAACCAACTCTTCAAACAGAAGGTCTCCTTAGAGTCAAGAAACAATGATGGTGCAGAAGCAGACTTCCATTCTCCATCTCACTTCTCTACTACTACCGTCGCCTCCTCTATAACCACCACCTCCCTTCTCCACTACTACCGTCACCTCCTCTATAACCACCACCATCGGAGAGTTGGTGGAGATGATGAGGGCTCGACCAGAGAATCTAATCCTACGTAAGACATCGGTGAAACTGCCCGCAGTTACACCAGCCCCCGTATCTGTTTCCTCAACCATGTCGTCTGCAAGAATGTAGAGACACCTCTAACATTGCTCGCCTGTCAAGACAGCATAATGAAATCTCCACATAAAGTAATGATCTTTTTTAGCTTCAGCCGCTTCTTCTTTCGACATACCCTGATACGTTGGTAGAATAAGAATGGGGGTAGGCATCTCCATGGACTGATCATCAAAATATCTCAAATTAAACTTCTGCATCTCATTAGAAACTCTCTCTTCGTAAACCATTCTCCGGGTCTTCACAATTGTCAATCTAGACATCCAAAGAATTTTACAACAAATAGCGTACTTTTCCACAATCCTCGGTATAGGTACTATTTATATAACCCTAATATATAATTTGCAGATACGTTTCCCAAGCGTCATCATTCAAAAATAGACAAAACTCTCAAAATCTCAAGCATCGCGTACATTAATATTCCCATCATTATTCAATGCACAAACATCCCCCCATAAAAATATACATATTTTCCAGACAATCAAATCTACATTAATACTTCCTTTTCAACTTCCAAAACCCATATACCTGCAGATTCTTTCTCAACTAAAGCCACTCGTGACTTCAGTTGCAAGGAGGCAATTCTAAGGACCTATCCCTCAATTTAACCTAATTCAAATTATTTTTAGTTCAAACTACCTCCATATCAGACTTACATATTCTACACGTGACATAAACAGTCAACATTAACACCTACGCCACGAACTGATGAAAAATATGGGTCGAGCACAATAGAAAAGCATGAACAAGTTAAAGATACCTATCTCTCACGAACTTAACAGTTACTCAGTCAAGCTCCACTTACTACGTTGTCAGAAAATGTGCTTCAGCACGATAGAGAACTGCGGACAAGACCTATATAAAGAAAAAGTTTCAGAAGAGATAAGGACAAGGAAAATATACAAGAAAGACCAAGAAAACTATATTTTCTAGATTCTCAAACACTAAACTTCTTATTTATAAGATCAAGAATCTCTAGTTTAAGAGATCACTTATAATAAGATATCAGCCTCAAGCAATAAAAGTCACTGTTACTAAAACCCTCAACTCGAGGTCGTAGTTTTTTTTCCTATTCAGAGGTTTTCCACACTAAATCACCTGCATTATTTCTTAATTCACATTAGTTTTTTGTCATAGGAACATTGATGTAAGAGTTAATTCCGAGCCATCTCGAGCTTACGGAATTAGGCCATTACAGTCACCATTGTAGCATGTCTTCTTGAGATCGTCAGGTCGAGTTACTTCTTAGAAGGCCATTTTTATACATGAGATCGTGATCAGGAGTACTTACAAGGATGAATTCGAAATTGTACTTGTGTGTTGGGACGTAACACTTCAACTTATGTCAACGATACTGCTGCTAGTACAGCCTACTTAAAAAAAGGTCTACGAGTACCATTGAAAAATTAGATTGTTTCCAATAGTTTCCATGAAATCACTTTGATGGTTTTGCCAAATTTTCAGCAAAACCAAGTTAGCGGATGTAAATTATGATGCTTAAAATACATCCAAAAATGGAAAATAGATTGTCATTCCAAAAGATCTAAGAGCCAATTTTTTCACATTTCTTGAAAAGGTGGGATAGTTTTATCTACAAATCTGTTTTGGGGCAAAATTTACAATAAGGTGGAGTCTTTCCAGTCACTAGAGCTACAGTCAAAAGAAGTATGAGAGCTTTTGTGTTTAAGTAGAAAAGTTGAAGAATCCAGTTTGTTACTATGAAATCGTCATTGATAAAAACTATAACTACGTTATTACAGAAGTTAAATCACACTCTAAAATAAATTAAATTTCACAATTGCAAATTTAAGGGTTTCTAGAGTTTTACCACAAACACTAACAAGAAAACAAAAAAACTAAAAAAATCTTAACATTAATATATAGATAAAGTAGAAGCTACGTGGCCTCGTCTCGTGGGTATACGGCCCGCACGGCATGATTTATCAACTCTTCCCCTTAAGAAGAATATGACCACAAATTCTGCAGCCGCATATAATTATCCTAAAATACTGGATCTATCTGTGCAAACGACTTCCCGCTTTTTGCTTAGAATGGGCAACAGAACTTTTGGCTTGACTTTCTTCTAACTTGTTTGATTAGCTCCATGGCTAGTTCGAAAGTTTTGGTCACCCACAAGTCGTTATCTTTCAACCTGTTACTCGTGGTCGTGGATACAACCACAGTTCCTATCAACTTTCCCTATTTAAGAAGAGTTCGACAATGAACTCTGGCGAGAAAATCTGAAGAAAAAAAAATCATCCACAAATTTTAAAAACAGGAGTAACCATGAGCATACGATAGCTGCAAATTCTTCCATGGTACTTTCTATGCCCATTATTTCTAGTTTAATAACGAAACACAATCTTAAACTCGAAAAACATACTTCCGATAATAAGACGATTGTGAATCCTTCCATTGTACTTGCCGTACCCAATAACTCTACATGCAGAACAAAATACTTTGCCTAAAACCCTGTTAGTAATATTATTCAGATTCCCCAAAAATATGTTTATCTCCATACTCGAACGAGCCTCCATCTCTTGCAAAAACGGATCCACAAAGTTGAAAGAACGAACTAGAAACTCTATCTAATAAGTATCAATATACAAAACTATGTTCGATACACCCAGCTGAAAGAAATTACTCCCTCCTAGTTCCCAAATGTATCCCTACATATTGCCAAAATTAATTACCATCTCCTCACTTATTTTGTGAGCAATCTCCTACTATTTTGTTCTCTTCTCCAACTTTTCCATCGAAGTTCTATCAATCATGTCCGTTGTTAGCCAGGTCGGAACCCGCGATCCCTCCGCTTGATATGTTTTTGCCACTAGTCAACTATGGCAACCCCCAGATAGCATCAGTTCGACGTTCAATGGTGGTCGTGGCATACCCGCATCAAGTTTGTGGGTCTGTGACCCTCCTCTTTTGATGCTATCATCATTTGAATATTTTAACTTTATAAGTTATTGCATTGGCATGCCTGTGCTACTCAAAGGCATGCCCTGCCCATTACCTGCTGACACTATCCTCGTGCCTGTCGTACTCCACCACGTGTCCCGCTATACTATAGGCATATCCTAACCCATACCCATCATACTTTTCCCCGTGCCCTTCACATCTTTCCCAATGCTCTTACTCGTACATGCCCCATGTCGTGGCATACCCGGCATGTCATACCCCTGTGGCATACTCATGTCTACTCCCAAAAACCCCTGGTTGATTTTACCCTTAATTTTGCATCATCCTTGGACCTCAACGGTAATGGGGACCTCACTCTCTTGGATTCCAGCCACCATAGTCCTCAGATATCATTCCTCTGCCGTTTGCAACGTAATCAATTCCCCTCCAATCGCTTTTCAAATTCTTGAAAAGGTTATGGATTGGGGTTGGTCTTCTTTAGTTGGGCTTCCTGACAATGCGAAATTGTTGATTATGTGAACCTCTCGCATCAATGTCACAACCTCTTCATCGGATTATGACCAAAAATTCTTTTATATGTCTTTGTCTTTGTCTTTCCCACCTACTAGATCAATCACATGCTGAACCTTTCTCCCTCCATCGTCTCTTCATTGTATTTCATCTTTAAGCCATCTCTATCAAATTTCTTCAAATCCTCTGTCACAACTCCCACCTCTAACCTTACTTTTTCAAAAATCTTCTTCTCCCCTATTTCTACTTCATCTTTAATGGTGTCAACAAATTTTTTGTCACTATATCAAAACTCATTACGGCACGCAATTTGGCAAGCATCACCTCAAGTTGCTTAAACATCATTTTGCTTGATTCTGTTAGCTCTTTATTAGACTCTATTAGCAACTTCTTCATCTTCAATGGCATCAATAAATCTTTTGTCACAATCGAAACTCGTTACAACATGCAATTTGGCAAGAATCAACTTAAGTTGCTTAAACATTATCTTGTTTTATTCTGTAAGTTCATTATTAGACTACATAAGTAACTTGAAAGATTCTTTTACCATTTTCTTTTATCTTTTCTTTTCCATCGTTCATCATAAAAGAAAAAAAATTCATAGAAATCACAGTAGCAAACCCCGAAATCACTATTGCATAAAAGAAGAAATAAAATCTACAAAATCTTGCTCGCTCTGGTACCAATTTGTTAAAGACTACGTTATTATAGAAGCTAAATCACACTCTAAAATAAACAAAATCTCTCAATTGCAAATTTTAGGGTTTCTAGAGTTTTACCCCAAACTCTAACAAGTGAACTAAAAAAACAAAAAAGCTCCTAACATAAATATAAAGAGAAAGTAGAAGGTACGTGGCCAAGTAGGTAGATACCCCACGAGGTATGAGATATTAGTCATTTTGACCACTGTAGAATTGCTAGTCTGCACACTGCGCCCTTTTTACTGAACATCAAGACGAAGATGTTATTGTTTGCTTGAAAATTAAAATCTATTCTACATAAATTAAATTAGTGTGGAAATAAGATTGTTTTATTTCTTGTGTTGCTGGTTATTCATAAGATGTAGGAGACAAAAGGGGTAAAGAAAAATTGGAAGACAAACCTAAGAGTGCATAAAAAAAAATTGAAACAAGTGGTTATGGAAAAGCTAATTCCAAATCAAGGGGGAATTTCGCTTAAGGAAAGATGTGGAGTCAAAAGCTCTTAGAGATACAGGGTAATTCTTCGGGCAATTGAAAGAAATTTAAAGGAACTAGTGGATATCAAACAAGAAACTGGGATAAAGAAAAAGATACTCCAAAGGTGGTGTGGATGAGACATCAAGTTGGAACAAAGTTCTACTAAAAATATGACAGTTAAAGGTTGAAAAAATTATGGTAACTATTAGTAGTGAAACAAATATAGGTGCCATTTGAGATAGAGGTGGCCTTTACTAAATCTTCTAGCATGATTCAAGTTCTGGTTGGGGAGTCAAGGTTTCAGTTGGACTAAAAATCATTATGGTTAGAACAAAGGAAAGCCTTCTGATGATAATCAAAGCTTAGGTTGGAAGAGCGAAACGACTAATGTTGATGGTGGTTGGAATAGCAAGAGCTTTTTAGTGTATGCCCCCCCCCCCAGTAGTTGATATCAAATAGCGAAAGCCCACCTGAACTGGCTAATATTGTTGTCGACCCCCCATTTCAAAATAAACTAATGCTTTTACCACATTAATCTAGTTTAACTGGCTTTGACACCATATTTTATCTTGAAATACCTAACCTACCCTCAGAACAAGCTAAACATGAGTTAAACCTTTGAAATTATGACGTAACTGCCTCAAGCCACGTAATTTAGATCTATGTCCCACAATAAAAAAAATATCATTGGCTCTCTCACTCTCTCTCTTACTTCTCTTTTAAGAATACTCTATCTCATTCCTCATATCCTCTCTCTCACTACTCTTGCACAGTTTCTCAATCGAAATAGAGTGATGGGAGGAAGAACTAAAGATCAGGTAAGCTATTAATTCATAATTTTCTGGGTTTTTTTTCTTGCCATTAAAGCTTCATCTCTGGTTTGGAGGGTAAAGACAAATTGCAGTGACATAAAGTTTAATAAACTTTATGTTTGTGACAAGAGCAATGTTGCCAATTATGCTTTGAGTTTCATCCAGATGTGGAGATTTGTCCATGGATATACAGCATATGCAAGGCTCTTGGATGTAGTGGCATCATGAAACTAACAATTTCACATACTCTTAAAAATCCAAAGAAGAGATTCATTGCTTGCCAATACTCTAATTGTGGGTCTTTCAAATGGCTTGAGGATGCAATTAAAGAATCTAAATTTGAGGAGGGGACCTCATTTAGAGGGGAGGTACTATGGTTGTGGGGTGTGGGGTTATTGGTAGAAGGACTGCCCTTGGAGGTTTATAATTTGCGTTGCTAAAGGGTGCGGGGCCAAGAGGATGTTGTTAATCTCAGGAGCTCAAGGATCAAAGGGGGAGAAGTACCTCAAGTGTAAGAACCCTTATTGCTTGAAGTTTACTTGGCTTAGAGATACTATGAAGGCTAAAGGGAAGAGAACTTCTGAGAAGAAATTAGGTGTTGATGAGAAGATCAATGTCACTATGAACTTGAATAACTTTTGTAGTGAATTCAAAGGCAAAGAAAAACTTGGGTGAAAGTATTTAGAATGTATAATGTAGTTTGTAATATCTACCAATGAAACATCTAGCTTACATTCAATAAATAAAAAAATAGCCTGCAACATATATAAACTTGCATGGATCAATAACTATACTCACAAACCTGCAGCATTTATTAATATACTCACAAACCTGCAACATTTATGGCATAAGAAAAAAAGCAATCACTTTGAAACTAAAATACCAGTCACACAAGTGCATCCCACAAAAACAAAGCAATTACCAATACAATAAACATAAACACTGATATTAACTTCAATTGTCAAGTACATCCTACAAAATAAAATTAAAACATCAATCTAGAGTTGATAACAACTTAAACCTCCCAAAAAGATGCATGAAAGCATCACACAAAACACATAAATAGAGGCAATTGTTCATAACCTTAAAACATCACAAAATAAGTTTAGTTCTTAAACCATCATCAATGCTTCCATGTCTTAGCTTGATAAGTCTTCTTATGGGGATTTGTAACCCCACTAGTCTATGATCCTTGAGTTGAGACGTAAGAATTTGTTGCAGCTGACCTTGGTGGTTGAAATGGTACCCTACCTCTGCCTTTCACAGTACTAGCAACTTTTAAACTTGGTCCCACATTGTTTACTCCTCTCCCAACTTGTGTTGTTGTTATTCCCTTACCAAATGGTGCAGTGCTTTACATTCCTCCCCTAGTAGTACATGTATTGTTTACTCCACACCTTCAAGACTGAGTAGTAGCTGTACTTGCACTTTCACCCCTCCTAGACAAAATTGTGGTTGCACTTATACTCCTCCCAGATTGAGCAATGCCAGACCTTTCACCCCTACTAAATTTAGCATTGTCAGACATTCCTCTAACCCTTCCTCTTCTCACCTCTTAGGGAAGCCCTACATTTCACCTATGGAGTGCTCTGCTACTATCAGTGTCAACTATATGCCTATTTCTTGCCACATTAGGTCTTGCTTATTGTGGTGGGCCCTTGCAGGTTTTCTTGTTATGCCCAAATGCGCCATATTTTCCATATTTCCTTTGACTACCATGTTCTTCATCTGGATCCATGATTCTTACATACCTTGGCCTCCCAGGACCCCTAACCAAAAATGGGGACAAGACAACATATGAAGGCTGACAAAATAAAAATATATACTTTAGCACACAAATAATGCAAAGTTCTTGCTTAAAATAAAATAACATAATAAAATCCAAATACAGTATTACCATCCCCCATTCAGATGAATCATCCACGGCACGAATTAGGTCTTTGTATATGGCTACATAAGCAGACACTCTATGGTGCTCACTGTAATAGCTACACATCAGAAGAAGAACAAAACAATTATTTCAGCATACTAATAAAAAAAATTAAGAAAATACAAGAAGAATTTTTCAATTTAAAAAAGAATAGTTGAAGTAATACTTTACTTAATCAATCCAAGGATGTCTCATAGGAATCAAGGCACTTACTGCATGAGCACCTAGAAGTCCTGCAACTTGCAATTCTTTGTATTGGCATTCATGCCAATTAAGATTAAGCTTCCACCACTGGCTACTTTAAGAAATTGCCATAAAACAATTATCAATTGTTCCTTCAATCTTAAACTATCCATACTATCTAGACATCTTGGTTATAGGTGCCTATGCCCTAGGCACCAAACCTAGAAGAAAAGGCATGAATTAAAGTAATAATTTTTTAGAATAAAATAAATTAAAGTTATAAAATGAAACACATGTAGATTGTTACCTTCTTGTTCCATGTCTCTTACTTTAAGACTCCTGTCATACATCAGCTTCATCATCATTAAGTTGAACTTTCAGGATCCAGTTATTAAAGGACTTTGGGAAGTTGTTAGTTATGTGTTCACATTTTGAACTAAAATCAAAATGTGACCTGCACCAGTACTCATATGGCTCCCTATGTATCCACTCATATGTAGTAGGGGAATCCAACTTTAACTGATCAAGGAATGCTCATGCTGCCTCCCAAGATAGTAAATCTAAGTGTGTTCCCCTGTAATACTTCTTCATGCTTTTATACATATGGCTGAAACAAAACTTGTGGTTTTCATAGGGGAACACAATCTTCACAGCTTCAATCAATCCTTTTTATCTGTTTGAGATAAATGTTAACTTATGTTTGTGTAAATTAAGATAAGGTTGTAAAATCTATAAAAACCTCTCTCATGTTTCAAAACATCCAGACCTACAGAAGAAAATAGGAATTGGGAACAACCCATTGTTCTCATCTAAGCCTATGATAAACAGGCAAACACCCCCATACTTTCCCTTTAAAAAACAACCATCCAATCCTAGCACTGGCCTGCACCTAGTTAAAAACCCATCAATAGAGTCCTTATATGCAATGCAAGTAGCTTTCCACTGGTCTGCGTCAAGGTAAAGGCTACAAGTGGTTGTGCTCCCTGAATTATCTTTTAGCACTTGAATAGCCAACTCATGCATAATAATATGCCACTCATCATAAGATCCAACTATCCTCTCCATACAGGTAGTCTATGCATTCCAGGCAGTGTAGTACCTTATCTCAACAACAAATCACCCTTATGTTCTCTCGAACATCATAAGGCCTTGTTGCTCGAGCCGATCTAACAAGTTGTTCCACCACATTGGTCACCCATGCGCCATTGGCTAACTTGTTAGTATCCCCACCCTTTCCTTTGCAGTTGTGTATAAGATTACTAGTTCCCTTTAATTTTAATGTCTGACCATCAGGTATTCTCCTAGCATAGATCATCCACTCACAATCTTTATCACTGCACTTTAATCTCACCCTATAATTTTCATTCTTCACTTTGTAGAATTCAAACTTGTTAATAATTCCATAATGTTTTATAAACTTTATTGTTTCAAAGACTATTGACCACATTATTCCAATTTTTAACTCATCATAATTGACATCAGGTTTCTTCATTAACTGCACACCCTCTTCAACAGCAAATATGTCTTATATTGCACTTAATTGATTTTTTAAATAATTATCTACCCTATCTAGGTCCTCTTGAGTTGGTCCATCATCAGCTTCTTGGGAAGAATGAGTATTATAGTAACCTTCCTCAGCATCCAAATAGTCTGGATTAAGCTCTACCCACCTAGTCCAATCTTCAACTTTATCCACATCTTCTACAACATACTCAGTCTCAGTCTCTATATTTATAGTTGAACTCCGCCCTTCCTGTGTCATAAGTACATTCAAGATAATGCTGCAATCACTGTCATAGATATGCCCTAGCAACTCGTCTAATTCTTCTTCTGGAAGCACACTGGCTCTCACACTTTTCTTCTTAGGTACACTTGCCTTTCTACCATTCTTCTTTCTCTTGAACTTATCTTTTTTATTTCCTTACCCTTGCCCTTGCCCTTTCACTTTATCTTTTTTTTTCCTTTATCTCAACTAGTAGATTTGCCCTTCTTCTTACCCTTTTTAGCCCTTACCCCACCAGTTTCACCCTCATTAACATCAAGACATAGCCTACCCAACTCAACCTCTACATCATTAGATGGTCCTCTCAACGGATCAACATCTAGAACTTCGTACGGTACTCCACATATTTAAACTACATTCCTACTTCCAATTAAATTCTCTAAGTCCATAACCTCCACATCATTAGATATCCCACTCATATTTGTAGAAGTATCAGAATCATTGTATTGTTCATCATTCCTATCATCATCATCTTTTTCATCAGTGTCCATCAATCCTAAATCTACCTAAATATAGACATGGTGGAGAGAGGCTGGGTTAACCCCATGGTTTTCATCTAGTTCATCATCACGTCCTTTGACATTGATGTAAAAGTGTATATCCCCAACCCTTTCCACGTCACTATACTACCACGTTTCTAACAAATCTTTATCATTTTTAGCAGGGTAGTATTTTCCAAAGAATAGGGTACTAAGATCAATTATATGGCCTTGGGGTATATCCTTTTGTAACTTATGTATCTGAAACACATACTCCATGAGAGTAAGCAGTGAAATCTGATCACCATCAACATTAAGATGCCTAACTTGTACAAAGTATGAGTATACCCAATATCCTCCCATGGATCCTGCCACTTCTCACCCCAGTATAAAAACATATTTTTGATACTTACCCTGCAATAAATTAAAGCCCAATGTCATACATTTGTAACCTAACAACATACAAACCCTAACATGAATGTATAAAAAACTCAAACCCTAAAAACATACAAACCATCAACATACTCACCCTGTAATAAACAAATTGTCATGCCTAATTCTCAGACTTGATACAATAAAAAAGCACCTAATCCCCAGCATGATACTTCCCCAATTCCCCAACATAAAAAATTCCCAAATGAACAATATAGCTCTAGCTATTAACCCCCAAATCTCTAAATTATCTCAAAATTGAAAATTATATAATCCCCACTATCTACGGTTTCGGCTTTCATAACAAAATATAATTAGGGTTTATACATTTGGTTTGATGTAACCTAAAAATGTCTCTCTTAAGCAAACCCTAACTTCATAAGAAGAAAAAAATAAAGATTATGCTTCAGAACTTACATTGAGTAAAACAGAGATGACCTCCTTTTTTAACCCATAATATGATCACCTTCTACTTCAAGTGTTAAAGGTGAGAGAAAGATGATCTAAGTCTTCTTCAAGTTAGATAGTAGCAAGAGAGAGAAAATGATAAGAGAGATTAAGTATTAATGTGAAAGAGAGAATGAGAGATAGTAATGGTAATGGTGTAAGTGTTTGATGTAAGAGAGATGAAGAAAAGGGGGAAGGATGTTGTGGTTTCTGCTTATTTTACGAGGGACACGTGTCATCATCGCAATATCCTAGATCTTGACTAAATTTGGGCCATCCATTTAAAATTTCTTTATGCATGTAAGTGACACGTGAGTCAATGTGGACTAGTCAAACTGAGTCAATGTGGTCAAAGCGTTGGTTTATTGAGAAATGGGGGATCGACCACAATATTAGCCTGTTCAGGGAAGCTTTCGCTATTTGATATCAATTAGTGGGGGGCATACACTAAAACGCCCGAACAACAATTATGGATCTACAGAAAATAAATTAGCTAGATAGGGAAGTCACGGTAACGTTGGTGGATATCGATTAAACAACTTGAAAAACTGGATAGGGAAATCCAAATAAGCACCCCAACCTGAACCTTGGAAATTCTAACCCCCATGGACATCTTATAGAAATCTCTCCAGATAGAGATCAACATTCCACTACAGAAGATGACAATGGGAACTCAATTATTAGGATATAGATTAGTTTGTCAAGGGTTGGAAAAATAGACTACCGCATTAACGAGGATGAAATCAGAATTCCAAGCTTGTTGTGGCTAACAAAATATTGACGGAGGAAGTCGCTGATGAATTTTCCATTGCGAACTATTTTTCTAAATGTCCACCAAAAGATTGATTACTCACCCTTGTCTTCCTACCTCAAGTCATTCAACCATTTTTTGTCTTTTATAACATTAGCAATCGGGCACATGTTATCTCATACGTAAGGACCTGTCCCTCAAGCTGTGATAAACTCGAACTGGTCCAATACCAAACTCACGTGACATATACCATCAAAAGTGACACCTGTATCGCAGATTGATGAAGAATGTATCTCGAGCACTATAGATGAAGTAGAACAAGTCAAAGACACCTGTCGTCCACAAACTAGAAGTTGCAAGTCCAACTGCCACTTACCCCCATTTTCAAGAAAATGTGCTTATGCGCGGTAACGAGCTGATAGTGAGGTCTATAAAAAGGATAAGTTCCAGAGAAGAAGGGATCAAGTTTTGTTAGCCTAAAAGATCATAAACTTGTAATCAAACGTCAGCCTCAAGCAATAAAAGTTACAGTTACTAAATCCTCAAGTCGAGGTCGTGGTTTTTACCTATTCAAAGATTTCTACACTAATTACATGTGCCATTTTATTATATGAATTGTGTCATAGGTACATTTGGTGTAAGAGCTATTTCGAGCTAATTTGAGCTACTATGAAATTAGGCCCTTATATTTGGCATTGTTTGTGAGAAAGAATACATTTCTATGAAATCATATGGCATAAAGTTACTCAACGATCAGTTTCCTATCATTGTGACTTCTAAACGATAAGCCACGGGAGTCTAGCTTGATATTTCAGTCGAACCAGATCAGCTCATAGAATTATGGACAAACCTCTACGCTGAAACATAAAGGCAAAATGAGCTCGAGCTTCAGTTATTGCTTGACCGCGAGCTCTGCAAACAGGAACAAGAAAGTGAGCGTCCAACTCATTAATCAAAATTCAAGCGACATGAAGAACATATAATAATGATTCAGACAACCTTGCAAGACAACTTGCAAGTTCCCCTTCTAAGGGAACGTGATCAAATACCAACAAACTTTAGAGTTTCGGCACGCAAAAGATTGGGACCTCGAAGGGTAACTAGCAAAGGAGCTGGGGAAATTATGTTAACAATGCGTGAGTCTGAGATGGAGGTGATTCAAACTGGCGATAGCTCGACTTTAGGTGAGATCAAGGAATAGGACCCTACAATCGCCCCCTCACAACCGAAGTCACGAGTGGCTTTGGTTGAGAAATGATCTGTATGTAATTGGTATTTGGGTTAAAGTTCTAAAAAATTGAAATGGCGTAATGATGGCTTTGACTATGTGGAAGTTACGCGGGTTATGGGAAAATGACTTGTATTTAATGCGGACGTGGATGCGGATATATGTGACAGTTATGATTTTGAAGAGTTGCTTCTGTAATGAATGATGGCGCTTGGTATAACGTACCTACACAATAAATGTAGGGTAATAAAAATAGTACTTGAATCGAATCCTTGAAGCAGAGTACACTTGAAATTTGTAAAATTCTCTAAAATATTAAAATTAATGAAGACTCGGAGGATGGTCCTTGAAGAGAGGATTGAGTCTGAAATGCAGAGGTCGAAGTTGAAATATTTTGGTGACCAGTCCTTGGAGATGACGATACCCGCACCTGTTCCTCCGACTTATCAAGGGATGTCAAAAAATGAAGCGGTTGAAGCTGAAGAGGAATTCAATTGTAAGTGGAGATTTCATGTCGTCGTCTTGACAGGCGAGGAACTTTGGGCTTGTCTCCATACTCTTGTGGAGGACAAGGTTGGGGCTTCATATGCAGGGATAGGCATAACTGCAGGACAGTTATGTTAATTTCTTGTACACCATAGATTCTAAGGTCAGGCCCTCTTTATCTCTACCAACTCCTTGGGGTGGTGATTATAGGAGAGACGGTGATGGTAGTGGAGGAGTAAGATGAGAAGTGGGAGTCTTCTTCTGTATTTCCATCACGTCTTGGCGCTTAGATGACCTTCCGTTTGAAGAGTTGGTGCCAGCACTGAGTCTACTGCTTGTATAGTTTTCATTTGAAGTTCGATTAGACTTCGACCAAACTCATGTGAGGGAAGCTTTTTGTTGGTTCCAAATTCTGCTTTACATCTGGGTAAAAGATCACTGAAGCAAGACAAACTGAAGGATTTAATGTGTCGGAGTACCTGAATAACCTATTACTTGCAAAAGCACTGAAAAACTTATTATTTGTAAAATACCTGAAGTTGGGTGCTGGACAGATTAGGTCTCTGCAATAAACTTGAGATTGATCACTAAAAGACTTGTTATCTGTAAAATCAAGTATAATTTTATTTACATTAATAAAAAATTTCATCCAATTACTTGTGTTTAGGTAGATAAAAAATAGCTCATAGAATCAAACTGAAATGTTTGAAGGATGTATGAAATGAATTGAAGTTTATGAGTACCGAAAGTATTGTTATTGTAACATTTAAACAGAGATAAATATGTGCAAAATTTTATGTGTTGATGTAAGTATGATATGTTTGCGTGTTAGAAATGTGGGAGATAAAAATTGTTCGAAATCTCTAATTCAAAAATTTGAGCAAATAGAGGTCAATAGGAGAATAAATCTTGAAAAAATAGGCTCGACTTGAAAAATAATGTAACGTATGAGTTCGGGGGAAGGGATAAGTTCAAAAAATTTATCTCAAGATTTTTTGGGTTTCTATTACGAGATAAAAGGTCAAAATTACATTTTGAGGGGAAAGTGCTATACAAATATATATAAATAAAGGTAGTATTTATTTTTGAATATGGAGAAGAGATTATGATGGTGTGGACTCAATCTCGGAGAAGTCGTCATGCCGTTGAAGGACGATTGGCCATAAAGATCGTTGAAGTACGGGAGAGGATTTTAAGATTATTTGGTTTCACTGAGGAAGTGTCAGCTCGAAGGACTAGATGTAAGGGGTAGGGAACATGAGTGTGCCCAGTATTTCTATGAGGTATGCTTTCGTGAATTTGTGTGGGATCCTGCAGATCGAGAAGAGATGGTTGGATTGATTGTTGAGGTGGAGATCAAATTTAAAGATGGAATGATTGATGGAGGAGATCTGATCGGATGTGGTCGCTCAGGTTATCAAGGTTGCTTTAGATGTAATTATATGTAAAGTGTTATCCTAAATAAATGTAAGTGTTGTTGAATTTAACAGAAAAGTTAAAAGTCAATTTGATCCTCTATAGATGCAAATATTGTTTGAGACTGCTTTGACAAACAAATTTTGAACAACTTTGAAAATTTTGCTAGCTTTGAAAATGACATCGCTAGTACTATAAGTATAAGGAACAAGAATAGAAAAAATGCAAGAGCTTCTAGTTTTATGTAAAGCTGCTAAAATCTGATATCGTGGAGTGTGAGTCATCATGAGTGTGGGAAGGTCAAATAAAGATATGGAAATAGGAGATAAAAATATATTAAAATATGAGGGCAGGGGTAATGATGGAAAGGCAGGTTTATTGAGAAGGTACAAGACGTCTGACATGAATAGTGGAAAGGACGTCACGGTTCCAAAAGCGAGGACGGGTCGTGCGAGGTACAATAACTGCCAGCCGTTAGAGAGAGAAAAAATAAATAGTGCTTCGTCTTCATTATTTAAATGTTTTCAACTTCTAAAAATTTGGAGAGCACAGAGTGAAAAGCACAAAAAAATTATAGAGGATTTGGTAAGGATTTATCTGAGGGTAATCAATAGTCGAGGAGAGTTGTAGGCACTGAATAACGTAGGTGGTTATATAACAGCATAGTGAGGGAAGGATTTGACGCTACTACGGATTCTTATTCTGACACTAAAGGTTAGTAGATACATGTGTTGTATTTTTTACAAATCGTAATCTATTTTAAGCAAATTTCTAAAAAAATTACTATTTATGGCAGCCTATGATATTTGACATATAGACATAATATTTGAAAGATATGTTGCATATAAATGATCGATGTATATAAAATAAATATAGATATTTAAACCTGTATGTGGGTCGAACATGAGAGGTATTTGTGCAAGATCAAAACTTTGCCTTTAAAATTATAGTTGAGATGGATAGTTTACCTATTAACGAAGTTTGACCTCTAGTCGGACGGTAGAGTCTGATAGTGAAGTTGAAGTAGGATTGGAGCAATTTCCAGGTTTCCCTGGTAAATTGGTGGCCTATCCCCCTCGTTCAGATGTATTTAAAGAATTTTGTAAAGCCAAGGTTTTCATAGGAAGGAAATGGGGTAACTGCGTAGAATACGTTGGTAGGCTATTTAGGGGGTGTACTGTAGCAACGGGGGAGGAGTATTTTTATTTGTTGGCCGACTTGGAGGAAGAAAAATGAGATAGGGGTATAGATGAATCGATCTCATTAGAATATTTTGATGGGAGTGTTCAGAGTGACCTTTCAAGGGGTTTCTTGTGTTACCTGCCTCAATTAGAGCATGGGTTGAGTCTTCCCCTTACCAATTTGGCGAAGGGGATTATGAATACGATTGGAGCATGTCCTATTCAATTGAATGGGAACATGTGGGAGGTAATAAGTGTTTGCGACCATCTGAATAAAAAATGGGAGAATAAGAGGAAAGTGGGGAGGATATCCCCTGAGGATTTATTGTAGTTTTATGGGGTAAAGAATTATCACACCCGTGGTAGGGCATATTTTTGTGCGAGTGCAACTCGACGTCTCTTCTTAGATCATAATTCAGCAGGTTGAGCCTGGAATGACAACGTAATATGGGTGAAAGGTAATTGTCTTCTGAGAAAAGATGAAGAACCTTTGGATCTTCTATTTAGAACTGTAAAACAAAGTTAGTATAATAATGCATAGAGCATTATATTGATATGTGTGAACTGATAATTTTTTGTAGATAATAACAAATGCTATGCATGGCAGACCCAAAGTCCCGAGTGGAGAGGAAAGATTCATTGTTGGACGAAGTTGCGGAGGAAGAGGTTGAACTTGAACTTGTGTTGGAAGGACTTAGCCTTAGAAGAAAGAAGAGGGTTGGGAGTAAGTTGAAAAAGGTTTAAAAATCTCAATAGACCAGGCTGATGGCGGATATTGATGATGGGAAGAAGAGAGGAATTGGTGGGGAGGGTTGAACTAATATGGCCAAGACCCCTAGAATAGACAGTTCAGTTCAGCCAGAGTTTATTACATCGAGAAAATTAGCTCAAACGTTTCCAAAAAAATAGATGTTGAAGCGTCCGTCGGCCTCTGGTATCACTGGAAGTGGTAAGGTCGACGGAAAAGAGAAAAGGAGAAGGATCGAACCTTCGGGATGGTCGGGAGAAAAGGTCGCTGAAGAGCGACCTGCTGCTGAGGACGATCTTAAAGCAGTGGAGAAAAGGGTCAGGCAGGCGGTTCTTCATGGAGAGGAGGACATGAGCAGAATGGTATGTATTTATGTTCGATCATGTGAAATATTTAATAATTGCGTTTCGAACTCACGCTGAGGTCGATTTGTTTGTGAAGGTTGCTCGTTTGGTGAAGGGGATTTCGCTCAGAGTGGAAGAAGAAAAATCCGAACTGATGAAGGTGAGGGTCGAGCTTGAAAAGAAGGTAGCTCGAGCAAAGGCTGATGCTCTAAAGGAAGTAAAGAAGTTAGAGGCCCTAAAGGCCTCTCATACAGTTGCGATTGGCCATCTACAAGCAGAGGCAAGGGTGAATCTGGAGGAGGTGGAGGCAGAGCGCGAAAGGCTTGGGCGCCACCTGAGGTCGAAGGGATATTTTGAAGATGAGGTGGATGTCATTAAGGCAGACACCTATGTTGAGGAGGGTGATAATGAAGAATTGGAAGAGGTGGCGGTGGGAGTTGTTGATAGGCTAAACGGTATCTACCGCCAAATAGTACTAGACAATCAAGGGGATAACACCGAACTCTCGGAGGGTGAGAATGAGAAGGTGGGGTAGCAAAATGACTTTATATGAGTATTTCGGAAGTGTCATGTAAATTGTTGGATTTGTGCATATTGAATAGACTTTTGTATGCTGGGCCCCTTTTTTGTAACCCTCTTGTAGGCATTTAGAGAAATGAGTCTCAAAATAAAAGATCTAGAGACCAGGTTTGCCAGGGGAAAGAGAGTTCTCCACAGCCTTGTTGTCTTCGTAAGCAGAGCTGCAGGTTAGATCAGAATAGGTCTTCTGACTTGTATACTATATTGACATAAAACTACCAAGTAAATAAGATAACATAAAACGTAGAGGCATATCAAAAACTTGTTATCAGTTTTAGGAAAATAATACAAATAAAGCACGTAAAAAAATTCAAAATATTTAGATAAAATAGAATATCGAAAATATATACCTTAGACTTCGAAATATATGTCATGGAGCACCTATTTGAAATTTTACTTCGACCTTTAAGTCCAAAATTAGTTACACGAAGTAGATGTTAGAAATCAGATATCTTTTTCGAAATGAGATATATATATCATGCTGATAGGTGTTCTGAATTGAGCTGTATATAATGTATCTATTATTGTGCAGGTCAAATTGGATTCAGTTCGCTCGCGCGAAGTTGAGGCGCTCTAATGTAACCGAGAATTTGTGGAGGAGTTGGATAAGGTGAGGGAGGTGAATGAGGACAGAGAAGACCAGCATGCAAAGGTGCATTTTAAATTTGTTTAGGTAACCCAGACTTTTCTCGACCTCACTCGTAAGATCGAAGAGAAGGATGCCGAAATTGACAAGGGGCAAAATGAATTTGCAGAGATAAAAGAACACGCCGCAAAGCTTTAAAGTCAGATTGACATGCTGATGGTTAAAGGTAGGCAAGCTGAAATGGCTTAATACCATATTCAGGTGCTAGAAAGATCGGAGGGACAATCTTGAGCTGATCTTTAGAATTGAATAAGCGAACTGGAACGACTAAAGTAAAATATGAGTGATAAAGATACAACCTGAAGGTGGCTCAAGAAAATCTAGCAGCCTCGGAAGCTGCACCCGAACACTTGCATATAGCCCTACCCGCCAAGGATATGGAGTTTTGGGGGATGCGACGGAGGTGTGACGAGTTAAATACGAGGGTGGCACGATTGAAGATCGAATCGGCACAAGCCAACGCGCGTGTCAAGAAAGCCGAGGCTAGAGAGCGCTCGAGGGGGAGTAGAAATGAGGTTAAAGTTCCTCTAGTCCAAGGGGATGTAATTAGCCTGTCAGGTCACATTAGAGAGCTAGAAGGTAACGTAGCTTAAATTCAGGGGCATGTGCAAAAAGGGAATGCAAACTTATGGGAATGTCAGCACAAGTTGGATGTTGTTCTTATCAGTAAGAAGGTCTTGGAAGGGGAAATCAGGGCAAAGGTAATTTTGATGAAGAAAAAAGATGATTTGTTAAGGGATACTTCGGCCAGGAAAGAGCTGAATGCAGAAATCGAGAGACTTCAAGCCCAGGTGGTGGACCTAGAGGCCATTAATAAGACTGAATCAATGAAATTTGTCAAAAAATTGGAAGAGACTATAGCTTTTGATGCCTGGACAGAAATGGAAATGGCACATCAGAAGAAACTGTATGTGCCTTTGGAGTCACGCCTCGAGAAGGTGAGATCTCACTTTTCAAGAATCATTGTAGCTCATGCATCACGCGCAGACCTGTTAAAGTCGACCGTTACGTATTTTGTAGAGGAAGTAAAAAGACTTGAGTTAGAACAAAATACCTTGTTGAAGAGTTTGTCTGACAAGGGATGTATTTGTATAGTCAATATAGATCGAGGGAACTGTATGGCTTTCATGGAAACCAATTTAGGCCCTCGACCTGCTGATCTGATAGAGAGGGGCAGAGTTGTTGTAACTCGCAAACTGAATTCTAATCGACCTCCTGCTGAAGGGCAAAGCATGGTCGACATCCCAGCAACAGAAAGAAATTCATTGTAATGTTACCTAATGCATATTATCTCATGACCTAAGCGTCTTACAACAACGCTTAACGATAGTACCATTTAAGTTGCCGAGTGTTCCAAGGATTTGAAATGGGGATTCCCTCTTCTGTCATGAGATAATATGATCTCAGGCCTGAGAGACCTGTGATAATGAATGGACCCTCCCAATTGTCGGCTAATTTTCCAGTGTAAGGCTTTTTACGATGTTGTGGAATCTCTGTAAGGATGAGATCATTGATTTGGAAGGTACGGTTTCTGACTCGGCTGTTGTACAACCTGGCTAATATATGATGATATCAACCTAGGTTAGTGATGGCGCATTTCCTGGTTTTATCGATCATATTATGGTTGCAAGCCAATTCGAACTCATTTTCCTCGTCAGTCAGCTCGAGATCTCGAACTGGATGATGGTATTCAGAAGGAATGACGGCCTCAGTGCCATAGGCACGAAGAAATGGGGTGCATCATGTTGACTATCTGGGAGTGGTATGATATGCCCATAGAACATGAGGTAGTTCTCGAACCCAATTCCATTTTTTTCTGTGAGTAAAGCCATTTTTTAAGCCATTCACGCTGGTTTTGTTAATAATTTTGTCTTGGCCATTGCCTTGAGGATGGTAAGGATTGGATGGTGAGTGGATGATATTGTGTTGGGTGAGGAAGGTTACTATTTTTTTCCCACAAATTGGGGCCCGTTATCGATACAAATTAGGTAGGGGGTGCCCAAACCGAGTGATGATGTGTTCCCAGACAAAAAATATGACCTCTTCTTCTCTAGTTCGACATAGTAAAACTGCTTCTACCCATTTCGTAAAATAATCGGTAGCTACGAGTAGGTAACGGTGGTTACCTGAAGAGTTAGAGAATTCGCCGATGAGATCAAGTGCCCATCTTTTGAATGGCCAGAACACCTTGCTTGCATGGAGTTCGAGCGCAGGGGTGCGTATCATATGTCCATGTCTTTGGAGGGTGTCACATCTCTGTGAGTACTCTTCTGCTTGCCTGCGCATGCAGGGCCAGAATACTCCTTGTGTAATAGCTTTGTTTGCTGGTGATCGACCTGCGGCATGGGAGCCAAAAGTCCCTTCATGTAATTTGTAGAGCATTTCATCTGCTTTTGGTTTAGAGAGGCACTTAAGGTAAGGCCCCATGACGGAAAAGCGGTATAGCATACCATTTTGATTAGTATAGTGCTTCGAGTTATTAATAAGATGTCAGTGCTCTTTACAATTTGCAGGGAGTGGTCCATTACAACTGTTGTTGACACTGAGGTAGGCAAAGAAAGGCTTTCACCAATCGTCGTCTCCCCCTTTATTGCCCCCAGTGTTGATCGTGCATACAGAAATGCAATCAATGTTGGGGGTTGAAATGATTTCGATCTGGATATATCGAGCTTCTGTATCCAAGACCCCGGTTAGATATACCAAGGAATCGGCGTGTCAATTATCACCTCGAGGAAGATAATCGAGAGTTTCTTTCGGGAACTTGCTCATCCTATCTACAACGAGTCCTGCATATTCGATCATCTTTCTATTATTATTGTATTGCTCAGAGTAATGGTAGACGATGAGTAGTGAATCTGTGTAAACTAAGAGTTCGAGGACATCGAGCTCAAGAGCGAGGTTGAGTCCATGAATGAGAGCTTCATACTCGATGACATTATTTAAGGCCTCAAAATCCAAGCGGAATGATTTCTTAATTCAGTCATTAGAAGGGGTAATCAAAACGATTTTGATTCCTGACCCTGCGGGTCCTGCAAATCCATCCGCGAGAAGTCTCCATCCCTTTATTGTAATCCATTCAGCTCGCCGTCAAACGGTTTGGGGGGTGGATCTTCAAGAGTTTCTTCTGTAAGGTCAGGGTCGAACTCCTCCCACTTGGGATCCTCCACTGGAAAATTTGCGAGAAAATTGGCAATGGCCTAACCCTTTTCGGAATGACGTTGTTCGAACTTGATATCATGTTCTCCCAAACTGACTGACCACTATTACACTCTCCTTGATTTTTCTTTCTTGGATAGAACTTCCCGAAGTGGGTAGTTCGCCATGACTTTGACTGAATGAGCTTAGAAGTAGTGCTTGAGTTTCTGTGAAGTGTAAACAAGAGTAAGAAGAAGTTTCTCAAGTTTATAGTACCTCGTTTCTGCTGGAGTGAGGGTTTTACTGATGAAGTAGACTGGTTTCTCAATTTTTGCTTCAAGGTGAATAAGAACCGGGCTGTGGGAAGTATCTGTGACTGCTAGGTAGATAATCTGTTCCTTATCATCTACTGGGGTACTCATTATAGAAGACCTCCCGAAATAGGTTTTCAGATCCTAAAAAGTTACTTCGCATTCTAGTGTCCATTTGACCTTTGTATTTGGCTAAAAAAAATTCCTCGTTTGGTTCAACTGCGGAGTAATAGGAATAACTAACAATAGCGGTCTGAAGATTTAGAGACAAGGCGGTTGATATCGACAATCTTTCCGACAAGTTTTTGAACGTCTTTTATTGTTTTTGGAGATGGCATGTTGAGAAGAGCCCGAATCTGATCTGGATTGGCCTCAATCCCCTTTCTTGCTGATGAGGTGGCCTAGAATTAGCCAGAATGTACCCCGAATAGACATTTATCAGGTTTGAGACGCATCCTGTAAGATCGAAGAATGTTGAATATAGTGTTGAGATTTGTGAAGTGATTGGCTGACTGTACGCTCTTGCATAAGAGATCGTCGATGTATACTTTAACAACTTTCCCTAGATGTGTTTTGAACATAGTAGTCATCAATCGTTGATATGTGGCACCCGTATTTTTAAGTCCGAAGGGCATGACTTCGTAGTAATAAACACCTCTTTTAGTGATGAAAGTTGTATTTTCTAGATCGTATTCCAAAAGTAGAATTTGATTATACCCCGAAGCAGCGTCCATCATAGATAAGAGGTCATGGCCTACTGTAGAATCGAGGATTTGATGAATATTGGGAAGAGGGAAACTATCCTTTGGAGTATGTTTGTTCAGATCAGTGAAATCTACGCAAACTCGAACTTTTCCATTTTTCTTTGAGACAGCGACAATGTTGGATATCCAGCCTGGATATTTGGCTTCTCGAATGAATCCCACTTTGATTAATTTCTCGATCTCAGTGTTAACTTTATCTCAAAGAGGAGGAGACAGTCAACGTTGTTTTGGTTTGACCGTCGTGGCGTTGATGTTTATAGCTAATTTGTGACATGCCTTGGTCGGATCGACCCCAGGCATTTCTTCGAAAGACCACGCAAAAACATCTCGATTTAGATGCAAGAACTGAATGAGAGCATCCTTTTCATGCTGAACCATCTTAGTACCAATGAAAGCACCTCTGCTAGGTCCATTAATGTTGATATATTTTATGGGTCCCTCCGTGGAAGGTTGATCGTTGAGGTGAATAGCTTCCTGTAATTATTATGCAGTAAATCTGTCAGAAGTATCTAGGATAGTAAAGACGGTATTTTTACAAGCTCAAGAGAGCTTCTGACTACCTCTGATCTCATAAATACCGTTGTCATATTTGAATTGGACTACCTGATGATAGGGGAAGCGATTGCGTCCATGATCTGAATCCAGCAGTGGCCCATAATCCCGAGATAACGAGATTTGGCGTAGATGATATAGAAAACAACGTCGATGGCGGCTGGTCCTACGTTAATAGGTAAAATGATTTTTCCTACTCGTTCTTCCCTGGATCCATTGAACCCACTGATATCGATGTCACTCTGAATAACTTGGTCGGCCAAACTCATTAGATCGATAGTGCTCTAAAAAAGAATCTCAAAATCGCTTCCAGTATCGATCATCATCGTGTGCATGATAAACTTCTATATTTTGAGCATTATTACTAAGGCATCATGATATGGAAATTTGACATGGCTAGTATCACAATCTTCGAAGGAAATCCTGAGCCGGCGATTGCCCGACTCAGAAAGAATCTTGGCTTCTTTGTCTTGAGGTGTGAGATCGCGACATTCTGATAATCTCCTACTCTTTGATCTGTTAGAATTTGTGATCTGATTGATTTCGATCATGTTGTTAGGGTGCATATGTTAAACCTGCTTCTCCTCAGCTTGATCATTGGCCTGAATAACTTTAAGCTGCTTCTTATAGCTGTCATCTTTGTATGATTCCAGGTAGACAATATATTCGAACAGCCGTCCCTCTTTAAAGATGTATTCGAGCAACCTTTGTAAAGCATAGTAATTGTTAGTAGAATGATAGTGTACCTTGCAATATAGGTAATATGGTCGACTATTGATTGGTTCCAATGGTTGAGAAACGCGGTAGAGCTTATCCTTCAAATGTAGTGGAAAAATTGTAGAGATTCAGACATTTATCTTTGTGAGGATGGGTTTGATCGGTAAACCGCCTTTTTGAGGGTAGCCAGTATTTCCCTTGGTGCACTTTTAATCTCCATGTTCCTCATTTGGTTCAGTGGTTCGATCTGTAGATAGGCCTTTAGTAGAGAGGAGGGATTTAGTAGATTTTTGTCGCTCAGACATCATCCTCTCCAGGTCGACATAACTGTTGAGTTTGGTGATCATATCCTCCAAGGTCGTAGGTTTGTTAAGGAAGAGGTGTTCTTTAGCCTTGCAGTCGAGCTAGAGCGCGTTGGTGAAAGCAGTAACAGCTATTTTCTGTTCGAGGTTATCCACTTTACGTGCGAGCTCTAAAAATTTCTTTGCAAAATCCTCGAGCTTCTCTCCGTGTGACTGTTTAAGACTGATAAGATAATACAAATTCTCTTCTTTGTCCCTATTGTCAGCATATGTCTTGATGAACTATTTCTGCAGCTGGTCGACTGTATATATGGAGTCCTCAGGGAGCGAGTGGAACTATCAGAGTGGTTCCTCATGTAGACTTATGGCGAATAGACGACAGAGGATGTGGTTGAGGCTGGAGTATAACCCCAATGAATCACGGTACTGTTGAATGTGCTCCTTCGGGTCGGTACCTTTATATTTACAAATTTTTAGAGTATGGAAACCTTTTGGTATCTCCATATCGAATAGCTCATTAGCAATCAAACTTCCTTGTAATTTTGTGATTTCGCCGGTAGTACCCAGAACTTGTGCTTCGATAAACTCCTTAATTCGTTGGTCTGTATGCCTTTTTGTGACGTAATGACATGTTGGTTGAATCGCTGGATGAGCAGGTTGTGGATGATAAGTGCCCGTACCTTCACTCAGACGATCTCGTGCTGGAACTTGATGTTGAGGTCGTTGCTCTTCCTCCTAATGGACGGAAATTCAGTGACCTTGACTGACTTCGAACTAAACTTCACCCCCCAAATGTATGGAGAGTTATGGTTCGTGCTATAGATTCCTGGAAATAGCTTTACTGGCGACTTCTCGAGGTCTCAACCTTTCCCTTGCTGAAATACAGGAAGTCTCTGGCAACTGATCGTGACCTTTGACTGGAGGAGCCTGCTAGGTATTTTGTAGAGCCTCCAACGCAGTCTGTATTGTTGTCATCTGGTTTTCACGTCATTTAAGCGTTGTCAAACGAGCTTGCCGTTCTGTATCGAGCTCTTTCTCACGAAGCTCCCAATCCTTAGTTAACTGAAGTTCAAGCTTGGCATGTTTCTCTGTTTCGGTATTGAGATTCGCCTGTAACTCTGTAAGTTTCCCCGGCGCCATTGAAACATCTAGTTGGGTTCCTATAGCCGGTCATCTGGAAGTAACCATGATTAAAAGAGGTAGTGAAAGAATGCCATAGGATATCGTAGAAATGCAATCTTTCTTACAGACGACGCCAAAGGTAATGGCTAAATTTTGTAAGCTCAAAATGGTTTGGAATTCACTATTGTAATGTCCTGGATTTTTAGGTTTTTTATTTTATTTTATTAAGTATTATTATTATTATTCCTATATGTTACTCGTTATACATCCGTATTATTTCTTTTGTCAAGTTTGGTGTTAGATTCATTTTTTGTGATTTAGGTGTTTCGGTGGTTGTTAGATCAGAAGAGGTAGAGTTTTGATGTTAGGATCCCGTGGTTGGATGTTGATTGGGTGATGTTGTTGTTTCGGGTTGTTCTTGTCTTTTGAGGATCTTAGTGTTGTGCGGTGTTGTGGGTGGCTTAGGAGGATCTCAGAATGATTTTTGGAGTTTTTCACAATGGTCGTTCGAATGACTTGGCGTTACTATATATATTTCTTCACTTCTCTCTCCTCATTTCTTTCTCTTTCTCCAACTCTCTCTCTCAAACAAAACCTTTTCCTCCTCTCCTTCACTTCCTTCTCCTTCCTTACTTGAATTGGAGCTTGGAGAATCACCTTCTTCTACCGAATTTTAGCTCTTGACTCTCGTGAAAGAGAGGGCCGTCATTTTCAAATTCGGATTCATCGGTGGGTCGACGTTTCTTTACGAACCATAGCCACCACTTTGAACTCAGCTCTCTCTCTCGCCTTCAAGGTTTGTACTTTCTCTCTCGGTTGAGCCGTGGTTTGTGATGATTCGGGCATGGTGGCTGATTTTGGTTTTAGGGCTTGTATTATTAAGATGTTTGATGAGTTTTGACCATTGTTGTGATGGTGGGGTGCTTGATTTGGGTGTATCGCAGGTGTGGCCGGTGGCGGTGATTGCGTGGGTTGAATTGTTGGTGTTTGGGTGCCTAAAATTATGGGGTTTTCTTACAGCTGTTCGGTGGTATGATTGGGGTTTAGTGTGGTTGGGAAGATGAGATGTGGTGGCTGTTCTAGGTAGTAGTTGTTGCCGTTTTGGAGAGGGCTACCTGAGCCGACAATTGTGGCCGTTTTGGTTCAGGAATTTCTGCCGTAGTTGTTATTCTAGAGTAAAAGAGATGACTATTTTTACCCTCTTCGAACACCGGGTATGTGATTGTTGGGCGACTGATTTGGTGGGGTTAGAGTGGCATATCTTCATGTGATTGTGGGTGATCGGAGTAGCGCAGCGTAGAGTGGTGGACCGTGGGTTTCGATGCAGTTTTGTTACTGAATTCAGGTGTGGTGTTGATTTGAAACTCAGTTTCGGGCGAGGATCCTTTGTTGGAATTGTGTTTGGGATCCGGGCCTTGGTAGTGGCTGATGCTGTGGTGTTCCTGGTCCTTTCCGTGATTGATTTGGAGTTCCGGAAGTCGGTTCGCAGAGCACATTTCCGTTGGGGTGTTGTTTGGACAGTTTCGCCGAGATTGTCGTTCCGAGCGTTATTTTGTCAGGCGAGTTTTATCTTCCTTAATAACTAGACCATTATATTGATTTATGAGTTATTGTATCACATAGTTTATCATGTTTATTACCATGATTATGTTAGTATATGGGTTAATTGCTTATGACACATTCACGGGTTATCCATTTGGCATACCTTAGACGAGAGTATGTAAGGGTTTGATAAGTTAGTAAAACCCAAGTTAGTTGTATGTTTAGTTACTAGATAGAACCTGTAGGTTATGTTTAGTCATAGGTAGTTGTTCTCAGTTGTCATCGATGTGATGATAACTCATGAGATTCCTCTTAGACCGATTTCATTGAGGGTGGTTATCACGAACCTTTTCTTCGTTGAGGCTAATAACAAAATCATTTCTCAGTGTGTTGCGACGCCTCAGCGTCGCTATATTTATATATATATATATCTTGAGTGTGGTATTGTTGGTTAGTTATTAGGGTGCCCCGCTTGTTTCAGGGCACTAGTAACTAGGTTTGACGATTAGTAGAGACTTATGGACGGCATATGGTTTAGCCGCCATTTCTCTGAGATAGTGTAGTTCAGAGACTATAGTTCTCATCTTATAGTATAGCACCTTGGTTGTTTAGGTTGCTGGACTTGGTTCCAGGGTAGTCTTGGGGAGACATAGCTTTAGTAAGACATGGTCTTCGACTCGGAGCTCGTCCTCTTGCCTGCTATTGCTTCGATTAGTCTTAGGACTAGTCTAGGTATACTCTGTGTTCTCGAGGCCTGGTCCTTGAGCATTGTCGTCGTGATTGGTGGTTGTTTGGAATGTTGGATTCCATGTGGGAGTGTGGTATCTCCTGGACTGTTAGTTGTTGGTGGTGAGCAGACGACTTGTCCGTTGTGGTTGGTCGTGGATGTTGAACTTCCGATAGTTTGCCTTAGGATTGTTTTCTTATCGTGTTGCGACACTTATTGTCCTCGTGATTCTTAGAGCTAATAGAGCTTACTCATAAGCCTTCCTTCCCCGGGATGAGGCTGTTAGGGCTGTGTTCCCTTCTGTTATCTAGGAGGCAGCGATACAGTATAGCGCAGTGAGGTACGTGGCAGAGCCAGGTGGTTTATGAAGTTGTACGTCACCCGAGATGTTGGAATACGGCTGAAACCTCCTGTTGAATCCGGTTCATGTACATCCGTGTTGGAGACTTATGTACATGATTATGAGGATTGTGAAGCAGTTCTATTATTGGGGATTGTTAACTACTTGTTGGACACTTGTAGGTCACCCCATGAGTACTAGTCTGCGTTGATAGCTAGAGTACTGTAGTATTTGATGGTAATCATATCGCTTTGAGGAATCTTAGAGACTGATGTTGTTTAGATGTCGTGACGGTTAAGTTGTTGTTTCATCTAGGTTTAGATGCTGCAACTGAGTCACAGGAGGGCATTTGTGTTAGTTTTGGTTGCCACGCTCTCAGGCAGGTGGTTATCCTATTGTGTACTGGCTGTGTTAACAGCAGTTGTGTTTTAGTCCTTAGGATTTTTGCTCACATCCATAGATAACATATTCTTTCCTTATCTTATTGTGATTTGATACATAAATAACTCCGCATTGGCTGACCCTCGAGAGGTTCAGGGATTCCTTAAATCGGGTCAAAATAGAAGGTGGGTCCAGGATGGATACTATTATATCTAGTCACCCATTCGGGAGTGTGGGATGGTATGAGACAGTATTTACAATCTGGTATAGGGATTATCCTGGAGGTTGAAATGCCTCTGAATGTATATATAGTTCGGACGTTGGCTCCGTAGGATTTGATAGATTGAGGTAATATCCTCATAGTCTGGTCAAGCTAGTACAGTACATCGTACCCTTGTATCCAACCATATCCTGTAAGATAAATCATTTTTCTGCGGTTGTCAGCCCACTTTAGTCTTGGGGGCTAGCCCTTTGGGTTGACATCGCTAAATCATTATGCATCATCATCATCAAGCATATCATTGCATCTCTGCATACCTCCAATTCGTAGGTTCTTCTGATAGAAATCCTTAACCCTTTCTGCATTATGTTTAATATAGAATCTTCTGCACTTGGGATAATCGTAAGATTATCTCTCTCCACCATATCATCACATAACATATCATTGCATTGGGATAATTATGGGATTATCCTAGTTCATCATATTCTTCTCCTCTTATTTAAATTCCTCTTCTCCTAATTGATTTGCGGTGTAATTAGATTCCTCTTCCTTCTCCATATTCCTCTCCTCTCTACATCTTTTCCTCCCTCTTCCGTATCTAATTAAGTTATTAGGTTAATTAGTCTGGTTGGCTGTTGTGAGCTTTAGGCTAGTATCTGGTTGTGGGTGACCTCGCTTAGCTTGTAATAGCTTTGGGGTTGTGCCTAGTTGGATTTGAGTAACCCTGTTAGATTATTATGAGCCGAAGGTGTTTACCCTCGTGTGTGATTATATTCCTGAGATAGGTTGGTTGCTTGTGGCGCTGAGTGCCGCAGTAGTGATTAGAGTGTAGTTAGTAGTCCTTGGGACTGGAGTGTGGTCATGGTCTTAGCACTCCTTTGCTCGAGATGTATATATACACTTATAGTATAGTTACATATAATCATTAGTCTAGTTATATACCTATTAGATACCTATTAGTCATCCTATATATATTTATACATGTATATTGTTTATCGTTAAACATTATTAAATGCTATTATCATTAATATTTATATCGATCTCATTGGTTAGTATAATCATTTAGTTATTCTTGGGAGTTAGTGAGCTCGTTGTTTGCTCACTCTCGCATCCATCAAGCTGTGATAAACTCGAACTGATCCAATACTAGACTCACGCAATATACACGTAACATACACTAGCAAAAGTGACACATATACCACAAATTGATGAAGAACGTGACTCGAGCACTACAGATGAAATAGAACAAGTCAAAGACATTTGTCTCCCATAAACAAGCAGTTATGAGTCCAACTACCACTTACCCCCATTTTTAAGAGCTTATGTGTAGTAATGAACTAAGAGTGAGGTCAATAAAAAGGATAGGTTCCAGAGAAGAAGTGACCAAGTTTTGCTAGCTCAAAAGATTATAAACTTGTAATCAAACGTCAGCCTCAAGCAATAAGAGTTACATTTACTAAATCCTTAAGCCGAGGTCGTGGTTTTTACCTATTCAAAGGTTTCCACGTTTGTGTTATTTTATTATATTAATTGTGTCACAAGTACATTTTGTGCAAGAGCTATTTCGAACTACTACGAAATTAGGCCCTTATAGCGTGTGCCTACATTAGTTTAAAATTTTGTTATCTATGTTGGCCAATTTTAAATTATTATAAGTGATTATCAAAATGTTAAAATTTGAAGTGGTGGTTTGTGAGCATGATCAAGGTGACATGATGATCAAAATGTTAATGTTTACTAAAAACATGACACCAAAATTTGACCCAAACATATGATATGATTTGTGTTTAAAGTCCATTGTTCAAATACATTTTCTGCAAGCCCATCATTTTTTATACCATACCAATGTTTGTACATGGAGGATATGGGCATAAGGAAGTTTTGGTATTCATTTCTACTTTGTATTAACCAAAGCTCATTCAAATTAAACATCTCTTATATAACATTTAAAATCTAGCAAAGCCCACTTATACAAAATGTCCAAGGGTTGCATGGTCATTACAGTTTTGTGCTTGGAAAATGAAAGTTTTGGTCTCCAATAACTCCATTCTTCTCTTCCTTATATCAAAGCTAGAGCCTAAGCTTCACTTTCAAACACTTGAATAAACAAAAGTAACTCATTAAAGGTACTATAATCTCTTGAAATTGTCTATGTTATTTACTTGCTTGTTCTTTTCTAATCTAATAGGATAATTTATGTGTTTATTTAGAGTTTGGCATGATAAGGTTGGAGGTAGGGATGTCAATGGGTTGGATAAAATCCAAAATCCCATATGAAAATTTTGAATTTGGATTTAACCTTTATTATTTCAGATCAGGTATGGATGTCAAATTAGGATTCGAAGTAGTTTTAGATTCGAATTTGGATGTTAGCCTATCCAGTCCGTTATGCATCCAAATTCGATTTAGAAGAACTAATATTTTAAAATATATTGTACATAAATATTACATATATTTTTATGTTCATAACTCTCATTAGAAGTTTCTATAGAAAATCTAATTTAGTTATCAAAGTTTATTAATATCAGTTTTGATTCTATTAAGATTGTCTTGCCTTGCAATAATTACTTAATCAAATAATTACTATTGTGTAAATTATTCGAATTTTGGATTTGGATATTCAAATAAGAATTAGAATTTGATTGGATTTGGATAGGGCTTCTCTTATTTGGATTCAAATTGAATTTGGATTCACCTGGTAGAACATCAAATCATATACGGATTTGTATACATCTATTGATAGCCCTAGTTGGAGGGTTCTTCTACTAAAGGTTCTTTTACTATTGGAACAAATCGTTCTTCGAGGTACACTTTTCTCACATTTCTATTGTGATTTGATCCACCAACTCCACTTGCTTGAATTTACGGATACATTGTGGCTTATCCTTTGGTAAATTGCAATATTTTACACCATGGTAATCGCTTTTGCTGCCCTTTACTTTTGTTTTTGCCGTTATGCTTAAGAACCATTTTCTATCAGGTTGTAAATTGTATCCTTATAATTGTGTACTTGTCCTTTTGGCCTAGCTTACCTTATCTTTCCTTCTCTTTTTTACTAATAAAAGATAGTGTTAATTTGCTTATAAGCTACTTGTATCTTTGGGTTTATTACCTTATCTTAGGGACTGAGTTCCACCTAAAATGTGTTCACATTATGGATGAAGGAAAAATTGTTAAAAGTCTAGTACATCCAATAATACTTGGGTCCAAATGAAGGGGTTTATCTGATTATTGTTACCTCATATAAACCCAACTCAATATGCATGCAAGTGAAAACATAAACACTGGATCAAAACTGTTAACTCCCTATTAGTGAGATACGACTGCAGCAGATTCTGATTGAGGTTGATGGCTGTTAAAATCTTCCCAGTCAACTTCTGTCAGAATTTTAAACGTATTTTTTCAGCTAATGGCGCCGTATTTTTTCAGCTTTGTGGAGCAGCAAGCGCACGGTAGAAGCCATATCTGGGCCATGAAGTTTCCTTGTTGGTTAAACTCGAAGTGACATGAATAAAGATTTGCCCTGCCATTAAAAGATAAATACTTAAGTTTAATTGAAATTGTAATCATGGTTCAGACATTGGAAATATTGATTGCTGAAATCTAGATTATATTACAATTTGCACAATATATAGATCCGATAGCATATGGTAAATATAACACACTGTATATTTTAAATATAGAGTGATTTAGGAACTTCTGATGTTCTTTAAGCATCTCCCACTGTTTTTGCAAGATAGAATCCTGAAAAGGAACATTTTTAAGAAATACAAGTCATAATTCCCCCGAAAGATGGAAATGTTAAAAACTCCCAGGGTATGTTTGGTAGCCCCAAAAAATGAGAAAATAAAAGTTTAAAAAATGGTTTCTCACTTTGGGTGTTAGGCAGCAAAAATATAATGAGAAGTGTGTTTTCTCATAAAGAAAATATAGGCCAAAAAAGTAGGAAACAGTTTCCTGAAAAACATAGTTTCTTCTGGAGAAATTGTTTCCCATGAAATGGTTTCTCAAAAAAACAAAAAACTTTCCAAACACGCCAACTATGTTCCTTAAAAGCAGAAAATTAACATCTATGGATCTATTGTGCAACCAACCAAACACGGAGCATGGTCTGCTTCCCATTATGATCATATACAAAATGTGTTTAGGAAGAGAAAATTAAGGGGGGTTAATTGCTAAATGATTATTTGGAAAATGCAGTATCCTGGCATCTATATTTTTAAAACCAACCCAGCTGGCCTTTCAACTAGTGTGGCCTTCTTCAAGTACAACATTGAAATCTCCGCTCTCATAGGTGACAATAAAGCTTAATAGAAATTCAGAAAGTTTATCTTCCAGTAATGATTTACCTTTAGAACTGTAAATGGCAGACCATCGTATATATTCACGTAAGAGAATTACATGATAAAGTAGCTAGATCTAAATAATGGAAAAAACATGAGACCTTTAAGAAAAATAATTAAACATGTATTCAGCGGTGCAAGTAAGATCAGAAATAATGAAGAAATGAGGAGGCAATTAACTCAGTTTCAAGAGTAAACCAGAAATCAGAATTGTTGGATCCAACACCACCATCAAAGCACCGTTATACACCGACTAACTATCCAAAAGTCTAACCTTTATACAGTAAAGACGAAAATATTAAATAAGTTACCTTCCTAAGGTTGGAAGCAATGGATAGAGAGCAAATCTAAAAGTGTTTTATCAGAATTCAGTACCAAGTCAATGCCATCTTTTAGAAGCACAGCAGCTTCCTGTTTCAAGAACTTATGAGAATTAGCACGTCTTTTTACGTATAAACCCCTTTTGAATAAGAGTACCCTCAATGTCCTATGACGTTACGTTAAGTGTAGCATATTTATACCAGCTGACCACAATATGGATGCTTAATTGCTTATCTTATCTTTGGCCACCTCACAAATCAAATGTTTTGCGTGAGTATCCATTAGATTTAACATTACAATACTAAAAAATACAAGCCTTCAAGGATTTAGATCACTCAAATATCCTCTATTTTTGCGAGGGGTTTCAAAGATTATGCTTATATAAATAAAGTCAGACTTTAACCAAATAAGAACAAAATCCAAGAGTGTGTAGATAAAGAACTCTACCTCCACAAAAGTTCCTTTTGATTTTGTGAGGATACCAGCTAATTTCCAATGTTCACCCAAAAGCTTGATTAACTCTTCCGGTGGAAAGGCTCTTATATGTTGACCATTCATTCACCTTAAAATCAATAGACAAAATGAAAAACAAAACAAACTATCCGAAAACAGATGACTAATGGAAGAAAAACTAACTATAGTCCTACAGTATAAAAATGTTCGGTAATGTACATTAACAAACCAAATATCACCAGCTCACAGTTGACAGCAGCATAAAAGTTATTATCATCATCACTATGTATTAGATGCATTACACCCATTACCTTTCTCAAGAGAACAAAAATGGGTTAAGATAGTTTCTACTATGTATTAGGATCCAAACTCCACCCATCCACAATAGAGATCTATGAAATGATTATGGGTCTACTCAAGCTATTTTGCCCTACATATTTTTGACTCTAGAGCACCCTCACCATGTCTAATAGAAATTTACTAAGGGAGAACAAATTTATCAATCCTTTCTGCTAGAAAAGTTTCTCCAAACTTGTTATGTCTAACAGTATTACAGATTTAGGTACACATGATTAATAAAAGTTTGGTTGCTATTAAAATGGGTTTGAACGTCTAAAGAATTGTATATTTAGATACACAAGTTTGCTAAACAAAACATATATCAAGGTTCAAGGTAAATATTAATGTATCTGTTTGAGAGTTTACTAGTTGAGAAGAAACAATCCATTAGGAATACGTCTCTCCATCAGTCCATTGAGATTCGAAAGGTGCAATGAGCTACATTCTTCCATTGTCTAATACATGATGGTGTGCCAATCCAAGAAGAAAAGTGGAGGAGCCTTATATCTTAAGAATAACACATGATGGGACACACGTAATAGGAAAATTAGCTCGACGGAAGATTTCCCAATGAATAAAATCAATATATAACAGCATGGTTTCCACTGGAATAATGGAAGTAGCGCTAATATATTTTTTTCTAGAGAATTATAAAATGCATGCCTGACTCAATATAGGAGGAAACTTTCTTTACACATTTTTTGAAACATATAAGTTGTGATAGAAAGTGTTGGTTAGCAGATACTGTAAAAGCTTTTACCAAATAAAATGATCAATAAAACTTATAGTTACACGAACTTAATCTCAAATATTGATATTTTCTATGAATATGAAAGATCCCCATGAATTTAGAATGTTGGTGAAATGTATGTCCAACTATTCAGTAATGTAATAAATAAAAGGACCTACAAGAGTACCTTGTTATAGTAGGACGCATTCCTAACTATGTTGAAGGCAGCTTTGACGGTTGAAGGCTGCCCTTGTTGTATCCTGCACGCGTACATGGTGCTTCAACAAAACAGTAAGTCTCATAAAGATGAAGTTAAGCGTGTTTCAATAATGGAACTGATAACCCTCTACTAAGTCATTCAGTGCTAGTAAGGTGACAATCAAATGCAAGTTCCCAAAGTACCACATACAAAATGCAAATAATGTTCCTTATAGGTGCAATATTTCAAGGAACAGAAGATACTTTATACCATAAACATACCAATCTCATGCTTCATTGCAACCAAGCTTGGAAAGAATATGGTCATGTTTCTAGCTTTGTACCAAGAATAAAAAATCAAATTGGTTTATCCCAAGTCATTAAATTAGTTAAAAACAATGTAATATTCGTCATCAATTCTCTAGTATTTTCCCAAATCATTAAATTAGTTAGCAACAGGGTATAATTAATAAAACAAAGACATCAGATATCCATGGTAACTCACACATGTAGATCAAGATAATGGTGCACGTAGTCAGAGACAAATTGGGAATCTGCAACCTGCAATACAGCAATAGCTAAACTTTAGTCAGATTATGCAATAGAGAAAGTGTGAAGTAGCATTTATAATGCCAATAGAAGACATTTGATGAATAAGAAAAAGGACGTAGGTACCCTCAAATTTGTTAGCCTATATTTGAGATACAACAACAAAATTAAAAATAGGGTCTCTCTCAAAATCTGAAGTGAATGAGTGTTCCTCCACCGCTAAGGAGTTTGGCCAAAATAGGTCATATGCCTCTCATAGTGTCATGCCCTTGTTAAATGACAAGCATACTCTATTCTTCAACCTGTCAGCCTAATACTTAGAAATTTCAGTTAGCCTAGATATCTAAATAAGCACTTGATTGGTCAATCCGTCCATCATGAAAATGAACCCATATGTATCTTAAAATCCATCAAACATTTCTCTCTTGTCTCAAACGCTCAGAAAATTCATCAACCTCGGCAATTTTGCAAGGCTAAATTTTAAGTCTTGTAATATGCAACACTGGTTAAATATTCTTCACTGTTTTCTTAAAAGATACCTTGACTATATTAAGCATATTGCAAGACAATATTAAATATGAAATACCATGTTTGAAGGAATAAAGATCGTATCGGGAGGACTTATTGGAGTGGATGATCAATAGTACCTTTGTCGCGCTTAGTCCCAGACCAATATCCAGGGTGTTTGATAGCTTATAATACTGTTAGGCCTGTTAGTCGCACTAGTATTATTTACAATATGACTCTAAAGGGACTTCCAATTTCTTTTTTCATGCAAAATTCTTAATCATAAATTAGTTGAGGTATTTTGTATTCTAGTGTTACAGACTTACTTACAGGTAGGAGATTCAACCTAAACGTTAATTACAAAAAAAAAAAAAAAAATTTAATCTAGACTTAGCATCGCCTAACACCAGGCCAGCCAGGCCCGGCCCTGGGGGTGCAACATGGGGATTACCAATTGGTATTACAGAGTTCACGAAAAGAAATAAAAAGGTAAAGAAGGTAAAGGTGACAACTTTATCAATTGCAGAACCGATATATAAACATAGTCAATGTTGCACATGTAACCCTTTTGCAGTTACACTATTTATAGAACAAAATGTCGTCTGAAACAAATTATACCACTTAGAATGAGTTCATCTTTCTCAACTCTAGCTTGTCATTGTCACTTGCTCCTCCAACTTTTATCCATACAGACTGCTTCTAACTATCACATGTGCTCATGAAACAGCCCATGAAGCCATCTCCATTGCAATTACCACATAGAATATCCTTTTTACCTCTGCAAACAAAATTTATTAAAATAATAAACATCAAATACATCCTAATACAACACGATGAATGATAAATTATATCAATAGATTCAATATAACTACCTGAATAAACAATTGACGTATCTAAGGCTAATGATAAGTTGCTTTTTCCACTGTTACTTTTTATTGCATTGAATGATGACGATAATAGTGAAAAATTGATTATAGCAATGGCTAAATAACCAGAGCAGAAAAAATTGTTAATAAGATGATGGAGATACCTACAAAGCTAACATAAACCACCAGCTTTAAATTACCCATTGACGTGATCAACGGAATTCACCCCGTGACCTTTGCACTATGAACATGCCACGGCACCTGATAGATGGAAGGAAAAATATTAACTTATGTTATGATCTACCAATGTTGTACAGCTCTAACTCCAAAAGAACCCAAACATACAGTAGTTAAAAGTTTATCTTCAAGGAACACCATTGTTTTTAATATCGAAAATGAGACAGGCGATACATTGGTCATAACCTTCATCATGGGCAAACATTGTGTATGATAATTTAAACAGTAACAGCAAATATGTTGCCAGAAGTTAGCTAAAGTGAAAACACATAACAAAGAGTACCAAGTAATAATATAATCGTGGGAAAAGAAGATGTCTTGATTGTGTTCATGTGTTGCCACCAACATATGAATAACAACTTACAGTACTAAAATGTGGTGAGACATCAGCCATATTGATGCTGATGACAAATGTGTTTTGATCCTCCCAAGCCTTAAGGTTAACTTATGAGGATAGAAAGCCTAGCCAAGGTATGCCAAAAGTACTCTTTAAAATATTTAAAATATTGAAAGCCGCACATGAAAGATGCCAAAAAGTAGTTATCAGTTAGGAATTCATCAACCATGATATGCTGATTTGAAACAGTTTATGCCTGTATCAACATGTACCTCTAATTGACAAGCGAATAGATTGATTGCCCGGAGTTTGCTTCATTCTTTAACTCTAAAAGACGAGGATTGTGAATCACTCTTCCAAGGAAGAAGAAAATTAGGCATTGATACGTTATTCGGGAATAATGTTTTCTTAATATCAATTAAGATCTTATCAATGAGAGGGTATGGGCAGCAAGAAAAAGACCACAAATTTATTAAAAAGTGGAACCCTTAGGTCATTTTTCTTTCTAGAAACGTTGTTGGCAATAATAATGCATCTTTGATTTGAGATAGCAAGAGTATGGATTGGGCCTTTCTTTTACTTTGGAGTAGTTCTAGGGGATTTTTGTCAGTACTGCTTCATACTCTTGGCTCTTGGGTCTTCTATCCTTTCATTTTGCATGCAAATGCTCATGGAAATCTTACATCTTATTTCACCATTTCTTTGATGGCTCCATCCTTGAAGGACTCTCTTACTAGATTTAGTAAAGTGGCATCTTGCTGGGTTCTCTTTTTTAGCTTTACAACCATAAAATTCATAAAACTATTTGACACCTATAAGTTTGTCTTTCACCTTGCCATTCAAATCTAAGAGTTATATCTCATCTTTTGTTTACAACCAGGATTTCTTTAATTTTACCAGATCTTTCCCCATTTCTTTTATTCATGCAGACGTTTCTCTTTGCTCAGCGGGAGCGGGAGCGGGAGCGGGAGCGGGAGCGGGAGCGGGAGCGGGAGCGGGAGCGGGAGCGGGAGCGGGAGCGGGAGCGGGAGCGGGAGCGGGAGCGGGAGCGGGAGCGGGAGCGGGAGCGGGAGCGGGAGCGGGAGCGGGAGCGGGAGCGGAAGCGGGAGCAGGACACAGATCCTTATCAGGGGGAAACCCGAGTGACATAGTTTCAGAAATGTCAACTTGAAATCTTTACTATTTTTTGCAATTTTTCATACACAAACAGGGTTAAACAGGCTTATTCTATGCCCAAATCCATGTAGGAGTGTACTGCCCTTCATTTATTAACTACCTCCCTTCACTAAAAGCCAGTAATCCGGCTATTTCTTATAAAAGGCTATATTTCGGGGTAAATGGTCTTCATGACACTAGGCGAGTACAACCTGACCCCCTAGTGCAATAGGGGAGTTTATTCGGTCACTTATACCTTTCAAAAGATTAACAGAATATGCCCCTTAAGGAGATGGTCTACCTTAGTAGATCTTATTTAGTCAGGAACTCCAACCTGTTGATGCATACATTGTCAATAGGCCCTCGAGAAGGGAAACTCGTGTGCTCACTTATGACCATGGATGTTCTACGGCACCCTAATATCTTTGTGCATGAAATAAGATTACCTCCTGTAAAGGCTATAATGGTGTTCATCCTAGAAATACGTCATCGGACATGTAAACTAACAGTCCCCTGAGAAGAGTACAATGGTACCTATCCTACAACTATGCTATAAGGAAGTTATAATATGATGAACTATAGCATTTGTGAAATTTAACATGATGACCTATAGCTTGAAATGAAAATAAATACAGATCTCAGAATGAGAAATAAGTCTCAGTGGTGTCGATTGATTTCTTGTAGCTCGTGTATAACAGACTTAAGTAAATTTCTAGCCGACCGTGAAGAAGAAAATTTCTGACATACCAAATTTGTATAGTTCAAAAATAGAAAACATAGTAGTTGGGTGTAGCTTACAAGTCCAAGAATAAGAACCCTTATAATAAACTTCTTCAATGTAGTGCATCTCCCTTATTTTCTCTTTCTTTCTCTTTATTTTTTTCTAGTTGGCGCATTCGCGAAAATCTCCTCATTAATCCTCTTCAACCTCTAAGAACATCACTCCAATCATTCTCTCTTGATTTCTCTACTTCTATAACCTTCTCTAACTATCTAGCCGTCTTTGGCTTGTTCTCCATCTACCATCTTCTCTTTCCAACGCATACTTTATCAAAAATATATATAAAAAATGCTAAACCAAACTTCCACTTTTTCACCACCCTTATCTGACTAACTACAAACTCAATGTATTCACATCGCCGGTTTTATCTTAGGATATCCTGCTTAGAGCTTAGACTCCTACTTGACAACTTAAGAACTACATAAAATGTCCCACAACTATGTGTAGCTCATAACAATCCCCATTTACCATACCATCCTAATTATAAGGCGCATATTGAACTTCATTATTCTCTAATTAAAGAAAAATAAATTTTCATGGCTTTCAACATCTACTCTAAAAAAAAAACAATTCCCCATTAATTTGCATACCGTTTCCATCGCAATCACTGCAAACAATGATATTTACTTTCGGTGAGTTTAGTAATTTTATCAAACCCATTGTTGGTCCCTACAAACCCAAAAACAACAAATCAAAATCAAGTTACCCTCTCTAATCAACAGATTCTAAGTAACTTATAGCTTCAATCAATAAATCTTAGGTTAATCTGTCATACAATACAGCTAATTGTAGAATAAAAATAGATGATTAAGATATATATTACCAGTTGAGGTTCGAGAATTAGCACCCATAACAACACCGTCACGGTAGGTTACACCGCCTACAATTGTTCCCTCAGAATCCATGATTAGATGACAAAGAACGAAAATCTAAAAAAATCAACAATTGAGAAGCTAAAAAGCATAAATAATTAGAAATCTAACTTGGAGAAGAGATGTTTCGGCAATATAAGGGAGGTCAATTTTCGAATTTGGGTTCGGTTTAGAGGAAGATCGGTTTTAGATGAAACTTAAAAGAGAAATGCAAGATTACGCTACTACCCTTTAAGTCCCTTAGGTTTAACTTTGTATTTTAGAGGGGTAATGACGGAAATCCAATACTACCCTCTTACAATTTGAAATATGCCAAATGTGTAAAGTTATTTTAGATTATCTGACTGACGGGTATACTTTTTGCTCTTAGTGGTTATAAAGAGGTTATCTGGTAGTCCACCTGAAGCTTTTTGGGTTCTCTAAAATACCCTTTAGCTTTTTCTTTATTTTTAATTTGTGTTAGTTGTACACACAGTAATAAGATGGAAAAACAATAGGTATTTTAGGTAATATGAAATCATATATTTCCACTCCCATGTTTCTCTCTTTCTAAACTCCATGCATCTGTGTATGCTACCTGAAAAATGATCATTCTTGTAACTTGTAAAAAAAAAAAAACTATTTTATTCAGCAATGAGACTTTCAAGTGATCAAATTCTACGATGTTGTTCGAATCAAGGTGATCCAATCTACTAGTACTTACAATCGGAAAAAGTCTACCAAAAACACAAATATAAAACCAAAAGACAATAAGAAATTTACGTTGTCGGTCCCACCGTTTTGCGGTAAACTAGTAAGTTTGTATATGACAAGAGGTATATTAGACATATTAAAAAATAGTCTTTTTGGTCTATTTTGGTCGAAAATATCCTATAGCATACAACACATCCTCATATTGAGGTTATAAATATAGCATTTGATGACTCTTAAACTTGTGTGGAGGAATCTTATCAACGACCGAGTTGTCTTCTCATTCTATGGCTTTTCCTTTAGTAGTATAGATGTTGGATTTTCAAAAACTTAAAGGACAAAGATATATTTACCTCACATGGATTTGATCTCTTGACCTTTTGGTCATTTCCTAGAATTTCTTTTGATTACCTATTTTGCTTATGTCAGCCATGTGACTCTTGTAACCCAAATAATTGTCTAAAGTTTAGTCCCACATTGTATAGAAAATTGGGAATGCATATTCTTATAACCTATGGTGTGTATAATATGTATGTAAATGTGATTAACATAGAGTGTATATGTGTGTTAGTATGCAGGTGGGCTTTTATACCCTTAACACACTTGGACCTCTCTCGGGCTCCGGTGGGCCAGACCGGCTCGGGCTTGATTTTGGGCAATTGGCCCTTCTGGCTTGGGATAGGCTCACCCTATTCTTTTTATTAAAAAGTTATCCAATCAATTTTTTGGCCTGAGCTTATTTGACTTGGTTTATCTGGTGTTACACGTACACCCCAACGGCTAGTAGGGACCTGCTCCGAAGGAAAGACTCCCTACGTACTCATGACTGAGTTTTTACTCCTGCATATTAGAGTAAAATTAAGAGAGACGTTGTAAGGCCATGTTTGTTTTTTGGTCAAGGGTAAGAAGAGGTATGATTTTTGGAAACTTCTCTCCTTTGGCATGTTTTTTTTTTTTTATAAAAGTAAGCATTCTCTCAAGAAAAAATGAAAACTAGAAGTTTGGTTTGAAGTTTGGCCTACTTCCAACCTAAAAACTTTACACACACACTACTCTGAAGTTTTTTGGGTTGAATTCCAACCAAAAAACTTCCAGTTTGGCTTTGAGTTGGCTTTGACTGGTAGTTTTGTCACTATACCATGGTCTGATCGTTTCCCACCCTGTAAACGGCTTAAGTGGGGGCATTTTGGTCGTTTCAAGCCTAAAATACTCAAATTTGCCAAATCAAAAGTCACATTAACCTCAAATAAGCTAAATAAAAGCCCACCCAACGTTTTCCCCCCTCTCTTTCTCCCTCTCTCCCTCTCTCTCTCTCTCCCTCCCCCCTCTCTCTCCCTTATCTCTCTACGTCTCTATCTCACATCTCTCTCTTTATCCTCTCTCTCTCTTGCCTCTCTCTCCCACCTCTCTCTCTCTCTATCCCATCTCTATCTCGCCCTCATACAACTCTTTCTCCCTCTCACCTCTCTTTTTATCCCCTCTCTCTCTCTACCTCTTCCTCTCACCCCTCTTTCTATCCCCTCTCTCTCTATCCCATCTCTCTCCCACCCTCATGTAACTCTCTCTCTCTCATCTCTCTACATCTCCCTCTCACCTCTCTTTCTATCCCCTCTCTCTTCCACCCGCATACAACTCTCTATCTCTCCCCTTTATCTCTCTACCTCTCCCTCTCTCTCCCACCTCTCTCTTTATCCCCTCTCTCCCACCCTCATACAACCCTCTCTCTCCCTTATCTCTCTACCTTTCCCTTACCTCTCATCTCTCTTTATATCCCCTCTCTCTTCCACCCTCATGCAACTCTCTCTCTCACTCTATATGATGAATTATAAAGGAAAATGTGGTTTATATATATTTTTGATATTTTTGTGGAGAAACTTCTAATCTGTGGTCAAATTAGATAGTTCAGCCAAATAGACTAGTGAGAAGTTAAAGTTAGAAGTCAGGATTTTAAGTACAAGTTCTAACCTTCAGCCAAACGCACGCGAGTTTTTTCTAATCTTCTAACCTCAAAATTTCCTACCTCTTTTCTTCCTCTTCTTACCTCTTCCTACCTCTTCTCACCCCAAAAATAAAATAAACATGGCCTAAATGAAACTCTATAAAAGCCTCCTTCGTATTCACTCAAAATATAAAACAGATAGTTCATCTCTTTCTCCCTCTCTCTCTCTCTCACACACACACACACACAATTTTGTTTACAACTTTTACTGAGGTGTAATGACCTACTTTCATATTAGACGAAGTTAATGTCTTACACCCTTGAAATATAGAATTTTAGCTAAGAACTGAAAGTATCTAACACGAGATTTAGCGTGGAAAACCTTTGAATGGGTTAAAAACCACAACCTCTACTGAGGATTTTAGAAAGAGAGAGATGTTTATAGATTGCTAGCTATTAGAAAGAGAGAGAGAGAGAGAGATGTTAGAAAAAGGTCTCTCCAAAGATGTGTCAGAGAAACCCCCCCCCCCCTTAATTTATAGCTCTCTTATCCTTTTAATAGGTTTTATAACATGACCCTTATTGCTTTAATGAGGAACGTGACAATATAAGTCTTCATAATGGTCGAGTAACGGCTTGAGTAACTCTTCTTCCTTGTAACCGCTCCATAATATATTATAAATGCGTCACGTGTACCTTGACGAGGTCGAGTAAATGTGTGATAGTCGTATATTAAGGCCTGAGCTTGAGTTTTCAGAACTGGCTCTTACATCCAATCGAGCTGAATGTCGATATTTGGGTTTAGGTTGAGTATTGGAAATAAACTACTATATTCGCCCCGTCTCTGCCAAGAACACGAGAAGCATGATGAGCGAGTGGTGTTGGTAGAGAAACATCATTAACCTTTGGATATGTAAACTGCATAGTTGGATTGTTTGAAGCAACTGTTCGAATATAAGAGAATATATGATAATGTAGTAGAATGGATGATAATCTATTAGAATGTATGATAGTATGTCTCAAGCACAGGTCGATTTGAGTGAATCAATAACCAACCGTGAGGAGAATTGTAGTAGTTATAATAGTTGTATAGTGTATCTCAGCCAGGTCAAATTGAGCGAATTAATAACCAACCATCGGGAGAGCGTGTATACTGAAAGAGTTATGTTGTAGGTCTCAGTTAAAGGTCAAATTGAGCATATCAATAAGCGACTGCAATGAGAAATATTGAATGTTGAATAGCTGTATAGCGTGTCTCGGCCAGGTCGAATTGATTGACTTAATAAGCGACCTTTGAGAGAGCGTGTATACTTGAAGAGCTATGTTATAGGTCTCAGTTAAAGGTTAAATTGACCGTATCAATAAGAGACTGTAATGAGAAATATTGAATATTGAATAGCTGTATAGCGTGTCTCGGCTAGGTCAAATTGATTGACTCAATAAACGATCCTCGAGAGAGCGTGTATACTTGAAAAGCTATGTTGTAGGTCTCAGTTAAAGGTCGAATTGAGCATATCAATAAGTGATCATAATGAGAAATATAGTATGTAGAGTTGGGATGGTTGTATCCAGGCGGCAGCTTTTAGATTTGTAGAATGTATTTTGTTTGGTCAAATTGGACGAACCAATAACCGACATGTAAGATATTGGTCGAGCTCACCCCGAGTATGAGTTAATAAATAATGAGATCAAGCTGAGGTCTAAAGCTGAGGTTAAACATTGTCTGAAGCTGAGGTCGGGCTCGCCCCAAGTATAAGCTTGAATAAGTTGCAATCACTTCGAGTACCTCAACCTCGAGCGCCTTAATAATGTGATTTGATGTCGTTGAAAAGATGATATCAGGCATTAATTCTGAAGGTGGAGTCGGGTTCGCCCCGAGTATAATCTTGAATAAGTTATTATCGCCTCGAGTACCTCGACCTCGAGCGGCTTAATAATATTGTTTGATGTTGTTCGATCATTGAATCTGAGGCTGAGGTTAAACATTGCCTGAAGCTGAGGTCGGTCTCGCCCCGAGTATAAGCTTAAATAAGTTACAATCTCCTCGAGTACCTAGACCTTGAGCGTCTTTATAATGTGGTTTGATAATTTCGATCATTGAGTCTGAAGCTGAGATCGGGCTTGCCCCGAGTATAAGCTTGAATAAGTTGCAATCGCCTCGAGTACCTCGACCTCGAGCGCCTTCATAACATGGTTTGATAATTTCGATCATTGAGTCTGAAGTTAAGATCGGGCTCGCCCCGAATATGAGTTTCGTCGATTGATATTAAGTCTGTTGTGTCTGAAGTTGAGGACGAGCATTGTGTCTAAATCTGAAGTCGAGATCGCCCCGAGTATGATTGAATGTATTGGTCGAACATGCCCTGAAGTATAAATACAGTCTGAAGCTGGGTATTATAATGTTGTATGTTGGAGAATTTGGCACCTCAGTGCCAAAGCCTTTGTTGTTCTTGATGATAAATTACTATTCCCCTTATTGTGAGTTCTTGGTGTGAAGAAAACTGGATATAAACATTTCTCCCCTGACGCTGGGCTGAATTTAGGAGGTTCATAGTTCGTCGGAAAAACACCAACAAAAATCTGCGCGGAAGACTCAAGGGTCTTCTGCCAAATAACTAAAGATGACTCTGCTTCATGTGTTATTAGCCTTAATAGACTTATTATTTTCTCTATCTTGGTACTCGTTTCAACCAAAAAACAGAGGGTTATAATCCAACGTCTGCTCCAACCTAAGAAGTTTACATTGTTGAGTCTCCAAAGGGATAGATCTACCAACCCAATCCTTGTACGAATCATTTCGATTGGTTAAAAGTGTGATCTCCATGTCTCAAGGAAGTCGAGGTTTCGAATTGTGTATTTGGATTTTGATTCGCGAACTGATTGGTTATTATTATTGCTATTGGTGCTGAAGAAGATCATCTGTGCGAGAGAGAAATCTTTTATTGTGGAGACAGAACGTACCTCGATCTTGCTGATGGTGATGATTAGAAAGAGAGAGAGGGAGATGATTATATTGAGATTATTCAATCTCTAATTCGACATGCAATTAGCATTGGGGTTTTGATGTTGAGCTCATGAGATCTGTAAATCGTATTGGGGCTTAATTAAACTGTCAACTTGCGATACGAACTGTTGACATTCGTTCTGTAAATTGATTTTAGGTTTTGCGAACTGTCGGCTTGCGATACGAACTATTGACATTCGTTCTGTAAATTGTATTTGGGTTTCGCAAACCGTTGATGATGAACCAATTTGAATTCGTATTGGGGTTTTGATGTTACTTGTTACTGCTGCTGCTGCTGTTCATATTGTCATCTTCGAAGAGTAACTTTATGAACCTTTTAGATAAACCATTCACAACTGTTTGAATCCGTCGATCTTTTCTTGTTTCGTTGTTCTCCAATCTCATATATGGAAATTGGGCAGATAATCATTAGAAGAGGAGTTAGATTCCTGTAGCTCGTCTTCGATGGGGAAGAATAGCGATGAATCGGGTGTATCCGACGGTGGTGATGATGATGATAAACATGAAGCTCGGAGTTCATATAAAGGATTGTGTAAGACTCGCCTAAGCTTGGCGTCTTGTCCAGTTCGTTCAGCTTTTGCTTGCACAGTAGTTCGCAGATCCGTCACTCCCTTGGCAGCGCCAGGCAGGACGTTGGGTAATTTTTCTAGATTTGCCATCCTTCAAAAAATGAATATGAAAACTGGATCGAAGAACGCTAAGTGTATGCTTCGATTCCCACAGACGGCGCCAAATGTAATGACCTATTTTCGTATTGGACGAAGATAGTGTCTTACACCCTTGAAATATAGAATGTTAGCTAAGAACTGAAAGTATCTAACATGAGATTTAGCGTGGAAAACCCTTGAATGGGTTAAAAACCACGACCTCTCCTGGGGATTTTAGAAAGAGAGAGATGTTTATAGATTACTAGCTATTACAAAGAAAGAGAGATGTTAGAAAAAGGTATCTCCAAAGATGTGTCAGAGAAGCCCACCCTTAATCTATAGCTCTCTGATCCTTTTTATAGGTCTTATAACATGACCGTTATTGCTTTAATGAGGAACGTTACAATATGAGTCTTCATAATGGTCGAGTAACGGCTTGAGTAACTCTTCTTCCTTGTAACCGCTCCATAATGTATTATAAATGCGCCACGTGTACCTTGACGAGGTTGAGTAAATGTGTGATAGTCATATGCTAAGGCCTGAGCTTGAGTTTTAGAACTGGCTCTTACATTCAATCGAGCTGAAGGTCGATATTTGGGTTTAGGTTGAGTATTAGAAATAAGCCACTACATGAGGTGCATACACTGTGCATAGCCTTTCAGTACTGAGGCTACGATATACATTATATTGCTTATTATATCCTGGGAAGATATCAGATTGTTATTACCTATACCTAGGGTAGGTCGAACTACTCTTTAAACAAAGTGCAGCCCATGCCTTGAGCTACTTCGTCTGCTACTATTGTTGCTTGTTGTATTGCTTACCAAAGTACTACTATCTTATTGTTGTTATAACAATTACCAAAGTACTATTATTATGCTATTATTTTTCACTTTCTGTACCTATTCCTCTGCTTGAAATTCCATATTACGGGAAGCTATATCACAGGTTCCTTTTGTTTTTCTACAATTTTAAAGGGTATATAAATCTGTGATTATGGCCCTTACCTCATAAGTATTGAAGTTTGCTTCCAACAAACCTTCTAAGTTTGATGGTCACAACTTCAAGAGGTGGAAGAACAAAATGTTCTTTTATCCAACATTTAATGAAGTTACCTAGGTTCTTGAATAAGACTTACCCTGTTGAACCTCCCGTTCACGTACCTACGGTAGACCCTGACTTATTTGTAAACAAATATGATAAAGTTTTAGACTCTATTTTGAACTGGACAAAGGCTGATTTTAAATGCTGTAATTTCATCCTGAACGGTTTAGCAGACGAACTGTACGATTACTATTTGTAGTCCAAATCTGTGAAAGTCATTTGGGTAGTATTACAGAAGAAGTATGATACATAAGAGGCAGGCTCTAAAAAGTTTACCGTAAGACGATATCTCAAGTTTATTAAGGCTGATGAACTTGCTTAATCACATGAGTTACAATAAATTGTGCATAAGATTGTATCTGAAGGGATACCTATTGATAAACAATTTTAGGTTACCGTGATGATTAATGAATTACCACCGAATCGAAAGGACTATAAGAATATCCTGTGACACAAGTCAAAGGAGTTTACCATGGGGAACTTGATTACTCGTCATAGGGTTGAAGAAGAATCTTGAAAACAATCCCTAAAAGAGAAGATCCTTTTGGTTCAATCTAAAGGGAATGTCCATTTGAAACCTAACGGGAAACCCATAAAGGTTAAAAATGGTGGTAATCGGAACAACAGTCAAAATGGTAATAATTTGAATAACCCTCATAATGGTGGACACCAGAATCCTAATAAGGGAACGAACCAACAATTCCCACCATATAATAGAATAGTTTCTATTGTGTGCTTCAACTATAAGAAGCCTGGACACATATCTAGGAACTTTCGGAACCGCAATCCTGTTGCTCAGGCCAACATCACCAAAGAGACCTTAGTGGCTATGATCATAGAGATCAACATGGTCAGTAGAACCGATGGGTGGTGGGCTGACTCGGGCACTTCTAGGCATGTTTACTATGAACACAATTGGTTCAAGACCTACAAGGAGACTGAAGACCAGAAGTTACTACTTGGGGATTCCCATTGTACCAAAGTACTAGGCATTAGAGATGTTAAACTGGTATTTACCTTTGGAAGGACAATGACTCTGAAGGATGTAATGCACACTCCTGAAATGAGAAATTTTTTTGTTTCTACTATCTTTTCAAGAAGGCAGGATATCAGAAGACCATTGGCTCAGATCGGTACATTTTAACTAAGGGTAGAATTTTTATGAGAAAGGCCTTTACTTGTAATGGAATGTTTAAAATGAGTATTAAAATGAATAAATCTTTTTCTACTTACTTATTGTCTTCTTTTAATATTTGGCACTCTAAATTATGTCATGATAACAAGAAATTAGTACACAATATGTGTAAACTTGGTATGATACCTAAATTAGATTTTAATGATTTTGATAAATGTCAATCTTGTAGTCAAACTAAAATTATTAAAACCTTGCATAAAAATATTGTTAGGGAAATATAACTTTTAGATTTAGTTCACTTTAACATTTATGAAATGAATGGTACTTCAACTTGAAACAGTAAAAGATATTTTATAACTTTATAGATAAACATTCAAACTATACTCATGTTTACCTAATGCATCACAAAAGTGAAGCAGTAGATATGTTTAGAAGATATCTAACAAAGGTTAAAAATCAGTTTGGTAAAAACATTAAAAGATTTCTTAGTAATAGAGGCACAGAGTATGATTCACATGAAGTTGGGCAGAAAACAACTCATCTCGGTCTTGCCATGTCTTATCCAATGTTCATGTTCTGGCTTTAACGGATGACCTAATTTTTTGGCCTTTGTTTGTGACAAAAATTCATATGGAAGAAAGGTTGTGACAAATGAAAATTTTCATTTTTCGTAATATTTACCTTTATAAGTCGAGACTTAAGAAGTAGCATTGTTCACGTCATCATTGGATTCTTCCTCAAAATCCCTAGTAAAACTGGAGAAGAAAAAAAAAGGAAAAATGAATTATGAATTATGAAGAAATTAATGCAAACAACAAGTAACACTTGATCTTCAATTCAGTAGCAAGTTAGTCATTGCATAAACTACAAAAATGAAAGCTAACAACAAAGGTTTTAGCCATAGTACATACCATCATAGGTATAGTGCTAAATCCCCCAACTTCACACTCTTGTAAACCAACCTCACACAACCCAAACATGAATAGTATGAACATATTATGAGAATTTATTGATATGCGATATTCAAAATCTTTGGAAATGTTAAACTGAACATAATGACATATAATTACGAGATAAAACTTACTGATGTTGGAATACCGGTAAAGGCAAAAAATCCTAGCACAGGAGCATAATATGCACTATTTGAACTCAGTACTCCAAACACAGGTTTCTAGTTTATGTTTTAGAAAAAAAAAAACACAATAAGATGTTTGCAATCGTAAAAAAGAAATACAAAAAAAATAAAAATACAAAACTAGAGAAGATAAGAAAATTACATATTTGTTTGATGGATTCCACATCTGTGAAAAAATAATGAAATGTTGGTTTGTTATGAGAATTTTATGCAAAACTACAGGATATTAACTGGGATTAGTGCATATGGGATAATCTTAAAAATCAAAGCAAGGGCTTACATATTAAATACCAACAACATTAAACCATCCATGTTTTAATATCTTAAAACTAAATTAGGGCCTTATGCGTATCCAGTAAATGTGAGCACTTATACAATACTAATAGCAGTTAGACCACACACATCTCATGTAAAGTCAAGAAAAGCTAGGTCACAAGCAGAAGATAAATACAAGCAGCTAATGCAATAATGATTATGAAGATGAAGCTAGGTACTAACCATCAAACTCTAAATTAGATTTCTGATGTTTTTTGGACTAAGAGTGAGCACCTTCTTCAAATTCCTGAAATAAACCATTTTCATGCTCAAGTACATTGTTATTAGATATAGTTAAAATTACCTAAAGTTCAAATGTTCTATCCATGCCTCTTACAACAAAATTCATTCCTTCGAAAATATAACTAGAAAAGAAAATGACTAAAATTTGCATTAAGTAGAAAAAATAATAACAACTAACACATACAGCTGCTAAACATGGGTATTAAGAATATGTAGAGTACATATTACAGTGAAAATAAAACTACTAACAATATACATGTTCTATGAAAACAGAGATAAATCCTCCTAGGGGTTGAAGAACATGACCCACATAATTACTATCTTAAAATGATTTAATTAGGATGTATGGTTATCTTCTAGATATAGGTGACCATTTTTACTTTTTCGCGGGTACTTCTAATAGAAATATCTCTAGGGCAATTACATAATATACTCTATACTGAAAAATACTTAATAAAAAATATAAGAGGTTTTTGATCATTTCAGGACATAATTTCCTTGTCTATTAAGCCTATTTTTAGTCCACACTATGAAACCAATCCTCACCACTAAAAAAATCTTTGTTTTTTCAATCACAATATATTAACAATACCTTAAGCAATAAACAACAACTACTAACACTCACGCAACACAACATTAACACAATTCAGGCCATGCGCTTCTCATGTGAAGGCAAAGGTTGTAGGTTACAGTAGAGATACAACTAGGGTGAACTTCGATACTTACCTTCAAACTCATGATTATATTTTAGAAGTCTTGGACTAGGAGAGAATACCTTCTTGAAGTAGCTGCAATTAAAGGTAAAAAATATATTAAAAATAGTTACATCCATATTTTATTTAAGAAGTACAAATATATAATTGTATTTCTAGTAAGAGGAGCATGTTAAATATTTCTTTAAATTTAGAGAAAATCAAGGATAAAATAGTAAATCAACCTTATGATACTTCAAACTCTAAGATAGTATACTTACTTTAAACCCTAGTTGGGGGCACCGTTAACACCATTCCAAAGAGACATATTAGGGAAAATTCAAGTTTTTTATTTAATCGTAAGTGGGGCCTAACCCCCACGATAATATAAAAGCATAAAGGAAAGATACATACAAGGTGGGGAATGGGGATAATTTTTGAGCCTATAGGCACACTGAGATATAACCAGAATTCTAAAGAAACTAACCACTAAAAAGCCTAGATTTCCACAAAATAACTCAACCCAAACAGATCTACACTAAAGAGAATTCAAGGCTAAAACACAAAATCTGGATTAAACCAAACAACAGCATAACTATACATTTAACAGCCCATCACAGTAAAAATAGCTCCTAGAAAAATCTAACACCATAAAAATAGATATCCAAATAGGGTGAGGTAAAACTACAGTTTACAAAGACTGAAAGCTCCCCAGCAATTCTTAAACAACCCCCACCCATCCATATAATCCAATTCGCATTCTTCTTATCATATGACTATAGAACTCGAGTTACAACCGAAGTAACATTATAAAACAAAAATATAAAATTAGAGATCAACTAAGAATCACAATGCAAGTACAAGAAATTGCTAAAAGTATAAAATTACTTCAAACAAAATCAACTACAAAATTTTTGCTATCCCAAACCATATAAGAATTTACAAGCAATAAGAATAGTGGGGAATTTGGGGACGTATTAATTGGGAAATCTAAACCAAATTGTAGGGAAGACATTGAAGATTGGCCTGAAGTATGGCGCTGATAATAGCGGAAGTTCATATCTTCTCCAATGGTTAATCCTTATAGATTAGGGCTGGATATTGTACTATTAAAACCTTGGAGAAGATTGGCCTGAACTTAGGGTTGCCGTTGTGTGGGAAGATTTCTAGTGATGTTAGGGCTGCCTCATTATGGCAACTGAGATTTTTTTTATTGGAAAACTTCCTCTTTTGATTATGTCACATAAATCTCCTCTCTCATATTAGGTTGATAACAAGCAATGTCAGTTTCTAATAAAATAACTTTTATGCATTAATGAACCACTTAAGTTACGAAGAAAAACAAAAAATATAGCAATCAATGTCAATATTCAAAAAAATGATTTTGATTAGTTGACGCCGTATCTCTTATTTGTTGTAGTGTATTGTTTTTGATCAATCTCATTACATTGAGAAGATCTTGAAGAAGTAAAAATATTTTGACCACAAACCTACTTGTACTCCTTGTGACCCATACATTAAACTGTTAAAGAATGTGGGAGGCCGTTAGACAGAAATAATATGCAAGTATTATTGGTAGCCTTCGCCATGCTACTGACTATACTAAACCCGATATAGCTTATGTTATAGGGGGTAGTTTTACAAGTAAAACAGGTTTGGTGTACTTGGATGCTATTGATCGAGTTATTCAGAACCTGAAAAGGACCATGAACTTGGGTTTACACTATTAAAAGTTTCCCATGGTCCTTGATGGATTTAGCGATGCAGATTAGAATACATTTTCAGATGATTCCAAAGCCACCAGCAGATACGTATTTAGTATAGTTTGTGGGGCAGCTTCTTGGAGATCCAAGAAACAAACTATTATAGCTCAGTCAATTTTGGTGTCTGAGTCAGTAGCACTAGCTACAGCTAGTAAGAGGGCAAGTTGGTTAAAAGACTTCTTGTCTTATATTCCTTTATGAAATAGGCCTATACTATCAATTTTGATCCACTTGGATAGTACTGCTGCGATGGCCAGAGTACGGAACAATTTCTATAATGATAAGAAGTTAGCGATACGTTGCAAGCATAATACGATGAGATAATTTCTCATATCTAGTACTGTTACTGTAGATTTTGTAAGATCGAAAACAACTTGGTAGTTCCTTTGATGAAAAAACTGTCTCATGACAAAGTTTGGAATACATCTTTAGGGATTAGACTAAAGCCTGTTATGGAATCACAAGTGGTGGGAACTCAACCTAAATGACTGGAAATCCTAAAAAATAGGTTTAATGGGAAAAACAAATCACTGTGATATAGAATCATGCAACTAAGGAGCTTGTTGCTCCAAAGTTCATCCCGCTGTACAAAATGTATATATGCATGATATTTTCAAGCGACTATAAGGCTGAGTTTCCTAAAATTCTTAATGAGCTTTATATCTCATTCTTTGAGTAAGGTGTCTAGCTACAAGAATACTCTTGATAGACTCTCCAAGGTGATTGTGGAAGTGCGGCTGCTTCTAATAAGAATTAGGCTAATTCTCTAAAGTCTTCACCTATACTAGATTTAAGTACATGGCCGAAATATACTGGCATTTAGAACTTACACCTGGTAGTGCAGTTTTCTTTACTGTATTAAAATGGATAATGAGTTCAAGACTCTAATCATTTATTATTCTTATACGTTAGAGATTGTTCACTATGTAAAGGTTCAAGTCTAAGGACACTTTTACTTAAGTAAATTTCTATATATTGAAACCGTTTTCTCATTTATTGTCTCCTTCCAAAAAGTTTTTTTAAAAGTGGGGGATTGTTGGATTTTTAAAAACTTAAAAGACAAACATATATTTACCTCATATCAGTTTAATCCTTTGACCTCTTGGTCATTTCCTAGAACTCCTTTTCATTCACCACTTTTACTTATGTAAGCCATTTAACTCTTGTAACCCAAATAATAGCCTAAAGTTTAGTCCCACATTATATAAAAAGTTGGGAATGCATATTCATATAACCTATGGTGTGTATGATTTGTATGTACATGTGGCTAATAGAGAGTGTATATGTGTGTGAGTATGTAGGAGAGCTTTTATACCCTTAACATACTTATAGCTCTCTCGGGCGGCCCGGTGGGCTGGGCAGGCTCGGGCTCAAGCTCGGGTTTGGACAATTGGCTCTTCTAGCTCTGAATGCCCTGGGCCCTTTGGGTTTGGGCTAGGCTCACCCTATTCTTTTTATTAAAAATTTATCCAATCATTTTTTTGGTCTTGGGCTTATTTAATTTGGCTTATCCCCTGTTACACGTTCTCCCCAACGGCTAGTAGGGACCTATTTCGAAAGAAAGACTCCCCCATGTACTCACTACTGAGTTTTTACTCCTGCACGTTAGAGTAATGTTAAGAGAGATATTGTAAATGAAACTCTATAAAAGCCTCATTTATATTTACTCAAAATACATAATAAACAGTTTATCTCTCTCACTCTCTTTGTGCTTCTGAGCTCTCTCTCGTTTTTGTTTACAGTTTTTACTGAGGTGCACATACTGTACATAGCCTTCCGGTACTGAGGCTACTATATACATTATATTGCTCGTTATATCCTGGGAAGAGATAAGACTGTTATTACCTATACCTAGGGTAGGTTAAAATACTCTTTAAAGAAAGTATGACCCACGTCTCAAGCAGCTACTTCGTTTGTTACTATTTTTGCTTATTGTATTACTTGCCAAAGTGCTACTACTATATTATTGTTATAACAATTGCCAAAGTGCTATTATTTTACACTTTTTATACCAGTTCCTCTGCTTGCAATTCCATATTGGAGGAATATATATCACAAGTTCCTTTTATTTTCTACATAATAACGTCACATTACCACAACAGGTGTACAATGCTAAAATGGATAAGCCCGATTGGGGAGTCAGGGTTTAGGGTTTCATAACTCTCCAGAGGATTGACTGAGTGATTTGAAGATGGCAAGATAGTATATTTCTCAACCAAAGGGGTTGCTTGGCTCTCACTCATCTATTGCATGTTGATGAATGTATAGTCTTTTTAAAAATGTGTCAAAAATCTATACTTGGCTTACATTAAAGTGTTTTCCCAGATTTACTCAGGAGCACCAATCAGCTATAGTAGAGTTAATATTGTACACTTTGCACTATTGGTTCAAAGAGTGCAAAAGAAGATAGAAGGGTGGTAGGAAAGAATGGCCTCTAGTGGAGGTAAAATAATTTTGACAAAGCATGTGTTGGAGATGCCTACATGGGTCATCGTTATGGGCTAATGCATGCATATGAGATATGAGAATATTGCTAAAATAATATGAAGGGACTCTTTTCTACAATCCATTCTAATACATCTTAGGTATTTGGCAAGGGAGATTCAGACTTCTGTTACTAGAACTATAAAACATCCATATTTGGAATTGGTTTCATTTCGTGTCTAAAATAGATATCAACAATATCTCATAGTTATTCATCGTTAGAGATTATACGTAGAGCGACAATAGCTGGACTGACACTGCACAGGTACGCTGGTTTTGTAACTCTTCACTCAAAGACTCTGGCTCATTAGTATTTTAAAAAAGTTCAAAAAGAATTATGTTTTTTGATGAAAAGAGGATTATATTCAAATAAACTTTTGATCTGTTCGAATAGACTAGGCAGAACCTGTTCTGTTCGAATAAACTTTTGGTCTTTTTAAATAGACTAGGCAGAACTTGTTTTATTCGAAGAAATTTTTTGTCTATTTAAATAAACTAGGTAGAACCTACTCTGCTCGAATAGACTTTTACTCTATTCAAACAGACTAGAAAAAATTTAGTTTTTTATTTAAGACTTTTTTTCTTTTTTTAAACTTTACCTTTTCAAAAACTAATCTTTTTGGCTTGAGATTTTTTTAGAGAAGAAGGAATTCAACGAGAGATTCAACATGAATTAACTATCAAGTTGAATTGATTTAGAATTTTGTAAACCTAATTCTAATTTCAAATTTTGAGAGTTTGGGGGATTCAAGCTTTGAAGCTTTGGTACGTGATTCAAAGTAAAAAGTTGTGAGAATGAAGGGCGCGACAAGAATAAGAAATTGATTACAAGAAGTTCAATTAGAAGAGAGGTAACCATGAGATGTGCTTATCGGGTCTGTAAGTAATTAAATTCTTGTAATTTCATTTTAATAGTAGATTTTTAGTTGTTGGGCAATATGGCAGTGACCTGTGGGTTTTTCTTCTAAGAAAGGTTTCCCACTGGGTCAAATTATTTATCCTTGTGCTTGTGATTGCCTATTGTTGTCACTAGATTATCTTATTAACTTAAACTAGGTTAAAATTAGATAATTAGTTTCATGGATTTTTGAATCTTTCCATTTTGACCTAAATTAATTGAAATCGGTTAATCTTAAGTAAATAAAAAATTTAATTGGTATCAAAGCGGTCGCGTTCTAAGGCTTAATAACTTGAGCGTTGATCATAACTCGATTGCCTGAGAATAATAGATTCTAAGAAGTTTGGAGGTTCTATAAATTGTCTACCACTCTTTGGTTGGCAAAGATCATCCATACTGGAAAATCTAAATGGTTGTATTCTTACAATCGCTTGGGGAAGATGTATGCATTGCTATTGAGGATGGATGGAAGCATCCTACCGTGATGCAAGGTTCGATAGGTAGTGCTGTAGATGTTCCTAAGCTTAGAAACCAATAGTCAAAGGAAGAAAAGATACTGCCAGTTTTAACTCTAAGTGGTGTAATGCTATCTTTATAGCTGTGAGTCAAAGTAAGTTTCGACATATCTCTGCTTGTACCACTTCGAAAAAAGCTTAGGATATTTTAGTTCGAACTCATGAAGGTGATGATATAGCTTCAGAAAGCAAACTTCAAATGTTTACTTCCGAATTTGTGAATAATCGAATGATTGAGGATAAATTCTTTGATGAGTTTTATGCGAGACTAAGTGACATTGTCAACGCCAGTACCATATTAGAAGCAGCCTATTCTGATGTTCAAATTGTCCGCAAAGTCTTAAGATCATTACCTAAGAGCTTTAAATCTAGACGTGATGCTATCGAGAGAGCTCAAGATTATAAAAAAAAAAAAATTATACATATTGGTTGGAAAGTTGCGAGCATTTAAACTTGAGATGAAAATGGAAAACCCTTTAAAGAATAAGAGTATAACTCTTTATTCCTTAACTTTCTCTTCGTCTTCTAAGAGTTCCAAAGAGGTTAATTACTCATATATTTTGGATGACGATGAAGGGTTGGATATTGATTCACAGATTACCTCTATAAGCCAACAACGTAACAAACTTGTAGAAAATCATCAATTTCAAAAATAAAGGCGATCAGTAAATTATAAGTTGGAAACTCATAATCAAGTTAAATATAATAACCGGTGGACCAACCCTGACAATGAACTAAGTCAAGTTGAATGTTATAAGTGTCATAAGTTTGGTCATTATGTACATAGTTGTCATAGTAAAAAAAATTATTATAATAAAAAGGCTATGAATATTACCATTACTTAGGATGATAATAATAATGATCATCTTAATGAAAATGAAAATAATCAACATTGTGCATTTCCTGCTATTCTAAATAATAGTAGTGATCAGTCTGGCCCTTTTAAGACGGAAAGTCATACTGAAAGTCAGAGTGTTAATGAACTTTGTGAGGTTCACTCTAATCTAGAAGAGTTGTATACTCAGACTTTTGCAAAGTGTATTAAACTTGATAAAATTAACAAAATATTAACAATATAAGTTAATACACTCACACTGGAACTTAAAGAAAAAGCCGATTATGCAAGCCTTCTGATTGAAAAGCTTGAAAGTAAAAATCATGATCTTTTTGACAAAATCAAGATGCTAGAAAAGGAAGGTCATGATACCGAGAAGAAAGTTTAAGTCAACTATAGTTGAACTTGATAAGGTCAAGCTTGATTTAGTTTCATTTCAGTAGACACTTAAAATATTTTTTTAAGGAGCTAAGAAGATTGATAAGATGTTAAGTATGGGCAAATCTAAATGTAACAAAAGGGAACTTGGATATGAAAGGGTCATGTTACGCCTTATTACAGATTTGTTGAACCCTATCGATCATATGTTTGTCCATCCAATTGGCAAAGATATAACTCAAATATGATTTCTACTAATGTGAAAAATAAGACAATGACTTGGTGGTTTACTCAAGAAACATCCCCTCGAAAGGTTATTCGGGCTATTTGGGTACGAAAAGATGACTTGTCACTGCAGATAAGGTAATGAATCTAAACTAAGACGGGTTATTAGTGTATACTCCATTAATAGGGTATATTTCTAACCTTCTATGCAGTTATGTTTTTATTTATTTTTAGAGCAGTAGGGTATTGTTTTGATTTTATTTACACTTTGCATTTTAGGATCTTTTGTATGTGGAATATTATTGCTAGACTAGCTCTGTGCCTTTGTGTTATATTCATTCATGGAATAATTATTTGGTAAAATCATAATTCACAATAGTTAGCAACCTCCTTATCTATACTAAGAGCCTATCACAATTAGATCCACGTGAGAATAACTGTAGAGACTTCGTACCTAATGATATAAGAGGATTTGGCCTTTTTATAAGCTTTGAGTGTTATGACATTAATTTTTTCCAGCAATTATCCTCTTATTTTATGATCTCATTTCATTTGCATTACTCAACTGTCGATGGTGACATCAAATTCAAGTTATTATAATAGAGCATTTCTTATACTTGATTTAAGACAAAAAAGGGACTGTGTAAGACCAAAGATATAATAATATGCATTTTATTGTTTCACCATTTTTTGCCTTCGTTATGCTAACCCACATTTTTAATCGTTTGCAGTCCTTTGTGGCTTAAAATATGTTATTTGTTATACCTAACTTCTTTTGACCCATTTGTTATGAGACTTTTCAATAAAAAAAATTAACTAGTGAAATCATGTATTTTTTTATGGTAAAAATGAATATAAGAGGAGAGTATTCTTATTGCTTTTATAGTACATCTATAAGATTATGTCTAAAAAAAAGAAGAATAAAATGGGTGAGATAGAAGAAGAATAATTTTATTCTACATATACTCAATAAAGGGAGAGATGGAAAAAGGGAAATAATGCCGAGAGGTAAACTCACAATGAAAAAAGATGGAGAGAAAGTATAACTGTTCGTCTCAGAATGCCAGCAAAACACCTACTCCGTCATGTGCCTACCCTTGCCTATATTATAAACTTTCAAAGACCTGATTAATTTTGAGTTAAGCACAGTCAGTTTAGTAGAGATGAGAGATAGGGGTCTGTATTAGTTAACTTGACACCATTAATGATAATTGATTTCCTGTCCATGAGACCTTTCAGCTTACAGTATGTAGTTTATTTGATAAAATATGAATTTTTCTTTTCACATACTCATATTCATATTTCCACAAAGTATTTATAAGTCTAATCTTAGTAATTTTGAGTGAGCACCCAGGTAAGGCCTCAATCAAAGTAAATTTTCAATATAATGTTCTAACTGCGGCTTAGTAATATATTGAAAATAGGATATCTATCTGACTATGCACACACAAACACCAAGTAATTCATTTAGTGATAGTTTTATAACACATGGGCGATGTCTTGATGTTTGTCAGATATTTTAGATTCATTATCTTTCTATCATACCTTGTGTTTAGGGAAATCTGTCTTCCTTTGCTTAATTATTTTATAGACACTCCTCGTGTGTGTTTTCCCCTTGTTTTCATTTTTTTTTTGTTATTAAATATATATATATATATATATATATATATATATTTATTTATTTTTCGTTAATTTTGCTAGTGTTTGTATTCTAACTTGGGTCACAATTATTTTGAGGGGGGGGGGGGAATAACTAGTACTTTTTCAGTGTGATATTTTTTTGGTTATATTTCTTTCCTTTTACCCTTTTGTTCATCTGTGACAAAAAGGGAGAGAGGTGATTATGACAGGTAAGCTTTACTTGGTATGTCAGCTTTCGCACCGGGAATCCCACTTTTCAGTTTTATTTCTGGTATTTAAGATGCACACATGCTTGGTTGGGCTCCATAATCTTAAATTCTCGCAAATACCCCCAATCCCACGAAAAATCAATCGTTGGTATCTGTGGAGCAAAAAGCTCCGCAAACATATCCGAAACCAAAAGCTCTTCATCCCCAACTCTTTGTAAAAAAAATTAAGAACTTCTTCAATCTCCAAATCTGAAGCAAATCTCTTCAATTCTAGGCTGTGATTCTTAATATTTATACTTATAGATTCGTCTCCAAAGTACTATCTCTCTCTTTCTCTCTCTCTCTCTCGCTATCTAATGGTGTCTCATTTCATCTATAATCTCTAATATGGTTCTGATTAGGATTGATTTTTGGGGATATAGTTAGATTGTAGAGAGGAGTGACTGTAAAACCCCTGTCTCTCTCTCTCTATCTAGTGATGTTAATTTAACATCATCTATTGTTTGTGGTTATGTGATTTCATACCATGATTTCAAACTCATAATGATTTATCAAGTAGTAGATTTTATTCAAATTGATGTAGATGAATGCAAATTAACCTGATTTTAATTTGAATGCAAATATTCAAAGGGTAGATTTGAGCATCAATCTAATGAATTAAGGGTTTGAGGCGATGGGTTTGAAATGGGGTTTCAAACTAAGGATCAGATTAAGCCCATTTTTTTCCTGGAGGTTGAAACATACCCTTTGGATTAAAAAGTTGATTCTTAATTTGCAGCACATGAAGCCGTCCCTTTAAAGGATTAAACCCTAGTTTTTATCTTAGAGGTTAAAACAGACCCTTTGAATGTAAAGTTGATTCTAAGTTTGAAACATACCCTTTAAGCTAAGAATTAGCTTAAACCCTAATTTTGTTTATTTTTCTTCAAAACCATAGTTGGGATATCATTTATCAATTGATATCATAGACGATGAAAATAAACGTAAAATAACGACTGTTGGTACAGCTGCAGCAGCTTATGGTGCAGGTGTTATTGCAGTTGCTACTACAAGTTTATTGTTGAATATACCAATGGAGCCATACACAAATAAAGACTATGAAAGGGAGAAGTACATGGATGATATATTGACTAGTAAGGAGTTATGTCTTGCTAACTTATGCATGGAGATACAACCTCTTTACCAACTTTGTTCATTAGTTCGAGATAAAGGCTTGATGCAAGATGGTAAAAACTGTAAGGTGGAGGAGGTAATGATGAGGTTCTTACATCTGATGGGTCACAATGTAAGGCATAAGGTTCAAGAGACATGATTCCATCGTTCCCGGGAAACAATTAGTCGTTAGTTCAATGAAACATTAAATTGGATCTTGAAGTTGTACAAGTGTTTGGTAGATGATCATGCTGAGCTTGTTTAATGCAAGTAAGGTGCCATTTGAAATTAGCAGCAACCCGCGATATGCTACTTACTATTTGGTAAACTATGTCATGAGTTATTTAAACTAATCTAAGAATGCATATATATATATATATATATATATATATACATATATATATAAATACATATAGGCGTGTCCGCAATATATATATATTATTAGGACTGCGTGGACGCTTTAGATTGGACACTTGTAGTTGCTTCTGTGCTAATAGAACTACAAGATAAATTTTGAGAGAAGAAAACAAGAACATAAAATGTATTAGCAACATGCTCATTGGACTTGAAATTTTCGTACTTTCTTGCTGTTTGGGAAGGGACGGTACACGATGCAAAAGTGATAGATGATGCATATAGATAACAACCTCATCCTTTTAACATTCCCCGCGGTAATTATAATTTTGATAATATCTTTTTATCTAGTTATACATCTATTCTGGCATATTAATAATAGGTTAGTTGTGCATATATATTTTATCATGTCGATAGGGGATACGGTAATGAACCGAGGTGTTTTACTCCATATGGGAATACACGCTATCATGTCAATGAGCATAGAGGACAAACTGTAGAAAACAAGGAAGATTTATTTAACAAACGACAAGTAGAGTTTAACAATGCAATTGAGCGGTCCTTTGAAGTAGTCAAGAAATGATGGCCATTTCTATCAACAGAGCCATTCTACCCATATATAACATAAGTAAAAATGGTGTTAACATATTTTATAGTACACAACCGCACATGGGGGTTGAACCAAATGATCTATTGCTCGCAGAAGTTAGCCGAGAACTTTGTTATGCAAGAAATAAAGTCAATGAGATACCAACAACTTCTAGTAGTAGACAACAAGCACTTCAATCAAGTCGAAGATGGAATAAATATTGAGATAATATTGCCCAAGTGATGTATGATGACTATAACGTTTATAGGAGCCAAGGAAATATGTAGTATGCTAGTTGAGCTGATTTAGTTGTATTGATATCGTCTAAAAATTCTACTTGTAAACAATTATTATAGACATTACTATTTTGTTGGAGAAGGAAATATCAACATTTAGCATATAATTGATGTTCTTTATGCTTGTTGTCTCATTGAGTTTACTATGTTGGAAATTGTGAGGTTGGGGATTCCTTTTGATAATTACTTCTGGAGATTATCTCATTTTATTTAGTTGCTTTACATTGGATCATTTCCTGACCATACCTCATTGAATTTTATTTGGCTATACTTATAATGGTATATGTTTCTTTCAGGTTAGAAATCAATGGCTTTATACATGGATATTATATCTTGGAATCAAGCTAGAAAAGGAAATAAAATAATGTAATTGGGAACGGAAGCAAAACTTTGGTGCTTATTGGCATCATTCGAGTAGAAAACATACAGTGATGTGTGCACTTAACCATTTTATTGTATGTAAAGTGGCAACTATTGAGTTTAAAATTGTTAGTATCATGTTATTAAATACTTACAACCTTTATCCTGCTTCCCCTGCATTTCCATCTCTTTCTATCAAGTATTTTATCCTTATTTTTGTTGATATCGTTTCACTATATTGTGCCATCCGACTAACAATGAAAAATGAGTTGAAGCAAAGCTATTAAATTCTGTATCGCATCTTATAAAAATGTCCCAGTAACCTACATGCTATAATCTACAAATGGTATTTTAATCCATAATACGAATTGAAAAACCCTAATTAGAAGAATAGTACAAAAAATACATAGATTGGTGGGAGAATTCCCTTTTAGAGCTTCAATTGCTCAATTAAATTAATTACAATCGAATTCCTCTTAAAACCTTAAATCTCTCACTTAAAACTTTGATTGATATAACATCATCTTCTTTGCCTAGCCTTGCCTCTTTATGAGGGTTACAAGTTCCTAGTTTTAAAACTAGGATAATTAGGCCCTTAAACACCAAAAATAATAGGCTGAACCACGCCGCTGTTCGAATAGAACAAGTCTTTGTTCAAACAGAAAAAGTGTATTTGAACATACATTAAGTCTATTCGAATAAAACTACTCAGACAGGTATTTCGTTGAATAGACTTAAAAGTCTATTCGAATATAAAAAAGTATATTTGAATAAAACTACTCAGGCACCTACTTATTCAAATAGGAATAAAACTTTATTCGAACACAAAGGGGTGTGTTCGAACAGACTAAAATTCTGTTCGAATAGACTTTAAAAAAAGCCCAAAAAATACTCAGATCCTCTTGGACCATGGCTCCCCCTTTAAGAACCTTGAGCTCCTACTCAAGCTAGAACTGAAGATGTGGGAATGCGGCCACGCCCATTTCCCTGCTGTACCACTTTGACTTGCTAGGTAATTGACCTTTCTTCCCAACTCAAAATAATTCAATACCACCCCGTCTTGTAGTATGAATTTTCCTCTCTAGAATACCAACCTCCTACAATGAATCTTCTCTTTCCATCCATAAGTCATCAACTGACAGTAGGCGAGTATCGATTGTAGAGTCTTCATCTAAAAGGGATGGCTCAAACAGCTTCAAATGTTATGTATTAATTACCGAATACATCTTCATGAAAGGTGGCAAATCCAATTAGAATACATTGTCAACAATCTCCTTGAGTATCGTAAATGGACCATAACGGATAGGTTTGAGCCTCTTACCTTCCCCCTTTAGACGTTCCTTACTTAAATGCAACCAAACTAGGTCGCCCTCTTAAAAAGTATACTCAACCCGATGTTTATCATGTCAAGCCTTATACTTCGCCTGAGTCTTCTTCAATTATGCTTCAACCGCCTCATGAACCTTGCTTATCCTCCTAATAAAATGTTGAGCTTTAGCTTGTTCCTCTAGTACCCCAAAAAAACTTCAAATATAGACTTCAAAGTGGAACCATGAATTGCTTAGTTAAACACAAGCTGAAGATACGGTAAACTTTCATCCTAAGTCTTGGGATTCTCATAATGGAATCCCTATAGTAAATGTACCAAAGTATGATTTACTACATTTGTTTGCCCGTCAGTCTACGAATGAAAGATGGTACTTCTCTTCAACTTAGTGTCCATCATCCCCCATAACGATCTCCTAAAATGCCCCAAAAAGCGGTTATCCCTATCAGAAATGATAGAAGAAAGGAGCCTGAAATACCTCCAGACGTCTCTGAAAAACAATCGCGTTATTCCTTCCCTGGTGACCATCTTCTGGCATGGAATAAGAACAATCATTCTTCTTAATTGATCCACCACCACAAAAAATAGTTATTCTTACACTTGGTCATGGGCAAACCACCCATAAAATCATTTGAAATGCTTTTCTAAGGTCGGCTAGGAACTAGTAATGGTAAGTGCATTCCTATCTTCCGATTGGAAGGCTTCGATGTGTTTCATAGCATGCAACCATGAACCACACGAGCAACATCCACCTATATCTTCGGCCACTAGACATAATACCGTAAATTCAAAAAAGTCTTTTCAACCCCAAAATGACCTACCACCCGGGAACAATGTGCCTCCCGAATCCAATGCAAACGGTCTCTACTATTAGGAATACATAATAGACCACCCCTGTAAATCAAACCATCCTTCAATACATACTCGTATGTCTTGCCTTGCGGCAACTTCTCTTGAATTATACTGAGCTCCTTGCCGTCGTCATACCTTGTAACATACTCAGAAAGAACAATAGGCTGTATCTGTATAGCTACCAATAAAGTAGAAATAGTTGGCAGTGGGGGTCGAGATAATATATCAGCAATTTTGTTGTCCACTCCTTTCTTATACTTGATCATCAGGGTAAACTATCATAGGTACGACATCCATTTTATATGGCGAGCTTGTTGAAGCTTGGACTGCGTAGATAAGAACTGTAATGGTTTGTGATCGAAATGTACCACAACATCCTTTCCCAATAAGTAACTTCACCAATGTTTGACTGATTGATAGAATGCGTAAAACTACTTATTGATGATAGGATAGTTGCGTACTGCTCCAGTAAACATCTCGGAATGGTAGGCAACCAGCTTCTCATCCTGCAAAAGAATCTCCCTCAATGCATAGTCTAATATATCTTTCTTGACCTCAAAAGACCACTGCAAATTAGGCAACGCTAACACTGGTGCATCTATAATCTTGTACTTCAGTAAAAGAAAAGTCTTCTTATAGTGATCTTCCCACAAAAACTTTACACTGGCCTTTGTCAAAGAATATAACGGTACGGCTATATGCGAAAAATGCCGAATAAACTTCTGTAAATACTGGCATGAACCCATCAAACTCCTCACTTCTGTCACTATACAGGGTCTGGGCCAATTAGTAATGATCGAGACCTTCTCTAGGTAAACCTTATGCTCACCGCCACCAACAATAAGCCCTAAGTATACTAACTCCTTCCCAAACTTGCACTTCTTACCATTTAGAAAAAGTTGTTGTGATCTCAAAATGCCCAACACTTTACATTTAGAAGGTGTTCCTCCCATGTTTGACTATATATTAAGATGTCATCCAAATACAATATCACAAAATTATCAATAAAAACATGAAGTACCTCATTCATTAACTGCATAAATGTCGCTGGAGCATTGTATAACCCAAAAGGCGTCACTAACCACTCAAAGAGTCCTTGTCTGGTCTTGAACGATGTCTTCCAAGTATCATCTTCCCGGATTCTAACTTGATGGTAACCCGACTTAAGATCTAGCTTGGTGAAAAATCGAGCATTATGCAACTCATCTAATAGTTTATTAATCCGTAGAAGTGGATAAGGATTCTTCATAGTAATCTTGTTCAGTACCCGTTAATCTATACATATTCTCCAAGACCCATCCTTCTTTGGAACCAATAACATTAGTAAACCTCAAGGTAAGCAACATAGAGTAATAACCCCTTGTTCTAGGAGTTCTTGTACTTGTTTCTTAATCTCATCAAACTCTGTGACAGAAGTTGGATACAACCTAATTTTGAGTAGTGGCTCACCATTCTCTAAGGTGATATCATGCTCTACATCCCTCATGCGCGACATCCCTTCTATGCCCATAAACAAGTCTTTATACTCCTCTTACAACTTCTCCATATCAGTTTGTTTCTTATGAGACATTGCCAAAGTAGATAACACCTTAGCCGACGGACCCTCTTAAACCGGTCGTACCAACAACAATACAAACTTGCTACTCGTATTAACCAACTACTTCACATGAGTCGCTGTTACTAAATTATTGGTTGTGATATGTTCATTGCAAGTATTGATATGAAACTCTTTACTCTCCTTCACAAGACAATACTTGTGAGCTTTACGGTAAAGGATTGCATCTTGATTCTAAAGATAAAGGTTACCCAAGATGACTTGACACACATCTAACGAAACTACCCCATACGTCACTTCGTCAATAAACTTCTCAGTAATCGCACACTTGAATGTACACTACTTAGTAATCTTCAACTTTGCGTCTTTCTAAATCCAACATAAACCATATAGCTTAGGATAAGCCACAGTAGCCAAACCCATCTTCTTTACTACCGCCTCAGAGATCAAACTCTTCTGACTACCTAGATCAATGATGGCCTCGATTAAGCTCTGCTTCACTTGAATGCTAACATGAAAAAGCTCTTCCCGATTCGCCTTTTCGGTTGCTAAAGGTTGCTTAAACATTAGAGTAAGCTTAAGATTGGCTAATCTAAATCTTGAAGATCAACAATCATTATGGCTAGTATACATTTCTCTTTCTTATTCCTTTCCTCCTTCGGCCTAAGCTCCGGGCAAAGTTTCCAACATTTATCTTAAATGTTTCCATTTACCTTACAATAACTACAATAATTTTCCTTGGATGAAGACCCCTCTCCTTTGGACTCCCCTTAATGCGCATTCTTCCAATTAGACATGTACCCCGACTTGCTATTGCCATATTTATTGTCATTCTTCAAGTACTTGCCTTCAATAGCAATTTCATTAATGGTAGCATCTTTGATATTTTCTGCAGTAAAGAGCTTTAACTCTCTTCTAATAGACTTCGACAACGCCCCCCCCCCCCCCCCCCCCCCGTATATTTTATGAACATCTCATACTCATCCACATCAATGTCTAAAACCAACACTTGGTTTTAAAACTCTGTAGTGAACTATTATATAGATTTCTCAAACTTTTAGTACAAATTATGCCATTTGTACCATCGCTCTTGTTCATACCCAATTGGATAAAATTGCCTCTTCGCTAATACCTTAAAATTCTTCCAACTTAAACTTCCTACTTTGTGACTTTTCCGATAGGACTTCCACCATGTGAGTGCATGACTTAAAAATTTTAATATAAAAAAACAAATTTTCTAAGCATTGGAATATTCGTAAACTGAAAAATAGATCTCTAACCTATCTAACCAATTATCTAACTTTTTTACATCGATTGAACCATCAAATACCAAAATTTCAATCATAAAGTTGATACGAAGATTACGAATAAGATTTATTAACTTACCAATACCCGATCGCTCCTTAACAGAATTGGCATCACTAGAATCACTATCTACCTCCTCAGTACCACCGTCTTTATCCTCCTCCGTCCTTCTTCTTCGAGCGTTCTTGCCGTTTCACCGAAGTAAAATCATTCGCGAGGTTCATGAGATGTAATTTCTCTACCAACTCCCCTAGAGTTGTAGTTAGGTCAGAAACTTTAATTTTCAAAGTCGTGACTCGATCTTCAGAATGCCTATCTCCAAATTTTCCTTCTTCTTCGAGTTAGGTTTCCGGTGAATCTTCAACGAGCTCACCGGCTTCTCCTTTATTTGCTTGAGTCAGTCATATGTAGAGACCATAAACCATAATCACCCTCAAGAACCATTACTGAAAAACAGATACCACTTAATCCACAATGTGAACTGAATAACCCTAATTAGAATAATAATACAAAGAACACACAGATTGATGGGAAAATTCCCTTTTAGAGCTTCAATTGCTCAATCAAATTGATTATAATCGAATTCCTAGTTACAAAACTAATTATTTAACATCATCTTCTTTTACCTAGCCTTGCCTCTTTATGAGAGTTGCTAGTTCCTAGTTACATAACTAGGATAATTATGCCTTTAAACACCTAAAACAATAAGCTGAATCACACCTCTGCTCGAATAAAATAAGTCTCTGTTCGAACAGAAAAAGTGTATTCAAACATATATTAAGTCTATTAAAATAAAACTACTCCGACAGGTATTTCTTCGAAAAGACTTAAAAGTTTGTTCGAATAGAAAAAGTGTATTCAAATAAAACTACTCAGATACTTGTTTCTTTAAATATGAATAAAAATCTATTTGAATACAAAGAGGTGTATTCGAATAGACTTTTTAGTCTGTTCGAATAGACTTTAAAAAAAGTCTAAAAAATACTCAAATTCTCCTGGATCTCACTTGTACCCATATTAACTGATATTTTTGAATTATCGAGATATCTAAAAATATCTACAATTGTCAGTTTTATTCTCTCTCTTTTTGTAAATAGAACTATTATATAAAATGTTACTGGTAGGATGTTTCATGTGTACATATTGAGTTTTACTTTAGGTTTACGGGCTCATGTTTGATCGGCAGGTACTTGAATTATCAGTTATGCGGAAATTGGTTGAGATGTCTAACGGAGTTTACGTCAAATTGTTAGTCTTACTCTTAGAATATACTATTTCAATGTAGTCAAAACCTAAAGATACAATATCCTTTTATAAAGTCAATGCTTATATATGCAATCCTTTTTATTAGCTTTTCTCCTTGTGTTGCATAATTAATTTCATATCAAATTAATCATTCTTTGTTTAGTTGCATGTTTGATTGATATAACTTTACTAATAGCATTTCAGCTTCTCTGGGGTTGCCCAAGGAATATAACTTCTTGTATAGTTATTCTTTCTTGATCCATTCTTCTGGCGAAAGACTTATAGAAGCGTAGTAGTCTGTAATTGGATATATTTTGTTCTAATGAGTACTCAGTCTGGATGGTTTGCCTCAGGTGTTGAGCGTAATGAGACATATTCCGTTTTCAGACCAAAACTAGCAACTTCTTGTTTGGATATGCACTGATTGTTTCACAGGGTTCTTTTATAATTGTTAGGCTATAAATTATAGAATTTTAGGCTAATATATGTCATTTTGGAAATGTAACGGCATTTTATAATAATAATAATAAAAACATTGCATATATTCCCCGTATACCAAACATGTAAAAAAGTCATCGTTAATATAAACATCGTATGTATTCCCTGTATGCCAAGCACTTACAATTAATAATTTCATAAACAATACCATAGGAAATAAAAACATTGTTTTTATATGTGGAATAGTTTTTAAAAATGGCATACCAAGTAGAGCCAATATAGTGCTCTAACTGCGACTGAGTAATACGCTGAAAATAAGGTATATATCTTACTATGCAGACATGCACACCAAGAAATTCATTTAGTGATTGTTTTATAATACATTGACAATGTCTTGATCTTTATCGGATATTTTATATTCATTATCTTTCTATCATGCCTTTCATTAAGGGGAGTATTGTCTTTTTTTGCTTACTGATTTTAGAGACACTCCCCGTGTGTGTTTTCCCCTTGTTTTCATTTTTTTACGTTAAGTTTGTTAGTGTTTGTGTTCTAACAAGGGTTACCATTATTTTGAGGGGGAGATCTTATTTCGGGGGGAAATAACTAGTACTTTTTTAACGTGATATTTTTTTGGTTATATTTATTTTCTTTTACCCTTTTGTTCATCTGTGACAAAAAGGGGAAGAGGTGTATATGACAGGTAAGCCAGGTAAGCCAAGTAAACTTTGTAGTATTTTTTGGCTTTCTCAGGTAAGTGTTGGTTTTCTTTTTGATTATTAATTTTTTGAACGGTTATGTGATGTATCTTGTTTAGTGTGCAGGGATTCTAGAGCATATGTTATAGGATGAAAGAGTAGCTTCAAGTATGGATGTTCAGTGATTGATTCAGTCTATTGAGTTGTAATTTTTTTTTTATAGTCGAAGTTTTGTCATGAAATAAGCCAAAGGGGAAGATTGAAACATCCATATTTGGGATTGGTTTCATTTCATGTCTACAATAGGTATCAATACTATCTAGTGGTTATTCATCATCAGATAGTGTACATGGAGTGACTAGAGCCAAACTGGTACTGAACAGGTACGTTTGAATAGACTAAGCAGAATATGTTCAGTTCGAATAGACTTTTAGTCAGTTCGAATAGACTAGGCAGAACATATTCTATTCGAATAGACTTTTGCTCTACTCGAATAGAGCACACAAAATTCAGTTTTCTATTTAAGACATCTTTTCATTTTTTGAACTTTACCTCTTCCAAAACTAACTTTAAGGCTTGAGATTTTTTTTAGAGAAAAGGGAATTCGACGAGAAATTCAACGAGAATTAACCCTCAAATTGAATTGATCTCGAATTTTGTAAACCTAATTCTAATTTTAGATTTTAAGAGTTTGAGGGATTCAAGCTTTAAAGCTTTGGTACGTGATCTGAAGCAAAGAGTTAGGAGAACGAAGGGCATTGCGAGAATGAGGAATCGATTGCAAGAAGCTCAATTAAAAGATAGGTAACCAACGGATGTGTTTATAGAGTCTATAAGTGATTAAATTCTTGAAATTTCATTTTAATAGTAAATTTTAAGTTGTCAGGCGATTTGGCAGCGACCTGCAGGTTTTTCTCTTGAGAAAGGTTTTTCACAGAGTTAAAATAGTTTGTGATTGTGATTGCTAATTGCTATTACTAGATTATCATATCAGCTTGAGCTAGGTTAGAATTAGACAATTAGTTTCAAGGATTATTGAATCTTTCAATTTTGACTTAAATTAATCGAAATCGGTTAATCTCAAATAAATAGAAATTTCAAACTAGACTGGGAAAGGTAGCTTCTGGATGTGGATATTGATAAGGAGATTATGGTTTATGAGGTTATTCACACAAAGACAATGGTATTGGGAGAAACTTATCAGCTTAATAATGAGCACAAAGCCTTACTACAACAAAAGAAATATTATTCTGATATATGTGTGTTTTGTGTTCTTATTCAACTATAATGACCGAAGGAAGTAGAATGTTTGGGAAATGATGTCTTAAACCCTAGCTATATGTGCGTGATAAAAAAACTTCTCCAAAATCCCTCAAATTACTCATGAAATCTCTCCCCATCTCATATCTTCTTAAATATATCTAAATAAATCTTTTTTTCTTTCTCTCTCTCTCTCTCTCCTCTCTCTCTCTCTTTCTCTATCTCTCTTTGTTAGAGAAATTAATACTATTTTACCTCTGCAACAGTATTAGAGAGTAGAGATCCTTAGAAAAACATCAAAAACAAAATGAACTGGAGGTATTGAAATGATGATCCATAAATGTTGAGTCAAGGACTAGGTCTCTATCTTTAAGGCGTTTCGCAGCACTGCCCTTTGTAAATAGTTGATTGCAGCATCACCTCCAGGATAAAATAGCAGAGTAGGAAATTTTCTTGCAAGGAAGAAGGACCTTCGTATGATTTGCACTTTCAATTAGTTTACTCGGATTCCAGACTCATGATTATATTGAAGAGAAGAGAAGAACTGTGTATTGGATAAGTTAAAAAATTGAGGTACAACTTTTCTTTATATAGAGCAAGCTCGAAACGGTAACAAGAGTTAATGGTAGGACACGTCATCAAAAATGTTTAAAACGGAAGTGAAATGTTTAAGACTTAATTACTAAGCAATTACGTTTGAGGAATTCAAAATGAAAGAGTTTAGTTCGAAATAGACTCGATTCGAATTTGGTCTACGGGGAACTCAAAGTCGAAATAGACTAAGTTTGAATTGGTCTTGAGAGAGCTCCAGGTTGAATAAACTTGGTTCAAAATGATCCAGGTTGAGATCGAATGGACTCAGTTCAAATTGGTCTAGGTAGAATAGACTTAATTCAAATTGGTCTAGGTCGAATATAATTGGTTTTAGCAAAATCAATTCTTCCATAGAGGCCCAAGTCCGAGGCCCAAGCCCATGAGCCAAACAAAGTTTTAAAGCCATTTTTTCGGCCCGCCCTAGCCCAACATATAGAATAAAGGACCAAGGTTATATCAAGGAAACAAACTACTCTTCCAAGCAATGTGGGACTACATAGACCATAATGAGGCCTTGAAGATATAAAACCTAACATTTTCTCTCTCTCTAAAGGAGGTGGTAGAATTTGTCACTTGCAGTTTGTACTCGCTTGCAGGTGTATACCAATCGGCCAAAGAAAATACACTACAATTATTAGCATTTACAACTCCACTCTCGACAAACCAAGCACAACCTCAATCTTTACAAAATTTAACGCACAAACAACAAATTTAGCAAAATTACCTATCTCCAAGCGAGCGTTTGTCACTCGTAAGTGCCACGATCCTCTTTAGAGATGCCTGATGTGAGATCGTTGTGGTGAGGAGGATGACAAAGATGAAATTATAACCATTAAGGGTAGTAGTTTTAAGAGGGTTGGGAGTAGGGCTACAAATTTTGTCCAAATTTCCAATTTTTCCCAAAATTCGATCTGATTTTTCCAATTTTTCCAATTTTAAGAACCCTATTTTATGTTTTTGTTTTCCAAAAATTCGATATCAATTTTTATTTGAAAAATATCGAATCAGAATCGGATATCCTTTTGATATTCTGATTTTCGAAAAATTTTGATCCAATTTTCTAAATAATATATGATCTAATTTTTTCGAATATTCTTATTCAATATATAATGTTGTTTTTGTAGTTCATCGATTTTTTTTGTTTGATAGAGATGTTGTGATATTACAATTGTATGAGTAAGGGTTAGATATTTGGATTTGAGAACATTACGTTTAATTTTACATATAAAAAGGCAAAGATTCACTATTTTCACAAATATTATCTAAAATTTTCAATTTTTATGAATTTTTAATCCCAAAGTTCTGAATATTTTGGATTTCTGAAAAATCAGATTTTTTCGAATTAGGTATAATTTTTGAATTTCCAAAAAAAATTGGATCGAAACGGGATGCAATATTGGTATTAGAAAAAAATTAGAAATTTTTTGAAGAGCTTCATTTCCGATTCAAAAATAACCCTAGTTGGGAAGGTTAAGGGTCATCTCAGAACATAGGCTTGCAGATCGTCACTTTAGACTACTCAACAGGTTGTCGCTTCTGCTTGATTTTTCCTCCCTAAAATATTCATTTATGCCACAAAGAATATTGTTACAGGTTACAAAAAGAAAAGACATAAGAATATTGTCACTCAAAATATGCATGCGCAACACACGAGATATGAAATTCGACATCTTTAAGACCTGAAATGGATAACTCTAGTAAAACCTTCGGTGGTTAGGTAAACATCATGTGTGCAAGACAGACCGTGAAATAATGTTATTTGAATATGAGTCCCTTAAATAAATATTTTAATGTCTATCAAAATAATTTAATGCGGTTAAATATTGAATAAAACGTCTCCAAAACCTGACAAGATCATTCTTATCTGATAAGATTCCATGTTAATTCTTCCAATTTCATCAGCAGAGGGTTCGGATTGAGCACCCAAAATCTGGGTTCAGATCAGATTTCGGGTCATCTTTTCAGACCAGGTTTCAGGTACCCACGAGCTTTGAACCCGAATGTACATTCGGGTGGAGAGAGCTTTATGTTTTTTTGGAAGCTGCTTTGGACACCAGTGTTATTAAGTGGACATCTTAAAAAAAGGGCAAAAAGGAAAATCTAAAATATTAAAATATAATTATTTTAAAGCCCCTCCTATCTCCTTCAATAATTTATATTTGCCTCCTTCCCCATTAAAATAGTTCATTGAAGCATCTCTTAGGGTCGCAACATCAAGAGAACAATAAACTTTATTTTCCTTTCTTTTGTCTTTATCACATCTATTCACCGTAAATATAGTTCTCTTATGGATTTCACAAACATGCTTACATTTTAATTTCTTAACTTAAGTCCTACTTCATGAAATCGGTATAAAAAAAATTATTTTTACAATGGAAATATAAGATTAAGGTAAGAAAGTGGGGAATAAAGTTTATTGCTCTTGATGTTAAAAAAAGAAAAGAAATACTTCAATGGCAGGTTTGATGGAGAATTGTAATGGTAAAGGAGCTAAAATGAAATTATTGGAGGAGAAAGGGGCGTATTTAAAATAAGTACATTTTTATGTAAGTTTTACCCTTATATCCTCTCCTAGGGTGTGCGCTCCATTAAGAATACTGGTGCCCGTAACAATTTCCTTTTGTTAATCCTATCTTATTTAGGACTAATTTACAGATTCTATTGGCCTTTTTGTTGGCATTTGTATTTGTGTTTGCAATTTGAATATGTTGGCAGTAGTTAACAGTAACTGTTGGCTTTTACATTGGTCATTGTGTTTATGTTTGTAGTTTGAATGTATTTAGTTTACTAAATTGTTTGACCTTTCTGCTGACCTTTTTACTGGTCATTCGACGAGTCCCATTAGTTGCAGAATACTTACCAAAAATTTTGCCTTATGTTTATCGTCGTAACTAACTTATTTTTGCAAGCATACATGAGGGAGTTTACCTTTAACTAAATTAACAAACAAAAACGCAAGGGGACATCTTTTATTGCTATCTAAATCTGAATCTAGAATATTTTTATATTCTTGAGTTGTGAGATATATTTGTCAATATTTGCACAACCCAATTTAATGCAAATGGGATATAAATTGATACTATTTGGGAACATAAGGATAATGAGATTAGAGTTAAAGTTTATTGGGATTTTACCATCTTTGAAGAATTAAGTCAACCTTGTGCATACATCCATTGATACAATACTCCAGTATTTTTTGAAAAGGGCTCCTGAGAATCCATCTGGACCAGGGGCACTGTTGTCGTCTATTGAGAACACTTATTCTCTAACCACTTCAGTTGTAGATATGGCCATCAGAGATATAATTTTTTGCATCTGTAACCTAAAGAGGAAGGTTATCAAATAAAGATGGACAATGTATTATTGAAAATACATACAATTGCTATGATCAATAATAGGATATGGAAAACAGATTATACTAACCTCTTTTCCTACTATCTGAAAAATCCACTGTTCTTGAGTGAAGTCTTCCCCTGGATTAGCTGCATACCTCAATGGGATGGTTTTCTATGTTGTAGCCTTCAAGAGGGACTTCCTCTCTATTTAACCTCATAGGGTTAGAGTGGTCTTCCCATTATGCTCTAAAATTCTAATAAAGAGTAACGTTATGTCCCACATATACCTTAACTTGGTGTAACAATTGGGCATAACCAATAACACCTATAAGACCTATTAATATGTGTACTCACAAACTAAAATAGTAGTATCGGTATAGATGGAAAATCTAACAATCTCCCACCCGACGACGCTAACTCGATTTTAAGAAAAATATTTTTAGCTTGATTCAGGGTTTCTTATGAAAAACGGATGACCATCCTTTATTTTATTTTTTAATCACACATGATAATTTGTCGAAGGTAATCTTACATCGAACTTGACTGTCACTCTACGACTACAAAGATGGCTAACACGGTTCACGGACAAATTTTGGTCAGGCCTTTGAGTACATGCCTAATTCATATCGTTGACATCAGGCTAACAACCTCAATAGCTTTTAAGTATAATTTCTTTATTGGAAGAGTTTAGCGTGTGAATGGAAAATGTACACCTTAATGATGTGCTGGTACATTTCCATTAGTATTCTACAACATGTGTTTACGAGACACATGTCATTTTAATACTTAGACAAATCATCATGCGAAGAACATCGCTCATACTAAAATTAAGGCCAAGGGATGTGGAGCCTACCCATATCCAGCCCATACAAACTTGAGAAATCTTTCAGTGTTCTCTATAGGTACTTGATACTTAGGCAACCGTCATATGATAAAATCACTCATATCTAAAACTTTATTATAATTGCATAATTTAAACTGAATATGTGCACATATAATAACGAATCCAAATATAATAGCAGGTAAATAATCAAAATCATCTCTGAATGTCAACCAAAATAATAATCGAGAATAACTCCTACATGGATAAAGAATCCTAGTACTGTAATAATAAATTAAATAAACCAGTAACTACTCATACGTAAAAGAGCGATCCTCAAAGAGACTCCAACAAAAACTGAGTCAGAGTAGCCCAAAATTATAAGCTCATCAGATCTCCTATAAACTAATCTGTAATATTTTATCCTCTTTATATAGTTGAACCTTCCCTTCGTTCTCAAAGCCTTCAGGTTGGTGCATATAAATTTCCACGTTGAGACGTTCATAAAGAAAAGCTGTTTCGACGTCCATCCGGTGAAGCTCCAAGTCAAAATGCTCTGTAAGAGCCAAAATTATCCATAATGAATCCTTCTTCAAAACTGGTGAGAAAGTCTCATCAAAGTGAATTCCTGAACGTGGTTGAAACCCTTCGCAACAAGTTTCACTTTGAAATGCTCAACCTTCTCTACAAAATGATATTTGACCTTAAAGATCCATTTACATTCAACTGCCTTAGATCCTTCAGGTAAAGGTGTTAACTTATACACAGATTTTTGAGACAAAGAATCCATTTCCTCCGTCATGGCATTAGGCCACTAATTTGCAAAACTGCTAGCCATAACCGTAATAAAAGATACTAAATCCTTGAAATCAAATAAATCCCCTTCAACTAAATAAAGATGGTAACCTGAAGAAATAACTAAACTCCTCTCTCAAGAGGATCTCCGAGTAGAAGCTAGAGGCTAGGCTAGAGGTAGAATGACAGGAAGCTGAACAGTAGTGGGTGGAGGAAAAAATCTGAGTGAAAACAAGTACTCCAACGGGGTCTAGAAAAGGGTCTGGAATAATAGATGAGTCTAAAAAATGTACAGTTACAATGTCAATATTAGATAAATGCGGAAGCATAACAACACTGATTAGAGTAGCAGTTGAACTCCAACTTTTAAAACCCTCCTCAAAGATAAACTTTTTATGAATAGTACTAGTAAAGTGATCTTCCTCCTCTATGAAATGAGCCTAAGCACACTCAACAATCTACATGGGTCGAGAAAGACAATAAAACTTGAAACCTATCAATCTCTCTGGGAAACCAACGAAGAAAAAACTTACAGTCCTTGAATCTTGCTTTCCGATATTCGGGTTAAATAGTTTTGCCTCTGCAGGATAACCCCAAACACGCAAGTGATTAAGAGTAAGATTTTTCCCAGTCTATAGATGATAAAGATTAACAGGAACAGAAAAGGAAGGAACTCAATTATGAATATAGACTTAAAAGCGTAAACACTCTCCTCATAAATTTACAGGGAACGACGTTCATAAAATATCATTCTGCTTTGGTAATCCAGAGATAGTGTACTGGGCTACAGTACCCTAAACTTTTAAATATTGATAGAATGGTCCCAAATGTTGACCGTCTTGATTGATCTTACCATATTATTCGCCTCCTCAATCTTACCGGACAACCTTGACTTTCGATTTAACTATTTTTCAACCTCTAACGGGAAAGTCTTAAATATATCAAGTGATTCAGACTTCTAATGGATAAGAAAAACATAGGTATAATGAGAGAAATTATCAATGAAAGTGAGAAAATATCGATGACCACCTCAGGACGGAATAGGAAAAAAATACACATATGTTTGTATGAATCCGCTGTAAAAGGTTTATCATACGAATAGATTGCTCAAAAATTCTAGAATGTTGAAAAGTAGATGAAATACTAGCCTCAGCAGATAAGCATAAAAGATAAGTCTCAAATGAATGGTTAAGAGATAGACGATATAACCCATCAGCTAGTAAACCAGAACCAATAATTAAATCATGATGAATAATGTCAAAACCACCATGTCTAAAATTGAAAAAATAACTTAAATGAGTACAACCGAGAAACTGAAACCAAAAATCGTCTCATCATAGGAACATAAAAAGTGTTTATCAAATCTAAAGTAACACTTGTATCTAAAACTAAGCAAAAATATGTCAGCGAACTCAGTGGGAAGGCTTCTTGCATCTCCCAAGAAAACTTACCCCTCTGGCCTTGCCTGTTGCCTACTGATGAACCCTTGTGGAGAATTCAAAATGTGAACAGTTTCCCCCAGAATCTGACCACCAAGAGTTGGTGGAAACATCAACCAAATTGGATTCAAAGAAAATATAAATGTATGAGCGCACATTTCCATTGTCGTCATACTTTAACGATAAAAACTAAGATAAGTTACTGTACTGCCTTCCCTTGACGGAACCCTCGAACTGTTTCTTTATTAATCTAGCAGTTCCTAGTAAGAGCAAAGACAAAATCAAGGTAGCCTAGGGCAATAGTAGGAGTAGTTAGAGTCCATCAAGGTTTTAATATTAGTTAGTTGGTTTTGGATCATAAGGTCCATAGCTGCATGGACCAATGACTTATATTAGGACGTAGAAAAATTAATTTTATGTGCGTTTAACTTGATCTGTAAAAGATCTAAAACTTGATGTCTATAATCTCGATCCTACCTGGGATTAGGATGGTCGAGTCAGAGTGTATATAATATTTAAGGTATAAACTTTTTACTCTGCGGGTATAGCGATGTATCACTGAATCCTTCTTTTTGGTGGTGATTAGACATACATTGCCCCCTAGTTGGTGATCACTCACGCTCAAGACTAGATTGGTCACTTACAGTTTAACTCGAGACAGTTCCTCACCTTTGGGTCGAGGGTTATCCTCATCTCCCCATACCGTGTAGTCTATCTTGACCCACTAATTAATAAAAAGTTTATTAGCCTCCTTTAGGTAGTCTAATTATTTCAAATTTAATTAGTGCAAAGTAGTCTTAATGAGACTTTACGATAGAGTCTTAACATTAGGAGAAACGTTCAACTCCATGAACAAAACTCTTTTGGGTGCATTTGCCCATTTTAAATCCCGTCTTGATCTCACTTAAACCCCATTAGAGATCCTTGGGCATTAAAACCCTATATCATGAATGATATATTATAACTAATGCCAGATATTCTTATACTAGAGTTTCCTTTGATAACTTTTACTCATGATAATGTCTAGCTATCCAACATATAACAATAATTCCTGAGATTCAACATGATCATAAGCAAAGCATATATAAAGATTCATTTTTTTATAACAGTAAGTAAGAGCCAAGCTCAATACAAAAATTACATTGAAAAATGGTAGCAACATGTGCCTGTACCCCAGATATTTTTCTAAGGTCAAGTCCAGAGACAGAAAAAAAAAGGTTCTCTTCTCTTATAAATGAATGATGCAGTACAATGATCAAGAGAAAAATCATACCATAGAAAAAAGAGACAATGTTGGTGTTTTTCTCCGTAAACTGCTCTGGTGTGAAAGCAGGTAACTAGTGGTATGCAAAAGCGAGTACCAAATCAAAAAATATAATACCAACTTCTCTAAACTAACCCAGCAGTTGAAAAGCCCACATAACCCAAGGCATTCTAATGATCAAAGTGAACATTTTCCCTACTGCCAACCAAAAACTCAATTAACAAGGATAGGCCAAAACTTCAAGGGAAGTTATAGATTCACACAAGCAATTTTAATATTCAGTAATAACGTTAACAGGTTCCTAAAGTACAATTCATAACTTCAACATTATAAACTCTCCCATAATTCTATAGAATAGATCTTGTTCAAGTAAGGTCGTACATCTAAATCTTTAAGAACGAAGGAGAGACTACAGCCAAAATCTGGTGGATGAATTATCATCGTGTGATCACCAGAGCGTGATTAAAGGTTAGATCTCCATCTGATGGAGAAGAGCAGGCTGAGGCGACTGCCAATAAATTAGCATCGAATTGAGGGGTTTTCTACTCCAAATCATGAAACCCTAGAATAACATATAGCTCAATTGGGGAAGGACACCCATTAAACTGTTCAATCGGCCTTCAATCATGATTATGAATATTGTGAGAATCTCAATCACAGTTTTGGAAGAGAACAAGGTTGTGAGTTGAGCAATGAATTGTGGCTGGTTTTGAATTACAAATATCACAGAGTTGATAACAAGTGGGGTTGGTGGTGATCAAACCCAATATTATACAATCTCGAAGATGACGAAGTGAGAAACCCATAACTAGATATACTCCTGGTTAACATAGATTGAGATTTCAAAAAACATGGGTGACGATGGGGGTTGTTTCCTAAAACCTCAATTGTGTATTCATTTATCTTTGTTTTAATGAAACGAGGCTTTCTCATGGAGGACTCCATTATTTTGGTGGTGTTGGTGATGCTAACGTGTGCCTTAGTTTGGTGAGATTGTGTGTATGTGTGAGAGAGAGGGAGAGAAAAGAAAAGAGTGATGGAGGAGTTGGGAGTTGGGAGTTGGAAGCAGGAGAGTTGTTGTTTAGAGAACGTCTTCAATTTTGAAATAGAAGAAACCCTTTGATCTTTTCAGTGAATATAGCTTAAAAGAAATCTCTTCAAAAAATCTCTTCTCTAACTTGTGAACAGTGAACATCAATAAAGGTACTAAAACAAAAGCCATTAAAGTACAAGTAAAGAGTAATAATTTCTGAGAGTAATTATTTAACCATAGTAATTTGTATTCTAGCTCTGACACCAATTGTTGGAAATACATACAATTGCTATGATCAATAATAGGATATGAAAAATAGATTATGCTAGCATCTTCTCCTGCTCTCTGAAAAATCCCATATTTTTTTAGTAGAGTCTTCCCTTGGATTGGCTGCAGACCTCAATGGGATGGTTTTCTATATTGTAGCCTCCAAGAGAGATTTCTTCTCTATTTAACCTGATAGGGTTAGAGTGGTCTTCCCATTATACCCTCAAACCCTAATAAAGAGTAATACTAGATCCCACCTACCTTAACTTGGTATAATAATTGGGCACAGCCAATAATACCTATACGACCTATTAACATGTGTGCTCGTAAACCGGAAGAGTAGTGCCGGCATAGATGGAAAATCCAACACGTATTACTTCTTTTCTAAAAAACTTATCTGTGAAGTATGCCACTATGTGATCCTTTATCTAGACCTTGTTCTTCAAAACTACCCTAGTAGAATCTTTAATATCTGTAATAACTAACCTTTCCACTAATTTCTTTGTAATAGAGTGAAAATATTTTGTGCTTTTGTCTCCTACCATTAGCCACTTAGCCCTTGATTTTTGCCTCCATTCTATTTCTTCACCTACTTCCAGCTCAGCAAACCTCTTCTCTTTCACCAACCATTCACTATTTATTATATCATTTGTAGGATCATCTTATAATTGCAACTGAAGATTCATAATTTATTTCTCAAGATTACTTTTTTGATCAGAAATATTTTCAATGTCATTCTTTCTCGACATCTAATATCAGCTTTGAGTCTTCTGAGTTTCAGCATAGTTGTAAATAATGGTTTAGCTACTATTTGCTTATTCTAGCAATTTTCAACTATTCTTGAAAATTTAGGATAGGGGCCCAGACATGCATGTACCTGAAGGGGATATTTTGGGTTTTGGTGTATGCTATCTCTAAACAAAATAGAATGATCTGATTTGGATCTTGGGAAAACTTTGATTCTCCAGCTCTAAAAACTGTTAAACCAGTTGCTATTATGAAGGCATCTGTCCAGTGTACTTAGTATCCTATTGTTTCTCATTTGAGCATTGCACCATGTAAATTTCATCCCAAATGAGTCACTTTCTGCTAGACTAGCACTATCCATAAAATCTAAAAAATATTTGACACCACTTAACAATGGAAGATTACCCCCAAACCTTTCTTGCAATCTCAGAACACAGTTAAAGTCCAATATACATAACCATGGTTTAGAAGTACCTAGTGCAAATATGGTAAGTTCAGCCCATAATTCCTTTCTGTGTATCTTTAAACAGTGTGCATATATGAATGAAAAGTAGTACCCCATGTAATCTACTGTAATTTGTTATTTTGATTTCAAGATAAAATTTGGTGTTATAGCTCCATTTTGTCATAATATCCAGATATCGCCTTTGACATCCTTTTCTTCATTAGAATCAGTTGATTGTTGTAACCTGGTATTCTGAAACCATTAGAATAAATCTTAAGTTTTGTAAAGCATATAATTAAAGGCTTCAAAAGAGAAATCTTCTTTTTCACATAGGCTAGTGTTTTGATATTACCCAGCCCCTAACATTCCAAAATAAAACCTTCATATATTTATTACTATTGAGGTTGGATCTTATTACCCTTGGATCTAAAGTATAGATCTTGACATTTTTATATATTTGATTAGGCTGATGGGCTTGCAAAATGCCCATTCTATCCTTTATATTTAAAGCTTCTTAACTCATTTTATTGTTAATAAAGTCTAATTACATGTTTATCCATAATTTCAGGATTTTAGAACCAAAGTATACAAAAATTTGGATTTAGTACTCATAAATGAAGTTGTAAACCACTGGAGAAGATCAAATAGTTGAGGACAAAACTAATTTGCATGAAACAAGCTCCAACAGTCAAAATACTTCTCTCTCCTAAATATCTAAGAAAACCAAGATTATATGTTCAATATATTATTTATGGATTAGATTTTCATAGATATAATTTGAAGATTACAGAAGAATATTGAGAATATTTGGACATCCTAAGAATTGAAGAACAATATTTGAAAAATATTTATGATGAAACACCAAGAAAATGTTTAGAATATATTTGACAATAAGGATATACTAAGATAAAATATTCTCAAAATTTTCTAGGTAATTGATTTGAGTATAATATTTTTTGTATATTTTGAAGATTTGGTTCCATCCTCTATAAAAGGAACCATCTCACTTAGTAATGGGCATACAATCTTGAGAGCTTGAGAACATTGTAAGGGAGAAAGAGGGAAGTTCTTGGAGTTGTATGTAACCCTGGAGCATTTAACATTTTGTAAGATTTTGAATATTAATAAAAGTTCTCTTTTCTTTCATCCTTCTTATTTATTCATGACTATATTTCTATTTCGTTGTTTTGAATTCATTATCATGACTAGCTAATAAGCTCATCCTTAAGGATGGATGAAGCTATGATTATCATTTAGATTATGTAAATATGCAATTAATTTACCCATCAAAATATTCTTGTTTATGTGTTCATCTCTATTCTTACAAATCACCGTTTTGATTTAAGCCCAAGTGGTTTAAATCAAACATGGTGTTAAAAGTATAGTTGGTTTTGACTCGATTTTATGTTATTAATACTAAATGCACGAAAAGAAGAGATTAACGAGTTGCATTTAGCTACAGTTTTAAAATCCCGTATTTTCAACTTTATATTATGTATCTAGCATGTTTTAACACAAAATTAATCTTTGAAAAAATGAACATTATTGGGCAAAGTGTTTTACAAATATAACTCTTTCGAATCGGGTATATTTAATTGTGTATTTTGGTTAACTAAATTATATGTAACGACCCATTTCGGGAAATAAGACAATTAGATTGTTTATTCGCCAATTGGTAAATAACATTACTTTAATGATAAATGTTAAAAATGTATGGGGTGGTCAACCTCACACATCCAATGAAATACGAACGCTTGAGTCGGAATTGTTACGCGTGACATACACAAATTACTATTAGGGGCAAACAAGGAAATTTTATTTGGGTGGGTTGTGTGTAATTAAGGGGGTCTTTGAGGACTAATTGGGAATGTCTAATGCATGGGTTAAGCGGGGCTCTTACAACAAGCGACATAGCCATTTACATGCATCTTCAATTGCCTCCCCTAATTACCAAATTTAAGGAATGAAAGAAGATGGTCTTTGTAGAAATAGATTAGAGAGAGAAAAATATTATTATTGAATTAATTATTTAGGTTACATCATACTCTCTATATATAGGAGAGAGATAGTAAACTACTTCTATGAATAACCAATGTGGGACGAAAATAACATAACGAACAACCATAGCAGAAGTCTCTGAAGGGATCCTAGAGATATGAGGTATAGGTGACCGGTGACTCTGATCGGAGAGACAATATGTGTGTGCTTCTTCAAGAGTTTAGAAAGGAGTCATGTCAAGTAGATGAACTCGTACATACTCCAAGTCAGGATTGAGCTCTGCAAGAAATTAAAACACCTGAGTCTTCTCCACAATTTTTGCAAAAATCTCTACTGACGTAGGTAGAATAGGAACATTTTCACTTGGTGCGCTAGCTAGCCACTCGATGAAGCTATCATAATGAGATAATTCTTCCCAACTCGATCTAAGTCTCGCATAATACATCCCCAAAGTTTGAGTACCCTATTTTAAATTCTTAATCTCATTGAAAAGTTGAAAGATCCTAGCATTATTCTCTCATTGAGGATATACCTTACAAAGTTATTCCCAAATCAGATCCGCATTATTTGTAAATAAGTACCAGTGAAGATCGTCGACTGCATGGAATTAATCAACCAAGTTCTCACCATCAAATCATTCAAGAACTACTTTGCATACCTCGGATCTAATTCTGCAGGTTCTTTTTCAATTCTAAGAAGAAACCTTATCTTTCTACAGCCACCAACAAAGAAATTCACGAACTCTGCCCATCAAATATAATTCAAGCCATCTAATAGCTGTGAGGTAATCTTCAGATTCGGATTATCATGAACAGAGTTAAAGCATTAGACATCTTCACTCGTTCTAATCAAAGAAACGGTCAAACTCGAACTCAACTCGTCACCAATAGCCATTGTGATCGATTACCTCAAATAAACTAAACAAATATGAGATTCATATCAGCTTCTATCGCATCTCGCGACCGAATCTAAAAAACTAATTTTTTTTGCAGAAGCATAGGTTGCGATTAGAACAACGTTACCAGAGAGAGATTGTGATAATCGTTGTTCTTCAAAACATAGGTGAAAGAGAGAGATGGCGTAAATCATACCAACATGAGCGAGGGTGTTGAACGAGAGTAACTTTCTCCGATACCATTTCAAAAAAGGGAAGATATATATTTCATAAAAGGTTAATTTAACTATTACACCAAAGACATATATATAGGCAACATAGTTACTAATTCTGCAACTCCTATTAAGAATAGGAAACTCCTAATTTTAGAATACTCTCAATGCCACTATACTCTCCAACACTCCCCCACTACACTCTTAATGTCAAGGTGGATTGCAATAAGAAAAATAAATAAATAACCCCTCATAAGGTTATAATCACTCCCTCACTGGTAAAGAAACTCATATAAGACTGATAAAACCTTAGCATAAATACTTTAAAGCTTGACACATCCCTTATGAAATCAGCGACAATAATCCCAACTTGCCATTTTTCTCACACGTACTTGTAAAATCGGTGGCACCTACCGACTTGCATGTTTTCCCATTCGAGAGTAATATAAATATCTTGAAGAGACACTGAGCTAAGAAAATTAGTCGATGAAGAGGATCACTCGAGGTAATGTTAAGGAGAGATAATTATTTGAGGAAAAAGATATCTAAATATTTGAGGAGATGAAAATTCACTTGAGGAAAGAAACAATTCACTTGAGGATAAATAAATCGACTTAAGAAAGAAGAAATCATAATCGTGGTTTAATAAATTGAACATCATTAATCGATTCATAGAAAGAAATTATGTCTCGCGATAGGAAATAATAGAAAAGATCTAAGATAATCACTAGAGGAAAAGAAAATCACTCAAGGAAAAGAAATCACTCAAGGAAATAAACAAAAAAACTCATGATCGAGGTGGAAGGCAGTCTAACATCATCATCCGATCCAAAGAGTAAAAATAGCATCTCGCGACAAGGAAAAAAAAGACCGCATCCCGTATTGTCGAACAAAAGAAGAAAGAATCATATTGAAAGAAAGAGCAATCACTAGAGAAAGTGATAAAAAAATCACAAAGAGGGAATCGTAAGAAAAACTGGAGAAGAAAAGAAAGGTCAAACTTTAAATTTTCATCAAGCCAAACCTAAGTCATTAAATCAAATCGGGATGGACTGACCCAACCACCATCGATGTGCCTTCTCCCCGTGTTTGTCACTGTCAACATGTTTGTGCATATCACACACAAAGTGCATCATAAAGATATTTTACCAGTATCAAATAATGCAATTGCTTTATGTGATATATGACCCTAGCAATATCAAACCTTGTCACTAGTCACCAGCCTCACAAAAAAGAGAACATTTTGAAGTTTCCAGCAATAAGGGCATATTTTTGTGATCTTCAACACGGTGGTTGTTTTTTTTTTTGAAAAACTAAAATACCGGGAATAATTAAGCTACCAAAAAAAGAGTATGTTCTTTGCAAATCGATGAAATTTGAGTCTTTTCTACCGTCAAGGCTAAGAAAATCCAATACACTCCAGCGTATAGAACTCTAGTTTTCATTTCATATTTTACGGTGAGCAAATACCAAATCAAAAACCACCACATCGCGAATAGAAGAGCAATTCAAATAGATTGTTCAGAGATTTACTGCAATATCAGTCTTATAATATATGCGAAGAAATATAAAAGCTCCACTACCGAAATTAGAAATCAAATAATACAGCAAGAAGAACTCAGTCTTCTATCCTTGGGCAGCACCTACCAGAAACACAAACCAAAAAGCTAAAGAATTAGGTCTTCATGATACTCTATCAGTCAGTGATCACCATAACAAATACCATCCCTGCTACCGTATTCACCACAAGAGGATCATAACCAAAGACATATTACAAATTACAGTAGCAATAACAAATCCCAAAGAGTTGCCTTTAAGAAATCAACACGTTAAAGACACAGAATCATCTATCAAGAGAAATTACTGCTGCAAATTTACTGTAGCATTCACCTGCGAAAACAAAAGTACTAGAAAATCGGACATCTCGAGTAACCCAACGACGGCCGAAAGCAGTGGCCGCCACCGGTGAAAGCAACTAAGCGTGAGGTCGTTTTCAAGGGCGAAACTACTCTAATACCATATAGAAATAGATTAGAGTGAAAAAAATATTATTATTGAATTGATTATTTAGGTTAGATCATACTTTTTATATATAAGAGAGAGATAGTAAACTACTTCTATGAATAACCAATGTGGGACTAAAATAACATAAAATAGCCTTGTTAATAGTCTCATCTCTTCAATTTTAAATACTTAGACAACCCTAGAGAGATATAGTTATAGGAGGGGATTATTTGTGAGGGGTTTTGAGGAGATTTCGAAGGAGATACCAAATTCTCACAAACACGGGAGAACAAGTTGAAATCAAAAAGGATGATATGAGCGTATCGTCGATTGGAGAAATATTCTCAATTCTAGTTAGTTAATCTATTCCCTTAACTTAATGTTTTTTTCAATTGGGTATGGGGGAGATGTATACTAGGATTTGGGAAAATGAGTTAGGGTAATTGGAGTTAAAGGGTTTGCAAAAGAATTGGGCTTATTTATAACGATAAATCAGTTCTAAATTGGCTGTATTATACGAGTTCCCACAAAAATTAACACTAGGTCAAAGTCACGATGTCATACAAATTTACGGCTCGTCAATCGGAAAAATAAAATAAGAGTTATGGTGAATTTAGTTTTAGCAATAGTTTTTAAAATAATCCTTGAATTTTAATTGAAAGTCTTGGGAAATGAGTGGGCCTTGAATGAAATCAACTAGGAAACCATGGGGTAAACCTTTGGTTTTATTGAAAATCTGATTTACCCCTCGTCATTTTGGGAGAAAATTAGGTATTTTTGCATTCGCTTAACTTTTGTTTGAGCAGATGCCATAACGGGGTATCCAATAGAAGTTATAACTAATTTATGTTAGATAACTAAGTTGGTATTATAACCCAATGCTAGGGAATATCGGGGTCTAGCGTGCATAACAAGGATTCAAGTAGAAGGTTTGGATTGACCAATCGATCTGCTAAGGCAAGTTGTAGTAATTCCATAAATGCCCAAAGCCGGTGTTCTAGCACTAATGGGTTTACTACAAGTCTTTGCATGCTTTAATATTTTGTTTGCATATGAATCCATATTTTAGCTTATTGATTAATTTTCGAAATTCTTTTATTCTAAGATTATGAAATTATATTTTAATATTTTCGCTTTTATTTAGCATTGTATTTCTCTTGTATGACCTATGAATGAAATGAAGTTAGTATTGATATATATGTGCATATGATTGGGGAAAATGGTTGTAACATGATAGAGAAAATTTGAGTTATAAGACTTATATAGAAAACTATTTTAGTAATTGGAGTCAAAAACTAGTTTATGCATTATGGGAACGCTTATCTTCAAAATAAATATTATTGATTTTAAGTACATTGAGATTAAGGAAAAGAAGAATTATGAGAGAGATAGAAATCTGAAGATATGCGGTTCTCTAGCTTGCTTTCGTGACATTATACCTCGAAAGAAATGTCGATGATAGTTGGGAATCCCTACGACTAGCCGTCCGTGAGGGTGATCCAGGTAGGCCCAGTAAAGTGTGAAGTTAGAGAATATTGGGTAAGATAGAAGTGATTGTTTGTGAACTCAGGAAATGGATAAGACTAACCTTGGGATTACCCGGCGTTGCAAGCTATAGCCCCACACGAGTAGCATGAACTTGGCGTAGGCTTATTCAGTTAAGAGAGATTTAGGGGCCGTGATGACTAATAATAAAAATAGAAAATCTGGACTGGTAAAATGATAAGTTGAACCACAATGTGTATGTTTTACAAATAACTTGGCCAAGTGATATGATGACCTGATCTTTACAAGTTTGTTTCTCATCCCTTGTGGAATGGGACATAAAGGAACCAAGTAGAGTTGTCAAGAGAGAGAGTGGATGTATCATTATTCAAGATAGGTGTACAAGATACAAGTGAGTACACAAAATGGTTCAAAGGGCCGGAGGATCTGAGGGACTTAAAAATCCCTGGTGCATCTAGAGCACGCCGATCAGATCATTAGTTGAGCTTCCTGCTTTTAGTAGTGGTGACGTGGGCGATTGTGAGTGGGTTGAGAGCAACCGTAATAGTCGTTCGTACTCTTAAGTTCAACTGTGGGCCCATCGGTATAATAGATTCAATAGGTTACCTCCACCTCAACTCTTTGCTGCTTGTCAAGGAGTCAAAGAGAAAGACCCCCCAGACCTCGGGCCCTCCGATGTATGCGCCCAGAGGGGAGAGGTCGTACATATCCCGGTAAGCTTTAGTCACGTACTCTATGAATAGCGGTACATTCTACTAAAACGTAATAACTACACTGAAACGAGTTTAGTCAAACTCAGACTCTTCAAGTTGTAGAGTTGACACAGTATCATTCATTGACTTTAGCATAGTATTGTATAATTACTTTGATTATCGAATTTTATTTCCAAATATGTTTTGTAGATATTACTACATACGATAAAATTTATAATACACAAAAGGAAGTGAGAGCACTGATCAAAAAGTTAAGGATTTTTGTAGTTGGTCTGGTTGAAGCTAAGGTTGTTCAAACCAACAAAGCCAGAGTTATAACAACATTATGCCTGGTTGGAAGTTGTTATGCAACTATAACCATTCTGACTCAGGTAGGGTTTGGTTACTGTGGGATCCTACTGAAATCAAACTTCATCTGATAGATAGTATGGACCAAGCCATATTTGTAGAAGCAACAATGCCCAGTGGTGTACAATTTAGACTTACTATTGTATATGTTAGCAATGATTCAATAGCCAGACAAGTACTTTGGGATATAATAGTAACCCACTCCAATAGTGGGAATGTTCTACCCTGGATACTGCTAGGCGACTTTAACTGTATTACCAACTTGCAAGAAAGAGTGGGAGGTGGTGATTTTAGAGTAGCCCAATTAATAGATATTTTGAATTGCTTTAACTCATCTGATATTTTTGACTACAAATACAAGGGAGCATTATTTACATGGTCTAACTGCAGGCAAGGTGAGGACAGAATTGCTACTAAGATCGGCAGAGCTTTAAATAATTCATTGTGGCTTCAAGCAATGCAAAACCTCCTATAGATGGGCCAAAAACCTTTAAATTCTATAACTACTGGACTGACCAGGTTAGTTTCCGCCCTCTCATCAAAGCAACATGGGAAGCAGATGTTGTAGAAGGTAACCCCATGTACCAACTAAGAACAAAGCTTAAATTGGTCAAGAGTACACTTATCTCATGGAACCATCAAAATTTTAATAAGCTGGAAGAAAGAGTTCAAGTTGCTAAACAACAAATGGATTTAGCCCAAACAGCTTTGCAATCTAATCCCTTAGACAGTGTTTTATCTCATAGTGAGAGAGATATGAGAAAGAACTATGTAGTCTTGACTAAAGCTAAGGAATCTATGCTTAGACAAAAGTCTATGGTCCAATGGTTAAATTTAGGGCATACCAACACTAAGTTCTTTCATTAGGCCATAAAGAGCAGAAGGGCTAGAAATAGAATAAAACTTATTATAAGAGATACGGGTAAGAGGATTAAAGACCCAAAGGATATTGAAGTTGAGAGTATGAATTACTTCAAGAAAATCCTGGGTGAAGAAAATAACTACAATTGTGATCTAAATTTCATGGATGGCATGAACTTTGAGAAAATTTATTTGGAGATGAGTGATAAACTATGTTCTTATGTAACTATTGATGAAATCATTCAGGCTTTCTCCACAATTGTAGATGAGAAATCCCCTGGCCCTGATGGATTCACATCCAACTTCTTCAAGAAATGTCAGAAAATTGTGGGTAGTGATTACATCAAAGTTGTAAAGAATTTCTTTATCTCAAGAAAATTGTTAGGAGAGATGAATGCTACAGCAATTACCCTTATTCCCAACTGAGACTGCTAATACTTTTTGAGAATTCAGACCAATTTCTTGTTGTAATATTGTGTACAAAACAATAACAAAAATTTTAACTTACAAAATTAAATTGGTTATTCACTCTCTTATTAACGTTAATTAGTCAACTTTTATTCAGGGAAGGGAAGGCACATACAAGATAACATAATGGTGTTTTATTAGCTGGTAAGAAACTACCACATAAATAATGGACCTAAGAAATATGCAATCAAAATTGATCTCAGGAAGACATATGATATTGATAAGAACTAATAATCGTAGCAACTAATTCGCACAAATCGCATAAAACTAAATTAACTTTATTGATTTATCTCGTAATTCCTCACTACAATCACTCTCTCTAATCTCACTTCTTCTCTCTTAAACTCCATCAACTACTCTCCTAGACCTTGTGTCTCTTTATGGGAGAAATTATCCTTTATTTCCTCCTAAAAAACCTCCCCACTAGCAATCACCTTAATCCCAAATATTAACAAATACAAGTAGATAACTAAATATGGAGAAGTAACCCACGACGCCGTGAAACAACTCTTACCCGTAACCGCAACCTATCAACCCTCCCTCGCTGTAAAAAATTTGACCACGAATTTAGGGTAAATGATAGCCTTCCTCTGGCTCTGTCATCACAATCTCTACATCTTCCTCATCCCACATTTGTTATACTATGTCCGCTATATGATCTTGAAACTTCTCTGTAAGCAGTGCAACATGCTTTTTAGTGTTAGGACAATTACGCCTCATACGACCAGTCTTGCCGTACCCAAAACATTGAATCCCACTACTATTCCCCATAGGACGTGTCCCTGTTGTCGTAGTAGGTGTAGGAGCTGCTGGAACTAAAATCGTAGCTGGAATTACTGTCTTGAATTTTGCCTCAGCGCATTTTGCCATTTCTACCATCTCAGCTGCTGAATAAATATTGACCATGGTCAACTCATCCTAAATCTTCCTAGCGAGCCCCGATTTGAAGTGACTCACTTTCTGTGCCTCTGTCTCCACAGTAGTTACCCGAGAGGTAAATAAATAAAATTCATTCACATATTCATCAACAATCTTCAGTTTCTGTCATAATCCCTATAAACGAGTAAAACTGTCTTCTTCATAAGAATGCGGAACAAAGCGATGAACTAACTCTCTCCGCATAGAAGCCCAATCTATAATGTACTCTTGGCTTGAATTCTACTGCATTTTTTGAATATTGTCCCACCAGTTAAGTGCATACTCTGTTAGCTTTGTCTCCAGAAGCATTACAGATTTACGATCTCCATATCGTTTGTATGTTAATATCTAATTAACCCTATTAAGCCACTCCATGAAACCATCTGCATTAGCTTTCCCATCGAGCTCAGTGATATTTCGTTTAACATCTTGCCCAACGGTTTGTATGGCAGCAATGACAGCTAAAGCAATCTGTTCCCCTTGATTAATATCCTGAGAACGTCGACCCCAATACCAGAATCACTGTGAAAACTATCATTGCGGGTACGTGGGATGAAGTTATTTATGTGGGCACCCCACCCACGTCCACGCCGCTCATGAACTAGTACATATTAATCTGTAAAACCCCTATTATTTTCTACACTTTTATACTAATATCCGTGTTCTTCCCTATCCGTTCCAACAAAACCAAACCCCAATTGTCTTTGTTGATTCTGCGGAACATAATTTCTTTGTTGATTAAACCATGTTCTTGTTGTCAAAAAAATGTTGTGATGATTTGGCGAGTTTGGGCCGAAGTATTGTTGTGTTGGCATTGGAATGAGGTCTTCCTGAAGGGTAGTAATTGGTGGTGATGTTGGGGATTTAGGTATTGTCGGCGCCAATCGAATTGTGGGTCTCGCAGTCGTCGGAGGTGTAGCTGATGGAGTTGCTGTTATATTTTAGATTGTCGGTACCGCAGTAGTAATGACCAGGGGCGATGTTGGCACCAGAATCAGTATTCCCGTTGCCGCTGCTGGAGTCATTGTCGTTTCTCTTGTTGTAGTCGGTAATGGTGTACCAAACGTCAGGGTGGTGGAAATTGTCGGAGTCGTCGTCGTTAAAGGGATTGTAATTGTTAGTAGGATTCTTTCTTGATCGTCCCCGATTTGGGACGTTAATGAAACCACTTTGAGTTGTAGAGACGAAGTAGTTTGGGGAAGAAGACTTGTTCGTGGGTAATCACTTGGGCTCACCAGTTGATTTGGGCATGGGCTAGCCTAGGTTTGAATCTCGGCTCGGCTTGGGTTGACCTGCGCCCCAGCAGAGAAACTCCCTACGTGACCCATATGATGTTGGGCTAAAAACTCATCACCCATGCTCCTATCACCCATGCATTTGGGAGCCACGTGCTCACTATTTCTCTCCCTCCTGACTCCCTGGTTCGTGCCCTCTGATATTATCGCTGAATTTCTTCAATTTTGGTTGTCGTTGGGTATCAAAGACTTATTACCAATGTTGGTGCATCAATTCTCGCACTTTGTTGCAACAAATCAACGAATTCCTCTTCTTCACGTGAATCAGAAAAATTTTCTGCACTTTCGACATCGACGTTTAACCAGTAGAAAGTGTTAGAAATTTGGGTTTCTCCACCCTCTTCATCTGAATTAGAATTTTCCAATGTTGGGTTTAAAAATATTGCACCCTGTCCTCTTCCAACAATACGTATTGGGGTTGGGTTTAGCGGATTAATTCCCGCATTGCGCGTATCGCGCATAAGCCTGCCAATTGGGACACTGCGTCCCCTACCTTTTGACGAACTCTCCGTAATTTCTCTGTCACCCTCACTTTATTCTCCATCAACACTAGGGTTCTTCGTGGAGAGAGTAAGAATCACTGCCATCATAGCGTCCATCTTGTTCACAATTAGAGAGTTAACATCCTCAAGACTTGCTAATCGCTCGCGTTGCGTTGGTTTCTTCACGGCTTTCTGCCCTGAAGCTTTTCCTATTGTAAATCGCTACGTAAAAAGTTATTCCAAGAATCTTGTGGCTCTGAATACCAAATTTGATAAGAACTAATAATCGCGGAAGCTAATTCGCACAAATCGCATAAAACTAAATTAACTTTATTGATTTATCTATTGATTCTTCATTACAATCGCTCTCTCTGATCTCACTTCTTCTCTCTCAAACTCCATCAACTACTCTCCTAGGCCCTGCGTCTCTTTATGGGAGAAACTCTCTTTTATTTTTTCCCTAAAAGCCCTCCCCCACTAGCAATCACCCTAATTCTAAATATTAACAAATACAAGTAGATAACTAAATATGGAGAAGTGGCCCACGACGTCGTGAAACGACTCTTGCCCGTAACCGCAACCCATCAGATATGGTGAATTAGTATGTTATTATTAAATTGTTATCTAGGCATAACTTTCCAGGTTTATTCATCAATTGGATGCAAGAGTGCATCACAACCCCTAAATATTCCATTAACATTAATGGGACTCTCTAGGGATACTTCAAGGGAAAAGGAGGCATCAGACAAGGTGATCTTATCTCTCCCTAGATCTTTGTTATGATCATGGAACTCTTAACAAAAAAATTGGAGAAAAATGTTGACATTGGGGATTATGGGCTCCACCATAAATAGCATGATCCAGTGATCACACATTTGTATTTTACTGATGATCTTTTGGTATTTTTGAATGGGAGTACAAGGTTTGCCAATGCTCTTAGAGATGCTCTAATTAAATTCAAATTATCTACAGGATTAGAGGTCAACACTGATAAAAGTGAGATCTTCACTTCCGGTATGAATGACTCTGAAGCTCAAGATCTTAAGAATATACTTGGATTTAAATTAAGTAATCTGCCTGTTAAATATTTAGGGCTCCCCTTATATCTACTAGGCTCACTCACAATGACTATCTCCCACTTATTAACTCTATAAATGAAAAGGTTAAAACTTGGAAAGGTAGGATTATGTCATATGCTGGCAGATTACTTTTGCTTAAAGCAGTTATGAGTAGCATGAGCTCTTACTAGTGTACTTGTTTCATTCTACCTCAAAGAATAACCTATGAGATTATCAAGATCTTTAGGAATTTTCTTTAAGGGGGAGTGGATCTCTACTACAAATCACCAAATGTAAGCTGGGAGAGCTCATGTGACACATTTAAGGAAGGGGACCTTAATATTATAAACATAGAAATCACTAATAGGTAATCTATTTTGAGACAAGTCTGGGCACTTGCTGCCCAAAAGGATAATATTTGGGTCCAATGAATTACTAAAAACTATCTTAAGGGGAGGAATATTTGGTCTATGATTCCCCTTAAAGACTATAGTTGGTACTAGAGGAGAGTTTTAAATGAACTAGATACTTCTAGTGACATGATTTTGTATACAATAGGGGATGGCAAGGAGACTAGCTTATGGTATGACCATTGGCACCCCATGGGCAAACTCATAAGTAGATTCCCTGCCCAATTCACCTATAGAAATAATGTTAACAAAAAAGCCACTGTGAGTAGCCTTATCCAGAATGGAAAATGGTTAATTCCTGATAGGGTTACTCAAGCATTAACTGGCTTTACTAGCAGAATGAATGAGGTAGAGATACACTATGAACATCCTGATGAGGTTGTTTGGGCTGTTAACACAAATGGAGAACACACACCAAACGACACTTATCAACACTCGAGACATCATAATCCTAGGGTTGAATGGACCAAATTGGTATGGTTCTCACAAGCCATACATAGACATAGCTTTATCACCTGGTTGGCCTTGAAAAAAAGTCTGAGAACAAAAGATAAGCTTGTACAGTGGGGTACATTAAACAATGTTGATTGTTGCTTATGCAATACAGGTACAGAATCTAAAGAACATTTGTTTTATTAATGTACATACTCAAAGCACATTTGGTATGAACTCTTGAACTTGTTAAATATTGTTCACTATAGTAATAGTTGGGCATAAGAATTGGATTGGTGAAGTAATCATATGGGTGGCAAAGACATTGTAGCACAAATAAGGAAATTGGCCTTTAATGGGTTCTACTGCTATATATGGACTGGAAGAAATTATAGAGTATTTAGTCAAACATCTAGAATTCCATAGGCCCTTCTTAATGTTATTGTGTGTGATATCAAAACTAAACTAGCCTCTCAATCTTTGCAAATAGAAGACAGTGACAAAAACAGACAACTATTGAGAAACTTCAACATTCAGGCTAATTATTTTCATAAGGAACCTGTTAGATGTGCTTGGCTAAAACCAAATCAAGATGAAGTCATGATCAACATAGATGGATCAATGACTGGGAACATAGGAGCATTTGGAACAGTTATTAGGAGTTCTCCTGTCATGGTCGGCCATGAGGTTTAGGAGGCTCTAGGCAAGATCCAAAAATGAGGCCCCCCGTCGGGGATTTTTTTTATAGTACATATTTTCTTCAAAAAAAAAATGATGAAATTTGTTAACAAGGTGAGGATTTGAACCTTTAACCTTATGATGAGATTAATCAAGTTAAACAAGTAAGGCAGCTTAATTTTATGAAATTTTTTGGGTCCTTTTTTTAGTACTACTTAACCATTAGGAGGCCTCAAATTTACATAAATTATCGGGGGGGGGGGGGGGGGGGGGAGGGGGGCCTAGGCGGGTCGCCTCTTGCGCCTATAGCCAGGGTCGGCCCTGTCTCCTCGCATACCACTTAAAGCAGCTATTGGCAATTGTCAAAATATCTTTGCACCTATGAATTAACTGTAAGGCATCCTAATAGGACTGCAACTAGCAAGAACAAATAGCTTTGACAAAGCTTGTCTGGGAACTGACTCTGCAATAGCCATTATGTGCATAAAAAAACAAGTAGAACCACCATGGGAAGGAAGATGGGTACTAAGGGAAATTCATAGACTGATTGATGAATTCACGGCATTTAGGATAGTCCATATGGACCATATCTATAGAAACTAATACAGTTGTTGATCACCTAGCTGGTATGAGGCCTGGAGTTTCCTTTCTTGAGCTGGATGTGAAGCTGTTCAATGAGGAGTTGAAGATCATGATCACTAAGGATGCCAATGGGTATTTGTATGAGAGGAAGTAAGATGATTTGAGGGGCCCTGTATCCTGTGTTGCCCTCACAGGTTTAGGGCTTAATCATGTTTTCTTTTCTCCGTTTGCTTGTCCCCTGTGAGCCTGTACTTTTGGGGATAGTACTATCTTGTTTTTCTGTGTTTTCTTTTTAATTCAAGCTCACTTACCAAACACACTAAAAATAGGTCTAAAAATTCTGGAAAAAGAAGAAGAAGTTATAATCTATTAACTCGAATCTAGATCTATAATAAGAAAAAATAAATACAAAAAAGGTCATCTTTATTCTTGGGCTTCGGCCGCATTTTCGAGATGCAATCAAATTTAGCCAAAAAACGGGCCTGAGCCGTCGGATCTAAACATTTGTCCGAAAAAAATCAATCCCAGCCGTTCATTTCCCAAATCGATCTTGATGTTACTCGAATCAACTTAATATGAATCATCTCGTACCATAGTATCATCCTCTACTATTATTCTCCATTTACAAACTCTCGATCTCTTCGATCCTTCTTTTCTCAATCTACAAATCAGTTTTCAACCTTTCTCTCAAACAGTTTCAGATTTTATGACTTCTGATCGATGAATTGTTATTAAGGTTTTGTTTGGTTCGAGTAATTGTGTAATCAAAATACTCAATTCGAGATTTAGTACGGAATCCTTAAAGGAAACGCATTGAAATCAAGTTTTCCCTGTTGCGTTTCCTAGTATCCACAATTCTCTATTCAAATTTCTGATTTGATCTCCCAATATGTTTAGATTGATCTCTTTGTTTCTTAATAGAATTGCATGGAGTTGGTATAATGTTATTGTTAATTCTATGCAACTTGTGTGTATGCAGAATTGTTTATGTTGTTTATGCTCAGTAACTTAATTCTCTATAACTTGTGTTTATACTGTTGATTCTCTTTAACTTGTGTTCTACTTGTGTTTTTGGCTACTAAATAGTTTGTTAAAGAATGAAATTTGGTGATAGCAGCGAGGCTAAAATCCGCAACCCTCATTGATGTTGATCGTTGCTTGAATTTAAGGATCTTGCAAAGAGAAATTAGGGATGTTTTGATGCTTGGGGAACACAAAACTCGCAACTATTATTCTCGTTCTAAAAAATTCCAACAAGTTCTAGCTGGTTTTGCCATTCTCATTAGGCTATAATATGTCACTCTTCACGTACTTTAGTTGTATCTCACTAACCAATGATTGGAGATTCAAGTTCCATAACATGTTCGAAGTCCTAAGTTGTAAATTAATAATTTCACCAGTGCTGATATACCTCCTTTCCCATTAGTTTTTTTTTCTTCTTATTTTGTATGTTGTTTTTTTTACAGAGAAGAAGGAATTACTTGCCCCATTGTTCCTGACATTTTACCAATCACTATCTATAGAGGCTACTTGCGCATGATTGGCATTTGCAAAGCTTGGGTACATAATCTTCTCCCTGCTTACCCTTTGTATGCAATGTCTATTCAGAATCTTCTCTTGGCTATAGTGAACTATTCTTGGTTTGATTCATTCTGTAGTTTCTAAAGTTCATATTTTGAGGAATCTTCTTCTATTCTTTTGTCACAATGTCAAATATCTGCCGTCTGCTAATATATATGCTCGTCTTTAACACATTTTAACATCTGAGTATGGCTTCTTACGCTTAGAGAATCCCCCACTCTAGGATGAAAATTTTTTTGCCAAGTATATCAGCACCACTTGACAAAATCTTTCTTCAAATGTACACTATATAAGTAACCCTCATATACTACATACAAATTTATTCTGTCTTGAAAAGAAGCTGTCTCCGATATTTTTATTCAAAACTTTTCTAAGCCACCCCTTCACCTTCTTCATAATTTGATACAAGTTGATAGGATTATTCTCATGGGTCATCTTGTTTCTCAATACTCTCATATGTCCCAATATATGAAGGCTGGAAGCACATACCCTGATACATTTCGACTTGAAAGCAATATAGTAGGACCCTTTTGTTGACTTAATACCTGCCACCTTTGCATCCTAAGCTCCATCCCATATACCTGTTTCTCCCACTTCTTAGATCGTATTTAACTTATACAAATACCGATCCAAATGGCTGTATACAAAGTTGTGCTGTCTTTTTCTTTGCAAGCTCCAATAAGCCTAAAAATATCAAAAATACCTTCATGAGATGGAAGACTTATTTCAAGGGTAAAAAACTGGAAAATCTTGCAATGAACGGATTTGAATGCTTTAGAAGAGTGTCAAGTTACAGTTTTGATGATCACTACCCAATTACAAAAGGTAAAATTAAGGAGCTGTTTCAGAGAGATCAATGAGACTCTTAGACGATAAAAATGATCAAAAGTAACTCAAGAAGTATTAAATTTACCTAGTCTGCTGAACTGAACAAGATGAGTAACCTTAGCATAACTGACAACTGAAGTCAGTACTAAAGAATGCGAGCTATATAACCAAACAAAAAAGAATTACAACCTAGTGTATAACTTCCCTTCAACATCTTCCTTTAGAATATCACGTAGGCCTATAGGAATCTTTTCTGGGGTTATACTAGTTTCACCTATTACATTGTAATAAGTTGATAAAATATGAGCACAACCATTAGTTTCTTTGAAGGTATGAATAACTCTCAATTCTTCAAAGTTTCATAAGTTCTGCAATATGTTCTCCAACATCCTCCTACACTGCCAAGGACGGTCTTTCTTCTACTCCAGGATTAGAACCATTTCTTACGAGTCAGTGGCCACCCAGATCTATGGTATGCTCTAGAAATAACACAGAGAGCAGTAGCCCGATCGCTTGCTCAAAAATCTCAGAATTGAAGACGGGAACAACTATATGACCATGACATCTCTTTGAAATCCACAGGTTATAGAAAACTGGAGCTTGGATGTACTGGCATATGAACCAAAGAACTGTAGATTATATGGTTAGAATTACTCAAAGAATATCTGGACCAACTTACCAAAAGAGCATTTCCACGCCCACTTACCAAAAGAGGATTGTCTGTAACAAGCTCAAGTTGTTCACGGTGACGATTTACTGGTCCACATCATCAAAAAACAGTTCGAGATCACAAAAAGTAGAAGAGAGAAACTGCCTTTTGAGAGGGGTGGTAATTCTACAGCCTTTGCTGCAACAGGAAGATATACAAATGTACAAGTGCCTCCAATTCTTGAGCTTCTATAGCCCTAGCTCCAGCGCAATCTGCCAGAATATATGGACTTGCCTCCAATTCTTGAAATTCTACAGCCTGAGTTCCAGGGAGATCTGCCAAAAGGTACGAAAATTCCTCCAAATCTGAAAGCCTCTTCAAGTGCATACAATCTTTTAGTATAAGTCGGCGGAGATTGATGCATCCAGAAAGAAATGGTACCTCTACGATCTGATGCAACAGTAGCTCAAACGTCCATATTAATTTCTCATTATGTTAAGAACCAAGACATTTTCCTAAAGAGGCCACGAAAACTGTGCAACTGTTGCTTCTGAATGTTATGGCAGATAACAATCATCTGACTTGCCTTTTTCTTCTTCTTGGCAGATAACCTTTATGTTAACGGAGTTAGTTATAGCTTTATACCATCCTCAGGAAACTTCATAGAAGGGTTTTCCCCTGTGGTGTTGCACCCTCGGGTCTTTGAATATCTATTTTGATCGTTCCAAATTTTCCATTAACAATTGGTAAGAAGTTGTACCTGTCAAAAAACGAGTTTGATTAGTGCCTATTGCAGGTCAGATCTCCAGTTTCACGTATCATGTTAAATTACGTTTTACTGCAAGCTTTTCTAATTATACAATACTCCCCATTCTTCCCTTGGGGTCGGTAAATGTGGCTACAAGATTTGTACTCGCAAATACACTTTACTTCAAAGGAGTTTGGGAAACAGAATTTAAAAAGACATTAACAAAGAACTCTACTTCTATCTCCTTGATGAAAGCTATGTCAAAGTTCCCTTCATGACTACTACAGTAGATGATCCATTTTGCCATTGTTTCGAAGATTTCAAAGGGCTTCGACTATCTTATAAGCAATGTGAGGATAGCAGCAACTTGGCAATGTATATTTTGCTTCCGAACAATAGAGATGGGCTATGGGATCTTCTGTAGAAGGTTCGCTCTGATTCAGAATTCTGGAAAAAGTATGCATATGAACTCTCTAAAAATAGTGATTGCTATGATGTGGAGAAGTTTAGGATCCCCAAATTCAAGATATCATTTGGGTTTGAAACTTATGAAGCCCTTAAAGAAGGTGAACTAGATTTGCTTTTTTTTTTTATGATGCTGAACTTGATGGAATGGCAGCGGGTAAAGTCAAAGTATCTTAAGTTCATCGCCGATCATTTATCGAGGTCAATGAGCAAGGAGCGAAGGCAGCTGCTGTTACTGCTTCTGGTGGTATTGAAATGTGTCCAGCTCCACTATCGAAAGTGGACTTTGTGGCGGACCATCCATTTATTTTTATGGTAAGAGATGACAAGAGTGGGCTGATAAATTACTGGGTTTCTATGTTAATAACAATTAAATATCCTTATTTTTACAGGTCCTCCAGAACTAGTATTTCACCAGGGCTAGCTACCCTTGCGAAGATATCATGAGAATTGTTTTTACGAATAATTATCTTACATGGTTTGTTCAGTCCTATTATTCTTCTCTATATCCATTTATCTAATTAATTCTAAAGAGAGTTATGATATACTTACTGTTATTTATGTAACAGGATCAGACAAAAGGGCAATGGAAACTTGAGAAATCAGACCTAAACTAATAGCTACAATTTTGCAACATAGCTCAATGCTTGAGGCCAATAAGACCAAGAACTAAGAACACGAAATCATCAGGAAGAAGAGCTACTCACTCGCTGCCATCAACAATGCACACCAAGAGCAGCAGCTCCAGCAAGAAAAGTTCCGGTTGCTAGGTTAAAGCTTTTATAAAGTGTTGCACCTGCAAAAAAATTAAAGGACAATTTATTCAGCTAAAGAACTTAAGTTATTTGTTTGCTACTTGTTAACATTTTCTTTAACCACTGTTATATTTGTATTCTGCTTATATACTTGCTATGAAATAATTACAAGTAATTACTGATTTTACATTTTTACTTAAACTGGAGACTATGTAAATGCATAAAATTGTAAGTGGAGTATTGAGAGTACTTACCCATACTGAACTCGAAGACTACGAATAGGTGAGAACTGCCCACATAGCATTCCCTCCAACATCTTGGTACAGAGGCCTTATATAATAAAAGAGCGATACTAAAGTAAGAGACGTCCCTACCTTTATACAATGGATAAACTTTCTGGGTTCATCTAGTCCTACAACCCATACCCTGTTTAGAAACTTCAAAATCTACTGTTTTAGCTCTAGTATCGCACTTATTATCCACAACCAAATCTGGTGGAACTGTCCTATTTCTGGCACTAAGATCTCCGATAACCCGTTGTCCACTCTCACCCTCCATTCCACCCTGCAATGCACTTCCTCCTCATTAATCATTTTCCTCCCAATCAATTGACTCAGAAGGAAAAAAAGAAGATTGATATCAAACGGTTCAAGTGAATAGAAAAGTCTGACCAGATAACTCAAGTTGTTCGTTGCCCACTAACTGCTGTCTATTGCTGAAGGTAGTAAACGGAAGTTTATATAAGGATGACTTTACTATATTAAATTAAAAAAGGCGATCAAAATCCATGGTGGTGCAAGGACCCCTATATTTTAGATGTTTAGATAGCAAATCTAAAGGGATTCAGGTCACATTAGTGACCAATATCCGCACTTCATTTTGCCCTTTCTCGAATTAATTCAAAATCATTGATATATAAAACAAAAATTGATCTAAAAAATCACTTAAGATGTAAAGTTTGGGCATCTTAAAGATTGAATGGGCAATATGATCTCGAATTCTATCATCAATAACTTTGATGTTTCTTCTTCTTTAAAGTTACAACTCTCTACCCCGACTCTTCTTCTCTCCATCTCCAAGTGACGCATCTCTCTCTCTCTCTCTCATCACTCTCAAAGATTAACGTATCTCTCTCTCTCATTAGTGGGCTTAGATTTTGAACCGTGGATTTGGTAAGATCAAGTTAGCACAGGCTCGATCAATTTCCCTGGGCTTGTGGAATGTGAAGGGCTGCTATCAAAACATCTCATTGTATATAAAGGGGGATCAAACATCTCTACTTCAACAACATTAGTGATTGATTTTAATTTGCATTTGAAATTGAAGGTAACGCTTTCGGTTATTTGGATTATATCAATTATGATATTGAAATGCAGTTATTTTGATTTGAGTTTATATTTGTTGGGTTGGAGCGATCTTTTAGATTTTGGGGTTTATTGGTGAAAAAGATTTCAAAATGTTTTTTTTTTATAGTGTATTTTGTGAAGTTAAGATACAAGGAGTATACAAATATATCTACGGTGTAATTTTTTGATGGATATATACAACAAAATTACAACAATCTTAGTGTAGAAATCTCTTGGTTATATAACTTGAAGTAGAATGATTTATCAGATTCTACAGTGACACAGCAATTTGTTTTCTCATACAACTCTTTACTAAAGTTTTGTATAGCTTCCATCTGAGAAGTAACTTCTAATTTATCATGGTTGGGATCTCTATTTTCCTCTTGGATGTCGCAAAAGCACACCAATCCCTTTTTAATATAGTCGTGATCTTGGTTTCAGGCATAGTAATATTAACAAAATTCTACTAAGATGCTGCTATTTTATTTGATAGGCATTTTATGTGCTGTTTTTGAAGGTTCTCAAGAGGGACATCCCCTGGGAGACTTACATGATAACTAAGCTGATAACTTACATGATAACTAAGCTGATAACAGGAACATGTTTTCAGCTGTTAAGGCGTTACGATAAGAGATCAGAAAGTTGCCGTGCAACACTCCTTGATGATGTAAGTGTATATAGTTTTGCCTCTCAGTTTGACTATGATGTGTAAACCAATAGATAGACGAATCGGAGCAAAGTCTCGCTCTCCTAACACGAGTATCTTCTAACATAAAACACATCTCTTTGAACCTGCCTCCTATCAGGGGTTATTACAAAACTACCCATTCTGTTTATAATGTTGACAAATCTGACAGGATGGTCCAGCTTATATTCGGGTTTTTGTCAACATATTGTGAGATATAATTAAGGAAGAAACAGTGGAATATGTTCTTGCTCTTATCGACGAAATGCTTACAGGGAAAGGAAGTTTTTTAACGATTAGGTACATTCAAAACTTTTTTTATTTGACATATTATTCATTCTCTGTCCAGGAAATTAAAAGTGGGCAAAATTGTTCCATGACAAGTCTCTTGCAAGCGAAGATACTTATGAACTTTTCTTAAGTTAAGTTGTTTTTTCTTTCAAAATCATCATAACAGTACAATTTTTATTGTGTGATACTGTTATGATTTATCAATTGCATGATGTTAATAAATATACGTGCGTTTGGGTATTATGAGACTTTGATACTTACTCAAGGGGTCTACCCGGGGACAAGTCAGGACTAACTATTGGTGATGATGATATCCCATCACAATGAGTTCCTCCTGGCAAAAATCAGTTCTGTGTGAAGCTTTTGACCACATTAATGTAGTGTTTGAGTGAAGATATACTGGACGTAAGAAGATGTTCCCATTCTTTATTCTTTATACTAAAAGTTTAATCATCAGCAACATGATTTGATTCACTGTGAGTATGACCTATATGACAAAGAGAATGAGGCATTAACTCATCCCCGTGTGAGCCTTACAAACAAGTTTCCAAAATAATTTGTTATAAGGGGGTATCAAACTCATAATAAATCTGTATTGTATTCCTATCCACATTTCAGCTCATATTTGACCTTCCTTGATCTGGATATGTCTGGGGATGATCATTTACCCCTTATTCATTAGTACTACACTAATTTACCCCTATGCAACCTTTTTCTTTGTACTATTGTTTTTCTCTAAAAGTTCATAACATTCTCCACGTACTTCGATTGCTGAAATTTTAAAATGGTCTGCTTCTTTTGTTCATACAGATTGCTCTGGAATGGTAACTGTTTCATACAAGAGAAAAGCTGCAAGATACTCTTTCTGGTAAAGGTGGTATGGGAGAAATATTTAGGGATAGTGAGGATACTGGCATCCTTGCATACAGTGGATCTTCAGGTCCTGTTTTAGTGCCTTATCTCCAAATTCAAAGTATTCATAGGGTGTTGATTTTTTGGGTTCTTTCCATACTGTAATAGATGAGATTTATATGTCCCCTAGCTCCTTCCCTACTCTGTTAAGAATATATGTTGATAAGGATGCTAGGGGCACTTCTTACATTGAGATCAACCTTATTCCACTAACCGCGTGTTCGTAAGACTGGTAGTCTTTCATAGGGGGGATCAACCCTTTTCTACTGAATTATATCAACATTTTTTATAGGCTGATAGTCTAGATTTTTTTCTTTCCAACCCTTGGACGGACCTATCTTTCTTTTCAGTGGTGTATTTTCATTTTCTCTAATTATTCTATTTTTGTTAGGTCTAAAACTAAAAAGTATATCCTTCTAGAGATTTTTATGCCAAAATTGACTTTATGATCTCTTTTATATAAAGTTAGTTAATTAAGGATAAGGGGTTCTATCATAAATTGTTTGTTTACTATTCATATTGTGTTGCAGCTTAAGATTTTGAAGTCTAGTGAAAATTAAGACATGGCTGAAAATAAGTTGACTCGCGCTCACAGCCTTCGTGAACGCTTAGACACAACTTTGTCCACTTTTTGAAATGAATTGTTGACCCTATTATCAAGGTTTGCTTGCATTTTGTATTTGTCTTTATGTCTGTGTTGGATTTATATGTTTTAAATCTTTAAATTGAAGCAATAATCACTTTGTGATGATATGTGTTCAATTGATTGGTTATCACTCTTATTTGTTTAATACGCAGAATTGAGAGTAAGGGAAAGGGAATTCACCAACCCCATCTATCATCTCTTAGAGGATATTAAAGCGATATCTGAAAATAACAGGAAAAGACTAACGGAAGGGGTATTTGGAGATATTATAACATCCACACAGGTAAGATCATTCAACTCTTAATTTATTTTAGGGTTTGTTTATTTGTTGCCTTTTAAGCAATTTGAGTTTTTTTTGTTCTTCTTTGGTTTTGTTTCCCCTTGCAGAGCCGAGCGTCTCAGATTCAGTTGAATCGGACCTAATGCATATGGATTCACCAGTGTAGGAGGTTTACCTTTTTCTATCTTATTATTACTTGATTAACAATATCTCAGAAAAGCCCTAAAAATTTCTCCCCAAAATAATAAAAACTTAAACTGTAAATATGAAACGAATTAAATGCAAGTTTGTTTGTTATTGTTATAGGATATGTTTCCTGTCATCTATGAAGTTGTCAACCTCATAGAAGAACCATCTGAAAGGCATCCATTTAAAACGATAAATACGCAATTGAAGAAGCTTGAACCATTCACAAACAAAGGGGAATGTATCCCTTTCTCTACATATTAATATTTATCTATTTGTGATCATTTATTTTGCTTCGTTCTCTTAACAGAGTTATCGAAAAGTCACCGTAAAAAAACAAAGGTCCATCTCTATCTCTAATTGTACCCTAATTTTTATAATTTCATCTCCAATTTTGCTTTTAATTCCCTAAATTGGTGTTCCCTTTTCAGGCTTTGAGTAAGATTGTTGCAAATCATCTTCAAAAAGAGCTATTAGAATGGCAAATGAACCCCCCATTTGGGTTCAAACACAAAGTCACCGATAATCTCTAAAGATATTTGGAGGTAATCTATTTGATTCAATTTTATTATTTATTTTGATTCTATCTTAGTTTATCATCCTTTTGTGAAATTAAGGTGGATTATTGAAGTTAATGCAACTTCAGGGACCCTTTATTCGAATGAAACTTACTAGCTTCAAGTTGATTTCCCTGAACATTACCCCATGGAAGCACCTCAGGTGGGTGGGTTAAAGTTTCAATTTTTAATACCGGGATGATTTTTATTTAATTTTAATTTGAAGTTTGGTTTCGTTCTCTTAACAGAGTTATCAAAAAGTCACTACAAAATAACAAAGAGGCATCTAATGAGGTGGATGAAATTCCCAAGAGTGATCCCTCATGTAATTCTTCAGCTCCAAGATGAAAGTTTGAGAGAAAATGTCATCAGACTACTCAACAGATTTCTTCAAGAGGTACTCTTTTTGATTCAAATTGTTTATTATTAGAGTCTTGGGGTTAAATTGTTGTCTGGGGTTTGATGTTTAAGCGCTTAAGGTCGCGCATTTAATTGGGTTTACTTAGTTTTGATTTGAGGTTCTCTCAAAAATAATGTTATAAGAACTTAATTATGTTTTTACAGCATGGGTATTGGTAGATTATTGCAGAACTTACAAAGGGTATTGATATTTTGTGAGTTTTCTACCATTTGGTTAGCAATTCGAAAATTAAAAATCGGGTTAGTTCGTCAGACTATGAAATTAAATACCCACGTTGAATCTATAAGAATGGCAGCCTCACTAGAAGTTTATAATTTGCACATTGCGAACTGTGTATTATGTTTATAGTGAAAAAAGTACAATTGGAGGCAAACCTGTCAGAAGAACTTAAAGCAATGACTTTAAATCCTACATTACAGGATCTCACAAAATTCACCAACTTTGATCCCAACAATGGCAGAAATCGAAGAATTTCAAAAGCAAGAACAACGGGAAGAGAAAACTCTCAATCTCCTTCGTGAATCAATGATCGATCAAGGTATCCCTTTCTCTACATTTCAATGTTTTGTCAGACTATGAAATAAATACTCACGTTAAATCTATAAGAGTGGCAGTCTCACTGGAAATTTATAATTTGCACATTGCGAACTGTATTATGTTTAATACTAGGATGATTTTTATTTTATTTTAATTTGATGTTTGGGTTTTTTTAATTTGATGGTTTTTTTGTCATTATTTCTTATTTTGGCCCTCACTTAGGCCTATAATTTATAGCCATAATGATGGTCTCATTTTGCTAATAAAAAATCATGGCATTCCCAGGTTTTTGGATCATTGGACTATTTTACACTTTGTTTGGGACCTTTGATTATGGAGTTCAAGTTGAAGCCTCTCATCAGCTTTACAGTGATCTTCAATCCCTTCATTCCAACTCAGCAAATCAAATTTATAGAACTTCTTATCACTTCCAACCCTCTAAAAGCTGGATCAATGGTAACTATCTCGCTCGCTCTCTCTCACAAACATATATACATATTTTCATCTCTACTCTGCACTAATATATTTGTTTGTCATTTGACATGGACTTACCATGGAATGGCCTAATGGGTGTTGTTGGATTCACAGATCCTAATGGTTAGTAGTTTCATACATTTGAATCCGAGATGTTAATCTTCTTCAATGCTTTCTCGGTTTTCTTTCTTAATGATTTTAGCTTTTATTAAAGCCCATATAAGGAACCAAATATTGTTTGAAAAGCTATACTAATGATAAACCTTATATATATTTTTTCAACCATTTCGTTATATTGTGTTAGTCACTATTAATACTAAGTATGAAGGAAACATGCATGTTGATCTTTCTGTCTTAGTATCTTCGTTTTCGGGGTTTCTCTTTGTTTTAGCTTTTAGAAACATTTTAGCTTTCATCTATGAATCAAACATGATTGGAACGCCAAGAACTCAGATTCTGAAAGAAAAAATCTTTTTGAATTATTTGTCACTTTTATATCTGTGAAAACTACAAATCTTCACAGATTCTAATATTTGATCTGTCTTTTACGATATCCATTGCAAGATTTCACCCAATTTGTCATTTTTACTGTATTTGGGTTTGAATGTTGATGTAGTTTCTGCTGTTGCATTTTCTTGAATCTGTGATTAAGTTTGATATTGATTTGGGTTCTTGGTTTAAGTTGATTAAATGGGATATCATCATTTCATGGATCTTTTAAACCCAGATTCTCAATGAACTCTTGGTTTTTGATAATTTGATTTGGGGTGTAAAAAGAATGGAGAAAAATCAATTTTCGTTATTTGCAACATTGTGTTTGTTTGTTTGATATTACAGAAAAGTTGGAGATAAGTTATTTGTTTGATGGATTCGGTGCAACCGCCAAAGAGAATGGGGTTAGTATCACTTTCGCCGTCTCAGACCCTGAGGTCGAGTAAAAAGAACAAAGGGGTACATATCAAAAAGGGTGTACATATCAAAAACTCGTGTTAATTTTATGATCTATTTGAAGCAGATGTTCACATATTTTGGATCTGTTATTGGGCAAAACATATAAGAGAATGGGGACTTGATCGCATAACGTTTTTAGTTCTCTTAGCAGGTACTCAGGGATGCAGAGCTGCAGCTTATTTAAACTTGACTGCTATGGATGTTTGTTTGATCATATGAACCCTGTCGAGAAAGTTTGTGAAGCTTATGCGCTCAAAAAACGAATACCCATGGAACCCGATTCTTGAATATATCTGAACTCCTTACCTGTTGTAGTTTCTGTGTTACTGTTGAATTTGCTTAAAAGTATCAGAGTCACTCTTTGAGGTTGAACTGTTAAATTCTGGAGTCCATTCGATCCTCTTAAGTGTTTATGCATCAACAGATCAATGATTAATGATCAATCAGATGGGTGGCCGCACTATTACAAGTTTATGTTGGATACTTCAATTGAAGGATATATCACATGAAAGAAAACTTGACGTCTTTGCGCTGATAGTTAAAATTTCAAGTATAATGGAACGGACATGAGATTAATTTAAATTTGAGATAGATTGTTACACGCAAGCCGGTTCACGATATTAAGCAAACTTCGATGTTTTTAACTCCAAGGGAGGTTGTGGCCATCAAGAATTTTGAGTTGAGCCTGAAATTTGGTATACCATTCAGTAACCACTAACCATTGATCAAAATCATTTTTGTAAAGTCAATATTTTTTCAAGTTTTTGATAAACATTGTTAATGATTATATTTAACATATAAAACATCCAAATTAGCAAACATTGTTAATGATTATATTTAATATATAAAACATCCAAGTTTTTGTAAAGTCAATATTTTTGCCTATCATTTTGGCAATTGCTATAGTTCTGATGAAATACTTTGAAACAAACTTTGTATGTTTAATACAGATTAGGAACCATGAAAATTTGTTCCTATTTGAAGAACAGTGAAGAAAATTTTATTTCTATAAGGTTTTCTTCAATCTGGAGAGGACAAAATTTCAGTTAATACCATGTTTCTATGCTAAGATGCACTGCACTGTAGTTTGATGCTTGGAGCCTTGGAATATCTAAGTTTTGTCGTTTGGTGCAATAATGCTAACTTATATAGCTCTTGAAAGAAATTAATATTGTGTGTTCTACACCTTATACATGAAAAAATCTATTAATCTGTAATACATTGGGTGACCATAGGATTTTCGGACTTTTGGTCCTATTTTTTTTAGAGTGTGTATTTCTTTTTTCTTACTTTGTAGAATCTAGCATACTAAACTATATAAAATTGGTTGAGACAAACTAAATCGAGAAGAACTCAAATTATTTTCATGAACAAATTATTTGTAGAATCAGTTTTGTTTTGTCGTGGGTTTAACTCATTTGGTTATCTCTTTAACCTATCATTTGACATTACAAATCAATGCAGATTTATGTTTAATATTCGTTTGGATATGTGCTTTTTTTTTATTTACTTTTTATACACTCGATTGATATACACCCATCTCGAAAACATGTTTTTGAAATGCTACTTTTTTTAATTGTATGTTTTGACGGGAATCATATGAACTGCATATTTTAGTGAAATCACATTGGAGTTGTAGGTTTTCATTCAAGAAGCAACGCACAAAATGTGGGTTTCAGTTAAAAAAATACATTTTTTGTTATTTATTTGAATTGTGAAAATGGGCATTTCAATGTCGTGTTTCAGGCTTCCAGATATTATCGACCACTGAGTATGGCGGCAACTCAAAAATGAGATATTGAAATGTTAGGTTCTTTTTGGACATTATACTTAATTTTAAAATATTTGACTCCCTACATAATTATGTCATCGAATATGAGCAAAAATATGTTTTATTGAATTTTAGTGCCAAATGCGTGATAATGAGCATATTTTATATGCCAATATTGCCCACTCTGCAATGTAAATTTTATGCAAAAAGCTTAAGTAATGTATGTGTTTTTGTTTTCCTTCAGAAACAGTAGTAAATTTTAGCTCATTTGCGTATGGATGGCTTGATGTATTAGTTGAAGCTATCGAAGGCGTGTGAATGCAACAATTGTGTATGACTGATAATGTATTTTTCACATGATAAAAAACTTAGTTCTCAATATTGATAAATAACTGTGATTTCATAGTGAATAAGATACGCTAAAAATTATTAAGAGAAGTTGGTAGCGTCGAATACACGTAGACGTATTCACCGTGATTTGGTCACAGGCGACGTTTTTGCCATGGCGAGCCACGGGTATTATTAGTTTATATTACATTACACAATGGTGTTTTTCGTATAGACAAGTTTGTCATTATCTCAAAGATAATGAGGGGCTGAGATTTGTTGTGAGATTTGTTGGAAAGAACGAGATCGACGGAGGATATTTGTTCAACTCTTTCGTTTAGGGGTAGTTTCGACATAACACATAAAACGGTAGTTAAGTCTCTCTCTCTCCAAACATATTCTAGCCCGACTCTCTTCTTCTCTTTATCTCTCCATCTCCATCTCCATTTCTTGATTTCCCACTTTAAATCTGGCTACCACTCTCTTATTTCTCTCTATCAAGTGAAACAAGGTACTTATCTCTCTCTCTCTCTACGATTTGGAATTTTACTGAAGCACACCTATGGTTTTATGTTGATCGTATTATGCTTGTTGTGTTAATGTTGTGATATACTTGCTGTGATATCCAGATGCAACACAGATTAAGGTTAATGTTGTTATCATTTGTGTATATAATCAGATCTGTGATATGCTTGCTATGATATATTTTGCTCTCTACCATAAATCTCGACAATATATCTTCTTTGGTACCTCGCCCTTTTCGATTTTCATTTGCTTCATTTTTTGTTTAATAGTCTGATTAAACGTAACACAAAATCATCAATAACTTTGATGTTTCTTCTAAGAGAAGCTTCTGATCCTATATTTAACATCCTCTTAATTTTCCAAGATGGATCCACATATCTCCAATAGACGCTAACGTTAGCGTCATCAAATGCCTTAGAGAACTGATGTCCAATCTCATCTGATTCAGATAAGCTATTGAGTTCAGTCCCAAACCCCACCTTAAATATTAAAGCGAAGGTACATTTCATTAACAACTCCTGGAAATTGATCTTCATATTAGATGTCGCTGCTTCTGAAACCTTTGCAACCAATTTAGCAGCATTAGCTAAAAAAACAACGCTACTAAAATCCCTCAATACTATAGTGGAAAACTCATAGCTCGCGAGCTTCTGTTGGTGCCACCATTTTTTGTAGGGGCAATATAATTACGGTATTATGAAAACCGTTATATTTCATTAAGTCAATATACTTTTTGTATGATTAGCCATGGCCATTCCCCCTTATCATTATATCTGATTAATTGTATAATTACGGTATTATGAAAACAATTATATTTCATTAAGTCAATATACTTTCTGTATGATTAGCCATGACCATTCCCCCATACCATTATATCTGATTAATTGTTCGATTGGTACCATTGTTGGTACTTATCATTTTACTAATAGTTTTTAGGATCTGCTCAAGTGTTTCATATGTGATTTAGGCAGTATGAGAAAGTGAGGATTGCTGATTTTTGCTTTGTGAATTCATGTTCAACATGTTGGAAGAGTTATTTTACGGATTGCTGTTTGAACTCCTTATGGTTTTGAGTTTATGTTCTGTGAACTCATGTTATTCTTTGATATGATTACAGACAACTTCAAAGCGTCTAGCAGATAGGAAGGTGGAGAGGTTTCAAAAGAACATTACTAGGAGAGGTGTAGTGCCTGAAACAACTACGAAGAAAGGCACTGACTACCCCATTGGACCAATTTTGCATGGCTTCTTTGTGTTTGTTGTCATCGGATCCTGTAAGTATCTTTGCAATCTTTCCCTTCTTCATTAATGTTATATCAATTGGTTATAGAGACCATACAAGCATTCATCTTCATCTTTGATTATAGAGACCAACTAAGAAGTTTATGTTTCAAAATGTTGGAATCCTTTAATTGACAGTTCTATCTTTCCATTGTACCATACCCTTGCTACTAGACTAGTGTACCACACTAACACCCTCACTCTCTACAAAAGTGAGAGATATTAAATCTGAAAACCATAGATAAATCTACTTTTGTTTTTTGTCCAATATGGAGAATGCCCTATTTTACATCTTATGCCCTGTTTTCTTAAGGGGATAAGCTGTAAGTCTGTTTGTTGTTTACTATTATGTTGTGTTTGTTGTTTACTGTTATGTTGGTCAAACTATAAGCTATACATGCCAATCAATTTGGAGAGGTACATATGAGCTCAAGAGTATCATTGTAACTGTTTGATAATTTGTTCCTGAGAAACTTGGTTATGGGGTTTTCATGGGAATTTTTTAATCTATAAATCTTAGGGGTTTTATAAAATTCAATGTTAGGGGTTTTATATTGAACAATATAAAATTCAATATAAACTTCCCCTGAAGAAATCATTTCCAATATAAACTTCACAAATCATTTCCAATATAAACTTCAAAAAGCAATTGTAGCATTCATGTAATTAACATTAAAACATCTACACTCATTTGGGAAAAGTTACTCTATATTCAGATTATTTATACAACAAGGTGTATTGCTTATCATTACCTCCAAAGAAAAACCCGCCGTATTACACTATCATAGGGCGAGGGGGACATCATACGACCAAGAAACTTCAGGAAAAGAACACGAAAGATTATTCATGAATACTACTTTACAAAAAAAAACGTAATTACTTTCCAAACTGCACACTACTCTCTCTTAAATATTTAGCACAAACAGGTGAACACCGAGCTGCTCAAGCATTTTGCTTTATCTTCAACTCTACGGATGCCACTGATTTCATTACAGGTACTTTTAAAATCTTTGGGCCTTGAGCAAATTCTGTCCATCATGTTGATCTTGGGAGCTTCGAGGATTGCCTTTGGCAAAGACAAGGCATACTGCATTGCCCAGATTACAAGCGGCCTCATGTAAATCAAGGAACGATAGTGTCCATCTGTTGTCCATCCTTCTGGAGTCTGGAACCAGTACCTGCAGATAACCCTCCAACTATAAGGCACTTCTCTATAGATTCAAAGTATATATAACTCAGATCAGCAACAATGGATTGCGTAATGTGGACATGGCATATTTCGAAAAAAATCTGTGACGACACGTATCTATTATTTTATTGGTGGTGGATAAGTAATGTAGAGAGGTCAAATCGGATACAATAGACTTAATAAACAAAGTTATCAACAAAAGAACGTCTATCACAGCCTGTGCCTTAGATCTATCAGTCACACAGACACATTCGATGATGTTAAATTTGGTCTAATAGTCAGAGCTTGAGATCCATGTAGGCATTCATGGACATGTGAAGTTTTTTTATTATTCATTCTTATGTTTATACATTGTTCAAATACCCGTTGTTCACTTTTGGTTGTTTTTGACAGTGTTATATTCCATGGTTCAGGATCCTAAGATAATTGTATGACTTTTATTACTTAAACTGTTTAGATCAAAGCCTTGGATGATCATTTGGATCAATTTTCTTATCTCTATATAGCATTGGGTTTTAATTTTGGTTTAAATATATATCCATGTAGGTTGGAATTTAACAAAATACATATACTGTAAGTTGTTAACAATAATGGCATTGGGTTTTAATTTTGATTTAAATATATATCCATGTAGATTGTGCTCGATCTTATATAAGGAAAGCTACTGGAAATTTGAATGCAACAGAAAGACATGAGGATCCTGATTATGTTCCTCAAGGTACAATTTATAGGAATGCATGTTTTTCATAGGTATGTTTAACAATTTTTGTTCCTTTATCGTTATTAATTGGTTTAATTCTTTACGGCATCTATAAATAAGATAAAATGAACATTTTTGTAGGAGTTATCTTGAGATGGAGAAGTTGTTTAAGATATATGTTTATGAAGAAGGAGATCCACCGATGTTTCATTACGGACCATGCAGAAGCATATATTCAACTGAGGAAAGGTTTATTCATTAAATGGAAATGGAGAAACATTTCAGAACCAAAGATCCTGATAAAGCTCATGTTTATTTCTTACCATTCAATGTAGTCATGATGGTTGCGTACCTCTACGATGCTAAGCACCATGATATAAAGCACATTGGACAGATGGTTGTTGATTATGTCAACATAATTGCCGGAAAATATCCTTATTCGAACCGGAGCCTTGGTGCAGATCATTTTATGCTTTCTTGCCATGACTAGGTAAGTCAAACATCTTCGCCCCTAATCAGATACTTACAGTTACCAGAGTTTGCATTTTTGCTGATCTCACGTGTAACATATGCTGGTTTGATACAGGGGCCAAGTACATCTTCAAATGTTCCTCACTTATTCCATAACTCCATCCATAGTAATGAAGGAGTCAATGAAATTTGCACGTAGGAGTGTAAGCGACGCTGACATTCGCAAGTACCAGGCATTTGCACAGACATTGCAACAGTCGAGGGGGTTCGGTAGTGAGTTCCGGTTTACAGAAGCAGGAGCTGGGTCTGCGGCTTCTGACGCTTTTGTAGCTCCTGCTGCAGCTGCTGAAGAAGATGATCTGTAACACAAAATCCTTGCCTTTCATTCATTAGTGCCTTCTGACTTAATGGATTCTACGAATATTATATATGTAGTGCTTTGCTAGGGTAAAAACTACAAAGGGAGTAATTTATCCCAGACTTAAAAGGCAAATATTGGGACTCATGCCATGGTGTATATTTATTTGTTTTATTTTGCAAGAAGCAAAGCCACTCGATAATTTGGTTCATTTTTCCCGTGGATGGTTAAGATTACTGGCTTTATAAGCCTTTAAATTGTTAAACTTTTGTTGGTTATTTATAAATTTCTAAAAAATATTTAACTCCCTTCTTTCCTGTTGGTTGTAGTTGTATATATACTGTTCTCTGCAATAATATATAAGATTGTGTTTGATACATTGCTTAAGCTTGGGAGTTGAGATTTCTTTATGAAGGCTACACTACTCGTAGTTGTTGCATGATTTTTGCTAACCGTATTAGTTTAGCTTCATTAATAGACTTAAAAGTCGTAGTTACACTATTTTTGCTACCTGTATTTGTTGAGCTTGAACTTCATCAATTGACATCTTAGAGCATCTTCAACAAAAGGGAGTCTTGGTCTCTAAGAGAGCATATACGCGCTTATCTAGCAAATGCATGGGAAAGCCTTCGAGTGACAAATTTTGGCAAACTGTTCTTTCTCTCAAAAATTTGGTGGAAATGTTCTTAGAAGTGGTAATTTTTGTGGATGACAAAAACAACTCCCATACACATAAGCAGAGGTCCTATGTTCGATTCACCACCATTAGGGCACTCAAAATTTACCTTGACTAAACTCAGTATGTGGTTTGGCAAGGTTCTCACGATTTGGGATTAAGCACATTTGGACTTTAAAAAATTGAAATTGTCCATAGTACATTTGGATTTAGTATAGTGACAAATCCATAAGGGGTCAAAAGGTAGCGTCGAAGGCGAGTCAACTTAGTACTATGTAGGTGTTTTAAGACTATGCATCACCCTAATCATCTTAAGATATCCATTATTTTCATGAGCGGTAGTTTTAGTGCTGAAGGCGTGTTACTGGAAAATTATATAGCGTTGACGTTGTCGTCATGGCGAGCCACAGGTAGTACTAGTCTATATTATAAATCTCAGTTTTGTTCCACGTGGCTTCGTTTGTCCCGCGTGGCGACGACGATTGTCTCGCGTGGTGAGCTTTGTCCTACGTAGCGGTGCCAAAATGATTATCCTACGTGGCGGTGCAAATCTGATGTGGCAGTGCCAAAAAACTCCCAACCTGTTTCATCTTCTGAACTCCTCTCATCAAACGCACTCCTCCTCTTTCATCTTCTTTAACTCCTCTTATCAAACACTCTACTGTCATCAAACGCACTCCTCTCTCATATCTCTTCTCCTGTATACCATTCATCAAACGCACTCCTCTCTCATCTCTCATCTCCTGTATACCATTTCTCTTCACCTCAACTTCTTCCTTTCTAAACTCTATCTCCATCAAACTTATTGATAGGAGTTGAAATTAAAGACGCTGAAATACAACACCAATGTCTTCCTAAATCTCTCTCCTTCAACCTGTATTTCCTTCTAAAGATTGATCTCTCCCTCTCTCTCTATTGGTAAGTAAATTCAACAATGGAAGAATTCAAATTCTTACTCTCTTCACTCTTTGCTCTTTCTATTTGATTTGATATTCAGTGTTTTATGTTTGTTTCAATTCACCCATTGATTTTCTTCCAACTCTACATTTGTTTTTGCAAGAATGATTAAATCTTTGGAGCAGTCGAAATTCCAGCATGGGGGAGAATTCCTTCTTCCATTTTCAGTTTGTTATCTAAGTCGCTTGCAAGTTTGTTAACATTGCTAATGTCATTGAGATTGAGCAGTCGAAATTCCAGCATATGTGAGAATTCCTTCTTCCATTTTCTGTTTGTTATCCAAGTCACCTGCAAGTTTGTTAACATTGCTAACATGGATACAACATTTATGTTGGTCTTATTTCTAAATATATATTTTTGCTTTGATTAGGAGTTGAGCTTAATCGATCATATAGTTGACTTGGTTTTCTCCATCAAATCGGTACTTGAACAAATTAGATTTTGGCAATTAGTTTTGTATGTATTTTAATTGATTTTTTTGTTGTTAGTTTTTCAGGTATCGATTTGATTTAGAAAACCAAGTCATTACAATTGATCTGAAAAGTGCGATAAAATGGTAAGCTTTCTTGGCTCCCCCTTTTGTTGATAGTAATTGATATGAAAGTGCCTCCAGTACTACTTTTGTTTAGTTAGAGTGTGGGTTATTACAATTGGCCATTATTAGTGATTAATGATTCCAAAAAGTAATCGATATGGTAAATATTTAAAAATCTATCGCTCCTATGTTGAGGGGGGATCTGTTGGGGCTCATCAAAGTTGTCTTTATTTCATTATTTTCTTTTGCTGTCTTAGGAATCTAACATTCATAACGTTCTCAGCTTGGGCTCATTACAAGTAGTGAGTGCATCCCTACGACCCTACTCTAGCTCTTTAGAGTTTTAATTTCCTTAATATGAATTCATAACAACATCAAAACAACTATTCATTATTAGAGAAAGATCAAACTGAACAACAACTTTTAGATGACCAGAAGACGCGGGAGCATCACAAAAGAAGTGAAGATGTCGTTGCTGCGGCTAAGGAACATTTTCTGGCACGCAAGGGAGCCAAAGTTTAGTAGGTAAGAATACTTTACTGAGTTTCATTTTGTTTAATCCTGTAAGAGAATAATTGTCTGAAATGTAGTTATTCCCCACATTTCTAGTAATTGACAACATCAGAAAAGGATTACAAATATGGAAGATTTTGCATGCTATGTAAATTTAAAAATGTACGCTTCAGTTATTATTTGGTCTAGCATTTAAAGTTGGTTCAAGAAGTAATATGTCAATGAGGTATATTTAGTTTAATTTGGTTCTTATAGTGCATACATTTTTTTTAGTAAAAGGAAACACCATAAATGCGATCGACATTTATTAAAAATAGTAATTGACGAAGACACGGTATTTAGTAAATTATGGGTTTAATTTTTTTTAAGTGTTACTACAGGTATATATATATATATAGCAGCCATGGTGGGCCACTTCCATTAAAGAAAAACCTTCTGCTATTTCTCTTTCAGCTTATCTAGGCTACTTATGTTACAAGTATGAAACAATTGTGGGAAGTAGATTCAACACCTTTCGCTTCAAGCACCGTCTTGACCTTAATATTTTCTAGAAAGTTCGAACTCACAATCCCATGTCTTGTCATATCTAACTAGCAGACAAACCTAGAGCACCCACATGTGATTCAAGAATGCATTAACCGTGACTACGATGTAACTAACAATCTGCATGAACAAATAAACACATCTTAAGGAGATGATTGAGTCTAGTATATACACACTATCTCCATAAGACAGATTCGCCTCTGCCACAATGCTTTGCAGGAATGTAGGCCCCTGTCTCCCAGGATACAATGATATGTCGCAGAGAGAAGAAAACACTTCTATCTCTCTGCCAAATGAACCTTAATTGCGTCTGTTTCTCTCCTGAAAATGACTCAAGAAAAACTCTGAAAAATGGATTAAAATAATTGAAAACGAAGTTGGGTTATATAAAGCATAGGTGACTCTTCACCAAGGGTTGTAGCTCAAGTCAGTGCCTCTTCACCAAGAGTCACACCTTAAGGTGCGTATGTTGGAGACACCCCAACTCATACCTCAAACCCAAAAAAGTGACTAAGTGTTCCAAGGAATCCCCATGAGCCCATGGCCTAAGCCCCCAAGGCCCAATCATAGACTTATAATAATAAGTGGGTTCCTAGGTCGAGCAAGCCCATGGGTAGCCCATGTACCCAAGCTAGTTTATACACATGGGTCGCACATGCGCGCGCGACCCACCAACTCTCATACACATCACAATAAGTTAAGTGTTAAACTTACTTATATAGTAGAGATGAGCTTCCCTCATATCCAATGTGGGACTAAACACTTAGTTCTACCATTCAAACCAAAATGAAAACCAAAGTTCTCTTGTATTTTCCAACATACGATATCAAGAATATTTCGACCTTACCTGCATCTTTCTTTCTATATTCAAACTTGATAACACAACTCGAATTCTTGAAGCCACAACATACCAAGATTTTAAATAACACAACCCACAAGTCTAATCTGTTAAGATAAATAAAGATTATCTGGCCCATGCATTTTAGGAATAATAAGGTCTAAGAAGTTTGAGTTCAATATCAAACTAACGCCAGATTTATTATTCCTCGACAAAACCTGATGAGCAGTGAGGAAGAACTCTTAAAGTTCAGTACCAGGAGTGTACATGAAAATAGTCCAATTACAGAGGAATGAACTAGGAAGATTTGTGTAGTGGCAGAACCCTTCCCATGACTTCTGAAGAAGTGAATATCTCCAATCTAAATTGAAACATATTTTTCTTTAACATAATAGGAAATCATAACACAAAGCTTACCACGATTACTTAAACTACAGAGCACTTCATTTAGAGAGCATTACGAGTAAGGCCAGAATCACAATTAAAGCTACGATTTAATGGGTGGAGCTAGGAGGTAGGAGGCCCATTTGATAGGGTTTTTTTTTTAATAGAAACAGTCCCCTCAATCCCAGTTGAGATGAACATATTTTGATCAAGGAGCTTACTTAAATAGAAAGAGAAAATTCAGTAATTATTCACTTCGAAAGAATTGGAATTCACTAGAGCAGTTACAGGTCTTACAGGTCTTGATTCTTTTGAACTATATCTAGGATTCTTATCCTTCCATATATCATATATAGGTCTTGAGAAGACTAAGTACTTGATATCTGGTTTAGGAGATTCAGAACTAAGAATAATTCTTAAGTTTTCTTGAAAAGAAATAAAAGATTTATCTATTTCCATTAGTATGTAGAGGCTGGAAAGGCAATTCTTCGCGATCTTTGATTAAGGAGAAGCAAAAGATACTAGAAGCAAAAGTGCAATCATAAGTAGAAGACTAACCAAAAGTGGAAAGGCAATTCATCGCGATCTTTGATAACTTACAGCATGCTAGACACAGAGTACCACAACACTTTAGCAGAAGGAAGTGTTCTCTATTATCCTGAAGATGAGGAATCTTACCATTTGAAACTAATAATATTTCGCCAAAGGCCTATCATGGATGGTCAGCCAAATTATAAATGAATGCTTTGGATATAATATCTTTATCCCCATCTTCATCTGTGGGACCTTGGGCAATTGTAATTCTAAGAATCCCATGTTCCTATTGGAGGACACACTATCATCAGTTGTACATAGCATATTTTTCACTGATGAAAGGTGGAGGACAATTATAATGCCTTTAATACCATGTTTATATGTTTATTTTTTTCACACAAATAGTATATAACCGATTTTAATGGTGTAGATGGTATGAACTTCTTACTGAAGGGGGGAATTACATGAATATTTTTGCTCTTAAATTTATGGAAAATCGTGTTCACCTACAAAATTGAACGAATTGGGTAGAAAATTATGTTTCGATTATATATAATGGACCAATTTTATCTGAATACATGGCCTTCACAATATTGGTTCACATTTAGGATTAAATAAAGAGTCAAGTTCGGTGTAACATATATCAAATTTAGATAATCGGAAACTACTATTTCCATTCCTATGGACAAATATTATGTCTCACTCTAGACATTTATAAGTGGCTAAGAACACCCCATTTTGGATTTACTCTCACTACCTCTAAGGCGAATAAAAAATAGTTTTATGGTATCTCTATGGATAATTACAAGTTTGTTGATTTTTTTTTTTTTTTTTTTTTCAGAATTTAGAGTGTATGATGAAGAAAATCTAGAGCAATATATTTATAGCAGCATATCATAGATACTACTGACTTTTTCTCCCTCTTTTCTATGGTTTCAAGTTCGAGGGACTCCTGAGGAAGATATACTTGCAAGTTGAAATTGTCAAAGCTATAGGTATATCCTAATCTATTTTTTTCAAATAAACCAAATGTACTATCTGTTGTTGTTCCACTTCCATTTCCACATAGTTAATTTGTTTCATAAAAAAATGCTAAGATATACAAGATTAGGTGGTCTAAACATTCATATATGTTATTATATTCCACTATGTACTTTTTGCGAGAGGAGCTGCTCAAATTTAGCAATGGAGTAAGTGAATACCTTCTCAAAACATTATGGCATCACTCAGATGCTATTATGTGCTGCTCCTTGAAGTAAAAGAAAATAATTTAAGTAAAAGAAAGGTGTCCAGCTTATAAAAATATAATTTTTTGTTTGTTTATGTTTATATAATATTTATTTGCTTATGACTGTAGTTACCTTATCTTTGTGCACGTATTCCCCTCTACTTAAACACTAAGCATATTGCAGCGTATAATATACTATATTTTTTCTTTACAGACAGCAAAACTCAATGTATTTACAACATGTCAACAACCAAAATACTCCAAAATGGACAAATTAATGATGAATGTAATTTGCTATTGAATAATATTGTGAACCAATATTGTGATTAAAAATAATTTATACTACAATGAGTTAGGTTATTATTAACATAATCTTTAGATGTACTTTTTACGCTAAATATGGTTTTTGATCATAGAATCCAAAACAATGATGTGTTCTAATACTATGTTATAAGCATTATGAAAGGACTAGATAATTCTTTGTCAAGTAGTCCTTATTAAAAGTTCGTAACTTTTTTTATTCCTGGCTCTTGGACTTTGCTGTGTTTACTTGGGAACTTGAGCATCTGAAGAGCCATAAGCAGAATTTGATGAATGTGATACAAATAGTCTAATTAGAGCTTATTGGTATAGTTATTTTGAATGATATATTGATATTTGATTTTGTAATTAACATGCTCGAAAGTTATACTTGAATCTTGAATTAGTAGGAGGAAAAGTTGCATTTCTATTGTCTCATTGAATTCTTACATATGTTTTATAGTTAATTCATTTGTTCAATAAAATGAGCGTACTTTATCCCTCGAATGCTTCTAATTATACAACAAACATAGTGTATCTTGAAGTACTATTATAGGTATGCAAAAAATTTACATATAGTTTTTATCTCATATCCTACAATCCATATCATATTTTTCTTCTAGTAAAAGAATTTTTATCATTTATACTCCAACTATACTAGATAATTACAATACTTTCTTACACTTATCCAACTATTTCGTTTAACTATGTAGATTCACATTGAATTCGGGGATACTTAATAATTTTGTTTATTATACTTGCAGGGGCAAACGTGTACAGACAGTGTTCTTTATCGTTTGAGCTACAGGAGTAAATATGATTACAACAAATTATAACATATTATGAAGTTGTAATATTTGAATTTAGACATTTTATTTTTTATTTTTTCTATATTATAGTAATTTACTAAACATGTTTGACCATTCTTCAGTTTTGAAGTATTTTAAATGTTTTAAAAAGCTTAAGATAGGGTAGATAAGTGTTTTGTGCATGTTGCTGGGGTGTAGATGTGCTGAATGATTGCTACATAAGTTTATGAATGTTTTGCAGGTGGATTTTTGTTAATAAAATAGGGAAAATGTTGTCCAAATTTTTTGAATTGCTATACAGGGTTTTCAATGATTTAGATGTTGTTTTTACTCCATCAAATAGGGAACGTGCTGTCCATTTTTCTTTTGATTGTTATCCGGGTTTTTGAAATGATTTACAAGTTGTTTATGATCTATAAAATAGGGACGCCAAATTTTATGTAAAATTTATAATATTGATTAAGATTTGTGTTGTGAAATTGCAAGAGTTTTAGAAAGGTTGAGCTAAAAATATTCGATAATGCCTACTGGCAATTCGACTCAAGTGATATTCGATAGTGCCTTAGGCCCAACAATTGAACTTCAAAGCGATATCCGTGGCGTGACACGGGTAAAATCCTCTATATTATAAATCTCAGTTTTGTCCCGCGTGGCGTCGTTTGTCCCGCATGGCGGCGATTGTCCTACGTGGCGATGTATGTTCTACGTGGTGCTTACACATTAATGTAATGACTGTTTTTCTTCTTTTGACTTTTTCCCTTCTAAAACTCCCATCTTTGAAACAACAATAATTATCTTCTTTCAAACCCCTATTCTCTTTCTCTCTTCTCTTCCTCTTATAACTCTTTCTCTTCCTCTGCAACTTTTTGGATTACTCCCTAATTGGCTACAGCGATTCATCAGCTTTAGCATTTGATCGCTCTTTCTGCATCATCTCAAGAACGATCTTTGTCGATTCATCCAGCATTGAACGATTTCTGTCAATTCGTCCAGTATTGAAGCTTCTGCGAGATTTTCATCATGATCACTATCTCAAATGGCGGAAATATTTTATCTATTTTAGGTTTTGTTTGTATTTGTTCTTTTTATAAATTACTCTATTATTTGTACTAATTCTATAAATTACTTTGTTATTTGTGCTTGAATTGTAGGTTCGAGGAAGCGGCACTTCAATTGCGATAATCTATTCTCTCTCCCTTTATCTTCTATAGAGTAACAAATGAAGCAATTGAAGTGAAGGTACTGGAGCGGTTCAGGTCATTTCGATCAGATTAACCAAGCAATCAAAGTTGAAGGAAATAACACGTGAAGAAAGCAACAGTTGAACAAGGTAAAGATGGGTTTGTTTCATTATCTATATTTGTTGAGTTAAGGGTTAGGAAGGTATTGCAGAAATAGTATTAGAATCAATATTATTGCCGTCGAATTTTTCCATCGTTGATTGTTTCATGTTCTTCAATTGGGGAGCTCTCATGATCTTCCTAATCATTCTCAATTATTGGATTCATAGCGGTATAAGGTAACTTCTTATTCAGATGTTTTAATTGATTATTTATGTTATAGCCACTGTATATTTCTAAATCAAAATTATGATGTGTAATTTCACCTCTTTGTTCTCTTGAGTAAGTGTATTTATGCAAATTTAAGTTATTTTGTTATCTGTTACTTTTAAGTAATTGGGCAGAGTTATAATTTAAGTTATCTGTTAGAATGTTACTATGAGAAATATGGCAGACCTAGCAATTTGATTAGCTTACTAAAAAAATTTCTAGTAAAAACTAATATTAAAACCATTCATGCAACAAATAACATAAAGCCCTGGAGTCAAATAAAGATGTAATTTTCGATGTAGTTGATACACCAGTTCAGATGCCATGATGAAACAAAGCATCCATTTACCTTCAAATTAAACAAAATCAAACACTGTAAAAAAAGTGTCCTACAATTAGATGGAGCAAAATTGTGACCTTCTAATCTATTTGCCCTCTGTTGATTCTCTTCGCGGCTTTGAAAACTTGAAGATACATCTTTTGATGTTAGAAGCTTTATGTACATTCCTGCTCATATAGTTCCAAAAACAATTCTCTTGAGTCAATGAGGTTTCTTCTTTCATCAAACACCTAAATTTCCAATACTTTGCTTAGCATTATTTCTTCAATCTCAATTAAATACCATAACATCTAATTAAGCTTAAACTTCTCCTCAAGTTAATTAATCACTGATAGGAAATGAAGATGTTTCTTAAGCAATCTCCTTGTGATTGATATATACATCACCTCATTCCACAAAAGAAACCTCTTCTCCAAATAGTAATATGCCCTTGAGTATAATAAATTTAGCATTTACTTCAAGCTGCAACCAAGGAGCGTTAGCCCTGGCAATATTTCCTCAGCCTCATACCCCAGTTCTATTAAGAAACTCATAACTGTACTGAATTTTTGCAATGACCAAATCAAAAGAAAATTTTCTGAACAAGCGGAATTTTGCTTCTATTATAGCTTTGTTCATGGTACTCATAACATAAACAGCAAGAATGAACAATCCAGAATCATGCTTGACCCAAAATTCTTCCACCCGGATTATAAAAGCTTCAAGCGAATCACATCTACGGGCAAAGATCTTTGGATAGGTAGATAGCCAAGAAGAAATTTGCTTACCATGAAAATTTTGTATCGACGTAGCACCTCAAGATTGTTATTCACATTCTTCAAAAATTAAAAGGTAATGAGCCAATTGCATCTCCTAATTTAAGAGGTAAGAGGTATTGAACATTTGAGGTTTACTTTGAATTCGTAGCAGCTAATATAGGTGAGCAATGATTTTGATTATGGTTACTTTCAGCTCATCTTAATTTATTTGGATATTTGTTTTGGGGTTAGGATTTTGAATTCTAGAATCCTGATTGAGTTTTAGAATTGGCATTTGAAGATCGATTTGTTGTAGTTAGGGTTTCTTAAAATTTGTTATTAGAGGAGAATGAAAAGGAAATATAAGGTTGCGATCCCTTTGGTTTGCCATGGTCGTTGATTTATTCTATAGTTCAATTACTCCCGATGGGTTCTTCTTAATTAGTGCTAGCAAAGGCAATCTTTTAGCAAATTTAATTTGTAATTTTTCATTTTTATCGGTCTTAGTAATTTAAAAAATATTATTGGTATTGAGTTATTTAATTGGGTGGCTTATAATTTTTAGATAAATCATTCACACCTTCCACATTCCATACTATTCCATCATGAACCCCTCCCTAATAACCATCCTCACGCCACCCTAAATCTCATATTTGAGCCTCAAACATTACCATATTTGGGAATTTCAATTTCAATTGGATTTTGATTCAGGTATTGCTCAACTTCTTTCTTTTTGGTTTTTTGGTTTTTATTTTTGTATTTTAGATTTCAATCTCTTGTAGATTATTTGTTTATTGCAAGAATTATCTACTGTGTAATTGTGTTTTATAATTTTCCATATGCTTACTATGTATTATGTATTTGTTCCCATTATATTGAATTACCCCAAATTATGTTATAATGTAGAAAGTAATTTGCGAATTTTCTTCTATGAAGATGAAAATAAAGGAATCACTTTTCTTGATGACATGATTACAAGGTTTTGATTTATGGAGATTTTAACGTTGATGAACTGATTAGGTATGCATTTCTAAATAAATAATGTTAGTACTTCAGTAAGAAAAACTCGAATTGCTTGAACTTCTGCATCATTTGAATCTTTATATGCTAATGGTTTGTCAAGTAAGAATCTAAATAATCGTTTGTTGTTTTCAGATTTTGGCAAAGAAAAAATGAAACATGAGAAATTGGGTTTAGACACATCTTTGCAAGGTTTAAAGGCCTTATTGGTATGTTCTTTTTACCCTTCATATTACTTTACTGCTTCTCACCAATTTTCTCTTAAAATTGTCTATTGAGTTATTTAATGGGGTGGTTTATAATTTTTAGATAATCATCCATACTTTCCACATTCTATACTTTTCCATCATGAACCCCTCCCTAATAACCATTCTCACGCCACCCTAAATCTCATATTTGAGCCTAAACGTTACCCTATTTGGGAGTTTCTATTTCAATTGGAATTTGATTTAGGTATTGCTCAACTTCTTTCTTTTTGAGTTTTTTTTTTTTTTTTTACATTTTAGATTTCAATCTCTTACAGGTTATTTGTTTGTTGCTAGAATTATCTGTTGTGTAATTGTGTTTTCTAATTTTCCATATGCTTACTATGTATTATGTATTTGTTCCCTTTATATTGGATTACCCCAAATTATGTTACAATGTAGAAAGTGATTTGCAAATTTTTTTCTATAAAGATGAAAATAAAGGAATCACTCTTTTTGATGACATGATTACAAGGTTTTGATTGATGAGATTTTTACATTGATGAACTGATTGGGTAGGCATTTCTAAATAAATAATATTGGTACTTCAGTAAGAAAAACTCGAATTGCTTAAACTTCTGCTTCATTTGCATCTTTATATGCTAATGGATTACAAAGTAGGAATCTAAATGATCGTTTGTTGTTTTCAGATTTTGGCAAAGAAAATTAACCATGAGAAATTGGGTTTAGACACATCTTTGTAAGATTTAAAAGCCTTCTTGGTATGTTCTTTTTACCCTTCATATTACTTTGCTGCTTCTCACCCATTTTATCTTAAAATTGTTCGAGGAATTTTGCCATAATTTTTTTGTCTAATCGTTATTTCTTGGATTTAAAAGAATTGTTTGCTCCTTAATTATTTCTTGGCTTCAAAAGAATTTAAGAATCAAGTACATTATAAAAATAACCTTCTAATTGTGTCATTTATATATTGTAGAAATTTGGGTTTCAAAATTTTTCTTTTACTATCTTATTTGGTATAGACTTGAAGTTAAAGATGGAAATGTGTTCTACTCAATGTCTTCTGGAAAATTTTGAGAGAATGACTTCTTTGATCATAAAAAGCTTTTTTTTTTCTCTTCTCTATCAGTATCCTTGATAATGTAATTTTCTTTCTGACATCATATAGTTTTAGTATCTTAATGTATTATTTGTTGTATTCCCAAAGAATATAAAGAGCTTGAGTTCACCAACTTGAGTATCTCTCCATCATAACTGATTACACTAAGTTCTTACTCTCTGAATTTTATGTATATTTTCAGGTTTAACCAATCTTCATTCTTCAATCACATGCTCAAAACATAAGGGATGTATTTCTGGGTTCATTTCAAGGTCAATTATGTATTAGAGATATGTTCCTACTTTGAAATCTTATTAATTAGTATAACTCTATAGAAATTTGAGAGTTTCATTTTGATTTTTGTTACCCACCTTATCTCTCTTTGATTGTGATATTTGTAACTATTATTTTAAGGGATTATTGATCTATAGTTTATCCTTATTTTATGGATTTCTTATTTTATCAGACTGTAAGAGTATACATCTTCGGTAAGCTTTACAGCTTTAGTTTGAGTTCCTTCTTTCATTTTGGATCACTGTACCTTATATTTTGTATCTGTGGTAATGATCTATTGCAAATCATCTTAGGAAGTTTAACTTTACACCTCCAAGAATTGACGGTAAATAGCGTTTCTTCTTCCTTATCACAATGGTTTTGTTGTTAGTTTTTGTGTGTGTTACCAATGGTTATTTTTCCATACTCCATTTTCTATAGTCGTCGGTTGCAATCCTCTCAAAGTCACGAGAAAAATTTCTTTATGATTTTGTTATAATAACTCCCTTGGAGTCATCTGATCTCGCATGCTATGGTAGTTGTCTTTATACCCCATCAGAGGATTTATACTTTATTATTACAACATCAAGTGTTTTATTACTCATGCTACCGAAATAGTTTTGTCTAATTGTATTTGAGTTGAATTAGAATATACAGGCGGTTCTTTCATCAACTATTGTGCAGTCTAATAGCAACCAAAATAGTTTTACCTTATTATCTTCCTTCCAATCAAGGTACCTTAATTTGTTTTTTTTCTATTTGATAGCCATGACCCCAACACTTACGTGCATTGAGAGCATCCATATACGATCTGCTGAATTTTGTGCGAAAACTTAATATATTGCCATCTTATAGATGAAAAATGTTTATATTGAAGTTTTGGGGTCCTTTGACATGTAGAACTCTAATGAACTTTGACAAAGCTACATAAATTATAGGTTAGGTTTTTATAATGTTGATGTGATCTGTAAATGGTGTTTCAAATGCTGTATGTGAATCCATTTTACCTTCATCCAGTAACTTTATTGAGCAGGTTTATCAAAAGGTAGATTTACCTTCGTTTCTTTACCAAGTCGAGTGTGAGTGTTTATCATGTTGGTTCTATAAAATTTCCTTTTGGTATTATTTAATGTCAACTGAGGTTTCTTTTAGTCTAACTTTACTAATTACTGCATTTCCTAATTCTAATTGTTAATTTTTGTCTAAATTGCATTTCCCCATGTTATTTCTTAGAAATGTACATGTTGACAAACACCTACTATTAATTAATTGCTTATTTTTGCTTAATACATGCACTTTTCAATAGATGGGATTAGTAATAAATCCTATGGAATCAACTAATAATGATGCATAATGACCCTTATTTTTTTGTGTTTATTTTATATGTAGTTGTTCTAGACTATTAAGATTGCAATACCAACTAATTTATAGGATGGTATTAAAGTTCTTAATTTTCATTGCCTTAAACATCAAGTTATATCGTGCTTCTTTTTATTCCAATTTTTTGTTTATTATGTTCCATTTCCAATCTCAAAATTTTAGATTTGGGGATTTGCAAAGCATCATTATTGCCTACATCGCAGATGTACAAATCTTAATTGGTGCCTATGAATTCAGGAAGTTCTACTTCCATTAATATACTTTTTTATTTGTGGTTGACTCTAAAGTACCATATTATGCATTTGCAATATGATGTTATACTTATACATGAAGCTCTTGAAGGCTCCCACTTAAGTTGCATACCTATTGTTTCCTTCTTATGGTCGAAGATTTTATATTGATTTGCATATGTAATCAAGATCGCTTAATTTTGTTTCATCCTAAGAAAAAATAAATGACATTGTAATCAAAGTTTTATCGTTTATTAAATGGTGATTTTTATTCACAAGTCTTCTCGATATTTTAGTTAACATCCCCAATCTTCTTTACCTTTTTTTCTTTCTATTTATTATGTACATTGGAGTGCAATAAATACATTTATTTCCAAAAACATATCGCTCTCACGAAATATATTGTTAAAACAGTAGGTAGAGTTATTATCTAGTTGTTGGTAAAGGTAAGCAAACTATGGAGCTGAAGGAGAAGATATGTCAACAATATAATTTTGTTTACAATGATGTCTCTCTTTATCAAGAAAGAATGTAATAAGTCAAGAGACATGATTTTTAGTATTTTTGATGTTATATTGGTATAATATTTGCAGACTTTGTGATTGATCACGGACAAGATCTATTAAAGAACCTAAAGATAGAGCAACTGGATGAGGGGGAAAGTTAGCTTTGCAGAATGGAGATTAGGTGCTTGGACATAATAGGAGCATTATTGAGCTTTTTTTCAAGCAAGTTAAGTCACTTATAATGTAAAGGGGAAGGCATTTAGAAGATGTATGATATCGGTGTTATGGCGGCATTTAATTTTAAGATAAAAGGCATACCTCCTTGATGTAATTGATCTAAAAACCTTTGTAGCCTTGAATATGATGTCATAAAATTTTCTTTTGAATAAATTATTTTGATCCAATTTTTTTTATTGGTTAATTGGAGAAGCTAAATTACAAATTTGGCATCTTTAATTCTTTTCCCTCATCTTTCATCAACCTTTATACCTATGTGATTTGTCTTGGTTCTTGATTTTTGGTTTTTGGTTCTCTTAGTCATATTAACTATGTTTTCCCCTCACATTTTTTTAAAATCACAATGTAAACATCTTTGGTTCATGATTGATTACCCTCCCATGTTTACTTGAGGGAGAATTTATAATTTAGGGAATTATTCAGGTTTAAGAGCTTAAACTTTGAATCTTATGCTATAAATATTTACAATGATTGCATCAAATCAAAATTACCTTTTCATTTGTACCATTATCTATAATTAATAACTTAAGCAATCTTGCGTAGCACGGGTTCATAACCTAGTCTATTATACATTAGAGAAGGGTGTTTTTCAAAAAGACAAATTCTCATTGTCTCAAGGATAAAGAGGGGCTGAGATTTGTGGGAAAGAACGAGATCTACGGCCTACATTTACTCAACTCTTTGACTTAGGGGTAGTTTCGACATAACACATAAAAATGTATTAATTCTTACTCTTCTTTACTTTAACTCTCCCATCTCTCCAGACTCTTCATCTCTTCCAAAGACGTCTCTCACATCAGTGCCCCCCTCTTTCTTTCTAAGGAAGGTACTCTCTTTCTTTCTCTCTCTCTCTAAGCATTTAGGGTTTTGATTTTGAATATAGTTATCTGCTGAACAACTTCTTACTGACTTTGAAAACTCACAACTCATCGATTTCTCTCTTTCATTTTGCTAACAACCATGGCGTATGTACATACTCATCGATTTCTCTATTTCTTTTTTCTAACAACCATGGTGTATGTACATACTCAACGATTTCGATCTTTCTTTTTGCTAACAAACATGTCGGATGTACATAGCAACATCACAACCCAGAGATTTCGTGTCTGTACATAGAAACATCACTAGAGAATCACCAAATTTACAATTTACACAAACCCCGTCATTAGAGAATCGCCAAAACATCTCAAACTACAACTACCATTAAAGGGTATCTCTGTAAAATTTCAAACTCCAAGTTTTAAAAGAAAGCAGAGAAGAAGAGATTGGGTTGTTGTGTCAATCACAGATGAGGTGGAAATGGTTCCAATACTTGGGTATGATTTATTTAAAAGGGGTATCATGACTAACTGTGTTTCTCATAGGCGGTAGACCACCGTTTGTGCGCAAATAGTTCCGGTACCGTGTTTTCAACTTCACCATATTCGACTTCCCTTCTATTATTTTCAAGAAAGTCATTAATTAGTAGTCCATGAGTTACGTAATTCTATTATTTTTAATCCTTAAGGATCAATCCTTCATCAAAATGCACAAACTGCTTCAGGGTCAAGGAGATTTGTGTGTCCAGACATACAAAGTATATTTGGAAGATCTTGCACTTCAGGTCATTTTTATGCGAACTCTTTTTTGAAGATTTCGTTAATGTTTTTGTTTACCATTATTATACATGGAACATTTTCAGGTTCGATGGCTATGTGGAGCAAGAGCCTGTTTATTTGAGTGCTTGAAAGTAACTGGAGATAGGGTATCAATAATTACCTTGGTGAAAATAATAAGGTAAGAGGTTATAATATCTTTCTTTTTTTGCTGAACTACAAGAGACTCCATGGCATGTGTGATTATTTTTTGTTTACTGTACTATAGTTCTTGAAGATTTCGTTAATGTTTTTGTTTACCATTATTATACATGGAACATTTTCAGGTTCAATGGCTATGTAGAGCAAGAGCCTGTTTATTTGAGTGCTTGAAAGTAACTGGAGATAGGGAATAAAGAATTACCTTGGCAAAAATAATAAGGTAAGAGGTTATAATATCCTTCTCTTTTTTTTGCTGAACTACAAGAGACTCCATGGCATGTGTGATTATCTTTTGTTTGCTGTACTATAGTTCTTTATTAGTTGATATCCTAGATATGTTTTATTTTAATACGTTAGTGTTATATATGTGACAGAGTATAGTCCTAGATATGTTTATTTACGATGGGTTTCTCACTGTATAAACTTACCGTAAAATACAAATTTACTGTAGAATTTTTAATCCAGTCCTAGCTAAGTGATGGTTTCAGTTATAATGCCCTCAACATGTATTGTTTCTTAAGCAACATGTATTAGTTTATGTTGGCATGAATTAACTATTGCTAGATTTGTTTGAAAACTAAGATTGCTTCAGGTCTTAAAATAAGTACAACTAATAAACCATGTGTCTTTTACACTAAAACATGTCTCCAGAGTATGCAATGGAAGGTGTTTTCTCCATAAAATAGAATGTATTCAGCTTTGGAGTATTACTGCTAGAGATCATTAGCGGGAGGCAAAATATTGTTTTCAATCTTCTGGGTGCCTCTATAAACCTTTTAGGGCATGTGAGTAATTAAAATTGTGTCAATCAATAATTTTCTTTAGAGTGATTTGACGATATTCGATATGTCTCATAATTTTTTTCCTTAAAACTTTGGAGATATCCAAAAAACTGAGGTATCCAGGAATTCTTCGAACAAGCTCTCAAAAGTTATGGGCTTTTATTAAGAGAGTCACAAATACTATATTGAGTTGACAAGAAAACGGGGCTGGCTCCATCGTTGAAAGTCAATAACAGTCTGGACTTTTAGAGATTGGCTTAGGATATACAAGGTGCCTCTAATAACCATTGGATAACTTCTTAACCGGGTGATGTATTGCTCCAAGTAATAATTTTGTTCAATTGCGATACATTAATCTTTGTTTATGATGATTCCTTTGCTCATATGATAAAATCCTTTTGAATCCCATATTGATAGTGCATCTCAGCCAATAAGAATCCTTTCAAACTATATATCTTGATTCTGGCTCTAAATAGCATACACACGGTGAATGTTATTGTACTTGATATGTAAAAGCGATTTCTCCTTCTCAAGGTCTATAAGAAGTAATTGAAGAAGTATTGCAATATCCAGAACTATAGTTATTGGTCTAAATGTCTCCTGGTACATAGCAGACAACAGTTCATTGCCTTAGGTTTGGACATCATAAACATGATTTGAGATTTTAGTGACAGAAGAATGGTTGCATATGCTCTCTCTACTTCATGTCGCATTGTCAAGACTCCACCCAACTGAAAATGAATGTCCTTATGGAAAAAATCGTATATCGAGTTCGAGCAATTCAAGCCATGGCGATACCTACAATTACAAACAGCTCAGGCAAGAAAATGTAGATAACATGTATGATATAGCGCCGAAGGCGCATCGCTGGGATCATCATGGCGAGCCACGGGTAGTACTAGTCTCTTCATTATTACGGGGCGATGTTTTTGCCACTTTGGACAAGTCTATCCTTATGTCTAGAGATAAGGAGGGGTCCTCATTCGCTATGGGTGCCAAGAGAATCGCACATGTAGGGGTTGTTTTGGAAGTTCAAGTTTTAATGGAAAAAATTGAAAGCACCAAACCCGACAAAAAAAACTCGCTTCTCCTCCCCCGACTCAAAACTCATCTTCTCTTCCCAAAAAAAAAACCTGTGTTCTAAAAAAAACTCTTCTTCTCTTCCTAAAACAAACTCAGCGATCTCTCTCTCTCTCTATCGCTCTCTTCAAACTCCTAGAAGCCATAATTTCTCCAATCTTTTGATTTTGTCACTATAATAAATGAAAAAAAATCATAGTTTCCTGATCTAATTTAGTTTAATTTCGTCATGGTTTTGAGTTGAGTTTGCATCTTTAACACCAGTAGAGCGGAGTGGCATTATTGTTGTTTCAATCTAGGATATTTGGGAAATGTTTGGATGTGTTGAATCAGTTGTTGCACAAGAAAGAAGACGATCTAAAGGTCATTTCATTTTTTCAATATTGATTTGTTTGTTGTAATAATTGAATGTGCAATTCAGTAGTTTTTGATTCAATTACCTAAGACAATGGAAGCAAACAGCATAAGATTCAATGGTTGCAAAAAGAATCTAGATGTTCTCATTTACGAGTTGCAAGGAAGATGAAAATCTACCCATTAACTCATCTTTTTGAATCACTCTTTGTTTCTCATGAAATCGAATAACTCTAAAACTTTCTTTTTCTGGAAACCTCCTCTTTGGTTCTCATGAGTCATGATATCTCCCTCTTCAGGTTATTATACAAGGTTTAGTAATTTTCTCTCTCTCTATATATATTGTGATTTCTACTTTCCGGGGAATTTTAGGTTGTAAAATATAAAAGAGGAGAAGATTAATCTAAAAAAATATTGTGTAGAATAATTTAATTGCTGATCTCAAGCTTTCTATTGTTATCCATTTACAAATTCTCTGATTTCTATCATGACATTTACATTTGAACAAATCCAGAAGTTTAACCATCATAGGATTCATAGCTCAGGTATGCATCTCTTCTTTAGACCGATTGTAGGTGTGGTTTTACTAATGGGGTTTGTTTGGTTTTTGATGTTGTGTAGGATGTTTGGCTGAAGATGAATACCAATGATGTTTGTTTGCCAATTTTTTCCATGGCGTTGTGAATAATGGGGATTGATGATCAGAGATATTGGAAGCATATACCAGCTGAGTAATCTAGGTACAATTTCAACTAATATATTGGTATTTTGTGGTTTGGAATTCAAGTTTGGATTCAAGGTGTGTGTGTCTCTCTCTCTAAAATGATTCACGGTCAAAGCTATTTGTTTTATGGATGTATTTTTAGTTGTTTGATTCGTTGTGAATCATGTCCATCCTTAGTGTTTTGATAAAGTATTACATTTGCTACCCTTGCACTTCGGTGTCAGTATCTTCAAGATCACGAGCCTTCGAGGAGTCTGAATATACATTCGGTCCCCTTTTGAGTATTTATGATATTGTTAAGTCCAGAACAATTTCTAGGGCTGCTTATGTTCATGTGATAAGAACTTTATAAGAAATCTTGGATGATAAGTGCCCGTTCGCCTTAAATCGAGACTATTGGGATCTGAATCGAGTGATTCATAGCTCTGATTCGAATTTAGGTGCTAATTTTAAGCAATTCCGAGGTAAAGACTATTTTAACAACAGCTGGGAAGAAATGATTTATGATTGGGATATTATATAATAGTTTTTATCTATATTACATTAGGCAATGGTGTTTTTCAAATAGACAAGTTTTTATCTATATTACATTAGGCTAAACATACGAAGGGTAAAATAGACAAAACAAAGCACAAGGGTACTTTAGTCTTAAACTGCACTACCTACTAACTCCTTCATCTTGACTTTCATCTTTCTCATCACGTCTCTCCCAAATCCATCTTTCGCATTTCTTCGCCTCTCTTTTGTAATTTGGTTGGTGATAATAAATTAAGGTATGAGTTTGTGAAAGTTTCAAAGTTTAAGCGATGAAAATCAGGTACTCTTTGGTGGTGGGTTTTTTTTGTTTGTTGAAAAAGGGTTGGTTGAGATAGGAAGAGATCCCCAAATCGCAGCAAACCCTAACCTATACTGCGATTCCCAAATTGATCAAGTATGAGTTCAAAATTAGATAAAATCAAAGTGAATATTGGGGTTTATTTACGAATTGTTGTTGCTTTCGTTTGATGTTTACTGTTGGTTTCATCACTCCCAAGGCCGTATCTTCCTCCCATCAGCGCCTCCTAAGGTACTTCCCTCTCTCTCTCTCTCTCTCTCTCTCTATATCTCTCTCTCTCTATCTTTCTCTCTCTCTCCATATATATATATATATATACCATTGCGCTTCAAGCATCTAGGGTTTTGATTTTATTTATTTGAGTTATAATTGTTGTTGTTGTTGGTTTGCTGCTACTGTTGGTTTGTTGTTACTGTTGTTGTTGGTTTCATCTAAAGAATCACTGATTAGCAAATCCAAAATTTCTCATATATCTATCAAAAAAAGGTCTTTCTACAATCTGAGGTGGTGAAAATAAATTCAAATCTCAAAAATTGTTATATTTTGTAGATAGGAGTAAAAACATTTCCTCATTACACATGTTGTCGCCACAGATAATAACAATCTAGTGGTTTCCTCTGCAGATCCTATTGGGTCATTGTCATTGTTATTGTCATGGAGGATGTCTCGCTTTCAACCGCTTTAGTAGTTTAGTTCATACTTCATACCTTATAATGAAAAACAGATTGCTAAATTCTTTCTATTGTACATATTTCCTACAGCTTTAGTAGTTTAGTTTATACCTTATAAAGAATGTGTTTTAGGAAAACTGAGTCTGAAGCTAACCTTTCTGCCTTTGTAAGAATTTATTTTGAGTTACTCACATGATATTTAATGTCCAATGTCTACTTTAACTGTTTATTTCAAAGAAGGGCAAAACGGATACGATACATAGAATAGAAAACCAAAGTGCAAAGCAAAATTTCATTAGTAAAAAAGAAGAACCACAGTTTGATTCATTATCTGATTGGAGTGCCAACCTCTGCAAACTGAATAAGATGGAGACCTAAAACACAATATTTTATGAGTATTAGGGAACACAGTATTTTATGAATATTATGGAACACAAATACATACATATCTTTGGATACCTGTGTTCACGCAATATTATAGCAAAATGTGTTAGTCCTTATGAACCCCAATACAGACAAAGAGTGGAGAAGAAGTTTTGGAAGGAAAAACTCAGTGTATCCCACTAGAAACCCCATGAAATCTATAGAGAGCTTTAGAGTTTAGAGGGAGTTAGAGCGTTTTTTTTTTTTTTCAGATTCAGGGATCTAAGTTTTGGGCGTCCAATCAGATGTTTCAAGCCCCCTGGTATTATTTTGTCAGTGAAGGTTATGTAATTTGTTTATAGTTTTATGGGATGTGAATCCAGATCGAGATACTTCGAACTCATGTTTATGTTCCATGTTCACAACTTTGAGTAGGTGAGTCGTGGAGAATTAGGGCATATAGTAAAATTGGTTTCTGAAAAGAACTATGCTTGATAATCTGAAAATTCCAATAAATGAGGAAGATAGAGTTTGTCAACTTCTGGAGTTCCTGTTTGTGTTAAGAGTTCAAGATATTTTTTTTAACGTAGTGTTTTAAAATATGTGCCTCAATTGCTTTATTCATTTGGAACTGTGTTTCCTCCAAGTCCAAATTGTCAAAATATACATTTATGTTAAAATTACATTTTCTACTATTTTCGAATATTTACTGATGAATGGAGTGTACTGTTGAGGTTATTAGCAAATAATGACAACTTGACACAATTTATTATAAGAATGAAAAGAAATATAAGCACATTTGGAAGTTGGTGCATCCTTCCGCGAGGAGACTCAAAAATAGTACTTATCAGTCAAAGATGATTGGTTTTTCTTAGAATTGAATTTATAAACTCAAGGGTTCTAAATGCTCTTAAATTTTACTGCAAATCTATAATTTGCATTATATATAGATCCTGACAATATTAAGAGTAATTTAAATCCCTGAAGTACAATTTTACCTTTGTTGGAGTGTTTGTATTTCTATTTTCAAGACAGAGGGATTAAAGTATAGTAGAACATAAAGTATCTGATATCCAAAAATATCACAAAACAACAGTGATATTTGGAAGTTATTTTTTCATTGTTTTTTTCTCAAAAAAATCCAGATAACCAAAATGTGGTTTAATTTATATCTATATTACATTAATTAAGGGTGTTTTCACAAGGGACAAGTTTGCCCATGAGAGATGAGGTTTATCTAAGAGACAAAAAGGGGTGGGATCGAGTTTAAGTGCATCGAGATTATTTTTTTGTCTCACATCAGGGGCTAAGATCTCTCTCTCTTATATCTTGGGGATAGTTTCGTAAACTATTGTTTTGATTGAAAATAATGCCCGACACTCTTCCAATCTCTCCCGACTCTTTTTGAACTCTCTAACAACTATTTCTCTCTATCCAGTTCTGCCTCAACGAATCTCTCTTAGTATCTCAACAATTATATCCTTAATATCTCTCACTATCTCTACAACCTATCCTCCAAATTGTAACAGAGTAGTCGTCTTTGTAGGTTGGACTCTGTTTTGGGTTGTGTTGATTTCAAAATTATCAAGGGAATTGCGAGGTTTGAAAATTTAGGTTGTTGCTATAGTCATGGAGGGGGATCAAAGATGAAGAAGGCGACTAATGGTCAGAAAGATAATCATTTGTAAGCAACACCTCTTTTTGGGAGAAAAAAATTGCGATTGTTATTTACAAAATTGCCTAATAAAATATATGTATCCTAATAAAAGGTGTTTATTTACTCCATGTAAGATTACTTGCTTTATTTAATTTTCTTCCAATATTTGCGACTATAGTATATTTGGATTCGGTCGTCATCTCGGTACATGAGTTTTAGGATAATATGTAGTGCATTAGAGGATGACATATAATACTTTTAATTACTTACATAATATTAAGGAGATATTGTGTGCCTACCTAATCTAAAAAGTGAGGGACAAATAATGTTTAATTTTATTACGAGTAGTAATTTAGTTTTCATCGAGGGAGATGGATAGGTTTAAGTGTAATTTGATTCAGCCATGAACATTGTTCTTACGGGTAGCGCCGAAGACGTGTCGGCATAGTCACAGGTAGCGCCGAAGGTGCGTCGACATTGTTACCATGGTGAGCTACGGGTAGTACTAGTCTATATTACATTAAATAAAGTTGTTTTTCACAAGGGACAAGTTTGCCCATGAGAGATGAGGTAAGAGACAAATAGGGGCTGGGATAGAGTTTAAGTGCATCAAAATTATTTTTTTGTCACGCCCCATAATCCAATAATCGGTAGCTAGACCAATTACTATTAATCGGGATATGCAGGTCAGGGAATTCAACCGATTCGCCCCCACAAACAACCGAGCCATAGACATGTTCAGGCTCAGTCATTGATTATAGTAATATCATCAGAGTAAAAGAAAATAAAGCGGAAGTAATATATATATATATATATATATATATATACATCAACTGAAAACATAAATACAATGTCTCGAATACTATACAACATCAAAAGCTGAGAACATACAAGAAAATATTAAAATCTGAGCAGGAACAGCAACTGCAACACTGAAACCAACAGCTGAGACTCTCAGCAAAACCTGCAACTACTCTACCTCTGAAAGGGGGGAACAAAGTGAGAGTGAGCAAAACCACAGCTCATTAATGCCCAACAAGGCTAAACAACATACTAATATAACAGGTGCAGAGAAAGAGGAGAGATGAATGAGATATAAGATGCTAGCGGTGCAGTAATATAAAGGTGCAGAAATAAAGTGCAAAACAAATAGGAAAAGAAAATATGAATTATGGGGAATAGACATATGCAAAATATGTTGTGATGATGATGATATGCTATTGATGAGATGTGACGTGGGGAACTAGGATAATCCTATAATTATCCCAAATGCTGGGTGATATGACATGCTGAACTAAAACTCTAATGAGAATGATCTATGATATGATGAAACCAAGAACTAGACCCTATAAATCAACATATTGGACTGATCAGCCGCTAATGCATAATAACATTAAAGAGGTTTCAGTTGGATACAATAGGTGCGATTAGTAGCAAGCTCAACCAAGCTTGGGATTTATCACTTGATCCGAGTGTTCCGGGCTTTGCAACCCATGGAGCCAACGTCCAAACTTTATTTCATATTCCAAGAGATTTCAACCTCACAGAGGACTAAGATGGGTACCAAAGGAAAGCTATCTCATACCATCCCACACTCTCTGATGGGTGAATAGGTATGATAGTACTTATCCCAAACTCACCCACTTATTTTAACCCGATGTAGGAATCCCAAATCTTAACGAGGGTCAACCGTGTGGAGCTTTATTATGTATCCTGACCCCGTTAAGTTAAAGGAATATAAAACCCCACACTGCAAACAGATTTCAAGGATCAAAACAACATAGCCGCCAAACCCGGCCAACACGCATAGGATAAGCACCTGCCTCAGAGGATGGTAAGCAATCCTAACGCAGATGTAAACAGTAACTAATATACCCAGTCACAATATCCAACTATCATCAGTCTCTACAAGACTGAAACACAGCAGACAAAGACTACCCACGAGAATACCCCACAAATGCACAACTTCCTAAAGACAAAAGGGTCACACCCTACATGGTTAACCATAGGAAACGACAACACTGAAACAATAACTACAGCAGACATAACAATATAGTTTAAAACCAATTACAAACACCTCAATACCAAATGCATGCTCCAACAAACACAAGTTAAACTAGTATAAAAATTTAGCAATGAAGGGGCACTCGCCTGATAAAGGATAACGATGATCCCGCCAATCCAAAATCACTAGAACAACACTCCGCCTCGACACCATAGGCAACAACCCACAAACACAAACAACCCAACACTTGCAAGAAAATCACAACTCCAAACCTTAAAATCACAAGGGTTGCAACAACACCAAAATCGAATCAAACACAAGGAAAGGGATAGGGGAGTTACTCACTGGAAAAGTAGCGAAATCAATCCCAACAATCAATTGCAAACGAGGAGCGAGAGAGCGGAGATTCCAATTTGGAGAATGGGTGAGAGAGTGATGAGAGAGAAAGAAAATGAAAAGGAAATGGGTAATTAAAACCCTAAGATTCCACACTCCACTCGAGGCAATCCCACGGCCAAGAATCACAAAGAATGACCTAACCTGGTCAATCAAACACGCCTCTGTTCAAATAGAATATATTTTTATTCGAACAAAACAAGACAGGAAGAAGTCTATTCGAACAGAAAAGATATTGTTCGAATAAAGTGAAGCATAAAGGAATTTATTCGAACAGAAAAGATGTTGCTCGAATAGAACTGGAACTGGTAGAAATCCACAGAACAAACATCTATTCGAACGTAAGATATTTTTATTAAAACAGAAAGAAACATGAAGGAATGTATTCGAACAAGAATGAGTTTGTTCGAATAAAATGAATCAGATGGAAATATATTCGAGCAAAAAGGATCCTGTTTGAACAAAATGAAACAGGTAAGGATGTATTCTAACAGAAGCAAGGTCTGTTCGAATATAATGGGACAGAAAGTAGCCAGAATACCCAAAAGATTCCTTTCTAAGGAAAACTGATGGAAACTCAGGAAAAGACAACGGATCCCTCCCGGATTGCACCACATACAAACACATCAACAACAAACTTCCAAGCCAACTACAGGCTCCCCGAAACCACAACATACCTCCTCCGCCAAACAACCACTGAACCCACCGAAACACAGAAAGGAATAAAACCCTAATAAGATAATAAGATGCAGAAAATGAAAATGCATGATGATGAATAATGATATGGGTGGATGCATGATGAATAAATAATAAATAAAATAAAAAAATTAGGGGATGAGATCCTTCTCTCTTATATCCTAGGGGTAGTTTTATAAACTGTTGTTTTGATTAAAAATAATGCCTGACTATCTTCTAATCTCTCCCGATTCACTTTAAACTCTCTAACGACTCTTTCCCTCTATCCAGTTCTGCCTCAACAAATCTCTCTCAGTATCTCAACAATTATATCCCTAATATCTCTCACTATCTCTATAACCTATCCTCCAAATTGTAGCAGAGTAGTCGTCTTTGCAGGTTGGAGTCTGTTTTGGGTTGGGTTGATTTTAAAATTGACAAGAGAATTGCGAGGTTTAGAAATTTAGGTTTGGAGGGTTCTAATTTGAGTTGTTGCTGTTGTCATGGAGGGAGATCAGAGATAAAGAAGACGACTGATGGTTGAAAAGATAACCATTTGTAAGCAGCAACTCTTTTTGGGAGAAAAAAATTGTGATTGTTACTTACAAAATTGCCTAATAATAGACATTTATCCTAATAAAAGGTGTTTATTTACTCCATGTAAGATTACTTGCTTTATTTGTTTTTTCTTCCAATATTTGCGACTATAGTATATTTGGATTCGGTCGTCATCTCTATACATGAGTTTTAGGATAATATGTAGTGCATTAGAGGATGACATATAATACTTTTAATTGCTTACATAATATTAAGGAGGCATTGTGTGCCTACCTAATCTAAAAAATGGGGGACAAATGATGTTTACTTTTGTTACGAGTAGTGATTTAGTTTTGATCGAGGGAGATGGATAGGTTTAAGTGCAATTTGATTCGATCATGAACATTGATCTTATGGGCAGCGCCGAAGGAGTGTCGGCATAGTCACGGGGAGCGCCGAAGGCATGTCAACATTGTTACCGTGGTGAGCCACGGGTAGTACCTACAATTAGTGATACCACACCTACAACCATATGAAATTACTTGCCTAAAGAAGTGATTTATTATGCATATATACAATTTTTCTGATATATAAGAATGATAGCCACACTTAAATCAATTTTAAAAAAGAAACACGTCCCTTGGGGAATATACATTACGATATTGTAGCATCCACAACTTTAGCAAAATTCTCTATTACTAGATTTCTAATCATAACCTATTTTATTAATTTCTAATCATAACCTATTTTATTAATCATTTCCCTATCTGAAACAAATTAAACACGAAAGGATTAGTGGTTGAACCAAACACAATATAAACAAAGGGGTGTAAACCATTTAACAACTCAACTATGATTTATTTTTACTATGATTTTCTATAGTATAATTGTATTCAATTTAAAACAACAATATGAATCAACATACTTTACGCATCACAAAAAATATACTAATTCTTGAGATCCAACTGTAGTGACGTATTTTCCGGAAGGAGAATTTTTGCCAATATTTATTCGTAAAGAGAATGCAATAAGACTAGATAAATAAGATTTTACGTGGAAAACTCAGTAAAAGCTAAGAAAAACCACGACCTCGAGAAGGATTTTGATGTAAAATTCAGTATGCTGCTAGTTATTACAAAAATTAGAATAATAGCAGGGTTATAGTGATAAAATGGTAAGGTTTGCCGATTGTTGGTCTGTTCTTATTTATGTTATGCCTATATTTATAGTAGACACAGGCAGTTTACAAACAGAAAGAAATAGTCTCATATTCCAGGGGGAGTGGGCGAACTTCGCGGATCTCTAACAGCTATTTTCTTGACTAGGCACAATGACTACTTTTTGTAGGTCGAGGACTTGTGGTTACTTTTCAAATGTTGGCATTCGATCATGTATGGCTATCTTCTAGTACACTTTGCTGGCTTACTCTTGCGAATATGGGGATTATGCTACTACAATCGTCTCATTCTCAACAGAAGCACTTCTGGTTATGTCGAGAAGAATTTGGAAGCTGAAGAGGTTGTCGAATTATAAGATGAGTCATCTTTGCTATTTATGAGGTCAAAGTAAATTTTATTTGGTCAAATCATTCCCGAGGCGCAATTAATGTGGTACAATTAATCTGGCAGAGTGAAGTTGGGTATAAATTGGGAGGTTAAGGAGGGTGTAATAATAGCGGGTTTGGAAGGATGCTGCCCCAAGTGTGGCAGAATATGTTGTCGGGGGATAAAGATGGTAAGGAATTGGAGATAAAGTATTTTCCCAGTATAGGCTTTGGTGATTATTCTATGAATTATGTCACGATGTGGAGGGTGGGGGAAGGAATTGTCAGAGGATGGTGGTATCTGTTAGAACTAATTATGTCATCATGCGGTGGTAAAGGTAATGGAGTGCATCAGTTTGGGGGAGAAGGGATAGTTATTTGTGTTGATGATGAAGATTTGAATCTTGGATGGGTGTCTGAGGATCTTATCGAACGTGAGAGGCTTCTTACAATTTTTTGTTGCCTTTATCTGTGGAAGCAGCCCTTAGAAGTTCAGTAACTTGAGATTCATTGAGTTTCTTAGCACTGGAAAGACGCTTTAATGTTCGATTCTGGTAAAAAGAAAACACAAAGTAATTAGTCATGCAAGTCAAATATAAAGATAAATTGTAGTTTGATGTAATGTAATCGAAGGATGAAGTTGTCGAATATTAAATGTAACTTATTCATAATAAATAAAGTTAATATCTTCGATATTTTATTCTTGTGTTTTATTGATTATAAACTGTAGTATGTAAATAATCAAAGGTCAAATGTCAAACGTGAATGCACATTAAATGATGATGGGTTGTCATAATATCTTAAATGTATTTGATTGAGTGGGTCCCAGAACAGATTTCAAGGTTGACTGATTTGACTTTGAAATTGTAGAGTTCCAAGGCAGAGTAAATGCAGGTAAGTTGGACCATGACTGGAGGGGGTATAAATAGTTCTTGTTTCTGTAGATGTGATGCATTCATGCAAGATGGTGAAGATGAGATCGCATGCCCGGAATGGGGTATTTAGATGATGTACTAGGTACTGTACACTCGATACTTTGGATCTTGGAATTGTGATATGCATATGGAAGATCTTGAGGAGCCTGATTACAAAGAGATGAGTGAGGCAGAAGCGAAGGAAGCTGAGGAGGACTTTGAGTTTTATGTCAAATTATAGCTTTGGCGTCCTCCTGAACGCTATGGTGGTATGTGGACTCGAGCGAAGTTGTTCGTGAAGAGGGAAGATGAAGCTGTATCTACGGGTTTATGAAGTTGTAATGTTTGTAAGAGTAGGTCTTTGTAAGGAGTTGTTATGGTCAATGAAATGTAATGAAAAGATTGGTCAGGATGATTGTCGATTGAAGTAATGTATTGTTTATTTATCGAATTGAATATGTACTTGTTGAAATTTGGGAATGAAAAATAACTTTAGCAAATTTCTGGTAGAATGTCGAATATAATGATTGCAGATGTTGTCGAATATGTGCCCAAAAATATAGGAATTTGTAGGTAAAGTAGAAGTGGGGGAATTTACAAAAATAATGATTATGGCAAGATGTGTTCCTTTAGGTGAGAGTATGAAATATAAAGAAATTGATGCACATTGTCTCTGTGAAAAGATAGGTTGTGTTTTGTTGCGCATGAATGTAGCTGAAGAAATTCTTTGAGATATGGAAGGATTAAAGTGGGAGTGTAAAGGTTTGTTGGCGCTGAGAAGGCAAAGTATCGAAGAGACTGGGAAGAGAAGTAGAAGGCATTACGTTCGAGAAGTTGAACAGTCACGAATTAGTACGATGAATAGTCATGTGGGGTCTATAAATAGCTATGATGTAGGCAACTGTTCACACTTTTCAAACACATAAAAAAATTCTCTAGTGCGAATTACTTTTGCTCGTCGTTGGATATGTGGTCTACAATTGCGAAGGAGGAGATAAATGTTCTGATTGCAATAGCCAAGCGAGCAAAGGAAAGGGATATGGAAGTAACGCATAAACAAGATTAGTGATTCTGGTTTTGGTTCTTTTTTGGTTTTTATTGATTAAGAATGATAAACGAATAAGATTAAGTATGTGTAATATTGTTATAGAATGAATTTGATCGAAAGTGAATGGTTTGTAAGTAAGAGATAATAGAATAGTGTTAGTGTTTGACAGAGGGTTTATGAAATTCTAATTTTGTTGTGACTATTATCGGTGTGATGGTGGAAGAAATGGAGTCGTAGGGGGTTATAGATGGGTTATGGTGTGGGTGGTGTGATAAATGGGTGGAGATAAGTAAAAAAGAGAGATTGGTTGGTGGCGTAGTGGTTACGGCGCGATTGTAGAGAAATTGTTTTGATATGGAGAGATTGTCGGGGACTTTGTTTTTTGTTGGGATTTGGCCAGATTTTGTATCGGAGAAGGGGAATTCTCAATTTTTGAATGATAGTGTTTTTGGCTGAAAACAGGTAAAGTGTCTTCAAGAAGCTGTTAATTTTCTTAAAATTCGACCAAAAGTAAACTAGATTAACAAGTTATCGATGTTTATTATTAAATAAAAATAAAAAAAGACATTGAGAACTGAGCATATTTGTTACTAATTGAAGATAGAAATATGAATTAAATCATATTAATTGTATCGTGAACTGTAGTATTAAGTATAAATGTAAAATGATAGTAGTAGATAGTAAAGTGAATGACGTGTTGGAGAGTAATCTCAACAACGATATGATTATGAATATATGAACTTATAAACATACATATGTATCACATATGATAGATTCTAACTCTGTAAAAAAATATGGAATCTGATATACAGGTTCGATTTAAAGTGGCTGAACCAATTCAAAATGATGAGAAAGATATATACGAGAATCTCAAAAATGTAGTACCCCAAATTATTAATGTGAGGACTTGTGTACAACAATTGGGAGGGAGATATAGGGTGGGGCCGAGTAGTGCAGACCTAGTTAGCGTGGAACAGTTTAAGATGGCACCTAGTATTGTCGAACTGGCTGATGAGGAAGACGCGGAGATGGATATAGATTGCGAGCCCCAAGCTAGTGATCGAGAAGGTAGTGGGGATTGGCAAGAAGATTTGGAGGAGGGGGAGGAGGCATGTTATGAAGAGGGTCCAGAGACCAAAGAGATATTAAGCTTCAAGAAGAAGTACGGTATTTCTAGGGATTTAAGGTTAGAGGAGTACTAGTATGAAATGATCGCAGAAAATACCCTTGAATGGTATTTTGGTGCATCGAGAACAAATAAAGAAGGGGTTGAAGCTTCCCATCAGAGTGGACCAAAAAAAATTAATAAACTTTTTTGATGTAACCTATGATCAGTTTAATCCGAATGTATACGATCTATTTAGGGTATGTGGGGCAATAAATGGTCAACTTAAGTCCTGGGGGAGGAGTTGATAACAGTTGATAATCTATGTGTGCATTACACACTTAAGATGAATCCGCAGAAGTTAGGCTATCGATACTTGGCGAGGTTTATGAAAAGACCGTTGTTTTATGATATGGTGTCAACGAGGGGCGATACACCGATGAACGCTCTCTTGTCTCCAGGAACTATGAGTTCGATAAGGAAGATCTTGGAGAACCCCTAAAGAGAAAGACTTTTCACTTAGGTTTGCGGTTGGGTAATTGTAATTGTTGATGTTTGAAGTGTTTGAATGGGATGTGAAGTGTTTCTAACTATTTTATGTTGTTTGCAGCGTTGAAAGAGGTCGACAAGAAGTCACAAGTAAAAGAAGAGTTGTATAAGGTGAGAAAACATTTCTTTGGTAGGATCGATAACCTAGTCATCGACCAAGATCTTGTGAGCACGTTTTTCTAAGAGGCCGGTCTAAAGAGGTCGAGGGTAAAAGGTTTTGAAGTGCCTATTATCGATGGAAAAATGTCAGTGAGGAATAAGAAAGCTACAGATGCTAGCTTGCCACTGGAAATTCATTCCTTGGCTGGGTATAATACTGATACAAAAATTGATGTCATGCTAGGAGAGTCTCTGGGAAGGAATAAAAAGAAAATGGTGGCGAGTTCTGGTGTTCCTCCATTGCTTCCTCATAAAAGGCTTAATTGATAATCAACAACGGAGGAGGTGGCTGGCACCACTAAATCAGTAGTTGTGATGGAAAGGCATCCTCCACAGGGTTCTGGCAGTGTGGTTCCGAAGAAAACCAGTGGTGGCGAGGCGTCAATTTTTTTTTTTTCTAGAGAGTCTGAGATGGAAATTCAGAAGACCATGGATGCTTATACATCTGGGACGGATGAGCTTAAGAAGGAGCTGGAGGATTGTTTGGTGGGGATTGAGAGCTTGAATGCGTTTTTTAGCGATGATCAGAGGAACATGTCGAAGGTGGAAATTTTAATGCTTTACTATAAATGAAAAAATTAGTAGTTCACTCGAATATTCATTATATGACTTTGATAGAAGTTGGTAACTGAAGCCATGGGTCGGGTTTTGGGCAGTAGTGAGCTGGAAAATTAGATTGTTGCCTATAAAAATATAGAGAAGGATTTAATCACAGAGAAGGCTGAGTTGAATGCAACATTGAATAGGTATAAGCTCGATGTAAAAAAGGCGAGGGAAGCTGCGCTTGGTGAACCGAAGAAAGTGGCAGAAAAAGAGAAAAAGGAGGCTTTGGCATTGCAGAAGACCAACTTTGAAAAAGATGTAAGGGAGTAAGTTGTCGATGTTCAGAAAGCAATGGAGCTTGAACAAGACAAACTTCTCGATGAGGTGAGGGCTCAGATGAATGATGAGAAACTGGAAAAATGTCGGGAAGTGAGGGCGCATTTTACTGGATAATATAAGGAATTGGAGGAAAGTAAAAAGTTCTACAAGGGGCTTGTGAAATCTTGTGGTGTTGTTTTGGATGATAGCTCATAAGACGATGTACCCCAGACTCCCGATGTACACGAGGCAACTGAAGTTATCAAAGATGATGTGATGATGGAGGCTGATGGTTCTCGTCCTGGGGAGGTAGTCGATGTGCAGGTACCCGATAATGCCCTAAATGTGAATAAAGATAAATCTCCTTCTGAAATGTTAAACATTGTGTAAGCAGTGCTATGTTGATAAAGGATGTAAAAATGGTCAGTGGGACCAAAATAATTTAATTTGTTGTTTGTGGTGAATATTAGTGTTGCAAAAAAAAAATATTTGTGAAATTATTTTGTGCATTTGTTTTGTAAATAATTCTAAGTAGCAGAATTGATAAAGTGATTTAATCGAATGTGACTATAGATTCGAGCAGATAGATGAGGAATGCTTGTTTGCATGATATGTGAAAGATGGGTATGAAATGGCAAGTAATCAGAATGAGTACCAGATTTATATCCTAAGATGGGTATCTGGATTTAGATTTAAGAAGAACAAGAGCTCTGTTAGAGGTTGTTTGATAAGTAAAGAGCGCGAAGTAGAATATCCTGTAGTTGGATGTTGTTCACGTAAATTTGAATGATAGTCTTTAGTCGTACTTGTTAAGTAGTGACCAAGAACAAATCAAGATAGTAAGGATTTTATTTGTCTCGTGCTTACTTATCGAATATGGGTTGGGATTAAATCGAAATAGTAAGGAAATTGTTTGTCTGATGTATACTTGACAAGTATAAATTGAGATCAAATCAAAATAGTAAGGATATTGTTTGTTTGATGTATACTTAACAAGTATAGATCGAGATTAAATCAAATAGTAAGGATATTGTTTGTCTGATTTATACTTGATAAGTATAGATCGAGATTAAATCAAATAGTAAGGATATTGTTTGTCTGATTTATACTTGACAAGTATAGATCGAGATCAAATCGAAATAGTAAGGATATTATTTGTTTGATGTATACTTGGAAAGTTTAGATCGAGATCAAATCAAATAGTAAGGATATTGTTTGTCTGATGTATACTTGACAAGTATAGATCAAGATCAAATCAAATAGTAAGGATATCGTTTGTCAGATGTATACTTAACAAGTATAGATCGAGATCAAATCAAAATAGGAAGGAGTAAACTGATAAAAAAATTTGTTTATTTAAATCGATGAAAACGGTTACAGTGTCTCATTTGTAAAACAATTTCAGTTGATCAGTGTTTCATGGATATTCGAACTGTATTTCATCTTCAGTCATCAGCCAATAAGTTCCATTATCTATTTTGTTGCTGACAATGTAAGGCCCTTCCCAGTTTTCTGATAATTTTCCATAATTTCTAAGCCGAGTACTATCTTGGATCCTTCGTAAGACAAGGTCTCCAATACCAAATTTCCATTTTTAAACTTTTTTGTTATATGTTTTTTTCAATGTATCATGGTATCGTCCCAAATTTGCAATATCCTTGTCTCTGGTTGCCCTTATCCAATTGAGGTTGCAAAGGAGACCGAGTTCATTGTCTTCATCTAGAATTTTCCGTCGAGTACTTGGTAGATCGAGGTCCGAAGGTATGATTGCTTCGGTACCAAAAGCCATCATGAATGGAGTGCAGCCTATTGAGACTCGAGGAGTGGTTCGGTAGGCCCAGAGAACACTGAGCAATTCATCTACCCATCGCCCTTTCTTGTCGTCGAGATGCTTGTGTAATCCTGTTTTAATGCTTTTGTTTATGGCTTCGGCTTGTCCATTGCCTTGAGGATAATATGGTATGGATGTTGTGAGCTAGATTTTGTATTTATGGAGAAAAGCAAGTACTTTGACACTAATGAACTGTTTGCTATTATCGGAGCATATCATATGCGGACAGCCAAACCTAGTGATGATGTGCTTCCAAAGAAACTTGATGACTTCATTTTCATCAGTATGGTAGAAGGAAATTGCTTCAACTCATTTTGTGAAGTAATCAGTGACAACTAGGATGAACCTTTGGTTTCCCAATGCTGGATGAAAAGGTCCAATGATGTCAATTCCCCATCGTTTGAATGGCTAGAAGACATTGTTGATATGCAAGTCTAAGGCTAGACTTCAGATGTCTTGGGCGTGGATTTGGCATTTGTAGCATTTTCAAATGAAGTCTTTGCAGTCCTGTCTCATCTTGGGCCAGTACAATCCTTGTGTGAAAGTGCGTTGGGCTAATGATCCTCCTGAAACATGTGCGCCACAGATACCTTCATAAAGTTCTTTGATTTTGATCTAAGCTTATTTCTGAGAGATGCATTCGATAAGTGGTCCCCCTCCTATGATTCGATATAAGATGTGATATTGGACGGTAAATCTGGGGCACTTGGCCAAAAGTAATCGAGCTTCTTCTTTGTTACTGGGGAGGATGTTGGAGTTGAGATACACATAGAATGGTCGATCTCTAGTCTTTAGGGTCTTTATTTTCAGCAACGGTATATCGAGGCAGGAATTCTCGATGATTTCAATTTCTAAAGATCTTTTTTAACTGTCCCCCAGCATGGCAGCGATGTAAGCTAACACATCGGCATGTTGATTTTCTTATCGAGGTAAGTAAGAAATTGTTGCATGTTTAAATTTTTGCATCTTTTCTTCGACCAGAGCTGCGTAATCAACCATTTTTCCTGCTGTTTTAAAAGTGTTGATGTAATGATTTGCCACGAGTAAAGAGTCGACGTATATTGTTAATTCTTCTGCTCCGAGAGTAAGTATGAAATCGAGACTGTGTAGGTTTCCTTCATATTCGGTCTCATTATTGGTAGTATAGAAGTTCAGCTTGATAACTTTCTTGATTCGATAATTGGAAGGCATAATGAGGACGATGCCAATCCCTAATCCTTGTGGTCCTACTGATCCATCTATAAAAAATGCCAACCTGAGCTTTTGGACCATGCATCTAGTTCTGTTATTGAGTCATTTGTAAAGATTTCTTCGAGTTCTTCCCAATCGGGGTCCTCGACGGGAAAGTCTGCCAAAAAGTTAGCCACTGCTTGTACCTTGATTGAAATTCGAAGTTCGAAGGAAATGTCGTATTCTCTAAGAAAGACAGACCATTGTTGGATTCTTCGAGATTTTTCTTTTTTGAAGAGTACTAGTTTGAGGGGGTACTTGGTGATGACTTTGATGGGATGAGCTTGAAAGAAGGGATGAAGTTTTTTAGAACTGTGGACCAAGGAGAGTAGCTATTTTTCTGTTATTGTGTATCTTTTTGCAGCGGGCATAAATGTTTTGCTGATGAAGTAGATTGGTTTTTCTACTCCGCCATCTTCTCGAATAAGGACGGAACTGATTGAATCTTTAGTTGTGGATAAGTACATTGTAAGTAATTTGCCATCAATGGGAGTACTCATTATAGGAGGACGCCCCAAGTATCGTTTAAGATCTTGGAAAACCATTTCACAGTCAGGAGTCCAAATGACTTCCTTTTGTTGTTTGTTTAAAAGAGGAGTAGGGTTGCCACGAAGAAGGAGGTAAAGGAGTTTGCATCGATCGGATGACTTTGAGATGAATCTGTGAAGAGCAGCTATCTGGCCTACAAATTTTTGAACATCTTTTTTTGTTCGGGGAGATGGCATCGTGATGAGTGCTTTGATTTGTGCGAGATCGATTTTAATCCCTCTTTTGCTGACCAGATGTCCCAGGAATTTACTAGATGCGACTCTGTATTAACATTTCTCTAGGTTAAGTTTCATCTGGTACTTACGAAGGATATCAAAAATGGTTTGGAGGTTACTGGAGTGGTCTTCACATTTCAAAATTTTACAGATCATATCATCGATGTAGATATCTATAATTGTGCCGAGATGATCATTAAACATTGTAGTTACAAGTCTCTGGTAAGTAGCGTCTGCATTCTTTAAATTGAAAGGCATTACCGTGTAATAGTAGGTACCTCTGTTGGTGACGAAGGTTATTTTTTCCTGATCTTCTTCGGCGAGCGGAACCTGGTTATAACCAGAGGCTGCATCTATCATAGAAAGAATTTAGTACCCTGCGACTGAGTCAAGAAGTTACAGAATTAGCGGTAGCAGAAAACTGTCGTTGGCTGTGAACTTGTTAGGTTCTGTGAAGTCAACACAAACCCTAATTTTTCTATTTATCTTTGGTACCGCTACGATATTAGAAACCCACTTCGGATATCTAGCTTCCCGAATAAATCCTACCCAAAAGAGTTTGTTAATTTCTTTGTTTACTGCATCGCGGAGTCGGGGAGCTAGATTCTGTCATTTTATAATGATAGCTTTACTGTCTGGAAGGAGGTTGAGTCGGTGGCAAGCGATTGAAGGATCGATGCCAGGCATTTCTTAGAATTTCCAAGCAAAGATGTCGATATTCTTCTTAAGTAGCTGTCACGCCCCAAAATCCTGTAATCGGTAGCTTGACCAATTACTAGATCTGAAGCTGTACAGGTCGAGAAATCCACCGATTCATCCTACGAACAACCGAGCCGTAGATGAATTCTAGCCCAGTCATTCACAATAGTATCACAACAAAGTAATAAGAAAACAGAAATAGTGGAAGACTAAGATAATAATTATCTAAACATGAGATTCTACAAACTTCTACGCAGTAAGCCCAAAAGTAACAACTGGAGAATGAGCCTCCAGCTCAGCTCCCCAACGATCACCACAGCAGCAACTAAAACCTGAAACAACCTGCCACTGAAAGAGGGATGCGAGAGTGAGTAAACAACGAGCTCACTAACTCCCAAGAATAGCTAAACGATTATACTAACTAATGAGATGGGGATAAGTAGTAATGATAGTGGGATATAATAATATCTAACGATAAACAATGTATATGTAATCTATATACATATAGGATAACTAATAGGTATACATATGTATACTAATTTTAATAAATCTATCTATAAATATACCTCGTGCAAAGGAATGTTAATCTACACTCCAGTCACAAGGACCACTAACTACACTTTAATCACCACCGTGGCTCTCAGCGCCATGCGCAACTAATCTATCTCAGAGATATAATCACACGCAAGGGTAAACAACCCTCGGCTCACAGTAATCCAACAGGGTTACCCAAACCCCAACCAGGTACAACCCTAAAGCTATCACAAGCTAAGCGAGATCGCCCACAACCAGATACCGGCCTAAAGCTCACAACAGCCAACCAGATTAATTAACCTAATAAATTATATTAGATACAGAAGAGGGAGGAATAGATGCAGGGTGGAGAGGAATATGCGAAAGGAAGAGGAATCTAATTACACCATAAATCAATTAGGAGAAGAGGAATTTAATAAGCGGAGAAGAATATGAGGAGCAAGGATAATCCTATAATTATCCCAATGCAATGGTATGTTATGCTGATGATATGATAGAATTAGATAATCTTATGATTATCCTAAGTGCAAAATATTCTATATAAAACGTAATGTAGAAAGGGTTAAGGATTTCCATTAGAAGAACCTACGATAAGGAAGTATGCAGAGATGCAATGATATGCTTGATGATGATGATGATGATGATGTTATGATACAGAATGGTTTATGGTGAAGTGGGATAGTCCCATACCTATCCCAATACTGAATGATTTAGCGATGTCAACCCAAAGGGCTAGCCCCCAAGACCAAAGTGGGCTGACAACTGCTGAAAAAGGATTTACCTTACCGGATATTGTTGGATACAAGGGTACGATATACTGCACTAGCTCGACCAGACTCAAAGATATAAACATAGGTATTTTAACCTCACCTGAGGAGTCCGGGCACCAGGAACTAGCATCCAACCATAACATTATTCGCAGGAGAAGACTGGGCGCCAGGAAATAGTATCCAACCATGTCTCTCTTCGTAGGACGAGACTGGGCACCAGGAAAACTAATCCAACCATATCTTCACCTCTAAAACTTTAACCCGATCCAGGGATCCTATCAACCTATCGGGGGCCAGCAGATGCAGAGTTGTTTATGTATCCAATCGCAGTAAGATACGGAGAGAATATATTATTTATGGATGTGAGCATGATCCTAGAGACTGAAACACAACTGCTGTTAACACAACCATCACACAATAGGATAACCACCTGCCTGAGAGCGTGGTAACCAAAACTAACACAGATGCCCTCCTGTAACTCAGTTGCACCATCTAAACCTAGATGAAACAACAACTTAACCGTCACGGCATCTAAACGACATCAGTCTCTAAGATTCATTAAAACAATATGATTACCATCAAGTACAACAGTACTCTAGCTGTCAACACAGACTAGTACTCATGGGGTGACCTACAAGAGTCTAACAAGTAGTCAACAATCCCCAATAGCATAACTGCCTCACAATCCTCCTAATCATGTACATAAGTCTCCAACACGGATGTACAGGAAACGGATTCAACAGGAGGTTTCAGCCGCATACCAACATCTCGGGTGACACACAACTTCATAAACTACCTGGTTCAGCTACGGATCTCACTGAGCCATGCTGTTTCACTGCCTCCTAGATGACAGAAGGGAACACTGCCCTAACAGCCTCATCCCAGGGAAAGAAGGCTTACGAGTAAGCTCTAATAGCTCTAAGAATCATGAGGAGAATAAGTGTCACAACACGATAAGCAAACAATCCTAAGGCAAACTATCGGAAGTTCAACATCCACAACCAACCACCACGGACAAGCCGTCTGTTCACCATCAACGACTAACAGTCCAAGAGATACCATACTCCCACATGGAATCCAACATTCCAAACAACCACCAATCACAATGACAGTACTCAAGGACCAGGCCTCGAGAACACAGAGTACACCTAGACTAGTCCTAAGACTAATCAAAACAATAGTAGGCAAGAGGACAAGCTCCGAATCGAAGACCATGTCTTATTGAAGCTATGTCGCCCCAAGACTACCCTGGAACCAAATCCAACAACCTAAACTAACCAAGGTGTTATACTATAAGGTGAGAACTATAGTCTCTGAACTTTACTATCTCAGAGAAATGGTGGCTAAACCACAAGTCGTCCATAAGTCTCTACTAATCGCCAAACCTAGTTACTAGTGCCCTGAAACAAGCTGGGCACCCTAATAACTAACCAACAATACCATACTCAATATATTATATATATATATATATATATATATATATATAGCGACGTTGAGGCGTCGCAACACACTAAGAAATGCCTTTGTTCTCAACCTCAGCGAATAAATTATTCACAGTAACCATCTACAATGAAATTGGTCCAAATGGAATCTCAGGAGTTATCGTCATATTGACGACAACTGAGGACAACTACCTATGACTAACCATAACCTATAGGTTCCATCTAGTAGCTAAACTCACATTGTCGTGGGTTTTACTAACTTATCAAACCCTTAGGTAATCTCGCCTAAGGTATGCTAAACGGATAGCCCGTAAAAGTGTCCTAAGCAATTAACCCATATACCAACCTAATCATAGACATAATATATATATACCAGACATTTCTATAACTCACAAATCAGGATAATAATCTAGTAATTCAGGAAGATAAAACTCGTCTGACAATATGCTCGGAACGACAATCTCGGCGAAACTGCCCAAACAGTACCCCAACGGAAATGTGCTCCGCGAATCGACTTCCGGAACTCCAAATCAATTACGGAAAGGACCAGGAACACCACCACATCAACCACTATCAAGGCTCGGGCCCAAACACAATTCCAACAAAGGATTCCCACCCAAATTCGAAATCAAAACAGCACCAAATCTGAATTCAGTAACAAAACTGCATCTAAACCCACGGTTCACCACGCTACGCTGCGCTACTCCGATCACCCATAATCACATGAAGATATGCCACTCTAACCCCACCAAATCAGCTACCCAAAAATCACAAATCCAGTGTTCAAAGGGCGTTAAAAAAGTCCTAACCCTTCCTCCAGAATAACAGTAACTACGACAGTAATTTCGTTAGCGAAGTTCGCTAAACATTCACGGATAAAATCAGCAACTAGGCGAAGCAAACATCTGAACCGAAATGACAACAACCGCCGGTTTAGGCAGCCCTCTCTGAAACAACATCGAAGCCCAATGATCCACCACCGAACGCCCAAATCCCCTAATCAAACACAACCCCTAAATCAGCCCAACACCTGTAAACAAACATTACAAAATCCAATCACCAACAATGCCCATTTGGTCACAAACACCACAATTATAAACCCTATAATCAGTCCATCAATGACCCAAACCAACACCGGAATCAAATCTGAAGTTAGGAAGAGGGAACGGCTGTAACCGGTGAGGGAACGATGTCAAATTGGTGAATCGACGACGGAAATGCAGCCCTCTCTTTCTCTCTCTAGAACCGCAAATCTCACCCTCTGAAGAACTAAAATCAGGGTATAGGGGATGATAACTCAAGCTCCAAACAAACCAAAAGTGAAGGTAGAGAAGGATTGAAGGGAGGAGAAGGGTTTCCGAAGTTTGGGTTTTACTTGAGGAAGAAGAGTCGGTTAGAGAGAGAGTTGGAGTTGGTTTGGAGAGAAAAATGATTTGTAAATGAAATAAAGTGTTTATATAGGGGAAGCCAACACTCATCTCGAGGTAAAATCCAATGCTCGAGAATAGCTCAAAAGATCCAACTTGGTCGTCTGAACGCACAAATGTTCGAACAAAAACAGAGGGAAAAATCATAACATAAATATGCCCGAACATAAATAAGCAGTCCAAAAATTAACAGTTGGTAAAAGGAATCCATCCAATGGAAAAATAAAGGAATTTATCAGTGGAAAACCACAGAAATCCAAAGCTAACCAAAGATTCCCCGAAATCACATCCACGTCATCACACCACCATAACACACTACTACAAACCCAACAAAGGTTTCCCAAGGTATAAACACCACCTCCACCGCCTCACAACCACCAAAAAGCCTAAACCCCAAAAAATAAATATTTGCTCAAAAAACTCTGAAAACCTATCGGCCAATCCAATGGCTCACCGGAACCACACCAAACCACAAACACATCAAACAAACATTACCACCAACCCATCTAGGGGTTCCCAAGGCTACAACGCCACCTCTTCCTCCGAATAACCACCGTACCACCGAAACTACATAAAATGAATCTAACATACAAAACTTGCCGAAATGAATAAATGGATGCATAACGAATAACAATATATGAATAATAGTAACCATACTTAATAATAAACAAAAAAAAATTACCCTAAAATTCCGGGACATTACAGTAGCTATATCATGGCCTCTTTTTTGTGAGTTGATAATTTGGAGCCGATGAAGGTTGTGCGCCCTGGGCCATCTAGTTCAACAGATTCGACCATCACGGTGTCATGTTGTTTGAATGTTGGTAATTCATCTTGCTGTAGTTGCTATGCTTTGAGAAGTTTGATTGTATGAGGGTTGGTTGTGGTATTTTCGCACATTCATGTAACTACTTGGCTGCTTTTGATTTCATATATTTTGTGATCTGTTAGAAAACGCAGTACTAGATGATAAGTAGAAGGCACTGCTTTGATTGAATATAACCAACTGGGTTCCAAAATTCTCAAATATTTGGACTTTGTATAGATGACAAGAAATTTTACAAATGTAGTCTCTGAACCTGCCTGAACTGGCAAAGTAATCTCTCCTGTGGCTAATTCTTTCAAACAATTGAAGCCCGTGATTGTTGTTATCGAAGCTTTTACCTAATCTGTAAGGCCTAGGACTTCAATTGCTCTTCTAAATAATACATTTGTGGTGCTTTCGGTATCGATGTGAAGCGTATGTAGGTAGCCTTATCCGACTTTGAGCATAATAACGAGAGGGTCATCATGAGGGTATTTAACGTGGCTGGTGTCACATTTTTTGAAGGTAATTTGGTAAGGACGTTTTGATTTGCTTGTGCTTGGAAGAAGTTTTGCTGATTTGTCTGAGGAGGTCATTTTACAGTAAGATGTAATCCGATCGTCTTGTTTTCTTTTCTTCCCTTTCTCAATCTTGATCATATACAAGTGGCGAGCTTGCTCCTAGACCTGATTTTGCTCTACTTCTTTATTTTTTTTCTTTATTCTCGAGAAACTTTTGGATGTCGATGACATAATTGTGGAGTCTTCCAGCTAATAGGATACGATGAAAGATTTGAATGAGGGAGTAGCAGGTGTCAGTCTCGTGGCTACACACATTGTGATACTGACATAGTGGTATGTTGGGAAGATTATGAATAGTTTGTGGTGTACGATAACACTCATCTCCCTTTATCGTTGACAAGATAGTGGAGAAAGTTGTTGTCATTGGCGGCAGAACTGGGACAAGTCTGTCGAGTTTGCGATCCCTTCTTCTATTATTGTCGGTTTTTTAATCGCGTTATTTGGGCCTTTCAGTAGTGATTGTTCGTTGGAATGGGGTCGAAGATGTTTCTCGAGAATGGATGACAGACGAACTCTTCATATTATCTTTCTTTGATCGCTCTAGTTCGATGTAGTTATTAATAACATCAATCATTTATGTGATTGTTCATGGCTTGTGCAGAGTAAGCTCTTCTCAAAATTTTGAGTCAATGTGCAGGGCGGAGGTGAATGTTGAAACTATGATTTTAGGGTATGAGTTCCCAATTTTCCATATTTCTTGTAAGAAGCATTTATAAGAGCTTGTTAGGGTCTCTTTCGCGCCTTGCTCAAAGTAAAAAAAGGAATCGACAGTGATCTCTCACTTTTTAGCATGAACGTAATTGGATTCGAAAAGATGTTGCAACTGATTGAACGTGGTGATGGAGGCCTCTTGAATAGTATAGAACCAACGGAGCGGCTCTTTCTTTAGGCTCATGTTGAATAGCCTACATAGCATGTGGTCGAGTTTGGAATATAACCCAACTGCGGCTTTAAAATGTCGAACATGTGTAAGCGGGTCAGTCAGGCCTACATACTGAATAAATTTGGGCATATGGAAATTTTTTGGGATAGGCATAATTTCAAGATGAGGGGAGATGGGGTTTGTTTTGATTCTATCAAGCACAAATTTTTGGCCTGGAATACCAGAGTTTACGGCCTGGATCCTGTTGTTGAGGTCGTCCAAGGTGACGAACTGTTGCGGGGGAAATGGTAAGGCTACAACCTGAGGAATAAAATCTCTTTGTCCTTCTAGTCCCAATCGATCCCTGATTGGTCTTCTTTCAGGCGGGGAGGTTTGATGACTCGTACGTCGACTTCCTTGAGTTCTCGATGTTGAGGATGTTAAACCAAAATGTCGAGAGGCTCTGTTTGGGTTCCCGGATCTGGATCAAGAAATCTATAGCTCGTCTTCCCTTGGTGGATCATCGCGTTGAATTGTTCTTGATCTATGCTTGTTCCGGGCGAGTGGAGGGGACGTCTATCGACCGGTGAGTCGATCTTGTGTTCTCTTCAGTCGTTCTATTTCTTTCTGATGTGTTTGACTCTATTGATCTAAGGCTTTCCTCCGTTCGTCTCTCTCCGTTTGAAGAGCTTGAGCGTGGACACGCTGATCTTCCAGTCTTTGTGCTTTTTCTGCAGCCATTTATTTCTAAAACTTGAGTACTGCACCATGTAGATCAACAGCTCTTGGTATTTCCTGATCTCTTACGGTACTGGAATGGCTTCTCAGGTTTATGTTTGTCATCGGATGGTGTTTAGATCAGTTATGGTAAAAAAAAGTATGGTAATTCCCACAGACAGCGCCAATTGTAATGGCGTGTTTTTCGGAAGGTGAATCTTTGCCAATACTTATTCATAAAGAGAATGCAATAAGACTAGATTGTCACGCCCCAAAATCCAATAATCAGAATAATGATTAAAACATGGATAGCTGGGTGTGCAGGTGGGGGAACTAAGCGATTCGCCCCACAAACAACCGAGCCATTGACAAGTTCAGGCTCAGTCATTCACAATAGCAATATCATCAGAGTGAAAGAGAAATACAGTAGAAGCAAGAGATATATATACATATCTGAAAATGTAAATACAATGTCTCAAAATACTACACAGCGGCAAAAGGCTTGGATCATACATGAGTACAACAACAAGAACGGATCTGCAGCAACCCAAAACTAGATCCAACAGCTGAGCTCTCAACCAACAGTAACTACTCTGCCTCTGAAAGGGGAGACAAAGCGAGAGTGAGAAAAACCATGGCTCACTAACGCCCAATAAGGCTAAACAACATACTAATATAGCAGGTACAGAGAAGAGAGAGATGAATGAGATAAAATGCTAAAAGCTACAGTAATCAAAATAAACCTGCGAAGAAGGGAGGAATAGAGAATAGGAATGAGATAAAAAATAGGAATAGGAATATAAGCGATGACGTGATGTTATGATTACATGATGATGATACGATATGATGACTAGGACAATCCCATAATTATCCTAAATGCTGGATAATACGCCAAGTCCTAATGTTGAATGATTAATGTTTAAAAGGACTAGACCTTATAGTTAAAAATATTGGGTTGATCAACTACAAATGCATAATAATCTTAACGAGAATCTCAGTTGGATACAATGGGTACGATTAGTTTGCACGCTTAGGATTTATCACTTGATCATAGTGTTCCAGGCTTTGCAACCCACGGAGCCAACGTCCAAACTTTATTTCACTTATTCCAAGGAATTTCAACCTCAAGGATAAGACTGGTACCTAAAGAAACTGTCTCATACCATCACATACTCCCGAAGGGTAATAGATATGATAGTGTTCAGTCAGAACTTTACCAAATATTTTAACCCGATGTAGGAATCCTAGGTCCTATCGAAGGTCAGCCGATGTAGAGCTTTATTATGTATCCGATCCCGTTAAGATAATAGAATATAAAAAAAGCCCACACTGCAAACAGATCCCAAGGATCAAAACAACACAGCCGCCCAACCCGGCCAACACGCACATAGGATAACCACTTGCCTCAGAGAATGGTAAACAATCCTAACACAGATGTAAACAGTGACTTATAGTCAGTCACAACATCCAACATCACCAGTCTCAACAGACTTGAACACAACCACCAAGGGCAACCCACAATAAATACCTCACAATACACAACCTCATTAAGAACAAGGGAAACATGCCCTAGGTGCCTAACGATAGGAAAAACAAGAATAAAATCTCGGCTATAATCGAGAAACAATGCAATTAAGAACCTAATCACAAAAACCTCAATGCCAATATGCATTCCCTAACCAACACGAGTTACACTAGTAAAGTAATTTAACAATGAAGGGACACTCGCCTGATAAACGGCTCAAATTTTGCAGGACAAACTCGGAACTCCAACAACCGCAAACTCGACCAAAATCGGAATAATCAACCTCAACACTACCGGCAGCAATCACGCCAACTCAACAAGCGACGGAATAACCTGCGGCAACAATCACGCCAACACCACAACTCAAGACCTGCAAAGAAGCACCCCGCAAATCGCGAAACCCCAAAACGAATCACAAACACAAACCCTAGAATCACAATCACAAATCAGAGAAAAAAGGGGAAATACTCACCGAAGGATTTGGCGAAGAATCCGCCCAACAACGTCTGCCAACTCCGAGGGATCGAGAAAGGATAAGTGAGGAAGAAGGTGAGTGGAGAGTGAAGGAGAGAGAATTGAGAGTGAGAGGAAGAGAAGTGAAAATAAAAGATAAAAAGAGGAAAACACCCGCCAAGTCGTTCGAACGACAAGGAAGTCGTTTGAATGGACAAGGAAATTCACAGAATGGATACAGAAGTCGTTCGAATGGACCCAGAAGTCGTTCGAACGACTAAGAAATCATGGGCCAAATTCCAGGGGATTGGTCAACTCGTTCGAACAGGACGTGGATTTGTTCGAACAGGACGTGGTGTCGTTCGAACGAACCACCCTCAAAGACAAAAATTTCCAGAGGATATGTCAACTCGTTTTAACGAAGATTTAGATTCGTTCGAACGATTTTGACAAAACTGGAAAACACAAGGCTTCCCCCGGGATCTCACCACCAAGGACAAAACACAATATCAACGACTACAAGAACAACCACATCACAGAGCCACTACGGGCCCCCCACCCCCGGAGAAAATAACAACAACATACTCCTCCGCCCAACCACCGAAACCACAAAAAGAAGAATACAAAGACCTAATGCTAGAATAAGATGAGGATGCAAAATGATATGAATGCATAATGTATGGATGCAGATGAATGAATAAGGAAGAATAGGAAAATAAAATAAAAGAATTTTACGGGACACTACATAGATAAACAAGATTTTATGTGGAAAACTCAGTAAAAGCTGAGAAAAACCACGACCTCGAGGAAGATTTTGAGGTAAAATCCAGTATAGTGCTAGTTGTTACAAAATTTAGAATAATAGTAGGGTTAAAGTAACGAAATGGTAAGGTTTGCTGATTGTTGGTCTGTTCTCATATATTCTCTGCCTGTATTTATAGTAGACACAGGCAGTTTACAAATAGAAAGAAATAGTCTACTATTCTAGGGGGAGTAGGCGAACTTCGCGGATCTCTAACAACTTTTTTCTTGACCAGGCACAGCGGCTACTTTTGGTAGTTCGAGGACTATGGTAACTTCACGAATGTTGGGCCTCAATCATGTATGGCTGTCTTCGACTACACTTTGCTTGCTTACTCTTGTCGAATCTGGGGAATATGCTACTACACCAACTATAGAAGAATTTAAGTGGTTTAATCTTAGATGTTGTATTTAAGATCTTATCTATCTAGATCAAATTTGTATATCTATGGGTACCTACATATACACCGTAACTTTAAATTTCATCAGCAAAACGCCTTACAAACTTTTGTATTTGTATAAAACTCGGTACCTAATCCAAAAATTTTGTTATCCTTCTACACTAAACTGCATTCGCAATAGCCTGATTATCTGTCACACAATTCCATTTCCATTGGATCTTGTGAGCTCTCATCACCAGTATATGTGGTTAGCTTCCACTTCTCTGCCTCCAATGCTTTGATGCAACCTTGAGAAAATCTTCCAAAAAAAAAAGCATGGTTAATGTCCCATAACTCTAGCAGATCATTATCGTAAGGAAATACATTACTACCAATATACAAAGGTACTTCTTTATTACCAACAGTATCATAGGAATCGGTGAATAGAGGTAATGGAGGTTGTGCGGTACCAATCTTAATAGAACTCATGTTGTCCAATGACTGACGGTGGCTCCCCAGCATTCGATAAAATTCGAATCTTCTTGAATATATTTTATGGTGGTCCCCTGCTCCCAATCAAAAATACAGCTTGTGCAGCACCCAATAATAACCATAACAAACTCACGCTTCTAACATCATTGGACCATGGGCAAGATCACCATCTAAATAATCAACATCCATGACTGATATACTATTGTTTTGTTACAGGAATTGAAGATCTCTGGATATCTGTCTTCCTCGCCACCTTCAGCCACTTTCTTTGCCTTCTCACTAACAATTCTATCTATCTCAGATTGTCTAACAGTTGGGAATACTACACGTAGCATTACACGAAGTACTCTCTTATCGTCTTCTTCTATGGGGTCTTTATCAAAGTAACAGACGTAGATAGCTTTAAGAGCTTTCTCTGCCCTAAGCTTCATGGTCATATCTGGGGCTGCTACCTTCAACTTTGCTCACCTCTGCACTCGAACATAGCCTTTTGTCAGCTAAGGATTCATTTACACGTGAATGTAAAATTAAAACTAAACAAATGACACAAGTGCAAGTTCATGGCTCCTGCTGGAAAATAAGTATGTACGGTAAAATACATAGAGACAGCGCATTAACAACATCGCTCTTAATGTGCTAACCCAACGGTAGAGAGAATCAGAACTACCTTTCATGTCTTACAATGATCTTTAAGGGTTCTACTAAGCCCTTATAAATAATTATCTCACCTGAGACCTTCACCTGAAATTAGGAGTTGCACCTGAGACCTTCACCTAATCAATCAGGCATCTAGAGACTAGAAGGTAAACAGAGATCATACAAGTAGCACAGTACAACTCATCACAAAGCACTCTATAATGGATATTCTTGAAATTGACTAAATGTGTAGATATTTTGAGCATACATGTTAGCATTCAGAACAAGAACAAGTGACACCCTTTAAAATTCCTCATGGCAACTCATGTTGAAATTCTTATTACACTCAGCTTTCTAATACATTGGTGCCATTTCGAAACACAAGTTGCCAGTGGAACTAGATGACATCAGATTCCTCATATCTCCTCTTATTTACCCAATATATATTTGGTCCTAAGGAGGAGACTCAACTCAAATTCCCTTCGAACATTTTAGAGTTTACCCAACGTGAAATTGATTGCATTTATATTTCAAAAGATAATACTAAACCCCATCTTATTCTCAAAAATAACGTGTTTGCACATGCTTATGCGCGTGCGTAACTGCTCATATCTTATACATTAGATCATGCAATTAATACTCAAAAACGAAATTTACAAAAAATATTACCTCTCCACAACGCAAAAAAAAAAAAAAAAAAAAAACGTTCCTTGGAGAGCATTTTTGTCTTTTGATCCACTAGTTTTTCGCAGTGCTGATAACGTGTTGGATATCAAGCTATCCTAAGCTAAGCAATTATACACAATAAAGTAATACTAAACATATAAGATAAAAAGAGAACTTGATTTATTGATAGATTGTTCTGTGTTACAATACTAAACCCGTTGTCAAATACTTTCTAAAACTCTCCCCATAAGCCCTAGCTTATATGGGCTTGTTAGGAGTCCAGTATGACACCCGAACCCAATTGGGTTCCCACCTTGGGCCGGACCCAACTCCTAACAAAAAGGACTTTAAAATCTACATAACGCTAGTTAGAACACTCTAAGTTGAGCCCAACGGTACATGGATCGAGATATGAAACACAAGTAATTGCAAAAATAAAAATGCAATAGTTGATAGACTTTAGGTACATGTATGAGCCCATGTATTTACTTATCTAGAGACTCTAAACAGGAAGGCTTAGGTACATATATGAACCCAAAAGCTGAAGTTGAAGGAGAAACCCGTAAATACATTGAAGAAGACTATAGCTTTCCCGTACTCTTTAATCACACTGCCTTCCACATATTTCTCATTGTTCACGAAACATAGAACTGCGATCATCATAACACCATACACAAAACTCTGTAGTAACAAACAAACACAGAGACGAAACCACTTTGCATACCTCAAGTCAGAAGCGTCGGTGTGAGCGAGATATGGTATTGGAAAAAGCGAATGCCAAGCACAGAGTAACCCTACAAGAGGGCAAATGTATGTCAACACGTCAACCCAGCCTTGTCTTACAGAAATTAAATTAGTCCATAACATAACCCAAAATGTGTATACAAACAAACAGTAAAGCAAGAAGCATCAGAAGGCAACTAAGCTGACTCACGAAGTTGATCATGCAAGTATTCGAACTCATAGATCGTTGAAAGTTCGTGAGAGCCATGATGAGTTTGTAAGAAGCAACTCTTCCAATCATATATATTGTTGAACACTGTTGGAAATCCTTGTGTTACTAGGAAACAGACTTGTTGACAAATAGAAATCCTTGTGTTATTAGGAAACAGACTTGAAAAATAGAAATCCTTGTGTTATTAGGGAACAGAATTGTTGAAAAATAGTCTGATGTTCATAGTTGTATTGTAAATTGTTGGTAGTATATGTAACCCTAAATTTCAAGAGGTATTCTCAAGATTTTTTGATACCATGATAAATTAGTGCAAAACGGATAACATATTTTTGACTGTTCAGAAAATAAATAAACGCGTTAAGCAATAATCCCAACTATTGAACTACAGACACTGATATGGAAATAACACGATTTTTTTTAAATTATCCGAGCAAAACTGTATTAGCATAGACTACATTGAGGCCATGGATTGCAGAATTTGTTAATCCTCTATAATTATTTCAATGAACCGTGTCTTTAACTGAGCCTGGGATTCATCATTTAGACATGAGAATGGCCGTCACTTGAACATATACATAACCATCAAGTCGTTATGTAACAAAAAAAAATGAAACTCTTCCATCAAATCTGTTACTCGAAATCTAACTCATTTGTGACATTCTGTATCTGAACAGTTCCTAATTCTATTTTGGTTTTCGTTCCTGCGAAATTTGAATTTCGGTACTGCATTAAATACTAACTCGGAGTTATGTGTTGGATAGAAAAAGATTTAGATTTGTAGCATAATTATCAAATTTGGATAGTATTTATTATAGCGAAACTCAAAAACATTGTTTTATTACTAGAGCATATTGAAGATTGTAAATAAGAACAATCAACTCTCTTCACTTAAGCATAATTGAAGCACATACTCCGCTTCCTTCAAAAATAGACGAGTGAGTTGTTTTTGCCCTCGCCGATAAATTATGCTGGACCATCTGTTTCTACTGAACTTCTCTCCACCTTCATTGTGCCTGCCATGTTTTAATAAAATGTGACATTGTCATATACAAGTAATAAACCTTCTTATGAAGTAGGATCCACTGTTAATAATTGACAATGCTTTATATGAGCTATTAATGAAAGCAGAGTATGTGTGCATAAGAGTTTTACAGAGACATGGAGATTAATCAAGATCTTATCATTCCTATAAGCATCATTTCTTCGAAATGCGGATCAACTAAGCATAAATCATTTCAAGCTGAAACTTCTACCAATGAAAACCAGTCTAGTTTATAACCCATCGCCATATTTATATTTCATATAGTTTTAAGTCTTAGACACTACTAAATCCGTATGGTGATGGTCTTGATCCCCATAAGAAATTAGATCAGAATTCATCTCGATGCTTGCCCCATGAACATGTTAAAGCACAACACATTTTAGAGTATTCCTTCAAAGAATTGGCACACGTCACATACCTTTCAGGGTCCATGATGTGTCTCCCTTCAAGCAGCTCAGTATCATAAGCTTCTGTTCCAGAACCCTGTTCAAGCTCCATCATTCTGTAAATGAAAATCTCTGAGTATGACAAAATGAACATAAGATATAAACTAAAGATAGTGCGCAACATTTCAAGTGAAGTTCATCTCTCACCAAGTTCTATTTCAGTTTTGATCCAAAAAGCGATACAAAGAGGACAAAAAAACTATCAAAATGAAATTATTAAGGAAGTTTTGATGGTGGGACTAAATACTTTGTTTGGAGAAGATCAACAAGCAATTGGAGAGCACCAGAATCCCCACAAGCTTCCCATGCTGCTGCTCGAGCTTCGTTATCAGATGGTTGCCTGCCTTCTTCAGATCCAACAAGCTTAAAAAAAGATACAGAAGGAACCAAAAGTCAAGAACTGCACATAAAAGAACATGAAATGCAGACAAAGAATGTGTGACTTGTTTTACAATTTCACATAGCCGATTAACAAACCAAAACAGAATCAAGAAATGCGCATATAAGAACATGAGATGCAGACCAAACAATGTGTTTTATTTTGCTGCTTTACATAGCTAATAAACCATCTTAAAGAGAATATCCTTGTTGCAAGGAAAGTATCCCCTTTAACAAAACTTCTACAACTTCCAGACACATTCACAAAAGCCCCAGCCACCCATACAGATGACGAATTTCCTACAAGATAAAACCAAATCAAAACCGGTACAGTCCATTAGTACTGTAGGGAATCATGTCATTGTGTCTTTTACTTGCTTCTTTGAATTTTTTCCACTTGCAGCTAATCCCAATTATTGCAACTGGCTGTGTTTTGAACAAATATTGTAAGTATAGATATTCCCGTCTTCCCCAGATTACTTATATAAATTAAAACACATGACACGTACAGCTAGCTAGACTAAGTTATTTGAGCCGAATAAGATGCATGCCCAACTATCAATAAGAAAATCCACACTAACACTTATTTCTTCTGGTAGACCAAGTTTTATTGCCAACCTATGATACCAACATACAGTAAGGCTATATGGTCGACAAGGAGTGACATAACACTTAACAATCAATATTCTTATTTACATTGCAATTGCTTTCAAAACAGATCATACATTTAATAGGAGGGTCGCATTTTTTTGTTTTTGAGTTCCTTATAAAGCATACATAAGGAGCACATAAGTATTATCACAGAGGAGGACACCATAAAGAGGATTCATGTGTTATAATTACTTGGTGAAACAGATTGATTGAAGGAGGCCACTTGTGCTTTGGACCTCAAATGTACTTATGATAGTTACTTTGGTCCAACTAAAACTTCTTCCAATCCCCAAACTGCCCTTTATTTATTTATACTTTCTTTTTTGTTATTCTTGGACAAACAACTAAGGAAAGTGAATCATTTTGTCTTTGTTGCACATACCAAATAAGGAAATAGATATGAGTCCATTTTCATCAATATATCAGAGGATGAAACTTTGAAAACTGGAAAAACAGCTGTCCTCCCTCCCACCCTCCCTCACTCATTCACTAAAGGTATAGAAGTACTGTCTAGAGATAGGTGAAACAATGATGCCATGGATAGTTAGTTTTAGAAGTTTTGGACGAGAGGAAGTTGGAGTTAATTTGAATTTAGAGCTTGAATTTGGGTTTCATTTCAGATTAATTCTTCAATCAGTTTCCAAATAACAGCAAACTCCATAGATGGTTAAATCTTTCGTTGGGTCGATTGATTCCCCTTTTTACTTTCAACTCAAAACATAGATGCAGTTAAGAAAAACAGTCTAACATCTAGTCACATGTTTTCTCTTTCTATATTTGGTTCTTTGGATGTTTGGAAATTGCTTTTAGGCAATTTGGGTGCTTGCTAGGAACTTCAAAAGAAAGCTAATGGATAATCATCCATTTGAAGCGAGTTGAGGATTTGTAGAATGAAGCATTTGAAGATAGCAAGACACCCTCGACTATATCTGAAATTTTGAGAAAGATCTTTTCATTACCAATCTTGAGTTACAAAAGTGAATCAGAAAGATACGGCATACTCGAATAGATATTTAGTGTTAATTTTGTATACATTTTACTATTATTGTTTTTTGAATACATGCATTTGAGTTTCTACAGTTATTGAGGATGTTCTCACTTGTTGAGAATGTCACGGTTGCAAAATAATGTTCTGTCATCAAAGCAACGTAGTATAACTAGTTAAAATTTTCATTACAAGCTACAGCAACAAGTTAAAGAGTATGCATTGCTTCAAGAATACTCACCTCTTCCAGCAGCGTAGAAACCATAAGCAGCTCTTCCTTTTTCATGGCTATGGTCCGCAAGGTAGCTAAGAAATCTTCAGGGAAAACCAACTTACTTAAATAAGAGGGAATCTTGCGCTGACCACTCCAACTATAATTACACCCTCGACCATTTGAGAACATGAAATTGTCTTCCATATGTGAAAGGCTGGGAGGAAAAAATCCGCGTTCTAGTAAGCTTCTAGGTAAAAGACATCTCATTTCAGCCTTCTGCACACACCAATCAAGTCTCCGAGTGAAGAAGACCATAAAAGATTTAATTCTAGACACCATTGTTACAGTTGCAAGAAATTTCTTTATTTTAGAGGATAATGAACTTGTAATTCATAAAGATGCATTCACTTAATTATGCCTACAGATAGCATTATAAACTATGGCAATATATAATTCTACATAGAAATGTCTGACCTGTACTTCTAGAAGCTGTGCCTTGGAATCAGCAAAAGGAACACTCTGAATAGCTTCAGCAGGATAATGGACCTGTTATGTTTCAGTTAGACCCACTGATATACAAATATGTGTTCATCACTGCACAGGTATAATGTATGACCAGTCATATTCCACGTTATACCTTGAAATTGATGAAATACAATAGCACAAAAATGAGGATGAATGGCCCACAGATTTACGGTATATCAAAGACTACGGTTAAGCTTGTTTCGATGCAAGCATGTGGATGTTGCATGTGGTGGCAAATGCACACATTCCATTGTCACTTACAGAGCATTAAGAGATGATTGGAAAAGACTCTAAGAGTGTGTGTTAATGGGTGGCTCTTATTTGGGGACTATTACAGTGCAAAAATAGTCATTTCCTTTATTGTCTGTGTCGGAGCCAAAATTGAAAGAGATTTAAGAGAAGAGCCTTAAAGAAAATAACAAACTAAAACATAAATGCATTTGATGCATTCTCGTGCAAGGGATATGGATTTGAATCGGAATCCAAGCGTTCATTTTTTGGTTTACCTTCAAGAACGCACAAGGAGAAAACCTTTCTCTAACAAAAACAACTCTTTATTTGTAATCAAATAAATTGACCATAGGACTACAATCTTATTTACAACCTAAGAGTCCTCGAAATACAAGAAATCAACTATAAAACAAGTTTCCCAATCAAAATTGGAAAGAAAACTAATTCAATTTAATTAAAATAGCCATAGAGCTTTATCACCGAGAATAACCTTAAAATTTCATTCTAAAATACCTTCACACAAAAACTATGAAATTGGCACTATTCAGAATTTGGGAGCTTTGGAATCCTAGAATGCATCAGTATTCCAATCTCAATAAAGGGGGTAACCAGGATCAAAATTGAGAAACAAAGAGATATTATCTCTAAACCTTTTTTCCTTTCTCTATATTTATGGCTAAGTTTGGTTAGCTGCAAAGATGATGCAAATGCAAGCAATTTGCATTTCTAACAGCTTCCATGATTTTGGTTCAATTTGCAATTACAATGTAGTGCCATTAAAATATTTGCATGTGTTTGGTTCACTTTTGTAAAGCAAACAACTTGCATTTCCATGCAAAAGCTTCTCTTTTTGCTTACATTTGGTTGCAGTGAAAAACCTCTGCAACAGAGTTTGCATTTAGGCTTTCTACTTGGGAGAGAACATAAGAGAAAAATAAGAACCTTTTAAGGGATAAAAAAAAGGTAGTTATCATTTGCATTTGCATTTGCATAGCAATGCATCTAACCAAACATAAACATTAATCTACAATTAGTTGCACTTGCAGTGCATTGCATTCCTGCCTTAATTGAAAAAAAATCCCCCGACTTTTATTGCAATGCAAATCATTGCAAATGCATCGAATTTGCATTGCATCGCACTTGCGGCGAACCAAACTGAGCGCCTGTCTCTTTCGTTTTCTCGCTTAGACAATTTTTTCTCGCTTAGACACTTTAAACTTCCGAAAAGCACAATCTAATTATCACGTACGGAAAAATATCTTATATCCTACCTTATAGCCATCAAGGAAGCAATGGCAATCAAGGGTTACCCATGATCACCTACTTACATATCACCATAAGAAAACACCAATCATATCCGTGGATACTTTAAACTACAAGATGAAGGCTTTAATAGAAATAAAGACATGCTATCACATCACGCACGAAAAAGTACCCTATATCCTACCTTAGCCATCAAGGATTCTCATCTTCCACTTTGACAAGAGCTTCAAAATATTATTTAAGTACGACCATGTATTGTCCGCTCAGTAAGAAAAAGTCGATCTCAAAACTCTTTAAGAAAGGGAGAAGGAAGAGATGGTGAATAGATTGTCCATTACTTTGCACAAGAAAGAGATGGTCAATCTACAAACTCAAGATAATATAATGTTTCCGATAGTTGTCTACTATAAGTGCAGTATTCAAGAACTCCATCCAAGCAAAGTAAACAACCTTGGAGAAAAGCTAGGGGATCCAAATTTTCTTAACTGGAAAGTTTTTAGGATTAATAATGCTCTATAGATTGTACTCACCGAGAACACATGGGGGCTCAATAAATGCAGGAGAAGAGGCGAAAGAGAAACTTAAAACAAATATGAACATCAGTTCATGAAGGTCACTGCATAAATCGCTTAGAAAATACCAAAGAAGGAATGATAAAGATCTTGACGATACAAAGCCTAATGCCTAGGTCCTGATCACTCGAAGTTATGGATCAAAAAATACCATTAAAACAATTGTATGACATGTATCCCTCAGCAAAGCACAACGCCCAACTCATCATCCATGTCAATTTGCCTTTTTTTTGTATTTATTTGTTTTTTCCAACTTGGTTTTAAACTATCTTTAGGTTTCTATTATGTCAAGAACTCTTCTAGAAAGAGATTCTTTAGGGTTTCTATTGTTTACCTTTTAATAGACTTTGTAGCAGCTTGAAAAATTAATTGATCTTCAATAATCAGATCTACAACAAACTTTGCTTCGGTTCTTTTTTCATTATGCAAATTCCTTTGTTTTCAATAAAGCGTTTATTTTATTGGTGTATTCAAATCTCAAATGATTCCACTATGTTGATTCTCCATCAACAGACTATTAGCATATGCCACCAAGACCCTCCTATTATCTTCTACCTGGATAATAATGGAAATTTGCTAGCTTTACCAAAAGATAGGCCTGAGCCTAAAACGAAAATGGCGGAGAATCTTCTAGGGATCTCACTGAGTAGATTCTCTGAAAACTACCTTGGTTCAAATTGTTCCAGGAAAAATAAAATCAGCTACTCTCAGTGTTACGAGTGACAAAATCAAGAAAAGAGCCAACAGCTATGTGGGCCAATTTCTCTCATTCCAAGGGAGAGTGGTGTTAGCCCAATCTGTCCTTACTAGTATACCAGTTTACAAAATGGCAGTATATAAATGGCCAAGTGCTGTGATTTCTGAATGTGAAAAGGTTATTAGAAACTTCATATGGTCTGGCAATCATACCATAGACACCCCAATATCAGACCATGTTGTGGGAAAAACTCACTGGGAACACTTCACACTAATGTATGTGATCTCTTGCAGAATGGAAGAGCGCGACTCAATAACCCTACAGGCAGGCTTCTACATGCAGTTGGGGCTGATTTCACTAATATGTTTATTAATATTTCAGGGCTTGATAGTTGCTACTATACTCCTGATACTAAAGGTGATTTCTTAATCAAAGCTGCTCATGAAATATAAGGAAAAAAATCTAATATCTGCTGGTGGAACAAAATTCTATGGAAAACAAATTTATGGCCAAGACAGTGCAACCTAGCATGGAGAATCTTTCACCTGGCAATCCCCACTGATAACAGACTACAAAAGCAACAAATCCAATTAACATCACAGTGTTACTTATGCAGAAAAGCTGTGGAAAACACCAGTCATCTTTTTCTTTTCTACCCCTTTGCTGCTGTTGCTTGGAGCTGGGCTATGAATATCTATGAGCTAACTTTGGTGAGCCGAACTTTCAAGAATTTGTGTAATGCTGCTGCTCAGTGTAGTACATATATACAGGATCCATAGATCAACATGGTTCTAGCCATTCTCAACTACATCTAGAATTCAAGAAACAAAGCCAGACATGATGAGCACAATATCACTTTCACTTATGCCTACAGATCCATTCTGAGTCAAGTCCAGACAGCTGCTTACAAATCAACTGGAGTCATGAGAAACAACCCACAAGACCTAAAGGTCATTTCAGCTCTTGGTATTTGCTGCAAGCAGACATTAAAACATGCTATTGGTTACTTGCCCAAATGGATGAGATGAAAGCAGATTGTGGTGGATCCAGTGAGGCAATCCATGGAGAGGAGACTTTAGCATTATTTTTAAAGACGCAAATGCCACCATAAGATGAGTTCTTAGTAAAAGTTTGGGTGTCACTTCATATATGGCTGAGCGTGCAGCTCTTGTTGAAGCAGCAGAGAAATCTTTGGAACATGGTTGGAATAAGCTTTTCATCTCTTCTGATTATCAAGCTGCTGTTGCAGCTTTTAATGGTGAAAGTATTCCTTGGCAAATGAAGGCAAAATGGCAGCAGCTCAAAACAAGGATACATATCAGAATAAAACATACTTGGAGATCAAATTTAAGTGCAGGCTCAGGTGCAAGAAGAGCAAGCTACTTGGAGGAAGGAGAGCAACTATGGTACTCCTCAAAACCTACTTCATTCAAAAGAGAGAGAAACTCCCTTCACCCCTTACTATAGATTCTCTTAAAACAATGGGCTGAATGTAGGAGATGTCCACTTCTGCCCCTCAATATTGTATCTTCTTGTTATGAAATAAAATCGCATCTAAATCCAATCTCCACTCATGTTGTAGTTCGATGAGAGACAATACCTTAAAAGCTCCAATATGATTAAAAACAAACATTTTCTATACTGAAACATCGTAATTACTTATAAGGTGAATAACAAAAGTCCCCAAGAACTAGGACTAAGTCAACTATCTTCCCAAATCCCATTCTAATACCGCACCAATCTTCATCCTACAACTCCACACTCACGCTCAAGATTTTAACGATTTCCCTATAACTTGACCTATAACCCAACTAACCAAATTTAAAATACCTCACTTAGGGTTGTCAATGGATTGGATATAATCCAAAATCCAATTTTTTTTTTTTTTTTAAACTTATATGGATGTGCTTTCTTTTTAATCTGATTCTGATCCGATTCGACTAAGAAAAATATGAAACAATTTAAGATCGGATACAAATGAAAGAGCTAACATGAAAAAAAAAAAAAAAAAAAAAAAAAAGGCGAAGAACGACTCAGAAAGAAGAAGCAAAGAAAATCGCCTGATAGACTCGATGAGATTGAAGATGACGTGAGTCTTTTATTTGTGAACGACAAAGGTTTAGATGATACAGTGCAGGGAAGTGAAAGATTTGTGGTTGATGAATTTATAAGGATGGGGGATTTTATCAAGATCAGTCGGCTGACACTTAAGTTAAATGGATAGAAGGAGATGACGATGGTGGTCTTCTATATAGGAAGTGGTAAGAACAATCTCAAATTCAAAAACTTGTGCCATTTGGAAGGGACAAGAAACTGGGATTTACAAAGGTTTGTAAATATCTTCTTACGTGGATTGTAGAAGATGAACTCGTAAAGGTTCCGGAAATGGCAGAAAAAACGAGTCTTGACCGCTTAAAGGTTATTTATCTAAACCCAATGAGCCTCTGGTGTTGGCCTTTTATAGGGAGGTAGATGCCCAAAACAAACACTTTTTTATGTCTTGAGGACAAATGACTATTAAATTGGACGATGTCGTTCAATTAGTAAGACTATATGTAGATGGGGTGGCAGTAGTCCCCGTGGCCCTACAATAGGTTTAAGGCTCAAAAAGAGAGGCCCTTAACATAAACAAGAAGGGTACTAAAAGAAAGGCAGGAGGAAAAAATGGCAAGATAGTTGGTGGGAATGATGAAGAGGTTGAAAAGGTGATTAGGGCTTAAAAAGGTCATCGGGCTAATTAGTAGACTACTGGGATTGAGCCCGGCCGATTCTAAAACGGTGTTGTATAAAACAAGTAACAAAATTACCATTATCATGCTGAAGCAACAGTTTATGGAAACTGTGGATGACTTACCGACGAGGAAACGGTGAAATCCGTTATCCAGACGCGCTTGTAAAACACGTTTAGACGTTGCATTTTTGGCGTAAAGTTTGTAATGATGTTCGAGCATGCATATTGATTACTTCCTCTTGATAATATTAACTAGATAAACGACTTATTCTGGAAAACAGCGTGCTTAACATACTTTTACCAGCAGCTCAGGAAGTCTCCGCGAGCCTTGGGGAAGCAAACATGCGGATTAGTCACATTTGTTGGAGGTAAAATAGGTTTATTGCAAATTATACTACATCCTATGTGGTTTTATTATTAGTAAATATTGTAACTGCAACAGGCGTGGATCTATGAACATTTCTCGAAGCTAGAAAGAATCATGCCACCGGGAGAAAAGGGCAAATACATGAAGTTGGCGGAGCAATGCAATCCAACTCTAATTAATGAGGAGAAGGGGCCTTCTAAGCTATCTCTATTTGTTAGTTACCAGAAGGTTCTGAAAAAAAGAATTAGGTATTCAGCCTGATGTGAGTGCACGTGAAGTGGAACATGCAGGGCTCTAAGCGGAAAATGTACATTCTAGGATTATTATTTTTTTATGAATCCAGGCACAATGTCAAATGTCAAGTACGTAGTATGAAAAGTGCGTAGAAAATAAATCATACCAAGACATTACCATGAGATAGTCATCTAGGTTATTATCAATGACAAATCCGTATAGATATAGTAATTCCTGCAACAATAGGAAGTCATTTAGAAGCTTCAATGAAGACATTATATACAGTACTTAAATTAAACCTCCTAAATCTTAGATAAGGTGATTTATATAGATGTCCTACTGGCCATTGAATAAAATGAGTTTTCATTTCAAAATGCAGAATATAGAATGTAATCAAAGTGTTTTTGAAGTTATAGCAGAATATACCTCATTTCCTTTGTTACCATAACAAATGCATATCTCTTTATCAATTTCGAAAGGGCTCTCTTCGGCTTTCCAACGGATACAAAATGGAAGAATGGTGCTAGTCAGAAAATATACACAATTGAACAAAACAAACAGCAGATACGTGCACGCCAAAGAAAAAAATAACAATATAAAGATTGGAAGTATTACCACTGATATAGAAGTAGTCAGTGGGTAAATAAAAAACCACATTGGACTCGGTCAACATATTCAGAACTACATGGTATTTTGAAAAATATAAATAAATAAATAAAAAGGCGCTGTAGGACTGGATATGTTTTGTGAACAGTAGAACGTGTGAAATTACTAAATTCGAAAACAAAAAAGCTGACAAGGGCCATATCCTTCATATTCTGGTGGTGTAGGCAGCAATAGATATGACAACTCTTTTCGGAATTAGCACTAAACAAATTAAAATTACAAAGACCAAAACATGCATCTTGGACATCATCATTGAATCTCATATACAAGTGGGATGGCAATTTGCCCCGCCTCGCTGGGGATCCGCCCCGCCCCGAACGGGGCAGATTTGGTATGAACTAACCGGGTATGGGGATGGGTATGGTATAAGCTACCCAAAATCCGATGGGGATCGGGGCGGATTTGGAACGAGTGGTAACAGAAAATCCGTTATCCGCCCCGCACCGCCCCATTTAATACCACTTTTTTTTTACTAATATACCCCCTTATTTATAAAAAAAAAAACTTAGAAACCCTATCTCACACCTTTGAAGAAGATAAGTTAAGATGTGTAACTCGCCTCTTTGTTTATTATTAATGCATAATATGTTGTTTTATTTAGTCGTCGCGTTGTTTCGTTAAGACTCGTATAAAAACTATCTATGGTGAGGTTAGACAAAAAAAATTAGTAATTCTTTTTTTCATTAGTTAAATGGGGCGGGGATGGGGCGGATTTGGGATTGAGTTTATCAATGTGGGGCAGATTTGGGGATCCCCGCTTAATTTGAATGGGTTGCGGGACGGGGATGGGAGGTGGGAATCTAAGCGGGGATGGGGATGGTATTAGCTCCCCCGCACCGACTCCGCCCCATTGCCATCCCTATATACATCAAGGGTAGACATTCTCAGTGTTGATCATCGTTAAACTGAATAAGACTCAAAATTTCATGTCCCTTCCCGTCCCAGATCAATTTTCGTACATGCCTCCAAACACATCTATTTCACTAGCTAGAAACCATGTTCATTTTAATATTTTGTGGCATGCCTACGAATCTTCTTAAGTAGCAAGTAGTTCTACCCCAATCATATTGGTTTTTGAAACCGCTACATTTAACCCAAAAAATTATTATACAAGTTCTCATTCTCTTTTGGAACTTAAGATCAATATATAAGAAATTTAGATACTGAAATGAGAAACATGATGAGATAGCCAAACACTGTACCAGATATGAGGTACATGGAGGCAGGAACTCCAGTTGTCAATCCTGAACCATCAACTTCCCATGTTGCTGCTGCCTTCAAATCTGAATAAAATATCTCAAAGTGAGGTGGAAAAAAGTGTAATATTATTTCAAGCAGTTCATCGAGACTAACCATAAGAGAGTCAAGCTATCAAAAATGGATTTTTTTCTGCACTGAAGTCATTTTAATATCTACAAACTACACCATTGACCCTTCAGTATAACTTACATCATGCTTAGCAGATTAACTAAAATAAGAAAAGGTAACAAAAGGTGATCCATAAAAGAAAATGTCTTTAGCAGCAATTTGAAAATAGAAAATAGAAAATAGAAAATAATGCACGTCATTTACCATCTCCACATGACGAGCCAAACCACTCAATACTCTAGTTTCTGATGGACATCCTGTATCAGTAGCGAGCTCACAGGTCTCTTGGAGTCCGTCCCTGGGCCAACAGTAATTAGGAAGTTACCTTACTATGACGGCTCTTTTACCTACCCCCCCCCTATATAAATCCCTTTCACCCCATTCTAAATTTCCCCCAATCCTTTCCCCTTATTTTTGTATTGCTTCCGCTGTTCCTTCTCATCTCTTACTAAATTTGTTGTCTAGATACATGGGCCAAATTGAAGTTAAAACAGTGGTTCCAGGTATGATACAACCAGGCCGATCACTACCACCTTACTTTTTGGGGCCAAATAAATTATCACCCAGAGAAATTGGTGGTTGCTGCAGCTTTGAGTACAGCCACGTTGGGTTGGCGTTTTGATGCTCAAATGGCATTGTTCTGCTTTTAAGTATGCATCCTCAAAATCCTAATTCACTTGAGAATACAAGTTTAGACTACTTTGACACCAACGTGGTACGGTACAACTTTTCCTTTATTGATTAACATGTCACAGCAGCATGCAAGGGAATGTAGATCATCTGTCTCAATGGGGTCCAATGTTTAATTCTTCCTAGCACAATCGATTAACCTCTATCACGAATTTCGGAGCTGAAACGGGAAGAAAATAGCCTTTGATGCTTTCCGAGTTGCGGAAGCGCCTCAGAGGGACATTATTGCTCGTGGTCAGTGGGAGCCTTTATCAGCGGCAAGATATCTTTTGGACACGGACTGTGGAGTTTTGCTTCGATGGGATTCCCCAGAGTTTTGTTGCGAATGGGAAGGGGTTTTACTGTATTTAGCTTTTGGCTTTTGGTTTGCTGACTTTCCTTTTGGCTTGAAACTCCTGTGTGGTTGTTATTTGGTTGCTCTGGGATTTTCCAGGTTTGTTTTGAAAGACTGGGCGCTAAAGTGTTTTCTTTGGGGTGCTGTCTCCACTATTTCTGTTCTGGTGGGTTTGTCTTGGGTTTTTGAACTTACCAAGAAAAGTTTATTTACTGTAATAATTTAGGAAAGATTTCATGAAAATATCTCTGGAAGATAGTGCATTTCTTGCTTCTTACCAGGGTGGTAATCTCTGTATTCTCTCTCTGTAACTGTTTGAGCTGGTTTCTCTTGGGTTCTCTTCTACTGGTTTCTCATCATAGTTGGAATGGAATTGAGGAAACAAGCTAAAATAGAGAGCAAGGTGTTTTGGTTCTACTAGGAAAATTTGGAGGTGAAGATAGAGGAAATAGGGAGTGTGTTTCAACAAAGACTATTTCTTTCATCGCTAAAGGCAGAGTGGTGTATAGAGAAATTCTTGAGTTGACGGGTACAGTGGACTTTTGCAATGAGACTCGTAGCACGTACGAAGATAATGGTAGAGTGTCTATTCAAGTTTTACCCAATCAGAGAGGCTTGTGTATTAAGTTATCAGTGGGTTATAAGTTTGGTTCTTCCCGCTCAATTCTGGTACTGATGGGAGAAGATGGTAGAGGATGAAGTGCATTCGCCTTGGCCCTTAAGAGCTGATTTTCCTTACCAGACAAAAACTTAATGTTTTGGAAAACACCAGTATGCGGAGTTAGAGTATCTCCGAGCCATCATATAGATAATCCTAATGAAAACACTATTGTTCGTATGTTTGAAGTTTATAGAAAATTTGTCAATTGTGGGGTTTATTCTTAAAGGCAAAAAAAGTTTTAAAATTGTGGAGCGCTTTCCAAGACTACATCTCGAGATATTGATTTCGGCGATGGAGGAGACTTTGGTTGGCAGATATGGCTAAGTTAGTGATTTGTGAGACAAGGGGTATGTTCTTCAAGAATAAGCTTTTTAGCGATGGAAGTACAAAAATAATAGATTTGTTGTCTAATGAGAGAGACAGATACCTAAGTTTGAGATTTTTCCACGCCTCGAACAATAGAAATACGTTGTTATATCCAGAAGGATTTGAAATGTCAGGATGGAAGTTATTGAAGGGGGCACTCCGGAATATTATCTCTGAAAGTAATGGGGCAGTCGAGTATAAAGGGAGATCCCGCATTTTTGTTGGTGGGGGGTTCACAAGGTGTAGTACCAGTTGAGGCTCAAGGTGAAGCAAACCTAAGTATATTAAAGTTTTTTCCTTCTGATTGTAAGACAACTACAGGTAAGGAAGAAGAGATCGAGACGTGGAAGAAGTTTAACAAACATATTGTGGAGATAATTAAAGAAACGACTTAAGTGTCTGAGACATGGGTGAAAGTCTGGGGGCTTCCTTCACATTTGTGATATGTACCCATCTTTCATACCATTGGTGAATCATTAGGAGGATTTATAGATATAGAGCCAAAATCTTTATAAGTCAAAGAACTTGCCCCTTTATGCCTTAAGATCAAGAAATTTCCGGGAAATATTTCTAGGGAAATTTTACCATCAACGGATCCTAATGTTGAGTTCAAGTTGTTTGTGGAGATTGACGTATATCGTCTTTTAGGTATACACCGAAAGGTTGTTTAACAAATGATAAAGAGGAGACTGGTATATCGCTTTTGGAATCAAACAAGCATATTGAAGATGGATCTGAAGACTCTGAACTTGGTTAATGGTAATTCTCCGTATGCCCATGTTTAACGTGGTCAAATCTATCTTTGACAAGGGAGTGGATGAAATTCAAGGTACCAATAAGTGGAGGGAAGGGATTGAGTCTCCTTGATGCAAAGAACCATATGTTAATGTTCAAAAAGGGTTTCTCGTACATACCAGAGCCGTATTCTTCTCCGACAAATTTATTTTCTACTGGTATAAGCTACAAAGATGTTGTTGATAAAGGGGGAAACCTTAGCCTACGGAGAGCATTTTTTGATTTTTCTGATGAGTTACTATCAGTCCCAGTTATTCGGAAGACTCCAGGGGCTTCTAGGCCTCAATGCGCTAGCTTTAACGGTCATTCAGAGACATCTTATGATGATTTAGTGCGAGCAAATCTTGTTTTCCCATTTTGTAAGAGCTCTTCCCTTAGTATTAAGCGGGAACCACAGGCGCATGTCAACTTTAGTAAGTTTTTCAATCCTTTTACCTCTAATTCCAGTCGAGATATGATCCCATCTACCGGTTTCCCCTCTCGTTCACCTTTTATTATTTGGACTCCTCCGTTTTGTCGTCTTTTGATTTGTGTTTGCAGGGGCTCCTCTTTGGCATAGTCAATCTAAGGAAGGCATTCCTCGTACCCTAGATAATGATTGGGAAACCATAAATGTTAAATCCTTAAGGAAAACAATGTCAATTTTGTCAATAATGTTCTTATTAATGAATGCCATGATGGCACCCCAAGTAGAGTGGTTGAGGAGGTCATGACCTCAACCACATATCAGGCTATTGATACTTACGTATCCAGTTTATCTCTTAAGGACAGGGGCGGAGCTAGAATTTCATGTGTGTTGGGGGGGGCGAATGTAGTGCAATGAATTATATTAGGATATTGGGGGTTTGGGGGCTCCGCCCCCAAAAAAATTTTTGGCCATTTAACGGTGTTTTAAGCTTAAAAATCAATCAAATATAACATTATATTTGACTAAAAAATTATCCAGATTCACTTCTCCTCTCGTAAAATTTTTTTTACGCTTTTTGCGACAATGACATGGTCAACTTAAAGTGGAAAAAAATAAATTAAAATAAGGTTCTTATTTGATGACATCAAGAATTGAACCTTAGGCTCTTAAATTATAAGCTCTACCATTTACCACTTGAGCTAACTTTCCTTGATGTCATTATAAGAAAGAAAAATGTACATTCTTTTTTTTTTTTAAATTTTATATACCTATATAGGCATTTTTTAACAAAATTCTTGGGGGGGCGACCGCCCCCCTGCGCCCCCCTCTAAATCTGCCCCTGCTTAAGGGGAGAATAGAGTTGTCGTACAGCGAGGATAATGGATATTTGACGATCTTCGAAAGGAAAGAGGGCAAGTTGAGAGGGCTAGGTAGACCAGTGCTTAGTGAAGGGGTAGAAGATGTTGTAGAGTTCTTAAGAGATGAGGTTTTAGATTTGGTAGAGTACATTACCCCGGTAGAGGCGGTAGCGAATGGGTGTGATTCTGCCAATAACCGAACTGTAAAAGGGATTGAAGATTTCTAAGGTTCAGAAGTAGTGAGCATGACCATGGAAGGTAGGGAGAAGGAAGCAGCTAGACTTATGACAAAGATTATTTATAGGGGGAAGAAAGAAGGGTGACAACCCCAAGGATGGGTGATTTTAGTAATCCTAAAGGGCCCAAAGGAGTTAGAGAGTTGGCTAGCTTGGTGTCGAATTTGGTTTGTATGGGGGAGGTGAGCAAGGGGAGTAGATCTAGAAGGGCAAACAATCCCATTTATAAATGACAATCCCAAAGATTTTATCGTGGAATGTGAGGGGGTTAGGAAGTAGCGAGAAAAGGTTTTAAATTAAGGAATTCATTAAAAGGCGGGAGGCTAATTTGGTGGCTTTTCAAGAGAGTAAGTTGGAAAGGATGGATACTATGTTTGTGCGGGATGTCTGGAAAGGGGATAATATTGGTTGGTGCAACCTTCCATGACTAGGAGAGGCTAGTGAGGTTATAGTAATGTGGGATAAGAAGATGCTTAACTTGGATAAGTTTAATAATGGGCAAGGATTCTGTTTTTGTGGATGGTCATAGACTTTGTTATGAGGATACCTTTGCTTTTTCTGGTGTTTACGGTCCTAACGATGACTACTTAAGGCAAGATCTTTGGGATGAGAAGAATACTGCTACGAGTGTGACCTCAAGTATGCATAATTTTGGATATTTTATTCAAAGGAATTTTTTCTTGGATTTACCTATATCTGAGGGGAGGGAATTTACTTGGTCCAGTAATAAGGAAACCCGAGTTCTTTGTCGTCTTGAAAGGTTTTTGGTTAACGGTGAGTGGGAGGATCTATTCCTTAAACTTTCACAAATATCAGCAACTAAAACTTGTTTTGATAATTCTACTATTATTTTGGATTGTGGGGTGGTCAAGGATTTGCCTAAACCGTTTAAATTTGAAATTATGTCGCTAGAGATCCCTAGCTTTATCAATAAGGTGAAGGATTGGTGGGATTCATTTGTTGTAGAGGGTAGGCCTGGTAAAGTTTTTAGGCTTAAGATTAAGATGTTGAAAAATGAGCTTATTAAATGGAATAGAGATATATAGTTGGTAATATCGAAAGACAATAGTTGGCTCTACTTGATGAGATTGATGTCTTGGATAAAAAGAAAGAAACTGGAGAGTTGATCATTGTAGAAGTTGCTAGGAAGGAGTCTTTGAAGAGTAAGTTTTTTAGGGTGGTAAAGATGAAATATATATCGTGGAGACAATAGTCCCGAGTCAAGTGGTTTAAAGAAGGGGATAATAACACCAATTTTTTCACAAAGTGGGTAATGCTCGTAATAGAATTAATAGGATAACTAAAGTGGAGGTGTCAGGGGTTTTGTTGGAAGAAGAAAAGGATATTTGTAAGGGAGTTGTGGAGTATTATTCAGGGATTTACTCTAAGGATTGCTACTTAAGACCTCGGTTGGATGAAGCTGTGTTTGATAGTATTACAGCTGATGAAGCTACTCTCTTGGAGGCTCCTTTTGAGGAAAAAGAAGTTCTAGAGGTGGTTCAAGGCATGGATGGAGATAAGTCTCTAGGTCTTATTATAATGGACCTTATAGAGGTGATAAAAGATTTTTTTAGAATAGTTTTTTGGATAATTGTTATAATAGTACCTTTGTAGCGTTGATAAGATTGATGGGGCGGTCAATATAAAAGACTATAGACCTATTAGCTTAGTTAGTAGCGTGTATAAGATAATTGCTAAAGTCTTAGCTTGTAGAATTAAGGCTGAACTTGGCTCAATTATTTCCGAGGAGCAAGGTGTTTTTGTGCTTAGAAGACAGATTTTGGATGGGATTTTAGTGGCTAATGAAAGTATCAACTTTAGAGTCAAGTCAGGGACTCCTAGTATTGTGTGTAAAGTGGATATGGAGAAAGCATACGATCACGTGAGTTGGGAGTTCATAGATTATATGTTGTATAGGATAGGTCTTGGTGAAAGATGGAGAAGGTGGATAAACAAGTGTATTTCCTCGGTCATCTTTTCTATTTAGGTGAATTGTTCCCCGGCGAGGTATTTTAGGAGTACAAAGGGGATTCGTCAAGGGGACCCTCTCTCCCCCTTCCTTTTTATTGTGATCGTCGAGGCTCTTGGCAGGATGATCAATAGAGCGGTGTTACATGGAGATTTAGAGTGTTTTAAGGTTAGTTAAAAATAGGTTGAGGTGAGGCATCTTCAGTTTGAAGATGATACCTTAGTGTTTATTGGTGCGTCCATGCATCAATTACAGTTTCTTTGGGGCCTGTTGTGTTCTTTCGAGGCGGTGTTGGGTATTTGTATTAACCTTAGTAAGAGTAAGATTATGGGGGTTGGCGAGGTCCTTAATTTGACATTTTTAGCCGAGACCTTGGGTTGTGGTATGGAGACTCTTCCTAATACTTATTTGAGGTTGCCGCTGGGGGCGAAATATACGTCAAAAGCTTTATGGGATCCTGTTATTGAGAGATTTTCTAAGAGATTTAGTGGTTGGAAGGCAAGGTATCAATCGAAAGGTGGAAGAGTTACCCATTTAAAAAGTACTTTTTCCAGCCTTCCAGTGTATTATGTCTTTATTTACCCTTCCTAAGGGAGTAGAAAAATCTCAAGATTCTATTATGAAAAAATTTATTTGGAATGACTCTGTGGAGGTTCACAAGATACATCAAGTTGGTCAAAAGCAAGTGTGTAAGAGTAGAGATGAAAGAGGTTTAGGGATTAAGAAGTTATCTAGGATGAATGAGGCTTTGTTAGGTAAATGGTTATGGAGATTTAGGCAAGAAGATGTTGGGTTGTGGAAAATAGCTAATGTTTCTAGGTTCAGGGTGAAGGATTTTCGGTGAAGGATTTTCGGTGAAGTAGCACGTGAAGTAGTTGAGACATTTGGGTGTGGGCTGTGTGATGAAGATCAATGAGAGTTTTGGTAAATGGGTTAGGATTAGATTTGGTGTGGGTAATAGAGTGAGATTTTGGGAAGATCATTGGGTCTTTGACTTGTCGCTAAAAGAATTGTATTTGTTGCTTTTCTCCCTATTAGATAATCATGACTACTCGGTGCAAGAGGTGGAGATCTTGGGTCATTTGGTATTTTTTGGAATCTCGGCTTTCATCGAAACTTGGATGATTAGGAAATGAATATTGTCACCTCTTTGTTGGAGAAACTTACTACTTTTCACCATCATCCTGGGGAAGAGGATGGGATAACTTGGGTTGAATGTGCTAAAGGGGTGTTCTCTATAAAGACATTTTATAAGGCTCTGGATAATCCAACTCATATTTCTCCTCTTTCTTTCCCAAAAAAGAAAGTATAGGTTCCTAGGGTACCTTCTAAGGTGGCATTTTTAACTTGGACGTTAATTTTGAATAAAGCCCTTACTATTGACAATCTTCGTAAGCGCAAAGTAATAATGGTTAACTTTTGTTCTATGTTTAAAAGAGACGGGAGTCCATTGATCATCTCTTTCTTCTTTGTCATTTTACTGAGAGTATTTGGATTGAATTGTTTATTGAGGTTGGTATGACATGGCGCGCTTTAGGAATGGTAAGGAGTTGTTAACAAATTGGAATACGAGAGGCCTCACCGGACGGGGTAAGGTTTTATGGCGTTGTTTACCGTTCGTGGTAATTTGGTCTATATGGGTCGATCGTAATGCAAGGAAGTTAGAAGGGAAGGAGAAATAAGAACTTTGGTCTTGATCTTTATCAAAGCTTTCATTTCTAGTGGAGAAAAGCCACGACGGATATGACGGGGACCTCTTTTAAGTCGTTTATGATTAAATGAAGGGAGACTATCACGGGCTCCACTTGAGGATCTTGGTGTAGTGCTAGTTTGTCTTTTTTTTCTTTTTTTGGGCTATTGTTGAGGGGTTTTCTTTGTTCTTGTTCGTGCTTGTATTTGGGCACCCTCATTTTTATCAATAAATTTTGCATTCATCAAAAAAAAAGTGAATAGGTATTAAAGCTAGTACATATGATATCAGCACCAATTCTTCATTTGAAAGAATTCTGCCTTTCCATCCACCTTTTTTTTGTGCAATCTCTCCACCAAACCAGAAATCAACCTCACTGCCACCCTACCATAAAATATAAGAGTGCCAAGATCTATCATACGCAATGACTTCACTTGAAAACCTAAAGCCATCAACACTTTTTTTCTCATAAAGCACTATATTAGCTAGCTTTGTCAGTCTCGTTATTTAGCTAAAAAACTACACATGCTCTTAGGCCTTGATTGTTTTGGTCATTAGTACATAGTTAGACGTGTACTCCCAAGCTGAGGCTGTATAGGAAGGGATCGGAACAAAAAGCAACCATATACTCAATTTACGAATTATTACTTCCAACTTCTAATATAATTTCTCAATTGGACTTGCATTTTAATTTATACCAACTCTATGGTAGGACAACTATGAAAGCGACTCCGTAAATTACAAAAGATGGCAATTAAAATCTTAATCTTGGCATTAGTGCAACTTGTTACGAACGTAGTTTGAGTGTTTTTGAGCAAGCATGTTTTATATTTTAATTATTATATCATATGTTTGAGTTAATACTTGAGTAGAAAAAACATGGTATTTTGTTTAGATCCACAAAAAAAAAAGTAAAATCGCTTAGACTAACGGAGATTCAATGCATTGTTGTTTGTAAAGTACGACCTTTATCTTGGGGAAAAGCATTCTAGAGAGCATGTACAAAAAGGATATGATCCAATACGTTTCTCCAACATGGACTCTTGAGTGTTAGTCATATCAATCAAAAGAAGAGTTGGGCGGTATCTATAGTATGTATTTTTACTGTAGCTTATAAAATTGTGAAGTTATATCATACATTTCTAGTTCCAAGGAATACTCAGTATTATTATCAAGGCAACGAAAAAGCTTTAGTGGACCAATCATCGGAAACAGCAAATGAGTATTCCTTCAAAAAAATATGGGCATTGAAGGGGAGATGAAAGAAAACGAAGATGGATATGGAGATGATGATGGATATGAAAGATGCTACCATGATGAGTAACGCATGAAGTGATGACTTTACGGTGGATGTTTCAAAAAAAAAAATCTTTTTTTTTTGGAACTTTAGCTCTTTGATTATGGGTATTTTAATGTTATTTTGGAGGCTTATTAGTTGCCAATGGATAATGTACTTTGGCTTACGTTCATTTTTAATGTTGATGGAGGATTATTGATTAGGAACATTTCATGTCAATTTTAGTATGTCTTCTTCCATTCTTGTATTTTTATACTCTAAGAGAAAAACTTACTATTTGGAGGAAACATATCTCATCTAAAGTAGTCTTTTTTTTCTTTGGGGGATGGTTTGGGGGAGAGTTAGGACTAAATATCAACTTTGATGAAGAGGTATGAATGTGGAACTTTTGTGCCTTCTTTGCGGTATTGTGGACCATTGATCATTTACTCTTACATTTTCGGATCTCAATAGAGGTGTGAATCCTATCCTCAATCTTTTTGGTCTTTCTTGGGTATTTCAACGGGGCTTTATTTCTTCTTTAAAGGCATGGTAGTGCAAGCATTTTAGGAGAACTCAAGAACTGTACACAGACAACGATTTGGTTCAAGAACATATATCAAACGCTTGAGGCAAAACTGAATGAGGCAATGTTACAACCTAGGTAACAACGACACTTCACTTTAATAAAATAAAACATGTCCGACACCCCAACACTCGGACACACGTGTCCAACACTATTTACAGGGTACTTAACAAAATTTTGCCGTTTTCAACACCCCGTACCCGTGTCGGACACCGACACCCATATCCGTGTCGTTGTTACCTAGGCTACAAGTAGAGAGTATATGGCTGAAAAAAACAAAACTTAACTGGGCTCTACAAGGGGATAGAAATACTGCTTACTACCATAGTGTCACAAAACCCAAAAGAAATATAAATTTCATCACTAATCTTGTAGCTGACCAGGGGAGAATCTTACAAGAGACTAATATCTGTAAGAACAAAGACTCGATGCAACTCATTCCCAACTCAATCACGGTAGAAGAAAAGGAAGAGCTATGTGCTATTCCCACTCCTGAGGAGATTAGATCTGCAGTATTTGATATGGGTCCAGATAGCTCACCCGTCAAGATGGCTTTCAAGGTATCTTCTATAATCTTGCTGGCACATTATTGGCTCTACTGTATGCAAGGCAATACAATCATTTTTTATTGAATCCCCCCTCTTCCAAATGGTTTTAATGCCAACCTAATTATTTTGGCCCCTACAGAAATTATGCTTCGAGATCATAACTAAAGTGTTGGCATCAAGACTAAACTAGTAGATGCTAGGCTTATATCTAAAGAGAACGGGGACTTTATACCTGGTAAAAACATTCAATCCAATATTGGATTTGCTAGTGAGCTTATGAATGAGTTGGGTACTAAGAAGAGAGTGGGAAATGTGGCTATTATAGTCGACATATCTCAGGCATTGATAGACTTTCTCATTGGGGTTCTAAGACAGTTTGGTTTTACTGATACTTAGCTAAACTGGATTTAGTGTAAACATTTCTATTATGGTGAAGGGGGGCCTACTATATATTTCAAAGCAACAAGGGGTTTGAGGCAAGGGGACCCCTCTCTCCCCACTCTTTGATTTTGCTGAAGAGGTGCTAGGGACGGATCTCCTCTAGTTAAGAGATAATGGTGGGGTGAAGGCTATGACTCCTTACAAAGGGACTCTAAGTCCTCCCTTCTTATTTTTTGCAGATGATATTATAATATTTGCAAATAGGTACATATGGAGCCTAAAAAAGATCCGGTCTTTGTTAGATGCCTATCAGTTGGCAGCTGGGCAGTGCATAAACAAATTAAAAGGCAAAATATTCATGGGATGTCTGAGATTAGAGTGGATAGTCTATTTGGCATTGGTCAAGGCAGTTTTCCTGAGAATTACCTGGGAGTTCAAATTGTTCAGGACAGAATCAAGTCCTCTTTAAAGGATATGGTCAAGAAAAAAAAAAAAAAAAAAGGACGAACAGTTACACTGGCCAGTTTCTTTTTTCTTTTCAAGGGAGAGTTGTGTTGGCAAAGTCAGTTTTGAGCAGTATATTCCAGTCTATAACATGGCCATTTATAAGTGGCCTTCCTCAGTGATTATTGAATGTGAGTGACTCATAAGAACTTCACATGGACAGGCAACCACATTACGAGAAAAAGCACCACAGTGTCTTGGGAGAAATGCTGCAAACCCTATAAAGATGCTCTTGAGCTGAGAAAGATGAAGGACACAAACAATGTTCTGTTGATGAAGCTTGCCTCGTGAAGAGTCTTCTCTGGCGAGGGGAGTAAGAGAAGCATCCAATGATGAAGATGAAGGACACAAACAATGCTATGTTGAGTGCAAGCAAGAACCTCAATGTGTTGTTATAAGTTCCTTCTATTGAACTCTGTAAATATTCTCCTCCTTTCAACGACATATGGAACCTTTGAATAGTCCTCTCCAAAAAGATTGTGGAGCTTATGAAGGTGTGTTAGATATACAGAAGGCCGATGTTTGTTTGATTTTGCACGGAAAGAAGACCCTTCTAATATAACTTTCCACAAGATGCATGCTCTGTCAGTGGTTAGGAGGGATTGGCCGTACACTTCTTTACTGCACTGGGAACTATAGTGAATGGTACTAACGACCCCCTGCATGCTTCTTTTCACCTGCTTCAGTCCATTAGACAGTTGATTGACAGTTTTGATGAGTTTAGGCTTTTGCATACTTATAGGGAGGCTAACCTGACTATCCAGCTTCAATTTCTTGGTGAAAGAGTACTCTCCCCTAGCCCTTTTCCTTCCAACCTGCGAGCCCAAAATGAGGAGGATGCAAGAGGTAAGATGTTTGTAGATAGTAATATTTTTTTCACACATTTCTATATCTGGTTTGCGCATCTTCCCAACCCCAGTTTTGCCTAGCCAAAAAAAAAGCCTTCTGTTCTGCTTCGGGGGGCTTACTCTAGCTTCTCCTTTTTTCTTCTCTTCACTTCTTGTCTTTCATCTTGTTTCTGTAAGTCTCCTATGGAGACCCTTCTTTGTATAAAATGGTTCATCAGTTATCCAAAAATAACTTCCTTAAAGTTCAACGGTGAAGATCGTGAGCCACAGATACAAAAGTAAAGCTTTGCAGCTTTAACTAATGTCTACCAGGGAAAGAAAGAAAAAACAAATCAAGGAAAAAAAGGAAAGAAAAGCCTAAAGCCTATAATGCTAGTGGTAGATGGGCTCATAAGCTAAGAAGAAAAAACAAGAAACTATACCAGGATATGACAATGGAGGAACCGGATCTCGGGCCAACTACATAATGGAATGATGGTCCAAAGGAATAATTGAATGATAGGAACTCGTCTAGTCTTCCCCCAAGAAGCAATAAAGCAGGAGATGTAGACATAACCTTAAAACAGTATAGTATATAGAATAGAAAATAAAAATAAAAATAAAAAAACAGATAGAACAGACAATGCCATATACCATGGTTGCAGAAATCAATGCCAGGGACAAGGCCTTCAACCCATATTGATTCTCCTTGTTTTAAAGTAGATGTTGTTGCAATACTTTTACTTTCAGTCTCGCAAGCATGCAAGCCTACAATGAAAATATATTTTCACTGTTTTAGTTTTGGAACCGGATTATGCGTCCAAGACCTCATTGCACCTTTCAGTGTTTAGTGACAAACTAAGGTGTACAAGATTAAAGAAGCGAAACTCACACTTTACATTCTTACCTTTGCTGGAAAGTTGAGATTTGAGCGAGCATAAATCTGTGTCAAGGGATGGAGAGTGAGTTCCTTTCTCGTCTGGTACTTGTTGGAATACAAGAGAATGTGGTAAAGGTATGTTCAAAGCACGGGTCCAGAAAATGGAGTTTGCCCTATCATGCATCATCACAAGAATACAAGATATCAAATATGCTTGTATAAAACATATGAATGATGCACATCATACATGTGCGCAGCAATGTAGAATAACTTGACATACTTCCCAAAAAGTTCGCAGCAATTAACCACAAAAAATTACAAGGCATAAATGAACTTGCAGAAAATACTATCTCAACAAGTACCACAATTTAAAGTGTTGTGGATTACTATTTACTACACTTTCTGTAAACGAGATGGGAATCCATTAACCAACTTTTCCTCTTTTGACCTTTTTGCGGAAAGTAAATGATTGACTTGTTTACTGCACGTTTTAAGTCTACATTTAAGTGATATTAAGGATCTCTTGTCTCTATGGAAGGTGAGAAACCTTGCCGACTGAAGTAAAGTTATGTGGCAATTTCCCCCTTTCACGGTGATATGGTCAATTTCACTAAAAACAGCGTGAGGAAATTATAAGGCAGGTTGAAGCTTATAAGAAGTGTCTTGCAATCTTATTCAGTATATTGGGCAGGATGTTTTGACTTCCCAAAAGGTATACTTGAGAAGATTGAAAGAATGTTGGAAAGATTCTTATTGTCAGGCGGTAATGAAGCAAAATGTACATCTGCAGTCTCTTGAGATGAACTATGTGTACCAAAGAAAGAGGGTGGTTTAGAAATAAAGAAGCTCAAAGAATTCAACAACTCATTACTGATGAGAACATTGTGGGATGTGGCTAAGAAAGCATCAAATCCATGGGTATAATGGATATATTCCAATTATCTTAAAGAGAAAGCATTCTGAACTGTGGAGACTCCAGCCGACTGCTCTTGAGCATGGAGATCAATCTTAAAAAAGAGAGAAATGGTTTTAAAGCACTGCAAGATTATCATTGGAGATGGGAGGAATACACTTATATGGCATGATCCATGGATGGACTCACGGAAAATAAAACTCAATTCAAATCACACAAACTCCATCCTTTATGGTTATCATAACTTAGTAAATGTTTTTGAACTCATTACAGAAGATAGATGGTTACAACGACCAAGAGTAAAACAAGAGAGTTTAAGTAGTGTATGGGAAGAAGTTGGACGTACATATCAACCTGGAACGCAATTAGAAGTTGTAGAGACCCTCCTGAATGGGTTAAATTAGTATGGGATGTAGATGCAATTGTGAGAAGCTCTTTTATTTTCTGGTTTACATTAAGGAACAGGCAGAAAACAAAGTGCTGGGTTTGATTGGTTAGTAACACAAAGTTCTCTTGAACCAGTGGTAAGGAAGCTTATCAAAATTGCAATGCCAATAGTGGTTTACCATATTTGATGTGAAAGGAACAGATGACAGTTTAATAATAAATCACCACCAGCTGAAGCCATCTTGAAGATTATAAAATTTGAAGTAAACTACAAAAGCCAAACCTCTCAAAAAAAAATTATTTCGAATTCCAGAAACAGTTAACTGATGAGAAATTGAGCAATAAATCCTATAATTAAACAACCAAGAGTCATTGATTGGAACTCTTGGTGCAATAATACAATACTGCCAATCATCATCAATTGCAGTGGGCACATGTGTTCAGAAAGGACGGTATATGGAGGGATTGTAAGTGATAGGTCGGGGTCGTCACGCCCACGACCTAGGCGCATGGTTTAGTGACCGGTCTCTATTTTCGTTTCCTTTTTTAGTTTATTTGATGTTATTATATTTTGTCCTAGAGAATCCTCTAAAAGAGGATTATTCTAGTAGTTTCCTTATTGTTGGGGAGTGTAGAGAGAAATGAGGAGATCTATATATGGGAGATCCTAAGGTAGGAGAAGGTAGTGTTGAGTTTTGAGAAAAAAGGAAGAACCCTAGGAGAACTAGAGAGAATTAGAGAGCTTGTAGTAGTATTTTGATTAAATAAAAGAGATAGTTATTCGTTATTTAGCTTCCGCAATCTTAGTGTTAACAACAAGACTTAAGAATGGATTTCCAATATTGGCTTTCACTGGTGAAGCTTCCGAAAAAAGACATCTGGAAATGATTGAACTCAAGGCCATGCTTAGTGGAGTTGATTTAGCTCAAAAGATAGGCCTTTGAAAGTAGAAGTTCAAACAAAATCAAAACAAGCTTATGATATAATCGCAGGAGAATGTGATACATCATGGTAATGGATAACAAGGAAAAGGAAAATGAATCAGCCAATCTTAAAGATGGACCAAGTTAAATTCATTCATATAAGGAAGGAAGGGAACAAAACTGCAGCTATGATCTCATCTAGCCAGGATGTATCTCCTAGTGGACTTATTTTCCCTCAGGACTTTAGTAGGGAATTGTCAAAAATGAGTAAAGCTGATATAAGTTTATGTAACTAACCAGATGTGTAAATTTCTTGATTAAATAAATCTAGTGGAGGTCTGCCAAACACTAGCCTCCTATTTAAAAAAAAAGACAGCATATCATTATTTAAAGCCTCCATCTTCAGATGGTGCAAAGCTGCAATGTATATGTGTGAGATTTTCTTCGATTATGTTGTTGTAGTGCTTCTGTTGCTCTGATTTTTTTCCCCTTTTAAGCATTAATGATGATAATATTGTTATAAAAATCAAAAAATTATTGTCATCATATACTTAGGGAAGAAATATTCAGAAGCCCTGCATCAACTACTTGGTCAGCTTATCAGTTGATTAATTTCAGGTCAAAACCTTATTTTAAATGCTTGGGATTGGTTGAACAATCATATTCCATATTTCAGTTTTGGATATGCAAGAGTGATGATGATCATTTCAATGCTATCATTATCTGATGCACGCATATTGTATGAATTTAAAGTAGTGGGTAGGCATATATTTTTTTCCATATTAATTACAAGATAAGGTGTATATGTAAGTACTTAGAAAGAGCTAGTTAACACTTGAAATATAAAAGTCATATCAAACAACTCAACAGAAAATATACGCACCAGAGGAAGTCTTCAAAGCACGCCTCACTAACACATGAGAAACAACAGTAATTCATAGATTAGTATTATTATAAGTATAAGAAACAACATAGTTCCAATATTCTTAACCATTTTATATATTTCCTTCAAATAACACTAATGTAATCGCACCCTCACTTTGCTAATATATTCAAATCGAGGAGGATCAGAAACTACACATACTTTTCAAGTTCCCCATAAAGAAGTTCTTTAACAAAATCCTTGACTTTACCTTCGTACAAAGCCTGCAAATTTTTCTTCTGTAACGAAAAAAATAAAAGTAATCATCTATGACATGCCAACATGGTAAGCAAATAAGAAAAGTGCAAGGAAATGAAGACAACTCAGCATTATCTCATGCAAGATACAACGCGGCAACATACTTTAACTGCAACTTAGTTTTTAGTGTTCACCTGCAATTCAGTTGCTCGGTACAACGTTGTTCCTTTAATCTCCTGGAGCTCGTCATCGGGAAACCAAAGCGAGTTCCCAAAAGTGTTAGGAAGCATATCAAGGTACCTATAACAGTAAACAATAACTCCTCATATAAAGAAACAACTTAAGATACATTTTCCAATGCCTTTTGAAAAGACAACAGAGACAATACCAAATTGGCCAGTAAAATTTGCTTGCTACATCATGCAATGAGCTTTAGTTCCCTTATTCATAAGGTGTAAATTTGATTCCATCCCCCAAATAAAGAGGATAAATAGTGCTTCGCCCCCACATTTCTCAAAAGTTGATTTTGCCCCCCAATTTCAACTATTTCAGTGGTCAACTGTAGCTGACCGATCGTTAACCGACATTGGTTGTAAGTAATTCCAACTTTACCCTTGAATATGTCTCTTTCACATCTCTCCCTAAAGTGTTGAGATGAAGACCTAAATTACAACAACACTCAATTGTTGAAGACTAATTACCAACGAAATTAAGAATAGTTTCAAACTCAACTTCATCAGTGTTTTAATTTGATCTTCTTACGAGTTGTGACCACCAAAAGCTTTATAAGACTTGAAGATCTTTTATATACAGATATTCCTTTTTAAGCCGACTTGGAAAGCCTTGATTTTTCGAGGTCTAGCTTATTTTTTCGTCAGTTTCGTCGATTAATTACTGTGTTTTCCTACTACTTGAAAGCATTATCAAACACAAAGCAACATCATCATCTAGGGTTTTACGAAAGACCAAATTCATGGGTTGGGACTCAATTACAAGTCATTTATTTACCTTTGGGTCTCTTCAATATTATAAACTATGACTTTTGAATTCGTTTTAATAGTAGTTAAAACTAGGGGAGAGGATTCGCCTACACTCCCTTTGTTGCTACACACCCGCTACACTCTCCTCTCACCACTCATCTCTCCAACTCAGCTGCCCACTCAACATCTCTCTCTCTCCCACTCAGCTCTCTATTTGGCGACTAAAAAAAATAAAAAAACTCTCTCTCCACTTGACTCTCTCTCTCTCTCAATCGCTCTGTACGCCCAAATTTAAATTCAAATTTCACTCTATCTCTCTCTTTCCCGTCGTTTCCCGCCACTCAATCTCCCACTCAGTCACTCTCTGTCAGCCTCCAACTTTGATTTTGTGTGGCTCTGGTTAAGGTACGAAGCTTTCTCAGTGTCTCTCATTATTTTCATTACCATGTCAAAACTGTATTTCGTGAACCGAATGAAATTGTGCTACGGAGGTAACATGGTTCTTGATCTTGCTTGAATAACAGGTGGTCAATGGACGGCATCCGAACATCTACCAATATCTACTCCAAAAATCGACAAAAAGGAAACAAAAATGAAACAATGTGTAGAATTCGACAAAAATAAAATTTATTGTCTAAGTTGTCGAATTGTTAGAGGATTCGACAATAAATTATCAAATAGTTAGAGGATTCGACAAAAAATTGTCAAATTGTTAGAGGATTCGACAATAAATTGTTGAATAGTTAGAGGATTCAACAATAAATTGTCGAATTGTTAGAGGATTCGACAATAAATTGTTGAATTGTTAGAGGATTCGACAATAAATTGTTGAATTGTTAGAGGATTCGACAAGAACTTGTCGAATTCTAACCATTCAACAATTTATGACGGAGGTTTCAACTTACATCTTCAAGCTTGTAACTGAGGCGAAATCTTATACTTGATTATGACGGATAGGTTCTGCAGTTTGGGATGAAATCCACAAAGAGACTGAGTTGACAGAGAGAGTGAGTTGCTGAGCTCAGTGGAGACCGAGACACGAAGAGTGAGTTCGAGATTGAGCGAGAAAGAGAGAGAGAGAGTGACGAGTTGTCGGAGCGGTGCAAGCGAGAAAGAGAGAGAGTTGAGTGACAGAGTTGAGAGAGAGAGTCGAGTGGAGAGATAGAGAGTTAAGTGACAGAGTTGAGAGAGAGAGAGTCAAGCGGAGGGAGTTTTTTTTTTTTTAGTCGCCAAATAGAGAGCTGAGTGGGAGGGAGAGAGAGTTGTCGAGTTGGCAAAATGAGAGGCTACGAGAGAGTGTAGTTGGGAGAAAGTGTAGGCGAATCCTCCCCCTAAAACTAGTTCCTTCCAACATCAATTGTGAAAAAACACTCTTTTATGTTCCATCAAATCAAAAACCTTTTTTTGGATTGGGTGCTAAAGTTAGAACGAAAGGGGTAAAAATGAGATTTAAAACTCATGAACCGGTCAACGGTCATTTGACCACCGGAACAGTTTTTGTATCATCAACCCATTGCGAAACAAACATCCTTTTAACAAACCTCAACACCTCCCTATCACAAAATATATCCATCTCATCATTCTTAACCAAAGAATTTTGGCAAATGACTGTAATGACCCGTATTTCATTTATTCCTAATATTCACTCATATTCCATTTTTGTTCATATATTCCTATTCTTTATCTCATCGGCATATTAGATTCATTTCCTTCACGTTAAGTTCCGCATTCATTTTCTGCATGTACTCTTTCATCCATTTTATTCATCCATTATGCATCCATTTGTTCCTTTCGGTGTTTTAGTTTATTAGTTTCTTTTTTGTAGTTTTGGCGGTTCGGAGGTTATTCGGAGGAGGAGGTGGCGTTGTGGCCTTGGGAACCCCTAGATGGGCAGGTAGTGATGTTTGTTTGTTGTGTGTGTGGTTTGGGGTGGTTCCGGTGAGCCGTTGGAGTGGCCGGTAAGTTTCTGGAGTCTCCCGAGGAAAATATTCATTTTTGGGGGTTTAGGCGTTTGGTGGCCATGAGGCGGTAGAGGTGGTGTTTCTTGCTTTGGAAACCCTTTGTTGAGTTGGTAGTGATGTTTGTTTGATGTGTGTGTGGTTTGGGGTGGTTCCGGTAAGCAGTTGGATTGCCGGTAGGTTTCCGGAGTTTCCCGAGGGAAAAGATTTTTTTTGGGGGTTTAGGCGTTTGGTGACCGTGAGGCGGTGGAGGTGGTGTTTCTTGCTTTGGAAACTCTTTGTTGAGTTGGTAGTGATGTTTGTTTGATGTGTGTGTGGTTTGGGGTGGTTCCGGTGAGCAGTTGGATTGGCCGGTAGGTTTCCGGAGTTTCCCGAGGGAAAAGATTCCTTTTTGGGGGATTAGGCGTTTTGGTAGCCATGAGGCGGTGGAGGTGGTGTTCCTACTTTGGAAAACCTTTGTTGGGCTTGTAGTAGTGTTTGTGTGGTAGTGGTGGTGGTCTGTGGTGTTTCCGGGATGTCCAGGGTGGTCCGTGGTGCTTCCGGAGTCTTTTTTTTTATGCAAGAGCAGTTCTGTTCGAATAGACCCCTTTCTATTCGAACAAACTAGTCTCTGTTCGAATACAACTCACTCTGTTCGAACAGGACCATTTCTATTCGAACAGAGGCGCGTTTTCAGCCCTTTTTGGGTCTTTTCCTCTCTTCTCTTCACTTCCTTTTTCTCTCTCTCACTCTCCTCTCCCTAACCTATTCCCCTTTCCTCCATACTTTTGATCTACTCTTCCCCATCGCTCGAAGATTCTTCGCCCGCTTCGCCGCAAGCTTCGCTCCTATCCTCGGTAAGAAATTCCCGATTCCTTTTCCGTTCTTTTCGCTCGATTTCGGCGTAGGTCTGATTTCTAGGGTTTGGTTTTGATGTCGTTTACTTAATTGATTGGTTGTTTGTTGTTCTCCATTGTTGGTGTTAGATTATCAAGCGTTCCGTTACCGTTCCGCGGATTTTAGTTGGGTTTCCGAGTTGGTTCTTCCACAGGACTTGGATTTCCTTCAGGCGAGTTTTATTCCAGCATTATTAAGTTTTTATACTAGTTTCTGAGTATTGTTTTAGAGAGTTATATTGAACTTAGAGATGTTTTGTGATTAACTATAGTTTAACCTAGGAATTATTATGTTATAAGTGTTAACCTGTAGTTTGGGTTTGTAATTGTTTCTGGAGTTGGTTTTTGGTTCGCATAGGACCTGAGTTAGTTAGTGAGTTAGTGGTGGTTGGGTTAGCGCTCTCGTGGCTTGCCCAGGAATGCCCCTTCCAGCCTTAAGAGATTGTTGGGTTGGATGTAGTGACGGTTAAGTTGCTGTGTCGGCTATGCATAGTCGGTGTAACCGAGTCCCTATTCATCCTAGTTATGTTGCCGTGTGAGCGGCAGCTGTGCTGCTTTCTTGTGCACCTATTGCACTTTATAACTTATTACACATCTTTCAAAACTTTTTTAGATTGGATACACGAACACTCCGTTTCGGTTAACCTCCGACAGGATCCAAGGAGTCTGTGAGATCGGGTTAAAAGACACGGCGAGATTGGGAATAGCATTATCATACCTAGTTCAACCACTCCGGAGTGTGGAATGGTATGAGGCAGAGTCATGGAAATCCAACTTATCCACGTTGAGGTTGAAATTCCTTGAAATGTTACGGACTATTGTTCCGCGGGTTGATACACCTAAATCCACTTTGATCAAGTGCGACCATCCTAGCTTGGTCGAGCTTAACCAAATCGTACCTGTGTATCCCTTTACTGATCTCTTTAAGAAATTAGACGTTAGCGGTTGATCAACCAACATTATAATAAGATCGCGTCCACTTTTAAAACACTGAATCATTCTGCATTAGGGGATAGTTATAGAAATATCCCTGCTCATCATAACATATCATTGCATCTAAGATAAGTATGGGATTATCCTAGTCATCACTTCACGTCATGGCATTGCATATTATCATATCGTCACATTCTCTTCTCATATTCTTTACTCTACTCTCTTCTACATTCCTTCTCTATTCTCTCCTCTCATCAACTTTATTTCCTTTCCTTATCAACTCTGTATCTGTTATGGTCACTTATTATTTTGCTAGATTGTATTTACCAGTTTTATATTACATTCATCTCTACTCTATTTTTCAATACCAGTTGTTAGTAAGTTATTTAGTTCTGTTGGATTAGTGAGCTCATTGTTTGCTCACTCTCGCATTTTAACCATTTCAGAGGTTGATTAGCTTGGACTGCCGCGTGGGTAGCCAGTTCAGAGACAGATTTTGCCGCTGCAGATTTCTTTTGATTCTGGACTTCTGTAGGTGTTCTCAGCATGTGTCGCTGAGTTTTATTCGAGATGTTGTATTACATTTTCATCTGATATGTATATATATGTCTTTTGCTTCTGCGTTATATTGTTGTATTGTTATTTCTTTACTCTGATGATTATTGCTATATGTGAATAGCCGAGCCAGAATTTGTCTACGGCTTGGCTATTTGTGGGGTAGAATCTTTGGATTCCCCGACCTGCACTACTTAAAATCTAGTAATTGGTCAAGCTATCGATTACTGAATTTTGGGGCTTGACAATGACACATTAACTACAATTCATACAACATATTATCAAATTCTCTAGAGAACTTACATTTTACATTCAATTCGAACACACGAATCTCTGAAATATGTAGCTTCACATTCCGATCATACGCCCAAATAACAAAACCGAAATATTCTTATTTCTAATTCGATAGCATTTCCTACATGTAACCCAACCCGATCACCATGTTTGTCAATGTAACGCTTTCGCCCAACAATATCTCCATTTTTAAATGAAATTCACATCTCCAAAACCCTAATTCGTTTTCGCTGCCTACTATTTAAAACCGTAGATACATCATTGAAATCATTGTTTCCATGTTAGGGTTTTAGTGATTTCTTAGTACGAAAAGCTTAGATAGTGTGAGATTGGAGTTACCTGACGATTACAACAGCAATCCAAAATCAAGGGTTTCAACATCAATTAGGGTTTTATCTTCATCATCATCAGCAGTAATAACGATAACGATCTCAGAGGGAGAATTTAACAATCAAACCAATGAGGATTACAACAATAATTCATCATCGTCAGTGATTCCAATATCATACTAAGAAATCATTGAAAAACCCTAACAAGAGAAACAACGATTTTGATGATGTTTCTAGGGTTTTAGATAGTATGAAACGAAAACGAATTAGAGATTTGGAGAACAATAAGATTTTATTTAAAAATTGAGATATTGTTGGGTGAAACCACCGCATCAACAAACATGGGGGCCTGGTTGGATTACATATGGGAAAGGTTATCAAATTAAAAATATGAATGTTTCAGTTTCGTTATTTAAGTCTGATCGAACTGCGAATCTACACATTTCGGAGATTCGCGGGTTCGAAGAGAATGTGAAATGTGAGTTCTCTAGTGAATTTGAGGATGCATTGGCCGAATTAGATCAGAGGTTTTTGTTGTGGTTAACGTGTCCTTGTCAAGATTCTTCGGTTAAGAATAAGGAGAGGGGTAGATTTCGCGATAGGTAAGTGTTGGGATTTGTTAAAAGAATGTTTGTTTCGCTATGGGTTGATGACACGAAAACTGATGATGCAATTACATTTGACCACTGAAAAAGTTGAAATTGGGGTAAAATCAACTTTTGAGAAATGTGGGGGCTAAGCACTATTTATCCTCTTTATTAGGGGGGGAGTCAAATTTACTCTTCTTTTTTTTTAGTACGTTGGGGTTGAAAGCAGACCCCCTTCTAGAGGCTAACAGAATTTACAAAAGTGGACACCAAAAAACAAAAAACAATAGCCTATACAACAAAACACAAGAACAAAAAGAAAAAAAAAAACTAAAACCCAGTACTACACTGACTACCCCCTGGGGTAAACAACACCACTAGCATCCTCTTTAACAATCTTCTTGAGATCATTGTCAAAATATCCTGGCTCAATCTCTTTAAACCCTTCAGCAGGTTTGTTCTTGGTCAGGTAGTTTGCAGCCTTGTTTGTTTCCTTGTACTTATGCTTAACTACATAACTACTGAACAGTCTCATGCCCACCTTAACCTTATTCACCAACCTCTTAGCCTGCCAAGGAGGCTCAAGTTCTGTTGCCAAGAGTTGCATAGCCATCATATCATCACAATGAACAATAATGTCATTGTAGCCCATCGGCAGAGCAGACTTTAAACCTTTAACAGTGCCATGCATCCTACAAACTAAGATTGATAAAAGTCTAGAATTTCCTACACCAACCTTAATAGCTATCCCAGTGTTGTCCCTTAGCATAAAACCAAAGCTACCAATGTCAAATTTACTCTTCATTAAGCTAAATAATTAGAGGCCGTATTCTTAAGTTATGGCTACTTAATTTTGCGAAAGAATGCAGTTTTAGCATGTTGAATTAAGTTTATGCAACTAAACCAAATTAACCAAACTAGAAAATTCAAAACGATAGCTCACGGCTTCCACGTTGAATTCTTTCGAAGCCGCTCCACCATGAGGAACAAAATTATCAAGAATCGATCATCTACTTCTCCTTCTTCAAACATAGCCCTACATTTAGGTCCCAAAAGTGGATCTTGCAGTACTCTCATCGGAGTTATCGCTAAATCTAGCGGAACTACTAACAGAATCCCTGAAATCAGAGTTATATTTAAATGAAAAATTATGGCAATACTATGTATAAGCTAACAGTGTCGAATTGAAACTCAATTAAACACTGTCGCTAGTACTTATAGTTACCTGTATCACCGTTGTTAGTGTTATTAGAGAATAGACCGAATCCTTTGTTGGGACCGCAGTATTTGACGTCGCACCCTCGTAATTCGACTTTGTTTGCCTGTGAAATCAAGAATCACACTTACACACACATAGATATATATATAGAGAGAGAGATGAAAATGGACCTGTAGCCATTGTAGGAAGCATTGGAGTCTGGGCCCTTCTTGGGACTCCATTGCCATGGAGCTTCAATCGTTTTTAAGAAATTTGGGAAGAAGTGCCCCTAGCCCTACTAGTTTCATAACATTTACCCCGCAACTAAACTTAGAGCATCTTCAGCAGTTGGGTTTTGGTTGGTCCTATGGCCATCCTCTTAGTGACCAAAACCCAACTCGAAATTGAGCCTCCGATAGTTACAGCTGACGTGGAGAAGGGGATTTTTACAGCACACTACTAAAGTCCGCACGGATTTCGTAAGTTTGTCGTGGCTCCTGCATCTCCCAAGAGTCAAACTCCAAATTGCAAACAAGTATAACCCGCTCAACCAAAAGCCGAACTTTAGATTTCTTACGCGATTTCTCTAACTCACTCATCTTCCTCCATAGGGTTTTAGGGGTATTGTGTAATATGCTAATATTGTTATTTGGGGATCTCTTCTCACTTGAAGCAATGAGTGTTGTTACAATAGGACCAGAACTCTGTAAATCTCGATTTGGGTTTCGAAAATGCCGACCTCAAGAATGATTTGTGCCGAGTTAGGGTTAGTTCTTGTTGTGAGATATTTGGGGATCTATTTGGAGATTTCATGATAAAGGCAAACATTAGAACTTTGAATTTCTCTTAAGTTTTAGTTGATGTTGATAAGATTGAAGATATCTTTGTTTCCCCCATTTTACCTTGAGGAATCTTATAGGCAAAGCCATCTCCACTTTCAGCTTCTTCAGGTACAAAACAACCCCATTTGAAACCCTAGTTCTCTTCCCATATTGATCAATTGCTCTATCACTTGAACAATCGAAACTGCAACAGTGATGATTTCTCCAAACACTGACGAACCAAGGAAGACGAAATCAGAAGTTTAAGCAGTGGTACTCAGAGTTGATAGAGAAGATGATAAATATTGGGTTTTAGACTTTTAAAGTTTTAATCGTGATTGTGTTTAATAGTCCATTTGAGTATTGCTACACTCATCCAGGGAACCACATGGTAACAAATGAGGTTTAACTGAAAATCGATATTGTTGCTCAAAGGAAATAATCGTTGTAAAGCAGCTATAACGTTGACCAATGTATTGAAAGGTTTTATTTGTCTCATTTCGTGTTTGTGGAGTTTCTGGCTGTCTCAGTCGAAGACACAGATCACTGGACAAAAGGTAAGTATTACTCTCTGATAAAAGGGAGAAGCCTTTCTCTATTTTGACGTTCGAACGAGTTTTTTTGTCGTTTGAACGAAGTGTCAAGTCCCCTGAAAATTTGGCCCATAGATAATTTTGACGTTCGAACGAGTTTTATTATCGTTCGAACGAAGTATCATGTCTCCAGGAAATTTGGCTCATAGGCAATTTTCGTTCGAACGAGTTTTTTTGTCGTTTGAACGAAGTATCATGTCTCCTGAAAATTTGACCCATAGGCAATTGTCGTTCGAACGAGATGTAAAATTTCTAGGGTTTTTGACCAAATTAGTCGTGATTCGTTCGAACGACTTTTGGTCTTGTTCGAACGAATATCGAGAGAAATAGAACTAGGATTTAAAGAAACCCTAGTTTCTTTAAACCTCTCTCTTTTCTCGGTGCAAAAGGTTTTTTCTTTCCAAAGGCTCCAAAAGACGCTATCAGAGAGCAAGAAGAACTAAAGATCAATCAATCATCTTTTGATCTTAAGATTGATGTTGAGTTAGGGTTTTAAAGACTTCCCAATTATTTGTTCAAGAGCGATTCTAGAAGAAGTTTCTTGGTGAGACATCAAGACCGGCTGTTGCGAGAATAAAAGAAGTTTCTTGGTGAGAGATCAAGAAGAGTTGTTGTGAGAACAAGAAGAAGGTGGAGCGCGAAGCTTTAGTCAGAAGAGTGATGATCTTAAGACTAGGTTATTAAATCTGTAAGTGTAATTCAGTATAACTCTTTTTGATTAGTGAAACTTTTGGTTGTCGTGATCCTCGACAACGACCTGTGGTTTTTCTCCTGAGTAAGGAGTTTCCACAGGGTGAACATTTGTTTGTGTTCTTTAATTCCTTGTCTTTGCTTTTGATTGTTTCTGTTTAACCTTAGACTATTGATTGATAGGAATTGTTTCGACCTATTTTCTCGAAATACATTGATTACGAGCATATAAAATTTCATGTATCTCCCGCAACAAGTTGGTTATTCTCTCTGTAAGCATCCATACTACAGTGAGTTAGTGTCCCAACACTTAAAATCTCCATGTGTAGGTTACCAAAGTCTTCCCATAATTAATAGTAGCCTTTCATTACTTTGTGAACCAAAGGTTTGGATTAAAAATTTCTACTTATGGCAAAGTAGGTTACACCGAATCATTTTCAAACTCATAGCCATTTTCCTTTAACGGCAATTTCTTTTGGAATATCTTCTTTTTCCTCGACCATGGCCTCAGGTCAGGGCCAAACTTCATACCCATCTTCAACGCTAACATTTAATCATTTTTCTTCTTCCCCTGACCTTAAAACTAGGGCTGCCAATGGGTTGGGTCGGGTCAGGTTTGGGTTAAGAAAGAGCCAACCTAAACCCGACCTGTTTGCTAAACAGGTCAAAAATTTATACCCGATCCTGACCTGGAAATTTTCGGTTTGATACGACCTGACCCATTAGACCCGTAAAACTATTGGGTCAACACGAAAACCTGGCAACCCGGTCAACCCAACGCATCAGAATTGTCATAGTTCATATATACTTCATATACAAAGACATCAAAATTCAGACTACTCATAGTTCATACTTCATAATATACAAAGACATCAGAAAACTTGTAAAATGTAAATACATATTATAGAGATAGAGTGACAGACTAGAGACTACTTATAGTTCATATACAAAGACATATCAGAAAACCTGTAAATACATATCATAGAGACGAAGTGACAGATTACTCATAGAGTCATAATCTCATAGTTCATATACAAAGACATATCAAAATTTAGAATACATCACTTGATTTAGAATACATATTAGAATTCATAATACATATACGAAATTCATAATAGTTCATACTTCATCATACTTCATACTTCATAGTTTTTAGAGAATTCAGAATGCATTACTTACACAAACACCACTTCATAGTTCATAGTTCATACTTCAAAACTTTATATAGGGAGTTCCATCACTCATGTTGTCAAGAATTCATTACTTACACAAACACCACTTCCACTAGGTCCATTGCCACCATTACTTGCACTCTCCGGTGATTCCACATCGCCACTAGCAACTCCATGAGCATTTTGTCCAATATAGTATATATATATTAAATAAAATATTTAGAACACAAAGTTAAATAGGACTAGGTCATAAAAAATATATGCACTAAAATATCAAGCAGATCAAACATAAATGAATAGTTAAGACGTCTGATAATTCTAATCTGATAAGATATCTTTCTATATATTCTATACTCACATCTGATCTGATAAATTGATATGCAAATATGCAATGGCCACATCATATTGTTCTATACATCATCTGATATATAAATGCAACTCCATGAGCAATATCTTCATCCATACTCTATAGATATTAGATACTGCTCAAATCTCAATGTCTCAATAGCCACAACCCACAGGTAGTGTTTATCTACAGTAATACATCTGATTTAATATGCAGCAATAATGTCAAAAAGTGTAAAGCAACCAACTCTTGCTATGTCTTTAATAATGCACCTTGTTATATTAATGAGTTTTTCATCTTTAGTAGATCAAGAATGGCACAAATATGATATTTCTTTTTGGAGTTCCAGACTTCTAATGCCGCTCTTTATGCTAATAAGGTTCTAAGATGGCAAATGATTATTGTGGTTTGTCTCATATATATATATATATATATATATATATATATATGACCTTAAATAAAACTAATCATAAAGTAACAACTTAAAGTTAATTACTTACCAACATCCAGAAGTGACAACTCTTCAGCAAGCTCGTCTATAGCTGATTCCACAACATCATCAACTTTTGAATCCCCTAAGTGAGTAATGAGATCACTCTCAAATAAACAACGATTATTAAAATGCAACAAAATAATACATAAGATCAATGTAAAATGAGATCACTTCTTTGATACAACCAATCACGGGTACAAACTAGAGCCTCGACACACGCAGGTTTTAAAGCACTGCAGAATGGATCTATAACTCTTCCACCAATGCTAAAAGTAGACTCAGAAGCTATAGTGGATATCGGGATGGCCAATACATCACGAGACATCAAAGCAAGCTCGGGATATCTAAATTGGTATAACTTCCAAAAAGAAAGTATATCGAAATCCCCGCTTAACCTAAACTTAGACTCCTCTAGATATTGTTGTAGCTAAGACTTCATCGGGGTAGGTTCACTCTCATCAAACATCTCAAATGCCTTAAATAATATAAACAATTAATATTTACTAATTCATAGCAAATATGGCAAGATATATGGGAAAGTGAAACTACATAGGCAAATATGGCAAGAGAATCATAAGCTTAAACATCTACACAAATATGATAAACATAAAGTATTTATCAACTTAGCAAAGATATCATTACTTATGGACTACATACTATAGAGTACAAAGGTACGCTATTACAGACTATAGAGGCATGCTATACAATCATACATAATTACATATTACAGACTACATAGGCAGATCCGCAGATACAGACATACAGTCATACAGATTACAGAGGCATACTATTACAGTCATATGGGGCCGTTGTTTTTTTACTTCTGAGTCTGAGTATGAGTGAGTGTCTGAGTCTGAGTCCACTTAGAATCATTCACTAGCTGAGTGACAGCTGAGTGGATGCCTTGGAGTGTTTGTTTTTTGGTCTGAGTCTGAGATTGGTGATAATTCTTCCTTTTTTAGTTCTAATCATGCGAGTATGCCTTGCGTCGTGAAAGTTTTTAGAGTTATTTTGGCATATAGAAATCCTTATTATATTACTTCAGGATCGAACTTATTCTTAGGCAGTTGTTTCCCTTGTAGTGGATCATTCTTACCTCAAATACTAGATTTCCTTTGATTGTTCAAAATTTTAGCAAAAGTAATAAATGCAACACTACTGTGAAGTGCATTTGTTTTGAGAAATATCAGTCAACATGAAATTTCCTCTAATTAAAGGGTAGTACATCTAGTTTAAGATAATGTTTCAAAATTTTATAAGCATGTATTTGATAAAAAATTTAACTTTACGGTTTTTACGACCAAAATATTTAGACCATATCAAATACTTATAAGCTTGTAGAAACTTACTAAAGAGTCTCATAAATTGCCATAATGACCTATCTTTTCTTTAAATAGGTAAAAAATGTGAACGATTTTCCCCCACCCCCAAACTAGAAAGAAATATTGTCCCCAATATTAGAAAACATACCTTAAAAGAAGGGAAAAAGAAAATCAGAATATAGTACCTGCTGATTTAACATGGGTTGCCTCCCAGGTTGCACTAAGTTTATTATCTTCAGCCAGACGAAACGAGGAACCCCCAAACTCAGTGAAAGTTGGGTGAAAAGTATATGAATGTCACTCCTTATAAACTTGGCCCAAAAGCTTCAAAGTCTTCATTGGTGAAGCTAAAATGTTCATAATAAGGCTTAGGCCTTTGCCCGTTCACTTTTTGTATTTTGCCAGTACTCAGTTTTTCAACCTTAACCGCCCCATGCGGATATACTGTTTTAACAGTGAGAGGCCCGGTCCATCGTGATAGTAGTTTGCCAAGAAATAAATACAACCTAGAAGAGTACAGCAAGACTTTTTGGTTTGGTTTAAATGATTTTTGCGAAATGTTTTTGTCGTGAAACGCTTTCATGCGCTCCTTGTAAGTCTTTGCTAAATGTTATGCATCATTCCGTAGTTCTTCTGACTCATTGAGTTGAAGCTTGCGATGCAAATCGGCCTTCTCAATGTCAAAGTTCAAGGCCTTTATTGTCCAATATGCTCGGTGTTCTAACTCAAATGGAAGGTGGCAAGCCTTTCCATAGACTAGTCGGTAAGGGGACATTCCAATAGGTGTCTTAAAAGCAGTACGATAAGCCCAAAGAGCATCGTTTAGTCGAGTTGACCAATCTTTACAGTTTGGTCTTATCGTTTTTTAAAGAATATTCTTGATTTCACGATTGGAAACCTCCACTTGCCCACTAGTCTACGGATGGTACGGTGTAGCAACCTTGTGTGTTACTCTAAATTTTTTCATTAAGTTCATAAACATTCGATTGTTAAAATGTGACCCCCCATCACTAATTATTGCCCTCGGCGTACCAAAACGAGAAAAAAATATTTACTTAAATAAATTCAATAACAATCGAACTGTCATTGGTCCTGGTAGGAATAGCTTCAACCCATTTAGTCACATAGTCAATGGCTAAAAGGATGTACGTAAACCCAGAAGATGGGGTGAAGGTACCCATTAAAGTTTATGCCCCAAACATCGAATAGTTCAACGATCAAGATTGGGTTTAGTGGCATTATATTCCTACGGGGCAAGGCTCCCATTCTATGACATCTATCACAGGCCTTGCAAAATTCGTGAGCATCACGAAATAATGTTGGCCAATAAAATCTGTACTGCAAAATTTTTGTAGAGGTCTTTTTGGAGCTGAAGTGACCACCACAAGCTTGGGAGTGGCAAAATTCTATGACTTTAGTATGCTCAGAATCTGTGACACATCTCTTAATGATTTGATCAAAATAATATTTGAACAAGTACGGGTCATCCCAGAAGAAGTGTTGGGCCTCAATAAGAAATTTCTTCTTATCTGGCTTGTTCCAAAAACTTGGAAAGGGCCCTACGGCAAGATAATTCGCTATGTCCGCAAACTATGGTACAGAAGACATATAGCGAATGGACATGAGTTACTCGTTAGGAAAGGACTCACGAATAGGTAATGACCTATTTGAAGAGTTATTGTCTATTCGAGAAAGGTGGTCAACTACCACATTCTTGGCACCTTTTTTATCCCGAATCTCGATATCAAACTCTTGAAGTAATAATATCCATCGGATTAAGTGTTGTTTGGTGTCCTTCTTGGTAAGAAGGTATTTGATAGCAGCATGATCCATATAGACTATTACTTTAGAACTTATGAGATAAGAACGAAATTTTTCTAGAGCAAAGACTATCGCTAGAAGTTCTTTCTTTGTGGTTGTGTAATTGAGTTGCGCATCGTTAAGAGTTTTACTGGCATAATAGATGACATGGGGAAGGTTATCAATGTGTTGTACCAAAACTGCACCAATGACATAGTCAGATGCGTCACACATTAACTAGAAAGGTTTATTCCAATTTGGAGGTTGGATGATGGGTGATGATGTTAGATGTGTTTGGAGATTCTCAAAAGCTTTAAGACACGAATCATCGAATAAAAAGGTGGTTTCCTTGGCGAGGAGATTGCTGAGGGGTCGAACAATTTTGCTAAACTCAAGAACAAAACGTCGATAAAATCTTGCTTACCCCATGAATGAATGTCCTTGAATGTTCGTGGGGGTGGGAGACTAGATATGACATCGATCTTGGCTTTATCTACTTCGATTCCTTTTGCTGATATGACATGTCCTAATACTATTCCTTTTTTCACCATGAAGTAACATTTTTTCCAATTTAGAACAAGATTTTTCTGTTGACACCTAGCAAGAACAATAGATAAGTGGTGGAGACATTGGTCAAACGAATCTCCGAAGAGGGAGAAGTCATCCATGAAAACCTCAAGGAAACGCTCAACCATGTCAGAGAAAATGCTTAACATACATCGCTGAAATGTTGCTGGAGCATTGCATAACCCAAATGGCATGTGACGATAGGCAATGGTTCCAAAAGGACAAGTAAACGTGGTTTTCTCTTAGTCCTCTGGAGCGATTGGTATTTGATTGTACCCAGAATACCCATCAAGAAGACAATAGTATTCATGACCGGCGAGACGTTCAAGCATTTGATCCATGAATGGTAAGGGAAAATGATCTTTTTGAGTGACCGAATTGAGTTTTCTATAGTCTATACATACTCGCCACCCTGTGGTCATGCGAGTGGGGTCAAGATCATTGTGATCATTCTTCACAACAGTGATTCCAAACTTTTTAGGAACAACATGAATTGGGCTTACCCATGGGCTGTCAGAAATAGGATAAATGATTCCAGTGTCAAGCAATTTCAAAATTTCTTTTCTCACAACCTCAGCCATAGTTGGGTTAAGCCTTCGTTGTCCTTCTCCAGACTTCTTGGCATTATCCTCAAGTTTTATCTTGTGTATGCACACAGAAGGACTAATACCCTTAATATATGAAATATTCCATCCAAGAGCTTTTGTGTTTCCCTTTAATACACACATTAATTTCTCTTCATTCTCAGGTTCTAGGTCGGATGCAATGATAGCAGGAAGAGTCTCATTAGGACCTAGGTAGACATATTTGAGATTTTTAGGGAGAGGTTTAAGTTCTAACCTAGCGGGCACTTCCTCCGCTTCATGAATAGGATCTTTGACTTTCAACATTTCAACATTATCATTGTTATCCGAAATAGGAAAAAAACCAACAAGGCATTAACCTCATTAATGAGGTCATCAACATCTTAATTATCTCCAAAATGTGCAAGACAAGCTTCTAACGGGTCCCTAGGATTGGAACTATGAAATGTACTATTGATAACAGTACCAAGCATGTTAGACTCATCAGGTTCATCTTCAAATGGAGTATGAGTTGCATTGAAGATATTTAGATCGATGGTCTTATTCCTATAAGTCAACTTCATAGCTCCGCTACGGCAATTGATAAATGCATTAGCAGTGGCCAAGAAAGGTTGGCCAAGGATCACAGGTATCTCAGTATTTGGGTCTTCTACCAGAGGTTTGTATCAAGGACCACAAAGTTGACAAGATAGAAAAAATTGTCAACCTGGACAAGTACATCCATCGCAACTCCCTTTGAAATTCTAATGGACCGAACTGCTAGTTGCAAGGTTCTATGTGTCGGTTTTAGTCTTTCTAGACCTAGCTGCTCATATACCGAATAAGGGATCAACTTGACACTGGCACCTAAATCAAGTAAGGCTTTCCCGATGCGATTTGTGCCTATGTGACAAGAAATTATTGGCATTCCTAGATCTTTGTATTTCATGGGTACTTTTTTGAAGATTATAGAGCTAATCTGAGCATCCAATTGAATAACATTTTGGCTGTCATGGACATTGAATGCTTTTTTGGAAACATTCATACGTTTTTTGAATGTTCAGAGGTCCTTGAAATGTTTTGCATAAGAAGGAATCTGTCGTAACGCATCGAGGAAAGAAATAGTGATCTTAAGATTCTTGAACATCTCCTTAATCTCCTCATCGGGAATGTTCTTTCTATTGACTAAAAACTATTGGGGAAAAGGTACTCTAAGAATTCTAGGCGGATCATTTTCGATAATCTTCCCACTTAGCAAGACCTGCCCAGTTTCTTCCTCAAGAAAAAGGGTTTCTTTACATATAGGTTTGCCTCCTTCTACAACTTTCTCTGTACTAGGATTAAGACTTTCACGTGATTCATCCTCAGGCATCTTAACTTTGTTATCTACAGTTTTTCTACTTCTAAGTATAATCACCGCATTCGCCTGATCGTGGTGTGAACTCTCGGTTTGATCCTTCAGATTGGGTTGGGATTGACTTGGAAATGTACCTTTGTCTTTAGTACTTAGCCCAGATGCCAATTGAGCAATTGATGTTTCTATTCGAATCACGGATTGCTGATTCATTTGCATGAATTGTTACATCAATTGGTTTTTGGATTGTAATAGGGCTTGGCTGCCATCATTCGAAGATGGTTTCCTATTCTAAGGAGGAACGTAATGAGTATTTTGCTGAAAAGTTTGGTAATTGGGAGTAAAAGATGCACCACCTTGATTTTGATTTAAATTACTCCCTTGATAATACGGTCTTCCAAAATAGTTATTAGAATTATTCCTCCTTAAAGAATTCCCTTGATGATGTGACTGGTTATAAAGAATAGAAGAAGGTTTTTGATGAAACATATTGACCTGATCCTTCCTGGTTTCCCTAATTTTATGAATCAAAGGGCAATCCTGAGTATAATGTCCAACATCGTCACACGCAGTACAAGCTTGCATCTCAGCATAAAAAATTGGTACTTTAGCAGACATTTTGTTTTTCCTTATTTCTAAGGACTCTATCTTAAGCAGGATGGTCATCAGCGTAGCTTTCAAATTGGAGTTAAATCCAACTCCAAATGCATTACCCCCCTTTTCTTGAATATTAGTTTCTCTCATGGTTCCCCAGGTTTGCAATTTTTCAGACATTTCTTCTAAGAAGTCCAAACCCTCTATATCATCCTTATCAGTGAATTTCCCCAAGCAAAAGGATTCTACAGTTCTCTTAGTTTCCGCATCTAATCCATCATAAAGATTTCTAGTTAAGACCCAGGAGTCAATACCGTGATGAGGGCACTATAGGATTAGTCCCTTATATTTCTCAAGATAATCCTTTAAGCTTTCTCCATGAAGTTGGGTAATCCTAAGAATGGCCTTACGAAGGGTTTCAGTTTTCTCAAGAAAGAAAAACTTTTTGTAAAAAGCTTCAGTAAGCATCTCAAGACTCATGATTGATTTTGGTCGTAGAGCTTGAAGCCAGCTCTTAGCTTTCCCTTGTAAAGAAAAGGAAAACAACACGAGTTTCATGACCTCCATTTTGTTCTCATTCCTATACTTTTGGAGGAACATTAAGTCATCAAAATCCCTAACATGAGCGTATGGGTTCTCATCTTCTCCTCCTGAGAATTTTGGCAATGAATTGATGAGCGCATTCCTAAGTTCAAATTGCCCAGTTGTATGAGGTAAAATAATGCACGAGGCACGATTTGTCATTTTTGGGAACATACGATCCTTATGAGGAATTTGTAGGGGTCCCTGACCATTCTCATTATCATTGGCATCTCCCATCTCAAGTGATTGGGGTGGAACACTAAATGGAGTGAATGAGGAAATTTGACTCAGATTGAGTCTTAATGGAGAGGCGGGGAAATTAAAAGTTTTTAACTCACCCTCAACCGGGAAGAGTTCCCTTCGGGTAAGATTTGTACGGTCTCTCGTATCAATAGAGATTGGAATCTCCAGTTAGGTTGACTCGCCTACCTCAAAGTTGATCAGAATATCTATCAAATAAGATTCTCTAAGACTCTCAAGATGACTCTTAGGCCCTGGAAACCATTCTTTCATATACTAATAGAAGTACACACTATGATGATCACACAACAATGAGGTGTACAAAAATAAATACAACAACCCTTTTAGATGGGCCTTAATTAAGGTCAAGTTATAAATCCGGTCTCAGGATTCGGTTGCTCCTATTCTTGACAATGGATCGGTTCATACGTTGAGTTGTGTATACTCGCTTTAGTAATAACTTGCATACAGTTCTAGTCACCTAGAAGTACCTGTGCTGGAAGGTGAGGCGAACTGCTTAAAATCACCTTTCCACACTAGTTATGCCAGGGAACGTACTTCATCCAGACAAACGTAGCCACTATCAGGGGTCTTAATGAGCGCATTCCTAATGCTCCCGGTCTAAGCTCTATAAACATTTTTGTCTATCTATATATTTTATGGCTTAATCTTGGTTTCTTTTGAAGTCAATGTCCTGTTCTGTAAAATGTTAAAGCGGGTTGTGACCTCCCGAGGTCCTAGTATGCGGTGCCACACACGGGTGATGAAATCCCACTTTTTGTTTGCCCTTTATCTAATGTTTAAAATTTAAAAATACACAAATATCAGGCACATGAACAAAAAATTGACCACTTCGCAGGAGGGTGCGGTGGAAGAAAGTACCCGTGGGGCGGCCTTTTTAAGGGCTCGTTGTTTACCCCGGTGAAACAATTTAGATGGCACACCCGGCCTCTCTAGCTCAAGTAGGCATTGTAGAGAGGTCCCCCCCGGATGTCGGTTCCAATATTGCCTCTGCAGAAAAAGTACAATTTTATCCTCACTTTAATTACACACTTTTCGCTCAAGAGTACAATATTTTGCCTCACTACAAGTCATTCAAAGAGAGGAGAGAAAAAAAAACTAGATAAGATTTAAAAAATAAAATAAAATTGAATTAGAAGAGAAAGAAATAATGAAACTTGTGTACCAACACAACTCAGCAACAGTTGACGAACTTGCTTCTAGTATGATGCTACTTGACAGTTCCTTAACCAATGATCACTTTGTTTGTAACGGCCACCAACTTAAATTATTGTTGGTAACAGCCCCTCTTTAATTGCTTATTTGTAAATACCTCCTTGTGTGAATTATATTTAATAGAATGTAACTGCCACCAACCACAATCAATTGTTATTTGTAACTGCCCACCTTTAAATTCTTATTTGTAACTGCCTCCTTGTACCTTAACACATGATTTGATGACGTCAACCCTTAAATGCACTTCTCTTTTCCCACCCAAAGTTTTAAATTTGAAGTGTTGTATGTCAAGAATTAATGCCCCAACTTGGTGTTGTGGTGTTGGATGATGTAATCAGCTACACAAGAATCAAAAGATTATGAGCAAAGTGGGGTTAACTTTGAGAGTTTTTTTTTTTCAGACAATCATATGGGAGTTTCATAACTTTGTTGCATAGGATTGTAAATTTCTTCTTCTCTCTTGTAATACAAAACCAAATAAAATATCTCAAATGGAAGAGAAAAATAAATAAAAAACAATGCACAAAGGAAAATAACTATTGGAAAGAAAGAAAAAAAGAATGTTAAAGCAAAATGACTAACTAAAATCAAAATGAATTTTTTTTCTTCTAATTACCGCTCGAAACCGGCAACGGCACCATTTTGATAACGGTCAAAATCCGGTGTTTAGTATGAGTAAAAATTATTACTATGACATTTAAGAATTACAAAACTCAACTTATATCTCTATTTAAAGATATCATAAGATGATAATGATTTTCTCAAGTCATAGTGATAGGTTCCATTAACATTTGCTCATATGTGGTAGGAAAAAAATATACTTAATATATGAAATTACGCATTAATGACGGCTTCATCCTCACCCCTAGAGATGAATTATCTGGCCATTATAACAACTATGAAATCCAAATAATATAATGATAATGGGATAAACATAGACTATTAACAAATTAAGATAATTTTATTATGAGAAATACAACTTACAAAATATTCCAAGTGCTCAAACTTCTCCAACAATGCTCTCTTCTTACACTCTACTACAATTCTCTCAAGCTCTCAAAAATTGGATGCCTCTTATGAGCTCGCCACCTCTCCTTTAATGGATGAATGAGAGGGTTCTTACATTTAATATGAGATTTATAGCCTATGCCATGAATATACATAAAATTATAACCTCCCCATGTGAGACCCTTATGTTTGACAACTCTACATCCTTCTCCAACAGTTCATCTTTTGAGCTATACATCCTGGTATTTGCACATATTTTGTAAATGAGCTCCATGTGACCTGAAATATAAAAAATGGTTTTATAAGTCATGTATAATAATAAAATTAAGTATAATAAATATTAAGTCATATGGGAATAGTGGTCATTTTATAAGTCCATCAGTTTCTCTGTCTTTTCATCAAGTCAAATTAGAACATAACTTAATGATTCGCCGGTAACTGCCAGATAGATGGTGAGTTCTTCTCCTTCTGTAGGAGTACTCATAACTGGTAGTTTACCCAAATAACGTTTGAGTTCTTGAAATGCTACTTCACATTCTGTTGTCCACTTGATCTCAGGATTTTTCTTAGATTTCTTTTTCGTTGTTCCTTCACACAATAGGTCGAATAACCATCGACATCAATTTGAAGACTTTGAAGCAAAACAATTTATTGCAGCAATCTTGCCTGGTAACTTTTGTATATCTTTATTTATTTTTAGAGAAGGCATAGACAATAGTGCATGAATACGATATAGATTAGCTTCTTTGCCTCACTTGCTAATCAAATGTCCCAAGAATTTATCTGACTGAACCCCGAATTGGTACTTGTCCGGATTGAGTTGCATCTTGTAGAAACAGAGAATTTCTAAAGTTATATATAAATCTGTAATATGGTTCTCCTTTTAAAGACTTTTACACAACATATCATCAATGTAGACTTCTATCATTTTCCGAGGTGATCTTTGAACATCTGTGTTATCAACCTTTGATAAGTAGCTTCAGCATTCTTGAGACCAAAAGGCATAACCTTATAGTAGTACAAGCCATGCTCTATAATGAAAGTTATTTTCTCTTGATCGTCGGGTAGCAGAGGTATCTGATTATACCCTGATGTTACATCCATCATGGATAAGAGTTCGTATCCCACAGTAGAATTGACAAGATGATTTATAATAGGAAGTGAAAAGCTATCCTTTGGAGTATGCTTGCTGAGGTCCATGAAATCCACACACACTCTGATCTTGCCGTTCTTTTTTGGTACTGCTTCAATATTCGAGATCCATTATAGATAATTGGCTTTTCGGATAAAATCCACTTTAATGAGTTTATCAATCTCTTTATTGACTTCTTCTCGAAGTCTTGGTGCTAAAGTTCTCTACTTTTATTTAACGGCTTCAGCTTTTTCTTTCAAATTCAGCTTATGGTAGGCCAAATTGGGATCAATGCCCAACATTTTATGAAAAGTCCAAGCGAAAACATCGCTGCTATCTTTCAGGAACTGAATAAGAGAGTCTCGTTCTACTATGCGTAAAAGAGTGCCAATGTATGTTCCTCACTTGTCCCCACTGATTTTGAAGTATCCCAAATTTTATTTATTTATTATTATTATTTATCTATTATCATTTTATTTTATTCATTATGCATCATGCATCCACATACATCACCATTCATCATGCATCTGCATATTATTGTATTTATCAGGGTTTTTAAGTTCTTCTTTCTTCATTTTATGTATTTTGGTGATTGCTGTGGTTTCGGTGGTTGTTGGGTAGAGGAGGTCGAGTTGTAGTTTTGGGTGCCTGTGGTTGGCTCGGTGGAGGCGTGTTGTTGGTATTTATTGTTTGTGGTGGTTGTGTAGTGCGTGATCCGGGGGAGGATCTTAGGAATGATTATTCCTTGGGTTTTCGTCAGTTTTTGCTCGAGGGAATCCTTTTGGTTTTATGAGTTTTTACCTGTTGTATTCGAAAAGACTTATTTTTGTTAGAATAAGTTTCTACCTGCTTCATTTTATTCGAACAAACTTGTGTCGGTTCGAATAGATTTCTATCTGTTTCATTTTATTCGAACAACACCTTTCCTTTTCGAATATCTTTCTTTATGTTTGGTTCTGTTCGAACAAGCCTTTTTCTGCTCGAATAGACTTCTACTTGCTTTGTTTTGTTCGAACAAGAATATATCATGTTCGAACTGAGGCGTGTTTTGACAACCAGGTTGGGTCTTTTTACGCGATTCTTGGCCGTTGATTATTTCCTTGAGATGAGTATTGGTTTTAGGGTTTTATTACCCATTTCATTTCATTTCTCTCTCTCACTTTCACTCTCCAAATTGGAATCTATTGTTCCTCTCTCGCTCCTTTGTGAGTTGTGATTCGATTGTTGTGGTTGATCTTCGATATCCCTTCGATGAGTAATTCCCCTATTTCTCTTCCTTGTTGATTTGATTTTGATTTCGGTTGGAATCCTTTGTATTTTAGGGTTTGTGATTGTTAGGTTGATTTAAGGGTTTTGTGATTGTGGAGTTGTGTTTGCTGCAGGTGCTGGGTTGTTGGCGTTAGTGTGGTTATTGCTTGTGGCGTTGAGGTTGGGTTACCCTATCGAATATTGGTTTGCAGTTTGTCTTTATCAGGTGAGTGTCCCTTCCTTGCTAATTTCCTCTACTAGCTTAATCTGTATTGGTTAAAGTATTATGCGTTTGGCATTGAGATGTTATGTGATTAGTTATAATCTGTATTGATTTCTCAGTATTGTTTTCCTATTGTTAGGCATTTAGAGTAGTGTTCTCTCTTGTCTTTTAGGAGGTTGTACTTTTCGTTTGGTGTTATCGTGGCTTTGTCCTTGAGCGCCAGGGGGTTCTGCTACGTTTGTACTGTTATCAGTGATGTTGGAACCTAGTAGTTTTCATGTCCATCTGTTGTAGAGACTTAAGTTCATAGTAGTTAGAAAGTTAGGGTGCAGCTCTGTTCTTGGGGCTTGTCGACTACATGTTGGTTACTATTTTGCATGTTGAATTGTGTTTCTCCTTGTCCTTTAGGAGATGTGCATTAGTGTGGTATTTTCTTGGCCTTGTCCTTGAATGCTGTGTTTCAGGCTTGTAGAGGCTGATGTGGTTTGGATGTTGTGACGGATGGTCACTGTTCATCTGTGTTAGGATTGTTTACTATTCTCATTGGTAGGTGGTTATCCTATGTGTGTTGTGTTAGGATTGTTTACCATTATCTTTGGTAGGTGGTTATTCTATGTGTGTGTTGGCCGTGTGGCGGCTGTTGGGTTTTGATCCTTAGGATATGTTTGCAGTGTGGGTTTTTGTATTCTTTTAACTTAACGGGGTCAGATACATAACAAAGTTCTACATCGGCTGACCCTCAGTAGGCTTTAGAATTCCTACATCGGGTTAAAATAGTAGGTGAAGTTCGGGAAGTTACTATCATGCCTATTACCCATTCGAGAGCGTGGGATGGTATGTAACAGTTTTCCTTTGGTACCCGTCTTATCCTCCGTATGGTTAAAATCCCTTGGAATAAGTGAAACAAAGTTCGGACGTTAGCTCCGTGGGTTGAAAAGCCCGAAACACTCTGATCAAGTGATAAATCCTTTAGCGTGATCGAGCTTGACAAAAATCGTACCCATTGTATTCAATTGAGATCTCTTTAAGGTTATTATGCATTATCGGCTGATCAGCTCAATACATTGGTTTATAGGGTCTAGTTCTTTGACTTCATCACATCATAAGCGTCCACATTAGGACAATTCTAGAATCATATCGTATCATATCATATCATCACATCATCGCATCACTCCAACTAATCTCTACTTCCCCTTCTCTTATCCATTCCTTACTCTACTCTGCACTTATATATTATTGTACTTAAATATCTTATATCCCATTCACCTCTTCCTTTTTCTTTGCACCACTTTATTAGTAGGTTATATAGCTTTGTTGGGTATTAGTGAGCCGTGGTTTTGATCACTCTCGCATTTTCCCCCCTTTCAGAGGCAGGGTAGTTGTTGGTTTTACTGAGAGCTTCAGTTGTTGGCTCCAGTTTGCAGTTGCAGATTCTATTCTGGTTTTAGTATTTTCTTGTACGATCTTAGCTTTTGACGCTGTATATTATTCGAGATATTGTATATATACTTTCAGTTTGATATATATACTAGTACTACTCGTGGCTTACCGCGGCAACAATGTCAACGCACCTTCGGCGCTATAGAAAATTTCTAATTATGCACCTTCGGCACTATAACTAATATCCATTATTTATTACACACTGTAAATGATGCAAAACATGTATTACTCGTGATGAAGTTAGAATGGCTTACCACGGCAACAATGTCAACGCACCTTCGGCGCTATAGAAAATTTCTAATTATGCACCTTCGGCGCTATAACTAATATCCATTATTTATTACATACTGTAAATGATGCAAAACATGTATTACTCGTGATGAAGTTACAATGAACACGTCACGTTATACCATTGGTTTTTTGGCCCAGTGGTAGTTGAAACCTTTCACCAAGATTAGGGAATATCGTATCCATGGAGAGTATATCAAGGGAGAGGCTAGGGGAGAAAAGTGACATCTCTCGGAGAGTTATAGATAGTCCAAACCATATAAGTCATCTACCTAACTTATACGCCATATCTACCCATGTCCTATGGCTACGAATTACATAAACATGAGAAAATCCCGTTCTACTGCATCATTTATAAGTACACACTCATGTAGAGTACATTCTCTTTAATTTAACACCTCTCTATCAAAAAGGCAAAAGCACTGCAGGCAGTGGCATATCCAGTTACCCAGAAAGAGGAAGAACTATTACAGAGAGAGGATGGTTGTTCTCTAAAAATGAAGAAGGTAACAGAAAAACAAAGTGCTCTCTAGTTGTAATCATTGAAGGTCTACTTTTGAAATCAAACTTAAAATCTAGATAAACAATTTGGCGTTCTACTTTTGAAAGTTCCTCAATTTTTTTTTCAAGGATTCTTCATTCTTTATGTATGCATGCCTCTACCAATGAGTTATACATGTAAATAAATTCAAATATCATTCATTCTATGACAAATTGATTCAGAAATGCGTTGTACTTCAAACTTCGTTATCTCGCAGTAGGATATGTTACACGAAGAACATATAACCAGGAGCTGATGTACATATATAAGCCAAAAAATAAAGCAAATATAGATTCCAATCAAAAAGAGGTACTCACTAGACTTTCACCTAAGTACAGTGCAGGCCTGCAAAAGTCAAGTGCCCGAGCAGTTTGCAAGTAGTTGGAAGAGCCCTTTGAATAAAACAAAATCAAATGCTCGCAATTAAGCTTTATAGCCTTTTCGTTTAATCATTGAAAATTCACGAATTACAGGTGGAATGCACATATATATGAATGGTGATAAAAATATGATTATTCTCTAAAATAAAAAATGATATAATCCTCATCTCTGAAGTGAACATGCTTGAGAGAACTGCTTGTTGCTTTCTTCTTGTTGCTTCCTTCTCCACCTCCTTCTTGTTGCTTCCTTCTGCTTTAGTTTTGCTGAGGCTCTGAACATGCTTTTGTAATGTTGTTGTAGCTTTAAGCTCTACCAGCTATAAGAGGCACGGATCAGTGGGTAGCATCTCCAGAATTTTCCCTATCCATTTTCTGAACCGAGATAAGTGCTTGAGAGAACTGCCTTTGCATTTCTTTTCCGTCCATTTTTTGGATAGTCAGAATTTGCTAGTGCAAGTCTGTTGCTTCCTTCTGCTCCATTTTTTATGAGGTTCTCAAAATCTTTCATGCGCATCTTTATGTGAGTTGTTGTTGTGACTGTAAGCATATGTCATGTCATCCATTTTCTGGACAGCAGTTCCATCCATTTTCAGAAAGGCAGTTCCGTCCATTTTCTGGACAACTACTTGTTCTTCAGCTGAATGGACTTTAAGACTTATTGGCATATGTTATCCATAAAAAAGTATCTTATATTAACATATGTTATCCATAATAAAGTATTGAAGTAGTACATCAAGCAGTCATCCAAATAAGATATATGTCAATATAGTGTATATATCCCTTGGCAAAGATTTCAATAATTTTGAATTAGCATGATACATCTGAAATAATTTGATGTTTGGGATGGAAAATAATAGTACCTCATCACGTATATAAAGTGGGGATGGTTTGAAGAGAAGCAATGATATATCAAGACCATGATAACAGTTAGGCAGTTAGGCCATGATAACACTTCTATGGAAGCAGTTAGGCAGTTAGGCTTACAAATGGATACACTTCTATGTTTTCCCCCTTTCAAAGGCAGGGTAGTTGCCGGTTTTGCTGAGAGCTTCAGCTGTTGGTTCTAGTTTGCAGTTGCAGATTCTGTTCTGGCTTTAGTATTTTCTTATACGATCTTAGCTTTTGACGCTGTATATTATTTGAGATATTGTATATATATATCTTTTGCTTTTGCTTTATTCTTTTACTCCGATGATATTGCTATAGTGAATGACTGAGCTATTTCCTATTTGCAAGGTTATTTGTGGCGGTGAATATTTGGATTCCCCGACCTGCATACCCTAGATGACATGGTTTTAGATATGCTATAATATTGGATTTTGGGGCGTGGCAGACTTTGACATATTCTATGATTTCTACACTTGGCAGCTGGCTTTCTGTAGATTCACTATAAAGTTTTCTGTGATGTTCCCTATTATTTTCAGTAATTGTTATGCGAGCTGTGGCCGTGAGGGCTCTGGTTTGATGGCAACAAAGTTTTCACATGCTCGAGCTAGCATCTGGCTTCCTTTGATTTCTTAAATGCCACCATTCTATTCAAAATACAGCGCCAAATGATAGGTAGATGAAATAGCTCACATATTGTGTAACCAGCAGCGTCCCATTATATCTAAATAACGAGATTTTACATTGATAACACAAAATGCAATATTAAATGTAGCTGGTCCTACCGTAATAGGAAGTATAATCTTTCCCACACGTTCTTCTTTAGAACCATTAAACCCACAGATGTCAATGTCACTGGGCTGCACCTTATCGGCCAGTCCCATCTGATCAATCGTTCTTTGAGATATTAGTTCAATGATACTAGTAGTATCTATCATGATTGTGTGTAGTACAAAATTTTTCATTTTTAACATGATTACCAAAGTATTATGGTGAGAAAAGTTGACATGACGAGCATCACAGTCATCAAAATAAATCCCTGTGCATTGGGAATTGGATAAGGAAAGTAAACGAGATTCTTTATCGTTCATGGACAGGTCGTAAAATTGGCCGACACGACGTCTTTTGCTTCTGCTTGATTGGTTGATTGTCTGAGTCTCAATGAAGTGACTGAGCTGGATATGGTACAAATACTTCTCCCCTTCTAGTTCTTTAGCCCATACGGCTTTTGTAGGAAGTTTGTATCTCCCATTCTTGCAATTATCTACGTCCACATTATATTTATGCATTCGTCCATCTGTAAAAATATATTCTAATAGCCGTTATAAGGCAAATTAGTGTTCCGTCTCATGATATCGGACTTTGTGGTGAATGCAATAGGGTTTGTTCTTAATGGGTTGGAGATACTGTGCATTGCAAAAAATGTTATTCTTCTAAAGTATAGGATAAATGCTGACTATGGTTACATTTATCTTGGGAAGATAGGGTTTTGGCAAGTTACTACCCTTCCGAGGTCGTTCATTATTAGATTTTGTTCACTTCCTGTCTCCCCCCTGATCAGCAGTACGGTTGTAATCTTGGCTTATAGATTGATCTCTAGCTGTCAATGTTGATTTTTGAATTTTCTGTCTGTCAGACACCATTCTTTCGAGGTCGATATATCCGTTTACGTTTTCGATCATGTCCTCCATAGTTGTAGGTTTGTTTAGGACGAGGTACTCTTTCGCCTTTCCATCGACGAGTAAAGTATTGGTGAAAGCCAAAATAGTAATTTTTTGATCGAGCCGATCAACTTTTTGAGCTAACTCTAGAAACTTTTTTGTGAATATCACGAGCTTCTCTCTTGGTATTTGCTTAAGGCTGAAAGAAGAATATAGATTCTTCTTTTTATCTCTATTGTGCGAGTAATTCTTGACGAAAAGTTTATGCAATTGCTCAAAAGTTATAATAGACCCTTCAGGTAGCTTATGGAACCATCATAGGGGTTCGCCTGGTAAACTGATGGGAAAAAGCTGGTATAGAATATGATTAGATGTTGAATGTAAGCCTAAGGCATCCTAGAACTCTTGAACGTGCTCCACTGGATTAGTCCCTTTGTATTCTTGAATCTTTAGAGTATGAAACTCGGTTGGGACCTCGCCATCCAGTAGCTCCTATGCGATCAGGCTCTTCTGTAATCTATTGTGGATTCCTTTGGTGGTTTAAGTCTGAGCTTCAAGTAATTCTTTGATTCGCTTTTTAACATGTTCCTGAGTCACATATTGTCGAGCTGTTGTGGCTGGGCGTATGACGCGTCCTTCTCCAGGATTGTAGTCGCCACTCCCTTCACTTAGATGATCTTTCGCTGGAACTCAAACTCTTCGAGGTGGATTCTCAGTTTATCAGACTCTTGCAAGGCTGCCATCTACTTCTTGGTGGACCTCCTAAATCAGGATAAGTTTTATTTCTTGCTGATGATGGTTCGATCGATGTGCGCCTCCTAAGTTATTACTTTTTGGTGGAGGGCAAATTCTGTCATGAACAGAAATTCGTAAGTCTTCTGGTGGTACGTCTTTATTCTTCTGGGCGGCGATCTCCTAACCCTACAGAACTTTTAACGCATCTTGTACACTCGTTAGCTGTTGCTCCAGAGCGGCATGCCTTTCTGCTTCAGAGTTCAAATTAGCCCTCAGCTCTACTAGGGTGGTATTTTCCTCTGCTGGAGTAACCAAAGTGATCTAATCTGGAAGTGTCATCCTGAGAAATCATAATTAACAGTTTTTGAGACAATAAGTTTGTGAACTTCGGTTCCCACAGACAGCGCCAAATGTAATAGCATAATTTTGGGAATTAAACTTAGCCAGATGTATTTAAAACGCTCAAGAATAGTAAGTAATAGATAATACGATGATTTAGTGTGGAATACCTTTAAATAGGTTAAAAACCACGACCTCTTTTGAGGATTTTAGAAAAGAGAGAGAGAGAGAGAGAGAGAGAGAGAGAGAGAGAAAGAGAGAGAGAGATAAATCTTATTGAGAGTGCTAGTTTGTTACAATAAGTGTTATGAGTATTTGAGTAAGGAGAGTTAGATTGAGAATTCCTCCGTCCTTTATCTAGAATTCTCTGGTCCTATTTATAGGTCTTATAATATGACTGTTTAACAACCATATAAGATTCTTGATGATGAACGTTACAAAATATATGTTAGATATTCTTTGACTAGATTGTGTAACGGGCTGATCCTACTTGTCTATTAATGGCTTCATTGGTGATGCTGTGTTTGTTGACTCGAACTATTGATGTAGAGGTCGAATAGTGATAACTGAATACTGAATATGTTTTTAGTAGTGTTCCATGTATGTTAATGAGTTCGAGGATTAAGTATGACTCCAAAATGTGAAATAAGTTTATTATAAGACAGATCTCAACCAAGAGCACGGGAAGTATCATGGGCGAGTGGTGTTCGTTGAGAACCATGTGTTATTCCTTATGTCGTTGTCTTGATTCTGATCGTGCCATAAATATGTCACGTGTTCTGTTGATGAGGTCGAAAGTTCGTATGTAGTTCGAATATGAAGCATGAGTCTGAGATGAGGAATAAACCATTATAGGTTGGGTTCAACCAACATATATATATATATATATATATTGGGCTATGGAATTTTTTTTAATATTTTTTGGGCCCTTTTCCTCTTGGCCCCTGTGCCGCCGCACATGTCGCACACCCTCATGGCCGGGTCTGGTTAAATATTGAGGAAATCCCTCTTGGAGGCTATAATACAAAAAACCATCCCATTAAGGTCTGCAACCAATCCAATGTAAGACTCTACTTAAACTCAGGAGGATTACTAAAGCAGGAGAAAATGTTAGTGTTAATCTCCACATCTTTAGTTAATTAGTTATAATAATTGTAGAAAATCCCTTCAAATGGTATCAGTCGCTAGGCTATCAATTGTTATAATTAACTTTTTCATCAATGTTTCAACTAAATAAGATTTTTGATTAGTTTATTTTCGATTAAAGTCATAAAGCATTGATTATATTATTGTTGGAGAGAGAAAGTTAGCAAACGATTCATGTCAAAAGCTTATTTTGATTGTTTTCCAAGTTCAAACCAAAAGCAGTTTTTGTGGTATAACAAACCCATTTGTACCTTTCACTCCAAGTTCTCCTTAGCCTACTTGCTATTGTCTTCCATCTAGGCTCTTATCTCATCTGCATCGTCTATTTGCTTAGGATTTTAGATTCTCTCTTGCACCCTCTGAACGAAGGGAGGGCCTAAGTGTGCCCCGTCCACATAGAAAATGTAATCGTTTACGCATTAGGTGGAGTGTAGGTTTGTTAAATTGATCGTAAAGGATTCATCAATGTCCACCAGTGGGTTTTTTTTTGGTGACATCGAACCTCTTTTTTTGCTTATAGACCCTTTTATGTTAGCCCACTCCCATCTTAGTCTTTATTGCATGTGCGATGGCATAGTGATAAATGAGAATTCCCTCAAAAACTCTCATTGAGATGTAAACACTTCCAGATGCTATGAGAAGAGAGAATACCTTGGATGTGGGCCTGGTCATAGAGATTGTGGAAAGAGATTTGTACCTTGGATGTAGGCCTTCTATTAATTGGGGTTAGTAGCTTGGTCCTCCTATCTCAGCTAGCTGATCATCTGTATCTTTCTTATATATGCTATGCCCATAGGTCGTTAGTGGTTCTTGTCTCACCAGTTTGGCTCTTGTCTACTATCTTATTTCCTACTAGCCGAGCTACGATAGCTGAGTCATTCCATGCTTTGGACTCCTTAGAATCTTAGTCCTTCTTTATAGAGCTTCTATGCTTCGTATTGGCGCGTCGGAGTCAGAATCATCACTTTAGCTTTTCTTGAGAGAAAGTGTCAGCTGATTTGCGCCCAGTATGATCACCCGTCGCCATTCAGACCTATTTTCTCATCGATTGGCCTTTTAGGTCCCTTCGAAAGCAGAGAAGGCTAGCAGCGTCATGTTGGTGCCCACCTCTTTTCATCCTAGCACAAAGAAAGGATACTGAAGAGAACCTACACACCAGCTCTGACTTTGATCCTTTATCCAGTGCTTACTCTAAACCTTTCTAATCTATCTCTATTTACTAAGATCCCTCCACAGGAGTGGAGTATGAGTTGGTCTTCTCTACTCTCTCTGTTTCCATATATTTCTTTAATCTTAAGTGCATCGAGATTCGTGTTTTTGCATGTGTAAAAGTCTTATTTATTTGATCTCTAGATTTATTGTTAATATATTGAGTAGTTGGAAATTATACTAAGTTAGAATATTGCTAACTTTAATAAAACTCAAGTCCATGCAAACTTCAACATGAGGCGACTCTTTTAAGGGATTACAATAAATCACTAGTAAGTAATTTAAGCAATAAATCAATTAATATTTCTTATTAATTGGAAAAGGACATTTGACATAAACTATGATAAATCATTAATGATATAGGGATTTAATGCCCAAGGATCTCCAATGGAGTTTAAGTGGGATCAAGTAGTCATTAGGAATGTGAGATATACAATGGGTAAATACATCTAAAGGAATTTTGTCCATGGAGTTGAACATTTCTTCTAATTTTGAAACTCTCTTGTAAAGTCTCATTAAGACTACTTTGCACTAATTAAACTTGAAATAATTAAACCACCCAAAAGAGGCTAATTCAAATTAATTAGTGGGTCAAGATAGGCTGTACGGTACAGGGAGATGAGGATAACCCTCAGCCCAAAGGTGAGGAAATATCTTGAGTTAAACTATAAGTGGCCAGTCTAGTTTTAAGCGTGAGTAATCACCAACTTGGGGGCAATGTATGTCAAATTACCACCTAAAGGATAAATTCAATAATACACCATTGTACCCGCAGAGTAAAGTCAATACCTTACATATAATATATACTCTTACTCGATCATCCTAACTCTAGATAGGATCAAAATTATAGGCGTCAAGTTATAGATTTTTTACAGATTAAGTTAAATGTGCATAAAATTTATTTTTTACACATCCTAATATAAGTCTTTGGTTCATGCGGCTATGAACCCTATGATCCAGAACCAACTGACTAATATTATGACATTGACAGACTCTAACTACTCCAACTAGAAGCCTAAAATCCAGATTGCCCTAGGCTACTTAGATTTCGATTTTGTTCTCACTGAAGCCAAGCCCGCGGATCTCACTGCTACCTCTTTTGATGCTAAGAAAGTGGCCCATGCTAAAGGGGTTAAAGCCAATAAAATGGCAAATCTCTTTATTCATTCTTTCATCGATCCTATTATGCGAGGTGGTATCACTGAGAAAGGTACCACAAATACTGTTATATGTCATTAAGAAACAGTTTGAGGGTTTCGTCAAGGGAGGGTGGTTCAATAACTTATCTCAGCTTCTATCGCTGAAGTATGATGACAATGGAAATGTGCGCTCACACATTCTTAAGATCTCCAAGTTAGTTCTTACTTTAAAAGAACTCAGTCTCACCATTAATAATATGTTGACGGTTCACCTAGCAGTTTTGTCTCTTCTAAAAAGTTTTGAGATATTTCAGGTTCAATACCAGAATCTAGATAAGACCTTAAAAATGAATGAGTTGATTGCAACATTAGTCTCAAAGGAAAGACGGCAAAAGAAAGGTAAAGTAGAATTGACTCATCTGACTACGTCTATAAAGAGTTTGTCCATCAATTCTCATAGAAAGAAGAAGTTCAAGAATTAAGATTCTACGAAGAAGAACGAGGCAAAAGAAAGGTAAAGTAGAATCGGCTCATCTGACTACGTCTATAATGAGTTTGTCCATTAATTCTCATAGAAAGAAGAAGTTCAAGAATTAAGGTTCTATGAAGAAGAACAATTCTAAGTCTGTTCCAGGGCAGAGTTCTCGTTCAGGAAATGGGAATGGGAAGCAGAATGTGATTTTGTCAGTGACTACTTGATAAGTTATAAAGTGTTTCTTTTGCAAGAAGAAAGGTCATATGAAGCAGGACTATCTTTCATACAAAAACTGGTTGACTAAGAAAAAGGGGTTCATCAGTAGGCAGTTGGCAAGGCCTAAAGAATAGGTTTTCTCGGGAGATTCTTGACACTTTTCCATTAAGTTCATTGGCATTTTATACGTGGTTTTAGACACGGGTATTACTTTAGATTTGACATATACCTTTTATGTTCCATCGATGAGATGATCTCCAGTTTAAGTTTCTTGGTTCCACATTTTTAGTATTTTTTTTAGTTTTTTTTGTATAATTTTAGACATGGTGGTTTTGATATTATTCATCATGATTCTAGTATTGCCTCTGGTTTACTAGTTGATGGCTTATATCGTATATTTCTTGATTATTCATTTGGAACTTATGCTTATCTACTGAGGCTAGTACTTTTTTTACTTCTAAACACTCTAGTGTTTATGAGCAATCTTCGATGTTATGGCACAAATGACTAGGACATATTACTAGGAAGAGGTTAGAGATTCTGATTCGAGATGGGGTTTTTAGAGTTTTAGATTTCTTTGATTTTTAAACTTACGTCGATTGCATTCGTAAAAAATTGACCAAGATCACGAAAATTTACTCTACTCGTAGTATAGACCTTTTACAGCTGATTCATACAGATATATGTACGCATTTTCTTACTCCGTCTCGCGGTGGTCATCGATACTTTATCACCTTCATTGACGATTTCTCTCGTAATACATATATTTTTCTTATCCATCAGAAGTTTGAATCACTTGATGTATTCAAGGCTTTCCAATTAGAGGTTGAGAAGCAGTTATATTGAAAGATCAAGGTTGTCAGGTCAGATCAAGGAAGCGAGTATTATGGTAAGATCGATCAAGATGGTGAGCATTCGGGACCATTCTATCAGTATTTAGAGGATTAGGGTATTGTAGCCCAGTACAATACTCCTTGATCACCAGAGCAGAACAATGTTTGTGAATACCGTAATTGAACTTATCAAAACATGGTTCACAATATGTTATGTCATACCGATTTACCTATGAATTTGTGGGGGAAATGTTTACATTATTTAGTCTATATTCATAATCGATTTCCTTCTCCTTTTATTCCAGTTAATCCCTATCATTTATGGACTGAGAGAAATCCTAGTCTTAATTACTTGCATATCTAGGGTTGTTCTGTAGAGGAAAATTATTTAATCTGAATATCATAAAGTTATATTCGATGACTGTTTATTATTTTTTCGTTGGTTTCCCAGAGAGATCAAAAGGTTTTAGGCTTTATTTCCCTTCTCGACCCATGGAGATTATTCAGTGTGCTCAGGCTAATGTTATAGAGGAGGGTTATGAGACTCGGAGTTCAACTGTTATTATGATCAGTGTTGCTATGCTTCCGCGTTTTACGGATATTAACATTGTGATGAATACGATTCTAGACCCAACTATTATTTCTGGCCTAGTTCTAAACCTCGTCGTATAACTAGTTCTCCCTCAGATTTTTCCTCTGCCTGCTCCTGTACTGGTATATTTCCCATATTCGACAAAGGTAAGCCAGCATGACATAGTCGAAGACAGCTCAGCATTCGAGAAGATGCCATATCTACAGCCACAAGTTCTTGACCTACTAAAAGTAGTCGTTGTGCTTGGTCAAGAAAGAGTCGTTTGAGATCCGCGAAGTTTGCCCACTACCCCCGAAATTGGAGACTGTTTCTTTTTTTTGTAAACTGCCTGTATCTACTATAAATATAAGCAGAGAATAGATTATTCAAATTCGCAACTTTACCATAAATTCATCCTTACTTTACTATCATACAACAAACTGTAATAACTAGAAATCTATTGGATTTTACATCTAAATGTTCCTCGAGGTCGTGGTTTTTCTCAACCTTTACTTAGTTTCCACGTAAAATCTTATTCGTTTTAGCTTATTATTGCATTATCCTTACAAAAAGTATTGGCGAAGATTATCCTTCTGGAAAACACGCCATTGCAATTGGCACCGTCTATGGGAAATTTTATACTTTTTTTTACCACCTCTGATCTACAAACAATTCGATAACAAACATGAATCTCCGAAGCCATTCTAGTAAGCTGAGGAATCTTAAAATCAACTCGATACCAGAAACTGTTAATTTGCACGGTGCAGCGATTGAATTGCAGAGACAAATGGAATCCGACTGAGCCTAGAGGTTGGAAGATCAACGCATCCACATTCAGGCTCTTCAAGTGGAAAAAGACAAAAGGAGAAATGCCTTGGACTAACAAACTTGGACACATCAGAAAGAGATAGAAAATTTATGAAGAGCTCAAGATCGACTCACTGGCCGTCAAGCGCCTCCTCCACAAGCCTAAAGTGATCATCGATCCAGGGTAACCCAGAGAGAAAATCATCCAAGAGAAGAACAAATACGAACTTCTTGATCCAGATTCAAAAATCCAAGAGAAAATCATCCAAGAGAAGAGCGAGACAAACCTATTTCTCCTCATCTTAAAGCTATTCCCATTCCAGATAATTTCCATATGGAAAAATTTATTTAATATATAGGCCTCACTGACCCTCTCACTCATGTCCTTCACTTCAATGCCACAGTTTTATTATACTCCAAACTCGACCATATGCTTTACAGATTATTCAACATGAGCCTGGAAGAGGAACCACTCAGATTGTTCCATACTATCCCTGAAGGCTCCATCACCACATTCAACCAGTTATAACGTCTTTTTGAGTCAAATTATTCTTATGCTAAGGAGTGAGAGATAACTGTAGATTCCTTGTTCTTCTTTGAGCACGACACAAAATAAACCTTGGCAGCTTTTACAAATGTTTCTTACATGAAACCCAGAAGATTAGGAAATTAGATCCCAAGATCGTCGTTCCAGTATTCACCTCAACTCTGTATATCGATTCCAAAGTTTGAGAGGAATTTACCTTGCACAAGCCCATAACGGCAACATAAATGATTGATGTCATTAATAACTACATCAAATTAGAGTGATCCAAGAAAGATAAGATGAAGAGCTCCTCTATCATCCAGTCTCGTGAAACATTTACATCTCAACCCCAAAAATCAACCACCACTGAAGCACCCAAGCAACGCGGAAGAAATACTGACAATACTAGAAGAAGACACGGAAAGCCAGACAGACCCGTCCCCGTTCTATCTCCAATGACAACAACTCTCTTCACTATCTTACCAACGATAAAGGGAGATGAGTTCTATCGGGCAGCACAAGCAATTCTTGATATCCCCAACAAATCTTTATGTTAGTATCACAACGTACATAGTCACAAAACTGACAGCTGCTAGTCTCTTATTCAAATATTTCATCGCATTCTATTACCTGGCAGACTTCATAATTATGCAGTCGACATTCAAAAGTTCCTCGATGAAGAAACTAAGAACAAAGACGTCGAACAAGAGCAAGGCCAAGGGTAAGCTCGCTATCTTTACATGATCGAAATTGAAAAAAGAAAGAAAAGAAATAAGGCGATCGAATTACATCTTGTTATAAAATGACTTCCTTAGATAAATTAGCAAAACTTCTTCCCAGCTCGAGCGAATGTTCGTACCATATTACCTTCGTGGACTGCTACACCAGCCATGTCAAGTACCCTCACGGCGACCCTCTTGTCATTGTGCTCAAAGTAGGACTAGACTACCTATACACACTTCTCATCGATACAGGAAGCACTACATATGTTTTATTCAAAAGAGTAATTGAAGTTCTCAGACTCAAAGATGCAGTAAAAGCTTTGACAACCACAATCACAGGTTTCAACAATTTAAAAGAATCGATAACAGGAGAAATCATACTTCCAATTCAAGCGGGGTCTAAAAACCACTCTCATTAAATTTGTTGTCATCGATGTTGAGTCCTAATATCTGGGAATTTTAGGGAGGGGTTGGCTACATTTGATCACAGTAGTACTTTCTACATATTATTTACCATTGTGATTTCCAACGGATCACGGAGTTTTCGAGATCAAAGGCAGCCAAGCAGTTGTATATGCGAGAATTCCACCACCAATTCTCATATGGAAAAACTTCTCAAGGCATAACAACTGCGGCAGGAAACACCCCCCCACATTTGAGCAACATGGCACTGAGGTAGTAGATTCCATTGAACTTGATGGGCCCGGGCGTAACACCTTCCTTGACTTCAAGTTTCCATCTAATGAGAAAGAAACAATGATCTAGCTCCTTAAGAAAAATATCCATATCTTTGCATGGTCTTTCCAAGAGATGCCAGACATTCATCCTTCGATCATATGCCACAAGCTTAACCTCCTTCCGGACAGCAAAATAGTTGTATAGAAGTGTCAAAATCTAGCTCCTCGCCTTCCTGAAGCCATTAATGAAGAAATTGATAAAATCTTTCGTGTATGATTTATCAGGGAAGCCAAATATCCACAATGGATTTCTAACATAGTAGCAGTCCCAAAGAATAATGGGAAAATTAGAGTCTGTGTTAATTTTATAGAACCCAACAAGTTTACCCCAAAAGATAACTTTCCTCTCCCATTTATCTCGCATCTCCTCGACTCTGTCGTAGGACACGAACTTCTTTCAATGATGGATGCAGCTTTTGGTTATAATCAGGTTCTACTCGTTGAAGAAGATCAGGATAAAGCAACTTTTATCACAGAAAGAAGTCTTTACTTTTAGACGGTAATACCCTTTGGGTTAAAGAATGCAGGAGCCACTTACCAATGACTCGTCACCAAAATGTTTAAAGACCATTTAGGCAAAATCATGGAAGTATACATCGATGATATGATATGCAAAAGCTTGAAGCGTGAAGATCACTGCAACAACCTCCAAACCATATTCGATATCTTTCGTACCTACCAGATGAAACTCAACCCTGAAAAATGCCAATTCGGTGTTGCATCCAATAAATTTCAAGGGCATCTAGTTTGTAAAAGGGGAATCGAAATCGATCCAACATAAATTAAAGTACTAATGGCAGCGCCATCACCTCGAACAAAGAAAGATGTATAGAAATTTGCTAGCAAGATTACTGCTCTTCACAGGTTCATTTCAAAATCATCTGATCGATGTAAACTTCTTTTCCTCCTTCGTGGAAATCCAACTTCACTGTCTAGAAAATAGACCACAAAAATCGTTTGGACTCCTGACTATGAATTAGCCTTCCAAGATCTTAAACGATACTTGGGGCGTCCTCCTATCATAAGTTCTCCAGTTGATGGTGAAATACTGGTAATGTACTTATCCACAACCGATGATTCCATTAGCTATGTCCTTATTCGAGAAGACGGCGGTGTAGAAAAACTAATCTATTTCATCAACAAGACTCTCATGCCTGCTAAAAAAATATATACAACAACCGAAAAACAACTACTTGCCTCGGTCTTCAGCTCTTAGAAACTTCGACCTTATTTTTAAGCTCATCCCATAAAAATCATTACTAAATATCCTCTCAAACTTGTTCTCTATAGAAAAGAAAAATCTTAAAGAATTCAATAATGGTTCGTATTCCTCGGGGAATATGACATCTCCTTCGAACCTCAGATATCAATCAAAGGATAAGCAGTAGCTGATTTCATGGCAGATTTTCTAGTCGAAGACCCCGATTGGGAAGAACTCGAAGAAGTAATGGTTGATGACTCAATTACAGAACCAGATGCCTGGTCCTGCAATACATGATGGTAACTCTTTACGGATGGATTTGCTAGACTGTAAGGATCAGGAATCTATATCGTTCTCATTATACCATACAATTATCGCATCGAGAAAGCTATTAAACTCAAATTCTATGCTGCCAACAATGAAATAAAATATGAAGCTATCCTTCATGGACTGGATCTTGTTATAATACTTGGGGCAGAAGAAATAGTCATCTATGTCGACTCCTTACTCGTCGCCAATCATTACAACAAGACATTCAAGACATTTGGCAAGATGGTTGACTATATAGCCTTAGTCGAAAAAAATTGAGTAAATTCAAATCAGTAACAATTTCTTACTTCCATAGAGCCGAAAATCACCATACTAACGTATTGGCATAGGTTGCTGCAATGCTCGAAGAAAGTGAAAAGAAAACTTTGGATATCGAAGTTATCAAACATTCTAGTCTCGATATAAGTTATACGATGTGAATTAATGTTTTTGCAGACAAAGATAAAGATGATTGGAGACGACCTTTTTATACATACCTCAATTATAACATCCTCCTAAGTAACAAAGAAGAGGCCTGATAACTCTTGGCCAAATGTCCAAGATTCACAGTACAAGATAATATCCTCTATCGTATTACTGGAGGATGACCTCTTTTTGAATGTATCTCTCAGAAATAGGCCCAAATTAAAATCAAAGAACTTCACATAAGGATCTATGCAGCTCTCATTTTAGGAAGATTGTTGGCCCAACGGGCATTCACTCAAGGGTTATACTGGCCGAAGATGTGACAAGATTGTGAAGAATTTGTTCGTAGATGCTACTGTAATGGCGTGTTTTATGAGAGGAAAACCTTCGCCAATACTTGTTCGTAAGGATTGCGCAATAAGGAGCTAAACAATCAAGATTTTATGTGGAAAACTTAGTAGAAATTGAGAAAAACCATGACCTCGAGGGGGATTTGATGTAAAATCTAGTAGATACTAGTTATTACAAGTTTTCAGAGTGTTGCTAGTGTTTAGGATAGAGTAATATAATACTTGCGAGTCTTTTTAAAACCTATTCTCTACCTATATTTATAGTATATACATGCAGTTTATAAAAAAAAAAAAGAGTCTCCTATTCTAGGGGTAGTGGGCAAACTTTGCGGATCTCTAACAGTTCCTTCTTGATCGGGTTTCAACGGCTACTTTTGGTAAGTTGAGGACTTACAAAATCTTATAGAATGTTGATCTGTCTTCGACTACAGAGTGTTAAGCTATCTTTGACTACAGAGTGTTGATCTGTCTTTGACTACAGAGTGTTGGCTTATTCTTGTCGAATCTGGAGAATATGATACTACAATCGCCCCATTCTCGACAGAAGTACTTGTACTTATGTCAAGAAGAATACTGGAAGCGGAAGAGGTTCCCAAATATTCTTTGAAGTCAGCATATGTCATTATCGAGGTCAAGGTAAACTGTATCGGGCCAGGTTGGTTTCGAGGCGTAATTAATGTTGTTCATTGAATGCAGTGGGAGGAAGGAGGTTATAAATTAGAAGTTATGGAAGGTGGGATGGTGGTGTGTTGTTGAATGATGTCGCCCCAAGTATGGTGGATGATACATTCTGGGGCTGAAGACGATGAACGTTCTGACAAAATCTGGTACAGACCGAGAGTTGAGAAACTGTTATGTGATTGGATCAGAGTATTGGGGTGGGAATAAAGATCAAATAGAGACGAGATATGTCTGTTGGAAATAGTGGTATCATCATGCGGCTGTGAAGGTAATGTATGGTTTCAGTTGGGGGGTGAAGGGGTAACTGTCGGTGCTGGTATTGGTGAAGAAGATTTGAAGCTTGGATGGGCGTCCAAAGATCTTGCCAAACGTGTGAGTGTTCTTGTAATCTTTCGCTACCTTTTTTCTTCTGAAGCGTCTCTTAGAAGTTCAGTGACTTGAGAGTCATTGAGCTTCGTGGACTAGAAAGAGGCTTTCATGTCAGATTCTGGCGAAAAGCAAACATCGAAATTAGTGATATGTCGAAGTAAGTTAGTAATACCAGATAAATTATAATTGAAGAAATATCAAGTATTAGAATGAATGTACTCGAAAGAGATAGATATCGAATGTAATGAAATCGAATGATAGAGATATCGAATGTAAGAAACATGTTTTGAAATAAATAAATATGTGTATGTAATTTATTTGTATCTGTGTATTGCATCGAGTACTGAATATTTATGAGAGCATGTTGTAATAATTTTGTCAAATATGTGTCTTGTACATAAAGTCGAAGGTAGTTCCTGTGTGGGGCCAACGACTGATTTGGAGGATGATTGATTTGACTCTAACTGTGTAGAGTTTCAAAGCATAATATATACAGGTAAGATGGAGTGTTGACCGAAAGAGTATAAAATAGAGCTTGTTGCCACAGGGGTTAGGCATTCACGGAAGATGGTGAAGACGAGATCTCAGGTCCAGGATAGGTTTTACAAGTGGGTGCAGGCAACGTATTGGGTGATGTTCAGCCGATACTTTGGTTCACGGAGCATGGAGTGACATTTTGATGAACCTGAGAAACTAAATTATGAAGGGACGAGGGAGGCAGAGGCGAAGGAGGCTGAGGAGGAATTTGAGTTTTGTGTGAAACTTCAGTTTTGGCATCCTCCTAAACATTATGGTGGCATGTGGATTCGAGCAAAGTTGTTGGTGAAGAGGGAAGATGAAGCGGCAGCGAGGGGCTTATGAAGAGTAAATGTTTGGGATGTAGGTATTATGTACTGGTTAAATGTGTTGACAAAATGTAATGTAAGGAATTTATACTGTATGTGTTGTTGGTTGAAGGAATGTTTATTATGCTATCGAATGAAATACGTACTGTCATCTTTTGGGAAATAAAAATTGTGTTTAAAAAGAAGTGCTTGTCGAACAAAATTTAACTTATGTCGAATATGATCCCATAACTATAGGAATTGATAGGATAGTATGAATAGGGGAACCTATATGCAAAATGAATATGGCATGATGTGTTCTAGTAGGTGATGGTATAATATATAAGGAAAACAATGTAAATCAACTATTGGATAAGATAGATCGTGCACTGATGGATATGCATGTGTCTACAGAAATTCTTCGAGAATTTGAAGGATTGAAGTACGAATGTAGAAGTTTATTAGTGGGGAGAATATTAAGAGTCAAAGAAGTCAAGAAAAAAATGCATGAGGCATTACATTCAAGGAACTAGACGGTCGCCATGTGGTGCGACAAACAGTCACGTGGGGTCTATAAATATGTTAGAGGTGGGCGACTGTTCTTATCTTTTGCAAACTATTTTTTTTTTGAGGGGGTGAATTGCTATTGCCCGTCGCTGAAGTGGTTAGATACGATTGCTAAGGAGGAGATTAGTATGTTGATCGAAAGGGCTAAGCGAGCAAATGAGAGGGATACAAAATCGGCGCGTAAGCAAGGTTAGTGATTATTTCGAAATTGTTGTCTAATTTGATGGATTGGGTATAGAGGAATTAAATATGTAAATTAAATAATACCATAGTGAATTGGAAACGAATGAGTTATTATATCTTTAGATAGATTGGAAATGAATGAGTTGAGAAAATATGATAGTGATTTGGTAAAATAAATTAGGATCAGTAATTTAAATAGATTTATGGATGGTGATTTAGGGTTTCTGGTAGAGGAAAATGGAGATAGATAGATAGATGGTGGGTGCTGCAATTTACGGTGCATATGGAGGTAATGGTGGTGATATAGTCAGATTTTCTAGAGATTATGGTTGTTGCTGGATTTTGTGCCGGTGAAAAGGAATTCGTAAAATGGAAATAACTATTTTTGGCGGGAAAAGGTTAAACGTGTTCGAGAAGCTGTTTAGATTCTTATAATTCGATAAAAGATAAAAATTAGCAAGTTTATCGAGGTTACTTATGAAACACAGAAAAGCTTTGAGAACTGGGCAGATGGCTATTTAATGAAAAATACCAAGATAAATTAATTGATATGAACTAAATAGAGAATTGTGGTACTAAGTATAAATGTAAATAATAGTAGATATAAATGAGGTGTTGGAGAGTTATCTCGACAATGATATCTTGATGAATATATGAACTTAGGAGCATATATATATATATATATATATATATATATATATATATATATATATATATGTATCACATATGAAAAATTCTAACTGTGTAAAAATATGGAATCTGATTGGCAGGTTCTAATAATGGCTGAACCCATTTTAAACGATGATAAAGATATATTTGCGAGTCTCAAAGATGTAGATCCTAGGGTTTTTGCGCGTTGCGGGTGCCTTGTTGCAGGTGTTGGGTTGTGGGGTTGGCGTGTTTATTACCGCGGGTTATTCTATTGTTTGTTGGATTTGCAGTTGTTGGAGTTCCAAGTTTATCCTGCAGAATTTGAGTCGTTTATCAGGCGAGTGTCCCTTCATTGCTAAATTACTTTACTAGTGTAACTCGCGTTGGTTAGGGCATGCATATTGGCATTGAGGTGTTTGAGATTAGGTTTTCAATTGTATTGTTTCTCGGTTATAACTAGGATTCTATTATTGTTTTTCCAATTGTTAGGCATGTAGGGCATGTTTCCCTTGTCCATAATGAGGTCGTGCATTATGAGGTATTTCTTCTGGGTTACCCTTGGTGGCTGTGTTCTAGTCTGCTGAGACTGATTGCTGGATGTTGTGACTGACTATAAGTTGCTGTTTGCATCTGTGTTAGGATTATTTGCCATCCTCTGAGGCAGGTGGTTATCCTATGTGCGTGTTGGTCGGGTTGGGCGGCTGTGTTGTTTTGATCCTTGGGATCTGTTTGCAGTGTGGGATTCTTTTATATTCGTTTAGCTTAACGGAATCGGATACATAACAAAGCTCTACATCGGCTAACCCTTGATATGACCTAGGATTCCTACATCAGGTTAAAATAGTAGGTAAAGTTCTGGCTGGACACTACCATATCTATTACCCTTCGGGAGTGTGGGATGGTATGAGACAGTTTCCATAGGTACCAGTCTTATCTTTGAGGTTAAAATTCCTTGGAATAAGTAAAATTAAGTTTGAACGTTGGCTCCGTAGGTTGCAAAGCCCAGAACACTTTGATCAAGTGATAAATCCTAAGCGTGGTCGAGCTTACAAACTAACCGTACCCATTGTATCCAACTGAGATTCTCGTTAAGGTTATTATGCATTAGTGGATTATTAGCCCAATGTTTTTAACTATAAGGTCTAGTTCTTTTAAATCATTAATCATTCAACATTTGGACTTAGGGCATCATCCAGCATTTGTGATAATTATGGGATTGTCCTAGTCATCATATCATACCATCATCATGTAATCCTAACATCACATCTTCGCATATATTCCTATTCCTACTCCTAATCTCATTTTTATTCTTTATTCCTCCCTTCTTCGCAGGTTTATTTTGATTAATGTAGCTTTTAACATTTTTATCTCATTCACTTCATCTTTTTCTCTGCACCTGTTGTATTAGTATGTTGTTTAGCCTTGTTGGGCATTAGTGAGCCATGGTTTTGCTTACTCTCATTTTGTCCCCCCTTTCAGAGGCGGAGTAGTTGCTGTTGGCTGAGAGCTTAGCTGTTGGATCCAGTTTTGGCCTGCTGCAGATTCGTTCTTGTTGTTGTACTCATGTATGATTACAGCTTTTGTCGTTGTGTAGTATTTTGAGACACTGTATTTCTGTTTTTAGTTGTCATGTTGCTTCCACTATTTTTCTCTTACTCTGATGATATTGTTATAGTCAATGGCTGAGCCAGACTTATCTTTTGGCTCGGTTGTTTGTGGGGGCAAATCGGTTGGATTCCCTGACCTGCACCTTCCGAATGACACTAATTGGTCTAGCTACCGATTATTAGATTTTGGGGCGTGACAGACTTGGTATCAGAGCCGAAGCTCAATCCCTATCTCGGGTCTAGCAATCATATGACGAGTAATTTTTCTAGATGGAGTTAGGATCGATCCCTTCCGGTTTTATGTATTTTGTCATCTTTCCTCCTTTCCTGAGATGTGCTTATGTTGTGTGGATGGCTAAAGGTGACAGAGGAAGAGGCAGAGGCCGTGTAGTGGGCCATGGCCACAGAGGGTTGTGCTGTGGTACTCTTGCTGATGAGCCAGCTATCAGTCAGGAGAGTTTAGGGTCTGTCCCGATTGGCCAGGGCGTTCCTCCAGCTCCAGTAGTTCCAGAGAAGCCTGTCATTTTGCCTACCATGGTTGTTCTAGGTATTTCGATAGAGATGAGGTAGTTCATGGAGAGTTTCACGGCTCATTTATAGCAGACCAGGAGCCCAGGGGTCAAAGAGTACAGTTACCTCGAACTGCTCCAGAAATACAAGCATCCGACATTTTCTGGTACGACGGTTTCATCTGAGGCTGAGACTTGGTTCAAGTCTATAGAGAAGACTTTAAATGCTATAAAGTGTCCCGAGGATCAGTGGGTGACACTTGCTATCTACCTGTTGCAGGGAGAGGCAGATCATTAGTGGGATACTGTCAAGAGGACCACAGTTGAGACTCCAGTGCTTTGGGCTTCCTTTCAGGAGCGGTTCTTTGAGCAGTATTTCCCACAGAGTTACAAGGGTTCCTACATTTCTGAGTTCTATATGCTTAAGCAGGGTGATATGAGTATTTCCTAGTACGATCAGAGATTCAATGAGCTCTCTCAATACGTTCCGTTTATAGTCCAGGAGGAAGAGCAGGGTAAGATGAAATTTCTAAAGGGTCTTCGTCTGTATTATCTGAAGTTTTTGATCGCTTCGGGGGCTAGTTCGTACAGAGAGATTTTGTCTAAAGTCTTGGGGATAGAACAAAACGATGTTGAGGAGCGCAAGTCGAAGGACTTGAGGAGTCAGCAGAGACAGGATCGGAGGGCCGATAAGGGCAAGTCAGTTCAGACGCAGTATGAGAGCTTGGGTCCGAAGAGGCAAAAGTTGGGTGTTACTGATGAGGCCCCAAATAGGTTCATGGGAGGACAACATTCTGATAGACCGCGGCTTGTTTTGGTGAGTGTTAGAACTGCGGGGAGAGGGGGCACGCTAGGAAGCTTTGTCCAAACCCAACCAGAGGTCCTCAGCCATTACGATAGTTTCGGGGACCTACTGGTCACCATCCAAGGCCTCAGTTTTAGCAGATTCAGCAAGGACAGTTTTAGGGTCCGTAGAGTAGACAGATGATTTCAGGCCCTCAGGGTGGACAGAGACCGCAGCAGCCGAGTCAGCAACAGGGCCAAGGTCAGGGTCGAGGGCAGAGCAGGATGTACGCAGTAGGGAGGCGAGGTGCTCACGCTGCCCGACCTGTAGTAGAAGGTATGCTTCATATTTCTTATTCTCCCGATGTTGTTCTTTTCGATTCTGTTGCATCTCATTATTTCATATCATATGAATTCCTCTGCACTATTGGTTTTGAGTCTTCCTTATTTCTTGATGAGATTTTTGTGGGTACTCCTCTCGATTCTTTGATTTCTATCTCCCGTATTTGTAGAGATTTCCCGATAGTCGTGTGTGGTTATATTCCTTCTACAAACTTGTTGGTGCTTCCGATGCATGAGTTCAATATTATCCTGGGTATGGATTGGCTGTCGACACACCGAGTCACTTTAGATTGTTTTGAGAAGGCAACTACTTTCACTATTCCTAGTGAGAGGCAATTTTTGTTTGCAAGTTCGGAATAAGCACAACCAGGTAATGGTTTGTTGGTATTCTTAGAGTTAGAATCTGCTGGTGTTGACGTTAGTACTATTCTGGTTGTGTGTAACTTTTTCGCCATATTCCAGAAGATTCCCGATTTACCGCCGACGAGAGAGATTGATTTCAGTATAGATCTTTTACCTGGTACTGCTCAGATCTCAAAGGCTTCGTATCGTATGGCTTCGATTGATCTGAAAGAGTTATATGATAAGATTTTTGAGTTGATGGAGCAGAAGTTTATCTGACCGAGTTCTTCACCATGGGGAGATCCGATATTGTTTGCGAAGAAGAAGGATGGGTCTATGCTCTTGTGTATTGATTACCGCGAGTTGAACAAAGTCATGATCAAGAACAAATACCCTTTGCCTAGGATCGAGGACTTGTTTGACCAGCTTCGGGGAGCACTGTTCTTTTCGAAGATTGATCTTAGATCGGGTTACCATCAGCTGAGGATAAAGAAGGAAGATGTTTCGAAGACAACATTTCAGACTCGTTACGGGAATTATGAGTTTCAGGTTATGCCGTTTGGTTTGACAAACGCGCCCGCAACTTTTATGGATTTGATGAATAGAGCTTTTCGTCCTTGTCTAGATTGGTTTGTTATCGTGTTTGTGGACGGCATTCTTATTTATTCAAAGACCGAGGCCAAACATGAAGAATATTTGAGAGTTGCATTGCAGACTTTGAGGGGGAACACGCTATTTGCAAAGTTTGGGAAATGTGATTTTTGGCAGAAAGAGGTAAAATTCCTTGGGCATGTTGTATCCAAGAATGGAATTGTAGTTGATCCTTCTAAGGTTGAGGCCATTGACAATTGGGTTCAGCCGACGAATGTTACAGAGATTCACAGCTTTTTGGGATTACCCGGTTATTACCGCAGATTCATCGAGAGCTTTTTAAGGATTGCAACTCCTTTGACTTGCTTGACGCAGAAGGATGTTAGATTCGTTTGGGATGACAGATGTGATTCAGCTTTTGCAGAGTTAAAGAAGAGATTGACTACAGTAGCTGTTCTTATTGTTCTGTCCAGTGGGCAGAAGTACATGGTTTACAGCGACGCTTTGCTCAGTGGACTTGGCTGTGTTTTGATGCAAAAGGGAAAAGTAGTGGCTTATGCTTCGAGACAACTTAAGGTGCATGGGAGAAACTATCTTACTCATAACCTCAAGTTTGCAGCTGCGGTTTTTTCATTGAAGATTTGGCGTCATTATCTTTATGGGGAGAGGTTCGTGTCATTTTCTGATCGCAAGAGTTTGCAGTACCTTTTCTCGCTAAAAGAGCTTAATATGAGGCAGGGTAGATGGATGGAATTTTTGAAGGATTATGATGTTGACTTACAATATTACCCAGGGAAGGCGAATGTAGTAGCTGACACTTTGAGTCGTTTGCCTAGGGGATTTCTTGCACGTCTGATGATTCTTGAGTGGTTGATGCTTCGCGATGTGGCAGATTCTGGGTTGAGTTTGCATTCACGGGGTGCGGGTAGTTTTCTTGCAAATATGAGAGTTCAGCCTTTATTGATTTCTCGGATTATTGAGGCGCAGCAACAGGATGCTAGATTACAGGCATGGGCTTCAGATGGCAGTAGACCCTATTGGACAGTTAGCTTAGATAGCAGTATCAAGTACATGGGCAGATTATGCATGCTAGATTCAGAGGTACTGAAGTATGAGGTTTTGAGTGATGCTCACGATTTTAGGTATACAATTTATCCAGGCAGTACGAAGAGGCACTACTGGTGGGACAACATGAAGCGAGAGATTGCTGAGTTTGTTTCCAAATGTCTTACTTATCAGCAGTGAAGGCCGAGCATCAGAAATTGGCAGGACAGCTCAAATCTTTACAGATTCCAGAGTGGAAATGGGAGCATGTGACGATGGAATTTATTTCAGGTTTATCGCGGACCAAGAAGATCCACGATTCTATTTGGGCGATTGTAGACAGATTGACCAAATTAGCACATTTTATTCCGGTTTGCAAGACTCTGACAGTTGACGAGCTGAGCAGACTATATGTAAGAGAGATAGTGCATTTACATGGGGTTCCAGTGTCTTTAGTGTCAGATCGAGACGCCAGATTTACCGGCAATTTCTATAGGAGTTTTTAGCGAGCCATGGACACTAGATTGGATTTTAGTACAGCGATCTACCCACAGACTTATGTTCAGACGGTGAGAGTTAGCCATATTCTGGAGGATATGCATCGGGCTTGTGTTTTAGACTTCAAGGGTAGCTGGGACGCGTGCTTACCTTGGGTAGAATTCGTATATAGCAACAGCTTTCAGTCAAGCATTGGTATGGCACCTTATAAGGCTTTATATAGTAGACCATGCAGATCACTACTGTGTTGGGCAGAGGTTGGTGAACAGAGTTTACTGAGGCCAGACTTGGTTCGTGAGACTACTGAGGCAGTTACTATTATCAGAGATTGGTTACGTACAGCATAAACCAACAGAAGAGCTATGCTGACATATGCAGGAGACCGCTAGAGTTTGAGGTTGGTGATCACGTTTTGCTGAAGGTTTCTCCGATGAAGGGCGTGATGCGTTTCAGCAAGAAAGAGAAGTTAGCTCCGAGATTCATTGGGCCGTTTGAGATTTTGGCCAGAGTTGGAGAGTTAGCCTATCGTTTGGCATTTCCGCCGCAGTTAGACCGAGTTCACAGTGTATTTCATGTTTTTATGTTGAGAAAGTATGAGCGTGATCCTACACATGTGATTGATTGGGAGCCCTTAGAGGTTCAGGGAGATGCCTCGTAAATAGAGCATCCGGTGTGTATTTTGGATCGCGAGGATAAGGTCCTTCGCAGGAAGGTTATTCCATTTGTGAAGGTTCAGTGGAGTCATCAGGATCCTAGTGAGGCTTCTTGGGAGTTAGAGGCGGACGTGAGAGGCCGTTATCCACATTTGTTCTCGGGCTGAGGTATGTGTGGAAATTTCGGGGTAAAATTTTCTTTAAGGAGGGTAGAATGTAGTATCCCGTAAAATTCTTTTATTTTATTTTTCCTATTCTTCCTTATTCATTCATCTGCATCCATACATTATGCATTCATATCATTTTGCATCCTCATCTCATTCTAGCATCAGGTCTTTGTATTCTTTTTTCTGTAGTTACGGTGGTTGGGCGGATGAGTGTGTTGTTGTTGTTTTCTAGGGGGGGGGGGGGCGTAGTGGCTCGGTGATGTGGTTGTTCTCGTTGTTCTTGTAGTAGTTGATATTGTCTTTTGCCCTTGGTGGTGAGATCCCAGGGGATCTCATGATCCCGGGGGAAGCCTTATGTTTTTCCAGTTTTATCAAAATTGTTCGAACGAGATTTATATTCGTTCGAACGAGTTGACATGTCCTCTGGAAAGTTTTTCCTTGGGGTGGTTCGTTCGAACGACTCCCAGTCCTGTTCAAACGAGTTGACCAATCCCTTGAAAATTGGCCCATGATCTCTTAGTCGTTTGAACAACTTCTGGGTCCATTCGAACGGCTTCTGTGTCCATTATGTGAATTTCTTATCCATTCAAACGACTTCCTTTTCGTTCGAACGACTTGGCGGTGGTTTTCCTCTTTTTAGTTTTTATTTTCATTTCTCTTCTTCATTATCATTCTCTCTCTCTCTCTCACTCTCCACTTACCCTCTCCCTCACTCTATCCTTTCTCGATTTCTTAGAGTTTGACGGTCGTTGTTGGGCAGATTCTTCGCCAAATCCTTCGGTGAGAATTTTTCCCTTTTTGCTCTTTGAATTGTGATTCGTGATTCTAGGGTTTTGTGATTGTGGTTTGATTTGGGATTTTGCGCGTTGCTGGTGCCTTGTTGCAGGTGTTGGGTTATGGGGTTGGCGTGTTTATTTCTGCGGGTTGTTCTATTGTTTGTTGGATTTGCAGTTGTTGGAGTTCGAAGTTTATCCTACGGAACTTGAGTCGTTTATCAGGCGAGTGTCCCTTCATTGCTAAATTACTTTACTAGTGTAACTCGCATTGGTTAGGGCATACATATTCGTATTAAGGTGTTTGTGATTAGGTTCTTAATTGCATTATTTCTCAGTTATAGCCAGGATTCAATTATTGTTTTTCCTATCGTTAGGCATGTAGGGCATGTTTTCCTTTTCCTTAATGTGGTCGTGCATTGTGAGGTATTTCTTATGGGTTGCCCTTGGTGGCTGTGTTCTAGTCTGTTGAGACTGATGTTGTTTGATGTTGTGATTGACTATAAGTCGCTGTTTACATCTGTGTTAGGATTGCTTGCCATCCTCTGAGGTAGGTGGTTATCCTATGTACATGTTGGTCAGGTTGGGCGGCTGTGTTGTTTTGATCCTTGGGATCTATTTGCAATGTGGGATTCTCTTATATTCGTTTAGCTTAACGGAATCGGATACATAACAAAGCTCTTCATCGGCTGACCCTCGATAGGACCTAGGATTCCTACATCGGGTTAAAATAGTAGGTGAAGTTTTAGCTGGACACTACCATATCTATTGCCCTTCGGGAGTGTGGGATGGTATGAGACAGTTTCCTTTGGTACCAGTCTTATCCTTGAGGTTGAAATTCCTTGGAATAAGTGTAATAAAGTTCGAACGTTGGCTCCGTGGGCTGTCAAGCCCGGAATACTCTGATCAAGTGATAAATCCTAAGCGTGGTCGAGCTTGCAAACTAATCCTACCTATTGTATCGAACTGAGATTCTCGTTAAGGTTATATTATGCATTAGTGGTTGATCAACCCAATGTTTTTAACTATAATGTCAAGTTCTTTTAAATCATTAATCATTCAACATTTGGACTTAGGGAATCATCCAACATTTAGGATAATTATGGGATTGTCCTAGTCATCTTATCATATCATCATCATGTAATCCTAACATCGCATCATCGCATATATTCCTATTCCTACTCCTAATCTCATTCCTATTCTCTATTCCTCCCTTCTTCGCAGGTTTATTTTGATTACTGTAGCTTTTAACATTTTTATCTCATTCACTTCATCTCTTTCTTTGCACCTGCTATATTAGTATGTTGTTTAGCCTTGTTGGGCAATAGTGAGCTGTGGTTTTGCTCACTCTCACTTTGTCCCCCCTTTCAGAGGCAGAGTAGTTGCTGTTGGCTGAGTGCTCAGCTGTTGGATCCAGTTTTTGGGCTGCTGCAGATCCGTTCTTGTCATTGTACTCATGTGTGATTCTTGCTTTTGTCACTGTGTAGTATTTTGAGACACTACATTTATGTTTTCAGTTGTCGTGTATATATATCTTTGCTTCCGCTATTTTTCTCTTACTCTGATGATATTGCTATAGTCAATGACTGAGCCAGACTTGTCTTTTGGCTCGGTTGTTTGTGGGGGCAAATCGGTTGGATTCCCCGACCTGTACCTTCCGAATGACGGTAATTGTTCTAGCTACCGATCATTGAATTTTTGGGCGTGACACTATGATTCTTTGCCTTTAGAAAACCATCAAACCCATGCATTGTTGTTCCAAACCTAGCATATCACTTTATACATCCTCTGATATATCCATCCTTACCAAAATACCGCCTATTTTCTCTCAAAGATGTTGCACATCTATTTCCTTATACTTCACAATGTCACCTGTAGGAGTACACCTAGCCATTTTTAATTTTATCATTACCTCGACACATGTTACCTTATTTATAATTCTCCTATATTCTCTGGAAGATCTTCAACATTCAATTCAAAATTCAAATTTCATTTGACATTACAATTACTAACATTCAACATTGTATTAGTATATTTTATTCAGACGCACATGTCAAAACATATTCGATAACATTTCTCATTACATACATCAACAACCACGTTCTGATAAACAAATTTATTATATTTTGCCATACAACGTTATTCGATCATTACATTGCTTGCATTGCAAATAAAATTGTCCTCAATGAATCCTAATTGCAACAATATCCTTCTCCCTAACCAACAATTTCACACGAGAGTACATGCTACTAACACGTTTCAGAGGACTCAAAAATTCAAGTCGGTAATGAAACTGTAAATCCTCTTCCACATCCTTTGCCTCTGCCTCGCTTATCCCTTCATAATTCGGTTCCACTAGAACTTCCATTTGAAAATTGGCATACCGATTTCCAAAGTAACGTCTAAAAAATTCCCAATACTTAGCTTAAACGTGACTGAATTCTTCCTTACATACTTGCGCCTTGGTCTTCACCATTTCCTCAAACACCAAAATTTAATTTTATTAAGTAAAGGGTACTTATATAGTATCTGGGTCCAAGTCATTCATGCCCAATATTTATTTATCATTAAGACTTTACACTTTGAAGTCAAATCAATCAACATCAAAATCCGTTCTTGGCCCCACACAAGCAAACTATACTTTGAGATATCTCAAACTAGTCACTCATTTACATTCAACACATTTTACTTCGACATCAAAATAATTCGATCACTTGTTTAGTTCAAACTTCAAGATCGCAAAACTATAAACACAATATGAAATCGAAGAACAAAGTTTATTCATAAAACTATCTGTTATATTTTACATTCAACAATTCACTCCTTTGATTACATTACATCCAGCTACATTTCAATTTGTTACTCGACTTGAAGGCCTAATTGCTATATGCTCCTTTTTACCAGAATTTGACATTGCCTCCGGCAAAAAGGCAATGATATCCTAAGAAACTCAATGAATCTCAGGTCATGGAACTTCTAAATAGAGATGCCTCTGCAGAAGAACAGTAGCAGAAAATTACAAGAAATTTTTTGGAGTCGACAAAATCACAGGACGCTAAGCCTACCTTTACATCATCATCTTCAATATGAACAATAGCCCCTTCTTTAAATGGTTGATGAACTCCAACACCTTCTACAATAGCAACTGACACTAGCTCCAGCAGATACCCTACATGAAAACGCTCTCTAACTCTACCTCCATCAAATCTCCCCACCATGATGACAGCCGGTACAAGGTTAAACAACGAGTAACATTTTACCTATGTATAGTCATCACGGTAACCATCTATATACTCAAACTACTTACTACGCCACACTTGGGGCGATATCTTTCCCAAACACCACCGTACAAATTCCTATTTAAACCATCTATTTATAACCTCCACTTCTAATTATAAAGTCCAATGACCCGCATTAAATGCTCTTTGGGAAAAACATGACCAAATTCACTTGACTTTGACCTAGGATATGACAACATAAAGACTTGTGTGAACATTCGACATCCTCTTCAGCTTTTAATTTTTTTCTCGACACGACCACAAGAACTTATATCGAGAATGGGCGATTGTAGTAGCATATTTTCCATATTCGACAAGGGTAAGCCAGTATAACATAGTCAAAGACAGTTTATCATTCGTGAAGATGCCACGTCTACAACATCAAGTCCTCGACCTACTAAAAGTAACCGTTGCGCCTGGTCAAGAAAGATCTATTAGAGATCTATGAAGTTTGCCCACTACTCCCAGAATTGGAGACTATTTCTTCTTTTTGTAAACTGCCTGTATCTACTATAATTATAAGTAGAAAATAAATTATTCAAATCCGCAACTTTACCATTAATTCATTATTACTTTACTATCATACAACAAACTGTAAAAACTAGCAACCTATTAGATTTTACATTAAAATCCCCCTCGAGGTCAATGTTTTTCTCAGCCTTTATTGAGTTTCCACGTAAAATCTTATTCGTTTTAGTTTATTATTACATTATCCTTACAAAAAGTATTGGCGAAGATTATCCTTTGGAAAAATACACCATTACAGCTCCCATTCAGCTTCCTATCGTTCTACCTCCATCCCAGCCTTTTGTTCATATTCTGAGATCCTCAAGAGAAAGTCTTTCAACTATTTCTTCAGATTACCATCTTTATTTAGTTGAAGGAGAATTATATGCACCATCCGAAGGTTTTGAGACCGACGGGAAGGTGTAACTATTTTACATAATTAATCGTTCTATCTACGGTCTTAAATAGGTGTCTAGGCAGTGGTACCTACAGTTTCATGAGGTGGTTTTGAACCACAGTTTTGTTGAACGCAAAATGGATTGTTGTATACATAGGTCAAACAGAGTAGGAGACGTTTTATATTTTAAAGATTGGCTTATAGGAGATCAGATGAGCTCATAGTTTTGGGTTATTCTAACTCAAATTTTATAGGGGACAAAGATGACAAGAAGTCTACTTATCGTTATGTTTTTATGGTTGCTCATGGCACTATCTCGTAGAGAGGTGTCAAGCAATCTCTTGTAGGTTCCTCGAATATGGAAGCGGAGTATGTGGCTTGTTATGAGGCTTCCCGGCAGGCTGTTTGGCTCAAGTAGTTTATTTATGAGTTGAAGGTAGTTGATTCAATTTCTATACGTTTCGAGTATTTTGCGACAATGAGATTGTCGCCAAGTATGTTAAGAATGATAACGTAACTATGGATAACAAGTATATTGACATTAAGTATCACGTTGTCATTGATAAAATATATAAATAAATTATCGAAATTTATTATTTGTTGACACTGGAGATGATTGATGATTTACTTACTAAGGGAGTACCGATATCAGCTTTTACAGGATATGTTACGTGTATGCGATTGCTGAAGTCTCTTTGTGAACCGTTCTTGTAAGTGGGAGTAGTTATTAATTTATTTTATTTATTATTACTGTATTAGGAATCTTTATCCCTGTGGGAGTTGTTCCCGATTGTTATTTTTGTTGACATTCAGTTTTGATTTTGACTATTTAGCTGCTATTATATTTATATTTATTATTATATGTGTACATATTAAGTTTTAATTAATTATAGTTATGTAATAACAATAAAGTTGTAGATACGAGTTAATTTATAATATGGCGGTTATCTTAGTATTAAGTTCTTATAGAGAATACTGAAAGGTTTCTCAAGTTTGCTTAGGCTGGATATGGGTGGGAACTACATCCTTTGGCCTTCATTTTAGTATGAGTGATGGTTTTTGCATGACAGTTTGTCCAGTATTGAAATAACATGTGTCTGGTAAACACATGTTATAGGGCACTAATACAAATGTACCAACACATCATTAAGGTGTGTATTTGTCATTTACATGCTAAAATCCACTAGTAAAGAAATTCTACTTAAAAATTATTGAGGTTGCTAGCCCGACGTCAATGCTAAGAATTAGGCATGTGCTCAAAGGCCTGACCAAAATTGTCCGTGAACTATGTTTGTCGTCTTTTTAGTCGTAGAGTGACAATCAAGTTTGATGTATCATTATCTTTGTCAAATTATCATGTGTGGCTTTTAAAATATAGGATGACCATCTACATTTCATAAAATTGTGAATCAGGCTAAAAACTTTTTTTTAAAAAGTGTCAGGTGGGAGATTATTGGATTTTCCATCTATACTGGCATAACTCAATGTTTTTTCTTCTAGTTTCACGGGCACACATGTTAACAGTTTGTATAGATGTTATTGACAATACCTAATTGTTACACCAAGTTAGGGTTGGTGGGACATAGGTTTACCCTTTATTAGGGTTGGAGGGTATAATGGGAAGAATACTTAAACCCTTTAAAGTTAAATAGAGGGAAAGTCCCTCTTGGAGGCTACAACACAGAAAACCATCCCATTAAGGTCTGTAACCAATTTAAGGGAAGACTCCACTCAAACTCTGGAGGATTGTTAAAGCAGGAGAAGTGGTTAGTATTAATCTTTACATCTTTAGTTAATTAGTTATTGTAATTGTAGAAAATCTCTACAACAACCACTAAAGAAAGCTTCAACCCTGCAATGAACCTTCCTAACTTACAACTTCAGCAACTTGCGATAGGTAACCATTTGAACAAAAAAATAAGCATGATTCTCGGGAAGAACTATATTTTTTCAAATATTTCTTTGACAAAAAAGTGAAAGCCAATTTCATTAATCGAGCCATAGTTAAGAACCATAACAAACCTCAAGTAAATATAACACCGAAGAGAGGGCATTACTCCACATTCATAAATAATAGAGTTGTTATGGAAATGGTGGAAAATGTAGAAGAAGATGGGACTGAATCAGATTCAAGTGGTATAATGACGCAACAAGAGCATGAAAAACAAAAACAAACAGGTTAGACCTAAAAGATGACAACAATGGTAGTGAGAGTTTGGAAGTTAACAAGGAGATTGGGCATATCTTGTGTCTTAAGACTCCAGTAACATGTCCTGAGGAATTAAGATGTCCAGCCTACAACTCACAAAAGTTGGGGATTCTTTCTGTCTATTCCTTCTTTCGCAAGAGGTAAAACAAAATTTATCTTCATGCCTTAATCCACAATCGAATTAGAGATTATCCTAATTGAAGAAATTGAATGAAGAACACAATTTGGTGGGTAAAACTTCCCAAAAGAGAGCTTCACAATTGCTCAAAATTGATTATACCTCTCTCGATCTTTCTTGATCTCTGGATCCTTTTATATTACTTAGCCTTGCCCTTTTAAAGGTTACAAGTTTTCTAGTTACAACATAGGACAAAAATGCCCTTAAAATGACCTAAAAATAACATAAGTTATGGCTCTGTTCAAATAGAACAATTCTTTGTTCAAGCATAAGACTTCGAACAAAGTCTATTCAAATAAAGTCAAAGGCCTATTCGAATAGATTACTCAGAACTAGTTTTGCTCGAATAAAACAAATGTAAATTCAAACAGACTTCATCTTTTGCCTCTTTGTAAGGGGATTAATGTATATATCCCTCTGGATCATGGCTCCAGATATTGTAGAAAGAAAAATGATTATTAAGGCTAACCAGAGAAGTCTACTAAGAGTAATAAATTTAGTGAACAATACCTTATGGGAAATTTTGTGGGGAAAAGGCTTGCTTACCCATTTGTAAAGGATTTCCTTACCAAGATTTGGTAGTTGAAGAGTGACTTTGAAATGACCTTACAAGATTTAAATATGTTCATTTTCAAGTTTGTTTATCCTAAAGAATGAGAGAAGGTGTTGGAGTTGGGGGTTCATCATATTTTAAGTAGAGCCTTTTGGGTTAGAGAATGGAAATTAATCTTTCATTGAAATGGAGCCAATTAACTTTGAGACTCTTCCTATTTGGGTGACCATTAGAAATATCTCTCATCATATGAGGTTTATTGAAGGACTCCAAAGAATTCATAATACATTGGGGAAGCCTTTATATCCGGATAGGTTTACTAAAGAATACCTAACTACTTCATCTTATACTGGAGTTTGTACTAAAATTTATGCCAATAGTGAATGACCACAATCTGTCCAAGTAATTTATGAAGAAGACAAAGCTACAAATGTGCAGTTTGAGTATTTATGGAGACCCACTAAGTGTTCTCATTGTGTTTAATATATTTGGACATGACGACTCTAGTTGTGAGAAAGTTAAAACTGTTAATGATAATGTTGCGGGAAAGGCAAACCCAAATTGGAGAGGAAATCATAACCAAGTTGACGAGGAGGGATTCATTTTCCCTATTAGTAAAAAAAAGTGGCAAAACCAGTTGAACAGACTAATAAGTTTGCATCTTTAAATCAGGAAGAAGACCAAGAAGGTGAGGTAGGGATAACCGTGTCTAATTAACCAAAGTGATGCTTCTAACAATAAGGTTATGGCTAGTGAAGATAATCTGTCAAGGAAAAGTAAAGAAATTTGTGTTGCTCAACAACAAACTCAACAACAACAACTCCAAACTCAACATCTACAAGGAAGAGGTATAAATTAGGTTAGGAGTAACCAGAATAATGGAGTAGAGACTTATAAGAATGTTCCAAAGAATAAGACAGGGAGTAATAGAGTTATAATAACAAGAGGTAGCAATCAGGGTAGCGATACCAAGAATGATAAGAAAGAGAAAAACTACTACAAGGTGCCGCCATCAAAGGAGAAGTATACAATGACTTTGGAAGAGCATGCTACTAGAAATAAAATAAATAATTAACCCAATAAGGGTAATAGGGGAGGAAGGAGCACTAGGAGGTTTTAAATTAGTATAACTTTAAGTGAGAGAGTGTGTGGGACAACAAACATCTACACCTTCAAATGGAGTCTAATTTTATTAAGAGTGAGGGAGTTTAATTTGCTAGCTTGTTATGTTTTTATTGCAAGTTTGTGTGGTTAAAGGAGTTGCCAAACTAAGAGTGGGGTTCTTAGTTTTGGCTTGAAGGGAGTGAGTGGTACTACTAAGGAGGAGGCCTTTTTGTGGGTTATCTTTTACTAGGTAATGAGCCAGTGCTACGCACAGATGGTTAAGATCATATTGGTATCTGATAAGTAATAACTACATAATTGAGGAAAACCATATAGATTCTCAATCAACATCGAATAGATTTTGAATTACTACATGGAATTACAGCTGAAGATTTTTTCTAAAGCTAATAAACTTGTGGCTCGGAACAATTAAAAAAATTGTTTGGCACTATTTTGTGCTACATATTTCCAAGTAAAGTTCTAGCAAGAATAAACAAAAGCTCATTTGTATAGCAGAAAAATTATATTCACCCTATTTCATAAAGTTCCACATTATATTCAAGAATAGTCGCAAATGCTAAAGCATACATAGTCTACATTACTATCAAAAGACCTAATTTTATTCTTGTTTGTTGTCATTGAGATAAGCATGTGGTTTTGCATTTCAAGTTTACTCTGGTGATTCTTAACTAATACTTCCACTTCAGCGTCCTGACCTTTTTATGCTTGCAGATGGTTGAACTTATCCATCATTCTTTGGAGGATGAATCAAAATTGGAAGAACACCCAAATTTAAAGATAAACTAATTTGCAAAATCAAACTCAAGATATTATAATATTTCGAAAATGAAATTGATGTTTTGAGAGAAAATAAAACTATATCTTTTCACTCTTCTAATTTACCTCAAACTGATATCTAATCCAACTCCTCGCATTATCCTTAAGTTCCCATTCCTGAATGGAAAAATGATATATTTATATGCCAATACCTCTTTAAGATCACATTAGTACTTCAAACCCCTTAAGAAGAAGAAAAAAATTACAATTTAAATCCTAGTAGTTGTTAGATCTAAAAACCCTACAAAACTACCTTTGGAGAAATTATTTTAAAGTAATTATACTCGAGGGGGTACTTATCTATATTTACACCTCAACAATATGAAATAATTATCATTTATCAACTAATGTATAGTAATACACGAAACAGCGATTAAACTATGAAGAACATGTAAAAATCAATGAGAGCAATGGGCATTAAAGCTTCTCTTCCTTTCTTCTTATTAAAGATTCAAGTATAACTTTCTAGCTATGATTCATTGCAAAAAGCCCAATTGCCAATTTTCATTCGAAAGACTACCTGAATATCATTAAGCTTAACCTTGATTAAAATAAAAGAATAAGCTGTAAGAAGACTACCAAAATCTCCATATTCCTATGCAGCTTTATATTCGCTAGTACGTAGGCAAATGGATCAAAGTCCAATGGCCTAGAAAGTAAAAATATGAGAACATTCAGTATTAAGAGTTCTGCTCAATAAGAAAGATGTGATTCCATCACGATGCTTTTAAGTTCTTAATATTTATGTAGACACTTGAGTTTAGCAAGTGTTGAAAAGATGCAAGCTTAAGTACCAGTTGTAGTTTTTAAAAATCCATATTCAGCAAGTTCTGAAGCAATAAATAACAATAGTAACCACATACTAAAAACTATGGCTTTTGCATGAAGATCATAAACCTAGAAAACCAAGGTTCACATTCTGGATACTATTATCAATTTAACAATAATAAATGGATGTCTATTATAAAGCTAATGATGAGGAAATACTTTACATTCATATGCAAATAGTCAGCTCTAGAAAAAGAGTAACATAAAGCTATAATCCAAACCTAGATTTTTTTTTTGTGCTTCATTATCGTCTTTGCAAAGGGAGGAAACTGGGATTTAGCTATGCATAAGCAGCATAACAACCAATATCAAAATTAGATTACACTAAGTAGACAAAGTGCAAGTATGAAAAAGGAAATCTGGAGAAAATGACCAATATTAGAGTTATTCATCCAATTAAGAGAGAGTATTCAATAATATTAAGATAAAGATTAAGAAGTATTCATAATATTGGTCGACACATTTTAGACAGTTATGGAAGGCACAAAGTTTGAAGTGAAGGAAAATATCGATTCTCCAATTGAAAATTGGAGTTACTTTTAATAGAGAAGACATTCAATAAATAGAGTGACGACATGAGTTTTCTGTTTATATGTAATGGCAATTATAGGATTCCAAAACTATTTATAGGATTTTAGGAAGAGTTAGAATTGCTGGTTGTTGCAAGTAATGTTGTAGTAGAATAATTTGTTTTCTCTTTTGTACTCTAAATCTTCTCCTCCCTCCATAATGAGTTAACCTATATTATGAATCTTTGTGAATTCGAATCACCATCTCTTGAGATACCTAGGAGATACCTTAAGCGCTCTCCCACATTTGAGCTAAAGATCCAGCATTATAATATACCTAGAACGTGAACAATAGGTAAGTCGTCGAAAAAGGTTGGTAAACAACTTTACGAGATCAAGTCCTTAGCATTAAAAGAAATGTGGGCCTGTAAATCTTATGTAAAGCAGAAATTGGAAGCCTAAATGGCATTGAAGATCATCAAATGTTCTTTCTCAAAAAGGAGGTATAGCACTAAGAACAATGTTAAAGATGACCCCAACACTCAAAATATGTGTAGCCGGGTTGTAAGCCTCAGTCGGATACCTCATAAGCTATATAAAATTGACTTTCAACAATCATAGTCAAACTTTTCCCTATTAAATCAAACTCATGCAATTGAATAATCTATCAAATATAAAAATTTAGGGATTACTTGATTCAATGAGGGCCACAACTAATATATACCACTTCAAATCGCAAGAAAGGCGCTTTTAAGGTTAAAAACATAAGCTCATCTCTATATTGTAGAAATTGCCTGATTATTGAGAAAGTCTCTATAATAATCGAATAAGACAATCCTAATATATTGATTTTAGACAATGCAAAAATGTAAAAAAAAAAAAAAGTAAACCCAAGTTAAAGGCATTCACCACCATGTGATCAAAGAACTTTCCCTAAACTTTAAAGATTGTATAGCCTGGAAGAACAGTAACTGATTTCACTTTATATTCTTTGTAGTTCACAAGGTCTCACAACTTCATGTTAAGATGACTAAATTCTCGTATCCTATTACCCTAAATCCTTTAACTTTACGAATTAAGGAAATTCGAAATGAAATTCCAACCCAAAAACGAAAAAACAAAGATATTCATCAACTCAACATAATAAATAAAGACATATTTTACTCACACCTAAAAAGTTTTGCATTGCCTCATTTAGTGTATCAATGGACTTAAGATTCCCTACGATCAATTTGGTGCAGGAAATTTTTGACAGAAACCTAGAACCTCATAATTTTGGCCTTGATACACCAAATTCATGTATGGATCAATTCAAGAATTTCTTTCCAGGACTCGACTGATTGTAACTTTTGCAGGAATTGATTGCTGATTTAGATCATTCGATTTTCTACCAATTTTGCTTCTTCAAACCATTAAAAAATCATTTGTTTCGATCTTGATGAATAAGTTATTCAACCTATTTTTGAGAGGTTAAAATGAAATGTTTTAGCTAGTGAAAGAGGAAGGAGTACCTAGTTTTATGGAGATTAAAAAAGATATAGAGGGTTCTCTTATCCTTAATTTCTTTGTGTTTGTAGAGATAGTACCGTACCTACCAGGTGATTCAATATTTATTTCTAAAAGCAAAAATTGATTAACTAATTCGACCTACAAAAACAAAAACATCTAAAAAATTGTTTTTCACAAAAGAAGTAAGTATGAAACTGATTACCTGATCTTGAGTTGCTAGAAAAAGCTTAATGTTACAAGATATTACTGTTGAAGAAGAATCTTCAATACTCTTCTTCAATAATTTATACCTAATTCCTGGATCGTTATTCACCGAATGTTAAAATGTACAATTAGCTATCTTGTATAAATAAAACCCGCAAAAATTCAAAAAAAAATCAAACCATGAAGAACACATATATAGTAAGCATTAGCAGCCACTTTTCTCCATAATATATAATATATTGAAAAACACTTTTGCAAAGAGAATAAATAAGACAGATTAAAGTTCAACCCTTTGCTCCACCAACAATCATGCATTATCCAGCCTAAGATTTTAATCCAAGAAAATTACATAATTAATGGAAGAAAATAAACATACAATAAGGGTTCATAAATTGAATTGGGCCTCGAATCATTCAATTGAAGAGTGAAAGAGAGATTACCTAATGAAGAAGAAAACATGAGAGATTCTTTCAGATTAAGCAGATACGGTTTCGTTGCAACTTTCTATTGAATTGAGCTTTAGGTATTTTATTTTAACTGAAGAAGAGATGGGGGGTTTAATACTTACGTGCAATGGGGTTTAAAAACTGATGAGTAAATTCTTAGACTAACCATAATGAGCATTAAGGTGATAGCTTTAGTGGGAGAGAAAGAGATACTACTGAAGAAACATTTCAGGAATGAGAAATTGGAGGTTTCTTAATTATGTCTGCGTTTCGGCAAAGTTTTTGCATTGTATCAATTGTAATAATAAATTACCAATGATGTGTGGGCGTATATAAAATTCCATAACATAGTTAATAATTTTAAAAGCAATTAGAGTAGAAAATACCAGATATAGAGTAAAATTAGTTATTTGATAAAAAGAAACTTCATGATCAGTCTCAGACTTGTGTTGTAGAATATTGAGAACATATACTATATGTCTTGTAATTATTAGCCGATTGCAATAAATGAAATGTACATCCAGTAATTCAAGCGAAAAATCTCAATAAGGATATATCTTAAGCATTGTCTAAGATCAAGTAAAACTAAAACTCAATAGTGCCGAAATACCATCCATGGTGCATATCTGACTACTATTTAGCTACTTTGTATTTAATTAGTTCAGGTTACCTTTTCTTACTCTTCAATTACTCTTTAAGACTACTTTATGCCTTATGGGTTCTATTGGAAAATTGATTATGTGATTAATAAGGTTCTAAATATATTTATCTCATTGTGCAACACTACATCTTCTGAGAATAATACTATAGAGATGGTAGTGAAACATTAATTATATGAAGAAATGCAGAGTTGCTTATGTAGGTTGGGTTCGTTAAGTTTGCCTTCAGAAGAATAGATGAAGCGTTGAATGCTTTTCAACGAATGCCATTGAGAATAATTTCCAACCTTGGATGTTTTATATTGATCACGGATTATAGTGGTTGAATGAAATAAGTTACATGTCTAAAACATATTTTTGTAATATATGTGCAATGTTTCTCGATTTTATTTTTTCTAAGAAAATAAAGAAATTGATTAAAAACTCATTTTATTACACTATTGAAACCAAGGGTAATAAAAATTCAAACCTGGATTATTTTCCCCTATACACTTTCTCTTTCCTGGCAAAATTGGTGTGTGCACATGTGGGTTTTAAAGATTCAAACCTGGATTGTTTTCCCTAAGTCACTTTCTTTTTCCTAGCAAAATAGGTGTGTACACATGTGGACCTCTTTTTCGGTTTCCTCGAACTTGAGTTCTTTTGTTAAGATCTTTTTCAAAGACGATTTTCAAAATGTAGATTTCTAATATCCGATATATGATGGTTCAGGAAATTTTCATCATCAATAACGGGTGACTAGAGAGAGGATATTGATCTATAAGTAAGAAGACACTTTTATTCATTCAGCAACTTTGTCCATCTAGGTTTGCTTAGAAGCTTAATTAATAATAGAAAATCTTATTGTTTAATCCTTTCTTTGTGCAAAAAGTGATCACATTACTTAATCCTTTCTTTTAGCAAGAAGTGTAATATCTTAAATTTTATAGCTTTACTCCGGGAGCTTTTAGATAATCTACCAAACCATAGTGAACATAACATAATGACAACTATTATAATCAAATGAGATTAACTCAAAGGTCACATGAATTATAACTACATACTAACCTATTTGTGTGCCTAAGGCCCATTAGTTTAGTACTATGATCGTTAAACTAAATTGCAATAACATGACGAAGAAGAAGAAGAAGAAGAAGAAGAAGAAGAAGAAGAAGAAGAAGAAGAAGACTACTCTATATGTTATCAACAATTTCACAGAAACCAAAAATTAAACGGCCATATACCCAAAAAACAATAATGAAAGAAAGAAAAAGGAAAAATAACAATATGAAAACACTACTGATGTATGACAAAAGTTTGCAGCAATAATCCCAAAATAAAATCATAGAGAATAGAATTGGCGTACCTGAGTTAATTGAAGGCCCAAATTTAGTTTTGATGCACCATCTGCCATATTTGATATGGAAATTTATGCTTCAAAGTTCAAACAATGCTATAGACATAATCGATGAAAAGGATACATCATTCTTACAATTGCTGCAGATGGAGTGTGGACAGTTAAAATATAAAATTCAATGTATTTGCTAGAAGAACGATGATCAACAACCAGAAATCATTGAACAAAGAAACTGACATAAAAGTTAGATTAGATAATGTGAAAAGCAATACCAATTCAAAAAAAGAATGTACCTTTGATTTATGCACTTCCACCATTAAATCGAGTTTCCAAAATTACAAACTAAGGTGAATTTAATCAAGCCAGTAGAAGCTGATCATACACGCTCCTTGTGAATGAATATGCTATGTATATCCTTGGCCAACAACAACTGTAATAGCTTAATTTCGTATCTTGAACTTAGCCTTGCACCAAGGATATTCAGAGCGTCTAGATGGATAATAAATGAATGCTAGCACAAAGTTTAGCGTGGAAAACCTTTGAATAGGTTAAAAACCATGACCTCTCTTGAGGATTTAGAAATATATAAGTTTATTGATAGCTGTTATATATTACAAGAGATACTCTGAGTAATTTTGTATAGAGTTTGAGTGAGTATTCCTCTGTCCTCCGTCCTCCATCCTCTCATCTCAGATTCTTTGGTCTTATTTATAGGTCTTATAATATGATCGTTTGAGGACCATTATTATCCTTAATGATAGACGTTACAATATGTATTTGATAATCTTTAATTTGATTGTGTAACGTTATGATCTTTACTGTTTTGTCAAGGCTTAATTGATGATAGTGCATTTGCTTAACTCGAACTGTTGATGTAGAGTTCGAAAGTGATGACTTGAACTCTGTAATTGTAATATGTCTTTAATAGTGCCACGTGCTATTTTGACAAGGTTGAGTGGTCGTATGATGTTCAAAGATGAAGCATAAGTCCGAAATATAGAATAAGCCGTTAAAACTGCCCCTTCTCAGTCAATAGTACAAGAACATTGTGGGCGAGTGGTATTGGTTGAGAAGCTTTATTTAATTTTGCAATCAATATCTATGAATCATTTCCAAAGCATCTTAATAAATATTTGTTTGTGGCTTTTGGGTTTTCTAGAACCAATCATTTTAGTCAATTTTGCTATATGGGAAATCTACCTGACGTTTAGAATTTGGAAAGTTGGCTTTAATGCAGACCTTAGTATAAAGAGCACTCTGATTGGTGTGTGATGAACCAAGTCCTCTTCCCTAAACGGTTTCTTCTGTGTTCTGGTTTCTGTACTTAAAATTTTCTGACGGTTGAGATTATGGTAATGACAAGGTAACAGTCTCGGGAGGCTAGGATTCGAAGGAAGATAGAAAAATTTTGTGTCAGATATTTTGGTTACCAATCTTTCTACCTGCCGACGCCAATTTTGGTGTCTCCAACATTTTACGGGATTTCCTTTGAGGAGGTGTTGAAGGCAGAAGATGACCATTTCCAAATGGTGCATTTTTACTATCGGTTGACATTGGAGGCGATGCGTCAAAATAGGCTGCGGCTGCTGGCAGAGGGGGCTATTGCAATTGAAGATGAAGCAGCAGGCGTTCGTCTGAGGGAGTCTCATCGATATCCTACTAGTGAGTAAGTCATGTCTAAGAAATAGGGCCATTCATCCTTCTCTGTCATTGGGGGGGGGGGGGTTATGGTGGAAGAGACGGTGGTGGAGAAAGTTTTTCTTCCAAGGACCCATAAATATTGGCCCTGAAGAAGATCCTTCTACTAGTGTCGTAATTCTTCAGTGATTTCCAGTTCTACTATTTCCTGTCCCATTCCTGTTGAGGATCAGAGTCTAGAAGTTGCTTTAATTTTGCATCTTCTTCCTCGTTGGCTACTGAGGAGTGTTTCAAGCTATAATTTGATATAACTTATAAAGTAATCTATGAATTATCTGGAACACTTGTTATCTATAAAGTAATCTGTATGAAAGTTATCAAATTAATGAAATGTCATCGTTCTGCTATTTTGATGCTGTGTTTCAGACTTCTTAGCTTATATATGTAGCTTTCTATTCCAAAATAAAAGTCTATAAATATGTAGGTATGAGGAACATTAGTTTGTCAAGGGGTATTGCTTGACAAATCGAACTGCAAAGATCTCAGTGTGTATATTTGTAAAGGGCAGTTGAAGTTAAAGTTTAAAAAATTATAGGAGTTTAAAAATGGAAAGAGGTCGTATAGGAGAGTAAGTAAATAATTGGCTTAAAATGATTGGGTGGTTGTAAAGGTATGTTTATGTCTGCGAGCTACTGATTTGAACTGACTGGAAAATGTCTGGCCATATGGGAGTAATTGATATCTTCATGTAGGTGTTACTGCTAGATATGCTTGATTTGTAAGTTGCGATCGCCATATCTGTACACTTCAAATCTGAGAAGATATGTCATAACATGGAAAGTATAACCTGTCATAATATTTTCTGGTTTCTCCTGATATTTGCGTTTCCAAAAATTTGTACAATATATCTTTCAACAAACTCTGCGGGGCATCTTAGATTTTTAGAGATCTTTATCTTATCTATATAAAGAAGTGATCCTTGGTTGTTATATCATGTATCTTCTGTTGGAGGTAATTTGTTGCTGAGGTAGAGTGAGCAACTATGGTAAGGACGAGCTCTTAGCGTGTGTGTCATGTAGTAGAAGGTAGGTTCCATATCAAGGTCGCTGAGCTTCGTGAATAATACTTTCGTCATTTGCCTTATGATGTTGTGCTACCCAAATGGTCGTTAAAATTAGATGGTTTAGATGATGAAGGTAGGCGTGCAGAGGTTGATCAATTTTTCTGGTGTGATGTGTTTCATGAGTTGCTGTTGGATGCAATTTTACGAGAAGAGGCTGTTTAAGATATTGCACGTAATAAGCTTGCTGAAGAAGATGAGAGAGTAGCAAGAAGGGAGATAATACCATGCGGTATGGTAAATCATCCGGGATGTTTTAAATGTAACTATATGTGACTATTATTTCAAACTGTGAGGGGTCAAAAATGAATAAGTAATCTATTTTCAATATTTTATTTTGGTACTCTATTAAATGTAGATTGAGGCATGTTGATGTTGCAAACTGAAATAAATAAGAATAAAGTATTCTATTTTACTGTTTGTATGACAGATTTATGGATGATAGCTGTGTAATTTTAACAATTGTGTAGATATTTTCAAAATTTAAATATTAAGTTATTTTAGGAATGCCATACGATCTTGGTATAGTATAAAAGTAAGGTGAATGGTCGTGAATATTGCTTTGGGAAGGAGGGGCAATTCTTTTTAATAGCAGATAATAGAGACAGACGTAATGACAATAGATGTTATCACAGAAGTCATAATGATGGTGTTAGGCGAAAAGATGTGAATGTGGAGACAGTAGGGGTGACTAATACATGTCTGAAGGAGCCATCACTTCATAAATCGAGGAAGAGTATAAAAACTTATATTTCTATCCCTCATAAATTGTCTACAATTATAGAGAGAGAGAAAGTGGTGTAACCCATATCTCTGTAGAGAAGAGACACTTCATTTCTGAGTGTGATTTATTAGGGAAGGTTGCATCTATTGAGAAAAAATTGTTGGATAAACGACAGGAGCAGTCAATCTCTATGAAATGTTTGGGTAAAGCTAAAGATTGTGATCATTCGAGTATAGGTTAGTGATAGATGCTTCTATTTTGTTTCTGTATGCTGTAATCTATATTTGATATTGTATGTTCGTCACTTTGATTTAGGAAGAACAAAGTTGAGAATGTAAAGGTTTTGAGTAATTGCTTGTAATGTTCTGTAGTACACAAGCTTTAGGTAGATGAACAGACTACAGAGAGATAAAATGCTTTTTGGAGAAGAAGAGGAAAAATTAAAATGATTGTCAGCTTGTTTTGGAAAATTCAAAAATAAATGTGTTGACTGGGTAGAAACTTGGGTGGGGTTGTTTTTACAGTGTGTAGGGTGTAGTATGTAATGTAGAGATAATGATAAAATATTTTATGTATCTGTAGGTCCCGTATACGTTCAAAACCTATAAATCCTATGAGTAAATTTGTAGTAGTATCAAGTGCAAAGGAAACATCATCGTCAGGGAGGGAGGATGATTGTAATGTAATGGAAGATACTGTAGATAAGATAGACGTTACTGTAGGTGTAAAAGTTGGGGAATCAAGTAAAATAGATAAAGTTTTAGAAAAAGAGGATACAAAAGAGAAAAATAAATTGTTTTTCATATATATGACTGGCCAAGGTCGCTGGTTTAGGGCTTATATCCCAGGGAAAGGGGAGGATGCGGTATACTATCAAGTCCCTTATTTGGATAAGTGGAAAATAGAGAAATAGATTAGTGAGGATGCTGAAATTTCGTACTATAATGGTGTTGGGTTGGCAGGTCCGAATGATGTGCTTTTATGTTATCTGAATTAGGTCGTTTATGGTCTTTGAATTCCTCTGACCTTCTTTCTGAAAGGGGTTATGAATGCATTACAGTGTTGCCCTGCCCAACTAAATGGGAATGTGTATGAGATGATAAGAGTATGTGAGGCTCTGAATAAAAAATAGAGAAGGGAAGGGACTACTAAGCAGTTTGAAGCAGATGACATCCTGAAATTTTATAAATAGAAGTTCGTCAAAGGTCATAATAGTGGTTACCTGTATAGTGATTCTTCTAGGCCAAATTTTTTTAACTTTGAATCTACGGGTAAACCTCAGAATGGCCACCTTGTATGGGTAGTGGGCAACTATATACAGGTTCCAGATGAACCAGCGCTCGTCCTAAACCATAAATATTTTAATTCGAGTAAGTAACATTTATCAACTTCGACCAACTATCAGCATGTCTTCGAGCTGCTAAACATTATCCTAATTTTATTTATTTATCAGGTCTCAATCCTACATCAGCTCTTGATAATACTAGCTTGTTCAATTGCATATCTCGTGAGCAGGTCGAGTTAAAACAAGTACTTGGTAAGCTAGGTATCCAAAGAGATAAGAGGGTAGATTCCATAGTGCCCAAAGTTAAGCGAGCTCACAAGAATTGAGCTATGACGGATAAGAAATCCCGTTTTACTGCTGATGATATCACTAGTCTTCCTACACCTATACCAGAAAATACAAACATAAAATGATCTACTCGGAGGTCAAGAAAACCAGCTCCGAAAACTATGCCTACTACTGTAGTGGTGATCTCAGACAAAGAGATCGCTAAACCTGTTACTGGAGATGTGGTAGAGGGGCTGAAAGTGAGTGAAGTTACTCCTTCAGAGGCAGAGAAGAGTTTGTTAAAAAGAAAACAACACGAGGATGAGGGTAGTGCTTGAAGAAATGCCAAGGCTGCGACCAAGATGAGAGAGTTGGAGCAATAATACTGAACGATGGCGAGAACCAATCAGCAGCAGCTCGATGAGGTGTATCAAGAGCAAAATTTTATAGTATGTATTTAAATCTTTGATGTACTGTATTAAGAATATGATACATTGTTCTCAACTTGTGTTTTTTTGTATTGATAGCTCTCGATGCTGATGAAGGGGGCAATGAAGTTCATTGAAAAGAGGAGCCAGGAGTTTTAAAATCTTACTTTGATGTTGGATGCTCAATTGGCTTGGACGGAGGAGCTCAAAACCGAGCTCGGGATTGAAAAAATGAAGAGGGCTGAAGATGCCAAAGCTGCTGAAGAGCGGTATACATTGCTGTCTGAGCATGATGATATTATGTCACGATCATGTGAGGAAATGCGGGTGGATATAAATTATTTTATCCAATCTTTTTATAGTTATGGGTTGACTGTTGCTGAAGTTGAATTGGGATGAACTGGCAAATATGATGAGATAGTCTTCCCTTCGAATGTAAAGGACGAAGAGGTGGCTGATACGACTGGTCCAGCAAATATATCTACTTCACCCACTGAGCCAGTTCTAGCTGCTGATAAGACATTGGATCCTTCATCTGAGGTAGAAATTAGCAAGAATCTTTAATTACTCTGTAGTATTCTATGTTGAACTATTATGTTCATTTGATTTTGATGGGATTGTACTCTGTATGGTCGTAAAACAGCCAAGTTTGATAGACGCTTTTTAACATGTTGTCCTTGAATGTTTGTATGATAACAAGATATTTGTAATCTGTTTTGGAGGTAGATCGATCGAGAAAAACTATTTTTGACCTACAGAGATCATTGGGTAGAGCGAGGGACTCGGTGGCTCGTGTTCAACAAGTATAAAATAAAACTGAGTATGAGGGAAAGCATTTTGAATTTAACTCAGAGAAAAACTTTAAAAAAAATTATGACTTCTAGTATAGATATGCTAAGATAAAAATATATAGGGATAAGGTGTTAAGAAAGGAAGAGGAAAGTGGGGTGTTAGTTCAAAAACTGAAAGAGTTGACCTATTTTATCGACCCCAGTGATAAGGCTAGGTGTCAAAGTTTATTGATAGCTCTGACATTATATATTGAGGTCGAAGTAGATAGTGAATGGGGTTTAAAAGAAGCTTATATAGAGCTTTTGAAGGAAAATGGTGTAGTACCTGACCCAGTTCGAGTAATGTTTTTAGCTCAAGAAGTACAAAATCGTCATAATGTAGATGCAAAAAAATGTTCTGCGTGAGCTGGGGTATCCATTTTATGGGGTGATATAGAACCTTTACCTAATATTTTTGGCTTTATGTAGGACCGAAGGGCAATAAGGATTGTGCTTTTCAAGATTAGGAAAGAGCAAATGGAGGTTTAATAGAAATTAGAGGGTGAGTTAAAGGAGTTGCAAGATGTATTATCGCAACATATGAAGCAAAAAATATCTTTAGCGACGCAATTGTTAAAAGAAGTAACTGTTCGAAAGAAGGTAGAAGCTGATGTGAGGGCTTTAGGTATATTACAAAAAGAAGCACGACTGCATCTGCATAGGGAGCAGATGCAGTTGAAGGAGCAATTGTATCTCTCATGAGAAAAAACTGTAGCTCGAACGAAGCAAGAGCGTTATATAGAAAGTGTGATTGATTTTTATGGAGGGGAGTTGGCGAGGGTAGTAAACAAATTTAGAAATTTTGTAACTGATTGTGGGAAGGATTTCGTGTGGAGAACGTAAAAACAAAAAAAATGTGGTCTACTAAGGATGAGGAGGAAAAAATTGTTGAAAAACCCATTCCTATACCGAGAGAAAATATCTCCGAAGAGGACGAGGAGGAGGTCGAGCGCCTGGTACCATGGTCATGGCGAAAGCAATGCCAACAAGAAGTAGTGACCTTTGTATCTCCTATAGATGTTCGAGTAGAAAATGCAATGAGTGCGAGAAAAAAGGGGTAATCCTCTCGTAACTCAAAAAAAGTGAAGGTAGATTAGTTCAGTTACTTACTAAACTTGCATGTGTATTAGTTTTTTATAAACTGTTTTTGATGTTGAATGAAATCTTTTATCTGTGATGACCAAATAGACAGATCAATGTATCGATATTACTCAAATATTATGCTCTTGAGTAAACTTTTGTTCACTGTAATATGTAATCCATTTGAATATGTAAATCAGCAGTTATGTGAATGTTAATTGTTACTATAGGGTGAACTGGTGGAGGTTCAAAAGCAGTGTGAAGAATTACGTGCTTCAAACAAAAAACTGAATGTTGATCTAAATCTCCATGAGAAAATAATAAAAAATGTTACCGATTTAAAAGAGAAGATAGAGGTAATAATAGTAGAGGAGCGAAGCATAGTTACTCGTTTGACAGAACAACTAGAGGATAAAGTGGCTAAGCCAGCCATTGAATTGAGAAAGATGGATAAATTAACAGAAGTTATAAGCAAAAAGGAAGTGGAAATTTTGGGTACTTTGGGACAAATTAACCAACAAGGGGCGGAGTTGATATCTGCGCGAACTTAAATTACACAGCTATTGGTGGTGTTAGAGAAGGAAGCAAATAATGTGAAAGACTTGCAATATCAGATAAACATGCTCTAAGCGAAGAGAGTTTATGCGCGAGCAACTATCGAAGAGATAAATGACCGTGCTCGTAAATTTGAAGTATTGTGGTACATTATGAATATGATGTTAAAAGAGATAGAAGAGGCTCATAGTGAACAAAATGATATGATAATTAAGGATTGGATCACGATCTGTATTTTAAGAGCATAATGTTCAAACGTTGAAGTTAGACGTTTTAGAGTATAAATCGAAAAATGGGGAACTGTGTGATGCAAAGGCCAATTGGAGGCCGATCTTATCAAGGCTACAATAAGTCTTGAGGAAGAAGTATTAGAGAGGAAGTGCAATCAAGCTCGTACAGATGAATCAGCAGGCTTGGTAGCAAACATGGATAAGTTTATGTCGATAATGGAAGGTCATAATGATACTACGTTGAGTAAAAAACGAGTGCTGGAAGAACGTTGGAAGAACGGTGCAGAAGTTTGAAAGCTATATTGAAGGAGGCTAGAGGAAAAATTGTAGATTTTTTTCTTCTTGATAAGGTGAAATGTGAGGCAAGTAATGCGCATGAGAGAGAAATGGCGGCAATACTATCCATCTTTGAGTCCGAGTTCAAAAGATTGGAGGCGGAAAGCAAAACTGTATATGACAAATTAGTTGCCGATGGTGGGTAATGTGAGATGCGGTTGATACGATCTAAGTACCTAGATTCCATGATAGCAAAGATTTGTGTCCTTATAAAGAGTAAGGCAAGAAGGAAAGAAAATTGTGACTGGGATGATGCCAAAGTTTATGCGTATGCGACTTCGGGAGGAAAGTTTGCATAGTGATGTGCAGCTTGATAGCTCAACTAACAGTTCGAGTGATAGCTCGAGTGACTGATGAGGCGTTATGACTATTAGAAGGGATTATTCGTACTATACCAATGAAATATAGTAGATAGAGTGTAACAAAGTGGGACAGTTGATAAAAGTAATGATCTATACAAAGTAGTACTAACCTTGTGATGAATCAATTGTGATATATAAGCCTGGTAGCCATTTCTTCGTATAATAGAGGGTTGGTTTGGCTGATGTAACAAACGGCCTGAAAAATAGAAGATCGGTTTGGCTGAAGCAACAAATGATATGTAAAATGTAAAATAGAAGATTGGTTTAACTAAAGAAAAAAATGATCTATAATGTAATATAAGATCAATTTGGCTGAGGCAACAGACGATCTATAATGTAATAGAAGATCAATTTGGTTGAAGCAAAAAACAATCTGTAATGTAATAGAAGATCAATTTGGCTGAAGCAACAAACTATATATAATGTAATAGTAGATCAATTTGGCTGAAGCAACAAACAATCTGTAATGTATTAGAAGATTAATTTGGCTAAGGCAACACACGATCTATAATATAATAGAAGATCAATTTGGCTGAGGTAACAAACTATCTGTAATATAATAGAAGATCAATTTGGCCGAACTAACAAATGATCTGTAATGTAATAGAAGATCAATTTGGCTCAAGCAACAAATGATCTGTAATGTATTACAAGATTAATTTGGCTAAGGCAACAAGCAATGCATAATATAATAGAAGATCAATTTGGTTAAAGCAACAAATGATCTGTAATGTACTAGAATGGGATGAACCAACTGGTAAACTGTGATGTTTAGACATGCAATCTGTATATTGAAGTACTTGTATGATATATTAGAAAAATACTGTAGTGTAGGGCAATCAGACACAAGTATTTCATTGTTGTAAGATTGACTTACAAAGAATGTTAGATGGAGTACTGTATGAAGTAGTAAAAAATACTATGATATAAGGCGATTAAACATAAGTATTTTATTAATGTAAGACCGACGTACAAGATGGTTGATTTATTAGAAAAGTATACTGTGATAGATTATTATCTTCGATATAGCCTCAATCTCCTTGTATTCCAAAGATTAGGCACTCGTTCCCCAAGTTTGGTGGAAAGGTCGCAAGAGCCAAGTCCACTTTTTCCAACAATGATAAAAAGACCTTCCCAATTTTCGACAAGTTTTCCAGCATTGACTTATTTTCTATGTTTGGGGACTTCTCGGAGGACTAGATCTTTAATTTTAAACTCTCGATGATGGACTCATTTATTATAGGATCTGGCTAGAGCCTAATAATATCGTCCCAAATTCATGATTGCTCGATCTCTTATTTCTTCGATCCATTTTATGTTACATGCCAATTGGAATTCATTTTCTTCATCTGTCATGGTATGGTCACGTAAAGGGTAATAATATTGAATGAGGATTATTGCTTCAGTACCATACGCCAAGAGGAATGTCGTGCATCCAGTCGATACTTGGGGCATTGTGTCATATGCCCATAACACATGTAGTAATTTTTGGACCCAATTACCCTTCTTCTCTGCCAAACATTTTTTGATTCCGTCAACGATAGTGCGATTAGTGATTTCGGCCTGACCATTTCCTTATGGGTAATATGGATTGGAAGGAGAGTGGATGATGTTGTACTGATTGAGGAACTCAATGACTCTGGGGCCAACGAACTGAGATCCATTGTCGATTCTAATGAGATGGGGGCAGCCAAACCATATTATGATGGTTTCCAATATAAACTTGATGACTTTGTCTTTACGTGTGCGACATAAAGGAACTACTTCCACCCATTTGGTGAAGTAATCCGTTGCTGCTAGGAGGTGCTTACTCTTGCCTGGTGCAGTGGAGAATTCTCCTACGAGGTCAAGGGCCCATCTTTTGAATGGCCAAATAACGTTGCAAGAATGGAGTTCCAAGGCAGGAGCTTGAATTTGGGGCCCATGTCACTGGTAGGCATCATACTTGTTAGCGTATTCAATGGTTTGAACTTTTATTTTATGCCAAAAGACTCCTTGAGTAAGAGCTCGATTTGCTAAAGATTGTCCTGCTATATGGGACCTACAAGTACCTTCGTGAAGTTCATGCATGAAATTTTGAGCCTCTTTATTAGATAAACATTCGAGATATGGTCCTGTGACTGATATTTTATAAAGGAAGTTATTGGCTACGACGTATCGCTTAGCATTATCAAGCACATGTCTTTTTTCAGTAGGATCTTTAGGGAGTTCGCCGTAAAACTTATTTTGGGGTTCGATATATGTGAGAAAAGGTCATCTCTAATAGTCCTCATCATCTTTAATGCCCCTAGTATTAATTAAATTTGAGCTTATGATGTTAATGTTGGGGGTGGATATTACTTCGATGTTGAGATATTGAGTTTCTGTTCCGAGGACTCCCGCTAGATAGACAAGGAAATCAAAATGTATATTTTCTCTGTGAGGTAAATGTTCAATAGTAGCCTTCTTGAATCTGCTCATTCTATCGGCTACTACTGCGGCGTAATCAATCATTTTTCCATTTTTAAGAAACTTCTTTGTGTAATGGTTCACGATGAGTAAAGAGTCCGTGTATATAGATAACTCAAAACTCTAATCTTTAGAGCTATATCTAGACTGTGAATTAATGCCTCATATTCGGTCTTATTGTTGGTAGCTTCGAAATTGAGTCTTATTGCCTTTTTAATTTTGTCATTGGAAGGAGTAATAAAGACGATACCGATGTTTGACCCCCCCCCCCCCGCAGGTCCGGCAGAACCATCAGTTAGAAGACGCCAACCCTTTGTTGATATCCAGTCTGACTTTTCTTTGAACTAGTCTTTATTGATTTATGTACTATCTTCTTCCCAGTTAAGATCTTCTACTGGGAAGTCTGTAATAAAATCTACAACTGTTTGACCTTATTTAGAATGTCATGGTTTGAAATGTATGTCATGCTCGCCAAGATCAACCGACCATTGCTGTACTCATCTAAATTTCTCTCTCTTGGACAAGATTTCATGCAAAGGATAATTTGTCATTACTCGAACTAAGTGATCTTGGAAATACTGTTTTATCTTCTGTGATGTTTAAACGAGAACTAAGAGTAGTTTCTAGAAACTTGGTATACCGAGATTCGGCTGGAGTAAGAGTTTTACTGATGAAGTAGACAGGTTTTTATGACTTCTCATCAAGTCGAATGAGGACAAAACTCAATGATTCATCGATAATGGAAAGATATATGGTGAGCTCTTCTCTTTCTTTAAGTGTACTCATCACTGGTGGTTTACCCAAATAATGTTTGAGTTCCTGAAATGCTACTTCATATTCTAGAGTCCACTCGATCTCAGGATCTTTTTTTAGGTTTCTTCTTTGTTGTCCCTTCACGCAGTAGGTCGAATAACCATCGACACCGATCTGAAGACTTGAAGATAAAATGATTTATTACTGCTATCTTACCTGTTAGCTTCTGTATGTTTTTGTTTATTATTGGAGTTGGCATAGATAACAGTGCACGAATACGATCTGGATCAGCCTTTATGCCTTACTTGCTTATCAATTCTTCCAAGAATTTGCCTGACTGGACCCTGAACTTGCACTTGTCAGGATTGAGTCTCATATTGCAGAAATGGAGAATTTCGAAAGTTGTGTATAAATCTGCGATATGACTATCCTTTTTTTGACTTTTACACAACATATCATCAATGTATACTTCCATCATTTTTTCGATATGGTCTTTCAGCATTTTTGACATCAACCTTTAATAAGTGGCTCCGACATTCCTGAGACTGAAAGGCATGACCCTATAACAATACAGGCCATGCTCTATAATAAAAGTTATTTTCTCTTAATCGTCGAGTAGTAGAGGTATTTGATTGTACCTTGATGCAGAATCAGTCATGGATAAGAGTTCATGTCCCGCAGTTGAATCGGGTAGATGGTTTATGATAGGAAGTGGAAAACTATCCTTCAGAGTGTATTTGTTGAGTTCCATGAAATCCACGCATACTCTGATCTTGTCATTTTTCTTTAGTACTGCTACAATGTTCGAGATCCATTATGGATAGTTGGCTTTTTGGATAAAACTAACTGCAATAAGTTTATCGATAGCTTTGTTGAGTTCTTCTCATAGTCTTGGTGCTAAAGTTCCCGGTTCTTGTTTGATAGCTTCAACTTCATCTTTTAAATTAAGCTTATGACAGGCAAAATTAGGATTGATGCTCGACATTTTGTGAAACGTCCAAGCAAATATTTTACTCTTGCTTTTAAGGAACTGAATAAGAGCATCACATTCAACTATAGGCAAAAGAGTTCCAATGAATATTCATCTTTAATCCCCACTGATTTCAACGTACTCTATAATTTCTGCACTTGGCAGCTGGCTTTTTGTAGAGTTCACTGTAAAGTTTCCTGTTGTTTTCTATAATTGTTATGCGAGCTATGGTATCGATGGTTCTGGTATGATGATAACAGTATTTTCGCAGGCTTGAGATAGCTTCTGACTGCCTTTGATTTGTAAATGTCGCCATTCCATTCAAATTGCAGTACCAAACGGTAGGTCGATGGAATAGTTTGCATATTATATAGCCAACAGCGTCCCATTATCCTCAAATAACAAGATTTAGTATTGGCAACATAAAATGTAATGTTGACTGTTGCCGGTCCTGCAGTAATAGGAAGTATAATCTTTTCTATACGTTCTTCTCTAGAACCGTTAAATCCATAAATATTAATGTCAATAGGCTGTACTTTGTTGGCCAGTCCCATCTGATCAATTGTTCTTTGAAAAAGTAGATTAATGCTACTACCATTATCTACCATTATTGTATGTAATACGATATTTCTCATTTTTAACATGATCACCAATACATCATGGTGAGGAAAGTTGACGTGGCGAACATCACATTCGTCAAAAGAGATCCCTTTGTTATGGGAGCTAAATGTAAGGAGTAACCAAGTTTTTTATCGTCCATGGAAAAGTCGTGGCATTGGTTGACACATCGTTTTTTATTCCTGGTCGATTGATTAATAGTATGAGTCTGAATAAAGTGGCTGAGAGAGATATGGAATAAGTGCATCTCCTCTGCCATTCCTTTGACCTGTACCACCTCTGTGGGAAGTCTGTAACTCCTGTTCTTGAAACTTTTAATGTCCACGATGTATTCATGCATTCGTCCATTGATCGATTATAAACCGACGTCTTAAAAGACCCGCAAGTGAACGGTGTACCGTTAAGTACAAGGGTAGGCGGGGTCGTATCCCTAGAGACTTGTGGTGCGAATTTTACTTCGAGCTGCTAGTTTTATCCAATAACAACGAGTTTGTGCCGGTTTTGAAGTAAAAAGAAAAACGAACCAAATTTCAAGATAAATTGGAGTGAAAAACCAAGGCATCGATTCCACTTCACCCTTTGTAATCGTTAAATAGCATAAATAATTAAAGTTAATTACAAGTTTCTGTATCGCATATCCTTGGCCGGGCATATACAATATATCAAAAGATACAAGAGATTTAGTAATTGGGAACTACCCCTTAACCAACTTACTCAACCATGGTCTGGTTGATAAGTATGAATTATGTTCTCTTCTCCATGTTCCTAACCTACGTTGTTATGGTCCAACAAGATGGTTACATAGATTCATTATTCCTCCGAATCCTAGATATGGTCAAGCATAGGATGAAGGAATACGAATATAGAAAATTACGGGATAAAGAGAAAGTAATTACTCTAACTAAGCTACACAATCTACACTAAGGCTATATTGGGTGAAGCTTCCAATAGCCTTGGCAAAGAAATTAACTAATCATCCCTTTAATCATTGCCATACTACTATTACTACGATAAAATTAAAAGGTAAGAACAATAGAAAGAATAACTTTTATTGCCCTAAACTTTGATTTACACTCTCAAAGATGAACCCTTATGGGTGGAATTCCCCTCCTATTTATTGCATAAATATTATAACTCATGAGAATAGTATCTATATCAATTCTCTTCAATGGGATTCTATGCATGGGCCTTTGATTGACAACTTCAAATGAGAATCATTGTTGGAGTGCATCACCCTTGTTCTTCGTTAAAAACTGCAAAAATGTACAACTTGTTTATCATGTGACCGATTTTTGTAAATACAAACAAAAACACTATTAGTGTCACATTTATTTAATAAATGACTAAGTAGATATAAATTTAGGAGTTGTACACGTAAATATTACGTGTCTATCAAATACCCCCAAACTTATATTTTGCTTAACCTCGAGCAAAAGTAAACAAAAACCATTTTTGCATGTCACGCGGTTGTATTTAGCCTATGCAACAAGCAGTTAAACCCCCAAGTTTAGCCTGGTGGACAAGTATTATCTTGTGAGGGTTTGCAGTGACCATACCCATAAAAGTCAATAATGATATTTTAAGCAATTCAAGAATACATATGACTCATTTCCTGTGAACTTATCCTTACTGAGTTGTGACAAAAATATACCAATAAAAAAAATCCTTAACCTTGTTATTTTCCTAAGTATACCAAATAATATTTTAAGCTTATCCGAAACTAGAGGTACTATCTCAAGATTAAAAAAAAATCAAGTATTTTGTTTTAGCTATATTTGAGTGGACAATGAAAATAGTTTTATCGCCTAATACGTTGTCTAGAATAATTTACTCAATTTTTTTGGTAGTCTAGCTCTTACTGGAATAAATTCAACGGTCAGTTCGACAAGTACCTTAGTCAATTCATCTTCCTAGAATTTTACTTTTTTTTTCTTTCTTTTACAAGCCTTTTCTTTTGAGTACTTTGTTTATTAGCGAAGTCTCCGTAACAAGGAGTTTTCAGTCGACAATCCCTGTCAGTTAGCTATGGTTGTCAGGGTGTGGTACCCCATCATGACCAAGACTCAAGATCCTCACAAGTAGCATTTTCTTGTGCTTCTTTCACATAGTTCATGGTCAAACTCGAGATTGGTGATAATTTTTCCACTTTCAGCTCTTAATCATACGAGTAGCCTTGCATCGTGAAAGTTTTTAAAACATATTTGGCTTATTATTTATTCTTAGGAATAAACTTATTCTTAGGCAGTTGTCTCCCTTGTAGCAAACTATTCCTAACATAAATTCTTAATTTCCCTTATACTGAGTAAAAATCTATCGAAGATATTAATTGCAAAACTACAGTGAAGTGCACGTTTCCAAAATATGCCAAGTTAACTTAAATTAGTCGCTAATAAAAAGATAGTATATCTAGCTTAAGATATTCAAAAATATTATAGTGTATACTTGGTACAACTTCAAAATTTAGGTTTTTCCATAATATTTATGTTAAGGTAATATCAGTTTAAGTGTTTGAAAATTCGTCAAAATATATCATAAATTGTCAAATTGTCATTATTTCACTTTTCTTCAAAAAGCATATCATGAAATGGTTTCTTACCCCCAAACTTAAATCAAGCATTGACCTCAATATTGGAGAATAAGAAAATAAATGGAAAACTCAAATGTCTCGCCTGAATGTCTCAAGGGTTGCCTCCCAAGAAGCGTTAAGTTTACCATCTTCAGCCAGACAAATGTACCCCCATACTTAAATAATTTATAATGGTACTATAGGGGTACATAATATCAGTTCTGATATATGGGATCATTTAGAAATGTTATATCTTCATCAAAAGTGTTGAACTCTAAGTACGGTTTTAATCGTTGGCCATTGACCTTAAAAATATTTTCGTTCTTAGGATCCTCCACCTCAACGGCTACATGAGGATAAACAGCTCTAATTACAAAAGAGTCGTGCCAACGAGAACGTAATTTCCCAGGAAATAAACGTAGCCACGAATTGTAGAGTAACACTTTCTGATTAAGCTCAAATTTTTTGCGAATAATCGACTTATCATGAAAAGCTTTAGTTCGTTCTTTGTAAAATTTTACATTTTCATAAGCCTCACGACGAAGTTCGTCAAGTTCAGAAAGTTGAAGTTTTCTATGTGATCCGGCTTTATCCATTTCAAATTTGAAAGCCTTTGTAACCCAGAGGGCTTTGTGTTCCAATTTCACAGGTAAGTGGCAAGCCTTCCCAAAGATAAGTCTATAAGGTGACATACCAATCGGGGTTTTATAAGTTGTTCGATATGCCCAAAGGGCATCATCAAGACGATCAGACCAATCTTTATTATCAGTTCGAGCAGTTTTTTCTAAAATTCTTTTGATCTCCCGATTGGATACTTCGACTTGACCACTTGTTTGTGGATGATACGGTGGGGTAACTTTATGAGTGATGGAGTAAGTTTTTAAAAAAATTTAAAAGACACGGTTACAAAAATGTTTACCACCATCACTAATAATTGCCCGAGGCATTCCAAAACGATTAAAAAAGGTTTTCAAAAATTTTACCATGGGCTTATGGTCATTCATTTGACATGGCACCGCCTCAACCTATTTAGAAACATAATCGACTGCAACTAGAATGTAAAGGTAACCGCGAGAAGAAGGAAATGGTCTCATAAATTCAATACCCCAAACATCAAATAGTTCAACAATAAGGATGTTATTCAAGGGCATCATGTTTCGATGAGAAATATTCCTGGTCCTCTGGCACCACATACATTTATAGTAAAAGGTATGTGCGTCACGAAAAAGGGTAGGCCAATAAAGACCAGATTGAAGAACTTTTGCAGCAGTTCTTTTGGTCCCAAAATGTCCTCCGCAAGCTAAGGTATGGCAAAATGTGAGTACACTATGGAACTCATCATTTGGGATGCATCTCCTAATCACTTGGTCAGAACAAAACTTTTAAAGATAAGGATCGTCCCAACTAAAACGTCTGACCTCGTGCAAGAATTTGGTTCTATCTTGCTTTGACCAATGGGAAGGTAATCGTTGCGTAGCAAGATAATTGACAATATCGGCGAACCAAGGCAGTTGTGAGACAGCCATGAGCTGCTCATCAGGAAATGTCTCTGAGAAAGGGAGAAAATCTTCAGCACCCTCAGTAAGAATTTGAGATAGATGATCCGCAACCACATTTTCAACACCTTTCTTATCTCAAATTTCGATATCAAATTCTTGTAATAAAAGAATCCATCTGATTAACCAAGGCTTAGCGTCTTTTTTAGATAGTAAATACTTTAAGGCCGCATGGTCCGTGTAAATAATGATTTTGGATCCAACAAGCTATGATCGAAATTTCTCCAATGCAAACATAATGGATAATAACTCATTCTCCGCGGTGGAGTAATTTAACTATGCATTATTAAGCGTGTGACTAGCAGTAAATAATATGAGGCTTATTTTCTACTCTTTGCCCTAAAACTGCTCCAACAGCATAATCTGAAGCATTACACATGAGCTCAAAGGGAAGTTCCCAATTGGGAGGTTGGATGATAGGGGCTGAAGTTAATAAAAATTTGAGCTTCTCAAAAGCTCTTGAACATGCGTCATCAAAGTTGAAATCAGTGTCCTTAGCATGTAAATTGCACAAGGGCTGAGAAATTTTACTAAAATCTTTGATAAACCGGCGATAAAACCCAGCATGCCCCAAAAATGATCGAATGGCCTTAACCGTCTGAGGTGGAGGTAAAGAAGAAATAATGTCAACATTGGCCTTATCGACTTCAATCCCTTTGTTGGAGATAATATGTCTAAGAACTATCCCTTGTGTCGCCATGAAGTGACACTTTTCCCAGTTTAACACCAAATTGGTTTGTATACATCGTTCTAGCACGAGCTCTAAATGGTGTAAACATTCGCCAAAAGACGATCCATACACAGAAAATTCATCCATAAAGATTTCAAGAAATTTATCAACCATATCAGAAAATATGTTCATCATACAACACTGGAATATAGTGGGTGCATCGCACAACCTAAATGGCATACGTCGATAAGCATATGTCCCATAGGGACACGTGAAAGTTGCCTTCTCCTGATCTTCTGGGGCAATGGAGATCTGATTGTATCCAGAATAACCGCCAAGAAAATAGTAATATCTTTTTCCGGGTAAGCGTTCAAGCATTTGATCAATGAAAGGAAGTGAAAAATGATCTTTCCTCGTGACCGTGTTTAATTTCCTGTAGTCGATACATACACGCCACCCGGTGGTCATGCGGGTGGGGATTAGGTCATTATTTTCATTCTCAACTACAGTAATCCCTGATTTTTTAGGTACAACCTGAACGGGACTGACCCACTTACTATCTGAAATGGGGTATATGATACCTGAGTCCAAAAGTTTGAGAACTTCCTTCTTCACCACTTCCATCATGGTGGGATTCAACCGCCGTTACATCTCACGAGAATTTTTAGCACCTTCCCCGAGATTGATACGATGTATGCAAACGGTCGGGCTAATCTCCTTCAAGTCTGCTAAAGACTACCCTAGGGCTGATTTGTATCTTCCAAGAACACCCATCAATCTACTTTCCTGGTCAACATTGAGGTTAGAAGCTATGATCACCGGCAGAGTGTTAGAATCACCTAAGAAAGCATACTTCAAAGTCTTAGGTAATAGCTTGAGGTCTAACTTGGGTGCATTAATAATGGATGAAATAGTTGAAGTAGTGGACGACTCCAGAGGTTCAACATGAGGTCTCCATTTGGACTTGGTAAAAATAGGTGTTGAGTCAAGTAGAGCATTAAGCTCTTCAACAATCGGATTTTCATCGAAGTCTTTACCAAAGTTCACAAGACATGATTCTAAGGGGTCTTCAGAAAATGATTTAGGGATCGAGTTGTAAACTAGGGAGTCAATCATATTCAGCTCAGCCATATCATCAGAATGAGAAACTTGAGTATTATTGTTAAAAACATTGAGCTTGATGTTCATGTCTCCCATTGATAGTTGTAAGACCCCATTAAAGTAATTAATAATGGCATGAGAAGTCGCAAGGAAAGGCCGACCCAATATGACGGGGATCTCACAGCTAGGATTTTTTATATCTTCAGTGTCCAAAACAATAAAATCTACAGGAAAAATGAGGGTATTAACCTTGATAAGAATATCCTCAAGGATACCACGTAGGTATCGTATTGACCTGTCAGCCAATTGAAGTGTCATTCGGGTAGGTTCGAGTTCTCCAAGTCCTAATTCTTGATAGACCGAGTAAGGTAGGACATTCACACTAGCACCTAAGTCAAGTAACGCCCTATCCATTTTGTGATCTCCAATTTTACAAGGGATGGTTGGGCTTCCAGGATCTCAAAGCTTAGGCGGGGTTAATGTCTCAGTCAAAAAGATTTTATTGTGCACATTGATTTTCCTTTTCCTAGTGCACGCATCCTTAAGGAATTTGGCATATGCAGGGATAAACATGATATCATCGAGTACTGGAATATTTATATGAACTTGCTTAAATGTATCAAATATCTCGTCAAATTGAATTCCTTTATTAGCCGGAAGAAGGCATTGTGGATAAGGTACCTTTGGCTCAATATGTGACTTTTGTATGGGAATAGATGAGGTAGGCAAGTCCTTAGATTTCTTAGAAGGTATACTCGTACTATCCTCATCCTCAATAGCAACGGGTGTTGGCTCAACCCTAGGTATTTTAACTTGGTTATCAATTTGTCTACCACTTCGAAGAGTTGTAATGGCATTAACCTGCTTTGGGATTGAGCTAGAATCAACCCCGGTGGTCTTTTCAGATTAGATACAAGTTGGCTAGGTAGGGTACCTGGTGGTCTCTCATGCAATGTATTTGCCAATTGTCCTATCTGAGTCTCAAGATTCGAGATAGATTGGGATGCTAAATTCTGCTTCACCAAAGTCTATTCTTGAAATTGTATCATTTGTTGCTGAAATTACAATACTTGTTTTTGGCTTTCCATTGATTGCTGCATGAAGAGAGTAAGAGTATCTTCAAAAGATGGTTTGGGCAGAACGGGTGGGAACTGTTTGGATGACTGAAATGATTGCTGAGATGCCTGATGATAAGATTGAGAAAGGGGATTCCTTGGAAAATTATGACCTAAGGTTGGTGGCTCTTCGAAAAATTTGGGTAGTTCTGCCAAGTTGGCTTGTAAGAGTCAAAGGGCCTCTTGTAGGTATTATTCAAGGCATTCACTTACTCTTGATTGTCATTCATTTCATTGAGCATGGGGCACATTTGAGTCAAATGGGTTACATCATAACAAACAGTGCAACCCTGTTGCTGAACCTGGTTCACACTACCCTTAGATTGATTCGTAGCCATAGCCTCGATTTTTCGGGTAAGAGTATCTAATTAGGCTTTGATGGTCGTTCCCTCACTCACTTCGTATAAGCCACCTTTCTTGGCTGTACGAATACTTCTATGTGGATCAAAATCCCAATGCTGAGAGTTCTCAGCCAATGTCTCAAACTCCTCATAAGCTCTATCAGGTTCAAGGTCCTGAAATTTGCCACTATGCATGGATTCTATCCTATAACGATTCTCAGAAGTTATTCTATGATAAAAGATTTGGGCTAGATGTTGCTTCTCAAAACCATGATAGAGACATTGTGAAAGAAGATCTTTATATCTTTCCCATGCCACGTAAAACGTTTCACTATTATTTTGAACAAATTCAACAACTGCATTTCTAAGAGCGAGGGCTTTTCCCATAGAAAGCCATTTGGTTTTGAACTTGGTCTCTATTTGATCCCATGAATTGATAGATGCTGGTGCCAATGAATCAAGCCAATGACTCGCCTTGTCTTTTAGCGAGAATGAGAATAAACGAAGAAGGACGGAATCCTCAGTAAAATGTTGGTATTTGGAGAGCGTACAAATTTTCTTAAACTCGTAGATGTACTTATAAGGGCTCTCAGAATCAGGCCCACGAAAAGTAGGTAACATTTGGATCACACTAGGCTTGATTTCATAATGGTTTGTCGTGACAACTGGTAATACAATACACGAAGGCATATCGCTCACCACAGGGGTCCAATAGTCCCTAAGAGATTTGGCGGTAGCCATGATTGGGGGTTCGACTTCTAGCCCGACAATAAGTTTAATTGGGTCAACTCTAGATGAATTACCCTCCTCCAAAATTGGAAAAACTTGAGATGGATTACTTTCCTCCCAAACTGGGGCTCCTAAGTCCTCTATGGTATTGACTGGGTGAGGTGGTCGCCCTCTCCGCTTAGGCTGACTTGGTGGCCCGTAAATGGGCAAAGGTTCCGGAAAACTTCCTAAACGTTTTTCTTCACGTGTCCAATTGATCATGCACAACTAATAATCAATAAAATTCAGCACCCGTTGCATTAAATAACCAATTAAACATAGATTCTAGCACATCAACATTTTTTAGAAGTAATAATTAGGTCTCCCCTATATTCTTCTATGTTAAAAATGGGTACGATGGCAAAAAGCTTTGGTTCCTATACTCCCCTGCGTCACTATGCTAGTACCAGCTTAAAGTAGATGTTAAGTCCTCACGCCCGAGCGAGTCACCTTATCTTACGTCAGCACTCGAAATGGTGACGTCGCAAACCTACAACCAGTATTTTATGGCGCTAGGCTGGGGCCGTATCCCATGAACCCGTGTTTATACCCCAGTCCGGTACACCTATCCGTTGGGTGATGAAATCCCACGGGAATCATGCTACTTTTTTTTATTAATAGTTATTTTGAGGTCTGGGACGTTCAATTTTCGTGTAATACGAATTTCTTCGTATCCCTAATGGGTGGTCCCACTTGTTGCAGAGCATTTTGGGTGATGAAATCCCGCAAGTCTCTAACAGTTTTAACCTTTACTAATGTTGGAATGAAAAATAATATTAAACACAGTAATAGGTCAATCCAACCACAACAATTTTTTTATTAGAGCAGCGTGCATTTGCACAGTCCACACGAATTTATATGTCCTAGTGCCGGGGCGCAGCGGATATGTACCCCTTCTAGATGTCAAGTTTGAGAAGTACCAACCAACGGAAAGTGTTTCCCGGTGAAGCTGTGGCCGCCCCTTCACTTAGGGGGCACAAGAAAGATGGATTTGATGGTATTTTTAGCTTTACGTATTGTCTGTCTCATTTCCAACTTTGTGACTATCCTGCAAAATAAGAGAAAACTGATTAGTGAACTTGCGATTACAATATTAATTCAATTTTTAGGTTTATTGTAGTCTATGGTGTCCTAATTTTCAAATGCGCATATCTTTCAGCTTGGTTGAGAGAGAGGAATAAATAATATCAATTTGGAAAGATAATTTAGAAATAAAAAATACTCAAGGAGGAAGTTATCTAAAATTTAGCTTCCCTGGTGCTCAAAACAAGTGATGAATGAACAGCGGCGTCCTTAACGGAGACTGCTTTTGTACTATTTTTTCAAAACACTGTAACTTATAAACGACAAAGCAGAAAAATATGATCTATAGCAAATCGGAAAGGGTTTTGAATTATCTAAAAATTTTGTAGCAAACGTATTTCCCAACTATGAAGTATAGATAATTAAAAATGGTGAAACATTCAGGGACAGACTTCACAGCTACTATAACGCCAAAAACTCAAAACAATTTTTTTTTCTTTTAAGAAATAAACTAGAGAAACGATAATAATAGAAACACTATATGTTATTACCGGTCACTATAATACAAAAAAAATCGGCTTAAAATAGCATCTCAATAAAACACACTTTAGTCCTTAGCAACGGCGCCAAAAACTTGATCGATTATAAACCGACGTCTTAAAAGACCCGCAAGTGCACGGTGTACCGTTAAGTACAAGGGTAAGAAGGGTCATATCCCTAGAGACTTGTGGTGCGAATTATACTTCGAGCTACTAGTTTTATCTAATAACAACAAGTTTGTGTAGGTTTTGAAAAAAAAATAAAAAATTATAAGATAAATTGGAGTAAAAAACCAGGACATCGATTCCACTCCACCCTTTGTAACCGTTAGATAACATAAATAATTAAAGTAAATTACGAGTTCTCGTATCGCATATCCTTGGTCGGGCATATGCAATACATCAAAAGATACAAGAGATTTAGTAATTAGGAACTATCCATAAACCAACTTACTCAACTATGGTCCGGTTGATAAGTATGAATTATGTTTTCTTCTCCATATTCATAACCTATCTTGTTATGGTCCAACAAGATGGTTACATAGATTCATTATTCCTCATAATCCTAGCTATGGTCAAGCATAGGATGAAGAAATACGAATATGGAAAATTACAGGATAAAGAGAAAGTAATTACTCTAACTAAGCTACACAATCCATACTAAGGCTACATTGGGTGAAGCTTCCTCCAGCCTTGGCTAAGAAAATTAGCTACTCATCCCTTTGATCATTGTCATACTACTATTACTACGATAAAATTAAAAGATAAGAACAAGAGAAATAATAACTTTTATTGCTCTGAACTTTGATTTACACTCTCCAAGATGATCCCTCATGGGTAGAATTCCCCTCCTATTTATAGAGTATAGGAAGGGTTACTAAATATCACCATTAATATAAAATCTCCTAAAAAATGCCTAAAATCATGCATAAATATTATAACTCATGAGAATAGTATCTATATCTAATTCTCTTCAATGGGCTTCCATGCATGGGTCTTTGGTTGACAACTTCAAATGAGAATCATTGTTGGAGTGCATCACCCTTGTTCTTCGTTAAAAACTGGAAAAATGTACGACTTGTTTATCATGTGGCCGATTTCAGTAAATACAAACAAAAGCACTATTAGTATCACATTTATTTAATAAATGACTAGGTAGATATAAATTTAGGAGTTGTACACGTTAATATTACGTGTCTATCATCCATCCACAAAAATATACTTCAACAGTTGCTGTAAAGCGAAGCATTGCTCCTTCTCATGATGTTAGACTTTGTGGTGAATGTAATATGGTTTGTTCACAATGGATTGGTAATATTGTGCATTGTAAAAAAACTTATCCTTCTGAAGTATAAGATAAATGCTGGCTATGGTAACATTCATCTTGGGAAGTCAGGGATTTGGTATATTACTGCCTTTCCGAGGTCGATCTTCATTAGATTTTGATCACTTCCTGTCTCCTCCATGATCAGCAGTACGATTGAAAGCTTGACCTATAGATTGATTTCTAGCTGTCAATGTTGATTTCTGAGTTTTTTGTCTGTCGGACACCATTTTTTCGAGATCGATATACCCGTTAAATTTTTCGATCATTTCCTCCAAAGTCGCAGGTTTGTTTAGAACAAGGTACTCCTTCGCTCTTCCATCGACTAGTAAAGTATTGGTGAAAGCCAAAATAGTAATCTTCTAATCAAGCTGATCCACCTTTCGAGCCAACTTCAGGAACTTCCAAGTGAATGTCTCGAGTTTCTCTCCTGATACTTGCCCAAGGCTGAATAGAGAATATAGATTTTCATCTTTATCTCTATTGTGCAAATAATTCTTGACGAAGAGTTCCCTCAACTGCTCGAAAGTTGTAATGGACCCTTATGGCAGGGTGCAAAACCATCACAAAGGTTCACCTTGTAAACTAGTAGGAAAGAACTGGTATATAATGTGGTTTGATATAGAATGTAAGCCTAGAGTGTCCAGGAATTCTTGAACGTGTTCTACTGGGTCAGTCCCCTTGTATTATCGGAGTATGAAAACCAGTGGGAACTTCACCATCTAGTAGCTCATGTGTAATTGGGCTCTTCTGTAATCTATTATGGATTCCTTTAGTGGTCTAAATTTGAGCATTGAGCAACTCTTTGATGGGCTTGTCAACATGTTCTTGAGTTACATACTGACAAACTATGGTGGTTGGTCGCGGGACTCATCCTTCACGAGGAATATGGTCGCCACTTCCTTCATTGAGTCGCTCGATAGCTGAAATTTGAGCTTTTCCTTGGGGTGGCTTTTCTTGTCAAACTCCAGCGAGACTTCCATCAACTTCTAGGTGGACTTCCTGTATCAGAGCGGGCTCGCCCCTATGTTGCTTATGCTTAGATCGAACTTCACCTCCCAGATTATTTGCGTGTGGTCTTATCCTATCGAGAATGGAAACTTGTGAAATAACTGGCATCACGCTTTTGTTCTTCTGGGTTGTGACCTGTTGACTTTGCAAAACCTTCAACGCATCCTGGACGCCTGCCAGTTATTGTTTTTGAGCGGCTCGCCTTTTGGTTTTAGAGTTGAGATTAGCCCGTAACTCTGTTAGTACGGCGTTTCCTTCTTCTAGAGAAATTGGCGTACTCTAGTCTGGAGGTGTCATCTCGTATAGAAATAATTAGCTATTTTATGAGACAATAAGTTTAAGAACTTCGTTCCCATAGACAGCGCCAAATATAATAGCCTAATTTCAAATTCCGAACTTAGCCTTTACACCAAGGATATTCAAAGCTCCTAGATAAATAATGGAAGAATAATAACGCAAAACTTAGTGTGGAAAACCTTTGAATATGTTAGAAACCACGACCTCTCTTGAGGATTTAGAAAGAGAGTAATTTATTGATAGCTGCTAGATATTAAAAGAGATGCTCTGAGTATTTTAGTATAGAGTTTGAGTGAGCATTCACCCGTCCTTAGACTTTCTGGATAGGAAAAGTCTGTCTGGGATTTTTTTCCCCTAACCTGTTGCTCATTGGTCATATTTATAGGTCACATATTATGACCATTTTATGACCGTTATCTGCTTTAATGATGAACGCTACACAATATATGGTTTTGATGAGTCTTCAGAATGATTGTGTAACGGCTTAAGTAACTCCTTTTTTTGTAACTGCTCCATAATGTGCCATAAATGTGCCACGTATATGTTGACGAGGTCGAGTAAATGTGTGATGATCAAATTGATAAACTTGAGCTTGAGATTTGAAATAGGCCCCTTACATTTCGTATCTCGAACTTAGCCTTTACACCAAGGATATTCAGAGCGTCTAGATGGATAATAAAGGAATGCTAGCACAAAGTTTAGCGTGGAAAACCTTTAAATAGTTTAAAAACCATGACCTCTTAAGGATTTAGAAAGAGATAAGTTTATTGATAGCTGCTAGATATTATAATAGATGCTCTAAGTATTTTTGTATAGAGTTTGAGTGAGTATTCCTCTGTCCTCCATCCTCTCATCACAGATTCTCTAGTCCTATTTATAGTTTTTATAATATGACCGTTTGCATCCAATATTTTCCTTAATGATGGACGTTACAATATGTATTTAATAATCTTTGATTTGATTGTGTAACGTTCTGATCTTTGTTGTTTTGTAATGGCTTCATTGATAACAATGCATTTACTTAACTCAAACTGTTGATTTTGAGGTTGAAAGTTATGACTAGAACTCTGTAACTGTAATATGTCTTCAATAGTGCCACTTGTTATGTTGCAAGGTCGAGTAACCGTATGATGGTAGAAGATGAAGCATGAATCCGAAATACAGAATAAGCCACTACAGTAACCGTGGATTTCTACATTATATAACCTAGAAAAAGTGAGGAATCGTTTGATAGGAAAACTATGGATTCACAATTCATGTACCACGATTCAGAATTATATATCAGATTTTGAGAACCTTCAAAATATAAGGAAATTTAATTCAACAAATAACACCACAACAAACACTTAGTATACCAAATTTTGCAAATTGCACAGGCACTGACATCAAAATCATCATCACCTACTGACATTAACAATGATGTTATGGCACAAATTAAACCCATTCAGAGGAATTGTATCTTCATCATCATCTCCTAATTCTTTTGTTTAGGTCCTTGCCATATTTTCTCCTTACATCTGCAACAAACATAACTAATAGCTAAGAACCAATCATGATTCATTGCTAAGAAAGTTGAAGAGAAATATAAATTTTAAGGGAGAAACTTTCTAAAATCTCTTTAGAAATAGCTAAATCACATCAATATTCCTGCCAAATAAACAATTCCAAATCCAATAAAATTTATCGAAAATTAAGAAATAAAATCATTTGATTCAAAATTGATCGAACCGGTTTTTTTTATAGATTTCATAAGAGAGGATAAAGAGATTTGAGAGAGAAAGTAATACCTCGTTTAAGGGAGATTGCCGAAGAGACGGAGGATAAACAAATAAGAATTCTTATCAATTTATACGATTTTTCTTCTTCTCCTAGTATTAGTTACGGTAGTTTTCAAATGGATGGATAACTTATAGGGTTTCAAGATGCCCATAATCCAGTAGTAAAGAGAAGATATTGCTTCCTGAAATTTTAGAGGGAAGATATGCTACCAGCATAAACATTTTTGGTGAGGAATAAAAAGAGAGAGTTGAAGAAACAAAGAATAGTTTTAGTTTCAATAGATTGTGAAACACTCAATAAATATGCCTAATTTCGCTTTGACTAAATTGCCCTTAAGTTCTTCGATGAATTATGATGTGACACCCATTTTCTATTGCCACGTCATTGTCCCAGTTAGCTTTACAATGACACGTAAGACAAACGAAGCCACGCGGGACAATCGATGCTATGTAGGAAAAAATTGAGATTTATAATATAGATTGTGAGGGAATCACTTGTATATAGACAACCTACAAGGGATCCAAATTCTATGTAGTCTACCAAATATATGAGTTGGGGCTTTAGCCAACTTCTTACACTTCTAGAAGTAAGGGAGAGGGTGGTATATTTGAGGTAATGAGCTTCTTGGTGGCCACTCTCAGGAAGTTTTGGTTAAAATATTGTCCTAAGACTTCCGCCAATGAGTCTAAAGCTAAATATGCCCAACACACCAAAGAGAGTGATAAGGTTTTTTCTAACTCTTTTATTGTTGTAGATTGTTTCTTGTTGTGTTCAGTTTGGAGAGTCCAAGATAAGAAAGGGCTTCTTAAGCTTGGCAGGAAGGGAGCAAGAGGTTCTACTAAGGAAAAGGCTTTATTGTTGGTTCTTTTTAAGGTTAAGAGTTTTCTTAATTAAAAGAGTCCCCAAAATGAGGTACAATTCTACGTAGATACGTATACTTATGAGTTGGGGTTTCCAGTCAACTTTTGTACTTTTAAAAGTGAGGGAGAGGGTGGTATATCGGAGGTGAAGAACTTTTTGGTAGTAGCCCTTATAATTCTTAGGTGTAAACCTGAGTCGACTACCCCTAATGAGCCTAAATCTAAAGATATCCACCACACCAATGAAACTTTTAGGATCTTTCTTCATCATGTTTGTTGTGCTGGTACCTTTTGTAGTAGCTTTCTACCTACAAGTGGTTATCACCCTTTGAGTAGAAAAGGGAGACACAAACAATTTAGTCTGAACATAATTATTAAGCAAGGCAAGAATATTGGTTACTTAGAAATAAGGTACAATTTGCTTTACTTTATTCAGCACAAGCGGGTAAGCTGTAACTGTTATAGAAGGAATACCTTATCTATCCTAATAGACTGGGATAGTGATACTAAGGTTAAAACACACAGTCTTAACTCCTCTTTTTTGTCAAAATGAGTAACATAGGCTGTTGGAATGTTATAGGCTTGTGCAAAAATCTTAGTGAAAGGGAAGTGAAGGACTGGATCAAAAAGTATAAACTTGTGTTTTTTGGAATATTAGAGACCAAGGTGAATGAGATAAATAGATATAAGATTTTTAAGAACATTTGTGAAGGCTAGAAGATAACAAATAATTATCAGGACTCTGAGTATGGGAGGATTTGGTTATGTTGGAATGAGGATAACATAACTGCATCTAACATTACTCATGGAGAATAAATAATTTTAGGTGATGCTAATTTAGAGGATGAAAATAACATTCACATTTCCATAGTATATGGCAACAATGATTACTTGAAAAGGAGAGATATGTGGCAGAAATTGTATCAAAAATCTTTTGACCTTTATATTAATTGGTGTGTGTTAGGAGATTTTAATGTTATATTGAAATCACAAGAGAAGGTTGGGGGAGTTCCTATAAGACCAACTAATTTGATTGACCTGTTCAATTGTGTCCAGAATGCGGTACTTATAGACTGTAAGTACATAATAAAAACTCCCAAGGCAATAGAAACTCATATTGGAACTACAAGTTCAACAACTCATAAGCTAACTTTCTTAAAACAGGTTCTTTAGGCCATTTTCCAATGGTCCTATCAACAGATAATTTAGAGAAAGGTGGGCCTAAACCTTTTATGTTCTTTAATAACTGGGTAGATATGCATAATTTTTTTTATAGATTATTAGTTAGAGTTGGAGCATGACAGTGGAAGGTAATTTCACTTACAGATTTTCTCAAAAGCTAAAGAAAATCAAGACTGATCTCAGGAGTATATATTCTATAAGTGACAATGATTTGCATAATAGAATTGAGTCTGCTAAAACTAAACTAGAAATAGTTCAAGAGGCACTGCAATTTGATCCCCTTAATCATTTGCTAGTTGTTAAGGAAAATGAGGCAATGCTTGAGTATACTAACCTTACAGGAGAGGAAGACGCATACTATATACAAAATACAAGGACTAAATGGCTGTGTCTTGGAGACATCAATACCAGATTCTTTCATAAATTAATCAGGCAAGGAGAGCTAAAAAAAAATTCTATCAATTTAGGATGAAGAAGGTAATAATCTTACTATAGAAAAAGAGATCAAGAAAGAAGGGGTAAGATTCTTTACTGAAACTATGGGAGTTGACAGTGACAATGTTAACCTTGACTTAATAGACAGTATTAACATTGTTGACAGTCTAACTCCAGATTTTATTGAAAGCTTGCATAAGGATGTCAGTAGAGATGAGATAATTGACACCCTTCCTCATACGGGGAATAAGAAATCCGCAGGGCCTGATAGCTTCACATTTTATTTAGAAAAAAATCTAAAGAATTATAGGAGATGAGTTTGTTGAAGCTGTTAATAATTTCTTTTATTCAGGAAGATCTTTAAGAAAGTTAAATGCTACTATTATTACCTCGATTTCTAAAACTGACTCTCCTAATTTATTTGCTGAATTTAGACCTATAGATTGTTGTAATACTATGTATACATGTATATCAAAAGTTTTCACTACAAGAATGAAATGGGCTGTTATGATCTCTTTAATATCTCCTAACCAATCTGCCTTTGTTTTTGGAAGAAATATAACAGACAATATTCTTCTTACTCATGAGATTTTGAGGAATTATCATAGGGGCAAAGGAGTTGCAGGGTGTACTGCCAAAATTGATCTCAAAAAGGCTTATGGCATGGTTAGCTGAAAGGCCACTGAGGCAGTTTTTAGGAAGCTTAAATTTCCTAACAACTTTATAGGATGGATTCTTAAGTGTATTACCACTACTAAGTTCTCTATTTTCATAAATGAATCCTTAAAATGGTACTTCTATGGGAAAAGAGGAATTAGGCAGGGTGATTCTATGTGTCTCTACCTATGTGTTTTGTCAATAGAAATATTTGTTGGAGCTATGAAAGAGCAAGTAAAATAAGGCTTATTCAAACTCCACTCTAGATGCTTGAATCCTAAAGTCTCTCACTTATGTTTTACAAGTGATCTTATTGTGTGTTTATGAAGAGTGAGTTGAGTACTACTGTTCAGGCTCTCAATCACTTTGCCGGTTTGGAAATTAACTTTGAAAAGAGTAAAATCTATTTTGCAGGTGTTAATATCTTTGTAAAGGAAAGCATTGGAATGCCTTGGGTTTTTTATTGGTTATTTGCCAGTAAAATATCTAGGGCTTCCTTTGATCACTACTAGGCTGAAAGCTAGTGATTGCTTTCCTCTTGTTGAAAACTTGCAAAAGAGAATTACTTCTTGGAAAAGTAAGTTTTTAAGCTATGTAGAAATACTTGCTCTTCTTAAAGAAGTGTTGAGTAGTATGCACATTTTTTGGAGTGGCGTGTTTATCTTGCCCCATTATACTATTAAAACCATTACTAGGTTGTTAGGAAATTTATGTGGTCTAGAATTGACATAGGTAAGAAAGATTCTTTAGTGAAGTGGTCTGGAGTCTGTCATCCTTTTAAAGAAGGGAGATTGAGGATTTATGATATTAAGACTTGGAATAGAGCTATTATAGGGACATATCCCTCGAGTTGAGGTAACAACGAACTAGTATCATGCCAGACTCACAGAAAATGTAGGTGGCATACACCTTGTCAAAAATAACACCTAGACTACGAATTAAAGAATAGCGTGGCTCGAGCACTCCAAGTAAAACAAAATGTGTCTAGAACACCTGTCTCCCACGAACTAGTAATTACAAAAGTAACCTCGGCTCTTCCCCCATTCAAGGAGAACGTACTTATACACGAAAATGAACTAATCAAAGGGTCTATAAAACGGATGAAAAACAGAGGAGAGAGGACCAAGTCTTTCTAGCTCAAGAGTTCTCCAATTGTAATCAAATTATCAGTCTTAAGCAATAAAGTTACGTTTGCTAAATCCTCGAGCTGAAGTAGTGATTTTTACCTATTCAGAGGTTTCCACGCTTAACATATGTATAAATTGATAATTTTGTTATTAATATTTGTGTCATAGATACATTTGGTGTAAGAGCCATTCAAGCTACAAAAATTGGCCCTTACATTTGGCACCGTTTGTGGGAAAGAAGACATTTCCATGAAATCCTAAGACAAACAGTTATTTAATAATCAGCATTCAGTCATGGTGAATCCCAAATGACTGGCTTCAGTGATTCCCCAAGAACAATCCATATAACCCGATCAACTTGCAAAACTAGGCGCAAACCTCAATGCCAAAATGGAGAAGCGAAACAAACTCGAACGTCAGTTAATACTTGATCGAGAGCTTCGTGAAAAGGAACTCAAGGAAGAACGTAGAGCTCGAAAACTAGAGTTTAAACGACATGAAGAACAAATAATAATATTGTAGACTCCCTTCAAAGCTCTGTAAGATAATAAATATGATCAAGCTCTCGAGGAATGTGAGGTCATACCTGCGACTTCCTGGATTTTTAACACGAAACAAACTGGGACCTAGAGGCACCGCTAGCAAAGGAGCTTCCAAGAACCACAGTAATGATCATCAAATACTGGAAGTTTCAATTTATTTGGGACAAGAGGGTAAATCTAAAATTAATAGGGGAAGGGGACACTCGAAATGATAGGAGGATAAACCGCAACCTCTATTTAGGGTTCCAGTTCGTAAACGTTTGAGCGAGGGAAGCGGTAATCATAATCCACGACCTATACATCAGTCAGTTCAAATACCCTGCCAATATGTTACATAATAACATACGGATAAGAGAATCGAAGAATTAATGGAAGCTCAAGCTCTTAGCAGTAAGGACAATTTGGGCAAATTGCAAGTCAGTCTAATTGCTAAAGAATTATTCGATATGAAAGTACCAAAAGGATTCCATGCTCCAAAGATGTGCAAGTACAAAGGTACAGATCCTAGTAAACATGCACAGCAGTTCCAAGATTCATTTGGATTGTTTTCAAACTTAAACTACATTCTTTGTTAACTGCTTGCCTCAAGTCTCCAAGGAAAGCCACTCCGTTGGTTCCATTCTCTACCTGAGAATTCTATCATTACTTTTGACCAATTGCAAAAGATCTTCATCAAAACCTATGCTCATAACAAAGATAAAGAAGTTAATTTGTACACTCATATCAGTCTCAAACAAGCTAAAGGGGAAAAGCTTGAAGTATTTTCAAAGAAGTTTCTTAAACTAGCAAAGAAAGTTGATAATCCCGATCAAAAAATAATTATATCGGCGTTTACAAATGTACTACTGCCCGATTGTAAAGCAAAAGAGCACCTTTTCTTGAACAAACCTTTAATATTAGAAGACATGATTGAAAAGGTAAATGAATACATCGACCTGGAGAGGATGATGTTAAAAAGGTATAAATCTACTAAAAATGTCCTAGTCTTAAAGGGTCCGCTTATAGATAGAAACAGTGAACGTGAAAATAATGTCTATGATGATAAAAAATGAGCTAAAACAGATACAGGAAAATCATGAAAAGGGAACTTGCTACCAATGCGCGTCCTTCCAAAGATGAATGTCAGGATTTCAGTAATCTATCATATACTAGAAAAAAGATAAATTCTTTTATGTAGTTCAACCTCTAGAGCTAATCAATGGCAAACCGTATTGTATGCACCATAAGGAACCGCATCATGAAACCGACCACTGTTATGCCATACAGAGATTGCTAGACTATATTTTCAAAGACGAAGAATCTACGAGTACATTATCGACCTGGAAGGATATAAAAATGGAAGCTAGAAGAAGCAAGTCAAAGTAATTCAGGTCAAAGAGTAATTGGAGGAAAAATACTTGTACCACCTCTACCTCAATCATATGATCGAGATTCACCATATCAATAATTCAACTAGATTCAAGAGAAGGATGTTAATGGACTCACGGAATCATCTAGAATGTTGAGCTGTCTTCAACTTAAGAAAGCTGAGTTGTCTTCGACTATAGAATGTTGAGCTATCTTCGACTATAGAGTGTTGGCTTATTTTTGTTGAATCTGGGGAATATGATACTACAGTCACCCCATTCTCGACCAAAGTACTTGTAGTTGTGTCGAGAAGAAAACTAGAATTGGAAGAGGTTGCCGAATATTCTCAGAAGTCAGCATATGTCATTACTGAGGTCAAGGTGAACTGTATCTGGTATTGGTGGTTCTGAGGTGCATTTAATGTGGTTCATGGATTGTAGTTTAAGGATGCTGGGTATAAATAGGAGGTTTATGGAAGGTGGATGGTGATGTTTTATGGAATAAGGTCGCCCTAAGTATGGTTTATTATGTGGTCAGAGGCTGAAGACGGTAACTGTTCTGACGAAACAATCTGGCGCATATGGATAAATGAGGAATTGATATGTAAACAGATCAAAACATTGAGGTGGGAACAAAGATCAAACAAAGACGAGATGTGTCTGTTGGAAACAGTGGTATCATCATGTGGTTGTGAAGGTAATGTATGGTATCAGTTGGGGGGTGAAGGGGTAACTGTCGGTGTTGATGATAAAGATTTGAAGCTTGGATGGGCGCCCAAAGATCTTGCCAAACGTGTGAGTGTTCTTACAATTTTTTGTTTCTTGTTTCCTGCTGAAGTGTCTATTAGAAGTTCAGTGACTTGAGAGTCAGTGAGCTTTGAGGACTAGAAATAGGCTTTAATATTAGATTCTGGTAAAAAGCAAACATCGGAATTAGTGATATGTCGAAGTAAATTAGTAATAGCAGATAAATTGTAATGGAAGAAATATCAAGTATTAGAAATGAATGTACTCGAAAGAGATAGATATCGAATGTAAGGAATGAGTTATGTAATCGAATGAGAGAGATATCGAATATAAGAACTATGATATGATATAAATAAATATATGTATTGAATTTATTTTTCTGTGTATTGCATCGAGTATTTAGAATATTGGGATATAATTGTCGAATATTGCCATGTGTGTAAAGTTGAACGTAGTTGGATGTGTGGGGCCAATGATTGATATCGAGGGTGATTGATTTGAATCTGACTGTGTAGAGTTCCAAAGCATAATAAATGTAGGTGAGTTGTAATTTGACCGAAAGGATTATAAATAGAGGGTATTGTTGGTTGAAGGAATGTTTATTGTTTTGTCGAATGTGATATGTACTTGTCAACTATAGATAAATAAAGATTGTGGGAATCAAATTTTTATCGAATAAAATGCTAGTCAACTTATATTAAATATGGTCCTACAAGTACAGGAATTGGGAGGATAGTATGAAGAGGGGAATGTACATGCAAAATGAATATGGCAAGATGTGTTCCATTAGGTGATGGTATGAAATATAAAGAAAACGATGTAAATCAGCTATTGGATAAGATAAATCGTGCACTGATGGATATGAATGTGTCTACAAAAATTCTTTGAGAATTTGAAGGATTAAAGTACGAATGTAGAGGCTTATTAATGGGGAGAAGATTAAGAGTCAAAGAATTCGAGAAAAAAATGCATGAAGCATTATATTCGAGAAACTGAACGGTCGCGAAGTGGTACGACGAACAGTCACGTGAGTTCTATAAATATGTCTGAGGTGGGCGACTGTTCATATCTTTTGCAAACTAAAAACATTTAAGGGAGTGAATTGTTGTTACTCATTGCTAAAGGGGTTAGATACGATTGTTAAGGAGGAGATTAGTGTATTGGTCGAAAGGGCCAAGCGAGCAAAGGAGAGAGATACAGAATCGGCGCGTAAAACAAGGTTTGTGAATTTTTCCAAATTGTTGTCTAATTTGATTTAAATGGAATAATATGATAATGAATTGGAAACGAATTAGTAGTTTATATGTTTAGATAGATTGGAAATGAATTGTTGGAATAATATGATAGTAAAATAAATGAGTATCAGTGATTTAGATAGATTGATAGATGGTAATTTTTGGGCTTTTGTTGAAGGAAGAAGGAGAAGATAGATAGATAGATGGTGAGCACTGTAATTATGGCGTATATGGGGGAAATGGTGGTGATGTAGCCGGATTTACCGAAGATTGTGGTTATTGCTGAATTTTATGCTGGAGAAAGGGAATTCGTAAAATGGAAATAACTATTTTTTGGCGGGAAAAGGTTAAACATGTTCGAGAAGCTGTTTAGATTCCTGTAATTCAACAAAAAGATAGAAATTAACAAGTTATCGAGGGTTACTTATGAAACATAGAAAAACATCGAGAATTTAGTAGATGGCTATTTTAATGAAAAATACCAAGATGAATTAATTTATATGAACTAAATAGAGAACTGTGGTAATAAGTATAAATGTAAATGATAGTAGCATATAGTCGAATGAGGTATTGGAGAGTGATATTGACAACGATATCTGTATGAATATATATAAACTTAGGAATATATATATATATATCACATATGAAAGATTCTAATTGTGCTAAAATATGGAATCTGATTGATAGGTTCTAATAATGGTTGAACCTATTCTAAATGATGATAAAGACATATATGTGAATCTCAAAGATGTAGTGTCTTTGATGGTCGATGTGAGGACGTGTGAGCAACAACTGGGGGGGGGGGAATATAGAGTAGGTTCGAGTAGTACAGATATAGAGGTTGTGGAACATTTTAGGGTAGTGCCTAGTATTACCGAAGTATCTGAGGAGGGAGTGATGGAGACTGAGGTGGATCATGAGCCTCAGGCGAGTGACCGAGAAGGGAGTGGGGATGAAGAAGATGTGGATAGGGATGAAGAAGCATGTTATGAAGAGGGTTTAGAGACCAAAGAAATTATTAAATTTAAAAAGAAATATGCTATTCCTGGGGACGTGAGACTAGAGGAGTATCAATATGAAATGATCAACCAAGAAATACCCTTAGATGGTATTCTGGTACATCGAGAATAGATAAAGAAAGGGTTGAAGCTTCCCCTTAGGGCGGACCAGAAGAAATTAATGAATTTCATTGATGTAACCCCAGGTCAATTCAATCCCAATGTATATGATCTATTTAGGGTATGTGGTACAATAAATGGTAGGCTTAAGGCCAGAGGGGAGGAGGTGATAACTGTAGATGACTTGTGTGTATACTGCACCATGAAAATTAACCCAAAGTTAAAAGGGTATCGTTACTTGGTGAGGTTCTTGAAGAGGCCGATGTTTTATGATATGGTGTCAACTGGAGGTCGATACACCAACGAACGTCTACTAGTATCCAGAAATTATGAGTTCGATCCAAAAGACTCAGGGGAACCGCTTAAAAAAAATTGTTTCATCTAGGTCTGTGGTTAGGCAACTTAAATGAATAAGTTTGATGTATTTCCAGGTTAGATGTATGTTATGTAAATATGTGTTTTTCTCTGTGTTGCAGCATTGAAGGAGAGCGGGAAGAAGGTGGAAGTTGAGGAAGAATTATATAAGATAAGAAGAGGATTTTTTGGAAAGATCAATAACTTAGCGACTGATCAAGATCAGTTAAGTAAAATTTTTCAAGAAGCAGGGTTGAAAAGGTCAAGAACTAAAGGTACGGAAGTGTTAGTTATCGGGGGAAAAATGTTGGCGAAGAACAAAAGAGCTGCATATACGAGTTTTCCCCTGAACAATCCTTCGCTGACAGAATACAACACAGATACGGAGATCGATGTTATGATGGAGGAGTCTTTTGTCAAAAACATGAAGAAAAGGATGGTGAACCCGAAAGTGCCTCCATTGCTGAATCCAAAAAGGAATACTCGGCAGTCAACAGCTGAGGGAATCGAAGTGACTGCCAAACCAGCTGTCGTGGGTAGTGGGTTACCTCTACGAGGTTCGAGCAGTGTGCTTCCTAAGAAGACGACTGGTGGGACATCGAAGAAGAAATTTGTGGAGGAGTTTCACAAGGTGTTGGAGAAGACTAGGAAGTCTTATTTGGTCAGGGCAGATGTGTTGAAGAAAGATATGGTAGATTGTATGGTGGGGATTGATTGCTTGGATACCTTTTTCAGCGAGGAACAGAAGAATTTGTCGAAGGTGATAAATCTTAAAGCTTATGCTCGAGCAAAAAGTTTGGTAAGTCAAACAAATACTCATTATATGACTTTCATGCAGATTAAGAAGGTGATGGGTGAAGCAATGGGTCATGTTGAGGGTAGTGGTAAGTTGGCAAACCGAGTTGGCAAACCGGCTGGTTGCCTACAAAAATATAAAGAAGGAATTGACCGCAGAAAATACCAAACTGAACGTGAATCTGAGTAGGTACAAGTTGGAAGCGAACAAGGCGAAGGAAGTGGCATTGGATGAGACAAAAAAAATGCTAGAGAAATAAAAGAAAGAAGCCTTGGCAGTATAGAAAGCCGTGTTTGTGAAAGATGTTGTCGATGTTCGCAGGTCGATGGAGCTGAAGCAGAACAAACTGCTCGATGAGGTTAAAGCGCGAGTGAACGAAGAAAAGTTACAAAAGTGCTAGGAAGTGAGGATGTACTTTAAGAAACAGTTCGATGAATATGAAGAAAGGAAAAAAATATTACAAGGGTCTTGTGAAAGCTGGTGGGCTTTCATGTGACGACAGTTCAGATGATGATGTCCTCCAGACGCTTGATATTCGTGGAGTAACTGAGGTGGTCGACAATGAAGTGACGATAGAGGCTGAAGGTCATTGTCCTGAGGTAGTATCAGATGTGCAGGTACCCGAATGCACCGTAAATGAAGAAAAATCCCCGCCTAAAATGTTAAATCTTGATTAGAGAATCCTGTTTGAAGTAAAAGCATGTAACAAATGATCAGTAGGACCGAAAACATTTTAATTTGGTGTATATGGTAGATTTTGGTGTTTGCTTAAATATTTTGTTGAATAACTATTTTGTATGTGTAAATAAGTTGAAGTAGTAAATGTGTAAAGTGAAAGGAAATTTGAGTAGATAAGTAAAGATTGCTTGTGTGTGTGAAATGTGAAAGATGGCCAATTACTGGCAAGTAAGGAGTACCAGATGTGTATCCGAAGATAGGTATCTGGATTTAGATTTAGAGAAGAACATGAGCTCATAAGAGATTGTTCGACAAGTAAAGAATGCGAAGTAAACTATCCTGTAATTGGATTGTGTTCGCGTGAATTGTAGATAGGTTTGAGAAGACTTGTATAAGCAAGGACCTAAAATCAAATCAAGATAGTAAGGAATTAGTTTTTCCCAGGCATACTTGGTAAGTATTGATTGAGAGAAAACGAAGTAGTAAAGAATTTTTCTATCTGATACGTACTTGAGAAGTATAGATCAAGATCAAATCGAAGTAGAAAGAAGTCGTTTGTCAGGTCTATACATGAAAAGTATAGATCGAGAACAAATCGAAGTACAAAGAGATCGTTTGTCTGGTCTATACGTAAAAAGTATAGATCAAGAACAAATTGAAGTAGTAAAGAAGATAATGATAAAATAAATTATTTATTTGATTCGAAAGAAATGATTACAGGGTATCATCTGTAAAAGACTTTAAGCTGGGCATTGTTCCATGGGCACTCAAGCTGAAATTCATCTTCAGTCATAAGCCAATAAGTTTCGTTATCTGTTTTGTTGCTGATAATATAGGGTCCCTCCCAGTTTTTTGTTAATTTTCTAGAATTTTTAGGTCGAGTATGATCTTATATTCGTCGTAGGACAAGGTCTCCAATACCAAATTTCTGTTCTTGAACTTTCTTGTTGTATGCTTTTTTCAATGTATCATGGTATCATCCCAAATTTTCTATGGCCTTATATCTGGTTTCCTCGATCCAATTGAGGTTGCAAAGGAAACTGAGTTCATTGTCTTCATCTAAAATTTTGCGTCGAGTACTTGGGAGATCGAGGTCTGAGGGTATGACTGTTTCAGTACTAAAAGCCATCATGAATGGAGTACACCCTGCTGAGACTCGAGGAGTAGTGCGGTAAGCCTATAATACACTGAATAGTTCGTCAACCCATCTGCCTTTCTTATCGTCGAGGTGCTTGCATAAGCCAGATTTGATGCTTTTGTTGATGGCTTCAAGTTGTCCGTTTCCTTGAGGATAATATGGTGTGGAAGTGGTCAACTGAATTTTGTATTTATGAAGGAATGAGTAGACTTTAGCGGAGATGAATTGTTTGCCAATATCAGAGCGTATCATTTACGGATAACAAAACCGTATCATTTTCGTTAGTATGGCATAGAGAAACTACTTCAACCCACTTGGTAAAGTAATCGGTGGCAACTAAGACGAACCTTCTGCTTCCCGATGCTGGATGGAAGGGGCCAATGATATCGATTCCTCATCGTTTAAATGGCCAAAGAACATTGCTAACATTTAAGTCGAGGGCCGGGTTCTTGATTTCCTGAGAGTGGATTTCGCATTTGTGGCATTTACGAACAAAGTCTTCGCAGTCTTGTCTCATCTTGGGCTAATAGAGTCCTTGGGTGAATGCTCGTTGGGCTAGCGATCGTTCGGAAATATGTATACCACAGATACCTTCGTGAAGTTCTCTGATTTTGATCTAAGCATGTTTCTGTGCTATGCATTCGATATGTGGTCCGCCTCCAGTGAGTCGATATAATATTCAGTTTTTGATGGTGAATCGGGGGAACTTTACTAACAGGGATTGAGCTTCTTCTTTGTCACTGGGGAAGATATTTGTGCTGAGGTAAGCATAAAACAGTCTTCTCCAGTCGTTAGGATCGTCATCCTTAGCAACTGTTATCACGAGTGTTGACAAGATATCGAGGCTAGAATGTTCGATGATCTCGATTTCTAAAGATTTTTTTTCACTGTCTCTCAGTATTGCAACCAATGTAAGCTAAAGCATCGGCATGACGATTTTCTTGCTAAGGTAAATAAGAAATGGTTGCATACTTGAATTTTTTTTATTTTTTTTTCGACCAGGTCTTCGTAATCAATAATTTTTCCTGTTATCTTGAAAATTTTGTTGTAATGATTGGCGACGAGTAAGGAGTCAACATATACTGCTAATTCCTTAGCTCTGAGAGTAAGTACAAGATCGAGATCATGCAAGATGCCTTCGTACTCTGTTTCATTATTGGTAGCATTAAATTTGAGTTTGATAGCTTTCTCTATGCAATGATTAGAAGGTATGACGAGGACTATACCAATTCCGGATCCTTGTGTTCCTGCCGATCTGTCTATAAAAAATCGCCATCCGAAACTCTTGGACCATGCGTCTGGTTCTATAATTGATTCGTCAGTGAAGATTTCTTTGAGTTCTTCCTAATCAGGGTCTTCGATGGGAAAACTTGCGAAAATGTCGGCCACTTCTTGTCCCTTGATGGATATTTGAAGTTCAAAAGAAATGTCATATTCCCCAAGGAAAACAGACCATTGTTGAACTTATCAAGATTTTTCCTTTTTGGAGAGTACGAGTTTGAGGGGGTACTTTGTGATGAATTTGATGGGGTGAGCTTAGAAGTATGGACAGAGTTTTTAAGAGCTATAAACCAAGGCGAGCAATTGCATCTTCGTGGTAGTATATCGTGCTTCAGTAGGCATAAGGGTTTTACTGATATAGTAAATAAGTTTCTCAATGCCTACATCTTCTCGAATAAGGACAGGCTGATAGATTCATCAGTGTTGGATAAGTACACGGTGAGTGTTTCGCCATCAATTAGAGTACTCATTATAAGAGAATGCCCCAAATATCGTTTAAGATCTTGGACTGCCATTTTACAGTCAGGAGTTGAAATAACTTCTTTTTTCTGTTTGTTTGAAAGAGGAGTGGGTTTTCCACGAAGAAGGAAAAGAAGTTTGCATCCATCAGATGACTTTGAGATGAATCTATGAAGAGCGGTTATTTTGTGGCAAATTTTTGAACATCTTTTTTCGTTTAAGGAGAGGATATTGCCATGAGTGCTTTGATTTGAGCAGGATCTATTTTGATTCCTCTTTTGCTGACTAGATGGCCCAAGAATTTTCCAGATGCGACACCAAATTGACATTTCTCTGGGTTAAGTTTCATCTGGTACTTGCAAAGGATATCGAAGATAGTTTGGAGGTTTTCGAGATGATCTTCGCATTTCAGGCGTTTGCAGATCATATCATTGATATATACTTCCATGATGTTGTCGAGCTAATCTTTGAACATTTGGGTAAGCAATCATTGGTAAGTAGCTCCGGCATTTTTTAACCCAAAAAGCATTACTGTGTAACAGTAAAGTCCTCTTTCGGTTATGAAGGTTGTTTTTTCTTGATCTTCTTCGGCAAGTGGAACTTGGTTGTATCCCGAGGCTACATCCATCATAAAAAAAAGCTCGTATCCTGCAACTGAGTCGAGAAGTTGTAGAATTAGTGGTAACGAAAAGCTGTCTTTAAGTGTGAATTTGTTTGGTTCTGTGAAGTCGACACAAACCCGAATTTTGCCATTTTTCTTTGACACAGTGACGATATTAGAAACCCATTTTGGATATTTAGCTTCCCGAATAAATCCTATGTGAAGGAGTTTATCAATTTATTCGTTCACTGCATCGCGAAGTCGGGGAGCTTGATTCCGTCGTTTTTGGATGATTGTTTTGCTATCTGGAAGGAGGTTGAGGTGGTGGCAAGCGATTGAAGGATCGATTCCTGGCATTTCGTAGAAAGTCCAGGCAAAGACGTCGATGTTTTTGTTAAGCAGCTGTATCATGGCTTCTTTTTCGTCGATTGACAGCTTGGATCCAATGAAGGTTGTACGTTCTGGGCCATCGAGTTCAACAGTTTCGACCGTTTCAGTGTCATGCTACTCAAAGGTAGGTTGCTCTTCATGCTGTAGTTGATATGCTTTGAGAAATTTAGCTGTATAAGGATTAATTATGGTATTTTTGCACATTCGTCTGACTGCTTGGTTGCCCTTGATTTTATAGATGTCGTGATCCGTAGGAAAACGCAGTGCTAAATGATAGGATGAGGGTACTGCTTTGATAGAATGTAACCAACTGCATCCCAAGATGCCCAAATATTTGGACTTTGCATCAATGATAATAAATTTGATGAATGTGGCTTCAGAACCTGCTTGAACTGGCAAAGTAATTTCTCATGTTGCTGATTCCATCGAGCCATTGAAGCCTGTGATAGTTGTTGTCGAAGCTTTTACTGAATCTACAAGGCCCAAGACTTTGATCACTCTATGGAATAAGACATCAGTGGCACTTTCAGCTTCGATGAGATGTGTATATAAGTAATTTTGTCCAACTTTTAGCATAATAACAAGAGGATCATCATGAGGGTATTGTACATGGCTGGTATCGCAGACCTCGAACGTTATCTGGTAAGGACGTTTAGATATGCTGGTGCTTGGAAGAAGTTTTGCCGATTTGTCTGAGGAAGTCATTTTTCCGTAAGACGTAATATGATTATCTTATTTTCTTTTCTTCCATTTTTCAATCTCGATCATATACAGATGTCGAGCTTGTCCTTGGACCTGATTTTTCTCAACTTCAATGGTTTTTGCTTGTTCTTCAAGAAATTTCTGAATGTCGATGACATAATTGTGGAGTCTTCCAGCTAAGAGATACGATGAAAAATATGTATGAAAGAGTAACAACTATAAGTTTCATGACTATGTACATTATGATAGTGACATAAGGGTCTGTTCGGAAGATCTACAATAGTTTGTGGTGCGCGATAACACTTGTCTCCATTTATCGTTGATAAGATAGCAGAGAGGGATGTTGCCATTGGTGCCAGAGTTGGGACAGGTCTGTCTGGCTTGCCCTCTTTTCTTTTAATGTTATCAATGTTTTTTTTTTCGTACGGCTTTAGTGCTGAAGTAATGACTGCTCTTTGGGATGGGGTCGAAGATGTTTCTCGAGAATGTATGACAGAGGAAATTTTCATCTTGTCTTTTTGCGATCGTTCTAGCTCGATAAAATTATTAGCCACGTCAATCATTTCGGTGACTGTACGCGGTTTGTGTAGAGTAAGTTCTTCGTGAACTTTTGAGTCAATGTGCAAGGCAGAGGCTAATGCTGGAACCACGATTTTGCGGTCTGAATTTCCAATCTTCCATGTTTCCTGTAGGAGACATTTATAAAAGTTCACCAATGTTTCTCTCGCACCTTGCTCAAAGTAAAACAAAAAGTTCACGGTGATTTCCCGCTCCCTAGCATGAGCGTAGTTCAATTCGAAAAGATTTTGCAACTGGCTGAAGAAAGTAACGGAGGCTTCTTGGATAGTGTGGAACCATCGGAGTGGTTCTTCTTTTAGTCTCATGTTGAATAGCATACACATCATATAGTCGAGCTTGGAGTATAACCCAACTGTGGCTTTGAAATGTCGAACATGTGTAAGCGGATCAGTGAGGCCTGCATAATGGATGAATTTGGGCATATGGAAATTTTCAGGAATAGGCATATTTTCGAGGTATGGGGAGATGGGGTTTGTTTCGATCCTATCAAGAGTAGATCATCGGCCTGGGATGTCAGAGATGAAAGCTTGAATTATGTTGTTAAGGTCATCTAGAGTGACGAATTGTTGAGGGGGAAGAGGTAAGGTAGCATTCTGAGGAACAAAATCACCATGTCCCTCTGGTCCCAATCAATCTCTGACGGGCCTCCTTTCTGGCAGAGGGGTTTGATGACGTGTACGTCGACTTCCTTGGGTTTTTGAGGCTGAAAAAGTTAAACCAAAGTTTTGAGAGGCTCTATTTGGATTTCCAAATCTGGATCGTGACGTTCGTTGGTCGTCCTCTCTCAGTTGATTATCGCGTTAAACTGCCCTTTATCGATTTTCACTTTGAGCCAGTGGCGGTGACGCTTGGCGAGCTGTGATTCAATCTTATGCTCTTTGTAATCTTTCCATCTCTTTTTGATGTGTTTGACTTTGTTGATCCAGGGCTTTTCTCCATTCGTCTCTTTCCGTCAGTAACGACTCTATCCGAGTGGTGCAAGTGTTTAGGATTGAGAAATTTAAGACTTGCAGTCTTTTAGAACCTATTCTCTACTTATATTTATAGTATATACAGACAATTTACAAAAAGAAAAAAAGAGTCTCCTATTCTGGGGGTAGTGGGCAAACTTTGCGGATCTCTAACAGTTCCTTCTTGACTGGGCTGCAACGTCTACATTTGGTAAGTCGGGGACTCACAGAATCTTCTTGAATGTTAAGCTGTCTTTGACTTCAGAGAGCTGAGCTGCCTTCGACTATAGAATGTTGAGCTATCTTCGACTACAGAGTGTGGGCTTATTCTTGTCGAATTTGGGGAATATGATACTACAATGTTATCAATACAAAATCCCGATTCTTAGGAATAATCGGATGCTGCTGGTTATGCAATATGTAAGCAATACCCTCTACATACCATCAAACACATCATTTGAAATACAACAAGAGCATCTATGAGATCGAAGGAATTCAAAAGCTCACTCAAGCTTACCAAAACACAGTATCTACCATTTTTAACAACTCCAAAAAATTTACAGCATAGCAATTATAAAAAGCTGGTCACGTTGAAAATCAGCCCTCCATAGCTGAACCTACATAATATATTGAAATCGATGGACATGGAAGGGGAACATACATTGGAACTAGTCTTGTCCAATAGGAAAAAAAGCTATAATGCATTTCCTTCAAACAAACAACGATGTGCCTACTTGGACGTTCCTGGAAATGCCTAGAGTTGACCCAACAAAGGCCTCTCACAAATTAAATGTCAAAGATCAAGCTATAATAGTCAAGCAGAATCAAAGGAGGCTCTCACCGCGTGTCCGAGCTGAGGTCAATAAGGAAATTGATAAGTTGATTGATGTTGGTTTCATTAGATAAACCAAATACCCAGACTAGATTTCAAACATAAAAGCAGTCCCAAAGAAAAATGGAAATGCCAAATTTTGTGTAGATTTTACGGATCTAAACAAGCATACGCCGAAGGACTTTTTTTTTCTCTTCCCATAATTAACCAAATTCTATATTCTACAGTAGGACATAAACTTCTTTTGCTGATGGATGCGGCCTCAGGATACAACCAGATACTTTTTATCGATGAAAACTAGTAGAAGACCACTTTCATCACCGAAAGAGGCCTCTATTATTACAAAATCATGCTATTCGGCCTCAAAAATGCTTGAGCGACCTATCAAAGGCTAGTAACAAGCATATTCAAGGAACACTTGGGAAAAACGGTCGAAGTATACATTGATGATATGCTCTACAAAAGCTTAAAAAAAGAAGAACATATTGTACATCTAGATACATTTTTCAACATATTACGGTCATACAAAATGAAACTCAATCTAAATAAATGTCAATTCGGAGTACACTCTGGTCGATATTTGGGATACCTCATCAGTCAAAAAGGAATCGAAGCTTACCCCAATAAGATTCAAGCTCTAATCTCCATGCCATCTCCAAAAACAAAGAAAGATGTATAGAAGCTCATTAGGAAGATTGCAGCTATTAACAGGTTCGTCACCAAGTCATCAGATCAATGTCAATGGTTTTTTATGCAACTTCGTGGGTCTACCAAAAGTGTCAAGGGATGACAGAACGAGGAGATTGATTAGACAAAAGAATGTAAAGTAGCTTTCCAAGAACTTAAACAGAATTTGAGGAAATCTCCAGTGATGAGCACTTCAATCGAGAACAAAGAATTACTACTCTATCTCACAGTTATAGAAAACTTCCTAAGTTCGGTCCTCGTATGGCTCGAAGGTAAAATTAAGAAACCATTATACTTCATCAGTAAAATTCTTACGCCGGCAGAAACAAGATATTTTAAAATAAAGTGACTCCACCTAGCACTCATTTATACATCACAAAAGCTCAAAAACTATTTTCAAGCTCATTCAGTCAAAGTTATGACCAACTATCCTCTTCAAGAAGTTCTATCTAAAAAGGAGAAATCACGAAGAGTGCAATAATGGTCAGTAAGTTTGGGGGAACATGAGATCAAATTTGAACAAATGACCTCAGAAAAAAGGCAAGCAGTGACTTACTTTTTGGCTGACTTCCCCATCGAAGATATAGAATGGGAAGAACACGATCTTGATCTAATAAAAAAAGACGACGTCGACCAACCTTCTGAACCTTTTGAGGAATGAGCTGAGTAGATCACACAAAAAGGGTGGAGGCTTCTAGCAGTTGGATCTGTAGGACCCGTTGGGTCAAGGATAGGAATCATGTTGATAACACCTTCCAATGACATAATCGAGAAGTCCATACGGTTAAATTTTAAGCCTCAAACAACATAACGGAGTAGGAAATATTGATTCATGGCCTTAGAAATTGGCATTCTTAAACTATCAGTATATACAGACTTATTGTTGATCGAACACCACTACTCTGAATACTCATTACCGATAGAATTAACATATCTGATAAAGTTACGCTCGATTATTTACCTCAAGGGGAAAATCGTCATACTGATGCTTTAGCTAACTTAGCTAGGGTGCTAGGTACAGAGGCCAGATTCTTACAAATCGAAGTCATATTAACCCCGAACATCGATCATACTTCGATATGCATAATCAATACTGGGGGCGATAAAGAGGAAGAAGAAGATTGAAGGAAGCTTTTCCTCACTTATCTCAGCCAGCTAAATAAATATGATGGGCCACTTCTAGAAGATCTAAAAGAACGCAGACAATTAATTGAAAACTCTAAATGGTACATAGTACAAAAAGGCAATCTGTATTTAAGATCAGTAACTGGCCCATTTCAATGCAAGATGCTGACGGCATGCTAAAGGATTTACATGAAGTGACTTATGGCTTCCATTTCGTAGGTTGATCTCTTACAAACAGAGCTATTAGATTATGAGTTTTTTGGCCATGAATGGGAAAGTAGGCTAAGCAAAATTTATAAAAATTTGATACTTGTTAGGGACATGGTAACAAAATACAAGCTCCTGCACTTGAACTTAACCCTAGTAAAGTATTATGGCCTTTCATGCGATGAGTACTTGATCTCGTGGGAAAATTCCCAAATACACTGGGTAACCACAAATTCCTAATAGTAGCAATAGATTATTTTACAAAATGGGTAGAAGTAGTTCCCCTTTGTCGAACTCGAGATGAAGAAGTCATCTCATTTATTTGGGAACATATCATCACAAGATTTGGCTGCCCCCACCTAATTCAGATCAATAACGGGCCATAATTTGTTGGAGAAAAAGTGGTAGCATTCCTCAACAAGTACAACCTCATTTATTCTCTGTCCAATCCATACTAACCCCAAGGTAATGGTCAGGCCAAAATCACAAACAAAACCATAGTGGATGGACTCAAGAAGATACTCCAATCATAAAATAAGGGTAATTTGATAAGGGAACTGCCACATGTCTTGTGGGCCAACAATACAACACCAAGACAATTAACAGGATGTTCCTCATTCTTACTTACTTATAGAACTGAGGCTATCATCCTAACGGAGTATCACCATCCCGTCAAAGATCATGAGCTTATTGATGAAGAAAATGAGTATTAATTAGCATACAATATGAACTGGATTGATGAGACATGAGTTTGAGTTGTTGCCAATTTGGGTCAATATCATCATATGCTAGCCAATTCATATATCAGGAGGGTTCAGAATAGTGAGTTCGAAATTGACGACTTAGTGCTCCGCAAAATTCCTAAAAATAGACAAGAGTTACACGATGGGAAGCTCACAGAGAACTGGGAAGGTCCATTTCTGGTAGTAGGACGAACTAGTCTTGAATTTTATTATCCCATGACAAAAGACGATATCAGGATACCAAATCCATAATAATCCACAATACGATGAAGAAGATCTAATTAGCTGAAAAGTCTGAAGATCACCAATTGATTGGGAAAACAAAGCTTCAATTGCTTAAAAAACAAAGTAATTACAATGAATTACTCCAAAACCCTAGGCTTCTCTCAGAACTCTCTCTAGATCTAACATAAAAAGCCTACCCTAGAAAATAGCCTAAGTTTCCTTTATATAGAGGGAACTCGAAATTACAAATCAAATGCATATCGAGGCAAAAGCACGCCTCATAAATAAAACCACCGCCAGAGTCGTTCGAATGAACTAGGAAGTTATTCGAACGAATTTACGACTAATTGGTCTAAACCCTAGAAAAGTTACCCAGTTGTCCGGGCGAAATATAAACTCGTTCGAACGAAATATGGCTCTAGGCCAAAATTCCAGGGAACATGTCAACTCGTTCGAACGACTATCAATGTAAACGACTTTGACAAATCTTCAAATACTCTAGATCCTCCTGGATCATGGCTCCCCCCTTTAGGAGCCTTGATCTCCTGCTCAAGATGGAACTGAAAGGTGGGAATGTGGCGCTGCTCATTAGCTTGTTGTACCATTTCGGCGTACGAGGTAGCTGACCCTTCTTCACAACACGAAATGACTCAAAACGAATACATGTATTGCCTGGTAGCAACTTTCGGCGATACACACTACGCCCCTTAGGAGCATCATATCCTGCAGCATATCCTGACATAATAAAAGGATGTCTCTGCATAGAAACCAACACAGCGGAAGTTATTGGTAATAGGGGTCGAGATAACCTATCAACCAATTTGTTGTCCACTCCCTTCTTATAATGTATAATCAAGAAAAATTGTTGGATATACGACATCCCCCTCATCTGGCAAGCTTGATGTAGCTTGGACTTTGTAGCTAAAAACTGGAACGGTTTGTGATCAATATGTACCACAACCTCCTCTTGCAACTTCCCCAAAGCGATTTGTTGCCTCAAAAACGTTGTCATTAGACACAACACTCGAGCTGACGTAGACTTCTAAACCGGTCACATTAATAGCACAAACTTGTCGCTCGCATTAACCAACTGGTTCACAAGAGTCGTCGTTACCAAATTTGACGCAGTGACATGCTCCTTACAAGCATTGATATGGAACTCCTTTCCTTCCTTCACAAGACGATACTTGCGAGCTCTACGGTAATGAATCGCATCACGGTCCCAAAGATAAGAGCTACCCAAGATGACTTGATACATATCCAAAGGAACTACCTCACACGTCACCTTGTCAATAAACTTCTCAGAAATTACAAACTTGAATGTACACTGCTTCGTGACCATCACCTCCTCATCTTTCTGAAACCACCCCAAACCAAATAGCTTAGGATGCGCTGTAGTCGTCAAACCCATCTTCTTCACCAACGTCTCAAAAATTAATTTTTTTTGACTACCCGGATCCATAATGGCCTTGAGTAAACTCTACTTTACCTGAATACTGACATGGAAAAGCTCTTCCCAACTCTCTTCCTCGGTAGCCAAAATCTGCTAAAACATAAGTGTAAGCTTAGGATTTGGTTTATCTAAATCCGGAAGGTCAACAACCTCAGCGGCTAGTGCATATTTCTCTTTATTGCACTTCTTCTCCTTCGGCCTAAGCTCCGAGTGAAGTTTCCAACAATAATCGGAAAGATGCCCATTCGCCTTACAATGATTGCAATGAAATTCCTTGGACGAAGACCCCTCTCCTTTGGTCTCTTATTTATGCTCGTTTTTCTAACTAGACTTGCACCCCGACTTGATCTTGTCATCTTCTTTGTCACTCTTCAAGTATTTGCCTTCAATAGAAATTGCCTTCACGGTAGTGTCCTCGATATTGGCCACAGTAAAGAGCTTCAACTCTCTCCTAATGGACTCTGAAAAACCCCCCGTGTACTTCATGAACACCTCATACTCTTCCACATCAATGTCCAAAACCAAAGCTTGGTTATGAAACGCCGTAGTATACTTCTGTACGGATTGCTCAAACTTTTGGCACAAATTATGCCAATTATTCCATCTTTCTTGCTCATACCCAATTAGATAAAACAACTTCCGCACTAAAACCTTGAAGTCCTTCCAACCCAAATCTCGTACATCGTGGCGTTTCCGATAAGATTTTCACCACGTGAGTGCATGACTTGTGAATTTCAACGTAGCAAAGCATATTTGCTGAGCATTAGAGTATTTGTTAACAGAAAAATAGGTCTCTAACCTATCTAACCAGTTATCCAATATCTCGACATCAATCGAACCGTTGAATTCAAGAATTTTAATCTTAAAACAAATACAAAGATTACGCAGAAGATTCGTGGACTTACCAATAACCGATCGCTCCTCGTCGGATTCGGCAGCACTAAAATCATCAAAAACTGGAACGTCCTCGTCACCATCCACCTCCATAACCCCTTTCTTCTTTGAACGACCTTGCCGTTTCACCGAAGTGGTAGCTTTAACGAGGTTCGTGAAACGCAACTGTTCTACTAACTTCCCTACCATTGAAGTTAGAGCAGAAACTGTCGTTTCCAAAACCGTGAGTCTCTCGTTGGGATCGCCCATCTCCAAATTGTCCTTCTTCTTCGAATTAGGTTTGCGATGGATCTTCAACGGACTCACTAACTTCTCCTTCATTTGCTTGAGACAGTCGCGTGTAGAGACCACAAACCACAATCAACCCTTGAAGATCGTAACTGGAAAACTAATACCACTTAATCCACAATACGATGAAGAAGCTCTAGTTAGCTGAAAAGTCTGAAGAACACCAATTAATTGGGAAAATAAAGCTTTAATTACTTAAAATAAATGAGGCAATTATAATGAATCACTTCAAAACCCTAGGCTTCTCTCATAACTCTCTCTAGATCTAACATAAAAAACCTACCCAAGAAAATAACCTAAGTTCTCTTTATATAGAGGGAACTCGAAATTACAAATCAAACTCATCTTGAGGCAAAAGCACGCCTCATAAATAAAGCTACCACCAGAGTTGTTCAAACGAACTAGGAAGTCGTTCGAGCGACTTTACTACTAATTGGTCTAAACCCAAGAAAAGTTACCTACTCGTCGATCGAAATATAAACTCATTCAAACAAAATATGGCTCTGGGCCAAAATTCTAAGGAACATGTAAACTCGTTCAAATGACTCTCAATGTTGTTCGAACGACTTTGACAAATCTTTAAATACTCTAGATCCTCCTGGATCACTTAAAATACTAGAAGGCTGAAGAAATACTATCACTAGATCGATGGGTCGTCAAAACACAACATACTTTTTCCTATTGTCATTTACATTCAAAAAGTGAGATATATTCTCCAAACAGTCTGTACATTCTTTTCTCATCAATGAAAACTTTTTAAAAAAATCCCACATTACTATCTACTATATCTATATATATATATATATATATATATATATATCTACATCTTAAAAGATAAAGTAAAGGTAAAACTCATTTTAGTCTATCCAACATCTACAATGCCAAAATAAAATTAGTTTATGAGTTCTCTTACTCAGGTCCTTTTTTGCGTACATTAGATGAACTGCCACCAACTTTAGAAGATCTAAATTTTGGTACTCTAGAAGCAACAATCTATCTACCTTGATCAACTCTTTCTTGGGTGATGAAACCAATGTCAGACAAAAAGTGCTTTAAATATTCAGAACATATTAGATTCATCTCATACTTCACGCACTTTGCGATCATCTTATCATGTAGCGTTTCTCTCTCCTTTTTGGTTCTCTTAATCTCACCCACAAAAAATGTAAGAAATGTTGCCATCTATTTCTCATGCACTATACCGGCCGCGAGTCTGCCTCTATTAGGTATAACGAGCTCATAAATCCGTGTGCTACCATCCATTAGCAATCTTTCCAGATTAGTACAACTATTTCTTTCTTCAGTAGTTTTAAGAACTGCCTGAGCATAATGCGTCTCCATCACTATTATAACCTCGTTCATCTAAATCAGTATACCTATTGATTAATCCATTTTAATTCGATCGTACACTCTCTATTCAGAATCTTTCTTAAGTTCTCCTTGGGATATTAAAAGGTCTGCCTCCAATTATTGAATCGTTTTGTTCAAACCCTCCTCCCTAGTCTGGGAATTCGTCAACTCAGCCTCCCTGTTTCTTATTCGCTCCTTCGAATTCTATACTGCCGCTCAAACATATGCCAAATTGGCCTCCAACGTCGCTATCTACTCGATCAAATTTTTTACTTTGACCTCTTTCTTCCTCAATTACTCCCTAACATCATTAAGATCCCCTTTTATACCCCATACATCCGCCTTTAACCCTTTGATGTGATCTTGAGCTTGAACCACATCACTACATTTCTTCATCAATTTTTCTACCAACTCCGTCCAGCTACCACACGCAATTAATAATTCTGCCTCCAATTTCTTTACTCGTTCCAGAAGATAATCTATATGACTCTGAGCACTTTCCATATCATCCTCCTTTTTCTTTAGAAGCCCATTCAACTTCTCTACATTGCCTTGAACGCTTACGGCCTTAATTTATTTTTTTCTCCACAAGTTCTTGTAACTCAAATATTTTTACTTCCATTTTCCTATTTAGTTTAGCAGTATTTTCCAATGACTCACGTGGCTGGTTTAACTCAACATTCATTTTTTTCATTTAATTCGGAAAATGTCTTGTGAGGATGACGCACTTTTTCCAGCTCGACCTGCACAGAAAATCACAATCTCTAAATATTCTTTCCACAGTTCACGATAAATATATTTCTCATTTAAACAATCATACATTTTTACACTCACATATTTTCTACAATTTTATATTATAAATATATCATTGAAATACCTAATCTAGGAGGATCTAGGTTAATTTGATATTTTGTCAAAGTCATTGGAACGAGGTTGAGAGTCATTCAAACGACAAAATTCCATCCCACTAGAATTTTGGACTAGAGCCATTTTTTGTTCAAACGACTTGTATTTTTGTTCGAACGAGTTATTTTCATGTCACTGGAATTTTGGCCCATAACCATATTTCGCTCGAACGAGTTGGGTTTATGTTTGAACGACCAGGCAAGTTTATAGGGTTTTAGACCAATTAGTCGTAAAGTCGTTCGAGCGACTCCCTAGTTCGTTCGAATGACTTTGGTGTTGTTTTAGATTCTCAGGCATTGTTTTACCTCGAGATCCATTCTTTCATGATTTTTAAGTTTCCTAGTATATAAAGGGAACTTAGGTTATTTTCTAGGTTATGTTATATCTGAAGAGAGTTATGAGAGAAGCCTAGAGTTTGAGAGATTTTCATTATAATTGCCTATTTTTAGTAATTGAATTCTCTATTTTTCTAAATCTAATTGGTGTTTTTTGTTCTTTCAACTAACTAAAGCTTCTCAATCGGATTGTGGATTAAGTGGCATTAGTTTTCCAGTTACGATTCTCGGGGGACTGATTATAGTTTATGGTCTCTACACGTGACCGTCTCAAGCAAACGAAAAAGAAGCTAGTGAGTCCATTGAAGATCCATCGCAAACCTAATTCGAAGAAGACGGATGATTTGGAGATGGGCGATTCCAGCAATCGACCCACGACTTTGGAAATGATAGTTTCCACCTTAACTTCTATTGTAGGGGAGTTAGTAGAACAATTGCATCTCACAAACCTCGCATTGGGTTCCATTTTGGCGAAACGACAAGGCTGCTCAAAGAAGAAAAGGATTTCAGCGGTGGATGGAGACGAGGTAAATGCAAGGATAGCTAGCGATTCTAGTGATGCTAAATTTATTGAGGAGCACCCAGGGTTTGGTAAGTCATCGAATCCTATGCGTAATCTTCGTCTTGGCTTTAAGATTGAGATTCCAGTTTTCAATGGTTTTGTCGATGCTGAGAAATTAGATAATTGGTTAGATATGCTAGAGACCTATTTTTCTATTGATGAATATTGCAATGCTCAGAAGATTCGCTTCTAAACTTTGAAATTTATAAGTCACTCACTCACATGGTAGAAGTCCTATCAAAAATAGCATGAATCGGAAGTCTGAGTTGGATGGAATTCAAGATTTTGGTGAGGAAGCAATTCTATCCAATTGGGTATGAACAGGAGCGATTGTACAAATGGCACAGCTTATACTAAAGGTTTGGGAAATCCGTACAACAATTCACTACATAATTTATTAACCAAGCATTGGTTTTGGATATTGACGTGGATGAGTACAATGTATTTATGAAGTATACGGGGGGTTTGTCGGAGTCCATTTAAAAAGAATTAAAGCTTTTCAATGTGGCAAATATCGAGGATACTACTGTTAAAACAATTGTCATTGAAGGCAAGTACTTGAAGAGCGACAAGAAAGACGACAAGAACAAGTCGGGGTCAAGGCTAATTGGAAGTTTGATCAGAAAGGGGAGTCCAAAGGAGAGTGGTCTTCATTCAAGGGGACTATCTATAGTCATTACAAGGATAATGGGCACAATTTCGATAGATGTTAGAAACTTTACCCGGAGCTTCGGCCAAAAGAGGAGAAGGGCAAGAAAGAGAAATGTACACTAGCCGCAGCGATTGTGAATCTTCCAGATTTAGATAAACCAAATCCTAAGCTTACTTTAATGTTCAAGCAACCTCTAGCTATTGATGAGGTGAGTTGGGAAGAGCTATTCTTTGTCAGCATTCAGGTGAAGCAGAGCTTAGTCGAGGCCATTAATGATCTGGGTAGTCAGAAGAATTTAATTTCTGAGGTGGTGGTGTAGAAGATGGGTTTGGCTACTGTGGCCTATCTTAAGCTGTATGGTTTGGGTTGGATTCAGAAAGACGCGGGGTTGAAGATTACTAGGCAGTATACTTTTAAGTTTGCGATACTGAGAAGTTTAATGACAAAGTGACATGGGAGGTGGTTCCGTTGGACGTGTGTCAAGTCATTTTGGGTAGCCCTTATCTTTGGGACTGAGATGCAATCACTTACTGTCGTGCTTGCAAGTATCGCTTGGTGAAGGATGGGACTGAGTTTCATAATAATGTGCGCAAGGAACATATCACTACCAGTAATTTGGTAACGGTGACTCATGCGAAGAGGTTGGTTAATGCAAGCGGCAAATTTATATTGTTGTTGGTGCGACCGGCTTAAGAGGGTTCGTCAGCTACAGTATTGTCTACTTTGGCAATGTCTCCTATATAACAAACCGATATGGGGGAGTTGGAAGAGGAGTATGAAGACTTGTTTTTAGGCATACAAGGGATGCCGCGCAAGAGGGATGTGAAGCATAATATCACATTTGTGAATGGTGAACCACTACCCAATATTAGGTTATATCGGACTTCTGTTACAAAGCCTGATGAGATCAAGAAACAGGTACATAAACTTCTGGAGCAAAGAGTTATTAATCTAAGTTTCTCACCTTGTGGTTCACCGGTGTTACTGGTACCAAAGAAGGATAGGTTTTGGAGGATGTGTGCAGATTATCGGGCGTTGAACAAGATCACGGTAAAGAATCGTTATCCGTTTCCCCGGATTGATAAGCTTTTAGATGAGTTACAGACGGCTTAGCTTTTCACGAAGTTGGATCTTAAGTCGGGTTACCATCAAATTAGAATCTGGAAGGGGATAAGAGGAAGACAGCGTTCAAGACCAAACAGAGATTATTTGAGTGGTTGGTGATGCTTGTTGGGTTATGCAACGCTCCGGCGACGTTTATGCGGCTAATTAATTGAGGTACTTCGTGTATTTATTAATTACTTTGTGATTGTATATTTGGATGATATCTTGATATATAGTCGTTCATGGGAGGAGCATCTTGGGCATTTATGTTAAGTGTTAGGCGTGTTGCAATCACAACAACTTTTTTTGAATGGGAAGAAGTGCGATTTTGGGAAATGGGAGCTAGTCTATTTGGGTCTTATTGTTGGTGGCGGCGAGCTTAAGGTCGATCCAAAGAAGGTCTCGATCATTACTAATTGGCCTTGACCCTTCACAGTGATGAAAGTGAGAAGTTTTATGGGTTCTTGTCAGTACTTATAAAAATTTATTCTGCATTTTTCACAAATAGCTGCACCGTTGTATTCTTTGACGAAGACCGGGGTACAGTTTGTGTAGGAAGAGCACTATGAGAAGACTTTTCTGCTACTAAAGCAGAAGATTATGGATACACCAGTGTTAGCATTTCCTAATTTGCAGTGACCTTTTGAGGTTGAGACAGATGCGTCAGATTATGCATTTGGGGCAATCCTTTTGCAGGATGGGAAGCCAGTTGCTACCATTCTGAGATGTTCACAGGAGCAGTATGCAACTATCCTACCTACGATAAGGAGTTATACGCGTTATATCAATCAATGAAGTATTGGCGGAGTTACTTATTGGGGAAGGAGGTTGTGATATATTCCAATCACAAACCGTTACAGTTTTTATCTACGCAGTCCAACCTTCAGCAAGCTCGCCATATGAAGTAGATGTCGTACCATCAGCAGTTTACCTTATTCATCAAGTATAAGAAAGAAGTGGATAACAAGATGGTTGATATGTTATCTCAACCCCATTATCAACTATTTCTGCTTTATTGGCAGTTATGCAGATCCAATCGATTGTTCCTTCTGAGTATGTTTCAGGGTATGAGGATGATAGGGAGCTCAGTGTGATTCATGAGAAGTTGCTACAGGGAAAGATGGGCGAGTATGTTTTGAAGAATGGTTTGATTTATAGGGGAATTCTACTATGTATCCCTGAGGGTGGAGACCATTTGTAGTAGATTCGAGAGACACATTGTTCCCGGGTGGTAGGTCATTTCGGGGTTTAGAAGACTCTTTTAAATTTGTGGTGTTATGTCTATTGGCCGAAGATGCAGGTGGATGTTTCTCGTGTGGTTCATGGTTGCGTGCTATACAGCAATCGAAACCTTCTAATAGGAAAATAGGACTGTACTTACCATTGCCAGTTCCTAGTCGACCTTAGGAGAGTATTTAAATAGATTATATGGGTGGTTTATCCATGACCAGGTGTAAGAATCACTATTTGTTTGTGTTGGTGGATTGATTCAGCAAGATAATTGTTCCTATTCCATGCCAGAAGACGGTCACAGGGGAAGGAGTAGCACGATTATTTTTCAGAGACGTCTAGAGGTATTTCAGGCTCCCTTCTTCTATTATTTCTGATAGGGATAGCCACTTTTATGGGCATTTCTAGAGATTATTATGGGGGATGATGGACACTAAGTTGAAGAGAAGTACCGCTTTTCATCCCCAGACACACGGGCAAGTAGAAGTCGTCAATCGTACTTGGGTACATTTATTATGGGGATTCTATTCTAAGCATCCTAAGACATGGGATGAGAGTTTACCGTATCTTCAGTTTGCATTCAACCGGGCGATTCATGGTTCCATGTTGAAGTCTCTATTTGAAATTTGTTTGGGGTACTTGCTGCAAAGCCCTTTTGATTTGGCGTTTAGTCTTGGCGACAAGACGGTGTCAGGGAAGGAAGAAGATGAGCAGGTTAAAACTTAGCATTTCATTGAGAAGATCAGCAAGGTTCATGAGGTGGTTGAAGCTCAGTTGAAGAAGACTCAGGCAAAGTATAAGACTCGTCACGACAAGCATAGGGTTGAGTGTACTTTTCTTTAAGGCAACCTCGTTTGGTTGCATTTGGGTAAGGAACGGCTTAAAGGGGAAGGTAAAAAGCTCAAACCTATTCGTTATGGTCCATTTTTGATACTCAAGAAGATTGGTGACAATGCATTCCAGTTGAATTTGCCACCTTTCATGAAGATGTATCCAGTGATTAATGCCAACATTTGAAGCTGTTTGAGCCGTCTCTTTTGGATGAAGACTCTACAATCGATACTCACCTACCGTTAGTTAATGACTTATGGATGGTAAGAGAATATCCATTGCCGGAGGATGGAATTATAGAGAGGAAGGTTCATACTACAAAATGGGGTGGTATTGAATCATTCCGAGTTGGGAAGAAGGGTCCGCTACCGAGTAAGTCGAAGTAGTACAACCGGGAATTGGGCATCGCTGCTTTCCCGCATCTCCAGTTCTAACTTGAGCAGGATTTCAAGGCCTCTAAAGGGGGAAGCCATGATCCAGGAGGATCTAGGTTAATTTGATATTTGGTTAAAGTCGTTCGAACGAGGTTGAGAGTCGTTCGAATGACCAAATTCCATCCTACTAGAATTTTGGCCCAGATCCATTTTTCTTTCGAACGACTTGTATTTTCGTTCGAACGTGTTATTTTCATGCCACTAGAATTTTGGCCCTAAGATATATTTTATTCGAACGAGTTGGGTTTTTGTTCGAACGACCAGGCAAGTTTCTAGGGTTTTAGACCAATTAGTCGTAAAGACGTTCGAACGACTCCCTAGATCGTTCGAACGACTTTGGCACTATTTTGGATTCTCAGGTGTTGTTTTATCTCGAGATCCATTCTTTTATGATTTTTGAGTTCCCTAGTATATAAAGGGAACTTAGGTTATTTTCTAGGTTATATTAGATCTGAAGAAAGTTCTTAGAGAAGCCTAGGGTTTGAAAGATTTTCATTGTAATGAAGCTTTGAAGCTATGTAGGTTTCGCGCTCTGGTGGCCAGGCGCTCTATGTACTCGGGTTCTGGACGATTACCGCGATCTTCTAAAACTTTAAGGTATGCTTCCTTTAACCCTCTTTTACTGTCTATTTCTGCTTCTAAGTGGATAACTAAAATCATGAGGTCTTTAGTAACTGCAGGGGTGTTTTCTTTAATACTTCCAGGAAGGAAATGTCGAATTTACAAATACTTATTCCTATCCTTCCTAACTACCTCATCCATCTTGATTTTTATCTTTGGCCTATCCTAAACGAGCTGCACATGAATCTCTCCAATGATTTTCACTAAGTTCTCTATGATTTCAAGCCTGAGCTTCAGTACGTCCAAACGTGAGAGCTGCTGCATAAGAAGCATTTTTCTCAAGTTTTTCTTTAACACCATAATTGTAAGGTGCAGTTCGTTAATTTCATATACATGATAATTCCCACATCAATACAATATAAACCAGTCTCATAAGGCCAATATTCCTTTCAAAAAATGCAACAAATGTCTCTTTTCCTCACTAACTGAATATTACTATAGTATTACACAAAAAGGTTAATCTACCTTCTCCTAATCATTACTTCGTGGTTGTTAGCCTGGGTTGCATGAGTAGCATTTTCCTACCTGACACAGTCTCTAAAGGTGGATCCCTCTCTGCTTAATCCTCATCCTCTCCATATGGCCCTGTGACGTCCGCAGATCATCCCTCCATAATGGCCAGTACATCCGCATAAGTGTAGCCATCTTCCTGGAGCCTTTGGGATAGATTGTCCTGAGCTGCAACCACCTCATTGACATATTGAGTGGAGTTAATCCCGACCTTATCCACTATTCCTTGAAAGGTCATTTTTAAATTTACAATCTCCTCCACCGATTGCGCCTTTGCCTCCTCCAGCTTTGCTCCCTCACTTTCTACCTCTTTCTCGAGCTCCAAAGTTCGCTTCTCAAGCTTTTCCACCCTACCTCGCGCTAACTTATTCCCATCCTCAAAGCCGACGCAGAGAACTTTCAGAATACGAGAAACCTTCACAGGATATTACCAACATCAAGGTCAAGTATATCAAATATATAAAAATAAAATGAAATTGTGACTTACCCTACACATCTTGAGCTTCACCAAAGACTTTTTCTCATCAGCATCCCCCAGGGAAACAACCCTGAACTTGTTTTCCAGGATAAGCAGGTCATCCTCATTGCTCGGTACCAAGACATCATCCTTTAGCCCGTCTACAATAGTAGAAGGTGGGGGTTATCATCCATTTTTCTCTTTTTTAACCCACCTTCAGCTTCTGTGTCATCTACAGTCCCAGAGGTTGAAACTAAAGTTTTAACGCTTTTCTTTTTTGGGGTCTTTCAACTTGTATTTCCCGAGTGGCCCCCTGCAGCTCGTGGCTGGTATTGGACCCCTACCAAACATGGGCACTGCCAAACCAATGCCCACTTGTGTCTCTGGTCCCATTAAACCCACCCTGGAGGAAGGGATAACACCTGATATTTTCCTTTTCGCTTGAGATTTCTGAACCTTAACAGATTTGCAATTGACTCTCTTGCTCCTACTAATCTCTAGCTTGCCCAAAATAGCTACAAGCTCGGACCCCTCTCGAGCTACTATGTCAATCAAGGACTCTTCTTTCTTAATAGAAAAATGAGGATCTACTCAAATAAAAATATATTATCACACAGGGCACCATAAACATAAACAAGTCAAAGTAAGTAAGATCTACTTACATTTTTTAAATGATTTATATGTAAGAGCCAGGGCATCCTCATCAGCTCGTTGATGACACTCGCTTCTTTCCTATTTAAGGTCTCACATACACCGATTACTTCGTACATGTTACCGTTCAACTGGGCAGGATAGACGTCAATCTCATTCATGATACCTTTACCAATATTGCTTAAAGGCACCACTAACCCATAGTCAAACTAGGAAATATAGCATAAAAACCCTCCCCCAGGTCATTTGCTTTATCCATATTGAAATATTCAAGGGGAAATGGACTCAAGAATCTTCCTACGAGCCTTCTCAAACTCCAAATCAGGCAGTAAGAAAAAGGTGCTATTTCCCTTCCCGTCAAAACACTCCCTAAACGATCTCCTATCATACTCTATCACGCCTCCCCATATACCATTTACACTACTTTTACATTTACAAAACTTCTTCAAAAATCCTGAATTTCCTTCCCCTTCCTCAGCAGATAACACTACAGTCTCATTCGACCTAATACTTCTATCCTCAACCCCTACATCCTCCTCAGCAATCGAATGACATGCGCTGGAAGCATCCATCTCGAACGAAGTGCTCAAAATAGAAGGAAATCTATTACTTAGTTCTTTCGTACAAATCTACACCTACATAGAGGGCCAGGTATTTTAATTAATTTCTAAATTATTTTTCCATAATTTTTTTACATCCAATAAAAAAAATAGGAAATAAATTACTTTAATATATTTCTACAGTACTTATCCGTCTAACAAGTAGAACACACATTTTTAAACTTCACTTTTTCTTTCTACAGTGAGTGATAAACCTTTCCAAATATAGGCAGTTTTCCAATTTCAAAATCCACAAAAGAAATATAAGAAATCATCAAGACTCATATCAAAGTAATTTTCATAAATAATTAGATAATCACTTCAAACACTACTAATCCTCAATGGCAGAGGATGAATCCGGTACAACAAATGCCTCCTCCATCACAATGATCATTGGTAGCATATAATCAAGATCTTCACCAAAGAAAACTACATCTTCTTTCTGTAAACGATGGCAAATCTCAAGATTTTTCCCACTCATAAATCTAGAGTTCTCTTTCTCTTTCTCTCTCTCTCCAGATTTTATTCTTTCTATTTTTTGTAATCATTTGAAATGAGGGAGGGAAGGGCTATTTATATCTTTTTTTCTAATCGTTGGTAATTATTAGAACTTCTGTAAGCCACCCTCGATTTTCCAATCGATGCGTCTTTTCCACTGGCTCTGTCAGTCCACTCATGCCTTTCAGGATGAAATACTCTATCATTATTACTTCCACACCTAGTATTAAATATATCTCTTTCTCTCCTATTCCCCCTCTTCTCATAACTCTTCACATCCCTTATACCAAAATCTACAATACTACCACTTCCAATCTTTTTTTCTCGAACTAATGCTATCAGAACTCTCCATCAAAAAAATCCCAACTTATTTATACTCCATTCGACGACACTACCAATGCTCATACACATTCGAATTCAAAATATTCAAAATAGATTCCACATTAATCAGGAGATAAAAATAAAAATCAAAACAATAGATTTTATTTCTTTATAAAGAACTTTACATTTATTTGACCTAACAAAACGAACTCTAAAAAATAATTGCATCTGAAACATCCCAAATGGCGAACAGAACCACATCTGATCAACTCACCACAAACAAACATCTCATCCTTATCAGTTATCTCATCCAAGACGATCTCTTTTACAGCAATCTTTCGAGCTTAAGGGTCAATATTCATATTGCAAAACACATCACACCAAAAATGTCGGTCCAGCTTGATATCTCGCTCCCTAATATTTAACCCTTCGAGCTACAATACAAATACTAGCAACTCGGCATCATACCCGAGACGCCCAAATAACTGTTCATAAATTTCTGCTACTTTTATTGCCAAACAACCCTCAACTGCATGGCGAACCCACTGAGAATGAGTCCTCACTATGTTCACTAATTTTAACATTTTATTATACTCCCTTTATTTATAACTACAAAGTACGATATAATACAATCCCATTTTTTAAGCCACAAAGATATTAACATATAATCTTCACAGTTGTCATAGTTATCTACCTTAAAAATTGACACTTGTCAACTGTTAAACTTCAGCTCGAGTCATACGATATTATTTTTGTCATGCGAGTTTACCATTTTTTACAATTCGCACATAGTTTTTAGCAAATTATAAAAACATATGATATAGATCATTGTGTTTTCACATATCAGATTAGAGAAAACTCTTTTTATTTACTCAAAATAGCAAAAAACAGGGTATAATACTAAAAATAAAAAAAAACACAACAGAGACTACATAATACAAAACTATTAGTTTCTATGAAAACCAATCACAGACACAACAGCGGTATGGCTTCCTTGAATGAACATCAGCAGTGTCGTCTTTATCTGCAAGCAAATAAAACCCTTTCCTGCGCTGCTACCCACTGTGCACAATGTAATGGATACAGACTATCTGGTACCAATCCTCATATGTTTCCTTTACCTCCTCGTACATCATACCTTGATAGGTAGGGCGGACGGGAATGAGAGTTGGAAGGTTAAGGGACTGGGTCCCAAAATACCGAAACTGAAGTTCCTACACTTTTGCATGAACTCTTTCCTCACATGCTTGAAGTCTCGTTGTCACCATTGTAAAAAATAGAAGCAACTAAGAAGAAAGGTATTAAGAAGAATATTTTATCAAACACAAATACTTGGAAACGAATAACCGTCAATACACCAGCAACAGTACTTATAACAAGGATTAAATTCAATGCTCAGGCTGAATTCCAATGAAAACCATTAAAAGAAATAGTTTATGGGAAATCTAATAGCCAAATACAACAGTTATATTATTACATCAATTCAGTCTCTAACAATGCTTTACAAATTCCAGGAAGAAGACATCCAAGTTAACAAATCTATTATTACATTTTTCTAACAAAACCTATTTATATTCCACATAACAAGCTCAATTGACACTTCTCAACTCAAGACACCTGTTCCTTCAGTTGAGAGGGGGTAATTATAGGGACCAATCCCTCGAGCTGAGGTAACAATGAACTAGTATTATGCCAGACTCACACAAAATACACGTAACATACACCTTGTCAATAGTAATACCTAGACCACGAACTGAAGAATAACGTGACTTGAGCACTCCAAGTTAAATAGAATGAGTCAAGGATACCTGTCTCCCACAAACTAGCAGTTATAGAAATAACCTCCAATCTTCCCCCATTCTAGGAGAACGTGCTTACACACAAAAACGAATTGATCATAAGGTATATAAAAGGGATGAGAAATAGAGGAGAAAAGACCAAATTTTTCTAGCTCAAGAATCTCAAATTGTAATCAAATTATCAATCTCAAGCAATAAAGTTACTTTCACTAAATCCTCGAGCTGAGGTCGTGGTTTTTACCTATTCAAAGGTTTTCACACTAAATACATGTGTCAATTGATATTCTCTGCTATTAATATTAATATTTGTGTCATAGGCACATTTGGTGTAAAAGCCATTTGAGCTATGAAAATCGGCCTTTATAGTTGTTGTTATCAGATATGTGTGGAATATTACAACAAACAAAGATTTTGTGTGGGTGAGCTGGATTAAGTTGAATAAGCTTAGAAATAAATAGTTTTGGACTATGAAGTTCCCTGTTGATAGTTCCTGGTCTTGGAGATGAATCATGGTTACTAAAAGTGATGTGGATAGTGTTATTCTTTATACTTTTAAGGATGGTACCAACACCAATTTATGGATGGACCTCTGGCATCCTTTAGGTATTTTGTATGACATATTTGATGAAGTTTTTCAAGTATGACTTTAAACTTTCTCTTGATTCTACTGTGAGTAATTTGATTCATGAAGGTATTTGGTCCCCTCCTGCTAATGTTATCCATACTATTTCTGACATTTACAACCATCTTGAGCATGTTTCTATTGATAGTGAAACTAATGACCAAACTATGTGAACTCTTACCCCCTCAGAAAAATACACATTGAAAAATTTCTATAATCATATTAGACACGTCAATCCTTACTTTAAATTGGCTCAAATCTTGCGGTTTAAGGGAAATATACATAGACAAAGTTTTATTGCATTGCTTGCCTTGAGGGGGGATTTAAAAACTCAGTATAAGATGTTTAAGTGGGGTATTGTCCAGGGATCTGTGTGTGTTATGTTGGACTTGTAATGAAAATGAGGAGCATTTATTTTTTACTTGCACTTATTCCTAAGATTTATGGCAGTGTTTACTTAGTTAATTAAAAATCAATAGAGCTAGTTTATCATGCACAGAAGAGTTAGATTGGTGTTTAAATTACTGCAAGGGTATCACTATTAAGAATAGAATATTTAAACTCATCTTTAGCTACTATATTGATAAAGTTTGGGATGAAAGAAATATGAGAATATTTGAAGAAATTGCCTTTACTGTTCTTGTCACTTTTAATAAAATCATTAATGGCATAAGACTGAAGCGGAATATTGAGGTCTTTAAGTTGCTTGATAATGAGGAAAATAGACTTCTGGCTGATTTGCGAAATTTGTAGGTTGAGTGGCAGGATTCCAAAGTTATCATTTGCAAGTGGAGCATGCCTCCTAGAGGAGTATTTAAGCTTTATACAGACGGTTTTTGGCTCTATTTTGAGGGACTAGGCTGGAGAAGCCCATGGGGCTTGTGCATATGCAACCCAGTCTCTATTAATCTTAATGAAATGCGAGTTATTGATCAAGGTTTGAGTTTTGCTTTGAGGAAAGAAGTTAGGAAGATAATAGTGAAGTCAGACTCTAAAGAAGTTGTCAATATGATTAAAAGCACCAAAGATCCACCTTGGTATACTAAGAGGGTTATGAGGAATATTAAAAGCAAAACTGTACAGTTTGAGTTTTTTGATATATACCAAAAGTATAGAAATTACAATTCTGCTGCTGACTATCTAGCAAGTTTTCTCCCTGAAATTGGTAATCTTGAGATAGAGCCTGATGATTTTACTTTTGACCTCAAGAGGATTATCAATGGAGAGGCAGCATAAAAGAAAAACTACATATATTGTCTTGCTTATTTTGTAGCCTGTGTTTTTTTCCTTTTTTCAGTTATAGGTGTTAGGCTCTCTGCCAGGTCTTGGTGCCCTTGATCTAGAGAGTTGTCCCTTATTTCCCTGTAATTCTTTTTGATTTTTTATTTTAAGCTCATCTTCCAAAAAAATAAAATAATGTTGACCAATCTCTTACTTGTAATTATGAATTGACCGTTTTTCCACATCTAAATGTAATGTCATTCCTCCAAAATTCTTAAATGAACTGAATTAACAATGTCTTCCAATAGTGGACATAGATAAAATAGTACAAGTACTCAAAAAAATTGTCCCTCGTATTTTTTTAATTTTAGATTATAGTTTATCGAAAGAAGAGAATTTCCATACATTGCTCAAACATTATACTGACAACGTATCAAAACAGATATGATATTCAAAGTAAGAGATACTAGCCCAAATGTTTTGTCGCAGAATTGTTTGTTTCACTTGCAACTACAAGTTTTCCACCAATATAGGCATTTTTTCTAGCTTCCCCCCAGATTCTATGAAGGCATGTTCCAGAATTTAGTCCCATCTTCGCCCAAAGAAGTTAATCACATTTTTGGGCAACCGATTGCAATAGAAAAAAAAAAATTCTATGCAATTTCCGAATAGTGATTTTAAGAACTCATTGATATCTACTTCAAAGATGAGTTGATCTATAACACTAAATGTGAAATACAATAAAGCAGCAGAGCAGGGTTGAGTTTCTTGCCATGGTTATCTTTGCTGCGGGGGAAAATGTTGTTGTTAGAGTACTGGTTGTTAGGGCTGAGGGGGAAAGCGTTGTTGTTAGAAGGGTTAAGGGGGAAGTTGTTTTTCAAGTTGGAATACTACCCTCTCTAAAGCATTTGAGATATCCTCAGTGGGAGGGAGACAATTCCAATACCACATACCACATACCACATACCACATACCACATACCATTTGATTGATCACTATGATTCCAAGAAGAGATTATTTTTGTTCGGACAGTAATAACCCGCAGAATAAGTCTCCATTTATCATAAGAGGTGTAAACGGATGAGGTGCTTGTTGAAGACTCTAATTTTAAAGCTTGATCTTCCCCCAATTTCTTGCTTTTAGAACCCTGATTTATCTCTGATTTTATCTAAATCCTTCCCCAAATCAGCTTTTTCAACAAGCACATCATCTAAGTCTCCCCCCAAATTAGCTTTCTCAAAGACCAATTGTGAGGCCTACCGAACGCTGGCCAAATCCACCCGAGCGTTTTGAGTTCTGACCTTGGATATATGTTTTCTATATCCTAATATAGCTGCACGCCAAGTACGCTTCGTCTCCAGTTTTAACGTTTCCTTTTGGAATTTAACTGTTTACTTAGTAGCTATATTGAGGAAGAACCTTGGTCTAAACCTCCTCATAACTAAATGAGCTTCAAAGCTTGGTCATCAAGGGCCCCGGCTCATTGGCTATCTATAAGGGATAATCATGAGTTCTCATAGGCCTAGGGAAGGCTAGGGGACATTGTCGCGCAATGCGGGGCGTTTTTCCAGAGAGGGCTTTATATCCCGCCGTTATGCCCCACGGGCTACCCGAGATGCACCGCCCCTTTCAGATGGATAATATAATTAGTCCAGGTTCGTTGCCCCTTCATATATGAGTCATTTATCTGGAACCCGGCATATTGAGCTACCCTAATCCGCTGCAGGACAGGTGAGTTTTCCGTACCTCGTGCGTGTCACGAGAGATTACGCTGTAGGGATTATTGAGGGAACCTTCAGCGTTGTTGTTTATTCTTAATACATATTCGATGACCCCTCACGAGTATCTAGGATTATCAAGATGTCGCTCTAGCATCCGTGGGTTGTATTCCACTGGTACCTTACGCCCCGTGAAGATGGCTGGTACATGCCGACAGCAGGTACGTGTACGCCGCACGGTTCTTTATTCTGCTGTGCTCCGGGCACTGTAGAGGCAAACCCGGGCTGGGCCGTGACACCCATCATCGAAATTCCCCCCCAAATCAAATTTTTCAAAAGACCCATCATCAAAATCTCCCCCCAAATTAAATTTCTTAAAAGACCCATCGTCGAAATCTTACCCCAAATCAGATTTCTCAAAAGACCCATCATTTAAATCTCCTCCAAATTTGAAATTAACACAAAAGCCTCTATCATCGATCCCCTTACTCGTTGTTGACGCTTCCTCCACCTTCATGGCTTTGAGTAACGCAGTCATCGGTCCACTATCCTAAATCAACAAGGGAGAGAGTACCAGGGGATTTCTCGTAGCTTCTTTAGCATAATTAGTGGATATGTTACATACGAACATGCATACAGATTTTAAAATTGACATCCATATTCAAACAAGAAACCTAATGTAAAATATTTGGTAACAACAGCTTCTCCATTCACCTATCGTGTCATGGCAATAGAACTTCAAAAGGCAAGTCATCCATGGCGGATTCTTGGGAATTCTTTCATCTTCCTCGCCATTCTCTTCTGTACTAATATCTAGGAGTTTGTTTCTTTTTGTTTTCATCCCCTCAAAGGGTGAGTAGTTACCAAAGAATTTATTTACATCTTTATTATATATAGAGATAGGCGTGTGGGCTCAATGTAGGGTTCTCAAGAGTCAACATGTGCCACTAACATCGTAAAAGTCATCAACACGCATGAGATATGTTGCTACCACACGGACGACATACTTCAACTTTCTAAGTACCATTTAGTGTGTAAGAACATCCACTACCGATTGCATGCAAAATTTCCATAATCAACCTCTCTGATAAAAGATGCGTTTGACAAAAAGGACAATGGCGAATAAGTACAATTTAGTTGAAACTCTTTTATTATAAGTTCTTAGTAGTAATGATACAGTAATATCTTCTTCGGACAAAACATGGACTTTTGAATAATTAGTAAACACGCCTTGCTAACCCTAATTGCACTTTACATCGTACATTATGCAGCCGCTTCCATTTCCCATTTTGTATATGTTGGTCAAAATTTGTAAAAGAGTACTCAAACAATCATCCTCAAGACATTTCCAGTACAAGAAAATGTTGATAAAATTTCTCGAAACAAGGGAAGTGGCTCCAAATGCAAATGGAAGTGAATTATTTGCTTCAGATCATATCTTTAAACTAAGCTTAATGAAGGGGTGTCATTTCCATATCATATAAATAACAACCATTATTTTTATTGACTTCACAATTATTTTCTTATCAAACTCAACATTGTATTACACTGGATACTATCCAAAAAGCCAGATCCAATAATGATATTGTAGTGGCGTGTTCTCCGGAAGGAGAATCTTCGCCAATACTTATTCGTAAAGAGAAGGCAATAAGCTAGATAAAACAAGATTTTACGTAGAAAACTCAGTAAAGGTTGAAAAAAAACCATGACCTCGAGGAGCCTTTTTATGTAAAATTAGTAAGATGATAGTTATTACACGTTTTGAGTGATGTTGGTTTTAGGAAGTAAGAATAGTAAAAGATTGCGGTCATGTAGTATTTATTCTCTGCCTGTATTTATAGTCATACAAGCAGTTTTACAAAAACAAAAAAATAATCTCCTATTACAGGGGAGTGGGCGAACTTTGCGGATCTCTAACAGTTTTTTCTTGATTAGGCTTTAACGGCTACTTTTGGCAAGTCGAGGACTTATAGTAAATTCTAGAATGATGGTCTTCGATCAAGTGCAGCTGTCTTTGAGTACACCCTGCTGTTTACTCTTGTCGAATCTGGAGAATATTCTACTACAATCGCCCCATTCTCGATAGAAGCACTTGTGGTTGTGTCGAGAAGAAGTTGGAAGCTTAAGAGGTTGCTGAATGGGAATATGAGTCGTCTGTGTTATTTCTGGGGTTAAAGGAACTGTATGTGCTCAAGTCATTTCCGAGGCACAATTAATACGGTACAGTGAATCTGGCGGAGTTACATTGGGTACAAATAGGGGGTTATTGTGGGTAGAATGGTGGTGTTTGTAGAAGGATGCTGCCCCAAGTGTGGTCTAAAGTGTTATCTGAAGCGGACAATGGTGAACAGCGTGAGGGAAAGATCTGGCAAAAACTGATCGGCAAGAATTTTTCAGGTGATCGGGTCACGGCGTTGGGTAGGAAGAGAGGTCAAGCAAGAAAAGATGCATACCTGTTGGAAATAATTGTTTCATCATGCGGTGTTAAAGGTAATAAAGTGTGTCAGTTTGGGGGAGAAAGGGTAATTGTTTGTGTTGATGATAAAGATTTAAAGCTCAGATGGGCGTCGAGGGATCTTGCCGAACGTGGAAGGATTCTTGCAATTTTTTGCTACCTTTATTTGGGGAAGTAGCCTTTTAGAAGTTCAGTGATTTGAGATTCATTGAGGCTCTTAGCACTGGAAAGAGGCTTTAATGTCCAATTCTGGTGAAAAGAAAATACAGAGTAATCAGCCCTGTAAGTCAAATATAAAAATAGATGTAGTTTGATGTAATGTAATTGAAGGATGTAGTCCCGGATGTTATATGTAACAAAATTGAAGGAGGAAGTTGCCGAATATAAATTGTAACTTTATTCATAATAATAAATAAAGTTAATATCTTCGATATGCTATTCATGTGCAATTTTTTTTTTTTTTTGAAAATAATCGAAGGTAAAATGTCGGACATGCATGCACATAAAATGTTTATGGGTTGGCATAGCATCTCGAATGTAGTTGACTGAGTGGGTCCCATAATAGATTTCGAGGTTGAGTGCTTTGACTTTGAAATTATAGAATTTCAAGGCAGCATAAATGCAGGTGAGTTGAACTGTGACTAGAGGGGGTATAAATAAGTCTTGTTACTGCAGATGTAAGGTATTCATGCAAGATGGTGAAGACGAGAGCTCAAAACCGTGATGGTGTGTTCAGACGTATTCAAGCGATGTACTGGGTGTTGTACACTCGATATTTTGGAACTCGGAACTGTGATATGCATATAGAAGATCTGGAAAAGCTTGATTATGAAGAGATGAGAGAGGCAGAAGCGAAAGAGGCTGAGGAAGTCCTTAAATTTCATGTCAAATTGCAGTTTTGACGTCTTCCTGAACGATGTGATGGTATGTGGACTTAAACAAAGTTGTTGGTGAAGAGGGAAGATGAAGCTGCAACTAAGAGTTTATGAAGTTGTAATGTTTAGTAGGACTAGGTCGTTGTAAGGATTTGTTATGGTCAATGAAATGGAATAAAAATAGTTGTGTAGGATATTTTGTCGATGAAAGTAATTTGTTGTTTATTTGTCAAATGGATAATGTACTTGTCAAAATTTGGTAATGGAAAAAAGATTTAAGCAAGTTTCTGGTAGAATGTCAAATATATTGATATTGTAGATGTTGTCGAACGTGTCCCCAAAAATATAGGAATGTGTAGGTAAAGTAGAAGTTGGGAACTGTCAAGAATAATGATGATGGCCAGATATATTCCTTTAAGTGATAGTATCAACTATAAGGAAGATGATGTTAATCATCTTTATGATAATATAGGTTGTGCTTTGCTGCATGTGAATGTAGCCAAAGAAGTTTAGAGTGGGAGTGTAAGCGTTTATTGGCTCTGAGAAGGTGAAGTATCGAAGAGGCTGGGAAGAGAAGTAAAAGGCATTATATTCGAGGATTTGAACGGTCGTGAAGTGGTGTGATGAGAAATCACGTGGGGTCTATTAATACCTCTGAAGTGGACGACTGTTCACTCTTTGCAAACACATAAAAAAAATCTTTAGTACGAATTGTTATTGCTTATCGATAGATTGGTTGTCTACGATTGCGAAGGAGAAGATAAGCCTGCTGATTGAAAGAGCCAAGCGAGCAAAGGAGAGGGATGCAGAAGCAGTACGTAAACAAGGTTAGTGATTCAGGCTTTGATGTTTGTTTGTCGTAATTGATTAAGCTATAGACGAATAAAATTAAGTAAAATGAATCTTGTTGTTTGTTTAATTGAATCGAAAGTGAATAATTTGTAAAATAACAGTGTTTGGGTTTGATAAAGGAGTTTTAGGAAATTTTTGTTTCGGTGTGATTCGTTGGGTGTTAAGGTAGAAGAAATGGAGTCGTAGGGGTTTTATGGATAGTTCTGGTGTAGGCGGTGCGAGAAATGGGTAGAGATGAGTGGAGAGGGTGATTGGCTGGTGGCACTGGGGTTACAGAACGATTGTAGCACTGAGTGGAGATGTCGTTTTGATATTACTAGATTATCGGGGACATTATTATTGTTGGGATTTGGCCGCATTTTATGTCGGAGAAGGGGTAGTATCAATTTTTGAATAATGGTATTTTTACGAAAAACAGGTGAAATGTGTTCGAGAAGCTGTTGAGATTCCTGTAATTTGACAAAAAGTAAACGAAATTAACAAGTTATCGATGTTACTTATGAAAAATAGAAAAACATCGAGCACTGAGCAGATGTGTTTCTTTAATGAAAGATACTAATATGAATTAAATGATATGAACTATATCGAGAACTGTGGTAATAAGTATAAATGTAAATGATAATAACATATAGTAAAGCGAATGATGTGTTGGAGAGTTATCTTGACAACGATATCTTTATGAATATATGAACTTAATAACATATATATGTATCACATATGATAAATTCTAACTGTGTAAAAATTATGGAATCTATTGTACAAATTCGATTTAAAATGGCTAAACCAATTCAAAATGATGAAAAAGAGATATACTGGAGTCTGGAAAACGTAAAGCCTCTGATGATTGATGTGAGGACTTGTGTACAACAATTGGGAGGGAGGTATAGGGTAGGATCGAGTAGTGCAGATTTAGGTAGCGTGAAACAGTTTAGGGTGACACCTAGTATTATTGACACCTAGTATTAAGGAAGAGGATAAGAAAACGGATGTAGTTCACGAGCCTCAAGCGAGTGATCGAGAAGGTAGTAGGGATGGGAAAGATGATGTGGAGGAAGGAGAGAAGGCATCTTACAGAGAGGGTCCAAAGACCAAAGAGATACTAAGCTTCAAGAATAAGTATGGTATTCCTGGGGATATAAGGTTAGAGGAGTACCAGTATGAAATGATCGACCATGAAATACCTCTTAATGGTATTTTGGTTCATCATGAACAAATAAAGAAGGGATTGAAGCTTCCCCTCAGAGCGGACCAAAAGAAATTAATAAACTTCTTTGATGTGGCACCGGGGTAGTTAAATCCGAATGTGTATGATCTGTTCAGGGTTTGTGGGGCAATAAATGGTCGACTTAAGACCAGGGGGAGGAGTTAATAACTGTTAAGGATATATGTGTATACTACACACTCAAGATGAACCCGCAGAAGCTAGGTTATCGGTACTTGGCGAGGTTCCTAAAAAGACCATTATTTTATGATATGGTGTCAACTGGGGGGGTGATACACCGATGAGCGCTTACTTGTATCCAAAAATTACGAGTTCTATAAAAAAAATCATGGGGAACCCTAAAGAGAAAACCTTTTCACTTAGGTGTATGGTTAGGTAAATGTAATTCTTGATGTTCGAATTGTGTGAATGAGATGTAAGTGTTTCTAACTTGTTTATGTTGTTTGCAGCGTTGAAAGAGGTCGACAAGAAGTCGGAAGTAAATGAAGAGATGTACAAGGTGAGGAGAGATTTCTTTGGTAGGATCGATAACCTGGTTATCGATCAAGATCTTATGAATACTCTATTTTAAGAGGTTGGTTTAAAATGGTCGAGGGTAAAAGGGTCGGAAGTGCCTGTTATCGACGGAAAAATTTCAGCAAGGAATAACAGAGTCGCAGATGCTAGCTTACCTCTTGAAAATCGCTCCCTGGTTGGGTACAACACTGATACAGAGATCGATGCTATGCTAGAAGAGTATCGGGGAAGAAATTAAAAGAAGAGGGCAGCGAGTTCTGATGTTCCTTCATTGCTTCATCATAAAAGGAAAACTCAACAATCGATAATCGATTAGGTGGCTGGTACTGTTAGTGTAACAGTTGCTGTGGATATGCGTCCCCCATGGGATTCTGGGAGTGTGGTCCCGAAGAAAACAAGTTGCGAGGCGTCGAAGAAAAAATATGTCGAAGAGTTCGAGACGAAAGTGCAGAAGACTATGGATACTTATACGTCTGGGACGGATGAGGTGGAGACGGAGCTGGAGGATTGCATGGTGGGGATTGATAGTTTAAATACCCTTTTCAGTGAGGGTCAGAGGAATTTTTCGAAGGTGAGAAATTTTAATGCTTTTCTACGAATGAAAAAATTGGTAGGTCATTTGAATATTTATTATATGACTTTGATGCAGATTAAGAAGTTGGTAACAGAGGCGATGGGTCGCGTTGTAGGCAGTGGAGAGCTGGCAAACCAGATTATTGCCTGCAAAAATATAGAGAAATATTTGATCGCATAAAAGGTGGATTTGAATACAACTTTGAATAGGTATAAGCTTGATGCTACACTGGGTAAAGCGAAGAAAGTGGCAGAGAAAGAGAAAAAGGAGGCTTTGGCATTGCAGAAGGCGACCTTTAAAAAAGATGTAAGGGTTCAAGCTGCCAACATTCGTAAAGCAATGAAGCAAGAACAGGGCAAGCTTCTCGATAAGGTAAGGGCGAAGATGAATGAGGAGAAATTGGTAAAATGCATGGAAGTGAGGATGCACTATAAAGAGCAGTATGACGAGTTGGAGGAGAGGAAATTTTTTAGAAGAAACTTGTTAAAGCTGGTGGTGTTATGTTTGATGATAGCTCGGATGATGATGTACCCCAGATACCTGATGTACGCAGGGAAATCAAAGTCATCGAAGATGATGTGATGGTGGATGCTGATGGTGCTCGTCCTGGTAAGGTAGCAGATGTGCAGATTCCCAAAGGTGCCCTAAATTTAAATGAAGAAAAATCTCCCTCTGAAATGTTAAACCACGTGTAGATTGTTTTTTTTAGAAAGGATGTAAAAATGGTCAGTGGGATCGAAACATTTTAACTCGAAGTATTGCGCTAAAATAATTTGATGTTGCGGTAAATAATTCACAATACGATTAAGAACCTTTTAGTTAGTAGAGAAAATACGAAAAACACCAATTGGGAAAAATAAAGTTTCAATTGCTTTAAAAAAAATGAAGTTGATTACAATGAATCACTCCAAAACCTTAGGCTTCTCTCAGAACTCTTTCAGATCTAACATAAGAAAAAAAGATAACCTAAGTTCCATTTATATAGATTGAACTCGAAATTACAAAATAGAACGCATCTCGAGGAAAAATAATGTTGAAAATCAATAACACCGCCAGAGTCTTTCGAACGAACTAGGGAGTCATTCGAACGACTTTACGACTAATTGGTCCAAACCCTAGAAAAGTTGCTTGATTGCTCGAATGAAACCCAACTCGTTCGAACAAAATATGACTCTGGGCCAAAATTTCAGGGGACATGACAACTCGTTCGAACGACACTCAACTTCGTTCGAATGACTTTGACAAATCTTCAAATAACTCTAGATCCTCCTAGATCATGGATCCCCCCTTTAGGGGCCTTGAGCTCCTGCTCAAGCGAGAACCAGAGAGGTAAGAATGCGGCACTACTCATTATCCTATTGTACCACTTTGAGGTACGAGGTAACTGACCCTTCTTCCCAACTCAAAAAGACTCAAAACGAACACATGTTGTGCCTGGCAGCAACTTTTGGCCAAACAAACTACGCCCCTTAGGATCATCATATCCTACAACATATACTAGCGTAACAAAAGGTTGTATCTGCATAGAAACCAACATAGCAGAAGTAGTTGGTAATGGGGGTCGAGATAAACGAGCAGCCATTGAATTGTCCACTCCCTTCTAATTTTGCATAATCAAGGGGAATTGTTGGAGATACGATGTCCCTTTCATCCGGAAAGCTTGCTGTAGCTTGGACTGTGTAGCAAAAAACTGGAATGGTTTAGGATCAGTATGTACCACAACCTCCTCTTACAACTTCCCCAAGTCGGTTTGTTGCTTAAAAAACATTGTCATTAGAGACAACACTCGAGCCGACGTACCCTCCTGAACCGGTCGCACCAATAACACAAACTTGCCGCTCGCATTAACTAACCACTTCACCTGAGTCGCCGTTACCAAATTTGACGTAGTGACTTGCTTCTTACAAGCATTGATATGGAAGTCCTTTCCCTCCTTCACAAGACGATACTTGCAAACTCTACGGTAATGAATCGCATCTCGGTCCCAAAGATAAGGGCTACCCATGATTACCAGACACACATCCAAAGGAACCACCTCACACGTTACCTTGTCAATAAACTTCTAATAAATTGCAAACTTAAATATACATTGCATCGTGATCATCACGTCTGCATCTTTCTAAATCCACCCTAAACCATACGGCTTAGGATGAGCTGTAGTCGTCAAGCCCATCTTCTTAACCAACGTCTCAGAAATCAATTTTTTCTGACTATGCGGATCCATAATGGCCTTGACTAAACTCAGCTTTACCTAAATACTGACATGAAAAAGCTCTTCCCAACTCTCCTTCTCGGTAAAAAAGTCTGATAAAACATAAGTGTAAGCTTAGGATTCGGTTTATCTAAATCCGAAAGGTCAACAACCTTAGGAGCTAGTGCATATTTCCATTTATTGCGCTTTACCTCCGTCGGCCTAAGCTCCGGGTGAAGTTTCTAACAATAATCGGAAAGATGCCCACTCACTTTACAATGATTGTAATAAAATCCCTTTGACGAAGACCCCTCTCCTTTGGCCTCTCCCTTATGCTCGTTTTTCCAACTAGACTTGTACCCCGTCTTAAACTTGTCATCTTCTTTGTCATTTTTCAAGTACTTTTCTTCAATGGCAATTGCCTTCACGGTAGCGTCCTCGATATTGGCCACAGTAAAGAGCTTCAACTCTCTCCTAATGGACTCCGATAAACCCCTGTATACATCATGAATACCTCATACTCACCCACATCAACTCTCTCCTAATGTACTTCTGTATGGATTGCTCAAACTTTTGGCGCAAATTGCACTATTTATACCATCTCTCTTGCTCATACCCAATCGGATAAAATTGTTTTCGCACTAAAACCTTGAATTCTTTCAAACCCAAATCCCCTCCATCGTGGCGTTTCTGATAAGATTTTAACCACGTGAGTGCTAGACTTGTAAATTTCAACGTAGCAAAGCATATTTACTGAGCATTGGAGTATTTGTAAACAGAAAAATAGATCTCTAACCTATCGACCAATTATCTAACTTCTCAGCATCAATGGAACCATCGAATACCGGAATCTTAATCTTAAAATCAATACAAAGATTTCTCATAAGATTCAATGACTTACCAAAACTTGTGCGCTCCTTGACGGATTTGGCATCACTAGAATCGTTATCGAACCCCACATTATCAATGTCACTATCCCCCTCCAAAACCTTTTTTCTCCTCGAGCGGCCTCACCGATGAGAGCGGCCTCGCCGTATCGCCGAAGTGGAAGCCTTCACGAGGTTTGTGAGATGCAATTGCTCAACTAACTCCCCAACAGTAGAAGTTAGGCCAAAAACTGCCGTTTCCAAAATCGTGAGTCGATCGTCAGAATCGCCCATCTCCAAATTGTCATTCTTCTTCGAATTAGGTTTACGATGGATCTTCAATGGAGTCACTAGCTTCACCTTCGTTTGCTTGAAATGATCACGTGTAAGGACCATAAACCACAATCAACCCCCCGAGAATCAAAACTGGAAAACTGATACCACTTAATCCACAATACGATTGAAAAGCTTTCAGTTAGTGGAGAAAACACGAAGAACAACAATTGGGAAAAACAAAGCTTCAATTGCTTAAAAAAAATGAAGTAGATTACAATGAATCACTCCAAAACCTTTGGCTTCTCTCAGAACTCTTTCAGATCTATCATAAGAAAAAAAAAGATAACCTAAGTTCCTTTTATATAGAGGGAACTCAAAATTACAAAATAGAACGCATCTCGAGGCAAAACAACGCCGAGAATCAAAAACACCGCCAGAGACGTTTGAACGAACTAGGGAGTCTGTAATGTCCCAGATTTTTAGGTTATTTTTTTATTTTATTAAGTATTATTATTATTTATCCTATATGTTACTCGTTATGCATCCGTATTATTTCTTTTGTCAGGTTTGGTGTTAGATTCCTTTTCTGTGGTTTAGGTGTTTTGGTGGTTGTTTGATCAGAAGAGTTAGAGTTTTGATGTTAGGAGCCCGTGGTTGGATGTTGATTGGGTGTTGTTGTTATTTCAGGTTGTTCTTCTCTTTTAAGGATCTTGGTGTTGTACGGTGTTGTGAGTGGCTCAGGAGGATCTCAGAATGATTTTTAGAGTTTCTCCCAGTGGTCGTTCGAACGACTTGGCATTACTATATATATCATTCTTCATTCTCTCTCCTCATTTTTCTTCTCTCTCCCTCACCAACTTAACCCTAACTTCTCAATCCTTCTCCTCCCTTCAATTCCTCAACCCTTCTCCTTCCTTGGTTCGATTGGAGCTTGGGGGAATCACCTTCTTCCACCGAATTTCAGCTCTTGACTCTCGTGAAAGAGAGGGCTACCATTTTCAAATTCGGATTCGTCGGTGGGTCACCGTTTCTTTACGAGCCATAGCCACCACTTTGAACTTAGCTCTCTCTCTCTCGCCTTCGAGGTTCGTACTCTCTCTCTCGGTTGAGCCGTGGTTTGTGACAATTCGGGCTTGGTGGATGATTTCGGTTTTAAGGCTTATAATAGTAAGATGTTTGATGGGTTTTGACCATTGTTGAAGAATTGTGGGGTGTTTGATTGGGTTATCGCAGGTGTTGACCGGTGGTGGTGATTGTGTGGGTTGAATTGTTGGTGTTTGGGTAACTAAAATGATGGGCTTTTCTTGCAGATGTTCGGTGGTATGATTGGGGTTTAGTGTGGTTAGGAAGAGGAGGATTGGTGGTTGCTTTAGGTAGTAGTTATTGCCATTTCGGAGAGGGCTGCCTGAGCTGACAATTGTGGTCGTTTTGGTTCAGAAATTACTGCCTAGATTACTGTTGTTCTAGAGGAAGAGTAAGGGCTGTTTTTACCCTCTTCAAATGTTGGGAGAGTGATTGTTGGGCGGCTGATTCGGGGAGTTTAAAGTGGCATATCATCATCTGATTGTGAGTGATTGGAGTAGCGCAGCGCAGCGTGGTGGACCGAGGGTTTCGATGAAGTTTTGTTACTAAATTTTGCCGTGGTGTTGATCTAAAACGCAGTTTCGGGTAGGTATCCATTGTTGGAATTACGATTGGACTTTGGGACTTAATAGTGGTTCATGTTGTGGTATTCCTGGTCCTTTCTGTGATTGATTTGGAGTTCTAGAAGTCGATTCGCGGAGCACATTTCAGTTGGGGTATAGTTTGGACAGTTTCGCCGAGATTGTCGCTCCGAGCGTGGTTTTGTCAAGCGAGTTTTAGCTTTCTAAATAACTCGACTATTATCTTGATTTGTGAGTTATAGAAATGCCTAGTATAGCATATTATATCTATGATTAGGTTAGTATATGAGTTAATTGCTTAAGATACTTTACTGGTTATCCATTTAGCATACCTTAGATGAGAGTATAGGGACCAGATTTTGTAAAGCTCGAACTGCCTTGAAATCGATCCTTACACCAAGAACTACAATGCCAAGAATTAAATAAGAGATAACACTTGACACAGGGGATTTAGCGTGGAAAACCTGTAAATAGGTAAAAACCACGACCTCGAGTGGAGGATTTTGTGAAAGTAGTATTATTGCTTGAGAGAGTGGGAAAATCTGATTACAAGAGTTAATCAAATGATCGAACAGCTAAATATCAGATAATTGTATGTATATCCCTCCTCCACTTTTTCCCTATGAGCTCTGTCCTTTTATAGACCCTGCTCTCAGCTTGACATCGCGCTCGAACACGTTTTCCTGAAAGTGGGAGTCATGGGCAGTTGAGTATGTAACTGTTAGCTCGTAGGAGACAGGTGCATGTTGATCTATTTTTTTACATCTGTTATGGATGATCCACGTTCTGCTTGAATTCGTGGTCGATGTGTAACTGTTAACGTGTTTGTAACTGCGTGATTCTGGTACTGGATAAGATCGAGTCTTATAGAGATCGAGGAACAGATGAGATCGAGTGTCCTTAGCTCGAGGGATAAGTCCCTTCAATCGCCTCTCGCAACTGAAGTCACGTATGGCTTTAGTTGAGAAAAATCCTAAAACTCGGACCTTGTGATAACGTAAGCAACCCTTGAAAAATGGAACGTCTGTATTAAAAAGTGAGTTGCCATTATGACGCGTGAGTGTCATGGGCGGACTGTTAGTTTTCCTAAGCGGATGACTATTTGGGGAAACAACGTGCATTAAATGCAGTATCGCTATAAATAGTGGATTTGATTGTCGAATAACCTGCAATACATTTTGCTGCAGAGAAAAACAAACATGCCTGTTTTGTATAGTGAGAAAAAAAATATATATATGAGTTTTTTGGAAGCGTATCTTTGTAAAATCATGGTTAAGATGAAGAATCAAGTGTATCATACCCAGTTTTCTTTTATCATGGAGGGATTCTGGATATGGTTTTGTGGTTATCAGAGTAGAGAGACTCATTTTGTTGTTTTCTTGAAGGAGTGTTGTTTGAAATATTTCTGGGTATTATGTAGCGTCCGTTTTAGCGGTCGGGGTATATGTGATGCAAAATCCTTGGTCTTTACTGATGTTCCAGTTTCTAAGGTAGGATTCCTTCTCAACTTCCATGAACTCCGGGTTAGTGTGGATAAGGAGGAAGAGACGGCGTTGGTGGAGGTAAAAGATGTATCGCCTCTCTCGGTGTCATCGCTTTTCTTTTAATTCTTCCAGCACGGGAATGAAGGGGAAAGAGGTTTCTGACCTGTTGTAGTCTTGTACTTTGCGATCAGTGGTGGAGGTTTCTATGGAAGATCGGGAGTATCTCGGCAACGATAAAAGAACTAGAGACCTATCCTCGTGTTTGAGAAAGTATTTATAATATCGAGCTTCGAAGAGATTGATTCTGTAATTGTAAATTAACGTTGTAGGAATAGTCCTGAAACCAGCTTGTTAGATAAAAATCAAGCGTAATAAAAGAATATCTGTTTGCTTTTTACTAGCGAAAGGCAGAAATGGTCGACATGTCATCGAGTTGTACATACTATGGGAGGGAATAGTTGGTGGTATAACATGCCTTATTTTACCTCGTAAATGAATCGAGCTTAGCAGATGTAAATATAAAGCTCGAAATATAATCTTTAGAGAACTCGATTAAGCACGAAATGATAATAATAAGTAGCTCGAACCTGGGAAGAGTGGGTTACAGAAACTGAAATACCTAGCATATAGTCAATCAAAAAATTAGTCCTGTTAACTGAACAGTATAAAAGTGTGACTTGTTCTCTAAGAAGGCTATTCATTAAAAATGGTGAAGACTCATTCTCAAAGGGTTGTTGAAGCGCGTGTATTGAACGACTTGCGTTTAGCATTCAAGATTGATGAACTAAGAGAAGCTATTTTTGGGCAGCAAGGTTATGATGCGGTTCTGCTCGAAACCCAAACGAACTACGAGGGAAATACTGACGTAGAAAGGGGCGAGGAAATGAATTGCGTGTACTGGTCCGAGTCCATGCATATCTGTTGGCGGTCTGTTGAAGATCGTAAAAAGTTTGTCATGATGATGGCTAGGGAGGATATCATTATTGAGGATATGGATGTCGCTGCAGGGCTGCTGAAGGCTTGTGGTGTTGTTGGGCACACCGGTTGCTTCAAATGCAAGTATCTCGGGGATTGGAGTGATTGACTGTTGTATTTTTAAATTTTTGAAATGTAATTGCCCGAATTTACATGAAGAAAAAATATATTCACGAAAATAGGCTATGACTAGGATTGTTTGTTGAAACTGAATTTTTGAATTTGTGTTGCTAACTGTTATTGACGTTAAATTCAAGGTGTATAAGTAGGGCAGACAAATATACGTGAAATTTTTAAAGTAGAAAGTTCAGGGTCATGAGTTTGGGGTATTGTGAAAAATGTGGGACCAAGAGGTTGAGAGATACGCTAAAGTATAATATGTGGTGCAATAATGGGAAGGTGTTTTCACCGAAGCAGTACGACACGTCTGACAGGTTCAAACGAACAGACGGCTCAGCTCAAGAATCGAGGACTGCTTACTGGAAAACACCAAACCGCCAGCGGTTCTGGGAAAAGTGCATAAGTACCCCCTCTCCTCCCTCTCGGAATACAGAAAACCAGAAAAAGAAGAGAAGGGTTAGAGAGAGAGAGATCACAACTGACGATTCCATTACCGCCGAAGGAGGAAAGGAAAAGAGAAAAGCGGTGATTAAGAGTCTCAATTGCAAACTACGAGAGGAGGCCGATATCGAGGAGGTTTTAAAGAAGTTGTAGAAATTGAGCAAACTGGTGCGGGCCAACGCTACAGACTCTCACTCGGGTGTTGAAGGTAGGTCTGTATTTAGGTTTACAAGTGTTTTTGTATAAATATCTTTATTGTGTTGGGATAAGGATGTAATCCCTACCAAACACAAAAATAAAATAAAAATAACAATGGGAATATAGACTGTGAGGCGATAAAAATCGTTTTGAGACAGTTTGTGATTGTATAAGTGATCTAATAGTACGAGATAAAAATTAATATATATACCTCGACCTATATGTAGGTTTTGTTGGACCAGCGGTTTAAAGTAGACCCTTTGTTGTAGATAAGTATGGCTTCGATTTTTGGTTGTGCAAAGGTTGATGAAGCAGACTTCGTAGGGCATTTATCTCCTGTTATTTGAGCAGGGGATGAGGAGGATATTGTAGCCGAATTGATAGAATGGCCTCGTCTGAAGGGTTCTCGTGTTGAGTACCCAACAGGTTCTAGTCGGTTTAGGGAGTTATGTAAGGCTAAAAGTATCATAGATGGGATTTGGGGGTACGCCTTTGCATATAGGGGTAATTTCTTTAGGACCTGCAGTGTCAGTCAAGGAGGGGATTAATTGTATTTGCTGCCTGATTTGGCCAAAGAAAAGAAGTGCAGGAATTTGGGGGACGAAGTATCCTTGGAGTATGTCCAAGGCGTTGTGAAGGATAGTCGAACTGATGGGTTTTGTTGCTATTTAGCACAGTTCGATTATGGGTTGACTCTGCCTTTGAGCAATTTGGCTAAGAGTGTAATGAATTTGATTGGGGCTTGTCTGGCGCAATTGAATTGCAATTTTTGGGAAGTTATTTTTCTATGCGAAACCCTGAATGGGAGATGGGTTGCATCTGGTAGTGAGAAGAGGATTATGGCCAAGGATTTTCTAGAGTATTATGCTGTGAAGTATGTCACAGCAACTAATGGTGCATATCTCTGTTCTAGTTCTACAAGACTATGCTTCTTCGACCTGTCTTCAGTAGGGCGAGTGTGGAACGACAACCTTTTATGGGAGTCTGGTGAATGTCTTCAGTGGTCTGATAAGGAACCCCTGGAACTTAATAATAGAACTATAACAAAGGGTAAGTATACCATCAAAAATTGAACTATCATTTGTATGTTGAACTATACTGCCATAGTTGATCTGTATCTTATATTGCCGATGTTTATGCAGGAATTAATTGTAAAGTGTCGAGGAAGGAATCTTTTATAGACATCGCTGCCAGGGAAGGCACTGAGCTCAAAGTTTTGCTCAAAGAGTTAGAAATAAGTAGGTTCAAAAGGGTAGCTAGTAAGGATGACAAGGTCAGGAGATCGCAAGTGAAGAGGAGACTGGTTGGGAAAATGCCTGGCTCAATGGAAGAAAAATTGACAACTTCTGAACTTAATATCCCCTTGAAGCTCGCGCGGCTCATTGAAATTCCGGATGGGCCAGTGGACATGGCCACAGTTTCTAGCATTGTTGTATGGAACCTGGCGAAGAGGAAGGCTACAAAAAGGGGGGCTGCTCCTCGTTCTGTGTCGTCGGTCAGTGTGGACGATAGCAGTAAGAGGAGGAAGGTAATTTTTCCCACGAAATTGCAGGAGATGCTAGAGGAATGCGATAAGATCGCTGAGGGAGCAGACTTGAGGCCGTATTTTGAGGTCGAAGCAGATCTCTTGGAGGAGCAATGCCGAGCTAAAGCTCGAGAGAAGATGGTTGCTGTTATGGATGATGAGTTTAAGAAGGTTAGTAAAAAGTTGATTTTGTCGAGCTGTTTTGTTGCTCGAGCTGACATATTTCTTTTTGCAGTTTGCTCGCGCTCTGAAGGACGTTCAGCTTGGTTCCCAGGATAGGTCGATGGAGCTGGAAAAAAAGATCTCCCAGCTCGAGGGGCGGAAAAACCAATTAGAAGAGAAGCTGACTCGGGAGAGGGTAGATTTCCAGTTGGAGCGGGAGAAAGAAAAGGAAGCTGCTGCCCTAAAACTGAAGCGAGTTAGGGCTGAAAGTGAAGCTGAAGCGAAGCGATTGGTTACCGTATCCGCTATTTCCCAGAACAACCTTGCAGGGAACCTCTACCAGCTAAGATATGTGAAGGCGGAGATAGCGGCATTTAGCGAAGGGAATTATGAAGAGATAGAAATTATGGATGAATAGGAGGTTGAGGAAAGGGAGGGTGGTCTGAATACTACGGAAAAGACCGATACTGATAATCAGGAAACTATTAATCAGGTAGGATGATCGTGTAATGTAACATTGGTTGTGAAAAATGAAATCGAGCTTTGTAACTTTATTGTCGTTTGATGCCAATAACATTTTACTTATGAAATTTTGTATTGTAGGAGATAGAAAACTTGCGCCTCAGAGTTGTGGACTTAGAGGGCCTGCTTGAAGTGGAGAAAAAATCTTCTGTTGAATTGCAGGCTGGATAATTTAGATAAATTAATAACTAGATGAACAAGAATAAAAGGATATGTACCTTGTATATTTAGTCTAGTTCAGAATGTTTATGTATGTATCCTCTGTCTTGTGCCCAAACTTGTTATTATCAATAGGCTAAGGAGGAATTGGTTGTCTCGAGCTTCTAGGTGTCTGTACTACTGGTTTATCAATATGCTTCTGTCGACCTATTTCTCCATTAGGTACTGATGTTGTGAGTCCCAGCTAACTGTTATGCAGAAGGAGCTAGATACTGCTAGGGAGAAAGAAGAGCAGACTCTTTTGTATAATGCTGAGTATGCAGAAGAATATGAGGCTTTGATTTACCAGTATGAAGATCGATTGGATGATAATGTAAAACTTTCTTTAAAGCTCGAAGAAGCTAAGAGACAAGTCGAGGAAAAGAGTGCAACAATTTTGAGCAGGGATTTGGCTTTGAACCAGCTTACCAGCGAACCTACTGAGTTGAAGGAAAAGGTTGCCTCAGGTTCTCGGCACGAGGCTGAGTTAGCCGAATACCATATTAGAGCATTAAATGAAGAGATATCTGATATGAAATATAACATTCGTGCTCTGAACGAGCTATTGTTGAAGAGAGAGATTGACCTGGATACTGCGCGAACTAAGTTGGTCGTGTCTGAGGCTGATTTTGAAAAATTGAGCAGTAGTATTGTGGGTAAAGATCGAGAATTGCGTAACTCTGAACAAATACGTGATAGTTTGATTGCCAGGTTAGATCGTTTGAAGGCTGATTTACGTCGTTTAAAAGGGAAAGATGCTCAGCGCAGGGATAATTTAGTAGAGATTCAAGCCAAGAACCAAAATTTGGTGGATGATTTGGCCCATGCTCGCGGAAATGTGAGAAGGGCTACACAACGCGAGAAAGAGATGAATGAAAGAATTAATCAACTTTGTGCACGAATTTCCGAATCGGAGTGGGAGTTACGTGTACGTGAATTAAAGTATAAGAAAGATCTAAAATTTGAATTGGATAATACGGATTGTGAAATTGCTTCAGGTGAGGGGAGTCGAGAGATGAAGGAATTTCTTCGTCGAAAAGAAGAGTTTGTGGAGAATATGCGTATTGATCTCGCAAACTCTCGGCAGAACGATAGATCTTACAAGGCAGATGAGTGAACGTATTAATCAATTAGCAGCTGAACTGGCTGAATCAAAAGCTCGTCGTTGAAAGGATAACAAGTGCGTTGCTGTTACTCACCAAGCCTTCAAGGAACTAGCAGTTCATGAACAAGAAAAATGTGATGGGAAAGTTTTGCATTAACGGCAATTAAGCGCATTGGTTGCATTTTTTGTCGAGGAAATAAAATTTCTGCAAGTTAAGAGAGATTTGATGCAAGATTGCTTCTCTAGAAGGACTTGCTTATGTAAACTTGATATCTTGAGCATAGATCCAATTGGTGTCATGGATAGTGGTATCGGGACCACGACGGCTGAACATATAGCTCAAGGGAGAGAAATTGTTGTTGAACGAGCTCCAGAATATATACCATCCAAGACTGAAATAGGGGGAAGCTCTAGTGTAGTCTTACCTACTCCTATTGTGGGAGGAAGGTCGAGTGTAGTCTCACCTACTCCTGTTGTGGGAGGAGGGTCGACTGCTCTCCCATCAAGAAAATCTAGCAGAGTTAAAAAGAAATAGAATTGAACTCTAAAAGCAAGTACCTTTTGAACGTAGCAGATGTTGATGCTTCAGTGCTCGATGTAAGAATTTGAGAGGAGCATTATAATTTGAAATGCTGATATGAGAAAATAATATTTCCACACCTGCAGTAGAGTTATTCTCTGGTTTGACCCATTGAATTAGAAGAAGTCCGTGGGTGTAGAAGTAAGTATTATTTGTGCTTCAACCCTTGGACTTCAGGGAGGCTTAGCGGTAGCGAGCTAGTATTATCTTTGTTCGTACTATAGGCGGTCACCGCAGGCTAAGAGGTTCTTTATGGCCCCCGCCTCGGATCTGTATTTCCTCAGGGGTTCGGCTAGTATTATCTATCCCTTGATACCATTTTGGAGAGTTGGGCTTATCGGCAGCGAGCAATGTCTCACTCGTGCTTTAATCCTGATCTGCAGGCTTAGGCTCTTTATGGCCCCATCCTCGGATGTTTTGTATCCTCAGGGGTTCGGTTAGTATTATTTATGCCTTGATACTTGTTGGATGTTGGAGCTTAGCGGCAGCGAGCAAGTTAATTCCTCACTCGTGCTTTAGGCTTGTTATCTTCAGGCTAAGAGGTTCTTTATGGCCCCCACCTTCGGATGTATGAGAATCCTCAGGAGTCCGGCTAGTATTATCTATGCCTTGATACCAATGTTGGATGTTGGAGCTTAGCGGCAGCGAGTAAGTTTTTTCCTCACTCGCCCTTTAGGCTTGTTATCTTCAGGCTAAGAGGTTTTTTTATGGCCCCCGCCTTCAGATGTGTAAGAATCCGCAGGAGTTAGGCTAGTATTATCTATGCCATTACCAATGCTGGATGTTATTTACCTTTAGGGATCGAGCTAGGATAAACTGCGTTTTTACTCTTGGATGAGATTGCATTGATTGATAGGGATTTGTGATCAAATGAGATTTCATTGATTGAAAAGAGTTTGTACATACATTGGAGGTGAAATCTCGAGGTGGATTGAACGTTGCTGAGTGATGGAGGAACTGTTCAGCGTCGATATAACTTCAATCTTCTCGTATTCCATGGATTTTGAATTTTGTCACCAGCTTCCGCCATGAGATAGTAAGAACCTAGACCAGTTCGACCTATGGCCATGAAAGGACCTTCCCAGTTTTTCGCTAGTTTCCCAGCATGTGGATCTTTTCTGTTATCTGGGATTTCTCGAAGGACCCAGTCGTTGATAGCGAACTCCCGAGTGCGAACTCGTTTGTTGTATGAACTTGCCAGTGTTTGATGATATCGACCAAGATTTGCGATAGCTCGATCTCTTGTTTCATCGATCCAATTGAGGTTGCAAGCCAACTTAAACTCATTCTCTTCGTCTATAAGCTCGTGGTCTCTCACAGGATGGTGGTACTTTGTTGGGATGACTGCTTCAGTTCCATAGGCGGGCAGAAAAGGAGAGCATTGTGTTAACTTCCGGGGGGAAGTTCGATAAGCCCATAAGATGTGAGGTAATTCACGTATCCAGTTGCCATTTTTCTAAAACATAAGGCGCTTTTTGAGACCATCCACGATGATCTTGTTTATGATCTCTGCCTGTCTGTTTCCCTTGGGGTAGTATGGGTTTGATGGAGAATGGATTATGTTGTGCTTGTTGAGAAATGCTACGACCTTTGCTCCAATGAACTGAGGACCGTTATCGATTCGGATCAAATATGGACAACCAAATCTTGTGATAATATGCTGCCTAATGAAAGAAATGACTTCTTCTCGAGTTCTGCATAGAGGAACTACTTCGACCCATTTGGTGAAGTAATCTGTGGCAACAAGGAGAAATTTCCTATTACCCGGAGTATTGGGGAATTCACCAACTAGATCGAGTTCCCATTGCTTGAACGGCCAGTACACCTTACTTGCATGGAGTTCGAGGGCAGGGGCCCGAATTTGATTTCCATGACGCTGACATGCATCGCATTTCCTTTAGTATTCTTCAGCTTGCTTCCACATCCCTGGCTAGAATACTCCTTGGGTAATAGCTCTGTTAGTAAGAGTTTGTCTTGCTGTATGGGATCCGCAGATTCCTTCATGTAGATCTCGAAGCATGTTGTCGGCAAGATCATTAGAGAGGCACTTGAGGTATGGACCAGTGACCGAGCGTTTGCAGAGATCGCCATTTGGTTGGACTGTGTAGTGTTTTGAATTCTCGATGATGTGTCTGCACTGCTGTAGATCATCTGGCAGTGGTCCGTTGCATGAGTTATCCTGACCGAGATAAATAATAAAAGGTTTCCTCTAATCATCTTCCACCATCTCATCGCCCCTAGTGCTAATCGCATATATCGTAGTACGATTAATATTGGGGCTAGAAATAACCTCGATTTAAAGGTGTCATGATTCTGTACCCAATACTCCGGCTAAATAAGCCAAGGAGTCAGCATGGCGATTCTCTCCTCAAGGGAGGTATTCGAGTGTAGCTTTGTAAAATTTGTTTAGTTTTTCTGCAACCAGAGCTGCATAATCGACCATGATGCCATTTTTCTTGTAATGTTCTGAGTAGTGATGAACGATTAGAAGAGAGTATGTGTAGGCTGAGATTTTAGTGATTCTAAGTTCGAGGGCCATGTCCAAGCTATGAATGAGTACCTCATATTTTGTAACATTGTTCGAGGCTTCGAAGTCGAGATGGATGGATTTCTCGATTCTATCATTGGAAGGTGTAATGAGAATGATCCCAATTCCCGACCCTGCGGATCCCGCTGAACCATCGGTTAGGAGCCTCTACCCTTCTTGAGATATCCATGATGCTCGATCATCAAAAGATTTGGAGGGTAGAATCTCATCTACTGCATCTTCTGCGAGATCTGGATCATGTTCTTCCCAATCAGGATCTGAAGCTGGAAAGTTTGCTAGAAAATCAGCTACTGCTTGACCCTTTTCAGAAATTTGCTGCTCGAATTTGATTTTGTGCTCCCCCAAACTGACAGACCACTGTTGTACTCTTCTTGATTTCCCTTTCTTAGACAATACTTCCCAAAGTGGGTAGTTCGTCATGACTTTGACAGGATGTGCTTGAAAATAATATTTGAGTTTTTGTGTGGTATAAACGAGAGTTAAAAGTAATCTTTTAATTTTAGAGTACCTCGTTTCCGCTGGAGTGAGTGTCTTGCTGATGAAGAAGATCGGTTTCTCAATTTTTCCTTCGAGCCGAATGAGAACCGAGCTGAGAGATATATCAGTAACTGCGAGGTAGATAATCAGTTCCCCATTGCCTATTGGAGTGCTCATGATTGGAGCCCTCCCTAGGAAAGTTTTGAGTTCCTGAAAAGCTGCTTCGCATTCTGGTGTCCAGTTGATATCGTCGCTCTTTGAGCCTTTGCCTTGTTGAGTAGAACATGTGAGCAGCATAAATAACCATCTCCATTGGTCTGAGGATTTTGATATGAATTTGTTGATTGCTGCAATCTTTCCTGCGAGCTTTAGTACATCCTTTGTTGTTGATGGTGAAGCCATGTCTAGAAGAGCTCGAATTTGATCTAGATCTGCTTCTATCCCTTTCTTGCTGATAAGATGTCCCAAGAATTTTCCTGAGTGAACGCCAAACTGACATTTTTCAGGATTAAGCTTTATTCTATAGGATCGTAATTTACTGAATACAGTGGAGAGGTGAGAGATGTAATCCTCTTTCTTTAGACTCTCACAAAGCATGTCATCAATATAAACTTCAACTGCTTTTCCCAAGTGTTCTTTGAACATACTCGTGACCAGCCTTTGGTAAGTGGCTCCAGCATTCTTAAGGCCGAATGACATGACCTTGTAGTAGTAGAGACCTCTTTCTGCTATAAACGTAGTCTTTTCTTGATCTGCCTCCAAGAGTAGAATCTGATTGTACCCCGAAGTGGCATCTATCATGGACAAGAGTTTGTGACCTGCCGTAGAGTCGAGGATCTGATGAATAATCAGAAGAGGGAAGTTGTCCTTTAGCGTGTGTTTATTGAGATCAGTAAAATCAACGCAGACCCGAACCTTCCCATTTTTTTTTGGAACAGCAATGATATTAGAAATCCAGTCTGGGTACTTGGCTTCTCGGATGAAACCAACCTCGATAAGTTTGTCAATCTCCTTGTTTACCTCGTCTCTGAGTCTTGGAGATAACCTGCGTTGTTTTTGTTTAACTGTTGTGGCACCTTCGCGGATGTTTAAGATGTGGCAAGACTTTGAGGGGTCTACGCCTGGCATTTCTTGGAAGTTCTATGCGAAAATGTCTTTGTTAGATTGAAGGAAAAAAATAAGAGCTTCTTTCGCTGTTTGAATTAATTTAGTACCAATATAAGTACCTCGGTTAGCTCCATCTATCTGGACGTATTCTACGGGCTCGGCTAGAGAAGACTGACCATCGAGGTGATCAGCCTTCTGTAATTGCTATGCAGCAATCTACTTTGAATGGTTGAGAACTGATGAGACTGCATTCTCGCAAGCTCGAGAGAGTTTCTGGCATTCTTTGATTTCATAAATACCGTTGTTATGCTTGAACCGGATTGTTTGGTAGAAAGTGGACGGGATAGCCTCCATATTGTACAGCCAACAGCGTCCTAGTATCTCCAAATACCTTGATTTGGCGTTGATGACGTAGAAAGTAACATCGATAGTGGTAGGCCCTGCTGTGATCGAGAGAGTGATCTTCCCAACTCATTCTTCTTTGGACCCATTAAATCCACTGATGTTTGTCTCACTTTGAATGACCTGATCTGAGAGTCCCATCTGGTCAATTGTACTCTGGAATAGGATCTCAACCCCACTTCCTGTGTCAACCATCATGGTGTGCATTACAAAGTTCTTCATTTTGAGTATAATTACCAGTGCGTCATGATGAGGAGACTTCACATGTCCTGTGCTGCAGTCTTCAAAGGAGATTCCCTTTCGATGATTGCTAAACTCTGGGAGAAGTTTGGTTTCCTTGTCTTGGACGGCAAGATCACAGCACTCGCCCAACCTCCTCCGCTTTGACTTTATTAGAATTTGAAACCTGATTGATCTCGATCATATTACTACAGTAAAGATGATATAGATGCTTCTCCCCTGCTTGTTCTGTTGCTTGAGCCACGTTATCTTCTTTCAGATAGCTCCCGTGTTTATAGCTTGGAAGATCGATGATGTATTTGTGCATCCTCCCTTCCTTAAAAATGATTTCTAGGAGTTTTTTCAAACCATAGCAATTGTCAGTCTTGTGGTGATTAATCTTGTGATATTCATAATAAGGCCGACCTGCTATTGGATCAAGATGTCGAACTGGGCAGAAACATTTATCTTTCTGGAGAATAGGATAGATCTCGGAAAGCTTGACATTCAACTTCGGTATGATTGTTCTGGATGGTTTCTGCGACCTCTGATTGTTGTCTCTTTTTGGTTCTGTTTTTGCTCGTTTAGGATCGCCTGGTTTGCTCGAGCTGCGGTTGTTGTTGAAATCTGTAGAAGGAGCCTTGGTGTTGTAGACTACATTTACAGGTTTATTCAGTTCGGGCATCATCCGCTCCAGATCGATGTAATTGTTGACTTTCTCGATCATATCTTCGAGGGTCTTGAGTTTCTTCAGGAAGAGATACTCTTTAGCTTTGCAATTGAACTGCAGAGCATTTGTGAATGCGGACACGACTGTCTTCTGATCTAGATTGTCGACCTTCCGAGCAAGTTCAAGAAACTTCTTGGAGAAATCCTCAAGCTTCCCCCTATGTGTTTGTTTGAGACTTATAAGAGAATATAAGTTCTCTTCTTTGTCTTTGTTGTGGGCATAAGCCTTGATGAAAAAATTTTGTAACTGCTCGAAGGTATGAATCAAACCTTCTGGTAAAGAGTGGAACCAACGGAGAGGTTCGTCCTGAAGACTGGTTGCGAAGAGCCGGCAAAGGATATGATTCAGATTAGAATACAAACCCAATGAGTCGCGGAATTGTTGAACGTGTTGACCAGGATCGGCTCTTTTGTATTTGATGGTCTTGGGTGTATAAAAACCTATTGGGACATTCATATCAAATAATTCTTTAGCTATTGGGAAACCTTATAATTTTTGCGAGTCATCCTTCGCGTTTAAAGTCGTTCCTTCGATGATTTCCCTGATATGCTGGTCTATGAGTTCCTGAGAGATATAATGCTTAGGGATAGGAGCTGTTGGAACTACTAGAACTGCCAGAGCCGCCGGATCTATCGGAATTATCTAACGTATGATTCTGGGAACGTGGTCACCTGTTTCCTCGCTCGCACGTTCAGGAAGTGGGGCTTGGTAAGGAGGTTGCAAGGCTTCCTCAGGCTGCTTGGAAGGTCTGTAATCTCTGCTGATATCCGTCTGTGCCTTTTTTCCCAAATAAATTGTGACTATCGGTGCTGGTGAATCCTCACAATGAATCCTAAAAATGTTTGTACTATGTACCTCATGTGCCCTTAGCCTCTCGTGAACGGAAACTCTTGAGATTGCTGGTACTGTTTCGCGCTCTCTCAGGGATGGTGGTTGTTGGCTGCTCTGTAATGCTTTCAGGGTTGTTTAAAAAGCTAACATCTGAGCTTCTTGTTTCTTTGTCTCCAGAACTCCAGCTTGACGCTCTCGATCTGATTCCTTCTCGCGGAGTTCTCGATCTTCCAATAGTTGGCGCTCGAGTTGACTCCGTTTCTCGGTTTCAATAATTAAACTCGCCCGAAGCTCGGCAACCTGATCAGGTTCCCTCAAACTTTCAGGCTGAGCTCCCAAAGATTGACGTGTTTGAATCACAATTGGATACTAATCAACTGATGAGTATTAATCGTGGTCCTTAAGTACGTGGAAAAATCGTACGTTCCCACAGACGGTGGCAAATGTAGGGACCAGATTTTGCAAAGTTTGAACTAGCTTGAAATTGATCCTTACACCAAGAACTACTATGTCAAGAACTAAATAAGAGATAATACTTGACACAGGGGATTTAGCATGGAAAACCTGTGAATAGGTAAAAACCACGACCTCGAGTGGAGGATTTTGCGAAAGTAGTATTATTGCTTGAGAGAGTGGGATAATCTGATTACAAGAGTTAATCTAATGATCGAACAGCTAGATATCATATAATTGTATGTATATCCCTCCTCCACTTTTTCCCTAGGAACTCTACCCTTTTATAGACCCTGCTCTCAGCTTGACATCGTGCTCGAACATGTTTTCCTGAAAGTAGGAGTCATGGGCAGTTGAGTGTGTAACTGTTAACTCATGGGAGACAGGTGTATGTTGATCTGTTCTGTTTACATCTGTTGCGGATGATCCACGTTATGCTTGAGTTCGTGGTCGATGTGTAACTGTTAACGTATTTGTAACTGCATGAGTCTGGTACTGGATAAGATCGAGTCTTATAAAGATCGAGATACAGATGAGATCGAGTGTCCTTAGCTCGAGGGATAAGTCTCTACAGAGAGTATTTAAGGGTTTGATAAGTTAGTAAAACCAGCAATAATATGAGTTTAGTTACTAGATAGAATCTGTAGGTTATGATTAGCCAGAGGAGGTTATTCTCTGTTGTCGTCGATGTGACGATGACTCCTGAGATTCCTCTTGGACCGATTTCATTGAGGGTGGTTATCCCGAATCTTTTCCTCATTAAGGTTGAGAACAAGGCATTTCTCAGTGTGTTGCGACGCCTCAGCGCTGCTGTATATATGTATATATATATATATAAAATTTATAGAGTGTGGTATTGTTGGTTAGCTATTAGGGTGCCCAGCTTGTTTCAGGGCACTAGTAACTTGGTTTGACGATTAGTGGAGATATATGAACGGCTGTGGTTTAGCCGCCATTTCTCTAAGATAGTGTAGCTCATAGACTATAGTTCTCACCTTATAGATAGCACCTTGGTTAGTTTAGGTTGCTGGATTTGGTTCCAGGGTAGTCTTAGGGCGACATAGCTTCAGTAAGACATGGTCTTCGATTTGGAGCTCGTCCTCTTGCCTGCTATTGCTTTGATTAGTCTTAGGACTAGTTTAGGTGTATTCTGTGTTCTCGAGGCCTGGTCCTTGAGCACTGTCATTGTGATTGGTAGTTTCTTAGAATATTGGATTCCATGTGCGAGTGCGGCATCTTCTGGACTGTTAGTTGTTGGTAGTGAGCAGACGGCTTGTCCGTGGTGGTTGGTCGTGGATGTTGAACTTCCGATAGTTTGCCTTAAGATTGCTTACTTATCGTGTTGTGACACTTATTGTCCTCATGATTCTTAGAGCTAATAAAGCTTACTCGCAAGCCTTCCTTCCCCGGGATGAGGCTGTTAGGGATGTGTTCCCTTCCGTCATCTAGGAGGCAGCGAGACAGTATAGCGCAGTGAGGTACGCGGCTGAGCTAGGTGGTTTATGAAGTTGTACGTCACCCGAGATGTTGGAATGCGGATGAAACTTCTTGTTGAATCTGGTTCTTGTGCATCTGTGCTGGTGACTTATGTACATGATTAGGAGGATTATGAGGCAGTTCTGTTATTGGGGATTATTGACTACTTGTTGGGCACTTGTAGGTTACCCCATGAGTACTAGTCTGTCTTGACAGCTAGAGTACTGTTGTACTTGATGGTAATCATATTACTTTGAGGAATCTTAGAGACTGATGTTGTTTAGGTGTCGTGATGGTTAAGTTACTGTTTCATCTAGGTTTAGATGGTGGAACTGAGTCACAGGTGTGCATCTGTATTAGTTTTGGTTGCCACGCTCTCAGGAAGGCGGTTATCCTACTGTGTACTGGCTGTGTTAACAGCAGTTGTGTTTCAGTCTTTAGGATTTTTGCTCACATCCATAGATAACATATTCCCTCCTTATCTTACTGCGATTGGATTCAAAAATAACTCTGCATCAGCTAACCCTCGAGAGGTTCAGGGATTTCTTAAATCGGGTTAAAATAGAAGGTGGGTTCAGGATGGATACTATTATACCTAGTCACCCATTCGGGAGTGTGGGATGGTATAAGACAGTATTTACAATCCGGTACAGGGCTTATCCTGGAGGTTGAAATGCCTCTGAATGTATATATAGTTTGGACGTTGGCTCCATGGGATTTGATAGATTAAGGTAATATCCTCATAGTCTGGTCGAGCTAGTGCAGTACATCGTACCCTTGTATCCAACCATATCCTGTAAGGTAAATCTTTTTTCAGCGGTTGTCAGCCCACTTTAGTCTTGGGGGCTACCCCTTTGGGTTGACATCGCTAAATCATTCTGCATCATAACATCATCATCATCAAGCATATCACTGCATCTCTGCATACTTCTAATTCGTAGGTTCTTCTGATAGAAATCCTTAACCCTTCTGCATTATGTTTAATATAAAATATTCTGCACTTGGGATAATCATAAGATTATCTCATTCCATCATATCATTATCATAACATATCATTGCATTGGGATAATTATGGGATTATCCTAGTTCATCATATTCTTCTCCTCTTATTTAATTTCCTCTTCTCCTAATTGATTTACTGTGTAATTAGATTCATCTTCCTTCTTCATCGATTCCTCTCATCTTTGCATCTATTCCTCTCTCTTATGTATCTGATTAAGTTATTAGGTTAATTAGTCTGGTTGGTTGTCATGAGCTTTAGGCTGGTTTTTGGTTATGGGCAATCTCGTTTAGGTTGTGGTAGCTTCGTGGTTGCACCTGGCTGGGGTTTGGATAACCCGGTTAGATTGTAGTTGACCAAGGGTTGTTTACCCTCGTGCATTATTGTATTCCTGAGGTAGGTTAATTGGGTGTGGCGCTGAGGGCCATGGTAGTAATTACAGTGTAGTTAGTAGTCCTTGGGACTGGAGTACAGTTATAGTCTCAGTACTCCTTTGCTCGAGATATGTATGTATATATTTATAGTATAGTTTGATATAATTATTAGACTAGTTATATACTTATTAGATGCCTATTAGTCATCCTATATATATTTATACATATACATTACTTATCGTTAGATATTATTATATCCTATTATCATTAATATTTGTATCCATCTCATTGGTTAGTATAATCGTTTAACTATTCTTGGGAGTTAGTGAGCTCATTCTTTGCTCACTCTCGCATCCCCCTTTCAGTGACAGGTTGTTTCAGGTTTTAGTTGTTGCTGTGGTAATCTTTGGGGAGCTGAGTTGGAGGCTCATTCTCCAGTTACTACTATTGAGCTTGCTGCGTAGAGGTTTGTAGAATCTTATGTTTAGATATCATTATCTTAGCCTTCTGCTATTTCTGTTTTTCCTTATAACTCTGTTGTGATACTATTATGAATGACTGGGCCAGAATTTGTCTAGGGCTCGGTTGTTCGTGGGGCGAATCCTTATATTCTTTGACCTGCACATCCTCGAATCTCAGTAATTGGTCTAGCTACCGATTACTGGATTTTGGGGCGTGATAGAGTCATTCGAATGACTTTACTACTAATTGGTCTAAACCCTAGAAATGTTGCCTGATCGTTCGAACGAAACCTAACTCGTTCGAACAAAATATGACTCTGGGCCAAAATTTTAGAGGATATGATAACTCGTTCGAGCGGCACTCAACTTCGTTCAAATAACTCTAGATCCTCCTGGATCAGTAAAACTTTTTTATTTGTGAAATAACTATGTGCACGTGTTTTGTAAATAGTTTTAAGTAGCAGATTTGATAAAGTGATTTTGATCGAATGTGACTATAGATTGAGCAGATAAGTGAGGAACGCTTATTTGCATGATATGTGAAAGATGGCCATGAAATGGCAGGATATAGGAATGAGTACCAGATGTATATCCTTAGATGGGTATCTGTATTTATAATTTGAGAAAAACAAAAACTCTCTTAGAAGTAGTTCGTTAAGTAAAGAGCGCGAGGTAGAATATCCTATAATTGGATATTATTCGCGTAAAATTCGAATGATAGGCTTTTGGTATACTTGTTAAGTAGTGACCAAAAGCAAATCAAGATAGTAAGGATTTTGTTTGTCTGATGAATACTTGACAAGTATAGATCGAAATCAAATCAAATAGTAAAGATATTGTTTGTCTGATGTATACTTGACAAGTATAGATCGTGATCAAATTAAATAGTAAAGATATTGTTTGTCTGATGTATACTTGATAGGTATAGATCGAGATCAGATCAAATAGTAAAGATATTGTTTGTCTGATGGATATTTGACAAGTATAGATCGAGATCAAATCAAATAGTAAAGATATCATTTGTCTGATGTATACTTAACAAGTATAGATCGAGATAAAATCAAATAGTAAAGATATTGTTTGTCTGATGGATACTTGATAAGTATAGATCAAGATCAAAGCATATAGTAAAGATATTGTTTGTCCGATGTATACTTGACAAGTATAGATTGAGATCAAATTAAATAGTAAAGATCAAATTGATAATAAAAGATGCTTATTTGAATCGATCAAAATGGTTACAGTGCCTCATTTGTAAAACAATTTTAGTTGAGCCGTGTTCCATGGATATTCAAGTTGTATTTCATCTTCAGTCATCAGCCAATAAGTCCCATTATCTATTTTGTTGCTGACAATGTATGGCCCTTCTCAATTTTCTGACAATATTTTAGAATTTTTAGGCTGAGTACTATCCTAGATCTGTCGTAAGACAAGGTCTCCAATACCAAATTTCCGTTCCCGAACTTTCTTGTTGTATGTTTTTTTCAAAGTATCATGGTATCATCCCAAATTCGTGATGGCCTTGCCTCTGGTTTCATCGACCCAATTAAAGTTACAAAGGAGACCGAGTTCATTTTCTTCGTCAAGAATTTTTTGTCGAGTACTGGGTAGATCGAGGTCCAAAGGTATGACTGCTTCAGTACAAAAAGCCATCATGTATGGAGTGCAGCCTATTAAGACTCGAGGTGTGGTGCGGTAGGCCCAGAGAACACTGAGCAATTCATCCACCCATCACCCATTCTTGTCGCCGAGACGCTTGCGTAATCCTGATTTGATGCTTTTGTTTATGGCTTCGGCTTGTCCATTGCTTTGAGGACAATATGGTGTGGATGTTGTGACCTGGATTTTGTATTTATGGAGGAAAGCAATTACTTTGGCGCTGATGAACTGTTTGCCATTATCGGAGCGTATCATTTGCGGACATCCAAACCTGGTGATGATGTGCTCCCAAAGAAACTTAATAACTTCGTTTTCATCAGTAAGGTAAAGAAGAACTACTTTAACCCATTTTGAGAAGTAATAAGTGGCAACCAAGACGAACCTTCAGTTTCCCGATGCTGGATGGAAAGGTCCAATGATGTCGATTCCCCATAGTTTGAATGGCCAGAGAACATTGCTGATATACAAGTCTAAGGTTGGGCTTTTGATGTCTTAGGCATAGATTTGGCATTTGTAGCATTTTCAAACGAATTCTTCGCAGTTCTATCTCATCTTGGACCAATATAACCCTTGTGTAAAAGCGTGTTGTGCTAACGATCTTCCTAAAATATGTGCTCAACAGATACCTTCGTGAAGTTCTCAGATTTTGGTTTGAGCTTGGTTCTGAGAAATACATTCGATAAGTGGTCCCTCACCTATGATTCAATATAAGATGTGACCTTAGACAATGAATCTGGGGTACTTGGCCAGAAGTGATCGAACTTCTTCTTTGTTACTGGGGAGGATGTTGGAGTTGAGATATGCATAGAATGGTCTTCTCCAGTCTTCAGGATCGCCGTCTTTTGCAATGGTGATCTGTAGGGTTAATAGTATATCGAGGCTGGATTGCTCGATGATTTCGATTTCTAAAGATTTTTTTTCACTGTCTCTCAGCATTGCGGCGATGTAAGCAAATGCATCGGCATGTCAATTTTCTTGTCGGGGTAAGTAAGAAATTATTACTTGTTTAAATCTGTGCATCTTTTCTTAGACCAGAGCTGTATAATTAATCAGTTTTCCCATTGATTTAAAAGTTTAATTGTAATGATTTGCCATGAGAAAAGTGTCGACATAAACTGTTAATTCTTCTGCTATGAGAGTAAATGCGAGATCGAAACCATATAAAATTCCTTCATATTCGGTCTCATTGTTTGTGGAATAGAAGTTTAGTTTGATAGTATTTTCGATTCGATGATTGGAAGTGATGAAGAGGACGATGTTAATCCCCGATCCTTGTGGTCCTGCTGATCCGTCTGCAAAAAGTCGCCAGCTAGAGCTTTTGGACCATACGTCCAGTTCAGCTATTGAGTCATTTATGAAGATTTATTTGAGTTTTTCCCAATCGGGGTCCTCGACGGGAAAGTCTGCCAAAAATTTGGACACTGCTTGTCCCTTGATAGATATTTGGGGCTCGAAGGAAATATCGTATTCTCCAAGGAAAATAGACCATTGCTGGATTTGTCAAGAATTTTCTTTTTTGGAGAGTACTAGTTTGAGGGGGTATTTGGTGATGACTTTGATGGGATGAACTTGAAAGTAGGGACAAAGTTTTTGAGATTTGTAGACCAGAGCAAGTAGCTATTTTTTTGTTGCCGTGTACCTTTTTTCAGCAGGCATAAGTATTTTGCTGATGAAATAGATTGGTTTTTCCACTCTGCCATATTCTCGAATAAGGACGGAACTGATCAAATCTTTAGTTGTGGATAAGTACATTGTAAGAGATTCACCATCAATTAGAGTACTCATTATAGGAGAATTCCCCAAATATTGCTTAAGATCTTGGAAAGCCATCTCACGGTCAGGAGTCCAAATGACTTCCTTTTGTTGTTTAGTCGAAAGAGGAGTGGGGTTGCCACGAAGAAGGAGGTAAAGGAGTTTGCATCGATCAGATGACTTTGAGATGAATCTGTGAAGAGCAGGGATTTTGCTTATAAATTTTTGAACGTCTTTTTTTGTTCGAGGGGATGACATTTCCATGAGTACTTTGATTTGTGTGGGATTGATTTTTATTACACTTTTGCTGACCAGATGTCCCAGGAATTTGCCAGATGCAACTCCAAATTAACATTTCTCTGGGTTAAGTTTCATTTGGTACTTGCGAAGGATATCAAATATAGTTTGGAGGTTACTGGAGTTGTCCTCTCGTTCCAGGCTTTTGCAAATCATATCATTGATGTATACTTCCATAATTGTGCCGAGGTGATCTTTGAACATTTTAGTCATAAGTCTTTGGTAAGTAGCGCCTGCATTTTTTAAGCCGAAAGGCATGACCGTGTAATAGTAGAGACCTCTGTCGGCGACAAAGTTTTTTTTTCCTGATCTTCTTCAGCTCGTAGAACTTGTTTATAACCAGAGGCTGTATCCATCATAGAAAGAAGTTCATATCCTGGGACTGAGTCGAGAAGTTGTAAAATTAGTGGTAGCAGAAAACTGTCTTTAGGTGTGAACTTGTTGGGTTCTATGAAGTCAATACAAACCCTGATTTTGCCATTTTTTTTAGGTATCGCTACGATATTAAAAACCCACATCGGATATTTAGCTTCCCGAATAAATCTTACCCGAAGGAGTTTATCAATTTCCTCATTTACTGCATCGCGGAGTCGGGGGGCCTAGATTTCATCATTTTTGAATGATAGCTTTGTTGTCTGGAAGGAGATTGAGTCGGTGACAAGCGATTGAAGGATCGATGTCGGGAATTTCTTGGAAAGTTTAGGCAAAAATGTCGATGTTCATCTTATGTAACTGTATCATGGCCTCTTTTTCGTCGGCCGATAATTTAGAGCCGATGAAGGTTGTACATCTCGTGCCATCGAGTTTAACAGTTTCGACTATCTCGGTGTCATGTTGTTCAAATGCTGTTGATTCTTCTTGTTGTAGTTGTTATGCTTTGAGAAGTTTGGTTGTATGAGGGTTGGTTGTGGTATTTTCGCACATTCGTACAACTGCTTGGCTGCCTTTGATTTTGTATATTTCATGATCTGTTGGAAAACACAGTGCTAGATAATAAGTGGAAGGCACTACTTTGATTGAATGCAACCAGCTTTGACCCAAAATTCTCAAGTATTTAGACTCTACATCGATTACAAGAAATATGACGAATATAGTTTTGGAACCTGCCTGAACTGGCAGAGTAATTTCTCCTGTGGCTAATTCTTTTAAACCATTGAAGCCTGTGATTGTTGTTGTCGAAGCTTTTATCGAATCTGTAAGACCTAGGACTTCAATTGCTCCTCTAAACAATACATTTGAGGCTCTTCCAGTATCGATGAGAAGTGTATGTAAATAATCCTGCCCGACTTTGAACATAATGACGAGAGGATCATCATGGGGGTATTTGACGTGGCTTGTGTCACAGTCTTTGAAGGTGATTTGGTAAGGACGCTTCGATTTACTTGTACTGGGAAGAAGTTTTGTTGATTTGTCCGAGAAGGTCATTTTACAGCAAGATGTAATCCGATCATCTTGTTTTCTTCTTTCCTTTCTCGATCTCAATCATGTATAGGTGGCGAGCTTGCCCTTGGGACTGATTTTGCTCCACTTCATTATTTTTTACTTCATTCTCTAGGAATTTTTGGATGTCGATGACATAATTCTGGAGTCTCATGGCTATGCACATTATGATACTGACATAGTGGTATGTTGGGAAGATTAGGAATTATCTATGGTACGCGATAACACTCATCTCCCTTTATCGTCGGCAAGATAGCGAAGAGAGTTTTTGTCATTAGCGGAAAAATCTGGAAAGGTCTGTCTGGTCTTCTGTCCCTACTTCTATTATTATCAGTATTTTTGTCACGTTGTTTAGGCACTTCAGGAGTGACTGTTCGCTGAGTCGGGGTCGAAGATGTTTCTCGAAAATGGATTACAGATGAGTTTTTCATCTTATCTTTCTCTGATCGCTCCAGTTCGATGTAGTTATTAGCCACATCAATCATCTCAGTGGCTGTACGCGGCTTGTGTAGAGTAAGCTCTCCATGAACTTTTGAGTCAATATGCAGGGCGGAGGTGAATGCTGGAACGACGATCTTAGGGTCTGAGTTCCCTATATTCCTTATTTCCTGCAAGAAGCATTTATAAAAGTTTGTCATGGTCTCTTTCGTACCTTGCTCGAAGTAAAACAAGGAGTCGACAGTGATCTCTCGCTCTCAGGCATGAGTGTAATTGGATTTGAAAAGATGCTACAACTGGCTGAATGTGGTGATGGAGGCCTCTTGGATAGTATGGAACCAACGGAGCAATTTTTCCTTCAGGCTCATGTTGAATAGCCTACATAGCATGTGGTCAAGTTTGGAATATAATCCCACTGCGGCTTTGAAATGTCAAACATTTGTAAGTGGGTTAGTCAGGCCTGCATACTAAATAAATTTGGGCATATGGAAATTGTCCAGAATGGGCAGAACTTTGAGGTGAGGGGAGATGGGGTTTGTCTCGATTCTATCAAATGCGGACCTACGGCCTGGATTGTTAAAATTTATGACATGGATCCTGTTGTTGAGGTCGTCCAAGGTGATAAATTATTACGGGGGAAATGGTAAAGCTGTAATCTGAGGAACAAAATATCCCTGTCCTTCTAGTCCCAATCGATCCCTGATTGGTCTTCTTTCAGGCGGGGGAGTTGGATGTCGAGTGCGTCAACTTCTTTGAGTTGTCGATGCTGAGGATGTTAAACCAAAATATCGAGAGGCTCCCGGATCGGGATCGAGAAACACGGAGCTCGTCTTCTCTTGGTGGATTGTCACGTATAATTGCTCTTGATCTATACTCGCTTCGAGTGAGTAGAAGGAACGTTTGTCGACCGGTAAGCCAATCTTGCATTCTTTTCAGTCATTACATTTCTTTATGATGTGTTTGGCCTTGTTAATCTAAGGCTTTCCGCCGTTCGTCTCTCTCTGTTTGAAGAGCTTGAGCGTGGACATGTTGATCTTCCATTCTTTGGGTTTTTCTGCGGCTATCTGTTGTCGAAGCTCGAGTACGATACTGTGAAGATCAATAGTTCCTAGTATTTCCAGATCTCTAACAGTACTGGAATGGCTTCTTAGGCTCATGTTAGTCATTGGACAGCGTTTTAGGTCAGTGACAGTAAAAAAAAGTGTGGTAATTCCCACAGACGGCGTAAATTGTAGTGGCGTGTTTTTCGGAAGGAGAATCTTCGCCAATACTTATTCGTAAAGAGAAGGCAATAAGCTAGATAAAATAAGATTTTACGTGGAAAACTCTGTAAAGGCTGAGAAAAATCACACCCTCGAGGAGCTTTTTTATGTAAAATCCAGTAAGATGCTAGTTATTACACATTTTGAGTGATGTTGGGTTTAGGAAGTAAGAATAGTAAAAGTTTGCGGTCTTGTAGTATCTATTTTCTGCCTGTATTTATAGTCATACATGCAGTTTTACAAAAAAAAAAGAAATAATCTTCTATTCCAGGGGAGTGGGCGAACTTTGGAGATCTAACAGTTCTTTCTTGACCAGGCTTCAACGACTACTTTTGGCAAGTCGTGGACTTATAGTAACTTCTAGAATGATGGCCTTCGATCAAGTGCGGCTATCTTAGAGTACACTCTGCTGCTTACTCTTGTCGAATCTGGGGAATATGCTACTACAGATGTCAGTAATATCATACTAATCATAATAATAAAATGTTAAATGTAAGTAGAAACTAGCCATATCCAATAAACCAGATCGAACAATGATATCCATTCTGTCATACTAATCATAACAACAAAAAGCTAAAATCTAAGTGGAAACAAGCTAAAATACCATCCGCATCTTCCTTTCTTCCGACTAAGAGTTACTGCTGTAGTTTTAGAATCCTTGCCACTTATAGCTCCAAACTAAATACCCTAATTATTTATTTGAAGTACTCTTCTTATTTTAACTTCTTTAATAACAATAGGTACACACTTCCTCACTAAACTTGTGGTAAACTGGTACAGATACGAGCATATTTGTCCCTCTAAGTACATTGCGACTTGGAAGCATCTTACTCATCTAGGAAGGGAGCTACAAATTATCATGATACACACTTATAGGGAAGGCAATGGTACAACTTATGGTCTCTCTAAACTTGGCAGTTCACAACATTTACAACTTTTTTGGAATGTATCTACTCTTCCTAGACAGATCCGAGCAACATACTTCATGGATAAACTGGGAATAGCTATAATTAGGCAGTAAACTAGTGGTCAGGCTTTATGTCCTCAACATGTATTATTGCTTTACTCAATAAATGAAAAATATATTCATCCAAAAAAAAAAAGATACACACTTCCTCCTGATTTGAGTTGAAAAGTAGGTAACCATGTAATAAGGCATTATATGTGCTCCTATAAATTAGTGCGATAATCATTGTTGACATGAATATTGGACAAAATTTGATAAAGATTAAAATAACTACCTTTTTGAAGTATGAGAGTTACGAGCATCGTGGAGTAAGGCAAATGATGATGAGTGCTTGTTATAAGAGATTTGAATGCCCAGGTCATTTGATTTCATATAACATATGAGGGAAAAATCAAGTCTTGGGCCGATTTAACACGAGGTACATGTTGGGGATCGCAAGCAAAATGATGATTGTACTAGGAATGTCATACCATGATTGATCAACAAACTTGGATTATTATGATTTTTTAATAGGCGCCTAAGTGTTGGGCGTCTATTTCCAAAACAAGAAAAGCGCCTAAAACTTCAACACATATCATCTTCTTTTAATAAAAATCAAACGGCCAAACCTTAGGAGGCAGATGGTCAGAGTTCACCGACTAAATCGTTTTTTTCCTCTATTCAGTCTTAAGCAAAAAAAAATCTCAAAATAACACATTTTTAGGTTAGAGAGATCCTAGAACCCCAAGATCTAAGGTTTCGGAATCAGTAAGTTTTCTATCAGATGGGTAACAATATGTTTTTAATATTAAATAAATAAGCTTAAGCTGAGCATTTTTGTTTGAAATTTTTACTTATAAGACCCCCATATGTTGGCGGTAGTTGGCATTATCAAAATTTTGAGATTTCAAATTCCTTATCTACTCGGTTCTCATTATTAGATAAACATTCTGATTAACTCTCACGCCCGAACATTGACTTTTCTTGATCTCCTGGAGGACTTCCCTTGCTTTGGCGTCCTCACAAATTTGGGCGTTTTGATAGCCTTGTCCACATCACCTACGTTGAACTTCCTGAAATAACTAAACTCTTTCATCATAAGCGGAGATATATGGATTTGAATTGAAACCTTTAAATGTGGAAAACTTCAATATCTTCTTCATTTTTTTCGGACATAACTCTACCACGACTCCTTGAGGCCCGGAGCTGCTCATTGCCGTAAATGTAAAGATAATGGCCGGCCGCAACATTTTTTTTTTGCCTCACTTAAAGAACAATATTTAATTTCCCATTGGGCGTGTTTAGGTACCATAATGCATTTTCACTACAGCACCCAATTGCAAAAGGTTTTCATATTTTAGTTACATATTGATCTCACCACCAGAAAAAAGATCTTCGGCGACGGTTTTCACTTATCACCAAAACCCTTTAGCGACGAGCATTGGCCGTAACTCGTAAGATTGTTTTCGTTGATGCCCGGGTCACTAAAAGGTTGGCCACGAACAAACCTGTCACCCCATCGCCTCATGCTATTGATTTTGTGACAAGTATAATCTATCGTCATTTGTCGCACTTCTGCGACAATTAAGTTCCTCACTAAACTTTTGGTGACGATATCTATTATGACAACCAAAGACTGTAGCCAAATAGGAATTCCTTCACTTTTTTACGATGTTGAAAAATTGTTGTCTTAACATTTTAGACTATATAATACTTCCAAAAAATGTCGTAAAAAATAAACCAAAAATACCATAAAAAATGAACTTGGAAACCAAAGAAAATAAACCTATAATTACATTTAATTTCTCGAAAACATTCATACAATATGAAGTTAGAAATCTAACCCCAATAACATTCAATGGACTACATTACAGTTCCTCTTACTTATATCCCTCAGGACTGAACAATTGACACTAGCAAAATCAAATCAATTTTTGGACAAACTGCTGTTGTCTTCCACATCAATTACTGGTCTCTTCAAGCGATGCTAAGGAACCATCCAATGCAAATAATTACTTCCATGTTACTAAGAAATGATTCACAAACTACCGAGGAAACTACCTGCAATCAAATTTTCATTAAATAAGTCAGCATCTTATGAATTATTATTTAACTCTGAATGCCTAATCATATTGCAAAATGACTACTATTATAAAATTTTAACTTTTGTATGGCTATGAATAACAACCAAGTTTACAACTTTACATCACAAAAATCCAATTACTCATTCTCTCTGGAAAAATGAATATAATAATTTTAGAGAAATTTTGACTACAGTCCCACCTACAAACTGAATATTTGTTTTTAGTCCCCAAGTTGTTTAAATATGTAGGTTTGGTCTCCAAATTGCCTCTAACCACAGATCAACCTTTGCTGAACTCAAATTTTGACATGAACTGACTAAACTACTCTCATACGAGTTGCACGTGATTTCCGCTAACAGGTGAACAAGTTGTCTTCCGGTCATCTCTTCACCAAAATTGTCCCAAACAAAAATTATTCTTGAAGAGAAAATTTAGAAAAATTTGTATCTTCTGCAACTATAAAAATTTGGGAAAATTAGAGTACAACAATCTAATACCTGATCTCATCAAGCCTTTAAATCTCTTATCTTTCTCCTAATCATAATGTAAGTCTCTCTCTCTCCTTCTCTCTTTCTTTCATTCTAAATAGGTAAAATTTGTAAATCTTTCTCTAATATTTGTTGTTTTGGTTTTTCTATTTTATAAGTTAGAAGATTTGAGTTAAGAATTAGAGTTTACATTACAAAATTGGGGATTTTTAAAAGTGGTTTGGATTATAAAATTAGTGTTTTGGTTTTCTGTTATTTTAAAATTATGGTATATTATAAAAATTAGGGCTTTTACAAGTGGTATTTTTAAATTAGGTGTTTTGGGTATGTTACCATGATATTTGTCTTAATTATATAGTATTTGGGGTATGCTATAATGGCAGGAATGACCTAAAAAATGTTATTATTCATTGGGGAGGTAGATGGTCTGAACCTTGGGAGACAGGGTATACACATCGTCTATACATTGATGGGGACATGCATATATTTGAAAATATAAATAGGGATCAATTTTACTATCAAGATATGTTAGAGTATATTATATCTGATATTGTTGAGATAAATGAAGCTATCTCACCTGGTTCTGGGATAGTGGTGAAGACACTGTGTGCAGGTAAGATAGTAGATGTTTGTGATGATACAAGTTTGTATAAGATATGGCATTGTAGTGATGTGGATAGTATGTGGGATGCATATTTCTATGTATATGTTGTGCCTATAGAAGTTATGCCCTCACATTTAATTCAACAGCCAGATGTAGTTATGATAGAACCAGATAAAGGACCACAAATATATCCTACCTCTCAAGTTGAGGTTGAGGTTGAGGTTAAGACTACACAGTTTAATCTACTATAGCATAAGAGTACATAGTTTGATCCACTTCAATATGAGACTATTGTCAGAGGCAAACAAAAGGTAGTTGTGACTCAAACAAAAAAAAAGTTGTATTAAAGGCAATAGTTTACAAAGTGGGAAAGAGAACACTAAAATAGTTAAAAAAAACTAAGGGCAAGTGAAGTACCTGAGGAAGAACTTGATGATTTGCCAAATATGAACTTCAGTGATGATGAACCTAATATTAAATCTAAATATGGAGTTAGATTGGGGGAATATGCTCCAGTTAATGCTAAAACTGAGGCTGGAGTTGGATTGGGGTGGAGAGGCTCCAGTTAATGCTGAAACTAGGCAGAAGTTGGATTGGTGGGAGATGTTTCAAATGATGAAGAAGAAGTTGATAAAGTTGATGCTTGGAATAGATGGGCAGAAACTAATCTAGATAGCCTAGATGCAGAGGAAGGGTATTACTCAAATCACTCATCAGTTGATGGTGATGATGGTTTAACCTAAGCTGATATAGACAGATGTGATGATGAGTTCAAAGATTTAGCCAAAGAATGTGATAATATTTTTGCAACAGAAGAAGCTGAAGTGCATCATACTACATTACATGTGCATAATCATGGGTTAGAGATGGTTATTAGCATGGAGTGGCCCACAGTTGATGCTTGCAGAGCTTTTTTAAGGCAATGGGCCATTGTGAAAAACACCAATTCTAATAAAAAAGAATGACTATATGAGGGTAAGATACATTTGTACTGAGGCTGAAACATTCAATTGTCAATAGATGTTCTATGGTAGGGTTAACCCAGATTGTACCACTTTTAGTATGAGGGTCGGTAGTAATTTTATTTACACATGTCTTGGCAGGAGAGGCCAATCAAACAAAAATGCAAATACCCAGTGGGTTACAAAGGAAGTTGCAGAAATAATTAGGACAGTGAGAATCACTAGACCAGCAGGTGTGAAGTAGTTGATTTCAAAAAGGTATGGTGTTGATATTTTATATTATACTTCATAGAATGCTTAGACTATATGCATGGAGAGAATAGTTAGATCATATGATAAGGGTTATATTCTGCAACCTAAATTTATGAGACAAGTCTTATTGGCTAATCCTGGCGGTTTGGCCAAATATAGTAAAAATCTTCAAATTAACTAGTAGAAAGGTTCATTGGTGATGTTTAAGGCAAGTTTTAATGGATGGTTAAGTGGGTGTAGACCTGTACTTGGTTTGGACGGTTATTTTCTAAAGGGTAAATATAGGGGGGTTGTCTATCTGTGATTGCCTTGTATGGCAACAATGGCATATTCCCTATTGCAGTTTACTTATGCAGATCAAAATATAAAGAAACTTGGACTAACTTTATTGAGGTTCTTATGTCCTATCTCATTCTACATAATTAAAAGCTAATATTCATATCAGATAGATAGAAGGGACTCAATGATGTTGTGACTATACTTTTTCCACGTGCAAATCACAGATTCTGCTTTAGACATATGTACAAGAATATGAAGAAGTTTTATAGGAGAACCCAAATAGAGTGGTTAGTATTGAGTGCAGCAAAGGCATTTAAGCAATCTGAAAAGAATAAGCACATGGACTAACTCAAAATGGAAAACCCAGCTGCTCATGACTGGTTACTTAAAAAGCTATTTGAACACTAGGCTAGGTCCCACTTTGATTTCATTGCCAAGTATGAACACATCACAAACAACTTCAGTGAGTCTTTTAACATGTGGATTTTGAAGATTAGGGACAGGCCAATCTATAAGTTACTAGCAAAACTGAATATAATGTTGATAAAACTTATATATAATAGGAGGCTCAAGGCAAAAGAGTAGGAAAAGGCAGGTAAGCTAAACAAACCTTTTCTTATTATTTGAGATCTCTTCTTTTCATGAACTACTATGTGACTATATGCATATCTTTTTTGAACTTTTAGTGTTGGCCCCTAGAACACAAACCCACATTGATAAGATGATCAAATGTTATGGTCAATATCAGGTGCAAGGGATCATATCAGGATCTTTTCTTGCAATTGAGATAAATTGCCAAAGATGGAGAATGAACACCAACACACATGAATGGACTACCATGAAGGGTAACTTCCTGGACTACCATGTGTGCATGATGTTAGTGTTATACTCCTTTATGGGTGGCCATGGGTTAAGTAAGTAAAGTATTTTTTGGTTAATAATCTAAATGTTTACAAAGTTGTGTCTCTAATTTTTTAAAAGCTAATTTTTTTATGGATGGCTAACAACCATGTTTCTTGTTTTCACAAAGTTGCTTCATATGTCCAAACATATAAAAATGTCATATATCCTGTAGTTGATGGATCATAATGGAAGAAGGTTTGTATTTGAGCACAAGTGTATCTGAATTTATATTATATATGTATGCTTATTTTTGTATTATATGCAGCCTACAAACCATTTACTACCTCCCCCATAAGTGAGAGGACCTGGGAGACCTAGAAAATAAAGAATCCATTATCCAGATAAAGAAAAGATGCATAAGAGATGTGGAAAATGTGGTGGCTATGGTCACAACAATAAAACTTGTAAGGGTGCACCAGCAACACCAAGGCCAAGAGTGGCAAGAGTATCTAAGAAGGTAGATACAAATGTTAGCATGGTAAGACATATGAGCAATGTTGGCTTACCACCTCTAACACCAAATATGAAAGGGAGGGGAAGTGGTGGTATAGGTGGTGGTGGTGAGAGATCTTCTATGGGTGCAAGGCAAACTCAAGATACTGAAGCCCCAAAGCCAACTCAAGCAAGTCAGTCCCCAATACAAACTAAGGCATCAACACAACAAGTTCAAGCCCCAAGGAATACACAATCAAGGCAAACTTAAAGCCAAACTCAAGCTACTCAAAGCCTAAGGAAAATTTAATCAAGGCAAACTCAAGCTACTAATGCCCCAAGGCAAGCTAGAGCAAGCCAAGCTCAATGGAAATCTCAAGCTACTAATGCCCCAAGGCAAACTAGAGCAAGTCAACCCCAATGGCAGTCTCAAGCTACTGATGCCCTAAGGAAGCAAATTATAGCAAGTCAATCCCAATAGCAGTCTCAAGCTACTGCAGCCCCAAGGCAAACTAGGGCACGTCAAGCTCAAAGCCAGTCTTAAGTTACTGATGCCCCAATGAAAATTAAAGCAATTCAAGCCTAAAGGCAGTCTCAAGCTACTCAAGCCCCAATTCAAAGTCAAGCAACTCAAGCCCAAAGGCAATCTCAAGCTACTCAATCCCCAAGGAAAAATCGAGCAAGTCAAGCTCAAAGGCAATCTTAACCTACTCAAGCCCCAAGGCAGAGTCAAGCAAGTCAAGCCCAAAGGCAATCTCAAGCTACTCAAACTCAAAGGCAAACTAGGGCATCAACATGGAAAGCACAAGCCCCAAGGTAAAATAGAGCATCAACACAACAAGCTCAAGCCCCAAGCTTTAACTCTTACAAGAAAGGCTATCAATCTCCTGGCAAGAATTGGAAAGTGTGATAGTGTGACTTAATTTAGAAACATTTAACTGCATGTTAAACAATACATTTGTTTGGCTATGTAGACTAAAAATGTTTGTTGTTTGTTAGACGGAAAATTTTAATAGGTACTCTATTACATGAATGTTTCTTTCATGAATGTTAAGGTACATTATGTACTTTATTTGTTTTTACAGTTTTTTTCATAAATGTTTTTTGTTTGTCAATTTTGTAACTTAACAGGTACTTTATTACATGTTTGTGTTTGTTTGTTGTTGTTTGTCTATTACAACTCTGAAAATTTATAGGTACTCACACAGTTATACTGGTCTAAAATATATAGAAGGTACTCACAGTGGTCTGACTGGTCTAAAATGTGTAGAAGGTATGGGAAAAGGTCTGACTGGTCTGAAATATGCAGAAGGTATGGGGAAAGGTCTGACTGGTCTAAAATATGTAGAAGGTCAGAATGGTCTAAAATGTGTAGGTGTGCAGGTACTCAGTGATCTAAAATGCGCAGGTACCCATTTTTGGTCTGAAATTACCACAATACAAAAAAGGGAAAAGGCAAAAAAAATGGCAGTTCCACAATACAAAAAAAATGCAGTTCCAAATAAATTGCAGCTCCAACTGGTCTGATATAAGATGTTAGATATAAGAGAGATCTAGAAAGGAAATTACATTTTCATTGATTCACAAAACAACTGCCACCACCGCAATACAAAAATTGAAAGAGAACTTAAATAAAAACAAAAACACTTTTTGGGATCCCAAACAAAAAACAAAAACATCACCACATACCAAAAAGAGAAGGGAACCCAAAATAGAACCTAGAAAATAAAGTAATACCCACAGACAAACAAAACCTTCATCTTTGTCTTATGCTCCATTTTCTTCAATCCCTTCTTCTTCTTCATCATCTGTCTCTTCTTCTTCATCCTCATTTGTTCCTTCTTCATCTTCCTCATCTGTCACTTCCTCTTCTTCATCTGTTTCTTCTTCCTTCTCTTCTTCTATCCACCCATACTCGCTCTCCTCCTCCTCCGTCTAGCTAGCCTCATTGTTAGAGGATGAATGATAGCATGCAACAAATCTAATGTATTATTCTTCAGAAGAAGAGTCACTCTCAGTTGCAGAGAATAAAGGTATTTTTTTTAGGTTTTGAAGAGAAGAAAAGATAAGAGAAGAAAAGAGAAGAGAAGAGAAAAAATACTTGTGTTTTGAAGAAGGTATGGGGAAAGACTTGGTTTTATAAAGAAAAGGTATTTAAGGGGTTTTATAATATTTTAGTTTCCCAATGTTGGTAGTTTGGGTGATAATGGTTAGGGGGGAAGGTTTGGGATTATGTTAAGTATAGGTAAAGTGTGCACACAGGATCAATAACTTATATTAGATGAACTTGTATTAGAAGAATTGTATAAGAAGAATTGTGCATATCCCTAACTTGTATCACAAGAAACTCTCAATCTCATCCCATTGAAGATTTGCCTTTAAACTCTTTGTAAAATTCATCCAATCCCATAGTCACACTCACCTTGACATTCAAATTAGTCATAGTCTCAAATTCTGCATTCTTCTTTCCTACTTCATGCATATAGTCTTTTAGCCACATAAAGTGCTTATATTCAACATTTTTACAAACTAATAATTTCTTACCCTTGTTTCTCTGAGTAGTAGATTTATACAATTTCATGAATCCACAACCACCTTTAGGGCAAACTACAGTCCTCCAAGGACATTCTCTCAACCAGTGCCCAGTTTTCACATAACCAAAGCAACCACCTTTAAAAGAGATGTTACTCATACTTGGTAAATTTAAAGATTACCCAATGGCCTCACTCAACCATTATAAATCACCATAGGTAGGGAATTGACATTTTTAAGTACTTTTTACCAGGGTTATCTATTAATTTAGAAACATGGAATTGTATTATTCCACTACAATTTGGCTTTTTGCCATACTATATAACCATGAATAATCTCCAATACCATGAACAGCTTGATCACAGATAGGACACAATTTATCCTATAATAAAAATTATAAATCATCAATAAATTAGTATTTAGTCCCAATTTATGTTCTTATAATTTTTCTTTAGTCCTCATTTCTTACCTTTAACCTTTAATGGTGATTTCTCAAAATTTACATAAAATACCTGATTAATTAAAGAGACGGAGAGATATAAAGTAATTTTACCTTCATATCATCACCACCACCACCACCTCTGCTTCCACTTCTACCTCCCATAGACACAAAGACAAACCAACGCCAAAACTCATAAATAAGATAGAGAGTGGGCTTTAATAAAGGTATTTGGGAAGGAGATGACCAACACTAAAACTTAGAAAAATTAAAGGGATTTGGGAAGGAGATGACCGTTAGGGTATTTGGGGAAGGAGATGACCGTTGGGGATTGTTTTGGTGAAGAAATGACCTGAAGACAACTTGTTTACCAGTTGGAGGAAATCACGTACAACTCGTGTGAGGGTAGTTTAGTCTGCTCATGTCAAAATTTGAGTTAAACGAAGGTTGACTTGTGGTCAGAGGCAATTTGGGGACCAGAACTGCATATTTAAACAACTTGGGGACTAAAGGCTAATATTCAGTCTGTAGGTAGGACTGTAGTCAAAATTTCTCATAATTTTACTTCAACCAAAAACACTTAAACCATATAGCTCATGAAACTAAGTATCATCTTTACTCTATCGGTAATTAAATATCATCTCTACTCTATCGGACTTCAACACCCATTCATTTACACGAATGCTAATATAAGACCTGATTTCATATATAATTTTTGTACTAGTATTTATAAATCTGGTCCAGGGGTCCTTTCCTGACCTCCGCTTGCTCAACAAAAAAAAAATACTCAAACCAAATCTATTTTAGTCACTAAACATAAAAAAAGATAAGAGGGTCATATTTACCTTTGACATGGAAGCAAGAGACCTGCAGCTAGATTTGAGATGCTCATACAATGAAACGGCCAAAAATTCATATCCAATTTACCCTGCTAACATTACAATCACCAAAGCCAAATAAACAAAATGCTGAAAATCCCAATTAAAATGTTCAATTCAAAATAAAATGGAGCTGTAGAATTGAACTAACGTATTTGCATATAAGTGATAGAAAATAGAACTGATGCTTGGAGAGTAACCTGGATAATAAGTAGCTTTACGCATTTAGAGTAAACCCTCATTGCAACCTGATAGGAAGACATGAAGCATCCACCATTAACCAGTGAGAAAAAACAAAAGGAGAATAATAAACCTATTAGTTAATAAGGGTACCAGAAAATACTACCTTCCATATCTCTATTATGTCCCAGGATTGTGCATTTGATGGATGTAGTTATCCCCATACTCAACATTTCATACCAAAGGTCTTACCTGCCAAACAATATATCTAAAAATTGATAATTGAGATTAATGAAAATATTTACTATTACAAAAGCACGATAAAAAATTAGCAAGTATACATCCATTTATTTCTAAAATAAGATACAAGTTTCTCCCATTAAACTCTTAAAGACTACCCTAATTAAGTAAAAGATTGCAGCCATCATGTAAATGTTGTCAAAGCCTAACTAAGATAAGAATATTCGCGACTACCAAGCGAGACTTATCAAATTGAGGTTATGAACATTTTTAAAGAACAAAAGGTCAGCATCATTAAGTCAAAGACAATATAGTAACTAGAAATAACCCCCACTTTGAAGTGATATTTACGGGTTGATAACTCAAGGCTAACCCTTACTATGATCTGTTGCCTTCAGAATTAAGCCTTGACTTAAAAACATACCTTTGAAATGGTTACAACCATCAATAAATCCCAATCGCTTATCAATATTTTTTCACCCACTGCATGTTACACATGCGGGAAATGATTTGCTTCCTCTGACCCTAGCAAGATTGTAGATCACATTGAGTTTCAAAAAATATGACTATATTTAATAACTTATGTTTTGTAATAATGCTTAAAAAACTTACTCATCTAGCAATTTTTCCTGACATTCTTATTCCAATGGTGGTATCTCTGTTGCCACTACCTCACTACGTGAATTGCATGCGCCCTCATCATAACATTTCCATCACATTATTTATTATTAATTTAATATTCTCTAGGTCCCTGTCTAGAAAATCTAATTTTTCTTGGTCCCTGTCTCTTCTGGAACTTTTTCTTTATATAGACCTTACCTGCATCTCGTTATTGTGCTAAAGCACATTCTTTGAATAATGAGGTAAGTGGTGGTTGACTGTATAACTATTTAGTTCATGGGAAATAGGTATGTTTTTGACTTGTTCATATTCTTCTGTTGTGCTTGATCCATGTTCTTTATCAGTTCGTGGTCTAGGTGGCAATGCTGACTGTTTATGCCATGTGTAAAACGTGTAAGTCTGATATAGAGGTAGTTCGAATTTGAGTTAGGTCGAGGGATAGGTCCCTACAATCACCCCCTCGCAACTAAAGGCATGAGTGGCTTTGGTTGAGAAAGAACTTGTGTATTGGTGGTATTGAAAGTTGAAAAAAATGATGTATTAATGGTGATTTGACTGGTTGGATACTCGGTATATATTTATGGATGGATGTATCTGGCATTTATGAGATGGAAATGATTGATGTACTTAACGCTTAGGGTTTCAAGAGTGGCTCTGCTTGGAATAATGACTGCTTTGGAAATGTACCAATGCATTAAATATGAGTTTGATATAAATAACACCTGTTCTAGAGTCTGGCAAAGTACATTGTGGTTACAATATTCTCTGTTACTCTTGAGTGATAATGGTGAAGACCAGAAAAATGGTGTATGATGAAAGAATCTTTGCCAAATTGCAGAGTTTAAAGTTGAGATACTTGGGGGATTAAATGGTGGAGTTACCTACCCCAATTTCTATACCACCGACATATCACGATATGTCATAAGATGAGGCGGCTGAAGCTGAGGAGGACTATTACTGTATGTGGAGATTTCATTACGTGGTCTTGACAGGCGAGGCACAATGGAGGTGTCTTCGCATCCTTGCGGAGGACAAGGCTGAGGTGAAAGATGTGGAGGCGGCGTGTCTGCATGGCAGTATCGCCGGTATCCTGCAAAGGACTGGATTCGAGGATATGTCCCCATTTTGTCTTCATCAACTCTTAGTTGGTAGGGGTTATGGAGGAGGAGACGATGGTGGTGGTGGAGGAAGACAGGTATTAGAGGTCTTACCCCTGCATAATAATTGTCTCTTGGCGCTAAGAAGCCCTTCTATTTGAAGGGTTGGTTTAAGAACTGATTCCTTTGCTTCCTCAGTATCTTGTGGAAGTCAATGGTGTGAAAGAAGAAAGATCTTCATTGATTTCTAGTTCCAACTATGCTTTAGAAGATTTTCGGAGTGAAACATTACTAAAAACTGATCTAATTTTGATAATGAACTATAACAAAATCTAAAAAACTTGTTATCAGTCAAGTATCTGAAAGACTTATTATCTGTAAATTATCTATAATTGATATTCGAGCTAATAAAAAAAGTGTTCATACTCTGTGTTGATAGATAGAATTAGTTCTTCTGACTGAAATCGAGCTAGGAGTAATATTGATATTTATGTTAGAGGACATTAATACAAGATTGGAGATCAAACTAAAAAATTATATTTTAGTAATCAAACTGTAAAAAATTTATGGTAATACTCGTGAAAAATGTGTCTACGAAATAGTAGATATATAAAAATCTATTTTGAACTGAATAAATTATAGACTAATAAGAAAAAATATCTTTTCAGATGTAGAATTTGCATGAATTGAAAACTTGAGCTTAGGGAAATCTCGCTTAAAATGTTAGATTGGGGGACGATTGTGATGAATAGGTCAAAATGAGGTCGGACAAATCCAAAGAGGTCGATGTGGACAGATAAGTTCAAATAACTTTTTATCACGATCTTAGGGTTTTTAGTTATGGAAAAACATATAAAAATATATATATAGAATTAGGGGGATTCGAAGTGATCTCAAAAGGTGTATAAGTATGAGGGGAATGTGATTGAAAGAGGAGAAAGAAAAAGTCTATGGTGAGGACTCGTTTTGAGAGAGCTCGTCATGCTGCTGAGGGACGGTTGATGATAAAGATTGCAGAAGTGCGATATAGAATTTTTGGTTTGTCAGATTATGATTCTGACTTGCCCGAATCTGAATTACAGTTCGAAGGCTTAGATTTGAGGGCAAGGGAACTTGAGATCGGGCACCAATTTTACTCGAAGATTTTTCGTGAAGTGATTCCGGAGCCTGCAACTTGAAAAGAGACAGTAAGGCAAATTACTGAAGAAGAGATCAATGAGGAAGATATAAGAATTGCTGGGGGTGAACTAATTAGATGTGGCTTCCCTGAACATCTGGGATGTTTTATATGTAATTATATGTGAGGGAGTGAATTGAATGAGATCGAATAACTGTATTTGTTATGTAGTTAGGACGATGTTTGAATCTGTCCTCTTTTATTGCAAGTGACTGTTATAAATAAAAATTTAAAATTTAAAATGTGATAGCTTTGGGAATGACGTCGGCTGTTCTATAAGTAACAAAAGTAAGAATAGAAAAAGTATATAGCTTTGATTTTTGTCACTTGCGTAATTGCAGAGAAAATTTGATTGTGTGTGAGTGTTGAGTCATCATGAGTGTGGGGGGGTCAGATGGAGATTTGGGTAGAGAGATGGGAATATATTAAAATATAGGACCAGGGGCAATGATGGAAAAGTATTTTCACCGAAAAGGTGTAAAATGTCTGACATTAATTATGAAAGGGACACCTTGATTTTAAAACTGAGGGCGGCTTGGGCGAGGACCAATAACTGCCAGCAATTAGAGAGAGAAACTATATATAATACATCATCGTCTTTATTCAAACGTTTATCATCTTCTGAAAAGCTGAAGAACAGTGGGAGAGAAAAGAAAAAAAATTTGTAAAGATTCACGTGAGAAATTATACAAGAGTGAATAACAAGCAAGGCAAAAAAAGTTATACAGACAGAGTTACGATGGTTGTTGTACAGCAGCGTTGTGAAGAAAGGATTTGGTGCTGCTTCAGGTTCGTATTCAGACATTGAAGGTTAGTAAATGATTTATGATTTGTAAATGTGGGCTTGAAAGATTTTTGTGGTTTTCAAATTTTAAAAAATTATTGTTTATAGTAATTTTACAAAAATTTGTTTGATATGTGTTAAAAAAAGATATGATATACGTATATGGAAGATGGATGTATGGTAAATGTGTACACAGATGTGTAAATGATAATGATAGAATACTTGGACCTGTATGTAGGTCGAGTGTGAGGAATATCTGTGTAGAATCAAACCTTATCCTTAGACTTGTAATTAAGATGGAGAGTTCACCTGATATGGATGCGTCAACCTCTGGTCATTCGGCTGGGTCTGATAATATAAAATCTACAAATGTAGAGTTTGATAAAAAGGACGATGTAGTACTCGTTCAATTTCTAGACTTCCCTGGTAAATTGGCATCGTACCCTTTAAACTTTAATGTGTTTAGAGAGTTTTGTAAATCCAAGGCTCTTATAGGTAGAATATTGGGCAATGTTGTAGAACATGCTGGTAGGCAGTTCAGAGGCTGTATTGTAGCATCTGGGAAAGAGTATTTTTTTTTCTTGCCTAATTTAGAGAAGGAGAAATTGGATACGGGAGTAGAATAATCGATCTCCTTGGAATTTTATGATGGGAATGTCTAGGGTGACATGGACGAGGGTTTTCTGCGTTATTTGTTTTAGTTGGAGCATGAATTGAGTTTGCCCCTTAGCAATCTTGTTAAGGGTATAATGAATACCATAGGGGCTTGTCTTGTTCAATTGAATGGGAACATGAAGGAGGTGATCAATGTTTGGAAGAGTTTGAATATGTTGTGGGAGGAGAATGAGATAGGGATGAGAATATCTTCTGAAGATGTTTTACAGTATTATTATGTGAAAAATTATTCTGCAAGTGGAAGTGCATACTTCTATTCGAACTCGTCTCGACCACTTTTCTTCGATTTGAATTCAGCAGGTCGAATGTGGAATGATAATGTAATATGGGTGAAAGGTGATTGCATTTAGAAAGAAGATGAAGAACCAATGGAACTTTTGTATAGAACTGTGAGGAAAAGTAAGCAATTGTGTATAATATCAAACTGCTGTAATTGAAGGTTGTTCTATTGCTTGACAATGTGTTGCATTTGTTTTACAGGTCCTCGTTCGAATGTGACAAGGAAATAGTCACTATTAGATAATATTTCTCAAGAAGGGGTTGAGCTCGAGATAGTTCGGAAGGAACTCGGTATTAACATAAATTATAGAGCTAACAACAGATCTGAGAAGGTATAAAAGTCTCAGACGAAGAGACTAATAATAGGAGCTGAAGCTAGCAAGATGAGAGGGTATGATGGGGGGAAGCGTCCATTTTTGTCGAAGGCCGTTGATTTGGATTTTATGGATGTTCTAGAAGCTACTATCTCGAGCAAGTTAGATATGAAATTCCCAAAGAAGAAAACTGGGAAGCATGGCTCGGCCTCTGGAACCACGGGGAATGGTGAGGTCGAGGGGGAGGCAAAAAAGTGAAGGGTAGATCCTCCTGCTGAAGTGGCTCGGATGAAGGTCGTGAAGAGTCAACATGTTGAGGAAGATGAGCTGCGAGCTGTAGAGGACAAGGTAAGGCTTACAGCTAGCAAGGCTGCTAAAAAAATGAGTACTTTTGCACAGTTAGAGCTGGGCAAAATGGTAAGCTTTGATGACTTATGTATTGTTAAACTTTGCATTTGATTCGAGCTGAAAAGTGTTTGGCTTATTGTAGGCTACTCGCTTGTTGAAGGGGATCTACCTCGGGATCGAGGAGGAAAAAGCTGAACTCAAGAATGGGAAGGTTAAGCTCGAGAAGAAGGTGGCTCGATTAAAGTTTGACCTAGTTCTAGAAGGGAAGCGATTGGATGCATTGAAGGCTGTGAAGGCTGTGCAAGAGGTTCTGATTAGCGGGCTGACATGGGAGGTGCAGAAAAACCTAGATAATGCGGTAGTTCAGCGCGATAGACTCGAATGCCAAATCCTTTTAGTGGGGTACTCCAAAGCTGGGGTTAAAGCTATTATGGATAGTACCTACGTTAAAGAGGATGAGGCGGAAGAGGATGTCCTTGGTGTGGTAGGAGGGATACATGGGGTCTCTCCCAGAACTGAGCTAGAGAACCAAGAGGAAGATAATGAGAAGGTAGATTAAAGTTAATGAATTTTTGGCTGTGTACTTATGTGGGGTGTGGAAAACTGTAATTACATGAAATATTGTCTTTAGAATAAACTGTAGGGGCCTAACTTCTTAAGGAGGGGAAGTTGGCTCTTACACCACTGGGTTAAATCTTCAAGCAAAGGAATACAAGTATGTTATCTAGAATTAGAGTAATTAATAGACAATATACTTGCGTAGAGGCCTGGAATGTGACTCTCCACGACCTCTGATGAGGATTTTTAAGAGTGTTTATATTTTTGTCTAGTAGTCGAAGGTTCGAGTACTGGGTTTTTACAGGTTGATCGAAGGTAAACTATAAAAGGGATGGGGATAATTTTTGTAACCTCTCCTTGGTTCCCCATCTCTCCTATTTATAGAACATAGGAAGAGCTGAGTCACCAAGGTCAAGTCATATTACAAGGGTACTATCCGGATATCCCGGTGTGAGTATGGGCGCCGGAAATGACGAAACTATCACTCTAACAATTATTGAGTTTGCCTTTGTACTTTGATACTGTAGTAATGGCTGGGCCTGTCACTGTAGCTGCAAGGACCAAAAACTGCACCATCTTTTCTAGTGAGCTGGTTGTCTTGTCTTGTCATACTTCGACTATGTGCGAATATGGTCGAAGTATTTTTTGATGTTGAAGTGGAGTTCTTCGTCGAGGCTTGTTCAGAGTCGAGGCTTCGTCTTCGGATAAACTTTGGAAGGCTTGTTTATGGGTTGAGTGGGCTTCGAGATGCTCGAGTAGGTGACAAAGTAGCCTTCGAGTATCTGTTTGAGGGTAGAAGGCTGCGAGTAGGCTCCTACATCCGGCCCCTCTCAGTGAAGGTCTCAAAAATAGGTGTAGAGGCATTTGCTGAGAAAATTGCTTGGCCTTGGAAGTTGAGCGGTTTGATTGTTAGTTTTTGGGTAGGTAATAAATTAGGGTACTAAAGAGATGTTGGTAGTTATAGGGTAATAAATGAAATGAGGCTATAAGTACAGGTTATTGGGGTAGGGATATTGCATGTTCTTCTTCTATTTCATTATCTTCTCTTTCTTCTGCAATTTTTTGAAAAAATCCATGGATATCACGCCCAATACGCGCTATCAGAAAAGGATGGGATTCGCCCGGGATCATCGCGTAGGGTGGAAGACAGCTGAATTGCATAAGAAGTTCTTTGGACAACATGATCTGGACTGGGACATGCCCGATCTGATAGAGGTAGAGGCTAGAGAACACATCAGCGAGGAGCCTTATGCCTATCTATGGGAGCAACTGAAGTACAACTTTATGACTGCGGAGAAACGTTATCTCTTTCTGCCAGCTTTGGCTGAGTGCCTCATTTGTGTAGAAGAGAAGATGGAAGAACAAAGCTCGACGAGTAGAACTGGACCTTCTGGAAGTAGGGTTACTATTTGAGGCAGTGGTGAAGGTGATAGTGATGGTGCAGGGTATTTTTTTGTAGGATTCTATTTGGAGGTTTCTGTTTTTGCTGCAGTTTGAATGTATTTGTGTATGTAAATTTGTTATTTTGGTTGTTGTAATTTGGAGAATGGAATGATAATAATATTTTTCTGCATATTTGAGTCTTTGTAACTGGTAGGCATTGGAAACGAATGGACTTGTAGGCACGATAGTAAATTTATCTCATCGAATGTTAACGGGTGGTAATGAATACTGTTGGAAAATTTGTCATCGAAGTATATTGATATGGTCGAAGGCAATTAACTCTGTATTAGTGAAGACGCAGTGCAAGAGATTGGGGTCGAAGTGTGAAAATGGTCGATGGTTAGATGCTAGAGATTTGTTCGACATCAAGTCCTCGCAAATGGGGTTTTCATGCGCATGCAGATGAAACTGTTACGTCTGGGAAGTTATAGAGGTTGAACAGTTGAGCTTTCAAGGAGGAAAATTGAAGACAGCTATTAATTTAACTTGGGAAGAGGGGAAGTTGAAATCTTCCTTCATGTATAAAAGGGGTTGTTGTGAAGAGGATTCCTCATCTTTCTTCACCTTTTTTTCATATTTTTGTTATCTTACTCGGATCCGAATGGCTTTAAATGTACCTGTACAAGATAACCAGGTGCAGTCAGGGTCAGCGCGAGTACGGGAGGCGACGTTGGGGTTACAATGGAGGTTTGATATTGAACAGGACATTAATGCGGAGATGCCAGATCTTTTTGAGGCAGAACCCAGGATACCTATTGCTGGCATGCCCTTCGCGTACTGGTGGGGAATACTGCAGATGATAGGATCGCTACCCGGCCACCGGTTGTCCCTGCTCGAGTCGTTTGCGGAAGAGATGGTGGACCAGGAAGATGCAGGTGTTGTGCCTGTGGTCGAAGAGGAGCATCCCACTGATAATTAGGGTCATCTGTCTATTTTGGTAACTGTTTTAGATAAGGTGGTATGCAGGGTGCTTATATGAAGTATTGCCATTGTACTGTGTTGTTATGAAGTTAATAAAATTCGGTGATGGTAGTATAATCTGTCGAATTATTTTTCAGTACTGTTTCCAATAGAATTATGAATGTTTGAAGTATAATTTTGATCTTTTGATGAACAGGCTTGAACTGTCGAAATAGGAGGTCTAATCTGCCGAAAATAAAAGTACTGACCCATTGATGTAAAAGGTTTAATCTGTGTAGGCATAAATTTTTGAACTGTCGAAGTGGAAGTGTGGTATGTCGAAGGAAAATTGGGATTTATGTATAAGTAGAATTACGAACTGTCGAAGTAAAAAATTGTAATATGTCGAAGTGGGGAGGCTGATCTGTCAAAGTAGAAAATGTTACTGTCAAGGTAGAAGTCTAACCGATCGAAGTAAAAAATTACAGCCTGTCGAAGTAGATGGATGATCTGTCAAAGTAATAAAGACATAAAGTTTTAACCTGACGAATGTGCTGTAGATCGAATGTTAGATATACAGGAGAATCAAATTTGAGGTTATCTATTGCTGAGTGTTCGAGACGCAGTATAGTCGATTACTCGTATATGAGAAGTATGTCAAAGGTTTTGTTGGATTTGACTGGTCGTACTAACAGCTGGGACAGCTGGTCTGTCAGAATGGTACGTGCGCCTGGGGCACTGTGTCACACAGGTAATCATGATTTTTGTCCTCGTTTCACAAAAAATTTGTGACTTGATGTTAGGATTTGACTAGTTGGCCTCGAGTGAGGGTGAAAAGGTCTGAGAGGCTTTAATTTCACAGGTAATTTGAAGTGTAGTTCGAACGTGAGGGATATGAGGGGTAAATCAGTCAAAACACATTACAGCCGAAAAGTCGGGGTAGTAGGGGCTTGGTAATGATAGTGGTTTGAAAATCGAGGCAGTTTTGGTTTTTCGAGAAGGTATATAAATGTGATAGAAGTAACCACTGTACTGTTCATTAAGAAAAACCAGAGAGAGTGAGAGGAAGAGAACATACGCCATTAGTTCTGGTGCTTGAGAGAAGTTGTTGAAGTTGTAGCATTGATCTTGTTATTTCGAGTATACTTCTTCTAATACAGGTATACCACTTGATCTCTGTCTATTCTTGTTTATGTTCTTCTTGCTACATCTGTAAGTAGAATCTTCTGGGTTTGGAGTTTAGAGGTTATCTTTGAGGACAATGGAATTCATGAGTCTGGGTTCTGACCCATTTGAGGGTTTTGAAGGAGGGACTGGGTTTAGGATCGAGGTTTCGAATGTGTTTGTATCTGTTGGAGAGAGTAGACGGGATATGGGTTATTGACACGTAATTATCGAATGTATCGATCTGATTGTGTGCCTCTTCTTTTGAAGGATAAGATGCGTACCCGTCGAACTTTGAGGCAGAGACTGATAGACGAGGAAATCGAAGCATTCGAAGCTAGTATTTCTGGTCGTGCTCCAATGGATGAGGGCAGCGACTTAGAAGTGTTAGATGTTGTGACCGATGTTCTTTTGGCCATGGTGTTACCAGCTGGTGGGGTTCCGATGACTAGACATCGTAAGACGGTAGTTTTAGAAGATAGTGATAAGGATGAGATAGGAGGGAGAGAGGTGAGAGCAATGCAGGGCCTTCTGGTGGTGAAAAGGGAAAAGGGGGCCAGAGTGATCAAAGTGGGGATTCGACTGAGTTGGATAAGACTAAGGGTTCTATCTCGGCTAGGGATAAAATAATAGTGGATCGATTTTCTGCCAAGCTGGAGCTGTCGAAGGTGGGGGTGTTGTTGAGTGCGGCGGGAGCAGGGTTAACTTTCAAATTGAACCCTGGAGAGGACATAATGGCTTATAGAGGCTAAATTCGACTGGAAATGGAACTTCATCTTCGAAGGCTGGTGAAAGAGGTGTTGAATTTTTGAGAGGTTGCCCCTGATCAAATGAATGGGAATTTTTACGAGATGATGAGGGCAATTGAGGGAATGAATGCAAAATTGAGTAGTGAGGGGAGGGGTTTAATTAAGTGGTTCGATATTGTGTCCTTCTACACGAAGAAGGTGAACCAGAACACGGGTACCTACCACATCCAGTGTCACCCTAAGAAGCCCTGGCTTTTTGATCTGTACTCGACGAATCGAGGGTGGAATAAAGACTTAGTTATAGTACGGAGTAACTACGAGAATGTTGAAGGGGAGGACCTTTATAAGTTGCATCATAGAGTCTATAATCAAAGTAAGTTTGTTGTCAAAGAATTATTTTTAATGTATTTCTCGAGTAAGAGATAATCATATTTTGTTTGTTCTACAAGTTTAAAGAATTTGTCTTGGAATAACCCGAGGAACTATATTGAGACCTTGCTCGAAGATAGTGAGGAGTGGGTGAATTCTATTTTCAAAAGTTTTGGTATTCAGAGGAAGGGAAGGTAGAAGATGGATTCCCTGCTTCAAAACGTACCCGTTACGCCAAAGCCATCAAAGAGGAAGAGAGACGAAGGTGGTTCGAAAGTCCCCGAAGAAATGGGAGAGGATGATTTGACGAGGACAGTTTAGTTTGTGCCGAAGGCGAAAAGGGCCTCGAAGCAAGCAGCGCCGGTGCTCGAAGTGGCTAGTGATGCTTTGAGACTAAGGCCAAGATAAGTTCTAACCCAAGCTGAGAAAAGGAAAGGTAAGATCGTTTCCGAGGCTCCGAAGGTATCGCAGTCGAAGGTTGTTCAGCGCAAAAGGTGTAGGGCGCTGGGTGAAGATGATGCAGCGGAGGAGGATGATGAGATGACGGAGGCTGAGCGACGAGAGAAAGCACTAGCCAAGAACGGTTCGATGGCTGAACTCTGCAAAGATGACCCAAACGAGGCTTCGAAGGAAATGAAAGTAGAGTATGTATCAGGTAACTGTTTATTAATTTCTACTGTGAGATTTTGAGATTTCTTTTAAGTTCTTCATGCTTCGAGGGGTACTGACAGCTCGAATATTCTAGCAGACAGATGCTTGGGCGCAGTCTTACAACAAGGTCATGAGATCAGTAAAGGGGAAGTTGCAACAGGCAGTTGAAAGTTTGAATCTTGCCCGAGGGACTGAGGCATTGCTGTTGTCTGAGGTCAAATTGTTAAAGCGAAATCTGGCGGCGATCACTGACTCCTACGATAAGAGGCTCGAGGTTCAGCGGTATAATCATGAGAAGGTGTTTGCGACGAAGCTTGTTGCGAAGGATAAGGAAAAGGCCGAACTGAAGGCGCGTTATCAGGCAATGTTTGGTGGTGAATGTAAAGTTGTCGTGAGGCTAAAGGAGTTTGTAGAGGATAAGGGGTATAACCCCGATACTTTGGAACCCGTCCCCGCTACCCCAGAACTGGTTGCTGGAGACAATTTGCAGACGAAGGAAGGAGAGGCAGATGTTGTTGATAGAGCAGATGAAGGTACTGGAGGTGGCGTGGAGGCTCCTATGATTGAAGCGAGCAGCGTTGGAACTGTGGATAATGTGGTTGCCGATGGTGCGGGGTCGAAGCCTTCGACTGAAGGTATGGAGGGTGTTGATGTTGGAGGGCCTGTTGGGGAAGAGGATGCGACCACGCCGATATGAGGTATTTGTATTGGATATCCATTCTTGTTTTTTCTGATTTGCTGTGGAGTTGTAATATTTGAACTATGGAATTACTTTGAGATGTTATGGGGAAACTGACTGGTGTTGTACTGATTCTGCTCTGTTGTCAAATGTTGAGACTATTTTGTAAGAACTTGACTTGTATTGTATTGTTGTGCTCAACTTGTGTTGTACTGGATTGCTGAGATATTGAGGCAAATTTTGTTATCTTAACTTGTACTAAAGTCTTGATGCATGACTTGACTTAAGTTCTGTTAAAACTGCTTTTCTGATGTATGATGCTTTGAAACTTCTTGCCTGCGGCAGGACTATAAATATCCTTGTATAATAGCATCTGCATGTACTGTTTCTGTTGAATGACTATAGAGTGATAGATCCTATGAGAGCTTCGAGATGGTTGTGATACCTCTTTTGAAATCAAGGGATTTGCTGGACATTGAAGGCCTAGGCCATAGCGATGTAAGACATATACGCCCCCAACGCATACCCGAGGGTCCGGTCATTCGACCATTCGTGCCCCCCGAGTCTGCTCGAATGTTGGGAGTTTAAAAATTTTCCAGGTCACCCCCGAGTATCAATCTGGCCGAGGTTGACGTGATACCTAGAGGAAACCCATAAATTTACTGGCCTTCGAAGGCCTAAGCCACAACGAAGCAAAACGTGTTCGCCCCCAACGCATTCTCGAGGGTCCGGCCTTTCGCCCCCAACTTCTGATATCCATTTGATCTCTTTACTTGGCTGAACTTTTTCCTGTTATGTACAACCTCGGTGTAGTAGGAACAGCCAATAACAACGATCTGAAAATTTATAAACGAATCGGTTGATAGCGACAATCTTGTCTATAAGTTTTTGTACATCCTTCGTTGTTTTTGGAGATGGCATGTTGAGGAGAGATCGAATCTGATCTGGATCTACCTCAATCCCCTTCTTGCTGATGAGATGGCCGAGGAATCAACCTGAATGTACTCCAAATTGATACTTATCAGGATTGAGTTGCATCTTGTAAGATCGTAGAATATTAAATATTATGGTTAGATCTATGATGCGGTCTTTTGACTGTATGTTCTTACACAGGAGATCATCGATGTAGACTTCAATGATTTTTCCAATATGTACTTTGAACATAGTCGTTATTAACCGCTGATAAGTTGCGCCTACATTCTTTAGTCCGAAGGGCATGACTTTGTAGCAGTAAAGTCCCCTTTCAGTGATGAAAGTGGTATTTTCTTAATCTTCTTCTAAGAGATGAATCTGATTTTATCTAGAAGTAGTATCCATCATCGATAGAAGTTCATGACCTACCGTGGAATCAAGAAGTTTATGAATGATTGGAAGAGGGAATCTATCCTTCGGAGTGTGTTTGTTCAGATTAGTAAAATACTCACAAACTCTGACCTTTCTATTCTTCTTTGGAACATCGACGATATTGGAGATCCAATTTGGATACTTGGATTCACGAATAAACCCCACTTTGACCAATTTGTCGATCTCAATGTTGACTTCATCTCGAAGACGAGGTGAGAGTCGTCACTATTTTTGTTTGACTGTCGTGGCATTAAGGTTGATGGCCAATTTGTGACATGCCTTGGATGGATCGACCCCAAGCATCTTTTTAGAAGTCCACGCAAAGATTCTCGATTCATTTATAAGAAGTGAAGGAGAACAACCTTTTCATATTGGACCTGCTTGGTACCGATAAAAGTACCTCGGCTTGGTCCATTAATTTTGATGTACTCTGTTGGTTCTTCTGCTGAAAGCTGATCATTGATGTGACTAGCTTTTTATAAATCTTTTGTAGAAGGCTGATCATCGATGTGACCAGGTTTTTGTAATTACTATGCAGTATATCTGTCTGATGTATCTAGAATGGCAGAGACGGTATTCTCGCAAGCTCTGGAAATCTTTTGATTGCCTTTAATTTCATAGACGTCATCGTTATATTTGAGGCAAAGTACTTGATGATAAGTTGAAGCGATTGCTTCAATGTTGTGAATCCAGTAGCGGCCCATAATCACGAGATAACGAGATAACGAGATTTGGCATTGATGATATAGAATATGACATCGATTGTCGCTGGTCAAGCAGTGATGTAGTAGCCTACTCACAGCCTTCAAGCTCTAGTCGAACATTCGAAAGCTACATCGAAGCCTACCTGATAGCTCGAAGCCAAATAAGTCCATGGTCAATCCCTCTGAGACTATACGAACATTCGAAATCGAACAGGCTTCAAATCCAAAGGCAGATTCGTCAACGCATGAGCTCCACGTTAGCACCAAAAACACTTCGACCATGGTCGCACATGGTCGAAGGTAGACATGTCAGACAACCAGCTCACCAGACAGAACGGCGGGGCACGCTGCTCGACAACTACAGTGCCAGAACCAACAACGGCCACAGTGTTAGAGAAAATAGGACAATGGCCACAGTGTCAGACCCGACAGTTTTGGCGTCAGAACCGACTCCGGGTACCAGTCAATTGTCCCCGGAGGATACACTTATAATTTGACCCCCCTTGGTGACTCAGCCATTCTTGTGTTCTATAAATAGGAGGGAGGGGGAACCAAAAAGGGGTTACAAAATCTCTCCCCTGATCCCTTGAAGTTTACCTTCGATCACCCTGTAAATCACCCTGTACTCGAAACTTCGACTACTCGACAGTTATATCAATACTTTTAAAAATTCTTATCTAAGGTCGTGGAGTGTGTCATTCTAGGCCTCTACGTAAGTATATTGTCAGTAGATTATTTATATTATTGGTTATATGCTTGAACCCTTTAATAGAAGATAAATTTTGTGGTGTAAGAGCCGACATCTCCCCCTTGCAAAGTTAGGCCCCTACATTTGGCGGCGTCTGTGGGAACCTACCTTACCAGTCTCCCCTTGCCTTGTATTTTCCTTTTTCAAATATCTCCAAACCACTTCCAATGGCCCCCACCCTCCGCTCTACTTCCAACCACGCCAGAAACTCCGCCGACGGAGTGACTGCCCAGTTAGCCCTTCTTACTAAGCAATTAGCTCAGGCTGAGGAGCGACACCGAGCACAATTGCGTGAGGAGCGTGAATAACACTGGTAAGAGTTTAAAACCAAACGGCAATGCCGTCTGGATGACGCCGATAGACAGTACCACGCCATCGACGATCTACGCAACACAGTTCGTGAGTTGCAACGACTACAACCTCCAGACGCCCCTCTCCCATCTCGAGTACCCGCCCCGTCGCGCGTGTCTGCCCGAGCTCGACTGGGGCCTCTACCACATCTGGAAGTACCCTCAGTCAATCTTGGTGCCGAGGGTGCTCCCCCCACTATCCCCCCTACTAGCTCTATCCATCTTGGCATCCACCCCACAGAGGATTCCTCTGATTCTACCCTTCGCTCCAACAGACACCCCAAACGCCGCCCTACTCAAGAACGCCTCGGGGAGTACAGCGCCTAGCACAAGCCGAACACTCAGCCTCATCGCCCTCGAACCCATCGATCCTCTCCTCATCCAGCCTATTGTGTAAAGCAAGACCTCGACTACAAAATCTACCCTGCCATCCGCATTAGTGCGAGCCCAACACCAAACTCGTGGAGTCAGTTAAACAACCCCCTCTGCCCCAAACTCCTCGCTATCGAAGTACCTCCAAATTTCCTAGCCCCCAAAATTAGTAAATATCGCAACACCGATCCTCAATCCCATATCCCCGAATTCCAAAATACTTTAAGCCTAAACTCCACGGCTGACCACCTGATATGTCGACTTTTTCCCACCAACCTCACAGATAGCCATCTTCGATGGTATCATAACCATCCCAATGGCTCAACTCAAATCTTCAAGCAATTATCCAGCCATTTCATCGCCCAATTCGTCTTCAACAAGGACCGTGAAGTCCGAGTCGATACCCTCTTCAATTTCAGAAAATCCCCCAGTGAAACCCTTGAAGCCTTCACCAAGAGGTTCCACGACGAGTCGCGCAAAGTTAAAAACCTCGACTGCGCGAACATCGTACTCGCGTATTCGAATGCTTTGCTGGATAACAGCCGTGTTAAAGAGTACCTGGTCCTCCACACACCGCGAACCCTCGAGGAGATGCTCTCAAAATTTAATAGGTATATCGACCTTGAGCGCCTCCGCGAATCAAATAAATAGGGGCACCCTTCGACCACCAATCTAAACAAACCTCGACAAGGCCCACCCTCACCTATACCCTTGATCATTCTTGTATCATAGGAGACTGATAGCCACAAACGTCCCCACACTGACAACACTACCGAAGCCCGCAAAAAACGACCGAAGCCAGTTCTCCACAAACTCACTGCCCCTATCAGCACCCTTCTACCATAGATCCAGGCATACCCCATATGGCGTATCCCTTTCCCTATCGAGGTTAAACTAGGCTAACCTTATTATGCCAACCACAAGTACAACTGCCACCACACCAACAAATACTTCGCCCTGCAGCGCCCTCTCAAAATAATACTCAAGGCGGGTCATCTACATCAGTACGTTGCCGACCTCCCTAGCTACCTCGATGGGTTGTACCTCAAACCTCAACCACCCCTGCAACCAACCCAGCCGAAGTATACATCTACCAAGTTCATTTCATCGAGGTAAATAATATCGACAGCGGCCGTTCCAAGAGCAAGCGCAAACGTGTCGAAGAATACTACAAACTCACTTACCAGGAGAAGCTACCCGCCATCCTTCCAGAGTCAAGTCAATATCCTCGACCCAAGGGTATCTCATTTATTAACTACGACACATTGCATGTTCATTTTCCCCATTCTGACCCTTTTGCCATAATGATTAAGGTCGAACACCTCGTCCTCCACACCATGCTTATCGATACAGGAAGTGCAGCCAATGAACTTTTCCATCAAACCGTCCAAGCCATGAACAAGATAGACCTCATCACTGTAACCAATGTCAAACTGAAAGGTTTTAATGAGGCTACCAAAGTTTTTGTTGGTATGATCAGCCTTCCAGTTATTACCGGCCCAGTTACACTTCAACCAGCTTTCTTGTCATCGATAAGAAATCTGAGTACCTTAAAATCTTTGGGCGCGAATGGCTCCATGCCATGCACGTCATACCTTCAACTTATCATCAGACCGTAGGACATAGAACTTGAAAGGTTCTCAACGTCTTGACTGTTCATATGAGTATCCGGAGATCGATCAGACCTAGAAACTCGTCAAACTACCATAGCAATTACTATTTTCCTCTATCCATGTACCTTCGACACCTGCCCTCTCACCCATCGAACCCACTGTCTATATTGAACTCGACAGTCCTGGTCGAGGTATATTCATTGGAACATTTTTAGATGAGGCCGAGCGCTTCGAACTCACATACTTCCTTCGAGCAAACAAAGACATCTTCGCAAGGACGTTTCAGGAGATGCCCGGTGTCGACCTCAGTTTAGCATGCCACCGCCTCGACCTCATCCCCCATTCTACAGCAGTAAAATAGAAGAAGCTTACCTTGGCACCACGACTTCGAGAACCTGTAAACCTCGAGATCGGCAAACTCATAGCCGCGGGCTTCATCAGAGAAGTCAAGTATGTTGATTGAATATCCAATATTATTGCAGTTCCTAAAAAGAACGGCAAGATCAGAATCTGCGTTGACTTCACAGACCTCAACAAATACACACCGAAGGACATCTTCCCTCTCCCAATCATTTTAGTACTCCAAGATGCTACTGCTGGACATGAGCGCCTATCAATGATGGAAGCGGCTTCAGGTTTCAATCAGGTACCCCTCCTCCCTGAGGATCAACTTAAAACATCTTTTATCACTGAACAAGGCCTTTATTATTTTAACGTCATGCCCTTCGGCCTTAAAAATACGGGTGCCATATACTAACGCCTTGTTACAACCATGTTTAAACCCTTACTGGGCATGTCGGTCGAAGTATACATCGACGACATGTTATGCAAGAGCCTCCAAAAACAGACCCACATCCAGGACCTAACAGCAGTCTTTTTGATACTTCGAACATACAACATGAAACTTAACCCAGACAAATGCCAGTTTGGTGTTTCGTCTGCCAAATTATCAGGCCACCTTATTAGCAAACGAGGTATCGAGATCGACCCTACTCATATCTGATCCCTTATCGATATGCCTTCCCCAGAACCAAAAAAGATGTCTAAAAGGTAGCTGGTAAGATAGCGGCCCTCGACCATTTCATTTCCAAATCCTCAAACCGTTGTGCTTGGCTCTTCTCTCTCTTACGCAACCAAGGTGTTCACAAGGCTAAAAAGAAAAACAATCCTGAGATCAATTGGGCACCCGACTGTGAACAGGCCTTCATCGAACTTAAAACATACCTTGGTTGACCACCCATCATCAGCACCCTTGTAAAAGGCGAAACGCTTTCTTTATACCTCGCGGTCACCGATACTTCTATAAGCTCAGTCCTCATTTGACTCGAATCAAACATTAAAAAACTTGTATATTTTATCAGTAAAACTTTGACACCTGCAGAAACTCGATACAAGAAACTTGAGCGTTTGCTCCTCACCCTCGTCTACACTTCCCGAAAACTCAAACCATATTTTCAAGCTCACCCTATCCGTGTTATAACAAGTTATCCCCTTCGAGAAGTACTCAGCAAGAAAGAAAAATCCATACAAGTACAATAGTGGTCCGTTTATCTTGGGCAACATGATATCACATTTGAGAAGCAAGTATCCCAAAAAGGCCAAGCAGTTGCCGATTTCCTTGCTGACTTCCCGGTCAAAGATGTCAACTGGAAGAAATACGAAGACGACCTACCAGAAGACTATCCTGAATCAACAAACCCATGGAAACCTAACACAGGTTGGCATCTCTTCATAAACGGATCTGCTTGACCTAACGGTTTGGGGATCGGTATCGTCCTGGTCACACCCACCAATGATCGAATTGAAAAGGCAGTTAAGTTAAACTTTGAGTGCTCCAACAATGAGGCCGAGTATGAAGCCTTGATCCATGGCTTCGACCTCGCATTTGACCTCGGCGTCCCTAAACTAGCAGTTTTCATAAATTCCCAACTCATCCAGAGACAATATACCGGTAAAAATCAAGCCAACAGTCACATGGCTGGATATGCTACTCTCGTCCGCCAGCGTTTAGACCGTTTCCCTAAAAAATATTCTATTACCCACTATCTCAGAGGTAAAAACAGACACGCAGATGCCCTCGCCTAGATAGCAGCTATGTTAGGCCAGTCCGAATCCTGAACTCTTCATATCGAAGTACTTGAACGCCCAAGTATCGACAAGATGGAAGTCAATGCCATCAATACTAGGGGCAAGAGTCCCGATCCAGACGACTGGCAAACACCATTCCTAGATTACTTTAACAATGTTATCCTCCTAAACAATCGCAAAGCTAAACGGTCGTTATTAGAAAACTGCCGCAGATACACCATCCTCAAACATGAGTTACATCGCAAATCCCCAAATGGAGTCCTCCTTCTATGCATTTCTCAAAATGAAGCCTCGTCAATTCTTGCCAAACTCCACGAAGGTACCTGCGGTGCTCATACCGTTGGTCGATCTATGGCCCTCTGAACCGTCTCCCAAAGTTTACTCTAGCCCAATATAAAGAAGCAAGTCGAAGAGTATGCCAAGCACTGTGACAAATGACAGTGCCATGCACATGACATCCATATCCCCTAACAAGACCTTCACTTTAGCCAAGTTTCTTGGTCATTCATACGATGGGCCATCGATCTTGCAACAGATTATTTTACCAAATGGGTCGAAGCCGTACCTTTGTGACGAACCAGAGAAGAAGAAGTTATCAAATTTCTATAGGATAACATTATTACACGCATCGGCTGCCCTCATATGATTCGATGTGGCAATGGTCCACAATTTGTCAGGAATAAAGTCATAAATTTCCTCAAGAAATATAATATCATCCTCTCCCCCTCAATACCTTACTACCCCCAAGGGAATGGTCAAGTCGAAGCAATCAATAAAACCATTATCGATGGTCTCAAGAAGCGTGTCGATGCAAAAAAAGAATGATGGGTTCAACAATTACAACACGTCTTTTGGGCCTACCGAACAATACCAAGGAAAGCAATGGGATGTACCCCTTTTCTTCTAGCCTATGGTACTGAAGTAGTACTACCTACCCAATTCAAAGTACCAATACGCGACCCCAGCATTTCTGACGAAGATAATGAGTTCGAACTCGGGTGTAATATGTTATGGATCGACGAAACAAGAGACCGAGCCATCGCCAACCTCGACCGTTACCATCTATCACTCAAGAAATCATATAACAAGAGAGTTTGGCCACGAAGTTTCAACATTAGAGATCTTGTACTTTTACGTGTCACACAATCTTTGAAGCCTTGAAACGCCGGCAAGCTAGCCGAATCCTGGGAAGGACCTTATGTCGTGTACGATAAAACTGACAAGGGTTCATATTACTTAATAATATAAGAGGAAGAGCCTCAACCAAATCCATAGAATACAATGCATTTAGTATCATACAATAGGCCATGGCCTTCACCTTGTTCCACTGATGTAAATACAATATAAACAATAAGTAGTTTTTCCTCTGAACTTCGTCTCCCAAATTTCTTGTTTTCGTCTATGTATCATGTCAACCCTTCAACTCGACTGATACTTTGGGGCGACCTTGAAAAATTTTTAAGTCTCCAAATTTCAAGCAAACTCGAATAGCATGAATGGTCGAGAGACTGAACCCTCGAGAATGCATTGGGGGCGACCACGTTCTACGTTGATCAGGCCCAGGTCTTTGAAGTCCAGTGAATTTCTTAGTTTTGCCTAAGTATCATGTCAACCCTTCAACCCGACTAATACTTGGGGGCGACCTTAAAAAATTTAGTCTCCAAATTTCAAGCAAACTTGAGGAGCATGAATAGTCAAGAGACCGGACCCTCGAGAATGCATTGGGGGCGACCACATTCTACTTTGTTCAGGCCCAGGCCTTCGAAGTCCAGTGAATTTCTTGGTTTTGCCTAAATATCATGTCAACCCTTCGACCCGACTGATACTTGGTAGCGACCTTAAAAAATTTCAAGTCTCTAAAATTCGAGCAAACTCGAGGGGAATGAATGGTCGAGAGACCAGACCCTCAAGAATGCATTGGGGGTGACCACGTCCTACTTCATTTTGGCTCAGGCCTTCGAAGTCCAGTAATTTTCTTGGTTTCACCTAAGTATCACGACCATCTTTTGACTGATACTTGGGGAACCATCTCGAAGCTCTTCAAGGTTCGATAATTCTACAAGCATTCTGCACTTATAACATATGCAGATACAAGTATACCAGAATATCAACAACGCTACTACATCCATAAAGTTTTAGTACATCATATATCAGAGAATCAAGTTTAACACAAATCAACAAACCAACTCAAATCAAGTTCAGCATACATCAAAAAATCCAATCAATCACAAGTTTACAACTCAAGTACAAAGCAAGCTCAACATTGTTCAAATATTACAACATAACAGAAAGATCAGAAAAAAAAAAAAAAAAAAAGTTTGGCACGCCCAGCACAATACTTCATATAAGTGTGCCACATCATCTCCCCTGTCCGGTTCTTTAACACCAACACTTCCAGTACCCTCAGCATAAGGGTTTGACCTAGCAGTCACAGCCCTAGTAGCAGCTCCTTCAACTGCAAGATCATCTACGCTACCTCCCACACCCATACCAGCAACATCCACTTCTACCCCCACCATCCGAGCAGCATCTTCAACATCAGGATCATTGGTTATGGGAGAACGTTGCAAAGTATCAAGATCATACCCCAAATTTGCTATGAACGTCTTCAGCCTGATAGTAACTTTACATTCATCATCGAACTGCCCTTGGAATGTCTCCCTCTGCTCTACAATAACCCTATCCTTCTCATCCAGCTTCGACTCCAACACTTGTTTATGGTTGTACCATTGAGCTTTGAGCCTCCTCTCGCATTCAGCTCTAATAGTCCCCTAATCTCGCTTCAAAACTTTAATTTTAGAAACCAGTGATGCTTCGGTCCCTGGAGCAAGCTCCAGATTGTCAGTCGCCTGCTTCAACTGCCTTGTTGTTACCTTTTGCGCCTTGATGAAAGCCTGCACCCAAACATCTATCTGCTAGAATATTCGAGCCATCAGTATCTCTAGAAGCTTGGTGCATTTAAGAAAATTTTCAGAATTTCAAAAAACAGTTACCTGATGTATAGTTTTGTTCATCTGCCTCCTAGCTTCATCAGGGTCAGTGCCGCAGAGTGTCGCCATCGAAGCAGCCGTAGCTCTAACATGCTTCTCCAGTTTGGATGTTGTTAGTTCTTCGTCCACATCCTCTGCATCATCCTCCCCTAGCTCCCTACGCCTCTTACGCTGAGTTCCCTTCGGCTGTTGTACCCTCGGAGATTCGGGAAAGACCTTGCCCTTCCCTTTGTCAACCTGCGTCAATGTCTGCTTCGACGAGTTACGATTCGGCCATTGGCGTTGCCTGCTTCGGTACCTGCTTCCCCTTGGGAACATAATTTACCTTTCTCGCCAACTTTACCTTCTCCATTCCTTCGACCCCTCTCGATGAACCTTCGCCCCCCTTCTTCTTTGATGGTTTCGGCGTAACGGGTACGTTTCGAAGTAGGGAATCTATCTTCTTCTGCCTCTTCCTCTTGATACCTAGTTTCCTGAAAACACAGTTTACCTACTCCTCGTCCACGTTGATTAGCTCGTCAATATAATTCCTCAGATTTTTCAGAGCTCGGTTACTTGGTGCTGCAGAACAAACAAAACATGGTTATCAATTTATTCGATCAATATGTCAAAAATTCTTCGACCATCAACTTACCTAGATTATAAAGCCTATGTTGTAATTGATAAGGGTCCTCCCCTTTGGCATTCTCATAATTACCCCGTATAACTACCAGGTCCTTATCCCACCCTCGACCCGTCGAGCACAAATTAAACAACCAGGGCTTATCTGTATGACATTGGATATGGTACGTGCCCACCTTTTGGTTTGCCTTTCTCGAATAGAATGATACAATATCGTACAACTCGATCAATCCCCTCCCTTCACTTCTCAGCTCTGCATTCATACCCTCAACCACCCTTATCACCCTGATCCTCCTTCGGTTTACTATTTCATTATGTAGTTGGACCTTTAGTGGTTAGGATGGATTTAGTAGATTTATGCATCTTGAGCATCATTATTTCCAGGTCGACATACCCAATGACCTTGGTGATCATATCCTCCAAGGTCGCGGGTTTGTTTATGAAGAGGTGTTCTTTGGCTTTGCAGTCGAGCTGGAGCGCGTTGGTAAAAGCAGTAACAACTATTTTATGATCGAGATTATCTACTTTACAAGCGAGCTCTAAAAACTTCTTAGCAAAGGCCTCGAGCTTCTCCCCTTGTAACTGTTTAAGACTAATAAAATAATATAAATTCTCATCTTTGTCTTTGCTATAAGCATATGTCTTGATGAATTGCTTCTGTAGCTAATCGAATGTGAGGATGGAATCTTCAGGTAGAGTATGAAACCACCGGAGCTGTTCTCCCGGTAGACTTATTGCAAACAGATGGCAGAGAATGTGGTTGAGATTGAAGTACAACCCCTAATAAGTCACGGTATTATTGAATGTGTTCCTTTGGATCGGTGTTATTGTATTTACGTATCTTCAGAGTATGGAAACCTTTAGGTACTTCCATATCAAATAAATCTTTGGCAATCGGACTACCTTGTAACTTGGTAAGATTGCTTTTATTGCCTAGAGTTTAAGCTTCAATCAACTCCTTAATAAGTTGATCCATATGCTTTTGTATGCGTATTAACATGTGGCCTGAGTGGCTTGGCGAGGTGGTTAAGGATTATGAGTGCCAGTGACTTCACTCAAACGATCACGTATTTAAATTTGAAGCAGAGGTTGTTGTTCTTCTTCTTGATGTTTGGAAGGTCGGAGACCTCTGCTGATATCAGACTGAACTTTGCTGCCTAAATGAATGGAAGGTTGAGGTTCATGCTGAACATTTCATAAAATCGTTTTGCTAGTGGCTCCTCGAGGTTTTAACCTTTCTCGTACAGAAACTCGAGAGTTCTCCAAAACTTGATCACGGTCTCTAGTTTGGAGAGCCTGTTGAGTATCCTACAAAGTTTGTAATACAGTCTGCATGGCTGTTATTTGGTCTTCATGTCGTTTGAATACTGTCAAACGAGCTTGACGCTCGGCTTCGAGTTCTTTTTCATGGAACCCTCTGCCAAGAGTTAACTGATGTTCGAGCTCATTACATTTCTTTGTTTTAGCGTAGAGATTCGCCCGTAGTTCTTTAAGCTGTTTCGGCTCAACGAAAAGATTAAGTTGAATTCCTGTTGTTGGTCGCCTAGAAGTGACCATAATTAGAGATTGATAGTAGAATAAATGTATGTCTTAGGATATCGTGGAAATGTTTTCTTTCCCACAGACGACGCCAAATGTATTGGCCTAATTATGTAGCTCAAAATGGCTCGAAATTAGCTCTTACACCAAATATACCTGTGACAAAAACTAATGTAAAACAAGAAATGACACAGGTGATTAAGCGTGAAAAACCTTTGAATAGGTAAAAGAACCACGACCTCGAGTTGAGGGTTTTAGTAACAGTAACTTTTATTGCTTGAGGCTGATATCTTATTACAAGTGATTTCTCAAACTATAAATACTTGATCTTGTAAATAAGAAGTTTTGTGTTATAGTCTATAAAATCTGGTTTTTCTTAGTCTCAGTCTCTTCTGGAACTTTTTCTTTATATAGACTTTACCTGCAACTCGTTATCGTGCTGAATCACGTTCTCCGAATAATGAGGTAAGTGGTGGTTGATTGTGTAACTGTTTAGTTCGTGGAAAATAGGTGTCTTTGACTTGTTCATATTCTTCTGTTGTGCTCGATCCACGTTCTTTATTAGTCTGTGGCCTAAGTGGCAATGTTGATTGTTTATGTCACGTATGAAATGCGTGAGTCTGATATGGAGGTAGTTCGAATTTGAGTTAGGTCGAGGGATATGTCCTTAGAGAGGGGAATCCTGATTTAGTTTTCGTGCCAAATTGAGGCAGGGAAGATCGTGCTAATTGAAGTTTCGAGATGAGTGAAAATAAGGTAAAGATAGCTGAAAAAAGGAAATCGTGAGAGAGAAAAGAGGAACAAAAAATAAATCGCGATTTCCTCTAACTTAAATGGCGACGAGAACAGAGACGTGGTTATAAAAGGTGGAGAAAAATTATAAACCAACCGCAACGTCCATTTTCTGCCTTGGTTTTATGTAGAAAAAAGAAATACCAAAAAACTAATTAAATGATTTGGCCATAGTCAGTTTATTTTCCTTAACAATTGTTGCCGTCACAAACTAGTGACAGACGAAGTCCATCGGTGAATTTTGAGTTCTTCCATCCCAGAAAGCCAATTTTTGGTTGTGTCTAGTTCTTCAGAGTCGAATGATGAAAGTTTAAACCTTTTAGGGTGAATCCCACAAAGAAAAAGTAAAACATCTGGTTTCGTGTGACATTTTTCAACCATATTATTAAGAACCTTTGTTGCCGAATGTACATAGTAGTCCCCATTTTCCTTAGTCATGCGTGTCTTCATCTTATCAGTAATCATCGTAAAAAATTCTTTCATGCTTGACCCCAACGCCATTATATTGTCAGAGAATGGATAATGTTTGTCAGCAATTAAACCAAACTTTAGTAGGACAACAACACATAAAATATGAGAGCACTCTATCTCTTTTAAGCTTTCATGTATTGATTTCCATGAATCTGTGATAATAATATCATCGGAGATTTGAGACAAATGTTTGTTAATGATGTTCTCCCTTTTTAATTCTTCCATGAATCTGTGATAACAATATCATTGGACATTTGAAACGTTTGTTAACGCTTTGTTGGGAAGTAAATAGTAGTACAGAGGGGAGTATTGCAAACTTGGGCCGGGGTGTAGGTTGTGCTGAGTGTGGCCAAATTCAACACAACTCTACATGCACCTTGTTGAGAGATGCTCTTAAGGGGTCTTAAAACTTGTTACATCTACCATTAAACCCCTTTCTCTTTTGCTTCCCGACATAGCGATGACAAATGTTTCAGATCCTTCAACTGCGCTTCTCGACAAGGAATACTCAAATCCAGAATCTGGTATTCTCTTGGGGATGGAATAATTAAAAGGGGACAACATTATTAACAAACATTTATCTCAAATGTCTGATGATACTGTTATCACGGGTTCATGGAAATCAATACATGAAGGCTTTAAAGGGATAAAGTGTTCTCATACTACATGTGTTGTTATCCTATTAAAGTTTGGTTTAAGTGTTGGTAACAATGGAAGGGGTAATAATGATGAGCTAGTTGTGAGGGAATATACTGATAATATAATGGCGTTGGGGTAAGGCACGAAAGATTCTATTACGATGATTAGATTTGGTTAAAAGTCCTAGTCACGATGGAAGGGGTAGTAATGATGAGCTAGTCATGAGGGAATATGTTGACAAACATTATCCACTCTCTGACAATATAATGGCGTTGGGGTAAGGCATGAAAGATTATATTACAATGACAAACAGTATCCACTTTCCTTAGTTAAGTACTATTTCATCTTATTAGTAATCATCGTAATATAATATTTCATGTCTTACCCCAACGCCATTATATTGTTAGTGTGGATAATGTTTGTCAGCATATTCCCTCACAACTAGCTCATCATTACTACCCCTTCAATCATGACCAACACTTAAACCAAACTTTAGTAGGACACTAACACATGTAGTATGAGAGCACTTTATCTATTTGAAGCTTTCAGGTATTGATTTCCATGAGCACTTTATTTGAGTAGTGCCCCCTCCATTTTCACATCTGCTCTGTCTGTTATTCATGTTCCAATCTCTAATTAGTAGTATAAATATTTATTCCAACCCTCGATTGTGTAGTATATTAGCTCTGGTATCCTTGACATCCTTTGGGTTTCCCTCCTCATATGTCTACTAGACTGTCTTCTTGCATACACAAAAACCATCATGAAGTCTGAAAATCTATAATCCACATATACAATCACCAATTAAACTGCATAACTGAACCTCATAACCGACCTAAGGAGATCTATAAGCAAGCAATCTGTAACGACCCACCCTATACTCACTCACTCACCTATGTTGTGGACCTACGGTGACCACTTGGCGTTTCTTACCATTTGGGGGTGCCCATTCTACAAACCCATTGTTGAGATTCATGTTGTGTGGATAATGATACCCACACGAAATAATCAGAATACCAAGACTTACCGAGATATCGTACATGTACGAACGTGCTAACGTACGATCACCCAATCATGACACCCAGGGCCGGATTTTGTGTGTGCGAAATTTTTTGTAAGAAAAAATAAAATAGTATGATTAAACTATGATTATTGTTTTTCATCAAACTCATTCCAAATAAAAGTAGCTCAATTGGTTAAGAATTTTGGCTTTGATAATATTGCCAAGGTTCAATTCTTGATAAGCTCTTTTTTCAATCTTTTTTTTTCCTTTCATTTTCCATACCAAGATCGGGCTTTAGTTTGACACTGTTGAGTTTTTATTTAGTAACTCCAACAAAAAATTCAGGTCTCCTCCCAGAACCCCTAATATTATCCTTAAACCCACTCCATTAAACTTTGCCCCCTCAAACCTCAAATCCTGGCTCCGCCCATTGACACCACGCAATATCGGCAAACGAAGAAAATCATTTCTTAAATTACCAAAATATCCTCCTATCTTTAATAAACCCCCAATTAACTCCAAAAATATCTTACCTCTGAAGTCTTGTTCACTGCTGTTAAACCCTAGAGATCACAAACCAAACACACCTGAATCCCTAAAGATGAAGATCCAGTGCAACGTATGTGATGCAGCAGAGGCGAATGTTCTGTGTTGTGCAGATGAGGCAGCTCTGTGTTGGGCTTGTGATGAGAAGGTTCATGCGGCTAATAAGCTTGCTAGTAAACACCAAAGGGTTCCTTTATCGAACTCTTCGTCACAGATGCCGAAATGCGATATTTGTCAGGTAATTTTCTGATTTGTATGTTAGTTGGTAAAGCGGGTTTGCGCAATTTTGTTATTATTGTTGATTGTTTGATGTTTGTGTATTTATGATTTAGAAGCTTATGATTGAAGTTTGATGTTTGCCACAACCCCTTTTGTTTCTTCCTTGTTCCATAAACAGTATTATGATATATATAAATCTATAAATATATGTGACATAATGTTAAACATCCGCTCATAAATCAGCGCGATGCGACATAATGTCAAAAATCCTTGATTTCACATTTGTTTCGTTTACCAAGCTTATGAAGTAACGGGAGAGCTGCTGAATCTTGCGCATTCTTCTTGCTGGCTCTCTAATCCCCAGTGACTTCAATGGAACCATATTTGATACAAAAATGTTGAATCCTTTTCGGCCTTCACCAAGGGCAACTCTTGATTTTCTCTCTGTTTCACTAAATGAGGCATTGGCCATTGCAATGTTCTGCATACTTCATATAGAGATAATCGAGGACCTCCTTTTTTCCTCTTAATTGTTATAGCCACTGGAGGAGTGGGGTTGAGATCATGGTTTTCTTCAAAATTATCTTTAACAAGTATAGAATCTGCAGCTGGTTCAACCGGAAACAAACCTTCCTCTGTCCTTTTCCTTTTTGTGGAGATATTCTCTGTAGAGGCATCATTTGCTTGATCTATGTCCTTAATGACAGATGGACTATTTTGAAGTTCAGATGCAGGTGTTGTCCTCTTAGATACATATTTTGAGTGCAAAATATCTCTGTCCTCTAGATCTTGCAATAATTGATGAGCTGCTTCTCCTCTTGCAGTCTTTTTGTTCCTTTCGCAGCCCTTCCCTATTAAAATACTATTTTCCAATTGCAGTTGAAGCTCAGCATGAACCATATCTCCCTTGGGCATTAACGTTTCTTTTACAAAATACCCAAGATGGCTACATAGTTCGTTTAGTTCCTGCAAGGGAGCCAATTCAAGTTTTTATGGTGTGACTATAGGTGATAGCAGTGGTAGGAAAATCTGCCTGACTTTATCAAGATGTAGTTTATTATCAACCAGTATTGCCCGGGCAATACTCTGTACAAGATCTCCAAGGGCTTTTGAACACTTTGACTTCCCTAGTGATTTCGCTCTTTGATCCACATCTGAAACATCATTTATGTATTCGGTTATTTGTTCTAGAAGTAGTCCAGAAGAGTAATGAAGATGCTCTTGTAAACTATGATGAATTACGGCATCTGCGAAGTTTTCATTCAGCATCTATGCCGAACCATTTCATCATCGCAAGAGCGGAGCTTAATCCACCGCCCACATAATAAGCTCCAATCAGCGTTTCAACACAATCCGATATAGTCTTAGAGCACATCCACATGTGACACCTATCATAAGCCTTTCCAACAATGACTTTGATTATCTTCAGTTTCAAATATGCTTTCAAGAGATACTCCAGAATAATCCACTCCACCCTTGCAAGGGGCGGGGCGTAATGAATCTTGTCCTGGAGCAACCCATCGACGGGGATCAAATGCACTGTCCTGAATGTATATCTGTAAATTGTGACCAGTCCCAAGGTTATGCAGTGTTGAATTACAGACAGCCCATTGTCTATGTTATTTACTACGATTGCGGAAGTGATTAAATTCTCTCTAATTGCAAATTCTAGGGTTTCTAGAGTTTTACCCCAAACTCTCACAACAAGAACCAAAAAAAAGAGAAGCCCCTAACATCAACTTATAGAGAAATAATAAGTACGTGGCCTGTGGGTAAACAACCATATCTGTAAGGGCGTTCGATCAGCACAACTATTTGCGAAGTGAATAGTGACAGAGCTATTGGTCTCTGTTTCAGATGAGCTGGTGGAAGAATGCTTATCACCAACCCAAGAATGATCCCACAAGAACTCTACCGTGGATGTAGCTGCTTTTACTCCCCTCTAACCGATTTTACAAGATTTATGAGTTTGAAGAGTTGATTCAAGGGGTAAAAGCAAGTACATATTTGAGCTGCTCCACAGTGAGTTATCTTCTCTCTTCAGTAAGAATTCTCGTGGTGTTCCAGAAGATTTGGATCCAATGAACAATTTTCCAAACATACCATTAAAGAAGAACTCTTGAAATAGCCTTGCCTTTTTTATCTGGTCTCCATCCAACTGGATTTCTCCACATGGACGAACAGTGGACTTCACCAAAATTTTAGGGATCAAAAACAGATCCTTCATTGGATTCGCTGCGTCGTCATCAAGTCTCACCTCAATCAAGAGAACAAATCCAGAATAGAACTCGTCAACCTGATCGCAAGAAAAGTCTAATTTATATGCATTCAGAGTGATGCCATTGGTCTGCTCACCCCAAGTACCAGATAAAGCACGAACAGTGATTGTCCCATGTAGTTCCTTTTTCTTTGTTGTTCGTGCACCAGGAACACAATTTTTTGTGTTTCCAATGACATCATTATCCGCATCATTGTAAGGAAGAAGATGATCGTCAATAGCCCCTAGATTGTGTAGTTCTCTGCAAGCTTCCAAGAAGACAAGCTGCTTTGACTAGTGAACATTTTTGGCCATGGGATCTTGTATTCTTTGAAGCGCCGCATTAGGAGGTATAATATACAACTATGGCGCGCTCCAGACTGCGAATATTTGAAAATCGGTTTCGGAATGAAGTACCTATCTTTTGGGAGCTTTTCACAGTATTTATGTATAAGATAACACTGGAATGAGTAGTAACTGATGCTCCAGTGGACTCCACCATGTACGCATTTGTTTCCTGATATGTGAAACTAATTTCCGGAATGCATGCATCTGGATCTCTATTTGCAGTGGTATCTGTCACAAATCCCTTTGTTTTATATTACCCCTTTGAATCATAAGGACATATTCGAAATCAGTTTGTCGAGCTCGTCCCCGTGATTGTACATGACTAGGAGTTGACTTTGACAGATCAAAATGTATGATACGAGCAATTTGGAATGTCAAGACCCTCTTCGGCCACATCAGTTGTGATCAACATATTTACCTTCCCGCAACGGAACAAATCCAAAGTTTCTTTTTGCATTTTCGGTAGCATTGGCTGACACATTCCCTCCAGTCAAATATGAGACTGTGAGATGAGATAAGTGATTTAGTTTACTTATGAATCTTGAAATAACTTTAGCTGTAATAATTATTTCAACAAAAATCAGGCAAAGCACTTTTTTGGATTGCCAAATGACATAAATATTCCGATTAGTTCATATAATTTGGGAGATATGTAGCCCTTTTTAATAGCCCTTGTTTGATCAAATTCTGCCTTGTAAAGTTCTTCATGATCATGGGGCAAAAATTCTTCAATTCATCTATACAATTCACGCTCTTGTTGAGGTCTGGGTCAGAGTCCTTGGGATATAAAGGGAATTAGGTGCCAAAGGGGTGAAATTCTATTGCTGTTAAATCATGTTAGGTGGTTACTGATTTAAAAACCTTCTGTAGTTAGGGCTCATTGCTTAGGTAATAATAAGTAGATTCTAGTTTTTTTAGCTGAATTTTGGCTTTGGAATTAGATGCAGTCGTAACTGGTTTCTTAAGTTTAGGATAAAGATGGGTGTTTAATCCCTAGTTTTCATCTGATACTTACCAATTCCATGAAAGTCTGGTTACTAAGAAGTAAGAACCATAGTTTATTCCCTAGTTTTCATCTAAATCTTACCACGTAAAGGATTCCATGAAAGTCAGGTTACTAAGAACCATAATTACTAGCGGTCGGTCGTCTATTTTCATGAACAATTCAATATGGTAATTCAATATGGTATCCTGAGTCTAAAACTACCAAGTAAAGTTTTGCTTATATTGTGGAGGACTTTTCTGCTACAAAAAACTATAAGTTTTTTATTATTAACTAAGCAAAGTGATATGGGGGACTGCATTTCCATTTAGATAAGGGTGACTCGTTTAATGCTTGAGCCAATGTGACTCGGTATTTAGGTTTCACGGCAGGAGCTAACCTATTCATGGGGACGGGTTATTCAGTAAGGGCAGGTTGAATAGCTATCCAGCAATATTGGAAACTCTCTGACCATACCTGAGGTAATCACACCGCTATCTGCTGCCCCTAGAAAGTATTAGTCTTTTTTAGGAAGGGATCTCTGGTGCTGATAACTAAACCCATGTTTCGTCTATTTATATTCAGGGATTTTTTCACATTTTTTACTTACTCATTATTGTATTAGCAAGTGAAACTATAACGAGCATGTTATGGAATGTACCTTAGTTTCCATTGTTCTTTTATCTGATTTAGAGCTTGTGTTTTTATTAATTTTGCAGGAGACTGTTGGATATTTCTTTTGCCTAGAAGATCGAGCTTTGCTTTGTAGGAAATGTGATGTTGCGATACACACGGTAAACTCCTTTGTATCTGGCCACAGGAGATTTCTTCTTACTGGAGTGAAAGTGGGATTTGAAACTACGGAGCCAGTTGATTTTTCAACCAAGGAGAAAACCAATTATGCTGAAAAGAGTGACAAAAAGGTATCTGGAACTGTGTTTAAAAAAGGGGGCACTTCATTGTCATCATTGTCGAGTGAAAGCAATCACGTGTTACCTTACCAAGCCACTGGAGTTAGCGGGCCACTAGCTAATAAGACATCATTTTCTGGGGGTTGTGGAAATGGGAACTTTTCTGACTGGCACTTAGATGAGTTTCTTGGAGTTGCGGATTTCAATCAGAATTTTGGGTTCATGGAGTGCGGGTCTTCTAAGGTATGCTTTACTCTATCCGTAACTTAGAACCTCCGTTGATATGTGTATTTTTAATGTTTTCACCCAATCCCGTTAGGTTGAGATGTATTCTACGCTTAAGATAACACCTCAAATTATACTATGTAACATGGACACTCATTATCCAAAAAAAATCCGTGTCCAAACGTGTCGGACACTCGGACACACCGACACTCGTGTCGACACTCAAACGGACACTTCTTGCTTAGATCATAACCTTTTTGACATAGCTTTTAGAAAGTTTTCAATTCTTATACATGTTATTCAACCATACTAACTAGTATCATTGTTTTTTGTTTGTTATTAGTTGTAAATTAACCCATAAGTTAATATAACAAGTAAGTGTTGGGACTTGTTTATTATTAGTCGTAAAAATATGTCGTAAATTAACCCATAAGTGTGTTAGATAGGTCAAGTAACCAACATAAGCATAGTAGAAAATAAGAAATAAAATTTTTACAGCCGTGTCCCCGTTTTTACATATTTTTGGGTCGCCGTGTCCGACACCGACACCCGTATCCGTGTCGTTGTTACCTAGAAATTATATAAGGTGCTCCTATATTTTAGAATTATTTAGAGGTATTCCCATTAATCGTTAAAGCAAGATGTATCCCCCTATATGTCAACTATGGTATCTTCTCATTTTGACAAAAATATCCATGATATCGTTTTCAAATAAGGCACCTACACTACAATTGAAAATTTGTTGGTATCTATCAGAGTGGGGGTGATGCTAGGGCCTAGGTATAGTTCTTAAAACAATTCATGTGGGTATGTCCAAGTAAGCCTATCTGTAACCATTGGCATTGTTAATCCCATCTAATACTGTTAGCATTTTCCCTTTTTGTTTCCTTAGGTATTGAGCAGGAAAAGGCTAATTTAGCAATGTATGTCTTTGCATTCTCATCTCATTTATGATGAATTCTGCCAGGCTGATAGTGGGAAGCTTGGAGATTCCGATTCTTCCCCAAATTCAAGAGCTGCTATTGAAAATTTTGATACTGATGAGTGTTTGGGTGAGGTACCAGAGATCTCGTGGATCGTACCCGAGATGCTGTCGCCACCAACAGCCTCGGGCCTATTTTGGTCAAAAAGCTACAGGAGTTTACCATCTAACAGTGCGGTATTTGTTCCTGATGTATGTTCTACTGCACAGAGCTTTTACCAATATGAATCAAATGTGTCTTTCCCCAAACGTCGAAGGCAGTCTTAAGTTCTATTAAAAAGAAGAAGACAGACTGGATGTTGTATAGGCTTTTGTGTTTGTTTGTTGTTTATTTACGTGTAGGGGTTTGTTCCAACTTTAAATTGATGTCTCTGCTCGACGTGTTGTAAACGACTATGTTCTATGTAGGTTGAGTTTGTTTAAGTTCTTCTGCCCAGTAGTGTATAATCATAATCCTGGTTTTGTTCATTTGCACCTTGATCTTGCTTCAAGCAGTTTGAATCTGGGCGGCTATTTAACTATCCTAGTCGAACTTTGAACTAGTTCCACTTCCATTAAAATCTTTTGATGTTGTTTATATATGTCGTGTTTTATGTCAGTGCAATAATATTTATAGTTCATAGGTCACAGTTTACATTCCAGCAGCAATATTACATATAAGCTTGAAATTCTGAACTAGGTTGGATGCAGCTAGAAACATATCGATTTGAGCTCTAACCTCTTATACTTAATTTTTTTAACCAAATTATAGCTCTTGTCAATCCATACTATTACATAGATGTTCCATAATCCAATTTTTGGTCCGTCAATGGTAGTAACATCACAAATCGTATTTGCAGTGCACACGTCTAGACTACTTTTAGCTGTTGGAGGAAAGACGACTAATCCCCCATTTCGGGCACTCAAAGAGCATCTCCTAAAGTGCCTCACTGACTTTGTGTAAAAAAAGTCAAATCCAAGTCAGTGAGGCTCTATTTCCTCCAACAATACCTGACTTGGATTTTTAAACAAACACCCAACAGTTGGGCGCCTGTTATTTTTTCTTCTTCACAAGTCTAAATTGGGCGGCCGATTTGATTTTTTGTTAAAAAAAACAATTGGGCGCCCAAACCTTAGGCGTCTGTTTAAAAACAGTCTAAATTAGGCATCTGTTTAAAAACTGAACAGGCGCCCAAGTGTAGGGCGCCCAATCGCTCCAAGACTCAACTTTGCTTTTGAAGGGTAAAATCCGTAGGGCACTGTTGGATGACAAAAAACCTAGCTGGTACCTTGGATTCCAAGGTAGTAGTGAGGCACTTTAGGAGATGTTCTAAGCTTGCTCCCCATCTCCAAGTTATTTGTACGCCAAAAGCAGATATTAAATAAATATCTTGGATAATCGAAATGGGGAAGGATTTAGAGACACTCGAGTCTCACTCAACCACAACCACTCATCTAATAGAGATGAGTATTAGATGAGTGGCTCTTAAAATTTGGGATTTCCTATAAGGGAAATGAGGTGGAAAATTAGGGGGTCCTACCTGCCTCACTCTCTCTAGCTGGCAGACATTTCCCTCTCTCTTTTGAAAGAATTTTCAAATTCGAACAACCCATTACTCATCAATCAAGTCTCTCTCTCTCTCTCTCATATCACACACTTTCTCTCTCTCATATCATACTCTCTCTTTCTCTCTCATATCACACAATCTTGCTTGCGATTTCTGCCATTAGAGGTAAGATTTCAGTTGAGAAAGGGAAGCGATTCTGCCATTAGAGGTGAAATTGATCTCTCCAAAGAACTCTAAAACCCTTGTTGTTAGTGCACTTACTCGACAGGTACTTTCTGACCATTACTTGCCAGTAGTACACTTAGATGTTGTGAAATTTGTTAGAATAATGGTATTCCCCCTCCCCCCACTTAATCCCTGTGAAATTTGTTAGAAGACTGTAATCTCCTGTACAATTCCTCTTTGATTGATTACCTGCTGGTGGGTCACATTCGAATTCCACAATTTAGTCAAATTATTTGCCTAACACTGAACTAAAACTAAATAATTGTCAGATACGACAATATCAGTAGTGCGATCCTCACATACACTACTATAATTGTCGATCTCGACAATATTGCATATGAATGTAATATTCACAGTAACTAAATTGTCGAACTCGAGAATATTACATATGAATGTAATATTCACAGTAATGTCGAACTTGACAATATTATATTTGACTGTTGGAGACACAATATCTGAATTGTCGAACTTGATAATATTACATATGAATCGTTTAGGTACAGTAACTAAATTGTCGAGTTCGACAATATTTTATATGAATATTTGAGTCACAGTAACTAAATTGTCGAACTCGACAATATTACTGTGCAGAGTCAACGGAGATGGTGAAGACGAGGTCTCAGAGTAGTCGGGAGGCTGCTTCTCACTGTATTAAGCAGTTGTATAACGAACTGGTGCTGCGTTATTTTGGTTCGGTTAATTTGAACGGTTCACCATTGCCGCCACGTGAGGCGAGCTACGAAGGAATGTGCGAGACTGAGGCGACGTTGTGGAAGGAGGATTTCCATTTGCATTGTCAGTTGCAGACGGTCATCCTGCATCCAATAACGAGGAGATCAACTCTTGTTGCTCGGGTCAAGGAACTGGTTAGGAAGGAAGGCTCCGGTTATGTCGGTGCAGTTTAGGATTTGCTGATTAGGTATTCTGGTTGTAATGTTGTTGACAGGTACAGGTAATGAAGTAGTTGTAGTATTCAACAAGTGATGAATAAATTATGTATGGTACATCAGGTTTTTGTGTGTGATTGTTTACATTTTGTATTCTGTCTTTTGTAGTATGTGATGTAATTATGAAATTAACATGCGCTGGACTTGAATTGTGTTTGGTTTGTGATATTTTGATCAATTACTTTACTTACAACTCACAATCATTTCTTTTATGTGTGAACTTCTCAGTCAGATCGACAGTGGAAGACTCCGTCAATGAAAATTAGTCGAAAGTTATTGGTGAGGAGTCCCCTAGAAAAGTGTAAAAATAAACGTATTGTAGACCCATCTTCGGCGGAAGCCCCATACGAGGGTCAACATTTTGATATTGTAGATGATGCACGTCTATGGTATGAACGATATGGAAGAGGGCAGGGTTTATCTACCAAGATACGTAATTCTATTAAGCGTCAGAGATCGGATGATTTAGGCAGAGCCCACTTTTGTTGTATGAGCAATGGCTTTTCAAAGAAAAACCTTGGGAATTCAGAGAGTAGTGACGTAGCTGGCAACAGAAGATCATCTGATAAGTGTGGATGTAAAGCAACAATAAACATAAATTAGAATACCAAAATAGGTAAATATGTGGTCACAAGTTTCACGGATATCCATAACCATAAACTCGTATCTCCACGGAATCAACATCGGATGAAGGTTAGCAGATTCTTTCCTGAAGCAGCAAAAAACCTTACAGCGGCATTTGAGCTCCATAATATTCCAGTCAGCAAGGTCCCGACATTATTCCCAGATAGAACCTTTAGCAAACGGGATTGTTACAACCACAACGCCAAAGTAAATAAAGTACGACTAGTAAGAGGATATGCACAAACCGCGTTGGAGTGGTTTAGGAAGAAACAAACTACACATCCGATGTTTTATTTTGACATAAAATTAGATGAGGAGGACCGAGCACTTAATTATTTTTGGATCGATGGACTTTCAAGGTGCGCATATGAGGCATTTGGAGATGTTGTCACCTTCGATACTACGTACCGGACGAATGTGTACAAGATGTTCTTTACTCCGTTTGCAGGGATCAACAACCACTACCAAACAATTCAATACGGATGTGCTCTGCTAAGAAATGAGCAAGAAAACACATTTTTATGGTTGTTCCATATTTGGCTGAAGGCAATGAACTACAAACACCCTGTGTCAATTATCACCGATCAAGATGTAGCTATGGCCGTGGCTATTCCCAAGGTAAAGAAGTACTTGGACACTTATTGCTCGAGTTACAGTTATTAACTAGAGTATATTGTCGATTTTTCATTATCAATAGTATCGAAATCGACAATATTCAACAATTGTTACTCCAGTTATAATTGTCGAATTCGGCAATCAGTGCTAGCATAACTCCAATTTAATTACACTTTTAAATTGCCGAATTCGACAATATCATATAATATTCAGAAACACTTTCATTATAAGTTCTGGTTTATTTCCAGGTCTTCCCCAACACCAAACATCGATTTTTTTAGTGGCACATCACAAACAAATTTGCTGAGAAAATTGGCCATGTTTATCGGGAACCATCTACATTCAAAGAAGATATCGATTCGATAATGCACAACACATATGAGGTTGTAGAGTTTGAAGCCAAGTTGATGGACCTAATAAAGAAACATAAATTGGATGATAACGTTTGGATGCAAGGAATCTTTAATATTATACAAAGATGGGTACCGTTATGGAATAGGGAGACCTTCTTTGCTGGGATGAGCAGTACAGGACAGAGTGAGTCCACAAACAACTTCTTTAATGGTTGGTTGCCAATAACAACTGGGTTGTACAGTTTTGTGACCAAGTACGAGGTTGCCCTTATAGAGGTATACGAGCGAGAAAGTGCAGAAGACTTTGCATCAGAACACAGATATCGTCAAGCTGGACCTCATCAAACTCTACTGAAAGATGCTGCAAATATTTACACCAGAACAATGTTCCATAAACTTCAGGATCAATTTGACCAGGTTGTTCAATTCGTTGTAATAGAAAGATATGTAGAAGGCAACGTTCGGCAACTGCAGGTGAAGTCCCATAGTGGTCGTGCCGAGTCATTTGAGCTACAAATAGACTTAGAGAAGCTAACTGGAAATTGTGGATGCAAGTTGTTTGAGTATGTTGGACTCCCATGTTGTCACCTCCTGAAGGTATCCTCGAAATACGATATTCTCAAAATACCAAAGGCTTTTATTATGATAAAGTGGACGATTGGTGCAAACAAGTTTTCAAGGTCGTATGATGAAAGCCAGTTAGAAGGAGATAACTTACGACATGCCTTACGCCATAACCACCTATCCCTTCGTGCATCAAACTTATTTGAAAGGGCCTCAAAGATGAAATAAAATTTTGATTTTGCGGTTTTGAAGCTAGACGAGCTTGAGTCTTACTTTTAAAACAACGATGACGTTTAACACAGATAGATGCATCACAACAAAATATCTCAACTTCTGTCACAGATTTTCTGGTGTCTGGAACTATGATTTTAAACCCTCTCGTGGTTCAAACAAAAGGCCGGGCGAAGATTGATCATAATAAAAGGGCAAGATGGAAGGGGGGAATGGAAGAGGTTGTTATGAAGAAGAAGATAACATGCAAAAGTTGTGGAGTACTCGGCAACCATGACAAACGGACATGCCCACTTCTCAAAACGATGATAGCATAATCAAGTAAGTATATATTCGACACTATGCATAAACGGTACCTTCTGCGTGATTTTTCTATAATGTGTTCCATATTTACAAAAATTTGTTCCATGTAGGAGACAATAATAATGGGGAATCTATTCAGCCGTTGCACTCAAATTTTGACAAGCACAACATCTAGGAAAACAGAAGGAGTTCATGTTCATTGACTAATAAATATGTATTGATTATTATTAAGAAATTAGTATGTTGATTCAACATTATATTTGCTTTGTAATTGAAAGTTAGGACAATAGCAATGCCATATTTCACGGAGAAAATATCAATGAATTATTTGCAGTTTAGGGATTGTGTTGCTTTATGCACCCCCACCCTCTATGAATTTGTATATTGTTGAAAATACTGCATTAAATTGTCGATTTCGACAATATTATATACCTAGAAAACTAAATACACTTTGTAATATTGTCGGGTTTGACAATATTACAAATGCATAATTGGAAATACACTACTACAATTGTTGAAATCGACAATATTGTACATTGCAAGTAACCATATACACTAAAGTATTGTCAAAATTGACAAAATTTCATTTTTTATAGACACTCAAGTGCATTGTTAAAATATTATTCAGAGGCAATATGTATATTTTGAAGAGGGGACAGTTAGAAATGAGATGCATATGACATAACAAAAATATATATACTACACAAATAAATAAACAATAAAGTGTTCTACCAAAAATTATATACTGTGATAAACATTGAACTAAATGAACTGTCTATACAAAAAGGGAAAAAAATTATATACAGTGATAAACATTAATGTAACATAACTGTCATATACAAAGATTTGGTCGACAACCCTATTTGATTATCGACAAACCAACAACAACCATGTCATTAACTCTATACCCCTGACACTTGTGCTCTCTAAGTTATGCCTTGAAGTTCCTTACTCTTACATCAAAATACCTAGTCAGTTGTTCTTTCATAAAACCCAGAGGAATTTCCAGATACATGACTGTAGAAAATAGTGGAAAGTGGAGGTATTGGTGCATCGAACCTTGGAAACAAGAGAACGAAATGGTTGTCCGCCCCCAAACCAAACCACCAATACTTACTAGTATCCATAACTAGGTTTTGGAACCTATCCTCATTTGAAGTAGTATTTCTTTTACGTGCCCAAAACAGGGGTAAGAATGTATATGCTTCAGTGCGGCTAATGAAGACCACAACCTTCTCATAGTAGGTGGCTAGTAAATGCGCCATATGCCTATACTCCACATGTTGATGACCATAAGAACACGCCTGTAACAAAATTTGATACGCGTTCTCACCGTCTGCAGTGAATTGTATACCCAATGTTTGGTTGAAGATACTCTTCTAGAATGCGGGGTCCTTGCAGAGAAAGGTCTTCAATGATTTCATTACATCTGGGAATCTATGTTGGCTCTGGTGCTGAATCGCGGCGGTAACCCTAAAACCAGAATTGTTATCATTGATTTCAACACCATGAACATCTACAAGATATTTCATCCACAGTTAGAATAAAAGTTCTTGCATCTTCTTCTTCTTAGCCATTTTCTCCCTCCTAGCAATGACAACATTTTCAAGGGTTACCGCCGTGGAAACTAAGTCTTCTTGATAATCTCCTTTGTGTCCTTGTTGTGCTATTGTGAAGAATATTTCATTATGCTTAAAAAGTTCTTCAAAGGGTGGGTCCCCTATGTCTATCATCCCTTCACTTGCGAGTGCCTTCTTCAATGCTTGACGTCAAACCTCTTGCAACCAGTCCTCATATTAGAATAGACAGTAATATTATAGCAATATTATTGAATTCGACAATATTGTGTATCCATAATTCCAATTACAGTGCCATAATTGTCGAACTCGACAATTATATATTGTGCAAGTGGAAATATATATTATCAATATTGTCAAATTCGACAATATGAAGATAGTAATCGTCGAATTCGACAACTATGACTTCAAAACATGCATTAAACAGAGCAATCTCAAATAGGTACAAGAGTTAGGAATATGTCATACTCATTCATTATTATCTACTTCTAAAGTCTTCTTCCTCTCTTCTGAATTAACTAGTTTCTTATGCTGAAAAAAAACCTCCAACATTAGGATAAATACATTTGGTATGTATATGAATATTATCTATATTGTCGAGTTCGACAATATTTACTATGCACAACTCGAAATAAAATTCATAATTGTCAAATTCGACAATATTCGATTTCAATAATATGATTTCGAAACCATGCATTACACAGAGCAATCCCAAATATGTACAAGAGTTAGAAATATGACATACACATTCACTGTTATTTGCTTCTAAAGACTTTATCCTCTCTTTACCATTAACCAACTTCTGTCACTATAAGAATATCCAACATTAGAATAAACAGTGAAATCAGCATTCCATATAATTCAGAAGGATGGGGGGGGGGGGGGGGGAAGAGTTTACGAGATGGTTAGTTTCCTCCATATATCTCGCTGCTTCTTTCGTATACTTGGATGTCCAGATCATTATCTGTTCCAAATACATAAAGGAGATGAGCTATATAACTCCAGTTCATTTAAATATGATTTTGGGTACTGCATTTGATTTTGAGCAGGGATGAACCGATATTGAGCATGAAATCCAAAATGAATACTACATCTAATTTTGGATAATCAAACACAAACTCTATTCCACAAACTAAAAAATTCGTACACAAAATTAAGTTTTAATTCACTATTATCAAACACCAACTCAAATTCACTAAATAAAAAAGTCGTACACAAAATAAAACTTAAATTCACTATTATCAAACACAAACTCCAATTCACTAACTTCAATTAATTTCATTCATTTCGAATGACTTACAAAATCTTCTTTCACAATCAACTTCTTCTTAACATCCTCATGTGCAGCCAACAAGTCCTCATACTTCTTTGCTAGGATTATGTCTGACACAAGCTGATGTGATTGTAGCACAACAAACTATTCAAAATATGAGTACAAGAACAATGTTACCAGACTTACAAATAAGTGACAAATAATTAAACATTATTGAATTTTGGTAAACTCACAGGTGTAGCTGGAGGAAGTTACATGTCTATCTGCTCCATCAAAATTGTATTGACTGCTTTTAGTGACTTTATCTCTTTACACTGTATACATTGGGGACAAAATAATCACGCCAGATGCAAGAAAGATTAATGGAAAACTATAAGTAATTAGGGGTTAGAGACACTGAACACAATTACATTTATATTAAACTCATTACATTTTTATTTAACTCAACAAATAAGTATTGATTACAGTCTTCAAGGCCAGATTTTGATCTTAGCTCTGCCTCCAAATTTGCATTTTTTTCCTCCAAATTTTTGCACTCCAATATCTACAAATATAAATTTGATAAGGAAAATTAGGATTTTGATAAAAACAAACAATGGATGCAATAATGACATCTGCCTAAGACCTTACCTTTGCATCTAACTGCCTTGGCAGATCTGCGAACTCTAGTACACATTGCTCGTCAACTACACGCTTTAGTTCAATCCCCGCCTTCATTTATTCAATGGTTTCTTTAAGCAGATCACATTCACTTGTCTGAGGTTAAATTGACATAAAATATTTAGATTACTTTTTATGTTTTTGTCGATCTCGACAATAATGCTATGTAATTATCGAGTTCGACAATAATACATATAGATGATTTCAGAATAACTGTGAAAATTGTCGAATTCGACAATTTACCTTTTTTTACTTACACATATACTGTAATAATTGTCAAACTCGACAATTACTTATACTAATAACTATAGATAAAAACTAACATTATGCACAACTAAAGATAAGTATGATTGACCTTCTCTTTGAGGGTCTCTCTTAGATTTATATTGGCTTCAGACTCCTCTTTATCCTCCTTGAGCTTCTGAAGCTGGTCATTTAGTGCTGCGATTTGCTGGTCATTTAGGTTTATATTTGGAGACAGACTAGAGTGCTCATGATGCTACAGAAATAGTAATTCAAGTAAACAAAATATTAGAAACTAAAAAGTTTGAAGTAAAAATAATATAAGGGAAGTGAGATAAAAATAGTGTTAACATGTACTAACCGATGCATCATATTGTTCAACAATATCTTCAGATTGGTGCACGGTGGTATCACCATGCTCATTGACACTGGCAGGCTTCCTTTGATGAATTCCAGAATCATCTGCAGCCAGGTCAACAGTAATGGGATAGATCGTAGTCTACGAGATAGAGGCATACCACTCCAAGTATGCCTCTATACATACTAGAGGTTCCTTTCGTACCCTCCGCCCCCTATCAACTTTCTTCAAAACGAACTCCTTCCCTTTTGGCTAGAGAAGCAATCAACCCACTCATACTTAGGGCTGAATTTCCTCACCACTTTTGTGCTCCATAGGTTGGAAACCTCTATCAATAGTCGTTTTGTGGGGATGCCTTGTTCCCGATTGAACTGCTGCACAACCCTATTTGGGTAGTAGGGCTGAACATGATCTGGACTTGTTAATGCACCATAAAAAAATGTGACCTCCTTAAATGCATGTGGGAATCCCTTTAATCTCTATATGGGTCGCATACAACCTACATAAAAAATAAAGCAAATGTATTATGCACCATTAAGTTAAGAAATTTTTTCCACTAGGCCTTAGAAGAATTTAGCAACATTGCCGAATTCGGCAATATTGCAGTGGACCAGATAATCTTGAGATGGAATATTGTCGAATTCGACAATTTACCATGTTTATTTCGACAATGTTGCATATTTACTTTCAAAGGAAATTTAATAATTGTCGAAATCGACAATATTAGATGTACTTAATAAATATACTTAATAAATATTGTCGAATTCGACAATGACCGTGGCATCACCATCTGTAGGCAACCCAACTAATTGCTCTACATCATCTAGAGTTGGAGTCATCTCGCCCCATTTGAAATGGAAACTATTTGTTTCCGGCTGCCAATACTCGACAAAAGCAGAAATGAGGGCAGAGCTATAATAATTATAGGATATGACCCTAATCCTATCCAAACCCTTTAACTTTACGAAATCTTGGACCACTTGTAGTTCCTTTCTAAGGTCCCACATAGACTGGTGATGATGAACACGAATGTGAAGCTTCTCCTGAACAATAATAGTGATTATGTCAACAAAATGTAACTATAAATAATAGGAATAACATAACATAATTAAAGAAGGGATTCCATTAAATAATATACCTGTCCTAGCGCGATCGACCTCGCTCTATGGAACCTGAAGCTCCTTAGTAGGCTTTTATCACTAGGGCCTACGTCGTCGTTGCTTGTATCCCCCTCACCTTCAGAATACCCCCCCAAAATAGGAATATTTTTATCAAAATCAGGGCAAACATTTGGGAGCGGTGGTTGAGCTCTTAAACCAGCTTGGGAAGACTCAGTCTCAAATTCTGAACCCTGGGGAATATTCACTTGGTAATTGTCGAGTTCGACAATATTATGTAAACATAAGTCCAATTGCATTTTGTAAATTGTCGAAATCGACAATACTCTATTTCAATAGCTATAAGTTAAATGTAACTATTGTCGAATTCGACAATTTAGACTTATAAACAAGTATAATAAAAAAATAATGTGAACCATGGGAATTCCATAATTGTCGAATTCGACAATATTATGTAACCATAACAACATTTATACTGCTAAATTGTCGAATTCGGCAATCCTAACTGTTAATTACTCAATCTCACTTCAATATTCCCAATTTCGACAATTCTTCAATGTACTTTGAGTTATCTAGGTCAAATATTTGCGAATTCAACAATCCTTGATGTTAATAACTCAAATTTAAAGTCTAATTTTAGTTATTTAGGTCAAATATTGACGAATTCGATAATATTTGACAGTTTCAATACCAAATTGCATTACAGAAAGAGGTAGACGAAGAATAATCATTAATTTCACATGATAATGGGATTTACCATGAAGTTGTCGAATTCCAATATCAAACCGTTCCCAACATTTGCTGCTCCAAAAGGAATGGACAATGTCTTGGAAGGCTTGAATTCAATGGGTACTTTCTCTTCGAACGACAGTCTCAGTCTCTAATGATGAGAGAGTGAGAGTGAGAGAGAGAGTGAAAGTGAGAGTGTGAGAGAGAGAGAGTGAGGGAGACAGATTGAGAGAGATACTCGAACTGTTTGCGAGAGTGAGAGAGACAGAGTGATATAGATGTTTGGAGGGAAATTTGGTTTGTTTGGAGAGAGAGAGGAAGATTGGGAGAGAGAGAGTGAGAGACCGAATTTCAAATGTGAGTGACGGATGAGTTTGAAAAGAGAGAGGAAAATGTCTGTCAGCTAGAGAGAGTGGGCAGGTAAGACCCCCTAATTTTCCACCTCATTTCCCTTATAGAAAATCCTAATTTTTGAGAGCCACCCATCTAATATAGATGAGTGGTTGTGGTTGAGTGAGACTTGAGTGTCTTTAAATCCTTTCCGAATTGAAATATCCAAATTCCAATGCAAATAAACCGGCCCTAAAAGTAGAAGAAGCACCAATACTACTAGCCCATTACACATGTGTATTTGAGTGAAATCTTTGTTATTTTCACCCCCAAATTTCGAGTCACCCCAAGCAGCCAAGCCCCCCCGCAATAAAAAAACAAATTAGTCTCTCTCTCCACCAAACTAGGTTTTCTCTCTCTCACTCTCAACAATCAGCTCTTTCCCTCCAAAGCTTAAGCCCCTTCTCTCCCTCTCTCTCTACACGAGCAAAACTGCAGATAGCACTCGCTTCAGGTACTCTCATCCGATTTGAATTAATCGCCCATGTTTACCTCAATTGGTACGCAAATCTTGCTTTTTTTCGTGATTTTAATCGTGTTAGAATAAAAACTTGTAATAAACCTATCTTCATTGGATCTCGCAACTTAGTTTTTTTTACCTCATAATGATGTTTTTGATACTTTGGGATTATTATATACTAGTAAGTACCGCCCGATGCGTGTTTAAGTTTCATTCTCAAACATTTTCTTATCTTAAAAATTAGCCTTTTGGTTTCCAATTGACTGAAATTTTGTACAGTGGTCAGGAGAGACTGGTAGAGGAGAAAGATCTATAAGATTAGCGGGTTGAAAATTTTGTCCGGAACGGAGTGAGTGAAAGAAAGACATCAAAGTGACAACTAAAGTTACATGAAATCGTTATGACAAAGAAAAAGGATAAACAAAACATAAGCAAATAGTAAATACCAATTTTGAAGCAATGACTGAATTGGGTATTATCTAAGTAACCAATGCCCATTTTTATATTAATATAAACAACCCGGCAGGGGAGGTCATTCACCAACGACAAATAAAATCTAAAACAATATGAAAAAAGATAATTAAAAAAAAACTTTCTAGAAGATATAGGTTTTGTACCATTTCAAGGCAATGTTTGGATGAGCCTTGTAATTGGCACAATAAATCATCCTTATTGTGGCAGAAACACCAATAAATAGACGAATAAATAACCCATCTTTTCCTAAAATTCAATTCATAATCACTAAATCTTCTTTGAATCATTCACCATAACCTTTACGAACGCAGTAGTTCTTCGAAAATCTACGATTAAAATTCGGTACCAATTTAGAGGGCCCTTGGATAGAGTATGTTTTAAACGCGTAGAAGTAGTAATCAACCAAGTTTACATCGTATTCGTAACAAACAACTGCAAATCCAAACAAAAATCCTAAAACGCAGTATAGAGAGAGGGAGTATGAATTAGGATTCCACGTTCTTGAGTTACGAGTGATGAAGAAACAGAGGAAGGTAAACTAAATTTATCGGTGTTAAAGGTTTTGATGGAAAATGGTAACAGGTATTTCAATGGGTTTTGAAAAGAGTTTCTTCCTTTCTAAAATGGTGCAATTTGAGATATTTTCTTCAAGAGAGATGGAATTTGATAGTTGTTAAGAGTTTTGTTGAAGAGTTGCAACTCTTCAATTTCAAGGATTCGTGCCGAGAAAGTTTAGTAGTCTAACAAAGTTGTACACGTGTCACTTTATTATTGGTTGGAGGGACCACCAAAAAAGAGGACCACGAACCGCAAACAGTCTAGGGGTCATTGGCTTAATAGTATAGATAGATGTGAGACTTTTGCATTTTTAATTATTGAGTATTCATAATGATTTTGTAGAGTTGGTGTATAAAGTAAAATGCGGAAAAAATTAATTTCATCTAATAATCTCCTTTAAAAGCAGTTAAGAGTGTTTATTGGTTTAGCAGATATTACTTTTGGATAAAGACTACAGGCTCCCTATGTCGAATTATTAGCGAGTCGGGGAAAAATCACTTTGGGAAAGTGGGTTTTGCGTGTGAACTAATGCAAAGAGCTGTTTAATATGGTGACATAATTGTTGTTTGTCATAGCCATAAGAAAAGAATACTGCCTTAATTATGCCACTGGTATCTTCGTATGAGAAAAATGTTTTGCATGCTAATCGTGATGGGTTAAAGTATTCCGGTTATAAAGTCTTAAAAACATTATTTTTTCTTCTAATTTCTTGCATTTATTTCCTGCTAACATATTTATTAAAAAATGATTTTTCTCAGAAAGCAGGAATCATGTGGAAAGTTGGACTATCTTATGTGTAACTAAAAAGTGCAGTCATGGATTCTGTCATCTAGTAACTGCTAACAAGGAAAACTTGACTTTGCATAAAGTATAGTTTTAGCAAAAGAACCAGCATGGATACCGCTGTTGCACGTGGAGAAAAAATCAAAGTCCTGGCTAATGAAGCATTTAAGTGTAAGTATCGCATACTTCAAGTTGTACTTTTGTAGAGATAATCTTGATACAAATGCTAATATCAAGTTGTTACGCTAGATTTTCATGAACAAGGTTTACTTATTCTTGTTAATGTTCTACTCAGCGCACAAGTATTCTCAAGCTATTGACCTATATACTCAAGCCATTGAACTAAATGGCCAAAATGCCGTGTACTGGGCAAATCGTGCATTTGCCCACACTAAGTTGGAAGAATATGGAAGTGCTATCCAGGACGCTACAAAAGCCATCGAAGTTGATCCTAGATATTCGAAGGTATGTTGCATTCCCTTTCTGTTTTCTTGGCCCTTTTTTGCACCTTAGTTCTAAGAGTTTCTATTGTTGCTACAGGGTTATTATAGACGAGGTGCAGCATATCTTTCAATGGGAAAATTTAAGGAAGCCTTGAAAGATTTTCAACAGGTAGTTGTTTAATGGATATTGATGCTATTTGTCTTTTACTCGTTAGTCTCCCATTTATTTTCCCCTCTTGTAAAGTTGAATAAATTTCTTTCCTTTACTGCTGTTTATATTTAATACTAACTGGTGGGCATTTGCTTTTTGCCTGTTAGATTTGATATATGTCACATTTTTGGCTTTCGGTCTACAACAGTTCCTCTATGGATATTGGTTACCCTCTGGTCTCTTCAAACTATATTGGGCCAAGAGGCTCAATAATTTAGAGCCACAACAGTTTTTATGGACCCAATTAGTCGGACCCAGTGTTCATTCTAGTTTAATTGGGTAGAATTGATTACTGTAACTTTAAGAGATCAAATAAAGTTAACTATGGCTAATGAAATTGCCCAGTTGGGTCACCATCACTAGCTTGAACATGTTAATCTAAAGCTGTTTCACTGCCTAGGGGCGGTGTTTTCTCATATAAATGCATCACTACCTACAAGAGACCAATCAAACAAAGAAGTCTGTAACTCTCCATCAACTATCTTCTAATGGCCAAGTCATTAAGGCAAAGCCATGGTACCTGTCATATCTGTCGTTGTCCCTGCTTTGCTCCATCAAAAGATGAAGGCTGCCATAAATATTATGACAAACTTTCTCATCTTCTTTTTCTCTTCAAACTTCCAAAATCTTGTATGGACAACAATTATTCCATTCTACAAATACTGCCACTATTAGATGGGACACTTTTCAAAAAACACCATTCTCCAAATATAGGTAATTGTGGACAATCACCTGTATCTTCCTTTGACATCAAGAATAAGATACTATTGTCTTTCTGTGAATAGTAAAGCTCAATTAAACTATCAAGATGATAGCAGCGAAGAAAGTTTGTAACTGAGTACCACTTTCTGTATCCTATCAAGTTTATTTGAGATGTAGGATGACTTCTTCCCGACAAAGCTACACTGCGTTTTTGACCAGATACCATGAGCCATCAACCTAACCATTCTCATGACTAGGTTGACTAAACAATACCGCTTTTTGTGCATCCATGTGACTCTGTAACAATGTTACCACTAATACTTATATGAAAGTCCCATTTATAACCTCTATCAGGTACTGAATCAGCTTGATCTACACTACAGATCTTTGTACGGCATTTTTACTATGACAATCCTTTAGGTATCATAGTACTTCTTAAATTGCATGCACAAACTGACTAAAAATTAAGGTGCCTCGAGAATGGGAAATTTACCGTGAGATCGGCCAACAGATGGGTATTTAGTAATTGAAGTTTGGAGCATAAAAGGTGGGTATGGAGCCTTGAACTTCCCGAGATGCTTGGTTTGAAGGAAGGACATTCGGTCTAAAGCAGGCTTCTTCTTTGGCGTAGTTGCTTAGTGGCGAATGAGGACTAAAGATAACTAAGCCAAAAAAAAATGATTGTAGATTTTTGTGTGTACTTTCTGGTATAGCGGACGGGACCATTAATCACCTAGTTCTAGGTTGTCCGATTGCGACAGAGGTTTGGGACTTTTCTCTTTCATTTTTTGGGTCTCTCTTGGGTATTCAAACGAGATTTTATTAAATCTTTGAGAGCTTATAATTCAGTCTGTTTAGAAAGAAGACATACAAAGTTCTCTGGGACATTGGATGCGACTGAATGGGGTTTGCAGAACGATAGCATTTCGAAGGGAAGGAAGATTGTGGAATTTATCATCTTTGACACACATGTGAAGATTTTGTATTGGCCCTCTTATTAGCCTAGACTATTAGGCCGAAAGTTTGTAAAAGCTAGTGAGGGGGCATCAAAGTCGCCCTTAAGGCCCTATTGTTATGTGAGGGAAGGAGTTATAGTCGATCCGGCGTGATGTCTCTTGGTTTTATATATATTTTTTCATTTTGTCTTTGGGTTGTAATCTTTCCACCTCTAAAAGTTCCCCCTTTAAGTTTAGTAACTAGCAACTAATCTTGAATTGTTCGAATCCTCAATTTTATCACCTCGTGTTTCATTCTGATGACAACCAACTTGCAACTTGCAGAGAACATAATTATATCCTTTGGCAGGGGATGCTAGTGTTACATTTCATTTTTCTCATAACCTCCTTCACTTTGGATGTACTGGGACTCTGTAAACATAAACTGAATACAAGTAGCTAAAACTGAGCACTAATTAGGAAGCAACTATTTATGGAAAACCTCATGACAACTATGCTTACATTGAAAGTAATTAGAAAGATCAAAACATTGGAAAAAAATATTCTACACCAACTCTACGAAGATTTTGGGCGGTGGCTCAGCAATAATCTGTCTCTCTTGCTGATATCAAACATCAAACTCTCTTACAAGTTCAACATATATTACTAGTCACAGAAACCGAAAAGAGTCTAGGTAAAACATTGTAATCAGAATAGTTTTGCCACTACCCGAGTAGAAGAATGGATCAAGATAATATGGTGGATACTGAAAAAAAAAATTCACACCCTTAATTTTTTGTTTGCTACTTTTCTTTTTCAATGTGGGTGGTTTTGGAGATTGTCTTTTGAAGTTTTTGGTGTAAATAGATTATGAAAAACTAAAAAATGGTTACACACTACAGATTCTGTGGACAAAGTAGTTGAACTTTGAGCGGAATCTTCGCCACTTAATTTAGGTCTAGACATTGTATTGTTTCCTGAACTGTGTAGACTTGTTCATCACTGATCACATATTTCTAAGATAGAAATAAGCCTTAGCCTTAGCATCTAATAATATTTCATTTACTTTCAAAACATCCTGAAAGTTCATTAAAGAGCAAGATTTAACTGTTATCTTTTACTACAAATGATATAGCTGAAGCTTCAACCTTTTTAATATCTTAGGTCAAGAAAATCTGTCCGAATGATCCTGATGCAACTAAAAAGTTGAAGGAATGTGAGAAAGCTGCGATGAAACTCAAGTTCGAAGAAGCAATAGCTGTACAACATGCTGAAAGGCGTTCCATTGCAGATTCTATTGATTTTCATTCTATAGGTACGATTACTCGTCCCATGTCTCTAGGATGTATCATGTTCAGTTTGGCTACATATTAAATATTCATCTCTTAGATCTTAAACAGTATTTCCACTCTATAGATGTAGATGAAATTTCTTTTGGTGTTCAGTGCATTTTTTTATTTTTTATTTTTTGTTGCATTATTGAAGACATAACTTGAATTCTAGTTTCTTTTTCCCAAGCTTTGGTTAATGTGAAATTGACATGTGGAGTGGATGCAGTATGGTTTCTTACATTCGCTTTTTATATGTTTGTTTTCAAATTTAATAAATTTTCTCTTCTTTTGAATTCAGAAGTGGAGCCGCAATATACTGGTGCACGCATAGAGGGTGATATTATAACCTTGAATTTTGTTAAGAAAATGCTGGACGATTTTAAGAATCAGAAGTTCTTGCATAGGCGGTATGCGCTTTTTAACAACTATCAAATTAGGCAATATTGAAATTCCCCTTTAGAAAAAAATGTCAGAATTCATGCTCACTACTGACAGTTGTAACATTCCACATAAATTTTCTCTCACATGAGAGTCGACTCATCAGTTATCATTATAGAGTCATTTTAGTCATTTCACTGTTGATGATAAAAATTGAAAATAAAGATCCGGCAAATGACGTATTCAGTTTCTCTCTCTTTCCTTTTAATGTTCTTTAGCTTATAGCTTATAACTAGGAGGGAAGACAAAGTTGTGCAATATTCACCAACTCTATTACAAATGAAATCATGCAATTTTTACAATAGTTGGTTTCCAAAGTAAATAACCATTCCTAGCAAAGTAGTAGAGCCATTCTATATGCATCTAACACTGAAATTTTACTCTCAGATATGCATACCAAATTGTATTACAAACAAGAGAAATATTGCGCGCCTTGCCCTCTCTAGTTGATATAAATGTTACAAATGGAAACCATTTCACTGTTTGCGGTGATGTGCATGGTCAGGTAGGTTAATTAATTCTATGTTCTTTTTGCATGAATCTATTATAAGTATTGGGCTTTTAATTTGAAGCAAGTATATTCAGTAAATGGCTGTGTAATGTTTGTTTAATATATCCTATAGAAACTACGTGGAATCAACGATCTAACAATCACAATTAAACTAAACTAAACCCTCTTTGAATCGAAATCACACCTAATCGCATAAAATAAAGGTTAAAAGACCTAGGGTTTTTTATGAGTTTTACCTCAAACTCTACATATCTCTCTAAGGCTAAGCCTTTCCTCTCACTCAAACCAACATAGAAAATTAACTAAGCTTAAACTCTCTTTTATAGGAGAAGAGACCTAGTACAAATAGAAACTGTAATACTTATATAATTAGGAAACTAGTCCTATTAATCTAGGAATTAAACTAAATAACAATAACTAAATCAAAAGGTGTGTACACGACATATGAAACGTGTTACGTGTGGTTGTGGGTACAACCACGTGACTTATCAGCTCTCCATGTCTTTAAAAAATTCGTCCCCGAATTTTGAAGGTAGGAGTAACCCTAAACATATGACAACTATATATCTTCCCACGATACTTGCCGTATCCATTATTTCTGCTTGTAAAAGGAGATAATTTTTCTGCCGAAAACTCCGTGTGATTGTAATCTTGAATCTCCAAAAACTTATTAAAACTCGGACTTGAGCGGTTGTTAAACTATTGCAAAAACGGATCAATAGACTCTGAAACAATTACCTCATCGTTGTACTTATTCAAATTAGAGGGTTTGTCCCAATCAATGAATGGGATAAACAAATTTGATGTTGTTCCTGAGCTTGTTGAAGCAGGTAAGTGAGACTGCGATGACACGTGCCTAATATGTGTTGCTGAGCTGGACCAAGTTTGTTTCCTTATACTCTGAAACATTGGAGATCTTTCTTTCTCCTCTTTCATAGTCACAACCTGTCTTTTTCTTTCTTGCTAAACCTGCAACCTCTCCGACTAGTGTTTTTATCGCAGCCTCAATTACGGAATTAGGGACACGATCAAAACTGTCCCTGTTGTTGTCATTGTCGTTGATGAACTGAAAACGATTGCTGTGGTTGGAATAGTAGTAGTATTTGAAATGCCTTTTTTATAATTGGCTATCTTGTGACAACGACACTCTCGTGGTTCGTAGGATGAGTGACTAGGTTGAGTGGATAATGACAAAAGACACTACAATGATGATGTGGATCTTGAAGCGATTAAGATGTGCTTCTTATGGATAATGACAGGTTTGGATAAGGCTTATCCATTTTTCAAAACTGATTTCAAGATAAGGCTTATCTGTTTTTCAAAACCGATTTCAAGATAAGACCTTATCCGTTTTTCAAAACCGATTTTTAGATAATGCTTATCTATTCAAAACCGATTTTAAGATAATGCTTATCATTTTCAAAAAAAAAAAAAAAACTAATCTCGAGATAATGTTTATCCAAGATTTTATTTTTACTATAAAATGGTGAGCCATAGAAGAAAGTTTTAAAGGAAACAAAAATTGAAAAAAAAAACCTTTCTCAAAAACCTTCTTAGCTCTTCACATCCTTCATGGATCATAGATGGAATTCTGTGATTCATGAGTGTTAAGAAGAAACTACAAATCCTTTCAATCCATTGAGCTGAGCACATCCTTCGAGAACATCAAAGCGTGGAGTTGGACAACTTAAAAATAGCGGCAGAAGACCATGGTGACTTAGTCAGGCTTGGGTAGCGTAGGAGTATATCTCAGGCTAGAAAGCTAGGTAAAGCACTTCACCTATCTTGTATATTGCTTTTATTGCTAGTGGATGTTTGCTCATGCGTAAGCAGTATATACGCACCGAAGTTTTTTATCCAAGGGCCACAACCCAATGGTTTCTCCGTGATCATATTGTGCGTGTTTAATTCTTGTTCTTATTTCGCTTTAGACATTATTGATATTATAATACCTCGTCCTTAGGTTTATTTAGTATTCGTTGTCGAAGATTCGGTGTGTAGCACCGAGTTGGTAATGGTGTGTGGCAAACTCAAGTTCTGGATTGCCTAATATTTCATACTCGTCGGTGGAGTCACCAGAGCTTTGGAGTGATTGGTCCCTGCGTTTGAATTGTTAGCGGCCTTTGTTGTTGTTGTTGTTGTGGCAGAAAGGACAGCCGAAGTTGCTGTCTTTGATGGAAGAAATGTTGCAGAAGATGGGGTTGGGTATGTGTTGGGCTTTTCTGGACTTTGGTTTTTTGGCTTGTTGGTATAGATCACGTGACCCGCACATGTGTTAACTAAAGGCATGCCAAGCTTTGTTCCTTTATTGCCCGCAAATGGTATGCCACCCATGCCTTTACTATGACCCGCACGTGTGTCCCTGATCCCGCGCTTTGCACGTGAAACGTGCTTGTGTTTGTGCCGAAACTCGTACTTGGTATACATCGTGGCATGCCAGTGGCGTACCGAAACATGTGCCTCTTGTGCCCTTGCCTTAAAGCATGCCTGATGTGCCTTGCAGGTGAGTTGGCTGCATGAGCTGTTCGTGACGTAAGTTACACATCGTCTCTCCCGATTCTGCTTGCGATCTCTGCGTTTTAGGACCCTTTTTTGTCGCTTTCCAGCGTTCCTTCACCTCGTGGATCATCCCCAATGACCCTAGGGTTGGGTTTGATGACTCCGTTGGCCTGCTTCGTGCTTTTATTGTAGTTTCTTCTTCGACGACTACCTCTGCAATCTGTGGCAAACCTAGTATTGGGTCGACGTTTTCCGGGTTCCCTGAGTCGTGAAAACCCTCTTCGATGTTTCAAAACTTTGATTCGACAACTCCCTTGATTGGAGTTTTGTCATAAACCTCTTCGATTTGAGAATCGCCGAATGTGTCGATTTTGACAAAAAACTTGTCGATCTTGGCGAAACCCACGATTTCGCAATTGTTAATAATTTCTTCCCCAATCCCATAATTTTGTTTGTCACTGCCAAACAAATCGGCGCAGCTTCACTCCTCAATTTGACCCCCCCCCCTCTCCGTCGTTCTCTTATAGTGGTTCATCTTCAAGCCTTCTCCATCGAATCCTTCGTCACAAAACTTGCCTCAATCTTCGCAATCCTTACGATTGCTTGTACATATATTTTAAACCTAGAATTAAACATAACTATGATGTCAAGTTTATAGAAAGGAAGCAACGATCTAATAATCACAATTAAACTAGACTAAACTCTCTTTGAATCGAAATCACACTTAATCGCATAAAAGAAAGGTCAAAAGAAAATAAACTCTCTCTCACTTAAACCAACATAGAAAATAAACTAAGTTTAGGCTCTCTTTTATAGGAGAAGAGACCTAGCACAAATAGAAACACTAATACTTATCTAATTAGGAAACTAGTCCTATTATTCTAGGAATTAAACTAAATAGCAATGACTAAGTAAAAAGGTGTGTACACGATGTATGAAACATGCTACGCGTGGTCGTGGGTACGACCACGTGACTTATCAATATCTATGGTGCCTCTATATGGTTTTAGGTTATCTAAGTTATATTATATTGATTGCCCAGGAAAAACTATTCTTTATAATTTTATCTCATAATCTTTTTATTACATGGACTTCTTAAATTTTTTGCTAATTAGTCTGTCAAGTCTTACTTCTCTTGTCACTATGTCCCTGAAAGACACTGTAATCAGCTGAATTTAGTGGAAGTTGAGGTGATACATAATATTAATGTGATTATTCACCAAAAAAAAAAAAAAAAAAAAAACTATTAATGTGACAGAGGAAGGCGGTCAATTTTGAACCAGATTAGCTGCAATGCAGTTTTTCGTCTAACTGAAGGCAGACAACTTCTCTGCTCATGATCGCTCCTCCTGTCTTTCCATCTAGCTTATGCAGGATATATAAGGGTACGGTGTGTCCATCATTAGTTGGTTAAGGGACTCAATTGCCTTTTCTTTCTCTCTCTCAGTGTTGGTCTTACTATGGTACATGTATCTCATTGTGTTTGGACTTTCTTTCTCTTGTGACTGAAGAATGGCAGTTAGAAACGAGAAGTATTAAGAACTTGTAACAATGCCATGCTTACCTACTGGCTTTGCTATACAGGATGCCCACAAAACACGTTCTAAGACCGCCCCTCACACTGGATGATGGAGGTCATGATCATGCCGCTGAGAAATATAGAGTGATAAGATTTATACGTTCGATCGTGTCCTTGACCAATTAAAAGTCGCCCTTGGATCGTGTCTGAGATTGGGGTTTCATTTCAGGTACCGGTGAGCTTGAGCCGAAATCTACCTGCATATCCAATATGATTGTTGTGACCCTAACACTACACTCGAGAATGAAACTTTCATTGTTGACTTCAGTAATGATACCACATAAAATAATTAAAGCAATCTCCTCACTACTCTCGTGGTAAATGAACCCCATATTAACATGAATGTGCTTGTTATTTTGTGAGGATGATCTCAACGCTGAGGCATCTTATCCGAAAAGAAACAATTCCTCAATCATCTTTTTCTTTTTATGAGCTTAATGGCATTATGTCATGATAATTGTACGAATGTTCTTAGGTTATGTTACTGGTATTCTCTTTCAATAAAATGGTAACGTTATATTGCCATCTGCAATTAGAATATTAGTATTGGTCAATTTCCTTTAGTTTTTGTTGCCAATACTTAACCGAAACAACTAAATATCGAGATCTATGACTTGTCTTCTACTGTGATGGAATAAAATGTTTTCATAATATTTATGTCTGTATATATAATTTTTTAAAATAAAGTTTATTGTTGACAAAATTGCAGTTTTATGATCTTTTGAACATATTTGAGCTAAATGGGCTTCCTTCCGAAGAGAACCCGTATCTGTTTAATGGTGACTTTGTGGATAGAGGATCCTTTTCTCTTGAGGTCATTCTAACACTGTTCGCGTTTATCTGCATGTCCCCATCAGGTAATTGCTAATACTTTAATTTTCTCATTGCTTATGGTTTCGCCGTTCATGTTTATGGTTATTCGTTTCTCTTATCTTAGCTTATTGAAAGAATAATACACCCAAATCTAAAGGCTAGACAAGTAGTTGGAATGAGATCTTAATGGGTTTTGAGAATTCCAACTAGAAGCAACCGGAATATCCCAGAATGGGTTTCAAGAACTTTAAATGTAAGGAATAGAGTAGTAGTAGATTATAAACAGTTATTAGAGATCTAAGTGGAGAAACGCACGAGATAGTAGAGACCGGGGGAGAAGCAATAGTAGATCAGAAATAAATATAAAAATGAGACTAGGGGATTTGGAAGGAACTCGCTTATTAGTGTGGCCCTTCTTCTTGGAAGTGATTACACTAAGGGTGTTCATGGGCTTGGACGGGTGACAGCGTGCCTAGCCATTAAAACCGCGTCCTTCAACAAATTGCTTTGAAGGGAGTAAGTAGCATTTGAAAAAAAGACAAAAAAGTCCAAAAAACACAAGGGATTGATCTTGAGTGTTACGGAAACAAAGAACACAGCTTGGACAACAAATAAAACAATAGTGATAAAGATATAAATCCACCACAGAAGGATCAATCCATGCAAATGATCAGTGCTTATATGAAGCCAAAATGCCACTTAGCCGACTCAGAGGCTGTCTACAGGACACTCGCTACTTATCCATTTTAGTGAACCAAACTTCAAGAAACATGTGGTCAGTTTTTTGGTTGGACTCCTAAGAAAACAGATGAGTATATTCTTTCTTCCCAAGAAAGTGAGTGCGATCGCATATGCAACTTTGCTATTGATGCGACCTAAAATTGCATCGCATTTCCATTGCAACTCCTTGAATGCGAATGGAGACAAATTCGTTACATTTTGTGACTTTTGTCGCATATTTTCACATTTTCTATCGTAACACAAATGCGAAAGACCCTGAAACCTGATAGAAGACATAAAAAGAAAAAATATAGTGTGAATATACGCTAATACTGTGCAAAAAGAAATCAGTATACATTTAATAGTTGTTAAACCTAGTATACGACACTAGTATATTGGTACAATTACGAAAAATATAAGCTTTCTAATTAGATTAAGATAGGAGATACGGGAAATGGGATCAATTATCTTATTTAAAGTAAAACCTACATTCCATGAAACTTTAATTAGTCGTCTGATTAATGTAATCGATTTAAGCAAACCAGAATCCGAAATGTCCTTCATACCTCTACTAGCTGAGCTTGTTCCTCCAGGATCTGAGCTAGTTTTCTACCATTCATGAAATCTGTAGGAACATTTGTTTCAATGTTCTTATGTTTCCCACCTGTTTTGGATTTGCAACTTGTTTTGGTATTAGGCACAGACTACTCTTCAGGCTTTGGTATGGCATTCTTAATATGTTTATGTAGCCTTTGCACTTTCCTTCTTCTCAATGTCTTTAGGCTTACCATGATACTTTGGGCAATTGTTGGTACAGTGCCCAAATATTTGGTAAACTTCACACTTGGCAGAAGCCTAATTGTACTCAATAGTCACCTCAACAGTATGCTCCTCATCAGTAACCACTTGCAGTAACCTCACTCTTAGCATTCACCTTAACACATATTTTAGCGAAAGCTTTTTTAAGATTATCTTCAGTTGCCTTGTCTACAAATAAAGGTTCCCAACTGCACTGGCAATCTTGGTAATTCCTTTGTGCCCCTTGTGCTCTTGTGGGTAAGCTAGTTGTCCCCACATAGTTTTTTTTTTTGGTTCTTTATTTCCTTTGTAAAGCTCATCGTAAAAAAAAGTGCACTGGGATGTTCTTAATAACCAACCATAAGGGTATATTTTTTTGCTCTGTGATTTTAGCCTCAATAAATGGCCTCCAAGGTCTTATTTGAAAATTTTTACTCGCTATGTGTTGTGGCCCCAAATCAAGAACCCTTTCCCTGTCTTCGTTCAAATCAAACTTGAAAAAATTGGTGCAATTATTTTGAAGGGACAAAACAAAGTTACCCTTTAAACCCCACAACTTGGTCCGAGAATCTTTCACAAATGGGAATGTAAGCCTTATCCCCACAAAATTGCCTACAAGGTAACCCTCAAAACTCATTAATCTCATCAACATATTCTGTTGGGCTGACAAGTGACCACTGCCTTGCCATTAAAGAGTTTAGGTTGTGCCTATTGAACTTCCCAGGCGCCTGATGAATCTGATCCCAATAAGCTTGACCATTGCACTGCTTTCCCCTCACTGGGCATTTTGCTGTTATCCTTACTTTTCTCTTTCCCTTCCAATTTTTTTATCAGTTTGGTTATGCATCTCACTGTTTCACTCCTCCACCTTGCACTTTCCATTCAAACACCTCTTGGTATTTACGTCCTCCATGTCTACAGTGTCATTTTCCTTGTTAGGCTTCTCCTCTAAGGGCTTGTGAAGAACCAGTTCTTTACCTGGGCATATATTCACATAGAGTGTTTAGCAGGGTCCTGGCTCATAATCAGGCATTTGTGTTTACCATGGTTGCCACAATTCTTGAGACACCATTAGCTCTCAAACAACTCACCCTTTTCAATTCAATCCTCATCATTAACAGAATTTGGGTAAGTCTTTTCTCTTTGGCCATGGAAATTCTAAGGGCCTGTTTGGAAACTCTCTAGTATAGGCCAGCCAAGGTCAAACTTGCCTGGCCTATTCCATACTTGGATCAAGTTCATGTTTTACTCTTATTAAGACAGAAAGGAAAAGGAATAATCTTGGAAATGATTACTGGTAAATTCATAAGATAAGCATCTCTGCTAATTGAAATCCAGGATGTTGATAACCTCTTTGGTGGCAGGAAAAAAATTAGGCCTTGAATGGTATCTTCAGAAATTACTTTCTTCCCTCAATTCTTCAATATTAAAAACAATTCATATCTATAAAGAACTATGTTTCTGATGCAACTTGAACAACCCCATCATGTATTTACCAAAAACTGTATAAGCAGTTCAGAAACCCCTCCCCGTTGCATCCTTTTTTACCATATCTGAACACCCCCTAAGGTAGTAGCTCCATTTCAGAGTCGGGTTAAAACACTGTTTGCAGCAAGATAAAAGATTGCACTTTTCGGCAGGGCATTTGATGAGGTTTTTTGGTTCAAGGGAGCATTCGTCCTCACCGTAATTATCTGCCTTCTCTTGCATATCACGGATCTCTGTTGTTTCTGCTTGCCTGGATGGAGGGATGGCGGGAGGGAGCCAAACCAAATGACTACCAATCATGCTCACGGTTTCTAAAATAAATAAAAAATAATTCTGGTCTGAATGGTCTTCCTTCCTCTGAAGATTGATTGCCATCATTTACCTTTCTAATGTCATTTGGATGTAAGGATGAAAACCTTAGAAAGCTTATAAAAAAAGAAAAGAAAAACGTTAGATACCGTAGAAAAATAAATTATTTATTGAGAGCTCGGAATGTCTAGGTGTTTTTACCATTGTACTTCTCTTCGAGCAGGCCAAACTGATTATAATCTCAAACATTCCTCCAATACTTGGATTATGATGACCGCACTAGAAAAAAATATCAAGTGCTTATAATCTTAGCTTGCAGCTAGAAGTTGAACTCTAGTAGAATTATATGCTATCTGTGCCGGAGCAAAAGGGAATTGAGGGATCATAATGCTTTGTGGAGCAGTGTAGGTTCCAAAGATTTTCCTTTAGTCAATTAAATTTGGTTGCATGCATTGCACTATCTTGTTTGACGTGCCTTGTGCTGGCCCATGTTTAGAATGGCCGCGGCATTCATGTTCTTTGGGGACTAGTTTATTCTGCGGTAGTTAGACCATTTGGAGAGAAAAAAACTTGATTTACAAAGGGAAGGCATAAAGGATCCCTCTTATCAACTGGAGCTCTAGTTCTTGGTCTTGTTTGGAGTAAGGTGTAATTAGTTTAAACTTTGGCTAGACGTGAAACATTGATGATGTAACTTTGAAACTTTGTCTTAAGTCTGATGCTGGCACGCAATCTTTGTGTTGGAGGCAGCGATTTCTGGTTCTTTGGATGCTAGTATGCGTCTTTGGATCCTAATTTCATTGTAGTGTTGGTTTCCTTTTTTGTAGACCTTCCTTTTCAATCTTATACGTTTACAATACTAGTGTAGTCGCATGCCGCGATGTGTGTGCGATTCCCCTCTTCACTCATCTTGGGAGCTATCAATATTTTTCGATATGTTTGATGGTAAATCAGATACGTTGAATTGCTTGTAGGTTTGTCGAACCAATGCGTATGCATGGGGCATGTAGTTTCAATTTCTGTATATGGGCCTAAGTCTATTGTTAGTTTTCACGGGGGCCCACTGGTGAGGCCCAAAGGACACTACATTGCATTGATTTGATTCCATTGTTACTTCCTTTGTTATGTGTGTTACTCTGGGACGTTTGATCTTTTCAAAAATATAACAATGCGAAATTACCGCTAAGGGTATAGAGTGTCTCCTATTTAACGCATGAAAGTACAACATTAATCATGTAATATTTGCTGATTTATGAGGGTAGTTGCGGTAACAAAAATATGTGAACGAATTACGGCTCGGGTGAGCCGGCACTGTTGGCTCATCCTAGCCTCTTCTAAAGTAGTAAGATGTAAAACTAGGAAAAACTCTCTAATATTCAACCATGTTTTTTCTTCATTATTTTATTGAAAGCTGCAAAATCTTGTTTTAGGTCATCCATGTGTAAATGATGAGTTAATTTTCGCTTGTTTGCATTCACTTGACTGCTTATCTTTTAAAATTTTCAGCTATATATCTATCTAGAGGTAACCATGAGAGTAAGAGCATGAACAAGATATATGGTTTTGAAGGCGAGGTCAAGTCGAAGCTGAGTGATGCGTTTGTTGAACTCTTCGCCGAAGTATTTTGTTTCTTGCCTTTAGCCCATGTCTTAAACGGCAAGGTGTTTGTAGTTCATGGAGGTCTTTTCAGTGTCGATGGAGTGAAACTATCTGACATTAGAGCAATTGATCGTTTCTGTGAGCCTCCTGAGGAAGGTAATTTCACCTGCTTTTTGTATTGGTTGACCCCTTTTTACAGTTTATTATTTCTGGTCTGCTGTCGACCTCCACTTGTGCACGCTTTAAAAGGGGCATAGGATTCTGAAACTGGCCAGATGAGTTTTAGTTTATCTAGACCGGATCTTTATGCTTCCCTACTTGTATTTAGGGCTAACTTTTTAGTTGCGTATCTAATTAGAGATGGGTTACTTTTGCATTTTGACCTGTTATGACTCATATGATGGCATTATTAATCTATATGCAAATGGGGTGACTGTGATTTTGAGTGTTAACACGGTGACCCAGAATTCCCCAACACTGCGACCATGTACGGATCACATATTCTTATTAGGTGACATATTGTTGGGAAAAAGTATGAAAAATCGTGCTATCCATGGATGTTACTTGTGTTTTTTTCATATTGATGTTTTTGTTTTCATGTTTAACAATATTTACCGTGTTTTCACTGGTTATTAATTTATTGTTCAATATATTGTGCGATTGTGGCAAACTTTTTTGGCTTAAATTGTGTTTCGAGTTAATACAAATATATTGAATAATATATATTAAATTGCAAATTGTCAGGAATATTCTCATATTTTTGCCGTTCTTCGTCGAAATATCAAAATAAAGTTTTCACGTCCCCTTGTCTTATTTTCTGTAGGTTTGATGTGTGAATTGCTATGGAGTGATCCACAGCCTACTCCTGGAAGGGGACCCAGCAAAAGAGGTGTAGGTCTTTCGTTTGGTAAAGATGTCACAAAGAGATTTTTGGAGGATAACAAACTAGGTAGTTCGGAGTTCACTGCTATTCCTGTCACTCTTCCTTATTTATTATCAACGTACTGGCTCTTCAATACCCACCTTGTTTTGACAGATCTATTAGTTCGATCCCATGAAGTAAAGGATGAAGGATACGAAATTGAGCATGATGGCAAACTTATCACTGTATTTTCTGCTCCAAATTACTGTGATCAGGTATGATAATGCTGCTTCTTGTTTTTGAAGTATATGTTTTGCTTATAGTTCTTGTGTGGCCTTAGGATTTGACAATTAGATCGAGTCGTGAATGATGCCCTTGACCTTATTTATATTGAATCATTGTTCGCTAAACCACTTTGAGAAACATATGGAGCTTAAAAGATTCACCAATGCCCTCACGTAATGCTTGGCTACTTAATTTGTTATAGATTTATTCGAACAGTTACAGGAACTGTAGTATCTTTTGATGCCCATTTGAGCAAGGAGACAAAAATTTCCGGGTCTTTATTCTCTTATTTCATTCCTAACGTGTCTACTGCCTTCCTGCTTGATATGTGTAGTATCATGATCATTGTATTCTACTGATCTTAAGCTATCATATCAAAGTGACGGGGCTAATTAGGAAAATAAGCTTATTTAGCTAGATTGGATCTCTTGACCTAAAAGCTCAGGTCCAGTGTAAAGGAAAAGGAGGCAGGCGAAGATAATCTAAGATACATAGTAGTAATGTCTATAAGGGCCGAAGCCTGTAGCTCTTTTATAAACGGCAAAATGAATGAGGGGTGAAAGATTGAAATAGCTAGGAGATCGAAAGCTTTAAGGCCCTCTACTTCCGCTCATGTGAGGTAGGCGTGGTAGACCAACAAAACCTACTAGGCTACTAGGCCGGAGTCTGAGTTAAGGGGCCCCGAAGACATTTTATTCTTGAGGTGTACGAGATGAAATTCTCATATAAAGTTCTCAATGGGGGGAACCCTTGGTTTACCTATCTCAATAATGTATATGACTGGTTCGAAGAGCATCTCGATATTCATGCGATTGCAGATGATATTACTAGTAAATATGTTGACCGTATTGAGAGTCATAAAACAATAGCAAAGAATTTGGTTCTAGCGGCCCTAAAGTTTTTGACCTTGAAGCGTTACGAAGTGGCATGTGCTAGAGAGAAACCAAATCCCTTTGGTTTCGTAGTGGTGATGTCTACAAGAACTATTCTTTTCCGGGCCTAGCCTTTCCCTAATAGTCACGTGTGCAGCTGGCATATAGAAAGAACAGTCCTAAAGATCGAAAAAGCTAGGGAAAGAAGAGACCTATATTTTTTTGAGTTGTCTTGAGGCCATACACGAAGCGTCAACAAAGTGGCATGTGGTAGAGAGAAACCAAATAATTTGGTTTCGTAGTGGTAAAGTCTATAGGAGCTATTTATTTATTTATAGAGCTTCGTGTCTGGGGTCGAAAAAGCTATTGAAAAAGTTTGGTGCTTACCATCATGTTTGTGGACCTTATTCTTATATTATTGTTTGAGGAGGATGAGGTTTGGTTTAGTATGGAGGAAATGGGTTTCGAGGTGTATAACTTTGTCTCATTTTCCGGTCCTTCTAAAAGATTTTTCTGCTTGCTTGTTTGTAAGTTCTTGAGGACTTGTTGCAGGGTGATCCCTTATGTTCATTTCTATTCATTGTGGTGGTACAAGCTCTTAGTAGATTGACCAAATACTTTAATCTTCTTCATCTATTCAGAAATCTAAATAAAGCACCATAGCTTACTATTTTTCTGTCTGAGGGTAGCATTTTACCCTTGGACTATCTTAAAATGCTAATCTGCGCCCGCTCTTTTATTTTAAGATTATATGTGACTTTTGCCTTATTAAGTTATTGAAACTGGTCGTGTCCATGTAATAGGAGTTATAGATGGTTCTTTGACCCATGGTTGGGTCCATTTCATGTAATATTTGCGGGTATCTTTTGTTGGAAGAATTAATTGCAAAGGTATTTGGCATCGTGCTATGTGGAATCTGCTATTGGTGGCCTTTGGTAGGAAAATGAAACTTTGATGGGAAAGAATATCCACTCGTGACATTGTGGTCTCCGTCAAAGGCTCCAGTTCCTTCAAGTCTCGTGTCTCGTTGGAAGGAAACTATAGTGTTAGCTGTTTGGTTTCTACTTACTCGGTTTTTCTTGTCTATATTGATTCTCTTATATTTTATTTCTTTACATTAATAAGATCTTTATGTTCGCTAAAAAGTTGGGAGATTAAGCTCAAGTTGCAATTATGAAAGAGGAAGTTGTTTTTAGGGAGTCAGTTCATGTTGCTTAAGAATATTCTCTCTAATATGCCCGCTTACTTCTTGTCACCGTTTCCTATTCTGGCCTCAATCGCTAATATGCTCGAAAAAATTGGTAGGAGTCTTTTGGAAGACTTAGACGAGGCATACAAAGCTAAACAACGAGTCTGTGTTCACAGGGGTTGGTATGCTTTAAGGATGACAGGTTTGAATTGTATTTATTTAGGGACTAAATTGATAGCTTTTAGAAAAGACAGAATTATTAAAATGGTGCTTCAGAAGGGGAAAGATATCAAAACTTATCATCAATATGCCTAAAGTTCTAATATGGAATTTTAGGGGGCTCAATAGGATCCAAATGCAGAGGGACGTTAATACTAATATAAAAGCTCTAGGTATATCAATGGTGGGGCTTACTGAAACTAAGGTTAGTCAGTTCAATTTTGATAAAGTTTAAAGGATAATTACTGCTAATTGGGGTAGTTCTAATAACTTGAAGCATGCTCCAAATGGTACAATAATTTTTCTATAGGATCCAAAAGTTTATGAAGTGGAGATTCTTGTTAAGCCCAAGCAAATTTTCCGTACATAAGTTACAAACAAAGCCTGCAACAGCAGCTTTATATGTCTTTTTGTTTATCCTTCAAATAACTCGATGGAAAGAACTTCGCTGTGGGATATGCTGAATCAACTAGTTGGAAAGCCCTGGTTTATCTCAGCGATTTCAACTCTATGGCTTATACAGAGGAGAAGATTAGGGCAGATAGACTACATGATAGTGAACTCTTACCTCTCAGAAATTGCACGAGTCAATTGAACCTTACCAAATCTTAAATGGACTGGAATGATGCATACATGGACTAACTATAAAGGGCCTAAAACCAGATTTTTTTCAAAGTTAGACAGAACTTTAACAAATGATCTCTGGTTAGTGTTTTTCCTCTATCTGAAGTATTTTTTCAAAACTTTGGCATCTCAGACCATGCACCTATGTGTCAATGCCAATGGTGAATGATCAAAGGAGAAAAAAAGCTCCTTTCAGGTTCACTAATGCTTGGTCACTCCTTCCCAATTTCCTAAATTTTGTTAGTGAAGTCTGGAAGCAACCCATGGGTAATGGTGCAAAAGCTGAAAGTTCTTGGAGACTCCTTGAAGATATGGAAGAGGGATATCTTTGGAGAAACAAAGAAGATAATTGAAATGGCTAGAAAGAATCTGGAAGAAGTACAAATTACTATTGAAAACAATGGTGATTTTAGTGAAGACCTGATGAAAAAGGAAAAGGAACATAAAGAGGTACTAGACAAGCTTTTTTCCCCCTACTTGTTCACAGTAGCCATGCAACCTCCCACTTAGGTATCAAACGAGGCTGCTGCTTCAGGAGGATTGGAAGTGTTTCCTAGATGCAAGAATCTTCTTGTTTCTCATCTAATATTTGCAGATGATTTGCTCATTTGCCTCAAAGCTAATGATCCAATTGTTGAAATTGTATGTAAGTTCTCCAAAAGTTTGCTTGGATATCTGGTTCTGAAGGTAAACAATTCAAAACGTTCAATCTTTTTCACTAAATCTACTCCATTAGAGAGACGAGAAAGCATAATCACCACTTTTCAATTTAAAGTGGGAAAAACTTATAGTAAAGTATTTGGGACTGCCTCTTCTAGCTTTTAAATTGTTAGAGAAAGATTGTCCTCCACAGAATGATAAAATTCAAATGAGATTACTAAACTGGAAGCATAAATTTCTTTGATAAGAGGCAGGTTAGAGTTGAAAGATTTTCTTTGTTCTGGTTCAGTTGATACCCAAGTTATCTCAAGTGTTGCTTGGAAAGAAGTCTGTTTGCTAATAGAGAGGCTCGATTGGGGATCAAAAGTCTCTAATTTTTTTTTGCAAGGCAAGCTGGGGGTTGAAAGCAGACCCCCCCTGCTATATTAACAGACTTTAAGAATGTACAGGGTGGGGAGGTGGAACCTACAGGCAGGCTCCTCCTAAAAAAATGAGAAAAGAATAAAGACAACAAATAAGAAAAGTACTACAAGGGATGATGAAAACTAGTCTCTTATGAACAAAACTCCTTTAGCATCATCATCCATCTTCATCCTAACTTCAGGAGGAAGGTTAGTGTCATTGAAGGTAACCACTCCCATTGCAGTTGCACTCTTAGCTAGAGCATAAGCACTCTGGTTTTGTTCTTTGTGATTGTGTTACATCTCAAACCACTCCAGCCTTCCCAACATACTCTATCTTTTTCACCAGAATTTTGCACCTCCATGGGGGTTTAGTGCCCATCTTAATGTAGTCCACAACACTGTGGAGTCTGATTGAACAGTTACTTTGGCCCCACCTAGCTCCATCACCATTTCTAGCCTCTTGAGCATGTCATTCAAAATGTGATAACTAGCAGAGACAGCCTTTTCTTTTTCTGCAAAAGCAGCAGAAAGCTCACCTCTCCCATATCTAATTAGCCCCCCAAAACTTTCTTGAACACCAGTAGATCCAACACAATTTAGCACTAAAACAGCAGAAAGTCTCTAATTCCATTATCACCAGAACAGTGTGGAATCTTATTAATGGAAAGAATAACCTTTTGGCAAAGTGAATTAATGAGAAATATCTTAAAGATTGTACTTTCCGGACTATGAAGATACCAGAGGACTGCTCATGGGGACAAAAATCAATGCTAAAAGGATGTACTTTGTCTTAAATAACTGTTAGTACGTTGTGGGAAATGTAGAGAAAATTCCTTTTTCACATGATCCTTGGCTAACTAGTGGAATCCTTAATATGAGATTCAACCACTCAAATATAATACTCTTGGCATCGAAAATGAAGAAAAGCTTTGCAAAATCATTGGTGAAGATTGCTCGATCATTCCATCAGGGAGAAGAAATAGAGCAGATATGGAATGAAGTGCAGAACTTTGAATGTCCCTCAACTAGCCATGCAGACTTAATCATCCGGAAACCTACTAGTAATAGGAAATTTTCTACAAAATCTGCTTGGAAAGAATTAAGTTACAGGAAAGATGAAGTGGACTGGCACAAAACTGTATGGAGTAAAACTTATATACCTAGACAAGCCTTTATTGTTTTGTTGGCGGTGAGAAACAGGTTGAAAACAAGGTATTTGTTCAGATTGAAGTAGTTAATGCATCTTATTGCTCTCTATGTGATGCAATGAAAGAGAACAGGTCTCACATTTATTTTGAGTGTCCTTTCTCCAACTTCATATGGACTAATATACTCAACAGTCTGGGGATTCCTAGAAATGCAAGGAAGAGGGATAAATAATTCAGATGGTTAGTTAGTGTGGCTTCCCCTGATCTGGCCATAAAAAATCTGCTACATATGGCTTTCACTCCATTAATATACTATGTTGGGCAAGAAAGTATCAGCAAGCACTTTAAGCAGATAGCAAGCGCAAAAGAGGCAGTTTTACTAAATATCAAGAATGTTGTTAAGAAATATCAAGCCTCTTGACTTTAAAATGTCAAAATCTACAACTAACACTAGGATGTTGACTGATTGGGGCATTACTCCAAGAGTAGAAATACCAAAACAAGCCAGAGATGCACAATGGAAACACAGAGCAAAACACTCTAGAATACTTGATATTGCAAGTAGGGGTGTATGGAGGCATGCTAAGAATTCGAAATGATATTCCTGTTTTTGCATACATAAAAAGGCCTTTGTCTCAGAACAACGTATGATTTTCTCTACTATCGTAGAAGGTATGAACCTTGCTTTATGTTTGAGGTTCCTGATATGGAGGTATATACAGAATCACAACATGCCTCAGGAGGGGCTGTTCTTGAGAATCTTCTTCCTATTAGCTTGTTTAGATGGCTGTTCATGATCAATGCCAATGCCTTTTTATGGAGGATGATTTTGTTAAGGGTTTATTGATATTGATGTTTAAGGGTGGTTTTATTTTGGATATGCTGATAAATTGGGATGTGGGGCTGGTTCTCTTCCTACTTATTTGGGTTAACTTCTTAGAGAAGAGAGCAACTGTTAATTGGAAATAACTGCCTAAAGGTGGGTAGTGGCGATAAGATCCATTCATGGACAGGTTATATGCAGCGGAGACTTTTCGTGCATTTATTATTTGTATCAGCTGAAACAAAGAAAGTTCATTGAGTTCGTGGATAGGTTAGACCAGCATGTTTGGTATAATGCAACAAAACAAGAATTAATGGATAATTTGAATTCTATGTAGACATTTCCTATATGGTCCATTTGTATGATTGTTTGTTTCTCTTTTTGGGATCCTTCAGTATTTTATCTAGCTGTTTAGTTATCACGACTACTCTTACTTCTGCAATTCTTTGACGTCCTGCTCCATTGTCTAGAATGCTAAAGATCCTAGAATAGAAGTTAATCAATCTGTAATTCGCTCTGGTTTTTTGCTGCAGATGGGTAACAAAGGTGCATTCATACGGTTCCGAGCCCCTGATATGAAACCAAACATTGTTACCTTTTCCGCAGTTGTGAGTATCTATCACTCTATTTAAAGATTGTAATTCTCTGCAGAACTATACTATTCTTACTACTGATTTTTTTTTTGTTTACTTCGGCTTGCTAATTCATACTGCTTATTAATTTGTTCATTCTATTTTCTTATTGCAGCCACACCCAGATGTGAAGCCAATGGCATATGCAAACAACTTCCTCCAGATGTTCAATTAATTTATCCATCTCATCGTAGATGGTGGTGATACCTACAAAGTCCAACTTGATTAGAGGCCTATGAAGAAATTTCTTGTATGTCGATAGATTATAGCTGTTTGTTCCGCATGTTTAAAGATAAATTAATCTCCCGTAGCTAAGATTATTTTCAATAGTTGCATCTCTCCTTTTTAGCAGTTTTTCTTTTCTTTTCGGAGCTTGGATTTAGCTCGGAGAGAAGCCTTGTAAAATGTATGACATTTCTATTTTCCTTTTTAGTTTTAATATATTTATTTATCCATTTTTATTTAGAATGGTACCTTGTGCATGCAAATATTTATCTGTTTGGAGTTTTTTTATGGGATGCAAACCTCCATTTTATGAGTTTATTTTTTTTACTCTACATGTTTTGAGAGCAAAATAATTTGTTTGTGCCATGATCTTTGGAGCATCTCAAAAGTGTGAGGCTTGCTCTGTTTTCTATTTGAATAGACTTTGGGTCTGTTCGAATAGAACAAATAAACTTTGGGCTTATTCAAATAGAATCACCCCGAACCTTGATAGTTTGAATAAACTTTTTTTTGTTCGAATAAAATGGGTCTGTTCTAATAGACATCGGTAAAACTCAGTTTTGAGATTAGTTTGGAATCCTTGACTTGCCTCGAGATCTGAGCGATTGTAAATAGTTCTTTAACTATATAAGGGGAACTTAGGTTTCTTTTGAAGCAATCTTTGGTGAGAGAAACCTCTAATTGCTTTGCTTTGAGTGATTGTAATCTTGGATTTTAAATAAACTCTCTCTTGGATGTAGGCAATTGCCGAACCATTATTTGGAGGGTGACGAGAGAGAATACTTTCTTGTATCCAGTTAAATCCCATGTAAAAAAGTGAACTCTATAAATATGTTGGTCTCTTGCATGGCTGATTTGGGTTCATAATTGATCACCATTTTGTCTGACTAATTCCGGAGTGTCACATGAGATCCCTGCAGACACCTGCAGAGTAAGTCGGGATTTAACGTGAATTGAGCTCAATGCTGCTTCTTGATTCATAATCTGAACTGACAACCTGTGAAATGTTTTTAGTTTTTGGTTACCAAAGTTATGTTTGTGCTAACAGGGTTTAATAAAACACACGAGCACTGTATATATTTTCCCACTAGCGGCCACAAATAAACATGGTTATCAAGCTGCCACTGACGATGAGATATACACCAAGCAATCTAATCCTCCCAGTTTGTAGAAACATACCTCAAATCCTTTCCACAAAAATGAGATACACACCAAGCAATCCGATCCTCCCAGTTTGTAGCTCTAGAGTTGTACTCCAGTTTAGCCAATAACCCACACCAAACAAATTGAGAAAACTGGCACTCAAAGAATAAGTGTTCTTCAGATTCATTTCCCCTAGAGCATATGACACACTTAGAGCTTGTCATTGTACCCTATTTTAACAACTTGTCCCGAGTTTTCAAAGCCTTCTTAAAAGCCAGCCAGCTAATAAAGCAATTTCTCTGAATAGCTCCATTGAGCCAAACCAGACTGCACTAATCTTTCTCAGGGTTCTCATGCCTAATGAAATTGTAAGTGTCTTTCAAGGTGTATGTGCCATGTGGGTTAGCTGTCCACACTAAATCATCATCCAATCCTTGGTTAATATTCACATCAGACAGAAGATTAGAGGCCTCAGGAACCAGTATACTCATCTGCTCAGGCACTGCCCACTCACCATTAACAATAAGATTGTTGACTGTTGCATTTCTGTTACAGTGTTGTAAGTCAGACCATTGGGGAACCTGTCCATGAGAACCCTTCGTGGATGCCATGGAATCCTCCAGACGCTGATACTATGACCATTACCAACTGTACAAAGGCCAAGTTCTTCAGCTTGACTTCTAGCCTGCAGAGTTTTCCTCCACCCCCAACTAGAGTTATTGCTAACAGGCATATGCCTAAATTTGTTGTTCTCAGAACATCTCCTAAAGTGCCTTACTACCTTGGAATCTAAGGTGTCACATAGGATTTTCGACCTCCAACAGTGCCTCACTGACTTGGATTTGAGTCTCAAAAAATAATATTGTGTCTTGGAATCCAAGACTCAACCTTGCTTTTTTACGTCACGATTGGACGCCCAACACTTGAGCGCCCGTTTGAATTCAAATCGGGCGTCCAACACAAAAAATCCACGTCACTGTTGGAGGAAATAGAGCCTCACTGACTAGGATTTTTTTTCAACCAAGTCACTGAGGCACTTTAGGAGATGCTCTTAATGAGGTAGTTTTTACCCACTGGACCAAATACACTCTCTATCATTAATAATGGCCCAAATGTGTCTCATTGCAGCTGCTTTAATGTTATTTATCATGTTCCGGATGGCAACCCACCTTCACCAAAAAAAAGGTGACATATATCATTCAAGTTGACGTTTGGGGTTTTACAATCAAAATCAGTCCCACTCCACAAGAAATTCCTACAAATACTTTCAACCTCATGAAAAGACCTTTGAGGCAAGGTGAAGCAAGAAAGCCAGTGAACACTCATATTATATAACATATGCTTAACTAGAGTGAGTTTACGAGCATAAGAAAGGAATCTGTTGTTTGACTCGGGTATGAAGACTTGACTTGTGGAGCAAGTTTAGTGTTTGACTTTAGGTAGGAGTTTTAGAGTTACTATAACCTAGTTAAACTTGGAATAGTAATTTCTTAATTATAGTTCATACTTATAGTAGGTTTCTAATTAAAGTTTCTACTTTTCCTATTACTTGTTGGACAAGTTTTTCATGTAATCCTATTTTCTATAAATAAGAGAGAACTCTAGGGGGAGTTAAGGTTTGAGAGAGAGAGAGAGCTTTTGTGGGAGATTAAGAGAGAGATCTCTAATTTTTTTTGTAATTTCTTCAAGATTATTGAAATCATCATCTTTGCCCGTGGTTTTGAACTCCTCTTTTCGGGTTTTCCACAGTAAATCTCGTGTGCTATTTATTTACTTTCTTTCTACATTTACTTATTTTTTGTTCTTCGTTTATATCTCTAAGATAGATCGTCCTCCTACCACAGCTTCTACAGAAGAATCTTCCTTTCCAAGACTGGATTCTATAATTAATGTTTGAGATTAATGGCAAATAGTCATTATATTTCAGTCTAGTATAAATAAGGGGAAGCCCCAAGTACCTCACATAGAGCTGACCTTGAATAAACCCCAAGGTAGCTAGAACTAATCTGAGCAGCGTCAACATCACTCATTCTAGTACAAAAAATAATGCTCTTGTTAACATTGACTTCCAATCCTGAGAGCTCTTTGAAGCTTGTAAGAGCTTCCTTGACATCATGAGTAGAAGAGATAGACTCATCCATGAAAGCAAGGAGATCATCAACAAAGCATAAGTGAGTAATAAGGGGGCCTGGACACTTAGGGTGGAGAATAAGCTCTCCTATAGTAACTTTATGCTTCATAATTTGAGTTAGGGATTCCATCACAATCATAAAAAGATAAGGAAACATGGGATCCCCTTGTCTAATCCTTCTCTTGCCTTTGAAGAAGCCATATAAGGACCCATTCATGGATATGGAGTAGCTAGAAATTGAATTAACTCTATGAACTTCCTAGGAAAACTGAATCTCTGCAGCAAATAGAAGATAGCCTCCCAATTCACCATGCCATAAGCTTTCTTGAGACCAATCTTGACAGTGTATCTACTATGACCCTCCTCTCTATGGCAGTGCTTCACAAGCTCATAAGAAACCATAATATTATCCTGAATGTACCTTCCTTGAATGAAAGCAAATTGATTATTGACTTATGAGACTTTGAGCATCTACTTTAAGCCTGCTGGTGATTATCTTGGTGATGTATTTATAGATCAGGATTATCCTAAATATTGGAGATCCCCCTTTTCTATACACCCCCAATAAAAGGAAACTACCAAGATTTATTCTAATATAGATTATTCTCTAGAATAAAATAAAGTTAACTAATAAATTAAACTACTTCAAGATCGGTCACGTAGGAAAGTACATAAGTCGTGGTCGTGATGACCCACGACCTATCAACTCTCTCCCTCTTAGAAGAATTTGACCACAAATTTAGGGAGGAGGAAGATCAATAGCTGGAACCTTTACATCACCGTAGTTTTCCCTCAATAGTTGCTCGAGGGCCTCATCGATATGATCATGAGGATGTTGTGACAAAAGTGCCATGGGTTTCCTAGGATTGGGGCATTCTCTTCTCATATGACCCATATTATCGTAATTGTAATATATCGCTGAATTTGTCATCCCTGTGGTTTTCAGAGTTATAGTGGTTGATGTCGTAGTTGTCGTTGCAGGAGAAGTAAAAACATAATATGTTACTGGTTTGAGTTTTGTTTCCGCTCGGTTGGCTATCTCAACTGCTTCAGCAATGAAATATACGTTGACCATAGTAAGCTCATCTTGAATCTTTTTAGATATACCGGTTTTGAACCGGCTAACCTTTTGTGCCTCTGTCTCAAATGTAGTAACTCTGGAGAAGAGAAGGTAAAATTCATTGGTATATTCATCTACGTACCGCCTTCAGCTTTTGTCGCAAACCTTGGAGTTTTGTAAAGTTATCCTCTTCATAAGAAGTCGGGATAAACCTATGTACCAGTTCTTGCCTCGTCGAATCAGTAATGTATGCATACCCTACATCTTCTGTAAACTATCCCACCAATTTAATGCATAATAAGTTAATTTGGTCTCAATCAAAACAATTGTTTTGGGATCCCCATAACGTTAATATGCTAAAATCTTGTCAAACCGGTTAAGCCAATCCATAAAGCGTCAGCGTCGACCTTACCATCAAACTATGGAATGTTAAGCATCACCTCTTGTCCTACAGTCCGTAATGCACAAACCAATGTGTTAGTGATTTGATCGCCCTGGTTTTGTGTTTGAAAACGACGACTCCCAATTTCTAACTCACTGTAAAATCCATCGTTGCGGGTTTGTGGTACAAAATTATTGGGTTGCATACCACGACCCTTCCCTCACCTATCAAAAGGCGGTACATACTTGTATGCTACCCTCTATTTTACCCTCCATGTTTTCCATTGTCGCCCCAATAATTTTCATCTTGAACTGGTTGGCTAATTAGCAGCGTAACCCCGTATGACTCAGATTACCATTGTATTATTGTGTAAAGCCAAAGTTCTATTACTATTGGTGAAACCCTAAATGCGAGCCTCCTAAAAATTGCTGACGAGTTTGTAGAATTTTTGGTACGAATAGTGGGATTGTTTATCATGGAGTGGTTGAAGTTTTTAGGGGAATTGGTATAATATTGCTCATCATTGGGGCTGTTCCCTGTGCTTGGGTAATGGCAGGAGGTCCGGTTGTGAGGGTTACGATCATGGTGGGAGTGGATGTGGTTGTTGCTACAACTGGTGGTAGAGGAATATGGGTTATAGTGGGATGGGCCCTTCCATTTGAATTCAAATTTGTGGTATGGCCCAAGCTTAAGCTAGGGAAAGTACTCACATGCTCCTCGTGTGATGTACTTACAACTTGTATCCCCGTGCCAAGATATGTACCCTGCATGCCATGCATACCTTGAGGCAAGCCATATATATTTGTGCCCTGCACAGTATCATGTACTCATTGCCTCATGCCTTCAATGCCCTACCCCGTGCTACTATGATGTGCGCCAGAGCGCGTGTCTTGAACGTAGTGTAAAATTGATTCTTATCTGATTCCCCTCCCGAGCCCTAGATGATGCTGGTCAACCAATCTCAATGTGTTGACCTCCTTCGATCACAAAATTATGTCCATTGATTCCCCTAGTGGTTACGACCACTCCGTTGGTCGAATTTTGTGTTTGAATCGTAATTTCTCTCTCGCGTGTTGTCGACGATTTTGGCCGATTCCTCTCATCAAACAGAACTGACATAACATTGGTAACGCTCCCTAAAATTTCAGGCTTGTCAACTACCTCTATGGTGTTGTTACTGCGGCCAAACAGTGGCAAGTTTTGGTTTCGCACTCGTCGTTTCTCGAGCCCCTCCTCGTCTAGGGAGTCGGCAAACTTATTGATGCTTTCGACATCAATACTGAGTTTAACGAAGGGGTTGTTGAATCTGAATCCCCTACCTTCATTTTCGTTATCCGAGTCGTTGTTTGTTTCCCTCACACTAGAAAAACCTTTGTTTGTATCATGCCCTACAATTTAAAGTGAAGTTGGATTTAAGGGATCAACACCTCTCTTCTGTGTATTCCGCATAAATCCTCCCAATGGGATTCCTCGACATTGCCCCGTTGTTACATTACCTAAGTCTTTCGGCTCGGCATCACTACGCTTTTCGTCAACGATAGGGCTTTTATTGCTGAGATTCACCAAAAAAACCATCATGGCATCCAACTTGCTCTCTAAATTCGTGATTCATTTTCCCTATGATAGCCTTTTCACATTCTTTCCCATCTCGTATCGAAAAGAAAAAGAAAATCTCAGATCTTTCACTCGCTCTGATGCCAAGTTGTTATAAACTACCTATGCGAAAGCGATTCTCAAACATAAATAATAAATAATCTCTTTATTCATTAAAAACTACGATTGCAAGTTCTCCATCTCTCTATTTAGGGTTCTTTTTTCTCTTAAAACTCAACACTGCTAACTTTTTCCTAAGATTCTCCTAAATATAGGAGATTCCCACCTTTTCTCTACACCCCCAATAAATAGGAAATTACCAAGATTTATCATAATCTAGATTATTCTCTAGAATAAAATAAAATAAACTAATAAAGAAAACTACTTAAAGATCGGTCACGTAGGTATGCACATAGGCCGTGGTCGCAACGACCCACGACGTATCAAAAACATACTTCCATATTCCCCCATTTTGGTTCTCTGTCTCTGAATGGTTGTTCTAAATTCACTACTTTATTTTGTTAGATCTCACTATACTTAGTAAAGAGGTGTAACCCTACAAAAACTTTGCTCATTCTATATTTTGGTTAAAAAGATTTTTTAAGTTTTCAACGCCAGGAACTAGCATTGATGGAAAAAATGAAAAAAAGTTCGAAGAAAAAAAACTTTCGAGTTCCCAAAACTAGGGCCTAGCGTTGATGGGTAATATTAAAAGTTGTTGGCCATGCATTTCTATAACATACAAAACGTTAGGGTCCTAGCGTTGATGGAAAAAAAATGGGAAAAAAAAACATTAAAAAAAATAAATTCATAAGTTTCCAAAGCTAAGGGCCTAACGTTGATGGGCAATATTAAAAGTTACGGGCCCAACGCTTCTGTAATATATACGCTATGGGGCTTTGTAGGGACCTGTCCCTCGACCTACTCTAAACATGAGCTGATTATAGGGACACATCCCTCGACCTATTCCAAACTCGAACTACCTCAATACTAGACTTACGCATTATACACATGACATATACAATCAACAATGACACTTGGACCACGAACTAATAAAGAACGTGGATCGACCACTACAAAAAATATGAACAAATTAAAGACACCAGTCTCCCACAAACTAGAAGTTACACATTCAACTACCATCTGCCCCATTTTTAGGGGAACGTACCTCTACACGATATCGAATTGAGAGTAAGGTCTATAAAAATGATGAGTTTCAGAGGAGAAAAAACCAAGAATTTTAGATTACAAGATCTAGATTTTCTAACTCAAGAGATCAAAACTTGTAATCAAATATCACCCTCAAGCAATTAATTTACAGTTACTAAATCATCAAATAGAGGTCGTGGTTTTTAACCATTCAAAGGTTTCCACGCTAATCACCTGTGTCAGTCTTTTATACTAATTCTTGTCACAGGTACATTTAGTGTAAGAGCTAATTTTGAGATATTTTGAGTTATTACAAAATTTGGCTATTACATTTGGCGCCATCTTTAGGAAAGAAGACATTTTACACGATATCGTAAGGCATATATTTACTCAACTATCCATTTCCAATCATGGTCACTTCCAAGCGATCAGCAGCAGAAGGCCAACTTGATCTTTCAGCTAAGCTAGATCAACTCGCAGAACTACAAGCAAACCTTCACGCTGAAATAAAGAAACGTAATGAGCTTGAGCGTCAATTAGTCCTTGACCGTGACCTCCACAAACAAGAAATTATAGATGAGCGTCAAGATCGTCAAATAACATTTAAACGACATGATGAATAGATGACGATAATACAGACGACATTACAAGATTTGTAGGATACTTAACAAGCTCCCCTTGACAGAGATCGTGTTCAGATTCTAGCGAACTATAAAGTTTATGCACGAGAAAGATTAGAACCTCGAGGAGCAATTAGCAAAGCCATTTCCAGAGGTCTTTTTAATGAACCACAAACTTTAATTTATTTGGGAAGAGAAGATCAATCTGCAATCAGGAGAGGTCCCCGACTTTCCAAGTGTCAAGAGGAGGAATAACGACCTCGACATAGGATATTAGTACGTGAACCCTTGAGTGAGGGCACCGATACTCATAATCCCCGACCAGCTTACCAAGTCACTCAAGCACCACGTCAGTACATCATACAAGAACACATGGATCAACGTATTAAGGATTTGATTGAAGCTTAAGCTCTAGGCAATAAGGATGATTTCATCAAGTTACCAGGTAGTCTGATTGCCAAAGAGCTATTTCATATAGAAGTACCACCAGGTTTACATACTCCCAAGATACGTAAATACAAAGGCACTGATATGAAGGAACACATTTAACGATTCCGTGATTTACTGGGATTGTATTTTAATCTAAACTATATTCTATGTCGTCTGTTCGCCACAAGTCTACAAGGAGAACCACTACGGTGGTTCCATTCTTTACTTGAAGAGTCCATTCTCACATTTGACCAACTACAAAAGATATTCGTCAAGACATATGCTCACAATAAAGATAAGGAAAATAATTTATACTTTCTTATTAGTCTCAAACAATCTCAAGGAGTGATGCTCGAGGTCTTTGGCAAAGAAAATTTTGGAGCTCACACGCAAAGTTGATAATCTTGATAAAAAAATAGCCGTTTCTACATTTACAAATGCATTACAGATCGATTACAAAGAAAATGAGTATCTCTTCTTAAACAAACCCTCGACCTTGGAATACATGATTACAAAGGTCAATGGGTATGTCAACCAGGAAATGATGGTGACCGAAAGGCATAAATCTACTAAATTTGTTCTAACCACGAAAGGTCAAAATATAGAGCTCAACAGTGAACCAAAGGAGGATCAGGGTAAGCAAAAGCGTGTCAAAGCAAACACCAGCAAATCTTGGAAAGATAATTTATTACCCAAGCCAGTCCTCCCCAAGATGAATGTCCAGATCTCATTAATTTTTCCCGTGCTAGCAAAAGATAAGTTCTATAGTACATCTCAACCGCTGGAACCAATTAAAGGCAAACTATACTGCATGTATCACAAGGTAAATCATCATGAAATTGACAACTGTTATGATTTACAGAGGTTGCTGGAATATATTTTCAAAGTTGGGAGAATGCACGAGTACATTGTCGACCTGGAAGGATACAAAAATAGAAGCTACAAGATGTAGGTCAAAGTAGTTCAAGTCGAAGATCAAGCCGAAGAAAAGAACTTGTACCATATGTATCACAACAACATGATCGAGATCCATCAAATCAACAACTCTACCAGATTCAAACGATGGAGGTTAACGGAATGCTGCAATCACACCGCTCAAGATAAAGAAGCTAAGCTCCTTCCAGAATCAAACAATCAATGACTTAGGATTTTATTCGAGGATTACGATATCAGTCACGTCAAGTTTCCTCATCATGATGCTCTGGTTATCATGCTGAAGATGAAGAAGTTTGTAATGCATAATGATTAAGACTGGTTGCGGTATCAAAATTCTTTTTCAAAGTACAATCGAACAAATGAGATTGGCCGATCAAGTTATTTCAAGTAACATCGATATCAGTAGCTTCAATGGCTCTAAGGAAGAATGAGTAGGAAAGATCATCCTACCCATTACTGTTGGACCTACCACAATCAACGTCATATTCTACATCATTAATGCCATATCTCGTTACTTAGGGATTATGGGCCACTGCTGGATTCACAACATGGAAGTAATCACTTCCAGATACCATTAAGTACTTCATTTCAAGTACAATATCGACATCCATGAAATCAAAGGCAGTCAAAATCTTTCACGAGCTTATAAAAATGCCGTATTTTCCATTCTTGACACATTCAACAGATTTGCTGTATAACAAATACAGAATGTTGGTCACACCGATGATTAACCTTCTACAGAAGAACCTACAGAGTATATAGACATTGATGAACCTAACAGGGGTACTTATATTGGTACCAAGCTAGTCCAGCACGAAAAGGAGGCCCTCATTCTCTTCTTACAAATGAATAGAGACGTCTTCGCTTAAAATTTTGACAAAATGCCAGGACTTGACCCAACCAAGGCATATCACAGATTGAGCATCAACAACAATGCCACGGTAGTCAAATAGAAATAGAGAAGACTATCACCTCATCTTCGAGATGAAGTTAATTGTGAAATTGATAAATTGATCAAAGTCAGTTTTATTCGAGAAGCTAAGTACCCAGATTGGATCTCCAACATCGTTGCAGTTCCAAAGAAGAATGAAAAAGTCCAAATTTACCTATATTTCACAGATCTCAACAAATGCACTCCAAAGGACAATTTTTCTCTTCCAATCATTAATCAAATTCTCGATTCAACGATAGGCCATGAACTTTTATCTATGATGAATACAACTTTCAGATACAATTAGATACCACTTTTCGATGAGGATCAGGAAAATACTACTTTCATCACTGAAAGAGGGCTCTACTGTTACAGAGTCATGCCTTTCATACTAAAGAATGCCAGAGCAACTTATCAAAGGTTAATGACGACAATGTTCAAAGCACACTTGGGGAAAATTGTTAAAGTATACATCGATGATCTATTCTGCAAGAGCTTACAATCAAAGGACCATATCACCGATCTCGCTACTGTCTTCCACATTTTATGCTCATGCAGAATGTGGCTCCACCCTGATAATTATTAATTCGGCGTGTACTTAGGAAAATTCCCAGGACATCTCATTAGCAATAAGGGGATTGAAGCTGACCCTGATCAAATTTGAGCTCTCCTCAACATGCCCTATCTGAAAACAAAGAAAGACTTTCAAAAGCTCGCTGACAAGATCGTTGCTATCAATCGATTCATTTCTAAGTCTTCAGATCGGTGCCGGTAGCTATTCTTATTACTTTGAGGATGTACCAAACAAGGAAATGTTCAGCCCAACGAAGAGATTCGGTGGACAGATGAATGTGAAACAACTTTTCATGAACTCAAAACCTATTTGGGGATGTCTCCCATCATGAACACCCTGATAGATAATGGGAAACTGATCATCTATCTCGCAGTTACAAAAAATTCTATTAGCTCAGTCCTTATTCGACTTGAGGGAAAGGTCGACAAACTAGTATACTTCATCAGTAAAACTCTCACTCCAGTAGAAATGAGGTATTCCAAGATCTAGCGACTCCTCCTAACTCTCGTTTACACTTCACAAAAACTTAAACACTACTTCCAAGCTCATTCTGTCAAGGTTATGACAAACTAACCACTCTGGGAAGTTTTATCTAAGAAAGAAAAGTCATAAAGAGTGCAACAATGGTCCGTCAGTTTGGGAGAACATGATATCAAGTTCGAACAACACCATTCTAAAAAAGGTCAAGCAATTGTTAATTTTCTAGCAGATTTTCCTATTAAAGGTTCAAATTGGGAGGAGCACGACCCTGACGTCATAGAAGAAATGCCAAAAAAATCTACCTACCAAACCATTTAACGAACGAGCTGAATGGATTATAAGAAAAGGATGGAGATTTCTTACAAATGGCTTAGCAGAACCTGCAGGGTCAGGAATTGGAATCGTACTGATTACCCATCAAATGTCAGGATCAAGAAATTAATCCACTTTTAAATAATGTCACAGATTATGAAGCTTTGATTCATAGGCTCGATTTAGCACTTGAGCTCAGTATTCCCGAGCTATCAGTCTATACAGATTCGTTGGTAATCGTTCACCATTGCTGTGAGTTTCAAATAGACGATCTAGTCCTCAAAGATATTCCTAAGAGAAAAAAAGAGTTAAATGCTGGAAAGCTCGTAGAAATTAGAAAGGTCCTTTCCTCATCATTGGGAGCACTGACCTTGGATCATATTACCTTATGACATAGAAAGGCATCCGAATACCAAACCCCTAGAATACTTGAAGATTGAAACGATATTATCACTAAATCCTTAGTTCTCTATTGCAGATTACTCTATTCTCACTCATTACATTCCAAAAGTGAGATTTCAATCTCCAGCAATGTATATCTTCTTTTCTACTAAATGAAGACTTCTAAGTTTTTTCCCACATTACTATCTACATCCATGCAGACTCTACTAAATCTTAAATATTAAAGCAAATGTAAAATTAACTTTCAATCGATCCATTTATACATATATCAAACATTAAAACAAAGGTAATACTAGCTTTCAATCGATCCATCTATACATATATCAACGATTAAAACAAATGCAATACTAGTTTTCAATCAATGATCTTTACTATCTCTAAGACATAAGATAAAGCAAAGGTAAAACTAATCCACAATATGAATTAAAAAACCCTAATACGAATAATTGTATGAAGAACACATAAATTTGGTGGGAGAATTCCTTTTAGAGCTTTAATTGCTTAATCAATCATCAATTATAATTGAATTACTCTCAATCCCTAAGTCTCTCTCTCAGAACTTTGATTGATCTAACCCTCTCTAATTTTGCTTAGCCTTGCCCCTTTTATAGAGTTACAAGTTCCTAGTTACAATATAGGACAAATATACACATAAATGATTAAAGAAATAGGCTGAATTGCGCATCTGTTCGAACAGAATAAGTTTTTGTTCGAATAGAAAAGTATATTCAAATAGACTTTTATTGTATTCGAATAAAACACCTCAGACGCCTGTTGGTTTGAACATATTTAAAAGTATGTTTGAATAGACCTCAAGTCGTTCTAACACCTCCAAATCTTGTTCGAGCGACTTGGTCAAATTTTTAATAAAACCTTCCTAGATCCTCTTGGATCAAAAAATAGCTTGTATCTCTATACATGTCTACAATACAAAATACACATGTCACTTTTACAAGTTTTTCTTTTAAGAGGTCAGTTGCGCTTTCCCCTACGTAGGAGGTCGGCAACCATAAACTCTGGAGCTCGAACAGATGCAACATTTATACCTCATTCCACTTATTCTGTTATAGTAGAGCTTAAATCAGTCTCCATGGAGTTTAGACAATTCCTTCAATCTATTTAAGCATTACAGATACCGCCTTTCAACACCAAACAGTATAAGGTATCTCTTTTGAGCTCAAGCCTCTTTACTTCTTCTAGAAAATAGGCGATGACCGCCATGATTTCCCTCGAGTGCACCTCATCTAGGAAAATCCTATTTCGGTCCGGCATGGCTAACTTGGCAAATTAGCCTTTTAGTGTCTTATAATATTTATTCAACTTTGCGTAATGGGAGTCTGCCCGCTCTAAACGTTGATCTAAGCCCGATATGACCGCATTCATAATCGATATCAATCCAGTCGACTTCTCTTGCTTAACTAGATTTTTAATTTTAAACTCCTCCAATTCACCACGTAGTGCCCCCAACTCTACCTTATTTACATTACATCCCTTGACACTAGCTTTCTTCAATAGCTCATCCTTCCTCTTAATAATTTCATTTAATTCTTCCTCTTTGCAGAGTGAAACCTCTAACCTAGCACCACTATCTTTAGTTCTCTCGTTAGCTTTCGTTACGGCAGCTCGAACGCAAACTAAATTTTGTTTCTAACCCCTGACCCGATCTTAGTAACGGTTGGAGGAATTTGAAGTACTGCTTGCGTCGATTATTGAGAAATAGGAAATCTTTTTCTTTAGATCAAACGGATTGGCGACGCTCTACTACCTCGTGATGTTCATAATCTCGAGGTCTTACCAGAATGTGATCATGAGCAAACAAAGATGAAATAGAGTGTTTAATTATGTTCTTTTTTGGGACTTGATAAAGTGCCATGTCTGGCGAGCGGACGAGATAAGGGATCTGGTCGTGAGTAAAATTGGGTGTTACGAAGAGGATTACTATGAGTCTAACTACCAAAACCCCAAAAGGATTATGGTTATCCTAAATGTACTTGAACTATTTGAAACTGATGTATTATTTGAGGTTGCGGTGGCCTGAAAGTTGGGCATGTTGGTGGCAATCTGGCATTGTATTACGGATCAAATCCTCCCGGTGGTCTGAACGGAGGTGTTATGGGTCATTCGGGGGGGGGGGGGAGGAGGGGTAGAACGGTCACCAGACTTGAGGTGGAGGTGGTGGTACCTACTATCTTTCATTGAGCCTTGGTTAGGAGTGGCCATGCTTGAAGCCTGAAGGGCCCCCCTCAGAGGGTGTCAATGGTGGTTATCGCTTGCCGTTGCATCGCTGCTTCGGTGCCTATTAGACGGAGGTACCCGGATGACAAAGCTTTCCTATTCTATTTCGGCGTGGCATCAGTGACGGTTGTTTAATCGTTACAGATTCTTAACGTCCTCGTCTCTGCGATAGAGCTGGTCCTGGAGCCTTCGTACAATGTCTTGTACTTGCCTCCACTCGTCTTGTCTAGTCGTACTTCTGGATTGATACACCATAATTGTTGGTTCGTGGTTGTGAAGGTTTGAGTATAGACGATGCCACTGTAGTCTCTGGTATTCTTGGGACTACGAGATTTGGAGAGATTTGGTTTGATTAGGTGATTGAGGATTGATGTTTATGAGCCCTCATAGTAGCACACCACGTCGAATCCAAGAATTGCCTAGGGTTTAGACTACTATAGTAAAATTGGGTATCTGAAGGAGAAGATCCCATTTGTGTGACCTCCTCCTTCTATTTATAGGCTTTTCCCATCTTTAGGGCACCCTGCCCTAAACAGGTGTTACCCTTTGTACCCCTCCCCTCGATATTATTGGGTGTATAGGTTTAGGATTGTCTTAAACATCCATCCTCTATTCTCGGGGGCTGTTCCCTAAGGCGAGCCGCCTAAGCGGGTCGCTTGTTCATTATTCATAGTGGCTCAATAATAGTTGTGCTTATCACAATCCTAACGAACCCTGTTCCTACAATTCTAAGTTCCTAACGCTAGGCCCTTGTGTTGATGGGTTTTCAAAAGACAATTTTAATTGCGTTTTTTAAGTATACTAAACATTATAGTACGAGCGTGTGAAGAAGAAACAATTTTAAATATTTTTTCAAAAATTTCTTCTCAAAAGCTCATTTAAACACAAATTTTAACAAAATTTATCACATACCCAAATTTGTTTAATCTCTCTATCATGTTCAATTTTGAATCGGGTCTATTTGGCATTGTGTTTTACTATTTAAAAAAACAACTTTTAGATTATTGTAAAAGTACATATTTTAAAAAAGGCGTTTGGCAATGATTATTACAAACTTTTTTTCCCAAATTAAAATCATTGTTTAATAAAAGGCCAAAGCTGATTTTAGTTTGATTTTTCTAGCTTTAAACTCCTATTAACAACAAAACTTATAGGGGGTTTCAATGAGGATCACAACTTTGGAGGGAAAAGATCTATAACGCTTATCAAGAATCCTCTCCCTAGAGTTCTCCTAAGATAAAACTCATCTTCACCAACTAAATAACATATCTCTAGAGTTTATACCAAAGATCAATATCCCTTTAAAGTTCTACTGTTTTACTCTCTCTTTACCCACTTTATTAAACTCATGACTCATACTTCATTATCTTTCACCATAATCTTGTTCATTATACCCCCCCCACCCCAATGTTTTACTTGTTAATTAAACGTCGTCCTACTAGTACCTCAAAAGAATAAGATGTATACCTTTTGTCATCATCTAAGTTTAGATCCACCATAAAAGTATATCATTAATAGTTCGTACCCTCATAAGAGTTGATAGGTCGACCTTTGTCATCCATATTGCAACCCATATGCTAATGGAGGCATACCAAATTAGATTGAAAGTTCCAACTTTATTATAATGCTCTTAATAACTGGAGTCATTAGTATGGAGGTATGATTTATGTCCGAAGATAGAAGAAATATAAAGTAATACATTTTGATTACATTTGTTATTAACGTTTTTGTTAATAAGCACTTCTATATGTGTTACCAAACACTTGAAACTATTTTTGGTATAAAAGTAATTGTTCAAAAAGCCTAACCAAATAGTTTTTTTACAGTTTTTAAATCACTTTTTGAAAAGTGATTTAGAAAAATCGATTATTGTTATCTCTAAGCGATGCCAAATGGTAAGAGTATCCTCAATAATTTCCTCAATGCTTTTAAAAACCCTTGCCACGTGTGATTATTCGAGTCTGAGGCATCCAACAATTTCCTTAATACTTTAATTTCAAGCCTGCTGCTTGAGTTTTGAGTTTGAACTTATGCACCCCAAACATTTTGTTACCAGGAGCATAACCCCTATGTGCCCTATATAAAAATTGAAATCCTAAACCTTATGCGCCCGATGTAATTTTTTTTCAAAAACAACTCATCAGGGGTATAAACTTTATGCGCTCCATGTTTCCTTTTTATTAGAACCATGGGGCTCATAAAGCTTATGCGCCCCATGCTTAAAATAAAATTCAAGCATTGAGCCTTGTTGGAAAAAAATATCTCAAATAGTTAAAAAATTTAAGCATTGAGCAAAAAAAAATTCAAACCTTCTTAGAGATGCTCTAAGTGGTGAAGTCAAAGCTTTTAAATTTTGAGCTAAGAGATAGCTAGAAAGAGATGATGAAAAAAAGGACATGAGAGAGAAACGAACAACGACAAAAAAATAAGCGGAGTCTTAGTACTTCGTCGGAGTGGGAATCATGAAGAGAGAGTGAGAAAGAGATTGTGGAGAGAGGGAGAAAAATATTTCGGGGAGGAGAAACCCATGGGAGAGAGAGGGTGATATTTTGGTTTTGATAAGAGTTCTCCCTATTTTGAGTTAAATACTCAAGGGAAGACTCCTCAAGGTAGTGTTTCTAGAAGAGTGACTTTAGAATCACCAAAACCATTCTTTTGCCCTCTGCTTCGAGTCGTTTCCTCACCAACTAGCACTAATAAAATAATAATGAATACCAAATAAAAAAAACAAAAAAAACATGGGGGAGCTGTTAAACTTTCAATGTTCCAATGTCAAGAAACTCCACTAACCCAAATCCTGTTTATAAAATTGTCAACTTCCTATCTCAAAGATCCAATTTAGAGTTTCCCCCATAAATCACTAATACTATTACTAATAAAAGAACAAAAAGGATGATCGTCAAAAGGTAGTGAAAACGAAAGTAAATTTGTGTACTCAGTATCAATGCAGTATTTACCAGGATATTTTAGCTACCAATGTGTCTACCTTCTCCTCCACCCAACCCCTGAGGCAATTTTTTTTTGTGGGTTCTTACATTGTTACTACATTTTTCTTTTTCTTATTTTTGGGCTTTAAGTTATATTTTTGAATGTTTTAGTTGGTATAAATAAATGGTATATTGGAAATCTTGAATTATAAAATAGGAAATGTGGGTGCAGAAAACGTTTAGATGAAGAAGGGGAAGGGATATTTATACTTTCTCTCTCCAACCGCTCGCAGTTATTGGAGCTCATAGGAGTCGCCCTATGTTTTGGAACCGAGGCGTCCTTTCTACTATTCATGTAAGATGTTTCATAGCTTTCGGGTGAAAATGCCTCTCCATCATTACCCAAGTTTTATATTTTAATGTATTTCTCTCCCTCCTATCCAAATCCCTCTAACACCTTCCCGCGCTCATTATGACTGATCGATTATAAACCGATGTCTTAAAAGACTCGCAAGCGCACGGTGTACCGTTGAGTACAAATGAAAACGGGGTCGTATCGCAAGAGATTTGTGGTGCGAATTATACTTCGAGCAACTAGTTTTATCCAATAACAACGAGTTTGTGTAGGTTTTGAAATAAAAAGAAGAACGAAACAAATTACAAGATAAATTGGAGTAGAAATTAAGGCATCGATTCCACTCCACCCTTTATAACCGTCAGATAACATAAATAATTAAAGTAAATTACGAGTTCCCGTATCGCATATCCTTGGTCGGGCATATGCAATACATCAAGAGATGCAAGAGATTTAGTAATTGGGAGCTACCCATAAACCAACTTATTCAACCATGGTCTGGTTGATAAGCATGGATTATGTTCTCTTCTCCATGTTCCTAACCTATCTTGTTGTGGTCAAACAAGATAGTTACTTATATTCCTTATTCCTCCTAATCCTAGCTATGGTCAAGCCTAGGATGAAGGAATACAAATATGCAATATTCCGGGATAAAGAGAAAGTAATTACTCTAGCTAAGCTATACAATCTATACTAAGACTACATTGGGTGGAGCTTCCTCTAGCCTTGGCTAAGAAGATTAGCTACTTATCCCTTTGATCATTGCCATACAACTATTACTACGAAAAAAGTAAAACGCAAGAAAAAGAGAAAGAATAAGCTTTATTGCTATGAACTTTGATTTACCCTCTCCAAGATGATCTCTCATGGGTAGGATTCCCCTCCTATTTATAGAGTATATGAAGGGTTACTAAAAATCACCATTAATATAAAATCCCCTAAACAATGCCTAAAATCATGCATTACAACTCATGAGAATAATATATATATATCTAATTCTCTTCAATGGGCTTCCATGCATGGGCCTTTGGTTGACAACTTCAAATGAGAATCATTGTTGGAGTGTATCACCTTTGCTCTTCGTTAAAAACTGGAAAATTGTATGACTTGTTTATCATGTGATCGATTTCTGTAAATACAAACAAAAGCACTATTAGTGTCACATTTATTTAATAAATGACTAGGTAGATATAAATTTAGGAGTTGTTCACGTAAATATTAAGTGTCTATCAAATACCCCTAAACTTATATTTTACTAGTCCTCCAGCAAAAGTAAACAAAAACTATTTTCGCTTGTCATGCGGTTGCATTTAGCGTATGCAACAAGCCGTTAAACCCCCAGGTTTAGCCTGGTGGACGAGTATTGTCTCGTGAGGGTTTGCAGTGACTATACCCACAAATATCAATAATGATATTTTAAACAATTCTAGAATACACATGACTCATTTCCTGTGAACTTAACCTTACTTTGTTGGGACAAAAATATACCAATGAAAAAATCTTTAAACTTGTTATTCTCCCAAGTATATCAAAAAATATTTTAAGCTTATCCGAAACTAGAGGTACTACCTCAAAATTAGAAAGAGATTCAAGTATTTTGCTTTAGCTATATTTGAGTGTACAATGAAAATAATTTTATCGCCTAATTCGTTGTCTAAAATAATTTACTCAATTTTTGGTAGTCTAGTTCTCACTGGAATAAATTCAACAGTCAGTTCGACAAGTGTCTTAGTCATTTCGTCTTCCTAGAATTTTACTTTTTTTTCTTTTCTTTTGTAAGTCTTTTTCTTTTGAGTACTTTGTTTCTTAGTGAGGCCTCCGTAACAAGGAGTTTTCGGTCGATAATCTCTGCCAGTTGGCTAAGGTTGCCAGGGTGTGGTGTCCCATCATGACCTAAACTCAGGATTCTCACAAGTAACATTTTATTGTGCTCCTTTCACATAGTTCATGTTCAAACTTGAGATTGGTGATAATTTTTCCTCTTTCAGTTCTTAATCATGCGAGTAGCCTTGAAACGTGAAAGTTTTTAGAGCATATTTGGCTTATTTATTATTTTTTCTTAGGAATAAACTTATTCTTAGGCAATTGTCTCCCTTGTAGCAAACTATTCTTAACATAAATGCTAAATTTCCCTTATACTGAGCAAAAATCTATTGAAGGTATTAATTGCAAAACTACAATGAAGTGCACGTTTTCAAAATATGCCAAGTTTAACTTGAATTAGTCGCTAATAAAAAGATAGTACATCAAACTTAAGATATTCCAAAATATTTTATTGTATACTTGGTACAATTTCAAAATTTAGGTTTTTCCATAATATTTATGTCAAGGTAAAATCAGTTTAAGTGTTTGGAAATTCGTTAAAAATATATCATGCATTGCCAAAGTGCCATTATTTCACATTTTTTCAAAAAATATTTAAAGAAATGGTTTCCTACCCCCAAACTTAAATGAAATATTGCCCTCAATGTTTGAGAGCATAAAAAAAATGGAGAAATAAAAATTGGAATTTCTCACCTGAATGTGTCATGGGTTGCCTCCCAAGAAGCGCTAAGTTTACTGTCTTCAACCAGACGAATGTACCCCCAAACTTAAAATTTTCAATATGACTGGAAGGGTACGAAGTTGAAAATGTGATGTATTATCCTGGTTGCAAATTCTTTTTCAAAAACCATATAACACATGAATGGTGATCCTTAATATTAGCCCTTAATTGGGCAGATATATTATGTAAAAACCAGAGAGAGTTTAAAGCTGATTCTCTATGAAAAAGATTTTTTCTAACAACTTTGCCTATTATTTGATGATTCCAAGTTGAAAATTTTAGACAAATCAAGAAAAACCATTTTCTCCATGATAAAGCAAATACATACCCAGGGAACATATTTTCCTTTAGAATTTTTAATACAATCATATGATTACTACAAGTTGCAGTAAATAAGAAGATTGGTATACAAGTATTCATCCCCGAAAATGTACTAGATTCAAAAATCGATTTTCCTGGAAAGATATTTTCTTTGAAAATTTTCAAAGCGCTCATGTTATCGTTGATATTCAAAAAAATGTGATAGGTGGTTATGACAAAGCAAGTCCGTGAGGCATCCCCAAAATTATAATTTTTCAAAAAAATGTTTTTTTTAGTAGATGAAAAACTATATAACATATTTGTGGACGTGGGGATCGGGGAACAATTGACTCTAATAAACATTTAAAATTTATGTGCCTAAAATAATAACTTATCTCAAGGGACTCATCCTGACCATTGACGTGGATATTCATTGGCTTAGGGACATGACCAAGTTGAAACATATTTTTAGATGCTAATGATTGTACCATTTCATGAATCTCAGGATCATTCGAGTCCTCAAAATAATTTAAACATTAATTAATAGAAATACAACAAGAATTATTTCCGTACAAGTCCTCAAAATCATTTATGGTCATGGTACCCCCATTAGGCTCGTGAAATGGAGATGTAGGCATAGGTATAGGTGCGGTTGGTGAATGAGTAACCAAAACAGAATCAACCTCTAATAATAGTGGTATATCCTGTAAAGAAGGGTCGTCCACCCATTGGTTTCCAACATTGTAATTTGTGTTAGGTGGATAAGGCTCAAGGCAAGGCTGAGGTGACTCATAAGGAGACTGAGAAGGAAATGACAAGTTGATAACATCTGCAACAGGTTCAACAATTTCTAATTTCTTGACTTTGGTACAAATATTAGCATCTACAAATTCCTCACAAATTATCGTATAATGAGATGGTGATTCCATATATTCATATTTTATCTCGTCATCATTATCGTCAGAAAAATCATTAGAGGAGAGGGGAAAGTATTCAGTCTCGGTCATAGTTTCCTCGAAACAATTTATTGGGTTAACAAATGAAATGATGGATGGTGACATCGATGGTTGAATTTAGAGGGCTTCTTCAAGATCTTCTTGTGACATAGGATCGTCGACCTTAAAATATTCATCTTCTAAATCTGTCTCACAATATGGTATCCATTCACCCCACGGAGAAAACATTTCTTGATTACGCTTGAATTCATCCATTTCTAAATCACAAGGGGATTTAACTTCTGATTATTCTTCTTCATTGTTTAAAAGTATTTCATGCTCTATTTTACTCCACGTAGTTGACAACTGAGTTATCTGAGTCTCTAATCTAGAAATAGATTGGGTTATAGAAGTTTGATTCACCAATGTCTGTTGTTGGAATTGCATTATTTGTTTCTGAAATTGTAATACTTGTTTTTGACCTTCCATTTATTGTTGCATGAAGAGAGCAAGGGTATCTTCCAAAGATGGTTTGGGTGGAACGGGTATGAACTGACTGAATGACTGAGCGGACTAATGGGCCTGCATATATGAATGAGATTGGAAAGGTTCCATGTATTGAGATTTTTGGTAATCCCATGATTGAAAATGATTATGAGGTTGTTGCGGGATGTCGAATTGTGAGCTGTATAGATTCCAATATTCTTGATGAATGACATTTTGAAATAAAAGCAACACCCAATGCAATAAATAACCAATCAAGCCTAAACTCTAGCACATCAACATTTTTTAAAAGTAATAATTAGGTCTCCCCTGTATTCTTCTATGTTCAAAATGGGTAGGATGGCAAAAGGCTTTGGTTCCTATACTCCCCTGCGTCACTATGCTAGTACCAGCTTAAAGGAGATGTTCAGTCCTCACGTCCGAGCGAGTCACCTTATCGTACGTCAGCACTCAGAACGGTGACGTCGCAAACCTACAACCAATATTTCGCGGTGCTAGGCTGAGGCCGTATCCTATGAACCCGTGTTTGTACCCCGGTCTGGTACTCCTATCCGTTGGGTGATGAAATCCCGCGGGAATCTTGCTACTCTTTTTTATTAACAGTTATTTTAAGGTCCGGGACGTTCAATTTTCGTGTGATACAAATTTTTTCGTATCCCTAATGGGTGGTCCTACTTGTTGGAGAGCTTTTTGGGTGATGAAATCCCGCAAATCTCTAACAGTTTTTACCTTTACTAATGTTGGAATGAAAAAGAATATTAAACACAGCAATAGGTCAATCCAACCACAACAATTTTTTTATTAGAGCAGCGTGTATTTGCACAGTCCATACGACTTTATGATCCTAGTGCCGGGGCGGAGCGGATATGAGCCCCTTCTAGATGTCAAGTTTCGGGAAGTACCAACCTACGGGAAGTGTTTCCCGGTGTAGCTGTGACCGCCCCTTCACTTAGGGGGCGAAAGAAGGAAGTACCCCTTCACTTGGGGACGCAAGAAGGATGGATTTGATGATGCTTTCAGCTTTACGAATTGTCCGTATCATTTCCAACTCTGTGACTATCCTGTAAAATAAGAGAAAAAAGATTAGTGAACTTGCGATAACAATATTAATTCAATTTCCAAGTTTATTGTAGTCTATGATGTCCTGATTTTTAAATATGCATAGCTTTTAACTCGGTTGAAAGAGAATATTCAATAATATCAATTTGGAAAGATAATTCAGAAAGGAAAAATCTTCAAGAAGAAGTTTTCTATAATTTAGCTTCTCTAATGCTCAAAACAGATGATGAGTGTACAACAGCGTTCTTAAGAGAGATTGTTTTTGTACTGCTTTTTTCAAAATGCTGTAACTCACAAACGACAAGGCAGAAAAATATGATCTATAGCAATTCGGAAAGGGTTTTGAATTATTTAAAACTTTCGTAGCAAAAGTTTTCCCCAACTAGGAAGTATAAATGATTAAAAATGGTGAAACATTCAGGGACAGACTTCAAAGCTACTGTAGCACCAAAAACTCGATTTTTTTATTATATTTTTTTTCTTTTAAAAACTAAACTAGAGAAACGATAATAATAGAAATACTATATGCTATTACCGGTCACTATAATACAACTTACTATAAAAAAATAAAAATAACATAAAAGAAGGAAAAATTAGCTTAAAATAACATCTCAGTAAAACGCACTTTAGTCCCCGGCAACGGCGCCAAAAACTTGATCGATTATAAACCGATGTCTTAAAAGACTCGCAAGCGCACGGTGTACCGTTGAGTACAAATGAAAACGGGGTCGTATCGCAAGAGATTTGTGGTGCGAATTATACTTCGAGCAACTAGTTTTATCCAATAACAACGAGTTTGTGTAGGTTTTGAAATAAAAAGAAGAACGAAACAAATTACAAGATAAATTGGAGTAGAAATTAAGGCATCGATTCCACTCCACCCTTTATAACCGTCAGATAACATAAATAATTAAAGTAAATTACGAGTTCCCGTATCGCATATCCTTGGTCGGGCATATGCAATACATCAAGAGATGCAAGAGATTTAGTAATTGGGAGCTACCCATAAACCAACTTATTCAACCATGGTCTGGTTGATAAGCATGGATTATGTTCTCTTCTCCATGTTCCTAACCTATCTTGTTGTGGTCAAACAAGATAGTTACTTATATTCCTTATTCCTCCTAATCCTAGCTATGGTCAAGCCTAGGATGAAGGAATACAAATATGCAATATTCCGGGATAAAGAGAAAGTAATTACTCTAGCTAAGCTATACAATCTATACTAAGACTACATTGGGTGGAGCTTCCTCTAGCCTTGGCTAAGAAGATTAGCTACTTATCCCTTTGATCATTGCCATACAACTATTACTACGAAAAAAGTAAAACGCAAGAAAAAGAGAAAGAATAAGCTTTATTGCTATGAACTTTGATTTACCCTCTCCAAGATGATCTCTCATGGGTAGGATTCCCCTCCTATTTATAGAGTATATGAAGGGTTACTAAAAATCACCATTAATATAAAATCCCCTAAACAATGCCTAAAATCATGCATTACAACTCATGAGAATATATATATATATCTAATTCTCTTCAATGGGCTTCCATGCATGGGCCTTTGGTTGACAACTTCAAATGAGAATCATTGTTGGAGTGTATCACCTTTGCTCTTCGTTAAAAACTGGAAAATTGTATGACTTGTTTATCATGTGATCGATTTCTGTAAATACAAACAAAAGCACTATTAGTGTCACATTTATTTAATAAATGACTAGGTAGATATAAATTTAGGAGTTGTTCACGTAAATATTACGTGTCTATCAATGATACTCTACTCACACGCAATCGAACTTTCTCTCCCAAACAATAACTGACAATCTGATTCATATTCTCCTACTACAATTACTTATAGACCTGCTCACATCAGTTCCAATGCTATAAAATTTCAAAATTTAAATATTTCTTTTCAACAATATTTACCACAAAGAACGAACAAATTCAAATAGAAGTATTCTCCCTTTATTTAAATTGCAGTTATTCGATCTAACGAAGTTCGCTTTCTTACTAATAGTCACATATAAAACTACCAAGATGCCATGGAGCACCGCACCTAATCAGTTCATGTCGAGCAATCCTCTAATTTTCCTTAGCTATTTCCTCAGAGCAATTTTCTTTATTTCAACTTTTCGGGCTTCAAGCTTCAAGACCAATTCATGAAATATCTCACTATACACATAACGCCCAACCTCATTCTCTATCGCCCTCGCAGTCAATCCATCAAACTGTATTGAAGAGTCAGGCAAGTTGGTATTATACTCTAATTGCCCAAAGATCCTTTCCCAAAATTTAGCTACCTTTATTGCTAAACGCCCCTCTGACGCATGCCGAGCTCTCTGAGAGTGAGTCCTCACCATCTATGTTTCTTCCCCCCCTTTCTACCTCACATTTTCAGTGTTGTTTATACATACAGTTTAGGATCACATAAAATCCCCCCCGATACCGTATATAGAATAATAAATATCAATTCCCCTTGCCCATAACTAACAACCCTAAAATCATGCTAAAAATTTATTTGATTTTATCTTTTCAGAACAAACTCATTGCGTTTGTTTATTCAAGCATATATTTTTCGACCTAACTTCTAAAATCTCTTTATTTTACATACATCCAAAATAACTCCACAGTTCGCATTCTTCATTCTCAGCCTTCCATATATTCATGCTTGAGCTCTTGCTCGAGCCCTCAAAATGGTTTTAGTTAAATATTTTCTATCTACGTACAACTCAAATATTCTGCTTCACAGTATTATCTTATTTGACGAGGTGGTATGTTACAGCTCGATCTCATAAATTTCTTTTAGTTCAATATAATTAACCGTTTCTTACATACAAAATTTTACTTTAGTTTATCCACCACACGGACAATATATTTTTGTTTCATTTACCATACTAATTTCTAGTTCAATCTATCAACAGAGAATTACTACGAAAATATATTTTTCATTAGCTCGACAATTACTTAAAGAAAGCACAATATTTTAGACACTTCCTACAGATCGATCTACAAGTTACAATACATATCAGTCTTCTTATATACTTCATGTTCGGGCACATCAGCTCCTCCGACATGAAATACTTATCCAAGAAAAGACTGCTGGTTGTAACAGAGCCTGAATTCCAATCCGAAGACTAGAAGCCTATTTCCAGTATGAAACAACCACCAACATGAAACATTCCTTCAAGAAAAGAGTGCTGGTTGTAACAGAATCATATTTCCAATTCGAAGACTAAAGTATCTGCTACCACCACCACCGTCTCTTCCTCCGTAACCTCCACCACCTCAGAAAGGCAGAAAACGAAGAATGATTCTACTTTTATAGAGCCCAATCCCTAGCAGGATAATGACAGTACTTTCTGGTACGTACACCAACTTCCTCATCCGCCTCCTAAATATTATCCTATGCAGGCAGACGAAGACATACTCGGCGCTGCTCACTTAACAAAATCAGATGGTAGAACCGCCACATTTGGTTGTAATCATTCTCAGCCTCCACTATTTTCTCATCAGTCATCCCCTGGTACGTTAGCGGTACCATAATGGGGGTAAGTATATCTAAAGGTTGGCTGCCAAAATATTGCAGTTGAAGCTTCTGTACTTCAGCAAATACCCTTGTCCCATATACTTGATGCCTGGTAGTCACCATTCTCAAAACAACAAGGACCAGGAGATATTTCCAGAAGACAAAGTACTTTCACAGCGATGACCGATGATAACATATCAACAACATTTATAACAAAGCCACATTCAATGCAATGTAGGATTTCTAAAGTAGTCATCATTCAAAACCAACAATTACTGAGAAACCCAAAAGCCAAATACATCAATCCTTTCTAACGCATCAAATGCCAAATACAACCTTCCATACATAAGTGACAAGTCCCAACCCAATACCATTCAATGAATCCATTTCCAACTTCTAACACACAAACATTCCACACCATTTCTCAACTAAAGCCACATGTGCCTTCAGTTGCGAGGGGGCGATTGTAGGGACCTATTCCTCAGCCTACTCTAAACACGAGCTGATTATAGGGACCTACCCCTCGACCTATTATAAACTCGAACTACCTCAATACTAGACTTGTGCATTATACACATGACATATATAATCAACAATGACACTTGGACCACGAACTGATAAAGATCGTGGATTGAGCACTACAAAAAATATGAATAAGTCAATGACACCTGTCTCCCATGAACTAACAGTTACACATTCAACTACCACATGCCCAATTTTTAAGAAAACGTGCCTCTATACGATATCAAACTGAGAGTGAGGTCTATAAAAATAATGAGTTCCAGAGGTGAAATGACCAAGAATTTTTGATTACAAGATCTAGATTTTCTAACTCAAGAGATCAAAACTTGTAATCAAATGTTAGCCTCAAGCAATAAAGTTATAATTACTAAATCTTCAAATAAAGGTCATGGTTTTCACCTATTCAAAGGTTTCTACGCTAATAACATGTGTCAGTCTTTTATGCTAATTCTTGTCACAAGTACATTTGGTCTAAGAGCTAATTTCAAGCTATTTCGAGCTACAACGAAATTTTTCCATTACAGGTTTTGCGTTCAAGTGGGAAAAAATTAAAGAAAAAACATCATGAGTTCCCAACGCCAGGCCCTTGCTTTGGTAGGGTTTTAAAAGATAATTTTAATTGTATTTTTTAAATATACTGAACTCAACGCTAGGCTCAATTGCTTAATACATTTTTTTTCTTCAAAAGCACATCAAAACACGAATTTAAACTAAAATTTTCACAATCACTTACCTAAATTTACTTAATATATCTCTCATGTTCAATTTTGATTATATGTGGTGTTGCCATAGTTTTTAAATTTTGAGTTCAGAGATAGCTAGAAAGAGAAAGAAAAATGGGGAAAGATAACAAAAGAGATAAACGACAGCAACGACAAAAAAATAAACGAAGTCCTATTTTGATTAGAACCATGGGGCTCATAAAGCTTATGCGCCCCATGCTTAAAATATAATTCAAACACTGAGCCTTGTTGGAAAAGATGTCTCAAATACTTGAAAAATTCAAGCATTGAGCAAAACAAAATTTAAACCTTCTTAGAGATGCTTTGAGTGGTGTAGTCATAGCTTTTAAATTTTGAGTTGAGAGATAGCTCGAAAGAGATGACGAAAAATTGGACAAGAGAAAGAAATGAGCAACGACGAAAAAAATAAGCGGAGTCTTAGTACTTCGTCGGAGAGGGAATGATGGAGAGAGAGAGAGAGAGAGAGAGAGAGAGAGAGAGAGAGAGAGAGAGAGAGAGAGAGAGAGAGAGATTGTGGAGAGAGGGAGAACAAAATTATGGGGAGGATAAGCCCATGGGAGAGAGAGGGAGTGATTTTTGATTTGGTTAGAGTTCTTCGTATTTTGAGTTAAATACTGAAGGGAGGACTCCTCAAGGTAGTATTTCTAGTAGAGTGATTTTAGAATCACCAATACCATTTTTTTGCCCTCTGCTTCGAGTTGTTTCCCCACCAACTAGCACTAATAAAATAACAATGAATACCAAAAAAAAAAACATGGGGGAGATGTTAAACTTTCAATGTTCCAATGTCAAACAACTCCACAACCCCAATTCCTGTTCATAAAATTGTCAACTTCCCATCACAAAGATCCAATTTAGAGTCTACTACTACTAATGGAGGAACATAAGGTAGTGAAAGTGAGAGAAAATTTGTGTACTCAGTATGGGCAATCCCTCCAAAAGAAAAAGCTGATCAATTCAAAAAGGTAATAAATAGTTTAATATAAGAATTTATTCCAATCTCACATTACAGTTATTGGAGCTGTTACTCTCACTGAACCTGATGCTCTCCTCAAGTTCAAATCCGCTACTGAGGGTCTTAAGCCGTACCCGGTTCGTATAAATACCGCATCTACCAAGATTTTTTTTCTACCAATGTGTCTACCTTCTCCTCCACCCAACCCCTGAGGTAATTTTTTTTTGTGGGTTCTTACATTGTTACCAAATTTTTATTTTTTTATTTTAGGGTTTTAAGTTATATTTTTGCATGTTTTTGTTGGTATAAATAAATGGTATATTGGAAATTTTGAATTATAAAATGGGAAATGTGGGTGCTAAAAATGTTTAGACGAAGAAGAGGAAGAGATATTTATACTTTCTCTCTCCAACCGCTGACAGTTATTGGGGCTTACACGAACCGCCATTGGTTTTAGAATTGAGGCATCCCTTCCACTATTCTTGTCAGATGTTTCATACCTTTTGGGTGAAAACACCTCTCTATCATTACCCCAGTCCTATATTTTAATGTATTTCTCTCTCTCCTACCAAAATCCCTCTCACACCTTCCCACACTTATTATGATACTCTACTCACACGCAATTAAACTTTCTCTCCCAAACAAGGACTAACAATCTGATTCTTATTCTCATACTACTATTTCTTATAGACCTGCTTACATAAGTTCCAATGCTATAATAATTTAAAATTTAAATATTTCTTTTCAACAATATTCACCACAAACAAGGAACAAATTCAGATAGAAGTATTCTCCCTTTATTCAAATTACAGTTATTCGATCTAACGAAGTTCGCTCTCTCACCAATAATTACACATAAAACAACCAAGATGCCTTGGAGTACCACACCTAATCAGTTCATGTTGAGCAATCCGCTCATTTTCCTTAGCTATTTCCTTCAGAGAAATTTCCTTTATTGCAGCTTTTTGCGCTTTAGGCTTCAAGATCAATTCATGAAATATCTCACTATACACATAACGCCCAACCTCGTTCTCCCTGGCCCTCGTAGTTAACCCATCAAGCTATATTGAAGATTCATGTAAGTTGGCATCATACTCTAACTGCCGAAAGATCCTCTCCCAAACTTCAACAACCTTTATTGCTAAGCACCCATCCGACGCATGCCGAGCTCTCTGAGAGTGAGTCCTCACCATTTTTGTTTCTTCCTCCCCTCTACCTCGTATTTCCAGTGTTATTTATGCATACAAATTACGATCACATAAAATCTCCCCCACCATAACGTATATAGAATAATAAATATTAATTCCCCTTGTCCATAACTAATAACCCTAAAATCATGCTAAAAATTTATATGATTTTATCTTTACAGAGCAAACTCATTGCGTTTGTTCATTCAATCATCTATTTTTTGATCTAACTTCCAAAATCTCTTTGCTTTACATACATTCAAAATAACTCAACAGTTCGCATTCTTCATTCTTAGCATTCCATATACTCATGCTTGAGCTCTTGCTCCAGCTCTCAAAATGGTTTCAGTTAAATATTTTCAATCTACATACAACTCAAATATTCCGTTTCACAATATTATCTTATTTGACGAGGTGGTATGTTACAACTCGATCTCATAGATATTTTTTACTTTAATATAATTAACCATTTCTTACATACAAAATTTTACTCAGTTTACCCACCGCACGGGCAATATATTTTTGTTTTATTTACCATATAAATTTCTAGTTTGATCTATCAACAAAGAATTACTGCAAAAATATATTTTTCATTAGCTCAACAATTACTTATAGAAAGCACAATATTTGAGATACTTCCTACATATCGATTTACAGATTACAATACATATCAGTCTTCTTATATAATTCGTATTCTTGGATCCGGACTTAGCCTTACACCAAATGTATTCAGAGCGTTTAAGAACAATAGATAATAAACAACAAGATGATTTATCGTAGAAAACCTTTAAATAGGTTAAAAATCATGACCTCTCCTGAGGATTTCAAGAAAGTGATGATCTTATTGAGATTGCTAGTTTATTATATTGAGCATTATGAGAATATAGGGTGATAGAGTAGAAACTTTTCTATGATGAATGTTTTGTTCTTCATCTACAGTTCTCCAGGTTTCTTTATAGGTCTCTAATATGACTGTTTGACGAACATAAAGTCCCTTAATAATGGATGTTACAAAATGTGTGTGAGATATCCTTTGATCAGATTTTGTAATGTTTTGACCTTTACTGCTGTACAACGGCTTTATTGCTGACTGTGTGCTTTGTACAGGTCAAACTATTGGTGTAGAGGTTAAAATTGATGTCCCAAACTGAGGAAAGTTTGGTTATGTCTTTAGTAGTACTTCATGTATGCGGATGAGATCGAGGACGAAGCTTGAGTCCGAGATATGAAATAAGCTATTACAAGACGGCTCTCAACCAATAACATGAGTGTCATTAGGGATGAGTGGTATTGGTTGAGAAACTCGTGTTGTACATGTTTATGATTGTGCCACGTGCTATGTAGTTCGAGGATGAGGCATGAGCTCGAGATGTAGAATAAGCCACTACAACCGCTTCCTCTCAACCAATAGTACGAGAATGATAGTAGGCGAGTGATGTTGGTTGAGAAGTATCATTAAATGCTGCAGTTATATTTGAGGTTTATTTCCAATGTATATTTATGAATCTCTGTTGGTTCCTGTTAGGTTTCCTAGAACCAATGACTGTAGTCAAATATTGTTGCATGGAGAATCCTTTTGACGTTGGGAATTTTGGGAGTCTGCTTTAAATGCTGATCCACGTATAAAAGGCACTCTGAGTTAAGTTGTAAAAGAAAAACCTTCATCTCTGATCTTTTCCCTCTTTGTTTATTGTGGTAAAAATGGTGACGGCTTGGACTCAGGCCCGAGAGTCTAGGATTCGGAGGAAGATGGAAGAATTGCGTATCAGGTATTCTTGTTATCAGCCGTTGCATTTACCTACTCCAATTCTGTTTCTCCCACTATTCATTGTATGTCTTATGAAAAAGTGTTGAAGGCAGATGATGACTACATCCAAATGGTATGTTTCCATTGTTAACATTTGAGGTGGAACGTCGTAACGGTCTTCACATGCTGGCGGAGGAAGCTGTTACAACTAAAGATGAAGCGGCAGGCGCCCAACCGAGAGAGTCTCGTCGATATCCGTCTAATGAGTGGGTTTTATTAATCAAATGAGGCCTTCCATCTGTGTCTAGCATGTGGGCAGGTGATGTGGATGAAAATAATCATTTTATTCCATGGACCATAGCTCTTTGGCCCTGAAGAAGATCTTTCATCTGTGATGCCTATTTCGGACTTACCTGCGTCTTGCAGCATGTGATCAATGTTTGGAATCTGCTTCTTCTGCTGACTATTTGTGCCAAAAAAATGATTTTGAGCTGATACTTGATGCAAATTGAAGTAATCTATAAAATCTCTATACTATGTTATAAAGTATTTTGTAAGAAAAACTTTCAGACTGAATGAAATATTGGTGTTATGTTATGATGATACTTTATCTCGAGCTTGTTTCTTTCACTTTCTATTTGTAGCATAGGCGTTGGTAACATAGATGTTTAGGTATTATGGGTATGAAGGGAAAATGGTAGTGAGAGTTAAGGTAAAATTTAGAGAAAGTCGAGCTGTTGATGCAAACTTGGTATCGCTTTTATGCGAGCTGAGGGACAGTGTTAATGTGGAGCTGTGTGTGCAACTGCTGAGCTAGCTATCATCTTATTTATTGCCATGTACAACATCTGAGGAGATATTTTGTGATCTATCACAATATTATGTATATTTATTCTGCTGCTTCAGAAATGTTCAAAAAAATATTTTTCTGAGGAAAATCTGTGGGGTGACTAATTCTGCGGAGATCTTCCTTTGTTTATAAGTAGAGATTCCTTGTTGTTGTTATTTACAATGTTTTGGAGTTATTATGTTCGAGCATGGTGAAGACTCGTTCACAGCGTACGCAGCAGGCGGCGGATGGCCGGTTTCATATCAAGGTTGCTGAACTTTGTGAACGCTATTTTTGTCAATTGCCTTATGATGCTACTCTTCCGGAATGGCCATTTAATCTGGTCGGATTGGATGATGAAGGCTATCGTGTCGAACATGATCGCTTTGTTTGGTATAATACTTTTTTGTAAGTCTCTGTTGGATCCCTGGGTGTGAGAACTGACTGCTCGACAGCTTGCACGTGATAAGATCGTGGAAGAGGATATAAGGGTTGCAAATGGGGCGTTAATTATGTACGGGGAACCGAACCATTGAGGTTGCTTTAGATGTAACTGGGGAGCTCGATAAACTCGAAGTCCTAAAACTTGCTAAAAGTAATCTGTTGTGGGAGTATTCTATGGTTGAGTTTGAATAAATGTATTATGAAAGATCATGAGAGAATAAAGTATGTAATGTGTCGATCTGGTTAAAAAATGTATTCTGTTATATTCATTTTGTATTGATACTGTGCATGACAGCTGTAAGATTTTAACGACTATATGGATATCTTCGAATTTTGAAAATTGAACTATTTTAGGAATGTTTGTACGATCTTCGTAGAGTATAAGTAAGATGATTGGTCATTTTGGTACTAGACTGAGAAGGGGTGTAGGATTGATAGATAATAGAGATAAACGTGATAATGGCAAACGTTATTACAAAAGTCATGATGATGTTGTGAAACAAAAAGACGTGTCTGTAGCAACAGTGGGGATGACTGGCACGTGTCAGAAGGAGCCTTCATTTCATAAATCGAGGGAGAGTATAAGAACTCATCTCTCTCTCCCTCATAAATTGTCTATAGTTTTAGAGAGATAGAAAGTGGTACAAATATCATTGTCAAAGAGATGAGGCGTTTGAGTGCTAATTGTGATTTGAGAAAGAAATCTTCATTGAGTGATAAGAGATTATCGAAGAGACGACGGGAACACTCGTATTCGAAGAGACGTCTGGGTAAAGCAAATGATTGATGTTCGGGAAGTACAGGTTGGTGATGGAAAACTTTTGCCTGTTTGATTTTGTGAGTAATCTGTGTTATGTAGTAATCTGTAAACTTTAGTAATCTGTATAGTTAGTTTTAAAATCTAGGGTTTTAGGGGATTTTGAAAATAAATATGAGAGAAGGCCTGCAATATAAGAATTGTGGTATATGTTTTGATCCTGTTAGAAAGAGAAAATACGTGTATTGGAGAAGAAGATGGAAATTTGAAATGATTTGATTTTTGTTTTTTTGTTTTAGGAATTAGGAAAATAGACGTGTTGGCTGGGTAGAAGGTGGGTCTGTTTGTACTATTTGTAATGTAGCGATAATGATAAAATATGTCTTTGTATCTGTAAGTTCAATATGCGTTCTAAACCTAGTATTCCTGCTAGCAAATTTGTAGTATCGTCCAGTTCTGAGGAAACATCACCTTCAGGAAGGGGAGACGAGTGTAGTATAATGGAGGAAACTGTTAATAGTGTGGGGATGACGATAGAGGTGGTGGGGCCTAGTAGATCTGAGGGCATAAAAGAGAGGGAGGATAAAAGGTAGAAAGAGAGAGTCCTTATCATATACCCAAAGGGGGTAGATATAGGGAAATAGTACTTAAAAAATATAAAGAAATTTTCAGAAGAGTGGGGGAGGTACGTGGAGGGCCAAGGTATCTGGTTCAGAGCCTATGTCTCAAAAAAGGGGGAGGAAGCAACGTACTATCAAGTTCTATGTCTAGAAAAGTGAAAGAAGGACAGAGGTATTAGTGTGGGGGGTTAAAACTCTCGTATTACAATGAGCTTGGGTTATCAGGCCCAAGTGGGGGGTTTTTATGTTTCTTGAATCAGGTCGTATACGGCCTTAAAATTTTACTGACCTATTTTCAGAAAAGGGTTATGAATGCGTTATAGTGCTGCCATGCCCAGTTGAATGGGAATGTGTATGAGATGATGAGGGTATGTGAGGCACTGAACGAAAAATGGAGGAAGGGACTGCGAAGCAGTTCGTAGCTGAAGATGTTTTGAAGTTTTACAAGTTTAAGTATATGGAGAGTCAAAGTAGTGGTTATCTATATAGTGATTCAGCTAGGCCGAAGTTCTATTGATTTTGAATCAGCGGGCAGACCATGGATTGACCACCTTGTTTGGGTTAAGGGTAACTATTTGCAGGTTCCAGATGAACCAGCGCTCGAGCTGAATCATAGATATTATGATCCGAGTAAGTAATGTTGACCAACCTTCGAATAGTCGATAATTATGTCTGCATACTGTTTAACTGACCTTCTGTCCCTTTTTATTGGTAGAACCCAAACCGTTGGCCATTCCGGATAAGACCAGTCTATTTGATTGTGTTGCTCGTGATCAGGACGAGCTAACGGAGGTACTCAGTAAATTGGGTATTCGAAGACACAAAAGAGTAGATTCGTTAGTACCAAAATTTCAGCGAGCTCAAGAAAAATGAGTTATGGCTGAGGGGAAAGCTGTAAAGACCGTTACTGACTTACTTAGTCCTCCACCTTTTGTTCCTCAGACTACCAAATGGATTACTCGTAAAGTCTGAAAGCCAACGCAGTAGAGTACCTCAGCTACTAGGGTTGTGCGCGCAGAACAAGAGATCGCAAAGCCTGCTGCTGGTGCTGTGGAGGAAAGACCCAAGGTGAGTGTGCCCGCTCTTGGGGAGGCTGCGAAGAGCTCATTAAAGAGAAAATGGCATTTAAAGGAGGACAGTGATCGAACTAAACCTCTTGCTGCGGCCAAGATGAAAGAGTTGGAGAAGAAATACTGTCATATGGCCGGGACGAACTCGCAGTAGCTCGAGGATGAGTATCTCGAGCATATGCTCGCGGTATGTGGCTGAAACTGTTACTTGATGTGACCTTTGAATTGAGTGAAACTGTTAAACTGACTCTGCCTTCTTTTTTATTTTTTTTTGTATTGGCAGCTCTTAACGTTGATGAAGGGGGCAAGATAATGTCTAGATAAGTGAGGCCAAGAATTTGATACTCTGACGGCAAAGTTTGAGGCCCAGTCAGCTCGCGCAAAAGAGCTCGTGGGTGACCTTCAGTTGGAGAGAGAGAGGAGGGCTGTAGATGTTACCGCAGCTGTAGAGAAGTTTATTGATCTGCTAAAGTATGACAAGCTCATGTCTGATGCGGTTACAACAACCTTTGTGGAAAAGACCACTTTATCAATTCGTACTATGTTTTTGGATTAAGTGTTAATGATGTGGAGCTGACCCGTAATTGTAGATATACAAAAATAGAGTTCCCTATTGAGGACGAGGAGGAAAAGGTGGCTGATGATACTGCTAGTTTGTCTGAGAAAGCGTCAGACTTTCCTCCAGGCAGTACAAAGCCAGTCTGTGCTACTAAGCAAATAGTGAACCCTCTTGTGGAACGTGCTAAAATAGTTCCCTCTCTAGAGAAGATGCTGAAATCTCCTTCTGAGGTAGACATTAGCAAGCCCCTTTAAATGTTCTGTGGTATCCTGTCTTCTATTATTCAGCTCGTTTGATTTGGAAGAGATAGTACTTTGTATAATCGTACATTATTTTCATTTTGAGTGATGTTTTTGAAATAAGTTTTTGTGAATGGTTTTATTGAAACAAGATATCTATAATCTGTGTAGGAGATAAAGCATTTGAGAAAAACAAACTCCGAATTGGAGAAGTAGTTGAGTAGAGCGAGGGGCTCCGTGGCCCGTATTCAGCAGGTACTTAACAAAACTGAATATGAGAAAAAACAATTTAAGTTGAATTCAGAGAAAATATTTAAAGAGTTATATGAACTGCAATATAGATATGCTAGGATAAAAGTAGATAAAGACGAGGTGTTAAGAAAGGAAGAGGAAAAGGGGGATATTAGTTTGAAAGCAAAAAGAACTGACTTGTTTTAACGACCCAAGTGAGAAGGCGAGGTGTCAAAGTATGCTATTAGCTATGACTTTGTATTTTGAGGCCGAAGTAGATAGTGAATGAAGGTTAAAATAGGCTTATATAGAGTTTTTGAGGGAGAGAAGTGTAGTTCCAGACCCAACTCGAGTTATGTTTTTAGCTCAAGAAGCACGCAATCGTTATAGTTTTAAGGCAAAAAAATGTTCTGCTCGAGCTGGTATGTATGTTGTATGGGGTGATGTAGAACCTTTATCTGATGTGTTTGGCTTTATGTAGGATTGGAGGGCCATGAGAATTGTATTTTTCAGGATAAGGAAATAGAAAATAGAGGTCCAAAATCAATTATAGGGTAAATTAAGTAGATTATAGGACGAGCTATCGCAGCATAAGGAGTAAAAAATATCTTTAGTAACGCGGCTGTCAAAAGAAGTGGCTGTTCGAATGAAGGTAGAGGCGGATATAAGGGCATTAGGTGTGTTATTGAAAAACACGTGCCAGTGGTTGCACAAAGCGTAAACGATACTGAAGGAGCACCTTTATCCATCGCGAGCAAAATTTGCTACTCGAGCAGAGCATGAACGTCACATAAACAGTGTTGTTGAGTTTTATGGGGGAGAACTAGCTATAGTAGAGAACGAATTTAGGAAGTTTGTAACGGAATGTGGGAAAGATTTTGAAGTTGAAAATGCCAAGCCAGAAAACCTGCAGTTTACCCGAGGTGAAGGAGGAATTGTTGGTGAATAACCTATTCCTTGGTCATGGGAGGAGTCATCACAAGAGGAAGTGGTTGAGAATCTGATACCCCGAATGCGGCGTAAACAACGCCAACCAGAGGTTGTGACCTTTACCTTGCCAGTAGATGTGCACGCGCCGAATAAGAAGATGGTGAGAGACAAGCAATAGTCGTCTTATGTCCGGAAGAGTCGCAAATAGAGTACTCTTGTCTTCTTTTGACCAGTCCTTCGTACTATTTGATGATAAATGTAATCTGTTTGTAGTTAGAACAGAATGACTTATCTAACTTACTCAGATACCACGTTCTTGATGTAACCTTGTGAACTGTTATATATACTCTGTTGTTATGAAGGATTATTATAAATATAATATGTTGTAATAGGTTGATCTGGCTGCTATACAAAGTTAGTGCGACGCATTACATGCCAAGAATAAAGAAATGAACACTGAGCTAAGATCGAGTCAGGGTGCCAGAGAAAGTGCTACTGAAGTAGAAGAAAAATTGAGGGCGGAGATGTCAGAAGAACAAAATACAGTAACCCTCCTGACTGATACTCTACGAGAGAAAGAGGCAGTATTGGCTGTCAGTTTGAGGAAGATAAAGAGTTCAGAAGAAGAGATAATACAAAAGGGTATTGAAGTTGGAAGTAGCCCGGGACGAGCTAGTCAACGAGATGCTGAATTTCTATATGCGCGAACACAAATTAAAGAACTACTGGTCGCGTTAGAGGGGGAAGGAAATAATGTGAAAGAGTTGCAGTTTCAAGTTAATAAGCTCGAGGCGGAGATAAGCGATGTTCGAGTTCGTGCTCGTAAGTATGAAATCGTCGGAACAAAATGAAGTCATAAAAAATGATTGGAACAAAATATGTGAGCTAGAGCGGACTGTGCAGTCGCAGCATCTGGACATATTGGAATACCAGTCCAAAAATGACAGACTTCAAAGCGTGAATACGAAGCTAGACGAGGATCTGTTGCAGTTGGAGATAAGTTACAACTTGAATATGGTAGAATGTGTAGGTTATAAATCGTTGATATCTCTGATTTATCATATGAACGAGTTTATGACAGTGCTGGAAGCTCGGAATTCGGATGTATGCCGGGAAAAGCGACGAGTGGATGATTTGGCCATTACAGGTTTAACGTTCATGTGGGAAAAAATAAAAGATAAAACATCCTGAGTTCCCAACGCCAGGCCCTTGCGTTGATGGGCTTTCAAAAGATAATTTTAATTGCATTTTTTTAAAATATATTGAACTCAACGCCAGGCTCAATTGCTTAATACATTTTTTCATAAATTTCTTTTTAGAAGCACATCTAAACACAAATTTTAGCAAAAAATTTCACAATCACTTACCCAAATTTGCTTAATATCTCTCTCATGTTCAATTTGATTATAAGTGGTGTTGCCTTAGTTTTTAAATTTTGAGTTCAGAGATAGCTAGAAAGAGAAAGATAAAGAGAAATGACAAAATATGACAAAAGAGATAAACGAAGGCAACGACGAAAAAATAAGCAGAGTCCTATTTTGATTAGAACCATGGGGCTCATAAAGCTTATGCACCCCATGCTTAAAATACAATTCAAGCATTGAGCCTTGTTAGAAGAGATGTCTCAAATATTTGAAAAATTCAAGCATTGGGCAAAACAAAATTCAAACCTTCTTAGAGATGCTCTGAGTGGTGTAGTCATAGCTTTTAAATTTTAAGTTAAGAGATAGCTAGAAAGAAATGATTAAAAAAAGGACAAGAGAGAGAGACGAACAACGATAAAAAAGAAGAAGCGGAGTCTTAGTACTTCGCCGGAGTGGGAATCATGGAGAGTGGGAGAAAAAAATTGCGGGAAGGAGAAATCCATGGGAGAGAGAGGGAGAGATTTTTGTTTTGATTAGAATTCTCCTATTTTGAGTTAAATACTTAAGGGAGGACTCCTCAAGGTAGAGTTTCTAGTATCCAGTAGAGTGACTTTAGATCAAGGTTTTAAATAACCGTTATAACAACCGTTATAACGGTAACGCCCTGAGCCCGTTCCGTTATACCCCATGTTCCGTTCTAAAAAATAACACCCGTTATTTGTTGTTTCAGACCGTTATTTTATGCTATAACGGCTGTTATTACCGTTATAACGCTACGTTATTTTTAATGTTTTTCTTCACTTATAACGAACGTTATACACCGTTATATATCGTTATAACACCGTTATATGCCATTATATAACTATTTAAGTAATAGGCAAACCACTGGCATACAAAAAAGCTAATAAAAGTAACTGAAAGTGGTAGGCTTTGTTATGCTTGTAGCCTTGTAGAATTATTTCTTGTGATATGATGAAATTACTAGTTAAGTGGTAGGCCACCCATTATGATATGAAATAAAAAAATAATCTAGCAAACCACGTTACCATTGGCATAAAAATAAATAATAAAAGCAACCGAAAGTGAACTATGCTTGTAGAATTATTTTTTATGATATGATGAAATCATTATTTAAGTGGTAGGCCACCCATTATGATCTGAAATAAAAATTAATCTAGCAAACCACGTTACCACTGGCATAAAAAATAATAACACAAGCAACCGAAAGTGAACTATGCTTGTAGAATGATTTCTTATGATATGATGAAATCATTATTTAAGCGGTAGGCCACCCATTATGATCTGAAATAAACAATAATCTAGCAAACCATGTTACCACTGGCATAAAAAATAATAATAAAAGCAATCGAAAGTAAATTATGCTTGTAGAATGAATTTTTATGATATGATGAAATCATTATTTAAATGGTAGACCACCGATTATGATCTAAAATAAAAAATAATCTAGCAAACCACGTTACCACTGGCATAAAAAATTAATAAAAGCAATCGAAAGTGAAACCACGTTACCACTAGCATAAAAAATAATATGCTTGTCGAATCATTTCTTGTGATCTTCTATAAATATTTGGCATCGTGACTTAAGCATGTATCCATTTCACTACCACTTTTAAGAATTTTTCAAAATCAAGTAAGAAAGGTATCCATAGTTTTAATTAGTTTAAAATTAAACATGTATCCATCTTCTATGGTATTTAGCTTAAAATGAATTTATTGTCTTATCGTACTAATTTATAATATTTTATTGGTAAGCCTATAGGATGTCGATAAGTGCAGAGGATTTCTATGATCATTGCGTTAAGGTTAGACCAAAAGCTGTTCAATGCAATTACTGCAACAAGGTCATAACTGCTGGTATTACCCGCTTTTAAAAACATTTATCAACTCAACATGGATCTGTTACCGAGTGCCCAAATGCACCAACCGATTTACAAAAGCTTGCTATTCAGGTTCTTCAAGAAATAAGGCAAAACAAGCGTTCTCGCCGACAACTGCGGGATTGGGAACCCCAAGGATCGTCGCATGATGACAGTGATGAAGTTGAAGATATTACTGATAGTTTTGGAGATGCCAGTGAATCCGATTATCATCCCGAGGAAGGAAGTGGGGATGAATCTCAACTTACAAGGACTAGAAGTACGGGGCTACTTAGTAGGTTATTTCATCGTGGCAGAGGCTCAAACGAAGGGTTAGCATCGCGATCATCATCATCATCATTAAGAGCTCCAACTCGCCACTCTGTTGATTTACACTCACGAAATCCACGACGAGAAACTCAACAAACCATTCCGAACATGATGGGTGGAGGGTCGAGTTCTAGGGAGTATGCATGTGGCAAAATAACATCGATGTTCTGCGAAAATGTAATCCCCTTTAATGTTGCTTCATCGCAATTGTGCCATGAAGCTTTTAACTCGGTTACAAATTATGGTAAGACTTTTCGACCTCCAACGGCTTATGAAATTGCTAACCCATTTCTACAAAAGGAAAAATGAAGAATAGAAGAAACAGTGATTCAAAGACAGAGATTATATTGGAAGGACTATGGTTGTACCCTAATGGAAGATAGTTAGAAAGACTAGGCGAAGCATACACTCGTCAATTTTCTTGTCTATTGCCCATCAGGTATCTACTTAAAGTTAAAGAATAATGAATACTTGCGATTTGGAAATTTTAGTGGTTTATATAACAATACTAACATAAAAATGTCATTGTTGGGCAGGTATCACTTTTTTGAAGAGCGTTGATATTGATGACAATCGTTTAACGGCTGATTACTTAATAACCATGTTTAAAGATATAATCGATTATGTTGGAGCTGAAAATATCGTTCAAATAGTGATAGACCAATGATCAAATTTTAAAGCTGCTGGTAGGAGACTAGCTATCGAGTATCGTCATATATATTGGACTGCTTGTGCAGCCCATGTGATTGACCTTATGCTAGAGGTTTAGAGTCATTCAGTTGGTTAAAGGATACCATTGGAGATGCGAGGAAAATATCAAAGTTTGTTTATGCTCATGCATGGGTCCTTGCCAAGTTCAGAGGGCACTCAAACCGTCGTGACCTTATTCACCCTTCTCTAACTTGGTTTGTAACAAGTTTCATCGCAATTCGTAGTATTATGGAAAATCAAGTTCATCTTTAACAACTTTTTGTGGATACCGAGTATAGAGAATCAAACTATGCAAAACTATCAACGAGTAAAGCTATCCAAAAAATTGTCATGTCTGATGATTTTGAGAAATAAACTAGGAGTGCTATTGCAATGGTAGAACCATTATTAAAAGTCTTGCGATTAGTGAACTCCGACAAACCAACGATGAGGTATCTTTTCGATGCTTTGTGCACATCAAGAGCGGTGATAACAACTTTTCTTGGTCCACGACGAAGTGCTAATGTTTGTAAGATATTCGATCATAGGTGAAAAGAACAACTTCATTCAGATTTGCATGCTGCTGGTTATATACTTGACCCATATTACATGTTCTTTCCTTCCACTTTCTCAAATGAAAATATCATGAGTCACCCGACCTTAGCATTGAACAATTTGATTGTAAAGACGATATCAACCCCACTTGAGCAGGCACAAGTAATGTTAGAGGTATTCAAAGTCCATTACACAAAAATTATATATGCATGTTATTATTATTTAATTAATATAATATAATATAATATTTTTTATTTTACACAGATAGGAAAGCTTCCTTTCAAGCCAGGTTATATGGGGTCAGAAGCTGCACGCATAGCAGCTCAACAAGGAAGCCCTAGTGAGTTCTTAAATTATTTACTATAAGATTATGTTATTTACTTATCATTCATTTTCTAACAAAACTTTGAGCCAATTTTCTTAGTTGATTGGTGGAATTCATATGGAGTGGAGTTGTCTCAACTTCGAAAGTTGACTGTAAGAATTTTAAGTCAAACATGTACTTCGTTCGGATGTGAAAGGAACTGGAGTACCTTTGACTGGAGTACCTTTGACAGGATCCACACAAAGATTAGAAATCGATTACTTTCAAAGAAACTCAATGATCTTGTCTTTGTTCAATATAATATTCGGCTTGAAGAAGATGGGAAGATAGACGTCGACGTTATCGTGTAGACCCCATAAGTGTGTCTGCTATTTTATTGGAAGATCTATTATGTGAATGGATTGCTGGAGATGACGATGAGCCTTTGTTGCCAACACATGAAGAATGGCCAGAAGAGCTTGAAAGAGAATTATCAACTGAAGACCTGGAGTCCTTGAGCAAATGACGTACTCTACTTCTGTCATTGACACAGATTTCCCAGAAAATTGGTCACAAGCACCTATGTATCAAACACCAATGGAGCCGTTGCCTGAGGCGTATTTTGATTTCAATTTTAACCAAATCAATTTAGAGCATGACCAACCTTCAAACTACTCTGAATTTGATACCAATCAGTTCGACTCCGTTTACCAGTGAATCCAATGTCGCATTCCAGAATAATCATTTTTCTTTTGATGTTTATGTGATTTTTAATGCTTTGGTGTGATGTTTAATTTTGTCGGTGTGGTGTGGTGTGTTATTTCAATGTTGTAATAAGTAATAACTTTAATAATAATAAGTACTTTGGTTTTTCCTTTATTATCCTTTTAAATATAAAAAATAACGTCTATAACGGTTGTTATAATTGAAAATTAATATTTATATATAAAGAAAACAAAAACACAACCGTTATTTTAATATAACACCGTTACAGGACAAATAACGGCCGTTATAACGTTTTACTCTTGTCATATAGCAAAAAATACCGTTATAGTATAACAGCTATAACGGTAACGGCCTTTGCCCGTTACACCGTTATAACGTACCCTTTTAAACCTTGCTTTAGAATTACCAAAACCATTACCCTTTTAAACCTTGCTTTAGAATTACCAAAACCATTCTTTTGCCCTCTGATTCGAGTCGTTTCCCCGCCAACTAGCACTAATAAAATAACAATGAAGAAAGAAAAAAAAAAAAAAAAAACATGGAGAGCTGTTAAACTTCCATTGTTCAAACAACTCCACCACCCGAATTCCTTTTTATAAAATTGCCAACTTCCCATCACAAAGATCCAATTTAGAGTCTACAACTACTAATAGAAGAACAAAAGGTAGTGAAAGCGAGAGCAAATTTGTGTACTCAATATGGGCAATCCCACCAAAAGAAAAAACTGATCAATTCAAAAAGGTAATGAATGGTTTAATATCTGAATTGATTCCAATCTCATATTACTGTTATTGGAGCTGTTACTCTCACGAACCTGATGCTCTCCTCAAGTTTAAATCCGCTTGTGAGGGTCTTAAACCGTACCCGGTTCGTATCAATACCGTATCTACCGGGATTTTTTTTATTCTACCAATGTGTATCTTCTCCTCCACCCAACCCCTGAGGTTTTTTTTTTTTTTTTTGTGGGTTCTTACATTGTTACCAAATTTTTATTTATTTTATTTTTGGGTTTTAAGTTATATTTTTGCATGTTTTAGTTGTTATAAATAAATGGTATATTGGAAATCTTGAATTATAAAATGGGAAACGTGGGCGCAGAAAATGAAAGATACTGTTGTAAGTTGTTGAGACAATTCGAGTTTTATTTATTTATTATTATTATGCTAAATGTTGCTAATTTGAGGTTTTTGGTGATATTTATGTTGGAGCATTTAAGCATTTATGTAAATTATGTGTAATAGATTTCGTCGTCTTGAGTTCTTTAATTTTTTTCATTGAGTTTATACAAATTTTGGGGAAGTTTTGCAAATTTGAAGTTTCTTACACTTGTCAAGATCGAAATTTCGAGGCATGTAGTCCAGACTTCACTTGTTTCGCGAAATAAAATACGTAACCTTTGTTGAGACGAGGGAAAGAAAATGACTTGTTAATGATGGTTGTACTAACATCTATGGAAAAAAGCATTAGCAATCCGTAGTTGAGTTAGGGACATATATTGCTATCAAGATGGATGAGAGTAACCTCAGTTTTTTCCTATTTTCGCATGTCAAATTGGGGACTGAAAAAACTATGCCTTAATGGCGCATGGTATACTTGTTTTTAATGCCAATATATTGGGTGAACTTTCAATCTGCTTTTAGTTGGTCCTGAAAACCTAGCAATTTGATTGGCAGTTCATAACTCCAAAATGACAATGTAGCATATATGGTATGCTTTTCTGAAAAATGATACCAGAAGTAGAAGTATAAATTAGCTATTTATGTAATGATCTGTTAGACTTGACATGATTGCATTCAAGAACCGTGGAAACTGCGGTACTTGTTCCTAAAGGCATTATCATCAATGGACATAAGTTAATTATACAAGAATTGGATAAGAAACAGCTAAATTTGGGATTGGTTTTGATTGGTAACTTTTTGTAGCAAATAAGGATATTTTTAATGAAATTGGAAAGCGCAGAGAGAACTGTAGTCTTGCCATAGGACTAAGTATATACCAGTTACTTTCTGGTAGTAGCTATACCCATCTTCTTAAAAGAAGCAGCTCCAACACTCCTTGAAAGACTGCTAATGGTCCAGAGTTGAGCTGTGACTTAATCACACCCTTCTTTAGGTAGCCTATCTGCTTGTTGCCCTCTCTGAAGACATGATCCAAAGAAACTTGTAACACATTCCAGTAGCTGTACTTTACTTTTCTGGCAAATCCCCTTGATCTTAGCTGAAACCTTTGGAAGCTTATTGTACCATTGTGCAATCAGTTTAGAGAGTCAACCTCCATCACCAAAGGAATCCAAGCATTTATCTGGCTATACTGAAGTTCCACCAACAGGCCATGCAGTTCAGCAATCATACTTGATCCAGGGCCTAAAGCCACTGAATAAGCAAAAAAAAGCCAAAAACCAAATTCACTTCATGATCACTGATGATACCCTTTGCACCACACGTAAGGTTGTTTTCCTTGCAGTTCCATTTGTATTCAGTTTGAATGTTTACTGAAAAGGTCTATGCCATCTGATCACTTGAAGAAATAAATGATCAGAAAACCCACATTCTTTATCAAAATTGGGTTTGATTATAATATCCTGTGACTGCATCTTGCTCTCTATAGGTTTCTAGCCAAGACATAAGGTACTCCTCCTTAGAGCATCTCTAGCAGCGAGTGTGGGTTTGGGTGTGAGTTTTGACACCCTGGCCCACCAAACCCACAACTCACACCCGACCTCTCCCAGCAGCCAGTGTGAGTTTCCTATGTGGAGTTCTTATTATTATTTATTATTTTTTTTTTAATTTAGAGTAGATTAAAACAACGCGCGGGGTTCCAAACACTGCTGCTTCAACTGTAAGTAAAAAATCTCTCCCAATTCGACTATTTTCACAATTTTTACATCTAGCTCTCTAAAAAATCCCTTGGTAAAAAAATCTTTTAATTCCAACAAAATCAAAATGCATATGCCAGAAGGAGACCCACACCTCAGTACTCTGCCTGGGTTTAGAGTAACAAGAGATTCAGAGCGTTCCGTAACTCGCTCGAGGTCCGGAAGGAAGAAAAGGCTAGTGGAATTTAAAGATGTCCAACCCCAAGATATACCAAACCCAACCGAAGATAACTTCCCGCGGAGGTGTATTACCCAACTTCTAGACGGAGTCAGTCACATCTATTACACGGGAAATGAACTTACGGTAAGTTTTAGTGTAATTGTGAATTTGTTTTTTCTATAAATCATGTGTTTGACAAAATGCCTCAATGAACAGAATCGGGATTCGATGCGTGTGCACGGTACATTCACTACGGTGTTTAAAGTGTGGAAAGATATTGCGACAATTCCAGGGCAATTCAAATAATCGGCTAATTCAGGCGCTTACAGAGCGTTGGTGGCTGACCACACACACGTTTCTGTTCTCTTGTGCGGAGATAGGGGTCGCTCCTCCTGATTTCACTATGCTGATATCATTGTCCATCAGCCGATATCCGACACAGGTACCATATGACAACACATGGTCTATTTTATCCAATGCGAGACAATTGTTCCCCAACATTGATTCCAGCCATATAAAGAGTGGGAACGTCAGCATTACACATTTGAGGACGTACTTGACCGTTGCAGCTGATCGGGATGATGATATTACTATTGCTTGTGCTTTTATCCTTTTCATGATGGGACATTTATGGTTCCAAATGGCCAACGACGCCGTCCCGCTTGGATATCTCGCGGCCGTGAACAATTTGGACACGGTTGCCCAATATGACTGGGGTTCTACTATTCTTGCTTCCATGTACCATGGTTTGGATACCGTAGTCACGGCCGGGGGTGCCATCACTTGATTTTTCCAACTTCTTACGGTACACTAACACTTTTTCCTTTTACAAATCAAATATCTTCCAATAAACGTCTTAAATATAAATTCTTATTAATTTTTATGTTAATCCGAAATGCAGTATTGGTTATACGAGTATTGTGGGGTTGGTAACCCTATAGTCAAGGAAGAGGTAAAGTTCTCAGCCTATCCGCGCCTCAGAGCATGGGAGAGGGGGAATAAGAAGAAAACAAATGACCAGGCAACCAATCTATTTATTCTAGACAGATACCATATTGATCACCGCACTGTTGAGACGATCACATGGGAACCTTGGATAAATTCTACAGTGTCTGAGACAGAGGACGTACTAAATGCAAAACTCCTATCCCGTAAAAGGATGCCACTTCAAGTACCAAACAGAAACTGCGAATATTACTTAGGGGATAGATGCTTTAGGCAGGTGACTGGCGAGATGCGTATTCCTTTAGACCCTCTTCTTAGCATGTTGCCACATATTAGTCCAGCGGCTTTACATGAGATGAGACAGGCCGGGTTCCTTGACTGTGAGCAGTTTGTGGTAGGGGAGGAGAGAGAGACTTACGCCTCATATTGGGCTGAACAAATTTTGGAGGTAAGCTACATGTTGACAGATTCCCAGAGGATGGGGAATATAGATCTGTTCAGACCGACTGTACTCAGAGCTGGTATTGCACCCGTGGTGGTGACGTCAGCGTCGGTTCATAGCTTGTCCGAGGACTTTAGTTTTTCTGGCGAGGCGGAGGGGCCAGACCTGGGGTGGCACATGGAGTAGACAGGGTGGCGTGAGATGCTCCCCATCGCCCGCTTGAGGGACCCGCCACCCATGTCCTCCTCCTACGGCGCAGAGGAGCTGTGGCACCTGACCCATGGTATGCGGCGACTCATCCTTGCAGAGTCTGCGCGGGACCCACTGAGGCTCCAGGAGGTCGATGATGAGCTTGCTATTACCCGCATGCAAATTGACAGTATAGATCATCAGCTATATGCCCATGTAAGTATTTTATTTATGTATTTATTGCGGTACTTTTTCTTAATGATATATTTATTTTGTCAAAATATTTATAAAGTTTCTTTATCCCGTTCTGGACCTACAACTGAGGAGGGGGCGTGACGTACGGGTGGTGTCGCTACCACCTGGAGGTGGCGCGAGGACGAGGCAGCATGGATCTGGTCCGCGAACCAGGGGAGGCGGTACTAGCCGCAGGGGACGGGGTACTGGAGATGATTCTGAGTAGATATAGGTATTTTTTTATACTTTTTTAGAGATGTAGAAGCTCAGCTTTGATTATGTAGATGATTATGAGTAGACGATATATTTGTAGACAATGTTTTGGATATTCTTAATGTTCATTAGCCATGATTATCTAATGTTGAAATTGACTATTTGTCTATTCGAATAAATTTGCACTGAGGTGCTTTACATTTCTACAAGCTATTTGGTAAAGTTATTAGGTTCTTGGTAGAGTTTTTTCAATGTCTATTCGAACAAACTATTTGTCTGTTCAAATAAATTTTAACAATTTTGCACTGAGCAGTTTTATTCGAATAGAACCTAATTCTATTCGAACAAAATAACCACTGAGGTCGAATACAAATATAGATTTGGCGGTTAAATGAGCACCGCGCGGTGTTCATTTCACCGCCAAATCTAGGGAAAAAGACCCCTAACTTCTTCCCCTTTTACATTTCTCCCATTTTTATACTTCTCTCTTCCATTGGGAACTTGTTCACCATCTGGTATTACACCATTCTCTCAACTCCACAACCTCAAATGTCTTATTCATCATCCATACCCGATCCTCCAGGTTCATCATCGTCATCCTCCGATGACGATCTTATCTTTAATTGTGCGGTGACAATTTGTATTCTGCACCAATCTGCCGTGAACATAGTAGTTGAGGATGCAACTTCGAGTTATGGCAGGAGTGTCATGGGCCGTAAGGATAAGAGAAAGAAGCGAGATCACCCATTGGGGAATTACAACATTATACGAGACTACTTCAAGCCGAATTGCACATATGAGCCATGAGAATTTTGGTGACGTTTTCGTATGAGTAGAGACATGTTTATGCGTCTATTCGATGCAGTCGTTGCACATGATCATTATTTTGTCCAGAAACCCAGCAACGCTGGTACTATGGGGTTTTCACCGTACCAAAAGGTAGTCGCAGCACTACGTTTCCTAAGCTGCAGTGTTGCGGCAGATCTTTTTGACAAATATATCCGAATAGGAGAAAGCACAACCTTATTATGTGTGAAAAGGGTTTGTGTTGCGGTTAAACACATTTTTGGCGAGGAATATCTTCGAGCACCAAACGCGGCCGACGTTGAAAAGTTAAAAGCGATCAGAGAGTCCCGGGGATTTCCCGACATGTTAGAAAGCCTTGATTGCATGCATTGGATATGGAAAAATTGTCCCAATGCTTGGCAAGGTCAATTTACTGGTCATTACCCCAATGCGACACTGATTCTTGAAGCGGTAGCTTCACACGACCTTTGGATTTTCCATGTTTTTTTTGGGTTACCAGGGTCTAACAATGATATCAATGTCCTGCAACACATCTTTTCATCGACCTGGACGATGGTATCGCCCTGCCTTGAAATTATACAATTGCCAGAAAGGCTTATGATATGAGGTATTATCTAGTGGATGACATATACCCCAAATGGGGAACACTTGTCCAAACCATATCCAATCCGGTTACAGTGAAACAAATTTTTTTTGCTCAACAATAAGAAAGTTGCCGAAAAGACGTAGAACGGGCGTTTGGGGTTTTGCAATCTCGGTTCAATGTTGTAAAATATCCGGTTAAATTGTGGAACCCCCAGGTTTTGAGCAATGTCATGAAGGTGTGCGTAATATGATCGTCGAGGAGGAACGAGGTGCATTCCCATCATACTTAGACTACAATCCGGCCGAGCCCTCAACTATCGAAGGCGAACGGTTCGATATTGTACGCGAACGCAGAATAATAAAATCTTTTATATAAAAAATGAACCGGATTCGAAGTCAAGAACTTCACTTTGATCTAAAGGATGATCTAATCGAGCATTTGTGGGTCGTGAAGGGAAATCTTCAAAATTAGTACTCCATTTCTTGTATTATTTGCGTGTTCTTGATGGAATTTAATGTTTCTCTTAGTCGTACAAGTTTATTAAACATGTTTTTTTAACGCAATATTATCGGAAATAAAGATTTCAAAAACAAACTGTAGAATTTCGAGTAGTACATTATTCAAACGTTTACATTATTGGTTATTAAACTACATTCTTGGATAAAAAACTTTTATATACAGCAAAGTTAAATTATATTTCATCACCACTTCAAGTACATGGTCCCCTCCTCTTGGCCCGGCGTTCCATGATCTTAGCTTGCCTTTGCAGATAGTATTACAATTGATGTCCGGAAGGAGTACTCAAGTCTTTTTCTATGATTTTGCGATTTCATTTGCTTGCTCTAAATCCATTTTAGCTTGCCAGTGTTGCATTGCTTATGCTCTTCTTCTTTCCTTTTCTTTTTTCGTTTGTATTTTCTCTAACCGTAGTTCATCCAGCATTATTTAGATACCGCTACCAGATGTAGTCACACCCTCCATTACCTTTTGTGATACAAGGTTCTTTCTATAGAGTTTTTGGCCGATGAGCCTGCTTCCACCCTCATACAGTGAACCATCTAAGTCAGAATTTGGGCCTACGGATTGAGGTGCAGGTGGGCCGTCGGGGTCCTCCGATAGATTGTTTGATCCAACCGAGTTCCCCGGAGAAGAATTGTCCGATGTTCTCCTGACTACATTTCTTGGTATATTTACCGCATGGTTCAACCCATCATTCCTTAGGTTGGCCCATCGTGGTTCTCGCACCAAAATCTTATACGCTTCACGGTGTTTGAATTATTGCCTCTATTCAAGCCTTTATAGATTTTGTGTGCATTGTTTTCCTACAATTCATAAAATTACCCAATACAAATAAATAACGTGTATATCTGCGAGAAATAATTAACATTGAGTTAAAGGAAACTATAACGTACCCGATCTTCATATGTTTTTCCACTGCTATTCCTAAATCGTTCTTGAGCAACTATCCCCTTGTACGCCGCACATTGTGCATTAAGGGTATACCACTGAGATTTGGTCGACCCACATCATCGTCCTGTGGGGCCCTCGGGGTCTCTGTTAAAGGCAATGTTGACCTTTTGATAGAAAATAAAACCCTTTGTGCGGCCATTTGTTTGGACAAAAGTTGTTACCCACGCCCTTGCGAGACACATAAAGTCTGTGTTCGTCCAATACATTCCAGCATCATCCGTCTCGTCCAAAAACTCAGAATCTTCTAGCACTTGCACGCTTGGTCTTTGTTTTGTGGGCGTTTTTTTCTTTCTTCCTTTTCCTTTTTCTTTATGGGGAGCCGTCGCTTCAACAGGTATTGACGCATTTGCGTCACTTTGACTGTACTGAGTAGATTCACCATGGAATAGATAGTTCTGAAAGTAATTTGGAGGAGTGAGCGGATAGGGTTGATAGTACGGGCTAAACGCCTGAGGTTATGGTTGAGAGAGTGTAAATAGACTTTGATATTGTCCATAACTGGGATCCCCTTGCGACATGGTAAACGGAGGTAGGGCATGTGATTGGAATTGATGTTGAAATTGCGATGGGTTTTGGTAGAGGTATGGAGTAAATTGTGATGATGGGTGTTGAGCGAATGGTGTTGAAGGTGGGTTATGGGAGGATGGGGTTGACGGTGTAGAGTTATTACTACTGGTGCTGGAGTTTGCCATTTGGGGAGAGCGTAGAGGTTCTCCTCAGCTCCGCAATTGGGTTTGGGGAAGAAGAAGTAGCCAGGAGTGTTGATCAAAATAATTGAGTTTGAAGGTGCTTAGATCACCGCGCGGTAAAAAGAATACTGCGCGATGATCTAAACACCGCCAAACTCAATTTTTTTTTAGTGTGAGTTCCTCCCACTCGGTTGAGTTCCTGTAGCGCCAGGTCATCCAACTCATACCCAAACAGTCGCTGCTGGGAGATGTTTGAGTGTGGGTTTGCAAACCCAACTCAACCCACACCTTGCTGCGTTTGCTCTTATCATTTACATTTATTTATGTTTGCCAGCTTGTAGCTACATTTAATTACTTGCATCGTGGTGAAGTTGCCTTAATGTTTAGCTTTACTAGTATTCAAATACTAAAGGACTGAATCATATTTAAACCTTCAATATATCTGATTGCTTATGATTTTCTTTCATAGTTTTCCAAATATTATGGAACAATTTATTACAAGAAAACCGGCTTTGTTACTCCTAGAAAGTTTTCCTCACTGGCTTGAAATGTGATACTGAAGGTGATGGAAACTAGTGCGCATTGCTCAGGCCATTTTGGCTACAAAAGCTCAACTCGTGAGTAATCTACATTCTTGCTCTTATGTATTTACGTTTCATTAACTTATTAGATTGAGCTTAAATGCCTTAAATTTTGTGAGACTTCTACCTGTAAGAACTTATACTTTCGATCACATAACTTAAAGATTGACTGAAAGGAACTTTGTTAGGAGTTACACACAGATATCTGTGAACACTGAATTCAATGGTTTATTGATGGTTTTGGTTCAATCTACTTCCTAGTACGGATGTACCAACCCCTTGATATATTAAGCTCATCAAATTAGTGTGTTTCTTTTTAATTTGAGATTTGATTAACTTTATGAATCGGCAAAATGTTGGTCCGTCAGTTGAGGCCACATATCTCTCTACTTTTAGAGGACCTCGTCATATAAAGGAACTTTAATAGTAACTATTGTTTATTTTGATGAAGTTACATAATCTTTTCTCATAGTCCTATATTTTTTAACTTGATAGGAAAGATAGATGCTTCTGTGATGCATCCATCTCCCTCTATTTAGCATCTATATCTCTCTGTCCTAGTTTCCTGTAGGAGCATGAATACTCACATATAGCTAGCTTCTCAATTAGCGAGCTAGTTCAAATTTTTATTAGTGACCCACTACCAATCTATGAGCCTGGATATTCATATAGAGTTAGCTTGTCACTTGGCGTGCTAGCCTAAGTCATCAACTAACGACCCACTACTAATCTATGACCATGGATACTCATATAAAGCTAGGTCATCACTTAGCATGCTAGCCTAAGTCATCAACTCGTTACCCACTACCGTAGCTCGTCAATTGCAAACAGTTACCATAATAATAGGAGGGGCAAATAAGACATTGCCCTAAGTAAAAAGTTAGCCCTAATCGTTCGATAATTTCGGAAGGGTAAATAAGGAATAAAAAAACGGCTAGGGCTCCGTCTAAGTGTCTATGTAAAAAAAGGCCACACCAAAGGGTGGGCATCTTATTCTTTTCGGAACTATTCGAAAGAAACCTCTGTAGCCACTTAAGACCTAATAGCCCTATGATCCGACGTGGTGCCCTAACCATAGAGTTATAACAACTTAACCCTCAATCCAATAATAAATCTCAATTATCTCTAATACGTGTAACCGATTTATCACCATGGTGTCGTTTGCGGTCTCAAATTAGAGATCATGTAATCTACAAATTGATAAGAGGGAATCACAAAATAGGAGAGGAAATTCTCTCGATTGGTGATGCGAGAACACTAATTGGCGTGGTTTGCGGTTTCAAATTAGAGATCACGTAATCTACAAATTGATAAGAGGGAATCACAAAATAGGAGAGGAAATTCTCTCGATTAGTTATGCGAGAACACTAATTTAACTAGGTAAAAGGAAGAATCGATTTCTCCGTTGTTGAACTCAAACTTCATATCTGTAATAGCCTATTTTCGCATTGCACAAAGATAACGCTTTACACCTTCGAAATCTAGGATGTTTAGTTATGAACGGAAAATAAACAACACTAGATTTAGTGTGGAAAACCCTTGAATGGGTTAAAAACCACGACCTCTCCTGAGGATTTTAGAAAGAGAGAGATATATATTTAGAATGCTAGCTATTACAAAGAGAGAGAGAGAGATGTAGAAATGATCTCTTAGAGGTTCTCATAGTAGACCCCTTTGATTCGTAGCTATCTAGTCTTATTTATAGGTCTTATAATATGACCGTTGGTTATATTGATGAGGAACGTTACAATATCAGGTTTTGATGAGTCTTCATGGTGGACTTTTGTAACGTCTTGATACTTGTTGATTTGTAACGGATCTATTAACATTCTCTAGTTGTAGCTTCATACGATCTCCTGTGATGCTCGCGTACATACGATCTGTCAACAAGTGGAGGAGTATCTTCAGTAGCGCGAAGTCACATGATGCTTTGATATCTCCAAACTATTGATGACGATGTGATCTCCAATAGTATTCGCGTGTATTCGAACTGTTGATAGATATCTGAGTATTTAGTACGATTTTATTGGATGCTTCGTCATCCCTGAGCTGTAGATGAGGAAGTCTGTATAATAATCTCCTTGCTTTAGTTCTTGATTGGTTATCAGTATGTTTACTCGAGTTATGTGAGTTTGAATGTCGGACTCAGTACGGGGATTAGAAATAAGTCCTTACAACTGCCCTCTCTCAGTCAATAGTAGGAGAAACGTACGTTGCGAGTGGTGTTAGTTGAGAAGTCTAGTCGTCTAAATTGAATGTTGTATTGATGGCCCCATTTTTCTTTGGAAGAATAGTAGTTTCGACTGTTGGATCTCCCAGAAATTCCTCTTGAGACCTGTACTTGGAATAAATACCTTATTGGAAGTTGTAGAGTGCATTAAATGTTACTGCTATAAAATATTGTGAATAGTTGCTATCACTGTTCACCTTGGTTAATGTTGTCAGACTTTTATGCTGGGTTGAGTAGTAGTGATGGCACAACTCGACGCCAAGCATATGAAGTTAGAGTTCAGACAAAAATGGCAAGTTTCGTTGCCAATTCCAATCCCTGTACCTCCAACTTTCCATGGGATGACGTAGAGGAGGCAGATGATGATTTTCATCAACTATGGCGATTCCACTATGTGGTTTTGTTTACTGCTCACCGTCGGTCCTGTCTGCGGATGCTTGCAGAAGATGCGGTATTGGCGGAAGAAGATAAGGCGGGGAAGTCGTCTGAGAAGTACTGTCGATACCCTGCGAAAGATTGGGTATTATAACGGTGGAAGAGGTCCTTCGTTGGAAGCGGAGGTGGGGGTTATGGAGGAGTGGTGAGATTAATTTTGTCCTTTGCCTCACTCCAATTTGCATCCTTGAGCTTTGAGTTTTTCTGCTAGACCCTCCATTATTTCTTTTCAAGTGTTGCACTGTCATCTGCAACGTAGGCTATTCTTTGTAGAAGATAAAAATGTCTGTAGAACTTGTAATCTTTATCTCCGAACTATTGAAGTGTTCGTTCTTGTAACTTGCTTTTCTTGAATAATAAATTCGAAATCCATTATCTTGTCTTGTAATTGCTTGAAGCTGCTTTTAGAACTGTTGTAAGGCACCATTGAATAAATATCGAACTAGTCACTGATGACATAGGTCGAAAATACATAGGACGTAGTGTTGATATATTCAAACTGTGTAGGTCGCCCTTATATATATGTGTGACCTTATTGAGATTTTAGTGTTGTTATGTATGTGGTGATGACAAGGTCGTGATCCCTTTCGTACTATGAGTTATTTAGAGCCATGCTGTTGTCAACTTGAATACTTGTTGTCATCGATGGGACTGGGTTGGAGCCTTTGAGTACGCGCTGGATATACTTGTGAGAGCTGTTGATATTGAAATCATTCCTCGTGGTGAGGAGTGTTATCCATTCTGTCATTGTATGTAAGGTCGTACGGTCGATCATAATAAAATGATTTACTTGTGCTGAGGCCGGCTCATCATTGCTTTCTGTATCTATAATAATTTTTGAATGAAATGGAACTGAAGTAGGATTTGCCACTGGTTTTTCTGTGTCTGTCAAGCTGACATTGTGGTAAGTGACAGCTGTAATAGCTGTACTTAGGTTATTTTGAATTGGAACCATGCTATAAAAAAGTGTAGTAGGATCGTACAGCCGTGGAAGGTTGTTGCTAAAAGTAATCGTGCAGTAAGATCTGTATAAATCTTCTTTGGCAGTGAGTCCGTAATAATGGCGAAGGAGAGGGACATACGTGATAATAGAACATGTTACCCCAAAAACCATTATGAGGGCAAATGAAAAGACGTGCCTGTTAGGAGAGATGACGTGGACACGTGTCCCGAAGAGCTATCATTTTAGAAATCGAAGGGCAATATAAAAGCTTTTCTTCCCTCTTCTCTTAAAACACAATCAGTTACAGACAGAAGCAGAAGCATTTCTAGAGAGAGAAACTTTTCGAATTTTAAACGCAGTCCTCCATCGTTGTGTGATCATCTTACTAAGAAGGATAAAGTGTTGTCGTCTGAGGTGCAAGCGATAACCAGAGTCGACGACTGTTACTCTTCTAGTATAGGTTAGTGCCTCTGTTTCCATTTTTTCTTCTGCTGTATTAGTTTCTAGAAAAACTGGTAGGTTGTGTTTGTGAACTATTTGGGTAGATTAATAATGTGTTGGGTACGGCTGAGGGAGGAGGCCAGTTTTGTTAATAAAAATCTCTGAATATATTTTCCCTTTACGTGTGGTAGATGCGCTCAAAAAATCCAAAACACAGTAGTAAATTTATTGTCTCTGCCTGTAGTGAGAAATCATCATCGTCTGAAAGGACTATGGATGATTATGTGGTAATTGGTACGATGACTGCTGATAATCCGTCTGTGTCTTTTGGGAGGGGTGTGGGAGTGCATACTGGGGATAAAATTGGGTAATTTTTTAAGTATCCCGAGAATGTAGACGTAGCTAAGAAATTTTTACAGTATAAAAAGAGTTTGGACGGAGAATAGGGGGATTATGTGATGAATGTAGGGTTATGGTTTAGAACTCTGGTGAGACCGAGTGGTAATATAGAGCATTATCAGGTGCCTTCTCTGGATCGTTGGAAGAGAAGTATGGATACAGGGGATGATATAGATATTATTTATTATAATGGGACTGGATCAGAGGTCGTAGATGAAGGATTTCTCTGTTATTTGAACCAGGTCGCATATGGGTTGAATATTCCCCTAACCTTTTTCCAAAAAGTGGTAATGAATGCACTAATGAGTTGCCCTGGTCAATTGAATGGTAATATTTTTGAGATGATGAGGGTTTCTGAAGTCCTTAATCAGAAGTGGAGAGATGGTAGTATTGCGAGACAGTTCATTGCGGACGATGTCTTGAAATACTATAAGTTTAAGTATATGAAAGATCAAAAGAGTGGATAGTTGTTTAGTGATTCGGCGAGGCCGAAATTCTTTGATTTTGAGTCTTCTGGGAGGCCCTGGTGCGACCATCTTGTGATGGTGAAGGGTAATTGTATGCAAGTGCCTGGGGAACCCATACTTGAGCTGATATATAAGAGTTTTAACGAGAGTAAGTGTCTTCATTCTATCTGTAGTTTGTTTCTTGACTTACTGCGATCTACTAACATAGTTTTGTTGCTATTTTGGCAGAGCCTAAACCAAAAGCTGCTACTGATACATCGAGTTTGTTCGATATCGTTAGTCGAAAAGGGAGTGAACTGAACAAAGTTCTCGGAGAGCTAGGAATTCACAGAGAGAAGAGGCTTAACTATGTAGTTGAAAAAGGGCAACGAGCTCATCAAAAGCGAGCTATGGCTGCATCTGGCTCCGCTTACACCGATGTTATGGAGATTCCTGCCTGTGCTGTCGGTTTTTTGAGCTCCTTGGTTCGTCGACCAAGAATGAAAAAGTCAGTGTCGCCTTCTGAGGAAATAATGCCTGTGCAGCTACCGCCGACTGGAACTGGGAGGGGGGGGTGGCTGCTGATGTGAATATGGCTCATCATCTGAAGAAGCAGAAAAAAGAATCTGGGAAAGATATCCGAGCTTCTTTGAAGGGTGTCAACCTTGAAGCCGTGGAGCAGGAGGCGTTGGACTTGGCTACGCATGATCCCATCCGCCTAGATACTCAAATCCGATCTAGCATTTCTCAGGTATGTAATGTAGAATTTGATTAAATCTTTTTCAGATAATGATCCGACCTTGTAATACTGTTTTACTGTATCTGTGGTGCAGTTTTTTGCTGCTTGGAAATCGGCCACGGAGGTGTTGAAGTTAGCTGCTGCGAATCGTGCTGAACTTGTTCAGAAATATGTTGCAGACAAAGCTGCTTTGCAAGAACAATTCGAACAGGAGAAAATACTGCAGAGGGAGCAGTTCGAGAAAGAGAAGGTGCTGCAGAGGGTACAGTTCGAGAAGGACGTTGCTGCTGCAAAGCAAGAGGCTACAGATGAAGTGAAGAAAGTTGTTAATATTGTGGTGGCTGCCCGCAATAAGCTAATTCAAGCCTTCTATGCCTGGGGTTTGAGCAGAGCGGATGTCGACCTTGCTCTTACGGGTAAGTATGGCGAGATTTTCTTCCCAGGGGATGATGCTTCTCCAGTGGCTGAGCAGACCCCAGCTCCTCCTGTGGATGATGATCTGACCAAGGAGGTAGCAGGATCTAAATCCTGATTTTGTTGTTGTAGTATAGATCTGGAGACTTAATCAAACTTTGTCCTTTGTATTGGTGGTAGAACTGCTTTGGACGAGGTTTTGAAATTTATGTGCTTGTTGTTTTGATGTGAATGCATGATTTGTATGTAGGAGCTAGTTCATTTGAGGGGGAAAGTGCTCGAGTTGGAGAAGGCTTTGAGTCGAGCAAAGGATTCTATCACTCGTACTCAATAGGTACATAATAAACTTGAATATGAGAGACTCCTTCATAAGTCGAATTTTGATAAAACCTTTAAGGAATTATTCGAATTTCAATGTAGATATGGGAAGATAAAAATTGATAGGGATGAGGTTTTGCGAAAAGAGACCGATAGGTTCATTTTACTCCAAAAATCCCTTAAGGATAAGCAATTCGTAGATGAGAGTGATAAGTTAGAGTGTCAAAGATTATTATTGTCTTTGACGCTGTACTTTGAGGCCGAGGTTGATAATAACGCTGTACTTTAAGGCCTACTTAGAACTGTTGACCGAGAGATACATAGTGTCGGACCCAGCTCGGGTGAAATTCTTAGCGCAAGAAGCGCGCAATCGCCATAGTAGAGAGACGCAAAGATGCTCAGCTCGGGCTGGAGTATTCATCATATGGGGTGGTGTAGGTTTATTGCCTGATGAGCTTGACCTTTGTAGGGGCAAAGGGCAATGTGGATTCTTTTCTTCAATTTAAAAAAGGAGGATAGAAAGATTCACACGCAATTAAAAAACGAACTGAGGCATCCTTGTGATGAACTGGAACGATTCAAGGGTCATAATGTATGTCTGGAGGTGGAAAAGGTGGAGTGTGCTAGACTTTTACAGAACTCCGAGAAGAGGGTGACCTTGTTAGAAACGCGTTAACTAGATACGCAAAAATGTCTGCAAGTATCCCAATCACACTTGCAGAAGATAATTATGCCAAAGCGAGGGAAATGTGCAGCCGCTACGGACCACGAACGTCAGATGGCCGATGTGATCGTATTTTATGGATTTGAGCTCGAGAGAGTAGAAAATTAATTTAGACATTATATCTTGAGCTGTGGTAAAGATGTGGAAGTAGAGAATGATAAGGTTGAAAATTTGTGGTTTGCGAAAAGGGATGAGGGTGGGAGAGCTTCAAACTCAAAATCACGAGCTGAAGACTCTGAGGAGGAGGAGGTCGAAGAGCTGCTGCCTCACACATGGCATAAAACCCGTCCGCAAGAGGTCGTAATCTTTAATGAACCTTTGCAAGTTGATGTTAGTGGTAGTAAGATGTGGTCACAAACCAACTAGACTGTGACATTTGGTTGTACGTTGCCTTTGTGTATCATAGCTTGATGTTGTAACACATGTTATAGAATGATATGTCTTGTAGGAATAAATATTTGTTGCTATATATATTGTCTCTTGTGATCTACTTATCTAGGTTGAGAACAAAGAGAATGAAAACGTGGCTTCCCTATCCGCGTCAAATAAGAAATTGTCTGCCAGGTTCCAGCAATGTTTGCTGGTGGTTGAAATAAAGACTTTGCTGAATTCAAAGCTGGAGTCAGAGATGCTGGAGCTTCAGAGTTGGCTAAATGCTGTGACTGTAGAGTTGTCATATAAGGATGCTGAGATATTGACTGCTAATAACGAATCCGAACAGTGGAAAAAATCTCTGAAGAAGAAAAAGTCGGAGATCATGGCTGCGAATCAACAAGTGCTAGATCTGCTAAGTACGATTGAAAAATAGAAGAATGATCTGCATCATCATCAGTCAGTGATAGCAACTAATATGGATCTCTTAAAGATGCAAGATTTTGAAATCCTTTATATGCGTGAGCGCTTGAAAAAATTGAGCTAGGATTTGTGTGAGGCTCGAGTTTCATGTCAGAGAAAGAACGACCGTGCCAAAACTCATGAGGAGGCATGTTCCAAGAGAGATCGAGAGCTTTGTGAGGTCATCGATAAGTGTAATTCGTGGATCGTTGCTCTTGATCGGGACAAGCAATCTCTGGTACAGGAGTGCATTCAAGGTAATGAAGTGTTCGAGGAACTTCACGCAAAGTATAAAGAGTCGCAGAGGATGATGGACGCCACTGAAAATGAGATCAGTTATTCAAGGAAAGTAGATATAAAGTTGGACCGTCTGAAGCAGGAGATGGAGCACAGTGTGCTGATAACGAGGCAATATAAAGGCTCGCTACTGCAAGAGAAAAAATCTCTAGAAGCTCGGTGTAAAGAGCTTGTCGACGAACTAAACAAGGTAAAAACTGAATTCTATGAAGCTACGTTATTGACTGCGGAAAATATTACGTTGCGTGCTATGGCAATGCTGCATGCTGATGTAGAGAAATTTTGAACTGAGCGTGAGGAGATCTTGGCTGCTACCACTGAATATGTCATGGAATATGACTTGCAGCTAGCATGGTTATCTTATATAGATAATTTGATGCCGAGGGTTATAGAATTGTTGAATGCACCTTCTATTGTAGTGGATGCGACTATTCCGTCCCCTGTCTTACTTTCATCTGGGCCTGGGGAGAGTTCGAATATTGTATCCCCAAAGCGTGAGCAGTAGTTCCATTTGAATGAGACAAAATGTAAGTATGACTTTTCTGTAGAAAAAAGTCAAATGTTGTTGTTATCTCTATGTATAATCGAATTTGGTGATCCAACGAACGATCATATAGGGATTTAGTGATGTGGTATTGTAAGTCAGTTTGAGCTATATAACGTGTATAAGTTATTTTGAACAAAAAACTAAAGATTGTAATGAGATATTTGAGGGTCGCATTATAGCCAAGTCGAATTGATTGTCTCAATAAGCGACCTTTTGGGCAGCGTGTATGTAGGTCCCTGTCATGGGTCGATCTGATCGATCGTGACAGAACATTAAATATTGTATAGCTAAGTGACGTTTTTGCCAGATCGAATTGAATGACTCAATAAGCGATCCTTGTAGAGCGCATATGCAGTTGAAGAGCTATGAAGCAGATCCCAGTTATAGGTCGAGCAGGGCGACCGTGATGGGTCCTATATTAAATATTGCATAGCTAACTGGCGTCTCCGCCAGATCGAATTGATTGGCTCAATAAGCGATCCTCTAAGAGCGTGTATATATTTGAAGAGATATGAAGCAGATTCCAGTTATAGGTCGAGCGTAACAACCGTGATGCGGCATGTTTTGCATAGCTAAATGGCGTCTCCGCCAGATCAAATTGATTAATTCAATAAGCAATCCTCGGAGAGCGTGTATATATGTGAAGAGCTATGAAGTAGATCCCAGTTATAGGTCGAGCGTAGCGACCGTGATGGGACCTGTATTAAATATTGCATAGCTAAATGGCATCTCCGCCAGATCGAATTGATTGATTCAATAAGCAATCCTTGGAGAGCGTGTATTATGTGAAGAGCTATGAAGCAGATCCCGGTTATAGGTCGAGCGTAGCGACCGTGATGGGACCTGTATTGAATATTGCATAGCTAAACGATGTCTCAGCCAGATCGAATAAGCGATCCACGAAAAGCGTATATGTATTTGAAGAGCTATGAAGCAGATCCTAGTAATAGGTCAAGCGTAGCGAGCGTGATGAGACCTGTATTGAATTTTGCATAGCTAAATGATGTCTCAGCCAGATCAGATAAGCGATCCTCGGAGAGCGTGTATGCTATGAAACAGATATTGTTATAGTAGGTCAATTTGAACGAACCATACGAAGACGAGTATGATGAGGAAAATTTGCTTTATTGAGTGAAATCTGAAGTTACAGCATGTTTAATTTTGATACATCTTTAGTTGGCAGGTATTCCATGGATTAGGTACATGCACTCCATCATGTGTACTAAGGTCGTAAGATCCTAAACTATTTGTGCCAGTTACAATGAAAAGACCTTCCCAATTGTCTGCTAACTTCCTCACATTAGGCGCTTTGCGATACTGGGGAATTTCCCTGAGAACGAGGTCTTTGATTTTGAATTCTCGATGTCGAACGTGCTTGTTATAAAATCGTGATAAAGCAAACTGATATCTTCCCAGATTGAAAATGGCTCTTTCGCGTGCTTCTTCGATCATATTCAGGTTGCATGCGATTTAAAATTCGTTTTCTTCATCTGTCATCTCGTGATCGTGTATTGGGTGATGATACTGAGTGGGTATTATGGCTTCCATCCCGTAGGCCAGTAAGAATGGAGTATAACCTGTTGCTGTTCTTGGAGTTGTTCGATATGCCCAAAGAACGTGTGGTAACTCGTTCACCCAATTCCCTTTTTTGTCATCTAAATGTTTCTTGAGACCGTCCACAATCGTTCGATTAGTAATTTCAGCTTGTCAGTTTCTTTGAGGATAGTAAGGGTTTGAAGGGGAGTGAATGATATTGTGTTGATTGATGAACGCGACAACTTTGGAGCCAACGAACTGTAGTTCATTATCAATTCTGATATGATGTGGTCTGCCGAACCAAATGATAATGTGCTTCCAAATAAATCTGATGACTTCTTCTTCTCGTGTTTAGCACAAAGGGACTGCCTCTACCCATTTAGTGACGTAGTCCGTAGCGACCAACAAATGATTTTGTTTTCTTGGTGCTGTAGGAAATTCTTCTACAAGATCGAGAGCCCATCGTCTGAATGGCCAGGTGACTTGGCTTGAGTGTAGTTCGAGCGCTGAGGCTCGTATCTTCAGACCGTGACACTGGCAAGCGTCACACTTGCATGCGTATTCAATCGCTTGAGCTTTCATCTTAGGCCATAACATTCCTTGTGCTAATGCTCTGTTAGTAAGGGACCCGCATGTGCCTTCGTGTAGATCGTGCAAGAATTGCTGTGCTTCTATTTCGGATAGGCAGAGGAGGTATGGACCAGTGACTGATATTTTATAGAGGAAGTTTTCCCAGAAAATATATCTACGGTCATTGTCGATTAATCTCCGACGTTCTGTGGGATCTTCTGGGAGTGGGCCATCTAATTTGTTATGAATTCTAATATATCTGATGAAAGGCTGTCTCCAATCACTTCCGATCTCCTCGTTGCCCCCAGTATCGGTGACGTTAGATACGGTGGCATTAATGCTGGGGTTAGAAATGACGTCGATTTTTAAATAGCAAGCTTCTGATCCAGGGACCCCGGCGAGGTAAGCGAGTGTATCTGAATGTCGATTTTCTCCCCTTGGTAAATGTTTCATAATTTTTTTTTGAAATTTGTTCATTCGTTCGACCACAGCAGCAGCATAGTCAATCATTTTCCCATTGGCTTGATAGATACCCGCGTGATGATTGACGATTAGTAATGAATCGGTGTAGACAGAGAGCTCTGCTGCGCCCAGTGTGAGTGCCATGTCCATGCCATGAATTAGTGCCTCATATTATGCTGTGTTGTTAGTTACTTCAAAATTGAGGTGAATGGATTTTTTGAGCCGATCATTAGAAGGAGTAATAAAAACAATTCCCACCCCTGATCCTGCTGGTCGACGGAGCCGTCCGTCAAAAGTTGCCAACCCTTCTTTGTTACCCAATCAGTTTTTTTTTCAGGCTGTTCTGTGAGTGGTTCATCTTTGTTTTCATCCAAATCTTCTTCCCAATCAGGATCATCTACTAGAAAGTCAGCTAGAAAATCTGCTATAGCCTGACCTTTCTCAGAGTGGCGTGGCCCAAAGTGGATGTCGTGTTCTCCCAATGTTACTGACCATTGCTGAATACGTCGAGATTTTTTGTCTTTAGATAAAATTTCACGGAGTTGATAGTTCGTTAATGCCCGAACAACGTAGGCTTGGAAATACTGTTTCAATTTTTGCGATGTATAGACGAGGGACAAAAGAAGCTTCTCGATCTTGGTGTATCTTGTTTCCGCAGGGGTCAGAGTCATGCTGATAAAATAGACTGATTTCTTAGTCTTTTCATCGAGTCGGAGGTGGACGGAGATGAGAGAAGTATCTATGACGGCTCAGTATACTGTTAGTTCTTCTTCATCTGTTGGTGTGCTCATAACTGGTGGTTTACCCAAATGTTGTTTGAGTTCGAGGAAAGCGGCTTCGCATTTATCACTCCACTCGATCTCGGGATCCTTCTTTGACTTTCCCCGTGATGTACCGTGTTTAAGAAGATCGAATAGAGGTCGGCATCTGTCTGATGATTTGGACACAAATCGATTAAGTGCTGCGATCTTCCCGACTAGTTTCTGAACATCCTTTTTTGTCTTTGGAGAAGGCATAGCCAAGAGAGCTCGTATACGTGATGGGTCAGCTTCAATTCCTCGTTTGCTGGTGAGGTGGCCCAAAGTTTTTCTGGATTGTACTCCGAACTGGTATTTGTCAGGATTTAAACGCATTTTGTAAGTTCGCAAGATTACAAAAGTTGTTCGTAGATCTGCCAGGTGGTCTTCTTTCTTGAGACTCTTACAAAGCATGTCGTCGATGTAAACCTCCATTATTTTACCGAGCTGATCTTTGAACATTTACGTCATCAATCTTTGATAGGTGGCACCGATATTTTTCAGGCTGAAAGGCATGACCTTATAGCAATACAGGCCTTGCCCGGTGATGAATGCAGTCTTGCCTTGATCTTCAGGGAAAAACGATATCTGATTGTACCCTGATGCAACATCCATCATAGAGAGGAGTTCGTGCCCGGCTGTTGAATCGAGCAGATGGTTGATGATTGGGAGTGGAAAGCTATCTTTTGGGGTGTGTCGATTGAGATCTGTGAAGTCGACACAGATTCTGATCTTGCCATTTTTTTTTGGAACTGCGACGATGTTTGAGATCCAGTCCGGGTAAATAGCTTTACAGATAAAACTGACTTCAATTAATTTGTCGATCTCTTTGTTTACTTCGTCTCATATTTTTGGTGTTAGAATTTGTTGCTTCTGCTTAACCAGTTCCACTTTCTCTTTCAACTCGAGCTTCTGGCATGCCATGGCTGGATCGATCCCTGGCATTTCGTGGAATGTCCACGCAAAAATGTTGCGATTATCTGAAAGGAATTGTATGAGACCTGAGCATTCCTCCGTGCTCAAGAGGGTCCTAATGTAAGTTCCTCTTTGTGTGCCGTTGATCTCGATATATTCTGTTGGTTCGGCGCTTGGCAGCTGATGTTCTACTGGTACTGAATGCTGTAATTGCGCTGCTGCAGCTGCTACTGCTGGCTCAGCTTCAATTGTATTGTCGCAAGCTCAGGCTAATTTTTGGTTGCCTTTGATTTCTTCGATTCTTCCTTTCCAGTCAAACCGCAGCGCCTGATGATACGTGGAGGGAATAGCTTTCATGTTATGCAGCCATGGTTGTCCCAGGATGCCCAGGTAACGGAATTTTGTATTGATGACGTAAAAAACTATGTCAAGTGTGACTGGTCCGACCGTGATGGGAAGTGTAATTTTTCCAACGCGTTCTTCTTGGAATCGTTGAATCCAGAGGCGTTGATGTCACTTGGCTCAACTCTGTCCGCTAAACCCATTTGGCCGATCGTGTTCTGGAATAATAGTTTGATGCTTCTGCCAGTATCTACCATCATTATATGCAGAACTATGTTCTTCATTTTTAACATGATGACGTGAGCATCGTGATGCGGGAGTTGACGTGACGTACATCGCAGTCTTCAATAGAAATCCCAGGTCGTCGGCTGCTGGATTCTGGCATCAAATGAGCTTCTGGCATCGCAGTCTTTATCTACCATTATTAGATCATGGCATTGTTTAACACACCTGCTTTTTGATATGTTGGAGTGGCTGACTGTCTGAGTCTCAATGAAGTACAAATGTTTCTCCTCATTCGCTTCCTCAGTCTCTACGACTGTAATTTCAGTTTTGTAGTTGCCATCTTTGTAACTTTTTACATCCACAATATATTCGAGCATCCGACCATGCGAAAATATACTTAAGAGGAGGAGTTTCAGCACGAAACATTGTTCCGTGTCATGATGGTGGATCTTGTGGTGAATGCAGTACGATTTTCCTGGTATGGGTTGAAGACTATTGGCATTTTTGAAGAGCTCATCCTTTTACAGTAGCGGATATATGTTGGCAATGGTAGTTGTCAACTGTGGTAAGCGCGAAACTTGTCTCTTTTGTCCTTGACGAGTTCGGTCAACATAGGACTTGAATCGTTTCTTATCGCCTCCATAGTCTTTACTGCTGTTGCGAGTACCTTCTCCGGTATGATCATTGGTGGATAGAGCGATGCACTGAGGTTTTTGTTTTTCAGTCGTCAGTCTTTCGAGGTCGATGAAGTTGTTGACCTTTTCCATCATATCTTCTAACGTCTGCGGCTTGTTGAGGATCAGATGTTCCTTGACTCGTCCATCTATGAGCAACGCATTGGTGAAAGCAGAGATCGTGATCTTTTTGTCGAGGTTATCGAGCTAGCTTAAAAAATTTTCTGGTAAAAACCTCCAACCTTTCTCCTGGCGCTTGCTTGTGACTGAACAAAGAGTAAAGACTTTCCTCCTTGTCTTTATTATGCTAGTAGTTCTTGACGAATAGTTCGTGAAGTTGCTCGATGGTGATGATTGAGTCCTCATCTAGTGTATGAAACCATCGTAGCGGTTTGCCTTTTAAGCTGGTCGGGAATAGGCGACAGAGGATGTGGTTGGAGGAGGAATACAGTCCCAAAGAATCTTCAAATTCTTGGACGTGTTCTACAAGATCCCCCCCTTCGTATTTCTGAATCGTCGGAGTGCGAAAACTGGTTGGTACTTCTTCGTCCAGCAACTCCTGCGCAAGCAGACTCTTCTGCAACCTTAAATAGTTGCTCCTCCCGTTGGCAAGTATTTGAGCGTCTAAGAGCTCTTTGATGCGTTTGTCCACCTGTTCTGGAGTGAGGTATTGTCGATACGTGATTGCTCGTCTTGTACTTGGGCCTCTCGCAGGGTTATGCTCCTCTGTTGCTTCTCCCATGCGGTCATAAACTGAAATTCGGGGTTTTTCCCTGTTTTGCTCTTCTTGTGGCGGTAGATCTATTACCCCTCCAGCGGGTAATGGTGGATTGATGTGACTCCGAGGCAGGACTGGTTCTTGTTAAATCTGAGGAAGCGTGGTATTTCTACCTTGATGCCCCAAGCGATCATGGACTGATATTCTCGAGGCGGCGGGCAGAATGTTCTGCTGTCTTGGATTTGTCGTTATTTGAGCTTGTAGTGCTCTGATAGTATCCTGTATGCTGGCGAGTTGTTTCTCCATCCGTCGCTCAGTTCTGTCTACGCAGCTGTTCGTAGATCAGTCACTCCTTCAGCAGTGTCAGGCAGGGCGTGGTGTGATTTCTCTTGATTTGCCATCTTTGAAAGATAAAAGTGGTGAAAACTAGATCGAAGAACGCTGAGTGTAATCTTCGTTCCCACAAACGGCGCCAAATGTAATAGCCTATTTTCGTATTGCACGAAGATAGCGCTTTACACCTTCGAAATCTAGGATGTTTAGTTATGAACGGAAAATAAACAACCCTAGATTTAGCGTGGAAAACCCTTGAATGAGTTAAAAACCACGACCACTTTTAATGATTTTAGAAAGAGAGAGATATATTTAGACTGCTAGCTATTACAAAGAGAGAGAGAGAGAGATGTAGAAATGATCTCTTAGAGGTTCTCATAGCAGTCCCCTTTGATTCGTAGCCATCTAGTCTTATTTATAGGTCTTATAATATGACCATTGGTTATATTGATGATGAACGTTACAATATCAGGTTTTGATGAGTCTTCATGGTGGACTTTTGTAACGTCTTGATACTTGTTGATTTGTAACGGATCTATTAACATTCTCTAGTTGTAGCTTCATACGATCTCCTGTGATGCTCGCGTACATACGATCTGTCAACAAGTGGAGGAGTATCTTCAGTAGCGCGAAGTCACATGATGCTTTGATATCTCCGAACTGTTGATGACGATGCGATCTCCAATAGTGTTCCCGTGTATTCGAACTGTTGATAGATATCTGAGTATTTAGTGCGATTTTATTGGATGCTTCGTCATCCCCCCCGAGCTGTAGATGGGGAAGTCTGTATAACGATCTCCTTGCTTTTGTCATTGATTGGTTATCAGTATGTTTACTCGAGTTATGTGAGATCGAATATCAGACTCAGTACGGGGATTAGAAATAAGTCCTTACAATATCCATCATCCATCAATGGAGTTAGTATAAATTTGGTGGAAGCAATGGAAAATGCTGAAGTTCCTTTTTTATTTGGTCGAGAAAATTGGTTTCAACTCGAACTTTATTATTGATATGGACAATAAGGTGCACTCTATCCCGCAAACTGTTCTTGGCTGGGGTTTCGGTCACACCCTACTTTATGGACAACGAGATAATTTATTCAAACACTTCAGGCTCAAGGGCTAGATCCATGGTTACCAAACACCCCAAGTAAATTTTCCGATTGTTATGGAGAGCTGAACTTCTCTACATTATGACATCTGACTATTCCTTGGCAGTGGATTGCTAAAATTGGCTCCCTTAACTTGTAGTTTAAAATGACTTTGGGAAGGGCTCTATGTTTTTCTATCTAAACGGGAGCATAGAAGGCTGCTGAGTGCGATGCTGAGCACGTCGATTCTAACGAATGAAAGGGGATGGCTTAGATGTCGAGTCTAGCTACGAGAAAATGTGGGTTGACTACGATAGAAGTTACATGAAGCTGGGCACATTAAAGCAAACAACAAGTAAAGACTTATTGTACTTGTAACGTCGTAGTCGTTAATATTCGTGCGATTTCAAATTACTACTTGTGTTATATTCTAGTGTTTTATATCTACCATTAAAATTATTAATTGGTTTAATACTAAATCTGGGTATAAGCACTATGGCCAAGAAATTTAACGAAATGATATATATGTGAGGGCTGATTAACTTGCCCATTAAGATCTAGTATTGAGAAGAAGAATAAAAAGGCTAAGGAATTTATCTTAATCTTAAGTCTTCTACGAATAATTCCAGATGTTGATCATATTCAGAGTTCTATCCTTGTAGTGGTCAAGTCTTTAGGGCCTTCTGTAGAGATTTGAAAATCTGCCATAGCTCCATGCTTGCGGTCGTCAAGTCTTTAAGGTTTTCTCTTGAGAGTTGAGGAACGGCGGCCCTTTTGACATTCAAAAAGCAAGTTTTTGCTGCCGTAGTACATTTTTGGAATTCTGATCCTTGCGAGGAAGTAGCTTGCGCTTTCATATTGAAGTACATCTCACTTGTTCGCTATTTGTTTTACTGCCTTGCACCTAAAGCACATCCTAGGCATGATTTGAACTGCCCTCCACCATTTTGCGTGAAACAGGTAAGGTGAGGAACGTAACTGTTTAACCAACTCTTTGCTCTTTGGAATTTCTCTTCGGAGTTTCCCAAAGAAACTATTATTTGTTATATCTGCTCATTGTTGTCTTGGTTGAAACTGAAGGGGCAGACTTTCCCATTAAGACAGTTTTCGGTAATGGAAAAATTCTTTAGCCTTGTGAAGCACGACCATCATCCTTCATCAAATTTATTCGAGCTTCCTAAGACTTTTTAAAAATATTGGCAGCAGAAAATGGAGTAAACTCGATACTCAACCTTGTTCTTATGATACTCTTGGAAAACTGCCAAAATTTCACAAATTAAGCAAACTTAACCCAAACCTTACAAAGTACATGCTTCTCCGGTATTGGTTTGTTTCATGGGCAGTCAAAAACTTCCTCTAGCATCAGAATTTTATTCTAAAGACATCTAAATTGCAAGAACTCAAAATGCAACTGATGTAAATAAACCTAACCAGGTTAAATGAGTTTTATACCAAAAGGTAAAAGTAACATCTTAAGGTGTTTGGATTTGCTGAAATGTCTCCTCAAAGCCTACTAAGGTTGTATAGGTTTTCGGCTTATATCTACAACACCTAATTATGCCCAAAATCATGTTTACTTAGTTTTCACACAAGTACATTAGATTGAGTCAAAGCTCAAGGAGACCTTAGGCAAATCTATGTTGGCACAAGGAGTGAGCTTCGTCATTGTTGACGTCTCCCATCAGATCTAATATATTCCCGTGATCGTTGGTCCTCTGTCGCGAGTTAACATCTTCCATAGTTTCAAATTTGTAATAGTCTAAAAAGAGGAAGATTGATGACTAATAAATTAGGGTCTGACTGAAACCCCGGCCAAGAACATTGTGTGGAAGAAAGTTACCTCATTGTCGATATCAACACTAATGTACGAGTTGAAACCAATTCACTCGACCAAATACAAAAGGACTTCGGCATTTCTCATCGTTTACGCTATGCTAACTTTATTGGTGGATGATGGGTATGATGCTTGAGTTTACCAACGAGAAATATATTCTTTCATTGTCGTTAAATTAATGTTCTCACCTCACCAATTGAGATATGAACTAAAGAGAATTTTCTCCCCCATCTTTGTGATTCTCTTTTATAAACTTGTAGATTATGTGATCTCTACTTCGAGACTGCAGATGGCGCAAATGTAGTCCGGTAATAATTTGGCTACACGTATTTAGGACGATTGTGGTTTATTATTGGATTGAGGATTAAGTTGTAACTCTCTGGGTTGGGCATCACGTCGAATCCCAGAGCTGCAGAGCTGCGATGGCTTAAACGGCTAGAGAGGTTTCTTTAGAGAAGAAGATCCCTGCCATTTGGCACGAGTCTCCTATTTATAGATGAGTCCAAATCCTCTCCACCGCGGTGGAGAGAATCCGTCTCTACTCCTTCACAAAAATAAGAGACACGTGTCCACCCTTTAACATGATATTAACTCCACTACTCTATTGATATTTTCAGTATTTCATATAAGTAAAAAAATTAAATATAAAACAAAAAAAAGAGTCTGAACTCTTGGTTTCCACTTTCAACTGATGGTAACAACCCAAATCGACCACTCCCCAATTCTTTCAAACCCATCGAATTTCATAAGGAAAATCAAGAGAGAATAAAGCTCTTAGAGATCCTTAAACACTTAATTTCCCTTTTGCTAGTAGTGAAGATCTTAAAGAGATATCTTCATGCGTTTTAATGGCAGGAAGTTGGGTTTGGGTGAGATTGCAATTACTCTTCAACTCAAATCATCGCCATTCCTTGCAACAATGAATTTAAGGAGAATTGGGTTTTGGTTTTACAAAGTTTGATGAACATTGATCATTCTCTCTCTATGAGGTGAGGTTGATTTTGATGAGACTTAGGAATTCTTCATCATGATTTCTTGTTTGGAGTTGATTTTAAATTTTACACCCTTACACATACATAAATAATTAACAATGGGATTTTATCATGAGAAGTTGGTCGACTCAGAGGGCGAAACCAAATCTCTTTACAATTTGGATGCTAAATCAAGGGTCGACAAAGTTCATCGATGTCGGATTCGAATACCGTTGGTATATGGTGATAGAGAATAGAGATGGGATAATTAGGTGTCTTTTCTTTTTAATTTTTTGTTTTTTTTACACTTAATTATTGTAAATAAAAAGCTGAAAAATAGAAAGTGGTGGAGAGGAGTTAAACTTAGGGTTAAAGGAGGACATGTGTCGACCAAATTACAGAAGGAGAATTACAGAAGGAGTCGAGATGGATTCTCTCCACCATGGTGGAGAGGATCCGGACTCTTTATAGATATTTGGGCAGCTATGCCCTAGGTATTTATTGATTCCTTATTTACCCTTTCGAAATTATCGGACAACAAGTGTTAACTTCTTATTTAGGCAATTTCTTAATTGCCCATCTTTTTATTAAATTGTTTGTCTGCTTATTGGCGAGCCACGGTAGTGGGTCGTTAGTAAATTGTTTAGACTAGCTCGTCAAGTATAAATATCCATAATGGGTCGTTAGTAGATTATTTAGGCCAACTCGTCAAGTGATGTGTTAGCTATGTATTAATATCCATAGTGGGATGTTTACGAAAGATCTTCTATATTTATTAAAAAACAAGGCAAGCCCAACTGGGGCAAGCTTAACCAAGAACTTAAGATTTTCATTTTTTGTAAGTATTAAAAAAAAAAACTTAAAGGCCCACCTGCGGGCGATTTTAATCAAGAATTTAATATTGTATTTACCTGTAAGTACTGAAAAATTAAAAATTTGTTGAACCCAACTGGGGGCAAGCTTAACCAAGAATTTATGATCTTTATTTTCATCAAGTATTAGAAAAACTAATAAATCCCAATTGCGGGTGGGTTTAATCAAAATTAAAGATTGCATTTTCGTGCAACTATTGGAAAAATAAAGTGAATCCAACTAATGATGAGCCTAAAAAGTAGGTCTCAAGTGACGACCTTATTTTTAAGGTGGCGAAGATGTTCAAGCCTTCATCTTATAAATATTAAGTGTATTGTAAGTAGTGACTTAAATTTTAAGTTGGTAGGTCGTAAGTGATGACTTAATGTTAAAGTTGTTGGAGATATTCAAGCCTTCACTTTATAAATAACAGGTAGGTCTCAAGTTTTAAGTTGGTAGGTCGTAAGCTATGCTGTCAGGGGCGAGGCGGTGGGCATGTTCATTGTTAGGGCGGAGCGGAGCGCTAGGCGAGAGACGGGGACGGACCACTATGTGTAATATGTCAATGTAAATTTGTAATATGTGTATTTTTTTTTTTTTTTTTTCGTAATGTAGTATTTAATTTAAACATGACTATATATATTATTTTTTCTTTTCGTAATGTATATATTGCAATGACTCAATAAGGCGCTACAAAAGCATCCATATGCCCTTTCATCTTATTTGGAATTTGAATCCCAACTTCTTCAACCTCATCATTATTTTCATACACATTGACGTTTTTAATCATCTAGTCTTTCTTATTTTGTTTCTCTTCAGTTGCTTTTTGCTTTCCTTTCATAAAGTTTTTAAGTAAATCAATATCTTGTGGAACTTTGTCACATTTCCTAATGTCTTTGTACAAAGTCGCTTTGTACGAAGCTTTCACGAGATGTTGCTTTAACCACTTAATCCTTCTCTTCGACACATGACCACAAAATTTGTACTTAACGTGATCTCTATTCCCATTTACCGGTTGACCATAGTCCTACCCCTGATCAACCGAACCGAATTAGGCGGTCTATATCGACTACTTGCCTTCGAACCTTCTACCACGTTAGAAGAAGACATTACGGAAACCCAAAACCTATAATTAACCCAAAATAACCCCATAATCAATCAAACAAAACCAATTAAATAAACAAATTAGACCAACCAAACAATTAGGGAGACATACAAACTAATGTATTCATAGGCATGTTTTGGGGTTTGCTTGAATTAAAAGTTATGCATTAGAATCCTATATTAAGCTTAAAGAAACAATATATATAGCTCTATGCCTTCAAACATCAAATATCAAACAATAAATCAAAGAATAAAATCTTGGAGAACCCTAATTGCTCTGGAACATGAAGAGAGAGAGAGAGTTCTTTTAAAACCAATTGGAGAACCCAAATTATTTTAATAGGGAGAGAGGAAAAAAAATCCCATATGTCGCGAAATAGAGAGAATGAATCGTAATTTTCATTTTTCATTTTTTTTTAAAATTGCCAAATGATTTTGACGATTCTATTGTTGTTTTTTTTAGCTAAAGTATAAAATTGACAAATAATTTAGAAAAATTTTAGAAAAAAAAAATTCATAAACATTTGGCACCTGGAGAGAGGCACACTGCCTCAGCGGCTCCCCATGCTCCCAGACGCCCTAGGGCGGAAAAATGTTGTGGCAGGGCGAGTGGTTTAAGATTGGGCACCTCCTGACAACATAGTTCGTAAGTACAACCTAGTTTTTAAGTTGGAAGAGATGTTCAAGTCTTCACCTCATAAGTAATAAGTAGGTCCCAAGTAATGACCTAATTTCTAAGTCGGTGAAGATGTTCAAGTCTTCCCCTTATAAAAAATATGTAGGTCGTAAGTAGCAACCTAGGTTTTAAGTTGGTAGGTCGTAAGTGGCGACCTAGTTTTTATGTTAGATGAAGATTAAACTTTTACCATCAACCAATAGGTAGGTCGTAATTCACGACCTAGTTTTAATTGGGCGAAGATGAGAAAAATCTTATAATATTGGTTTCTCACCTACCTATCAGCTTCCCAATGTGCAACTGAAAGAGGGTGAATGTAGGAGCATGGATATTCACATATAGCTAGCTTCATAATTGGCAAGCTAGTTCGAATTATCACTGAAGACCCACTACCAATGTATGAGCATATATATTCATATATGGCTAGCTCCACACTTGGCGAGCTAGCCTAAGTCATCAACTAATGACCCACTACAAATCTATGAGCATTGATATTCATATATAGCTACACCAATTTTACTAAATTACCACGGTACTTGTTAGTAGTAATAGTCGTTTTGCCATGGATAAAGTCTGTAGTGGAGGTTTGTAGTAAAAGGTGCGTGGCAATATTTTTGCCACAGAGTTTTTCTGTCATTATCCTATTTATGTTGATACGGAGTATATATGTGGCAATTTTTTTACCACGGATATAATCAGTGGTATAATACGATATGTACCACTATTTTATTCCGTAGTTAATATTATTGCTACGGATTTTTTTGCCGTTATCTCATTTATGCTAATGCGGAGTAAATTTGTAGTAAATTATTTACCACTGATATAATCAATAGTATAATATAATATATACCACTATTGTAGTCCGTAATTAATATTATTGCCACGACCTAAGATTATGGTGATTTAATTTTTAATTGTTTTTTTAAAAAATAAAAAAATAGCCAAAACCTATATATCACACAATTCAGAAGAACAAGTTGCACCTATTACATCATATAACATATAAACAAAAACACACAATTCAAAATAACTTATTTCATTTATAAATATTACCCCAAAAAATCCAGGTACACTGGCTACATATATATAAGAGATATACCAATTTTAAAAAAAGCTATATATATGTTCCCTATAATAAATAAATAAATAAAAACTATGGATTGAGAACAAAAAAGAGAGTATAGTGGCTTCAAAAGAAAATGGATTAATATAACGGTGTTCAAACCATAAGCTTAACTGATCCAAGAATAGGGAGAGCCACCAATGCATTATAAGCCTTCAAAAAGTATGGAATCTAAAGATGGGAAGCACCCTGCAAGAAAATTAACATAACAAATAAATTATAAAGGTCAAAACCTTTTTACTTTTAGTAGTAAAATGGATAACAAGAGGAATTTCAAAAAATGTGCAAGAGTGTATAAGAACATTCACCTAATAGACGAAACGCAGAAGAATCCTTTGGTACTTGATCTTCGTGCCAATTAAAAGTTCATCAAAGAAAACCCCACATTGACCAAAGATCGAAGAATTTTTCTTGAAAATTATATCAACAATAACCTCATATTTTGCCTCCTCACTTTCCTGGAGACCGAGAAGTACTAACGCCCTCCCAGTGGCAAACACTACGTGAAAAAGAGTAAAAAATGTTATAAAATTAGAAACGTTTATGGCAAACAACGTTCTTAAACCGAACTAAACCTTTTGTTTCCTATTTTAAACTCTTATCGTAAAAAAAGGTGCAGACATGGTACTAATATTAGTAAAAAATAAAAAATTAAGGGAAAAACTATATAATTAATCCATACTTGTGATCTATCAACATTAACAATGAAGACAAAGACTCGTTGAAGGAAGAAAGAAGCATATGGTAATGATCTCCTAGACGTATAAACGCATATCAATAACACATCAGCTAGCAAATTTGAAGGAACTCGGTGACAAAGCAACACAATTGGAGGAGTATTTGGCAAAATCTAAAGCTAAACTATTAACTGGTGTAATCCAAGAGGACTTTATGATCAAACTATCAACTATTATAAAGACTAATTAATGAGGTCAATGAGATGTAAGTACAACATTTGAAATAACATGCAAGTAAAATGCAAGTCTGGGTTCAGACTTCAGACAATTGAGATGCATAAGGAATTGGTCTTATTACAAGTCTGGAAAAGGTAGGACCATGAGTTTTTTTCAACTAAATGGAATTTAATTTAATGAAAATTCTTTGCCTTTCTATGATAAGAGATGAGACTAATTATCTGATATAAGTGAAATTCCAAATGTAGCTCTAGTGTGTGAATATAGAGCTTACCACTTTTTCTTCTACAAGAGCTGTGGGGAAGGTCTAGTCACTGTGAGTATGGCCAACTAAGAAAAAATCTGATCTTGTAGTAGTTGGATCTACTTCCATCTATCAAAAACATAGAAGACCACTCAAAGTTATCATCGATCATAAATAAATAAATAGATAAAGTCAAAACTATTATCAAAGTTAACCATTTGATCAGCTACTCTGAATACCCCCTTTCTTCCTATCGTATGAGGGGTTACCATCTTTGACCCATTTATCTTGTTCCTTTCCCGACTAACTTTACATTCTTTCTCTTTTCTTTTTTTTGGGAACAATAAAGTACTTTTCTCAAATTGTTTGGAAACATGTTCAAGGTTTGATCAATCTGGCATTACCTACCTACTACACTATCTACCCCCCAAAAAATCAACATGTATGATTTTATAGCTCCTATAACATTATTAAATTCCGATGAATCACACTTGACCAAAAATCTAAAAGAAATGATTGACGACTGTCAGTCTCAACCATGGTACAAAGCCAAAAGTTTATTAAATGGCCTAAGCTCAACTTGGATAGATATCTCCTATGTAAGACCTTTACAACCCAATTTTCTTCTCGAACATCTGAATTTGGTTCAAGAATATCCAAGTCATCATGACATGAGGGGCAATCCAATACAGTAGACAGGAAATCCTGCATATAACTTAAAAGGCCCTCATGCTTTTAGAGTTTTCATAGTACAGTCCAAGGAACCCTTGTATGGGTACTTTCCAGTTGCATCAGGCTGCATTTTTTGAATATGGGTCTTGACATAATCAAATGGCAAACTGCAAGCTGCGGCAAAGAATCTTGAAACAGCACTTTCCCCGACAACAGTGCTTGCTTCACCAAAACAAAGTTGATCCTTGAAAAGTTCTACACTTTGGTCATAAGAAGCAAGAATGCCCATATTTAATGGCATTGCCCTCACAATAGTAGGTCCCACACCTTTCCAGAGAGCCGTAACCCCTTCATCTGCAGAAATACGGGCTAAAGCATGGAATGCATTTTTGTAGTTTCTGTGCTGTGCCAGAGGTAAAGTGGCATCCGTTTGCATCCGAATAAGTGCTAAATCTGCTGGACTTCCAACAGACATTCCAATTGCTCCAACCGTCAACCCATATAGGGCCTTATGATAAAGGGGTAGTGTCTTCCCATCATTGGCAGCAATTGCTTTATTTGTTAAGATCGTAAATGATCCAAGACGTGCTGTTGTATAATGTAGCTTGTCTGAGAAATCAAGCCGAAAGTCCCTTATACAAAGCTCCAACTTCCTTTTCACGAATCATAGTTTTCGTCACATGACCAACAATGCTTACTGAAATACTAAAAATGCTCAATTAAAGGAGGAAAAGAAGCTCTTTCTTCAGCAACTCGAATAGTATATCTTCAGGGACATAACAGACACATCTTATGCTTTGAAAAACAGAATGTACAATAGTGTGCAGGACCTGTAATAATCCACAATACGAAGAAGAAGCTCTAGTTAGCTGAAAGATACGAAGAACACTAAAATTGAGAAACATAAAGCTTCAATTGCCTAAATGAAACGAAGTAGATTACAATGAATCACTCCAAAGCCCTAAGCTTTTTTCATAACTCTTTTCAGATCTAACATAAAAAAACTTAGAAAATAATGCCTAGCCTTGCCCCTTTTTATAAGGGTTACAAGATCTTAGTTCCAATAGGACTAGGTTACAAGTTTCTAGTCCAATAGGATTTGCGTTACAAGTTCTTAGTCCCAATAGGATAAGTATTCCCTTAAACACCTAAAGAGAAAGGCTGAATCACGCCTCTGTTTGAACAAAACAAGTTTCTGTTTGAATAAACAAAGATGTATTAGAATACACATAATTCGAATAATACTGATCAGACACAAATGTATTCGAATAGTAAAAGACTCTATTCGAATACAAAAGGGTGTATTCGAACAAGTCTGTTCGAATAGACTTCCTAAAAAGTTAAAAAAACTCAGATCCTCCTGGATCATGGCTCCCCCCTTTAGGAGCCTTGAGCTCCTGCTCAAGCTGGAACTGTAAAGGTAGGAATGCGGCGCTGCCCATTACCCTGATGTACAACTTCTATTGACAAGATAGCTGACCCTTCTTCCAAACCCAAAATGAATCAAAACGAATACATGTCTTGCCTGGTAGCAACTTTTGGCAGAACGCACTGCGCCCTTTAGGATCATCATATCTTGATGTAACAAAAGGTTATCTCTTCATAGAAACCAACATAGCAGAAGTAGTTGGAATTGGGGGTCGAGATAAACAATCATCCATTTTTGTTGTCCACTCCTTTATTATACTTCATAATCAAGGGAAATTGCTGGAGATACGACCCCCCCTTCATCTGGTGAGCTTGCTGTGGCTTGAACTGTGTAGCAAAAAACTGGGACGGTTTGTAATCAGTATGTACCACAACCTCCTCTTACAACTTCCCCATATCAGTTTATTGCCTATAAAATGTTGCCATAGGAAACAACACTCGAGCCGACGTACCCTCCTCAACCAGTCGTACCAATAACACAAACTTTCCACTTGCATTAATCAACCGCTTCACCCGAGTCACCGTTACCAAATTTGATGCAGTGACATGCTCCTTACAAGCATTGATATTGAACTCCTTTCTCTCCTTCATAAGACGATACTTGCGAGCTCTACGGTAATGAATCGCATCTCGGTCCCAAAGATAAGGGCTACCTAAGTTGACCTGACACACATCCAAAGGAACTACTTTACACGTCACCTCGCCAGTAAACTTCTCAGAAATCACAAACTTAAATGTACACTGCTTTGTGACCATCACATCCGCATCTTTCTGAAACCATCCCTAGCGATACGGCTTAGGATAAGTTGTAGTTGTCACACCCATCTTCTTCACCAACGTCTCAGAAATTATTATTTTTTTACTTCCCGGATCCATAATGGCCTTGGCCAAACTCTGCTTGACCTGAATACTGACATGACAAAACTCTTCCCGATTCTCTTCCTCGGCTGCTAAAGTCCGCTGAAACATAAGTGTAAGCTTAAGATTTAGTTTATCTAAATCTGGAAGATCAAAAACCTTTGTGGCTTGTATAGATCTCTCTTTCTTGCCGTTCTCCTCCTTCGGCCTAAGCTCCGGGTGAAGCTTCCAACAATAATCAGAAATATGCCCACTCACCTTACAATGATTGCAATGATAATCTTTAGATGAAGACCCCACTCATTTAGCCTATTCCTTATGCTCGTTTTTCCAACTTGACTTGTACCTCGACTTGATCTTGTCGTCTTCTTTATCACTCTTCAAGTACTTTCCATTAATGGCAATTGCCTTCATGGCAACGTCATTGATATTGGCCACAGTAAAGAGCTTCAACTCTCTCCTAATAGACTCTGACAAACCCCCCGTATACTTCATAAATACTTCTCATCCACATCAATGTCCAAAAACAAAGCTTGGTTATGGAACGCCGTAGTGTACTCTTATACGGATTGTTCAAACTTTTGGCACAGATTATACCATAAAAACGATCTCCCTTGCTCATACCCAATCGTATAAAACTGTTTTCGCACTAAAACCTTGAATTCTTTCCAACCCAAATCTCCTACATCGTGACATTTTTGATAAGATTTTCACCATGTGAGTGCATGACTTGCAAATTTCAACATAGAAAAACAAATTTGTTGAGCATTGAAGTATTCATATACATAAAAATTGGTCTCTAGCCTATCGAACCAATTATCCAATATCTCGGCATCGATCGAACTATCAAATACCAGAATTTCAATCTTAAAACCAATATGAAGATTACGTAAAAGATTCGTGGACTTACCAATAACCGATCGCTCCTCGTCGGATTCAGCAGCATTAGAATCATCAAAAACTAGAACGTTCTCGTCACCATCCACTTCTATAACCCCTTTCTTCTTCAAACGGCCTCGCCGTTTCACCGAAGTGGCAGCCATAACGAGGTTTGTGAGACGCAACTGTTCCACTAACTCCCCTACCGTAGAAGTTAGAGAAAAAACTATCGTTTCAAAAATTATGAGTCTTCCGTTGGGATCGCCCATCTCCAAATCGTCCTTCTTCGAATTAGGTTTACAATAGATCTTCAACGGACTCACTAACTTCTCCTTCATTTGCTTGAGACAGTCACCTGTAGAGGCCATAAACTACAATCAACCCCCGAAGATCGTAACTGGAAAACTGATACCACTTAATCCACAATACGATAAAGAAGCTCTAGTTAGCTGAAAGATACGAAGAACACCAAAATTGGGAAAAATAAAGCTTTAATTGTTTAAAAGAAATAAAGTAGATTACAATGAATCACTCCAAATCCCTAGGCTTCTCTTAGAACTCTTTTTAGATCTAACATAAAAAACTTACTTAGAAAATAATGCCTAGCCTTGCCCCTTTTTGTAAGGGTTACAAGTTCTTAGTTCCAATAGGACTAGATTACAAGTTCCTAGTCCAATAAAACTTGCGTTACATGTTCCTAGTCCCAATAGGACAAGTATGCCCTTAAACACCTAAAGAGAAAGGCTGAATCGCGCCTCTGTTCAACCAAAACAAGTTTCTTTTCGAATAAACAAAGATGTATTCGAATACACATAATTTATATTCGAATAAAATTGATCAGGCTGAAATGTATTCGAATAGACATGAGTCTATTTAAATAAAACTGATCAGACACAAATGTATTCGAATAGGAAAAGACTCTATTCGAAAGTCTGTTCGAATAGACTTCTTAAAAAGTTAAAAAAACTCAGATCCTTCTGGATCATGTAATTTACCACTTATATATGGAACTCTAAATTTTTGCAAATAGAAAGAAAGATGGTACAACTGAGCAAGAGATTCTTAGAACTAATTTGGATTTAATCATATTAGGGAGCAAGTGTAAAAATATGTTTGAAATTTCAGCACTTGTGTTTCCATGACGATTTCTCAATAATGTTCTAAGGTAAACTATGATTAGGCTAGCTAGTAACAAAATAAAATAACACCTACATTAATGCAAAAAGCGAATACCAACAATAATTATATGCACATTATTATAAAAACTGCAAAGATAAAGATAATTGAAGAAACTGTGATTCAATTTTGTTGCTTACATTGGGGGCTTGAAAGATTCTCCCACGTGATGCCACAGCTTATACGTAGTCACCTACAAAAACAATAATAGACAGTGTCAAAAAAATCATTGCATATAAAATGCATATTCCATTCATACCGCGATTACTCAAAAATTACTATAAAAAGATAATCGAATTTTCAAGTTCAAGTATCAATTCTTTTTTTTCAAGAGATTTAGATTTTATAACAATGAAACAGTCGTTATAAACTAGGGGACCTTGTCTAGTTAGGCGAGGAGAGCCCAAAATAACCACAAGAAAACTATGAAACTACAACTATCAACAAAATCTAAAATATTCTGTGTGGGGGTCTTCAATCCTTGTAAGGAGCTCTGGTCTTCCCTCAGTCCATTCCTCCAAGGTTATGCTTTCTCTAGATCTTCTTTTAGCCATTGTATCTACCGAAATATTTGCTTCTCTCCAGGTTGCGTTGAATCTAATTGCTTGTATAGAGTTGAGTATTTGTGTCCACTTATTTCTAAATTTCCAAGGTATTTTCTGCGTGACGTAAGCATTGATTGTTGCCGTGGAGTCTGAAACAATCCGCAGCTTTTTCCATCCTCGGTGTATCGCTTTTTCCACCCCGTCTATGATAGCAATAACTTCAGCCATGTAATTGGTTGTTATTCCAACTGCATTGCAGAACGTTCCTAGGACTCTGCCTTCCCAGTCTCTATAAACAATTCCAATGCCAGAAGGACCCAGATTTCCCAACGCCGAACCGTTACAGAATAATTTCATTTTGTTCTCATTAGGTAGCATCCATATGCATCCTTTAATCATCGAAGCTTTACCCATTTTGCAATCTACAGAGAAAGCTTTGACGATTTGTAACTCAGAGACTGTGTTGTACATTCTGTGTTTAGACGGTTTCGCGCTGTTTTCTACTTCTCTTAACACCTTGTTTTGTATCTCTCTTATTGTTAGTTTCGTTTCATCAAATCTGATTTTGTTTTGTGCATTCCACAACCAACAACTCACCGAGAAGACCATCGTTACCCATAGGTCGTCCAGGTATAAACTCAGCGCTTTGTTCAAGTATCAATTAGTTTATACATGGAGCCTCATTTAATTATGTGACTTGGTATCAATCGTAATTCAATTAGTGTAAGGAGATTTCTTATATAAATTATTAATTTCATAGAATAGTTAATGCTTCCCACGATACAGTGGAAGTTGCAAACCATCAAATCTTACATGAAAGTATAAAACAACTCTAAAAATCATAACATACATTGCATGCTACTATCACTCAACTTTAAAACCGTGTATTTTAAGAACCTACTCAAAAATTTTGAGGATCGGAGACCCTTGTGAGTTTTGCTAAACATTAAGAAATTAAGACAGATTGTAATGCATTTATCAAACATGTAATCCTTTTTAAAATCATCTCCAACATGGTGATGTCGTACTACTGCCACCTACCCATTTTACCTGAAACATATGCAAACTCTTCCTCTTTGTCGTAATTGTGTGTACGCCTAGACCCCTTTAGCCCTCTAAGGTGTCATACTAGATCCTTATTCACAAAATGACATTTTGAGGCTTCCACAAAGTAAGTTACGGATAAGCCTCTGAAGTTTGACAGTCATCGATTTTGGAATAAAAAAGACAGTCATGTCGCATACCTACAAACTACCTAGAGAGTAACCTTAATGAGCACTATCCAAGTAGCCTTGACTAGGTATTCAGACACAATGATGCACTAATTCTAGTCACTAGCAGCAACCAGTTTGCGCTTGCAGTTACAAAAGTTCACTTGCCTATCAGTTTGCTTTTATGTTTTTCACAATCCCCACCAGTTTGCTTTTGTAAATGTTTACTTATAGACTTAATAATACTTAAAGTAGTACAAAAAAATAGTATAAAAATTAGACTTTTTACACTCCCTAACAGTATAACTGGATACCTATCCACATCTACCCAGTTAGATATAATGACCACCCTTTGCATATGCATTAAGGACTGTCTATACTTTGCCTAAGTTTAGATCAGTTTACTCATCCTAATTCAGACCACTTTATCTACTTTCCTTTATTCAATAATGGAAGGGAACATTTTTATGCAAAAAAATGAAGAGGTCATAGAATTGACAACAATGTGTAAGAAAGATTCAAACTATACTAACAATGAGACAATTAAACATGATGAACTAAGGAAACACTTGCCGGGAAGAACTCTATCGCACATGAACACATACCCAGTGTCTGTAACCTTGCAGAGTCCCTTCCCTTTAAATGATAAGCTCTTAAATACCAACTCTAATATCTTATCTCTCTTTGGGAAGAATGATGAAATGGGGTAATGGTAGTTGTAGTTCTTCTGAGTTGTTCTTCTCATTTGAGAGAGAAGTAGAAGTAGAATTTGTCCAAACCTTTTGAAGCTGAATATGTGTAGACCTCCAATTGTGGGTATGTGTTTGCATAATTTTCAAACCTAAGAGTTCCTAACTACATAGTTACTACTCATTGAATACATTACATCATCAAAACAGTTCAATGACATCAGAATTAGTAAATCTACAAAAGAATTAGAGTTTGAACTTGGAAAATTTATCCATTGTTAAGTAGAATTAAGAACACTAAATCAACAAATCAACAAATCCAAGAGCATCAATTGAGATTGACAAAATTGACTAACCCGTCGTTGTGATTAACAAATTTGAAGAATACTCGAGTTTAAGTTTCGGCTTTGTGGTTTTTGAGAAGTTTCACACCAAAAAGTATCTCTAGAGTTTGGTTCCTATTACAAAAATTAGAAGAGGGAAAACCGAGCATAAACTAAAATATTTGAGGAAAAGGTAAAAAAAAGTAAAATATCACAGACCCAACTCTATTTGCCATGGATAAACTCTGTCTCCAGCAAACTATGATAATTATTTGTGGCAAAAAAAAATAAAAAATACCGTGACAATTTTGCTATTTTGGTGTAGTGGCAATTGATATGCTAGCCGTAGTCATCAACTAACGACCTACTGTCATGACTTGTCAATTGCAGAAAGTTACCATAATAATAATAGGGGTAATTAAGACATTGCTATAAGTAAAAAATACTTATAGCAAAGAGTCACTCGATAATTTTTAAAGGATAGATAAGGAATAAAGAAATGCCTAGGGCAAAGAGTCATAGGGCCCAAGTAACTAAATAAGGAAGACCCATACAAAAGGGTGGGGATCTTCTTCTTCTCGGAAGAAACCTTTGTAGCTGCTAAGACCTTAACAGCTGGGGGATCCAACGTGTTGCCCTACTCAGAGAGCTACAACAACTCAATCTTAAATCTAATAATAAATCTCAATCGTCCATAATACGTGTAACCCATTTATCACCAGACTACATTTCCCTTAATCTTTTTCCCTTTTTTCTTCTCCCCTTATTTAGCTTCTTCTTTTTGTTTCCTTATTGTTTATAAGTTTATTTTATTTAGTATGTTATGTTTTGGTAGGATTGTTTCATTGAAATCCCAAGATAATTATTAAACCTTGTTAGATCTCTATAAATTAAGACTAAATCCCCTATTGTTAGTAGATTGGGAAAGAATTAATAAATTTAGTTGGCTTAAGTAAATTTGGATTATTACATTGTTGAGTCTTTAATTAATTGCTTTCCCTTCATTATTTCGAGCTGATGCGTTCACTTTTACTTTGTGACCTTGCGTAAAGTGATTTGCACATCCATACGACTCTATTTCTATGTAGTAATCGGAAGAGACACTATTTTGGCCCTAGACATTGACAGTTTCCTGCTATCTCTAGATTCGATGTTAATCTTTATTTCATATTTTGCTAAAATTTTAGTTACTTTATTTAATTGAGGGAAATAACTATTGTATTTCCCAGTTCTTTAAGGAAAATGTATAGATTAGAAGTTGAGCTCTTGGAAACGAGTGTAAACGAATGGTGCAGATGAAAAATCGTGTTACATCTATAACTACCTAATTATCAAATTAAGATTTCTTCTAAACTCTTAAAATGCAAATTAAATAAAAACTGGAACTTAATTGAATTCTTATTCAAGAATCAACTCAAACAACCTTCCTAAAACATAGAACTATTCTTATCCTTTATAGAACATAACGGGGATTAGGATTAGCAACTCTAATTCTAATTTAAATAGAAATTTACTAAAATTGGGAAAACTTCCTCTTTAACCTTGTGTTGGTTAAACAAGCAAGTCCTTAAATTCTACTTAGCATCTCCAACAATAGAGAGGCTTAAATCAAAAGAACATTAATATAAACTAGTCTACCAGGTGTTGATGGGACCGACTTCTTAATTACTTTTTTTGGACATTTGGTCTATAATTCGTTGAGACTGAAATAGAGACAGAGATAGATAAAGTTTAGTTGATTATGGGAACCCAAATAGATTCCTAAAATTATGCAAAAAAAAGATGAATTACGTGGGGTTCTTTCTTAAAATTGTGGGAGGATAAATATAAATTATCATAGGGGTTAGTTTCTCTAAAGTTATGGCAATAAAATAAGGGTAAAACTGGAAGAAAAGAGCTTCAGACAATCTGCCATATAACTACTTGTAACCACCAAACACATTTTTGACCCCAAGTTGTTTGTAAGGATTCATATCATAAACCCTTCTAGGTAAAAAGTTGGACGATTTATGAATAAGAGGCCCTAGCCTCTAGCCTCTAATACTGGACACCAACCATAGTTGTGATTCGATTAATGTTCATGGAATAAAATTAAAATCTATTTGATATTTGAGTAACTAATTTACCTTTCAAAATAAAATAAATAATAATTTTAGGCTTGAACGGTAATAGTTTATTTTTCTTTACTTGGTGCTCATCGAGCCATTTCTTCAGCGCGACGCATGCATCATACCCATGGAGAGCCAATTTTTGATTACTAAATAAATATCTTAAGGGTTGTTGATAAAAAATGGTTATCTTGTAATGACCCGCATTCAATTATTCCTAATATTCACTCTTAATCCTATTCTTAATCTCATTGGCATATTAGATTCCTTTCTTTCATGTTAAGTTCCGCATTCATTTTCCTCATGTACTCTTTCATCCATTCTACTCATCCTTTATGCATCCATTTATTCCTTTCGATGGTTTAGTATTAGATTCCGTTTTGTAGTTTTGGCGGTTCGGTGGTGTTTTGGAGTTAGAGGTAGTTTGGTGGCCTTAGGAGCCCATAGAAAGTTTGGTAGTGGTATTTATATGTTGTGTGTGTAATTGGGGGTGGTTCCGGTAAGCCGTTGGGGTGGCCGGTGGATTTCCGGGTTCGCCCGAGGAAAATATTCCTTTTTGGGGGCTTGGGCATTTTGGTTGCCGAGAGGCAGTGCAAGTGTTGTATTCATCCTTGGGGAACCTTGGTTGGGCTTGTAGAAGTGTTTGTGTGGTGGTAGAGGTGGTCCGTGGAGTTTCTGGGGTGTCCGGGGTGGTCCGTGGTGTCTCCCGGCAATTTCGTAGCTTCCCGGGTATGTCCAATTTTTGGACAGACCAGTCCTGTTCGAACAGGACTATGTCTGTTCGAACAGGATCACTCAAGAACATTTTTTTTCATCCCTGCAGCCTTCTGTTCGAACAGGATCTTCCCTGTTCGAACAGATGCACGATTTTACCTGCGTCTGGGTTTATATACTTCATTTCTTCACTCCTCTCTTCACTCCCTCATTCTATCCTCTCCCTAACCCTTCCCTCACTCATCCAAACTCCTAATCTAACATTCCTCTTCGTTCGCGGATCCTTGCCGAGCTTCGCCGCGATCTTCTCTCCTATTCTCGGCGAGTAATTCTCGATTTCTTTTCGACTAGGAGTAGGGTTTGATTTTTAGGGTTTGGGTTTTGTTATCCTTTCCTTAGATTGATGAGTTGTGGTTGTTCTCCTTGGTTGGTGTTAGGTTTCCAGGCGTTCTGCGACCGTTCTGTGGATTTCGGTCAAGTTTCTGTGGTTGGGTTTCCGAGTTGGATTTTCCGCCGGACTCAGATACTATCAGGCGAGTTCTTATTCCAACTTTACAAGTTTCGTTACTAGTTCCGTGTATAGTTTTATAGAGTAGTGTTGAACTTAGAGATGAGTAGTGATTAACTATAGTTTAACCTAGAGATTATCCTGTTTAGTTGTTAACTTGTGGTTGGGTTGTAGTTGTTAACCTGTGGTTAGGTTCTAGTTGTTAACCTGTGGTTTGATGGTAATGATTCCAGAGTTAGATTTTGGCTTGTATAGAACCTGAGGTTAGTAGTGGTGGTTGGGGTTCGTGTTCCGTGGTTGCCAGGAATGCCCCTTCCAGCCTTTAAGCGATTGTGGGTTGGACGTAGGCGACGGTTAGCTTACTATTTCGGCTATGCAGAGTCGGTGCAACAAGTCTCTATTGATCCAGTTTGGGTTGCCAGGTTAGCGGCAATTGGGTTGTGCTTGGGCACTGATTACACGTTTTAACTTATTGCATTTTTTCAAATTTATTGAGATGGGATACACAAACACTCCACTTCGGTTGACCTCCGACGGGATTCATGGAGTCCGCGAGATCGGGCTAAAATACATAGGTGAGATTGGGAACGGCACTATCATACCTAGCAAAACCATTGTGTAGTGTGGATTGGTATGAGACAGAGTCCTGGTGATCCCAAACTTATCCTCGTTGAGGTTAAAATTTCTTAAAATGTGCAGGACTAATTATCCGGGGTTTGATCCACCCTTCCACTTTGATCGAGTGCGACCATCCTTGCTTGGTCGAGCTTAAAAAAATTGTACCAGTGTATCCCCTTTACCGAATCACTTTAAGATAGCATTAGACGTCAGCATTAAATTATTTTGCACCAGGGGATATTTATGGGAATATCGCCGCTCATCATTTCATATCATTGCATCTAGGATAAGTATGGGATTATCCTAATCATCACTTCACATCATATCATTGCTTCATCATCATCTCCCTCCTCTCATATTCTTAATTCTATTCTCCTCCCGAATCCACTCTATTCTATTCCACTCTCCCTCCTCATTGGCATTATTCTCCATTCTCTTATCAACTCTGATCCCCTTTCTGTATGATTTAATTATTTTATTAATGGTTACTGATTATATTATTAGAACTGTTAGTTATTTATTTCTTTATCGCACTTGTCTCTACTCTATTTCCAGTACCTGTTATTAGTAAGTTATTTAGTTCTATTGAATTAGTGAGCTCCTTGTTTGCTCACTCTCGCATTTAACATTTTCAGAGGTTGAGTAGCTTGGACTGCTACGTGGTTAGCCGGTCCAGAGACTATTTTTGCAGCTGCAGATCCTTTCAGCTCTAGATTCTGTAGGTATTCTCAGCATTGTGTAGCTGATCCTTTATTCGAGATGTTGGAATTCATTTGGCACGATATGTATATATATATATATATATATATATATATATGTCTTTTGCTTCCACGTTATATTTGTTATATCGTTGTATTGTTATTTCTTTACTCTAATAATTATTGCTATCATGCGAACAGCCGAGCCAGAATTCCTAAGGCTTGGCTATTTGTGGGGTAGAATCTTTGGATTCCCCGACCTGCACTACTTAGAGTCTAGTAATTGGTCAAGCTATCGATTACTGGATTTTGGGGCGTAACATATCTGTTGTATGGAAAATATTCTACAAACCCTAAGGCTTTTTGCTAGGGTTTACTGTGTGTTGAACTTTTAGCGGCTTTCTCATTGTTCTCTATCGCCTGTTCTCGCTCCACCTCTTATTTTTTTGAATTTCAAATGCTACCTCTTAATAATAAAAATTATCCTAGTAGGATAATATTTGTCTGTTTATCTTCTCTGAATTAATATCCTATCAAAGTATGAGCTCTGGTCGAGGAAAATTTATAAATAAGCGGTATCTCTCAGAATTTCACATTAAAAATTAATTATTATAGGTATGGGACAAAAGAAGTTTATTTCATATTTGAGTGCCAGACTTTCACATTAAAAATTAATTATTATAGGTGTAATGGCCTAATCTCGTAGCTCGAAATGGCTTAGAATTAGCTCTTACACCAATGTACCTGTGACAAAAATTAATATAAAGTAAAAAATGACACAGGTGATTTAGCGTGGAAAACCTTTGAATAAGTAAAAAAACAAGACCTTAAGTTGAGGGTTTCAGTAACAATAACTTTTATTGCTTGAGGATGATATCTTATTATAAGTGATCTCTCAAACTAGAAATACTTGATCTTGTAAGTAAGAAGTTTTGTGGCATTTAAAATCTAGAAAATCCTGTTTTAGAGTTTAGAAAATCTGATTTTTCTTGGTCCCTGTCTCTTCTGGAACTTTTTCTTTATATAAACCTTACCATCAGCTCGTTATCATGCTGAAGCACGTTATCCAAATAATGAGGTAAGAGGTGGTTGACTGTGTAACTGTTTAGTTCGTGGGAGACATCTGTCTTTGACTTGTTCATATTATTCTGCTATGCTCGATCTGCGCTCTTTATCAGTTCGTGGTCTAGGTGTCAATGCTGACTGTTCTTGTCACGTGTGAAATACGTGAGTCTGATATGGAGGTAGTTTAAATTTAAGTTAGGTCGAGGATAGGTCCCTATAATTTCCCCCTCGCAATTGAAGGCACGAGTAGCTTTGGTTGAGAAAGAACTTCTGGATTTGTGGTGTTGGATGTTGAAAAAAATGATGTATTAATGGTGATTTGACTGGTTGGGGTACTCGGTATTTTTTTATGGAGTGATGTATCTGGCATTTATGAGATGGAAATGATTGATGTAATTGACGCTTGGGGTTTCGAGAGTGGTTCTGCTATGAATGATGACTACTTTGGAAATATACCAGCGTATTAAATATTAGTTTTGATATAAATAATACCTATATAGAGTCTGGCAACGTATATTGTGCAGTAACATTTTTTGTAACTCCTGAGTGATATTGGTGAAGACCAGGCGAATGGTTTATGAAGAGAGAGTCTATGCCAAATTGTAGAGGCTAAAGTTGAGATACTTTAGGGATCAATCTGTGGAGGTGCCCACCCCAATTCCTGTACTACCGACGTATCATGGTAAGTCGAAAGATGAAGTGGCTGAAGCTGAGGAGGATTTTTACAGTATGTAGAGATTTTATTACGTTGTCTTGACAGGCGAGCAACGTTGGAGGTGTCTCCGCATCCTTGAAGATGACAAGGTTGAAGAGACAAATGTGGAGGCCGGCATGTCTGCGATATAGTATCACCGATATCCTGTGAAGGACTAGATTATAAGGTAAGACTCATTTTTGTCACCATCAACTCTTTGCTGGTGGGGGTTATGGAGGAGGAGACGATGGTGGTGGTGGAGGAAAACAGTATTTGAGGTCTTGCCCCTACACAATCATTATCTCTTGGCGCTAAGTAGGCCTTCTGTTTGAAGAGTTGGTTCAAGCACTGACACCCTTGCTTCTACATCTAGACTTTGACCAAACTCAGTTTCTTGCTAAGATAGATGGTATGAAGAAAGATGGATACTCAGTGATTTTTAGCTCCAACTTTGCTTCAGAAGATTCTCGGAGTGAAACGTTACTGAAAACTGATATGATTTTGAGAATGAACTGTAACAGTATCTGAAAGACATGTTATCTATAAAGTACCTGAAGGACCTATTATCTCTGAAGTACCTAAAATACTTGTTATTTATAAAGTACCTGAAAGACCTATTATCTATAAAGTATCTGTAATTGATATTCAAGCTTAATAAAAATGTTTTATTTAAACTGTGTGTTGATAGATAGAGGCTATAAGAATATACAGATATGTATGATTAGAGGACGAAATATAATATTTGAGATTGAACTAGAAAAAATATTTTGGCAATCGAACTGTAAAAAATGTGTCTATGAAATAATAGATGTGTAAAAATCTGTTTCGAACTGAATAAATTATAGAATTATGAAAGGAGAATATCGTAGAAGATATAAACTTTGTAGGAATTAAAAGTTTGAGCTCAGGGAAATGACGTCAGCAGTTCTATAAGTGACAGAAGTTGGAATAGAAAAAGTAGGTAGCTTTGATTTTTGTCTCTTGTGTAACTGCAAGGAAAGTTTGATTGCGTGTGAGTGTTGAGTCATCATGAGTGTAGGGATGTAAGAGAGAGATTTGGGTAGGAGAGATGAGAATATATTAAAATATAGGACCGGGAGCAATGATGGGAAGATATTTTCACCGAAAAGGGTACCAAATGTCTTTGATCGATTATAAACTGACATCTTAAAAAACCCGCAAGTGCACAGTGTAACGTTAAGTACAAGGGTAAGCGGGGTTGTATCCCTAGAGGCTTATGGTGCGAATTATACTTTGAGCTACTAGTTTTATCCAATAACAACGAGTTTGTGTTGGTTTTAAAATAAAAAGAAGAACGAAGCAAATTACAAGATAAATTAGAGTGGAAACCAAAGCATCGATTCCACTCCACCCTTTTTAACCGTTAGATAACATAAATAATTAAAGTAAATTATGAGTTCCCGTATCGCATATCCTTGGTGGGGCATATGCAATACATCAAAAGATACAAGAAATTTAGTAATTTGGAGCTACCCATAAACCAACTTACTAAACCATGGTCCGGTTGATAAGTATAGATTATGTTCTCTTCTCTATGTTCCTAACCTATCCTGTTATGGTTCAACAAGATGGTTACATAGATTTATTACTCCTCCTAGTCCTTGCAATGGTCAAGCATAGGACGAAGAAATACAAATATGCAATATTCTGGGACAAAGAGAAAGTAATTACTCTAACTAAGCTACACAATCTACACTAAGGCTACATTAGGTAGAACTTCTTCTTGCCTTGGCTAAGAAAATTAGCTACTCGTCCCTTTGATCATTGCCATACTACTATTACTACGATAAAATTAAAAGATAAGAACAAGAGAAGAATAAGAACTTTATTGCTTATTGAACCTTCATATTTACCCTCTCCAAGATGCTCCCTCATGGGTGGGATTCCCATCCTATTAATAGAATATAGGAAGGGCATACAAAATATTTTCATTAATATAAAATCCCCTAAGCAATGCCTAAAATCATGCATATATATTACAACTCATGAGAATAATATATATATCTAATTTCATTCAATGGGCTTCTATGCATGGGCCTTTGGTTGACAACTTCAAATAAGAATCATTGTTGGAGTACATCACCCTTGTTCTTTGTTAAAAACTAGAAAAATGTATGACTTGTTTATCATGTGACCGATTTTAGTAAATACAAACAAAAGTACTATTAGTGTCACATTTATTTAATAAATGACTAGGTAGATATAAATTTAGGAGTTGTACACGTAAATATTACTTGTCTATCAAATACCCCCAAACTTATATTTGTCTAGTCCTCAAGCAAAAGTAAACAAAAGCCATTTTTGCATGTCACGCGGTTGCATTTAGCTTATGCAACAAGTTGTTAATCCCCCAGGTTTAGCCTGGTGGAAGAGTGTTGTCTCGTGAGGGTTTGCAGTGATTATACCCACAAAAGTCAATAATAACATTTTAAACAATTATAGAATACTCATGACTCATTTCCTGTGAACTTAATCTTACTTAGTTGTGACAAAAATATACCAATGAAAAAATCCTTAAACTTGCAATTGTCCCAAGTATATCAAAGAATATTTTAGCTTATCTGAAACTAGAGGTACTACCTCAAGATTAGAAAGAGATTCAAGTATTTTGCTTTTGCTATATTTGAGTGTACAATAAAAATAGTTTTATTTCCTAATACATTGTCTAGAATAATTTACTCAGTTTTTGGTAGTCTAGTTCTCACTGGAATAAATTCAATGGTCAGTTTGACAAGTGCCTTAGTCAATTCATCTTCCTAGAATTTTACTTTTTTCTTTTCTTTTGTAAGCCTTTTCTTTTGAGTACTTTGTTTCTTAGTGAAGCCTTCGTAACAAGGAGTTTTCAGTCAATAATCCCTGCCAGTTGGTGAAGGTTGTCAGGGTGTGATGCCCCATCATGACCTAGACTCAGGATTCTCACAAGTAATATTTTATTATGCTCCTTTCACATAGTTCATGGTCAAACTCAAGATTGGTGATAATTTTTCATCTTTTAGTTCTTATTCATACGAGTAGCCTTGCAGCGTGAAAGTTTTTAGAACACATTTGGCTTTAATTAATTAATTTATTTTTTCTTCTAAGGAATGAACTTATTCTTAAGAAGTTGTCTCCCTTGTAGTAAACAATTCCTAACATAAATGCTAAATTTCCCTTATACTAAGCAAAAATCTATTGAAGGTATTAATTGCAAAACTACAGTGAAGTGCACGTTTCTAAAATATGCCAAGTTAACTTGAATTAGTCGCTAATTAAAAGATAGTACATCTAACTTAAGATATTCCAAAATATTCTAGTGTATACTTGGTACAATTTCAAAATTTAGGCTTTTTCATAATATTTATGTCAAGGTAAAATCAGTTGAAGTGTTTGGAAATTCGTCAAAAATATATCATAAATTGTCAAAGTACCATTATTTCACTTTTCTTCAAAAAAACATATCAAAAAATGGTTTCCTACCCCCCAACTTAAATCAAGCATTACCCTCAATGATGGAGAACAAAAAAACAAATGGAAGAGAAAACTAAAATGCCTCTCCTGAATGTGTCAAGGGTTGCCTCCCAAGAAGTACTTAGTTTACCTTCTTCATCCAGACAAATGTACCCCCATACTTAAATGATTTATAATGGTACTATAGAGGTACATAATATCAGTTTTGATATACTGGATCATTTAAAAATGTTATCTCTTCATCAAAAGTGTAGAACTCTAACTACGGTTTTAATCGCTGGCCATTGACCTTAAAAATATTTTTGTTCTTAGGATTCTCCACCTCTATGGCTCCATGCGGATAAACAGTTTGAACTGCAAAAGGGCCATACCAATGAGAATGTAATTTTTGAGGAAATAAATGTAGTTGTGAATTGTAGAGTAACACTTTCTGATTAGTCTCAAAAGTTTTGCGAACACTCAACTTATCATGAAAAGCTTTAGTTCGTTCCTTGTAAATTTTTGCATTTTCATAAGCCTCGCGACAAAGTTTGTCAAGTTCAGAAAGTTAAAGTTTTCTATGTGATCCGGCTTTATCCATTTCAAAGTTGAAGGCCTTTGTAGCCCAGAGGGCCTTGTGTTCCAATTCCATAGGTAAGTGGCAAGCCTTCCCAAAGACAAGTCTATAGAGTGACATACCAATCGGGGTTTTATTAGCTATTCGATATGCCCAAAGGGAATCATCAAGATGATCAGACCAATCATTTTGATCGGTTCGAACAGTTTTTTCTAAAAATATTTTAATCTCCCTATTGGATACTTCGACTTGACAGCTTGTTTGCAGATGATAAGGTGTGGCAACTTTACGAGTGATGGAGTAAGTTTTCAAAAGATTTTGATAGACACAGTTATAAAAATGTTTACCACCATCACTAATAAATGTCTGAGGCGTGCCAAAATGATTAAAAATGGTTGTCAAAATTTTTACCACGGTCTTATGGTTATTCGTTTGACATGGCACCGCCTCAACCCATTTAGAAACATAATCGACTGCAACTAGAATGTAATGGTAACCGCGAGAAGAAGGAAATGGGCCCATAAAGTCAATGCCTCAAACCTCAAATAGTTTAACAATAAGGATGTTGTTCAAGGGCATCATGTTTCGATGAGAAATATTCCCGGTCGTCTGGCACCGATCACATTTAAAACAAAAAGTATGTGCGCTACGAAAAAGAGTAGGCCAATAAAGACTTGATTGAAGGACTTTCGCAACAGTTTTTTTGGTCCCAAAATGTCCTCCACAAGCTAAGGTATGGCAAAATGTGAGTACACTATGGAACTCATCATTTGGGATGCATCTCCTAATCACTTGGTCGAAACAAAACTTATAAAGATAAGGATCATCCCAACTAAAACATCTAACCTCGTGCAATAATTTGGTTCTATCTTGCTTTGACCGATGAGCTTCGTCATCATTCCAGAATATGTCCTCAATAAATGCTTGTTGTGGAAATGGGTTTGATCTGTAAATGGGACGTAGATTACAATTATGAACAAAAAAGATATATATCATTATGGAGGAGAACCTTACATGTTGCATACCAAGGCAGTTGCATAGTAAGATAATTGACAATTTTAGCGTACCAAGGCAGTTGTGAGACAGCCATGAGCTGCTCATCAGGAAATATCTCTAAGATAGGGATAAAATCTTCAACACTCTCAGTGAGAATTCGAGATAGATGATCCACAACCATATTCTCAACAACATTCTTATCCCAAATTTTGATATTAAATTCTTGTAACAAAAGAATCCATCTGATTAACCGAGGCTTGGCGTCTTTTTTAGATAGTAAATACTTTAAGGCCGCAGGGTCAGTATAAATAATGATTTTGGATCCAACAAGGTATGATCGAAATTTCTCTAAGGCAAACACAATGGCTAATAACTCCTTCTCTATGGTAGAGTAATTTAACAGTGCGTCATTGAGCGTGCGACTAGCATAGTAAATAATATGAGATTTATTATCAACTCTTTGCCCTAAAACTGCTCCAGCAACGTAATCAAAAGCATCGCACATGAGCTCAAATGGAATTTCCCAATTGGGAGGTTGGATGATAGGGGCTGAAGTTAATAAAAGTTTGAGCTTCTCAAAAGCTCCTAAATATGTATCATTAAAGTTGAAATCGGTGTCCTTAGCAAGTAAATTGCACAAGGGCTGGGAAATTTTACTAAAATCTTTGATGAACCGGCGATAAAACCTACCATGTCCCAAAAATGATCGAATGGCCTTTATCGTCCGAGGTGGAGGTAAAGAAGAGAGAATGTCGATCTTGGCCTTATCGACTTCAATCCTTTTGTTGGAGATAATGTGTCCAAGAACTATCCCTTGTGTTACCATGAAATGACACTTTTCCCAGTTTAGCACCAAATTGGTTTGTGTACATCATTCGAGTACGAGCTCTAAATGGAGTAAACATTCGTCAAAAGACAATCCAAACACTGAAAAGTCCTCCATAAAGTTTTCAGGAAATTTATCAACCACATAAGAAAATATGCTCATCATTCAATACTGGAATGTAGCGGATGCATTGCACAACCCAAATGGCATACGTCAATAAGCATATGTCCCGTAGGGACACTTGAAAGTTGTCCTCTCCTAATCTTCTGGGGCAATGGAGATCTGATTGTATCTAGAATAACCGTCAAGAAAATAGTAATGTCTTTTTTTGACTAAGCGTTCAAGCATTTGATCAATGAAAGGAAGATAAAAATGATCCTTCCTTGTGACCGTGCTCAATTTCCTGAAGTCAATAAATACACACCACCCAGTGGTCATGCGGGTGGGAATCATAACATTATTCTCATTCTCAACTACAGTAATCCTTGATTTCTTGGGAACAACCTGAAAGGGACTGACCCACCTACTATCCGAAGTGGGGTATATGAACCCGAGCCCAAAAGTTTGAGAACTTCCTTCTTCACCACCTCTATCATAGCAGGATTCAACCTCCATTGCATCTCGCAAGAATTTTAGCACCTTCCTCGAGATTGATGCGATGCATGCAAACGACCGGGCTAATCCCCTTCAAGTCTGCTATAGACCACCCTAGGGCTGATTTGTGTCTTTCAAGGACACTCAACAATCTACTTTCTTGGTCAATATTGAGATTTGAAGCTATGATCACAGGCAGAGTGTTAGAATCGCCTAAGAAAGCATACTTCAAAGTCTTAGGCAATGGCTTGAGGTCTAACTTGAGTGCATTAACAATAGATGGAATAGGCAAAGTAGTGGATGGTTCCAGAGGTTCAACATGAGGTCTCCATTTAGACTTGTTAAAAATAGGTGTTGAGTCGAGTAGGGCATTAAGATCTTAAACAATCGGATTTTCATCATAATCTTCACCAAAGTTCATAAGACATGATTCAAAGGGGTCCTCAGAAAAAGATTTAGGGAACGAGTTGTAAACTCGGGAGTCAATCATATTCAGCTCAGCCATGCCATCAGAATGAGGGACTTGAGTATTATTGTTAAAAACATTGAGCTTGATCTTCATGTCTCCCATTGATAGTTGTAAGACCCCATTAAAGCAATTAATAATGGCATGAGCAGTCGCAAGGAAAGGGCGACCCAATATGACGGGAATATCACAGTTAGGATTCTTTACATCTTCAGTGACCAAAATAACAAAGTCCACAGGAAAAATAAGAGTATCAACCTTGATCAGAATATCCTCAAGGATACCGCGTGGGTATCGTATTGACCTGTCAGCCAATTGAAGTATCATTCGGGTAGGTTCGAGTTCTCCTAGTCCTAATTCTTGATAGATCGAGTAAGGTAAAACATTTACACTAGCCCCTAGGTCGAGTAATGCCCTATCCACTTTGTGATCTTTAATTTGGCATATGCAGGGATAAACATGATGGCATCGAGTACTGGAATATTTATATGAACTTGCTTAGATGTATCCAATATCTCATCAAATTGAATCCCTTTATTAGCTGGAAGAAGGCATTGTGGATAAGAAACCTTTGGCTCAATATGTACCTTTTGTAGGGAAATAGAGGAGGTAGGCAACTCCTTAGATTTATTAGAAGGTTCACTTGCACCGACCTCATCCTTAATAACAACGGGTATTGGCTCAACCCTAGGCATTTCAACTCGGTTATCAACTTGTCTACCACTTCGTAGAATTGTAATGACATTAACCTATTTTGGGATTGAGCTAGAATCAAACCCCGGTGGTCCTTTCAGATTAGATACAGGTTGGCTAGGTAACGTACCTGCTGGTCTCTCATGTAATGCTTTTGCCAATTGTATTTAAGTCTCGAGATTATAGATAGATTGGGATGTAGAATTCTGATTCACCAAAGTCTGTTGTTGAAATTGTATCATTTGTTGCTTAAATTACAAAGCTTGTTTTTGGCTTTCCATTGATTGTTGCATAAAGAGAGCAAGGGTATCATCCAAAGATGGTTTGGGTAGAGCAGGTGGGAACTTTTTGGATGAGTGAAAGTATTGCTGAGATACCTGAGGATAAGATTGAGAGAGGGGATTCCTTGGAAAATTATGACCTGAGATTTGTGGCTCTCCAAAACCTATACTGGGTTGGTTGTTCTTCCACAAAAAATTTGGGTGGTTCTGCCAAGTTGGCTTGTACGGGTCAAAGGGCCTCTTGTAGTTATTATTGTAAGCATTCACTTGTTCTTGATTGTCATTCATTTCATTGGGTAAGGGGCACATTTGAGTCACATGGGTTACATCATAACAAACGGTGCAACCCTGTTACTGAATCTGGTTCACACTACCCTTAAATTGATTTGTAGCCATAGCCTCAATTTTTTAGGTAAGAGTATCTAATTGTGCTTTGATGGTCGTTCCCTCACTCACTTCGTATAAGCCACCTATCTTGGCTGTACAAATATTTTTATGTGGATCAAAATCCTACTGCTGAGAGTTTTCAGCCAATGTCTCAAACTCCTCATAAGCTCTATCAGGTTTAAGGTCCTGAAGATTTCTACTATGCATGGATTCTATCTTATAATGATTCTCAGAAATTATTCTACGATAGAAGATCTGGGCTAGATGTTGCTTCTCAAAACCATGATGGCGACATTGTGAAAGAAGATCTTTATATTTCTCCTATGCTTCGTAAAATGTTTAACTCTCATTTTGAACAAATTCAACAACTGCATTTCTAAGAGCGATGGTTTTTCCCATAGAAAACCATTTGGTTTTGAACTTGGTCTCCATTTGATCCTATGAATTGATAGATGCTAGTGCCAATGAATCAAGCCAATGACTCGCCTTGTCTTTTAGCGAGAATGGGAATAAATGAAGGCCGATAGAATCCACAGTAAAATGTTGGTATTTGACTAGTGCATAAATTTTCTTAAACTCATAGACGTGCTTTTAAGAGCTCTCAGAATCAAGCCCACGAAAAGTAGGTAACATTTGGATCACACTAGGCTTGATTTCATAGTGGTTTGTCGTGACAACTGGTAACACAATACACGAAGGCATATCGTTCACCACTGGGGTCCAATAGTCCCTAAGAGATTTGGCGGCAGCCATGATTGGGGGTTCGACTTCTAGCTCGACAATAAGTTCAATTGGGTCAACTCTAGATGAATTACTCTCCTCCAAAATTAGAAAAACTTGAGATGGATTACTTTCCTCCCAAACTAGGGCTCCTAAGTCCTCTATGGCATTGACTGGGAGAGGTGGTCGCCCTCTCCACTTAGGCTGAGGTGGTGGCCCGTAAATGGGTTAAGGCTCCGGTAAGCTTCCTAAACATTTTCCTCCACATGTCCAATTGATCATGCACAACTAATAATCAATAAAATTCGGCACCCGGTGCAACAAACAATCAATCAAACCTAAATTCTAGCATATTAATGTTTTTTAGAAGTAATAATTAGGTCTCCCCTATATTCTTCTATATTCAAAATAGTTACGATGGAAAAAGGCTTTGGTTCCTATACTCCCCTGCGTCACAATGCTAGTACCAGCTTAAAGTACATGTTCAGTCCTCACGCTCGAGCGAGTCACTTTATCGTACGTCAGCACTCAGAACAGTAACGTCGCAAGCCTACAACCAGTATTTCGCGACACTTGGCTAGGGCCATATCCTACGAACCCTTGTTTGTACCCCGGTCCGGTATACCTATCCGTTGGGTGATGAAATCCCGCAGGAATCTTGCTACCTATTTTTATTAACAGTTATTTTGAGGTCTGGGACGTTCAATTTTCGTGTGTTACGAATTTCTTCGTATCCCTAATGGGTGGTCCCACTTGTTGGAGAGATTTTTGGGTGATGAAATCCCGCAAGTCTCTAACTGTTTTTACCTTTACTAATGTTGGAATGAAAAAGAATATTAAACACAATAATAGGTCAATCCAACTACAATAATTTTTTAATTAGAGCATCGTGTATTTGCACAGTCCACACAACTTTTTATGTCTTAGTGCCGGGACGGAGTGCATATGTACCCATTCTAGATGTCAAGTTTTAAGAAGTACCAACCTATGGGAAGTGATTCGCGGTGTAGCTGTGGCTGCCCCTTCACTTAGGAGGCGAAAGAAGAAAGTGGCCCATCACTTCGGGGGCATAAGAAGGATGGATTTGATGATGTTTTCAGCTTTGTGTATTGTCCGTCTTATTTCCAACTTTTTGACTATCCTACAAAACAAGATAAAATGTATTAGTGAACTTGGGACAACAATATTAATTCAATTTCTAAGTTTATTGTAGTCTATGATATCCTAATTTTCAAATGTGTATATCTTTCAGCTCGGTAGAGAGAGAATATTAAATAATATCAATTTGTAAAGATAATTCAGAAAGAAAAGACATTCAAGAAGGAAGTTTTCTAGAATTTAGCTTTCCTACCGCTCAAAACAAGTGATTAATGAACACGGCCTTCTTTACAAAGACTATTTTTATACTATTTTTTCAAAAGGCTGTAACTCACAAACGATTAAACAGAAAAATATGCAGCAATTCGGAAAGGGATTTGAATTATCTAAAACTTTCGTAGCAAACATATTTCCCAAATATGAAGTATAGATGATCAAAAGCGGTGAAACATTCAGGGACAAACTTTACAGCTACTGTAGCGCCAAGAGAGTTTGAGCTAATCACTCAATCACTTTATTTCCGGATCTAAAAAATAAAAAATAAAAAGAAAAAGAAAAAGAAAAAGAAAAGAAAAATTAACTTAAAATAAAACAACTCAATAATAAAATGCAATTTTGCAAGTCCCCGACAACGGCGCAAAAAAATTGATCGATTATAAGCTGACATCTTAAAAGACCTGCAAGTGCACGGTGTACCGTTAAGTACAAGGGTAAGTAGGGTCGTATCCCTAGAGCTTGTGGTACGAATTATACTTTGAGCTACTAGTTTTATCCAATAACAACGAGTTTGTGTAGGTTTTAAAATAAAAGAAAAACAAAACAAATTACAAGATAAATTGGAGTGGAAACCAAAGCATCGATTCCACTCCACCCTTTTTTAACCATTTAGATAACATAAATAATTAAAGTAAATTACGAGTTCCCGTATCGCATATCCTTGGTCAGGCATATGCAATACATCAAAAGATACAAGTGATTTAGTAATTAGGAACTACCTACAAACCAACTTACTCAACCATGGTCCGGTTGATAAGAATGGATTATGTTATCTTCTCCATGTTCCTAACCTATCTTGTTATGGTCCTACAAGATGGTTACATAGATTCATTACTCCTCCTAATCGTAGTTATGGTCAAGCATAGGACGAAGGAATACGAATATGCAATATTCTGGGACAAAGAGAAAGTAATTACTTTAACTAAGCTACACAATCTACACTAAGGCTAGATAGGGTGGAGCTTCGTCTAGCCTTGGCTAAGAAGATTAGCTACTCATCCCTTTGATCATTGCCATACTACTATTACTATGATAAAATTAAAAGACATGAACAAGAGAAGAACACAAATTTATTGCTTATTGAACCTTCATATTTACCCTCTCCATGATGCTCCCTCATGGGTGGGATTCCCCTCCTATTTATAGAGTATAGGAGGGGTTTACAAAATATTACCATTAATATAAATCGCCTAAACAATGCCTAAAATCATGCATATATATTGCAACTCATGAGAATAATATATATATCTAATTCTATTCAATGAGCTTCCATGCATGGGCCTTTGGTTGACAACTTCAAATAAGAATCATTGTTGGAGTGCATCACCTTTGTTCTAAGTTAAAAACTAGAAAAATGTGCGACTTGTTTATCATGTGACTAATTTCTGTATATACAAACAAAAACAATATTAGTGTCATATTTATTTAATAAATGACTAGGTAGATATAAATTTAAGAGTTGTACACGTAAATATTACGTGTCCATCAGTCTGACATTAATTGCAGAAAGGACGCCTCAATTCCAAAACTGAGGGCAGCTCGTGCGAGGCCTAATAACTGCCAGCAGTTATAGAGATAAACTATAAATAATGCTTCATCTTCCTCATTCAAATATTTATCAACTTCTAAAAAATTGAAGAACAGTGGGAGAAAAAAGATAAGAAATAACAGAGATTCACTTGAGAGATTAGAGGAGAGTTATCATCAATCAAGGCGAGAAAAGTTGAGGAGACAGAGTCATGACGGTGGTTGTACAACAACGTTGTGAAGGAAGGATTTTGCACTATTTCAGATTCGTATTCAGACGTTGAAGGTTAGTAAATGATTTATGATATTGTGAATGTGTGCTTGAAAGTTTTATTTGTGGTTTTCAAATTTCAAATTTTTTTTGTTTATAGTAATTTTGTAAACATTTGTTTGATATATGTGTTAAAAATAAAATATGATATGATATACGTAATGTATGATGGATGTATGGTAAATGTGTGCATGGAAGTGCAAATGATAATGATAGAATACCTGGACCTGTATGTGGGTCGAGCGTGAGGAATATCTGAGTAGAATCAAACCTCATCCTTAGACTTGTAATTGAGATGGATACTTCAATTGATATGGAGACGTCGACCTCTGTTCGTACTGTTGAGTGTGATTATGTAGAATCGATAAATATAGAGTTCAAAAGGAGGAGGAAGTAGTACTTGTTTAATTTCTAGACTTCCCTGGTAAATTGGTATCGTACCCTCCAAACTCTGATGTGTTTAGAGAGTTCTATAAATCCAAAGCTCTTGTAGGTGGAATGTGGGGCAACGTTGTAGAACATGCTGGTAGGTAGTTCAGAGGTTGCACAATAGCATGTTGGGAAGATCATTTCTTTTTGTTGCCTAATTTAGAGAAGGAAAAACTGGATAGGGGAGTGGACGAATTGATCTCCTTGAAGTATTTTGATGGGAATGTTCAAGGTGACCTGGACGTGAGTTTTGTTTGTTACTTGTCTCAGTTGTAGTATGGATTGAGTTTACCCTTTAGCACCTTGCTAAAGGTATAATGAGTATCATAAGGGCTTGCCCTGCCCAACTGAATGAGAACATGTGGAAAGTGATCAATGTTTGTGAGAGTTTAAATAGTTTGTAGGAGGAGAATGAGGCAGAGAGAAGAATGAGGTGGAAAGGACAATATCTCCTAAAGATGTTTTATAGTTTTATTGGGAAAAAATTATTCTGGAATTGGAGGTGCATACTTTTGTTCGAGCTCGTCTCGACTGCTTTCTTTGATCTGAATTCAGCAGGCTGAATGTGGAATTATAATATGATATGGGTTAACCTTCAGGGAGAAGAAGATAAACCCATGGAACTTCTGTATTGGATTGTGAATAAAAGTAAGTAATAATGTACAATATCGAACTGTTGTAATTAAAGGTTGTTCTATTGTTTGATAAGGTGTTGTGTTTGTTTTATTGGTCCTCAATCGAAGGTGACAAAGGAGTCCATGTTAAATATTATTGCTCGAGAAGGGGTTAAGCTTGAGGGAGTTTTAAAGAACCTCGGGATTGACATAAATAAATGAGTTAATAGCAGGTCTGAGAAGGTACAAAAGTCTCAGGTGAAGAGACTAATGACGGGGGTTGGAGTTAGCAAGATGAGAGGGGTTGATGGTGAGAAGCGAGTGGCTTTCCCGAAGGCTACTGAGTTAGATTTTACAGATGTGCCAGAATCTACTACGTCGAGCAAGTTAGCTCTAAAGTTTTCAAAAAAGAGGGTTGTGAAGTGTGGCTCAGCCTCTGGAACTATAAGGAGTGGTGAGGTCGAGGGGGATGCAAAATAATGAGGGTAGATCCTCCTGTTGAAGGAGCAGGGGAGAAGGTCGTGGAGAGTTGACCTGATAATGAAGATGAGCTGCGAGCTGTAGAAGACAGGGTGAGGCTGGCAACTCGTAAGGGTACTGAGGAAATAAATGTCTCAGGACAGTTGGAGTTTAGCAAAATGGTAAGTTTTGATGACTTGTTTGTTTTTGAACTTTATATTGTGACTTGACCTAAAAATATGTTTGATTTATTATAAGCTGTTCGTTTGTTAAAGGGGATCTGGCTCAGGATTGAGGAGAGGAAAGCCAAGCTCGGGAATGGGAAAGTTGAGCTCGAGAAGAAGGTGGATCGATTGTAGTCTGACCTAGTTTTGAAGGGGAAGCGACTGGATTTTGCTAAAGCTGCGCAGGAGGTGCTGATTAGCGAGCTGGCAGAGGAGGCGCAGAAGAACCTAGATGATGTGATCATTCATCCCGACAGACTCAGGTACCAACTCCTTAAAGTGGGGTATACGAAAGCTGAGGTTATAGCTATTATGGATGACACCTACACCAAAGAGGATGAGGTGGATGATGGTGTCCCTGGTGTGGTAGGAGGGTTGGATTGGGTCTCTCCCAGGACTTAGTTAGAGAACCAGGGGAAGGATTATGAAAAGGTAGAGTAAAATTGTTAAATTTCTGGCTGTGTAGGGTTTGAGAACTGTAATTGTATTGAATATTGTTTCGTAGGATAAACTTCAGATAGGCTAATAGATGTTTGTAAAAATTGCTTGTAGGAACTTAAGGATATGCGCCTCAGAATTGAGGAGTTAGAGAATGAGCTTGCTGAGGAGAAGGACGCCTCAACATCCCTGTTGACTTCGCAAGCGGAGCTACAGGTTAGATAAGAGCAAGAAATATTTGACTTGTATGCTGCATTACTGTAGAACTACAAAGTAAAATTTAGAAAGATAAAAATAGACCTTAAAATGGTTAGAAGTTTTATGGGCAATGGTAATCATGTGTCAGATAATACCAAAGTTTTGAGAAAGTTTGAACATAACAAATGTGTACCTTGAAATTTGATGTAGACTTATGGCCAACGAACTGAGATCATACTGTTAAGCATAATAGCTGAGTCAACCTATACATGTCAGCAAAGCTAAGTCAGCCTATATGTTATAACAACTGTCTGTTGTAACAACTGTTTATCTAACTGTAATTAGTTATAGATTAGTTACAACTAATTTTGTATTAGTCTATAAATAAGACTTGTAATAATTCTTTTAAATCAATAAAGAATATCTTTCTCTTATGTTCTCCTTTATGGTGTCAAGAGCCTATTAACCTTGCGGTTCTCAGATCCAATTAGGGTTTTATACAACCCAAATCCCCAATTTTCTCGAATATCTTTGTTTCAGCTGAAATCAGCCCTGATTTGGTGTGTTTAAGCTGAATCCAGCATCGCGTATGCAGTGATTCATCATTTTTAAGGCAAAATCGATCTCAATTTGGCTATTGAAGGCTCTTCTCCTTCCTTCAAGGTATCTGTAACAATCTTTTTCTCATGAGAGATCTTCCCCAATTCACTCAAGCTCCATCAATGGTGATTCAAAACATCTCAAACTTGATCCTAATCAAGCTTATAAAGGACAACTATGTGGTTTGGCGATCGCTGTTCTTGCCAAATCTCCATCGGTACTCACTTCTCGGTTATGTTGATGGATCATATCAATGTCCACCAGAGAAGATCTTAATCACTGATACACTCGGTGAGGCTACGATCTCACAAAATCCAGATTTTAATCATTGGATTGAGAATGATCAAACTCTTCTTATTTGGATCAATGCATTACTCTCCGACTCACTCTTGTCGTACATGGTAAACTCAACTACATCTTATGCACTATGGTCAACACTAGAACGAAGGTTCTCATCAATCTCTCGCTCTCACATTATGCAACTGAAATCCAAACTCCAAACTATCAAGAAAGGTTCTCTAACGATTTCAGACTATTTGTAATCCATCAAACACATCTCAAATAACTTAGCTGCAGCTGGTTCTTCTATCTCAGATGATGATTTAACTTTCCATGTCTTGAATGGCCTCCCACCTGATTTCGACTCATTCGCCACATCAATTCGAATCTGAGCCGAGGAAATCACATTGGGTAGTCTTCACAGTCTTTTGTTAAGTGAAGAACTAGCAGTAGAAGAAAGAACTAAGTCTCTCAACTCAACGCCACAGGTGTTTGCAGCAACAAAAACTTCTTCTTTTTCATAAAACAGACCTACCTATAGGGAATCGAGCTACAATAACTATATTGGAAGAGGCTACAATTCTCGTTCACAAGGGAATAGGATGTTTCAATAGAGCAATCCAGGAAGAGGCAACATATACAGTCAAGGAAGCTCATACAACAATCATGGCAAAGGACTTTATCATAGCAATGTATCTGATTTCAACCAAAGCTTAAAATGACCAAGATGCCAAATTTGTTCCTATGTTGGTCATACTGCTATAGGCTACCACAATCGCATGAATTTTGCTTATCAAGGGAAGATTCCAACACCAAAACTCGCTGCAATGGCAACAACAAGAAATGGGAATTAAACATCATCCTCAACTGAATCACATTGGTATGCAGACACAAGAGCTACTAACCATGTCACAACAGACCTCAATAACCTTTCACTACATGAGGAGTACCAGGGAGCAGACAAGGTCACAATTGGCAATGGACAAGGACTACACATCCAAAACACAGGTTTTTCCAAAGTCTTTACTGATTTCTCTCCTTTTCCCAAATTTCAATTAGAAGATATTCTACATGTCCCTGACATATCTCACAACTTATTGTCTGTACATAAATTTGTGACAGACAATAACTGCTCTCTAATTTTTGATACCCATTACTTTTATGTCAAGGACAAACCCTCGGGGCGGATGCTTTTCCAAGGACCTCATGAGAATGGTTTATATCCTTTCAAGCTCAACCACTCCCCTTCTTTACCCTCTGGACAACACACTGCATTTATTGGTGACAGAACATCAACAAATATATGGCACCAAAGGCTGGGCCATCCATTAACTTCATCTGCCTGCTGAAGGAAAATTTTCTCAAGTGTCTTTCTGCTCTCACTGCTAACTAGGGAAGAGTAAGAAACTTCCTTTATTTATTTCTATTACTAGTACTACTCAGCCTTTACAACTTTTACATTATGATTTGTGGGGGCCTTCTCCTGTAACATCACTTTCTGGTTTTAAGTACTTTGTGAGCTTTGTAGATGACTTCACCAAGTACTGTTAGATTTTTCTACTTTATAATAAATATGATTTCTCCAAAGTCTTCATTTCTTTCAAATATAATATTAAGAACAAATTAGATTTAAAAATAAAAACTATTAGAACTGATGGTGGGGGTGAATTCATTAGTCACACTTTTGAAAATTATTTTACTCTATTTGGCATTTCACATCAGCTTTCATGTGTCCACACTCCTGAATAGAATGGAATCGTTGAAAGAAAACACAGACACATAGTTGAAATGAGTAGAACTTTGTTTGCTCAAAGTAGTCTTCCAACCCACTATTGGACTGATGTTTTTCAAACATCAGTTTTTCTTATCAACAGACTCCCCTCAAAACAACTCAATTTCATATCACCTTGGGAGAAACTCTTTCATGAATCTCCAAAATATAAAATTTTAAAATCATATGGGTGTGCTTGTTATCCTTGGCTTAAACCCTATGCTAAGAATAAACTCCAAAGTAGAAGAAAAATGTGTGTTCTTATTGGTTACAGTCTCAATCATAGAGGCTATAGATGTTTAGACCCTCTCATTGGTCAAATCCTAGTCTCTAGACATGTGATATTTAATGAAGACTCCTTCCCATTTTGTTCATCCTCTAACACACAGCCAACCAACTCATGCCATACATGTTCTAAACCAGCAGTCAATGTCCCTCTATTTAATACACCTATAACATCCATAACAACACCTCTCCACTCAAATCAATCTCATCCTCCAACCAGCACTCCTACACCCACAAATTTATCACCACAACAATTATCAGCATATACACTATTGCCTCCATCTCCATTACTACCTTCACATTCCCCACCACCAGTTATTCCTTCATTAACATTTCCAGCACCACAACAAAATCCTCAAAACCATCATATGCTCACAAGATCCAAAAATGGCATCTTTAAACCAAAATCCCATTTTGCAGCCAAACATCCTATCCCTGTAGCCTCAGAACTTGTTCCCCCACTGCACCTACTTGCTTTACTCAAGTGGTGAAAGATGCTTCCTGGAGAAATGCTATGACCACAGAGTTCAATGCTCTTCTACACACAGGAACATGGATTCTAGTCCCTCCCAGTTCCAAACACAAACCAGTTGGGTGCAAATGGGTTTTCATGATTAAGCATAAATCAAATGGCACAATAAAGAGATACAAAGCAAGGCTAGTCGCCAAAGGCTATCATCAGCAAGAAGGCATAGATTATACAGAAACTTTCAGTCCAGTGGCTAAACCAGCTACCATCAGACTGATTATTGCTATAGTTGTCCAATATGATTGGCCCATTAGATAATTGGATGTGACAAATGCATTTCTACATGAAACTCTTAAAGAAGAAGTCTATACGGTACAACCCCTTGGATTTGTTGATTCAATTCATCCTAGCTATGTATGCAGATTACAAAAATCCATTTATGGTTTGAAACAAGCTCCTAGAGCTTGGTATGAGTCTCGAGTACAAGGGTTGTAAAATGTGGTTTCCATATTTCTAAAGCAGACACCTCCTTATTTTTTTAGAAAGCCTCATCATCTTTAACATTCATCCTCATATATGTGGATGATATTCTAATCACTGGTAGTTCTCCTTAATTATGTCAATCACTGATTCAACAATTAAGTTCAAAATTTGCAATAAAAGATTTGGGACCACTTCACTACTTCCTTGGGTTAGAAGCCACAAGAACATCAAAAAGAATCTTTCTTTACCAGTCAAAATATGCTATAGATCTTCTTCAAAAGTCACACATGGATGGTGCAAAATCATGTTCTTCTCCCTGCTCCACTGCAACAAAATTATAGCCATATGATGAGAACAAGTTATAAGAGATTTCTACTTATAGATCCTTAGTCGGTGCATTACAGTATCTCACATGGACCAGGCCAGACCTTATATTTGATGTCAATCAAGTCTGCCAGTTTATGCATTGCCCCACTACAACACATCTATCAGCAGTAAAAAGGATTCTTAGATATGTTAAAGGAACTATTGATCATGGTATATTTTTTTCCAAAGGCAGTGGACTTCTTACAACATTCTTAGATGCAGATTGGGCTGGTGATCTTTATGATAGAAGATTAACCAGTGGTTGTTGTGTGATGTTTGGTAATTCTCCAATCTCTTGAGTTCCAAGAAGCAAGCAACAATGGCTAGATCTTCCACTGAAAGTAAATATAGATCTTTAGCCTTAACTGCAGCTGAATTGTCATGGATATTCATTCTTCTTACAAACCTTCACATCTACATACATCAAGCCCCTATCATTTGGTGTGATAATATTAGTGTTATTTTATTAGCATCTAATCCAGTTTTTCATTATCACTACATCAGAGAATTAGTTACTCAGAAATTAGTTCAAGTTCATTATCTGTGTACAAGAGATCAGGTGGCAGACATCTTTATAAAAGGTATTTCATCTCAAAGATTCACATATCCTAAAGGCAAGCTTTTAGTTCAGCCTCCTCCCTTCAGCTTGAGGGGGTATGTTAAGGATAATAGCTGAGTCAGCCTATCCATGTCAGCAAAGCTGAGTCAGCCTATCTGTTATAACAACTATTTGTTGTAGTAACTGTCTATCTAACTGTAATTAGATATTGTAATAGCCTATTTTTGTATTGCACGAAGATAGGGCTTTACACCTTCGAAATTTAGGATGCTTAGTTATGAATGGGAAATAAGCAATACTAGATTTCGCGTGGAAAACCCTTAAATGGGTTAAAAACCACGACCTCTCCTGAGGATTTTAGAAAGAGAGAGAGGTATATTTAGACTGCTAGCTATTACAAAGAGAGAAAGAGAGAGATGTAGAAAAGATATCTTAGAGGTTCTCAGAGCAGCCCCCCTAATCTGTAGCTATCTAGTCTTATTTATAGGTCATATAATATGACCGCTGGTTACATTGATGATGGACGTTACAATATCGATTTTCGATGAGTCTTCATGGTAATCTTTTGTAACGTCTTGATACTTGTTAATCTGTAACGGATCCATTAACATTCTTTAGCTGTAGCTTCAGACCGTTGGGAATATGCGATCTTTTGTGATGCTCGTGTGCATACGACCTACTGATAAGTGGAGGAGTATCTTCAATAATGCAAAATCACAGGATGCTTTGATATCTCCGAACTGCTGATGAAGATATGATCTCTAATAGTATCCGCGTGTACTCGAACTGTTGATAGATATCTTTGCATTTTTTGTAGTATGATGTTATTGGATCCTATGTCATCCTCGAGCTATAGATGAGGAAGTCTGTACTATGATCTCCTTGCTTTTAGTCTTTGATTGGTTATCAGTATGTTTAGTCGATCTATGTGAGTTCGAATATCAGACTCAGTAATAGGATTAAAAATAAGCCTTCACAATTGCTCCCTCTCAGCCAATAGTAGGAAAAACATGTGTTACGAGTGGTGTTGGTTGAGAAGTTCAGTCGTCTGAATTGAATGTTGTATTAAAGGCTTCCATTTTATCTTGGAAGAATATTAGTTTTGTCTCCCAAAAATTCCTCTTGAGACATGCACTTGTGATGAATACCTTATTGGAAGTTGTGGAGTGCATGAAATGCTGCTAGTATAAAACATGGTGAATAGTTGCTATCACTGTTCACCCTAGTTAACGTTGTTAGTCATTCAGGCTGGGTTGAGTAGTAGTGATGGTGACAACTCGACGCCAAGTATACGAAGCTAGAGTTTAGACAAAAATGGTAAGTCTGCAAATTTGCTATTTTGGCACCCAAAGTCTTTCTCTGCCGACTCCAATCCCTGTTCCTCCAACTTTCCATGGGATGCTGTGGGAAGAAGTAGAGGAGGAAGATGATGATTTTCATCAACTGTAGTGATTCCATTATGTGGTTTTGTTTGCTGCTCACCGTCGGTCCTGTCAGTGGATGCTTACAGAAGATGCAGTGGCGGCGGAAGACGAGAAGGCGGGGAAGTCGTAAGAGAAGTACTGCCGATATCATGCGAAAGATTAGGTATTGTAATGGTGGAGGAGGTCCTTCTTTGGCAGCAGAGGTGGGTGTTATGGAGGAGTGGTGGGATTAATTTTGTCCTCTACTTCACTCCAATTCTCATCCTTGGGTTTTGAGTTTTTCTGCTAGGCCCGCCATTGTTTCTTCTCAAGTGTTGCCCTGTCATCTGCAACGTAGGCTATTCTTTGTAAAAGACAAAATTGTCTGCAGAACTTGTAATCTTTATTTCCGAACTGGATGAAGTGTTCATTCTTGTAACTTGTTTTTCTTGAATAATAAATTTGAACTTTATTATCTTGTCTTGTAAGTTCTTGAAGTTGCTTTTAGAACTGTCGTAAGATACCATTGAACATTTATCGAACTAGTCACTGATGGCGTAGGTCAAAAATATGTAGATCGTATTGTTGATGAGTTGAATTAAATATATCTGAGCTGTGTAGGTCGTTCTTATATGTTTGTGGCCTTATTGAGATATAGTGTTGTTATGTCGAGGCCATCATTTCTTTCGTGCCATAAGTGCTTGGTGTTAGAGCCATGCCGTTATCAACTTGAATACTTGTTATCATCGGTGGAACTTAGTCGGAGCCTTTGAAAATTGCGCTGGATAAACCTGTTAAAGTGGATGTGAGAGCTGCTGATATTGAAATCATTCTGCGTGGTGAAGAGAATTATCCATTTTTTCATGATATGTAAGGTCAGATGATTGATTATAATAAATTGTTTTGCTTGTGTTGAGGTCGTCTCGTCATTACTTTCTGTATTTATGATAATTTTTGACTAAAATATAACTGAAGTAGGATTTGTTGCTAATTTTTTGCTTCTGCCAAACCGAAATTAAGGTAAGTGATAGCTGTAATGGATGTACTTATGTTTTTGAGCTGGAACCATGCTATAACAAAGTGTAGCATGATCGTGCAGCTGTAGAAGGTTGTTACTGTAAGAAATCGTGCTATAAGATCTGTATAAATCTTCTTGGGCAGTGAGTCCTTAATAATGGAAAAGGAGAGAGACAGATGTGATAATAGAACACGTTACACCAAAAATCATTATGAGGGCAAACGAAAAGACGTGCTTGTTAGGAGAGATGATGTAGACAGTGTCCCGAAGAGCCGTCATTTCAAAAACTGAGGGATAATATAAAAACTTTTCTTCCCACTTCTCTTAAACCACAATCAGTTGCAGACAGAGGCAGAAACATTTCTAGAAAGAGAAAATCTTCAACTTTTGAACGCAGTCCTCCAGTGTTGTGTGATCTTACTAAGAAGGACAAAGTTTTATCGTCTGAGGTACGAGCGGTGACCGGAGTTGACGACTGTTGCTCTTCTAGTACAGGTTAGTATCTCTGCTTCCCTCTTTCCTGCATTGTATTAGTTTTTTGGAAAACTAGTAGGTTGTATGTTTGAATTTTTTGGGTAGATTAATAACGTGAGGGAGGAGGCCTGCTTGATTAATAGAATTTTCCTGTATGTATGGTAGATGTGCTCAAAAAACTCAAAACCCAGTAGTAAATTTGTTGTATCTACCAGTAGTGAGGAATCATCATCGTCTGATAGGACTATGGATGATTATGTGGTAATTGGTACTGTAACTGCTGATAATCCGGCTATTTCTTCGGGGAGGGATGTAGGATTACATGCGGGGAATGAAACTGGGCAATTTCTTAAGTATCCTGAGATTGTAGACGTAGCGATAAAATTTTTACAGTATAAAAAGAGTTTAAACGGAGAATGGGGGAATTATGTGATAAATGCAGAGTTGTGGCTTAGAACTCTGGTGAGACCAAGTGGTAATGTAGGGAATTATTAGGTGCCTTCTCTGGATCGGTGGAAGAGAAGTATGGATATAAGAAATGATATAGATATCGTTTATTACAATGAAACTGGCGCAGAGGTCGTAGAGAAAGGATTCCTCTGTTATTTGAACCAGGTCGCATATGGGTTGAGTATTCCCCTAACCTTTTTCCAAACAGGGGTAATAAATGCACTAAAGAGTTTCCCTGGTCAATTAAATGGTAACATCTTTGAGATGATGAGAGTCTGTGAAGCCCTTAACCAGAAGTTGAGAGATGGTGGTATTGTAAGATAATTCGTTGCCGACGATGTCTTGAAATACTATAAGTTTAAGTATGTAAAAGATTGAAAGAGCGGATACTTCTTTAGTGATTCGGCGAGGCCAAAATTCTTTGATTTTGAATCTTCTGGAAGACCCTGGTGCGACCATCTTGTGATGGTAAGGGGTAATTGTATGCAAGTGCCTGGGGAACCCGCGCTCGAGCTGATATATAAGAATTTTAATGAGAGTAAGTGTCTTCATTCTGCCTGCAGTTTGTCTTTTAACTTATTGCGAGCTGCTAACATAGTTTATTGCTATTTTGGCAGAGCCCAATCCAAAAGTTGCTGCTAATAATACATCAACTTTGTTTGATGTCATTAGCCGTTAGCTGAGAAGGAAACAAACTGAACAAAGTTCTTGGAGAACTAGGAATTCGCAGAGAGAAGAGGCATAACTCTGTAGTTGAAAGAGCGCAACGAGCTCATCAAAAATGAGTTATGGTTGCTTCTGGCTCTGCTTATGCTGATATGATGGAGATTCCTGCCTATGCTATGGGTAGTTTGAGCTCCTTAGTTCGGCGACCAAGAATATAAAAGACGGTGCCGCCTTCTGAACAAATAGCTCTTGTGCAGATACCACTGGTGGGAACAGAGGGGGTGGATGCTGATGTAAATATGGCTCCTCCTCTGAAGAAGCGGAAAAAAAATCCGGTAAAGATATCTGAGCTTCTTCGAAGGGTGTTAACCTCGAAGCCGTGGAGCAGGAGGCGTTTGATTTGTCTACGCGTGATCCCATCTGCCTAGATACTCAAATTTGACCCAGCATCTCTCAGGTATGCAATGTGCTATTTGATTAAATCTTTTCCAGTAATGATTCGATCTTGTAATCTAGTTTTGCTGTATTTGTGGTGCAGCTTTCTGCTACTTAGAAGTCGACCGCGGAGGTGTTGAAGCTAGCTGCTGCGAATTGTGGCGAACTTGTTCGACAACATGATGCAGAGAATGCTACTCTGCGAGAACAGTTTGAGCAGGAGAAGGTACTGCAGAGGGAGCAGTTCGAGAAGGAGAAGGTGCTGTAGAGGGAGCAGTTTGAGAAGGAAGCTGCCGCTACAAAGCAAGAGGTTGAAGATGAGGCGAAAAAGGCTGCTGATATTGCGATGACTTCCCAAAATAAGCTGATTCAAGCCTTCTACTTCTGGGGTTTAAGCAGAGAGGATGTCGATCTTTCTCTTGTAGGGAAGTATGGCGAAATCATCTTTCCAGGGGATAATGCTTCTCGAGTGGTTGAGCAGACCCCGGCTCCTCCAGTGGCTGATGATCCGACCAAGGAGGTAGTAGAAGCTAAATCTTGATTCTGTAGTTGTAGCATAGTTCTTGAGACTTAGTCGAACTTTATCCTTTGTAGTGGTGGTAAAACTATTTTTGACGAGACTTTGAAATTTTTGTAGTTGCTGCTGATATATGTTGTTTTGATGTGAATATATGATTTGTATGTAGGAGGTAGTTCATTTGAAGGGGAAAGTAATCAAGAAGGAGAAGACCTTGAGTCGAGCAAGGGATTCCATCAATCGTACTCAACAGGTACACAATAAACTTGAATATGAGAGACGCCTTCATAACTTGAACTTTGATAAAACCTTTAAGGAGTTATTCGAGCTTCAATGTAGATATGGGAAGATAAAAATTAAGAGGGATTAGGTTTTGCAAAAAGTGACCAATAGGTTTGTTTTACTCCCAAAATCCCTTAAGGATAAGCGATTCCTAGATGAGAGCGATAAGTTAGAGTGTCAAAGGTCATTATTGTCTTTGACGCTGTATTTTGAGGTCGAAGTTGATAGTGAGCGGGGTTTGAAGAAGGCCTATTTAGAAGTATTAACTGAGAGAGGCATAGTGCCAGACCCATCTCGGGTGAAATTCTTAGTGCAAGAAGTGCGCAATTACCATAGTAGAGAGGCGCAAAGATGCTCAGCTCGGGCTGGAGTATCCATCATATGGGGTAGTGTAGGTTCATTGCCTGATGAGCTTGACTTTTGTAGGGGCAAAGAGCAATGAGGATCCTTTTCTTCAACATAAAAAAGAATGATTGAAAGATCCACACACAATTCGAAATTGATTTGAGGCATGCTTGTAACAAACTGGAGTGGTGCAAGGGTCATAATGCATGTCTGGAGAGGGAAAAGGTGGAGTGTGCTAGGTTGTTATAGAGCTCCGTGAAGAGAGTGACATTGATAGAAGCGCGTTTACTAGATACACAACAACGTCTATAAGTATTCCAATCACGCTTGAGGAAGAAAATTACTCCAAAGCTGTCACGCCCCAAAATCCGGTAATCTGTAGCTTGACCAATTACTAGATTCTAAGTAGTGCAGGTCAAGGAATCCAAAGATTTTACCCCATAAATAGCCAAGCCGTAGAAAAATTCTAGCTCGGCTATTCACATATAGCAATAATCATTAGAGTAAAGTAATGAAATAACAACATAGCGGAAGCGAAAAACATATATACATATCTGACAGAAATATATACAATGTCCAAAATAAGGTACAACAACATACGCTGAGATAACGACAAAGGTCTAAACTAAAACTGGTCGGCTGCGTCAACTGCTCCAAGCACTACTGAGGCTCTCAGCAACTTAAACTACTCAACCTCTGAAAGGGGAGAAACAATGTGAGAGTGAGCAAAACCACGGCTCACTGAATACCCAACAAGTCTAAGTAACATACTAACAAAAAAATATAGATAAGGAGAGTAAAGTAAAACAGATAGAGTAAGTTAAAGCAGAATAATCGTAACTAATAGATTCATAATCCAAGTAACTGAGTAGTAAGAGCAGAAAGGAAATATAAGAGTAACCAGAGTAAGAATAAGGAATATAAGAAAATGAGGGAATGTGACAATGAGGGAAAGATGCAATAATATGCCAATGATATGATATGTGCTAAGTTCTAAATGCTAAATGAGTTGATGTTGAAAACGTGATGCAATCCTATTAAAATAATTAATGGTTGATCAACCGCTAGCATGTTTAACTTAAAAAAATCTGTTAAAGGGATACAATGGGTACGATTTTTGCCAAGCTCGACCAAGCTAGTGGATACTCACTTGATCAAAGTGTTATGGGCTTTTCAACCCACGGGGCCAACGTCCGAACTGTATTTCATTCCGAGGAATTTCAACCTCAAGGATAAGCCCTGTACCGGATTGTAAATACTTTTTCATACCTTCCCACCCTCCCGGATGGGTTTATAAGGTATGATAGTATCCATTCTGGACCCACCTACTATTTCAACCCAATGTAGGACTCCTGCGATCCTATCGGAGGTTAAGCGATGTAGAGCTTCGTTATGTATCCGATCTCGATAAGTTAAAAGAGTTTGCATGATTTGAAAAGATGCAACAGATCCCAAGGATCACAATTTAACAGCTGTAAACCCGGCAAACAAACATAGGATAACCACCTACAGAAGAGCGTGGCAACAATCCAAAACAAAATGCCCAATGACTCGGTTGCACCATCTAAACCGATGAAACAAAAACCTAACCGTCATCACAACTAAACAACCTTAGTCTCTAGAAGACTGAACTAAACAACAAGAATGCAATTACTAGTAACTACACTAACAACTTCTAGCAAAACCCAAAGCCAATGAATCTATAGTAACTAAAGAGTTAACAATTATACGGAGAAGTAATATGAAAATAAACCCAAACTGATCACAACACCTTTATGCTCAGAGTACTACTCTAATCAACATCTATTAGCTAGTAGAGGAATTTGGAAATGAAGGGAAAACTCACCTGAAGGAAGTCCCGAGTCCTGTGGAAAACCAACTCGAAAACCCAACTACGGTCCGCGGAAAAGCAAATGGAGTGCCTGGTAATCTAACACACATCAGGAACAACAAACAACCAACAATTTAAGGAAACGAGAATAAAATCCAAACCCTAGAAATCAAACCCTAAGCCAAATCAAGTGGAATTGACGGAAAGCAATAAGGGAATTACTTACCGAGGATAGGAGAAGAGATTGCGGCGAAGCTGAGGAAGAATCCGCGGGCGAAGAGGAAGGTTGGATTAGGAGTGAGGAGGAGAGAGGAAAAGGTTAGGGAGAGGAGAGAGTGAAGGAGTGAAGAGAGGAATGAAGAAATGAAGTATATAAACCCAGACGCAGCTGAAATTGCGCCTCTGTTCGAACAGGGAAGATCTTGTTTGAACAGACAAAGGCTTGCACGAACAGAATATTGCAGGGATGAAAGAAAACTGTCCCTGGAAGATCCAGTTCGAGCAGAACTGGTCTGTTCAAAAACTAGACTTACCAGAAAAGCTAAGGAATTGCCGGGAGACACCACGGACCGCCCCGGGCACCCCAGAACTCCACGGACCACCTCCACCACCACACAAACACTTCTACAAACCCAACCAAGGTTCCTTAAGGTGAACACACGACCTCTACCACCCCTCGGCAACCAAAACGCCTAAGCCCCAAAAAGGAATCTTTTCCTCGGGCGACCCCGGAAATCCACCGGTCACTCCAACGATTCACCGGAACCACCCCAAGTCACACACACAACACATAAATACTACTACTAAACTTTCTACAGGCTCCCAAGGCCACAAAACCACCTCTAACTCTAAAACACCTCTGAACCGCCCAAAACTACTAAAGGAATCTAATACTAAACCACTGAAAGGAATAAATATATGCATAAAGGATGAGTATAATGGATGAAAGAGTACATGCGGGAAATGAATGCGGAACTTAACGTGAAAGAAATGAATCTAATATGCCAATGAGATTAAGAATAGGATTAAGAGTGAATATTAAGAATAATTAAATACGGGTCATTACAAAAGCGGGGAAAACGTGCTATCGACACGGACCATGAACGTCAGATCGCCGATGTGATCGTGCTTTATGGGGGCGAGCTCGAAAGAGTAGAAAATGAATTTAGACGTTATATCTCGAGCTGTGGTATAGATGTGGAAGTGGAGAATGTTAAGGCTGAAAATATGTGGTTTACAAAAGGGAACGAGGGTGGGGGAGCTTTAACCTCAAAACCACGAGCTGAAGAGTCTGAGGAGGAGGAGGTCGATGATCTGCTGCCTCACACACAACATAAGACCCGTCCGCAAGAGGTCGTAATCTTTAATGAACATTTGCAAGTAGATACTAGTAGTAGTAGGGTGTAATCACAAGCCAACTAGATTGTGGCATTTGATTGTACTTTGTATAATGTAGTTGATTCGTGTATTATAGCTTGATGTTGTAATAAATGTTGTAGAATGATATGTCTTGTAGGAATTTATATTTGTTGATAAATGTATTGTCGCTTGTGATCTGTCCTTCTAGGTTGAAGACAAAGAACAGGACAAATTGGTTGCCTTATCCGCGTAAAAAAATATAAAGTTGTCTGCCAAGTTGCAGCAATGTTCGTTGGCGGTTGAAAGAATGACTTTGTTGAATTCAAAGATGGAATCTGAGATGTTGGAGCTACAGAGTCGGCTAAATGCTGCGACTGTAGAGTTGTCATGTAAAGATGCAGAGATATTAACTGCTAATAATGAATTTGAACTATGGAAAGAATCTCTGAAGAAGAAAAAATTGGAGACCATGGCTGCGAATCAACAGGTACTGGATCTATTAAGTACGATTGAAAAGCAAAATAACGAACTGTTGTATCATCAGTCGGTGATAGCAAATAATACAGATCTCTTAAAGAAGCAAGATTTTGAAATCTGTTATATGCGCGAGCGCCTGAAAAAGCTGAACTGGGATTTGCGTGAGGCTCGAGATTTATGTCAGAGAAAAATTGACCATGCCAAAACTCACGAGGAGGCATGCTCCAAGAGAGATCGAGAGCTTAATGAGGCCATCAATAAGTATAATTCGCGGATCGCCGATCTTGACCGGGACAAACAAGCTTTGGTATAGGAGTGTATTCAAGGAAATGAAGTTTTTGAGGAACTCCATGTGAAGTATAAAGAGTCGTAGAGGATGATAGACGCAGCTGAAGCCGAGATCAATTATTCGAGGGAGGTAGATAAGAAGTTGCACCGTCTGAAGTAGGAGATGGAGCGCAGTGTGCAGATAACGAAGCAATATAGAGGCTCGTTGCTGCAGGAGAAAAAATCTCTGGAAGCTCGATGTAAAGATCTTTACGATGAACTAAACAAAGTGAAAACCGAATTTTATGAAGCTACGTTGCTGACTGCAGAAAAAGTTACGTTGCGTGCTATGGCTATGTTGTATGCTGATGTAGAGAAATTTTGAACAGAGCGTGAGTCGATCTTGGCTGCTGCAACTAAATATGTTACAGAATATGACTTGTAGCTAGCATGGTTATCTTATATGGATAATTTGATGCCGAGAATTATGGAATAGTTGAATGCACCTTCTACTGTAGTTGATGCGGCTATTCTTTTCCCTGTCTTACTTTCATCTGGGCCTGGGGAGAGTTTGAATGTTGTACGCCAAAAGCGCGAACAGTAGTTTCATTGTTTATATTGTAATGAGACAGAGTGTAAATATGTCATTGCTGTAGAAAAAATGTTAAATGTTGAGTAGATAAAAAAGTTTATTGTTATCTCTATGTATAATCGAATTTGGTGATCCAACGAACGACCATATAGAGATGTAGTGACGTTGTATTGTAACGTGTATAGGTCAATTTGAACAAATTAATAAAGACTGTAGCAAAATATTTGAAGGGCGCGTTACTGCCAGGTCGAATTGATTGTCTCAATAAGCGACCCTTGGGGCAGCACGTATGTAAATCCCAGTTATAGGTCGAGCTAAGCGACCGTGAGGGGACATGTATTGAATATTGCATAGCTGAATGGCATCTCTGCCAGATCGAATTGATTGACTCAATAAGCGATCCTCGGAGAGTGTGTATATTTGGAGAGCTATGAAGTAGATCCCGGTTATAGGTCGAACTGTGCGACCATGATGGGACATGTATTGAATATTGCATAGCTGAATGGCGCCTCTGTCAGATCGAATTGATTGACTCAATAAGCGATCCTTGGAGAGCATAAATATTTGAAGGGCTATGAAGTAGATCCTGGTTATAGGTCGACCTGAGCGACCGTGATAAGATATGTATTGAATATTGCATAACTAAATGGCGTATCAGCCAGATCAAATTAATTGACTCAATAAGCGATCCTTGGAGAGCGTGTATATTTGAAGAGCTATTAAGTAGATCCCGGTTATAGCTCAAGCTGAGCAACCGTCATAGGACATGCATTGAATATTGTAAAACAGAATAATGCCTTTGTCAGGTCAAATTGATTGACTTAATAAGCGATCCTTGGAGAGCATAGATATTTGAAGGGCTATGAAGTAGATCCCGATTATAGGTCGAGCTAAGCGACTGTAATAGGACATGTATTAAATATTGCATAGCTGAATGGCGTCTCTACCAGATCAAATTGATTGACTCAATAAGCGATCCTCAGAGAGCGTGAATATTTCAAGAGCTATGAAGTAGATATCGCTGTAGTAATTCTCCGTAGTAGGTCGATTTGAACAAACCATACGAAGATAGGTAGAATATTTGAATTGATTTGCAGCATGATGATGAAAATTTGCTTTATTGAGTGAAATCTGAAGTTACAGCATGTTTAATTTTGATACAGCTTCAGTCGATGGGTATTCCATAGATTAGGCATAGGTACTCCATCATGTGTACTGAGATCGTAAGGCCCTAAATCGCTCGTGCCAGTTATGATAAAGGGGCCTTCCCAATTGTCTACTAATTTTCCCGCATTAGGGCTTTACGATATTGGGGGATTTATCTGAGAACAAGGTCCTTGACTTTGAATTTTCGATGTCGAACGCGCTTGTTATAAGACCGTGATAAAGCAAGCTGATATCTTCCCTGATTGACAATGGCTCTGTCGCGTGTTTCTTCGATCATATTCTGGTTGCATACAATCTGAAATTCGTTTTCTTCATCTTTCATCTCGGGATCGTGTATTGGGTGATGATACTGAGTGAGTATTATGGCTTCCGTCCCGTAGGCCAGTAAGAATGGAGTACAACCCGTTGCTGTTCGTAGAGTTGTTCGATATGCCCAAAGTACGTATGGTAACTCGTTTACCCAATTCCCCTTTTTCTCATCTAAACACTTCTTGAGTCCGTCCACAATCATTCTATTAGTAATTTTAGCTTGTCCGTTTCCTTGAGGATAGTAAGGGTTTGATGGGGAATGAATGATATTGTGCTCATTGAGGAATGTGACGACTTTGGAGCCAACGAATTGTGGTCCATTATCGATTCTGATAAGATGTGGTCTGCCGAACCGAATGATAATGTGTTCCCAGATGAATCTGATGACTTCTTCTTCTCGTGTTCGGCACAATGGGACTGCCTCTTCCCATTTAGTAAAGTAGTCTGTAGCCACCAAGAAATGCTTTCATTTTCCTAGTGCTGTAGGAAATTTTCCTACGAGATCGAGAGCCCATCGTCTGAACGGCCAGGTGACTTGGCTTGAGTGTAGTTCGAGCGCTGGGGCTCGTATCTTTGGGTCGTGAGGCTGGCAAGCATCACATTTGGGAGCGTACTCGATTGCTTATGTTTTTATCTTAGGCCAAAACATTCCTTGCGTTAAAGCTCTGTTTGCAATAGATCGTTCTGCGATATGGGACCCACATGTGCTTTCGTGTAGATCGCACAAGAATTGTTGTGCCTCTTTTTTGGATAGACAGAGGAGGTATGGACCAGTGACTGATATTTTGTAAAGGAGGTTATCACGGACAATATATCTACGGGTATTGTCAATTAATCTCCATCACTCTGTAGGATCCTCTGGAAGTGGGCCATCGAATTTATTGTGAGGTCCAATGTATCTGATAAAAGGTTGTCTCCAATCATTTTCGATCTCCTCATTGCCCCCAGTATTAATGGTGCTGGACACGATAACTTTAATGCTGGGGTTAGAAATGACGTCGATTTTTAAATAACGAGCTTTTAAATCAAGGACCCCAGCAAGGTAAGTGAGTGCATCTGAATGTCTACTTTCTCCCCTAGGCAAATGTTCTATAGAAATTGTCTGAAATTTGTTCATTCGTTTTACCACTACAACAACATAGTCAATTATTTTCCTATTGGATTGATAGATACCCACGTGATGATTGGCGATCAGTAATAAATTAGTATAGACAGAGAGCTCTGCTATACCTAGTGTGAGTGCCATGTCCAAGCCATGAATTAGTGCCTCATATTCTGCTACATTGTTGGTTACTTCGAAATTAAGGTGAATGGATTTTTCGAGCCGATCATTGGAAGGAGTAATAAGAACAATCCCCACTCCTGATCCGGCTGGTCCGACGGAGCCGTCCGTCAAAATTCACCAACCTTTCTTTGTTACCCAATCGGACTTCTCTTCAGACTGTACTGTGGGTGGTTCATCTTTGTTATCATCAACGTCTTCTTCCCAATCAGGATCGTCTGCTGGAAAGTCAGCTAAAAAATTTGCTATAGCCTGACCTTTTTCAGAGTGGCATGGCCCAAAATGTATGTCGTATTCTCCGAGTATTACTGACCATTGTTGAATACGTCGAGACTTTTCACGTTTATATAAGATTTCACGGAGTGGATAGTTCGTCAAGACACGAACAGTATGGGCTTGGAAATATTATTTTAATTTCTGCGATGTATAGACGAGAGATAAAAGAAGCTTCTCGATCTTGGTGTATATTGCTTCAGCAGTAGTCAGAGTCTTGCTGATAAAATAGACTGATTTCTCAGTCTTTTCGTCGAGTCGGAGGAGAACAGAGCTGAGAGAAGTATCTGTGATGGCTAGGTATACTGTTAGTTCTTCTCCATCTGCTGGTGTGCTCATAACTGGTGGTTTACCCAAATGTTTTTGAGTTCGAGGAAAGCGGCTTCGCATTTATCTCTCCACTCGATCTCGGGATCCTTCTTTGATTTTCCCCGTGATGTACCTTGTTTAAGCAGGTCGAATTGAGGTTGGCACCTGTCTGATGATTTGGACACAAATCTGTTAAGTACTGCGATCTTCCCGACTAGTTTCTGAATATCCTTTTTTGTCTTTGGTGAAGGCATAGCCAAGAGAGCTCGTATGCGTGATGGATCAGCTTCAATTCCTCATTTGTTGATTAGGTGGCACAAGAATTTTTCGGATTGTACTCCGAACTGGCATTTGTCAGGATTCAAGTGCTTTTTGTAAGCTCGCAAAATCTCAAAAGTTGTTCATAAATCTGCCAGATGGTCTTCTTTCTTGAGACTCTTGCAAAGCATGTCGTGGATGTAAACCTCCATTATTTTACTGAGATGATCTTTGAACATTTGCGTCATCAATATCTGATAGGTAGTACCGACATTTTTCAGGCCAAAAGGCATGACCTAATAGCAATACAAGCCTTGTTCAATGATGAACGCAGTCTTGTCTTGATCTTTATGGAAAAGTGGTATCTGATTGTATCCTGATGTAGCATCCATCATAGAGAGGAGTTCGTGCCCTGCTGTTGAATCGAGCAGATGGTTGGTGATTAGAAGTGGAAAGTAATCTTTTGGAGTGTGTCGATTGAGATCCGTAAAATCGACACAGATTCTGATCTCAACATTTTTCTTTGGGACTACAACAATGTTCGTGATCCATTTCGGGTAAATAGCTTTGCGGATAAAACTGACCTCAATCAATTTGTCGATCTCTTTGCTTACTTCGTCTGGTAAATTTGGTGCTAGAGTTCGTTGCTTCTACTTAACCGGTTTTACCTTATCTTTCAACTCTAGCTTATGGCACGCCATGGCTGGATCAATCCCTGGCATTTTGTGGAACGTCCACGCAAAAACATCGTGGTTATCCGAAAGGAATTGTATGAGACCTGAGAGTTCCTCTGTGCGCAAGAGGCTCCCGATATGAGTTCCTCATTGTGCGCCGCTGATCTCGATATATTCTGTTGGTTTAGCGCTTGGCAGCTGATGTTCTGTAGGTACTGAATGCTGTAATTACTATGCTAGAGCTGCTGTAGCTGGCTCAGCTTCAATAGTATTATTGCAAGAGCAAGCTAATTTTTGGCTGCCTTTGATTTCGTAGATCCCTTCGTTTCAGTCGAACCGTAATGTTTGATGATATGTGGAGGGAATAACTTTCATGTTATGCAACCATGGTCGTCCCAGGATGCCCAGGTAGCGAGATTTTGTATTGATGACGTAAAAAACTATGTCAACTGTGACTGGTCCGGCCGTGATAGGAAGTATAATTTTTCCCATGCGTTCTTCCTTGGAACCGTTGAATCCTGAGACGTTGATGTCACTTGGCTCGACCTTGTCCGTTAAACCCATTTGGTCGATCGTACTCTGGAATAGTAGTTTGATGTTGCTGCCGGTGTCTACCATCATTGTATGTAGAACTATGATCTTCATTTTTAACATGATGACGAGAGCATCGTGATGTGGGAAATTGACGTGACGTACGTCACAGTCTTCGAAAGAAATCCCAGATCGTCGGTTGCTAGATTCTGGCAACAAACGGGCTTCTTTATCTACCATTGTCAGATCATGGCATTGTCCAACGCGCCTATACTTGGATATATTGGAGAGGCTGACTGTCTAAGTCTCGATAAAGTACAAATGTTTTTCCTCATTCGCTTTATCAATCTGGACGACTGTGATTTTAGTTTTATAGCTGCCATCTTTGTAACTTTTTACAAGTACAATATATTTAAGCGTCCGACCATGCAAAAATATACTAAAGAAGAGAAATTTCAACACAAAACACTATTCCGTGTCATGATGGTGGATCTTGTGGTAAATGCAGTACGGCTTTCCTGGTATGGGTTGAAGAGTATTGGCATTTTTGAAGAGTTCATCCTTTTGCAGTAGCGGATATATGTTTGCAATAGTGGTTGTCAACTGTGGTAAGCGCAGAGCTGCTCTCTTTTGTCCTTGGCGTGTTTGATCATCATAGGACTTGAAACATTTCTTATCACCTCCGTAGTCTTTACTGTTGTTGCGAGTACGTTCTCCAGTATGATCGTTGGTGGATAGGGCGATGCGCTGAGGTTTTTGTTTCTCAATCGCCAGTCTTTCGTTGTTGATGAAATTGTTGACCTTTTCCATCATATTCTCTAATGTCAGCGACTTGTTGAGGATCAGATGTTCCTTGACTCGTCCATCTATGAGTAACGCATTGGTAAAAGTGGAGATCGTGATCTTTTTGTCGAGGTTATCGAGCTAGCCCAAATTTGTTTTTGGTAAATGTCTCCAATCTTTCCCCTGGTGCATGCTTGAGACTAAACAAAGAGTAAAAACTTTTCTCTTTGTCTTTATTATGTGAATAGTTCTTGACGAACAGTTTGCGAAGTTGCTCGAAGGTGAGGATAGATCCTTCATCGAGTGTGTAAAACCATCGTCGAGGCTCGCCTTTTAAGATGGTCGGGAATAGATGGCAGAGGATGTGGTTGGAGGAGGAATACAGCCCCAAGGAATCTTGAAATTCTTGGACGTGTTCCACAAGATCCCCCCTTTGTATTTCTGAATCGTTGGAGTGCGAAAAATGGTTGGTACTTCTTTGTCTAGCAACTCCTGTGCGAGTGGACTCTTCTATAACCTTGCATAGTTGCTCCTTTCCAGTGAGTATTTGAGCGTCTAAGAGCTCTTTGATGCGTTTGTCTACCTGTTCTGGAGTGAGATGTTGTCGAGACGTGACAACTCGTCTTGTTGTTGGTCCTGTTGAAGGATTATGCTCTCATGTTGCTTCTCCCATGCGGTCATAGACTGAAATTTAAGGTTTCTCTCTGTTTTGCTCCTCTTGTGGCTATAGATCTATTACCGCTCCAACGGGTAATGGTGGATTGATGTGACTCCGAGGTAGGACTGGTTCTTATTGAATTTGAGGAAGCGCAGTATTACTGCCTCGATATCTCAGGTGATCATGGACTAGTATCCTCGAGGCTGCGGGCAGAGCGTTCTGCTATCTCAGATTTGCCGTTATTTAAGCTTGGAGTGCCCTGATCGTGTCCTGCATGTTGGCGAGCTATTTTTCCAGCTCCATTCGTCGCTCGGTTTCTGCTTGCACAGTTGTTTGCAGATCCGTCTCCCCTTCAGCAGCGTCAAGTAGGGCGTGGTGTGATTTGTCTTGATTTGCCATCTTTCAAAGATAAATGTGGTGAAAACTTGATTGGAGAACACTGAGTGTAATCTTCATTCCCACAGACGGTGTCAAATGTAATAGCCTATTTTTTGTATTGTGCGAAGATAGCGCTTTGCACCTTCAAAATCTAGGATGTTTAGTTATGAACGGGAAATAAACAATTCTAGATTTAGCGTGGAAAACCCTTGAATGGGTTAAAAACTACGACCTCTCCTAAGGATTTTAGAAAGAGGGAGAGGCATATTTAAACTGCTAGTTATTACAAAGAGAGAGAGAAAGATGTAGAAAAGATCTCTTAGAGGTTCTCAGAGCAGCCCTCCTAATTTGCAGCTATCCAGTCTTATTTATAGGTCTTATAATATGACTGTTGGTTAAATTGATGATGGACGTTACAATATCGGGTTTTGATGAGTTTTCATGGTAGTCTTTTATAACGTCTTGATACTTATTGATCTGTAACGGATCCATTAACATTCTTTAGCTGTAGCTTTAGACCATTGGGAAGATACGATCTCTTGTGATGCTCGTGTGCATATGACCTGTTGATAAGTGGAGGAGTATCTTCAGTAGCGCGAAGTCACAGGATGTTTTGATATCTCCGAACTGTTAATGAATATATGATCTCTAATAGTATCTGCGTGTACTCGAATTGTTGATAGATATCTTAGTATTTTCTGTAGTGCGATGTTATTGGATGTTATGTCATCCCCGAGCTGTAGATGAGGAAGTCAGTATTATGATCTCCTTGCTTTTAGTCCTTGATTGGTTATCAATATGTGTACTCGAGCTATGTAAGTTCGAGTATCAGACTCAGTACGAGGATTAGAAATAAGCCCTCACAGTTATAGATCAGTTACAACTAATTCTGTATTAGTTTATAAATAAGACTTGTAATAATTCTTTTAAATCAATGAAGAATATCTTTCTCTTATGTTCTCTTTTACATACTTCAACCTTAAGTTTAGAAGCAGTCTCACAACGATAGAATGCCCAAAAATAGAAATCTGCTAGAATTTTGAAAATCTCATATATTATGATCGGAATGTACTTGAGTAGATATGTTGACGATGTGAGAACGTCGAGCTCAATATCTCTTCTTATGGCCTGGGCATTGACATGATGAACTAGTTGGTAGATAGCGCGCTCAAGAACTTCAAAAGTGTTAGACTTTAAAAACGGACGACTTTGACAAATAACGAGAAAGTCTATGAAGATGCCGGGGTCAAGTCATGATGGTAAAGTTGGCACTAAGGAAAAGAGAAAGACTTCCGTAATGTATATTGTACACAAGTCCAGACTCAAATGCGCATAAGGGAAAAAACCAAAATGCGGTCTTTAACTACTCTCCAGTCCATTCATTCTAGCTCAGGCGAGGTAGGTCGGATCTATAAAGATAACCACTAGGCCATCTCACGTAAATAGCTCAATGCACGAAACCTTATCAAATAGTGGTAAAAGGACTAACAAAGACAAAAAAGACCAGACCCACTCCCGCTAGAGCTGGCAAAGTGACCCACGACCCGCCAACCCGACCCGACCCAACCCTATTTTTGGTGAGTTAGGGTTTGGCCTTAATAGGTCATGGGTCATTTGACCCGAACCCGTCTAACCCATTTAATAAATAGGTCGGGTTAGGGTTTAGCCTACGTGGTTCGGGTCGACCCGTGACCTGTTTAAGACCTTTGGTTTAATTGTAATTTTATGCATTCTTACTACCCTTTAAGTCTTTTTACCAGAGTTTAGGTTTAGGGTAACATTCAAGTCGTCATTCGTCAACCACAACCTCACTCCTCCTCACTCTTCTCTCAGCCTCCACTCCAGCCCTCCACTCCTCATCTCCTCATCAACGACTGCACAACCTCCTCTCCTCTACTCTACAGCTTCCACTTCTACTCCACTCCACCCCTCTCCTCTATTGATTGATTGTTGTTGTTATTATTGAGAAATCCATCTGCTGAGAAATCCATCACTCTAAGAAAACCCATCACTCTGAGAAAATCCATATGTTATTGATTGATTGCTGCTGTTATTATCTGAGAAAACCCATCAATGATTCAATATGAGAAATCCAATTGTTGTTATTGATTGATTATTGCTACTTAGTTCTCTGAGAAACCCATCACTTTGTCACACTCTCTAACTCATCGTTTTCATGAAAGAAACCCATATGAAGTTGTTGGCTTGTTGCTGCTGAGATCTCTAGTTGTTGAGTCAACTAACCTCATCTCTCTCTAGAGCCATTTTTTATTGTTGTTGAGATCAGTCACAAACTCACAAGGTATTATTTTCAATAATTCATCTAATGATTTGATATGTTAACTTAGTTTTTCATCTAATGATTTCAGTAATTCATTTAATGATTTCAGTAATTATTTTAAGTAATTCAGATATTGCTGTTAACTTAGTTTTTGATTTTAGTAATTAGCTAATTCTATATTTTCTTAATATGTATGGGAGTGTCAGTCTGTTTACATTTATCAATCAACTAGTAATGTTATTGATGTATCTTTCTCATTTGGCTTCTTCTTTATCTGTCTCGTAGTAGGACTTGATCTAAAACTGGGGGAAAACCTTTGTTAAAGTCCTAAAGATTCAGTCATCGACTCAGTCTGTCCCACATTCTTATAAGATTCAATATTTAATCCCCTTGATGCCTTGGAATGAAAGTAATCACGTGTTTGTCGTAGAGAATCATAGTTTATGATCTGTCCCATGTTCCTATAAGAGTCTTGTTGTGCCATTGTGGATGTTGTCATGGTATATATGAATTGTCTAGTTTATCCATCCAATCCAATTTTACAAGAATCTTCATTGAGACTTTCTTACATCTGCAATTGTCTTTTATAGATGGAGAATTTAGTTAACATTGCTGAGGATGTTGAGAGTGATTCGCTTAATGAAGTGCTTGGCTTTGGTGGTGATGATGATCTCGTTGGTGGAGGAAGTAGCGTTGCTTCAAAGCCTCCTAGTAAATGTAAGCGAAAAAGGCAAAATACTTCTCATGTTTGGAACTTCTTTACTGAGCTACCTGTAGGGGACGATGGTATCACAAGGTGTAAATGCAATTATTGCCCACACACATACTTGAAAAGTGGGGCGGGAACATGAAACGACATATAAAAGCTTGCACCGCAAGAACTAGTCGTGATGTGGGACAAATTGTGTTGTCCCAATCCGAGTCTAATATGTTGTTGATGTCATCAAAGTTTGATCCTGAAATTTTTCGTGAATTAGTAAATGTTGCTATCATTAGGTACTCTCTCCCTTTTACTTTTGTTGAATACGAGGGAATAAGAGATGCCTTTAACTATGCAACATATGCAAACCGCGATATCAAGCTAGTTTCACAAAATACTTTAAAAGTTGACATTCTTAAAATATATAAAAGAGAGAAGGGGTTGATTCGCAAGATATTACATGAAGTTCCTGAAAAAATAAGTTTAACCTCAGACTTGTGAAGCTCGGTCACAAGAGATGGTTATATCTCTTTGACAGCCCATTTTGTTAATAAAGAGTGGAAATTGGAGAAGAAAGTGCTCAATTATTCTTATATGCCTTCTCCACACAACGGGGTTTCGATTTGCGAGAAGATTTATACTCTTTTGTCTAAGTGGGGGATTGAAAAAAAGTTATTTTTAATTACCTTGGATAATGCATCCTCAAATGATTCCTTCGTTGGGCTACTTAAGACCCAATTAAATTTGAGGAGTGCTCTTTTTTCTGATGGGGATTTCTTTCATGTTAGATGTTGTGCTCATATTATAAACTTGATAGTACAAGAAGGTTTGAAGGAGATGGATGAAGTTGTGGAGAAGATAGGGGAGAGTGTGAGGTACTTTAAGGGTTCTCAAGGAAGGAAGCAATCATTTAAAGAATGTGTGAAGAATCTAGCTCTTCCAACTAGTAAGGGGTTGAGGCAAGACGTTCCAACTAGGTGGAATTCGACATTTCTTATGCTTGACAGTGCATTACACTATCGTCGAGCATTTAGCCATCTCCAAATGCTTGATTCAAACTACAAGAGTTGCCCCTTAGATGAAAAATGGGTTAAGGTAGAAAAAATTTGTGAGTTTTTAAGTGTTTTCTATGAAGTAACTTGTGTGTTTTCTGGGACAAAGTATACTACCTCGAACTTGTACTTTCCACAAGTCTTTATGGTGCAACATGCTTTATCTAAAGCAATTGAGGGATCAGATACTTATCTAAGAAAAATGGCTTCACAAATGAAGGTAAAATTTGAGAAGTATTGGTCAAAGCACAACCTCATATTTGTTCTTGCCGTGGTCTTGGATCCTCGCTACAAACTCCAATTTGTAGAGTATTCCTACAGGCAAATCTATGGAGTTGATTCTTTCGAGATGGCACTAGTTCGGGATAAATTATTTGCTCTTTTCAAGACCTATTACTCAACATATGCAAATGTGGGAGGTTTTAGTTCAGGAGGAGCAAGTTCTCGAGTTCACAACTCAAGTTCTAAGAGGGGAATGGATGCTTCGAAGGTATATTAGTTTTCAAAGATTTGTTTTCTTATTTGTTAAGCTTAATTATAGTTTTTACTCTCTTATTAATTAATGATTATTAGGCATTTGATGCTTTTGATGATGAGGAGATGGATACATTTCCTAGCAAATCTCAATTGCAATTGTATTTGAAGGAGCCCAAATTAAAAAAATTATTGATTTAGACATTCTAGAATTTTGGAAGGAGAACCAACTTCGATATCCAGAGCTCTCCTTAATGGCTCGTGATATTCTTTGAATTCCCATATCTACAGTTGCCTCAGAGTCGGCATTTTCTATTGGTGGTAGAGTGCTTGATCCTTTCCATAATACCCTAAAGCCGGATAATGCCGAGGCTTTGATTTGTACTCGAGATTGGTTATATTCAAAAGGTAATATATTTTTGGATAATTAATTTGATTAATTTGTATATAAATAATTTATAAATATTTTTTTGATATCTTAGGTGATTTATCTTTCACAGAGGATTCGACACTTGAAGATTTAGCCGGGGATATGGTGTTGTTAAACATTGACTATAAGTAATCTACTATTATAATTGATAAGCTAATTAAGTTGTTTTAATCAAGTTTATTTATTGTGGTGTTTTACAAGATTATGCACTTAAGTTATGTTCTTTATTTTACTTGCATAGGTCAAGAGGAGAGCATTGCAATTGGTAGTGGAGCTCCACAATCTATGTGATATCATAGTCTTATAGGTCAGACTGCCGTTTTACTTTCTGGACTGCCTAGCCTAACTTCTAAACTACTGTGAACTGTTGTGTTGTGATATTGCCGAACTGCTGTTTTACTTTCAGGTTAGACTGCCGTTTTACTTTCTGGACTGCCTAGCCTAACTTCTGAAATGCTGTGAACTGTTGTGTTGTGATATTGCCGAAATGCTATTTTACTTTCTGCACCTATAGCAAAAACCTCTCACTAGTGAAAGTGACCAAGACTCCCCAAAAAAAGGGATCAGCAAGAGAAAGCAAGTGTACCAGGCTTTGCGCTCTCTAAAAAAAGACACCGTACACAAGTTCGTTGAATGGTTGATGAAGAGTAGTTAGAGGCAACGCTTTTTCAATCTTACCACTCCTTTTTTTGCGCACCCGATGCTCTTAAACCATTAGGCATGAACCCAATTTCGCTCTTTTAGAGACCATTACACTTCGCTCCTGTGGGGTAGCCAGTTTTGCGTACACAAGTTCGAAGCATTAAAAAGCCATTAGAAGTGGAGCACTATGCAAGTCTAAACTACCTAGTTCTAATGGCTCCTTTTGTTTTTGAGACGAAGGCAGGAATCGATCAAAAAGGACTAGCTACAAAAACTTGACTAGCCGCAACTCCGGGAAAATTTGGCTTTCAGTTTCATAGTGGGTTTGGGCACAGGAGCTATTTCATAGGAGCTATTTTCGACGAGCTAACTCTGAATGCTCTGTAGCTGGTTTTAAAAGAGACTGGATGCTCTGTAGCTGGTTTTAAAGAGTCTGAGGATCCTTGGCATCTCTTTATCAGTGCGGGTGCCTAAACGCAGCGGATTCTTATAGGCACATCTAGAAGAAAAGACCTTCCCCGTGACAGTTGTTGCTAGAGCTGTCTGATACGATCATAATACAAGTTCTTCGTTGCTCTTACCTGTCCTATCAGTCAAAGATTCCCGAGACCCTTTTGAAGCAGGTAGTATACGCGGACCCAATCAAGCTAGCCCTGAAGACAACGGGGCCAACCACAAGCAGAGAGTTTTAAAAGACCAGAAGAAAAAGCTAGGTCAAAAATACAGAAACCGCCGCCAACTATTTGTAGCCTTTGCGTAAGCCGAGGTCTTTCGGGGACTCTCTTGCTCGCCAACGCTTTGTTATCTTTAGGAAGGTAAGGTCTAGTGGGGTATTAAAGAATACCCCAAAAGTGGGTGATTTGTCTATAGTGTCTAAAGAAAAGGGTTAGAGTGAAAAAAAAAAAATCTTTCTTGCCGCTTTCTAAACTACACTTCGTGACTCTGATCTTCTTTTCTCCGTACTCAAGTCAACGAGATCTATGTGCCTTTTCGACCAAAGCAAGGATCCTTGTGTGCTACCCCTAAACCGCTTATGCTACGCTATGTGTCTGTGACTCTTAAGCGGCTCTATAGGCCTTTTGCGGATCAATGCCAAAGGGGGGGAGGTATGAGCCGGGGTCCTTGATGACCAAGCATTAAAGCTCTTTTAGTCATGGGGAGGATCGGACCAAGGTTCCTCCTTAATATAGCTACTGTGACGACCTACCGAACGCCAGCCAAATCCACCCGAGCGTTTTGAGTTCTGTCCGAATGTATTTGTTCTCTATATCCTAATATAGCAGCACGCCAAGTTTCGTCGCAATCGGATTCAGTTAAGGGGGCGAAAAGATCCAGTACGCTTCGTCTCATGTTTTAACGTTTCCTTTTGGAAGTTGACTATTTACTTAGTAGCTATATTAAGGAGGAACCTTGGTCCGATCCTCCCCATGACTAAAAAAGCTTTAATGCTTGGTCATCAAGGACCCCGGCTCATGGACTATCTACAAGGGATAGTTATGAGTTCTCCTAGGCCTAGGGTAGGCTAGGGGACATTGCCTCGCAATGCGGGCCGGTTTTCATTAGAGGGCTTCATATGGCGCCGCTATGCCCCGCGGGCTATCCGAGATGCACCGCCCCTTTCAGATGGACAGTATAATTAGTCCAGGCTTGTCGCCCCTTGAGATATGAGTCCCTTAGGTGGAAACCGGCATATTGAGCTACCCTGATCCGCTACTGGACAGGTGTGCTTTCCGTATCTCGCGCGCGTCGTGAGAGATTACGCTGTAGGGATTATTGAGGGAACCTTCAGCGTTGTTGCCTTTACTGAATACATATTCAATGACCCCTCACGAGTATCCAGGATAATCCGGATGTCGCTCTAGCATCCGTGGGTTGTATGCCACTGGCGCGCCGCGCCTGTGAAGATGGCTGGTACACGCCGACATCGCGTCCGTGTACGCCGCACGGTCCCTTATTCCGCTGCACTCCGGGCACTGTAGAGTCGGTCCCAGCTAGGGCCGTGTCAGTTAGTATCAGAGCGAGAATAGCTTGTTGAAGCTTAGCTCTTGAGTTGGTAGAGCGTAGATGGATTGTGCCTATGTCTGCCAGAGCTAGACAGAGTTGGGTCTAGGCTTATCCGAGCAAGGCTTGCTGGGAGTTTGCTTGTCAGAGCGTAGATGGGTTGTGCCTACGTCCGTCGGAGTAAACGGAGTAATGATTCCCGAGTTGGTAGTATAGGTTACCCATTTGGCTGTTGTTCTCTCCAGAGCCGTAGTTGCTCCCTAGAGATGTTCCAAGCACCGTTGTGAACGCTTGTAGAGTGTGTTGCCTACATGTCACTCGATATTGGACGCAAAAGAAAGGCTCCATATCCGAGCGCGAGATTGCTCAAGTTAAATGTGCTTTGGACAATGACGCTAAGAAGAGGATTGAGATTTGAGTTGGACGCGTTGATCTATATCGTTGGTTGTCTCTAGAAGGCTGATCAGTGTCGCAGATGCTCTATGAAGAATAGTAATAGAGCGATCTAGCAGGTTGTGATTGCATTCGGTCCGTATCCGCGCTGCGAAGTTTAGTAACAGGTGTGATCAAGGACGGTGCCCCTCAGCAGAGATCGATATGGTCAGTGTCCGTTACCGAGTACTTTCATGTGGAAGCCGCGAAGCTTGGTTTTGTTGAAATTCCTTAGTGTCTACAAAAGATTGAAGAATCCTGAGAGATACTCGTTGTGATTTTCCTGAGTTGGACATTGAGACATTCCAGAGGTGAATGTCATGAGCCGAAGATGAAGCGCCATGAAGTAAGAGATGAAGACATGGTTTGGGTCCCGAGTTTGCACACAGTGATGTCGTCAGGTAGACGTTGAAGGCAGAGTGATTCGTTATGATGCGACATGAACTGCGACCACCCAGATGGGTTGTCGCTTGTCCGCAGTTGGTCCCCAGATACATGGGACCCTGCTTACTCACTCAAATAAGGCAAGTTGTCGAGTGATGTTTGTTTTCTGGCTCCGAGGTGAGTTTCAGGTTTGTCGGCGTTCGAGTGCTCTAGCCGAGTTGATCCATGTTGTTCCACATGATGGTTCTGGGTCATTTTAAGCTCTCAGATGGAAGACTCACGTTTCCGAAGGTTAGTAAGTTACGTGGTTGTCGCAGAACAGAGTTGAGCTTCAGTCAGTTGTGCGGGTTACCTCAGACATGATCTCAGATGGAAGATTGCTCTAGGATGAAAGATCCCGAGCGGAATTGGATGTCAGTTTCCCAATTCCTGATCACTTGGTGGTTGGCGGTAGGGATAGAGTTCCCGCGCCTCGTTCTTTGTTTGTATCGATGGAGTGTCTTTAGAAGACCACATCTCCGTGACCGGTTTGAGTTGGCTGCGTTTGTTGAAGCTAGTTCAAGAGACAGAGAATGGCTACGCTTCAGTTCAAAGATGATTGCGACAGTATGAAGGTTGGTCTCCGCGAGTTTGATAGCAGTTGGACATGGCAAGCCAACGAGATCAGGGCGACAGGTACAGTGACAGTATCTTGTTCCCAAGTTCCCCAAGTACTCAGGCTGGAGTAGGGATGTAGAGATGGAGAAACGCTTCAGTAGTCCGTCAGTTATATGTCACAGCTTTGTTCTCGACGCGGACGTCGAGCTTATCGAGTGTGGGAAGAGCTGTAAGTTATGACGCAGATGTACGCAGGTTCCAGCATGGGTCATTACCACCAGAGTTTGGCAAGTACAGATGCCAGTGTTAAGTCCTCGCTAGAGAAGAGGCATTGAGAAGTCCTCGGTAGAGAAGAGGCATTAAGAAGACCTCCTTGGAGAGTGAGGCAGAGTGGAGTCCTCCGGAGTGGAGAGACCTTTGGGGACGCCGAAGTGGCGATCACCCTTCCTGCAGCCAAGTTAGGTGCAGATGCCATCTAGCGTTACGTGGGTTACATGATGGCCTACTACGAGGTGGTAGAGCAGAAACGCGGCTGCACAGATAAATGTCTCATGGGTTTTAGAAGTTCACGCAGGACGCCTATATGGCGGACCTCGATGGTTAGCTGGCGGTAGGGAACAGAGTACCCGCGCCTCGTTGAGAGTATGCTACCTTCTAGGAGCTACCCTCCCTCGCCCAAGTGAACAATGAGTACCAGTTCAGGTCTATACTGGTAAGGCTAGAGTGCCGCATCTGGATGTTGTATCCCCGATGGTCCGTAAGAAGGGCGGACATGGTTGGAAGACCTTCGCAGAGTTGATTGAAGGGCAGTCAAGCAGATTCAGTGTGCGGCAGATGTTCCGTGCAGTTGGGGTGAGTTACCCCTTTGTTTTAGAAGACTTGATCCTTACCACTCGCAGATGTTGAGTGAAGTTTGAAGCCGAGATTCACAGAAGATTGAACTCTCGAGCAGCGAAGACATTGTGCGACTCGGAGGTGAGCGCACTTTTGGGACGGGATTGGAGATATCCTCGTCGGGCTGTCCGGAGGAGACGCCCTTGGTTTGTCGAGAAGAGCGACATTCCATACAGTGTCAGGGGAGAAGGCGCTTTGCAGCAGGATGCAGCGCATTTCAGAGGGCGCGATGCTAGAGTGCACCGCCCATACATTTTTCAGAAGGTTTGAGACCAAGAGACAATACCCAGAGGAGAAGGAAGACTCCAGTCGTATGAAGGTTCGGTCACTACGCACTTCAGTTGGAATGGGCGAAGTTAAGGTTCAGTTCAGAAGACACAGTTGTCAGCATCGAGACTAGCAGTTGGGCTCAGTATCCGCTAGTACAGAAGAAGAATATTACTCTGAACTAAGTGCGGGAGAGTTGTTGGTTTCTTGAGGATGCCGAAGATTGAATCCTTGCAGAGCCGTGTTGGCGATGGTCCTCGACGAGGACGTCGAGATTATTTTAAGTGCGGGAGGGTGTGACGACCTACCGAACGCCGGCCAAATCCACCCGAGCGTTTTGAGTTCTGTCCGAATGTATTTGTTATCTATATCCTAATATAGCAGCACGCCAAGTTTCGTCGCAATCGGATTCAGTTAAGGGGGCGAAAAGGTCCAGTACGCTTCGTCTCATGTTTTAACGTTTCCTTTTGGAAGTTGACTATTTACTTAGTAGCTATATTAAGGAGGAACCTTGGTCCGATCCTCCCCATGACTAAAAAAGCTTTAATGCTTGGTCATCAAGGACCCCGGCTCATGGACTATCTACAAGGGATAGTTATGAGTTCTCCTAGGCCTAGGGTAGGCTAGGGGACATTGCCTCGCAATGCGGGCCGGTTTTCATTAGAGGGCTTCATATGGCGCCGCTATGCCCCGCGGGCTATCCGAGATGCACCGCCCCTTTCAGATGGACAGTATAATTAGTCCAGGCTTGTCGCCCCTTGAGATATGAGTCCCTTAGGTGGAAACCGGCATATTGAGCTACCCTGATCCGCTACTGGACAGGTGTGCTTTCCGTATCTCGCGCGCGTCGTGAGAGATTACGCTGTAGGGATTATTGAGGGAACCTTCAGCGTTGTTGCCTTTACTGAATACATATTCAATGACCCCTCACGAGTATCCAGGATAATCCGGATGTCGCTCTAGCATCCGTGGGTTGTATGCCACTGGCGCGCCGCGCCTGTGAAGATGGCTGGTACACGCCGACATCGCGTCCGTGTGCGCCGCACGGTCCCTTATTCCGCTGCACTCCGGGCACTGTAGAGTCGGTCCCGGCTAGGGCCGTGTCAGCTACTAAGTAAATAGTCAACTTCCAAAAGGAAACGTTAAAACATGAGACGAAGCGTACTGGACCTTTTTGACCTCTTAACTGAATCCGATTGCGACGAAACTTGACGTGCTGCTATATTAGGATATAGAAAACAAATACATTCGGACAGAACTCAAAACGCTCAGGTGGATTTGGCCGGCGTTCGGTAGGTCGTCACACCCTCCCGCACTTAAAATAATCTCGACGTCCTCGTCGAGGACCATCGCCAACGCGGCTCTACAAGGATTCAATCTTCTGCATCTTCAAGAAACCAATAACTCTCCCGCACTTAGTTCAGAGTACTATATCTTCTTCTGTACTAGTGGATACTGAGCCCAACTGCTAGTCTCGATGCTGACAACTGTGTCTTCAAAACTGAACCTTAACTTTGCCCATTCCAACTGAAGTGCGTAGTGACCGAACCTTCATACGACTGGAGTCTGCCTTCTCCTCTGGGTATTGTCTCTTGTTCTCAAACCTTCTGAAAAATGTATGGGCGGTGCACTCTAGCATCGCGCCCTCTGAAATGCGTTGTATCCTGCTGCAAAGCGCCTTCTCCCCTGACACTAAGTGGAATGTCGCTCTTCTCGACAAACCAAGGGCGTCTCCTCCGGATAGCTCGACGAGGATTCTCCAATCCCGTCCCAAAAGTGCGCTCACTTCCGAGTCGCACAATGCCTTCACCGCTCGAGAGTTCAATCTTCTGTGAATCTCGGCTTCAAACTTCACTCATCATCTGCGAGTGGTAAGGAGCAAGTCTTCTAAAACCAAGGGGTAACTCTCCCCAACTGCACGGAACATCTACCGCACACTGAACTGCCTGACTGCCCTTCAATCATCTCTGCAAAGGTCTTCAAACCATGTCTGCCCTTCTTACGGACCATCGGGGATGCAACATCAAGATGCGGCTCTCTAGCCTTACCAGTATAGAACTGAACTGGTACTCATTGTTCACTTGGGCGAGGGAGGGTAGCTTCTAGAAGGTAGCATACTCTCAACGAGGCGCGGGTACTCTGTTCCCTACCGCCAACAAAGCCATCGAGGCAGCCGATCTAGGCGCGGGTACTCTGTTCCCTACCGCCAGCTAACCATCGAGGTCCGCCATAAAAGCGTCCTGTGTGAACTTCTAAAACCCATGAGACATCTGTCTGTGCAGCCGCGTTTCTGCTCTACCACTTCGTAGTAGGCCATCATCTAACCTATGTAACGCTAGATGGCATCTGCACCTAACTTGGCTGCAGGAAGGGTGATCGCTACTCCGGCGTCCCCAAAGATCTCTCCACTTAGGAGGACTCTAATCTGCCTCACTCTCTAAGGAGGACTTCTCAATGCCTCTTCTCTGACGAGGACTTCTCAATGCCTCTTCTCTAACGAGGACTTAACATTGGCATCTGTACTTGCCAAACTCTAGTGGTGGTGACCCTTGCTGGAATCTGGGTACATCAGCGTCACAACTTACAGCTCTTCCCACACTCGATCAGCTCGACGTCCGCATCGAGAACAAAGCTGTGGCATATAACTGACGGACAACTGAAGCGTTTCTCCATCTCTACATCCCTACTCCAACCTGAGTACCTGGGGAACTTGGGAACAAGATACTGTCACTGTACCTGTTGCCCTGAGCTCGTTGGCTTGCCATGTCCAACTGCTATCAAACTCGCGGAGACCAACCTTCATACTGTCGCAATCATTTTTAAACTGAAGCGTAGCCATTCTCTGTCTCTTGAGCTAGCTTCAACAAACGCAGCCAACTCTAACCGGTCACTGAGATGTGGTCTTCTAAAGACACTCCATCGATATAAACGAAGAACGAGGCGCGGGTACTCTATCCCTACCGCCAACCACCAAGTGATAAGGAATTGGGAAACTGACATCCAATTCCGCTCAGGATCTTTCATCCTAGAGCAATCTCCCATCTGAGATCATGTCTGAGGTAACCCGCACAACTGACTGAAGCTCAACTCTGTTCGGCGACAACCACGTAACTTACTAACCTTCGGCAACGTGAGTCTTTATCCATCTGTGAGCTTAAAATGACCCAGAACCATCATGTGGAACAACATGGATCAACTCGGCTAGAGCACTCGAACGCCGACAAACCTGAAACTCACCACGGAGCCTGAGAACAAACATCACTCGGCAACTTGCCTTCTTGGAGTGATCAAAGCAAGGTCCCAAGTAACTGGGGACCAACTGCGGGCAAGCGACAACCCATCTAGGAGGTCGCAGTTCATGTCGCGTCATAACGAGTCACTCTGCCCTCGACGTCTACCTGACGATATCACTGTGTACAAACTCGGGACCCAAACCATGCCTTTATCTCTTACTTCATGCCGCTTCATCTTCGGCTCATGACATTCACCTCCGGAACGTCTCAATGTCCAACTCAGGACAATCACAACGAGTATCCCTCAGGATTCTTTAATCTTCTGTAGACACTAAGGAATTCCAATCAAACCAAGCATCGCGGCTTCTACACGAAAGTACTCGGTAACTGACACTGACCATATCGATCTCTGCTGAAGGGCATCGTCCCTGATCACAACTCTTACTAAACTTCGCAGCGCGGATACGGACCGAATGTAATAACAACCTGCTAGATCGCTCTATTACTATTCTTCATAGAGCATCTGCGACACTAACCAGCCTTCTAGAGACAACCAATGATATAGACCATCGCGCCCAACTCAAATCTCAATCCTTCCTCTTAGTGTCATTGTCCAAAGCACACTTAACTTGAGCAATCTCGCGCTCGGATATGGAGCCTTTCTCTTGCGTCCAATATCAACTCACATGTAGGCAACTCACTCTACAAGCGTTCACAACGGTGCTTGGATCATCTCTAGGGAGCAACTACGGCTCTGGAGAGAACAACAGCCAAATGGGTAACCCATACTACCAACTCGGGAATCATTACTCTGCTTGCTCTGACGGACGTAGGCACAACCCATCTACGCTCTGACAAGCAAACTCCCAGCAAGCCTTGCTCGGATAAGCCTAGACCCAACTATGTCTAGCTCTGGCAGACGTAGGCACAATCCATCTACGCTCTACCAACTCAAGAGCTAAGCTTCAACAAGCTATTCTCGCTCTGATACCAACTGACACGGCCCTAGCCGGGACCGACTCTACAGTGCCCGGAGTGCAGCGGAATAAGGGACCGTGCGGCGTACACGGACTCGCGGTCGGCATGTACCAGCCTTCTTTACGGGCGCGGCGCGCCAGTGGCATACAACCCACGGATGCTAGAGCGACATCCGGATTATCCTGGATACTCGTGAGGGGTCATCGAATATGTATTCGGTATAGGCAACACGCTGAAGGTTCCCTAAAAAATCCCTACAGCGTAATCTCTCACGACGCGCGCGAGATACGAAAAGCACACCTGTCCTGTAGCGGATCAGGGTAGCTCAATATGCCGGTTTCCACATAAGGGACTCATATCTCAAGGGGCGACGAGCCTGGACTATTTATATTGTCCATCTGTAAGGGCTGGTGCGTCTCGGATAGCCCGCGGGGCATAGCGGCGCCATATGAAGCCCTTTATTGAAAACCGGCCCGCATTGCGAGGCAATGTCCCCTGGCCTTCCCTAGGCCTAGGAGAACTCATAACTATCCCTTGTAGATAGTCCATGAGCCGGGGTCCTTGATGACCAAGCATTAAAGCTCTTTTAGTCATGAGGAGGATCGGACCAAGGTTCTTCCTTAATATAGCTACTAAGTAAATGGTCAACTTCCAAAAGGAAACGTTAAAACATGAGACGAAGCGTACTGGACCTTTTCGCACTCTTAACTGAATCCGATTGCGACGAAACTTGGCGTACTGCTATATTAGGATATAGAGAACAAATACATTCGGACAGAACTCAAAACGCTCGGGTGGATTTGGCCGGCGTTCGGTAGGTCGTCACAGATGCAATGTAACCCACTCGTTCTACCTTTTTATGTCCCCCCTACAAGCTCGATTCGTGGCCAAATGGCTCTCTTACATAGGGGAATTGCTTGCAATCAAAAAAAGTCAAAGGGCTTTAAATAGATGATGGAAAATAGGAAAAGAGGTGGGCTTAAGACTAAAATAGGCGAAACTTGCGTACAAAGAAAGCTAGTTTAAAAGAGTCAAAAGATCTAGGTTCTTTTAAAGTCGTGAGTAGGCATTTTCTCTAGTTAGCATTCCGTTCTTTTAAAGGGCGGTTTTTAAGAGCTAGAAGAGCTGTTGTCCAAACTACCCTTTTAGGTCTTCGATTCAAATAATGACAGGAAGAGCCTCATCACCCCAATGTATACCTAAAACACGATCCCTGCTCTCATCTTATGACCAGGGAGGCCTATGACAGAAATTTTGACAAACTTGCGTTCAAGGAAAAGTGCGTCATTTCTTTAGAGAGCGTAGTGGGTTTGAGATCCAAGACGTGTTAAAGGCAGTGTGTTACCGAAACAGAGCCACGGAAAGAAGAAAAGCCACGGCCACGGGAAAAGAAAGAGGCTTAGCAAGAAATGCAAAGCTACGAAATGCAAAACAAGGTAGCCTAAAAGACAAACAAGTAGCTCAGAGGTAGTGCTTTTTAAAGCCGTAAGTTTAAAAGAGTTAGGAAAAGGAGTTTAAAAGAGTGAAATGCCGTAAGAAAAAAAAGGAATGCAAAGCTACGGAATGCAAGGTGAGTGAAATGCAAAGAAAGAGGTTTTTTTAGGGCGATTTAGCAATGTGTTCGAGCGAGAGGAGGACCTAAGAGCTCATCCAGTACCTAGAAAAAAAGAGAGGTAAAGAAAGCCTTTCTTTTAGAGAGAGATTGAAGACATTCCTGCTGCAACACAGGCCTGGGTGTGCTGGAGATGAAGAATGGAAGAAAGTAGTTTTGAAGACCAGCAGGTCTTTTCTGATTAGAGCTATAGCTATAGAGATCCCTTGATTTATTGAATCAACAGGAAGGGAAAGCTAAAGAATAGGAAGAAGGAGAGCGGAAGCTAAAGGACAAGACAACAAGACAACCTACTATCTATAACGAGAAGAGCAAAGTCCATATCCTTTTCCTTTTCCTTTTCCACCCTATTTGACCTAGTAGGACGGAGGAAGGAGGTTAGGGGTGTGTTGAGGACCTACTGAAACCTATAGGCTTATATATAAGAAGAAAGAAGCAAGAAAGGTTAGGGCCTAGAAGAACTAGGCGGAAGGATAGACTGGTGAGATCGGAATGTGAGATGAGCAACATACACTCAGAGAGGACTTCTTTCGCTTTTCTTGAGTGTAGTTTAGAAACTTCTGTTGGAATAAAGTACTATCAACTATGATTAATAACTTATTATACATTAAAGATTATACTTACCTGTTTTCCTGCTCTCTGTTTAATCACCTGTTCTCAAGTGAAGTCTTCCCTTAGATTGGTTGCAGACCTCAATGAGATAGTTTTCTGTACTATAGCCTCTAAGAGGGATTTCCTCTCTATTTAAACTAATAGGGTTTGAGTGGTCTTCCCATTATACCCTCAAGCCCTAATAAAGAGTAACACTAGGTCCCACCAATCTTAACTTGGTGTAACAATTGGGCACAACCAATAACACCTATACGACCTATTAACATGTGTGCTCGTGAACCAGACGACAAAGTAAAGAGTAGTGCCGGTATAGATGGAAAATCTAACAATCTCCGGCACTAACTCGATTTTAAGAAAAATAATATTAGCCTGATTCATGGTTTTTTATGAAAATCGGATGGCCATCCTTTGTTTTATAAAACCACAGATGATAATTTGTCGAAGGCAATGTTACATCGAACTTGACTGTCACTCTACAACTACAAAGATGACTAACACGGTTTACAGACGAATTTTGGTCAGGCCGTTGGGCACATGCCTAATTCATATCGTAGACATCAGGCTAGCAACCTCAATAGCTTTCAAGTATAATTTCTTTACTGGTGGAGTTTAGCGTGTGAATGGCAAATATACACCATAATGATGTGCTGGTACATTTCCATTAGTGTCCTGCGACATGTGTTTACCAGACACATATCATTTCAATATTTAGACAAACCGTCATGCGAAGACCATCGTTCATACTGAAATGAAGGCCAAAGGATGTGGAGCCTACCCATATTCAGCTCAAGCAAACTTGAGAAACATTTCAATATTCTCTATAGACACTTGATACTTAGACAACCGTCATGTGATAAAATTACTCCTATCCAAAACTTTATTGCAATTGCATATTTTAAACTGAATATGTGCACATATAATAACGGATCCAAATATAATAGTAGCTAAATAATCAAAAATCAAATCTGAATGTTGACCAAAACAATAATCTGGAATAACTCCCACATGGATAAATAATCCTAATGCAGTAATAGTAAATAAATCAACAACTAATCCCACGTAAAATAACGATCCTCAAAGAGACTCCAACAAAATATGAGTCAGAGTAGCCCAAAACTATAAGCTCATCCGATCTCCTATAAACCAATCTATAATCTCTTGTCCTCTTTAAATGGCGAAGAACTTTCTTGGTTGCCTGCCAAGTGAATGAATAATAGAAGGGTTATGATAGCACCTTCCTAACATCCTAACAAACAAAATAATGTCGGGTCTCATGTATATCACAGGCTTCTGTCTGCTGAAGAAATCGGGCGTCACTACTAGCGAGTAAAATATCGTCGACGTACAAAATAATAAATATAGAATATCTCCCACTCTGATTGACATATATACAGTGATCCATTTGTATTCAATTACCTTAGAACCTTTCGGTTATGATATGTTAACTCCCACACAGAGTTGTGAGACATAGAATCTATATTTTCTATCATGGCATTACGCCACTGATCTGTAAAACTACTAGCCATAGGCGTACTGAAAAATATTGGATCCTCAAAATCAAATAAATCCCCTTTAACTGAGTAAAGATGGTAATCTGAAGAAATAACAGAACGCCTTTCTCTAGAGGATCTCCGAGTAGAAGCAAAATGCTAAACTGGAGGTGAAATGATAATAAGCTGAACAGGAGCTACGACGGGGTCTGGAACTGTACTCGCCACAATATCATTATCAGATAAACGCGGAAGCATAACAGCACTGATCGGAATAGCAGTTGGACTCCGAGTCTCCAAACCATCCTCAAATATAATCTCTCTATAAATAGTACTTGTAAAGGGATCTCCCTCCTCTATAAAATTAGCCTGAGCGCACTCAACAGTCTCCATGGGTTGAGAAGGACAATAAAACTTGAAAACTTTCGATATCTCAGGGAAACCAATGAAAAAATAGCTAATAGTTATTGAATCTAATGTACTAGGCTACAATACCCTGATCCAGCAAAAACTAATAAAAGTGGTTACTAATGTTGACCGTCTTGATCGATCTTACTATAATACTCACCTCCTCGATCTGACCGGACAACCTTAATCTTTAACATTGGCTTAGAAATATGTCATAGTCATTTGTGCCATAACATCGAAGATAGTTCAAAACACGAGGGCGTTTAGAAGTAGAAGTACTAGCCTTAGAAGAGAATAGTAAAGCCTAAAGAAATGTCAAAAGATAGATGATAAAACCCATAAAATAAATAAATAACTAAAAGAGTACAACTGAGAAACTAAAATTAGAGATCGTCTTATCTATGGAACATAAAAAAAATTGCATGTCAAATTGAAAATAATACCCGAGAAAACTTGTTCCTTAGGCCTTGTCGGTTGCCTGCTGATGAACCCCTCCTTTCTTGTTATTTAGCCAGTTTTTATGGGAATGACAACCAAACTGCTAAGTGAACCATCAACGTATCACTAATAGTGAGACCGTGTTCTTTCAAAGTAAGAACTAACTTGGAGATCTTAAGAATATGCGAGCGGACATTTCCACTGCCGTCATACTTTAATGATAAAAGCTGAGATAAGTTACTGTACTGCCTTCCCTTGACGGAACCCTCAAACTGTTTCTTAATGACATCTAACAGTTCCTTTGCGGTACCTCTCTCTGGGATACCTCCCCGCATAATAGGATCGATGGAAGAACGAATGATGAGATTTGCCATTTTATTGGCTTTGACCCATTTAGCATAAACCATTTTCTCAATATCAGAAGAGGTATCCGTGAGATCCGCGGGCTTGGCTTCAGTGAGAACAAAATCGAAATCAAGGTAGCCTAGGGAAATCTGGATTTTGAGCTTCCAATTAGAGTAGTTAGAGTCCGTCAAGGTCTCAATATTAGTCAGTTGGTTCTGGATCATAGGGTCCATAGCTACATGGACCAATGACTTATATTAGTACGTGAAAAAATAATTGTTTATGCACGTTTAACTTGATCTGTAAAAGATCTATAACTTGATGTCTTTAATCTTTATACCTGGGGTTAGGATGGTCGAGACAGAGTGTATATATTATTTATGGTTTGGATTATTCACTCTGCGGGTACAGCTATATATCATCAAATCCCCCCTTTGGGTGGTGATTTGACATACATTGTCCCCTAGTTGGTGATCACTCACGCTCAAGACTAGACTGGCCACTTACAGTTTGATTCGAGACACTTCTTCACCTTTGGGCAGAGGGTTATCCTCATCTTCCTGTACCGTGTAGCCTATCTTGACCCACTAATTAATTAGAAGTTTATTAGCCTCCTTTGGGTGGTCTAATAGTTTTAAGTTTAATTAGTGCAAAGTAATCTTAATGAGACTTTACGAGATAATCTCAAAATTAGGAGAAACGTTCAACTCCATGGACAAAACTCCTTTGGGCGTATTTGCCCATTTTATATCTCGCATTCTTAATGACTACTTGATCTCACTTAAACCCCATTGGAGATCCTTGGGCATCAACGCCCTAAATGCATTAATGATATATATATATATATATATATGGCTAAAACCAGATAATATTATCCAACTGATAATAAACATGAATAATTTATTGTAATCAGATGATACAACTAAACAATAATCAGTTATTAAATCATGCTGAACTAATATGCATCATCCTAAGTGCATCCATAACCAAAATACAACTTGATAATAAGCAGCTAGAAAGCAACACAATAATAATTTACAAATACAAGAGTAGAAGTTGTATAGTAAAACCCCAATCTCTCCTCAATCTGATTTATAGAACCCAATCCTCTAGAACCCTAAATAACCGAATAATCACAGATTCGCAGGGATTCAAAACCACAACAGAAATCAGATTCGGCAGAGAATTGAAGAGTCTGACCGAAAGTAAAAAAAAAAATACTTGGGAGAGAGAATAAGAGGAAAAACCCATAAAGTATGAGAGATTAATAAAGCAATGATAAAAAATACTCTCTCTATCGTGAACAGTGATCGTGAACAGTGATTATTAATTACTGATCGTAGAGATTATGAACCCTAGCGACTGATGCCAATTATTGGAATAAAGTACTATCAACTATGATCAATAACTTATCATACATTAAAGATTATACTAACATGTTTTCCTGCTCTCTGTTTAATCACCTGTTCTTGAGTGGAGTCTTCCCTTAGATTGGCTGCAGACCTCAATGGGATGGTTTTCTGTACTATAGCCTCTAAGAGGGACTTCCTCTCTATTTAAACTGATAGGGTTTGAGTGGTCTTCTCATTATACCCTCAAGCCCTAATAAATAGTAACACTAGGTCCCACCAATCTTAACTTGGTGTAACAATTGGGCACAACCAATAATACCTATACGACCTATTAACATATGTGTTCGTGAACCAGACGGCAAAGTAAAGAGTAGTACCAGTATAGATGGAAAATCCAACAACTTCAAGGTGGTAAAGACAGGACCGGAGTATATTGAAAGTTGGATAGGTCCAAGGATGGGGTCAAGCCTGTCAAGAGAAAGGAGCATTAGTAGTTTAGAGCGTACACAAGTTTTCAAAAAAAGCCTTCTAGTTTAGAGGGTACGCAAGTTTTCAAAAAAAGTCTTGTAGTTTAGAGCTTGCGCAAGCCTTAAAGAGTAGCCTTTAAAAGAAGGCATTAAGGAGTAGTTTAGAGGACAATTTTCAAAAAGTCCAAGTGAGTTTTTTTGAAACTAGGATCCTATATGTTGTAGGCTTTAAGCATTAAAGAAAAGAAGAATGCAAGAGAAAAAAGAAGCGAAGGCTAAGAAAGAAGAAGGCTAGAATGCAATACAATGAAGGACCCAACCCACAAAAAAAGGGTGCGCTAAAGAGAGAAGGAAGGGGCTGAGCTATGAAAGACCCAGCAACTGACAGAAGAGGATCGACCATATCATAGACCTACGCATAGAGCCTAAGATAGCCTACGGAGGTTCTCACCTCTCAAACTTTACTACTAGCATGGGACTAGCGTCATAAAGAGTGACCATAAACAAATGGGGAGGTCTGGGATAGGTATGCTTCCAACTGATGCTAAAGAATAGCCGTAGGGAGGGGGATGAAAGTGAGATGGGCCAGTAAGCTACTCTTGTTAGAAACGACCAACCACCTGCTTCGCTATCTTCTCTTTGCTCAGATCGTGCTTCTTTCCACCTTCCACAAATCACTGCTTTCTTTTTTCTTTCTTAGAGCGTAGTGCTTCTAACTACTACTAGTCCTGCCTCTCCTCTGAATGAGGACTCTGGCACTGAACCTAGCTCCATTTTTAAAGAAAAGACACTGAATATAAGGTCTTTACTTTCTCTGGCTAGTCCGATCAACGCTAGCTTCTTTCCCTAATGAGTTTGCCCTGTAGATTTCACTAGGATTTGGGATGGCATATGTACGGGACTTTCGCTGCATCTCTTTTTAAACATAATGGTGCGTCATTCTGCTTTTTACCAGTGTCTATGGAGGCCTTCTATTTTTCACCAGTGTCTATAGTGGTCGACTAGATAAAAAGTTGAAAGAAAAGGTAGCCGAAGGGATTAAAGAGCATTAAAGAAAAGAGGTGGACACTTAAAGATAGGGATTGAGCTTATTAAAGCCAGAGGGAGAGGGAGGTATTAATAAAAAGATAAGGAGCCGTTTGAGCTAAAAGGTAGTTTAGCCAAGGATCCTTGGACTTGCGTACGTTTAAAAGGGTTAAAGATTGCTAAAGCTAGTGGAGCCAGAAGCCGAAAGGATTATAGAGCATTAGTAGTTTAGAGCATACGCAAGTTTTTAGAAAAAGCTTTAGTAGTTTAAAGCATTAAAGAGTAGCTTAGAGGTGGACACCGCAAGGTGAAGTAAGAAAGCGTGAGTAAGAATTGCAAGAAAGAATGAATCACCTACAGGCGGGCTATTCCCACCTCTGCATTTTTGAAAGGCTACCTTTTCCTACAACAAAGATTAGTGCGCTAAGGGCATTGTTGCTAGGCTGAACCTAGGCCTCTAAGAAAATAGCTCCTATTCTTATAGCTGCAAGAAAATAGAACTAGAGATAGGAAAGGTCGCTTCGCTCTCCAAACAGCTGCAGCACACCGATAACTTGTCTTGTCTCTTAACTCTTCAAAAAAGCTACGAACTTGCATACGCAAAACTGGCTCTATAGCGCAGTAGATGTCACGGCCCAGCCTAAGACCGCCTCTACAGTGCCCGGAGTGCAGCGGAATAAGGGACCGTGCGGCGTACACGGACACGCGGTCGGCGTGTACCAGCCATCTTCACGGGGGCGGCGCGCCAGTGGCATACAACCCACGGATGCTAGAGCGACATCCGGATAATCTTGGATACTCGTGAGGGGTCATCGAATATGTATTAGGTATAGGCAACAACGCTGAAGGCTCCCTCAATAATCCCTACAACGCAATCTCTCACGACGCGCGCGAGGTACGGGTAGCACACCTGTCCTGTAGCGGATCAGGGTAGCTCAATATGCCGGGTCTCGGATAGCCCGCGGGGCATAGCGGCGCCATATGAAGCCCTTTATTGAAAACCGGCCCGCATTGCGAGGCAATGTCCCCTAACCTTCCCTAGGCCTAGAAGAACTCATAACTATCCCTTGTAGATAGTCCATGAGCCGGGGTCCTTGATGACCAAGCATTAAAGCTCTTTTAGTCATGGGGAGGATCGGACCAAGGTTCCTCCTAAATATAGCTACTAAGTGAATAGTCAATTTCCAAAAGGAAACGCTAAAATATGAGACGAAGCGTACTGGACCTTTTCGCCTCCTTAACTGAATCCGATTGCGACGAAACTTGGCGTGCTGCTATATTAGGATATTGAGAATAAATATATTTGGACAGAACTCAAAATGCTCGGGTGGATTTGGCCGGCGTTCGGTAGGTCATCATACCCTCCCGCACTTAAAATAATCTCGACGTCCTCGTCGAGTACCTTCTTCAACACGGCTCTGCAAGGATTCAATCTTTTGCATCTTCAAGAAACCAACAACTCTTCCGTACTTAGTTCAGAGTACAATATCTTCTTCTCTACTAGCGGATACTGAGCCCACCTGCTAGTCTTGATGCTGACAACTGTGTCTTCAGAACTGAACCTTAACTTCGCCCATTCCAACTGAAGTGCGAAGTGACCGAACCTTCATACGACTGGAGTCTGCCTTCTCGTCTGGGTATTATCTCTTGGTCTCAAACTTTCTAAAAAATGTATGGGCGGTGCACTCTAACATCGCGCCCTCTGAAATACGCTGCATCCTGCTGCAAAGTGCCTTCTCCCCTGACACAATGTGGAATGCCGCTCTTCTCGACAAACCAAGGGAGTCTCCTCTGGACAGCCTGACGAGGATTCACCAATCCCGTCCAAAAGTGTGCCCACTTCCGAGTCACACAATGCCTTCGCTGCTCGAGAGTTCAATCTTCTGTGAATCTCGGCTGCAAACTTCACCCTTCATCTGCGAGTGATAAGGAACAAGTCTGCTAAAACCAAGGGGTAACTCTCCCCAACTGCACGGAACATCTACCGCACACTGTAACTGCCTGACTGCCCTTCAATCAACTCTGCAAAGGTCTTCAACTAGGTCCGCCCTTCTTACGGACCATCGGGGATACAACATCAAGATGCGGCACTCTAGCCTTGCCAGTATAGAACTGAACTGGTACTCATTGTTCGCTTGGGCGAGGGAGGGTAGCTCCTAGAAGGTAGCATACTCTCAACAAGGCGCGGGTACTCTTTTCCTTACCGCCAACAAAACCATCGAGGCAGCCTATCTAGGCGCGGACACTCTGTTCCCTACCGCCAGCTAACCATCGAGGTCTGCCATAAAGGCGTCCTGTCTGAACTTGCAAAACCCATGAGACATCTATCTGTGCAGCCGCATTTCTGCTTTACCACTTCTTAGTAGGCCATCATCTAACCCATGTAACGCTAGATGGCATCTGCACCTAACTTGGCTGCAGGAAGGGTGATCGCTACTCCTGCGTCCCCAAAGGTCTCTCTACTTCAGAGGACTCTAATCTGCCTCACTCTCTAAGGAGAACTTCTCAATGTCTCTTCACTGACGAGGACTTAACACTGGCATCTAAACTTGCCAAACTCCGGTGGTAATGACCCATGCAGGAACCTGCGTACATCTGCGTCACAACTTACAGCTCTTCCCACACTCGATCAGCTCGACGTCCGCATCGAGAACAAAGCTGTGACATATAACTGACGGACTACTGAAGCGTTTCTCCATCTCTACATCCCTACTCCAACCTGAGTACTTAGGGAACTTGGGAACAAGATACTGTCATTGCACCTGTCCCCCTGAGCTCGTTGGCTTGCCATGTCCAACTGCTATCAAACTCGCGGAGACCAACCCTTATACTGACGCAATCATCTTTAAACTGAAGCGTAGCCATTCTCTGTCTCTTGAACTAGCTTCAACAAACGCGGCCAACTCTAACCGATCATTGAGATTTGGTCTTCTAAAGATACTCCATCGATACAAACAACGAACGAGGTGCGGGTACTCTATCCCTACCGCCAACCACCAAGTGATAAGGAATTGGGAAACTAACATCCAACTCTGTTCATGATCTTTCATCCTAGAGCAACTTCAATCAGAGATCATGTCTGAGGTGACCCGCACAACTGACTGTAGCCCAACTTCATTCTGCGACAACCACGTAACTTACTAACCTTTGGAAATGTGAGTCTTCCATCTGTAAGCTTAAAATGACCCAGAACCATCATGTGGAACAACATAGATCAACTCGGCTAGAGCACTCGAACGCCGACAAACCTGAAACTCACTACGGAGCCAGAGAACAAACATCACTCGGTAACTTGCCTTCTTGGAGTGATCAAAGCAGGGTCCCATATAACTAGGGACCAACTGCGGACAAGCGACAACCCATCTTGGAGGTCGCAGTTCATGTCGCGTCACAACGAGTCACTCTGCCCTCGACGTCTACCTGACGATATCACTGTGTACAAACTCGGGACCTAAACCATGTCTTCATCTCTAACTTCAGGCCGCTTCATCTTCAGCACATGACATTCACCTCCGGAACGTCTTAATGTCCAACTCAGGACAATTACAACGAGTATCTCACAAGATTCTTCAATCTTCGGTAGACACTAAGGAATTCTAACCAAACCAAGCTTCGCGACTTCCACACGAAAGTACTCGGCAACTGACACTGACTATATCGATCTCTGCTGAGGGGCATCGTCCTTGATCACAACTGTTATTGAACTTCGCAACGCGGATACGGGCCGAATGCAATAACAACCTGCTAGATCGCTCTATTACTATTCTTCATAGAGCATCTACGACACTTACCAGCCTTCTAGAGACAACCAACGATATAGATCATCGCGTCCAACTCAAATCTCAATCCTTCCTCTTAGCGTCATTGTCCAAAGCACATTTAACTTGAGCAATCTCGTGCACGGATATAGAGCCTTTCTCTTGCGTCCAATATCAACTGACATGTAGGCAACTCACTCTACAAGCGTTCACAACGGTGCTTGGATCATCTCTAGGGAACAACTACGGCTCTGGAGAGAACAACTACCAAATGGGTATCCTATACTACCAACTCGGGAATTATTATTCTGTTTACTCTAACGGACGTAGGCACAAACCATCTACGCTTTGACAAACAAACGCCCAGCAAGCCTTGCTCGGATAAGCCTAGACCCAACTAGTCTAGCTCTGGCAGACGTAGGCACAATCCATTTACGCTCTACCAACTCAAGAGCTAAGCTTTAACAAGCTATTCTAGCTCTGATACCATCTGTCACGGCCCAGCCCGGGACTGCCTCTACAGTGCCCGGAGTGCAGTGGAATAAGGGACCGTGCGGCGTACACGGACTCGCGGTCGGCGTGTACCAGCCATCTTCACGGGCGCGGCGCGCCAGTGGCATACAACCCACGGATGCTAGAGCGACATCTAGATAATCCTGGATACTCGTGAGGGGTCATCGAATATGTATTCGGTATAGGCAACAACCCTGAAGGTTCCCTCAATAATCCCTACAGCGCAATCTCTTGCGACGCGCGCGAGGTACGGGAAGCACACCTGTCCTGTAGCTGATCTGGGTAGCTCAATATGCCGGGCCTCGGATAGCCCGCGGGGAATAGCGGCGCCATATGAAGCCCTTTATTGAAAATTGGCCCGCATTGCGAGGAAATGTCCCCTAACCTTCCCTAGGCCTAGGAGAACTCATAACTATCCCTTGTAGATAGTCCATGAGCCGGGGTCCTTGATGACCAAGCATTAAAGCTCTTTTTATCATGGGGAGGATCGGACCAAGGTTTCTCCTTAATATAGCTACGAAGTGAATAGTTAATTTCCAAAAGGAAACGTTAAAACATGAGATGTAGCGTACTGGACCTTTTCGTCCCCTTAACTGAATCCGATTGTGACGAAACTTGGCGTGCTGCTATATTAGGATATAGAGAACAAATATATTCGGACAGAACTCAAAACGCTCGGGTGGATTTGGCCGGCATTCGGTAGGTTGTCACAGTAGGCATAGTTGGAAATGGAGTGTGTTGTAGTTGCCAACCAAAGAGTACGCTCTTTTAGATCAACCCGACGCCTATAGGTGTACTATGCATGAGTTTGAATGAAGCTAACGCTTTCTTTCCGTGTGTACTGATAGAAAATCCTTCGATAAAAAAATTGGGAGGACACTAGGGGAGATTCCACAAAAGACACAAAAGCCACTACCTGCTACAGCTAACTCCTTCTGCCCCTTGTTACATATTGGCTGCTTAAAACTACAGGTGACGCGTGGCTCTTAGATCTCTACCTATCAGCTTCTTCTCATTTTAAAGGCCCTCTCACTTCTTTTAACGTACGCAAGTTGCGTATGCAAAACACTTACAACTTTCAATTAGACATTACTCAAAAACCTTCTATACGCGAAGCAAAGTGGGGCCCTCTCTTTATTCTTTGGGAGAGAGGGATTGGCGTACGCAAGTTCTAAACTACTCTTTTTTAACCAAGGATTTTTTGAGGTGGGTCCTTAACTGCCCCTAAGCTGCTGCTACTTGATCAGAAGACTGAAAACAGTTGAGTGGGTTTTGGCCTAGGTTCCTAGGCTGAAGCAGCTTTTTTGCATTTCTGACCTAGCTTTTTAAAAATATACATTTTAAAAAAGGAAACTCATAAAAAGAGAGTTTTTTTGAAAACTATGGGTTGTTGTACGCAAGTTTCCTTAGTTTGTGCATATTTAGCTTTTGCTATAGGCTCTGGTTGGATTTGAGCAGCGTAGTTTTAGACTTGCGTAGGGCGAGTGGGTTTTCAAAAAACTATGGGTAAACTCATGTACTTTTTCAACGAATTTAAAACGAGCTACTAAGGAAAAGTAGCAAAAAGAGTAAACTTTTGCCTTACGCAAGTATGGGCTAATTCAACTTTTGGGTGTAATGTATATTTTTTAAAAAGGCGACAACAAGAAATCGAGTCTCCATATATCAAGTTGAGCTACGTGCTCGTAAGGATCCTTGAGAGGATTTAAAGCGTTGAGCCCAAATTGAGAGGCTTTTAAGTGCTGAGCTACTCAACGCTTTAACGGCTAGAAATTGAGTCTTTTTTGGTAAGGTTAGCTATAGGGTCCACTGCTAATATTGGACATGGAATAACACTCTCGCCTTACTTAGCAACTCTTGTGTTGTCGGGTGTAAGAAAATAAGTGAAACTAGTTAGGTGGACGGTGGATAAGAAGATGACTCCGACTGACTATCTAAAAAACTAGCACGCTCGCCAAAGCACACCAGGGTATAGGGATGTGCTGGAGAAGGGAATGTGCTAATGGATAGGGCTACAAAGCTGTGATAAAAGAAAGGCAGAGAGCCCCCAAAAAAATGTATATTACGGAGAGAGTTTGCCGTGTGTTTCTTGTAGGAATTTTTCAAAACTTGTACCTCATTTTGAGCCTTGAACCCATGACCTCTTGGTCATCTATTTTATGTGACTCCTAAACTTTAGCCAAAAATTTAGTCTCACATTGTTTATAAACAATAGATGAACTAAATATATAAGGCAGTACCCATGTGACATAGAAAGAGTGTATAGTTGTGTGAGTGTGTGAGGGGATTTTATACCCTATATACACTTGAACCTCTCTCAGGCGGCCCGGCAGGCCAGGCCGACTCGGGCTCGGACTTGAGCAATTGGCTCTTCTAGCTCTAGAGGCCTTGGGGGACCTTTGGGCTTGGGCATGTCTCACCCTAATCTATTTAACAAAAGTTTCATTGGGCTTGTGCTTGGTTTAATTACTTAGTCTTGGTCTTTACTTTGTTCTCTCAACTTCTATAGGAGACCTAATCCTTATGGACACGTCCCACACGTTTGAATAGAGAGAGAGCCGTTAGGCAACCTCTCTCTATAAATACAACTCTTCACCACCTTCTGAAAACACACAGAACACCACTCTCCTCTCTGTGTTAAAACTCTCTCTCTCTCTCTACATTGTACGGTTACATGAGAAGTGCATACTTAATCTTTACGTAGACTTCTAGGATAACTGAAGCTACTGCATACATTACGCTCGTTGTATCCTAGGAGAGATCAGACCTTCATTATCTTACCCGAGGTAGGTCAAAATACTTTTAAAAGAGAGTACGACCCACGCCTTGGGCTATTGTTCCGCTGTCTCTCTTTGTTATTTGTTATAGGCGCTGTTACCAGTGCTGTTTTGTTTCTTGCTACTATACCGAAACTGCCTTCTCTTACTGCTATTTGCCGGAGATCAAATTGCCCTTTCTTACTGTTGTTAGCCTGTGTTAAAAAATTGGCATAATAAAAAACAAGTTAAGGAGATTAGAAGGAGATCAAAGCACTTATCGGGATATGATCGAGTCTAGTGCATGCACACTATCTCCTTAAGACAGATTCGCCCCTGCCACAGTGCTTTGCAGGATATAATCGGCCCCTGTCTCCCAGGATACAACGATCAGTCGCAGAAAGAAGAAAGCATTTCTATCTCTCTGCCAAACGAACCTTGATTGCGTCTATTTTATCTCTCGAAAATGACTCAAGAAACTCAGAAAAACTGATTATTAAAAAAATGAAAATGAAGTTGGGTTATATAGAGTATAGGTGACTCTTCACCAAGGGTCACACCTCAAGTTAGTGCTTCTTCACCAAGGGTCACACCTTAAGGCACGACTCTTTACCAAGGGTCACACCTTAAGGCACACCTCATGATGTGTCTGTTGGAGACAACTCAAATCACGCACATTACAACTCATAAGTAAACTCTTACTTATAATTTAGAGTTGTGTAACCTACATACCCAATGTGGTACAAAATAAACCACTAAGATATAAACCATTCAAACTAAGGATAAAACTACAAAGTTTTTTTTCCAACAATCCCCCACATTTGAATGGTAACAGTTAAACTCAGACAAGAAAAAAAAAAGGGAAAAAAAGGGAGAGAATTATAGGAAATGATCCTGCATCGAGAGAGGTATCTTGTGGACTTGAACCTTCCCTAGTGAAAAACTATCGGATTTACGCTGATTAGTGAACATATGTCTTGAACTGTCAGCTTTAGTGTAAACCAAGACAATAGTCTTCACACATTACATTTCCAAACGCAATCGGCTCTCACAGTTGTGTTCAATTCGGCCCTGAACAAATCTCGGATTCATGAGTGGTATTAGAAATTTTGCCTTATAAAATTCTCATGGAAGTGGCCCCACCACACACTCACATAGGTAATTTCCTATTAAGAGTACCCTGTCGTACCCCACTTGTAAATACAAGTTATAGGAATCATTAAAAGTTTAAATAGCTTACCCTAAAAATCGCTACAGGTTGCACTGTTTACATTATGGAATGAGCAGGAGTTTAGATCTCCTGATCAGTGCTTATGGTGAGTAACTCACAACCAGTTTTCCTATTGAACCTAGATCATGGGAGTACCAATCAACTAGGATAGGTTTCCGCTGAGGTACTCGTAATTAAAGGCTTTATCTCATTCCCCTCGATGTACGGTATACTTGCACTCTGACAACTCTTGTTGTAAATGGATCTGTTAAATTGTCTTTAGACTTCATAAAGTCAATATAACACAATTCGCAAGTAGCCGCTCATGGAACTATGTCGATGACAATAATGTCTTGACTTACCAAAAGAAAATTCCTTAATAAACTTTCTAACCACCCAATGATTTGCCGGCCAGGCTTTATCTATTATAATGAACTCAATTCTATTATAAATTTGGTTATATAAGTTTGTTTTGAGGAATTACAAAATACGAGTGCACAATGAAGTGTAAAATCATAACTCTATAGTAGATTTTGACTTTCAAATTCTGAAATCCATATGTATTCTCATATACCATTGGATATAATGTATAGTGCGAACAATAGTCTAGGGCGTACTCCCAGTAACTTAGTACCCTGACTAATGCTTCTTTGTTTAATTATGCATAACATCCCCCACATTTTCAATAATTTATAGGAAGACACTCAGCCTTTCCAAAACTATGCCATAAACAAAGATGTTATAAACAAAGTTTTTCCCCATAATTTTCAATAATTTAGAGAAAGACACTCTGTAGTCCTTAATCTACTCATATAACGGTCTCAAAATATAAACAATTTTATTATGACCATCACGAAACCGAGAAGAAACTCCAAGTTAATTCTCATGCGCTGTAGGGAAAACCCATCTCATTAGTTTATATTAATTTGAACGAGTTCACCTTGAATCGTTCCTCAAATACTTTATTCGACAAATTAAAGTCATTCCATAACTAGATAATCCGCAAAGAAACTCTTCTTTCATGGATATTGTCATGGGATTGGAATGTGTCTTGCAGCATTCCTCTAAGCAATAAAACCCATTAAAATCAACGATATCACAATATCGAGTCTAGGACTGTCGAATACATGAGTAAGTATTTCTCAACGCTCCCATTTAACAATGAAGAAATACCCGAAACCCCATCATTAAAATCAACGATATCACAGACAACGCTACGATGCCTACCACATTTCGATTTCAGTGGGCATTTGACAGAGTTTCTCTTCTTGAAAATAAACTCTCTAAAATCAGTACCTAGGTCTCAACTCCTCAATGAGTGACCCTTATATTCTTGACTCTTCAAAGCCCTAATTTATCCCCATAAATCAACAATTTGACAAAGGGATCAAACTAACACTTTGGATACATCAACCAAACAAAGCCCAAACGATATAGATCGAATTGGGATGGATGAAAGAGGGAGAACAAAAACTACTTACCCAATTCTCAAAATCCATCGTCATACCTCCGTACTTTGAATAACTAGAAGAAACGAAACCCATAAGTACCAATCCGAATCTCGTATCTTGTTATAACCATTCATGGTGAAGATTGGGAAAGTCTTGATAATCCGCTCCCGCCATAAAATTCTCTTTCTCTGGCTCTACAAGTTTTTTCACTTTCTTTATCACCCTCAATTACTCACGGAAATGAAAGGCCACTTTCCTTTGAGTTACTATTTTCAACTCTAAATGATGGTTCATCAAGAGGGTTATTCCTATAAAAATGAAAACAAAAAAAACTTTATTTTGTCATGCAATTAGTAGTGATTAGTAATTTACACCAAAATTTGAACACAGTAAAAATATATTTGAATCTGTCTTAAGATTGTTGTTAGCCTGTGTTCAAAAATTGGCATAATAAAAAATAAGTTAAGGAGATTAGAAGGAGATCAAAACACTTATCGGGATATGATCGAGTCTAGTGCATGCACACTATCTCCTTAAGACAGATTCGCCCCTGCCATAGTGCTTTGCAGGATATAATCGGCCCCTGTCTCCCAGAATACAACGATCAGTCGCAGAAAGAAGAAAGCATTTCTATCTCTCTGCCAAACGAACCTTGATTGAGTCTATTTTATCTCTAAAAAATGACTCAAGAAACTCAGAAAAACTGATTATTAAAAAAATGAAAACGAAGTTGGGTTATATAGAGTATAGGTGACTCTTCACCAAGGGTCACACCTCAAGTTAGTGCTTCTTCACCAAGGGTCACACCTCAAGTTAATGCCTCTTCACTAAAGGTCACACCTCAAGTTACGACTCTTCACCAAGGGTCACACCTTAAGGCACGACTCTTCACCAAGGGTCACACCTTAAGGCACACCTCATGATGTGTCTGTTGGAGACAACTCAAATCACGCACATTGCAACTCATAAGTAAACTCTTACTTATAATTTAGAGTTGTGTAACCTACATACCCAATGTGGTACAAAATAAACCACTAAGATATAAATCATTCAAACTAAGGATAAAACTACAAAGTTTTTTTTCCAACACTTACTACTGAAACTGCCGCCTGTACTTACTGCAAGTTGCCTGCGTTGCTGAACAAACAACTTCCTGCAGCTCAGATTCAGACCTGCTGTAGAAACTGCTTCCTGCAAATCAGACTTATTATCGGAGTTTACCAAACCAGAACTGAGTTCTTTCACTGCCGGAGCCTGCTGTTACTTATTATCGGAGTTCCTGTTGCTACTGAAACTACAATCAGTTATTACTTCCTGTTATTCTTTCTCTAATACTAGCTGTTCGCCGGAGCTGAAACCTGCCTTACCCAACAGCTTTTGCTGCCTGAACTTGCGCTACTTATCTAACTGTTTTTGCTGCTAAACCTACAAGTTATTCTTGTGTTAAAACATTGATGTTTCCCAGAGTTTAGCCAAGCTGCCTTTTGTTGTTGTTATACTACTGTAGTCTCACTGCTGCCTGCTTACATCTTAACTACTGCTGCCTATAAATCAGTTGCCACTGCTGCCAGTTTAACGTCTAACCTACGGCTGCCTGAAACTCAGTTGTTACTGCTGCATGTTTTACATTTTCAACTACTACTGCCTGTAACTTAGTTGCAATTGTTGCCTGTTTATGTGTTGCTGTAGTTACCAAAATACATAGAGCTGATTACCATAGTTGTGTTATAGTTCTTTAATCTACAGTTCTGGGAAAGCGTATAACAGGTTCATAAGATAATAGTCTTACAATTTTAAAGAGTACTTAATTTCCTGTAATATGGCTCTTACCTCAGAAGTGCTGAAGTTTGATTCCTGGTCGATTATAAATCGACGCCTTAAAAGACCCGCAAGTGTACGGTGTACCGTTAAGTACAAGGGTAAGCGGGGTCGTATCCCTAGAGACTTGTGGTAGGAATTATGCTTCGAGCTACTAGTTTTATCCAATAACAATGAGTATGTGTAGGTTTTGAAAAGGTGATGTACCATCCTGGTTGTAAATTCTCTTTCAAAAACCAGATAACACATGAATGGTGATCCTTAATATTAGCCCTTAATTGGGCAGATATATTCTTTAAAAACCAGAGAAAGTTTAAAACTAATTCTCTATGGAAAATATTTTTCTAAAATCTTTACCTATCATTTGATGATTCCAAGTTGAAAATCTTAGACAAATCAATAAAAACTATTTTCTCTAAGATAAAGCAAATACATACCCAGGGAAAAATTTTCTTTAGAATTTTCAATACAATCATATGATTACTATATGTTGCTGTAAATAAGAAGATTAGTATACAAGTATTCATCCCCGAAAATGTACTAGATTCAAAACTCGATTTTCTTGGAAAGATATTTTTTTTGAAAATTTTCAAAACCCCCATGTTATCGTTGATATTCCAAAAAATGTGATAAGTGGTTCTGACAAAGCAAGTCTGTGAGGCATCCCCAAAATTATAATTTTTCAAAAAAGATATTTTCTTTTAGTAGAAGAAAAACTATATAAGATATTTGTGGATGTGGGGATCGGGGAACAATTAACTCTAACAAACATTTAAAATTTATGTGCCTAAATTCACAACTTATCTCAAGGGACTCATCCTGACCATTGACGTGGATATTTATTGGCTTAGGGACATGGCCAAGTTGAAACATATTTTTAGATGCTAATGATTGTACAATTTCACAAATCTCTAGATCATTCGAGCCCTCAAAATAATTTAAGCATTCATTAAAAGAAATACAAGAAGAATTATCTCCGTACAAGTCTTCAAAATCATTTATGGTCATGGTACCCCCATTAGGCCCCTAAAATGGAGATGTAAGCATAGTTATAGGTGTGGTTGGTGAAGGAGTAACCAAAATAGAATCAGCCCCCAATAATAGTGGTATATCCTATAAAGGAGGGCCGTCCACCCACTGGTTTTCAACATCGCAATTTGTATCAGGTGGACGCGGCTCAAGGCAAGGCTGAGGTGACTCATAAGGAAACTGAGAAGGAAATGATAAATTGATAACATCTGTAACAGGTTCGGCAATTTCAAATTTCTTGACTTTGGTACAAATATCATCATCTACAAATTCCTCGCATATTATCGTATAATGAGATGGTGATTCCATATATTCATATTTTATCTCGTCATCATCATCGTCAGAAAAATAATTAGTGGAGAGGGAAAAATATTCAGTCTTGGTCATAGTTTCCTCAAAACAATTTATTGGGTTAATAAATGAAATGATAGATGGTGATATCGGTGGTTGAATGCTAAGGGCTGAATTTAGAGGTGATTGAGAAAGAATTGTATTAGACATGATAGCTGTTTCTTCAAGATCTTCTTGTTACATAGGATCGTCGACCATAAAATGTTTATCTTCTAAATCTGTCTCACAATATGGTATCCATTCAGCCCACGGAGAAAACATTCATTGATTGCGCTTGAATTCATCTATTTCTAAATCACATGGGGATTTAACTCTGAATTGTTCTTCTTCATTGCTTAGAAGTTTTTCATGCTCTATTTCACTCCATGTCGCTGAAAACTGAGTTATCTGAGTCTCTAATCCAGAGATAGATTGGGTCGTAGAACTTTGATTCACCAAAGTCTGTTGTTGAAATTGTAACTTTTTTTTTTGCTTTCTATTAATTGTTTTTGGCTTTCCATTGATTGTTGCATAAAGAGAGCAAGGGTATCTTCCAAAGATGGTTTGGGTGGAGCAGGAAAGAACTGATTGGATGATTAGACGGACTGATGGGCCTGCATATATGAATAAGATGGGAAAGGTTCCACCTATTGAGATTTTTGGTGATCCCATGATTGAAAATGATTTTGAGGTTGCTGCGGGATGTCGAATTGTGAGATATATGAATTCCAATGTTCTTGCATGTATGATATTTTGAAATAATAGCAACTCTGGATGAATTACCCTCATTCAAAATTGGGAAAACTCGAGATGGATCACTTTCCTCCTAAACTGGGGCTCATAAGTCCTCTATTGTATTAACTGGGCGAGGTGGTCGCCATCTCCGCTTAGGCTGAGGTGGTAGCCCGTAAATGGATAAAGGTTTCGGTAAGCTTCCTAAACGTTTTCCTCCCCGTGTCCAATTGATTAAGCACAACTAATAATCAATAAAATTTGGCACCCGGTGCAATAAACAATCAATCAAACCAAAATTCAAGCACATCAACATTTTTTAGAAGTAATAATTAGGTTTCCCCTATATTCTCCTATGTTCATAATGGGTACGATGGCAAAAGGCTTTGGTTTTTATATTCCTCGGCTTCACTATGCTAGTACCAGCTTAAAGAAGATGTTCAGTCCTCACGCCCGAGCGAGTCGCTTTATCGTACGTTAGTACTCGGAACGGTGACGTCGCAAACCTATAGCCAGTATTTCGTGGTGCTAGGCTGGGGTGTATCCTACGAACCCGTGCTTGTACCCCAGTCCGGTACACCTATCCGTTGGGTGATGAAATTCCGTGGGAATTTTGCTACTATTTTTTATTAACAGTTATTTTCAGGTCTGGGACGTTTAATTTTCGTGTGATACGAATTTCTTCGTATCCATAATGGGTGGTCCCACTTGTTGAAGAGCTTTTTGGGCAATGAAATCCCGCAAGTCTCTAACAGTTTTTACCTTTACTAATGTTTGAATTAAAAAGAATATTAAACACAATAATAGGTCAATCCAGCCACAGCAAATATTTTATTAAAGCAACGTGTATTTGCAGAGTACACACGACTTTATGTGTCCTAGTGTCGGGGCGGAGCGGATATGTACCCCTTCTAGATGTCAAGTTTTAAGAAGTACCAACCTACGGGAAGTGTATCCCGGTCTAGCTGTGGCTGCCCCTTCACTTAGGGGGCACAAGAAGGATAGATTTGATGATGCTTTTAGCTTTGCGTATTGTCTGTCTCGTTTCCAACTTTGTGACTATCCTGCAAAACAAGAGAAAAATGATTAGTAAACTTGCGACAACAATATTAATTCAATTTCCAAGTTTATTGTAGTCTATGATGTTCTAATTTCAAAATGCGCATATCATTCATCTCGGTTGAGATAGAGCATTAAATAATATCAATTTGAAAAGATAATTTAGAAAGGAAAGACATTCAAGAAGGAAATTCTCTAGAATTTAGCTTCCCAACTGCTCAAAACAAGTTATTAATGAACATGGCGTTCTTTACAGAGACAGCTTTTTACTGTTTTTTCAAAAGGCTGTAAATCACAAACGACTAATCCAAAAAATATGATCTATAACATTTCAAAAAGGGTTTTTAATTATCTAAAACTTTTCTAGAAAATATATTTCCTAAATAAGAAGCTTAGATGATCAAAAATGGTAAAACATTCAGGGACAGACTTCACAGCTACTGTAGCGCCAAGAGAGTTTGAGCCAATCACTCAATCACTTTGTTTCCGGATCCAAAAAAAAGAAAAGGAAATGAAAAATAAGAAAAAAATATTTGCTTAAAATAAAACAACTTAAAAATAAAATGCAACTTTACAAGTCTCCGACAACGATGCCAAAAACTTGATTGATTATAAACCGACGTCTTAAAATACTTGTAAGTACATGGTGTACCGTTAAGTACAAGGGTAAGCGAGGTCGTATCCCAAGACACTTGTGGTGCGAATTATACTTCGAGCTACTAGTTTTATCCAATAACAACGAGTTTATGTTGGTTTTGAAATAAAAAGAAGAACGAAACAAATTACAAGATAAATTAGAGTGGAAACCAAGGCATCGATTCCACTCCACCCTTTGTAAGTAATAGACACGTAATATTTATGTGAACAACTCCTAAATTTATATCTACCTAGTCATTTATTAAATAAATGTGACACTAATAGTACTTTTGTTTGTATTTACAGAAATCGATCACATGATATAGAAGTCGTACAATTTTCTGGCTTTTAACGAAGAACAAGGGTAATACACTCCAACAATAATTCTCATTTGAAGTTGTCAACCAAAGGCCCATGCATGGAAGCCCATTGAAGAGAATTAGATATATATATTATTCTCATGAGTTGTAATGCATAATTTTAGGCATTGTTTAGTGGATTTTATATTAATGGTGATTTTTAGTAACCTTTCCTATACTCTATAAATAGGAGGGGAATCCTACCCATGAGAGATCATCTTGGAGAGTGTAAATCAAAGTTCATAGCAATAAAACTTTTTTCTTTTTCTTTTTCTTATCTTTTACATTTTCTATAGTAATAGTAGTATGGCAATGATCAAAGGGATGAGTAGCTAATCTTCTTAGCCAAGGCTAGAGGAAGCTCCACCCAATGTAGCCTTAGTGTAGATTGTGTAGCTTAGTTAGAGTAATTACTTTCTTTTTATCCTGTAATATTGCATATTTATATTCCTTCATCCTAGGCTTGACCATAGCTAGGATTAGGAGGAATTAGGAATATAAGTAACCATCTTGTTTGACCATAACAAGATAGGTTAGGAACATGGAGAAGAGAACATAATCCATGCTTATCAACCGGACCATGGTTGAATAAGTTGGTTTATGGGTAGCTCCCAATTACTAAATCTCATGTATCTTTTGATGTATTGCATATGCCCGACCAAGGATATGCGATACGTAAACTCGTAATTTACTTTAATTATTTATGCTATCTAACGGTTATAAAGGGTAGAGTTGAATCGATGTCTTGGTTTCCACTCCAATTTATCTTGTAATTTGTTTCGCTCTTCTTTTTATTTCAAAACCTATACAAACTCGTTGTAATTGGATAAAACTAGTAGCTCAAAGTATAATTTGTACCACAAGTCTTTTGGGATACAACCCCGCTTTCCTTTGTACTCAACGGTACACCGTGCGCTTGCGAGTCTTTTAAGACGTCAGTTTATAATTGATCAGTAACAATTTAGATAGCATAAATAATTAAAGTAAATTACGAGTTCTCGTATCGCATATCCTTGGTCGGGCATATGTATTACAACAAAAGATACAAGAGATTTAGTAATTGGGAGCTACCTATAAACCAACTTACTTAACCATGGTTATGTTAATAAGTATGGATTATGTTCTCTTCTCCATGTTCATAACCTATCTTGTTTTGGTCTAACAAGATGGTTACATAGATTCATTATTCCTCTTAATCCTAGTTATGGCCAAGCATAGGATGAAAGAATACGAATATGCAATATTCCAGGATAAAGATAAAGTAATTACTCTAACTAAGCAACACAATCTACACTAAGGCTCATTGGGTGAAGCTTTCTCTAGCCTTGGCTAAGAAGATTAGCTACTCATCCCTTTGATCATTGTCATACTACTATTACTAAGATAAAATTAAAAGACAAGAATAAGAACTTTATTGCTTATTAAACTTTGATTTACACTCTCCAAGATCTTCCCTCATGGGTAGGATTCCCCTCCTATTTATAGAGTATATGAAGGGTTACTAAATATCACCATTAATATAAAATCCATTAAAGAATGCCTAAAATCATGCATAAATATTATAACTCATGAGAATAATATATGTATATATATATATTATATATATATCTAATTCTCTTCAATGGGCTTCTATGCATGGGCCTTTGGCTAATAACTTCAAATGAGAATCATTGTTGGAGTGCATCTCCCTTGTTCTTCGTTAAAAACCGAAAAAATGTACGACTTGTTTATCATGTGACCAATTTCAGTAAATACAAATAAAAGCACTATTAGTATCACATTTATTTAATAAATGGCTAGGTAGATATAAATTTAGGAGTTGTACACGTAAATATTATGTGTCTATCATTAATTATATTCCTTATTCATCCTAATCCTAGCTATGGTCAAGCCTAGGATGAAGGAATACGAATATGCAATATTTTAGGATAAAGAGAAAGCAATTACTCTAACTAAGCTACACAATCTACACTAAGGCTACATTGGGTGGAGCTTCCTCTAGCCTTGGCTAAAAAGATTAGCTACTACTCTCTTTGATCATTGTCATACAACTATTAATACGATAAAAGTAAAAAACAAGAAAAAGAGAAGAATGAGAACTTTATTGCTTATTGAACCTTGATATTTACACTCTCCAAGATATCCTCTCATGGGTGGGATTCCCCTCCTATTTATATAGTATAGGAAGAGTTTACAAAATATTACCATTAATATAAAATCCTCTAAACAATACTTAAAATCATGCATATATATTACAACTCATGTGAATAATATCTATATCTAATTCTATTCAATGGGATTCCATGCATGGGCCTTTGGTTGACAACTTCAAATAAAAATCATTGTTGGAGTACATTACCCTTGTTCTTCGTTAAAAATTGGAAAAGTATACGACTTGTTTATTATGTGACCGATTTCTATAAATACAAACAAAAACATTATTAGTATCATATTTATTTAATAAATGAATAGGAAGATTAAAATTTATGAGTTGTACACGTAAATATTATGCATCTATAAAATACCCCTAAACTTATACATTGCTAGTCCTCGAGCAAAAGTAAATAAAAACTATTTTCGCATGTCATGCGGTTGCATTTAGCGTATGCAACAAGCTGTTAAACCCCTAGGTTTAGCCTGGTGGACGAGTATTGTCTCGTGAGGGTTTGTAGTGACTATACCCACAAAAGTCAATAATGATATTTTAAATAATTCTAGAATACACATTACTCATTTTCTGTGAACTAAACCTTACTTAGTTGTGACAAAAATATACTAATAAAAAAATCCTTAAACTTGCTATTCTCCCAAGTACATCAAAGAATATTTTAAGCTTATCTGAAACTAGAGGTACTACCTCAAGATTAGAAAGAGATTCAAGTATTTTACTTTAGCTATATTTGAGTGTACAATAAAAATAGTTTTATCACCTAATACGTTGTTTAGAATAATTTACTCAGTTTTTGGTTGTCTAGTTCTTACTGGAATAAATTCATCGGTCAGTTCGACAAATGCCTTTGTCAAATCGTCTTCCTAGAATTTTACTTTTTTTTCTTTTCTTTTGCAAGCCTTTTCTTATTGAGTACATAGTTTCTTAGTGAAGCCTCCGTTACAAGGAGTTTTCCATCGACAATTCCCGCCAGTTAGCTAAGGTTGTCAGGGTGTGGTGCCCCATCATGACCTTGACTCAGGATTCTCACAAGTAACATTTTCTTGTGCTCCTTTCACATAGTTCATGGTCAAACTCAAGATTGGTGATAATTTTCCTTCTTTCAGCTCTTAATCATGCGAGTAGCCTTGCAGCGTAAAAGTTTTTAGAGCACATTTGGGGCATGACGAGGTGAGTTGCTTTAGAAATAGCCATGACGAGGTGAGTTACCTAGATTCATTCTTGCTGGTCCTCATAGGTTGCCATGACGAGGTGAGTTGCTTTAGAAATAGTTCCGACTCTTTTTTAAAGCTAAGGGACCATTAGACCTTCTTTTCTCTACTAGGTGCGATCTTATGATGACAACAAGAAAGTTCGTGCTAACTCAATTTTCTTATTTTACTTTTCATAACTTTAGCAACCTTAGCTTTTCTTTAATCTGGCTAACTTTTTTTAACCCTTTTTAAACCCTTCTCTTTAGACAAATCCAACAGTGGAGTTTACTAAAGATAGTAGTTTGTAGTTTGGACAGCCTATTATCCATCGTGTTTAAAAATAGCTCTAAACTACTTTTTAAGCTTATCTTGCCTGTACGCAAGTAAACTACTAAACTCCTAACAGAAGCTAGCACCTCTTTTTAAACCTAACAGATTCTTTAATGCTTATTTTTTAGCCTTAGCACATTTTTAATCCTTTAAAGAGCGTAAATAAATAATAGCCCTATTCTTTTGATAAACAACCTTTAAAATCACTTAACTCCTCTTCTTTTAGCCCTTCTTCTGCTTTTCCTTAACTCTTTAATCACGTGCTAAAGCCCTTTAATAACACCTCTAAGCTACTCTTTAATACTCTTTAAGGTTTTTTTTTTTAAACTTGCTTACGCTCTAAACTACTTCCTTGGTTCTTGAAAGGCTACCTTCACTCTTTCATGGCTTCTATAATAGGCAGATTACAATTCACTATTTATCCGTCTACATTATTTATAACTGGCAACTTCTTCTCCCTCCCGATGCTTGCCTAGCTAGTAAACTTCTTATCCACCGTTGCTTGGGAGACTCTCCTAAAAAAACCTACCAAATCGCTCTGGTGTGGGGCGTATTAGCTGGTCCCGGCCTTAGGTTGCAAAGCTGGATCAGGTCGCTTTCTCCTTGGCCTTTCCTTTCCTAGTGGTTTTTACCCTTTTCTTTCCTAGTGGTTAGAGTACGTCTCTAGTCGCGATTGAGGAAAGGCGAAGGCTAAAGAGTGGATGTTTAGAGTGGCTAACTGTGACGACCTACCGAACGCCGGCCAAATCCACTCGAGCGTTTTGAGTTCTGTCCGAATGCATTTGTTCTCTATATCTTAATATAGCAGCACGCCAAGTTTCGTCGCAATCGGATTCAGTTAAGGGGGCAAAAAGGTCCAGTACGCTTCGTCTCATGTTTTAACGTTTCCTTTTGGAAATTGACTATTCACTTAGTAACTATATTAAGGAGGAACCTTGGTCCGATCCTCCCCATGACTAAAAGAGCTTTAATGTTTGGTTATCAAGGACCCTGGCTCATGGACTATCTACAAGGGATAGTTATGAATTCTCCTAGGCCTAGGAAAGGCTAGGGGACATTGCCTCGCAATGCGGGCCGGTTTTCCAAAGAGGGCTTCATATGGCGCCGCTATTCCCCGTGGGCAATCCGAGACCCACCGCCTCTTACAGATGGACAATATAAATAGTCCAGGCTCGTCGCCCCTTGAGATATGAGTCCCTTATGTGGAAACTGGCATATTGAGCTACCCTGATCCGCTACAGGACACGTGTGCTTTCCGTACCTCGCGCGCGTCGCGAGAGATTATGTTGTAGGGATTATTGAGGGAACCTTCAGCGTTGTTGCCTATTCCGAATACATATTCGATGACCCCTCACGAGTATCCAGGATTATCCGGATGTCGTTCTACCATCCGGGGGTTGCATGCCACTGGCGCGCCGCGCCCGTGAAGATGGCTGGTATACGCCGACCGTGCGTATGTGTACGCCGTACGGTCCCTTATTCCGCTGCACTCCGGGAACTGTAGAGGTGGTCCCGGGCTGGGCCGTGACAGATGGTATCAGAGCGAGAATAGCTTGTTAAAGCTTAGCTCTTGAGTTGGTAGAGCGTAGATGGATTGTGCCTACGCCTGCCAGAGCTAGACTAGTTAGGTCTAGGCTTATCCGAGCAAGGCTCTCTGGGCATTTGCTTGTCAGAGCGTAGATGGGTAGTGCCTACGTCCGACAGAGTAAATAGAGTAATGATTCCCGAGTTGGTAGTATGAGATACCCATTTGGCAGTTATTCTCTCCATAGTCGAAGTTGCTCCTTACAGATGATCCAAGCACCGTTGTGAACGCTTGTAGAGTGTGTTGCCTACATGTCAGTTGATATTGGACGCAAGAGAAAGGCTCCATATCCGAGCGCGAGATTGCTCAAGTTAAGTGTACTTTGGACAATAACGCTAAGAGGAAGGATTTAGATTTGAGTTGGACGCGATGATCTATATCGATCGTTGGTTGTCTCTAGAAGGCTGGTTAGTGTTGCAGATGCTCTATGAAGAATAGTAATAGAGCAATTTAGCAGGTTGTTATTACATTTGGTCCGTATCCGTGGTGCGAAGTTTAGTAACAGTTATGATCAAGGACGATGCCCCTCAGCAGAGATCCATATGGTCAGTGTCAGTTACCGAGTACTTTCGTGTGGTAGCCGTGAAGCTTGGTTTGGTTAGAATTCCTTAGGGTCTACAAAAGATTGAAGAATCCTGAGTGATACTCGTTGCGATTGTCCTGAGTTGGACACAGAGACGTTCCGGAGGTGAATGTCATGAGCCAAAGATGAAGTGGCATGAAGTAACAGATAAATACATGGTTTGGGTACCGAGTTTGCACACAGTGATATCGTCATGTAGACGTCGAGGGCAGAGTGACTCGTTGTTACGTGATATGAACTGCAACCTCCAAGATGGGTTGTCGTTTGTCTGCAGTTGGTCCCTAGTAACATAGGACACTACTTTGCTCACTCAAAGAAGGCAAGATGCCGAGTGATGTTTGTTCTCTGGCTCCGTAGTGAGTTTCAGGTTTATCGGCGTTCGAGTGCTCTAGTCGTGGTGATACATGTTGTTCCACATGATGGTTCTGGGTCATTTAAGCTCACAGATGGATGAAGACCCACGTTTCCGAAGATTATTAAATTACGTGGTTGCCGCAGAACAGGGCTGAGCTTCAGTCAGTTGTGCGGGTTACCTCAGACATTATCTCAGATGAAAGATTATTCTAGGATGAAAGATCCTGAGCGGAATTTGATGACAGTTTCCTAATTCTTTATCACTTGGTAGTTGGCGGTAGGGATAGAGTACCCGCGCCTCATTTTTTGTTTGCATCGATGGAGTGTCTTTAGAAGCCCACATCTCAGTGACCGGTTAGAGTTGGCTGCGTTTGTTGAAGCTAGTTCAAGAGACAGAGAATGGCTATGCTTCAGTTTAAAGATGATTGCGACAGTATGAAGGTCGGTCCCCGTGAGTTTGATAGCAGTTGGACATGTCAAGCCAACGAGCTCAGGGCGGCAGGTACAGTGACAGTATCTTATTCCCAAGTTCCCCAAGTACTCAGGTTGAAGTAGGGATGTAGAGATGGAGAAACGCTTCAGTAGTCCGTCAGTTATATGTCACAGCTTTGTTCTCGACGCGGACATCGAGCTTATTGAGTGTGGGAAAAGCTGTAAGTTGTGACGCAGATGTACGCAGGTTCTAGCATGGGTCATTACCACCAGAGTTTGGCAAGTATAGATGCCAGTGTTAAGTCCTTGTCAGAGAAGAGGCATTGAGATGTCCTCCTTGGAGAGTGAGGCAGATTGGAGTCCTCCGAAGTGGAGAGACCTTTAGGGACGCCGGAGTAGCGATCACCCTTCCTGCAACCAAGTTAGGTGCAGATGCCATCTAGCGTTACATGGGTTAGATGATGGCCTACTACGAAGTGGTAGAGCAGAAACGCGGGTGCACAGATAGATGTCTCATGGGTTTTGCAAGTTCACACAGGACGCTTTTATGGCGGACCTCGATGGTTAGCTGGTGGTAGGGAACAGAGTACCCATTCCTCATTGAGAGTATGCTACCTTCTTGGAGCTACCCTCCCTCGACCAAGTAAACAATGAGTACCAGTTCAGTTCTATATTGGTAAGGCTAGAGTGCCGCATCTTGATGTTGTATCCCCGATGTTCCGTAAGAAGGGCGGACATGGTTTGAAGACCTTTGCAAAGTTGATTGAAGGGCAGTCAGGCAATTTCAGTGTGTGGCAGATATTCCGTGCAGTTGGGGAGAGTTACCCCTGGGTTTTAGAAGACTTGCTCCTTACCACTCGCAGATGATGAGTGAAGTTTGAACCCGAGATTCACAGAAGATTGAACTCTCGAGCAGCGAATGCATTGTGCGACTCGGAAGTGAGCGCACTATTGGACGGGATTGGAGATATCCTCGTCGGGCTGTCCGGAGGAGACGCCTTTGGTTTTTCGAGTAGAGCGACATTCCACACAGTGTTAGGGGAGAAGGCGCTTAACAGCAGGATGCAGCGCATTTCAGAGGGCGCGATGCTAGAGTGCACCGCCCATACATTTTTTAGAAGGTTTGAGACCAAGAGACAATACCCAGACGAGAAGGCAGATTCCAGTCGTATGAAGGTTTGGTCACTACGCACTTCAGTTGGAATGGACGAAGTTAAGGTTCAGTTCTGAAGACACGGCACGGTTGTCAGCATCGAGACTAGCAGTTGGGCTCAGTATCCGCTAGTACCGAAGAAGATATAGTACTCTAAACTAAGTGCGGGAGAGTTGTTAGTTTCTTGATGAAGTAGAAGATTGAATCCTTGCAAAGCCGTGTTGAAGAAAGTTCTCGACGAGGACATCGAGATTATTTTTAAGTGCGGGAGGGTGTGACGACCTACCGAACGCCGACCAAATCCACCCAAGCGTTTTGAGTTCTGTCCGAATGTATTTGTTCTCTATATCCTAATATAGCAGCACGCCAAGTTTCGTCGCAATCGGATTCAGTTAAGGGGGCGAAAAGGTCCAGTACGCTTCGTCTCATGTTTTAACGTTTCCTTTTGGAAATTGACTATTCACTTAGTAGCTATATTAAGGAAGAACCTTGGTCCGATCCTCCCCATGACTTAAAGAGCTTTAATGCTTGGTCATCAAGGACCCCGGCTCATGGACTATCTACAAGGGATAGTTATGAGTTCTCTTAGGCCTAGAAAAGGCTAGGGGATATTGCCTCGCAATGCGGGCAAGTTTTCCAAAGAGGGCTTCATTTGGCGCCGCTATGCCCCGCGGGCTATCCGAGACGCACCGCCCCTTACAGATGGATAATATAAATATTCTAGGCTCGTCGCCCCTTGAGATATGAGTCCCTTATGTGGAAACCGGCATATTGAGCTACCCTTATCCGGTACAGGACAGGTGTGCTTTCCGTACCTCGCGCGCGTCGCTAGAGATTACGCTGCAGGGATAATTAAGGGAACCTTCAGGGTTGTTGCCTATACCGATTACAGATTCGATGACCCCTCACGAGTATCCAGGATTATCCGGATGTCGCTCTAGCATCCGTGGGTTGTATGCCACTAGCGCGCCGCGCCCGTGAAGATGGTAGGTACACGCCGACCGCGCGTCTGTGCACGCCGCACGGTCCCTTATTCCGCTGCACTCCGGGCACTGTAGAGGCGGTCTTGGGCTGGGCCGTGATACTAACGTAAAAAGGTTTTCTTTTTCGAGGTATCTATGACCTTTGTTAAGTAAAGCCGTGGCTTCCATAGCTTTTCCGCATTGTTGGATTTCATTCTCTAAACTACTTAAACGCCTTCTACTAGTATCTCGCTGCCTTCTCCCTATTATTTTTGTCGCCCTCTCCCTATCTCTTTTTAAACACCTTTTGTTGGTATCTCGCCGCCTTCTAAGGGAATGGAGGAAAGGAGCGCCTTTGTTCCTGCTCTGCGCCATCAACCTAGCGCAGAATATGCCCAATAGAGTGGGATCTCGGACCTCGAGGTGGCAGGCCTCTAGTTGGCTATTCGTGGACATCTCCCCCAGTAGGCAACCTTCGATTATGGATGATGTATAACTTAGCACCCTGTGCCCAATCCTACTATAGACTGAACTATATACCGCCGAGGCCTTATCTGTGAAGGATCCTTGCGAACGAAATCTGGCCAACGCTTTTCTATGTGCCTTTATCTTACCAACTCGAATAGCTATACTAGAACAAAGAGGGAATGACCCAAAAGAGAGTACGCCCTGAACGTTTGATTTGTCCTATCCCTCTGTCTGCTTCTGGCTTTATAAGTATCGATTCACAACACTACTATACCTATACCAGACGTGTTTTTTTTGCTATCTGGATGTGTTTGGTTCCTATCGTGGATTTCTGGCTCCTTGACTCTAACCCACCCCTCCTTTTAAATCTAACTCCACCTTAGCTCAATACCCATTCTAACAGAAAGCTACCTTCTTCTGATAGCTTTAGCAACCATTTCTTTTCTTTAACCCGGCTACCTTTTTGTCTGCCTATGGCGACTATAGGGCCCTATCACTAAGCGCTACTCGCCATGCTTTTTCGAGAAAGAAAAGTCTTAGCCCCCATTACGATTGCTCCTAGCTAAAAATTTTGCTACCCCTACTACAGCTATAGGCTGGATGCTCATGAGCTATAGCTCTAGTAATGGATCGTCGAAAGAAAAAACCATGTCTTTGTCTAAAAATTCTTTGGACATGACGTGCAACTTCGGATAAAAGAAAAAACCATGTCTTCATCTAAAAAACCTCTGGATCATGGCTTGCAACTTCGGAACGTAGCTGTGTCCAACTTGGGCCAATCAAGTCTTGCCTCCAATTTTTCTCTGAACGTGCAACTTCAGAACGTAGTTGTGTCCACCTTGTGTCTAGTAAAGAAAAGAGTCGCTACATAGGCTGACGTATGCCTCCAATGTCTTGCTGGTATTAAACAACTCTTTTGTGCCCTTATTTAACTCTCTTTTTAACAAAAATAAAACATACTCTTTTCTTTAATCAAATTATTCTAAGTGGGCACTACGGTACAAAGGAAAATAAAGCTTTTAAACTGCTTCTAAACTACGTACATCTCTAAAGGCTTCCAAGCTATTTCGTGCGGGCCTAGCACAGTCAAAAAAGGCTACGGCGTTGGTAACTAGGCTCTCGTCACTACCCCAACTATAGGCACAAAGCCGCTCCCCAATGGCTACAATAAAACATTTAGACATTCTTTTTATAACACGGTTTAAAACAGCTTGAGAGTCCCACCTATGACTAGTCGCCAAGGCCAATCTTGCGTCTTAGGATCCTTCATAACGAGTCATAGCCGCTACTATTCGTAGTGAGTATAAAGCGCTATTTAGGACCAATAGCAATGGTTGCACCTTAAAGACTAGCTCACTCCCCCTCCTTCATGAAGATCCTTTGTGGGTGGCCTCAAGTTTGCCTTAAAAAAAAGCCTAGCCTGACCAGTAGTGGTGATGCCCAACTGATTAGGTAGCACCTTATCAGCTAACAGTGAAAAGTGCAACCATAAGGAAGAGTTTCGACAACTTGCGTGCGAAGAAAGAATCGAGCGTACAAGAAGAAGAATCAAGCGTATGCGTGTTTTTTTTCACCTATGATTAGGGCGTCACTAAGAACCTTCTGGTCGAGGACTTGCGTACGGTGAGAGTGGAAGCTGTGAAACAGGATCTTCTTTCATCTTCTTAGACAGGATTGGGTCCTCAAACAGTTCTTAGATGATAATATATTGCATTATTAGTTTTTATGTACTTATTATATTTAAAATTTTATTGATATCTAATGGAGTTACGCCCTTTCAACTTCCTAACAAAGTTTATCTATGTAGATTAATCTTGGAATATATATGGAGGATAACACAAAAGACAATGAATTATTAGTCCAACTATCAATAGTATCATAATGTAGGTTGTTATGTCGTTTGGGGTTCTCCTTCTTCTGTGTTTTTTTGGTGTTTTTAGGACTATGTTTAGCTCTGTTGTTGTGCTGTTGTGTTTGTTTTTGCCTTCCTGCTCCATCTGATTGGAATTAGAAGACAACAGCAGAAACTGACAGTTGCTGGGAAAGATTGATGTGCATGGAAACTTCACGATTCATGAATTAGAAGGTACTTTAATGGGGTTGCGGCTTGTTGTGGACATCCATTTTAAAGATGTTTGCTTGGGTGTTGATGTAGTGTTAGTCACTTTGTACATCAAGAAAATGGTGGATCCTCCTTGGCAAGCATGATGGATCATGAGAGAAATCCAAAAGATCATTGAGCATTTTGATTATTTCAGAATCATACACGTTTACAGAGATTCTAATACTGTTGCAGATCATTTGGCTGGATTATACCCTGGAGTGGTGTTTCTCAGAATGGATATAAATAGGTTGCTTAATCAGATAAAGGTTATGATGGATAAGGATGCTGATGGTTATGAGGCATGATTAAAGATGACACTGATGGGATGACTTACTACAAGACTGTACCTGCTCGAGGATTGCTATATTTTTAGCCCTAGAAGGAAAATGGATGACAATTATGACATTGTTTACATAAGAGATGGTGGAGAAGGAAGACTGACTACAGTGTTTTACATTGCTATTCCAATAAAGATCGTTCCATGGGTTAAAAAGGAGAGCAATGCTTAGAGTGATCACAGCAAGAACAACTTTGTTTATCTGAAAAATCCATCATTTGGATATCAATGTTATTCAGTTGATAGTTCAAATGGGAAAGACATTAGTATGGGTGTATGACGTTAACTGAAATTAGAAGGTTTCTGTTATGCTTTTTGGGGTTTTGAAGATAAATCTTTGGATTCAGTCTTTGATGATTTGCGGAAGGGCGACAAGCTGGTTTGAATATGCTTTAATGTTGGTCATGTGGGATATTTCTTGAGAGATTAGATGCTCTGGATATTTACTCTTGATTTTATAATCTTGCAAGATGTTTGGTTTTGGTGTTCAGGTTCTTTTTAATCCTTGGTTGTAAGGGAAAAGAGTTATTCCCACCTTGTATTTCTTTATGTTCCTTTTATATTATCAGCTCATTTTACAAAAATAAAATAAAAAAAGCTCTAACTGCTTTTTCCCTCTTCCCAAGGTAGATTAGAAATGGCTCCGTGGCAAGGATCCTAAATAGCTCCTCTTTTTTTTCAAGAAAGCGCAGCAAGGATCCTCAATAGTTGTTCCACCTCTTGCTCCAAACTACATTTATGCCTCTAGCTTCTTTTTAGACAAATCATATTGTAGATTATATGAAAGATTAGAGTTTACGCAGCTTCTTTTTAATGCCGCGTGGTTGAGTCTTGCTTCCATAGCTTTTCTTTTTTGCTTGCACTTATCTATACTAGGTAAATCAACTTACCCTATATCGTCTAGATGGGGCGACTTCCTAAAGAAAAGCTATGGAAGATTGGCTCTATATCGGCTCGATGGGGTGACATCCTATTGATTCTATATCGGCATTCCCAAACTCGTCTTTCATCTTAGCTAGAAGCAGAACTAACCGTCTTCTTATAGAGTGAGTAACATAGCCTGTATTGGATCGCTTACTCGTGAATAGATCACCTCTTCTGCCTTAGCGAATAGAGCATCCATTCAATGCAAGCCAAGCACAAGCCAGATCTTACTATTCCTCAAGCATTACCGTTGTAAAGTGATCACTTCTATTACTCTCGTTATAAAACATTATGGAAAACACCTCTTCATCAAGAAAGAAAGTTTGCTCTCTAACTACTAAAGCCTCCTTCTTTTAACCCTTTTAAAACTGTTACCCACTTTCTATAAGGGTTACCCTACTCCTTAATCCTTCTTTGGCGCTAGCTCTACCGTACGCAAGTTTCAAAAAAAATAAAATATTACGCTCAACCAAGCCTCCGCAGACTATTTACCCACTTTTTAAAAGGGTTTACTCGTAGTTTAGGATTCTACCTATTCTTTTGCTTCTAAGGATCCTAGTGCGCTCTTTTCCTTTTTGTTAAATATAAATTGACATTTTAAAATATCTCTCTAAAGCTACCTACTAAAGCCTTTTTTTGATGCTTCTTTTCCTTTATGCTCCATTGTGCTCCTAAACTACGTGCCCCTAAACTGCGTACCTTCTCGCTATCACTCTTTTTTAATTACCTTCCGCTCCTAAGGACATACGCCATCGTAGCTTTAGAAACTCAAGGATCCTACCTATTCCGAAAAAAATGTAGCTTCATACCTCTGTCTAGTCTTTGTTCTAAAGTCAGGCTAGCATGCTTCTACCACAGTTAAGGGTCCTCCCAGGCTATGAACTATAGCTATAGGAAGGGAGCTCTATCACACTGCGTAGCTAATTTTCTTCTCCATACGCATGTAAACTACTTTAATCCTTGGTTGAATGGGACTCATTCTCCTAGGATTATTCCTGATGTGGGTTTGCTACACCAACTACAACGAGATCTGATCTTGACCTGTGCCCCTTTTGTTCAATGTGTCTTACTGCTTCTTTTCCTTAATACGGCATTCCTCTCTTCTATAGCGCTTCCTAAGCTATTCCTTTTCAAAAAAAATATGGGGTATCTTCTATACATTGTAGCTAACTTCGTCTGCGTGGCCCATTCAGAGTCACTTTTTGTAATAGAAAATCTATACAATGTTACCTCCGCAACAATTTTCGTCAGCAGAGATTAATTGAATTAGACCAACAATAGTAGCAAGATGAACTGGAGAAACCGAAGTGATGATCAGGAGATGCTGAGTTGGGGAGGTAAGAGCCACTTTGAGGGTAGACGGATCTCCCTCTAGAGTATATACTTCAAAATCAGGACCAAAATCCTTCTGTACTCGAGCTCTCTTGCTCCTTCCAGCATTGGTAATAGTTTCTAAAGTTCCCAAATTTCTAGATTCTCCTATTCAAGGTGCAACCAAGCTACTTGAGGAACCCCCACTATCTCAAGATATAAAAGAAAGCTTATCTTCATAAAAGTTAGTATCAACCGATTCAATAATAGTTTTGTTTTGCAAATCAAAAAATCTATATGCTTTACTGTAAATGCATAACCAATGAAAGCACATTTATAAGCACAACTATCAAGTTTCGACCTCTTAAGATCAGGTATCCTTACATATGCTAAACATCCTGAAACTATAAAGTATGAGACATTCGGCTTTTTGCCATTCCATAATTCCAAAGATGAGGTCAAAGTCATCGTGCTAGGAACTCTATTTAGCACATAACAAACAGTTAATAGTATCTCTCCCCACCAGTAGGAAGCAGCTCCTGAACTTATCATTATAGCAAATACTAGTTCTGTATAAGTATGGTTTTTATACTCAGCCTTACCGTTCATATCAGGTGAATAAGGAGTTGTAGTCTCGTGAATAATACATGTGGACTGATACAGCTCGTGGAATGCCCCTGAGTCATATCTAGCTCCTCTGTCACTCCGAAAATGATTTATTTTCTTTCCCAATTGAGTCTTAATTTCAGCAAAGAAAATCTTAAACATGTTCATAGCTTCGCTATTGTGAGCCATGTGTAATTATAATGGTCATCAATAAAAGTTATAAAATAACGTTTCCCATTCCTTGTCAAAATCCCTTCTAATTCATAAATGTCTGAGTTCATAAGGTCGAGGGTTTCAGATTCTCATAGTACAGATTTGTGGGGTGTTTTAATGATCTTTGCTTTAGAGCAATATTCACATTTCTCAAAACTGTCCAAAGGAAATTTTGGAATCAATCTCAGGTCACACATACTTTTAATGAGCTTCTTGTTAAAATGACAAAGCCTACTATGCCAAACATTAAAAGTACACACAGAGTAAGAAGAAGATTCTTTATTAATCATATAAATATTAAGCTTAAACATAGAATCACAAGCATAGCCTTTACCCACAAATTCCCCATTTTTGGTGATCGTATAAACGCCACCTCTAATATTCTGCGTAAACCCAGTTTTGTTCAGGAGAAAAGCAGATACAAGATTCTTCCTCATTTGAGGGGTATGGAGTGCATCCTTCAGAATGAGAGTCCTCCCAGAGGTAAACATCAGCTCGATGTTTCCAATTATAACAATCTCTGTGGTGTGGGTGTCCCCCAATAATACGTTCTTGCCCGTAGCTTCAACATAAGTTTTATACAACTCCTTATCAAAATAGGCATGGCGGGTAGCACCAACGTCCATCCACCATCCTTGTGAGACACTAACCATATTAACCTCAGATTTCATAACAACCAGAGGCTCTTTAGACACTTGCTTGGTAAAATGGACCTTTGCAGGTTTTGGCTTTTTATGGCAGTCCTGAGCCATGTGTTCTGGTCGACTACAGTTATAACAAATAAACTGAATAGATTCCTATTTGTTTGTTTTCAAGATAGGTACAGAGTTGTTCGAGCCAGGGTTCTTGTTTGGTTTGCGGGACTGGTTTTTCATACCCTTTTTTACCGGCTATAGAGAAGCATTGGTGATCTTTTTCTAGTTATGATTAGACACAAATAGAACTTCTTCATTAATGTCTTGCTTTCTAGCTTCTTCCTCGATGAGGAGGCGCACGATAAGGCTCTCCATAAAAAACTCTTTTGATTTATGTCGAAGGGTATTTTTGAACTCCTTCCAGGCTTGAGGTAATTTGTCTTTGAGGACAGCAACCTGGAATTGTTCATCTAATTTGTTACCCTCAGAAATAATCTCATGAGATATATTTTGGAGTTCGAGAGACTGGGTTATGACTGACTTATCGTCATGCATCTTAAAATTCAAGTAGCGGCTAACCGTGTACCTTTTCGACCTAACCTCGTTCGTATCATATTTTTTCTAGAGAGCATCCTAAATTTCCTTAGCGGATTCTAACATAGAGTAGAAATCATACAGGTCATCGCTAAGTCCATTCAGGATGAAATTCTTACAAAGAAAATCATCTGCAGTCCATTTCTCTAGGGCCTTTACAGATTCAGGGGATGCGGGTTCGACTTCATTTGGCTTAGAAGAGTTACACGACTCAGCTACTTTCATTGTGGTTAAATAAAAAAACATTTTATGTTTCCACCGACGGAAATTCTTACCCTTAAATTTGAAAGGTTTGTTGTTGTCGGTAAAGACAGATCGGACATCACCATCTCAGTCCATAGAAGATACTTAAACGTCTTAAAATTGTAATTGAAAATCTATACTATGTTACCTCAGTAGCATCATACCTCTGTCTAGTCTTCGTTCTAAAGTTACGCTAGCATTCTTCTACCATAGTTAAGGGTCCTCCCAAACTACCGACTATAGCTATAGGAAGGGAGCTCTATCACACTACGTAGCCGGTTTTCTTCTCCGTATGCAAGTAAACTACTTAAAGCCTTGGTTGAATGGGACTCATTCTCCTAGGCTTATTCCAGATGAGGGCTTGCTACGCCTACTATAACGAGATCTAATCTTGACCAGTGCTCTTTTCCTTATACATGTCTTACTGCTTCTTTTCCTTAATACGGCATTTGGGACTCATTCTCCTAGGCTTATTCCAGATGAGGGCTTGCTACGCTTACTACAGCGAGATCTAATCTTGACCAGTGCTCTTTTCGTTCTACATGTCTTACTACTTCTTTTCCTTAATACGGCATTCCTCTCTTCTATGGTGCTTCCTAAGCTATTCCTTGTCAAAATAAAATGGGGCATCTTATATACATTGTAGCTAACTTCATCTACGTGGCCCGTTCAGAGTTACTTTTTGTACTTGAAAATCTATACTATGTTACCTCTGCAGTAATTTTCGGAAGTAGAGATTTAATTGAATTAGACCAATACTAGTAGCAAGATGAACTGGAGGAACCAAAGTGATGATCAAGAGATGTTGAGTCAGGGAATAGGTCTCTATCTTTAAGATGTTTAGCCGTACTGCCCTTTGCAAACAGTTGATTGCTACGTCGCCTCCAGGATAAAATAGCAGAGTGGGAACATCTCTTGAAAGGAAGAAGTACCTTCGAAGGATTTGCACTTTTAACAACTTAACTCGGATTCTAGACGCATGATTCGAAGAGAAGAGAAGAACAGTGTATTTGATGGATTGATAAAACTAAGGCACAGTTTCTCTTTATATAGAGCAAGTTCGAAACGGTAACAAGAGTTAATGGTGGGACACGTAATCAAAAATGTTCAAAAATGGAAATTAAATGTTTAAGACTTAATTATAAAACACTTATGTTTTAGAAATTTAAACTGAAAAGTTCAGTTTAAAATAGACTCGGTTCGAATTTGGTATACTGGGAACTCTAGGTCAAAATAGACTAAGTTTGAATTGGTCATGAGGGTACTCCAGGTCGAATAGACTTGGTCCGAAATGATCCAGGTTGAGATCGAATGGACTCAGTTCGAATTGGTCTAGGTAGAATAGACTTAGATTGAATTGGTACAGGTCGAATAGAATTGGTTTTAACAAAATCATTTTTTCCATAGAGGCCTAAGTTCGAGGCCTAAGCCCATGAGCCAAACAAAGTTTTAAACCTATTTTTTTGGCCTGCCCTGGCCCAACATATAGAATAAAGGACCAATATTATATCAAGGAAACAAACTATTTTTCCAAGAAATGTGGAACTAAAGAAACCACATAGAGGTTTTTGAAGATATAAAACCCAACAATCCCCCACTATATCGAAAAAACATGTCCGAGTAAAAAATCTGAAGTTGTGCATAAGTAGAGGTGTCTTTCGACTTGAACCTTTACATAGTGAACATACTTTGGAAGTACTAGAGATTAGAGTGACATTCATCTTAAACTCTAATTCTGGAGGGTACAACTAAAGCACACCACACACAACTTTTATAATGCAAAGTTTTGAAATTGTCAGCGCTATATGGCCATACGCTCGTATCCCGGTTCTAATGAACGCTCTAGAGAATTTGCCCAAGTTCCCATAGGAAGCGGCCTTACTTCCATAATCATCGAGGTGAGTCTGTCAGGAATACTCATATAGCTAAGTACCCCACTCCACATAGAGTATAGCCCTCATTAAGAGTTATAGAATAACTCAACCTTAAATCGCTATAGGATATTATGCTCTTATAGGGATGGACTAGGAGTAACTACCCCTTCTTAAAAAATGCATGATTCTTCTTAATTATCATATGACTTGTTTTTCCCTTTGAACCTATTTTTTGGGATCTCCAGTCTATAGGCTGGGTTACCATCACAGATATTCTAACTATATGGGCTTTAGCCCCATCCCTTTCGAGGTATTCCACACCTTCTCCCGAGCAAACCCTTTCGTCAAAGGATCAGCCAGGTTCGCTTCTTGCCGGACAAAATCCACTCTGACAGCCCCAAAAGTGAGTTTCTCTCTTACGGTGTTGTGCTTACGATGTATTTGTCATTTCTTGTCGTTGTAATAACGATTCTCCACTTTTACAATAGCTGCATTACTATCGCAGTCGATAAGTATTACTGGTAACGGCTTATCCCATAAAGGAATATCTGACAAAAGGTTTCTCAACCAATCTGCCTCCTCACTGGCAGCAGCTAGTGTTATCAGTTCTGACTCTATCGTAGATTGGGCTAAAATAATTTATTTCTTGGACCTCCAAGAAACTGCCCCACCAGCAATGTTAAAGATATAACCGCTGGTAGCCCTGGAGTCTTCAGATAGGGTGTTCCAATCACCATCGGTAAATCCCTCTAGGACTGCGGGGAATCGCTCATAGTGTATTCCTAGGTTCATGGTTCTTTTCAGATACCGCATGATCCTTTCTATAGCATACAAATGCTCCATACAAGGACAACTAGTAAATCTATATTAAATCCCCACTGCGTAATTAATGTCTGGCCCAATATAATCAGCAGCATACCGAAGGTTACCAATGATACTAGCATACTCAGTTTGTTTAATACTGTTACCAGTATTCCTGAATAACTTTTGACTAGGGTCGTAAAGGGTGCACAAAGGCTTACAATCATAGTAGTTATACATTTTTAAGATCTTCTCAATATAATGAGACTGATCTAAAGTTATACCACTTTCAGTCCTAGTAATCTTAATTCCTAAAATTATACTAGCTTCCCCCAAATCCTTCATGTCAATATTTTGATTGAGTAGAACCTTGACATCATTAACAGCAGAGATATTAGATCCAATAATCAGCAAGTCATCCACATATAAGCATATAATAGTGCAAACATTATCTACAGCCTTGTAATAAATGCATTTATCACTTTCATTAATTTTAAAGCCATGTGATATGGCTAAGTTGTCAAATTTCTCATACCACTATTTTGGTGCCTGTTTGAGACCATATAAGGACTTCACCAATTTGCAGACTTTATGTTCCTGATTAGACACCATAAATCGCTCAGGTTGGTCCATGCAAATCTCTTCATCTAAGTAACCATTCAAAAAAGCAGTTTTAACATCCATTTGGTGAACTACTAAGTTATGTATAGCAGCAGTGGCAAGTAATACTCTAATCGAAGTAATTCTAGTAACGGGAGAATAAGTGTCAAAGAAATCAATGCTCTCTCTTTGTCTAAATCCTTTAGCTACAAGCCTAGCTTTGTATTTCTCAACTGACCCATCAGATCTCAATTTCCTTTTAAGGATCCATTTACAACCATTTGCCTTGCTACCTATCTACATACCTCATTCTGCTCTTTCCTTTTGAGAGAGCGTTAGTGCAGTGTGATTCTGACGCAAGGTCTTTGTGAGCCTAGTCTTTAAGAGTACTAGTTAAGGGCGGGGGAAAGATGCTCTTGGGTTGGTCGATGCCAGTTCTTTGCTCGAATTGGTCGTAAAAGAATTGGTCACAAAAGAAAATGTTACTAGATCCCTGTCAGAAGACGGCCCCGGGCAGGAGTAAGAAGATAAGGCCGGGGAAATGAAAACTCTAAGCATCCCAAGCCGTCTAGGTTCAGAAAGCCACTACCGAGTCTCTTTTTCCAACGCTAACGAGTTGGAAGTGCGTAAAAAGACAAAAAGAAAGGACATGCAAAAGGTAAAAGAAAAAGTTGTTAGGGGCACTTGGTTGACTGAAACTTATGTATATAGCTTATTTATAACCGGTGGACTCTCCCTTTTCTTCCCAGACAGATCTGCATTCCTGGGCTAATTACAGACCTGCATTCATGGGCCAATTCACCTCTTCCCATACAGATCCGCATTCGTGAGCCAATTCACCTATTTTTTTAAGGACCTCTAGTTGCTTCTTCCTTCTTTAGATGGCTAGGACCTCTAGTTGCTTCTTGCTTCTTGCTTCTTTTGATGGCCAGGACCTCTAGTTGTGCATCTTGCTTCTTTTGATGGCTAGGACCTCTAGTTTCTTCTTTATCCAGTGGCTTCTCGATCACAGAAGGAGCTCTAATTATTTGGCGCTATGGCCATCCAAAAAAACCCACCTCTAGCTTTGACTCTAGTGGCATGATACTATATCTGCCTCTCTAGGTCTTCGTCCATCCGCACTACTTCATAAGCCCAGCAAGAAATCACTTTAAAACCAGAAGAAAATAAGCATAGTAAAAGTGCTAGGTAGCTTTTTTTAGAAGTTAAGAAAAGAATAGCGACCAGTAGTTTAGGCAACAACTGAAGAAGCTAAGAAGAGAATAGGGACCTGTAGTTTAGGCAGACGCCGAAGAAGCTAAGAAGAGAATAGCTCCTAAGGATCCTAGCGACGACAACAACCGAAGAAGCGAGCGCCAGCTAGCCAAGGCCCAACCGCGCTTAGGTGACCACGCCTCAGATTGATTTGTCTATAGATAAGAGCGAGACAAGCCCAAGATAGCGACCTCTAGAATGAGTAGTCAGACTGAAGGCACCTGCATGAGAGAAGAAAGACTTAGTCGTTGAACCTATCTTATGTAAAGGGGTCTACATAGTTACCTGCGCTTTGAATGAAGGGTGAGGTGACCTGCACTTTGGGGGTCTACATAGTGATCTGTGCTTTGAATGAAGGGTGAGCCTGTAGTGGGGGCTGCGATATTGGGTCCTAATTCTTGTCGCTGTGTCTTGCAACTGGGTCAATTGAGGAGTGCTTCTAAACTACCTTCCTTCTCTATGGAAACCCGCTACTTCTAGGTTCGAAAGGGTTCGGCGTACACAAGTTATAGGTCAGGTTAGGTCGGATGCGAAGAGCATAGCAGCCTTACTATTCAAGGATCCTTCTCTTCCTAGGATCCTTCATGTCTTTTAAATACTACGAGATCTAAAAAGAAGCTTTTTTCCACCATACCCTATTCGTCGCCCTGGGCCTGATTAGTGAGTCACCTGGAGGAGCGAGTGTGACGCCCAGGCTTTGTATATAGGTTCCTTAGGTTGTAAAAGAGCATTGTACAAATTTTCATTTATTTTTGTAAAGGTTAGCTTAGGAAAATGGGGGAGTACGCTTCGTCTCCACTTTTGATGTTTCCTTTTAGAACTTAGCTGTTTTCAAATTTTATATATATGTAGAGGACTAGTCTTCTACACCCAAGAAGGAATTTAAGCTTGTAATAGTGCTTTGTAATAGTTGTTGATATTTGAATGAAATGATGCCTTCAAAGACCCTTTGTTCAGTGTTTGTGATGCGTTGAGATTATGCGATGCGTTGAGATTATGTGATGCTAAATAATTGATAGAGAAGAGTAATTAGGCTTACTTGGGACAGGTGTCTCGAGTGCCGCACGTGCCAAGCTTGATTTTAAGTTGGTCCGTGTCAGTTGGTATCAGAGCGATCTAGTTGAAAGCGATCTAGTTGCGATGGCGGAGGGTCCGAATGCTACTGACCCCGCCCAGGTCCTTGCCCAGCAGGTGGGAGGACCATCCGTTAATCCCCGGCCCTTGAATACCCGAACGCGGTTGGACCAGTTAGAGGATAAGATGCAAGCTCTAATTGGGATTATAGATCAAGTAACGACTCTGGAGGAACGATTGGACGGTTTCTCAGGCGATCAGGCCCATGTGGGCGAACGTCTTGTTACGTTGGAGGGAGTGGTTGAAGGTAATATGGCTACTCTTCTGGATCAGGTGGCTGAACTTTCCTCGAAAGTAAATCTCCTAGTAAAGGTTGTTGGAAATGGAGATCCAGCAACTTCGGGCGGCGGTATAGACCGGCCCAGGATCAAGGTCCCCGAGCCCAAGGCGTATGAGGAAACGAGGGACGCCAAGGAGGTAGAGAACTTCCTTTTCGATATGGAGGCGTACTTCAATGTGGTTAGGCCTGATAGCGAAGGTTCAAAGGTGTCGATGGCAACCATGTACCTCGCCGGTGATGCTAAACTATGGTGGCGCACCAAATATGCTGAGATCCAGAGCGGTCACTGTACTATTGGAACGTGGGATGACTTGAAGAGAGAGCTGAAGAATCAGTTCTTACCCGAGAATGTTGAGTTCATTGCTCGGAGAAGTTTGAGGCAACTGAAGCAGACAGGCAACATCCGGGAGTATGTGAAGCGGTTCTCAGCCTTGATGTTAGATATCCGCGACATGTCTGAAAAGGATAAATTGTTTTGTTTCTTAGAAGGTCAGAAACCATGGATCCAAAATGAATTACAGAGGCAACGGGTTCAAGATTTGACTTCCGCAATGGCCTCCGCTGAGCGTATCAACGACTACACCCCTATGTTGGGTGAGCGTCGACCGGCTCCGTCTCAGTCAAGTTCCCAGTCGCAACAAAGAGCGGGATCCTCCAATAATTACAATAAGGGAAAGAATGGAGGGTACCAAGCTAGAAGTGGGGGAGACCAAGGTCATGGCCAGAACAGAAGTGGGGGAGCAAGTGCAGGTGGTGCCTCGAGTTCCAATTCTGGGAGGGAGTACCACAGGTCGCGTAACAATGGCGGCGCTTCCTCTTCGTCCAGGTTTCAAGGACGTCCCGGGAACTTGAAGTATTTTTTTTTGTGGAGGGAATCACAAAGCCTATCAGTGTCCTCAGAAGACGGCCCCGAATGCGCTAATAGCATCGCACGGGGACCAAGCCGATGACACCACTCAGGGAAATGATGGCGGTAAAACTCATATGGGTTCTCTTTACTTGCTCAATGTCGTGACCACTCAGTTGCCAGAGGTTAAGCCGAAGAAGGGACTCATGTATCTGGACCTTAGTATTAATGGGCAGAGTACTTTGGCGATGGTTGATACCGGTGCTACCCACAGCTTTATTGCCATTCAGGAGGCGAATCGTCTGGGACTGCGTTTGGTGAAAGATTCTAGCCGGATGAAGGCTGTAAACTCTGCCGCAATGCCGATACATGGTGTTGCCAAGTTGGTTCCAGTTAAGATGGGACAGTGGAGTGGAAAGGTTAACCTTCTCGCTGTGACGTTGGATGATTTTAAGATTATATTGGGAATGGACTTTCTCCGCTACCACAAGGCAGTGCCGATGCCGTTCGTTAACTCCTTAGGGATTTTTGGTAACAATCCCTCAATCATTCAGATGTCCACGCAGAAAGATGAGGGCAGACTATTATCAGCTCTTCAGTTGGAGAAGGGACTGAGGCGAGGGGAGCTGACATACCTTGCAACCTTAAGGTTAAAGCCAGATGATCAGAATCAAGATGCCTTGCCGGCGGAAGTCTCCTGGGTACTTACAGAATTCAAGGATGTGATGCCGAAAGAATTACCAAAGGTGTTACCTCCACGAAGGCCTATCGATCATCAGATTGAGTTAGTCCCTGGAACCAAGCCTCCTGCGAAAGGGCCATATAGAATGAGTCCGCCTGAACTAGCAGAGCTACGGAGACAGCTTGATGGACTATTGGAATCGGGCTTTATTCTCCCCTCAAAGGCGCCATACGGTGCCCCGGACTTATTTCAGAAGAAACAAGATGGAAGCTTGCGATTGTGCGTCGACTATCGAGCCCTGAACAAGGTAACGGTGAAGAACAAGTATCCCATACCGCTCATTGCCGACTTATTTGACCAGCTTACGTCTGCGAAGTACTTCTCTAAACTTGATTTGAGATCGGGTTACTATCAGGTCAGGATCGTTGCCGGAGATGAACCAAAGACGACTTGTTCCACTCGGTATGGGGCATATGAATTTCTTGTCATGCCATTCGGCCTGACCAATGCTCCTGCAACTTTCTGTACTCTTATGAATGAGCTTTTCCAGAAATATATCGACAAGTTTGTGGTGGTGTACCTGGATGATATTGTCATATACAACCGCACTATGGAAGAGCACCTTGAACATCTTCGCCTTGTATTCCAAGTCTTGCGACTGAACCAGTTATATGTCAAGTTGGAGAAATGCTCGTTCGCGCAGGAACAAGTTATGTTTCTTGGACATGTCATTGGCGGAGGACAGATCCGGATGGACATGGAAAAGGTCCGCGCTATTGAGGAGTGGAGAGCTCCAACGGAGGTTACAGAAGTGCGTTCCTTTCTTGGCCTTGTGAACTACTACCGCAAGTTCGTTGAAGGGTATTCGAAACGCGCGGCACCTCTTACGGATCTTCTCAAGAAAGACTTCTCTTGGTCTTGGTCCGAGAAGTGTCAAGCAGCATTTGAGGATCTGAAGCATGCGGTGATTAGCAATCCGGTCTTAGCCTTGCCAGATATTACCAAGCCGTTTGAGGTACATACTGATGCGTCTGATTTTGCTATCGGTGGAGTATTGTTACAAGAGGGACATCCCGTGGCATGCGAAAGCAGGAAGCTGAACGATACCGAGAGGAGGTATTCATCCCAGCAGAAGGAACTCATTGCTATTGTGCATTGCCTACGAGTATGGCGACACTATTTGTTGGGAATGAAGGTTTTGGTGAAGACCGATAACCGTGCAACAAGCCATTTCCTTACACAGAAGAAGTTGACCTCGATGCAGGCCCGTTCGCAAGAGTTTCTAGCCGAGTTTGATTTAGATCTCGAGCACAAGCCAGGGAGGATGAACAATGTGCCGGATGCATTAAGCCGTAAGGCTGAACTTGCGGCCACCTCTACAGCTGCCGAACAGTCTCACTCTTATGTTACCAGTGCCCTCCATGATAGGATCCGCGAAGGGTTAGCGGCGGATCCTCAGACCCAGGCCATGATTAACTTGGCGAAACAGGGGAAGACAAGACGGTTCTGGGTGGAAGATGGTCTTTTATACACGAAGGGACAACGACTTTATGTTCCTCGGTTCGCAGGATTAAGGCGGGAGCTAATCAAGGAGTGCCATGATACTCTTTGGGCAGGCCATCCGGGCTGGCGGAGAACACTATCCTTGCTACACAGGGGGTACTATTGGCCAAATGATCAGAATGAAGTGATGGATTATAAGCGGACTTGTCACATTTGCCAGCAAGACAAAGTTGATCGGGATTTGCCACTTGGATTGCTGGAACCACTTCCCGTGCCAACTAGACCTTGGGAAAGCGTCTCTATGGACTTTATCTCTGGGTTACCCAAGACGAAAGGGTATGGTTCCATACTCGTGATCATCGACCGGTTCTCTAAGTATGCAACATTCATTCCGACCCCAATTGTTTGTACGGTAGAGAAAACCGCGCGTCTCTTTGTGAAGCATGTTGTAAAGTATTGGGGTGTGCCAAAGGACATTGTCAGTGATAGAGATCCGAGATTTACTGGGAAGTTTTGGAGGGAAGTATTTAGATTACTGGGATCCACTCTCAACTTCTCAACCAGTAACCATCCACAGTCAGATGGTCAGACAGAACGCTTCAATGCAATGTTAGAAGAGTACCTCCGACACTTTGTCAGGGTGAACAAGAAGGACTGGGCCGAACTTTTGGATGTAGCACAGTTTTGCTTTAATCTGCAGAAGAGTTCCTCCACCAACAAGAGTCCTTCCAAGATACTGTTAGGACAGCAGCCCCTCACGCCGCACACGGTGACCGCCGATTACAAGGGAAGTGTTCCGAGAGCCTACCAGTTTGCAAAAGAATGGCAGAGAAATACAGATATTGCCCGGGCCTCTCTAGAGAAAGCGTCAGCCAGAATGAAGAAGTGGGCCGACCAGAAGAGACGACCAGATTCTTTTCAAGTTGGGGACCTTGTTCTGATCAAGAGATCCCACCTCAAGCAGCGAGGTGGCAGAATACACCAAGGGCTAGTATCCAAGTACATTGGTCCGATGCCAATCATTGGTAAAGTTGGGAAGGTTTCCTACAAGCTTCAATTACCTTCCCACCTTCGCTTCATCCATCTAGTATTTCATGCCAGTACTCTAAAGCCTTACCACCAAGATACAGAAGATCCCAGCAGAACTACCGTCAGGCCTCATGTTCCGTTCAAGCCAGTAAGCTCTAGCGAAGTTCCAGAGAGCGTTCTTGATCACAGAGTCACCCATGTTGATCCGGATACCAAAGAGGAAGTTTATGAGTACCTAGTGAAGTGGAAGGATCTGCCAGATACTGAAGCCAGCTGGGAGCACCAAGATTCTCATCCCCTCCTGGTCCGACTAAGGAAGACTGAGTCCAAGCAAGAGAGGAAAGAGAACAGACAGATGTGGAAGCAGAAGAAAAAGTCGACGAGGGCGTCTCCAAATTGAGTGGGAGAGAGTGTGATGCCCAGGCTTTGTATATAGGTTCCTTAGGTTGTAAAAGAGCATTGTACAAATTTTCATTTATTTTTGTAAAGGTTAGCTTAGGAAAATGGGGGAGTACGCTTCGTCTCCACTTTTGATGTTTCCTTTTAGAACTTAGCTGTTTTCAAATTTTATATATATGTAGAGGACTAGTCTTCTACACCCACGAAGGAATTTAAGCTTGTAATAGTGCTTTGTAATAGTTGTTGATATTTGAATGAAATGATGCCTTCAAAGACCCTTTGTTCAGTGTTTGTGATGCGTTGCGATTATGCGATGCGTTGAGATTATGTGATGCTAAATAATTGATAGAGAAGAGTAACTAGGCTTACTTGGGACAGGTGTCCCGAGTGCCGCACGTGCCAAGCTTGATATTAAGTTGGTCCGTGTCAGTGAGCGCCCTATTATGATGCGGTAGATAATCCCCCTCTTCTTGTCTTTACTATACCCAATGTCAGGCTTAGGGCTATCCTATCTCTCGAATGGCAAGGATCCCACTATGCAAATTTAAGAGATTTTTGACAAAAATTACGACTGACTTTTTAAGTCACATATTTGGGACGGCCAAAAAGTGTCAAAATAGGGTCGTTTTTCGTACATAGACCCAGAGCTTGGTTTCCTTGTTTTTACAGCCATTTTCCCTCTCACATAAACGATATGGGTTTTCTATCCCGCCCATTTTCCCATCGAATATCACCTAATTTCCCTCTAAAATCTTTTAATTTCCCTCTAATTTTTGAAGATCATGATTTCCCCTGATTTTTTTCCAATCAACTTCCAAAAGGAACAAAACCCTCTCTATAATTCGTCACCCTCCGCAATCGTTAGGTTTTTGAACTTGAGGAGCTGCCAACCCATTGAGAAATTTGAGTAAGTCTCTGAACCAATTAATCTAAAATTGGTTTGATTTGAGTTTTGATTAATAGGTTTTCTATAATATGAAATTACAGCAAATGATTTGAGTTTTGATTAATAGGTTTTTGATTTTCTATTTTTGATTTATAGGCTTATGAAATTATCGACGGTCTGAAATTGCAGCAAAAGATCTCAGGTCTAAAATTGGTATGCTTACAATTAACAATTATATACTTGATGTTTAAAGTAATTACTTAATGATTAACAATTACTTAATGAAATTGGTATGCTTGTTAAATAAATCATTAACAATTATATACACAAATTTAAAGTAATTACTGTATGATAATTGTTTGCTGCAAAGATTACTTGATTTCTCTCTCTCTTTCTCTGTATATAATTGTTTGTTGTATTGTATGCTGTTATTTCGAAATAGTTTGCTCACTGCGCAGCTTTGCAAAGTAGTCTGCTAGGCTGTTAGCTTCCATGAAAATGCGATTAAGAACACATTGTTAATAACAACAAAGTTCTTTAATAATCTTCCAAATGCCAGTATATTTTGCAGATAAATTGCCTTTCTTGTGATACTAGTTTGTTAGAACTTTAGAGTCACACTTAACCACTAAAGGCAGGAAGTTATACTCCTTGCATAATTTGAGTCCATGCAGTAAGCCATATAGTTCAGCATTTGTGCTTCTCCAAGGTCCTAGAGTAAAAGAGTAGGCCAGTAGCATATCTCCATTAGAGTTTTTGATTACACCACCTGCTCCACTCATACCATTGCTGAGAGAAGATCCATCTATGGTAAGCTTGTGGACCCCATAGTTTGGTTTTCTCCATGCAATGGCCCTGACTAACCTTTTTTTTTTTAAATCCAATAGCGCTTCAAAATTTAGTCTGGAAATTAAAAAGTTAACAGCCATTGTATATTACATAATTTCAACTCATACAGACTAGTATCTCCCGGGCTGCTTAGGGAGAATGTTTCATTGACTTCAGATTCTCACATAGGGACTGATAAGCTGTGCTGCAATGCTTGAAATTCTCTTCCACTGTTACCTTTGCAAATCCTTAATGATGGTCTGGGTGCCATTTCAAGGCACAAGTTCGATACGCATTTTTGATATTTTCAAGTTTAAGAGGACCATAGGTGCTCAATCCAAGGATTCTTCGCTCCGAAGAAAAATCCAGCTCGGTATTTTTATCGTACTCATCATAGGTTTCATAATCATCTTTTTCCCAATGAAAAACTACTGTAGCGTATCTGAATTCTGGATCGGCGTTCCTCGTCCGAACCCAGTCATCTAAATATTATGTATTAAAAAAGGAATGATCCGCACCAAGGATTTCTCTCATTGTTTCTCTTACGTCTTTTGCGACTCTATGCATGGGTTTGTAGCGTCCGTTTTCTTCTCTTGCATATGGTTTACTGGGATCATCATAATCTCTTCAGCTAGAATCGAAATGGGGTTTCCTTGAACGCTATGAAACATGAGTTGAATGAAAGGAAGCAACTCTGAGATATAAAGAGGTTGTGTGGTGATCTTCTTCCATGATGAAGCTTTTGCTTTAATGGAGCTAAACATGATTTAAACCCTAGGTTATGACGACTCAGATTTGATCCTTAGGAAACCCCGGCCCTGACTAACCTTGTTTTGATTAACTTTGCTTTAATTTTGAGTACCTGCAGAAATACAAAATTAGTAAAAGAGGTAGATTTGGTCACCTTCAGCTTTGCATTGATGCCTTTGATCTATTTCATGACTTTCTTAATCACCTCCTCATGTAGTATATGAGTTTAATCACATTTCTTTTTGCATCTGGCTCTCCAAATTTCCCATGTGATGATACTTGGAAGTAACCCCCTGAGGATTCCCGTGTGAGATTTATAGTCAGCAGTAAGTAATCATGTTTCTTGAGTAGCCCAAAAGGAACCAACACTGTTGAAATCTACCCCACAAATAGCACTAAAATGTTTCCAGACTTGCCGTACAATATCACTGTAAACAAACAGATGATCTGAACTTTCTGTTTGTGGGGAAGGGCAGCACTGACATTTAGAAGTCATGGGAACATAGGTTTTTATATTTTTATATACTGTCCACTGGTAAAATGTTCTTCAATTGCCTCCAAGTAAATATCTGAATCCTTGTTGGTTAGGTTCAATGTTGAGCAGCATTTATAGTTCTCTTGAAACTTTATCTTGTGCCATTTGATCATTACGTCAATTCTGAGAAAGGGAGTGGCATTGGATAGTTTTTTATGCTTGTAATACTCGACTGTCAATCGTTGGATAGTGTTGGGTAAAGTACAGGTTAATCCATATCATATGTTTGTTTATGTAGTTTTTATAACCTTTGAAATCATCGTGGGCTGCAGATTAGCTTGGGGTTTGTGATAATAATGTCTTCGACTTATCTGGGTAAAGAATGGATGGATGAAAATAGGAAATCGAAGGGGTATAGCGATGGTGTTAATTTATTTATTCAATTTGCAAAGGACAATTGCGGAGACCCCTCATTTTGTCCAAGTAAAAAATGTCGCAATGTGAATGGGCTTAAATCACTTAAAGACATACGATACCATTTATTTCTTAATGGCATAGACTAGTCATACACGACATGGTGTTTCCACAGAGAGGTCAACGATAAGATCGACAATACCGACATTGAGGATCTTGGCGTTTCTACAAGTATTCCACTCAATGATGTCGGGCAGACAAGAATGTTTGATTTAGTAAATGATGCATTAGGTCGTGCACCACTCGAAGGGTTGAACGATTACACCGATAATGTTAGATCCAATAGCGAAGTTCCTGAAGAAGACACAGCGTACAAGAACCTGAGGAAAGATGCTTCATGATTAATATATCCCATGTGTTCACTACAAGATACAAAGTTATCAGTGACAATTGAGCTGATGAGTTTGAAGACAGATGGTCAATGGTCTGATAGTAGTTTCACATTGCTGCTCGGTTTGCTTAAAAGGATTCTTCCTAAAGGTAACACTTTGCCGGAGAGTGTGTATGCTGCAAAGAAGATCATCACATCGTTGGGTATGGATTACGAAAGCATTCATGCATGCCCCAATAATTGCATATTATATTGGAAAGAATATGAGACTTGTGATAAATGTCCTAAATGCAACGAAAAGTAGATGGCAATCTGATTACCTTGCAAGGATAAAGTCAAGAAAGATACCCAGAGAGGTACTCAGGTACTTCCCTTTAGAGCCAAGATTGATAAGGCTTTATAGCATTTTGTGGATTGCAAAAAACATGACATGGCATCATAAGGGAGCCCCTAAAGATGGCGTAATGCGTCATCCTACAGATGCTTCACATTGGAAAGGAGTAGATATTAGGTACCCCAATTTTGCAAATAAATCGCGAAATATTCGTTTTGGGCTTGCTACAGATGAGCTCAATCCATTTGGGAATAAGAGTAATTCATATAGTTGTTGGCCTGTAATGGTCGTCCTCTACAATCTTCCGCCGTCTTTATGCATGCGAAAGGAGTTCATAATGCTTACACTACTTATTCCAGGAAAGAGCGGTCCAGGAAAAGATATTGACGTATACTTGCAGCCATTGATCTCTGAGCTAAAAGATTTATGGTATAACGTTGTATTAACATATGACTCATTTAGTAAGACCATGTTTACATTGAAAGCAATCTTATTATGGACTATCCATGATTTTCCTGCCTATGGTCATGTATCGGGTTGCACAACTGGAGGAACATATGCTCAACGAGGTTACAACATGGAATGAAGCATGTGTACATGGGAACCAGAAGATTCTTACCAAAAAATCATCCTTTTAGGAAGCAAAAATCACAATTTAATGGTTCTGAGGAACATGATAGTGCGCCAAAACGCTTAAGTGGCTCTGAAGTATTGAGTAGGGTAAAAAATTTATAGACTAAATGGGGGAAAACACGAGGAAAAAAGAGAAAAAGAGATGCAAATAATTATGATGGCCCAACTCCTTGGTCAAAGAGATCAATCTTATTCGACTTGCCATACTGGGAGGTAATTATTATTTGTATCAATTGAATTTTATTTTATTCACTTACAATTAATTACATCTAATATTTGTATGTTTTAAATATAATAGTTTTTGTTGGTTCCTCACAATCTAGACGTCATGCACGTAGAAAGTAATTTCGCTAGTAATATTATTGCGGCGATAATGGACACAAAGGAAAAGACGAAAGATAATCTTAAAGCTCGTTTGGACCTGAAAGTGTTAAAAATAAGAAAAAAGTTGTGGCCTCAAGAAAATGGGACAAAGTTGTTTTTGCCAAAGGCTCCTTTCACTTTAGATCGAGCTGAGAAGGAGTCCTTTTGTCGTATCTTGCATGAGTTAAAGGTTCCAATTGGCTACAGCTCCAACTGGAAACATAATATAAACATGGAAGAGTTGCAGTTAATAGGACTGAAGTCTCACAGCTATCACATTCTGATACAACATCTTTTACCAGTACTTTAATGCACACTTTCATAAAAAAGAAGCCATTACTTATTGCATTGCGACAAGTCTCCTTATTCTTTAACGTCATTTGTTCCAAGACTATTCAGCGAGACGAGTTTAAGGTTATGGGTGATCATCTAGTAGATGCTTTATGTGTGTTTGAGAAATATTTCCCGCCTTCGTTTTTTGTTTCCATGGTTCACCTTGTTCTCAATTTGGCTGAGGAAGCAACAAAATGTGGACCTACTCGATATCGTTGGATGTATAACTTTGAGAGGTATGCATTATATTTGAACGTAAACTTACTTTTAATAAATTTATCTATGTAGTTTATTTTCTTAATTTTTTTTAAAGGAAAATGAGAACATACAAAGAGTCAGTGAGAAGTCCAAGACACGTGGAAGCATGTATTGCGAATAGCTACATTTTAGATGAAGTTATATTATATTGCATGGAGTACATGCCTAATAGTAGGTGGGAAAGTTATAAACAAGGAAAATCATTGTTTATGGATGATGATGCTGACGATGAGCAACCTATGGATAAAAAGGGCAAAAATATAACTCTTGAGAACCTCAAATTTGAACAAGTTCGTAAATGGGTTTTGAGTTGCTTTGATGGAGTTGAGGATTGGGAGTAAGTATATTTTCTTATTTTTATTTAAATTTTAAGAGATATTTATTAGTGACATATTATGCATAATATTATAAACTATTTATAGGAAACACAAGAATTACCTCAATGAGCAGTTAAGAGCTTCTAGAGGAAGAGGTGCCAGGTCAAATGTAAAACCAATGGCTTTCATACCATGGTTAAGGCAACAGGTATATAACTCATTATATATTTACATTTATAAGGTAGTTTGTGCCAAGTACAATAGTTCTGATATTTACTTTTGTATACCAGTTAGAAAAGGATAAAATGTCCACATTGAAAAGGTTAGCTGATGGCCCAAGCTTTAAAGCAGTATCATATAAAGGATATCGAGTTAATGGGTATGTGTTTAATACAAAAGATTCAGAAAGCTGTAAGACTACTCAAAACAGCGGGATCAAAATGAAAGCAATGACTAATTTCAGATCCAGTAGTAGAAATCAGAATCTCGTTCAAGAAGAAACCACGCATTATGGAGTAGTCAGAGAGATAATTGAACTAGATTATTATGACTTCAAGCAAACTGTATTCTATTGTGATTGGGTGCAGATTGAAGAAAAAATTAATGGATTTAAAATTGATCCAGAGACAAATTTAACGTTTGTGAATTTGGTAAGGCTATAAAGAAATTCAAATCAAAACGATGAATCATTTTGTCTCTCATCTCAAGCTTCACAGGTCTTCTATTGCAAAGATCCAAGTAAGGATGATTGGTATGCCGCTATTGATGCTCCACAAAGATTAACTAAAGACATTGACGCTTACGAAGACCCACTGGTTTTTGAGGCAAGAACCAGTGGGTCTTGCCTCAAAAACGTTATTAAATGATCTCGTTGATGAAGATGAAGAAATTGTTGAAGGAACATGGGTGTAAAGTAAAATTGGTTTTCTCATTTATTATTATGATGTGTCTGATTTTATGGAATAGGATGATATTTCCTTTGATTCACACATTCTTCTTATTAAATGCAATGTTTTACAGAATGAGATTATTCATTTTAATATATTCTTGACTTTGTTATATAACAAATGTAAACTATGTACAATTCTTCAAATGATGCATTTCTAAGTGAATTTTCATTATTTTTTTACATTCTGAATCAAAAAGTTGTATTTTATACTTATTAATGTAATCTTTAAATTTTTTCATGTATCAGGATGTCAATATCATCAGGAAGGCGCTCCATGCCATCAGACCAAATAGAAGACTCTTCTAATCTTGTGCCCCAAAGGGCATCCACATCACCAGGTATCAATTGCATGTTTTTGACGTTTTAGTAGTTAATTAAATTAATAATCCTTGTATGCCTTCTTGAGTATATTGTAGGTCTGTTACGAAAGAGGAAGGCTCTCACATTGAACGAGGTTGGACAAGCTGTCGGTGATAAATCAACAAAGTTCTCTACTCGTATTGGGGAGATAGCTAGGGAACATATTCCGATATATATCCCAACCTAGAAAGGTGTTTCAAATGATACAAAAATGTTAATTTGGAATAGCCTTAGTGTAAGTTGTTATTATTAATGTCAGGGTACGTCTTGTTCTTATTGCAATTACTTATTTAAGTTCTATTTAGTTTTAACATTACAGAACGAGTATGAGCTCTCGCTAGCAGCAAAGGATCAGGTCTTGATAGGTGCTAATATAGCCTGGAAAAATAAAAAATGTGAGTTGAGGAAAGTTTACGACAAGTATCCTACAGAGGATGCAATAAAAAATGTTCTTATTGCTATTTATTTATTGTTTGAATTGGTTTATGTTCTATGTATACGGAGTACATGTATTAGGTTTTTCCCTCCTATATTGGAGTGCGTAGATTTTTTCGTTTTAAGGTGTGTGTATAGCATTTGATTGGATTGGGACATGTCTCGATGAGCTTGAGGAAGATTGTCAGGATGTTAGGGTAAGCACTGCCCACCTTTTCTCTTTAAAATGTACACATGTCTCACTTGCCCGTCATACATATTATATTATACTCTTATTTTATATTTAACTTGATTTCCAGGATGCAACAAATAGATGTAATGAGATCTTATATTGCATAAGCGAACATAGTAGCAAGGGATACACAAGTGAAAGGAACCTACAGGCAGATCCAGAGATTTCAGAAAATGGATGGAAAAGATGCTTTTCAGAAAATGGATGGAAAGGTATGGACTTTGCACTAGACTGTCTTTGAGGATGCCTTGCTTTGCTTTTTTTCTTTCTCATGTTTTTGCCGACGGGCAAGCCTACATTATGCCTTGGAGAACCTAATCTACACTAGTATTCTCTAACTTTCTTTAATATGACTAATCAATCTACACTATTGCAAGCTCAACTTCAGAAATGCACAAGAGACTTAGCTATTGGACACATGTAGACAAGATCAACAACATAGAACATCTCAATGCAATGGATAAATCTCTCAGGAGCTCATTGAATCACATCCAAACACATAAGAAAAAATTCAATAAGCAACAACTTGTGTCACTAGAATCCAATAATCAGTTCCAGAATGGGATGCATTTACCTTGGTAATGGGTGGAGCGCAACATGGTCAGCCCATATCATGGATTCCTGACATTGACAGAGAACACATGATGCTGTCTGAGGACCCAAACTTACTAACTCAGAGGTTAGTAAATTTTAGTGCTCCAAACTCTCTGATGTTCTTCAAACTCAACGTGTTAATTAATTCATCTTCATGAATTTCTTAGACATAGTTTATGTGTGTTTTCTGTCAATTTTTTGAAGAAAAAGATGCATGTGAGCTTTCAATTTTCCAAGTGGTTCTAGCAAAACTTAAAATATCTACGTTAGATGTACAGAAGTATCTACAAGTAAAAGATGATATAGTGCGAGATCTACTCTACAAGTAAAATATGAAGGTTCGAAGTATCTACAAGTATCACTGTCCGTTGTGATGATATATATTTTTTTATGTTATTTTACTTTTCCATGTATTTATACTTAATTACAAATTCCAAAGTGTATCTGAATTTAAGGCCACTTTATTTTTACTATCTATTTACCTTATGCTGGTTTGTTGATATTCTACTAAATTCTAATTAGTTATAGTCCTATCTATGTTCGCAAAACAAAATAATTTCACTGGAGTTGTTGCAACTTGCAGGTACCTAGGTTACTACGTAAGCATAACTATGGTGAACGGTTCGATCAGTTGATGGATCGAGCAACAGGAATATTCAATACCCTACTAGCCAGAGCCTTGAAGACTCCACGTAATTATATTATTCCTAGGATTATTTGATCAGGTGGTTATAACTGAGAGATGTTAGGATATCCCATTTTTAAAGTTATTCCTAGGATTCATAAATCTTAGACTAAGTAATGCATCAATTCTTTCTGCAAGGTCATCTATCCAGAAGTCCATATAAGAGAGGCCCAGAGATATCTGAAAAAGATGAAGCTTGCACTGCTGTCACGGCCCAGCCCGGGACTGCCTCTACAGTGCCCGGAGTGCAGCGGAATAAAGGACCATGCGGCGTACACGGACGCGCGGTCGGCGTGTACCAGCCATCTTCACGGGCGCAGCGCGCCAGTGGCATACAACCCACAGATGCTAGAGCGACATCCGGATAATCCTGGATACTCGTGAGGGGTCATCGAATATGTATTCGGTATAGGCAACAACGCTGAAGGTTCCCTCAATAATCCCTACAGCATAATCTCTCGCGACGCGCGCGAGGTACGGAAAGCACACCTGTCCTGTAGCGGATCAGGGTCGGTTTCCACATAAGGGACTCATATCTCAAGGGGCGACGAGCCTGGACGATTTATATTGTCCATCTGTAAGGGGCGGTGCGTCTCGGATAGCCCGCGGGGCATAGCGACGCCATATGAAACCCTTTATTGAAAACCGGCCCGCATTGCGAGGCAATGTCCCCTGGCCTTCCCTAGGCCTAGGAGAACTCATAACTATCCCTTGTAGATAGTCCATGAGCCGGGGTCCTTGATGACCAGGCATTAAAGCTCTTTTAGTCATGGGGAGGATCGGACCAAGGTTCCTCCTTAATATAGCTACTAAGTGAATAGTCAATTTCCAAAAGGAAACGTTAAAACATGAGACGAAGCGTACTGGACATTTTCGCCCCCTTAACTGAATCCGATTGCGACGAAACTTGGCGTGCTGCTATATTAGGATATAGAGAATAAATACATTTGGACAGAACTCAAAACGCTCGGGTGGATTTGGCCGGCGTTCAGTAGGTCGTCACACCCTCCCGCACTTAAAATAATCCCGACGTCCTCGTCGAGGACCATCTTCAATACGGCTCTGCAAGGATCCAATCTTCTGCATCTTTAAGAAGCCAACAACTCTCCCGCACTTAGTTCAGAGTACTATATCTTCTTCTGTACTAGCGGATACTGAGCCCAACTGCTAGTCTCGATGCTGACAACTGTGTCTTCAGAACTGAACCTTAACTTCGCCCATTCCAGCTGAAGTGCGTAGTGACCGAACCTTCATACGACTGGAGTCTGTCTTCTCCTCTGGGTATTGTCTCTTGGTCTCAAACCTTCTAAAAAATGTATGGGCGGTGCACTCTAGCATCGCGCTCTCTAAAATGCGCTGCATCCGGCTGCAAAGCGCCTTCTCCCCTGACACAATGTGGAATGTCGGACTTCTCGACAAACCAAGGGCGTCTCCTCCGGATAGCCCGACGAGGATATCTCCAATCCTGTCCAAAAGTGCGCTCACTTCCGATTCGTACCATGCCTTCGCTGCTCGAGAGTTCAATCTTCTGTGAATCTCGGCTTCAAACTTCACTCTTCATCTGCGAGTGGTAAGGAGCAAGTCTTCTATAACCAATGGGTAAACTCTCCCCAACTGCACGGAACATCTGCCGCACACTGAACTTGCCTGACTGCCCTTCAATCATCTCTGCAAAGGTTTTCAAACCATGTCCGCCCTTCTTGCGGAACATCGGGGATACAACATCAAGATGCGGCACTCTAGCCTTACCAGTATAGAACTGAACTGGTACTCATTTTTCACTTGGGCGAGGGAGGGTAGCTCCTAGAAGGTAGCATACACTCAACAAGGCGCGGGTACTCTGTTCCCTACCGCCAACAAAACCATCGAGGCAGCCTATCTAGGCGCGGGTACTCTGTTCCCTACCGCGAGCTAACCATCGAGGTCCGCCATAAAGGCGTCCTTTGTGAACTTCTAAAACCCATGAGACATCTATCTGTGGAAGCCGCGTTTCTGCTCTAACACTTCGTTGTAGGCCATCATCTAACCCATGTAACGCTAGATGGCATCTGCGCCTATCTTGGCTGCAGGAAGGGTGATCGCTACTCCGGCGTCCCCAAAGGTCACTCCACTTCGGAGGACTCTAATCTGCCTCACTCTCTAAGGAGGACTTCTCAATGCCTCTTCTCTGACGAGGACTTCTCAATGCCTCTTCTCTAACGAGGACTTAACACCGGCATCTGTACTTGCCAAACTCTAGTGGTAATGGCCCATGTTGGAACCTGGATACATCTACGTCACAACTTACAGCTCTTCCCACACTCTATAAGCTCGACGTCCGCGTCGAGAACAAAGCTGTGACATATAACTGACTGACTGCTGAAGCGTTTCTCCATCTCTACATCCCTAGTCTAACCTGAGTACTTGGGGAACTTGGGAACAAGATATTGTCACTGTACCTATCCCCCTGAGCTCGTTGGCTTGCCATGTCCAACTGCTATCAAACTCGCGGGGACCAAACTTCATACTGTCGCAATCATCTTTAAACTAAAGCGTAGCCATTATCTGTCTCTTGAACTAGCTTCAACAAACGCAGCCAACTCTAACCGGTCACGGTGATCTGGTCTTCTAAAGATACTCCATCGATACAAACAAAGAACGTGGCGCGGGTACTCTATCCCTACCGCCAACCACCAAGTGATAAGGAATTGGGAGACTAACATCCAATTCTGCTCAGGATCCTTCATCCTAGAGCAACTTTCCATCTGAGATCATGTCTGAGATAACCCGCATAACTGACTGAAGCTCAGCTCTGTTCTGCGACGACCACGTAACTTACTAACCTTCGGCAACGTGAGTCTTTATCCATCTGTGAGCTTAAAATGACCCAGAACCATCACGTAGAACAACATGGATCAACTCGGCTAGAGCACTCGAACGCCGACAAACCTGAAACTCACTACGGAGCCAGAGAACAAACATCACTCAGCATCTTGCCTTCTTGGAGTGATCAAAGCAGGGTCCCAAGTAACGGGGGACCAACTGCAGACCAGCGACAACCCATCTTGGAGGTCGCAGTTCATGTCGCGTCACAACGAATCACTCTTCCCTCGACGTCTACCTGACGATATCACTATGTGCAAACTCGGGACCCAAACCATGTCTTCATCACTAACTTCATGCCGCTTCATCTTCGGCTCATGACATTCACCTCCGGAACGTCTCAATGTCCAACTCAGGATAATACAACGAGTATCTCTCTGGATTCTTCAATCATCTGTAGACAGCAAGGAATTCCAACAAAACCAAGCTTCGCGGCTTCTACACGAAGTACTCGGTAACTGACACTGACCATATCGATCTCTGCGGAGGGGCATCGTCCTTGATCACAGCTATTACTAAACTTCGTAGCGCGGATACGGACCGAATGCAATAACAACCTGCTAGATCGCTCTATTACTATTCTTCATAGAGGATCAGAGACACTGACCAGCCTTCTAGAGACAACCAACGATATAGATCATCGCGTCCAACTCAAATCTCAATCCTTCTTCTTAGCGTCATTGTCCAAAGCACACTTTACTTGAACAATCTCGCGCTCGAATATGGAGCCTTTCTCTTACATCCAATATTAACTGACATGTAGGCAACACTCTCTACAAGCGTTCACAACGGTGCTTGGATCATCTCTAAGGAGCAACTACGGCTCTGGAGAGAACAACTGCCAAATGGGTATCCCATACTACCAACTCGGGAATCATTACTCTGTTTACTCTGACGGACGTAGGCACAAACCATCTAAGCTCTGACAAGCAAACGCCCAGCAAGCCTTGCTCGGATAAGCCTAGACCAAACTAGTCTAGCTCTGGCAGACGTAGGCACAATCCATCTACGCTCTACCAACTCAAGAGCTAAGCTTTAACAAGTTATTCTCGCGCTGATACCATCTGTCGTAGCCCAGCCCGGGATTGCCTCTACAGTGCAGCGGAATAAGGGACCGTGCGGCGTACACGGACGCGCGGTCGGCGTGTACCAGCCATCTTCACGGGCGCGGCGCGCCATTGGCATACAACCCACGGATGCTAGGGCGACATCCGGATAATCCTGGATACTCGTGAGGGGTCATCGAAAATGTATTTGGTATAGGCAGCAACGCTGAAGGTTCCCTCAATAATCCCTACAGCGTAATCGTTCGCGACGTGCGCGAGGTACGGAAAGTACGCCTGTTCTGTAGCGGATCAAGGTAGCTCAATATGCCGGTTTCCACATAAGGGACTCATATCTCAAGGGGCGACGAGCCTGAACAATTTATATTGTCCATCTGTAAGAGGCGGTATGTCTCGGATAGCCCGCGGGGAATAGCGGCGCCATATGAAGCCCTTTATTGAAAACCGGCCCGCATTGCGAGGTAAATATCCCCTAGCCTTCCCTAGGCCTAGGAGAACTCATAACTATCCCTTGTAGATACTCCATGAGTCGGGGTCCTTGATGACCAAACATTAAAGCTCTTTTAGTCATGGGGAGGATCGGACCAAGGTTCCTCCTTAATATAGCTACTAAGTGAATAGTCAATTTCCAAAAGGAAACGTTAAAACATGAGACGAAGCGTACTAGACCTTTTCGCCCCCTTAACTGAATCCGATTGCGACGAAACTTGGTGTGCTGCTATATTAGGATATAGAGAACAAATACATTCAGACATAACTCAAAACGCTCGGGTGAATTTGGCCGGCGTTCGGTAGGTCGTCACAACTGCAAACTGCATCTAACTCAGACTCGAAGATAACTGTTTCGCCTTATTCTCATGAAAGTTCCATACATAAAATGCCTAACTCTTTTCCTCCAAACCAAGATGCCTTATCAGGTATTGTTAACTTATACTGAAATTAAATTCAGCATTATGTTACTCACTGCTGGTTCTTTCATGTCATATCTTGTGAATGTTCTAATGCTAGTGTGCCCTCTCTGCATAACAGATACTCCTGGATATTGCCAGAATCGTCCTTCTCTTCATCAACCAGCTGGTTCTTACCCTAGTTCCCAACAAGTAAGCTAAAGCTTGTTCATTTTCAGTAGGATCTATTTTCTTATCTCTTGTTTTAGCGATGATTTATTGATTGGAGGCCACTGGCCGGAGGTCAAAGCAAAATCACGCAACAAAAAACTACCTATTCGGGATATTCATCATGCGACTTGAATAGTTCTAAAAGAACTACCCTCTATGCAAACCTCCTTCAAGATAACATAGACCCTTCGATAGCCTAGATAAGAAGGAATGTTCCTTGATGCTGAATAGTCTGTGGTTCGTCTACTTCCATATGCCCATAAGTAAAAGGATCGTGCCTTTGTCCTATAATATATTAATATATAAAGGGTGGTAACTGCAAGACGTTCAGATACTTGATCCCTTTAGAAAAAGCTTTGCTTTTCACTTTGCCTATTGGACACATATACATGTGAATTTTGTGTCAGAGAAGGCCAGTTAAGCATCATACTTTGCCTATGAGAAGACAGGGGAAGCTGCAAATATGGAGAAGGTACAAAACAGAAGGCATACGATGCATACACCTCTGCCAAGGATACTATGAGTGGTAAGGCAGAGACCAATTACGAGGCACCAAAGGTAACAATTGTATTGTATTTTGGAATGTCCATACTATCGTGAAGCAAGCGAAAGGTGGAAGGCAGTTTAAAGAGTAGTTGTTAAAGATTGCTTTAAGTTCTATTTGGAGGAACTATATACAAAATTTTGAATGAATATATTGTATGTACTTCATCATTTTTATAATAAAATGGAATTCATGTTCTTTCCTAAGGTGCTTTATTTTTATGTTATTCATGCAATTGTCGCAAATTAAGGACAGTCAATGCGACAGATTAATTTTAGTTGTTTCATAAATAGACTTTCCAGGAGAATTAGTCGCAAATAAACAACAAAATTTCTAACCAACCAAAACCGTCGTAAATGCTATTTTGGGAGACTACATTTGAGCGAGCTTGCGACAGTTTTGAACTGACGCAAATTATCGATGGGGAGAGACCGTCACAAAATTTATGTTTTACCATGGGACTTTTTCGTCAAAATATATAAACGATGGCTTGTTAGCGACGGGAATCGCGACGGTCTAAAACCGTCACAAATGAGTGTTAACGACGGTTTTGGCCCGTCATAAAATTGAGTTATTCGTATAGTGTCCAAAGCAGGTCAGAGCGCAGATACGGCCTAGGTTGGGACAGAGGATCTTGACTTCATCGGCCCTCGGGTGGGAAAAGGCAAAATAAAGTTCCGGTACTACAAGAAAAAGTACATATAATTGTGTTGGAAAAACGCTATCAAAAACTACGACAGCGTTTTTTGTCCTACTTTATTCTCCCATGTTATCCTTTTACAATAACATTTTTTTGAACGCCATTAAATAATAATATTTGAGAAACGTCATCAATTTAATTTAGATGGCATTTAGAGAACGCCACAGTTGACTTTCTATAACAAGGCTATAATGCTATCTATTGCATTTTTCATTGCATTTGTCTAGTGCTATCTATTATCTTTTTCATAGCGTTTATGTAATGCTATCTATTGTCTTTTTCATAGCGTTTATCTAATACTATCTATTGTCTTTTCCATAGCATTTGCGTAATGCTATCTATTGTCTTTTCCATAGTGTTTGTGTAGTGCTATCTATTGTCTTTTCCATGGCGTTTGTCTAATGCTATCTATTATTTTTTTCATAGCATTTTCTAGTGCTATCTATCATCTTTTCCATAGCGTTTTTCTAATGCTATCTATTATCTGTACCATAGCGTTTTTCTAATACTATCTATCATCTTTTCCATGACATTTTTCTAATGTTATCTATTATCTGTACTATAGCGCTTTTTTAATACTATTTATCATCTGTACCATAGCATCTTCAAATGCTAAATTTACTCAACAAACTAGTAGTAGAAAACAATTATAATGTTAATAAATGCTATCATTAACACTTTCTAAATTACAAAAAATGAAATTAACATTTTATCAAATAAATAAAAGTCATAGCTTTATTACAAAATGAACTCTGATACAATAAAAGTTGATCTTATAATCATCATATTCGGGTTTTCATCAAAAAAGAAGAAAAATAAAAGCAAATCTCTTCTTATCTATGTTCAATGGACAAAACACTGTAAGAAGTTATTTTCAACTGCGACTTCATCATAAACGGCATAAATGAAACGAAAAAGGGTATAAGTAAATTAAATTATAAATACTAAAATAATCATACGATATCTAATCCGAAAATGAACACCAATAAAGAATCTTTCTTTAAATTTTCATATATAAAGATCAGTTATAGGTCTACTAATGTATAAGAATTGGATTATATAAGGATGTAGTGACGGAGAATAAATAGTTAAGTTATAAGGGTTTATTATACCTGAATTAATCATCCTTCATAACCACTTATTTCTTAGGTCATGAAATAAAACTCTTTAAAACACCACCAATTGTATTTACACCATCAGTCGCCCTCCATAATGGGAATGAAGGATTTACGGCATTCGTAACAACAACTTATTGTGAAAGGCTAAGGACAATTATCAAGAATCGTGTATGACATCAAACATACAATTCAAACAAGGAAGGGGTGGGGAGAAATGCAAGCATGGTTACTCTCTTCTAACTTCTAAGAAATATGCAATGATATCTAAGGACCTGTTTGGGTAGATTGTAGCTAATTACACATACATTCTCGTACTGCCTTTTACGGAAGCATTTAAATTTTTTTTGCTTCTTGGCAATAATAGAAGAAATAACTTTTCAATAGGGAAATCTTTCTTATTGCGCTTACTAATAGTTCAGAAACCCTTTTTTTTTAAGAATAGAAACCTTATTTTCTTATATAGAAGTCTTCTGTATAGTTTCATTTCCATTGACATCCAAAGTTAATCTAGAAAATAATATATGAAACAAAAAAAAGGTTTAATTAGGTATATCAAATTTTATATTTTAGAAAGAAAAATAAAACAACATTAGTTGCTTATTTTAGCGTTTTTTCAGCTGAACCGGTTTAAATAGCACTAACTTTAATTTTGCAAAAGCTCAATACTTTTATAAAGTGGTCAATTGCATATAGAAAACCATGTCGAATAATTCCATCACATGCTTCGCTCATATACAACAATATAAACACTGGTACCTATTTTCTCTTCTTCAACTCAGCTTCCTTAGCTTAGAGTTCCTTCTCCTTCTTTTTTAGATCCTGCAAATTTGTAATAAATTATCATTATGAAAAATCAAGTTTACAATTAACAGAAACGTGAGGGTCCCAAAAATACAGACTGATCTTTTATTGATTCACAAAATCTGCAATTACCTTTGCTAAATCAAGAGGAATATCAATTGTTGCACCACTATCATAGTTGAAGCCAGCAGGTCCAGGAGGAAGAGGTGAAAGCCTTGAGTTGGTGGCAGGAGGAACGCTTCCAGGATTCTACAAATCTCACCAAGACAACAATAAGTTAGAGCGTAAGTTAACAGAGGCAGGTCCCTAATGCAAACGAACCATGCAGAGTATAGAAAGAAAGCTATAGCTATGAAACAAGCATAAGCATAGCTTCAAAGTATTAGACTAGCACAGGACCACAAAGACAAAATATTCTTTGAAGAATAAAAGATAATTACAATTTTATAGTAATTTTACAAGGACAAAATAGAGATACCAAAGCTGAATATGTTTACACTATTCCCATGGAATAGAAATAATGTTCAAGAAGAATTTGGCATGATGATGACATATTCGTAAGAGCTGTAACATAAGTTTTCTTTCAATGATGAAGCTTAGACCACAACTCATACAAAAATGGAATGCCATAGGATTGTGAAAATTGGAAACTAAAGGCAATTTTTATGCAAGGTGTTTACGTATGACTTTTGGCATCGCAGATTATGAATTATAAACTTCCTATTAGATGTTATTACATCGTGACTATCTGTCGATTATGGAGGGAGCATCTCACTAGTTTTCATTTGGTTTCACAAACAGTAATGTGGATAAATAACCAAGTATTGTTAATAATACACCTATCTGAAGCTGAAGAAAACGTAAAATTAATACAAGAACTCGAACCTTGCTTATAATCGTTGTAGATAATTGATGCTCATCACCTATGAGAACAGCATGTTGGATTTCAAGGAGTTGTAGAGGGATTAGGGTTTCACATTCTTTAAGCTGGGCCGCTTCATCAATGACCAACAACCCAAATGGAATCATTCCTTTTGAATGTAGCTTAGCAGAGCTGGAAATAATGCAGAAAAGAAGGCATGCATATTGCACAGTCAATGGATTCTCGCTGGATGGTTTACAGTCTACTCAGCCTTCTTTTTTTTACTTTTGGTGTTCAGTTAATTGATGCCCACCTATCAATGAAGAAAATGCAAATATTGACTACATGTTGCAAAGACGGGCACCATTTTGAAACTTTATAGGAATGATTTCAAGCAGTCATGGAGTATTTTGTAATAATTTAGCCATAATAGAGCTGAAAACTCAACGAAGTATTAACCAACACATATATCTCCAAGTACTTGATTATAGTATGTAGGCATCCATGTAAGAAGGATAAATGTTTCCCAATTATAGCAGAAGTGAGAGACTATCTGTGACGACCTACCGAACGCCGGCCAAATCCACCCGAGCGTTTTGAGTTCTGTCCGAATGTATTCGTTCTCTATATCCTAATATAGCAGCACGCCAAGTTTCGTCGCAATCGGATTCAGTTAAGGGGGCGAAAAGGTCCAGTACGCTTCGTCTCATGTTTTAACGTTTCCTTTTGGAAGTTGACTATTTACTTAGTAGCTATATTAAGGAGGAACCTTGGTCCGATCCTCCCCATGACTAAAAGAGCTTTAATATTTGGTCATCAAGGACCCCGGCTCATGGACTATCTACAAGGGATAGTTATGAATTCTCCTAGGCCTAGGGAAGGCCAGGGGACATTGCCTCGCAATGCAGGCCGGTTTTCAATAAAGGGATTCATATGGCGCCGCTATGCCCCGCGGGCTATCCGAGACGCACCGCCCCTTACAGATGGACAATATAAATAGTCCAGGCTCGCCGCCCCTTGAGATATGAGTCCCTTATGTGGAAATCGGCATATTGAGCTACCCTGATCCGCTACAGGACAGGTGTGCTTTCCGTACCTCGCGCGCGTCGCGAGAGATTATGTTGTAGGGATTATTGAGGGAACCTTCAGCGTTGTTGCCTATACCGAATACATATTCGATGACCCCTCACGAGTATCCAGGATTATCCGGATGTCGCTCTAGCATCCGTGGGTTGTATGCCACTGGCGCGCCGCGTCCGTGTACGCCGCACGGTCCCTTATTCTGCTGCACTCTGGGTACTATAGGGGCGGTCCCGGTTAGGGCCGCGTCAGTTGGTATCAGAGCGAGAATAGCTTGATGAAGTTTAGCTCTTGAGTTGGTAGAGCGTAGATGGATTGTGCCTACGTCTGCCAGAGCTAGACTAGTTAGGTCTAGGCTTATCCGAGCAAGGCTTGCTGGGCATTTGCTTGTCAGAGCGTAGATGGGTAGTGCCTGCGTCCGTCAGAGTAAACAGAGTAATGATTCCCGAGTTGGTAGTATGGGATACCCATTTGGCAGTTGTTCTCTCCAGAGCCGTAGTTGCTCCCTAGAGATGTTTCAAGCACCGTTGTGAACGCTTGTAGAGTGAGTTGCCTACATGTCAGCTGATATTGGACGCAAGAGAAAGGCTCCATATCCGAGCGCGAGATTGCTCAAGTTAAATGTGCTTTGGACAATGACGCTAAGATGAAGGATTGAGATTTGAGTTAGACGCGATGATCTATATCGTTGGTTGTCTCTCGAAGTCTGGTCAGTGTCGCAGATGCTTTATGAAAGATAGTAATAGAGCGATCTAGCAGGTTGTTATCGCATTCAGTCCGTATCCGCGCTGCAAAGTTTAGTAACAGTGGTGAGTAAGGACGATGCCCCTCAGCAGAGATCGATATGGTCAGTGTCAGTTACCGAGTACTTTCGTGTGGAAGCCGCAAAGCTTGGTTTGGTTGGAATTCCTTAGTGTCTACAAAAGATTGAAGAATCCTGAGAGATACTCGTTGTATTGCTCTGAGTTGGACATCGAGACGTTCCGGAGGTGAATTTCATGAGCCGAAGATGAAGCGGCTTGAAGTTAGAGATGAAGACAGGGTTTGGGTCCTGAGTTTGCACACAGTGATATCGTCAGGTAGATGTCGAGGGCAGAGTGATTCGTTGTGACGCGACATTAACTGCGACCTCCAAGATAGGTTGTCACTGGTCTTCAGTTGGTCCCCCGTTACTTGGGACCCTGCTTTGATCACTCCAAGAAGGAAAGTTGCCGAGTGATGTTTGTTCTCTGTCTCCGAAGTGAGTTTCAGGTTTGTCGGCGTTCGAGTGCTCTGGCCGAGTTGATCCATGTTGATCCACATGATGGTTCTGGGTCATTTTAAGCTCACAGATGGATAAAGACTCACGTTTCTGAAGGCTAGTAAGTTACGTGGTCGTCGCAGAACAAAGTTGAGCTTGAGTCAGTTGTGCGGGTTACCTCAGACATGATCTCAGATGGGAGATTTCTCTAGGATGAAAGATCCTGAGCAGAATTGGATGTCAGTGTCCCAATTCCTTATCACTTGGTGGTTGGCGGTAGGGATAGAGTACCCGCGCCTCGTTCTTTGTTTGTATCGATGGAGTGTCTTTAGAAGACCACATCTCAGTGACTGGTTAGAGTTGGCTGCGTTTGTTGAAGCTAGTTCAAGAGACAGAGAATGGCTACGCTTCAGTTTGAAGATGACTGCGACAATATGAAGGTTGGTCTCCGCGAGTTTGATAGCAGTCGGACATGGCAAGCCAACGAGCTCAGGGCGACAAGTTCAATGACAGTATCTTGTTCCCAAGTTCCCCAAGTACTCAAGTTGGAGTAGGGATATAGAGATGGAGAAACGCTTTAGCAGTCAGTCAGTTATATGTCACAGTTTTGTTCTCGACGCGGACGTCAAGCTTATCGAGTGGGGGAAGAGCTGTAAGTTGTAACGTAGATGTACGCAGGTTCCAGCATGGGTCATTACCACCAGAGTTTGGCAAGTACAGATGCCAGTGTTAAGTCCTCGTTAGAGAAGAGGCATTGAGAAGTCCTTGTCAGAGAAGAGGCATTGAGAAGTCCTCCTTAGAGAGTGAGGCAGATTAGAGTCCTCCTAAGTGGAGAGACCTTTGGGGACACCGGAGTAGCGATCACCCTTCCTGCAGCCAAGTTAGCTGCAGATGCCATCTAGCGTTACATGGGTTAGATGATGGCCTACTACGAAGTGGTAGAGCAGAAACGCGGCTGTACAGATAGATGTCTCATGGGTTATAGAAGTTCACACAGGACGCCTTTATGGCGGACCTCGATGGTTAGCTGGCGGTAGGGAACAGAGTACCTGCGCCTAGATAAGCTGCCTCGATGGTTTTGTTGGCGGTAGGGAACAGAGTACCCGCTCCTTGTTGAGAATATGCTACCTTCTATGAACTACCCTCCCTCGCCCAAGGGAACATTGAGTACCAGTTCAGTTTTATACTGGTAAGGCTAGAGTGCCGCATCTTGATGTTGTATCCCCGATGGTCAGTAAGAAGGGCGGCCCTAGTTGAAGACCTTTGCAGAGATGATTGAAGGGCAGTCAGGCTGTTTCAGTGTGCGGCAGATGTTCCGTGCTGTTAGGGAGAGTTACCCCTTGGTTTTAAAAGACTTGCTCCTTACCACTCGCAGATGATGAGTGAAGTTTGAAGCTGAGATTTACAAAAGATTAAACTTTCGAGCAGCGAAGGCATGGTGCGACTCGGAAGTGAGCGTACTTTTGGGACGGGATTAGAGAGATCCTCGTCGGGCTGTCCAGAGGAGACGCCCTTGGTTTGTCGGGAAGTACGACATTCCACAATCTGTCAGGGGAGAAGGCGCTTTGCAGCAGGATGCAGTGCATTTCAGAAGGCGCGATGCTAGAGTGCACCGCCCATATATTTTTCAGAAGGTTTGAGACCAAGAGACAATACCCAGAGAAGAAGGCAGACTCCAGTCTTATGATGGTTCGGTCACTACGCACTTCAGTTGGAATGGGCGAAGTTAAGGTTCAGTTCTAAAGACACAGTTGTCAGCATCGAGACTAGCATTTGGGCTCAGTATCCGCTAGTACAGAAGAAGATATAGTACTCTGAACTAAGTGCGGGAGAGTTGTTGGTTTCTTGAAGATGCAGAAGATTGAATCCTTGCTGAGCCGTGTTGAAGAAGGTCCTCGACGAGGACGTCGAGATTATTTTAAGTGCGGGAGGGTGTGACGACCTACCGAACGCCGGCCAAATCCACCAGAGCGTTTTGAGTTCTGTCCGAATGTATTTGTTCTCTATATCTTAATATAGCTCCACGCCAAGTTTTGTCGCAATCGGATTCAGTTTGGGGGGGTGAAAAGGTCTAGTACGCTTCGTCTCATGTTTTAACGTTTCCTTTTGGAAATTGACTATTCACTTAGTAGCTATATTAAGGAGGAACCTTGGTCCGATCCTCCCCATGACTAAAGGAGCTTTAATGCTTGGTCATCAAGGACCCCGGCTCATGGACTATCTACAAGGGATAGTTATGAGTTCTCCTAGGCCTAGGGAAGGCCAGGGGAGATTGCCTCGCAATGCGGGCCAGTTTTCAATAAAGGGCTTCATATGGCGCCGCTATTCCCCGCGGGCTTTCCGTGACGCACCGCCCCTTACAGATGGACAATATAAATCGTCCAGGCTCGTCGCCCCTTGTGATATGAGTCCCTTATGTAGAAACTGACATATTGAGCTACCCTGATCCGCTACAGGAGAGGTGTGCTTTCCGTACCTCGCGCGCGTCGCGAGAGATTATGTTGTAGGGATTATTGAGGGAACCTTCAGCGTTGTTGCCTATACTTAATACATATTCGATGACCCCTCACGAGTATCCAGGATTATCCAGATGTCGCTCTAGCATCCGTGGGTTGTATGCCACTGGCGCGCCGCGCCCGTGTAGATGGCTGGTACACGCCGACCGCGCGTCTGTGTACGCCGCACGGTCCCTTATTCCGCTGCACTCCGGGCACTGTAGAGGCGGTCCTAGGCTGGGCCGTGACAACCACATTGCAGCCCTAGGGTAAAGGAGGAAAAGGAAGCAAATGTAAATTAACGTGCAATGACAATATCGTTATTAGAAACTGCAGGTTTACATGTAATGAATGTTAATACTGTATATGATATTTGTTTGTTAAGTAATTCACAATAAAGACAGTATGAAAGAATGTGTACCTTCAACATAGTATATTCGGAACTATGTGCAAAAATAGGACATAAGAAAACATTAGTTCTCTTTGCATATCTTGAAATAATAAGTTTTTTTAGTATAACTTTTATATATGAAACGACTCAAAGTAAAGGTGAGTAAGTAATTTCATTTTCCAGTATTAATTTTTCCTATTCCTAATACGAAGTATGCATGAGTTGTAACCTAAGGAGTCAAGCACTATAAGTAGGGGTTAGGTCATCTCAACAGAGCTTCTATCTTAGTAACTCGCACTTATAGTTATCATATGGCTTAAAAGCCTCTTATGAGATAATTGTAGCTTTTCTTCATCTTTTTGATAAGTAAAGCTTTTTAAGTATTAGCTTCATTAAGATGAAGAAGAATATATAGAGATCTTTAAATTTACTCTCAAATGCTAAATCTATATACCAACATTGACACGGACCAACTTAAACTCAAGCTTGGCACGTGCGGCACTCGAGACACCTATCCCAAGTAAGCCTAATTACTCATCTCTATCAATTGTTTAGCAAGACAACATCGCAAAGCATCACATAATCTCAACGCATCACAAACACTGTACAAAGGGTCTTTGAAGGCATCATTTCATTCATATATCAACAACTATTACAAAGCACAATTACAAGCTTAAATTCCTTCTTGGATGTAGTGGATACTAGTCATCTACATATATAAGAAATAGGAAAACAACTAAGTTCTGAAAGGAAACATCAAAAGTGGAGACGAAGCGTACTCCCCCATTTTCCTAAGCTAACCTTTACAGAAATAAATGAAAATTTGTACAAAGCTTTCTTACAACCTAAGGATACTATTTACAAAGCCTGGGCATCACACTCTCTCCCACTCAGGTTGGAGACACCCTCGTCGACTTTTTCTTCTGCTTTCACATCTGCTTGTTCTCTTTCCTCTCTTGCTTGGACTCAGTCTTCCTCAGTCGGACCAGAAGGGGATAAGAATCTTGGTGCTCCCAGCTGGCTTCAGTATCTGGCAGATCCTTCCACTTCACAAGGTACTCATAAACTTCCTCTTTGGTGTCCGGGTCAACATGGGTAACTCTGTGAGCAAGAACACTCTCTGGAACTTCGCTAGAGCTGACTGGCTTGAGCAGAACATGAGGCCTGACGGTACTTCTGCTTGGATCTTCCTTGTCTTGGTGGTAAGGCTTTAGAGTACTGGCATAAAATACTTGATGGATGAAGCGAAGGTGGGAAGGTAATTGAAGCTTGTAAGAAACCTTCCCAACTTTACCAATGATTGGCATCGAACCAATGTACTTGGATACTAGCCCTTGGTGTATTCAACTACCTCGCTGCTTGAGATGGGATCTCTTGATCAGAACAAGGTTCTCAACTTGAAAAGAATCTTGTCGTCTCTTCTGGTCGGCCCATTTCTTCATTTTGGCTGACGCTTTCTCTAGAGAGGCCCGGGCAATATCTATATTTCTATGCCATTCTTTTACAAACTGGTAGGCTCTCGGAACACTTCCTTTGTAATCGGAGGCCACTGTGTGCGGCGTGAGGGGCTGCTATCCTAACAATATCTCGGAACTACTCTTGTTTGTGGAGGAACTTTTCTGCAGATTAAAGCAAAACTGTGCTACATCCAAAAGTTCGGCCCAGTCCTTCTTGTTCACCCTGACAAAGTGCCAGAGGTACTCTTCTAACATTGTATTGAAGCGTTTTGTCTGACCATCTGATTGCGGATGGTTACTTGTTGAGAAGTTGAGAGTCGATCCCAGCAATCTAAATACTTCCCTCCGAAACTTCTCAGTAAATCTCGGATCTCTATCGCTGACAATGTCCTTTGGCACGCCCCAATACTTTATAACATGCTTCACAAAAAGACGCGTTGTTTTCTCTGCCGTACAAACAATTGGAGTTTGAATGAATGTTGCATACTTAGAGAACCGGTCGATGATCACGAGTATGGAACCATACCCTTTCGTCTTGGGTAACCCAGAGAAAAAGTCCATAGAGACGCTTTCCCAAGGTCGTGTCGGCATGGGAAGTGGTTCCAGAAATCCAGGTGGAAAATCCCCATCAACTTTGTCTTGCTGGCAGATGTGACAAGTCCACGTATAATCCATCACTTCATTCTAATCATTTGGCCAATAGTACCCCCTGTGTAGCAAGGATAGTATTCTCCGCCAGCCCGGATGGCCTGCCCAAAGAGTATCATGGCACTCCTTGATCAGCTCCCGCCTTATTCCTGCGAACCGAGGAACATAAAGTCGTTGTCCCTTCGTGTATAAAAGACCATCTTCCACCCAGAACCGTCTTGTCTTCCCCTGTTTCATCAAGTTAATCATGGCCTGGGTTTGAGGATCCACCGCTAACCCTTCGCGGATCCTATCATGGAGGGCGCAGGAAACATAAGAGTGAGACTATTCGGCAGCTGTAGCAATGGCCGCAAGTTCAACATTCCAGCTTAATACATCGGCACATTGTTCATCCTCTCTGGCTTGTGCTCGCGATCTAAATCAAACTCGGCTAGAAACTCTTGCCAAAGAGCCTGCTTTGAGGTCAACTTCTTCTGTGAAAGGAAATGGTTTGCCGCAGTATTATCGGTCTTCACCAGAACCTTCATTCCCAACAGATAGTGTCGCCATACTCGTAGGCAATGCACAATAGAAAGGAGTTCCTTCTGCTGGGCTGAATACCTCCTCACTGTATCACTCCGCTTCCGGCTTTCGTATGCTACCGGATGTCCCTCTTGCAACAATACTCCACCGATAGCAAAATCAGACGCATCAGTATGTACCTCAAACGGCTTGGTAATATCTGCAAAGGCTAAGACCAGATTGCTAATCACCGCATGCTTCAGATTGTAAAATACTGCTTGACACTTCACGGACCAAGACCAAGAGAAGTCTTTCTTGAGAAGATCTGTAAGGGGTGCCGCGCATTTCGAATACCCTTCAATGAATTTGCGGTAGTAGTTCACGAGGCCAAGAAAGGAACGCACATCTGTAACCTCCGTAGGAGCTCTCCACTCTTCAATAGCGCGGACCTTTTCCATATCCATACGGATCTGTCCTCCGCCAATAACATGTCCAAGAAACATAACTTGTTCTTGCGTGAACGTGCATTTCTCCAACTTGACATATAACTGGCTCAGCCGCAAGACTTGGAATACAAGGCGAAGATGTTCAAGATGCTCTTCCATAGTGCGGCTGAATATGACAATATCATCTAGGTACACCACCACAAACTTGTCGATATATTTCCGGAAGAGCTCATTCATAAGAGTACAGAAAGTTACAGAAGCATTGGTCAGGCCGAATGGCATGACAAGAAATTCATATGCCCCATACCGAGTAGAACAAGTCGTCTTTGGTTCATCTCCGACAACGATCCTGACCTGATAGTAACTCAATCTCAAATCAAGTTTAGAGAAGTACTTCGCAGACGTAAGCTGGTCAAATAAGTCGGCAATGAGCGGTATTGGATACTTGTTCTTCACCGTTACTTCTTTCAGGGCTCAATAGTCGACACATAATCGCAAGCTTCCATCTTGTTTCTTCTGAAATAAGACCGGGGCACCGTATGGTGCTTTTGGGGGGAGAATAAAGCGCGATTCCAGTAGTCTATCAAGCTATTTCTGAAGCTCTGCTAGTTCAGGCAGACTCATTCTATATGGCCCTTTCGCAGGAGGCTTGGTTCCAGGGACTAACTCAATCTAATGATCAATAGGCCTTCGTGGAGGTAACACCTTTGGTAATTCTTTCGGCATCACATCCTTGAATTCTATAAGTACCCGGGAGACATCCGTCGGCAGGGCATCATGATTCTGATCATCCGGCTTCAAACGTAAGGTTGCAAGGTAAGTCAACTCCCCTCGCCTCAATCCCTTCTCCAACTGAAGGGCTGATAATATTCTGCCCTCATCTATCTGTGTGGACATCTGTATAATTGAGGGATTATCACCAAAAATCCCTAAGGAGTTGACGAACGGCATCGGCACTGCCTTATGGTAGCGGAGAAAGTCCATTCTCAAGATAATCTTAAAATTATCCAATGTCACAGCGAGAAGGATAACCTTTCCACTCCACTATCCCATCTTAACTGGAACCAACTTTGCAACACCATGTATCCGGCATTGTGGCGGAGGTGGGTCGTCGGGGTCCTCCGGTAGATTGTTTGATCCGGCTGAGTTCCCCAGAGAAGAATAGTCCGATGTTCTCCTGGCCACATTTCTTGGTATATTCACCGCATGGTTCAACCCATCATCCCTTAGGTTGGCCTATTGTGGTTCCCGCTCCAAAATCTTATACGCTTCATGGTGTTTGAAGTCATTGCCGCCATTCAAGCATTTATAGATTTTGTGTGCATCGTTTTCCTATAATTTGCAAAATTACCCAATACAAATAAATAACGTGTATATCCGCGATAAATAATTGAAATTGAGTTAAAAGGAAACTATAGCGTATCCGATCTTCTTCAATTTTTCTGTTGCTATTCCTAAATCGTTCTTGAGCAGCTATTTCCTTGTACGCCACACAGTGTGCATTAAGGGAATACCACTGAGATTTGGTCGACCCACATGATCGCCGTGTGGGGCACTCGGGGTCTCTGTTAAAGACAATGTAGACCTTTTGATAGAAAGTAAAACCTTTTGTGCGGCCATTTGTTTGGACAGAAGTTGTTACCTACGCCCTTGCGAGACACGTAAAGTTTGTGTCCGTCCAATGCATTCCAGCATCATCTGTCTCGTCCAAAGACTCACCATCTTCTGACACTTGCGCGCTTGGAATTTGTTTTGCGGGTGCTCTTTTCTTTCTTACTTTTCTTTTTTCTTTCTAGGGAGCCGCCGCTTCAACCGGTATTGACGCATTTGCATCACTTTGACTGTATTAAGTAGATTCACCATAGAATTGATAGTTCTAAAAGTAATTTGGCGGTTGAAAACTTTGAGGTTGAGTGAGCGGATAGGGTTGATAGTACGAGTTAAACGCCTGAGGTTGCGGCTGGGATAGTATAAATGGACTTTGTTATTATCCATAACTGGGATCCCCATGCGATATAGTAAACGGAGGTGGGGTCTGTGATTGGAATTGAGGCTAAAATTACGATGGGTCTTGGTAGAGGTATGGAGTGAATTGTGATGATGGGTGTTGAGCGAATGGTGTTGAATGTAGGTTTTGGGAGGATGGGGTCGACGGTGTAGAGTTATTATCATTAGGGCCAGAGTTAGTCATTTGGAGATAGCGTAGAGGTTCTCCTCTATACTAGGCTTTCTTAGTTTTGGGTGAGACGAAGGAGCCAGGGAGTGATCTAGAGAAATAATTGAGTTTGGAGGTGTTTAGATCACCGCGCAATGATCTAAACACCGGCAAACTCAATTTTTTTTTAGTGTGAGCTCCCCACACTCAGTTGAGTTCCTGTAGCGTCAGCTCATCGAACTCACACTCAAACAGTGCTTGCTGGGAGACGTTTGGGTGTGGGTTGGCAAACTCAACTCAACCCACACCCTGCTGCGGATGCTCTAACTACGTTGTCCCAAAGAAAGAAACAGGTCTAGGCCTCGGTAGGTAGGTCCCCACTACTAACTTCATCTAGACAGACTTTAGGCAGAGGTGGGCTTCTAGGTTTAACAAGCTTCCAAAGTTTAGCAAGAGATCTTGGCAGGCTATTAGCGTATTTTTCATGAATAAATAGTGGATGATGGAAAATAGGATCCTAAACTACGTAATATCCAATGGAGTTTTCTTCATATGATAAAGAGCTAGGCTTTGCGAGTGGAATTAAGTTGGGCGTGGTCATTTCTGTTAAAGGGTAACAAGAGGTAGCTTTCTTTGGTTTAACTCCCTTTCTTGTGGCTATTGGCTATGCTTACTGGATATTTTTAACCAAAGCTCTCCATTTTCTTTCTGCCTTCTACCTGCTCCCGGTAATTGACCGACTGATAAAAAAAAAGGGATAGAAGGAAAAGGTGTTTAAATAAAGCTGACAAAAGAAATTAGAGTTTAACACTAGGCCTATTTCTGCCCGTAATGTATATTTTTTATAAAGGAGTAGTTGAGCATTTTTGTTTCAAAAATATACATTACACGAGAAAGTTGACTTGCGTACGTCAGACTATAGTTTTCAAAAAGACCCACTTACGCAAGTAGGAGATAGGCCAAGGAAAGGAAAAAAAAAAAGAAGAAGCTGACTTGCATACGTCATACGGCGAAAGTCACTCGGACTTATTTAAAGCAATCCTCTTTTCCTTAATGCTCTTTAATGCTAACTACTCCTAAACTACTAAAAAAACTAATCGCTCTAGGATCGTTATAATGTCTATGGGGTTTATTTCGCGCTTTACCTTTACATAGAAGGATTCAATCCAGCCACAGGTTATTTCCCAAAGCGTTTGGCTACCGTACGCAAGTTTCAAAATTATTCAACGCTAAACTACCACAGCCGCCTTTTCTATTAATAGCCGCTACGCGATTACTAGCGACTCTAATTTCATGTTCTTTTTCCTTATTGCAGAGAACAATCCGAGGTTAGAGAGCGCATCCGAGCAACCTCTTTTCTTGGACGTACTCCAACTACTTGCGATGCGGACCACTACGAAGTGGCCTCACATAGGAAAAGCAGCAACCATAGCGAGACCCAAAGCATCAGCTCGCCGAAAAAGAGCTTAGGTACAACGCACAAATAGCGACAATAGTAGGTATAGGAAGCCAGAGGTAGCCTTTGAGCTTTAGTTTGAAAGAGTAGTTTAGCAGACGAAAGAAGATTTTTCCAGACAAGACGTAGGTCTAGGTAGCAAAATAAGGTTCTTGTAGTTTAGAGCCATTAGACTTGCGTACGCTGAAAGAAAGCGAAAAAGATTTGTCTATAGATTTGAAAGAGTAGTTTAGCAGACGAAATAATATTTTACCACCAGTAGGTAAAACAAACCAATGCAAGTCACCTCATATAGAAACCCACTATGAAAGACACTCCTTTTCTTTCCACCTGTAGGTCCGCTGTGCCCCGGGCCTCGACTAGCCTTTATCCTACTAGGCCTCTAATCCTAGCCCAACTGGTCTAAAAAGCCTACTTGCTTGCTTTCTTTGAGACTTTGAGAGCCCAACTTTTTTTTAACCACTTATACAGGGACCGCGCCAAAGACTAGAACGAAAGCGGCTAATAGTAACAATAAACAATAAAGTCTCTAGGCTAGAAAAGGCTTTTTGGATCCTTCAGGACTGAAATCTTTCGAATCACCTAGCAAAAAGAGCAGAAAGAGAAGTTGTCTCCTTTTACCAGAGGTTAGGGGGTTAGGACACCCGGGATACTCATTGTGACGCCCAGACTTTGTATATAGGTTCCTTAGGTTGTAAAAGAGCATTGTACAAATTTTCATTTATTTTTGTAAAGGTTAGCTTAGGAAAATGGGGGAGTACGCTTCGTCTCCACTTTTGATGTTTCCTTTTAGAACTTAGCTGTTTTCCATTTTCATATATATGTAGAGGACTAGTCTTCTACACCCAAGAAGGAATTTAAGCTTGTAATAGTACTTTGTAATAGTTGTTGATATTTGAATGAAATGATGCCTTCAAAGACCCTTTGTTCAGTGTTTGCGATGCGTTGAGATTATGTGATGCTAAATAATTGATAGAGAAGAGTAATTAGGCTTACTTGGGACAGGTGTCTCGAGTGCCGCACGTGCCAAGCTTGATTTTAAGTTGGTCCGTGTCAGTTGGTATCAGAGCGATCTAGTTGCGATGGCGGAGGGTCCGAATGCTACTAACCCCGCCCAGGTCCTTGCCCAGCAGGTGGGAGGACCATCCGTTAATCCCCGGCCCTTGAATACCCGAACGCGGTTGGACCAGTTAGAGGATAAGATGCTAGCTCTAAGTGGGATTATAGATCAAGTGACGACTCTGGAGGAACGATTGGACGGTTTCTCAGACGATCAGGCCCATGTGGGCGAACGTCTTGTTACGTTGGAGGGAGTGGTTGAAGGGAATATGGCTACTCTTCTGGATCAGGTGGCTGAACTTTCCTCGAAAGTAAATCTCCTTGTAAAGGTTGTTGGAAATGGAGATCCAGCACCTTCGGGCGGCGGTATAGACCGGCCCAGGATCAAGGTCCCCGAGCCCAAGGCGTATGAGGGAGCGAGGGACGCCAAGGAGGTAGAGAACTTCTTTTTTGATATGGAGGCATACTTCAATGTGGTTAGGCCTGATAGCGAAGGTTCAAAGGTGTCGATGGCAACCATGTACCTCGCCGGTGATGCTAAACTATGGTGGCGCACCAAATACGCGGAGATCCAGAGCGGTCACTGTACTATTGGAACGTGGGATGACTTGAAGAGAGAGCTGAAGAATCAGTTCTTACCCGAGAATGTTGAGTTCATTGCTCGGAGGAGTTTGAGGCAACTGAAGCAGACAGGCAACATCCGGGAGTATGTGAAGCGGTTCTCAGCCTTGATGTTAGATATCCGCGACATGTCTGAAAAGGATAAGTTATTTTGTTTCTTGGAAGGTCTGAAGCCATGGATCCAAAATGAATTACAGAGGCAACGGGTTCAAGATTTGACTTCCGCAATGGCCTCCGCTGAGCGTATCAACGACTACACCCCCATGTTGGGTGACCGTCGACCGTCTCCGTCTCAGTCAAGTTCCCAGTCGCAACAAAGAGCGGGATCCTCCAATAATTACAATAAGGGAAAGAATGGAGGGTACCAAGCTAGAAGTGGGGGAGACCAAGGTCATGGCCAGAACAGAAGTGGAGGAGCAAGTGCAGGTGGTGCCTCGAGTTCTAATTCTGGGAGGGAGTACCACAGGCCGCGTAACAATGGCGGCGCTTCCTCTTCGTCCAGGTTTCAAGGACGTCCCGGGAACTTGAAGTATTTCCTTTGTGGAGGGAATCACAAAGCCTATCAGTGTCCTCAGAAGACGGCCCCGAATGCGCTAATGGCATCGCACGGGGGCCAAGCCGATGACACCACTCAGGAAAATGATGGTGGTGAAACTCATATGGGTTCTCTTTACTTACTCAATGCCGTGACCACTCAGTTGCCAGAGGTTAAGCCGAAGAAGGGACTCATGTATGTGGACCTTAGTATTAATGGGCAGAGTACTTTGGCGATGGTTGATACCGGTGCTACCCACAACTTTATTGCCATTCAGGAGGCGAATCGTCTGGGACTGTGTTTGGTGAAAGATTCTAGCCGGATGAAGGCTGTAAACTCTGCCGCAATGCCGATACATGGTGTTGCCAAGTTGGTTCCAGTTAAGATGGGACAGTGGAGTGGAAAGGTTAACCTTCTCGCTGTGACGTTGGATGATTTTAAGATTATATTGGGAATGGACTTTCTCCGTTACCACAAGGCAGTGCCGATGCCGTTCGCTAACTCCTTAGGGATTTTTGGTGACAATCCCTCAATCATTCAGATGTCCACGCAGAAAGATGAGGGCAGACTATTATCAGCGCTTCAGTTGGAGAAGGGACTGAGGCGAGGGGAGCTGACTTACCTTGCAACCTTAAGGTTAAAGCCAGATGATCAGGATCATGATGCCTTACCGGCGGAAGTCTCCCGGGTACTTACAGAATTCAAGGATGTGATGCCGAAGGAATTACCAAAGGTGTTACCTCCACGAAGGCCTATCGATCATCAGATTGAGTTAGTCCCTGGAACCAAGCCTCCTACGAAAGGGCCATATAGAATGAGTCCGCCTGAACTAGCAGAGCTACGGAGACAGCTTGATGGACTATTGGAATCGGGCTTTATTCGCCCCTCAAAGGCGCCATACGGTGCCCCGGTCTTATTTCAGAAGAAACAAGATGGAAGCTTGCGATTGTGTGTCGACTATCGAGCCCTGAACAAGGTAACGGTGAAGAACAAGTATCCCATACCGCTCATTGCCGACTTATTTGACCAGCTTACGTCTGCGAAGTACTCCTCTAAACTTGATTTGAGATCGGGTTACTATCAGGTCAGGATCGTTGCCGGAGATGAACCAAAGACGACTTGTTCCATTCGGTATGGGGCATATAAATTTCTTGTCATGCCATTCGGCCTGACTAATGCTCCTGCAACTTTCTGTACTCTTATGAATGAACTCTTCCGAAAATATATCGACAAGTTTGTGGTGGTGTACCTAGATGATATTGTCATATACAGCCGCACTATGGAAGAGCACCTTGAACATCTTCGCCTTGTATTCCAAGTCTTGCGACTGAACCAGTTATATGTCAAGTTGGAGAAATGCTCGTTCGCACAGGAACAAGTTATGTTTCTTGGACATGTCATTGGCGGAGGACAGATCCGGATGGATATGGAAAAGGTTTGCGCTATTGAGGAGTGGAGAGCTCCAACAGAGGTTACAGAAGTGCGTTCCTTTCTTGGCCTTGTGAACTACTACCGCAAGTTCGTTGAAGGGTATTCGAAACGCGCGGCACCCCTTACGGATCTTCTCAAGAAAGACTTCTCTTGGTCTTGGTCCGAGAAGTGTCAAGCAGCATTTGACGTTCTGAAGCATGCGGTGATTAGCAATCCGGTCTTAGCCTTGCCAGATATTACCAAGCCGTTTGAGGTACATACTGATGCGTCTGATTTTGCTATCGGTGGGGTATTGCTACAAGAGGGACATCCCGTGGCATACGAAAGCAGGAAGCTGAACGATACCGAGAGGAGGTATTCATCCCAGCAGAAGGAACTCTTTGCTATTGTGCATTGCCTACGAGTATGGCGACACTATTTGTTGGGAATGAAGGTCTTGGTGAAGACCGATAACCGTGCGGCTAGCCATTTCCTTACACAGAAGAAGTTAACCTCGATGCAGGCCCGTTGGCAAGAGTTTCTAGCTGAGTTTGATTTAAATCTCGAGCACAAGCCAGGGAGGATGAACAATGTGCCGGATGCATTGAGCCGTAAGGCTGAACTTGCGGCCACCTCTACAGCTGCCGAACAGTCTCACTCTTATGTTACCAGTGCCCTCCATGATAGGATCCGCGAAGGGTTAGCGGCGGATCCTCAGACCCAGGCCATGATTAACTTGGTGGAACAGGGGAAGACAAGACGGTTCTGGGTGGAAGATGGTCTTTTATACACAAAGGGACAACGACTTTATGTTCCTCGGTTCGCAGGATTAAGGCGGGAGCTAATCAAGGAGTGCCATGATACTCTTTGGGCAGGCCATCCGGGCTGGCGGAGAACACAATCCTTGCTACACAGGGGGTACTATTGGCATAAAAAATCAGAATGAAGTGATGGATTATACGCGGACTTGTCACATTTGCCAGCAAGAAAAAGTTGACCGGGATTTGCCACTTGGATTGCTGGAACCACTTCCCGTGCCGACTAGACCTTGGGAAAGCGTCTCTATGGACTTTATCTCCGGGTTACCCAAGACGAAAGGGTATGGTTCCATACTCGTGATCATCGACCGGTTCTCTAAGTATGCAACATTCATTCCGACTCCAATTGTTTGTACGGCAGAGAAAACCGCGCGTCTCTTTGTGAAGCATGTTGTAAAGTATTGGGGTGTGCCAAAGGACATTGTCAGTGATAGAGATCCGAGATTTACTGGGAAGTTTTGGAAGGAAATATTTAGATTACTGGGATCCACTCTCAACTTCTCAACCAGTAACCATCCACAGTCAGATGGTCAGACAGAACGCTTCAATGCAATGTTAGAAGAGTACCTCCGACACTTTGTCAGGGTGAACAAGAAGGATTGGGCCGTACTTTTGGATGTAGCACAGTTTTGCTTTAATCTGCAGAAGAGTTCCTCCACCAACAAGAGTCCTTCCGAGATACTGTTAGGACAGCAGCCCCTCACGCCGCACACGGTGACCGCCGATTACAAGGGAAGTGTTCCGAGAGCCTACCAGTTTGCAAAAGAATGGCAGAGAAATACAGATATTGCCCGGGCCTCTCTAGAGAAAGCGTCAGCCAGAATGAAGAAGTGGGCCGACCAGAAGAGACGACCTGATTCTTTTCAAGTTGGGGACCTTGTGCTGATCAAGAGATCCCACCTCAAGCAGCGTGGTGACAGAATACACCAAGGGCTAGTATCCAAGTACCTTGGTCCGATGCCAATCATTGGTAAAGTTGGGAAGGTTTCCTACAAGCTTCAATTACCTTCCCACCTTCGCTTCATCCATCCAGTGTTTCATGCCAGTACTCTAAAGCCTTACCACCAAGATACAGAAGATCCCAGCAGAACTACCGTCAGGCCTCACGTTCCGCTCAAGCCAGTAAGCTCTAGCGAAGTTCCAGAGAGCGTTCTTGATCACAGAGTCACCCATGTTGATCCGGACACCAAAGAGGAAGTTTATGAGTACCTAGTGAAATGGAAGGATCTGCCAGATACTGAAGCCAGCTGGGAGGACCAAGATTCTCATCCCCTCCTGGTCCGACTAAGGAAGACTGAGTCCAAGCAAGAGAGGAAAGAGAACAGACAGATGTGGAAGCAGAAGAAAAAGTCGACGAGGGCGTCTCCAAATTGAGTGGGAGAGAGTGTGACGCCCAGACTTTGTATATAGGTTCCTTAGGTTGTAAAAGAGCATTGTACAAATTTTCATTTATTTTTGTAAAGGTTAGCTTAGGAAAATGGGGGAGTACGCTTCGTCTCCACTTTTGATGTTTCCTTTTATAACTTAGCTGTTTTCCATTTTCATATATATGTAGAGGACTAGTCTTCTACACCCAAGAAGGAATTTAAGCTTGTAATAGTACTTTGTAATAGTTGTTGATATTTGAATGAAATGATGCCTTCAAAGACCCTTTGTTCAGTGTTTGCGATGCGTTGAGATTATGTGATGCTAAATAATTGATAGAGAAGAGTAATTAGGCTTACTTGGGACAGGTGTCTCGAGTGCCGCACGTGCCAAGCTTGATTTTAAGTTGGTCCGTGTCACTCATGCCCAATCTCCGTCAGAGACAAAGCGACTACAGACATGACTTGTGTTTGTTTTGACGAAAGAGTGAAAGAGCTCCAAAAAAAGCCTTGATAGCCGCTCTTTGGCTGATATGCACATGCTGCTTCGCGTAGGAACTTTTCAATTAGGGCAAGATTATAGAAAAGAAGTGGATGTGGATTCCTTGGCTAAAAAAAAAGGCGGGGGTCTTTTTCTTTAAGATCCTCTTTTTCTTTTTTCTCGATACAGTAGACTTACCCATCCCACTTTCTCATTTTCCCTCCCCGGAGAAGAGCTCGGCAACTCTTGGCACGGACCAACTTAAAATCAAGCTTGGCACGTGCGGCACTCGAGACACCTGTCCCAAGTAAGCCTAATTACTCTTCTCTATCAATTATTTAGCAACACAACATCGCAAAGCATCACATAATCTCAACGCATCACAAACACTGAACAAAGGGTCTTTGAAGGCATCATTTCATTCAAATATAAACAACTATTACAAAGCACTATTACAAGCTTAAATTCCTTCTCGGGTGTATCGGAGACTAGTCCTCTTCATATATAGGAAATTGGAAAACAGTTAAGTTCTAAAAGGAAACATCAAAAGTGGAGACGAAGCGTACTCCCCCATTTTCCTAAGCTAACCTTTACAAAAATAAATAAAAATTTGTACAAAGCTCTTTTACAACCTAAGGATACTATATACAAAGCCTAGGCGTCACGACTCCTATCTGGTCTGACTCTAGTGACCCGATGGAAACATCACTTCAAAAGAAATGAGTTCGGAGTTTCTCCATCCTATGGTGCATACTCAACCCGACCTCTTTTCATTATCTTCCTTCTAGTGTGAGAGACCGCGAGTACGGTAGTTCTAGTGCATTTTGCCAAACTGTTGGCTTTTAAAGGACCAGCTCTTCTTCTTCATTTACTAGCATTGTCTTTTGACTTGATCTATAGGACATCTATCATTGTCTCATCACATATGGCCCCTAACTTCATCCCTTGATGGGCTTGGTACTAGGGCGCATGACTTGGTTCACGATTGACTCCCCTCCTATCATCCGCGCAAAAAAATGAAAGGTCTCAAAATTGAGTGCCTGCAGGCTGATGCTTTTTCGATGCGGAAGGCTGTGCTTTGTCTCTGAAAAAGAAAATCTCTCGTAGCTCTTCTGACAAATAGCTGGCGCTCGTTCCGCCTTCAAACTACATTTAAGGGTATCTCTTTTTTGATGCAATCTCCTTCTCTCTGTTTTGATGCAAGGATCCTAGCAAAGCGTGATCTTTTGGGGTAGTTCCAAGTGACTCAAGGTCTAGGTAAGACGTTTTTAGAGTTTAGAGACTAGTAGCCGGTTGAAAGCACTAAGAAGTAGCGGCGTCTTGTTGTCCACTGTAAGGATAGAAAGGGTATAGGGTTATATGAAACAGGGGTCTGATAGGATGAAACAAGCCCTCACAGTGAAAACGGATAGTTATGGCAACTTCTAGCCACTTCAAAAAGCGCTCTAAAAAATGGGCAAATAAAAAAGGCCAAGCTAGCGTTGGGTAAGCGTTATCTTTCTTTTATTTTTCGCTACGCCTGTAGGTCTTCCTATTTTGATCATTATCTCGTTGTTTTTGATTTGCTGGTGTGTTTTGGGGCTCTAAAATAAAGAATGAAAACGGCGCACTCGCTCTAAAAGAAAGAATGAAAACGGCGCGCTTGCTCTAAAAGAAAGTTAGGCCTATCTTTTTTTTTATTGATCAGTAGGTAGCTTTAGAGGTGTTATCTTTTCTTCGAGCAGCGACCGTTCCACATGAGAAGGAAGGTCCAGGGAAAGGAGGGGGTATTCCGGGTAAAGGTGTGGGTATTGGAAGAGAGCGACAGACCCGCTTCTTCTACTTAGTGTATTGCCTTGCTACTAGGTATTCCAACAGCGAAAAAAGAGAGAACAAGAGAACAAGAAGAACGGGACTTTTGTCGTGTTCTTGTTAGCAAAGTGTGACGACCTACCGAACGCCGGCCAAATTTACCCGAGCGTTTTGAGTTCTGTCCGAATGTATTTGTTCTCTATATCCTAATATAGCAGCACGCCAAGTTTCGTCGCAATCGGATTCAGTTAAGGGGGCGAAAAGGTCCAGTACGCTTCGTCTCATGTTTTAACGTTTCCTTTTGGAAGTTGACTATTTACTTAGTAGCTATATTAAGGAGGAACCTTGGTCCGATCCTCCCCATGACTAAAAGAGCTTTAATGCTTGGTCATCTAGGACCCCGGCTCATGGACTATCTACAAGGGATAGTTATGAGTTCTCCTAGGCCTAGGGTAGGCTAGGGGACATTGCCTCGCAATGCGGGCCGGTTTTCATTAGAGGGCTTCATATGGCGCCGCTATGCCCCGCGGGCTATCCGAGATGCGCCACCCCTTTCAGATGGACAGTATAATTAGTCCAGGCTTGTCGCCCCTTGAGATATGAGTCCCTAAGGTGGAAACCGGCATATTGAGCTACCCTGATCCGCTACAGGACAGGTGTGCTTCCGTATCTCGCGCGCGTCGTGAGAGATTACGCTGTAGGGATTATTGAGGGAACCTTCAGCGTTGTTGCCTATACCAAATACATATTCGATGACCCCTCACGAGTATCCAGGATAATCCGGATGTCGCTCTAGCATCCGTGGGTTGTATGCCACTGGCGCGCCGCGCCAGTGAAGATGGCTGGTACACGCCGACCTCGCGTCCGTGTACGCCGCACGGTCCCTTATTCTGCTGCACTCCGGGCACTGTTGAGTCGGTCCCGGCTAGGGCCGTGTCAGTTGGTATCAGAGCAAGAATAGCTTGTTGAAGCTTAGCTCTTGAGTTGGTAGAGCGTAGATGGATTGTGCCTACGTCTGCCAGAGCTAGACAGAGTTGGGTCTAGGCTTATCCGAGCAAGGCTTGCTGGGAGTTTGCTTGTCAGAGCGTAGATGGGTTGTGCCTACGTCCGTCGGAGTAAACGGAGTAATGATTCCCGAGTTGGTAGTATGGGTTACCCATTTGGCTGTTGTTCTCTCCAGAGCCGTAGTTGCTCCCTAGGGATGTTCCAAGCACCGTTGTGAACGCTTGTAGAGTGTGTTGCCTACATGTCAGTCGATATTGGACGCAAGAGAAAGGCTCCATATCCGAGCGCGAGATTGCTCAAGTTAAATGTGCTTTGGACAATGACGCTAAGAGGAGGATTGAGATTTGAGTTGGACGCGATGATCTATATCGTTGGTTGTCTCTAGAAGGCTGATCAGTGTCGCAGATGCTCTATGAAGAATAGTAATAGAGCGATCTAGCAAGATGTTATTGCATTTGGTCCGTATCCGCGCTGCGAAGTTTAGTAACAGGTGTGATCATGGACGGTGCCCCTCAGCAGAGATCGATATGGTCAGCGTCAGTTACCGAGTACTTTCGTGTGGAAGCCGCGATGCTTGGTTTTGTTGGAATTCCTTAGTGTCTACAAAAGATTGAAGAATCCTGAGAGATACTCGTTGTGATTGTCCTGAGTTGGACATCGAGACATTCCGGAGGTGAATGTCAGGAGCCGAAGATGAAGCGGCATGAAGTAAGAGATGAAGACATGGTTTGGGTCCCGAATTTGCACACAGTGTTGTCGTCAGGTAGACGTCGAAGGCAGAGTGATTCGTTATGACGCGACATGAACTGCGACCTCCCAGATGGGTTGTCGCTTGTCCGCAGTTGGTCCCCAGATACTTGGGACCCTGCTTACTCACTCAAATAAGGTAAGTTGCCGAGTGATGTTTGTTTTCTGGCTCCGAGGTGAGTTTCAGGTTTGTCGGCGTTCGAGTGCTCTAGCCGAGTTGATCCATGTTGTTCCACATGATGGTTCTGGGTCATTTTAAGCTCTCAGATAGAAGACTCACGTTTCCGAAGGTTAGTAAGTTACGTGGTTGTCGCAGAACGGAGTTGAGCTTCAGTCAGTTGTGCGGGTTACCTCAGACATGATCTCAGATGGAAGATTGCTCTAGGATGAAAGATCCTGAGCGGAATTGGATGTTAGTTTCCCCAATTCCTTATCACTTGGTGGTTGGCGGTAGGGATAGAGTTCCCGCGCCTCGTTCTTTGTTTGTATCGATGGAGTGTCCTTAGAAGACCACATCTCAGTGACCGGTTTGAGTTGGCTGCGTTTATTGAAGCTAGTTCAAGAGACAGAGAATGGCTACGCTTCAGTTCAAAGATGATTGCGACAGTATGAAGGTTGGTCTCCGCGAGTTTGATAGCAGTTGGACATGGCAAGCCAACGAGCTCAGGGCGATAGGTACAGTGACAGTATCTTGTTCCCAAGTTCCCCAAGTACTCAGGTAGGAGTAGGGATGTAGAGATGGAGAAACGCTTCAGTAGTCCGTCAGTTATACGTCACAGCTTTGTTCTCGACGCGGACGTCGAGCTTATCGAGTGTGGGAAGAGCTGTAAGTTGTGACGCAGATGTACGCAGGTTCCAGCATGGGTCATTACCACCAGAGTTTGGCAAGTACAGATGCCATTGAGAAGTCCTCGTTAGAGAAGAGGCATTGAGAAGTCCTCATCAGAGAAGAGGCATTGGGAAGTCCTCCTTGGAGAGTGAGGCAGATTGGAGTCCTCCGGAGGGGAGAGACCTTTGGGGACGCCGGAGTGGCGATCACCCTTCCTGCAGCCAAGTTAGGTGCAGATGCCATCTAGCGTTACATGAGTTAGATGATGGCCTACTACGAAGTGGTAGAGCAGAAACGCGGCTGCACAGATAGATGTCTCATGGGTTTTAGAAGTTCACACAGGACGCCTTTATGGCGGACCTCGATGGTTAGCTGGCGGTAGGGAACAGAGTACCTGCGCCTAGATAGGCTGCCTCGATGGTTTTGTTGGCGGTAGGGAACAGAGTACCCGCGCCTCGTTGAGAGTATGCTACCTTCTAGGAGCTACCCTCCCTCGCCCAAGTGAACAATGAGTACCAGTTCAGTTCTATACTGGTAAGGCTAGAGTGCCGCATCTTGATGTTGTATCCCCGATGGTCCGTAAAAAGGGTGGACATGGTTGGAAGACCTTCGCAGAGTTGATTGAAGGGCAGTCAAGCAGATTCAGTGTGCGGCAGATGTTCCGTGCAGTTGGGGTGAGTTACCCCTTTGTTTTAGAAGACTTGCTCCTTACCACTCGCAGATGAAGAGTGAAGTTTGAAGCCGAGATTCACAGAAGATTAAACTCTCGAGCAGCGAAGGCATTGTGCGACTCGGAAGTGAACGCACTTTTGGACGGGATTGGAGATATCCTCGTCGAGCTGTCCGGAAGAGACGCCCTTGGTTTGTCGAGAAGAGCGACATTCCACAGTGTCAGGGGAGAAGGCGCTTTGCAGCAGGATGCAGCGCATTTCAGAGGGCGCGATGCTAGAGTGCACCGCCCATAAATTTTTTCAGAAGGTTTGAGACCACGAGACAATACCCAGAGGAGAAGGAAGACTCCAGTCGTATGAAGGTTCGGTCACTACGCACTTCAGTTGGAATAGGCGAAGTTAAGGTTCAGTTCTGAAGACACAGTTGTCAGCATCGAGACTAGCAGTTGGGCTCAGTATCCGCTAGTACAGAAGAAGATATAGTACTCTGAACTAAGTGCGGGAGAGTTGTCGGTTTCTTGAAGATGCAGAAGATTGAATCCTTGCAGAGCCGTGTTGGCGATGGTCCTCGACGAGGACGTCGAGATTATTTTAAGTGCGGGAGGGTGTGACGACCTACCGAACGCCGGCCAAATTTACCCGAGCGTTTTGAGTTCTGTCCAAATGTATTTGTTCTCTATATCCTAATATAGCAGCACGCCAAGTTTCGCCGCAATCGGATTCAGTTAAGGGGGCGAAAAGGTCCAGTACGCTTCGTCTCATGTTTTAACGTTTCCTTTTGAAAGTTGACTATTTACTTAGTAGCTATATTAAGGAGGAACCTTGGTCCGATCCTCCCCATGACTAAAAGAGCTTTAATGCCTGGTCATCAAGGACCCCGGCTCATGGACTATCTACAAGGGATAGTTATGAGTTCTCCTAGGTCTAGGGTAGGCTAGGGGACATTGCCTCGCAATGCGGGCCGGTTTTCATTAGAGGGCTTTATATGGCGCCGCTATGCCCCGCGGGCTATCCGAGATGCACCGCCCCTTTCAGATGGACAGTATAATTAGTCCAGGCTCGTCGCCCCTTGAGATATGAGTCCCTAAGGTGGAAACCGGCATATTGAGCTACCCTGATCCGCTACAGGACAGGTGTGCTTCCGTATCTCGCGCGTGTCGTGAGAGATTACGCTGTAGGGATTATTGAGGGAACCTTCAGCGTTGTTGCCTATACCGAATACATATTCGATGACCCCTCACGAGTATCCAGGATAATCCGGATGTCGCTCTAGCATCCGTGGGTTGTATGTCACTGGCGCGCCGCGCCAGTGAAGATGGCTGGTACACGCCGACATCGCGTCCGTGTACGCCGCACGGTCCCTTATTCCGCTGCACTCCGGGCACTGTAGAGTCGGTCCCGGCTAGGGCCGTATCACAAAGCCTCCGAGGAGAAAGGAAAAGATGTCAGATCTGAGGCTTTGCTAACAGCCAAGGCAAAAACAACCACTCTCCGACCAAAGTGTACATCTCAAGCCGGTAGTTTGGAAGCAGCAAGTAGTTTTGCTACCCTAGAGGTAGTTTTTTGTAGTTTAGGTGGAGTTATGGTAGTTATAGTTGCTAAAGCTACAACTACAACCGGAGGTAGCTTTCTAATCTATTAAGGATAGGTAGGATACTTGAGTGTGTTTTAGCGCTTTTCCGCTTTTTTCTATGCTATTTCTAATATCCACTATAAGATTTGTTTAAAGAAAAAGGAAAGACCCTGTCACGGCCCTGCCCGGGACCGCCTCTTCAGTGCCCGGAGCGCAGCAGAATAAGGGACCGTGCGGCGCACACGCACGCGCGGTCGTCGTGTACCAGCTATCTTCACAGGCGCGGCGCGCGAGTGACATACAACCCACGGATGCTAGAGCGACATCCGGATAATCCTGGATACTCGTGAGGGGTCATCGAATATGTATTCGGTATAGGCAACAACGCTGAAGGTTCCCTCAATATTCCCTACAGCGTAATCTTTCGCGATGCACGCGAGATACGGAAAGCACACCTGTCATGTAGCAGATCAGGGTAGCTCAATATGCCGGTTTCCAGATAAGGGACTTATATATATAGGGGCGACGAGCCTGGACTATTTATATTGTCCATCTGTAAGGGGAGGTGCATCCCGGATAGCCCGCGGGGAATAGCGGCGCCATAAGAAGCCCTCTTTGGAAAACCGGCCCGCATTTCAAGGCAATGTTCTTTGGCCTTCCCCAGGCTTAGGTGAACTCATGACTATCCCTTGTAGATAGCCCATGAGCCGGGGTCCTTGATGACCAAGCATTAAAGCTCTTTTAGTCATGGGGAGGATTAGACCAAGGTTCATCCTTAATATAGCTACTAAGTAAATAGTCAAGTTCCAAAAGGAAACGTTAACACATGAGACAAAGCGTACTGGCCCTTTTTGCCCCCTTAACTGAATCTGATTGCGACGAAACTTGGCGTAGAGCTATATTAGGATATAGAGAACATATATACTCGGACAGAACTCAAAACGCTCAGGTAGATTTGGCCGGCGTTTGGTAGGTCGTCACACCCTCCCGCACTTAAAATAATCTCGACGTCCTCGTCGAGAACCTTCTTCAACACGGCTCTGCAAGGATTCAATCTTTTGCATCTCCAAGAAACCAACAACTCTCACGCACTTAGTTCAGAGTACTATATCATCTTCTATACTAACGGATACTGAGCCCGACTGCTAGTCTCGATGCTGACAGCTGTGTCTTCAGAACTGAACCTTAACTTTGCCTTTTCCAACTGATGTGCGTGGTGACTGGCCTTGATTCAAACTTTGGAGTCTGCCTTCTCGTCTGGATATTGTCTCATGGTCTCAAACCTTCTAAAAAATGTATGGGCGGTGCTCTTTAGCATCGCACCTTCAGAAATGCGCAGCATCCTGTTGCAAGCGCCTTCTCCCCTAACACAATGTGGAATGTCACTCTACTCGACAAACCAAGGGCGTCTCCTCTGGACAGCCCGACGAGGATATCTGCAATGCCATCCAAAAGTGTGCTCACTTCCGAGTCACACAATACCTTCGCTGCTCGAGAGATCAATCTTCTGTGAATCTCGGCTTTAAACTTCACTCTTCATCTGCGAGTGGTAAGGAGCAAGTCATCTAAAACCAAGTGGTAAACTCTCCCCAACTGTACAGAATATCTGCCGCACACTGAAACTGCCTGATTGCCCTTCATCTAACTTTACAAAGGTCTTCAAACCATGTTCGCCCTTCTTACGAAACATCTGGGACACAACATCAAGATGCGGCACTCTAGCCTTGCCAGTATAGAACTGAACTGGTACTCATTGTTCACTTGGGCGAGGGAGGGTAGCTACTAGAAGGTAGCATACTCTCAACAAGGCGCGGACCACTCTGTCCTACCGCCAACAAAACCATCGAGGCAGCCTATCAAGGCGCGGGTACTCTGATCCCTACCGCCAGCTAACCATCAAGGTCTGCCATAAAGGCGTCTTACGTAAACTTGTAAAACCCATGAGACATCTATCTGTGCAGCCACGTTTCTGCTCTGCCACTTCGTAGTAGGCCATCATCTAACCCATGTAACGCTTGATGGCATCTGCACCTAACTTGGCTGCAGGAAGGGTTATCGCTCCTCCGGCTTTACCAAGGTCTCTCCACTTCGGAGGACTCTAATCTGCCTCACTCTCCAATGAAGACTTCGCAATGCCTCTTCTCTGACAAGGACTTAACACTGGCATCTGTACTTGCCAAACTCTGTTGGTAATGACCCTTACTGGAACCTGTGTACATCTGCGTCACAACTTACTGCTCTTCCCACACTCAATAAGCTCGACGTCCGCGTCGAGAACAAAGCTGTGACATATAACTGACTGACTGCTGAAGCGTTTCTCTATCTCTACATCCCTACTCAAACCTGAGTACACGGGGAACTTGGGAACAAGATACTATCACTATACCTGTTTCCCTGAACACGTTGGCTTACCATGTCCAACTACTATCAAACTTACGAAGACCAACTTCATACTATCGCAATTACCCTTAAATTGAAGCTTAGCCATTCTTTTTCTCTTGAACTAGCTTCTGTAAACGCAGCAAATTCTGAACGGTCAATGGGATGTGGTCTTCTAAAGACACTCCATCAATACAAACAAAGAATGAGGCGCAGAAACTCTATCCCTACCGCCAACCGCCAAGTGATAAGGAATTGGGAAACTAACATCCAATTCTGCTCAGGATCTTTCATCCTAGAGCAATCTTCAATCTGAGATCATGTCTGAGGTAACCCGCACAACTGATTGTAGCTCAACTCTGTTGTGCGACAACCACGTAACTTACTAACCTTCAGAAATGTGAGTCTTCATCCATCTGTGAGCTTAAAATGACCTAGAACCATCTTGTGGAACAACATGGATTAACATGGTTAGAGCACTCGAACGCCGACAAACCTGAAACTCACTACGGAGCCAGAGAACAAACATCACTCGGTATCTTGGCCTCTTTGAGTGAGCAAAGCAGTGTCTTATGTAACTGAGGACCAACTGCGGACAAGCGACAACCCATCTTGGAGGTCGCAATTCATGTCGCGTAACAACGAGAAACTCTGCCCTCCACGTCTACTTGACGATATCACTGTGTGCAAACTCGGGATCCAAACCAACTCTTCATCTGTTACTTTATGCCGCTTCATCTTCGGCTCATGACGTGCACCTCCGGAACGTCTCTGTGTCCAACTCAGGGCATATCACAAAGAGTATCTCTCAGAATTCTTCTTCAATCTTCTGTAAACACTAAGGAATTCTAACCAAACCAAGCTTTGCGGCTTCCACACGAAAGTACTTTGCAACGAACACTGACTATATCGATCTCTACTGTGGGGCATCGTCCTTGATCATAACTGTTACTAAACTTCGCAGTGGGTATGCGGACCGAATGCAATAACAACCTGCTAGATCACCCTATTACTATTCTTCATAGAGGATCTGTCATACTGATCAGCCTTCTAGAGACAACCAACGATATAGGCCATCGCGTCCAACTCAAATATCAATCCTCCTCTTAGGGTCATTGTCCAAAACACATTTAACTTGAGTAATCTCGCGCTCGGAAATTGAGTCTTTCTCTCGCATCCAATATTAACTGACATGTAGGCAACTCTCTCTACAAGCATTCACAACAGTACTTAGATCATCTGTACGGAGCAACTACGGCTCTGAAGATCACAACTGACAAGTAGGTATCCCGTATTTCCAACTCGGGAACCATCACAAAGATTTTCTTTAACAAGATCTGATAACTTGGCCCAACTCTAGACCGATTCTGAGTGACGTAGGCACAATCCATCTACGTTCTACCAACTCAAGGGCTAAGCTTTAACAAGCTATTCTCGCTCTGATACCATCTGTCATGGCCCTTCCCGGGACCGCCTCTCCAATGCCCAGAGCGCAGTGGAATAAGGGACCGCGCGACATACATGTACGTGCGGTCATCGTGTACCAGCCATATTCACAGGCGCGACGCGCCAGTGGCATACAGCTCACGGATGCTAGAGCGACATCCGAATAATCTCGGATACTCGTGAGGGGTCATCAAATATGTATTCGGTATAGGCAACAACGCTGAAGGTTCCCTCAATAATCCCTACAGCGTAATCTCTCGCGATGCGCGCGAGGCATGGAAAGCACATCTGCCCTGTAGCGGATCAGGGTAGATCAATATGCTGTTTTCCAGATAAGGAACTCATATATGAAGGGGCGACGGGCCTGGACTATTTATATTGTCCATCTGTAAGGGGTGGTGCATCTCAGATAGCCCGCGGGGCATAGGGTCGCCATATGAAGCCCTCTATGGAAAACCAGCCTGTATTTCGAGGCAATGTCCCTTGGCCTTCCCTGGGCCTAGGAGAACTCATGACTATCCCTTGTAATAGTACTTTGTAATAGTTGTTGATGTATGAATGAAATGATGCCTTCAAAGACCCTTTGTACAGTGTTTGTGCTGCGTTGAGATTATGTGATGCTTTGCGATGTTGTGTCGCTAAACGATTGATAAAGACGAGTAATTAGGCTTACTTGGGACAGGTTTCTCGAGTGCCGCATGCCAAGCTTAAGTTTAAGTTGGTCTGTGTCAGTTGGTATTAGGGCGATTTAGTTGAAAGCAATCCAATTGCAATGGCGGAGGGTCCGAATGCTACTGACCCCGCCCAGGTCCTTGCCCTGCATGTGGGAGGACCACCCATTAATCCCAAGCCCTTGAATACCGGAACACGGTTGGACCAATTAGAGGAAAAGATGCAAGCTCTAAGTGGGATTATCGATCAGGTGACAACTTTGGAGGAACGATTGAACGGTTTCTCGGACGATCAGGCCCATATGGGCGAACGTCTCGTTTCGTTAGAAGGAGTGGTTGAAGGGAATATGGCTACTCTTCTGGATCAGATGGCTAAACTTTCCTCAAAGGTAAATCTCCTAGTGAAGGTTGTTGGAAATGGAGAACCCGCACCTTTGGGCGGCGGTATGGACCGGCCCAGGATCAAGGTTCCCGAACCCAAGGCGTACGAGGGAGCGAGGGACGCAAAGGAGGTAGAGAGCTTCCTTTTTGATATGGAGACGTACTTCAATTCGGTCAGGCCTGATAGTGAAGATGCAAAGGTGTCGATGGCAACCATGTACCTCGCCGGTAATGCTAAACTATGATGGCGCACCAAGTATGCTGAGATCCAGAGTGGTCACTGTACCATTGGAACGTGGGATGACTTGAAGAAAGAGCTAAAGAATCAGTTCTTGCCCGAGAATGTTGAGTTCATTGCTCGGAGGAGTTTAAGACAACTTAAGCAGACCGGCAACATCCGTGAGTATGTGAAGCGGTTCTCAGCCTTGATGCTAGATATTCACAACATGTTTGAAAAGGATTAATTGTTTTGTTTCTTGGAAGGCCTGAAACCCTGGATCCAGAATGAACTGCAAAGGTAACAGGTTCATGATTTGGCCTCTGCAATAGCCTCTGCCGAACGAATCAATGACTACACCCCTATGCAGGGTGAGCGTCGACAGGCTCAATCTTAGTCTAATTCCCAGTCGCAACAAAGAACGGGATCCTCCAATAACTGCAATAAAGGCAAGAATGATGGTTACCAAGCTAGAAGTGGGGGAGACCAAGGTCATGGCCATGGCAGAAGTGGGGGCGTAAGTACTGGTGGTGCCTCGAGTTCCAATTCTAGGAGGGAGTACTACAGGCCACGTAACAATGGTGGCGCTTCCACCTCGTCTAGGTTTCAAGGACGTCCTGGGAACTTGAAGTGTTTTCTTTGTGGAGGGAACCACAAAGCCTATCAGTGTCCTCAGAAGATGGCCCTGAATGCTCCAATGACGTCCTAAGGAGATCAAGCCAATGACGCCACTCAGGAAAATGATGGTGGTGAAACTCATATGGGTTCTCTTTATTTGTGCAATGCCATGACTACTCAAGTGCCAGAGGTTAAGCCTAAGAAGGGACTCATGTACATGGACCTCACTATTAATGGGTAGAACACTTTGGCGATAGTTGATACAGGTGTTACCCATAGCTTTATCGCTATTCAGGAAGCGAACAGGTTGGGACTGTGTTTTGTGAAAGATTCTAGCCGGATGAAAGCTATCAATTCCGCCGCGATGCCGATACAGGGTTTTGCCAAGTTGCTTCCGGTTAAGATTAGACAGTGGAGCGGAAAGGTTAACCTTCTAGCCGTGATATTGGATGATTTTAAGATTATCTTGGGAATGGACTTTCTCCGCTACCACAAGGCAGTGTCGATGCCGTTTGTTAACTCCTTAGTGATTTTTGGTGACAATCCCTCAATCATACAGATATCCACGCAGAAAGATGAGGGCAGACTATTATCAGCCCTTCAGTTGGAGAAGGGACTGAGGCGAGGGGAGTTGACTTACCTTGCAACCTTACGGCTAAAGTCGGATGATCAGAATCATGATACCCTGCCGACAGAAGTTTCCCGGGTACTTACAGAATTCAAGGATGTGATGCCGAATGAATTACCAAAGGTGTTGCCACCACGAAGGCCTATCGATCATCAGATTGAGTTAGTTCCTGGAACCAAGCCTCCTGCGAAAGGGCCATATAGAATGAGTCTGCCTGAACTAGCAGAGCTTCAGAAATAGCTTGATGGACTATTGGAATTGGGCTCTATTCGCACCTCAAAGGCGTCATATGGTTCCCCGGTCTTATTTCATATGAAACAGGATGGAGGCCTACGATTATGTGTCGACTATTGAGCCCTGAACAAGGTAACGGTGAAGAAAAAGTATTTGATACCGCTCATTGTTGACTTGTTCGACCAACTTACATCTGCGAAGTACTTCTCTAAACTTGATTTGAGATCGGGTTACTATCAGGTCAGGATCGTTACCGGAGACGAACCAAAGATGACTTGTTCTACTCGGTATGGGGCATATGAATTTCTTGTCATGCCATTCGGTCTGACCAACGCTCCTGCAAATTTCTGTACTCTTATGAATGAGCTCTTCCGGAAATATATCGATAAGTTTGTGGTGGTGTATCTGGACGATATTGTTATATACAGCCGTACTATGGAAGAACATCTTGAGCATCTCTGCCTGGTATTCCAAGTCTTGCGACAGAACCAACTATATGCGAAGTTGGATAAATGCTCGTTCGCGCAGGAACAATTTATGTTTTTTAGACATGTTATTGGCGGAAGATAGATCCGGATGGATATGGAAAAGGTCTGCGCTATTGAAGAGTGGAGAGCTCCTACGGAGGTTACAGAAGTGCGTTCCTTTCTTGGCCTCGTGAACTACTACCCGCAAGTTCATTGAAGGGTATTCGAAATGCGCGGTACCCCTTACAGATCTTCTAAAGAAGGACCTATCTTGGTCTTGGTCTGAGAAATGTCAAGCAACCTTTGACGACCTGAAGAACGCGGTGATTACCAATCCAGTCCTAGCCTTGCCAGATATTTCCAAGCCGTTTGAGGTACATACCGATGCATCTGATTTTTCTATCGGTGGGGTATTGTTACAGGAGGGACATCCGGTGGCATACGAGAGCAGGAAGCTGAATGACATAGAGAGGAGGTATTCAGCCCAGCAGAAGGATCTCCTAGCTATTGTGCATTGTCTGCGAGTATGGCGACACTATCTGTAGGGAATGAAGGTTCTGGTGAAAACCAATAACAGTGCGGTAAGCCATTTCCTTACACAAAAAAGTTAACCTCAAAATAGGCTCGTTGGCAAGAGTTTCTAGCCGAGTTTGATTTGGATCTCTAGTACAAGCCAGGGAGGATGAACACTGTGCCGGATGCATTAAGCCATAAGGCTAAACTTACGGCCATCTCTACAGTTGTCGAACAGTCTCACTCTTATGTTACCAGCACTCTTCAAGATAAGATTTGCGAAGGGTTAGCGATGGATCCTAAGACCCAGGCCATCATTAATTTGGTGAAACAGGGGAAAACAAAATGGTTATGGGTAGAAGATGGTCTTTTATACATGAAGGGACAGCGGATTTATGTTCCCCGGTTCGCAGGACTATGAAGGGAGCTGATAAAAGAATATCATGATACTCTTTGGGCAGGCCATCCGGGATGGCGGAGAACTCTATCCTTGCTGCACAGAGGTTACTATTGGCCAAATGATCAAAATGAAGTGATGAATTATACGCGGACTTGTCACATTTTCCACTAAGACAAAGTTGATCGGGATTTGCCACTTGGATTGTTGGAATCACTTCCTGTACCGACACGACCTTAGGAAAGCGTCTCTCTAGACTTTATCTCGGGGTTACCTAAGACTAAAGGATATGGTTCTATACTCGTGATCATCGACCGATTCTCTAAGTATGCAACAGTCATTCCAACTCCAATGGTTTGTACGACAAAGAAAACAGCGCGTCTCTTTGTGAAGCACGTTGTAAAGTTTTGGGACATGCCAAAGGACATTATCAGCGATAGAGATTCGAGATTTACTGGGAAGTTTTGGAGGGAAGTGTTTAAATTATTGGGATCCACTCTCAACTTCTCAGCCAGTAACCATCCGCAATCAGATGGTCAGACAGAACGCTTCAATGCAATTTTGGAAGAGTACCTCCGACACTTTGTCAGGGTGAACAAGAAGGACTGGGCCGAACTTTTGGATGTAGCACAGTTTTACTTTAATCTGCAGAAGAGTTCCTCCACCAACAAGAGTCTTTCCGAGATACTATTAGGACAACAACACCGCACATAGTGGCCTCCGATTATAAAGGGAGTGTTCCGAGAGCCTACCAGTTTGCAATGGAATGGCAGAGAAATACCGATATTGCCCGGGACTATCTGGAGAAAGCGTCAGCCAGAATGAAGAAATGGGCCGGCCAGAAGAGACGACAAGATCCTTTTCAAGTTGGGGACCTTGTTCTGATCAAGAGATCCCATCTCAAGCAGCGAGGTGGAAGAATAGACCAAGGGCTAGTATCCAAGTACATTGATCCGATGGCGATCATTGACAAAGTTGGGAAGGTTTCCTACAAGCTTCAATTACCTTCCCACCTTCGCTTCATCCATCCAGTGTTTCATGCCAGTACTCTAAAGCCTTGCCACCAAGACAAGGAAGATCCAAGCAGAAGTACCGTCAGGCCTCGTGTTCCGCTCAAGCCTGTCTACTCAAGCAAAGTTCCAGAGAGTGTTTTTGCTCATAGAGTGACCCATGTTGACCCGGACACCAAAGATGAAGTTTACGAGTACCTTGTGAAGTGGAAGGATCTGCAAGATACAGAAACCAGCTGGGAACACCAAGATTCTCATCCGCTTCTGGTCCAACTAAGGAAGATTGAGGCCAAACAAGAAAGGAAAGAGAGCAGGCAGATGTGGAAGCAAAAGAAAAAGTCGACGAAGGCGTCTCCAAGCTGAGTGGAAGAGAGTGTGACACCCAGGATTTATAAATAGTATCCTTAGGTTGTAAAAAAGCTTTTTACAAATTTTCATTTATTTTTGTAAAGGTTAGCTTAGGAAAAAGGGGGAGTACGCTTTGTCTCCACTTTTGATGTTTCCTTTTAGAACTTAGGTGTTTCCCATTTTGCTATATATGTAGAGGACTTGTATCCAATACACTCAAGAAGGAATTTAAGCTTGTAATAGTGCTTTGTAATAGTTGTTGATATATAAATGAAATGATGCCTTCAAAGACCCTTTGTACATTGTTTGTGTTGCGTTGAGATTATGTGATGCTTTGCGATGTTGTGTTGCTAAACAATTGATAAAGATGAGTAATTAGGCTTTCTTGGGATAGGTGTCTCGAGTGCCGCACGTGCCAAGCTTGAGTTTAAGTTGGTCCGTGTCAGTGGGGCCCAGCCTTTCTTCTTCAGAGTCTCCTTTAAAGGGCGGTCGTAGTTAAGGAATCTTTTTAAAAGGTAAGTTGCTAGATTTTTTGGGTGCTACTCGGGGGTTTCTTGGATGTTACTCTAGGGTCAGCTGTTGTTTTGACTTTAGTTAGGAAGCCCATAACCGCTATTGTGACGACCTACCGAACGCCGGCCAAATCTACCCGAGCGTTTTGAGTTCTGTCCGAATGTATTTGTTCTCTATATCCTAATATAGCAGCACGTCAAGTTTCGTCGCAATCGGATTCAGTTAAGGGGGCAAAAAGGTCCAGTACGCTTCGTCTCATGTTTTAACGTTTCCTTTTCGAAATTGACTATTTACTTAGTAGCTATATTAAGGAGGAATCTTGGTCCGATCCTCCCCATGACTAAAAGAGCTTTAATGCTTGGTCATCAAGGACCCCGGCTCATGGACTATCTATAAGGGATAGTTATGAGTTCTCCTAGGCCTAGGGAAGGCTAGGGGACATTGCCTCGCAATGCGGGCCAATTTTCCAAAGAGGGGTTCATATGGCGCCGCTATGCCCCGCGGGCTATCCAAGACGTACCGCCCCTTACAGATGGACAATATAAATTGTCCAGGCTCGTCGCCCCTTGAGATATGAGTCCCTTATGTGGAAACCGGCATATTGAGCTACCCTGATCCGCTACAGGACAGGTGTGCTTTCCGTACCTCGCGCGCGCCGCGTGAGATTACGTTGTAGGGATTATTGAGGGAACCTTCAACGTTGTTGCCTATACCGAATACATATTCGATGACCCCTCACGAGTATCCAGGATTATCCGGATGTCGCTCTAGCATCCGTGGGTTGTATACCACTGGCGCGCGGCACCCGTAAAGATGGCTGGTGCACGCCGACCGCACGTCCGTGTATGCCGCACGGTCCCTTATTCCGCTGCACTCTGAGAACTGTAGAGGCGGTCCCGGGCTGGGCCGTGACAGCTATGCAAGACCATTTAGCAAGGATCCTCCATTTTGAACTCTTTCTTGCTGGGCTTCTAAGGAGTAGCCTACCTCCTTCGGCTTTCGCATATTGAGCATCCCCAAATAAAGGAAAGACAAAAGAGTAGTTTAGGAGCATTACACTTTTAAAGAAAGAAAATTCTTTCTTGTTGGTCCTTAAAGGTTGCCATGACGAGGTGAGCTGGTATAGTGCCAAACTTTGCACAATGACGAGGTGAGTTACTTTAGAAATTGCTCTGACTCTTTTTTAAAGCTAAAAGACCACTAGACCTTCTTTTCACTACTAGGCGCGATCTTATAATGACAGCAAGAAAGTTCGCGTAAGCTCAATTTACTTATTTTACTTTTTATAGCTTTAGCAACCTTTGCTTTTCTTTAATCTGGCTACCTTCTTCTAGCCCTTTTTAAACCCTTCTCTTTAGACAAATACTACAGTGGATTAGAGTTTACTAAAAACAGTAGTTTGTAGTTTGGACACCCTATTATTCATCGTGTTTAAAAATAGCTCTAAACTACTTTTTAAGCTTATCTTGCCCATACGCAAGTAAACTACTAAATTCCTAACGAAAGCTAGCACCTCTTTTTAAACCTAACAGATTTTTTAATCCTTATTTTTTAACCTTAACACTTTTTTAACCCTTTAAGGAGCACAAATAAATAATGGCCCTATTCTTTTGCTAAACTACCTTTAAACTCACTTAACTCCACTTCTTTTAGCCCTTCTTCCGCTTTTCCTTAGCTCTTTAATCACATACTAAAGCCCTTTAATAACATCTCTAAGCTACTCTTTAATACTATTTAAGGCTCTTTTTTTTAAACTTGCGTACGCTCTAAACTACTTCCTTTGTTCTTGAAAGGCTACCTTTACTCTTTCATGGCTTCTATAATAGGCGGATTATAATTTACTATTGACAAATTGTTTATTGATTTCTCTTTTTTTCCCTTTTATTCACAAACATCAAGTATATATATACAAAGAATTGCCGAGAGTCTTTGCTCTCCAAGGCTCTGTTGATCTCCTAAAAATCCTCCTAAAAGATGTATTTACCTAAAATATAAATACTAAAAATATCTTAAAAGATAACTCTTATTTTAGGTACAATACCTATTAATATCGTAATACCCCCCCCCCCCCCCCCTCAAGTTGGAGCGTGAAGATCTCGAATGCCCAACTTGCCAAGTAGAAATTCAAATTTCACTTTCCCCAATGCTTTTGTAAAGATGTCTGCTAATTGAACACTAGTAGAAACATATGGCGGACAAATCATCCCTTGAGTCACCGCATTTCGAACAAAATGACAGTCAACCTCTATATGCTTAGTTCTTTCGTGAAAAATTAGATTTTGAGCAATGTACAACGCCGACTGACTATCACAATACAACTTCATACCCTTCGGATGTTGTACACCCAAATAACCTAAAAGTTGTTTAAGCCACTTTAACTCGCACACTGTTGCCGCCATTGATCTATACTCAGCCTCCGCAGATGATCTAGACACTGTTTATTGCTTTTTGGTCTTCCATGACACCGGAGAACATCCAAGTAACACGAATCATCCAGTCAAGGAACGCCGCGTAAGTGGACAACTAGCCCAATCTGAGTCACACCACCCTTCTAGACTGAGGTCACTATCAGCACGAAGCAAAATCCCTTGCCCCAGACTCTTCTTCAAATATCGCACGACCCTGAGAGCCGCCTCCCAATGATCCTCACGAGGTTGTTGCATAAATTGGGACAAAATATGAACCGAATATGCAAGATCAGGTCTCGTCACAGACAAGTAAATCAATCTCCCTACAAGTCATCTATACAAAGCCGGATCCGTTAGAAATTCACCCTTAGCAAGGGCCAAATTGTGATTTTGTTCCATAGGGAATGTCGCAGGCTTTGCTCCCAATAAACCTATTTCAGAAATTATCTCGAGTGTGCATTTTCTTTGGCAAAGAAAAATTCCTTCTGGATTACGGGCTACCTCTAGCCCTAAGAAATATTTCAAAACTCCCAAATCCTTCATATGAAAATACCTGCCAAGGTAATCTTTAAAAGTTGTCAAGCAACCTTGTCATTCCCTGCAATAATCAAGTCATCAACATAAACTAACACGTTGAGCTGAGTTCTTCCCCTGCACAACCCAAATAATGAATAATCTGAATAAGATTGCACAAATCCATAATTCTTCAATGCTCTTGACAGTTTTGCAAACCAACACCTGGGAGCTTATTTTAGACCATACAACGACTTTTTCAACTGGCAAACCATGTTAGGATTTGTATTCTCAAAACCTGGAGGAACCTTCATATAAACCTCCTCATTTAAGTCATCGTGAAGGAAAGCATTATGCACATCCATTTGATGTACCTCCTAATTTTTAACAACAGCAATTGTAAGAAAAATGCGAACCGTCACCATTTTTGCCACAGAAGCAAATGTCTCATTATAGTCAATTCCTTCCACCTGGTGATTGCCATAGATCACAAGTCTTGCTTTGAGTCGCTCTATGCTACCACCAGATTTATACTTAATTTTATATATCCACTGGCTCCCTAGTGCTTTCTTTCCGGGTGGAAGAGTCTCAATTACCCAAGTTTCATTGTCTTCAAGGGCTCGTATCACCTTTCCCATCGCATCTCGCCATCCCGAGTCTTTCATTGCTTCTTTAAAATGCTTTGACTCATGTCCCACCATCACTGCTGCAAGAAAATTCCTATGTCTCACAGAAAAGCGTTCACAATTCACAAAATATGTTATAGGATAGGGCGTACCTGAAGAAGATTAAGTAGCTGATGAAATCTCAGATGGACTTATTTTCCGTACAGTATAAGTAACAAAATCACGATACCGTGTGGAAGGATTTTTGGCTCGTTTTCCACCCCCAACTCACCGTCAACTAGCACACCTTGCTCCCCCACCGTATTCTCCAGCCCCTCATCACGCATATCCTTATGTACGGGCTGCTGTACGGGCTGCATCTCAGGCTGCACCGCAGACCCCTTCTCGAGGGAAGACGCTGCCTCCAACCCCCCTCAATGCACACAACACACTCATCGACACCCTCATCCTCACTCCACGCCCCATCCTCATTGTTCACCAGCGTAGGAGTCACCACACTCCGTGGTTGGTGTGGCGCAAAAGGAAATTCTTTCTCAAAAAACTTCACATCCCTCGATGCAAAGTACTTATGTATTTTTAAATCATACAATTTCCAACCTTTCTTCCCAAAAGGATAGACAACAAAGACACACTTACGACTCCTACTTACAAATTTATCACCTTTGTGTCGTTGATTATGAGCATAGCAAAGACAACCAAATACACGAACAACCTCATAAGAAGGTACTTTCCCAAACAACAGTTCATATGGTGATTTAGTCTTCAGTAAAGTAGAGGGTGTTCTATTAATCAAGTAACATGCTGCTAACACACATTCTTCCCAAAATTTGATTGGTAAGGTCCCTTGAAATCGCAATGCTTGAGCCACGTTCAAAATGTGTTGGTGTTTTCTCTCAACCCTCCCATTTTGTTGTGGAGTCCCAACAGAAGAAGTCCCAAAAAGAATTCCATTATTTTGAAAATAATCATGCAAACAATTAAATTTGGCCGCATTGTCACTTCGCACACGTTTTATTACTTTTTTAAATTGTCGTTCGACCATAGCAACAAAATTAAGAAACATAGATTCAACTTCCAATTTATTGCATAGTAAGTATACCTAAACTCCTCTCCAAAAATCATCTACTATTGTCAAAAAATAGATAGCCCCACATAAAGAATGAGCCTTGTAAGGCCCCCACAAATCCAAATGACCAAGTTCAAAAATCCTACCAGCTTTATTCATAATAGTGGGAAAACTGGACCTAGGCTGCTTTGCACGTGGACATACATCGCAAGCTCTACTATTATTTTGACGAGAATGACTTACAGCCAGAATCATCTTCAATATTTTCTCCGACGGATGCCCCATTCGTTGATGCCATAACTCGAGCGACGAATCACCATCCACTGTTAAGACCTTCACTTGAGGAACACCACGGAAAAAATAAAGTCCATCCAATCTTTCACCCGCTCCAATTACCTTCCTCGTCGGTTGGTCCTATATAACACAAAGATATTTAGTGAATTGTACAATGCAATTTAAGTCATCGATTAATTGAGTCACATAAATTAAATTGCATGTTAATTGTGGGACATAAATCACACTGTCAAGCTTCAATCCTCCTGGCAACACGACACTCCCCTCTTGATTTGCTTCGGCCGTGTTGCCATCCGGCAATCCCACTGGGCAGTGTTTCACCTTTCTCACATTCCGCAAAAGAGACAAGTCACACGACACATGGTTCGATGCTCCTGTATCGACAATCCAACTAAAAATACTGTTCTTACCATACAGTCGGTCTTTTGCTTTGGCTAAGTTCAAAAGATTAAGAAGTTGCTGCAGTTGCATTGCTGAAACACCCGTAAGGCCCACAGCTTCGGTCGCATCCGCCAACCCCTGCGAGGACGGTGCCTGCTGCCCAGACGAAGTTCCAGCCCCGCCAGTTTTATTTGTGCGGATAGGCGGTGCACCATACCCTCGTCTACGACCAGAACCTGCACGCCCACCTCTTATTCCTGTCCGTCCTCCACCATGACCTGGTCCCATACCTCTGCGAGGCCGGTCCCCCCACCATTTGGGGAAGCCGTGTAATTAAAAACAAGAGGATTCGTCATGGCCTTCTCTATTACAATGATTGCAAAACTTGTCAGTAGGATCCACAGAATGAGACTTGCCACACGTATCAGGCTGAATTGAGAAGGCCATGATACTATCTCATTCTTCCTTGGATGAGGATAACTCTCCTCTACGCAGTCTTTCCGCTTGAATCACTTGTTGATATGCTCTATCAAGCGTCGGCAATAGCTTTTGTCCTAGTAGATTTGTGTGAATTGAAGCATATGCTCCATCGAGGCCAATAAGAAAGTGATGTAGATAGTCTTCTCCTCTCAACTTTTCTACCTGCATGACTATGTTACACGCCCAACTTCCACACTTACAAACCTGCACCTTCACATATGTGGTTAGTTCGTCCCAGATTCTTGACAAACGACCAAAGTAAATTGCCACAGTCTCAGTTTTTCCTTGCTTACACTCCCCCAAGGACGTCTTTAATTGACATATACGAGTGTCGCTTACCATACAAAACCTGCTTTTAAGATTGTTCCACAGGAGTTGTGCATCATCATATTCTCTGAGTGTCGTCCAAACGGACGGCTCAATGGTATTGGTCAGCCATGACACCAACATCGAATGCACAGTGATCCAATCCTCAAGTTTCTCCTCTGCTATTAGGTTCGGAACCGTCCCTTCCACAAAGCTAAATTTCCTCTTCGCCTTTAGCGAGGTGCAAATTGCCCTCGCCCATTCATCGTAGTTCTCACCACGTAATTGAATAGGAGTAATGATGTTTCCCAGACCGTCACTCGATCCAAGGTGATACGTCCTATCCACCTTCTTTTCGCCATCTCCTGATTGATCTCCCTCTCCGCCAGCCATGATCTTTCGTGGAAGCTACAAGCCTGAAGAGAAGAAGAAAAATGTGTTTTCCCTAGGATCTCTCTAAGCTCTTGATACCATGACAAATTGTTCACTGATTTCTCTTTTTTTCCCTTTTATTCACAAACATCAAGTATATATATATACAAAAAATTGTCGAGAGTCCTTGCTCTCCAAGGCTCTGTTGATCTGCTAAAAATCCTCCTAAAAGATGTATTTACCTGAAATACAAATACTAAAAATATCTTAAAAGATAACTCCTATTCTAGGTACAATACCTATTAATATCGTAATAACTATTTATCCATCTATCTTTTATTAAACTAGCAACTTCTTCTTCCTCCTGACGTCTGCCTAGCTAGTAAACTTCTTATCCACCGTCGCTTGGGAGACTCTCCTAAAAAAACCTACCAAATCCCTCAGGTCTAAGGCATATTAGCTGGCCCCGGCCTTAGGTTACAAAACTGGATCAGGTCTCGCTTTCTCCTTGGCTTTTTCTTTCCTAGTGGTTTTTCCCCTTTTCATTCCTAATGGTTAGAGTATGTCTCTTGCCGCGATTGAGGAAAGGCGAAGGCTAAAGAGTGGTTGTTTAGGGTGGCTAACGTAAAAAGCTTTACATTTGCGAGGTATCTATGACCTTTGATAAGTAATGTCGTGGCCTCCATAGCTTTTCCGCATTGCTGGATTTCTTTCTCTAAACTACTTAAACGCCTTCTGTTGGTATCTCGCCGCCTTTTCCCTATTCTTTTTCTCGCCCTCTCCCTATTTTTTTTAAATGCCTTCTGTTGGTATCTCGCTGCCTTCTAAGGGAATGGAGGAAAGGAGCGCCTTTGTTCCAGCACTGCGCCATCAACCTAGCGCAGAATTTGCCCAATAGGGTGGGATCTCGGACCTCGAGGTGGCAGGCCTCCAGTAGACTATTCGTGGACATCTCCCCCAGTAGGCTACCTTTGATTATGGATGATGGATAGCTTAGCACGCTGTACCCAATCCTGCTATAGACTAAACTATATACTACCGAGGCCTTATCTGTGAAGGATCCTAGCGAACGAAAGCTGGCCAATGCCTTTCTGTGTGCCTTTATCTTACTAACTTGAATAACTACACTAGAACAAAGAGGGAATGACCCAAAAGAGAGTACGCCCTGAACGTTTGATTTGTCCTATCCCTCTATCTGCCTCTGGCTTTAAAAGTAGCAATTCACAGCACTACTATACCTATACCAGACGTATTTTTTTTGCTATCTGGATGTGTTTGGTTCCTATCATGGATTTATGGCTCCTTAACTCTAACCCACCCCTCCTTTTAAAGCTAACTCCACCTTAGCTCAATACCTATTCTAACAGAAAGCTACTCTTTTCTGATAGCTTTAGCAACCTTTGTTTTTTTTTAATCTGGCTACCTTTTTGTCTAGCTATGGCAACTACAAGGTCCTATCACTAAGCGCCACTTGCCATGCTTTTTCGAAAAAGAAAAGTCCTAGCCCCCATTACGATTGCTCCTAGCAAAAAACTTCATTAATCCTACTATAACTATAGGCTGGACGCTCATGAGCTATAGCTCTAGTAATGGATCGTCGAAAGAAAAATCCATGTCTTCGTCTAAAAAAACTCTGGATCATGGCTAGCAACTTCGGAACGTAGCTATGTCCAACTAGGGCCAATCAAGTCTTGCCTCCAATTTTCCTCTGAACGTGCAACTTTGGAACGTAGTTGTGTCCAACTTGAGTTTAGTAAAGAAAAGAGTCGCTACATAGGCTGACGTATGCCTCCAATGTTTTGTTGGCTCTAAAAAACTCTTTTGTGCCCTTATTTAACTCTCTTTATAAATAAAAAGCACACTCATTTTTTTAATCAAACTATTCTAAGTGGGCACTACGGTACAAAGGAAAAGAAGGCTTCTAAACTGCTCCTAAACTACGTACCTCTCTAAAGGCCTATCTTGCGTCTTAGGATCCTTCATAGTGAGTCGTAGCCGCTGCTGATCGTATTGAGTATAAATTGCAATTTAGGACCAATTTCAATGGTTGCACCTTAAAGAATAGCTCACTCCCCCCCCCCCCCCTTCATGAAGATCCTTTGTGGGTGGCCTCAAGTTTGCCTTGAAAAAAAGCCTACCCTTACCAGTAGTGGCGATGCCCAACTAATTAGGTAGCACCTTATCAGTTAACAGCGAAAAGTACAACCATATGGAAGAGTTTTGATAACTTGTGTACGAAGAAAGAATCAAGCGTACAAGAAGAAAGAATCAAGCGTAGGCGTGTTTCTTTTTTACCTATGGTTATGGCATCACTAGGATCCTTCTGGTCGAGGACTTGCGTACAGTGAGAGTGGAAGCTACGAAACAGGATCTTCTTTCATCTTCCTAGGCAGGTTTGGGTCCTCAAACCGTTCTTAGATGATAATATATTGCATTATTTGTTTTTATGTACTTATTATATTTAAAATTTTATTAATATCCAATGGAGTTACTCCCTTTCAGCTTCCTAACAAAGTTTATCTATGTAGATTAATCTTGGAATATATATGGAGGATAGCACAAAAGAAAATAAATTATTTGTCCAACTATCAATAGTATCATAATGTAGGTTGTTATGTCGTTTGGGGTTCTCCTTCTTCAGCATTTTTTGGTGCTTTTAGGATTTAGTTTAGCTCTGTTGTTGTGCTGTTGTGTTTGTTTTTGTCTTCCTGCTCCATCTGATTGGAGTTAGAAGATAACAGTCAAAACAGTCAGCTGCTGGGAAAGCTTGATGGGCATGGAAACTTCATGATTCATGAATTGGAGGGTGCTTTAATGGGGTTGGGGCTTGATGTGGACATTCATGTTAAAAATGTTTGCTTGGGTGTTGATACAGTGTTAGTCATTTTGTACATCAAGAAAATGGTGGATCCTCCTTGGCAAGCAAGATGGATCATGAGAGAAATCTACAAGATCATTGAGCATTTTGATTATTTCATAATCATACATGTTTACAAAGATTCTAATACTATTGCAGATCATCTGCCAGGATTATACCCTGGAGTGGTGTTTCTCAGAATGATATAGACTGGTTGTCTAATCAGATAAAGGCTATGATGGATAAGGATGTTGATGGTTATGAGGCATGATTAAAGATGTCACTGATGGGATGACTTACTACAAAACTATACCTGCTTGAGGATTGCTATATTTTTAGCCCTAGAAAGAAAATGGATGACAATTATGACATTGTTTACAGAAGAGATGGTGGAGAATGAAGACTGACTACAGTGATTTACATTGCTATTCCAATGAAGATCATTCTAAGGGTTAAAAAGGAGAGCAATGCTCAGAGTGATCACAGCAAGAATAATTTTATTTCTCTAAAAAATCCATCGTTTGGATATCAATGTTATTCTGGTGATTGTTGAAATGAGAAAGACATTAGTATGGGTGTATGACGTTAACTGAAATTAGTAGGTTTTTGCTATGCTATTTGGGGTTTAGAAGATGAATCTTTGGATTCAGTCTTTGATACTTTGCGGAAGGGCGACAAGTTGGTTTGAATATGCTTTAATGTTGGTCATGTGGGATATTTCTTGAGAGATTAGATGCTCTGGAGATTTACTCTTGATTATATAATCTTGCAAGATGTTTGGTTTTGGTGTTCACGTTCTTTTTTTACCTTGGTTGTAAGGGAAAAGAGTTATCCCCACCTTGTATTTCTTTCTCTAACTACTTTTTCCATCTTCCCAAGGTAGATTAGAAATGGCTCCGTGGCAAGAATCCTAAATAGCTCCATTTTTTTTCTTCAAGAAAGCGCAACAAGGATCCTCAACAGTAGCTCTACCTATAGCTCCAAACTACATTTATGCCTCTAACTTCTTTTTAGACAAATCCTATAGTGGATTATATGAAAGATTAGAGTTTACGTAGCTTCTTTTTAAAGCTGCGTGGTTGAGTCTTGCTTCCATAGCTTTTCTTTTATGCTTGCACTTCTCTATACTAGGTAAATCTACTTACCCTATATCGGCTAGATGGGGCAACTTCCTAAAGAAAAGCTATGGAAGATTGACTCTATATCGGCTCGATGGGGCGACTTCCTATTGACTTTATATCAGCATTCCCGAACTTGTCTTTCATCTTAGCTGGAAGCAGAACTAACCGTCTTCTTATAGAGTGAGTAACATAACATGTATTGGATCGCTTACTCGCGGATAGATCACCTCATCTACCTTAGCATATAGAACATCCATTCAATGCAAGCCAAGTACACGCCAGATCTTCCCATTCCTCAGGCATTACCGCTGTAATGTGATGACTTTTATTACTCCCGTTAAAAAACATTATGGAAAACACCTCTTCATTACGAAAGAATGTTCACTCTCTAATTACTAAAGCCTCCTTCTTTTAACCCTTTTAAAACTGTTACCCACTTTTAAAAGGGTTACCCTACCCCTTTATCCTTATTTGGCGCTAGCTCTACTGTACGCAAGTTTGAGAGTACACAAGTTTCAAAAAAAAATATACATTACGCTCGACCAAGCCTCCGAAGACTATTTACCCACTTTTAAAAAGGGTTTACTCGTAGTTTTGGATCCTACCAATTCTTTTGCTTCTAAGGATCCTAGTGCGCTCTTTTCATTTTTGTTAAATAAAAACCGACGTTTAAAAATAACTCTCTAAAGCTGCCTACTAAAGCCATTTTTTGCTACTTCTTTTCCTTTGTGCTCCTAAACTACGTGCTCCTAAACTACGTACCTTGTCGTTATCACTCTTTTTTAATTACCTTTCATTCCTAAGGACAAGCGCTATCGTAGCTTTAGCAACTCAAGGATCCTACCTATTCCGAAAAAAATGCAGCCTCATACCTCTGTCTGGTCTTCTTTCTAAAGTTACACTAGCATGCTTCTACCGTAGTTAAGGGTCCTCCCAAGCTATAGACTTTAGTTATAGGAAGGGAGCTCTATCACGCTGCGCAGCTGGTTTTCTTCTCCGTACGCAAGTTAACTACTTAAAGCCTTGGCTGAATGAGACTCATTCTCCTTGGCTTATACCTGATGAGGGCTCGCTATGCCTACTACAACGAGATCTGATCTTGACCAGTACTCCTTTCATTCTACGTGTCTTACTGCTTCTTTTCCTTAATATGACATTCCTCTCCTCTATGCCACTTCCTAAGCTATTCCTTTCCAAAAAAAAGAAAATAGGGCATCATCTATACACTGTAGCTAACTTCCTCTACGTGGCCCATTCAGAGTCACTCTCTGTAATTGAAAATCTATACTATGTTACGTCTGCAACAATTATTGTAAGAAGAGATTAATTGGATTAAACCAGCAATAGTAGCAAGATGAACTGGAGGAACCGAAGTGGTGATCAGGAGATGCTGAGTCGGGGAGGTAAGAACGTCTTTAAGGGTAGACGGAACTCCCTCTAGAGTATATACTTCAAAATCAGGACCAAAATCCTTCTGCACTTGAGCACTCTTGCTCCTTCTAGCATTTGCAATAAAGTTTCCAAATTTCTAGGATCTCCTATTCTAGGTGCCACCGAACTACTTGAGGAACCCCCACTATCTCTAGATATAAAAGGAAACTAATCTTCTTAAAAGTCAGCATCAACCGATTCAATAATAGTTTTGTTTTGCAAATTAAAAAATCTATATGTTTTATTGTTAATTGCATAACCAATGAAAACATATTTATAAGCATGACTAGCAAGTTTCGACCTCTTAGGATCAGGTATACTGACATATGCTAAACATTTATAAGTATGAGACATTCAACTTTCTGCCATTCCATAATTTCAAAGGTGAGGTAAAATTCTTCGAGTTAGGAACTCTATTTAAGACATAACAAACAGTTAATAGTATCTCTCACCGCCAGTGGGAAGCAGCTCCTGAACTTGGCATTATAGCAACTACTAGTTTTGTATAAGTACGGCTCTTATGTTCAGCCTTACCATTCATCTCAGGTGAAGAAGGAGTTGTAGTCTCGCGAATAATACCTATGGACTGATACAGCTCGTGGAACACCTCTGAGTCATATTTAGTTCCTCTACCACTCCGAAAACATTTTATTTTCTTTCCAAATTGGGTCTCAATTTCAGCAAGGAAAATCTTAAACATGTTCAGGTTCTCTATAGAAAATTCTTTTGATTTATGTCAAAAGGTATTTTTGAACTCCTTATAGGCTGAAGGTAATTTGTCTATGAGGACAGCAATCTGGAATTGTTTATCAAATTTGATACACTCAGAATAATCTCATGAGATACTTTCGGAGTTCGTGAGACTGGGTTATATGACTGACTTATCGTCATGCATCTTAAAATTCAAGTAGCTGCTTACCGCGTACTTTTTTGACCCAGCCTCCTCCATATCATACTTTTTCTGGAGAGCATCCCAAATTTCCTTAGCGGATTCTAACATAGAGTAAAAATCATATAGGTCATCGCTAAGTCCATTCAGGATGAAATTTTTACAAAGAAAATCATCTGCAGTCCATTTCTCTAGGGCCTTTATAGATTCAAGTGATGCGAGTTCTGTAATGACCCAGATTTTTCTTTATTTCTATTTATTGATTATTGTTCATTATCATCATTCATGCATCAATATTCATTTTGCATCGTCATATTATTACATTTATCAGGGCTTTGAGTTCTTCTTTCTTCATTTTTTGTGTTTCTGTGGATGGGCCGAGGAGGTTGTGGTTTTGTGGTTTCGGTGGTGTTTCAGCGGAGGAGGTTGTGTTGTGGCTTTGGAAGCCTATGGCTGGCTTGGTGGAGCCTGTGGCTGGTTTGGTGGAGCCCGAGGTTGGCTTGGTGGGGGGGGGGGGCCTGTTGTTGGTGTGTTGTTATTATTGTTGTTGTTATTGTTGGTGGTGGTTGTGTAGTGTGTGATCAGGGGCGGAACTGTGTTAGGTTTTCTCCTTTGGGTTTCCCAATTTTCGTTGAAGGGAATCTTTTTTTTTTGAGTAGTGGGTTGTTTCTGTTCAATTTTATTCGAACAGACATGTTCCTGTTCGAATAAGTTTCTTCCTGCTTCATTTTATTCGAGCAAACCTTGCTCTGTTCGAATATGTTTCTTCCTGCATCATTTTATTCGAACAAACATTTCTCTGTTCGAATAAGGTTCTACCTGCTTCTTTTTATTCGAACAACATCCTTCCTGTTCGAATAGATTCATATCTGTTTGGTTCTGTTCAAACAAGCCTTTTATTTTTAATATACTTCAACCTGCTTTGTTTTGTTCAAATAGAAACATATTCTATTCAAACAGAGGCGTGTTTTGACGACCAGTTTGGGTCTTCACTCGCGATTCTTAGCCGTTGGTTTGCCTCGAGATTAGTGTGGTCGTTTTAGGGTTTTATTACCCATTTTCATTCCATTCCTCGATCACTCTCTCTCTCTCTCTCTCTCTCTCTCTCTCTCTCTCTCTCACTCGCTTTCCTTAATTGGAATCTTCACCTCTCTCGCACCTCGTTTATAATTCGTTGTTGGGATTGATCTTCGCCGCCCCTTCGGTGAGTAATTTCCCTATTCCTTTCTGTATCGTTGATTCGATTTCATATTAGGGTTTCCTTGATGGAATTTATTTAGGATTTGTGATTGGGGCGATTGTTGAATTGCGGAGTTGTATTTATTTCAGGTGTTAGGTTGTTTGTGTGGGTTTGGTTGTTGGCCTGTGGTGTAGCATTATGTGATTTGGCTATAGTCTATGCTTCGTATTTTCCTTTATGTAGTTGTTTAGTTCCTTGTTAGCTTTTCTGCATCTTAGTCTTCTGGTTGGTCTTGGACTTCGAGGGTTTGTTAGGAACTGTTTCTCTGCGCTCTCGTGGCTTTATCCTTGAGCACTATCATGATTTGGTAGCGATACGTGAACGTTGGGTTCTGTCATCGAGTGTGGCTTATCTTACTCGTTTAGCCATTTGTGGTGAACTGGCAATTATCCTTAGTAGATGTTTGTGGGCGTTGAGCATCTGTTACTTTGTTTTGGACTGTGTTCCCTTCTGTCATCTAGCAAGTGGTGCATCAGGGTGGCGTTCTCGTGGCTTTGCCTTTGGGCGTCAGGAGGCTTCTGCTATGTTTGAACTATCACCAGTGATGTTGGGACCTAATGGGTTTCTTGTCCATCTATTGTGGAGACTTAAGTACACCGTGGTTAGAGAGTGGGTTGCAGTTTAGCTCTTGGGGTTTGTCGGTTTCTTGTTGGTTTATGTTTCGCATGTGGAGTTGTGTTTCTCTTTTGTCTTTAGGACTTGTGCATCTGTTATTTGATTGTGCATTTATGTGGTATCTCGTGGCTCTGTCCTCGGATAATGTGTTTCAGTTTTTTGGAGACTGATACTGCTTTGTTGCTGTGTTTTAGTCTTTTAGAGGTTGATGTGTTTTGATGTTGCGACTGGTTAATTAGTCACTGTTGTACTTGTGTTAGGATTGTTTACCATCCTCTGAGGCAGGTGGTTATTCTAGCTGTGTGCTGGCCATGTTGGGGCTGTTGTGTTAGGATTGTTTACCATTCTTTGAGGCAGGGTGGGTATCCTATGTGTGTGTTGGCTGGGTTGGCGGCTGTGGTGTCTTGATCCTTGGGATCCATTTTATTCAGTGGGTTTGGTATTCATTTAACTTAATGAGGTCGGATACATAAAAAAGCTCTACATCGGCTAACCCTCGATAGATCTTAGGATTCTTACATCGAGTTGAAATAATTAGGTAAAGTTCGGGCTGGACACTATTATATTTATTACCCTTCGGGAGTGTGGGATGGTATGAGACAGTTTCCTCAAGTACCCATCTTATCCTCTGTGAGGTTGAAAGTCCTCGGAATAAGTAAAATAAAGTTCGGACGTTGGCTCCGTGGGTTGCAAAGCCCAGAACACTCTTATCAAGTAATAAATCCTTGAGCGTGGTCGAGCTTGACAAAAATCACACCCATTGTATCCAACTGAGGCCTCTTTAAGGTTATTATGCATTAGAGGCTGATCAGCCCAATACATTGATTTATAGGGTCTAGTTCTATGACTTCATAACATCATAAAACATTCACGTCAGGATAATTCTAGAATCATATCATCACCATATCATATTAAGTCATCACGTCATCACATTACATCATATCATATCACAGCACTTCATTATTCCTATTCCTATTCCTATTCCTATTCCTTTCCCTTTATTCTGTACTTATATTACCATCATTTTAATCATTCGCTTATCTCATTCACCTCTCCTCTTTCTCTGTACCGGTTAAATTAGTAGGTTGTTCAGCTTTGTTGGGCATTTAGTGAGCCGTGGTTTTGCTCACTCTCGCATCCCCCTTTCAGTGGCTGGATTGTTATAGGTTTTGCTGAGGACTTCAGCTTGGTTGGAGCCTGGTTGGTTGTCGTAGATTCTGTTCTTATTGTAGTATCTATTGTTCGATCTTAGCTTTTAACGCTGTATATTATTTGAGATCTTGCATTAATATTTTTAGTTTGATATTATATATTTTTGCTTCTTTGTTCTTCTTTTGCTCTATGATGCTTATTTGAATGATTGAGCTTGAACTTGTCTATGGCTCAGTCGTTTGTGAGGGCGAATCGGTTGGATTCCCCGACCTGCACATCCTCGAATCTCATTAATTAGTCTAGCTACCGATTATTAGATTTTTTTTGGGGGGGGGGTGACAGGTTCGACTTCATTTGGCTCAGTAGAGTTACACGACTCAGCTACTTTCTTAGTGGTTAAATAATAAAATATTTTATGTTTCCACCGACGCAAATTCTTTCCTTTAAATTTGAAAAGATTGTTGTTGTCAGTGAAGACAGATCGGACATCACTATCTCTGTCCATAGTAGATACTTAAACGTCTTAAAATTGTAATTAAAAATATATACTATGTTACCTCTGCAACAATTTTTGTAAGCAAAGATTAATTGAATTAGACAAGCATTAGTTGTTAGATGAACTGGAGGAACCGAAGTGATGATCAGGAGATGCTGAGTCGAGGACTAGGTCTCCATCTTTATGACATTTCACTGTACTTCCCTTAGCAAACAGTTTATTGCTGCGCCGCCTCCAAGATAAACAGCAGAGTGGGAACTTCTCTTGCAAGGAAGAAGTACATTCGAATGATTTGCACTTTCAACAACCTTACTCGGATTCGAGACTCGTGATTTAAAGAGAAGAGAAGAACTATGTATCTGATGGATTGATAGAACTGAGGCATAATTTCTCTTTATATAAAGCAAGTTCAAAATGGTAACAAAAGTTAATGGTAGGACATGTCATCATAAACGTTCGAAAACGGAAATGAAATGTTTAAGACTTAATTACGAAACAGTTAAGTTTGAGAAATTAAAAATTAAAAAGTTCAGTTCGAAATGGACTCGGTTCGAATTTGGTCTACTGGGAATCCAGGTTGAAATAGACTAAGTTCGAATTGGTCTTGAGGGAACTCTAGGTCAAATAAGCTTGGTTCGAAATGATCCAGGTTGAGATCGAATGGACTCAGTCCGAATTGGTTTAGGTAGAATAGACTTAGTTTGAATGGGTTGACAGATAGTTGATCACCTGGGAGCATGAGAGTCGACTTCTTTCTCCTTTGAACCCTAAACCTAGTTTTCCTTGTTAGGGTTTCCATCACAAGTATTGATTATTCTATTTCATAATTTGAATTTCCTTTTCATCTCCTCTCTATCCTTGCTAACTCCTTCCTCAACACTTATTTCAGATTTTGTTCTTTTTGGTTCATGGCTTCACGCATTCCTCCGAACACTCAATCACTCCCTCATCTTTTCACCCTACTCAATGATCCCACCCTCATTACCATCCCCTCCTCTTATGCTGCTGCTAAATCTCAGCTCAACCCCAAGGCATTTGTGGACTCAATTTCGCTTTGCGATCTTGCTGCTATCATCAAACCCTTCTTCGCTAGTGTTGCCGCTGTTCCAACAATTAAACTGGTGCTGGAAGAGTTCAAACCTGCACTAGAATCTCCATGAAAGATGGCATGCCGGTGATTTCATTCTCACCGTCCGATCTGAACAAAGCTGCCGCAGCTTTTAGCACTACTTTGGTTATGAGCTTTCGTACCGGCAAACCCAGATTTGACGTCATCGAGAGTAACATCAACTCTAATTGGGGTCTTACAGTTGCACCAAAGGTAGCGGTGCTCAAATTTAAACACATTATGGTGATGTTAATATCCGAAAAGGATGTTACAAAGGCTCTCTCTAGAGAGTCAAGGCAAATCAAAGGTTTCTTACTCAAGCTCGCTCGGTGGACTGTCGATTTCGACACCAAAAAGGACTCTCCTTTTGCTCCTGTTTGGATTTTTCTTCCGGGTTTAATGCTCTATCTACAAAACAATAGGATAATTAGGGAATTGGCCGGTCACATTGGGAAATACTTAATCACGGATACAAGAACACTAAGTCTGAGTCGACCAAGCACTGTTCGGGCTTGTGTGGAGGTTAACCTTATGAAGGAACTCCCGGCTAAAGTAGGACTCGCCTTCAGTAAAACGTACACATTGAAGCAATCAGTCCTGTACGAAAGACTTCCAAAGTTCTGTACAAACTACATTCTGCAAGGGTACAACAAAGCGAATTGTACCAAACTTCTCCCAACTACTATAACTGATAAAGGGGAGGCGATTCGACATGGGAAAGCTTTGACTATGGAGATATCTATTGCCACAAACAATAGAGCATCACAACATCAGATTATAGGGGTTCTGGGAGCAGATTATGGGCACATCACAGCAAAAACTTCTCCTCAACCAGTGGGGTAGCATACAACAACGGCAGTGGGGCCACATATAGCGTTGAAAGTGTATCAGATTGCAAAAAAATAGAAGGGAAACAAGCGCTGCATACTACATCACCTGAGCTTAATAGAGTGGGGCAAAAGGCAGTAACCACACTCGCAAACAACATTGATACAGCGGTGGTTGAACGAGTTGAAATAGTAAAATAAACCGTAATACAATAGATTTTAGATGGGGCTTTCGAGCAGCTGAAGGATGTGGGTCAAGGTTTACATTCGGACATTGTGTACTATGGAAGGGAAGACACTACAGAAGGGACTCCAGTCAAACAACACCGATCTAAACTTCAACGTATTCCACTCAGCGTAGTAACAAGGAGCAAGGGTGCTCTCTAATCCAAATCCAAGTAATTTACATGGTGATAGGTCCATTACTAGTTTGGAATTGTAGTGGCATTGACAATGCCTAAATAATAAATCATCTCAAGAGGATTATCAAACAACACCATATTTCGATAGTGGTTTTGCTTAAACCTTTTCAGGATGCATTACTAGGCTATAGTCTGGGTAGAGAAATAAATTGTACCTCTTTTATGTCTAACCAGCACATGGTGGGAAAAATCTGGGTATTGTGGAAATAAGACTATGATGTTGAATTAGTTTTTGCTTCTAATCAAATGTTGCATTGTAAGACAAGTTTTAATAATCAATAGAGTTCCTTTGTTACCTTCGTCTATGCCAAATGTGACATCTTTGAAATAAGAACACTATGGGAGGATATCAATATAATCTCTATGACAATGAGTTCTCCATGGTGTACTATAGGTGATTTCAATATTGTGAGACACCACTCAGAAAGGCTTGGGGGGAGAAGATCCGCACATAGATCCTTGGTGAAATTTGAGGAAATGATTCAGTTAACCGGTCTAATGGAGGCTTCATTAACTGGCTCCTGATACACATGGTGTAATAGTCATCACGACAATTCAAGACAATGGGAACGGTTGGATAGAACGTTGGTGAACCCCAACCTCATGTCATCCTTTCCTATACACAAAATTTCCCATTTGGAAAGAGTTTGTTCTGATTACTCTCCGCAACTTCTTTCGTTCACCAACAACCTGCATCAAGGTCCTCGACCATTTCGTTTCTTGAAAATATGGGCATCTCATGCTAGCTTCCCTACTTTGGTACAGGACAACTGGCCTAGTGGTGTCTTCGGCAACAATTTATCTTCTCTTGCCTATAAGCTTTAGAAGGTTAAATATGCAATCAGGGAATGGAATACAAATGTATTTTGCAACGTAACTCAGAATATTTATAAGCTACAGGATAGACTACTGCACTTGGATTACTTACTGTAGGAAGGTTGGGATGAACAGGTCAGTATCGAGCTGGGCACGGTACAGAGAGAACATGCGGCCATGTTACACAATGAGGAGGTGTTTTGGAGAGAATAGTCCAGAGTAAAGTGGGTTGTGGCAGGAGATGCCAATACAAATTTTTTTCATACTATAACACAAGTTAATAGAAAAAGAACTTTTATGACCGACTTTACTCTCCCTGATGGCACTGAGACAGCTGGGGTAGATGTTATTCATGATGCCGCAGTGGGATATTTTCGAGATGTGCTACAGGCCACAAACACTACTGAAGATGCAGAATTACTTGAGTATATTCCTAACGTCATCACTGCAAACTAAGATGTCAGTCTAACATGCATTCCAACTTTGGCCAAATTACAAGCCAGTATGTTCCAAATCCCCTGTGACAGTGCTCTGGGTAGTGATGGTTTTACATCGGTTTTCTTTACTTCATGTTGGGACATCAACAAGGACGATCCACATGGCGCTGCCAAGGAATTCTTCAATGGTGCCCCACTCTCGAGGTGCTATACTTCTTCGTTCCTCTCATTAATACTAAAAGTAGATACCCCAAAATCGTTAGGTGACTATAGACCGATTAGTCTGTGCTCCGTTGAATACAAATTTTTTTCTTCAATTATTGCTAACAGGAGAAGCAAACTTCTTCACAAATTAATCTCCGGGAATCAGGGAGCTTACATTCATGGCAAGAACATTAGTGAGACCATTACATTAGCTCAGGAAATGGTTGGGGATTTACACATAAAGGTTAGAGGCACTAATGATATGATTAAGATAAACATGGCAAAAGTTTATGATAGGCTAGATTGGAGGTTCTTACGTCAGGTTTTGCACAAATTTGGTTTTTCCAACAGATATATTTCACTCATAGCACAATGTGTTGAAATACCATGGTTCTCGGTGGTTCTGTAGGGGGTCTTCATGGGCTACTTCAAATCATCACGAGGCTTGCGACAAGGAGATCCTCTTTTTCCATTACATTTTATTATTGCAGAAGAAGTACTATCTAGATGGATATCCAAATGTTTTTTGGAGGGCAAGATTGGGCTATTCCATACATCTCGAGGTTGTATTCCTATCACTCATCTTTTATATGCTGATGATTTTCTCGCTTTCTTAAACGGAAGTCAACGATCAATCTCCGGGTTAATGCATTTCCTAGCAAGATATGAAAGTTTCTCTGGCCAATTAATCAACAAAGCTTAAAGCGGCTTATATGTACACCACAATGTATCTGCTACAAGAAAACATATCATCCATAATGCATGTGGGTTCCAACATCGCTTTTTTTCCAATGACCTATTTAGGAGCTCCCATAAGTTATGGTCGGGTACAGCTTACTCCTTTTGATCCATTGCTCACCAAAATTTAACGGCGATTCGAAGGGTGGCAAGGAAAGCTCTTATCACAAGGAGGTAAATTAGTGATGATGAACCATGTTCTGAACTCAATGCCCATACATCTCCTCTCATGCATTACGGCACCTCATGGTGTTATAACCAAAATTGAAACAATGTTTTCGAACTTCTTTTGGGGCGGTTTTCTTGGGCAAAATAAACGACATTGGGTGGCATGGGATGCACTTTGTCTTCCAAAGAATGAGGGAGTACTTGGCATACGGTAACTTGAAGATATCAAGTATAGTCTACTCCTTAAAAAGTGCTGGAATTTTCTGTATATCAGCTCTACATGGGCATCTTTTTACAGGCATAAATATACCACTGCAGGCGAACCCAACTGATTGCGATTCGGAGAGTCAGTTCTTTGGAAACAGATGAAAGGCCTCCTTTAGACAGTTGAAGCTAACACTACTTGGTGCCTCGGCAAGGGAAACAAGAAATTTTGGTTTGACGATTGGACCGGGGAAGGCAGTTTATCGGATATTCTGGAAATCGAATGCACGCAATAGTTTTTGGTGAATGACATCTTAATGACTGATGGTACCTGGAAGTGGGAGCTTCTTGAGCATGGGATACCACCACATTGGAAGCATACTTTATCCCACAAGCTTTTCCTGAATGATGATGAAGATAAACCACTTTGGGGTCCGTCGGACAAAGGAAACTTCACCGTTAAATCTGCCTGGAATTTCTGGGGCAGTGGCGAGGTTATACAACGTCGTATGAAATTGATATGGCACAACTCGATATCGGCAAAAGTACAAGTCTTCAGTTGGAAAGTTTGGAAGGAAGTTATACCTGTAGACGCACTAATATAATGACGAATCCCTATTGTTTCTCGTTGTTACTGTTGCGTGGTTGGTGAAACTGAAACGTTAGACCATCTGCTTACTCAAGGAACTGTTACTGCTATGGTGTGGGCTTTCTAAGCCAATGCTTGCGGTGTACGACAAGGGTTAAATGATAGTTGGTGGACTCGACAGGGTCTTTGGTTTCAAGCAGCTAGTTCCGGAAATCAAATGGGTATAGTCATTGGAGTATTACCTGCCTACATAATCTGGGAATTATGGAAAGCTAGATGCACTTATAAGTTTGAGGAAAAGCTTTTTTCTCCATTAGTAATCATCAAAAATATCAACAAAGCATTACAAGAGAGCATGCCCAAAATCAAAATTACGCAAAACAACAATTTCAGCGACATCATCTCACTACAAGTCTTGCAACTAGTTAAGCAATCAGTGTGTACTAAAAGACCTGTGCTTGTACGATGGACATTCCCACCTTTCGGATCTTTCAAGCTTAATAGTGATGGTTCAGTACTCCCTTCCGGAATGAGTAGAACATGAGTAGTAATTAGAAACAATATGGGTGAACTTTAACTTGGGAATAACATTTCACTTGGTCATGGCACTAATACAGCTGCATAAATGTTTGCTCTCCTTCATGGTTTAATGCATTGTAAACGAAATGACTGGCTTCCACTCATTGTTGAAGTAGATGTTCAACTTCTGATAAACTGGTACAGATGTCAGCATATTTGTCCTGTAAACTACAATGCAACTTGGAAGCTTATTATTCAGCTAGGAAGGGAGCTACCAATTACCATGATACATACTTACAGGGAAGGCAATGGTACAGCAGATGGTCTCTCCAAGCTAGGAAGCTCACAACATTCATAACTTTTTGAGAATGCATCCACTCTTCCTAGGAATATCCGTGCAACATACTGCATGGATAAACTAGGAATAGCCATAATTAGGCAGTAAAATAGTGGCTAGGCTTTATGTCCTCCACATGAATTATTTCTTGTCTCAATAAAAAAAAAATACATTCGTTAAAAAAGAAAAGAAAAAAAAAGGATCGAGCTGGTCTAGGTCAAATAGAATTGGATTTAACAAAATCAATTCTTCCATAGAGGCCCAAATCCGAGGCCCAAGCACATGAGCCAAACAAAGTTTTAAACCCATTTTTTCGGCCCGCCTTCGCCCAGTATATAGAGTAAAGGACCAAGGTTATATCAAGGAAACAAACAACTCTTCCAAGAAATGTGAGACTAAAGAAACCACATAAAGGTTTTTGAAGATATAAAACCCAACAATCCCCCACTATATCGAGAAAACATGTCCGAGTAAAAAGTCTAAAGTTGTGCGTAAGTAGAGGTGTCTTTCGACTTGAACCTTTACATAGAGATTATACTTTGGAAGAACTAGATATTAGAGTGACATTCGTCTTGAACTATAATTCTGGAGGGTACAAGTAAAGTACACCATACACAAATTTTATAATGCAAAGTTCTAAAATTGTCAGCGCTATACGGCCATACACTCGTATCCCAGTTCTAATGAATGCTCTAGAGAACTTGCCCAAGTTCCCATAGGAAGTAGCCTCACTTCCACAATCATCGAGGTGAGTCTATCAGGAGTACTCCTATAGTTAAGTACCTTACTCCACATAGAGTATAGCCCTCATTAAGAGTTATAGAATAACTCAACCTTAAATCGCTACAGGATATCAAGCTCTTATAGGGATAAACTAGGAGTAACTACCCCTTCTTAAAAAATGCATGATTCTTCTTAATTATCATATGACTTGTTTTTCCCTTTGAACCTATTTCTAGGGATCTCAAGTCTATAGGTTGGGTTGCCATCACAGATATTCTAACTATATAGACTTTAGCCCCATCCCTTTCGAGGTGCTCTACACCTTCTCCCGAGCTAACCCTTTCGCCAAAGGATCAGCCAAGTTTGCTTCTAACCAAACAAAATCCATTCTGACAGCCCCTGAAGTGAGTTTCTTTCTTACGGCACTGTGCTTGAAACGTATTTGTCATTTCTTGTTGTTGTAATAATGATTCTCCACTTTTGCAACAGCTGCAACACTATAACAGTAGATAAATATGGCTGGTAATGGCTTATCCCATAAGGGAATATCTAACAAAAGGTTTCTTAACCAATCAACCTTCTCACTAGCAGCAGCTAGTACTATCAGTTCTGACTCCATCGTAGATTGGGCTAAAATAATATGTTTCTTGAACCTCCAAGATACTGCCCCACCAGCAATGTTAAAGATATATCCGTTGGTAGCCTTGGAGTTTTCAGATAGGGAGATACAATCAGCTTCGGTAAATCCCTCTAGGGCTGCAGGGAATCGTTCAAAGTGTATTCCTAGGTTCATGGTTCTTTTTAGATACCGCATGATCCTTTCTATAGCATACCAATGCTCCATACCAGGACAACTAGTAAATCTAAATAGCATCCCCACTGCATAAGCAATGTCTAGCCTAGTACAATCAGTAACATACCGAAGGCTGTCAATGATACTAGCATACTCAGTTTGTCTAATATTGTCACTAGTATTCCTGAATAGCTTCTGACTAGGGTCGTAAGGGATGCACACAGGTTTACAGTCATAGTAGTTATTCCTTTTTAAGATCTTCTTAATATAATAAGACTGATATTATGTTATACAACTTTCAGTCCTAGTAATCTTAATTCCCAAAATTATACTTGCTTCCCACAAATCCTTCATGCTAATATTTTGATTTAGTAGAACCTTGACATCATTAACAACAGAGATGTTAGATCCAATAATCAGCAACTCGTCCACATATAAGCATATAATATTGCAAACATTATCTACAACCTTGTAATAAATGAATTTGTCATTTTTATTAATTTAAAAACCATGTGATATGACTAGGTTGTCAAATTTCTCATGCCACTGTTTTGGTGCTTGTTTGAGACCATATAAGGACTTCCCCAATTTGTAGACTTTATGTTCCTGATTAGGCACGATAAATCCTTTAGGGTTGTTCATGTAAATCTTTCCATCCAAGTGAAGCAGTTTTAACATCCATTTGGTGAACTACTAAGTGATGTACAGCAGCAGTGGCAAGTAATACTCTAATCGAAGTAATTCTAGTAACAGGAGAATTAGTGTCAAAGAAATCAATCTTCTTTCTCTGTCTAAATCCTTTAGCTACAAGCCTAGCTTTGTATTTCTCAACTGACCGATCAGATCTCAATTTATTTTAAAGGATCCATTTACAACCAATTGCCTTACAACCGGGAGGTAAATCAAAAAGAACCAAAGTTTCATTGGACTCTAGAGAGTCCATCTCACTATTGATAGCATCCTGTCAAACATCTGAATCAGGGGAGGTAAGAGCCTCTTTCAAAGTAGACGGATCTCCCTCTAGAGTATATACTTCAAAATAAGGACCAAAATCCTTCTTCATTGCAGCTCTCTTGCTCCTTCTAGCATTTGTAATAATGTCTAAAGTTTCCAAATTTTTAGGTTCTCCTATTCTAGGTGAAACTGAACTAGTTGAGGAATCGTCACTATCTCTAGATATAAAAGGAAACTTATCTTCATAAAACTCAGCATCAGCCGATTCAATAATAGTTTTGTTTTGCAAATCAAAAAATCTTTATGCTTTAGTGTTAATTGTATAACCAATGAAAGTAGATTTCTAAGCACGACTAACAAGTTTCGACCTCTTAGGATCAGGTTTCCTGACATATGCTAAACATCCCCAAACTCTAAAGTATGAGACATTCAGCTTTCTGCTATTCCAGAATTCCAAAGGTGAAATCATAGTCTTCGACTTAGGAACTCTGTTTAATACATAACAAACAGTTAATAGTATCTCTCACCACCAGTGGGAAGCAGCTCCAGAACTTAGCATTATAGCAACTACTAGTTCTGCATTAGTACAGTTCTTATGTTCAGCCTTACCGTTCATCTCAGGTGAATAAGGAGTTCAGTCTCGTGAATAATACCCGTGGACTGATACAACTCGTGGAGCACCCCTGAGTCATATTCAGCTCCTCTGTCACTCCAAAAATGTTTTATTTTCCTTCCAAATTGAGTCTCAATTTCAGCAAAGAAAATCATAAACATGTTTAGAGCTTCGCTCTTGTGAGCCATAAGATATACATAACTATAATTAGAATGGGCATCAATAAAAGTTATAAAATAACGTTTCCCGTTCCTTGTCAAAATCCCTTCTAATTCACAAATGACTGAGTGTATAAGGTTCAAAGTTCCAGATTCTCTTAGTATAGATTTATGAGTGGTCTTAGTGATTTTTGCTCGAGGGCAATATTCACATTTCTCAAAACTGTCCAAAGGGAATTTCGGAATCAAACTAAGGTTACACATACTTTTAATGAGCTTCTTTTTAACATGACAAAGATTACTATGCCAAACATTAAAAGTACACAAAGACTAAGAAGAAGATTCTTTATTAATCATATCAATATTGAGCTTATACATTGAATCACACATATAGCCTTTACCCACAAATTCCCCATTTTTGGTGATCGTATAAACGTCACCTCTAATATTCTGCGTAAACCCAACTTTGTTCAGGAGAAAAGCAGATACAAGAGTCTTCCTCATTTGAGGGGTATGGTGCACATCCTTCAGAATGAGAGTCCTCCCAGAGGTAAACTTCAGCTCGATGTTTCCAGTTCCAGCAACCTTTGTTGTGTGGGTGTCCCCCAGCAACAAGTTTTTTCCCTAAGCTTCAACAAATTTTTTACACAACTCCCTATCAAAACATATGTGGCGGGTAGTACTAGAGTCCATCCACCATCCTTCTGAGCCACTGACCATATTAACCTCAGATATCATAGCATCCATAGGATCTTTAGACACATGCTCGGTCAAATGGACCATTACAAGTTTTGGCTTGATACGAAAGTCCTGAGCCATGTGTCCTAGTCGACTTTAGTTATAACAATGTAATTGGACATATTCCTGTTTGCTTGTTTTCGAGGAAGGTACAGAGTTGTTCGATCCAGGATTTTTGTTTGGTTTGCGGGACTGGTTTTTCATACCATTTTTCCCCAGCTTCAAAGAAACATTGGTAGACACAAACAGAAATTCTTCATTAACGTCTTATTTTCTAGCTTAATCCTCGATGCGGAGGCGCACGATAAGGCTCTCCATAGAAAAGTCTTTTGATTTATGTCGAAGGGCATTTTTGAACTCCTTCCAGGCCGGAGGTAATTTGTCTATGAGGACAGCAACCTAGAATTATTCATCTAATTTGATACCCTCAGAAATAATCTCATGTGATATCTTTTGGAGTTCGTGAGACTGGGTTATGACTGACTTATCGTCATGCATCTTAAAATTAAAGTAACGGTTAGCCGCATACTTTTTTGACCCAGCCTCCTCTGTATCATACTTTTTGTGGAGAGCATCCCAAATTTCCTTAACGGATTCCAATAGAGAGTAGTGATCAATTATAAATCGATGTTTTAAAAGACCAGCAAGTGCGCGGTGTATCGTTAAGTTCTAGGGTAAGCGTGGTCGTATCCCTAGAGACTTGTGGTGCGAATTATACTTTAAACTACTAGTTTTATCAAATAACAACGAGTTTGTATAGGTTTAGAAATAAAAAGAAGAACGAGACAAATTATAAGATACATTGGAGTGGAAACCAGGGCATCAGTTCCACTCTACCCTTTTTAACCATTTGATAGCAAAACTAATTAAAGTAAATTACGAGTTCCCGTATTGCATATCCTTGGTCGGGCATATGTAATACATCAAGAGATTCAAGAGATTTAGTAATTGGGAACTACCCATAAACCAAGTACTCAGCCATGGTCCCGTTGATAAGTATGGATTATGTTCTCTTCTCCATGTTCTTAACCTATCTTGTTATGGTCCAACAGGATGGTTACATAGATTCATTATTCCTTCTAACCCTAGCTATGGTCAAGCATAGGACGAAGGAATACGAATATGTAATATTCTGGGATAAAGAGAAAGTAAGTACTCTAACTAAGCTACACTAAGGCTACATTGGGTAGAACTTCCTCTAGCCTTGGCTAAGAAGATTAACTACTAATCCCTTTGATCAATGTCATACTACTATTACTACGATAAAATTAAAAGACAAGAAAAAGATAAAGAAAAACATGTATTGCTATGAACTTTGATTTACACTCTCCAAGATCATCCCTCATGGGTGAGATTCCCCTCTTATTTATAAAGTATAGGAAGGGTTACAAAATATCACCATTAATATAAAATCCCTTAAACAATGCCATAAAACATGCATAGATATTACAATTCATGAGAATAATATCTACATTAAATCCACTTCAATGGGCTTCTATGTCCATGGACCTTTGGTTGACAACTTCACATGAGAATCATTGTTGGAGTGCATCACTCTTGTCCTTTGTTGAAAACCAAAAAAATGTATGACTTGCTTATCATGTGACCGATTTCTGTAAATACAAACAAAAACACTATTAGTGTCACATTTATTTAATAAATGACTAGGTAGATATAAATTTAGGAGTTGTACACGTAATATTACGTGTCTATCAAATACCCCCAAAATTATATTTTGCTAGTCCTCGAGCAAAAGTAAACAAAAACTATTTTTATATGTCACGCGGTTGCATTTAGCACATGCAACAAGCCGTTAAACCCCCAGGTTCCCCTGGTAGACGAGTGCTGTCTCGTGAGGGTTTGCAGTGACGATACCCACAAAAGTCAATAATGACATTTTAAACAATTATACACATAACTCATTTCCTGTGAACTTAACCATTCTTAGTTGTGACAAAAATATACCAATGAAAAAAAATCATTAATCTTGCTGTTCTCTCAAGTATATCAAAACATATTTTAAGCTTATCTGAAACTAAAGATACTACCTCAAGATTATAAAGAGATTCAAGTATTTTGTTTTAGCTATATTTAAGTGTACAATGAAAATAGTTTTATCGCCTAATACGTTGTCTAGAATAATTTACTCAATTTTTGGTAGTCTAGTTCTCACTGGAATAAATTTAACAGTCAGTTCGACAAGTGCCTTAGCCAATTCATCTTCCTAGATTTTTTTTTTCATTTCTTTTGCAAGCCTTTTCTTTTGAGTACTTTTTTCCTTAGTGAAGCTTCCCTAATAAAGAGTTTTTGGCAGACAATCTCTGCTAGTTGGCTAAGGTTGCAAGGGTGTGGTACCCCATCATGACCTAGACTCAAGATTCTCACAAGTAACATTTTTTTATGCTCCTTTTACATAGTTCATGGTCAAACTCAAGATTGGTGATAATTTTTCCTCTTTCAGTTCTTAATCATGCGAGTAGCCTTGCAGCATAAAAGTTTTTAGAGCACATTTGTTTTTTTTCTTTTATTTTTCTTAGGAATGATCTTATTCTTAGGCAGTTGTCTCCCTTGTAACAAACTATTCCTAACATAAATACTAAATTTCCCTTATACTGAGCAAAAATCTATTGAAAGTATTAATTGCAAAACTACAGTGAAGTACACGTTTCCAAAATATGTCAAGTTAACTTGAATTAGTCGCTAATAAAAAGATAGTACATCTAGCTTAAGATATTCTAAAATATTCTAGTGTATACTTGGTACAATTTTAAAATTTAAGTTTTTTCAGAATATTTATGTCAAGGTAAAATTAGTTTAAGTGTTTGGAAATTTGTCAAAAATATATCATAAATTATCAAAGTTCCATTATTTCACTTTTCTTCAAAAAACATATCAAGAAATGGTGTCCTACCCCCAAACTTAAATCAAGCATTACCCTCAATGTTGGAGAACAAGAAAATAAATGGAAGAGGAAAACTAAAATATTTCACCTGAATGTGTCAAGGGTTGCCTCCCTAGAAGCGCTAAGTTTACTGTCTTCAGCCAGACAAATGTACCCCCATACTTAAATGATTTATAATGGTAATATAGCGGTACATAATATATGTTTTGACATACCAGATTATTTAGAAATGTTATATCTTCATCAAAAGTGTAGGACTCTAAGTACGGTTTTAATCGTTGGCCATTGACCTTAAAAATATTTCTGCTCTTAGGATCCTCCACCTCTATGGCTCCATGAGAATAAATAGTGTTAACTACAAAAGGGCCGTACCAACGAGAACGTAAATTTCCAGGAAATAAACATTGCCGTGAATTGTAGAGTAACACTTTCTGATTAGGCTCAAAAGTTTTGTGAACAATCGACTTATCATGAAATACTTTAGTTCGTTCCTTATAAATTTTTGCATTTTCATAAGCCTCGCGACGAAGTTAGTCAAGTTCAGAAAGTTGAAGTTTTCTATGTGATATGGCTTTATCCATTTTAAAGTTGAAGGCCTTTGTAGCCCAGAGAGCCTTGTGTTCCAATTCCACAGGTAAGTGGCAAGCCTTCCCAAAGACAAGTCTATAGGGTAATATACCAATCAGGGTTTTATAGGCTATTTGATATGCCCAAAGGGTATCATCAAGACGATCAGACTAATCTTTACGATCGGTTCGAACAGTTTTTTCTAAAATTTGTTTAATCTCTCGATTGGATACTTTGACTTGACTACTTGTTTGTGGATGATAAGGTGTAACAACTTTATGAGTGATGAAGTAAGTTTTCAAAAGATTTTGAAAGATACGGTTACAAAAATATTTACCACCATCACTAATAATTGCCCGAGGCGTGCCAAAACGATTAAAAATAGTTTTCAAAATTTTTACCACGGGCTTATGGTCATTCATTTGACATGGCACCGCCTCAACCCATTTAGAAACATAATCGACTACAACTAGAATGTAAAGGTAATCGCGAGAAGAAGGAAATGGTCCTATAAAGTCAATGCCCCAAATATCAAATAGTTCAACAATAAGGATGTTGTCCAAGGGCATCATATTTCAATGAGAAATATTCCCGGTCCTCTGGCACCTATCATATTTAGAACAAAAGGTATGTGCGTCACGAAAAAGGGTAGGCCAATAAAGACTAGATTGAAGGACTTTTGCTGTAGTTTTATTGGTCCCAAAATGTCTTCTACTAGCTAAGGTATGGCAAAATATGAGTACACTATAAAACTCATCATTTAGGATGCATCTCCTAATCATTTGGTCAGAGCAAAACTTATAAAGATAATGATCGTCCTAACTAAAATGTCTAACCTCGAGCAAGAATTTGGTTCTATCTTTTTTTTTTACCAATGGGCAGGTAATCGTTGCATAGCAAAATAATTGACAATATCGACGTATCAAGGCAGTTGTGAGACAGCCTTGAGCTGTTCATCAAGAAATTTCTCTAAGATAGGTAGAAAATCTTTAGCACCCTCAATGAGAATTCGAGATGGATGATCCGCAACCACATTCTCGACACCTTTCTTATCTCGAATTTCGATATCAAATTCTTGGAACAAAAGAATCCATCTGATTAACCGAGGCTTAGCATCTTTTTTAGATAGTAAATACTTTAAGGCCGCATGGTCGGTGTAAATAATGATTTTGGATCCAACAAGGTATGATCGAAATTTCTCCAAGGTAAACACAATAGCTAATAACTCCTTCTCCATGGTGGAGTAATTTAACTATCCGTCATTGAGCGTGCGACTAGCATAGTAAATAACATGAGGCTTAATTTCTACTATTTTCCCTAGAACCGCTCTAATAGATTAATCTGACGCATCACACATGAGCTCGAAGGGAAGTTCTTAATTGGGAGGCTGGATGATAGGGGCTAAAGTTAATAAAAGTTTGAGCTTCTCAAAAGCTCCTAAACATGCGTCATCAAAGTTGAAATCACTGTCCTTAGTAAGTAAATTACACAAGGGCTGGGAAATTTTACTAAAATCTTTGATGAACCGGCAATAAAACCCAGTATGCCCCAAAAAATGATCGAATGGCCTTAACCGTCCGAGATGGAGGTAAAGAAGAAATAATGTCTATATTGGCCTTATCGACATCAATCCCTTTTTTAGAGATAATATGTCCAAGAACTATCCCTTGTGTCACCATGAAGTGACACTTTTCCCAGTTTAACACCAAATTGGCTCGTGTACATCGTTCTAGCACGAGCTCTAAATGGTAAAAACATTCATCAAAAGATAATCCATACACAGAGAAGTCATCCATAATGATTTCAAGAAACTTATCAACCATATCAAAAAATATGCTCATCATACAACGCTGGAATGTAGCGGGTGCATTGCACAACTCGAATGGCATACGTCGATAAGCATATATCCCGTAGGGACATGTGAAAGTTGTCTTCTTCTGATCCTCTAGGGCAATGGAGATCTGATTCTATCCAGAATAACCATCAAGAAAATAGTAATGACTTTTTTCGGCTAAGCCTTCAAGTATTTGATCAATGAAAGGAAGAGGAAAATGATCTTTCCTTGTGACCGTGTTCAATTTCCTGTAGACGATACATACACACCACCCGGTGGTCATGCGGGTGGGGATTAGGTCATTATTCTCATTCTCAACTGCAGTAATCCCTGATTTCTTAGGTACAACCTGAACGAGACTGACCCACTTACTATCCAACATGGGGTATATGATACCCGAGTCTAAATTTTTTGAGAACTTCCTTCTTCACCACCTCCATCATGGTGGGATTCAACCTCTGTTACATCTTGCAAAAATTTTTAGCAACTTCCTCGAGATTGATGCGATGCATGCAAAAGGCCGGGTTAATCCCCTTCAAGTCTGTTATAGACCACCCTAGGGATGATTTATGTCTTTCAAGGACACCCAACAATCTACTTTCTTGGTCAATATTGAGGTTGGAAGCTATGATCACAGGCAGAGTGTTAGAATCACCTAAGAAAGCATACTTCAAAGTCTTAGGTAATGGCTTGAGGTTTAACTTGGGTGCATTAACAATGGATGGAATAGGCAAAGTAGTTGACGGTTCCAGAGGTTTAACATGAAGTTTCCATTTAGACTTGTTAAAAATAGGTATTGAGTCGAGTAGAGCATTAAGCTCTTCAACAATCGGATTTTCATCAAAGTCTTTACCAAAGTTCACAAGACATGATTCTAAGGGGTTCTCAGAAAATGATTTAGGGAACGAGTTGTAAACTAGGGAGTCAATCATATTCTGCTCAACCATGTCATCAGAATGAGGGACTTGAGTATTATTGTTAAAAGCATTGAGCTTGATCTTCATGTCTCTCATTGATAGTTGTAAGACCCAATTAAAGCAATTAATAATGGCATAAGGAATCGTAAGGAAGGGGCGACCTAATATGACAGGAATCTCACAGCTAGGATTCTTTACATCTTCAGTGTCCAAAACAATAAATTTTATAGGAAAAATGAGAGTATCAACCTTGATAAGAATATCCTCAAGGATACCACGTGTGTATCGTATTGACCTGTCAGCCAATTGAAGTGTTATTCGGGTAGGTTCGAGTTCTCCAAGTCCTAATTCCAGATAGACCGAGTAAGGTAAGACATTCACACTAGCCCCTGAGTCGAGTAACACCCTATCCACTTTGTAATCGCCAATTTTACAAGGGATGGCTGGGCTTCCAGGATCGCGATGCTTAAGAGGGGTTAATGTCTCAGTCAAGAAGACTTTCTTGTGCACATTGATTTTCCTTTTCCTAGTGCACGCATCCTTAAGGAATTTGGCATATGCAGGGATAAGCATGATGGCATTGAGTACTGGAATATTCATATGAACTTGCTTAAATGTATCCAATATTTTGTCAAATTGAATCCCTTTATTAACCGGAAGAAGGCGTTGTAGATAAGGCACCATTGGCTTAAAATTTGCCTTTGGTAGGGAAATAGACGAGGTTGGCAACTCCTTAGATTTATTAAAAGGTTCACTCGTACCGACCTCATCCTCAATAGCAACGGGTGTTGGTTCAACCCTAGGCATTTCAACACGGTTATCAGTTTGTCTACCACTTCGAAGAGTTGTAATGGCATTAACCTATTTTAGGATTGAGCTAGAATCAAACCCCGGTGGTCCTTTCAGATTAGATACAAGTTGGTTAGGTAACGTACCTGGTGGTCTCTCATCCAATGCATTTGCCAATTGTCCTATCTGAATCTCGAGATTATAGATAGATTGGGATGTAGAATTTTGATTTACCAAAGTCTGTTGTTAAAATTGCATAATTTATTGTTGAAATTGTAGCGCTTGTTTTTGGCTTTCCATTAATTGTTGCATGAAGAGAGCAAGGGTATCTTCTAAAGATGGTTTGGGTGGAGCGAGTGAGAACTGTTTAGATGACTGAAAGGATTGCTGAGATGCTTGAGGATAAGATTAAGAAAGGAGATTCCTAGGCAAATTATGACCTGAGGTTTGTGGCTCTCCAAAACATGAACTAGGCTGGTTGTTCTTCCACAAAAAATTTAGGTGGTTCTGCGAAGTTGGCTTGTACGGGTCAAAGGGCCTTTTGTAGGTATTATTCAAAGCATTTAGTTGCTCTTGATTATCATTCACTTCATTGAGCATAGGGCACATTTGATTCACATGGGTTACATCATAACAAACGGTGCAACCCATTTGCTGAGCCTGGTTCACACTACCCTTAGATTGATTCGTAGTCATAGCCTCGATTTTTCGGGTAAGAGTATCTAATTGGACTTTAATAGCCGTTCCCTCACTCACTTCGTATAAGTCACATTTCTTGGCTGTACGAATATTTCTATATGGATCAAAATCCCACTGCTGAGAGTTTTCAGCCAATGTCCCAAACTCTTCATAACCTCTATCAGATTTAAGGTCATGAAAATCTATATATTATTCAAGAAGGGTATTTTTTTCCCTGGGACAAGTCTGCCCACAAGACAGAAGTTTTTTAAGAGACAAAGAGCGGCTGAGATGCAAAGTTAAATCATCAAGATTGAGAATTTTAAAAGATGGAAGGATGAGATCTTAGATGAGAGGTTATTTCATAGTTCTATAGCACTTTTAAGGGTAAAATTGTCAAGCCAAAACAATAGCTCTCACCAAGCAAAAACAAAAGTGCCAAAACCCACGTTCTCCTCGACTCCCACGATTCTCTCCCTCTCTCTATACAAGTTCTTCTCCTGAAATAAATTATTTTTTCTCTCTCTCTCTCTGAATTTCTAACTTTCTCTATTGTAAAACTATGCAGGTTCACAATGAATCTTCCCAAACACCTAATCCCCCCAAACCCCAATCTCAATCTCCATCTCAATCATCACCTCCTCAAACTATCCCTATATTTGCAATTCTACTTCAGTAGTCGCCAATTCATCTGAGGTCTCCCCAGAGATCTACAAATCAAACCCTTTCAGCAAGCGATTCAAATTTTGGCTTAGAATTGTGGGGTTTTAATTTTTGTTATTTTTAATGATCCCCAGTTGTTTTTATTTAGTGGGTATTGAGTTAAGTTTGTGAATTTGTTGTTGTTGTTGTCGTTGTCGTTGTCGTTGTCGTTGATAAAGCATAGTCAAGATGGTGGGGGTGAGGAGGTGACATGGAAGATATGCCTGTGAATGAGAAACTTCAGGCGGTATCGAAACATTTACCAGATGTAATGAGAGACTTCCCAACTCCATAACAACTCCAACAATCACACCCATGGTAACTTTAAACCCAATTCATTTCCCCCATTTTTATTATTTGTAAACCCATGTTCTAATTTGTCATAAATTTGATTTTTTTTAACTCTAATCACAATGTGGAACAGGAGGAAGATAACCCCTGATTGGATTTTGATCATTCAGACAAATTGATACATATTTGACATATTATTTTATACCTACATTCAGGTTTAAAGTAGCCCAGACATGAAAAACAGAGTTCCTCTACTCTATCAACAGGTACAGATTTTTTTTATTCTAGCATTACTTGAAAATTATACTATTCACTGTACCTGAAAATTATACTATCATATCACCCTTTTTATTCTAAGTCTTTAGTTTTCCATTAATCTTACTTTTCTTTTTTGTGAATGCATCTACTTTTATGTGTGATGAAACGGTGTTCGTGATGCTATTTAGCGAGATGCACAACTATCTATCCAAAATGAATTATGGTGGCCAAGTGTATTAATCGGTTACAGATCACGACTATCTATCCAAGGCATCAGATTATGATATTATGTCTCACAAAAGCTGCAAATGTGCGTATGCCATCTGCTTTACGAAGATTATTCGTTACTATTTTAATTTACTGCGAACCTCTAGGTATAAGAAGGTTATGGAATGAATTTTTTTCACATCTAACAGAGGATTACAAAACAACTATGTCCTTCATGGATGTTGTGTTAACAAATCGGCTGTTGCGAGAACTCAATGCTTTACTAATGCAGCATGGAAAGTTGGTCTCCGATTACGATCTTCCAAACTTTACAGGTGATTCTACTAACTTATCTATAGCTTCATCCTTAATACAAGACGAACTCTCAATCCCTATATCAGAAAATGACATTATGGCAGCTCAAAGTTTAAATCAAGATCAGTCACAGGCTTACAACAGAATCTTACAATCAGTCCGCCAACAAGAAAATGTAGTCTTCTTCATAGATGGACTCGGAGGTACAGGTAAAACATTTCTTTACCGTTTAGAAATACAGTTTATCATTTCTTTATCTGAAGGTTATTTATCATTTCAGAGATGCTTGCTTATGTCCAAATTTAGAAATACAGTTTTAGTTGCTTTCTATGATTGATTTGTTTCTCTTTAAGATGATAATTTGCCTATCTATTTTGCAAAGCATTCTCATATATGGTGATATTTCTTTTGCAGATCAGACTCAACTGTGTATGAAGATCAGTGAGAGACTCATGCCAGCCAGAGTTTTTGAAATTTTACCAAACAAGTGATATTTGAAGACGTCTCGACAATTGAGTAAGAGCATTCAGGTAGTTTGGGGAGAATCAAGTATGATTGCGGTGGAGATATTGTTATTTGGAGAAGCGTTGGAAGATGTAGCAAACCAGAGATTTGTTCTCCGTTCCGATTCAGTTACATATACAACTATGTCATGTCATCTTCTAGAAGCTTCATGGACAGCTTTGTTGATGTAAAGGGAGATCATTATCACCCAAAGATGTCATCTATTATACCAAAGGACAAATGGCAAAAAGGATCCAAGTGGATTGCATTAGTTCGAAGACAAGCGGAGGTTGTTGTGGATGATGATATTATCCTTCCAGTTTTTAAGAAGTATTGCAAGCGACGACCACCCATAGACCCTGCCAAAGGAAAACAGAATATTAAACTCCAGAAGCAGCATAACTAAGCAGCATAACTGACACATAACTGACACAGACCAACTTAAAATTAAGCTTGGCACGTGCGGCACTAGAGACACCTGTCCCAAGTAAGCCTAATTACTCTTCTCTATCAATTATTTAGCAACACAACATCACAACGCATCACATAATCTCAACGCATCACTAACACTGAACAAAGGGTCTTTGAAGGCATCATTTCATTCAAATATCAACAACAATTACAAAGCACTATTACAAGCTTAAATTCCTTCTTGGGTGTATCGGAGACTAGTCCTCTACATATATAGGAAATTGGAAAACAGTTAAGTTCTAAAAGGAAACATCAAAGGTGGAGACGAAGCGTACTCCCCCATTTTCCTAAGCTAATCTTTACAAAAATAAATGAAAATTTGTACAATGCTCTTTTACAACCTAAGGAACCTATATACAAAGCCTGGGCGTCACACTCTCTCCCACTCAGTTTGGAGACGCCCTCGCCGACTTTTTCTTCTGCTTCCACATCTGTCTGTTCTCTTTCCTCTCTTGCTTGGACTCAGTCTCTTTAGTCGGACCAGAAGGGGATGAGAATCTTGGTGCTCCCAGCTGGCTTCAGTATCTGGCAGATCCTTCCACTTCACAAGGTACTCATAAACTTCCTCTTTGGTGTCCGGATCAACATGGGTGACTCTGTGATCAAGAACGCTCTCTGGAACTTCGCTAGAGCTTACTGGCTTGAGCGAAACATGAGGCCTGACGCTAGTTCTGCTTGGATCTTCCTTATCTTGGTGGGAAGGCTTTAGAGTACTGGCATGAAACACTGGATGGATGAAGCGAAGGTGGGAAGGTAATTGAAGCTTGTAGGAAACCTTCCCAACTTTACCAATGATTGGCATCGGACCAATGTACTTGGATACTAGCCCTTGGTATATTCTGCCACCTCGCTGCTTGAGGTGGGATTTCTTGATCAGAACAAGGTCCCCAACTTGAAAAGAATCTGGTCGTCTCTTTTGGTCGGCCCACTTCTTCATTCTGGTTGACGCTTTCTCTAGAGAGGCCCGGGCAATATCTGTATTTCTCTGCCATTCTTTTGCAAACTGGTAGGCTCTCGGAACACTTCCCTTGTAATCGGCGGCCACCGTGTGCGGCGTGAGGGGCTGCTGTCCTAACAGTATCTCGGAAGGACTCTTGTTGGTGGAGGAACTCTTCTGCAGATTAAAGCAAAACTGTGCTACATCCAAAAGTTCGGCCCAGTCCTTCTTGTTCAACCTGACAAAGTGCCGGAGGTACTCTTCTAACATTGCATTGAAGCGTTCTGTCTGACCATCTGACTGTGGATGGTTACTGGTTGAGAAGTTGAGAGTGGATCCTAGTAATCTAAATACTTCCCTCCAAAACTTCCCAGTAAATCTCGGATCTCTATCGCTGACAATGTCCTTTGGCACACCCCAATACTTTACAACATGCTTCACAAAGAGACGCGCTGTTTTCTCTGCCGTACAAACAATTGGAGTCGGAATGAATGTTGCATACTTAGAGAACCGGTCGATGATCACGAGTATGGAACCATACCCTTTCGTCTTGGGTAACCCGGAGATAAAGTCCATAGAGACGCTTTCCCAAGGTCGAGTCGGCACGGGAAGTGGTTTCAGCAATCCAAGTGGCAAATCCCGATCAACTTTGTCTTGCTGGCAAATGTGACAAGTCCGCGTATAATCCATCACTTCATTCTGATCATTTGGCCAATAGTACCCCCTGTGTAGCAAGGATAGTGTTCTCCGCCAGCCCGGATGGCCTGCCCAAAGAGTATCATGGCACTCCTTGATTAGCTCCCGCCTTAGTCCTGCGAACCGAGGAACATAAAGTCGCTGTCCCTTCGTGTATAAAAGACCATCTTCCACCCAGAACCGTCTTGTCTTCCCCTGTTTCACCAAGTTAATCATGGCCTGGGTCTGAGGATTCACCGCTAACCCTTCGCGGATCCTATCATATAGGGCACTACTAACATAAGAGTGAGACTGTTCGGCAGCGGTAGAGGTGGCCGCAAGTTCAGCCTTACGGCTTAATGCATCCGGCACATTGTTCATCCTCCCTGGCTTGTGCTCGAGATCTAAATCAAACTCAGCTAGAAACTCTTGCCAACGGGCCTGCATCGAGGTCAACTTCTTCTGTGTAAGGAAATGGCTTGCCGCACGGTTATCGGTCTTCACCAGAACCTTCATTCCCAACAAATAGTGTCGCCATACTCGTAGGCAATGCACAATAGCAAGGAGTTCCTTCTGCTGGGATGAATACCTTCTCTCGGTATCGTTCAGCTTCCTGCTTTCGTATGCCACTGGATGTCCCTCTTGTAACAATACTCCACCGATAGCAAAATCAGACGCATCAGTATGTACCTCAAACGGCTTGGTAATATCTGGCAAGGCTAAGACCGGATTGCTAATCACCGCATGCTTCAGATCGTCAAATGCGGCTTGACACTTCTCGGACCAAGACCAAGAGAAGTCTTTTTTGAGAAGATCTGTAAGGGGTGTCGCGCGTTTCAAATACCCTTTAATGAACTTGCGGTAGTAGTTCACAAGGCCAAGAAAGGAACGCACTTCTGTAACCTCCGTAGGAGCTCTCCACTCTTCAATAGCGCGGACCTTTTCCATATCCATCCGGATCTGTCCTCCGCCAATGACATGTCCAAGAAACATAACTTGTTCCTGCGCGAACGAGCATTTCTCCAACTTGACATATAACTGGTTCAGTCGCAAGACTTGGAATACAAGGCGAAGATGTTCAAGGTGCTCTTCCATAGTGCGGCTGTATATGACAATATCATCTAGGTACACCACCACAAACTTGTCGATATATTTCCGGAAGAGTTCATTCATAAGAGTACAGAAAGTTGCAGGAGCATTAATCAGGCCGAATGGCATGACAAGAAATTCATATGCCCCATACCGAATGGAACAAGTCGTCTTTGGTTCATCTCCGGCAACGATCCTGACCTGATAGTAACCCGATCTCAAATCAAGTTTAGAGAAGTACTTCGCAGACGTAAGTTGGTCAAATAAGTCGGCAATGAGCGGTATGGGATACTTGTTCTTCACCGTTACCTTGTTCAGGGCTCGATAGTCGACACACAATCGCAAGCTTCCATCTTGTTTCTTCTGAAATAAGACCGGGGCACCGTATGGCGCCTTTGAGGGGCGAATAAAGCCCGATTCCAATAGTCCATCAAGTTGTCTCCGAAGCTCTGCTAGTTCAGGAGGACTCATTCTATATGGTCCTTTCGCAGGAGGCTTGGTTCCAGGGACTAACTCAATCTGATGATCGATAGGCCTTCGTGGAGGTAACACCTTTGGTAATTCTTTCGGCATCACATCCTTAAATTCTGTAAGTACCCGGGAGACTTCCGCCGGCAAGGCATCATGATTCTGATAATCCGGCTTTAACCTTAGGGTTGCAAGGTAAGTCAGCTCCCCTCGCCTCAGTCCCTTCTCCAACTGAAGAGCTGATAATAGTCTGCCCTCATCTTTCTGCGTGGACATCTGAATGATTGAGGGATTGTCACCAAAAATCCCTAAGGAGTTAACGAACGGCATCGGCACAGCCTTGTGGTAGCGGAGAAAGTCCATTCCCAATATAATCTTAAAATCATCCAATGTCACAGCGAGAAGGTTAACCTTTCCACTCCACTGTCCCATCTTAACTGGAACCAACTTGGCAACACCATGTATCGGCATTGCGGCAGAGTTTACAGCCTTCATCCGGCTTGAATCTTTCACCAAACGTAGTCCCAGACGATTTGCCTCTTGAATGACAATAAAGCTGTGGGTAACACCGGTATCAACCATCGCCAAAGTACTCTGCCCATTAATACTAAGGTCCACATACATGAGTCCCTTCTTCGGCTTAACCTCTGGCAACTGAGTGGTTACGGCATTGAGCAAGTAAAGAGAACCCATATGAGTTTCACCGCCATCATTTCCCTGAGTGGTGTCATCGGCTTGGTCCCCGTGGGATGCCATTAGCGCATTCGGGGCCGTCTTCTGAGGACACTGATAGGCTTTGTGATTCCCTCCACACAAAAAACACTTCAAGTTCCCGGGACGTCCTTGAAACCTGGACGAAGAGGAAGCGCCGCCATTGTTACGCGGCCTGTGGTACTCCCTCCCAGAATTGGAACTCGAGGCACCACCTGCACTTGCTCCCCCACTTCTGTTCTGGCCATGACCTTGGTCTCCCCCACTTCTAGCTTGGTACCCTCCATTCTTTCCCTTGTTGTAATTATTGGAGGATTCCGCTCTTTGTTGTGACTGGGAACTTGACTGAGACGGAGCCGGTCGACGCTCACCCAACATAGGGGTATAGTCGTTGATACGCTCAGCGGAGGCCATTGCGGAAGCCAAATCTTGAACCCGTTGCCTCTGTAATTCATTTTGGATCCATGGTTTCAGACCTTCCAAGAAACAAAACAACTTATCCTTTTCTGACATGTCGCGGATATCTAGCATCAAGAACCGCTTCACATACTCCCGGATGTTGCCTGTCTGCTTTAGTTGCCTCAAACTTCTCCGAGCAATGAACTCAACATTCTCGGGTAAGAACTGATTCTTCAGCTCTCTCTTCAAGTCATCCCACGTTCCAATAGTACAGTGACCGCTCTGGATCTCAGCATATTTGGTGCGCCACCATAGTTTAGCATCACCGGCGAGGTACATGGTTGCCATCGACACCTTTGAACCTTTGCTATCAGGCCTAACCACATTGAAGTACGTCTCCATATCAAAAAGGAAGTTCTCTACCTCCTTGGCGTCCCTCGCTCCCTCATACGCCTTGGGCTCGGGGACCTTGATCCTGGGCCGGTCTATACCGCCGCCCAAAGGTGCTGGCTCTCCATTTCCAACAACCTTCGCTAGGAGATTTACTTTCGAGGAAAGTTCAGCCACTTGATCCAGAAGAGTAGCCATATTTCCTTCAACCACTCCCTCTAACATAACGAGACGTTCGCCCACATGGGCCTGATCGTCTGAGAAACCGTCCAATCGTTCCTCCAGAGTCGTCACTTGATCTATAATCCCACTTAGAGCATGCATCTTATCCTCTAACTGGTCCAACCGCGTTCGGGTATTCAAGGGCCGGAGATTAATGGATGGTCCTCCCACCTGCTGGGCAAGGACCTGGGCGGGGTCAGTAGCATTCGGACCCTCCGCCATCGCAACGAGATCGCTTTCAACTAGATCGCTCTGATACCAACTGACACGGACCAACTTAAAATCAAGCTTGGCACGTGCGGCACTACAGATACCTGTCCCAAGTAAGCCTAATTACTCTTCTCTATCAATTATTTAGCAACACAACATCATAACGCATCACATAATCTCAACGCATCACTAACACTGAACAAAGGGTCTTTGAAGGCATCATTTCATTCAAATATCAACAACAATTACAAAGCACTATTACAAGCTTAAATTCCTTCTTGGGTGTATCGGAGACTAGTCCTCTTCATATATAGGAAATTGGAAAACAGTTAAGTTCTAAAAGGAAACATCAAAAGTGGAGACGAAGCGTACTCCCCCATTTTCCTAAGCTAACCTTTACAAAAATAAATGAAAATTTGTACAATGCTCCTAAGGAACCTATATACAAAGCCTGGGCGTCACAATAACTGTATTCCAGACGAACATTATGTGCAGACACTACTTGCAATGGGTGAGTTTGAAGATGAGCTTGAACGAAGAACATTAACCTACACTTCATGGAATGAGTCTAAAGCAAAAATGGAAAAGACAGGCTGGTATCCTGTCACGTTCAGGTATACTACTGCAGGCCCTCAACAAATAAGAGAGATAAAAGGTATTAGCCATCATCACTTGGGAAATACAAATTTTTCTATAGCCATAGTTTACATTTTTAATTGGGAACTTCATGGAGAGATCGAAATCAGCAATTCAGCCTCCAACATATGGAAATCTAATCACGATTCTCAGTATAGATGGTGGCGGTATGAGAGGTGTCATCCCTGCAACCATTCTTACACTCCTAGAGTCGCAACTTCAGGTGTTCGACATTTACAATATTTTCAGTCTTTGATTGTGTTCTGTGGGAAGAGAATATATTTTTGAGCTGAGTTGATCATATTTTAAAATATGATGTTTATGCTATGTTGTAGGAGTTGGATGGTGAGGAGGTAAGACTATATGTACTTCCAATTTCTTATTACATAATTTAGATTGAGATGCAGAGTTACAATTCACGGACTATATGTTTTCTTTTTCATGACTTGCAGAGGTCCGTTTGCTTCTGCTAGGGAAACAATGGTAGCAGTTTCAGGACCCAAATATGATGGAAAATATCTCCACAGCCTTATCAAGGAGAACCTGGGAGGCACACGATTGCGACATACTTTGACAAATGTTGTTATCCCAACTTTTGATATCAAGCGACTTCAGCCCACCATATTTTCCAGCTTTGAGGTTCTTAACGATCTTCTTAATATGCTTCAATAGGTCTTTATCATTATATTCTTATTTCTTCAGCAAATTTCATAAAAACTGGCCATGATTGTATACGGCAGGTGAAAAATAAACCCAGCTTGGATGCTCTTCTCTCAGATATCTGTATTAGTACCTCTGCAGCTCCAACTTTCTTACCTGCGCATCACTTTGTAAATGAGTTTTCTCATGGAAAAGTTAGAGAATTCAATCTCATTGATGGATGTTATAATCCGATAAAATCACATTTTAATATTTTTGCTTGAGGTACTTCATTCCATTACTAATTTGTTATCAGGATCAATATCAGGAGTATTGAATGGTTTGAAATCTATCCAGTCAGTTAATGTCTTCATCCCCAGGGAATATCTGAGCGTAGCTAGAATCTGGTGATCCTGGAGCATCGAACTCTGCAACGCTATCAAAGTTTTCTGGCACATAATGGTGCACATCAAGCAGATTACTGATACGGCCCATCTCATCAGTTATGCAAGGAAAATCGAGGATGTATCTCCACTCACCATCCACAATGAATTTGTACTGGTAGGTGATATTTGTTTGTTTCTCCTTAAGAAGATAATTTGCCTATTTATTATACAAAGCATTCTCATATATGGTGATATTTCTTTTGCATATCAGACTCAATTGTGTATGAAAATCAGTGAGAGACTCATGCCAGCCAGAGTTTTTGAAAATTTACCAAACAAGTGATATCTGAAGACGTCTGTCTCCAACTAAGAAATTATATGTTTCTTAGTAATTGGGCTGTTGTTATTACAATTACATTTATGTACATAACTAGAAATATTTCGGTAGGACTGTCCTTTTGTTTGTAGGAATTATGAGTTTATAAACTTTTGTATCTGTTCATTGTATGTACATGGCAGGTATAGGAAATTTTGAAAACTATATAGTTAAAATTCTCCACATTTAGGTTCTTCAGTTCTTGGAATTATTATTTATAGAGGTACATGCATCCTTTTGTTTGTAGGAATTATATGAGTTTGAAAACTTTTGTATCTGTTCATTGTATGTACATGACAGGTATAGAAAATTTTGAAAACTATTTAGTTAAGATTCTCCACATTTAGGTTCTTAAGTTCTTGCAATTATTATTCATAGAGGTACATGCATCAGTCACAGGTATGGGCAGTGGGAATCTCTCTTAGACTTGATTTCAGTTCCTATATTTAGGAGTGCAACTTAAGCAATTCCAGGGGAATATAACCTTAGCTTGAGTTTGTGGAAAGGCACTCCCCTTTAAATGAGGTTGGGGAGGGGATGAAGAAAACAAGATACTATGGAGAATTTTACAGAGATCAAGGTGAAACACGGCATTGCAGACGATGATGGCTCTTTGCATTATGTTAACTTCGGGGGGACAAATGCTGGAGCAACGACAACAATCCACTACACCCTTGCACGAAAGTCCCATAAAAGTTGTAGCATTAACATCTATGTAAACAACAATGTTCAAGGGATTAACAGCTCCAATCTGTCTAAGAGCAAGGTTACCATGAAAGATCCTGGAGTTCATTTTTACTTCAGAGGTTTGAATATGAGGAAAAGATGTTTGAGGAAGACTAGAAGGAAGGAGGAAAAATAATCATGGTTTGTCAAGCAAGAGTTTCTAATTTTCCTGCTTTGCATAGTAAATCTTTTATTGTTACTGAAGTTGAGTAGTGATTTAGTTTCCATTGAGGGAGACGGATAAGTTTAAGTGTAATTTTATTCAGCCATGAACATTTACCTTACGGGTAGCACCGAAGGCGCGTCGACATAGTCACGGGTAGCGCCAAAGGCGCATCGACATAGTCACGGGTAGCGCCAAAGGCGTATCGACATTGTTGCCGTGGCGCGTCGACATTGTTACCGTGGTGCTGAAAGATTATAAAGACTCAATTACGATAATATTAGCGCCGAAGGCGCGTGGACGTAATCAACTTGGCGAGCCACGGGTAGTACTAGTTTGCTACTATCCATGAATTCTAGTCTATAGCAATTCTCAGAAGTTATTCCACGATAGAAGATCTAGGCTAGATGTTGCTTCTCAAAACCATGATGGGGACATTGTGAAAGAAAATCTTTATACCTCTCCCATGCCTAGTAAAATCTTTTACCCTCATTTTTAACAAATTCAACAACTGCATTTCTAAGAGTGGGGGTTTTTCCCATAGAAAACTATTTGGTTTTGAACTTGGTCTCTATTTTATCCCATGAATTGATAGATGCTGGTGCCAATAAATCAAGCCAATAACTCGCCTTGTCCTTTAGTGAGAATGAGAATAAACGAAGACATACGGGATCTTCAGTAAATTATTGGTATTTGGAGAGTACACAGATTTTCTTAAACTCGTGGACGTGCTTATAAGGGCTCTCAGAATCAAGCCTACAAAATGTAGGTAATATTTGGATCACACTAGGCTTGATTTCATAATGGTTTGTCGTGACAATTGGTAACTCAATACATGAAGGCATATCACTCACCACTGGGGTCCAATAGTCCCTAAGAGATTTGGCAGCAGCCATGATTGGAGGTTCAACTTCTGGCTAGACAGCAAGTTCAATTGGGTCAATTCTAGATGAATTACCCTCCTCCAAAATTGGGAAAACTCGAAATGGATCACTATCCTCCCAAACTGGTGCTCCTAAGTCCTCTATTGTATTGACTGGGTGAGGTGATCGCCCTCTCCACTTAAGCTGAGGCGGTAGGCCGTAAATAGGTAAAGGTTTCGGTAAGCTTCCAAAACGTTTTCCTTCACGTGTCCAATTGATCATGCACAACTAATAATCAATAAAATTTAGCACCCGGTGTAGTAAATAATCAATCAAACCTAGATTCTAGCACATCAACGTTTTTTAGAAGTAATAATTAAGTCTCCCCTATATTCTTCTATATTAAAAATGGGTATGATGGCAAAAGGCTTTGGTTCCTATACTCCTCTGCGTCACTATGCTAGTACCAGCTTAAAGTAGATGTTCTGTCCTCGCACTCGAGCGAGTCACCTTATCGTACGTCAGCACTCGGAACGGTGACGTCGCAAACCTACAACCAATATTTCGCGGTGCTAGGCTGGAGTCGTATCCTATGAACCCGTGTTTGTACCCCGGTCCGGTACACCTATCCGTTGGGTAATGAAATCCCGCGGGAATCTTGTTACTCTTTTTTATTAATAGTTATTATGAGGTTTGGGACGTTCAATTTTCGTGTGATGCGAATTTCTTCGTATCCCTAATGGGTGGTCCCACTTGCTAGAGAGCTTTTTGGGCGATGAAATCCCGCAAGTCTCTAACGGTTTTTACCTTTACTAATGATGGAATGAAAATGAATATTAAACACAGCAATAGGTCAATCCAACTACAGTAAATTTTTTATTAGAGCAGCGTGTATTTGCACAGTCCACACGACTTTATATGTCCTAGTGCTGGGGTGTAGCGGATATGTACCCCTTCTAGATGTCAAGTTTTGAGAAGTACCAATCTACGGGAAGTGTTTCCCGGTGTAGCTGTGGCCTCCCCTTCACTTAGGGGGCAAAAGAAGGAAGTGCCCCTTCACTTAGGGGGCACAAGAAGAAAATTATTGAAGTAGCTTTGAGCTTTTCGCATTTTCCGTTCACCGTTTTCCGTGCTTCTTATATCCCTTATCGGTGCCCAAAATTGTCAAAGTGTAATCGGTTTTTGTTTGATCGACGATGGAGAGTAATAATCAAGATTTGCAAAAATTTGTCTTTTAACACAATTCAAATAAAACTTGCAAAAGCAACTCATACTCAAGCTCGTGCTCGTAACAAAAAGCAACTCGTGCTTATGTTATAACAAAAACAGTTCGTGCTCAAATGAGACCACTCAATGAAAAAGAAAACAACTCTTAAAAAAAGAATTAAGGTCCACAAACAGTTCAGGTTTAACAAAAGCAACTCGTGCTTAAGTTATACATTAAAAATAGTTTATGCTTGAGTGGGACCACCCATTATAAAAGAAATAAATCTTAACAAAAGTTACTCGTGCAGCAACTTATAACAAGAGCTCGTTATGTTGGACCTACAGCTCGTTAAAAACCAAAGCTCAATTTTGTGCGCGAGTTATAAAACAGTTCGTATTTAAGTAGGAACACCCAATAATCTACTATGTAACAAAAACATGAGCTCAAGTTAATAAATTATCAAAAATAGTTCGTGCTCAAACAGATCGTACTCAAGTTTTGGAAAAAAAACAAAGTGGGCACATGCAAAATAATAGATTAAGCACGTCAAACTTCAATGCTAGTTGGTGAGTTTGAATAAGTCTAGCCAAATACCAAAAATTCTTGATATCAAATGATGTTGTTGAAGTATTTAATCTCAAATCAAGTTTCAGTAACGCAAGAAAACATAAAATCACTCACACCTCATTCATTAACTATCAAACAACTATTACTGTTTGTACTCGTGGACTCGTACATCCGAAGCAATAAAAAGTAAGGAGAACAAAGTTGAGAGAGATGAAATAAAATAAAAAATTGTCTAAAAATTAACAACTCGAAAAAATAAAAATGTATTTCGGTCCCCTGACAACGGCGCAAAAAACTTGATTGATTATAAACCAACATCTTAAAAGACCCGTAAGTGCACGATGTACCGTTAAGTACAAGGGTAAGCGGGGTCGTATCTCAAGAGACTTGTGGTGCGAATTATACTTCGAGCTACTAGTTTTATCCAATAAGAACGAGTTTGTGTGGTTTTAAAATAAAAAGAAGAACGAAACAAATTACAAGATAAATTGGAGTGGAAACCAAGGCATAGATTCCACTCCACCCTTTTTAACCATTAGATAGCATAAATAATTAAAGTAAATTACTAGTTTCCGCATCGCATATCCTTGGTCGGGCATATGCAATACATCAAAAGATACAAGTGATGTAGTAATTGGGAACTACCCATAAACCAACTTACTCAACCATGGTCAAGTTAATAAATATGGATTATGTTCTCTTCTCCACGTTCCTAACCTATCTTGTTATGGTCCAACAAGCTGGTTACATAGATTCATTATTCCTCCTAATCCTAGCTATGGTCAAGCATAGGATGAAGGAATTCGAATATGTAATATTCCAGGATAAAGAAAAAGTAATTACTCTAACTAAGCTACACAATCTACACTAAGGCTACATTGGGTAGAGCTTCCTCTAACCTTGGCTAAGAAGATTAGCTACTCATCCCTTTGATCATTGACATACTACTATTACTACGATAAAATTAAAAGATAAGAAAAAGAGAAAGAATATCCTTTATTGCTATGAACTTTGATTTACACTCTCCAAGATCATCCCTCATGGGTGGGATTCCCCTCATATTAAGGGTTACAAAATATCACCATTAATATAAAATCCCTTAAGCAATGCCTAAAATCATGCATAAATATTACAACTCATGTGAATAATATCTACATTTAATTCTCTTCAATGGGCTTCCATGTCCATGGACCTTTGGTTGACAATTTCACATGATAATCATTGTTGAAGTGCATCACCCTTGTTCTTTGTTGAAAACCAGAAAAATGTACGACTTATTTATCATGTGACCGATTTTTGTAAATACAAAAAAAAAACACTATTAGTGTCACATTTATTTAATAAATGACTAGGTAGATATAAATTTAGGAGTTGTACACATAAATATTACGTGTCTATCAAGTAGATAATCATACAGGTTATCGCTAAGTCCATTCGGGATGAAATTCTTACAAAGAAAATCATCTGCAGTCCATTTCTCTAGGGCCTTTACAGATTCAGGGAATACGGGTTTACCTTCATTTGGCTTAGTAGAGTTACACGACTCAGCTACTTTCTTAGTGGTTAAATAATAAAACATTTTCTGTTTCTACCGACGGAAATTCTTACCTTCAAATTTGAAAGGTTTGTTGTTATCGGTGAAGACAGATCTGACATCACTATCTCCATCCATAGCAGATACTTAAACGTCTTAAAATTGTAATTAAAAATCTATACTATGTTACCTCTGAAGTAATTTTCGTAACCAGAGATTAATTGAATTAGACCAGCAATAGTAGTAAGATGAACTAGAGGAACCGAAGTGATGATCAGGAAATGCTGAGTCGAGGACTAGGTATCTACCTTTAAGACGTTTCTCCGTACTATCATTTGCAAATAGCTGATTACTGCGTCGCCACCAAGATAAAATAACAGAGTGAGAACTTCTCTTGAAAGGAAGAAGTACCATCGAATGATTTGCACTTTCAAAAACTTTACTCGGATTCCAGACTCATGATTCAAAGAGATGAGAAGAACTTTGTATTCGATGGATTTATAAAACTGAGGCACAATATCTTTTTATATAGTACAAGTTTGAAACGGTAACAAGAGTTAATGGTGGGAAACGTCTTCAAAAATGATCGAAAACGGAAATGAAACGTTAAAGGCTTAATTACGAAATAGTTACGTTTGAGAAATTTAAAACATAAAGGTTCAATTATAAATAGACTCGGTTCGAATTTGGTTTACTGAGAACTTCAGGTCGAAATAGACTAAGTTCGAATTGGTCTTGAGGGGACTCCAGGTTGAATAGACTTGGTTCGAAATGATCCAAGTTGAGATCGAATGGACTCTGTCCGAATTACTCTAGGTAGAAAAACTTAGTTAAAATTTGTTCAGGTCGAATAGAATTGGTTTTACCAAAATCAAATCTTCTATAGAGGCCCAAGTCCGAGGCCCAAGCTCATGAGCCAAGCAAAGTTTTAAACCTATTTTTCGGCCCGCCCCCGCCCAACATATAGAATAAAGGACCAAGGTTATATCAAGGAAACAAGCTACTCTTCCAAGCAATATGGGACTAAAGAAACCACATAGAGGTGTTTGAAGAGATAAAACCCAACGATCCCCCACTATATTGAGAAAACATGTCCGAGTGAAAAATCTAAAGTTGTGCGTAAGTAAAGGTGCCTTTCGACTTGAACCTTTTCATGGTGAATATACTTTGGAAGTACTAGAAATTAGAGTGACATTCGTCTGTGACTCTTAATCTAGAGGGTACAACTAAAACACACCACACACAACTTTTATAATGCAAAGTTCTAAAATTGTCAGCGCTATACAGCCTTATGCTCGTATCCCGGTTCTAATGAATGCTCTTGAGAACTTTCCCAAGTTCCCATAGGAAGCGGCTTCACTTCCACAATCATCGAGGTGAGTCTATTAGGAGTACTCCTATAGCTAAGTACCCCACCCCATATAGAGTATAGACCTCATTAAGAGTTATAAAATATCTCTACCTTAAGTCATTGCAGGATATCACGATCTTATAGGGAGGGACTAGAGTAACTACTCCTTCTTAAAAAATGCATGATTCTTTTTAATTATCATATGACTTATTTTTCCCTTTGAACCTATTTCTTGGGATTTCTAGTCTATAGGTTGGGTTACCATCACAGATATTCTAACTATACGGGCTTTAGCCCCATCCCTATCGAGGTGTTCTACACCTTTTCCAGAGCTAACGCTTTTGTCAGAGGATCAGCCTGGTTCGCTTCTGACCGAACAAAATCAACTCTGACAGCCTCAGAAGTGAGTTTTTCTCTTACTGTACTGTGCTTATGACATATTTGTCGTTTATTGTCATTGTAATAACGATTCACAACTTTTGCAATAGCTGCAGTACTATCGCCGTGGATAAGTGGTAACGGCTTATCCCATAAAGGAATATCTTACAGAAGGTTTCACAACAAATCTGCCTCCTTACTTGCAGCAGCTAGTGCTATCAGTTCTGACTCCATCGTAGATTGGGATAAAATAGTTTTTTTCTTGGACCTCAAAGAAACTGCCCTACCAACAATGTTAAGGATATATCCGCTGGTAGCCTTGGAGTCTTCAGATAAGATGTTCCAATCAACATCGGTAAATCACTCTAGGACTGCGGGGAATCGCTCATAGTGTATTCTTAGGTTCATGGTTCTTTTTAGATACCGCATGATCCTTTTTATAGCATACCAATGCTCCATACAAGGACAACTAGTAAATCTACATAACATCCCTACTGCATAAGCAATGTCTGGCCTAGTACAATCAGTAGCATACCGAAGGTTGCCAATGATACTAGCATACTCAGTTTGTCTAATACTATCATCAGTATTTCTGAATAGCTTCAGACTAGGGTCGTAAGGTGTGCGCAAAGGTTTACAGTCATAGTAGTTATACCTTTTAAAGATCTTCTCAATATAATGAGACTGATATTAAGTTATACCACTTCAGTCCTAGTAATCTTAATTGCCAAAATTACACTAACTTCCCCCAAATCCTTCATGTCGAAATTTTGATTTAGTAGAACCTTAACATCATTAACAACAGTGATGTTAGATCCAATAATCAGCAAGTCATCCATATATAAGAATATAATAGTACAAACATTATCCACATCCTTGTAATAAATGCATTTGTCACTCTCAATAATTTTAAAACCATGTGATATATCTAAGTTGTCAAATTTCTCATGCCACTATTATGGTGCCTGTTTGAGACCATATAAGGACTTCACCAATTTGTAGACTTTACCTTCCTAATTAGACACGATAAATCCTTCTGGTTGTTCCATGTAAATCTCTTCATCCAAGTCACCGTTCAAAAAAGAAGTTTTAATATCCATTTGGTGAACTACTAAGTTATGTACAACAACAGTGGCAAGTAATACTCTAATCGAAGTAATTCTAGTAACAGGAGAATAAGTGTCAAAGAAGTCAATGTTCTCTCTCTGTCTAAATCCTTTAGCTACAAGCCTAGCTTTATATTTCTCAACAGACACATCAGATCTCAATTTCTTTTTAAGGATCCATTTACAACCAATTGCCTTGCAACCAGGAGGTAAATAAAAAAGAAGCCAAGTTCCATTAGACTCTAGCGAGTCCATCACACTATTGATAACATCCTGACAAATATCTAAATAAGGGGAGGTAAGATCCTCTTTGAGGGTAGATGGATCTCCCTCTAGAGTATATACTTCAAAATCTAGACTGAAATCCATCTCTACTCAAGCTCTTTTGCTCCTTCTAACATTTGTAATAATGTCTAAAGTTTCCAAATTTCTAGATTCTCCTATTCTAGGTACAACCGAACTAGTAGAGGAACCCCCATTATCTCTAGATATAAAAGGAAACTTATCTTCATCAAAGTCAGCATCAACCGATTCAGTAATAGTTTTGTTTTGCAAATCAAAAAATCTATATGCTTTATTGTTAATTGTATAACCAATGAAAACATATTTATAATCACGACTAGCAAGTTTCGACCTCTTAGGATTAGGTATCCTGACATATCGTAAACATCCTCAAACTCTAAAGTATGAGACATTCAACTTTCTGCCATTCCAAAATTCCAAAGGTGAGGTCGTCAAAGTCTTCGGGCTAGGAACTCTGTTTAACACATAAGAAAAAGTTAATAGTATCTTTCCCCACCAGTGGGAAGCAGCTCCTGAACTTAGCATTATAGCAACTACCAGTTATGTATAAGTATGGTTCTTATGTTCAACCTTAGCATTCATCTCGGGTGAATAAGACATGTGGACTGATATAGCTCGTAGAACGCCCCTGAGTCATATTCAGCTCCTCGGTCACTCCGAAAATGTTTTATTTTCTTTCCAAATTGAGTCTCAATTTCAGCAAGGAAAATCTTAAACATGTTCAGAGCTTCGCTCTTGTGAGCCATAAGATATACATAAGTGTAATTAAAATTGTCATCAATAAAAGTTATAAAATAACTTTTCCCATTCATTATCAAAATCCCTTCTAATTTATAAATGTCTGAGTGTATAAGGTCCAAGGTTCAAGATTATCTTAGTACAGATTTGTGTGGGGTCTAAGTGATCTTTGCTTGAAAACAATTTTCTCATTTTACATAATTGTCCAAATGGAATTTTGGAATCAAACTCAGGTTACACATACTTTTAATGAGTTTTTTATAACATGACAAAGCCTACTATGCCAAACATTAAAAGTACACACAGATTAAGAAAAAGATTCTTTATTAATCATATCAATATTAAGCTTAAACATAGAATCACACGCATAGCCTTTACCCATAAATTCCCCATTTTTGGTGATCGTATAAACGTCACCTCCAATATTCTGCATAAACTCAACTTTGTTCAGGAGAAAAGCAGATACAAGATTATTTCTCATTTGAGTGGTATGGAGCACATCCTTCAGAATGAGAGTCCTCCCAGAGGTAAACTTCAGCCCGATACGTCCAGTTCCAGCAACCTCTGTGGTATGGGTGTGCCCCTGCAATATGTTCTGGCCCTTAGCTTTGACATTAGATTTATACACCTCCCTATCAAAACAGACGTGGCAGGTAGCACCAGAGTCCATCCACCATTCTTCTAAGCCACTGACCATATTAACCTCAGATATCATAGCAACCAGAGGTTCTTTAGACACATGCTCGGACAAATAGACCTTCGCAAGTTTCAGTTTGTTACGACAGTCCCGAGCCATGTGTCCTTGTTGCCTATAGTTATAACAAATTTACTGGACAGATTCCTATTTGTTTGTTTTTGAGGTAGGTACGGAGTTGTTCGAGCCAGGGTTCTTGTATGGCTTGCGGGACTAGTTTTTCATACCCTTTTTCACCGGCTTCAGAGAAGCATTGGTTATCTTGTTCTTATTGTGATTTGACACAAACAGAACTTCTTCATTAATGTTTAGTTTTCTAGCTTCCTCCTCAATGCGGAGGCGCACGATAAAGCTTTCTGTAGAAAACTCTTTTGGTTTATGTTGAAGGGTATTTTTGAACTCCTTCCAGGCCAGAGGTAATTTGTCTATGAGGACAGCAACCTAGAATTGTTTATCTAATTTGATACCCTCTGAAATAATCTCATGATATATCTTTTTGAGCTCGTGAGAATGGGTTATGGCTGACTTATCGTCTTGCATCTTAAAATTCAAGTAGCAGCGAACCGCGTACTTTTTCGACCCAACCTCCTCCGTATCATACATTTTTGGGAGAGCATCCCAAATTTCCTTAGAGGATTCCAACAAAGATTATAAATCTTACAGGTCATCTATAAGTCAATTCAGGATGAAATTCTTACAAAGAAAATCATATGCAATCCATTTCTCTAGAGCCTTTACAGATTCAGGGGATACGGGTTGGACTTCATTTGGCTTAGTAGAGTTACACGACTCAGCAACTTTCTTAGTGGTTAAATAAAAAAACATTTTCTGTTTCCACCGACAAAAATTCTTACCTTCAAATTTGAAAGGTTTTTTTATTGTCGGTGAAGACAGGTAAGACATCACTATCTCCGTCTATTACAGATACTTAAATGTCTTAAAATTGCAAATGAAAATCTATACTATGTTACCTCTACAACAATTTTCGTAAGCAGAGATTAATTGAATTAGACCAGCAATAGTAGCAAGATGAGCTGGAGGAACCGAAGTGATGATTAGGAGATGCCGAGTCAAGGACTAGGTCTCCATCTTTAAGATGTTTTGCCGCACTGCCCTTTACAAATAGTTGATTGCTGCATCGCCTCCAGGATAAAATGGCAGAGTGGGAACTTCTCTTGCAAGGAAGAACAACATTCAAATGATTTGCACTTTCAATAACTTTACTCGGATTCTAGACTCATGATTCAAAGAGAAGAGAAGAACTGTGTATTCGATGGATTGATAAAATTGAGGCACAGTTTCTCCTTATATAGAGCAAGTTCAAAACGGTAACAAGAGTTAATGGTGGGCCACGTCATCAAAAACGTTCTAAAACAGAAATAAAATGTTTAAGACTTAATTACGAAACAATTACGTTTGACAAATTCAAAACTGAAAAGTTCAGTTCGAAATAGACTTGGTTTGAATTTGGTCTACTAGGAACTCCAGGTAGAAATAGATTAAGTTCGAATTCGTCTTGAGGGAACTCCAGGTCGAATAGACTTGGTTCGAAATGATCCAGATTGAGATCGAATGGACTCAGTCCGAATTGATCTTGGTAGAATAGACTTAGTTTGAATTGGTCCAGGTTGAATAGAATTGGCTTTAACAAAATCAATTCTTCCATAGAGGCCCAAGTCCGAGGCCCAAGCCCATGAGCCAAACAAAGTTTTAAGCCCATTTTTTTGGCCTGCCCCCGCCCAACATATAAAATTAAGGACCAAGGCTATATCAAGGAAAGGAACTAATCTTCCAAGAAATGCGGGACTAAAGAGACCACATAAAGGTTTTTGAAGATATAAAACCCAACACTTTTTACGTGCGCAAGTTGCTCGCCTTCATCAGGCTTATCTTCTTCTTATTAGGGACCAACCGAGAATTGGGCTGACTTCCCCGTACGCAAGTCTCATCTATAGCTACTTTCTCTGTGGTGGTGCATGCCTTTCTAGTCTTAACGCCTCTCGTTCTTACCCATACATCTAATCTACCGACGCCTCTCTCAGAACCGACCTTTCCCGATCCTTCTGGGCTTGCTCTATCCACTCTCACTTCCTCTCTTTTTTCAAAGCGCTTAGGCTGACCGGTATAGACCGCTGGCTCATGTATAGACTCTGCCTCTTCGAAACTAAAGGCTTTTTTTAGAGCTATGGCTCTGGGATAGCTTGACCTCCAGCTGACTGGACTTCTTCTATATGGGGTCGCCTTTCTTCATGGAAGTTCACTAGAGGACCTCGAGCTACTTTAGCGCCTCTTGTAGCTTTAACAACCTCCTTTGCTCTACTTTTCTGCTGTACCTATTCATTTGCATTTATAATTTGTTCCACCGTCTCTTATTTAACTTCTTTAGCGTTAACTCTGCCTCTGCGTTCAAGAACTCAAAATGAAAGAAAACTCTGCGTTCAAGAACTCAAAGACTTACTTCTTCTAGCTATGCTATTGACTCTCACCTCCGGCTCTTTACTCATGGCTCAGAACCCCAGTTGAAATCCAGCAAAAAGAAAACAGAGTTGTTTTTGTACTTGTGAGGGATTATTTCTAATTCCCGTACTGAGTCCGATATTCGAACTCACATAACTCAAGTAAACATACTGATAACCAATCAATGACTAAAAGCAAGGAGATCGTAATACAAACTTTCTCATCTATAGCTCGGGGATGACAAAGCATTCAATAACATCGTACTGCAGAAAATACTCAGATATCTATCAACAGTTCGAATACACGCGAACACTATTAGAGATCATATCTTCATCAACAGTTCGGTGATATCAAAGCATCCTGTGACTTCCTGCTACAAAAGATACTCCTCAACTTGTCAGCAGGTCGTATGCACGCGAGCATCACAGGAGATCGTATCTTCTCAACGGTCTGAAGCTACAACTAAATAATGTTAATAGATCCGTTACAGATCAACAAGTATCAAGACGTTACAAAAGTACACCATGAAGACTCATCAAAACCCGATATTGTAACGTTCCTCATCAATGTAACCAACGGTCATATTACAAGACCTATAAATAAGACTAGATAGCTACGAATTAGGGAGGCTGCTCTAAGAACCTCTAAAAGACCTTTTCTACATCTTTCTCTCTCTTTGTAATAGCTAGCAGTCTAAATATACCTCTCTCTCTTTCTAAAATCCTCAGGGGAGGTCGTGGTTTTTAACCCAATCAAGGGTTTTCCACGCTAAATCTAGTGTTGTTTATTTCCCGTTCATAAATAAACATTCTGAATTTCGAAGGTGTAAAGCGTTATCTTCGTGCAATACAAAAATAGGCTATTACATTTGGCGCCGTCTGTGGAAAACAAAGATTACACTTAGCGTTCTCCAATCTAGTTTTTACTGCATTTATCTTTGAATGATGGAAATTCAAGACAAATCACACCATTCCCTGCCTGTCACTGCTGAAGGAGTGACGGATTTGCGAATGACTATACAGGCAGAAATCGTGCGATGAATGGAGCTGGAGAAATAGCTCGCCAGCATGCCGGATACTATCAGGGCACTCTAAGCTCAAATAACGGCAAATTCGAGACAACAAAACACTTTGGCCGCCGCCTCGAGGATATCAGTCCATGATCGCCTAGGACATCGAGGACGAAATACCGCGCTTCATCAAATTCAGCAAAAACCAGTCCTGCCTTGGAGTCACATCAATCCACAATTACCCGCTGGAGCGGTAATAGATCTACAACCACAAGAGGACCAAAGCAGGGAAAAACCTCGAGTTTCAGTCTATGACCGCATGGGAGAAGCAACAGGGGAGCACAATCCTGCGAGAGGACCAACAACAAGACGAGCTATCACGTCTCGACAATACCTCACTCCAGAATAGGTGGACAAATGCATCAAAGAGCTCTCAGACGCTCAAATACTCACTGGGAGGAGCAACTATGCAAGGTTACAGAAGAGTCCACTCGCACAGGAGTTGCTTGATGAAGAAGTACCAACCAGTTTTTACACTCCAATGATTCAGAAATACGAAGGGAGGGATCCTGTGGAACACGTCTAAGAATTTCAAGATTTTTTGGGACTGTATTCCTCCTCCAACGATATCCTCTACCGTCTATTCCCGACCAGCTTAAAAGGCGAGCCTCTACGATGGTTTCACACACTTGATGAAGGATCTATCCTCACCTTCGAGCAACTTCGCGAACTGTTTGTCAAGAACTATTCACATGATAAAGACAAGGAGGAAAGCCTTTACTCTTTGTTTAGTCTCAAGCAGGCGCCAGGGGAAAGATTGAAGACATTTACCAGAAAAAATTTCGGGCTAGCTCGAAAGCTCGATAACCTCGACAAAAAGATCACGATCTCCGCTTTCACCAATGCGTTAATCATAGATGGACGAGTCAAGGAACATCTGATCCTCAACAAGCCACTGACATTAGAGGATATGATAGAAAAGGTCAGCAATTTCATAGACCTCGAAAGACTGGCGATTGAAAAACAAAAACCTCAGCGCATCGCCCTATCCACCAAAGATTATACTGGAGAATGTACTCGCAACAGCAGTAAAGACTACGGAGGTGATAAGAAACGTTTCAAGTCCAATGATGATCGAATACGCCAAGGAAAAATGAGACCAGTTTCGCGCTTACCACAGTTGACAACAACTATTGCAAACATATATCCGCTACTGCAAAAGGATGAACTCTTCAAAAATGCCAATACTCATCAACCCATACCAGGAAAAACGTACTGCATTCACCACATGATCCACCCACATTACACGGAATAATTTTTTGTGTTGAAATTTCTCCTCTTATGTATATTTTTGCATGCTCGGATGCTCGAATATATTGTGGACGTAAAAAGTTACAAAGATGGCAGCTACAAAACTGAAATCACGGTCGTCCAAACTGACAAAGCGAATGGGGAAAAACATCTATACTTCATCGAGACTCAGACAGTCAGCCACTCCAATTGATCCAAACGCATGCACGTTGGACAATGCCATGATCTGACAATGGTAGATAAAGAAGCTCGTCTGCAGCCAGAATCTAGCAACCGACGATCTGGGATTTCTTTCGATGACTGTGACGTACGTCACGTCTACTTCCCACATCATGATGTTCTCGTCATCATGTTTAAAATGAAGAATATAGTTCTACATCGAACTACTATTCCAGAGAACGATCGACCAAACGGGTTTAGCAGATAGAGTCGAGCCAAGTGACATCAACGTCTCTGGATTCAGCGGTTCCAAGGAAGAATTCGTGGGAAAAATTACACTTCCCATCATGGCCGAACCATTCATACTTGACGTAGTTTTTTACGTCATCAATATAAAATCCCGTTACCTGGGCATTCTGGGACGACCATGGCTGCATAACATGAAAGCTATTCCCTCCACATATCATCAAGCACTACGGTTCAACTGGAAATGAGGGATCTACAAAATCAAAGGCAGCAAAAAATTGGCCCGAGCTTGCGATAATACAATTGAAGCTGAGCCAGTTGCAGCAGCTCCAACATAGTAATTACAGCATTCAGTGCCAGCAGAACATCAACTGCCAAGCGTCGAACCAACATAATATATCGAGATCAACGGCACAAAAAGAGGAACTCACATCGGGACCCTCTTGAGCACGGAGGAACGTTCAAGTCTCATATAATTCCTTTCGGATAACCACTATGTTTTTTGCATAGACGTTCTACGAAATGCCAGGGATCGATCCAGCCATGGCGTGCCACAAGCTAAAGCTGAAAGAGAAGGCAGAACCAGTTAAATAGAAGCAACGAACTCTTGCACCAAAAATACGAGACGAAGTAAACAAAGAGATCGGCAAATTGATTGAGGTCAGTTTTATCTGTAAAGCTATTTACCCAGACTGGATCTCGAACATTGTCACAGTCCCAAAGGAAAACGGCAAGATCAGAATCTACGTCGATTTCACGGATCTCTGTCGATACACTCCAAAAGATAGCTTTCCACTTCTAATCATCAACCATCTGCTCGAACCAATAGCAGGGTACGAACTCCTCTTTATGATAGATGTTGCAGCATGGTACAATCAGATACCACTTTTCCCTAAAGATCAAGACAAGACTGCGTTCATCACCGATCAAGGCCTGCATTGCAATAAGGTCATGCCATTCGGCCTGAAAAATGCCGGTGCTACCTATCAGAGATTAATGATGCAAATGTTCAAAGATCAACTTGGTAAAATAATGGAGGTTTACATCGGCGGCATGCTTTGCAAGAGTCTCAAGAAAGAAGACCATCTGGCAGATTTACAAATAACTTTTGAGATTTTGCGAGCTTACAAAATGCATTTGAATCCTGACAAATACCAGTTCGGAGTACAATCCAAGAAATTCTTGGGCCACCTCATCAGCAAACGAGGAATTGAAGCTGATTCATCACGCATACGAGCTCTCTTGGCTATGCCTTCGCCAAAGATAAAATAGGATGTTCAGAAACTAGTCGGGAAGATCGCAGTACTAAACAGATTTATGTCCAAATCATCAGACAGATGCCGACCTCTTTTCGATATGCTAAAATTAGGTACATCGCGGGGAAGATCAAAGAAGGATCCCGAGATCGAATGGACAGATAAATGCGAAGCCGCTTTCCTCGAACTCGAAAAACATTTGGGTAAGCCACCAGTTATAAGCACACCAACAAATAGAGAAGAACTAACAGTATACCTAGCCGTCACAGATACTTCACTCAGCTCTGTCCTCCTTCGACTCGATGAAAAGACTGTAAAACTAGTCTATTTTATCAGCAAGACTCTGACCCCCGCTGAAACAAGAAACACCAAGATCGAGAAGCTTCTTTTGGCTCACGTCTATACGTCGCAGAAATTAAAACAGTATTTCCAAGCCCACGTTGTTCCTGTCTTAACGAGCTATCCACTCTGTGAAATCTTATCTAAGCGCGAAAAATCTCGACGTATTCAGCAATGGTCAGTAACACTCGGAGAACACGACATACATTTTTGGGCCACGCCACTCTGAGAAAGGTCAGACTATAGTAGATTTTCTAGCTAACTTTCCAGTAGATGATCCTGATTGGGAGGAAGACGTTGATTATAACAAAGATAAACCACTCACAGTAGAGTCTGAAGAGAAGTCTAATTGGGTAACAAAGAAAGGTTGGCGACTTTTGACGGACGGCTCCGTCGGACTAGCCGAATCAGGAGTGGGGATTGTTCTTATTACTCCTTCTAATGATCGGCTCAAAAAATCCATTCACCTCAATTTCGAAGTAACCAACAATGTAGCAGAATATGAGCCACTCATTCATGGCTTGGACATGGCACTCACACTGGGTGTAGCAGAGCTCTCTGTCTACCCCGATTCATTACTGATCGTCAATCAACATGCGGGAATCTATCAAGCCAATGGGAAAATGATTGACTATGCTGTTGCAGTGGTCGAACGAATGAACAAATTTTATAAAATTTCAATGGAACATTTGCCAAGAGGAGAAAATAGACATTCAGATGCACTCGCTTACCTTGCGGGGGTCCTTGGATCAGAAGCTCGCTATTTAAAAATCGGCATCATTTCTAATCCTAGCATTAATGTCACCGAGTCCAACGCTATTAATACTGGGGGCAACGAGGAGATCGGAAGTGATTGTAGACAGCCTTTCATCTGATATATTGGACCTCACAACAAATTCGATGGCCCACTTTCAAAGGATTCTACAGAACGGTGAAGATTAATCGACAATGCCTGTAGATATATTTTCTGGGAAAACATACCTCCTCTGCCTATCCGAAAAAGAAGCACAACAATTCTTGCACAATCTACTCGAGGGCACATGCGGGTCCCATGCCGCAGGACGATCTCTTACAAATAGAGCTTTAACGCAAGGAATGTTTTGGCCTAAGATGAAAGTACAAGCGATCGTGTACGCACGCAAATGTGACGCTTGCTATCGTCACGGCCCGAAGATACAAGCCCCAGCGCTCGAATTACACTCAAGCCAAGTCACCTGGCCATTCAGGCGATGGGCTCTCGATCTCGTAGGAGAATTTCCTACAGCACCAGGAAAACGAAAGCATTTGATGGTTGTTGCGGACTACTTCACTAAATGGGTAGATGCAGTCCTTTTGTTCTAAACACGAGAAGAAGAAGTCATCAGATTCATCTGGGAACATATTATCATTCGGTTCGGCAGACTGTATCTTATCAGAATCGATAATGAACCACAGTTTGTTGGCTCCAAAGTCATCGCATTCCTCAATAATCACAATATCATTCACTCCCCATCAAACCCTTACTATCCTCATGGAAACGGACAAGCTGAAATTACTAATCAAATGATTGTGGAAGGACTCAAAAAGCATTTAGATGACAAAAAAGATAATTGGGTGAACGAGTTACTACACGTACTTTGGGCATATCGAACAACCCCTAGAACATCAACATGTTGTACTCCATTCTTACTGACCTACGGGACGGAAGCCATAATACCCACTCAGTATCATCACCCAATACACGATCATGAGATGACAGATGAAGAAAATGAATTTTAGATCGCATGTAACCTGAATATGATCGAGGAAACACACGAAAGTGTCATTGTCAATCTGGGAAGATATCTGCTTGCTTTATCATGGTCTTATATCAAGCGCGTTCGACATCAAGAATTCAAAATCAAGAACCTCGTTCTCAGAGAAATCCCCCAACATCACAAAGCACCTAGTGCGGAAAAGTTAGCAGACAATTGGGAAGGTCCCTTTATTATAACTGGCACGAGCGGTTGGAGATCTTACGATCTAAGTACACATGATGGAGTACCTATACCTAATCCATGGAATACCCGCCGACTGAAGCTGTATCAAAATTAAACATGCTGTAACTTCAGATTTCACTCAATAAAACAAATTTTCATCATCATACTGCAAATCTATTTCAGCATTGTACTTATCTTCATATGGTTTGCTCAAATCGACCTACTACGGAGAATTACTTTAACAATATCTACTTCATAGCTCCTCAAATATAAACGTTCTCTGAGGAACGCTTATTGAGTCAGTCAATTCGATCTGGCAGAGACGCCTTTCAGCTATGCAATATTCAATACATATCCCATCACGGTCGCCCAGCTCGACCTATAACCGGGATCTGCTTCATAGCTCTTCAAATATATACACGTTACTCGAGGATCGCTTATTAAGTTAATCAATTCGATCTGGCAGAGACGCCATTCAGCTATGCAATAATCAATACATGTCCCATCACGGTCGCTCAGCTCGACCTATAACCGGGATATACTTCATAGCTCTTCAAATATATACACGTTCTCTGAGGATTACTTATTGTGTCAATCAATTTAATCTGGCAGAAACGCTATTCAGCTATGCAATATTCAATACATGTCCCATCACGGTCGCTCAGCTCGACTTATAACTGGGATCTGCTTCATAGCTCTTCAAATTCATACACGCTCTCCGAAGATCACTTATTGAGTCAATCAATTTGATCTGGCAGATACACCATTTAGCTATGCAATATTCAATACATGTCCCCTCACGGTCGCTCAACTCGACCTATAACTGGGATCTACATACGCGCTGCCCCGAGAGTCGCTTATTGAGACAATCAATTCGGCCCGACAGTAACGCAACCTTCAAATATCTCATTATTGTCTTTATTGATTTGTTCAAATTGACTTATGCACGTTATACAGTTCAAATTGACTTATAATACTACATCACTAAATCTCTAAATGATCATTCGTTGGATCACCAAATTTGATTATACATAGAGATAACAACAATCTTTTTTATCTACTCAACATTTGACATTTTTCTACAGCAAAGACATACTTACACTCTGTCTCATTACAAATGAAACTACTGCTCACGCTTTGGGCATACAACATTCAAACTCTCCCCAGGCCCAGATGAAAGTAAGACAGTGGAAGGAATAGCCGCATCCACTACAGTAGAAGGTACATTCAACAATTCCATAACTCTCGGCATCAAATTATCTATATAGGATAACCGTGCTAGCAGCAAGTCATATTCCGTAACATATTCAGTTGTAGCAGTCAAGATCGACTCACGCTCTGTTCAAAATTTCTCTACATCAGCATGGAACATAGCCATAGCACGCAACATAACATTTTCCGCGGTAAAAAATGTAGCTTCATAAAATTCGGTTTTCACCTTGTTTAGTTCATCGTCAAGATCTTTACATCGAGCTTCTAGAGATTTTTTCTCCTGCAGCAACGAGCCTCTATATTGCTTCGTTATCTGCACACTGTACACCATTTCCTGCTTCAGACGGTGCAACTTGTTATCTACCTCCCTCGAATAATTGATCTCGGCCTCACCTGCGTCCATCATCCTCTGCGACTCTTTATAATTCGTATGGAGTTCCTCGAAAACTTCGTTACCTTGAATACACTCCTATACCAAAGCTTGTTTTTCCCGATCAAGATCAGCGATCCGCGAATTACACTTATTGATGGCCTCGTTAATCTCACAATCTCTCTTGGAACATGCTTCCTCGTGAGTTTTGGCACAGTCATTTTTTCTCTGACATGAATCTCGAGCCTCACGCAAATCCCAGTTCAGCTTTTTTAGGAGCCCGCGTATATAACGGATTTCAGAATCTTGCTTCTTTAAAAGATCAATATTATTTGCTATCATAGACTGAGGATACAACAAATCATTCTTCTATTTTTCAATCGTACTTTACAGATCTAGCACTTGTTGATTCGCAGCCATGGTCTCCGACTTTTTCTTCTTCAGAGATTATTTCCACTGTTCGGATTTATTATTAGCAGTCAATATCTCGGCATCCTTACATGACAACTCTACAGTCACAGCATTTAGCCGACTCTGCAGCTCCAACATCTCAGATTTCAGCTTTGAATTTAATAAAGTCGTTATTTCAACCGCCAACAAACATTACTACAACTTAGCAGACAATTTTTTATTTAACGCGGATAAGGCAGCCAAGTTGTCATTTTCTTTGTCTTCAACCTAGAAGAGTAGATCACAAGAGATAATATATCTATCAACAGATATTCATTCCTACAAGACATATCATTCTGCAACATTGATTACAACATCAAGCTATGATACAAGAATCAACTACATTATGCAACGTACAATCAAATGTCATAATCTTGTTGGCTTGTGATCGCACCCTACTACTCCTAGCATCTACTTGCAAAGGTTCATTAAAGATTACTACCTCTTGCAGACGCTTCTTATGCCGTGTGTGAGGTAGCAGATCTTTGACCTCCTCCTCCTCAAACTCCTCAGCTCGTAGTTTTGAGGTTGAAGCTTCCCCACCCTCATCCCCTTTTGCAAACCACATATTTTCAACCTTATCATTCTTACTTTCATATCTTTACCACAGCTCAAGATATAACGTCTAAATTCATTTTCTACTCTCTCGAGCTCACCCCCATAAAACGCGATAACATCGGCCATCTGACGTTCGTGGTCCGTATCGGCAGCACGTTTCACCCTCTTTGGAGTAATTTTCTTCTTCAAGTGTGATTGGGATACTTGCAGATGTTGCTGCGTATCTAGTAAACATGCTTCTAGAAATGTCACTCTCTTGTCGGAGTTTTGCAATAGCCTAGCAAACTCCACCTTTTCCGTCTCCAGACATGCATTATGACCCTTGCACCGCTCTAGTTCATCACAAGCATGCCTCAGATCGATTTCTAATTGTGCGTGGATCTTCCTATCCTTCTTTTTTATATTAAAGAAAAGAATCCTCATTGCCCTTTGTCCCTACAATAGTCAAGCTCATCAGGCAATGAACCTATACCACCCCATATGATGGATACTCCAGCCCGAGCTGAGCATCTTTACGCCTCTACTATGGCGGTTGCGCACTTTTGGCGTTAAGATTTTTACCCGAGCTGGGTCCGGCACTATGTCTCTCTTAGTTAACAGTTATAAATAGGCCTCCTTCAAACCCTGCTCACTATCAACTTCGGCCTCAAAATACAGCGTCAAAGACAATAATGACCTTTGACACTCTAACTTATCGCTCTCATCTATGAATCGCTTATCCTTAAGGGATTTTTGGAGTAAAATGAACCTATCGGTCTCTTTTCGCAAAGCCTCATCCCTCTCAATTTTTATCTTCCAATATCTACATTAAAGTTTGAATAAATCCTTAAAGGTTTTATCAAAATTCAACTTATGAAGGTATCTCTCATATTCAAGTTTATTGTGTACCTGTTGAGTGCGATTGATAGAATCCCTTGCTCGACTTAAGGCCTTCTCCATCTCGATCACTTTCCCCCTCAAATGAACTACCTCCTACATACAAATCATACATTCACATCAAAACAACATATATGAACAACAATCACATAAATTTCAAAACCTCGTCCAAAATAGTTCTACCACCAATACAAAGGACACAGTTTGACTAAGTCTCAAGATCTATGTTACAACTACAGAATCAAGATTAAGATCCTGCTACCTCCTTGGTCGGATCATCATCCACTGGAGAAGCTAGGCTCTGCTCAGCCACTGGAGAAGCATCATCCCCTGGGAAGACGATCTTGCCATACTTCCCTGCTAGAGCAAGGTCGACATCCTCTTTGCTCAAACCCCAGAAGTAGAAGGCTTGAATCAGCTTATTTTGGGAAGTTACCGCAATATCAACAACCTTCTTCGCCTCATCTTCAACCTCTTGCTTTGTAGTGGCATCTTCCTTCCCGAGCTGCTCCCTCCGAAGCACCTTCTCCTTCTCGAACTGCTCCCTATGCAACACTTTCTCCTGCTCGAACTGTTCTTGCAGAGCTGCTTTCTCTGTATCATGTTGCCGAACAAGCTTGCCATGATTCGCAGCAGCTAGCTTCAACACCTCCGCGACCAACTTCCAAGTAACAGAAAGCTGTACCACAAATACAACAAAACAATATTACAAGACAGGATCATTACTGAAAAAGATTTAATCAAATAACACATTACATACCTGAGAGATGCTGGATCGAATTTGAGTATCTAGGCGGATGGGATCACGCGTAGCCAAGTCCAATGCCTCCTGCTCCTCGACTTCGAGGTTAACATCCTTCGAAGAAGCTCGGATATCTTTACCAGATTATTTTTTCTGCTTCTTCAGAGGAGGAGCCATATTCACATCAGCAACCACCCCCTCAGTTCCCACCGACAGTATCTGCACAGGAGTTGTTTGGTCAGAATGAGACACCGTCTTTTTCATTCTTGGTCGACCAACTAAGGAGCTCGAAGTACCTATAGCATAGGAAGGAATCTCCATAACATCAGCATAAGCAGAGCCAGATGCAACCATAGCTTGTTTTTGATGACCTTGTTGCACTTTTTTAACTACAGAGTTAAGCCTCTTCTCTCTGCGAATTCCTAGTTCCCCAAGAACTTTGTTCAGTTCACTCCCTTCTCGACTAATGATGTCGAACAAAATCGATGTATCAGCAACAACTTTTGGATTAGGCTCTGGCAAAACAGCAACAAACAATGTTAGCAGCTCACAATAAGTTAAGAGGCAAACTGCAGGCAAAATGAAGACACTAACACTCGTTAAAATTTTTATATATTAGATCGAGCGCGGGTTCCCCAGACACTTACATACAATTACCCCTCACCATCACAAGATGGTCGCACCAGGGACTCCTAGGAGACTCAAAATCAAAGAATTTCGGCCTCGCCGAATCACTAAACAAGTATTCGCTCTTTCGATCTTTCACATACTTAGTATTTCAAGACATTGTCCGCAACGAATTGTCTTACAATACCACCATCTCTCCACATGTGATTAAGGACTTCACAGACTCTCATCATCTCAAAGATATTACCATTTAATTGACCAGGGCAACTCTTTAGTGCATTCATTATCCCATTTTGGAAAACGTTTGGGGAATACTCAACCCATATGCGACCTGGTTTAAATAACAAAGAAATCCTTCCTCTACGACCTATGATCCAGTTCCATTATAATAAATGATATCTATATCGTTTCCTATATCCATACTTCTCTTCCAACGATTAGAAGAAGGCATCAGATAATGCTCTACATTACCACTCAGTCTCACCAGAGTTCTAAAACACAACCCTGCATTCATCACATAATCCCCCCATTCTTCGTCTAAACTCTTTTTATACTGTAAAAATTTCGTCGCTACGTCTACATTCTCGGGATAGTTAAAAAATTGCCCAGTTTCATCCCTCGCATGCAATCCCACATCCCTCCCAGGAGACACAGATGGATTTTCAGCAGTCACAGTAACAATTACCACAGGCTCATCCATAGTCCTATCAGACGATGATGATTCTTCACTACTGGCAGATACAACAAATTTATTACTAGGATTCGAGTTTTTTGAGTGCATCTAACACACATAAAGGGAAAATCTATTCAGAGATTTTATTAATAAAATAGGCCTCCTCCCTCTGCCGTACCCAACACGTTATTAATCTACCCAAAAAGTTAACAAACACAACCTGCCAATTTTCCAAGAAACTAATACAACAGAAGAAAATATGGAAGCAGAGACACTAACATGTACTTGAAGAGCAACAGTCGTCGACTCCGGTCACCGCTCGCACCTCAGACGAAAAAACTTTGTCCTTCTTAATAAGATCACACAACATTGAAGGACTGCGTTCAAAATTCGAAGATTTTCTCTCTCTAGAAATACTTCTACCTCTGTCTGCAACTGATTGTGGTTTAATAGAAGAGTGAAGAAAAGCTTTTATATTACCCCTCATTTTTTGAAACGACGGCTCTTCGGGATACGTGTCCATGTCATCTCTCTTAACAGGCACATCTTTTCGTTTACCCTTATAATGGTTTTTGGTGTAACGTGTTCTGTTATCACGTCTGTCTCTTTCCCCCGCCACTATTACGGACTCACTGCCCAAGAAGATTTATACAGATCTTACGACACGATTACTTATAGCAACAACATTCTACAGTTGCAGGATCCTGCTACGCTTTTTTATAGCATGGTTCAAATTCAAAAACCTAAGTACAACTATTACAGCTGTCACTTACCACAATATCTGCTTGACAGAAGCAAAAAATCAGCAGCAAATCCTGCTTCAGTTCCATTTCAGTCAAAAATTATCATAGATACAATACAAGTAAATCAATTTATTATGATCAATCATCCGACCTTACATGCAATGACAGAACGGATAACTCTCTTCACCACGCAGAATGGTTTCAATATCAACAGCTCTCATATCCTCTTTAGCAAGTTTATCAAGCGCATTTTCAAAGGCTTCGACCAAGTTCCATCGATGATAACAAGTATTCAAGTTAACAGTGGCATGGCTCTAAAGATCTCATGGTACGAAAGGAATCATGACTTTGTCATCTCCACAGACATAACAATACTATATCTCAATAAGGCCATACATATAAAAGAGCGACCTACGCAGTTCGGATATATCAACACTACTACCTACATATTTTCGACTTATGTCATCGGTGACTAGTACGATATTTGTTCAATGGTGTCTTGCAACAGTTCTAAAAACAACTTCAAGCACTTACAAGACAAGATAATAATGTTCAAATTTATTATTCAAAGAAAACAAGTTACAAGAACGAACACTTCAACCAGTTCGGAGATAAAGATTACAAGTCCTACAAACAATTTTGTCTTTTACAAAGAATAGCCTACGTTGCAGATGACAGTGCAACACTTGAAAAGAAACAATGACGGGCCCAGCAGAAAAACTTAAAGCCCAAGGATGGGAATTGGAATGAAGCAGAGGACAAAATTAATCCCACCACTCCTCCATAACCCCCACCTCCATTTCCAACGAAGGACCTCCTTCACCATTACAATATCCAATCTTTCGCAGGGCATCGATAGTACTTCTTAGACGACTTCCCCGCCTTCTCGTCTTCCGCCAACACCGCATCTTCTGCAAGCATCCGCAGACAGGACTGACGGTGAGCAGCAAAAAAAACTACATAATGGAATCGCCACAGTTGATGAAAATCATCCTCTGCCTCCTCTACTTCTTCCTACGACATCCCATTGAAAGTTAGAGTAATAGGGATTGGAGACGGTAGAGAAAGACTTTGGGTGCCAAAATAGCGAGTTTCCAGAATTGCCATTTTTGTCTGAACTTTAACTTCATATGCTTGGCGTCGAGTTGTCACCATCGCTGCAACTCAACACAACCTGAATGATTGACAACGTTAACCAGAGTGAACAATGATAGCAACTATTCACAATATTTTATACTAGCAGCATTTAATGCACTCCACAACTTCCAATAAGGTATTCATCACAAGTGCAGGTCTCAAGAGGAATTTTAAGGAGACCCAAATGTTGAAGCTACTATTATTTAAAATGGAGGCCATCAATACAACATTAAATTTAGATGACTGGGCTTCTCAACCAACACCACTCGCAACACACGTTTCTCCTGCTATTGGCTAAGAGGGGGCAGTTGTGATGGCTTATTTCTAATCCCCGTACTGAGTTCGATATTCAAACTCACATAACTCTAGTAAACATATTGATAACCAATCAAGGACTAAAAGCAAGAAGATCGTAATACAAACTTCCTCATCTATTGTTCGGGGATGACAAAGCTTCCAATTACATCGCACTGCAGAAAATACTCAAATATCAATCAACAGTTTGAATACACGCGAACACTATTAGAGATCATATCTTTATCAACAGTTTGGCGATATCAAGGCATCCTGTGACTTCACGCTACAGAAGATTCTCCTCCACTTGTCAACAGGTCGTATGCACGCGAGCATCACAAGAGATCGTATCTTCCCAACGGTTTGAAGCCACAACTAAAGAATGTTAATAGATCTGTTATAGATCAACAAGTATCAAGACGTTACAAAATTCCACCATGAAGACTCGTCAAAACTCAATATTGTAACGTTCCTCATCAATATAACCAACGGTCATATTATAAGACCTATAAATAAGACTAGATAGCTACGAATTAGAAAGGCTGCTCTGAGAACCTCTAAGAGATCTTCTCTACATCTCTCTCTCTCTTTGTAATAGCTAGCAGTCTAATTATACCTCTCTCTCTTTTTAAAATCCACAGGAGAGGTCGTGATTTTTAACCCATTCAAGGGTTTTCCACGTAAAATCTAGTGTTGTTTATTTCCCGTTCATAACTAAACATCCTGGATTTCGAAGGTGTAAAGCGCTATCTTCGTGCAATACGAAAATAGGCTATTACAGTACTAGGTTGCTCAAAATGGGAATCAGTCAAGGAAAGTAGATCTGCCCCTGACCCTCTATCTAGTTTTGACACCCAACTAGCACACCTTCTCTACCCGTAGACCAGAGCATCAGTCGTAGGCCTAGAAGGAAAGTGGCACCTAGCTCTCACTCTCTGTCAGCTCTTATCTCTTCTAGTACTGCATCATAAGCACTGGACCATATCTTCTCTCTAGTATTATATTGTAGTGTTACCGAAGCGCTTTGGCATTATAAGCACTAGACCACAATGGCAAGCCAACCAGTAGAAGGTAGGGCTTTCTACTCAATCAGGTAGGGAAGAATGCTTTGGGGAACCTGCACAAAGAGGGAGTCAGCGAGTAGGGCCAACCTCAACAGCTTAGAGCAGTTCGATCCTACTGGGTCAATATGGAGGGATTCACATAAAACACGTGCAGTAGGTGAGTCAAAGCTAGACAGAGGAGGTGCACTATGGGCTCCTTTGTCTAAGGAACAATATTCTCATAGATGTAGGTGAGTTGCGCGTGTACATGTCTCAAGTGGAGTCTGTGTTATAGGTCTTTCAAGGATCAGTGACGAAAGTCCAAGGAGTTGCTTGTTGCTAGCAAACCTTAGGTCAAAAAAGGAGTGGGTTTGGGCATATCGGGCTGAAGTCAGACAAGCCTATTGCCATCCGGGTCTAACACTATAGTCCAACCGGGATCCAACTTTCCCTCTTTTGGGTCTAACACTATAGTCCAACAGAGATCCAACTTTCCCCCGAGTACGCAAAGAAGTTGAGTGTTGGAACCTAAGCAACCTCTCTCGCTCGCTCGAAAAGGTCACTCCCCTTTCTTTAGGCTCAATTTCTTTTTTTAAACAGAGCACCATCACCAAAAAAAACAAGTAAAGGCTCTCGCTTTTGATCTGCTGGAGTTTTCTCCCTACCCACTGTAGTGGACTTATTTCCAATACTCGACCTAAACCCAAATTTCGACCTTCATCTCGATTGGATGTAAATGCCAGTTCTGAAACTCAAGCTCAGGTCTCAAGCATTCGACCATCACGCATTTACTCGACCTCGTCAACAAATACGTGGCACATTTATTACACATTATGGAGCGGTTACAAGGAGGAAGTGTTAATAAGCCGTTACTCGACCATTATGAAGACTCATATTATAACGATCCTCATTAAAGCAATAACAGTCATATTATAAGACCTATAAATAGGACCAGAGAGCTACAGATTAGGGAGGCTACTTTGACACATCTTCTAAGAGACCATTTCTGCATCTCTCTTTCTCTTTGTAATAGCTAGGAGTCTATAAACATCTCTCTCTCTAAAATCCTCTGGAGAGGTCGTGGTTTTTTAACCCATTCAAGGGTGTAAGACACTATCTTTGTCCAATACGAAAATAGGCTATTACATTTGGAGCCGTGAGAATGAAACATATACTCAGCATTCTCCGATCCAGTTTTTCATATTCATTTTTTGACGTGAGGAAGCCATCCTGCTACGTTTCCCGTACAATTTTACGATATCTCATTTTTGTTTCAAACAGAGCTTTTTACTGCCGAGGTAGCATCTAACGTACTTAGAAAGAGAGGCCCTTCTAGATTGCTTGTTGCAAAATTAATTTGGGTTTTGCAAATAAATTGGGCTTTTCAAGTTATCCATCAGTTCACGAATCAAATCAGTGGGTTTCTCAAGCTCATTGACAGACAATAAGATTTCTCTCTATCTCTTAATCAAACATGGGGGTCTAGAATCTCTGTTTCAAGAACAATATCCGTTGTAACAACAGTTTGGCAATAGTTGCTCCTATTTTTCCAGCCAACAACCACATCAAGATCCTCCTCCGACAGGAAATCAGATCGGGGATTTTCAATTATAGGGGGGGATGCTCACATTGGAAAATTAGAGAAATTGAAGATTGTTCGATTGAAGACCTGTAATCGAACAATAAAACTCTGTGCATATCAGCAGTTAGGTTGACGACGTGATCAACCCCATTCGTAACCTCAGATAGTTATTCATCACTCACTCAATCAGGACGATTCTGAAGCTTAGGTGGTCTAGAATCTCTTCGAAAGCGACGTACATATAAAGTAGTTTGTTTCACAATTCGAACTAATTTGAATCAAGCTTTATTCGACGATTATCCGATTCGAACTCGAGCTCTTCATATCTTCAATTCGTGTTAAACTTTTTGAATTGAGTTTTGCTCTACTATTGTAACCCTTGTTACTGCTTAGAACACAATCGTGGTTCAGGGAGCTAATGCGAAGTTCAGAGAATTCATGTTAAAACTCAACTGAGTTCGAGGCAGCCCACAAATGAGTGAAACTTCAAATACCTGCTATACAGTTTGGTTCAAGTTCTCACGATTACGACATTCTTTTGGATGCATATTGGTTCCATTCAATTGGAATTTCTCCACTTTGATCATAAAGTTTCGCCAACTTGGGTCAAGCAAACTTTGATTTATACCGTGCTCCAACTTATCATGCAACAAGCGCTCTCTGACAGCCCATCGTATTATGGCAGAAACATTTCCCAACCAAGTTCCTTTTCAGCCAAATATCCTCCAACGGCAGCAAGGATGACAATATCAGTAGCCTCCTGCATTTGCAGATTTCTTTTATTCCCATGGACTTCAGGAGACTAAAGATGGGAAGTTAGAACTCGAAAGTTGAAACCAGTCACAAACTCAAACAGTGGTGTCAATCACAACATCAAACAACATCTCAATCTCTTCACAAGATTGCTCATACTCAACAAGAATTTCTCAATGCCATTCAGCAATTAGAACTTTTTTTTGGTGTCCCATGCTGTGACGACCTACCGAACGCCGGCCAAATCCACCCAAGCGTTTTGAGTTCTGTCCGAATGTATTTGTTCTCTATATCCTAATATAGCAGCACGCCAAGTTTCGTCGCAATCGGATTCAGTTAAGGGGGCGAAAAGGTCCAGTACGCTTCGTCTCATGTTTTAACGTTTCCTTTTGGAAGTTGACTATTTACTTAGTAGCTATATTAAGGAGGAACCTTGGTCCGATCCTCCCCATGACTAAAAGAGCTTTAATGCTTGGCCATCAAGGACCCCGGCTCATGGACTATCTACAAGGGATAGTTATGAGTTCTCCTAGGCCTAGGGTAGGCTAGGGGACATTGGCTCGCAATGCGGGCCGGTTTTCATTAGAGGACTTCATATGGCGCCGCTATGCCCCGCGGGCTATCCGAGATGCACCGCCCCTTTCAGATGGACAGTATAATTAATCCAGGCTCGTCGCCCCTTGAGATATGAGTCCCTAAGGTGGAAACCGGCATATTGAGCTACCCTGATCCGCTACAGGACAGGTGTGCTTCCGTATCTCGCGCGCGTCGTGAGAGATTACGCTGTAGGGATTATTGAGGGAACCTTCAGCGTTGTTGCCTTTACTGAATACATATTCAATGACCCCTCACGAGTATCTAGGATAATCCGGATGTCGCCCTAGCATCCGTGGGTTGTATGCCACTGGCGCGCCGCGCCTGTGAAGATGGCTGGTACACGCCGACATCGCGTCCGTGTATGCCGCACGGTCCCTTATTCCGCTGCACTCCGGGCACTGTAGAGTCGGTCCCGGCTAGGGCCGTGTCAGTTGGTATCAGAGCGAGAATAGCTTGTGGAAGCTTAGCTCTTGAGTTGGTAGAGCGTAGATGGATTGTGCCTACGTCTGCCAGAGCTAGACAGAGTTGGGTCTAGGCTTATCCGAGCAAGGCTTGCTGGGAGTTTGCTTGTCAGAGCGTAGATGGGTTGTGCCTACGTCCGTCGGAGTAAACAGAGTAATGATTCCCGAGTTGGTAGTATGGGTTACCCATTTGGCTGTTGTTCTCTCCAGAGCCGTAGTTGCTCCCTAGAGATGTTCCTAGCACCGTTGTGAACCCTTGTAGAGTGTGTTGCCTACATGTCAGTCGATATTGGACGCAAGAGAAAGGCTCCATATCCGAGCGCGAGATTGCTCAAGTTAAATGTGCTTTGGACAGTGACGCTAAGAGGAGGATTGAGATTTGAGTTGGACGCGATGATCTATATCGTTGGTTGTCTCCAGAAGGCTGATCAGTGTCGCTGGTGCTCTATGAAGAATAGTAATAGAGCGATCTAGCAGGTTGTTATTGCATTCGGTCCGTATCCGCGCTGCAAAGTTTAGTAACAGTTGTGAGCAAGGACGATGCCCCTCAGCAGAGATCGGTATGGTCAGCGTCAGTTACCGAGTACTTTCGTGTGGAAGCCGCGATGCTTGGTTTGGTTGGAATTCCTTAGTGTCTACTAAAGATTGAAGAATCCTGAGAGATACTCGTTGTGATTGTCCTGAGTTGGACATTGAGACATTCCAGAGGTGAATGTCATGCGCCGAAGATGAAGCGGCATGAAGTAAGAGATGAAGACATGGTTTGGGTCCCGAGTTTGCACACAGTGATGTCGTCAGGTAGACGTCGAGGGCAGAGTGATTCGTTATGACGCGACATGAACTGCGACCTCCCAGATGGGTTGTCGCTTGTCCGCAGTTGGTCCCCAGATACATGGGACCCTGCTTACTCACTCAAATAAGGCAAGTTGCCGAGTGATGTTTGTTTTCTGGCTCCGAGGTGAGTTTCAGGTTTGTCGGCGTTCGAGTGCTCTAGCCGAGTTGATCCATGTTGTTCCACATGATGGTTCTGGGTCATTTTAAGCTCTCAGATGGAAGACTCACGTTTCCGAAGGTTAGTAAGTTACGTGGTTGTCGCAGAACAGAGTTGAGCTTCAGTCAGTTGTGCGGGTTACCTCAGACATGATCTCAGATGAAAGATTGCTCTAGGATGAAAGATCCCGAGCAGAATTGGATGTAGTTTCCCAATTCCTTATCACTTGGTGGTTGGCGGTAGGGATAGAGTTCCCGCGCCCCGTTCTTTGTTTGTATCGATGGAGTGTCTTTAGAAGACCACATCTCAGTGACCGGTTTGAGTTGGCTGCGTTTGTTGAAGCTAGTTCAAGAGACAGAGAATGGCTACGCTTTAGTTCAAAGATGATTGCGACAGTATGAAGGTTGGTCTCCGCGAGTTTGATAGCAGTTGGACATGGCAAGCCAATGAGCTCAGGGCGACAGGTACAGTGACAATATCTTGTTCCCAAGTTCCCCAAGTACTCAGGTTGGAGTAGGGATGTAGAGATGGAGAAACGCTTCAGTAGTCCGTCAGTTATATGTCACAGCTTTGTTCTCGACGCGGACGTCGAGCTTATCGAGTGTGGGAAGAGCTGTAAGTTGTGACGCAGATGTACGCAGTTTCCAGCAAGGGTCACCACCACCAGAGTTTGGCAAGTACAGATGCCAATGTTAAGTCCTCGTTAGAGAAGAGGCATTGAGAAGTCCACGTCAGAGAAGAGGCATTGAGAAGTCCTCGTCAGAGAAGAGGCATTGGGAAGTCCTCCTTGGAGAGTGAGGCAGATTAGAGTCCTCCGGAGTGGAGAGACCTTTGGGGACGCCGGAGTGGCAATCACCCTTCCTGCAGCCAAGTTAGGTGCAGATGCCATCTAGCGTTACAGGAGTTAGATGATGGCCTACTACGAAGTGGTAGAGCAGAAACGCGGCTGCACAGATAGATGTCTCATGGGTTTTAGAAGTTCACACAGGACGCCTTTATGGCGGACCTCGATGGTTAGCTGGCGGTAGGGAACAGAGTACCTACGCCTAGATAGGCTGCCTCGATGGTTTTGTTGGCGGTAGGGAATAGAGTACCCGCGCCTCGTTGAGAGTATGCTACCTTCTAGGAGCTACCCTCCCTCGCCCAAGTGAACAATGAGTACCAGTTCAGTTCTATACTGGTAAGGCTAGAGTGCCGCATCTTGATGTTGTACCCCCGATGGTCCGCAAGAAGGGCGGACATGGTTGGAAGACCTTCGCAGAGTTGATTGAAGGGCAGTCAGGCAGTTCAGTGTGCGGCAGATGTTCCGTGCAGTTGGGGTGAGTTACCCCTTTGTTTTAGAAGACTTGCTCCTTACCACTCGCAGATGAAGAGTGAAGTTTGAAGCCGAGATTCACAGAAGATTGAACTCTCGAGCAGCGAAGGCATTGTGCGACTCGGAAGTGAGCGCACTTTTGGACGGGATTGGAGATATCCTCGTCGGGCTGTCCGGAGGGGACGCCCATGGTTTGTCGAGAAGAGTGACATTCCACACAGTGTCAGGGGAGAAGGCGCTTTGCAGCAGGATGCAGGGCATTTCAGAGGGCGCGATGCTAGAGTGCACCGCCCATACATTTTTAAGAAGGTTCGAGACCTAGAGACAATACCCAGAGGAGAAGGCAGACTCCAGTCGTATGAAGGTTCGGTCATTACGCACTTCAGTTGGAATGGGCGAAGTTAAGGTTCAGTTCTGAAGACACAGTTGTCAGCATCGAGACTAGCAGTTGGGCTCAGTATCCGCTAGTACAGAAGAAGATATAGTACTCTGAACTAAGTGCGGGAGAGTTGTTGGTTTCTTGAGGATGCAGAAGATTGAATCCTTGCAGAGCCGTGTTGGCGATGGTCCTCGACGAGGACGTCGAGATTATTTTAAGTGCGGGAGGGTGTGACGACCTACCGAACGCCGGCCAAATCTACCCAAGCGTTTTGAGTTCTGTCCGAATGTATTTGTTCTCTATATCCTAATATAGCAGCACGCCAAGTTTCGTCGCAATCGGATTCAGTTAAGGGGGCGAAAAGGTCCAGTACGCTTCGTCTCATGTTTTAACGTTTCCTTTTGGAAGTTGACTATTTACTTAGTAGCTATATTAAGGAGGAACCTTGGTCCGATCCTCCCCATGACTAAAAGAGCTTTAATGCTTGGTCATCAAGGACCCCGGCTCATGGACTATCTACAAGGGATAGTTATGAGTTCTCCTAGGCCTAGGGTAGGCTAGGGGACATTGGCTCGCAATGCGGGCCGGTTTTCATTAGAGGGCTTCATATGGCGCCGCTATGCCCCGCGTGCTATCCGAGATGCACCGCCCCTTTCAGATGGACAGTATAATTAGTCCAGGCTCGTCGCCCCTTGAGATATGAGTCCCTAAGGTGGAAACTGGCATATTGAGCTACCCTGATCCGCTACAGGACAGGTGTGCTTCCGTATCTCGCGCGCGTCGTGAGAGATTACGCTGTAAGGATTATTGAGGGAACCTTCAGCGTTGTTGCCTTTACTGAATACATATTCAATGACCCCTCACGAGTATCCAGGATAATCCGGATGTCGCTCTAGCATCCGTGGGTTGTATGCCACTGGCGCGCCGCGCCTGTGAAGATGGCTGGTACACGCCGACATCGCGTCCGTGTACGCCGCACGGTCCCTTATTCCGCTGCACTCCGGGCACTGTAGAGTCGGTCCCGGCTAGGGCCGTGTCACATGCTAATGACGAACAGATGCCAAAGACCAACAACTATTACTACAACTAATATGCCAAGTTCACAGCAATAACAATTATTACTTTAGTTTCAGCAGCAACAGAATCAACATAGACTAATATAAATCTCAAGCCAAATAGAAAATTCAAACCAAATTATGAAAGCGCTCAAGGTCGAGGTAGTCGAGGCAATTGCAACTTATTCAAGCTATACTCGGGGAGAGCCCGATATTTTCAACAACATCATTAAGGTGCCCGAGGTCAAGGTACTCGAGGCGATTACAACTTATTCAAGCTATACTCGAGGCGAGCCCGATTTCAGCTTCAGACACAATGTTTAACCTCAACCACAAACTTAATATCAATCGACGTAAATCATACTCGGGGCAAGCCCAACTTCAAATTCAGACACAACGCTCATCCTCAGCTTCAGACACAACAGACTGAATGTCAATCGACGTAACTCATACTCATACTCAGGGCGAACCCAATTTCAGATTCAGACACAAAGCTTGACCAGTATATTCAATCATACTCGAGGCGAGCCTGACTTCAGATTCAGACTCAATGATCGACCTCATCTTTTCAAACAACATCAAGCCATATTATGAAAATGCTCGAGGTCGAGGTACTCGAGGCGATTACAACTTATTCAAGCTTATACTCGGGGAGAGCCTGATGTCATCTTCAGACACAATGTTCAAACTCAACTTCAAGACTCGAGATCAAAAAACTTAACTCATACTCGGGGCGAGCTCGACCAACATCTTACAAGTCGGTTATTGGTACGTCCAATTTGACCAAACAAAACACATTCCACAAGTTGGTTATTGGATAAAACCAGTCTAACCTATATTCAAACATTTCAACTACATATCTCATTACGGTTGCTTATTGATACGCTCAATTTGACCTTTAACTGAGACCTACAACATAGCTCTTCAAGTATACACGCTGTCCCAAGGGTCCCTTATTGAGTCAATCAACTCGACCTGGCAGAGACACGCTATACAGCTATTCAACATTCAATATATCTCATTACGGTTGCTTATTGATATGCTCAATTTGATCTTTAACTGAGACCTATAACATAGCTCTTCAAGTATATACGCTGTCCCGAGGGTCGCTTATTGAGTCAATCAATTAGACCTGGTAGAGACACGTTATACAACTATTCAACATTCAATATATCTTATTATGATCGCTTATTGATACGCTCAATTTGACCTTTAACTGAGACCTACAACATAGCTCTTCAAGTATGCATGTTGTCCCGAGGGTCGCTTATTGAGTCAATCAAGTCGACCTGGCAGAGACACGCTATGCAGCTATTCAACATTCAATATATCTCATTATGGCTGCTTATTGATACGCTCAATTCGACCTTTAACTAAGACCTACAACATAACTCTTCAAGTATACACGCTGTCCCGAGGGTCGCTTATTGAGTCAATCACCTGGCAGAGACACGCTATACAACTATTCATCATTCAATATATCTCATTACGGTCGCTTATTGATACGCTCAATTCGACCTTTAACTGAGACCTACAACATAGTTCTTCAAGTATACACCTTGTCCCGAGGGTCTCTTATTGAGTCAATCAATTCGACCTGGAAGAGACACGCTATACAACTATTTAACATTCAATATATCTCATTACGGTCGCTTATTGATACACTAAATTTGACCTTTAACTTAATCCTACAACATAGCTCTTCAAGTATACACGTTGCCCCGAGGGTTGCTTATTGAGTCAATCAATTCGACCTGGCAGAGACACGCTATACAGCTATTCAACATTCAATATATCTCATTACGATTGCTTAATGATATGCTCAATTCGACCTTTAACTGAGACCTACAACATAGCTCTTCAAGTATACACGTTGTCCCAAGGGTCCCTTATTGAGTCAATCAATTCGACCTGGCAGAGACATGCTATACAGCTATTCAACATTCAATATATCTCATTACGGTTGCTTATTAATATGCTCAATTTGATCTTTAACTGAGACCTATAACATAGCTCTTCAAGTATATACGTTGTCCCGAGGGTCGCTTATTGAGTCAATCAATTCGACCTGGCAGAGACGCGCTATACAGCTATTTAACATTCAACAATTCTCCTCACGGTTGGTTATTGATTCGCTCAATTCGACCTATGCTCGAGACATACTATCATATATTCTAATCATACATACTATCATACATTCTACTACATTATCATCCATTCTACTATATTATAATACATTCTACTACATCATCATCCATTCTAATACACAATCATACATTTTAACATACTATCATACATTCTAAATCATGCATTCTAACATACTATCATACATTCTAAATCATACATTCTAACATACTATCATACATTATAATACATTATCATCCATTTTACTACATCATACATTCTACTACATTATCGTACATTCTCTTACATTTTAACAGTTGGTTATTGGTTCAACCAATCTAGCCATATAGTCTACATATTCATAGATGAAAGATGCGTCTCAACCAACACCACTCGCCCCTGATACTTCTCATGCTATTGGCTGAGACGGGGCGTATGTAGTGGACTTATTTCCAATACTCGACCTTAACCCAAATTTTGACCTTCAGCCCGATTAGATGTAAATACTAGTTCTGAAACTCAAGCTCAGGTCTCAAACATTCGACCATCACGCATTTACTCGATCTTGTCAACATACACGTGACGTATTTATGACACATTATGGAGTGGTTACAAGGAAGAAGAGTTACTCAAGCCATTACTCGACCATTATTATTATTATTATTATTTTGCTATGTTAGAAAAATTTATTGCAGAGAACAAAAACCTTACAAAAGGCTAACAGCCCTCAAACCAAGAAAATGACTAAACAATGTCAACATAATCTAAAATATTCCTGCATAGGAACTTCAATTTTCTTGAGAAAAGCCGGTCTTCCCGTTTTAGTCTCACACATGACTTCTTGAAGAAGAGCTCCCTTATTAAAGAGAGCACCCGCACTGAAATTAGCCTCACGCCAGTTTGTTGAAAATCTAATATGCCTCATATTTCTTCTAGCATTTTCGCAAGCCACTTCTAAGATCCAAGGAATGTTGTTTGTTTTAAAGGCTTCCACCGCCGTCGTGGAGTCCGATTCAATCCAAGCAATAAGCCAACCAAAGGAAGCTGCATGTTCCACCCCATGAATGATTGCCTCGCATTCAGCCATAAAGTTTGTAACCAACCCAAGGCCTTTAGAGAGGGTACCCAGCACACAACCATTACAATCCCGAAAAATACAACCAATGCCTCCTTTTCTAGGATTCCCTTTAGCAACCCCATCGGTATTAATCTTAATCTCGCCTATCCGAGGAAGCTCCCAATAACAAGATTTTACCATGGGATGTTTACAAGAATTGACAGCCACACCAAGACAACGGAGAATGCTCAAGTCGGACTGACTATTGTGCATGAGGCTTGTAGACAGCATAGCAATTTCATGAATCTGATTAATCCATTTCCTTTTTTCATTTGCAAGCGATACATTCAGACCTTCGTATAAACAGTTATTAGGAGCTTTCCAGATCAGAAAGGAGCCACCCCAAACAGCGCCTGTCCATAAGTCTTTCAGGTACGGACTCATCTTATTGCCAGCCCGGAGGAAGGAGGGAAGATTTCTGTTTAGATTGCTGAGCAAAAACACTTCAGCCATCCAATTCCATAACTGGATACTAAAAGGACATTCCTAGAACAGGTGCTCTAATGATTCAGAGCTGTTCTTACAAAGACAGCATCTTGAGGCCAGAGCAACACCTTTGGTTTGGATATTATCATCCGTAAGAATCTTACCGTGGCAAAATATCCAGCCGCATATCACAATACGAGGATGAATAGCCTTGTTAGAGTGAAAAGTAATCCACCACACCGGCTGACCTTTGTTACGAATAGCCTCGAAGGCTCCTTTAACAGAAAACTTTCCCATAAGTTCAGGCTTCCACACCCTCCTATCGGCTTTGTTTTTGTTGATCTTTATAGTATGGATATCCACTCCTAATCGGTGAAAGTGCAGCTAAAGATTGGGAGGAATAACCCATCTACCCTCAACTATAATACTACTCACCTTGGCATGCATGTCATTCCAAGGAATGGAATCATCATTTATCCAATCTTTAAGAGAGACTTGAGAGCACTAGATGTCTCGCCATAGGTCGATGCAAGCTCCATCACCAATCACCCAACCCAAATGTGCACGGACGTCTTCAATAGCCCCTCAAACACCGGCCCAAATCGAAGAACCTTTAGTAGTCCTAGATAAGTTACCCGCTTTAGAGATGAATTTTGCTCGCATAAATTCAGCCCACGTATCCTTAGGATTCAGGAAGTTCCAAGAGAGTTTCATCATTAGAGATTGGTTAATCTCCTTAAGTCTTCGAAGATTAATGCCCCCTTCCTTAATTGGTTTACACACCTAATCCCAAGCTACAACACAAGTTTTTTTGGAATCAGGTTCCCCAGACCAAAGGAAATTACGAAGTATTCTTTCTCCCTCTTTTATCATAGAAGCAGGCCATTTGTAAATACCCATGCTGTAAATCGAAATGCTACTCAACACAGATTGAATTAACACTGCCCTCCCTTGTATAGATAACATGCAACCCGCCCAGCCTGTGGCTCTTCGTTTAATCTTATGCACAAGAGGTCGCAGAAGCGTCTGTGTAACTCGCCCTTGAACCAGAGGAATGCTAAGATAAGTTGTCGGTAGACAACCTTCCTCAAAGCCCAGTATCGCTTTAACTCTATGTTTTTTTTTGTTGGTCATTGCTCCCAAGAATAGTTTACTTTTTTTTGTTGGTCATTACTCGACCATTATGAAGACTCATATTGTAACGTTCCTCATTTAAGTAATAACGGTCATATTATAAGACCTATAAATAGGACCAGAGAGCTACAGATTAGGGAGGCTCCTCTGACACATCATGTAAGAGACCTTTTCAACATCTCTCTCTTTTGTAATAGCTAGCAGTCTATAAACATCTCTCTCATTCTAAAATCCTTAGGAGAGGTCGTGGTTTTTAACCCATTCAAGGGTTTTTCACGCTAAATCTTGTGCTAGTTACTCTCCATGCTTAGATAACATTCCATATTTTAAGGGTGTGAGGCACAATCTTCATCCAATATGAAAATAGACTATTACACCCACGATATGAAGAGAAGGCGCTAGCTCTACTGCAACGCTATACGCACGAAAAGGCCCCGGCAAGCAATGAAGTAGCGACATTGAAAAAGTACTGGACTTCTTCCTAGAGTTGACGTGGGGTCAGAATCGTACTAGCGCCTTTCAGTCCTTACTTCAGGCAATAGTCAGCGGAGATACATCGTGAGAGATGGGGGTGGTCCTTAAGCATTTAACGCTTTTCGATCGGCTCTTATTCTTATGTCAAGAGGCAAGATACGAGAAACCAAATCCATAATCGTAGTTTAGAAGCTCAAGTTGGCTGAGAAAAGGAAACTTTAATTAGAAGTAGCTTAGGAGCCGTTTGAGCCATTTTTTGTCGTTTAGGAGTGCTATAAGGGTTAGAGGCCACTACCTCCAGAAAAGAGAGCCAGACCTCTTTTTACTCCTAATTAAAGCTTCTTTAGAAGTGGAGGGTACCGAAGCTACTTGTTGCTCTTTGAAAGCGCTACTCAAGCATGGTTCCTATTCTAAAAAAAGCTTCCTCCAAACTACCTATATCCATTACCACTACTCCACTATCAACATTACAAGGATCCTAAGCTACCGCTATTTATCCGTTTTAACAGAACCCATTCTAGCGCTTTCACTCATACCTCTCTTTAAAGGCTTCGGACACCCGTTATGCCTTTACAATTCACTTCCAAAGACAAACCGTCGTTAGCTCAATAGTTGCAAGCTTCCAAACTACAACTACTTCTTGACGCTTCCTACCCTAGCTTTAGCAACTCTATCTTACTTTAAACATAGGCAAGTCCGTAATGTATATTTTGAAAGCCCTTTATTTGCTGCTTCCTTCATTAATCCGAAACAACCTCAGATGTTCCACCCTAACTATTGACTTTAGCTACGGGATAGACTCGCATGTCATATGGAGTCCTTCCACCGCGCATGGTGTTAATAGCTAGCCTTCTCTCCGCCTCGATCAGAATAGCGACATCCTAAATGTTGGTGATCATGAAGACAACGTTGACTAAGACTCAATCTTCTTGTCTCGTTCTAAGTATAAAGAAAAGCGCTTATTCTTGAGTTAGGTCTTTGTTTTAAAACTGCTCGCTATCAACAAAGCTGATTGCTCGCTAGCAAGAAGCTCACTATTTTTACGGTCTAACAGGACAAGAAGACGAAGCCGCCGTACGCAAGCTTCACTCAGTAACGTAGTAAGTGTATTCGAAGTAGCCTACTCTGCGGGTAGCGGCCCCTAACTAAGAGTCCTGGCATGGCAGGCTGCTATCTGCCTTCTTCACACACGATGCTAGTTAACTAGCTAGGATTCTTCTCACCTCTGCTTTCTACTAGTTATTTTTAGGAGGGAGATTTGATCGCCTCTTGTGCTTTTAAAAACTAAGCCTTTCTTAAGCTGGCCACCCCAAGAAAAGGATGAACCTTGACTCCTCTTCTTTTGGGTTTGGCTCATAGATCAAAGTAGTTTGCTTTTCCTCTTTTTAAAGCCCTTTTCCTTTATCTAGCATTTTATATTTTCGAACTAGGCCTAAATAATCTAGGGTGGTTCGCGCAGAATTTCCATCCCTAACTGCTTAAAGCCTTCTCTAGTTTCTCGAGCCAAACCCACTACATATTCGTGAACGTGACTTGCTGTGTTCAGACCCCCAGAGGTTTACCCGAGCTTCGTAATGTTCATGAAAAAGGTGAGTTTGAAGCCTTTACCCTAATGAAAAGGCACTACCTCAGCAGTTTGGTGGATTACCAGGGTTCAGGTCCATAAGCAACCTATGAAGATGCTAACGAACTGCTGAATCTCTCGTGACGTGCATGAGGTACGGAAAGTACACCTGTCTTGTAGTGGATCAGGGTAGCTCGATATGCCGGGTTCCAGATAAGGGACTAATATATGAAGGGGCGACGAGCCTAGACTAATTATATTTTCCATCTGTAAAGGGTGGTGCATCTCGGGTAGCCCGCGGGGAATAGCGGCGCCACATAAACCCTCTCTGGAAAAGCGGCCCGCATTGCAAGGCAATGTCCCCTAGCCTTCCCTTGGCCTAGGAGAACTCATGACTATCCCTTGTAGATAGCCCATGAGCCGGGGTCCTTGATGACCAAGCATTAACGCCTTTTAGTCTTGGGAAGGTTTGGACCATGGTTCCTCCTTAATATAGCTATTAAGTAAATAGTTAAATTCAAAAGGAAACGTTAAAACTGGAGAAGAAGCGTACTAGCCCATTTCGCCCCCTTACCCGAATCCCTTTTCGATGAAACTTGGCATGCAACTATATTAGGTTATAGAGAACATATATCCAAGGTCTTAACTCAAAACGCTCTGGTGGATTTAGCCGGCGTTAGGTAGGCCGTCACACCATCCCACACATAAAATAATCTCGATGTCCTCGTCGAGAACCTTCTTCAACACAGCTCTGTAAGGATTCAATCTTCTGCATCTTCAAGAAACTATCAACTCTCTCGCACTTAGTTCTGAGTACTATATCTTCTTCTCTACTAGCGAATACTGAGTCCAACTGCAAGTCTCGACGCTAATAAATGTGTCATCAGAACTGAACCTTAATTTCGCCATTTCCAACTGAATTGCATGGTGACTTGACCTTCATTCGAACACTGGTGTCACGGCCCAGCCTGGGACTGCCTCTACAGTTCCCGGAGTGCAGCGGAATAAGGGACCGTGCGGCGTACACGGACGCGCGGTCGGCGTGTACCAACCATCTTCACGGGCGTGGCGCGCCAGTGGCATACAACCCACGGATGCTAGAGCGACATCAAGATAATCCTGGATACTCGTGAGGGGTCATCGAATATGTATTCGGTATAGGCAACAACGCTGAAGGTTCCCTCAATAATCCCTACAGCGTAATCTCTCGCGACGCGCGCGAAGTGCGGAAACACACCTGTCTTGTAGCGGATCAGGGTAGCTCAATCTGCCAGTTTCCACATAAGGGACTCATATCTCAAGGGGCGACGAGCCTGGACGATTTATATTGTCCATCTGTAAGGGGCGGTGCGTCTCGGATAGCCCGCGGGGAATAGCGGCGCCATATGAAGCCCTTTATTGAAAACTGGCCCGCATTGCGAGGCAATGTCCCCTAGCCTTCCCTAGGCCTAGGAGAACTCATAACTATCCCTTGTAGATAGTCCATGAGCCGGGGTCCTTGATGACCAAGCATTAAAGCTCTTTTAGTCATGGGGAGGATCGGACCAAGGTTCCTCCTTAATATAGCTACTAAGTGAATAGTCAATTTCCAAAAGGAAATGTTAAAACATGAGACGAAGCGTACTGGACCTTTTCGCCCCCTTAACTGAATTCGATTGCGACGAAACTTGGCGTGCTGCTATATGAGGATATAGAGAACAAATACATTCGGATATAGCTCAAAACGCTCGGGTGGATTTGGCCGGCATTCGGTAGGTCGTCACACCCTCCCGCACTTAAAATAATCTCGACGTCCTCGTCGAGAACCTTCCTCAACACGGCTCTGCAAGGATTCAATCTTCTGCATCATCACGAAACCAACAACTCTCCCGCACTTAGTTCAGAGTACTATATCTTCTTCTGTACTAGCGGATACTGAGCCCAAATGCTAGTCTCGATGCTGACAACTGTGTCTTCAGAACTGAACCTTAACTTCGCCCATTCCAACTGAAGTGCGTAGTGACCGAACCTTCATACGACTGGATTCTGTCTTCTCCTCTGGGTATTGTCTCTTGGTCTCAAACCTTCTAAAAAATGTATGGGCGGTGCACTCTAGCATCGCGCCCTCTGAAATGCGCTGCATCATGCTACAAAGTGCCTTCTCCCCTGACACAATGTGGAATGTCGCACTTCTCGACAAACCAAGGGTGTCTCTTCCAGACAGCCCGACGAGGATATCTCCAATCCCGTCCCAAAAGTGCGCTCACTTCTAAGTCGCACAATGCCTTCGCTGCTTGAGAGAGAGTTCAATCTTCTGTGAATCTCGGCTTCAAACTTTACTCATCCTCTGCGAGTGGTAAGGAGCAAGTCTTCTATATCCTAGGGGTAACTCTCCCCAACTGCACGGAACATCGGCCGCACACTGAAACAGCCTGGCTGCCCTTCAATCATCTCTGCAAAGGTCTTCAAACCATGTCCGCCCTTCTTACGGACCATCGGGGATACAACATCAAGATGCGGTACTCTAGCCTTACTAGTATAGAACTGAGCTGGTACTTATTGTTCACTTGGGCGAGGGAGAGTAGCTCCTAGAAGGTAGCATACTCTTAACGAGGCGCGGGTACTCTGTTCTCTACCACCAACAAAACCATCGAGGCAGCCTATCTAGGCGCGGGTAATTTGTTCCCTACCGCCAGCTAACCATCGAGGTCCGCCATAAAGGCGTCCTATGTGAACTTCTAAAACCCATGAGACATCTATCTGTGCAGCCACGTTTCTGCTCTACCACTTCGTAGTAGGCCATCATCTAACCCATGTAATGCTAGATGGCATCTACACCTAACTTGGCTGCAGGAAGGGTGATCGCTACTCTGGCGTCCCCAAAGGTCTCTCCACTTCGGAGGACTCTAATCTGTCTCACTCTCTAAGGAGGACTTCTCAATGCCTCTTCTCTGACGAGGACTTAACACTGGCATATATACTTGCCAAACTCTGGTGGTAATGACCCATGCTGGAACCTGCGTAACTCTGCGTCACAACTTACAGCTCTTCCCATACTCGATAAGCTCGACGTCAGCGTCGAGAACAAAGCTGTGACATATAACTGACGGACTACTGAAGCGTTTCTCCATTTCTACATCCCTACTCCAACCTGAGTACTTGGGGAACTTGGCAACAAGATACTGTCGCTGTACCTGTCGCCCTGATCTCGTTGGCTTGCTATGTCCAACTGCTATCAAACTCGCGGAGATCAACCTTCATACTGTCGCAATCATCTTTAAACTGAAGCGTAGCCATTCTCTGTCTCTTGAACTAGCTTCAGCAAATGCAACCAACTCTAATCGGTCACTGAGATGTGGCCTTCTAAAGACGCTCCATCTATACAAACAAAGAACGAGGTGAGGGACTCTATCCCTACCGCCAACCACCAATATCGAATGAGGCGCGGGTACTCTATCCCTACCGCCAACCACCGAGTAATAAGGAATTGGGAAACTAACATCCAATTTCGCTCAGGATCTTTCATCCTAGAACAATCTTCCATCTGAGATCATGTCTGAGGTAACCCGCACAACTGACAGAAGCTCAACTCTGTTCTGTGACGACCACGTAACTTACTAACCTTCAAAAATGTGAGTCTTCCATCTGTGAGCTAAAAATGACCCAGAACCATAATGTGGAACAACATGGATCAACTCGGCTAGAGCACTCGAACGCCGACAAACCTGAAACTCACCTCGGAGCCAGAGAACAAACATCACCCGACAACTTGCCTTCTTTGAGTGAGCAAAGCAGTGTCCTATGCAACTGGGGACCAACTGCAGACCAGCGACAACCCTTCTGGGAGGTCGCAGTTCATGTCGCGTATCAACGAGAAACTCTACCCTCGACGTCTACCTGACGATATCACTGTGTGCAAACTCAGGACCCAAACCATGTCTTCATCGGTTACTTCATGCCGCTTCATCTTCGACTCATGACATTCACCTCCGGAACGTCTCTGTGTCCAACTCAGGACAATCGCAACGAGTATCTCTCAGGATTCTTCAATCTTCTGTAGAAACTAAGGAATTCCAAGCAAACCAAGCATCACGGCTTCCACACGAAAGTACTCGGCAACTGACACTGACCATATCGATCTCTGCTGAGGGGCATCGTCCCTGCTCACAACTGTTACTAAACTTCGCAGTACGGATACGGACTGAATGCAATAACAACCTGCTAGATCGCTCTATTACTATTCTTCATAGAGCATCAGCGACACTGACCAGCCTTTTAGAGGCAACCAACGATATAGATCATCGCGTCCAACTCAAATAACAATCCTTCTCTTAGCGTCATTGTCCAAAGCACATTTAACTTGAGCAATCTCGCGCTCGGATATGGAGCCTTACTCTTACGTCCAATATCAACTGACATGTAGGCAACTCACTCTACAAGCATTCACAACGGTGCTTGGATCATCTCTAAGGAGCAACTACGGCTCTGGAGAGAACAACTACCAAATGGGTATCCCATACTACCAACTCGGGAATCATTACCCTGTTTACTCTGACGGACGTAGGCACTATCCATCTACGCTCTGACAAGCAAATGCCCAGCAAGCCTTGCGCGGATAAGCCTAGACCCAACTAGTCTAGCTCTGGCAGACGTAGGCACAATCCATATATGCTCTACCAACTCAAGAGCTAAGCTTTAACAAACTATTCTCGCTCTGATACCATCTGTCACGGCCCAGCCCAGGACTGCCTCTACAGTTCCCAGAGTGTAGCGGAATAAGGGACCGTGCGGTGTACACGGACGCACGGTCGGCGTGTACCAGCCATCTTCACGGGCGCGGCGCGCCAGTGGCATACAACCCACGGATGCTAGAGCGACATCCGGATAATCTTGGATACTCGTGAGGGGTCATCGAATATGTATTCGGTATAGGCAACAACGCTGAAGGTTCCCTCAATAATCCCTACAGCGTAATCTCTCGCGACGCGCGCGAGGTACGGAAAGCACACCTGTCCTGTAGCGGATCAGGGTAGCTCAATATGCCAGTTTCCACATAAGGGACTCATATCTCAAGGGGCGGCGAGCCTGGATAATTTATATTGTCCATCTGTAAAGGGCGGTACGTCTCGGATAGCCCACGGGGGATAGCGGCGCCATATGAAGCCCTTTATTGAAAATCGGCCCGCATTGCGAGGCAATATCCCCTGGCCTTCCCTAGGCCTAGGACAACTCATAACTATCCCTTGTAGATAGTCCATGAGCCGGGGTCCTTGATGACCAAGCATTAAAACTCTTTTAGTCATGGGGAGGATCGGACCAAGGTTCCTACTTAATTTAGCTACTAAGTGAATAGTCAATTTCCAAAAGGAAACGTTAAAATATGAGACGAAGCGTACTGGACCTTTTCGCCCCCTTAACTGAATCCGATTGCGACAAAACTTGGCGTGCTGCTATATTAGGATATAGAGAACAAATACATTCGGACAGGACTCAAAATGCTCGGGTGGATTTGGCCGGCGTTCGGTAGGTCATCACAACTGGAGTCTGCCTTCTCGTCTGGATATTGTTCCGTGGCCTTTAGCCTTTTGAAAAATGTATGGGTGGTGCTTCCTAGCATCGCACCCTCTGAAATGCGTTGCATCCTGTTACAAAGCACCTTCTACCCTGACACAAACTGAATGTCGCTCTACTCGACAAACCTAGGGTGTCTCCTCTAGACTTCCCGATGAGGTCCCGTCAAAAAATGTGCGCTCTCTTCCGAGTCACACTGGTACACTCTTCCATCGAGTTGCACAATGCCTTTGCTGCTCGGGAGTTTAATCTTTTGTGAATCTCGGCTTCAAACTTCACTCTTAGGCTGCGAGTGGTAAGGAGCAAGTCTGTTAATAACTAAGGGATAATCTCTCCCTTACTGCTACAGAACACCTGTCGTACAGTGAAATTGTCTAACTACCCTTCAATTAACTCTGCAAAGGTCTTCAAACCATGTCCGCCCTTCTTGCGGAACATCTGGGATACAATATCAAGATGCGCACTCTAGCCAAACTAGTATAGAACTGAACTGGTACTCATTGTTCACTTGGGCGAGGAAGGGTAGCCCCCAGAAGGTAGCATACTCTCAACAAGGTGCGGGCCACTCTTGTCCTGCCGCTAACAAAACCATCGAGGCAGCCTATCAAGGCGCGGGTACTCTGTTCTCTACCGCCAGCTAACCATCGAAGTCAACCATAAAGGCATCCTGTGTGAACTTGTAAAACCCGTGAGACACCTATATTTGCAGCCAGCCACGTTCTACTTTACCATTTCGTAGTAGGCCATCATCTAACCAATGTAACGATAGATGGAATCTGCACCTAACTTGGCTACAGGATTCCTAGCATCGCGCCCTCTGAAATGAGCTGCATCTTGCTGCAAAGTGCCTTCTCCCCTGACACAATATGGAATTTTTCTCTACTCGACAAACCAAGGGCGTCTCCTTCGGAAAGCCCGACGAGGATATCTGCAATCCCGACCAAAAGTGCGCTCAATTCTGAGTCATACAATGCCTTTGCTGCTTGAGAGGTCAATCTTCTGTAAATCTCAGCTCCAAACTTCACTCTTCTTCTGCGAGTGGTAAGGAGCAAGTCGGCAAAAAACCAAGGGAAAATCTCTCCCTTACTGCTACGGAAGACCTGCCGCACACGAAAACTGTCAGACTGCCCTTCAATTAACTCTGCAAAGGTCTTCAAACCATGTTCGCCCTTCTTACGGAACATCTGGGACATAACATCAAGATGCGGCACTCTAGCTTTTCCAGTATAGAACTGAACTGGTACTCATTGTTCACTTGGGGCGGGGGAGGGTAGCTTTTAGAAAGTAGCATACTCTCAACAGGGCACGGACCACTCTGTCCTACCGCCAACAAAACCATCGAGGCAGCCTATCAAGGTGTAGGTACTCTGATCCCTACCACCAGCTAACCATCGAGGTCTGCCATTAAGGCGTCCTGTGTGAACTTGTAAAACCCATGAAACATCTATCTGTACAACCACATTTTGCCCTACCACTTCGTAGTAGGCCATCATCTAACCAATGTAATGATAGATGGCATCTACACCTAACTTGGTTGCAGAAAAGGTGATCGCTACTCCGGCGTCATCAAGGTCTCTCAACTTCGGAGGATTCTTATCTGCCTCAATCTCCAAGGAAGACTTCTCAATGCCTCTTCTCTGATGAGGACATAACACAGGCACCTGTACTTGCCAAACTCTGGTGGTAACGACCCTTCCTGGAACCTACGTACATCTACGTCACAACTTACAGCTCTTTCCACATTCTATAAGCTCGACGTCCGCGTCGGGAATGAAGCTGTGACATATAACTGACTGACTGCTGAAGCGTTTCACCATCTCTACATCCCTACTCGAACATGAGTACTTGGGGAATTTGTGAACAAGATACTATCACTGCACCAGTCGCCCTGAGCTCGTTGGCTTGCCATGTCCAACTGCTATCAAACTCGAGAAGACCAACCTTTATACTTTTGCGATCATCTTTAAACTAAAGCGTAGCCATTCTTTGTCTCTGTACTACCTTCTGCAAACATAGCCAACTCTAAATGGTCATTAGGATGTGGTCTTCTAAAGATACTCTATCAATACAAACAAAGAACGAGGTGCGGGAAATCTATCCCTACCGCCAACCACCAAGTGATAAGGAATTGGGAAGCTAACATCCAATTTCGCTCAAGATCTTTCTTCCTAGATCATTCTTCCATCTGAGATCATGTCTGAGGTAAACCGCACAGATGGCTGTACCTCAACTCTGTTCTGTGACAACCACGTAACTTACTATCCTTCGGAAACATGAGTCTTTACCCATCTGTGGGCTTAAAATGATCCATAGCCATCTTGTGGAACAACATGGATCAACTCGGCTAGAGCACTCGAACGCTGACAAACCTAAAACTTAAAACGGAGCAGAGAACAAGCATCACTCGACAACTTGCCTTCTTTGAGTGAACAAAGCAGTATCCTGTGTAACTAGGGACCAACTGCGGACAAGCGACAACCCAACTTGGGGATCGCAGTTCATGTCCCGTAACCAAGAGAAACTCTACCCCCGACGTCTACCTAACGATATCATTATGTGCAAACTCGGGACCCAAACCATGTCTTCATCTTTTACTTTACGCCGTTTCAACTTTGTCTTATGATGTATACCTCCCAAACGTGTCTGTGTCCAACTCAGGATAAAAATAATTAGAATTCACCAGGATTCTTCTTTAATCTTTTGTAGGCACTAAGGAATTCCAGCCAAACCAAGCTTCGCGGCTTTCACACGAAAGTACTCAGCAATTGATACTGACCATATCGATCTCTACTGAGAGGCATCATCCTTGATCACAACTGTTACTAAACTACGTAGTGCGTATGTGGGCCGAATGCAAATATCCACCTACAAGATCACTCTATTGCTGTTCTTCATAGAGCACATGCTATACTGACCAGCATTCTTGAGACAATCAGTGATATAGATCATCGCGTCCAACTCAAATCTCAATCCTTAAACTTAACATCATTGTCCAAAGTACACTTAACTTGAGCAATCTCGCACTCAGATATGAAGCCTTCATCTCGCCTCCAATATCAACCAACATGTAGGCAACCCGCTCTACAAGCGTTTACAACGATGCTTAGATCATCTGTACGGAGCAACTACGGCTCTGCAGATAACAACTGCCAAATAGGTATCCCATACTACCAACTCGGTAATCATCACTCTGATCTGCTCTGACGACGTAGGCACAATCCATCTACGCTCTAACAAGCAATTGCCCAGCAAGCCATGCACGGATAAGCCTAGACCAAACTAGTCTGGCTCTGATACCATCTGTCACGGCCCATCCCGGGACTACCTCTATAGTGCCCGAAGCATAGCGGAATAAGAGACTGTGCAGCTTGCATGCACGTGCCGTCGGCGTGTACCTGCCATCTTCACGGGTGCGGCGCGCCAGCGGAATATAACCTACGGATGCTATAGCGACATTCGGATAATCTTGGATACTCGTGAGGAGTCATCGAACATGTATTTGAAATAGGCAGCAACGCTGAAGGTTCCCTCAATAATCCCTATGACATAATCTCTCGTGATGCGTACGAGGTACAGAAAACACACCTGTCTTGTAGCGGATCAGGATAGCTCGATATGCCGGGATCCAGATAAGAAACTCATAAATGAAGGGGCGACGAGTCTCAGGCGGCCCGCGGGGTATAACGGTGCCACATAAAGCCCTCTCTGGAAAGCCAGCCCGCATTTCCCTATGCCTAGGAGAACTCATGACTATCCCTTGTAGATAGCCCATGAGCCAGGGTCCTTGATGACCAAGCATTAGAGCTCTTTTATTCATGGAGAGGTTTGTACCAAGGTTCCTCCTTAATATAAATACTAAGTAAATAGTTAAATTCCAAAAGGAAACGTTAAAACTGGAGACGAAGCGTAATGTCCCTTTTCGCCCCCTTAACCGAATCCATTTTTGACGAAACTTGGCGTATAGCTATATTAAGATATAGAGAACATATATCCTAGGTCAGAACTCAAAACGCTCTGGGGGATTTGGCCGACGTTCGTTAGGCCGTCATACTAGAGTTCTAGTACTAGTACTTTGACGTCCCCCGATGCCGCCCAAGATTCTTACATTCTTATAGGAATAGTATCTCAAGAGATTAGCACTTTCCTTTTCTATAGTATTGAAATAGCTAGAGCATACAGGCTAACATAACAACTGCAACATACCACTCTCGGATAGGTCAGTTTAAAAGGGGCCATTTTGCAAGCGCTTCATGTCACCTACGATAGCCAAAGAAGGATGCCCTTGTCGTGACTATCGTACCCCATACTGCCATCTGTCACGGCCCAGCCCAGGACTATCTCTACAATGCCTGGAGCACAACGGAATAAGGGACCGTGCGGCGTACACGCACGTGAGGATGGACGGACGGCGCGTACCAGCCATCATCACTAGCGTGGCGGCGCCAGTGTAATATAGCCCACGGATGCTAGAGTGACATCCAGACAATCCAGGATACTCCTGAGGGGTCATCGAATATGTATTCAGAATAGGTAACAACGCTGAAGGTTCCCTCATTAATCCCTATCGCATAATCTCTCGTGACGTGCACGAGGTACGGAAAGTGCACCAGTCCTGTAGCGGATCAGAGTAGCTCAATATGTTGGGTTCCAGATAAGGGACTCATATATGAAGGAGCGACGAGCCAGGACTAATTATATTGTCCGTCTGAAAGGGGCGGTGCATCTCGGGTAGCCCATGGGGCATAGCGGAGCCATATAATGCCCTCTCATGAAAAGCGGCCCGCATTACGAGGTAATGTCCCCTTGCCTTCCCTAGGCCTAGAAGAACTCATGACTATCTCTTATAGATAGCCCATGAGTCGGGGTCCTTGATGACCAAGCATTAAAGCTCTTTTAGTCATGGGGAGGTTTGGACCAAGGTTCCACCTTAATATAGCTACAAAGTAAATAGTTAAATTCCTAAAGGAAACGGTAAAACTAGAGATGAAGCGTACTAGCCCTTTTCGCCCCCTCAACCAAATCCATTTTCGACGAAGCTTGGCGTACAACTATATTAGGATATAGAGAATATATATCCAAGGTCAAATCTTAAAATGCTCGGGTGGATTTGCCCGGCGTTTGATAGACCATCACATCCTCCCGCACTTAAAATAATCTTGATGACCTCGTCGAGAACCTTCTTCAACACGGCTCTGCAAAGATTCAATCTTCTGCATCTTTAAGAAACTTACAACTCTCCCACACTTAGTTCAGAGTACTATATCTTCTTCTGTACGAGCGGACACTGAGCCCAACTGCTAGTCTCAAAGCTGACAACTGGTCTTCACGACTGAACCTTAATCTTGCCCTTTCTAACTGATGTGCGTGGTGACTGGACCTTCATTCGAGCTCTAGAGTCTGCCCTCTCATCTGGATAAGGTTTTGCTTGATAAATGTATGGGCGGTGCTTCCTAGCATCGCGCCCTCTGAATTGAGTTGTATCCTTCTACAAAGCGCCTTCTCCCTTGACACAATGTGGAATGTCGCTCTACTCGACAAACCAAGGGCGACTCCTCTGGACAGCCCGTCGAAGATATTTGCAATCCCGTCCAAAATTGCGCTTACTTCTGAGTTACACAATACCTTTCCTGCTCGAGAGTTCAATCTTCTGTGAATCTCAGCTTCAAACTTCACTCTTCATCTGCGAGGGGTAAGGAACAAGTCTGCTAAAAACCAAGGGATAATCCCTCCCTTACTGCTACGGAATACCTACCGCACAGTGAAACTGTATGACTGCCCTTCAATTAACTCTGCAAAGGTCTTCAAACCATGTCTACCCTTCATATGGAACATCTAGGATATAACATCAAGATGCGGCCTCTAGCTTTTCCAGTATAGAACTGAACTGGTACTCATTATTCACTTGGGCGGGGGAGGGTAGCTTTTAGAAAGTAGCATACTCTCAACAGGGCACAAACCACTCTGTCCTACCGCCAACAAAACCATCGAGGCAGCCTATCAAGGTGCAGGTACTCTGATCCCTACCGCCAGATAACCATCGAGGTCTGCCATTAAGGCGTCCTGTGTAAACTTGTAAAACCCATAAGACATCTATCTGTGCAGCCTCGTTATGCTCTACCACTTTGTAGTAGGCCATTATCTAACCAATGTAACGATAGATGGCATGTGCACCTAACTTGGCTGTAGGAAGGGTGATCGCTACTCCCGCGTCACCAAGGTCTCTCAACTTTAGAGGACTCTTATCTGCCTCAATCTCCAAGGAGGACTTCTCAATGCCTCTTCTCTGACGAGGACTTAACACTTGCACCTATATTTGCCAAACTCTGGTGGCATCGACCTTTGTTGGATCCTGCGTACATCTGCGTCACAACTTCCAGCTCTTCCCACTCTTAATAAGCTCGACGTTCACGTCAAGAACAAAGCTGCGACATATAACTGACTAACTGCAGAAGTATTTCTTCATCCCTTCATCCCTACTCGAACATGAGTCCTTGGGGAATTTTGGTACAAGATATTATCACTGCACCTGTCGCCCTGAGCTCGTTGGTTTGCCATGTCCAACTATTATCAAACTCTCAGAGACGAACCTTCATATTGTCGCAATAATCTATAAACTGAAGCGTAGCCATTCTCTATCTCTGTACTACCTTCAATAAATGCATCCAACTCTAAATGGTCATTGTGATGTGGTCTTCAAAAAGACACTCCATCAATGCAAACAAAGAACGAGGCGCGGAAACACTATCCCTACCGCCAACCACCAAGTGGTAAGGAATTAGGAAACTAACATCCAATTCCGCTCAGGATCTTTCTTCCTAGAGCATTCTTCCATCTGAGATCATGTCTGAGGTAACCCGCACAGCTGACTGTAGCTCTATTCTGTTCTGCGACAACCACGTAACTTACTAACCTTTGAAAACGTGAGTCTTCGCCCATCTGTGAGCTTAAAATGATCTAGAACCATCTTGTGGAACAACATGGATCAACTCGGCTAGAACACTCGAACTCTGACAAACCTGAAACTTACTATAGAGCCAGAGAACAAGCATCACTTGACAACTTACCTTCTTTGAGTGAGCAAAACATTGTCCTGTTTAACTCAGAACCAACAGCGGATAAGCGACAACCCAACTTGGGGAAGCGCGGTTCATGTCTCGTAACAACGAGAAAATCTGCCCTCAACGTCTACATGATTATATCACTTTATGCAAACTCGGGACCCAAACCATGTCTTCATCTCTTACTTGATGCCGTTTTAACATCGGCTCTTGACATTCGCCTCTGGAACATCTCTATCCAACTCAGGATAATCAAAACGAATATCCACCAGGATTCTTCTTCAATCTTCTGTAAACACTAAAAAATTCCAACCAAGCCAAGCTTTGCGGCTTCCACACGTAAGTACTTGGTAAAAGACACTGACCATGTCAATCTCAGTTAAGGGGCATCGTCCTTGATCCCAATTGTTACTAAACTTCACAGTGCGTATGCGGACCGAATGCAATAATAACCTGCTAGATCGCCTTATTATTGCACTTCATAGAGCTTCTTCTATACTGACTAGCCTTCCAGGGACAACCAATGATATAGGCCATCGTGTCCAACTCAAATTTCAATCCTCCTCTTTGCGTCATTGTCCAAAGCACCCTTAACTTGAGCAATCTCGCGCTCAGATATGGAGCCTTTCTCTCGCGTACAACATCAACCAACATGTAGGCAATCCGCTCTACAAGCATTCACAACGGTGCTTGGATCATCTGTACGGAGCAACTACGGCTCTGGGGATAGCAACTGCCAAATGGGTATCCTATACTACCAACTCGGAAATCATCACTCGGATCTGCTCTGACCGGCGTAGGCACAACCTATATACGCTCTGACAAGCAAATGCCCAACAAGCCTTGCTCGGTAATGCCTAGACTAAACTAGTCTAGCTCTAATACCATCTGTCATGCCCCAGCTTGGGACTGCCTCTACAGTGCCCGGAGTACAGCGGAATAAAGGATCATGCGGCGTACACGCACGTACGGACGGCGTGTACCAGCCATCTTCACAAGCGCGGCGGCGCCAGTGGAATATAACCCGCGGATGCTTGAGCGATATCCGGACAATCCTGGATACCCGTGATGGTTCATCGAATTTGTATTTGGAATAGGCAACAGCGCTGAAGGTTCCCTCAATAGTCCCTATAATGTAATCTCTCGCGACGCGTACGTAGTACGGAAAGCGCACCTGTCCTGTTGCGGATCAGAGTATCACAATATGTCGGGTTCTAGATAAGGGACTCATAAATGAGGGGGCGACAAGCCTGGGCTAATTATATTGTCCATCTGAAAGGGGCGGTGCATGTCGGGTAGCCCGTGGGGCATAGCGGCGCCATATAAAGCCCTCTCTGGAAAAATAACCCGCATTGCGAGGCAATGTCCCCTAGCCTTCCCTAGGCCTAGGAGATCTCATGACTATCCCTTATAGATAGCCCATGAGCCGGGGTCCTTGATGGCCACGCATTAAAGCTCTTTTATTCATAGGGAGGTTTGGACCAAGGTTCCTCCTTAATATAGCTACTAAGTAAATAGTTAAATTTCAAAAGGAAACGTTAAAACCTGGGACGAATCGTACTGACCCTTTTTGCCCCCTTAACCAAATCCGCTTTCGACGAAACTTGGCGTGCAACTATATTAGGATAGAGAGAACATATATCCAAGGTCAGATCTCAAAATGCTCGGGTGGATTTTCCCGGCGTTCGGTAGGCCGTCACAACCTCTTATTGAAGAGGTGTTATATGACGTAGCAAAAACAAGCGCTTGAGGCAGAAGAAATGGAACAACCAAACATCCAACTTCGTATCCAAACTCGGCCCAATAGGAAGAACGGAACTTTTCCAAGTGAGAGCGGTATCCCCCTTTTTTTTGGGTGGAGCATGCAATAAAACGGAGTCAGCTTCTTTAGCCCCTAAACTACGTTTTGGCTATACTTTCCACCCACACCTCTAGGGAACTTGCTACGCTACTCAGCGGGCTTCCTACTTCTTGTTTTAAATACGTCGTTAATTTTGCTTCCTTCTCATAACTCCTATTTAACTTTAACCCTTAAAGCACTCCTAAACTACAAAAAATAGCTCAATAGTTGCAGGCTTCCAAACTACAACTACTTCTAATTAAAGCTTCTGGCTCCCACCTCTTCTAGCTATTAGGGGCCTTTATCTTTATAGGATCCTTGGCTCTTTTCACCGTAATGTCTATTTTGAGTGTACGTAAGTTTCAAAAAAAAAAGATCAACCACACCTCTGCGTTCAAGAACTTAAAGGCTACCTAACTCTTATTTAACTCACGCGCTTCATTTTCAACACCTCCTTTTAAGCTCGCCTCCAAACTACAACTACTAAAGCCCTTTATTTTCTTGCGTTGAATCAGAGACCAATGGATAGCGCACCTACAAAAGGGATTCCTCCTAAAAAAAGTATACCACTTGCAGTTCCTGGCTTTTGACTATAGAAGACCTAGTATGATTGTTCCTTTCATTTTGATCATGGCAAGTAACCCCCTTAAAAAACAATGCGATCTCTCTCAACCTCCTCTAGGCTATTCTATTTCCCTCCCAAAAAGAGTACAGGTTGTTCGTAGTCACTGTTAGGGGATCAAATACCAATATGTGAGACCAAACATCCTTCCAGACACCAATCTAAAAAGCCAGGACAAGCAAGGGATTCAGCCCAACTAAAGAAATACGATAAATATCTAGGTAATTAATGGGGCGACGTTAGCAATGAATGCGTAACGGGCAACTTTGGCACTGGCAACTTTCATCTTTCTTTTGACTCCACTTTTTTCCCCCACTTGACCCCAAGTTATTTACTAGCGCGCTAGTAAAATAGACCTAGTGACACGGCCCTAGCCGAGACCGACTCTACAGTGCCTGGAGTGCAGCGGAATAAGGGACCGTGTGGCGTACACGAACGCGCGCCAGTGGCATGCAACCCACGGATGCTAGAGCGACATCCGGATAATCCTGGATACTCGTGAGGGGTCATCGAATATGTATTCGGTATAGGCAACAACGCTGAAGGTTCCCTCAATAATCCCTACAGCATAATCTCTCACGACGCGCGCGAGGTACGAAAAGCACACCTGTCCTGTAGCGGATCAGGGTAGCTCAATATGCCGGTTTCCACATAAGGGACTCATATCTCAAGGGGCCACGAGCCTGGACTATTTATATTGTGCATCTGTAAGGGGCGGTGCGTCTCGGATAGCTCGCGGGGCATAGCGGCGCCATATGAAGCCCTTTATTGAAATCCGGCCCGCATTGCGAGGCAATGTCCCCTGGCCTTCCCTAGGCCTAGGACAACTCATAACTATCCCTTGTAGATAGTCCATAAGCCGGGGTCCTTGATGACCAAGTATTAAAGCTCTTTTAGTCATGGGGAGGATCGGACCAAGGTTCCTCCTTAATATAGCTACTAAGTAAATAGTCAACTTCCAAAAGGAAACGTTAAAACATGAGACGAAGCGTACTGGACCTTTTCGCCCCCTTAACTGAATCCGATTGCGACGAAACTTGGCGTGCTGCTATATTAGGATATAGAGAACAAATACATTTGGATAGAACTCAAAACGCTCGGGTAAATTTGGCCAGCGTTCGGTAGGTCGTCACACCTAGAATACCTACCTGAACCTATGTTCCTACGGCCTGCTTCACTCGTGCTTGGAAAGAAAGAAAAAAAGGTAGGAAAAGGATGTGTCTAGAAGCCTTCGCTTTTGCAACGCTTCTAGCGAAGGCTTCTAGACACACATGCAACACTTTTTCGATCCAATTGGGGCCGTTCAAAAAAGCTTACAAAAAAAAAACTAGTAGCCTCTTTAAAGCCCTAGCCATTTTTGTGTACGCAAGTTCGAAGCGTCTCAGCTAAAGCTAAGTCACCGAAGTGGTATGCGCAAAAAAAAGCTGCTGCTCTTTAAATCCCCTAAAAAGTAGCTGGAGACGCGATCAACGAAAATGAAAAAGTGGAAGCGCGATTGATCACAGCGAAAAAGCTAATACCTTTGATTCGACCTAGTTTAGGACTGGCGTTAGATAGTTAGTGTCCTTTTGTGATCAGATTTCTATGAAACCTTACCGGGGGCCGTTGGTGTTCCGTCGCGATGAGATGCTTCGTGAAAGGTCAGGTCAGTCTCTGGAGTGAAAAAGGGGGAGGATAATCCATAGTCTTGAGAGAGCATACATCTACGAACTCTACTTTCTTGTATTCAACCTACAGGGGTTTATTTGTGCTCCACGACTTCTTATATTAAACATGTCAAAGGGGATTTCTCTCTGTCACTACCTTACCTTACCAACAAAACAAGTGGGTGCACATAGGAAAATGCTTCTATCCACTTCACTGCACTGTCATCCTAGAACGCAAACATGGCTTGAAAGAATGTGATATGCCTCTACGTTAAGAATCCTTCTAAACCACAAAAAACAGGCTCCATAACTACTTCGTGTAGGCGGGTGAAAGACATTTACACTATGAAACCATTGCTTTTGACTGGAGAACCGGGTGACGCAATGCAAAAAGAGCAGTCCCACCTAAATTGAGCTCTCTAAAGGATGGGTGGCGCATAGGACCAGCATAGTTTAGAAAGTCACCGCATAAAAAAGAGTAGCCTACTGTAAAGGCTGATTTCTAATCCTCCTACTAAGCCCGATATTCGAGCTCACGTAGTCCGTATAAACATACTGATAACCAATCTAGGACTGAGAGCAAGCAGATTGTAATCTAGACGACCTCACCTACAGTTCGAGGATATTGAAGCATCTAGTAACATCACACTGCAGAAGATACTCACATATCCATCAACAGTTCGAACATCGTTAGAGATCGTATCTTCACCAACAGTCCGAAGTTACAGTTAAGATCATCAAGAGATCCGTTACAAGATCAAAACGTATCAGACAATAAGACGTTACAAATGACCTCATAAAGATTCCTCAAATACGGACGACCAAAACGTACGTCATCAATGTAACCAATGGTCATATTATAAGACCGATAAAAAAAGACCTGGAGATCAGGATCCAGGAGACGGCTATTATCATCTGCAAAACTCTCAGAGAAAGGAATCCCGACCAAAATCTCAGATATCCAATCTCTTTCTCTTTGTAATAGCTAGCATCTATATAAACACCATTCTTTCTAAAATCCTCAGGAGAGGTCGTGGGTTTTAACCCATTCAAGGGTTTTCCACGCTAAACTTGTGTTAATTGCCTCTAGTTCCTAGTCAATATTTTATATTTCAAGGGTGTAAGGCATTATCTTCGTCCAACACGAAAATAAGCTATTACATTTGGCGCTGTCTGTGGGAAGCGAAGCATACACTCAGCGTTCTCCAATCCAGTTTTTCCGTATTCATTTTTGAAAGATGGCAAATCAAGAAAAATCACACCACGTCCTGCCTAACGCTGCTGAAGGAGTGACGGATTTGTGAACAACTGTGCAAACAGAAGCCGAACGACGAATAGAACTAGAGAAACAGCTCGCCAGCATGCAGAACACAATCAGAGCACTTCAAGCTCAAATAACAGTAAATTCGAGACAACAGAACGCACTGCCTGCAACCTCGAGGATATCAGTACATGATCGCCTGGGATATCGAGGCCGAAATCTAGCACTTCTTTAAATCCAGCAAGAGCTAGTCCCACCTTCAGGTCACGTCAATCCATAATTACCCACCGGAGCAATAGTTGATCTGCAAAAACAAGAGGAACAAGACAGAGAAAAACCTCGAATTTCGGTCTATGATCGCATGGGCGAAGCAACAGGAGAGCACAATCCACCAGGAGGACGAGCAATAAGACGAACTGTCACGTCTCGGCAACATCTCACTCCGAAACAAGTGGAAAAATACATCTAGGAGCCGTTAGACGCTCAAATACTCACTGGAAGAAACAGCTATACAAAAATACAGAAGAGCCCGTTCGCACAAGAGTTGCGAACCTCTGCCATCTCTTCCCGACCAGTTTAAAGGGAAAACCTCTACGATAGCTTCATACTCTCAGCGAAGGGTCTATCTTCATTTTCGAACAACTTCACAAACTGTTTGTCAAAAACTATTCGCACAACAAAGACAAGGAGGAGAGTCTTTACTCTTTGTTCAGCCTCAAGCAGGTACCAGACAAAAAATTGGAGACGCTTACCATAAATTTTTTTGGACTAGCCCAGAAAATTGACAACCTCGACAAGAAGATCATAAACTCTGCTTTCACCAATGCACTGCTCATAGATGGACGAGTCAAGGAGCACCTGGTTCTCAACAAGCCACTGACGTTGGAAGATATGATTGAGAAGGTCAACAACTATATCGACCTTGAGCGACTAATAACTAAGAAGCCAAGACCTCAGCGCATCACCCTACCAACCAAAGGCCATTCAGTAGAACGAGCTCATAACAGTAATAAAGACTATGGGGGTGATAAGAAGCGATTCAAGTCCAATGATAATCAAGGACCCCAAGGACGAAGAAAGCCAATTCCGTGCATACCACAATTAACAACTACTCTTACGGACTTATACCCGCTGTACAAAAAGATGAATTCTTCAAAAATGCCAATACTCTTCCGCCCATACCAGGCAAACCATACTGCATTCACCACCAGATTCAAGATCATGACATGGAGCGGTGTTTCACACTGATATTTCTTTTCCAGAGTATATTTGCACAGGGTAAAATACTTGAGTATATTGTTGACATCAAAAGTTATAAGGATGGCAACTACAAGACTGACGCCAAATCGTCCAAGTTGACGAAACAAATAAAGAAAAATACTTATAGTTCATCGAGACTCAGACAATCAACAATGCCAACAGATCTAAGAGTAGGCACGTTGAATAATGCCATGTCTGACAATGATAGATAAAGAAGCTCGCTTGTTTCCAGAATCTAGCAATCGACGAGCTCGAATTTCTTTCGAAGACTATGGCATTCGTCATGTCAACTTTCAGTACCAGGATACAGTTGTGATCATGTTAAAAATAAAGAACATAGTTCTACATATAATGATGGTAGATACCGGCAGTAGCATCGTACTAATTTTCCAGAGCACAATGACCAAATTGGCTTAGCAGACAAGGTCGAACCAAGTGACATCAATGTCTCTGGATTTAACGGCTCTATGGAAGAACGTGTGGGGAAAATCGCACTTCCCATCACAGCTGGACAAGTCACACTTGACGTAGTCTTTTATGTCATCAAGGCTAAATCCTATTACTTGGGCATCATGGGACGACCATGGTTGCATAACATGAAAGTTATTCCCTCTACGCATCATCAAGCTTTACGATTCGACTGGAAAAGAGGGATCTACGAAATCAAAGGAAGCAAAAAATTGGCTCAAGCTTGCGATAACACTATTTCCATTGAAGCTAAGCCAGCTACAACAACTCCTGCATATAAATTACAGCATTCAATTCCAGCAGAACCTCAGTTGCCAAACATCGAACCAAAAGAGTACGTCGAGATTAGTGGCATGCAAAGAGGAACTCACATTGGAACTCTCTTGAGCACGGAGGAATGCTCAAATATTATACAATTCCTCACAGATAACAGTGACGTCTTTGTATGGACGTTTTACAAAATGCCAGGGGTCGATCCCTCTATAACATGCTACAAGCTAAGGTTGAAAGATAAATCAGAACTGGTCAAACAAAAACAATGAACTCTAGCACCAAGACTACGAGACGAAGTGAATAAAGAAATCGACAAATTGATTAAGGTCAGTTTTATTCATAAAGCTATTTACCCGGACTGGATCTCGAACATTGTCGCAGTCCCAATGAAGAATGGAAAAATCCGAGTTTGTGTTAATTTTACGGATCTCAACTGACACACCCGAAAGATAGCTTTCCACTTTCGATCATCAATCATCTGCTTGATTCTACGACAGGGCACGAACTCCTCTCAATGATGGATGCTGCATCAGGATATAATAAGATACCACTTCTTCCTGAAGATCAAGACAGGACTACGTTCATCACTGAACAAGGTCTATATTAATATAAATCATGCCTTTCGGCCTAAAAAACGCCGGCGCTACCTATCAAAGATTGATGACACAGATGTTCAAAGACCATCTCGGTAAAACAATGGAGGTCTACATTGGCGATATGCTCTGCAAAAGTTTCATGAGAGAGGACCATCTTAAAGATTTGCGAACAACTTTCGAAATTTTGTGATCTTATAAGATGCGTTTAAATCCCGATAAATGCCAGTCCGGCGTTCAATCTGGAAATTTTTTGGGCCATCTAATGAGCAAAAGAGGGATTGAAGCCGATCCGTCAAACATACGAGCTCTCTTAGCTATGCCTTCACCAAAGACAAAGAAGCACGTTCAGAAGTTAGCCAGGAAGATTGCAGCACTAAGCAGATTTGTATCCAAGTCTTCAGACAGATGTCAACCATTATTCGATCTGTTAAAATGAGGGACATCACGAGGAAAATTAAAGAAAGATCCTGAGATTGAATGGACAGACCAATACGAAGCGGCTTTCCTCGAACTTAAATGTTATTTGAACAAACCACCAGTTATGAGCACACCAGCAGATGGAGAAGAACTCACAGTATACCGTACTGTCACGTATACATCTCTCAGCTTCGATCTTCTCCGACTCGAAGTAAGGATTGAGAAACCAGTCTATTTTATCAGCAAAACCCTGACTCCCGCTAAAACAAGATACACCAAAATTGAGAAGCTTCTTCTCGCTCTCGTCTATACATCCCAGAAATTAAAACAGTACTTCCAAGCTCATATTATTTGTATTTTAACGAACTATCCACTCCGCGATGTCTTATCCAAGCGTAAAAAATCTCGACGTATCCAACAATGGTCAGTAACCCTCAGGGAACACTATATACATTTCGATCCACGTCATTCCGAAAAAGGTCAAGCCATAGCAGATTTTCTAGCAGACTTTCTAGTAGAGGATCCTATTTGGGAAGAAGATTTTATTGGTCAAAAAGATGAATCGCTCACGGACCAGCCAGATGATAAATCAGATTGGGTAACAAAGAAAGGTTGACGACTTTTGACCGACGGCTCCGTCAGACCAGCTGGATTAAGAATTGGGATTGTCGTTATTACTCCTTCCAATGATCGGCTTGAAAAATCCATTCGCCTCAATTTTGAAGCATTCAATAATGAGGTAGAATATGAGGCACTAATTCATGGCTTGGACATGGCACTCACACTAGATGTAGCAGAGCTCTCTGTCTACGCAGATTCGTTACTAACCGCTAACCATTACACAAGCATATATCAAACCAATGGGAGAATGGTCGACTATGCTGCGGTAGTGGTCGAACGAATGAGCAAATTTCAGACAATTTCTTTGGAGCATTTCCCAAGGGGGGAAAATAGATATGCAGATGCCCACGCTTACCTTGCTGGTGTCCTTGGATCAGAAGCTCATTACTTAAAAATCGACATCATTTCTAATCCCAGCATTAACACCATCATGTCCAACACCATTAATACGGGGGGCAGCGATGAGGTCGAAGATGATTAGAGACAACCTTTCATTACATACATCGGACCTCAAAATAAATTTAACAGTCCACTTCTTGAGGATCCTACAGAGTGGTGGAGATTAATTAACAATGCTCAAAGATACACCGTTCAGTACAATCGTCTATACAAAAATTTAGTCACTAGTCCATACCTCCTTTGTCTATCTAACAAAGAAGCACAACAATTCTTGCACGATCTGCACGAAGGCACGTGCGGATCCCATGCAGCAGGACAATCTCTTGCAAATAGATCTTTAACTCAAGAATGTTTTAGCCTAAGATGAAAGCACATGCAATCGAATATGATCGTAAGTGTGACGCTTGTCAGTGGCATGGACCTAAAATATGAACTCCAGCACCAAAACACTACTCGAGCCAAGTCACTTGGCCATTCAGACGATGGGCTCTCGATCTCATAGGTGAGTTTCCTACAGCACCAGGAAAACAAAAACATTTATTGGTCGCTACAGATTACTTCACTAAATGAGTAGAAGCAGTCCCGCTGTGCCGAACTCGAGAAGACGAAGTCATCAGATTTATCTGGGAGAACATTATTATCCGTTTCGGAAGACCATACCTCATCAGAATTGATAATGGACCATAATTCGTTGGCTCCAAAATCGTCGAATTCCTCAATGAATACAACATCATTCATTCCCCGTCCAATCCTTATTATCCACAGGGAAACGGACAAGCTGAGATTACTAATTGAACTATTGTAGATGGCATCAAGAAGTGTTTAATCGACAAAAAGGGGAACTGGGTAAACGAGTTACGACATGTACTTTGGGCCTACCGAATAACTACTAGAACAACAATAGGTTGTACATTGTTTTTATTGGCCTACAGGACTGAAGCCATCATTCCCACTCAATATCATCATCCAATACGTGATCACGAGATGACAGATGAAGAAAATGACTTTCAGATTGCATGCAATCTGAATTTGATCAAAGAAACACGTGATAAAGCCCTTGTTAATCTTGGAAGATATCAGCTTGCGTTGTCCCGATCCTATAATAAGCGTGTTCGACACCGAGAATTCAAAGTTAAAGACCTCTTTCTCAGAGAAATCCTACAACATCACAAGGCACCTAATGTTGGAAAGCTAGCAGACAATCGGGAAGGTCCGTTTATCATAACTGGCACAAGTGGTTTAGGATCCTACAATCTCAGTACATATAAAGGTGTACTGGTAGCTAATCCATGGAATACCCATCGATTGAAGCTGTATCGAAGATAAACATGCTGTAATATCCGATATTATGCAATAAAGTACTTTTTCATCATCATCTTGCAAGTTCAAGCATTTCTTCGTATCTCCGCCTATATCAAAAAATTACTAAAACATAGTTATTCAAATATACTCGTTCTCCGAGGGTCGCTTATTGAGTCAATCAATTCAATCTGGCAGAGATGCACTATATAGCTATTCAATATTCAAAGATGTCTCAGTACGGTCGCTTATTGATATACTCAATTTGACCTGTGACTGAGACCTACAACATAGCTATTCAAATATACTTGCTCTCCGAGGGTCGCTTATTGAATCAATCAATTCGATCTGGTAGAGATGTACTATACAGTTATGCCATATTCAATACATCTCATTACAGTCACTTAATGATGCGCTCAATTCGACCAGTAATTGAGTCCTGCAACATAGCTATTCAAATATACACGTTCTCCGAGGGTCGCTTATTGAGTCAACCAATTCGATCTAGCAAAGATGTACTATACAACTATACCATATTTAATATATCTCATTACAGTCGCTTATTGATACACTCAATTCGGCCAGTAACTGAGTCCTGCAACATTGTTATTCAAATATGCACGCTCTCCGAGGGTCGCTTATTGAATCAATCAATTTGATACACTATACAGTTATGCTATATTCAATACATCTCATTATTGTCGCTTATTTCTACGCTCAATTCATCACGTAACTTAGAACTGCAACATAATTCTTCCAGTATACACGCACTCCCGAGGGTCGCTTATTGAGTCAATCAATTCGACTTGGTCGAGACGCTATACAACTATTTAACATTCAATGCATCTCTTTACGGTTTCTTATTGACTTGTTCAATTTGACCTATACAAAAGAGATTACAACATCGCTCCAGTCACATATCTCTACATGGTCGTTTATTGGTTCACCCAATTCGACAATTCATGGAGAAAACAAAAACAAAAATATTTGTTTACTCAACGTTTGACATTTTTTTTACAGCAAAGACATATTTACACTCTGTCTAAATTACAGTTAAATTTTCTTCTCGCTTCAGGCGTATAGCATTCGAACCTTCCCCAGGTTTAGATGAAAGTAAGGAAGGGAAAAATATAGTAGTATCAACAACAGTAGGAGACGCATTCAACAGCTCCGTAACCCGCGACATCAGATTATCTATATAAGATAACCGCGCTAGCTGCAAATCATACTCCATACAGTGCTCCGTGGAAGCAGCCAAGATCGAGTCATGCTCTTGCCACAATTTCTTCACATCAGCATGCAACATAGCCATAGTACGCAATGTAACATTGTCTATAGTCAACGAAATGGCTTCACCAAGCTCGGTCTTCACTTTATTTAGTTCATCATCAAGTTCTTTGCAGCGATCTACCAGGTACTGCTTCTCCTTCAGCAACGAAGCCTTATACTACATCGTTGTCTCCATACTACACCCCATCTCCTCCTTCAAACGTTGCAACTTATCACATACCTTCTAAGAATACTTTATTTCGTCGTCTGTAACATCCACCAACCTTTATGACTCCTTATACTTCACATGGAGCTCCTCGTAAACCTCATTGCCTTACATACACTCTAGAATCAAGGCCTGCTTTGCCCGGTCAAGATCAGCGATCTGTGTCTTACACTTACTAATGGTTTCATTCAACTCTCAATCTCTCTTGGAACATGCTTTCTCATGGATTCTGGCATGGTCACGTTTTCTCTAACAAGAGTCTCGAGCTTCACGCAAATCCCAGTTCATCTTTTTCAGACGCTCTCGCATATTACGAAGTTTGGCATCCTGCTTCATTAGCAGATTAGCATTATCTGTCACTGCCGATTGATAATACAACAGATCGTTCTTCTGTTTTTCAATCGTACTCGACAGATCCAAGAGTTGTTGGTTCGCAGTCATGGTTTCCAATTTTTTCTTCTTTAAAGACTCTTTCCACAACTTGGCTTCATTACGGGAAGTCAATATCTTTGCATCCTCACTTGACAACTCTACTATCACAGCATTCAACCGACTCTGTAGCTCCAATATATAAGCCTCCAACTTCAAGTTCAACAAGGTCGTATTTTCAACTGCCAACGAACACTGCTACAATTCTGCATTCTGTTCTTTATTTGAAGCAGAGAGTTCATCCTGCTCATCAACATCAGCCTAGAAGAACAAATTACAAATGGCATACATCTATCAACAGATATTCATGCAAGCAAGACATATCATTCAACAACATTTATTACAACATCATGCAATGATACACAAATCAACTACATTATGCAAAGCACAATTATATGTCACAGTTTAGTTGACTTATGATGAAACCCTATTACTACTCGCATCTACTTGCAAAGGTTCATTAAAAATTACAACCTCTTGAAGACGAGTCTTATGCCGTGTGTGAGGTAATAGATCATCGACCTCCTCCTCCTCAGACTCTTCAGCTCGCGGTTTCGAGGTTGAAGCTTCTCCACCCTCATTACCTTTTGCAAACAACATATTTTCAACCTTATCATTCTCTACTTCAACATCTTTACCACAGCTCAAGATATAACATCTAAATTCATTTTCCACTCTCTCGAGCTCGCCCCCATAAAATGCGATCACATCGGCTATTTGAGGTTCGTGATCTATTTTACTAGCACGTTTTCCCCGCTTTGGAGTAAGATACTTCTTCAAGCGCGATTGGGACACTTGCAGACGTTTCTGCGTATCTAGTAAACGCGCTTCTAACAATGTCACTCTCTTTTCTGAACTCTGTAACAACTTATTAACACTCCGCCTTTTCCATCTCCAGACATGCATTATGATCCTTGGATAGCTCCAGTTCGTCACGAGCATGCCTCAGATCGTTTTCTAATTATGCATGGACCCTTCTATCCTGCTTCTTTATATTGAAGAAAAGAATCCTCATCATTCTTCGCCCCTACAAAAGTTAAGCTCATCAGGCATTACACCTACACCACCCCATATGATTGATACACCAGCCCGAGCTGAGCATCTTTTCGCCTCTATACTATGACGATTACACGCCTCATGCGCTAAAAATTTCACCCGAGCTGGATCTGGTACTACACCTCTCTCAGTTAACAGTTCTAAATAGGCCTCTTTCAAGCCCCGCTCACTATCTACTTCGGCCTCAAAATAAAGCGTCAAAGACAATAACGACCTTTGATACTCTAACTTATCACTCTCACCTACGAACTGTTTATCCTTAAAGGATCTTCAGAATAAGAAAAACCTATCGCTTTCTTTCTGTAAAACCTCATCCCTTTTAATTTTTATCTTCCCATATCTACATTGAAGCTCGAATAACTCCTTAAAGGTGTTATCAAAATTGGACTTATGTAGACGTCTCTCATATTCAAGTTTATTGTATGCCTGTTGAACACGATTGATAAAATCCCTTGCTCGACTCAAGGCCTTCTCCATCTCGATCACTTTCCCCCTCAAACGAACTACCTCCTACATACAAATTATATATTCATCATCAAACAACATATATCAACAACAACAAAAAAAAATTCAATTCTCAGCAATAAAGATCTATCACCACTACAAGGGACAAGTTCGACCATATACTTTAAAACTATGTTATAGCTATATAATCAAGGATTAGCTCCTACTACCTCCTTGGTCGTGTTATCCGCCACTAAAGAAGCTAAAATCTGCTCAGAAGGTCGATCAACTGCTGGTGAGGCTTCTTCGTTCAGGAAAATTATCTCACTATACTTCCCAGCGATAGCAAGAACGACGTCATCTTGATTCAACACCCAGTGGTAGAAGGCTTTAACAAGATTATTTCGACCAGCCAGCATAGTGTCGATAGTCTTCTTCGCAGAATCTTCAATCTCCTTCTTCAAGACAACAGTTTCTACCTTGAACTGCTCCTTCAACACAACAGTCTCTGCCTCAAACTGCTCCTTCAGCATAGTTTTCTCCTTTTCCATCCGGTCCTTCAACTCCTCAGACAGTGCAGTTCGTTCTTTATCGAACTCCTCCCTCAATGTAGCTTTCTCTGCATCATGTTACTGAACCAGGCCAACACGGTCCTCAACACCTGCCCTCAACACCTCGAAGGCTGGATCCCACGCAGTAGCCAACTGCACCATAAGAACAACATAGCAGAGTTATTAGTCAGATCATTTCTCAAACACAGATAATCATACAATAACAATATACATACCTGTGTAATACAGGACTTAATCTTAACATTTAGATACGGTGAATCATGTTTAGCCAGGTCGTGCGATGTCTGCGACGTCTTCCCCACCATAATGAGATCGAGGTTTTTTGAGGACGATTTCTTAGTTTTGCCCTCTTGCATATGCTTCTTCGCAGGAGGCACCATATCTATAACAGCATTTACTATCTCAACCTCCACATGTGGAGCCTGCCCAGACGCCATTTGCTCTGAATCTGACAACACCCGTTTTCCTCTAGGTCGTCGACTTTTCAAGGTCAAAGTACCCACATCACAGGCAGGAATCTCTGCCATCCCATCAAATGTAGACCCAGAAGTTTCCATAGCCCGATTTTGATGAGCTCGTTGAACTTTTGGAACTACAAAGTTCAACCATTTCTCTCTACGGATACTTAACTCACCAAGTACTTGGTTCAAATCAGTTCATTCCCGAGATACGACGTCAAACAAGCTCGATGTATCAGCAGCACCTTTCGGATTGGGTTTTGCCAAATCAACAAAAAACTATGTTAGCAGTTCGCAACAAGTTAAAAGACGAAATGCAGACAGAATAAAGACACTTACTCTCGTTAAAATTCTTATATAACAGCTCGAGCGCCGGTTCCCCAGGCACTTGCATACAATTACCCCTCACCATTGCAAGATGGTCGCACCAGGGTCTCCCAGCAGATTCAAAGTCAAAGAATTTCGGCCTCGCCGAATCACTGAACAAGTATCACTCTTTCGATCTTTCATATATTTAAACTTATAGTATTTCAAGATATTGTCGGCAACGAACTGTCTCGTAATACCAACATCTCTCCATCTCTTGTTAAGGGCTTCACAGACCTTCATCATCTCAAAGACATTACCATTTAATTGGCCAGGGCAGCTCTTTAGAGCATTCATTACCTCCTTTTGGAAAAAGGTTAGAGGAATGCTCAACCAATATACTACCTGGTTCAGGTAACAAAGGAATCCTTTCTCTACGACCTCTGCACCAGTCCCGTTGTAATAAAAGATATTTATACAATTTCCTATAGCCATATTTCTCTTCTACTTATCCAGGGAAGGCACCTGATAGTGCTATATCTTACCACCTGGTCTCACTAGAGCCCTAAACCATAATCCCGCATTCATCACATAATACCCCCAAATTCCATCTAAAGCTTTTTTATACTGCAAAAATTCTTCACTACGTCTACATTCTCGGGATACCTAAAAAATTGCCCAGTCTCAATCTCCACATACAATTCCCCATCTTCCCCAGAATGAACAGTCGGCATATCAACAGAAATGGTACTACCCTCCTCTACATCATCTATAGTCCTACCAGATGATGATGATTCCTCACTCGAGGATACATCCATTTTACTACTGGATTTCAAATTTTTTACATGCATCAAACACATACAAGAAAAGGCTATTCAGTGCTTTGTAATCAAACAGGCTTTATCCCTCAGCCATACCAAGCAAGTCATCAATCTACCAAGCAAGCAACTACAATCTAATATGGCATTCAGCAGACACACTATCCATCACAACATAAAATATGGAAGCAGAAGTACTAACCTGTACTAGTAGAGCAACAGTCGTTGACTCCGGTTACCACTTGCACCTTAGACTGCAAAACTTTGCTCTTCTTAGCAAGATTACACAACAATGGAGGACTTCATTCAAAGTTTGTAGACTTTTTCTCTCTAGAAATGCTCATTCTTCTCTCTGCAAATGAATGTGGTCTATGGAAGAGAGAAATGCGAGTTTTTATATTATCACTCGGTTTTTGAAACGACGGCTCTTTAGGACACATGTTAGCATCCTCTCTCCTAGCAGATACGTCTTTTTGTTTGCCCTCATCATGATTTCAAGAGTAACATGTTCTGTTATTACGTCTGTCTCTCTCCTCTGCAATTATTAAATACAAGGACTCACTGCCCAAGAAGATTTGTACAGATCATGTAGCACGATTACTTACGTACAGCAATAACCTTCTGCGGCTGCACGATCCTACTACACTATTTATAGCATGAGTGCCAGTTCAAAACCCTAGTACAGCTTTCTCCAGCTGTCATTTATCTTACTTTTGATATGACAGAAGCAGAAAATCAGCAACAAATCCTGCTATAATTATATTTCATTCAATCTTTCTCACAAATACAGAAAGTGAAGGCAAAGCAACCTCAATACAAACAAATCATTTTAATATGGTCGCGTATCCGACCTTGCATATAATTACAGACTGATGGTTCTCATCACCACATGGACGGATTTCCCCATCAGCAGCTCCCTCATTTTCTCAAGCAAGCTCATCCAGCACGATTTCTCGAACTTTTGCCTCACATAGCTCTACATCTAACATAAGTTCAAAAAACACACCATATCAGAAGCTGCGACCAAGTTCCACACTAGGATCATCAATTGTTCAAATTGTCTATGATGATACTTTCACAGCAAAAGCTTATACCGCGCACGAAAGATATTATGGTCGACAATAATATATATAGCGCGATCTACACAGTTCAAATATACTTCATCCAACTCAGTAACAATTCGATCTACATATTTTTGACCTATGTCATCTTTAACTAGTTCGATAATTATTCCACGGTGTCCTACAGCAGTTCATTCAAGAAGTTTCAAACGCTTACAAGACAAGATAATAAAGTTCGAATTTATTATTCAAGACAAACAAATTACAAGGGCGAATACTTCAGTCAGTTAAAAAATCAAGATTACAAGTTCTGCAGACAAATATTTCTTTTACAAAGAATAACCCACTTTACACATGATAGTGCAACACTTGAGCAGACACAATGGTGGGGCCAGCAGAAGAACTCAAAGCCCAAGAAACGAAACTAGAGTGAGGTAGAGGACAAAGTTAATCCCACCACTCCTCCGTAACCCCCACCATCTCCGCATCCACTGAAGACGAAGAACCACCTCCACCATTACAACACCCAATCCTTTCACCACCAAAAAAAGGACCTTCGGGGACAGACTACCTTAGCTTTTAGGGACAGGTTATCACTGTCAGTAATTGGCGATGGTCTTTTGTCGTCAATAAAAAATATAGGTGTCGTTGTTGCTTTTATTAATATATTATTTTGAATTGTTTTTTTCCTAGAAAATTAGCGACACACGATGTTTTTTGGGGTTGGACCGAAAACAATTGATATGGATACGGCTCCGTTGTCTTTGGTATGGTCGTAATTCCCTGTCGTCTTTGCCCTCCAAAAAATTGCAATTTAATTTTTACTCCTCATCTTCTCCCTTTCTCTCACGATTCCACTTCTCCTCCTCTCTGACGAAGATGATTCACCACGATCTTCCCACCTTAAATTGGCACGAAAAGAACCCAATCGCTACCATCACCCACTTACAGTTATCATCATTATATTTGGGATTCTCTTCACATCTTTTTGTTAAATTTTGGCGACAATTTTCCCCTTCTTCCCCCTGTATTTCTGCAACATCTCCTTTTCTCAATTTATACCTTACAGATGTCATGTTTTACCCAATTTTTCAAGAGTTGCAGGAGATAAAAGGAGTTTAAGAAACTTGGAAATCAACATCAGGTATTAAACCTCTCTCCATAATTAGAAAATCAAAGCAATATGGGGTCAATTAAAATTCTTCAATTGGTTATAAACTGAACGAGCTTGTGTTGCTTTGGATATTTACAAAAAATTAATTTTTTTTCTTCGTAAATCGAATAATATCAGATGTAATTTTCCTTAGAAAGTATGCTTATGGATACCCATCCCTATATTTTTTTATAATCTAGTTTTTGTTATTCAAAATCATAAATTTACCTCTCTTCAACCACTCTGTAACAGGTTAAGCACTTTGAGGTCTCAACATCAGGTATTTAAAAATTCCTTGCTGTACTTATTATCTGCCTTCCATATCTGATATTAATCGTACTAATTTACAGAACTGTGATAATTTATAGAAATATGATCACAATGTTTGTTTCTTATTTTATTAGGATACCGTACACTGTACTAAAATAGTTTGTTTCTTAGTTCAAACTCTTACCCATTCAAACTGCAAGACTTGTTTTACGTTTACTTTATTTTTCTAGTATAATTTTGTTTTTGTAAAATGCAATTATTATTGTTTTATCAGCTGTTTCCCCTCGGGTTTCTTATAGATTAATGGATGCCCGAAGCACGCACGAGAGTAATATGACGGTCATTGCGAGTGATGTTAATATAGGTTTAATTTATTAGTATTAGTTAATGTTCACTCTCTACAATTAACATAATTTTTGCAAAAAATGAAAGTACCGTTCTTAATTTAGGAAACTCGCCATCATCTCCTCCAATTGTGGGAGGGAAAAGGGGTCGTTCTCGCGGTCCAACTATGCTGCCCAATGGGGAGAAAAAGTTTGTAAGTGCAAATTATTTGGGCCAGCCAAATAAGGGAGATCAAAATCATCATGATTTGGTTACAACCCTTGGCGTTCAAACTCGTACACACATCCCAATCATCTATGCTGACATTAAGGCAGTGCCACGTGATAACATAAAAAATATAATGAAACATTTAGAGGTAAGATCTAATTTATTTATATATACTTTGCATTGAATGAATTTTGTTGCTTTATTATGGGTTTTTTTCTATGTAATCTTTTCCAGGGGAGTTTTGATATGCCGGATGTCTTTCGCGAGTACTTGAGAGATAGGATCGTAGCAGTTTGGAGAAATTTTAAAAGTGATTTGTATGCGAAGTATGTGAAGGGCAAAAATCCTACAGTGGTAAAAGCCGGCCTTGCCCCTGAATTTGTTAATATTGACGATTGGCGTACGTTTGTAGATTATTGCAATTCTGCTGTGTTTCAGGTTTGTCCTATATAGATAAATAACAATTTATAAGCATTATTATTTAACTAGTTTGTTACAAATATATTTTGGGTGTAGGCTTTAAGTAAGCAGAATAGTACCGATGGGAAGAAACTAGAGGCACCCGCATGCGTGGGAAGAAACAACATGGCTGTTATTCGGTATAACATTGTGAGTTTTTATTTTAGCTTTGAAAGTTATCTGGGAATTGGAGGTACAAATTTAATCTTTGAATTTCTAGTTTTGGGTCATGTTTAGAGATCCCAAGTTGTTAGAATCAAGAACAGGTATTGGTAAATATGATATTAAAGAGTAAAAAAAGGAAGCTTTTGGGTTTAGGATTGATGGGTATGTTAGATTTTGAGATTTGGATGATGGGGGTGTTTGATTTTTGTGGGCTTTGGGTTTAATTCAACATTGTCGCTGAAATGTGTGGATCTTGAAGATTGGGTTTTGATTGATTTAGTTTGAGTTTTTAAAAGATTGAAGGTTTAAGTAGTTGTTGGTTGGATGCAATGTTGATGAGATTAGTTCATGGGGTGTTGATATTTTGTTTAATTTCATTGGTTTCGGGTAATGACATTGGGTTTTCTCACTTGATTTTGGTCATTCACCCGGCAGGCCTTTTGGATGATCTTACATTCAGATATCAAGTGCCCCACATTCTTGCAGTGATTGCAATATTTTGGTACTTTATGAAGGATCACATCTTGTTTGATAATTTTCTCTTCAATGTCAAGCAAGGTGGTATCTGGTATTGGCTGAGATAAATCAACATCTACCTGCACACAAGTCTGATAGCCATACCTTGATTGATGGTTGACTTATCCAAATGGATTGGATTCCTTATAGTTTTCCCAAGAGACATTACAATCTTATGACTTCAACCATATTAGAGCATGATAATTGTTGTGTCTATCTATAGGGAATAAGTTTAAATCATCCATGGCCCTTTGCTCCATATTTGAATTTCTTCATTATCCAATTAAATAAATAATAAAAAAACCTTTCCCTAAGAAAAAAAAAAAAAAAAAGATAAATAAATACTTGAAAACATAAACATACTAGATTCCATTTCCGAAAGTTGTTGATCTGCAGCATTCACCTCTTTACTGCTTTCCTTTTGCATATAAACCCTGTATCTAATAGCATATTTGGATCTGCAGTTTTTAAAAGGAATACCCAGTTTTGTAAAGATTGTGGAAGTTGGCCCAAGAGACGGATTGCAAAATGAGAAGAATATTGTACCTACAGTTGTAAAAGTTGAGTTGATACGGAGACTAGCCTCTTCTGGGTTGCCAAACTTGGAAAGGCTACGAGTTTTGTCTCACCAAAATGGGTACCACAGGTCTTTTAATACCCTCCCTATACATGACAATGCAATTTACATAACACTATAGTGTTATAAGTGAATGAGACGTAAAAGCATTTTTGTTTGTTTTTTCATTTATCAAAAAAGAAAAAAAAGATGTAAAATATAATTTCTAGGATATCATAAGCAAGTTCAACGCATTACTTTTAATCTTCTTTTTATGTTCTGCTATTTTCTAACATTGCAAGGTTCATTATCCCTTAAAACTATATCCCATAAAACTGGTTATTTAATGTTAATCTCAAAATCTTCTGCTCACAGAGCACATTATTATCTTACTATTCATGATATGCTATAATGGTAGGTATGTCTCGTGTGTTGTTGGGTGCCCAGTGGAAGGAGCAGTTCATCCATCAAAGGTGGCACATGTAGTGAAAGAACTTCATAATATGGGTTGCTACGAAATCTCACTTGGTGATTCAATCGGGTCGGTACTCCTGGTAAGCTATAAACCTTTTTGAGTTTTTGAATTAGATTTCTTTATTCGAAGTTATGGTATTGCAAGATTTTGGCATTATTTAAGTTCTTACAGAGAACATTCATATGTGGACATTCATTATAAGTAGTAACATATACTTATTAACTTGCCTTATACAATTTAAGTATTTAAGTAGAGGTGGTATTTAAGTACGCTCCTACATGGAGGTGTTAGTTGACTCCCTGGCAATGGTGCGCGAGATCTAACTTGTTTAATGAGTTAATTATAGATGTAATACAAGTGCATATAGCCAGATTTGGTTGCTCACGGGCTTGTATGTAAACTACCTTTATAGTTATGAATATGTGTTTTAGAGTGCTAAATACATTTGAATTTGAAATTTCAGAATTCTGTTATTCTGATCTATGCAATGATGGTATCTATTATATATATACAACTTTGAATGTTGCTAGAAGATCTAGAAACAACGTTACTGTAATGAAGTTGCTAGGAATTTTCAATTTTGAGTTTGAATGTTGTAATTGTGCGAACAAAGATAAAAATCAAATTAAAATTCAAGTTGACAGTGCATATGACTTGTTAGATACTCTTATTAAAATTCAAGTTGACTTGTTAGATACTCTTATCAAATCAAATTTAATAAGAATACAACTTTAATTCAAGTCTAGTAAATCTAAACTAATTATTGATTCTCTTATTTGTTAGATTTTGAACTAGTCAATGCATCTCATCTCTCTTAATTCTGTTTTATTGGTTTTAGTGTTTAATACCATGGTTTTTTAAATTCAATATTTGTTGCTGGTTTCATGAATTCCTCTGTAGTTTGGCAATTAAATAGCGGAAGCTGCAGTTGGGGTCTTAAAAGGACTGATTGTTGCTACTCAGTAAATGCACATATGGTTCATGTTGAGGTATTTCTGAAATACTAATATGCACATATGGTCCGTTCTGGGACCATGCTGTCTTCTCTTTACTTTGTCATTTTTATGCTTAGACAGTAGTACGTTGAGATGTCCTTTTAATGTACTAAATGATCCAATTTATCTATACAGAACTATTTCTAGAATGGGACTTTCTGCTTAGGACCTTTTCTATGGGAATGGGATCTTTCTACAAGGTATTTCCTTATTCTTCTCCCACGTCATATGATAACCAAATTCTTCAGTATGACATTGTTTTCGCCAATTGTCGAATCTTTGGCTCACCGATTACAAGGTCTTGGCATAAAAAGATATCATGATCAATGTTCATTATTGGATCAAGCATTACTTCCTTTTTCTTGTGTCTGAACTTGTGTCATAATTTCTTCCAGTTTAAATTTGCGCTTTCCTGCTACTTAATTCTCGTATGTTCAATTAGTATGTCAAAATATATATCGCCCAAAATTGTAATTCATGGTCTTCAGTAATTTGCATTCTAAGATTGAAGTAATTTACTTATTTTACCCACCTCAATGTTTGAATAATGAGCAGGAAACTCAAGGTGTGCGCAAGCCATGAAACGGTCTGGGCATGAAAGAAGTTGGAGCATCTTATATCGCTCCATCTTTGGATATGTAGCTTTTATACACGATGCGGTACAGTGCAGTGCAGTGCAGTGCAGGTCCTCCTTTGGTTAATATTATTGTTGAATAGTATTTCATCTTAAATGGAGAAGAATTGAGGATTGAGCTTCGCTTTCACATTCAGACTCACTTAGGCAAGATATGTCACTCTTCTGTGTCTCACCTTTTATTTACTTTATGGCAAGAACTATACCTTATTTTTAGAATGCTCCTTTTTACCAAAACCGTTCACTTCTGAATAATGCCAGAGAACTTGCCGCGAAAAAGGAGATCACATCCCTCGAAGAACTATCCCAAACCGAGGGTGAGAAGTTTATGTCCCTGTGGAGCAGTAGTAAGACATTTAGGGCTGATTATGAGAGAAGAATCTTGTCATCGCTTGATATGCGGCAGCTAAGTCGGGATGGACGGATGAGGAACCCTGATGAGAAACTACTGGTTCCGCCAGGCACCGGTACAGGCCCCGACTTCTGCTGGACCTGAGACAATTTCAAGACTCAGCACGAAGCGACCCAAAGAAGGGTCAAAACCAGAGCCTGTACCTGTCCTGATAAAGAAAGTCCCCAAGGAAGAAACTAATAAATTGTTAGAATCAGAGACAGCTACGAAAGGTGGTGAGTTTGAAAGCAAGGAGAATATATATAAGCCTGAGAAGCTTTAGGAGACATCAAAAGCTGATGTTGTCGATGCTACAAAGCTGAAAGAGATGAAAAGAGAGGAGGAGATTGCCAAAGCGAAGGTTGCTTTAGAGAGGAAAAAGAAACAGGCAGAAAAATCTGTAGATAAAGCAGCTATTCGAGTTCAGAAGGAAGCTGAAAAGAAACTTAAGGATCAAGAAAGGAGGGTTGCAAAGAAGGCTGCAAGATCAGCGACACCTGCCAATCCCGACGAGCAAATAGAAGCCGATATAGAGGTAGCTGAAATTGAAAATGTTGATGTAAACGTGGAAGCCCAGGTCCCTGCAAAAGCTAAAGAGGGCAGGGAGAATACTATGAGGTACAGAAACCGGATTAAAGGTAAGGAGCCACTTCCAAGAGTCATTCTTAAGCGCAAAAAATCTACTCCTTACTGGGTATGGGCTGCTCCGACTGTTCTGTTAGTTGTGATGCTTATAGCACTTGGGTACTACTATTATACACTGAAGAAAAAGTAAACCGTGAAGAGATAGATGAGTAGAAGAGGTATGTGATGGGCCAATTTTCCAGTTGATAAAGTTGTTTTTTTTGTGCCAGTACTGAGTACTGAACATACATTAATTTTGTTCGTTTACATCGTGGTTAGAGCAACTCTAAACTCATAATGTTACTGCTAGAGGTAGAACCAAGTCTAAGACGAGAGGGAGTAACCAAAGCATGCTTTATGTTGGTGTATTTTGATGTTGCAGATTTACTGTGTTTCGTTTTCCAAAGTTTGTAATTGAATGTTAGCTGGTCTTTGTATGAGAAATGGATGTTTATTTCAAAAAAAAAAATCTCAAATGGAGAACAGAGTGAAATATGGAACCATTTGTACGGATTATGTAAGAATACTGATTGAAGTTGTGTATGTTGTTGTAAGAACATCTTCAGTTATTTATAAAATTATTGAATGTTTTTTTGCATTAGTAATGTGAATTTATTACAATATTTTAGGCTTGATAGATGTTAATTTTTTTTAAAATGCAAAAAAACAATTGCGACAGAGATTAAGTGTTGTTGTTGAGGGTGTTGCAGAAGCTGTTACGACAGACTAAACCCGTTGCTAATACTTAAGCAAAGGCAACTGCCAATATCTATCGTGGATACATTACTTTTAGCAACAGACTTAGTATGTTGTAATGCCTTTCACAACACACCCTACGACAACACTTATGTTACGGATAAATCCATTGTGAAAGGCCTTTAGCAACGGAAATAGTCCATTGTAAAACCTATTACCAGTTAAACAAAGGTTATTCCAGAAGCACATTGTCCCGGATAATATTTGCCCAATATGTACTAAAGAACCCAAAACTCTACAACATGTGCTTTTTCAATGCAATTGGGTTGCTAAACTGTGGTTCAGTACAAGTTTTACACTTCGAACTCAAACGAACAATTTCAACTATATGGAGGTCCTTAAAAACATCTTCGAATCCAATAAAAAAGACAATAATGGTCTTCACACTATTTCTTTGTTCTGTGCTATTATTGATGGTATCTGGTTCGCCAGAAATAACTTAGTTTTTAACAAAACTAAGCCCAATATGACCCAAATTTTAGTCATGACCCAAAACAACATCTTGGACACCAGTAATTCTAATTGTCCTCCAGTGTATTACAAAAATGACTTTGTTGATCATTCTTTTATATCGATTATTACCGCATCAAGTTATAAACTGTTTACAGATGCATCTTGGTCAGAGACTACTCACAAAGGTGGAATGAGATCCCTTCTTACCGATGAGGCTAATAAACCAATTCTTGCAGGACATGCACTCTCACAACCGATAGCGCGGAGCAAGCTGAAGGGCAATGCATTCCCTGGGCCATCCAATTGAGCGAGCATGAGATTAAGGGAAAAGAGGTGCTTCTATTTGCTGACTGCCGAAATGTGATTTCCTATCTTTAGGACCCGCTTTTCGGAGTTCAGTGGTGTACGGCGACCAGGCTCTCCCCATGTTTATCTTTATGTAATAAAATTGCTAAATTTTCCTTTTATTGGATCTCTAAATCCGTGAACTTCATAGCCCACGAGTTAGCAGCCTTAGGCTCTGGTCAAAGTGGCTTGTACTATGTAAACTCTATGCCCGGCAGGGTCTACCCGCTGCACAATCTTTGTTTAGTATTTAATAAATGCTTTGCTTGAATAGAAAAAAAAACTTCTACACGTTTTAAAACAGAATGAGTTCACAATCGTTTTTCAACCGCTAAAGGTTTCCTCTCTTCTCCAACTTGCCCAGTGAAGAAAGAGCTCTCCGAAGAAAATCAGGTACACCTCCTTTTCACTCCTCTCTACTAAAATCGTTGTCTCTCTCTCCCTCTCCCTCTCTTTCTTTTAGAAATAGCCATGGATTCTGATCCAGAATACATGGACGACGAAGCTCTTGAGGAAGACAACATTAACGATGAAGCTTCTCTCTAATGGCATCTCTGTGTGTATGTTTGAAGCTTCTCTCTAATGGCAACTCTTGGTGAACCCAAATATCTGCAATTTACTAAGAACTAACCATTGAGGTCTCTTTAATGGCAACACTTGACCATCCCATATTTTCTGGCTAATTCTGTTCACTCTATTTCTTGATCTCTTTTGATTAAATTATGTTTCCTAATTCTAAATTCATGTTGCTTGAAATTAGATTTTTGTTTAATGATGTGGTAATATGTATTTATTTTCCGCTTGCAAGGCTTAAGGAATTGCTCTTCGAGTCAATTACAAGATACTGCTCTTCGAGTTCATTACAAGGTATGATGATTTTTTGTGAATTTAGAAATTTGATTAGAGTGTCAAAGTTAAAGGGTTAGATTACTTAAGTAAATCTTAAGTATCCTTGATTTACTTGATAATACACATAATTACTCAGTAATACACATAATTACTTGATTTTGTATATGTGATATGCATCCATATAACATAATGTTTAATCAGAACAGAAAGACATGTATAAACAGCAATACATGTGAACCTGTCTATTTTCCATAGAGTAGCAGATCAAGAGTCCACACTCTGTCCTATGCATATAGCCTTGATCCTTGGACTTGATTCCGGCTACCTAGGCTAAGGCATGTCTTTTCTTTTGTGCCTTATTACCGTCTATCACTTGGTGTCCGCCTTTGCTTTCTGATTCAACCGGGGATTTAAAAGGGGTTAAAAAAGAGTTGGAAAGTATACTTTGTATTAAACAATTAAACATAACAAACAATCACGGCAAAAAGATATTTCAGGAAGAATTAAACAATCACAGCAAAAAGATCCCCAAATTTAATCATTATGGAGTGTTTAGGCTCTCTCTCATTTCCTCACATCAATGCAGCAAGGCATCTTTATACAAACCATTAGCAAACAAATAGAATAGTGCAGGCAAATCAGAAGGTGCATGGGGAGATCCCTTGCCATACCTGCATTAAAAACCCATTTCTTGTAATTGTTTCATGTTTGTGAGTTAGTGATTTTTCTTTTGCAAAAGCAAACTGGGCTTGGAGGATACCCCATGACACATGAGATATCTTACTAACATATAGATATCAAAAACATTGAAACTGCAAGGAGTAGCAAACAAGAAGAAAAAACTAAGCCAAAGAAAGAGAGAATCAAAAGCTACTCTTTTTACTATTTTACATAAAATATGTGCAAGTCCACCCTTTTCATAGAGAATCTTTTACACTAATTCAATTGCTTTAACCTAATTCAAGACTTTTTCGACAATTGGTAATTGTTAAAGGTATGTTATTATCCAAAGAAAGAGATGAGATTATATGTTTCAAACATACAAGTGCATGGTTACTTCACATGTAATCTTTGGTAAATTATATGCTTCAAACATGCAGATGCAAGACAATTATGGGGCTTCTGGTTACTTCTTGGAGACAGGAGGAACTAACAAGAGAAAACATGTGTAAGCTTCTTTAATCTTTTGGTTTCTCTAGGCTTGATATTTTCCCAAAACTCTCATTAGACCTGTAACTAACTGAGTGATATTTTACATATGTCAGGGAAACCTTGAAGCTAACTAAAGTGTCTGCAAGTGACAAGTTGGAGAGTTTCTGTGCATCACAAGAGGTACTTGATCTATTACTTCTTTTATTGGATTTGCTATATGTTTGTTTCTGTACTATACAAATGCCAAAAGCTTTGTCAAGCCAGAAAAGGAGCTGCAAGTATTGGTGTAATTGTTGTCGATATAATCAAGGTAATGATGATGGAATGATCACAAAACATGATGGTTTCTTCATATAAGACTTAAACGACCTTATTAGACCGATATTGCAACGTATGGGAACCATGTACTTGTTTCTAACTGATTTTTGATTTTGGTTATTTTCTTCTAGTAATAGTTTTCTATTTTTCATATTTCTCTCATGAAATAGTTCTTGGAAGGAAAGGAACCTGAGCTACATGCGTCTCGCCAAGCTGGTTTGCTTGATTTCATTGCTTCCGCTCTTCCTGCATCTCACACATCCAAGCTTGGAAATCTCAAGTAATGAGAATTTCCAACTGCAAACTGCTTCAGTGAATACCACAATTCTGCATAATCCCATAAAGAAGGAGTTCAGATGCAATATACCACCAAAGTCAACAATGTCAATAATCGAAATGGACCGTTTACTGATTCGGAGGCATTCTTCGTATCGAGCGCGGGTACGAGTTTCTAGGAAACTTTATTTTGGTTAAGACTGATTAATTTGTCATTTCTCTGTAGAAGGTTTTGATCTTTCTTATGTATCGCTGGTAGTAGAGACCACAGTTGTCATCAACACGTGACCAGGAGCTTTTTTCTGCAAAGTTATTGATCGAAAATGCTCCTATTACAAGTAATGATCGAAAACTTCATGCTCCCCTCTTCCGGAATGCATCCATGTTCTCAAGGTAAAATGATTAAGATGCTTGGTTTATGGTACTACGTTATTATTTATTTTTTCTACTACATCAAGTTTCATTTTGCAATGGAAAACCTTATTGTTATTATCGAAATTCAGTGTGCTTTATTTACTTCCTTCCGTACTGCTGAGCAAAATATTTGAAGCTCTTACGAAAACAGGGATGACGGCTTTGGTTAGGGTAATTTGTTTTTCTCTTTTTATCCTCCGTTTTTGGTTTAGTTCGTTTTTCTCTTTCTTTACATACAAACACACATGTTTACATATCCTTTTGTCGAAAAAAAGTACCAATTGAATAATAGGGAGAGTGGCAATTGGAATGATCTGCACTTCAATTCATAAGTTGAAGTAGAAAGACTAATGTAGTCTTTTATTTTATTAGTGTCTTTATTGTACGAAGTTCATTCTGCAGCTAACATAAAGCCACATTTGCAGGAGCTATGAGCTAATGGAACGTACACTAAAAGTCTACATCTACAAGGAAGGAGAAAAACCAATCTTCCATCAGCCGATACGTAAGGGAATTTATGCATCTGAGGGATGGTTTATGAAATTGATGCAAGAAAACAAAAAATTCTTAGTGAAGGACCCTAAGAAAGCTCACATATTTTACTTGCCTTTTAGTACACGGATGCTAGAGTTCTTGCTGTATGTCCGTAATTCACACAATCGAACAAATCTAGCTGAGTACTAGAAGAACTACACAAACATGATTGCGTCAAAGTATTCTTTCTGAAATAGAACCGGTGGAGCAGATCATTTTTTTGTCGCTTACCATGACTGGGTATGTTTCCGTACAATGTATTTACTCTTTGGGTTATGGATTTTGATTGCTTTTGAATAGTTGGACCATATCTGCAAAGTTTCTCAGATATTCGAAAACTGACTGATCTCCAATTTATTCTAAATGCCCAATAGTTAACGGAATTTAATGAGACAGTAACCATTTTTTTTGTTTACTTAATCTCTCATACATTTTTTTTTTCTTCATCTATGCTTATACTAGAATTGAGTTATAATTTTAGGTGATTCGCTACTCATGCCAAGTATTTTTTTTTTCTTCCATTTTTTCGTATTATCTATGCTTATACTAGAATTAAGTTTTTAATTTAGGTGAACTGCCCCAAAGCCGAAGGCACGTCGACATTGTTGCCGTGGCGAGCCACGGGTAGTACTAGTGTATTATTATTAAGAGATGCGCACAATTATATGACATTTCATCAAATAATTCTCTTTACTTTGGTGATTATTTATCAACTTTGTGTACATGGTCGATATAACAAGAACTTTTGGGGAAGAATGCACGAGCATAGGACTATTGGAAGATGGACAAATGAGCAAATCAAACTTGATAAACGAAGGATCGAGCATGAGCGCTTTAGAGTTCCATGAGACAAATATTGTAAAATGTTTATAGAAATACGGCTTAGACTTCACTTTTGTAATATAAATTATATTTCTCATTTATTTGCAAAATTATTTTTGTTATAATGTTTATTTTAAGCATATAGATGGCAAAACCATAATGTGTAACAATTGGTGTTGCAAAAAACATTATGACAAAAGTTATTGTCGCAATAGATGGCGACGCAAAATTTTTTGCGATGAATGTTACTGTCTCAATACATGGCGATGCAAAAAAAACTAGCGATGAATGTTACCGTCGCAACAGATGGCGATGCAAAAAATTTAACGACAAATATTACCGCTACAATAGATGGCGATGCAAAATTATTAGCGACGAAAGTTAACGTCTCAATACATGGCGATGCAAAAAAAATTAGCGATGAATGTTACCGTCGCAACAGATGGCGATGCAATAAATTTAACGACAAATATTACTGTTACAATTAGGGCTATACTCGGGTCGGTTCGGCCCGGGTCCAGGCCCATGCCTGATCCGACCCGAACTTACCGGGTTACAGCAATATAAACTTGGACCCGAACCGAACAGGTGCAAAACCCGAACCCGAACCGAATCGGGTTGGTCGGGTTGGGTCGGGTCCTGAGTTCGGTTTGTTAATTTTTTTTTCATAACTAAATAGCCCATATGCAAAGCCCAGATGCAAGGTAACAGATTAACAACAACACAAAACAGGAAAAAAATACAAGCCCAGATGCAAGCCCAAATGTAAGATGTAAGGTAACAAATTAGAGCAAAACACAAAACAGTAAAACACAACCCTGTTCAGAAATCAGAATGATACTCAACTTGTATAAATACTTCATAAGGATATACTCTTCCATGAGTCCATGATATAAATAATTCAAGCACAAAACATAACTTCAGAATGATATACTCTACCATGACATAAATACTTCAAGCACACAAAACATAACTTAAATCTGTAATTCATAGTTCATACTTCATACAGATAGATTGGTTCTAGAAAGAAAAAAGAAGTTCATACTTCATACAGATAGATTGGTTCTAGAAAGAAAAAAAAAAACTAAGAATAACCTACAAACATCCACTCTGCAAGAACAAATATAAGTTGAAGATGAAAAATAACCCAAATCTAGGAGTTGACATCTTCTAATCATCTGCAAAAGAAGAAGTTAAATATACAAGTCAAATTTGTGAAAGGTAACCCAAATCACCAGAAATAGCAGTCGGGAGCTAGCTATAGCCTATAGTATTTTAAGCATTTTTATAGAATCTTTGCCAAATACATACAGATAGATAAGTTTTTGTTTTTTGTTCACATATTCTTTTTCATCAAGATGATACCAAATTGTTGCGGTGTCTTAATGCAGGATGTGGGGAACATTTCTGGCAGATGTCGTGATTCAAATGCATGGAACTGACTATGCTAGAATTTTGCGAGCAATATATGCATTTGCGCAGGTAGTATTTTGCTACTCATTCTTATTGTCATAACATCAGTTCTCAATGAAATTAACATATATGATTCTCTTTCTTTCATACAGATCCGAATAACCCGCACATACAAGTAAAGATTTGCTAATTACCAATTTGTTCAAAATCTTGGAATGCTTGCACATTTTTCTTCCTACTGAACAAAGAGTTTGAGCATAGAAAGTTACTTAGAGATTGTGATGGATCAAGTAGCTTAGTTTGATGGAACCTGCCAGTTGTATTCAACTTATATCAGGCAGGATGTGAATTATTAGATGCAAGACGTATGACTCAATGTTCAGAGTATGCCTACTCAAGGACAGGGCTAGAGTATAAAATGATGCAAAATCTGGATTGAATCTGCTTCAAAGTGTACTTATAGAATCCATTTTATGTTTGATTGGATTCAAATTTGGAAGAATGATGATACATGAACGAGTAAATAGTTCGAAAACATATAAGTGTTGTATGATATTTGCGTGTTTCAATATAATCAAGGTAATTGGTTTAAATCTATACTGATTTAGTTATTTTTCTTTTCTACTTTTATTTTGTATTTCTGGATGAGATCAGGATTCAATTCTGTCGAGTTCCAGCTCTAATCGGATTCAAAATATGGTTTCTTGGAACATCATCCATTGCTATTGGTAAAAGTAGGTTATTTTTCATCCAAGAAGAGGCTTGGTACCATTTTGTGTTTGGCATAATATTTTTCATAAGTTGTAACTGATATAATTAAAAATATCTTCATATGTTGGGGACAAACTCCTTATAAGTACAAGGCTATGAAAGATCATGCACGCAGCAATCTTTTCCTTGCCTCACACCAAAGAATCTTGCCTATCTGTATTTTACACGGTTCAGACTCAGCACATTATTTGATTGTGCTATATGGAAGTTTACATGGAGATTTTACTCTTAAATCAGCATGGGAATTTTGGAGGGGAGAGTATCCAAAACAAGACAAAATGGAGTGGTTATGGCATACAATTATACCTACAAAGATACAAGTTTTTGGCTGGAAACTATGGAGGAAAATTGTTAACTGTGATACTTAGTTACTAACTGTGATACAGAAGCTAAGGAAGAGAAGAAAAAGAAAAGGCAAGCAGACCACTTTCTTGAGAAATTCCTCCCTACTTAGTTATTTTGTACCGGATTCTCGGGACTGATGGTTTTCCCTTAGGGGATTTGTTGTACTTAACGACTTACACATGTTGATATTTACATTCAAAATAGAAATTTGATATGCCCGTTAATCCTAGTATTCTACCACGTCAGTGGAAATCATAATCAATGCAGCCGTCAGTTAATTTCACGGTGAGTTAAAAGCTAGGAAAAGAAAAGATAGACATATTACCTATTGCAACATTCCTCCCTAGTTTTTTGGATCCTGCAAGATAATAAATTTGTTTAAGAGGCTTGATAACACAATGTACTCAAAATCTATATATTTAATTGGTTAAGAAAGAAAACTTTAACGGGATAAATCATTATCTTTATAATAATCATCTAATCATGTTTAACCTGAAGTCATTTGATAATTGATTAGGCTGAACTATAGTTGGGGGATAAAAGAAATGCTTACTTGGCTGACATGTGAGGGTTGCGGTGTTGTAAGCACAACCTCTACCCTTGTTAATGCAAAGGACGAGCACATCTTATCTTAGATACTAAAGAAAAATGCAGTTATACAAGTACACGGCCGTCTTGTGGGTCTGTTACTGATTCAAAACTAACTTTGTGTGTCAATCATACCCATCCTATGCCGGGTAGTTGGACTTCGCTTTTAAAACGACATGACGCCCATAAATTAATTACCTTAATCAAGGGTTAAAGACTACTAAGGCCTAAGGGATATCAGTATCACCACCCCTAGAACTGTTCAACTCTTTGACTGATACCAAAATAGACTAGTATTTTAAGCATTAATATAGCCTATCGGTTTAGACCCAACACATTATTTGATTGTGCTATATGGAAGTTAAGTAAAAATGGAGTGGTTATAGCATACAATTATACCTACAAAGATACAAGTTTTTGGCTAGAAACTATGGAGGAAAATTGTTAACTGTGATACTTAGTTACTAACTATGATACTTAGTTACTTACTGGACAAAACAAACTAGATATTACATATACTTAGTTACTAACTGTGATACTTAGGTATGGTCTCATTTCAGCTCTATTTGCAATGTCCATAATCTTAACTGTGATACTTAGTTGCTTACTGGACAAAACAAACTAGATGGTTGCTTAAAGCTGATCATAAATCTCAAATGGGAACTATTAGAGGGGTCTTACCTAGCTTTATATCCTGGGAACTCTAGAAATCTAGGTGGAGGCTCAAATATGATACTATGACTTTCACTGCGGAAGAGATCTTCAATAAGGTTAGCAGATGGATTCAAGAGATAAACTATAAGATCAAAATCACCATCAATTGTGGATTCAGTGACAACGTATCTTTGTGGGTACTAAAGATCAACTCACCATTGGGGGATAGAGAACTTGGTGCAGAGAAATCAAATGATGCCATTGGTATGGATATTGAGTGCCAAAACAAAACCAATCAAGAACTCCACTTTCTTCTCCTATACAAAAATAACAAAATAATTTAATGTTTAACACAACAATAACAGGATGTAATTAAAATGTAATATGCTCAGCACAATAATAGTATATTAAACTTACCACAACCATAAATCTAATGTTGTCTCAATTTAGAGTGCAATCCTCTATCGATATTGATGCAAGTCCCTCAAACAATTCTAAGAAATTAACAAAAAAAATAAGAGGTGTACATTTAGTTAAATTCAATTTGACGTAATATTTCTGGAGATAATTAAAGTACAAAAATGAAAATATTACCTGCATCAATCGTATCATATTGTTCGATCTCTTCCATCGAAGCTTGAAGATCAATTGGCTTTTCCCTTGTCCGAAGCCAATTCGATCTCTTCCAGCGAACTACGGAATGGGTCAAGTATCCAACCTCCCGTACTAAAAGCGGACTCAGAAGCAACTGAAGTAGCCAGAATGGCCAATATATCTCGTGCAATAAGAGAGAGAACTGGATACTTTACACAATTGTTCTTCAACCAAGACAGAATTTCAAACTTAGTTCCTTCCACTTCGTCTTCAACATCAGTTTTCAAATATTTATCCAGTTCCGATGCATTTCCCAAATTCCCTCTTTTAAGTCTCTTCCACTTACTAACGGGGTCTTCCATTATATCATTTGTCACTGTATCAACATGTGATGTCATATTTGGGTTATGAGTCCCAACATACGACTCAAACAAATGATGTAATGTTTTGTCTACCTTATCGCAAATTAAAGAAATTTTATCTTCAGCATATAATCCCGCCAAACCAAACCCTATATAATCCAACTTAAACCGAGGATCAAGCACCACTGCTACTAACAATAAAGGATTGATCTTTTCAAGATCCCAATATTTGTCATATTTTTCTCCCATGATTGTACCCATAGACTTTAAACCGATATCCGAATGATAACATAGTACTTTCAAGTTAGTCTTAATACTAACAATCTCATTGAACAAGAGATCGGATGTGACATAGTTAGACCCAAAATTTTTAGTTGTTGACGTGTAATATACTTTCAAGAATTGCACAAACATCCTAGATCTATCCCAATCAACTATCCCTGGAGGCAAACCACAAACATCGTCTTTCCCATCAAAGTGGTCCACATATAACCTATCCTCCTCCTCCAACCACACAAACGCTTCTTCAAATTTCACTGCCGTCTCCAACATAAGATATGTAGAATTCCACCTAGTTTGCACATCCAAACAAACATTCTTCTTGCTCTCGATTTTAGCGTCTTTGGCACATTTTTTCCATTTCGACCACCTAGCCGGAGAAGATCTTACATATCTAACCGCATCTCGCACTCGAGCAATTGAAACATCAAATTGCTTTAAGCCATCTTTCACAACTAGGTTTAAGATATGTGCGGAACACCTAATATGAAGGAACTCATGTGCCAAGACTACATTAGTCCAATGTTTTGTCTTCTTTTTTAAGCATTCAATTACAGTATTGTTAGAACTTGCGTGATCACACGTGATTGTCAATATTTTATCTATACCCCAATCTATCAAACATTTCTCCACCATCCTCCCAATAGTCTCACCTTTATGGTTTACAGCAACACAAAAATTGAGTATTCGCTTGGTTAATCTTCACTCACTATCAATATAATGCGCGGTTAAGCACATATAATTGATATTTTGAAGCGATGTCCAAGTATCGGTGGTTAAGCAAATCGTATATGATTTAAGGGCACTCTTCAACATTTTTTTCTCTTTCAAGTACATGGAAAGGCAATCCCTAGCTATAGTCACCCGAGAAAGTACTTTAAATCTTGGACAAACAATTTCACAAAAATTTAAAAACCCTTCACCCTCTACAAATCTAAATGAAAGTTCGTCAATGATCACCATTTCAGTAAGAGCTTTCCTACAAGATTCTTGGCTAAAGGTAATTGGCACAAGTTCTTGTCCTTTATTGCTTGGTTTCAAATGAAGGGTTTGTTGATTATCGTTCGAGGTTGACCGTAAAGGATTTTTCAAGCTTTTACATCTAAAATGCATATGAGCTCTCATACTAGAAGTTCCTTGGGTACTAGGATCACAACTATACTCTGGCAAGCAATAGTTATATTTTGCCTTTAAAGGAATCGTACCTTTTACTTTGGTAAAATGGTCCCAAACCGTTGATGCTTGTCGTCCATCTCGAGCTCTCTTAGTCTTAGCCGATACCTCAGAATCGTTGTCATCTTCATTTTGGCTCTCGAGCCAATTAGTAACTAAAGCTTGCACTTCTTGATCCCCCAAAGAAGTCCCAATCACTGAAATATACATAGAGCAAAACACCATCAGTAAGAACAATTTCAGGAACAATAGTAAAATCATTGTTGATAGAAAATTAGAAATACAAAGAGCCCCATTTGATCATAATTTCAGGAACAAATTAATTGCAACCACTAACAATTTTAGAAAACAATTTCAGGAACAATTTCAGAAAACAAACTAATGGCAACTTCATAAAACAAACAATTTCATGAACAATTTCAGAAAACAAACTAATTTCAAAAAACAAACAATTTCAGAAAACAAACTAACAATTTCAAGAACTAATTTCATAGAAACAAGTATGTTAGAGAGAGAGAGAATACTACGTGGAGTCAAAGATGAATTGGCTGCGGATTGGCTACAATTTTGTTGAGTCATTATTGTTAATGAGATGTGGAGAAAGATGAGATGAGATGAGATGAGATGTGGATTGGTAGCTAGTTACTTGTGAAGAAAGATGTGGATTGGCTGCTTGTTGCTTGTGGAGGTATTGGCTGTTTGATGAAGAGATGTAGAGGGATTGGCTATTTGATGAAGAAACAGAGAGAAGATATGGATTGGCTGCTTGTTGTTTGGTTATTTGATGAAGAAACACAGGAGATGTGGAGGAATTAGCTTATAATGGAGAGATGCAGATCAGGAGATGTGGAGGGAATCGAAGGAGAGAGGAGATGTGGTGGAGGGACTCGAGGAAGAGATGAGTCACAGAGGGAAGAGAGAGTGAGAGAGATGTGGTGAAGGGAGAGAGGCAGATGATTTATTTCCCTTTAAAGCCCTAAACCAAAAGATCTAAACGTGTTCGGGCTTGGTCGGGTTTTGAAAGGTTTAAACCAAACCCAAACCGATGAGATCCGGGTTACTTTAGTAATAATTGAAACCGAACCGGTTATGCCTCAGAACCGGACCGATTCAGCCGGGTCGGGTCGGTCCGGATCGGGTTACCGGGTTCACCGATTTTGTGTACAGCCCTAGTTACAATATATGGCGAGGCAAAATTATTAGCGACGGAAGTTACCATTGCAATAATTGGCGACGCAAACGATTTAGCGATGAAAATTACCATTATAATAGATGGCGATGAAAAAAATTTAACGACGAAAGTGAACGTTGCAAATAAGAAACAAATAGCGGCATAAAATAGTTGTCGCGGAATCTTCGCTTTTTGGCTACGGGTTTATCCGATGTCAAATTTTTGCTGACCCCACCATCAACGACAATGATTTAACGGTTACAAACCGTCGCTAAAAGGCTTTTGCAATAGGTAAACACCGTCGCGAAAAGCCTTTTTTTTGTGGTGTTTGCAGATTATCAGCAGTACTTCTCAGAGAATTTCCCTGCCTTCTCATCTTCCGCCGCCAACGTATTCTCTGCAAGCATCCGTTGACAGGCCCGACGATGAGCAGCAGACAAGACCATATAGTGGAAGCGCCACATTTGATGATACTCATCCTCTGCCACCTCTACTTCTTCCAATGTCATCCCATGAAAAGTTGGAGGAATAGGGATTAGAGTTGGCAGAGAAAGACTTTGGTTACCAAAAGAATGAGTCCAAAGACTCATCACCTTGCTCTGAACTCTCTCCTCATAGGCCTGACGACGAGTAGTCACCATCACTATTACTTATGTAAATCCAGACGAATGACAGGATAAACCAAGATGAGCCGTAAATGCAACTAGTCACTATTTTTATATAGCAGCAGCATTTAATGCAAGCCACCACTTCCAAGAAAGCCTTTATCACAAGCACACATCTCCAGGAGCATTTTTGGAAGACCCAACGGTCAAAACAATTATTCCTCCTGATACCTAGGAAACCATTAATGCAGTATTTAAAACGACTGGACTTCTCAACCAATACCACTCGCTACACACGTTTCTTCTACTATTGGCTGAGAGGAGGCAGTTGTAAGGGCTTATTTGTAATCGTCCAACTAAGCCCGACACTCGAGCTCACGTAGTCCGTAAAAACATACTGATAACCAACCTAGGACTGAGAGCAAGCAGATTACAATCGAGATGACCACACCTACAGTTCGAGGATATTGAAGCATCTAGCAACATCACACTGCAGAAGATACTCACATATCCATCAACTGTTCAAACATTGTTAGAGATCACATCTTTACCTGCAGTCCGAAGTTATAGCTAAGATCATCAAGAGATCCGTTACAAGATCAACAAGTACCAGATAACAAGACGTTACAAAAGACCTCATAAATACTTATCAAATACAGACGCCCAAAATGTACGTCATCAATGTAACCAACGGTCATATTATAAGACCTATAAAAAGAGACTTGGAGATCAGGATCCAGAAGACGGCTATTATCATCTACAAAACTCTCAGAGAAAGGAACCCCGGCCAAAAACTCAGATATCCAATCTCTTTCTCTTTGTAATAGCCAACATCTATATAAATGCCATTCTTTCAGAAATCCTCAGGAGAGGTCATGGTTTTTAACCCATTTAAGGGTTTTCCATGCTAAACTTGTGTTAATTGCTTATAGTTCCTAGTTAATATTCTATATTTCAAGGGTGTAAGGCATTATCTTCGTCCAATACAAAAATAGGCTATTACACCTACGGAGTCCCGCAGAACAGAAGAGAAGCGTAGTTTAGAAAGCACCTAAACTACGGAAAAAAAGGACACCAAAGGTGGGCTTTAAAATGAGTTGGGAACCTTAGGTGGACACCGGAGGCTAAAAAAGCTGGACTTGTGTATGTTAAATAAGTGTTAAAGGAAGCTTTAAAAGGAGGTGGATTTAGCACCGGAGGTAGGTGGTCGAGCATATAGATATAGTTGTTCTGCTAAAAGTTTTCATTTCTTTCGTTGTCTTCGTATCGACGAACATTGGAAACTCAGTCAGGTAGCCCTTTTAAACATATGCAAGTCCTAGCACCACTTTATAGACTAGACAAATGAGAAAGGGAAGAATAGAGTCTTAGCACTCACGAGCTTTTTTCTGGAACTGGCGCCTCTGGCTTTTGATAGCTTTAGCAGCTTCAGGCTTCGAATTCTTTTTTAACTCCGGCTTTGATAGCTTTTGCAACCTCATTCTTTTGACTCCACCTACTTATATATACATTCTTAAAAAATAGCTCTTTGTACGCAAGTTGTGACGACCTACCGAACGCCGGCCAAATCCACCTGAGCGTTTTGAGTTCTGTCCAAATGTATTTGTTCTCTATATCCTAATATAGCTCCACGCCAAGTTTCGTCGCAATCGGATTCAGTTAAGGGGGCGAAAAGGTCCAGTACGCTTCGTCTCATGTTTTAACGTTTTCTTTTGGAAATTGACTATTCACTTAGTAGCTATATTAAGGAGGAACCTTGGTCCGATCCTCCCCATGACTAAAAGAGCTTTAATGCTTGGTCATCAAGGACCCCGGCTCATGGACTATCTACAAGGGATAGTTATGAGTTCTCCTAGGCCTAGGGAAGGCCAGGGGACATTGCGTCCCAATGCGGGCCGATTTTCAATAAAGGGCTTCATATGACGCCGCTATGCCCCGCGGGCTATCCGAGACGCACCGCCCCTTACAAATGGACAATATAAATAGTCCAGACTCGTCGCCCCTTGAGATATGAGTCCCTTATGTGGAAACCGGCATATTGAGCTACCCTGATCCGCTATAGGACAGGTGTGCTTTCCGTACCTCGCGCGCGTCGTGAGAGATTACGCTGTAGAGATTATTGAGGGAACCTTCAGCGTTGTTGCCTATACCGAATACATATTCGATGACCCCTCACGAGTATCCAGGATTATCCGAATGTCGCTCTAGCATCCGTGGGTTGTATGCCACTGGCGCGCCGCGCCCGTGAAGATGGCTGGTACACGCCGACCGCACGTCCTTGTACGCCGCACGGTCCCTTTTTCCGCTGCACTCCGGGAACTGTAGAGGCGGTCCCGGTTAGGGCCGTGTCACAAGTAAACAAAAAGTACGTAAGTTTCTTCCATTTTCCACCTTGGTTTCACCGTACGCAAGTGAGCTACTTATCTTGCTTCCTGACTTTCTTTTCCCTAGCTGCCTTGTAGGTAAGAGTAAAGCTTCAGCGCATTTAGTCAAAGAAGTCATAGGTTGCGTTCCTGCTTAGAAGTGGGTTCGAAAACACACCACTGACCTAAGGATTTTAAGTCCTTCGCTTTTAGCTCTATGCCACCGCTCTAAAGCACATCAACTGAGCTGCCTAAACAACAAAACCCAAGGTGATAAAAGAGGGTATTGTGGTGTGTTGGTGTTTTAGAGCGGGGATTCAAGCCTATCACCCCTAGATCTATATACCTAGAATAAACAGTAGTTTAGACAACGCTTTTTCCATCTTCTTGTTGCCATAGCGCCGCCTTCGATTTGACTTGCGTACGAAGAAAGGTCTCTAACACACCGCTGACCCCGTAGTTAAGGAAAGGTCATAAACTACGGTAGAGTTACTGCTAAAACACACCCCACCCTGGTCGACTATACTCTTCGATGCGCCTCGCCTGGGAAGGCACACTAACGCTATGACACCAAGTCACCAGCAGCAGGGCTTCGAGTCGACTTTGGCTCTTGAGACGACTACGACTTTAAAAGCCTAGAAGAAGAAGATGCGCAGAGCCCGGGTGCACACGGCGCTATACTCTGTTACCTTCCTTGGCCCTTTTAAAAAAAAGAGTGAAGGCCATAGAGTTTGGTCAACCATGAGTCACTATGTTTCTACCATCCCATCAGAAGGAGGCACCAACCAAGATCCCACGATGCCATAACCTACAGTAAGATGGAGCACAGTTGGCTCTGCCAACCAATAAGCAGAGCCCACTGCGATTCATCTTCAAGTAGGCTTTGATTCTTAGGATCTTGCAAGTTTCACTAGACCTGTAAGAATCAAAAACACACCTATTTGACCGCGGATCAGGTTGGGATAGCATGGCGAAGCCTGGAATCAGAATTGAATAGCAAGGCCTAGAAAATAATAAGAGTAATGCTAGAACATACCCCTAGCTTTTTTTAAAAACTCAAGGATCCTCTGCTTATCTTACCTTAGTGAAAAAGACCTAGCTCTAGTTTTCTTGGGAGCCCTGCAGTGTGTTTTTGATCGCCATAGGCCTTTTCCGCCTATCCTAGGTGCCTTCACCATACACAAGTTAGGTTGTGAAGCTGTATTAGGTTTAAAAATAGCTAGGAAAGAATCCAGTCTAAAATACACCCCAATGCGCTACCCTTTTTTACCTAGCTTGGGTTTAAAAGAAAGAAAAGAGGCTAACTTGTGTACGTCCAAACTGTTAATAACAATCTGCGTGAACAAATAAATGCCTCTTAAGGAGATGGTCGAGTCTAGTGTATACACACTATATCCTTAAGACAGATTTGCCCCTGCCACAGTGTTTTGCAGGAATGTTGGCTCCTGTCTCCCAGGATATAAGGATCAGTCGCAGAGAGAAGAAAGCGCTTCTATCTTTCTGCCAAAGGAACTTTAATTTCATCTATTTTCTCTCTTAAAAATGACTCAAGAAAAAAATTCTGAAAAACTTATGATAATAATTGAAAACGAAGTTGGGTCATATAGAGCATAGGTGAATCTTCACTAAGGGGTGCACCTCAAGTCAGTGCCTCTTTACCAAGAGTCACACCTTAAGGTACGTCTGTTGGAGACACCCCAAGTCAGGTTTCGAGGTCGAGCAAGCCCATGGGTAGCCCATGCACCCAAGCTAGCTTGAACCCATAGGTTGTACATGCGCATGTGACCTACTAACTCTCACACACATCACAATAAGCTAAGTGTTAAACATACTTATATAGTAGAGTTGAGCTTCCCTCATATACAATGTGGGATTAAACACTTAGTTCTACCATTCAAACCAAAAAGAAAACCAAAGTTCTTTTGTATTTTCCAACAATCTCCCACATTTGAATGGTAACAGATAAACTCAATTTTTTTATAGAGAAAATTAGGGAATGGTCCTGCATCGAGAGAGGTGTCTTGTGGACTTGAACCTTCCCTAGTGAATAATAATCGGATTTACGCTGATTAGTGAACATATGTCTTGAACTGTCAGCTTTAGTGCAAACCAAGACAATAGTCTTCACACAGTACATTTCCAAACGCGATCGGCTCTCGCAGTTGTGCTAAATTTGCCCTGAATAAAACCCCAGATTCATGAGTGCCCTTAGAAAATTTTATCCCATGAAATTCTCATGGAAGCGGCCCCACCTCACACTCACATAGGTGATTGCCTATTAAGAGTACCCTGTCATACCCCACTTGTAAATATAAGGCATAGAAATCATTAAAAGTTTAGCAAACTTACCCTAAAAATCACTACAGGTTGCAATGTACACATCATGGAAAGATTAGGAGTTAAGATCTCTTCAATGATAATGTTGAGTAACTCACAACTAGATGTCCTATTTGAACCTAGATCATAGAATATCCAATAAACTAGGTTAGGTTTCCGCTGGGGTTAACTCGTAGTTTAAAGCTTTAAGCCCATTCCCCTCGATGTGCAAAATACTTGCATTTTTGCCAACCCTTTTGTAAATGGATCCACAAGGTTGTCACTTGACTTCATAAAGCCAATGTATATAACTCTACATGCAAATAATTTTTTTACAGTAATATGTCGATGATGTATATGTCATGACTTACCATTATAGACATTATTATTTGCCCTTGCAATAGCTGTTTGATTATCATAATGGATACATAAGGTAGGTACTGGATTTGGCCAGATAGGAATATCTTCAAAAAATTGTTTAAACCACTCAGCTTCATCTCTCGCTAAATATAGTGCAATAAACATTGATTCCATAGTCGATCGAGCTATACATGTTTGTTTTGAGGATTTCCATGAGACAGCTCCACCACCATGGGTTAACACGTATCCACTTGTAGAGTATGACTCATTAGAATCAGATATCTAGTTAGCATCACTGAATCCCTCAATGACAGTTGGATATCTTGTGTAGTGTAACCCATAGTCTATTGTATGCTTTAAATACTGTAAAATCCTGATTAACGCTTCCCAGTGGCTCGGTCCAGGGTTAATAGTATACCGACTCAGTTTACTAACCGCATAAGCAATATCAGGTCTTGTCCAGTTCATAATATATATTAGACTGCCTATTATGCGTGAATACTCTATTTGGTTCACCTGCATGTTAAATCAATTGACACATATTGTTGTATGGTGTCTGAACACCACGACAGTCAAATTTATTAAAATTTTCAAGTACATTCTTTATATAATTTGATTGAAACAACACAAGTCCATGTGGTGTTCTGTTAATCTTTATGCCAAGAAAAACATCAGCAACACCTAAGTCCTTAATATCAAAGTTCTTGGACAACATTTTCTTTGTTGATATAATGACATTTATGTTAGACCCCATGATGAGCATATCGTCTGCATAAAGACACACAATTACATGCTCACCATTAATGCTTTTAATATAGACACATCTATCACATTCATGGATTTTGAAGCCATCCTTCATCATAACTCTATCAATTTTGTCATACCATTGTAAAGGGGCCTGCTTCAATCCATAAAGAGATTTAGCCAACCGACACATTTAACTTTCTTGGCCTTTGACAATGAACCCCTCAGGTTGGTTCATATATATTTCTTCACCTAATTCACCATTCAAGAGTGCTGTTTTAATTTCTATTTGATGTATTTCAAGCTTATGCACTGCTGCAATAACTAACAACATAATAATGGAAGTTATTCTTGTCACTGGCGAATATGTATTAAAATAGTCCAAGCCTTCTTTTTGCCTATAACCTTTGGCAACAAGTCTAGTTTTGTACTTTTCAATTGAATCATCAGGTCTCAATTTTTGTTTGAAAATCCATTTGCAACCTATAGGTTAGTTGCTAAGTGGAAGATCTATAAATTCCCTAATATGGTTATGCATTATAGAGTCTATTTTACTCTGCAGAACCTCTTTCCAACTAGGAGTTACAGGTGAAGCCATGTCTTCCTTGAAGGATCGAGGCTTATTTTCAAACAAGAATGCTATAAAATCTTTGCCAAAAGACTTAACAATTTTAAGTCTTTTCCCACGTCTTGGTTTAGTATTAAAATCAGAACTTGTAGGAGTGGTACGCTGATTACTGCTTGAAGCAACATTAGTTGTTCTTTTAAGAGGATTCTCATTATCACCCTTTTTATATAAAAAATTATTTTCAAAAAATATAGCATCTCGTGATTCAATGATGGTATCCTCATGCACATCATTTATTTATGATTTGTATACGAGAAATCTCTATGCAATACTATTATTGGCATTGCAAATAAAAATACAGTCAATAGTTTTAGGTCCTAACTTAGACCTTTTTGGAAATGGTACTTGTATATTTGCAAGACACCCCCACACTTTTAAGAACTTATAGGAAGGCACTCTATCTTTCCAGAGTTCATAAGGAGTCTTATCAATCTTCTTGTAAGGTAACTTATTGAGAATATAATTCGCAGAAAGTAACGCTTCCCCCCCACAAGTTTTCGACAAACCAAAACTAATAAGCATAGCATTAGGCCTATTTTTTAACGTTCTATTTTTTCTCTCAGCAATAGCATTTTGCTGAGGAGTGTAAGGTGCAGTAGTTTGGTGTATAATACCAAACTTAACACAAAGTTCTCCAAACGGAATAGAGTCGTACGCCCCACCTCAACCAGTTCTAAGAACTTTTATCTTTTTGTTGAGTTGAGTCTCAACCTCATTTTTGAAAATATCAAACATTTCCTGTGCCTTATCTTTGCTTCTGAGCAAGTACATATGACTGTATCTTGCACAATCATCTATGAAAGTAATAAAGTACTTATTTCTGCCTTGTGTTTGAATAAACATCAAATCGCAGATATCACTGTAAATCAAATCTAGTGGTTCAATTTTTCGTTGTTTAATGGAATGGAAATGTTGTTTTGCAAATTTTGCTTCAACACATACTTCACATTTTTGTTTGCAATCAAGATTAAATTAAGGCAATAATCCTAAATAGACTAATTTATGCAGCGAACCATTATTTACATGTCCTAATCGTTGATGCCGAACATTAAAATGACACAAGCAAGTAAACAAAATTCTCATTCTTATTGATAATTGAAACAGGTTTACATAAGACGGCTAGTTTGAACAGTCCATCACACTCATAACCCTTTCCTATGAATACACCATTTGTAGTCTTGATACATCAGTTTGACTCTAATACTAACTTAAAACATTTCTTGATCAGCAGTGCTTCAAAAATAAGGCTCTTGCGGATATCTGGCCCATGCAGCACTTCATTCAAAGTAACTTATTTTTCTGATGTAAATTTCAAAACAACTTTCCCTTTTCCTTTAACCTTTGACGTTGAAACGTTGCCCATAAACATTTTCTCTTCATGTGTAGTCTTATTATAGGTAGTAAATAAACTCCTATCATAACATATATTGCATGTGGCCCCTGTGTCGACAAACCATCCTCTGGAATCGCTTGCCAGGCTAATTTTGGAGATCACAACACACAGGATCTTTATCTCAACAATGTGTGCTTGAGTACCTTTATCTTTTTCAGGTCTGCCTTTACGCTTGCGGCATTCCATTGACTTGTGCCCTGGCTTGCCACAAACATAACAACTCCCTGTGAACTTCTTAAAATCTTCGCCCTTAGGGCACACAAAATTCTTCCCATTTTTCCTTTTCTACCCATTTTTCTTATAGGGTTTAGGGTTTCCCACGACCATGTTAGCCTTGGCATAGTAAGAATGAACAACATCATTATTATCATTGGATTTGATATCTTCTTCGATTTATAGCCTTACGATCAGTTCCTCCAACTTCATTTCATTCCTCTTATGCTTCATATAACTTTTGAAGTCCTTCCAGGATAAAGGAAACTTCTCAATTATCAGAGCGACTTAGAATGATTCACTTAACTTCATACCATCTGCATGAATATCATGCAGGATAATCTACAGTTCCTGTACTTGACTGATTACAGTCTTGAAATCTACCATTTTATAATCCAAGAATATACCGACTATAAATTTTTTCAGTCCGGCATCCTCCGTCTTATATTTATTGTCTAAGGATCCCCGCAGTTCCATTGTAGACTCCATTGGACTATACATATTGTAGAATGTGTTGTCCAACCCATTCAGGATATAGTTCCGACACAGAAAGTCATAATGAATCCATACCTCCACTGTTGCTACGGTTGTTGGAGTCAGTTTCTTCCTCTTTTAACTCTGGTTTGTTCTCCTTGAGGAATTTTTCCTAGTTCAGAGTCGTGAGAAAGAATAACATCTTCTGCTGCCAACGCTTAAATTCAGTGCCCTCAAACTTCTCGGGCTTCACCTTCAGAACTTGTGGGTTGCTTTTTTCACCCTCCTTCTCTGCGAGATTCACCATTGTTGCAGTCTTTGATCAGACAGAAAATAACTCTGTCTTAAGATTGTTAATAACAATCTGCATGAACAAATAAACACTTCTTAAGGAGATGATCGAGTCTAGTGTATACACACTATCTCCTAAAGATAGATTCGCCCCTGCCACAGTGCTTTGCAGGAATGTAGGCCCCTGTATCCCAGGATACAACGATAGGTCGTAGTGAGATGAAAGCACTTCTATCTCTCTGCCAAGAGAACTTTGATTACGTCTATTTTCTCCCTTGAAAATAACTTAAGAAAAACTCTAAAAGACTTATAATAAGAATTGAAAATGAAGTTGGGTTATATAGAGTATTGGTGACTCTTCACCAAGAGTTGAATTTCGAGTCAGTTCCTCTTCACCAAGAGTCACACCTTAAGGAATGTCTGCTTGAGATACCCAAACTCACACCTCAAACACAAAAAAAGTGAATAAGTGTTCCAAAGAATCCCCATGAGCCCATGGCCCGAGGCCCCAAGACCCAATCATAGACTTATAATAATAAGTGGGTTCCTAGGTCGAGCAAGACCATGAGTAGCCCATGCATCCAAGCTAGTTCACACACATGGGTCGCACATGCGGGTGCGACCTAATAACTCTCACACACATCACAATAAATTAAGTGTTAAACTTACGTATATAGTAGAGTTGAGCTTCCCTCATATCCAATGTGGGACTAAACACTTAGTCCTACCATTCAAAGCAAAAAGAAAACTAAAGTTCTTTTTTATTTTCCCAAAATCCCCCACATTTGAATGGTAATAGACAAACTCAAAAAAATTTAAGCAAAAATCAGGGAATGGTCCTGCATCGAGAGAGATGACTTGTGGACTTGAACCTTCCCAAGTGAATAACAATTGGATTTACGCTGATTAGTGAACATATGTCTTGAACTGTCAGCTTTAGTGTAAACCAAGGCAATAGTCTTCACATAGTACATTTCCAAATGCAATCAACTCTTACAGTTGTGTTTAATTCGGCCTTGAACAAAACCCCAGATTCATGAGTGCTCTTAGAAAAATTTTCCCTATGAAATTCTCATAGAAACGGCCCCACCTTACACTCACATAGGTGATTGCCTATTAAGAGTACCCTGTCGTACCCCACTTGTAAACAGAAGGCATAAGAATCATTCAAAGTTCAGAGAACTTACCCTAAAAATTACTACAGGTTGCACTGTTCACATCATGACATAAGCTGGAGTTAAGATCTCCTCAATGCTCATGAAGGGTAACTCACAACTAGTTGTCCTATTTGAACCTAGAACATGGAATATCCAATCAACTGGGTTAGGTTTCCGCTAAGGTTAACTTGTAGTTAAAGGCTTTAAGCCTATTCCCCTCGATGTGGAAAATACTTGCATTTTTGCCAACCTTTTTGTAAATGAATCTGCTAGGTTCTCACTTGACTTCACAAAGTTAATGGATATAACTCCACTTGCAAGTAATTTTTTTACAGTATTATGTCTGCGACGTATATGTCGCGACTTACCGTTATAGACATTATTCTTTGCCCTTGCAATAGCTACTTAATTATCACAATGGATGCGTAAGGCAGGTACTGGCTTTGGCCACATAGGAATATCCACTAAAACTGTCGAAGCCATTCAGCTTCATCTCCCGCTAAATCAAGGAAAAAAACTATGATTCCATAGTCGATCAAGCTATACATGTTTATTTTGAGAATTTCCATGAGACAGTTCTACCACCAAGGGTTAATACGTATCCACTTGTGGAGTATGACTCGTTAGAATTTGAGATCCAGCTTGAATCACTGTATCCCTCAATGACCGTCAGATATCTTGTATAGTGCAACCCATAGTCTATTGTATGCTTTAAATACTGTAAAATACTGATTAATGCTTCCCAGTGGATCGGTCCAGGGTTTATAGTATACCGACTTAGTTTACTAACAGCATATGTAATATCTGGTCTTGTACAGTTCATAATATACATTATACTGCCTATTATGCGTGCATAATCTATTTGAAAAATAGGTTTACCTGTGTATTTAATCAATTGACGCATATTGTCATATGGTGTCTGAACACCACGATAGTAAAATTTATTAAACTTCTTAAGTACATTCTCTATATAATGTGATTGTGACAACACAAGTCCATGTGGTGTTCTGTTAATCTTTATGCCAAGAATAACATCTGCAATACCTAAGTCCTTCATATCAAAGTTCCTGGACAACATTTTCTTTATTGACATAATGGCATTGATGTTAGTCCCCATGATGAGCATATCGTCTGCATAAAGACACACAATTACATGCTCACCTTTAATGCTTTTAATATTGACACATTTATCACATTCATTGATTTTGAAGCCATCCTTTATCATGACTCCATCAATTTTGTCATACCATTGTATAGGTGCCTGCTTCGATCCATAAAGAGATTTAACCAACCAGCACACTTTATTTTCTTGGCCTCTGACAATGAACCCCTCAGGTTGGTTCATATTCATTTCTTCATCTAATTCACTATTCAAGAATGCAGTTTTAACATCCATTTGATGTATTTCAAGCTTATGCACTGCTGCAATAGCTAGCAACATACGAATGGAAGCTATTCTGGTCACTGGAGAATATGTATCAAAATAGTCCAAACCTTCTTTTTACCTATAGCATTTGGAAACACGTATGGCTTTGTACTTTTTAATTGAGCCATCAGGTCTCAATTTTCATTTAAAAATCTACTTGAAACCTATAGGATTGTTGCCAGGTGGAAGATCTACCAATTCCCAAGTATGGCTATGCATTATGGAGTCTATCTCACTCTGCACAGCCTCTTTCCAACTAGGTGCTTCAGGTGTAGCCACAGATTCCTTGAAGTTTCGAGGCTCATTTATAACAAAAATGCTACAAAATATTTGCCAATATACTTAGTGATTTTAAGTCGTTTCCCACGTCTTCGTTATACATTAAAATCAAAAACTAGTAGGAGTGGTACGCTGATCACTACTAAAAGCAACATTAGTTGTTCTTTTAAGAGGATTTACATTATCACTCACTTTATATGGAAATAAATGTTCAAAAAGTTTAGCATCTCATGATTCAATGATGGTATTCTCATACATCATCATTTATTTCTGAATTGTATACGAGAAATCTATATGCACTGCTGTTATTAGCATTGCCAATAAAAATACAGTCTATAGTTTAGGTCCTAACTTAGACCTTTTTGGCAATGGTACTTGTACCTTTACAAGACACCCCTACACTTTTAGGAACCTAGAGGAAGGCTCTCTGCCTTTCCAGAGTTCATAAGGAGTCCTATCAATCTTCTTGTGAGGTAACTTATTGAGAATATAATTTTGCAGAAAGTAACGCTTCCCCCCACAAGTTTTGCGACAAACCAAAACTAATAAGCATAGCATTAAGCATATTTTTTAACATTCTATTTTTCTTCTCATCAACTCTATTATGCTTAGGAGTGTAAGGTACAGTAGTTTGGTGTATAATACCAAACTTAGCACAAAGTTCTCCAAATGGAATAGAGTCGTACTTCCCACCCCTATCAACACATAGATCCTTTATATTTTTGTTGAGTTGAGTTTCAACATCATTTTTGAAAATAACAAACAATTCCAGGGCTTTATCTTTGCTTCTGTGCATATACACATGACTGTAGCTTGTACAATCATCTATGAAAGTAATAAAGTACTTCTTTCCGCCTCGCGCTTGAATAAACATTAAATCACAGAGATCACTGTGATTCAAATCTAGTGGTTCAGTTTTTCATTGTTCAATAAAATGGAAAGGTTGTTTTGTAAATTTTGCTTCAACACATACTTCACATTTTTTTTGCAATCAAGATTAAATTTCGGCAACAATCCTAAATGGACTAATTTACACAACGAACCATAATATACATGTCTTAATCGTTGATGCCAAACATTAAATGACTCAAGCAAGTAAACAAAATTCTCATTTTTATTGATAATTGAAACAGGTTTACATAAGACTGCTAGTTTGAATAGTTCATCACACTCATAGCCCTTTCCTATGAATACGTCATTCTTAGTCATGATATATATGTTTGACTCAAACACAAACTTAAAACGATTCTTGATCAACAGTGCTCCGGAAACAAGGTTCTTGCGGATATCGGGTACATGCAGTACTTCATTCATAGTAACTTCCTATTCTGATATGAATTTCAGAACTACTTTCCCTTCTCCTTTGACCTTTGACGTTGAAACATTGCCCATAAGCACTTTCCCTTCATGTTCAGTCTTATTATCGGTAGTAAATAACTTCTATCATAGCATATATGGCGTGTGGCCCATTTGTCCATAAACCATCCTCTGGAATTGCTTGCTAGGTTGATTTCGGAGATCACTGCACATAGGTTCTCCATCACAGCAATGTGTGCTTGAGTGCCTTTATCTTTTTCAGGTCCATTTTTACGATTGCGGCATTCTATTGACATGTGCATTGGTTTTCCATAAACATAATAACTCCTTGTGAACTTCTTATAGTCTTTGCCCTTAGGGCACAGAGAATTCTTCCCATTTTTCCCTTTCATCCTATTTTTCTTATAGGGTTTAGGGTTTCCCTCGATAATGTTAGCCTTTGCATTGTAATAATGAACAACATCCTTCTTATCGTTGGATTTTTTATCTTCTTCCATTCTTAGCCTTACGATCTGTTCCTCCAACTTTATTTCCTTCCACTTATGCTTCAGATATCTTTTGAAGTCCTTCCATGATGAAGGTAACTTCTCAATTATCGCAGCAAATTGGAATAATTCACTTAACTTCATACCTTTTGAATGAATATCGTTCAGGATAATCTACAGTTTCTATACTTGACTTGGAATCCACCATTTTATAACCCAAGAATTTGTCGACTAAATTTTTTTTTAGTCCGACATCCTCTGTCTTATATTTATGGTCTAAGGATTCCCACAGTTCCTTTGCAGACTCACTTGGACTATGCACATTATACAATGTATTGTCCAACCCATTCAGGATATAGTTCCGACGCAGAAAGTTGGAATGAATCCACACCTCCACTATTGTTATGGTTGTTGGGTCAGTTTCTTCTTCCTTTAACTCTTGTTTGTCCTCCTTGAGGAATATTGCCAAGTTCAGAGTCTTGAGAAAGAATAACATCTTCTGCTGCCAACGCTTGAATTCAGTGCTATCAAACTTCTCGGGAATCACTTTCAGAACTTATGGGTTGCTCTTTTCACCCTTCTTCTCTGCGAGATTCACCATTGTTGTAGTCTTTGAGCACAAAGAAAATAGCTTTGTCTTATGATTATTAATAACAATCTGCATGAACAAATAAATACCTCTTAAGGAGATGATCGAGTCTAGTGTATACACACTATCTTCGTAAGACAGATTCAACCCTGCCACAGTGCTTTACAGGAATGTAGATCCCTGTCTCCAAGAATACAGCGATCAGTCGCAGAGAGATGAAAACACTTTTATCTCTCTACCAAACAAACTTTGATTGCATCTATTTTCTCTCTTGAAAATGACTCAAGAAAAACTCTGAAAAACATTGGATAATAATTGAAATCGAAGTTGGGTTATATAGAGCACAGTCACCATGGGTTGCACCTCAAGTCAGTGTCTCTTCACAAAGAGTCACACCATAAGGTACGCCTGTTCGAGACACCCCAACACACACCTCAAACCCAAAAAATTGACTAAGTGTTCCAAGAAATCCTCATGAGCCCATTTCCCAAAGCCCCAAGGCCCAATCATAAACTTTTAATAATAAGTGGGTTCGTAGGTCGAGGAAGCCCATGGGTGGCCCATGCACCCAAGAAAACTTGCACACATGGGTCGCGCATGCGCGTGCGACCCATAAACTCTTACACATATTATAATAAGTTAAGTGTTAAACTTATTTATATAGTAGAGTTGAGGTTTCCTTATATCCAATGTGGGACTAAACACTTAACTTTACCATTCAAACAATAAAAGAGCCAAAGTTCTTTTGTAGTTTCCAACAATCCCCCACATTTGAATGGTAACAGACAAAGTCCAATTTTTTTTTAGAGAAAATTAGGGAATGGTCCTGCATTGAGAGAGGTGACTTGTGGACTTGAATCTTCCCTAGTGAATAACAATCGGATTTACGCTGATTAGTGAACATATGTCTTGAACTGTCAGCTTTAGTGTAAACCAGGACAATAGTCTTCACACAGTACATTTCCAAACGTAATCTGCTCTCATAGTTGTGTTCATTTTGACTCTGAACAAAACCCCGGATACATGAGTGCTCTTAAAAAATTTTTCCCTATGAAAATCTCATGGAAGTGGCCCTACCTCACACTCACATAGGTGATTGCCTATTAAAAGTACCCTGGCATACCCCACTATTAAATACAAGGCATTGGAATCATTAAAAGTTAAGAGAACTTCACCTAAAATTTGCTACATGTTGTACTGTTCACATCATGGAATGAGCAGGAGTTAAGATCTCCTCAGCGCTTATGATGAGTAACTCACAACTAGCAAACCTATTTGAACCTAGATCATAGAATATCCAATCAACTAGGTTAGGTTTCCATAGAGGTTAACTCGTAGTTAAAACCTTTAAGCCCATTCCCCTCGATGTGGAAAATACTTGTATTTTTTCCAGCCCTTTTGTAAATGGATCTGATAGGTTGCCACTTGACTTCATAAAGTTAATGGATATAACTCCACTTGCAAGTAATTTCTTTGCAGTATTATGTCTGCGACGTATATGTCGTGACTTACCGTTATAGACATTACTCTTTGCCCTTGCAATAGCTATTTGATTATCACAATAGATACATAAGGCAGGTACTACTTTGGCCACATAGGAATATTCTCTAAAAACTGTCAAAGCCACTAAGCTTCATCTCCTGCTTAATCTAGGGCAACAAACTCTTATTCTCTAGTCGAACGAGCTATACAAGTTCGTTTTGAGGATTTCCAAGAGACAACTCCACCATCAAGGGTAAACACGTATCCACTTGTAAAGTATGACTCGTTAGAATTTGATATCCAGTTTACATCACTGTATCCCTCAATGACAGCTAGATACCTTGTATAGTGCAGCCCATAGTCTATTTATGCTTTAAATATTGTAAAACCCTGATTAACGCTTCCCAATTGCTCGGTCCCGGGTTTTAAGTATACCGACTCAGTTTACTAATCGCATAAACAATATCAGGCCTTGTACAGTTCATAATATACATTTGACTGCCTATTATGCGTGCATACTCTATTTGAGAAATAGGTTCACCTGTGTGTTCAACCAATTGACGCATATTATCGTATGGTGTCTGAACACCACGACAGTCAAATTTATTAAACTTCTTTAGTACATTCTCTATATAATGTGATTGAGACAGCACAAGTCCATATGGTGTTCTGTTAATCTTTATGCCAAGAATAACATCTTTAACGCCTAAGTCCTTCATATCAAAGTTCATGGATAGCATTATCTTTGTTAACAAAATGACATTGATGTTAGTCCCCATGATGAGCATATCATCTTCAAAAAGACACACAATTACATGCTCACCATTAATGCTTTTAATATAGACACATCTATTACATTCATTGATTTTGAAGCCATCCTTCATCATGACTCCATCAATTTTTCCATACCATTGTAAAGGTGCAAACTTCAATCTATAAAGAGATTTAACCAACCGGTAAACTTTATTTTCTTGGCCTTTGACAATGAACCCCTCAGGTTGGTTCATATATATTTCTTCATCTAATTCACTATTCAAGTATGTTGCTTTAACATTCATTTAATGTATTTCAAGCTTATGCACTACTGCTATAGCTAATATCATACGAATGGAAGTTATTCTTGTCATTGGAGAATATGTATCAAAATAGTCTTAAACTTCTTTTTTCCTATAGCCTTTGGCAAAAAGTCTGGCTTTCTACTTTTTAATTGAACCTCAGGTCTCAATTTTTGTTTGGAAATCCACTGTAACAAATAGGTTTGTTGCCAGGTGGAAGATCTACCAATTCCCAAGTATGGTTATGTATTATAGAGTCAATCTCACTCTACACAGCCTCTTTCCAACTAGGAGCTTTTGGTGTGGCCATGGCTTCCTTGAAGGTTCGAGGCTCATATTCTAACTGGAATGCTTCATAATCTTTGCCAAAAGACTTAGCAATTTTAAGTCGTTTCCCACATCTTTCTTCGGCATTAAACTCAGAACTTGTAGGAGTGGTACGATGATCACTGCTAGAAGCAACATCAGTTGTTCCTTTAAGATGATTCACATTATCACTCTTTTTATATGGAAATATATTTTCAAAAAATATAGCATATCGTGATTCAATGATGGTATTCTCATGCATATCATTTATTACAGATTTGTATATGAGAAATCTATATGCACTACTATTATTAGCATTGCCAATAATAATACAGTCAATAGTTTTAGGTTCTAACTTAGACCTTTTTGGCAATGGTACTTGTACCTTTCCAAGACACCCCCACACTTTTAAGAACTTATAGGAAGGCTCTCTACCTTTCCTGAGTTCATAAAGAGTCTTATCAATATTCTAGTGAGGTTACTTATTGAGAATATAATTCGCAGAAAGTAACGCTTCCCCCATAAGTTTTGCGACAAACCAGAACTAATTAGCATAATATTAAGCATATTTTTTAACGTTCTATTTTTCCTCTCAGCTGCTCCATTTTGTTGAGGAGTGTAAGGTGCAGTAGTTTGGTGTATAATACCAAACTTAGCTCAAAGTTCTCCAAATGGAATGGAGTCGTACTCCCCACCCCTATCAGTTCTTAGAACTTTTATCTTTTTGTTGAGTTGAGTCTCAACCTCATTTTTGAAAATAACAAACATTTCCAAGGCCTCATCTTTACTTCTGAGCAAGTATACATGACTCTATCTTATACATTCATCTATGAAAGTAATAAAGTACTTCTTTGTGCCTCGAGTTTGAATAAACTTCCAATCGCATAGATCACTATGAATCAAATCTAGTGGTTCAATTTTTCCTTTTTCAATTGAATGGAAAGGTTGTTTTGCAAATTTTGCTTCAGCACATACTTCACATTTTTGTTTGCAATCAAGATTAAATTTAGGCAACAATCCTAAATGGACTAATTTATGCGGCAAACCATAATTTACATGTCTATATCATTGATGCCAAGCATTAAATGACTCAAGCAAGTAAACATAATTTGTAATCTTAATGATAATTGAAACAGGTTTACATAAGACAGTTAATTTAAACAGTCCGTCACACTCATAACCCTTTCTTATGGATTCACCATTCTTAGTTATGATAAATATGTTTGAATCAAACAATAACTTAAAACCATTCTTAAGCAACAGTGCTCCGGAAACATGGATCTTACGGATATCGGGCACATGCTGCACTTCATTCAAAGTATCTTCCTTTTCTGATGTGAATTTCATAACTATTTCCCTTTTCCTTTGACCTTTGACGTTGAAACGTTGCCCATATACACTTTCTCTTCATGTTCAGTCTTGTTATCGGTAGTAAATAAACTCCTATCATAGCATATATGGCGTGTGACCCCTGTGTCAACAAACTATCCTCTGGAATCCCTTACAGGTTAATTTTGGAGATCACTGCACACAGGTTCTCCATCTCAGCAAAGTGTGCTTGAATGCCTTTATCCTTTTCAGGCCCACTTTTACGCTTGTGGCATTCCGTTGACTTGTGCCCTAGTTTGCCATAAGCATAACAACACCCTGTGAACTTCTTAAAGTCTTTTCCCTTAGGGCACAAAGAATTCTTCCTATTTTTTCCTTTCTTCTCATTTTTCTTATAGAGTTTAGGGTTTCCCTCGACCATGTTAGCCTTGGCATCGTAAGAATGAACAACATCCTTCTTATCATTGGATTTGCTATCTTCTTCGATCCTTAGCCTTACGATCAGTTCCTCCAACTTCATTTCCTTCCTCTTATGCTTCAGATAACTTTTGAAGTTCTTCCAGGATGAACATATCTTCTCAATTATCGCAACAACTTGGAACGATTATCTTAACTTCATACCTTATGCATGAATATCATGCAGGATAATATGCAGTTCCTGTACTTGACTGATTATAGTCTTCGAATCCACCATTTTATAATCCAAGAATCTGCCGACTACAAATTTTTTCAGTCGGGCATCCTCCGTCTTATATTTATGGTCTAAGAATTCCTATAGTTCCTTTGCAGACTCCATTGGACTATACACATTGTAAAATGTGCTGTCCAACCCATTCAGGATATAGTTCCAACACAGGAAGTCAAAATGAATCCACGCCACCACTGCTGCTATGATTGTTGGGTCAGTTTACTCCTCCTTTAACTCTGGCTTGTCCTCCTTGAGGAATTTTGCCAAGTTCAGAGTCTTGTGAAAGAATAACATCTTCTCCTGCCAATGCTTGAATTCAGTGCCATCGAACTTCTCAGACTTCACCGTCAAAACTTATGGGTTGCTATTTTCCCCCTCCTTCTCTGCGTGATTTACCATTGTTGTAGTCTTTGATGACACAAAAAAGAACTTTGTCTTAAGATTGTTAATAATAATCTGCATGAACAAATAAACACCTCTTAAGGAGATGATCGAGTCAAGTGTATACACGCTATCATCTTAAGATAGAATCGCCCATGCCACAAAATTTTAGTGGAATGTAGGCCCCTGTCTCCCAGGATACAACGATCAGTCGCAGAAGAAGAAAACACTTCTATATCTCTGCCAAACGAACTTTGATTGCGCCTATTTTCTCTCATGCAAATGACTCAATAAAATCTCCAAAAAACTTATGATAATAATCAAAAATGATGTTAGGTTTTATGTAGCATATGTGACTCTTCACCAAGGGTTGCACCTCAAGTCAATGCCTATTTACTAATAGTAACACCTTATGGTACGTCTGTTGGAGGCACCCCAACTAACATCTCAAGCCCAAAAAAGTGACTAAGTATTCCAAGGAATCCTCATGTGCCCATGGTCCCAAGGCCCAATCATAGACTTGTAATAATAAGTGGGTTCCTAGGTCGAGCAAGCCCAAGGGTAGCCCATGCACCCAAGCTAGTTTGCACACATGGGACGCACATGCGCGCGCGGCCCACTAACTTTTACACACATCATAATAAGTTAAGTGTTAAACTTACTTATATAGTAGAATTGAGCTTCCCTCTTATCTAATGTGGGACTAAACACTTACTTATACCATTTAAACCAAAAAGAAAACCAAAGTTCAATTGTATTTTCGAACAATCCCTCACATTTGAATGGTAACAGACAAACTCAAATTTGTTTTAGGGAAAATTAGCAAATGGTCCTGCATTGAGAGAGGTATCCCATGGACTTGAACCTTACCTAGTGAATAACAATTGGATTTACGCTGATTAGTAAACATATGTCTTGAACTGTTAGCTTTAGTGTAAACCAAGACAATAGTCTTCACACAGTGCCTTTCCAAACGCAATCGATTCTCACAGTTATGTTCAATTCGGCCCTAAACAAAACCCTGGATTCATGAGTGCTCGTAGGATATTTAACATTATGAAATTCACATGAAAATGGTCCCACCTCAGACTCACATAGGTGATTGCCTATTAAGATTTCCTTGTCGTACCCCACTTGTAAATACAAGGCATAGGAACCATTAAAAGTTCAGAGAACTTACCCTAAAATTCACTACAGGCTGCACTGTTCACATCATCGAATGAGCTAGAGTTAAAATCTCCTCAATGCTCATGCTGAGCAACTTACAACTAGTTGACCTATTTGAAACTAGATCATGGAATATCCAATCAACTAGGTTAGGTTTCTGCTGAGGTTAACTCGCAGTTAAAGGCATTAAGCCCATTCCCCTCTATGTGGAAAAAACTTGCATTTTTGACAACCTATTTGAAAATGGATCCGCTAGGTTGTCACTTTACTTCACAAAGTCAATGGAAATAACTCCATTTACAAGTAATTTCTTTTCAGTATTATGTCTGCGACGTATATGCCGTGACTTGCCGTTATAGACATTATTCTTTGCGCTTGCAATAGCTGTTTGATTATCTCAATGGATACATAAGGCAGGTACTTGCTTTGGCCACAAAGGAATATCCACTAAAAACTGTCAAAGCCACTCAGCTTCATCTCCCGCTAAATCTAGAGCAACAAACTCTTATTCCATAGTCAGTCGAGCTATACATGTTTTTTTTGAGGATTTCCATGAGACAACTCCACCACTAGGGGTAAACACTTATCCACTTCTGGAGTATGACTCGTTAGAATCTGATATCCAGTTTGCATCACTGTATCCCTCAATGACAGCTGGATATCTTGTGTAGTGCAACCCATTATCTATTGTATGCTTTAAATACTGTAAAACCCTGATTAACGCATCCCAGTGGCTCGGTCCATGGTTTATAGTTTGCCAAAAGAGACTATAGAAAGCGAAGTTGCTAATGCTATCAAAACTTAGGACGTTGCGCGGGTTTGTTTATAGCGCCTCTAGTCCTCCTCTTGTACTGAGGCCTGACTTGCCCTTTTAACCCCCTTCTATAAATTCTAGGTCGCAGTTTAGGATCCTATCTTTTTTCTTTTGTGCGCTACCTTGCTTCGATCTAAACGTACGCAAGTCTAACTCTTATTTAACTCCTAAACTACCTATAAAAAAGGACCAGCACTACTCCTTTACTCTTTTACGCAAGTAAACTACTTAAAGCACGCCTCCAAACTACACTCTCCCCCATTTTTAAAAAAGGGCTACTAGCTCTTTTCCACCTAGTTTAGGATCCTCGCCTTCTATTTTTTAAAACTACTCTTGCCCTTATTAAAATTGCTACGCTATCGCTAACACCACTTTTTAAAGCCGTAGGTCCAATGAAAGTGGTTGAGCATCTAAAGACAAAATAGACATGAATGGGTGAGTAGATTTCTCTCCGGGTGCGGTGTTATGGCTTAAAGAAAAACATGTCTAGTTGAGCCAAGAAGAATGAATAATCCTGAGCCGTCTGCTTCGCTTGAAGGGTCCGTAGCTAAGTAGTATTGAAGAGTAGAGCTAACTAAGAATGCACAAAAGAAAAGCAAAAGCCTACGTGTCTAGAAGTAGCGCAAACACGCCAGATGCCCCCACCCCCAGCAGAAGCCTAGCGCAAGGTTTCTAAACTACTGGCAAAAGAGAAAAGCCAAATATGAAAAAGAGGAAACTTGCGTACGGCGAAAAAATGGCAGATAGGGAAATTTTGTTCCTAGGACACTTTTAACACCATTCAAATACACGTTTATAGTATATATGTAATGTAGGTTGAATTGGAGTCTCCTCGCTTGAGTGAACAAAAGACGCTCCAATATAACCAAGAGTTTGCGGTGGAGTTTATTATGATGATAGAGGCAAATAAAGATAGGGAGGATCAACACGTCAAAATACATTTCAAGTTTGTCTAAGCAACACAAACTGTGGATGACCTGATTCGGAAGATCGAGGAAAAATATACCGAAATTGAAAAAGGGCTAAAGGAGCTCGTAGAGGCTAAAGAGGAGATTGCGAAGCCCAAAAGCCAGAATAATACGTCGATGGTAAAGAGTAAGGAGGTGGATATGGCTTGATACCATATCCAGTCGTTAGAAACAACAGAGAGAGAGTTACAAGTTTTTGTGACTAGTTTGAAGATCCAAATGATTATAAAAAATGAACGAGCAAGAGCAGACTCGAGTTGATCTAGTGAGTTCCAAAAGTAATCTAAAAGGGTAAAATGATTAAGAAAGATAGCGAGCTGAAGAGAGCTCGAGCTGACCTATTCAAATCTAAAATTGCAGTTGAGCAGTTGAGTGAGGCCTTACCTGCTAAAGATATAGATTTTTGGATGGTGTAAAGACGATGTGATAAATTGAATGAAAGGGTGGCCCAATTGATGGTAGATTTGGCTATGGCCAATTCATGTGTCAAGAAGGCCAAGGTTGGAGAGCGGCCGAAGAAGAATGATGGCGATGCCGGGATCTCCATTATAAAAGGGGTTGTGGTTGACCTATCAGCTCGAATTAGAGAGCTGGAGGGAGATGTAGCTCACATTTAAGCTCACGTACAAAGAGGAAATAAACATTTAAGGGAGAGCTAAGGTAAGTTGGATATTGCTCATAGTAAAGAGCGGGAGTTAGAGCAGGTGATCAGGGGTAAGAATTAATTGATAAGGAAAAAAAAGAATTGTTAAAGAAGTCTCCTGCTGGGGGAAGTATAGGTAAAGACAAGGAGCTTGAGGAACTTCGTGCTTAGGTGGCAGAATTGAGGATAACGAACCAGGCAGAGTCAGAAAATGCAGCAGAAAAGGCGAATGAGTATAATGATATTATGTCCTGTGTAGATAGACACATGGAGTGGCAAGACAGACGGTGTATAAAGTTCAAAAGCGCTATCAGAGATTGAGAGAGTATTTTTCCAAAGCACTTATGCCCGAAGTAACGCGCTCGCAGATGTTAATAGCTGTTATTGCCTATTTTATAAAAGAAGTGAGAAGACTTAAGTTCGTGAGGGATACCTTGCATGACTGCCTATCGGGAAGATGATATATTTATAGAGCTGATGTAGATCAAGAAAACTGTATGAATGTAATAAAAATAGAGTTAAGTTCTCGACCTGCTGAATTGGTGGAGCAAGGCAGGATGATTGTAGCTACTTAAGTTCTAGATTTTATGGCTGAACGTTCTCCTATTGTAGGGGAAGGCATAATTGACCTCCCATCAGCAGAGAAGAACCCTTAGAAGCGGCTTTGTGATATAACCTGTAGAAGTATCTTTACAGACATATTGAGAGATGAAAGCTAGTTTTACCTTTACTTTATCTTATATCTGGCAGAGATCTTTGATTGAAAACTAGTATTACCTTTATTTTAATCGCAGATTATGCATAGATGGGCAATTGAAAATTAGTATTACCTTTGCTTTAATCTGTATTGATGGGTAATTGAAAGCTAGTATTACCTTTGTTTTAATCTGTATTGATGGGTGATTTAAAGATAGGTTTACCTTTGCTTTAATCTGTATAGATGGGTAATTGAAAGATAGTTTTACCTTTGCTTTAATCTGTAATATAGAGGTCGATTGAAAGTTAGTATTACTTTTGCTTTAATCTACATAATCTAGAGGTCGATTGAAAGCTAGTATTACCTTTGCTTTAATCTATGTAATGTATTGGTCAATTGAAAGCTAGTATTACCTTTGCTTTAATCTATGTAATATAAGAGAATCTACGTAAGTAAATAGTAATGTGGGAAAAAAACTTGGAAGTTTTCATTGATTAGAATAGAATGTACACTGTATGGAGATAGAAATCTTACTTTGGAATGGAAAAAATTAGAATTTTAAAGTGAAGAAACGAGGGATTTAGTGATAGTACCGTTTCAGTCGCCTACTATTCCATGGATTTGGGATTTAAACTCTGATGAGCACGTAATTATGTCATTTTTAATATACCCAAACATGTATTTTAGTCATCCATTATATTTAATTAAGGTACTTATGTACGTTTGTTTGATTATAGCTATTGGAGATGGATATTTGAAGCCAAGCTCTGAAAGTCAAGTAAAAATGTCTCCAGCAGTTCATAGCACAAAAAGTCAAAAACACAATATATTTGGTCTCAAGATTGAAGAAATATATACTCAAATATTCTTGGAGAATAAGATCGAAGAATATATTGCATCCAAGGTCCTTGAAGATATTTTTAATTGAAGATATATGCAAGAGTTTCCATGAAAAAAGATCTTTACATCACTTAAGGGAATTATATGCAAGAGTCTTAGGAGATAGGTTGTAAAATTAGAAGATATTATTGTGAAAATATTCTTTACAATTTAATGCATAGTTGCTAAATTTGGGTTTGTTCTCCTATAAAAGAAACCCTCCCCCCATTGTAATTGGGCATCTCATATTGGATCAAGTTTAGAAGAAATAAAGTCTTAGTTTTATTTAATTTTCTTCTCTCTTTTATTTTCTTTTGTAAATAATTAGTGGTTAATGCGATGAAGTTCGATATGACCGGTTAATCTTCTAGCTATGGCTAGGATGAGGCATCTTCTTGGATGAGCAATAGTTGATATTAATTAGGTTCTAATTAGTTTTCTCTTAGTTTTACGATTGATAAGTTAGTGCATCATATCGAATGCTTGACCATAGCCTCGGTTTGGTGTATGATAACTTTGGGTACAAATAAGTGCTACTAACCATAAACTTGATTTGGAGATCTAGAATGAGAAAATACTAGAGAACTTACTCAAGCCTAGCCATGGTTAAGTTGATAATTCATTAAGATGCTTTTCATAATCACTTAAAAGCATAACCACTAAATGCTTGACCGTAGATTTAGGGGTTTATTTTACAACATCTTATGTATCTTAACACGAACATATGATGGGTGGAGATATTAGGATCTGGTTGTATATCGATTAGTGCTTTGAAAGGTAGAGGCCAAGTCCGAACCTTAGTTCTCTTTCTCATTAAGTTTTATATTTAGTTTTTATTTACTTCTTCTTAGATTTATCTCTTATAAAACCGTAATTCGGCCTAGAAAGTATTTATTTTCCAAAACCTCCATGTGGATTCGATCCTACTCATCCATGGTACGATTCGACAACCATACTTTGAGCGGGTATTTTTCTAGAGGCCATAAAAATCTCTTATCAAATGGCACCGTTGCTGGGGAGGCATCGTTGAAAATTATTCTCTCTAATACCGAATTTTCTTTGTTAATTCTTTCTAATACCGTACCAATGATTTATAAATTCTTTGTTTCTAATATTCGATGAAAAGTATAGTGGGCCGGTAATAACATATAGTGATTATATTATTATCTTTTCTCTTTCTGTTTCTCTTGTTTTATTTTGAAAAAAATGATTGTTTCGAGTTTTTGGCGCTACAGTGGCTGTAAAGTCTGTCCTTGAATGTTTAACCATTTTTTATCATCTATACTTCGTAGTTGGGAAATACGTTTGCTACAAAAGTTTTGGATAATTCAAAACCCCTTCAGAATTGCTATAGATCATATTTTTCCGTTTAGTCATTTGTGAGTTATTGCCTTTTGAAAAATAGTAAAAAACAGTCTCAGTAAAGGATGCCGCTGTTCATTCATCACTTGTTTTAAGCATAAAGGAAGCAAAATTCTAGGAAACTTCTTTCTTAAATATATTTCCTTTCTGAAATATCTTTCCAAATTGATATTATTTATTGTTCTCTCTCAACCGAGCTGAATGATATGCACATTTGAAAATCAGGATATCATTTACTGCAACATACTTGGAAATTGTATTAATATTGCTGTCGCAATTTCACTAATCTTTTTTCTCTCGTTTTGTAGGATAGTCACAAAGTAGGTACTAAGAGATCGTGAAGAATTTACAAAGTATATTGGCAATCTTCTATCCGTCCTTCTATTGCCCCTTAAGTGAAGGGGCACTTCCTTCTTTCGCTGCCTAAGTGAAAGGGCGGCCACAACTTCACCGGGAAACACTTCCCGTAGGTTGGTACCTCTCTAAACTTGACATCTATAAGGGGATCATATCCGCTCCGCCCCGGTACTGGGAACATAAAGTCGTGTGGACTGTGCAAATACACGCTACTCTAATAAAAAAATTGTTGTGGTTGGATTGACCTATTGCTGCGTTTAATATAATTTTTCATTCCAAGATTAGTAAAGATAAAAACTGTTAGAGACTTACGGGATTTCATCACCCAAAAAGCTCTCCAACAAGTGGGACCACCCATTAGGAATACGATGAAATTCGTATCACATGAAAATTAATCATCCCAGACCTAAAAATAATTGTTAATAAAATGGAGTAGCAAGATTCCCGCGGGATTTAATTGCCAAACGGATAGGTGTACCAAGCTGGGGTTCAATCACGGGTTCATAGGACACGGCCCCAGCCTAGCGCCGCGAAATACTGGTTGTAGGTTTGTGATGTCACCGTTCTGTGTGCTGATGTACGATAAAGCGACTCGCTTGGGCATGAGGACTGAACATCAACTTTAAGCTAGTACTAGCATAGTGATACAGGGGAGTATAGGAACCAAAACCTTTTGCCATCCTAACAATTGTGAAGATAGAAGAATATAAGGGAAAACTATTTATTACTTCTAAAAATTGTTGATGTGCCAGAGTTTAGGCTGATTGGTTATTTATTGTATTGGGTGTTACTTTTATTTCAAAATGTCATACATGCAAGAACATTGGAATCCATACAGCTCACAATTCGGTATCCCGCAGCAACCTCAAAATCATTTTCAATCATGTGATCACCAAAATTCTCAATACATGGAACCTTTCCAATCTTATCCATATATACAGGCCCATCAGTCCGTTCAGTCATCCAATTAGTTCCCACCCACTCCACCCAAATAATCTTTGGACGATACCCTTACTCTCTTCATGCAGCAATCAGTACAATTTTAGCAACAAATGATGCAATTCCAAGAACAGACTTTGGTGAATCAAACTTTTACGACCCAATCTATCTCTAGATTAGAGACTCAGATAACTCAGTTGTCAGCTATGTTGAGTGAAATAGAGCATGAAAAACTTGTATGCAATGAAGAAGAACAATTCGAAGTTAAAACCCCTAGTGAGTTAGAAATGGATGAATTCAAGCGTAATCAAGGAATGTTTTCTTCGTGGTGTGAATGGTTACTATATTGCGAGACTGATTTAGAAGATGAACATTTTAAGGTCGACGATCCTATGTCAAAAAGAGATCTTGAAGAAGTAGCTATCATGCCTAATACAATTCTTTCTCAATCACCTCCAAATTCAGCCCTCAACATTCAACCATCGATGTCGCCATCCATCATTTCATTTGTCAACCTAATAAATTATTTCGAGGAAACTATGACCGAGACTGAATATTTTTCTCTCTTCTCTAATGATTTTTCTAACGATGATGATGACGAGATAAAATCTGAATATATGGAATCACCGTCTCATTATAGGATAACATGCGAGGAATTTGTAGATGATGATATTTGTACCAAAGTCAAAGAATTAGAAATTGGCGAACCTGTTGCAGATGTTATCAACTTGTCATTTCCTTCTCAGTCTTATTATGAGTCACCTCAGCCTTGCCTTGGGCCGCGTCCACCTGATACAAATTGTGATGTTGAAAACCAGTGGGTGGGCGACCTTTCTTTACAAGATATATCACTATTATTGGGGGCTGATTCTATTTTGGTTACTCCTTCACCAACCACACCTATATCTATGCCTACATCTTCATTTCACAAGCCACTTAGGGGTACCATAATTGTTAATGAATTTGAGGATTTGTTACGCAATAACTCTAGTTGTACCTACTCTATTGATCAATGTCTGAATTATTTCAAGTACTGGGGCGACCGCATAATTCTTAAAATAGTACATGCATTATCACCTGCAACTGAGTCATACAAACTTGAGCCTGACCCACAACCACCCGATCGACATCACTTTAATGGTTCAAGTTACTTTTCGGGAAATGATGAATATTAAGATAAATTTTTGGTGTATGGAATTATACCTTGTCAAATATCTCAAAGTGAGATTCCCCATAAATTAATTAAGGAAAATATTTATCCTGGGGGATTAAACTCTGAGTTATTTTTATAAATCATGATTGCATCAGCATAATTAGGTGCAGATAAGGAGAACCACTATATTTTTATTATCTGGTTATTCAAGGATAATAACAATTTTGGTGTTCCTTGGTTATTTAAGGAGAACTTGCAACCTAGATAGTTTATCAATTATTGTACTTTATACCCCTTTAGACCTATATCATGATATTTAAGTTTGGGGGTACATTCGTCTGGCTGAAGACGGTAAATTTAGTACTTCGTGGGAGGCAACCCTTGACAAATTCAGGTGAGAAATTTCAATTTTCCTCTTCCATTTATTTTCTTGTTCTTAAACATTGAGGGCAATACTTGATTTAAGTTTGGGGGTAGAAAACTATTTTTTTAAATGTTTTTTGAAGAAAAGTGAAATAATGGCACTTTGACAATTTATGATATATTTTTTACGAATTTCCAAACACTTAAACTGATTTTACCTTGACATAAATATTATGGAAAAAACAAAATTTTGAAATTATACCAAGTATACACTACAATATTTTAGAATATCTTATCATAGATGTACTATCTATTTATTAACGACTAATTCAAGTTTACTTGGCATATTTTGAAAATTTGCACTTCATTTAGTTTTACAATTAATACCTTCAATAGATTTTTGTTTAGTATAAGGGAAATTTAACATTTATGTTAGGAATAGTTTGCTACAAGGGTGACAACTACCTAAGAATAAGTTCATTCCTAAGAAGAAAAAAAAAACCAAATGTGTTCTAAAAACTTTCACGCTGTAAGGCTACTCGCATGATTAAGAACTGAAAAATAAAAAATTATCACCAATTTTGAGTTTGACAATGAACTATGTGAAAAGGGCACAAAAAAATATTAATTGTGAGAATCCTGAGTCAAGGTCATGATAGGGCACCACACTCTGGCAACCTTAGCCAACTGGTGGGGATTGTCGACCAAAAACTCCTTGTTACTGAGGCTTCACTAAGAAACAAAGTACTCAAAAGAAAAGAAATAAAAGTAAAATTCTAGGAAGACGAATTGACTAAGCCACTTGTCGAACTGGCCGTTAAATTTATTCCAATGAGAACTAGACTACCAAAAACTTAGTAAATTATTCTAGACAACATATTAGGCGATAAAGTTATTTCCATTGTACACTCAAATATAGCTAAAGTAAAATACTTGAATCTTTTTCTAATCTTGAGGTAGTACCACTAGTTTCAGATAAGCTTAAAATATTTTTTGATATACTTGGGAAAATAGCAAGTTTAAGGATTTTTTCATTGGTATATTTTTTTCATAACTAAGTAAGGTTAAGTTCATGGGAAATGAGTCATGTGTATTTTAGAATTGTTTAAAATGTCATTATTGACTTTTATGGGTATAGTCACTGCAAACCCTCACGAGACAATACTCGTCCACCAGGCTAAACCTAGAGGTTTAACGGTTTGTTGCATATGCTAAATGGAATCGCACTCCCTGCGAAAGTGGTTATTATTTTATTTTACTCGGGATGAGCAAAAGACAAGTCTGGGGGTATTTGATGAGCACGTATTTATCACATTTTTAATATACCAGAACATGTATTTTAGTCGTCCATTATATTTAATTTAAGGTACTTATAGGCATTTGTTTGATTGTAGCTATTGGAGATGAATATTTGAAACCAAGCTCTTAAAGTCAAGTAAAAGTGTCTCCAGCAGTTCATAGCACAAAAAGTTAAAGAAATAATATATTTGGTCTCAAGATTGAAAAAATATTTACACAAATATTCTTGGAGAATAAGATCAAAGAATATATTACATCCATGATCCTTGAAGATATTTTATATTGAAGATATATGCAAGAGTTTCCAAGAAGAAAGATCTTTACATCACTTAAGGAAATTATATGCAAGAATCTTTGAAGATTGCTTGCAAAATTAGAAGATATTATTGTGAAAATATTCTTTACAATTTAATGTATAGTTGCTAAATTTGGGTTCCTTCTCCTATAAAAGAAACCCTCCCCCCATTGTAATTGGGCATCTCATATTGGATCAGTTTAGAAGAAATAAAGTCTTAGTTTTATTTAATTTTCTTCTCTCTCTTTTATTTTCTTTTATAAATAATTAGTTGTTAATGCGATAAAGTTCAAGATGAGCTGCTAATCTCCTAGCTAAGGCAAAGATGAGGCCTTTTCTTTGATGAACAATAGTTGATATTAATTAGGCTCTAATTTGTTTTCTCTTAGTTTTACGATTAATAATTTAGTGCATCATATCGAAGGCTTGACCATAGCTTCAGTTTGGTGTACGATAACTTTGGATGTAAACAACTGCTACTAACCATAGATTTGATTTGGTGATCTAGAACAAGGAAACTCTAGAGAACTTACTCAAGCCTAGCTATGATTGAGTTGATAATTCTTGAAGATGCTCTTTACCATCACTTAAAAGCATAACCACTAAATGCTTGACATTTAGTAATTTATTTTACAACATCGTATGTGTCTTAACACGAACATATGATGGACGGAAATATTAGGATCTAGTTGTATATCGATTAGTGCTTTGAAATGTAGAGGCCAAGTCCGAACCTTAGCTCTCTTTCTCATTAATTTTTATATTTAGTTTTTATTTACTTCTTTGATTTATCTCTTATAAAGCCATAATTCGGCCTAAAAAGTATTTGTTTTCCCAAACCTCCCTGTGGATTCGATCCCACTCATCCGTGCTACAATTCGGCAACCGTACTTTGAACGGGTTTTTTACTAGAGGCCATAAAAACCTCTTATAAAACTCCTTGCCCCGTTATGAGATAATATGATCTCAAACCAGTTTGACCAATGATGAGGAATGGACCTTCCCAATTTTTTGCCAGCTTCCCGGCATGTGCCTCTTTTTTGTGTTGTGAGATTTCCCTAAGGACGAGATCGTCGATTTGGAATGTACAGCTTCAGACTCTTTTGTTGTACGAACTGGCTAGCATATGGTGATATCAACTTAGGATGGCAATAAAACGTTCCCTAGTTTTATCAATCCAATTCATTTTTCAGGCCAATTCAAACTCATTTTCTTCGTCGGTAAGCTCGTGATCTATGATGGGATGATGGTACTCTGCTGGAATGCCGGCTTCTGTACCATAGGCGAGGAGGAAGGGGGTACAGCCAGTTGATTGATGTGAAGTGGTATGGTATACCCATAAGACGCGAGGAAGTTCCCGTATCCAATTTCCCTTTTTCCGTGATTGAAGCCTTTTCTTGAGTCCATCCACTATGGTTTTATTGGTAATTTTGGCTTGACCATTGCCTTGAGGGTAGCAGAGATTAGATGGTGAGTGGATGGTGTTCTATTTGTTGAGGAAGGCTACGACTTTTTTTCTAATGAACTATGGCCTGTTATCGATCCGAACTAAGTGAGGTCATCCAAACCGCATGATGATGCATTCCCAGATAAAATATATGACCTCTTCTTCTCTAGTTCGACAGAGTGGAACTGCTTCCACCCATTTTATAAAATAATGTGTTACTACGAATAGGAATTGTCAATTACCTAGAGTGTTAGGAAATTCCCCGACAAGATCGAGCGCCTGCCGCTTTAATGGCCAGGAAACCTTACTTGTATGTAGTTCAAATGCAGATGCACGCGTATCATGTTTCCATGTTGTTGACAAGTGTCGCATTTGCATGAGTACTCTTCTGTTTACTTGTTCATTCCTGGCCAGAATACTCCTTGTGTAATTACTCTGTTAGCGAGTGGTCGTGTAATGACCCGTATATAATTATTCCTAATATTCACTCCTAATCCTATTCTTAATCTCATTGGCATATTAGATTCCTTTCCTTCACATTAAGTTCCGCATTCAGTTTCCGCATGTAGTCTTGCATCCATTCTACTCATCCTTTATGCATCCATTTATTCCTTTCGGTGGTTTAGTATTAGATTCATTTAGTAGTTTTGGGCGGTTCGGAGGTGTTTTGGAGTTAGAGGTGGTTTTGTGGCTTTGGGAGCCTATAAAAAGTTTGGTAGTGGTATTTATGTATTGTGTGTGTGATTTGGGGTGGTTCCAATGAACCGCTGGAGTGGCCGGTAGATTTCCGGTGTCACCCGAGGAAAAGATTCTTTTTTGGGGGCTTAGGCATTTTTGTTGCCGAGGGGCGGTAGAGGTGGCGTGTTCACCTTGGGGAACCTTGGTTGGGTTCGTAGAAGTGTTTGTGTGGTGGTGGAGGTGGTCCGTGGAGTTCCGGGGTGCTCGGGGTGGTCCGTGGTGTCTCCCGGCAATTCCTTAGCTTTTCTGGTAAGTCCAGTTTTTGAACAGACCAGTTCTGTTCGAATAGGACTTTGTCTGTCCGAACAGGATCTCCCTATTCGAACAGAGGCGCGATTTCAGCTGCGTCTGTGTTTATATACTTCATTTCTTCATTCCTCTCTTCACTCCTTCACTCTCTTCTCTCCCTAAACTTTTCCTCTCTCCTCCTCACTCCTAATCCAACCTTCCTCTTCGCTTACGGATTCTTCCTCAGCTTCGCCATGATCTCTTCTTCTATCCTCGGTAAGTAATTCCCTTATTCCTTTCTGTCAATTCCTTTTGATTTGGCTTAGGGTTTGATTTCTAGGGTTTGCATTTTATTCACATTTCCTTAAATTGTTGGTTGTTTGTTGTTCCTGGTGTGTGTTAGATTACCAGACATTCCATTTGTTTTTCTGCGGATCGTAGTTGGGCTTCCGGGTTGGTTTTCCGCAGGACTCGGGATTTCCTTCAGGCGAGTTTTCCCTTTATTTCTAAATTCCTCTACTAGCTAATAGATGTTGATTAGAGTAGTACTGTGAGCATAGAAGTGTTGTGACCAGTTAGGGTTTATTTTCATATTACTTATCCGTATAATTATTAACTCTTTAGTTACTATAGTTACATTAGCTTTGGGTTTTGCTAGAAGTTGTTAGTGTAGTTACTAGTAGTTGCATTCTTGTTGCTGGGTTTAGTCTTCTAGAGACTAAGGTTGTTTAGTTGTGATGACGGTTAGGTCGCTGCTTCATCAGTTTAGATGGTGCAACCGAGTCATTGGGCATTTTGTTTAGGATTGTTGCCACGCTCTTCTGTAGGTGGTTATCCTATGTTTGTTTGCCGGGTTCACGACTGTTATATTGTGATCCTTGGGATCTGTTGCATCTTTTCAAATCATGCAAACTCTTTTAACTTATCTAGATCGGATACATAACAAAGCTCTACATCGCTTGACCTCCGATCGGATCGCAGGAGTCCTACATCGGGTTGAAATATGGGTCCAAGATGGATACTATCATACCTTATAAACCCATCCGGGAGTGTGGGAAGGTATGAGAAAGTATTTACAATCCGGTACAGGGCTTATCCTTGAGGTTGAAATTCCTTAGAATGAAATACAGTTGGGACATTGGCTCCGTGGGTTATCATTGCATCTTTCCCTCATTGTCACATTCCCTCCTTTTCTTATATTCCTTATTCTTACTCTGGTTACTCTTATATTTCCTTTCTGTTCTTACTACTCAGTTACTTGGATCATGAATCTATTAGTTACTATTATTCTACTTTAACTTACTCTATCTATTTCACTTCACTCTCTTTATCTGTATCTATTTACCAGTATGTTATTTAGACTTGTAGGGTATTCAGTGAGTTGTGGTTTTGCTCACTCTCACATTGTTTCCCCCCTTTCAGAGGTTGAATAGTTTGAGTTGCTGAGAGCCTCAGTAGTGTTTAGAGCAGTTGACGCTGCCGACCGGTTTTAGTTTAGACTTTTGTTGTTATCTCAGCGTATGTTGTTGTACCTTATTTTGGACATTGTATATATTTCTGTCAGATATGTATATATGTTTTTTGCTTCCGCTATGTTGTTATTTCATTTCTTTACTTTGATGATTATTGTTATATGTGAATAGCCGAGCCAGAATTTGTCTACGGCTTGGCTATTTGTGGGGTATAATTTTTGGATTCCCCGACCTGCACTACTTAGAATCTAGTAATTGGTCAAGCTATCGATTACCGGATTTTGGGGCGTGACAGATCGACCTGCAGTATGGGATCCACAAGTTCCTTCATATAAATCTATGAGCATTTTATTTGCTTTCTTCTTGGAAATGCACTTTAGATAAGGCCCTGTGACTGAGCGGCGATATAGGCGACCGTTCTGAACTGTATAACGTTTTGAGTTTTCGATCAACTGTCGGTATTCTTTTAGATCAGTTGGAAGGGGCCCTTTACATTTGTTATTGGTGCTAAGATAGGCGATGAAGGGCTTTCACCAATCGTCATCCTTTTCTTCATTGCCCCTAGTGTTGATCGTGCATAAAGAATGAAGATCAATGCTAGGGTGGACATTACTTCAATCTGAAGATATCGTGCTTTGTACCCAAGACCACAGCAAGATAAGCTAAGGAATCGGCATGCCAATTTTTACCTCGAGAGAGATAGTCGAGAGTTTCTTTTGTAAATCTCCTCATCTTATCAGTAACGAAGGTTGCGTATTCGATCAACTTGTCATTCTTCTTATACTATTTAGAGTAATGGTGGACATTGAGTAAAGAATTTGTGTAGACTGAGAGCTCTGGGACGCCAAGCTCGAGTACGAGGTCATGTTTATGAATGAGAGCTTCGTATTCTGTGACATTGGTGGAGGCTTCAAAATTTAAATGGATTGATTTCTCAAATTTTTTGTTAAAAGGGGTAATCAATACGATTCCAATTACTGACCTTGCAGGTCCTGCTGAACCATCTGCAAGAAGTCTCCACCCTTTTCCTTATAATCCATTCAGCTCGCTTATCAAATGCTTTAGTGGGTGGATCTTTTGTAACTTTGTCTGTAAGGTCAGGATCGTGCTCCTCCTAATCGAGATCTTCTGCTGGAAAATCCGTGAGAAAATTGGCAATGACCTGACTTTTTTCTGAATGTTATTGTTTGAATTTGATATCATGTTCTCCCAAACTTACTGACCATTGTTACACTCTTCTAAAAATTATTTTTGGGATAATATTTCCCAAAGTGGTTAGTTTATCATGACTTTGACTGAATGAGCTTGGAAGTAGTGCTTAAGTTTATGTATAGTGTAAACAAGAGTTATAAGGAGTATCTCGATTTTTGAATACCTCGTTTCCATTAGAGTGAGGGTTTTACTGTTAAAATTGACTGGCTTTTTGATCTTCCTTTCAAATCGAATGAGAACAGAGCTGATTGAAGTGTCTATAACTGCTATGTAGATGACCAGTTCCTCATTATCTATTGGGGTGCTCATGATTGGAGACTTCCCCAAACCGGTTTTGAGTTCTTGAAAAGCTGCCTCATATTCTGATTTCCATTTGATCTCTTTATTGGGCTAAACTTTTCCTCATTTGGTACAACCTCTGAGTAGTAGGAAAAACCAACGACAGCGATCTGAAAATTTAAAAATGAATTGGTTGATAGCGGCGATCTTATCGATGATTTTTTGTACATCCTTCGCTATTTTGGGAGATAGCATGCTGAGGAGAGCTCGAATTTGATCTGGATCAGCCTCAATCCCCTTCTTGCTGATGAGATGGCTAAAAAATTGGCTTGAATGCACTCCGAATTTATACTTATCAGGATTGAGTCGCATCATGTAAGATTGTAGAATGTTGAATATTATGGTAAGATCTGTGATGTGGTTGTTTGACTGTATGCTCTTGCACAAGAGATCATCGATGTAGACTTCAACAATTTTCCTAAAATATGTTTTGAACATAGTCGTCATTAGCCGTTGATAAGTCGCGCCTACGTTCTTTAATCTGAAGAGCATGACTTTGTAGCAGTAAAGTCCTCTTTCAGTGATGAAAGAGGTCTTTTCTTGATCTTTTTCCATGAGAGGAATCTGATTGTATCTAGAAGCAGCGTCCATCATAGATAGGAGTTCGTTACCTGTCATAGAATCAAGAATTTGATGGATGATGGGAAGAGAAAAATTATCATTTGGAGTACGTTTGTTTAGATCGGTGAAATCTACACTAACTCGGACCTTTCCATTCTTCTTTGGAATAACGACGATGTTGGATATTCAATCTGGATACTTGGCTTCTCGAATGAACCCCACTTTGATTAATTTCTCGATCTTAATTTTGACTTCATCTCGAAGACGAGTTGAGAGTCGTCGTTGTTTCTGTTTGACCGCTGTGGCGTTGATGTTGAAGGCCAATTTGTGACATGCCTTGGTTGGATCGACCCCAGACATCTCCTCAAAAGTCTACACAATGATGTCTCGATTCACTCATAAGATTTGAATGAGAGCATCCTTATCGTACTGGACCAGCATGGTACCGATGAAAGTACCCCTGCTAGGTCCATTAATGTTAATATATTCTATAGATTTTTCTGCTGAAGGTTAATCATCGATGCGACCAGCTTTCTATAATTGCTATACAACGTATCTATCTGATGTATCTAGAATGGCAGAGACAATGTTCTCGTAAGCTCTGGAAAGCTTTTAACTGCCTTTGATTTCATAGATGCAATCATTAAGTTTGAAACAAAGTGCTTGATTATAAGTAGAAGCGGTCGCTTCCATGTTGTGAATCCAGCAGCGGCCCATAATCCTGAGATAACGAGATTTAGCATTAATGACGTAGAATACGACGTTAAATGTGGCTGGTCCAGTGGTGATAGGTAAGATGATATTTGCTACTCACTCTTCTTTGAAACCATTAAACCCACTGATATTGGTGTCGCTCGGAATGACTTGATCGGCCAATCCCATTTGATCGATTGTACTTTGAAAGAGAATCTCAATACCACTCCCAGTATTGACCATCATTGTATGCCTGACAAACTTCTTCATCTTGGGCATTATGACTAATATATCATGATGTGGAAATTTGACGTGACTAATGTCGTAATCTTCGAATAAAATCCTAAGCTGACAATTGCTCAACTCAGGTAGAAGCTTGGCTTCTTTATCTTGAGGTGCGAGATCACATCATTCTAATAATCTCCTGCGTTTAAATTTGCACGAATTATTGATCTGATGAATCTCGATCATGTCATTGTGGTACATATGGTATAGGTGTTTCTCCTCAGCTTGATCTTTGATCTGGATGACGCTGAGCTGCCTTTCATAGCTGCAATCCTTGTAGGATTTCAGGTCGACAATGTATTCGTACATCCGCCCATCTTTGAAAGTAAATTCCAGCAACCTTTGTAAAGTATAGCAGTTGTCAGTAGTATGATGATTTACCTTGTGATGCATGCAGTACCGGCGGCCTTCGATTGGTTTTAATGGTTAAGATAGACGGTATAGCTTTTCCTTTGATAGAATTGGAAAAATTGTGGAGATTCAGACATTCATCTTGGGGAAGACCATTTTGGGTAATGTGCTGCCTTTCTGAGGTTTGCCAGTGCTGGCCTTGTAATGCTTCTGATTACCCTAATCCTCTTTCGGCTTATTATTTTATTATGTAGGTAGACCTTTAGTGGTTAGACCAAATTTAGTATATTTATGCCTTTCGGACACCATCCTTTCCAGGTTGACATACCTATTGACCTTGGTGATCATATCCTCCAAGGTCGTGGGTTTGTTAAGGAAGAGGTGATTTTTGGCCTTGCAGTCGAGCAGGAGCGCGTTGGTGAAAGTAGTAACAACTATTTTATGATCAAGATTATCTACTTTTCACCTGAGCTCCAAAATCTTCTTTGTAAATGCCTCAAGCTTCTCCCCTTGAGATTGTTTAAGACTAATAAGAAAAAATAAATTATCTTCCTTGTCTTTGTTGTGAGCATACTGATAAACCGTATCAAATCGGGTGTTGTAATATAATAGAGGGTTATCATTCTTCAGGGATGCAAAGATAAAATCATAATTCTTTTATCAAATTAAGTAAAAAGAAATTGTGATTGATAAATAACTTACATTGATTTCCCAAGATTCTCCAATAAAATAATATAAGTCTCTCTGGGAGAATACAAAATTAGCTACGATGGTTCCCTAGAAAGTAAAAGATGACTCTACCCTCTTCTCCCCTATCTATTTATCTCATAACAAAAGTCCTATTCTTACTCAACAACTTCTCATTTTCTGGAGATCTTTTAGCTAGGCTTGACTACCAAGTCTTCAAGCAGCTTCAGCAGCTCTTGTAACCTTCTCTTCTAGGTCATCTCCAGCAGCATCCTTTAACTTGTAATAGTTAGGCTTTCAGGCCGGGCTTGGTTGCAATTGTCTTATTACCTGTAATAGTCAAACATACTTCAATTAGGCCCATTAAAACATAAAATAAGGTCTTAGATAATGTAAATTAAAGGACAAATATAGGCATTTTTTATGCCTATCAAATACCCCCAAACTAACATATTACTAGTCCCTTAGCAAAAGAAAAGAAAACTGAACTCTTTCGTGGTTTCTTACGATTACATTTAGCGTATGCAACAAACCTTTCAACCTATAGGTTACCCATATAGGACAAGTTGTTTCTCGTGAGGGTTTTCAGTGAATATACTCATAAAATTTTATCATAGACGTTCTGGTATTATAAACAACTAATAATTATTGTTCTTGGTATCTCTAAAAATATATTGAATTTATCTCAAAGATATAACACTTAAACAAGGGTTAACCATTAGATACGCTTAGAATTTATCAAGTCAATTTTATTACTATCAGATTAGATAAGTTTCAGAATTTTATCCTTTTGTGTAGTAAATTTAGTTTCTGGAATCAAGGAGTTTGATAATCCTTTCAAATAACCTTAGCCTTATCTTGAGTATGGTTAAAAAAATCTAGAAGTTTGTTCGACAAGTACCTTAGTTTGTTTGCTCTCTTTTATTGATCTTTCAGGGAAAATATTTATCCACACAAGTTTTTCATGGTAAGACTTTTGCATTTTAGTTATCATTTGCTCTTTTTTACATGCAACTTCTCCTCCTTCACATAGTTCTCAACTATACTCGTAGAGACTCTTTTTTTTTTTTTTTACTTTTTTGGTCTATTGCTTTCACATTGATTCATGGCTTGCCTCGAGATTAATAAAAATTCTTCCTCTATCAGTTCTAAATCTTGCGAGAGGCCTTAAATTATAAATGTCTTTCTATCTTTTTCTTTCTTTTTCTTTTTTTTGTACGAGTATGTCAGCTCAGTGAAGGAGCCAATAACTTGTAAAAATACATACAAACTCTTAGTATAAATTTATGAGAAACGAATATTCTTAGGTAATTGTCTCCCTCGTTACGGATTTTTCCTAACCCAAACTATTAATTAATCAAAAGGTGATAGTTAGTTTTGACAAAACCTTGATAACATAACTACGTGAAGTGTAATTATAAGGGTGATTTTCTTCTGAAACACATCTAATAGGATGGTAGTACCAAAAACTTAAAAAATTCTTAACGCACTAACAATTTACGGTTTAAAATAAGTCATAACCTTATAATTTATCCCAAGTGCAACTCTAAGATTCTAAGAATGTCCAAAGATCAGAGTATACAAAAGATGTGTCTACAATACCAGAATGCCCTAGAATAATAACTTTTCTTGGAAAAAGTTATGAAAATCTTATTTACCCCCACCCTCAAACTGAATCAGCATGTGTCCCTACATTTGCCAAAAATTAAAAGAAAATGAGAAAATCTAAAAATATTACTTGAACATGATAAGGGTTGCCTCTTGCAAGCGTTAAGTTTAACGTCTTCAGCTAGACGATGGTAGGTACCCCCATATAAGATAAGACTATGGGTAGAAATAAATATATCTATGTTTCATATGATGGTTCTCGAAGATTCATATCCTCGCTCGAACCCGTAAAATACTCGTGAAATGGTTTAAGTCTCTGCCCATTTACCTTATTAATGTTACCAGTACGAGGATCAAGAATTTCAATAGCTCCATGTGGGAAAACAGTTTTGACAATGAACGGCCCGGCTCAAAGAGATTGAAGATTTCCGGGAAACAGATGAAGACGCGAAGAATATAGTAGAACTTTTTTATCAACTTCAAAGGTCTTTCGCAAGATATTTTTATCATGGAAAGCCTTGGTTCCTTCTTTGTATATATTTGGGATTCATATGCATTTTTTCGGAGCTCATCTAACTCATTGAATTGTAGCGTTCGGTGGGACCTAGCCGTTGAAGTGTCAAAGTTAACCGTCTTTATTGCCCAAAAAGATCTATGCTCAAGTTCAACAGGAAGATGACATGCTTTGTCGTAAATGAGTTGGTAAGGTGACATTCCAATCGAGGTTTTATATGCAGTACGGTAAGCCCAAAGTACATCAATTAATCGTACAGACCAATCTTTGCGATTTAGGTTAACCGTCTTTTGAAGAATATTTTTGATCTCCCGATTTGAAAATTTGACTTACCCACTCGTTTGTGGGTGATAAGGTGTTGCCACCTTATGGGTTACACCATCCTTTTTGACAAGGGCAGCAAAAATTTTGTTGTTAAAATATGACCCTCCATCGCTAATGATAGCCCTAGGTGTTCCAAATCGAGAAAAAATATTTTTTAAAATATTTTTAATAACAACTACACTTTTATTCATTTTTGAAGTGGTGGCTTCAACCCATTTTGATACATAGTCTACTCTAAAAAGGATGTACTCATATCCAAAAGACATGGGAAAATGTCCCATAAAATCAATACCGCAAACATCTAAAGGTTCAATAACTAAAATAAGGTATAAGGGTATCATATTTCATCGAGAAAGGGCATCCATTTTCTGGCATCTCTCGCACGCTTTGCAAAATGCATGCGCATCGTGAAATAAGGTAGGCCAATAGAAACCACACTGTAAAAATTTAGCCTCGATCTTCTTAGAGCTAAAGTGGCCTCCACAAGCTTGGGTGTGGCAAAATGATAAAATATTGGTAAACTTAGACTGGGGAACACATCTCCTAAGGATTTGGTTAGTACAATACTTAAACAAATCTGGATCATCCCAAAAGAAGTACTTCACTTTACTAAAGAAGCGATCTTTGTCAGGTTTAGTCCAATGATCAGGAATGGTATCCGTGGCTAAGTTATTAGTAATGTCTGCAAACCACGGCATCTCAGGAACTAAATTCATAGCCATAAGCTGCTCATCAGGGAAGGATTCCCTAATCAGTAAGGACTCATCAACAAACTCAATAACTATACGGGAAAGATGGTCGACTACTACATTGTCTGACCCCTTTTTGTCTCGAATCTCAAGGTCAAACTCCTGTAAAAGTAATACCCACCGGATTAGTCGTGCCTCAGCATCTTTCTTTGACAAAAGATGTCGAAGCGCGGCATGATCCGTGTAAACAATCACTTTAGATCCTATAAGATAAGATCTAAATTTTTCTATCGCAAAAATAATGGCCAGGAGTTCTTTCTCGGTGGTCGTGTAATTCAATTGGGCGTCATTTAACGTTTTAGTAGCGTAGTAGATGACATGGGGTCGTTTGTCAATCCGATGTCCCAAAACAGCGCCTAGAAAATAATTAGAGGCATCACACATTAACTCAAATGGTTCACTCCAAACAGGTGGTCTAATAATGGGTGATGTAGTGAGCTGGGTCTTAAGCTTATCAAAAGCTACAAGACAAGGTGCATCAAACTGATATGCCACATCTTTGGCCAAAAGGATGCTTAAAGGACGAGCAATCTTACTAAAATCTTGGATAAAACGATGGTAGAAACTTGCATGTCCTAGAAAGGAATGGGCGTCCTTGACATTTTATGGTGGTGGGAGGTTAGAAATGACATCAATTTTGGCCTGGTCAACTTCTATTCCTTTTTCAGATATGATATGCCCCAAAACTATCCCCCTTTTTACCATAAAGTGACATTTCTCCCATATTAAAATAAGATTCTTTTCTTGGCATCTGAGTAATACTAGAGAAAGATGATGAAGGCACTAGTCAAATGAGTTGCCTAATAATGAGAAGTCATCCATGAAAACTTCAAGGAATCGCTCTACCATATCAGAAAAAATGCTTAACATGCAACGCTGAAACGTCGCAGAAGCATTGCATAAGCCAAAAGGCATGCGACGGTAGGCAAATATGCCTAAAGGGCATGTAAAAGTCATTTTCTCATGGTCCTCGGGTGTGATGGGTATTTGGTTGTACCCAGAGTAGCTATCTAAAAAACAATAAAATTTATGCCCAGCGAGTCGCTCGAGCATCTGGTCAATGAAAGGTAAGGGGAAGTGATCTTTCCTAGTGACCGAGTTAAGCTTCCTGCAGTCTATGCAGACACTCCATCCAGTGGTCATTCTAGTGGGTACGAGGTCATTATTCTTGTTCTTTACAACAGTGATTCCTGACTTTTTTGGGACAACATGGATCGGGCTAACCCACGGACTATCAGAAATGGGATAAATGATCCCAGCATCAAGGAGTTTTAAAATTTCTTTCCGAACTACTTTGGCCATAGTCGGGTTCAATCTCCGTTGTCCTTCCCTAAACTTTTTAGCATTATCTTCCAAATTGATTTTATGTATACAAATCGAGGGACTAATTTCTTTAATGTCTTCTATACTCCAGCCAATAGCTTTTGTATTTCCCTTAAGAACACGAATCAACTTCTCTTCCTGAAGGGGTTCTAGGTCAACGTCAATAATGACGGGCATAGTTTTGTCAGGACCTTGAAATACATACTTAAGGTGAGCGGGAAGAGGTTTAAGTTCTATCTTTGGGGAGGTTACTTGAGCCTCCAGAATGGGTTTCTTAACATCTAAGATTTCATGCTCACCTTCAGGCTCTAAAATTTCTAAAGCCGAATCTAATAAGGTTTTTACCTCATGGATGTACGAATCGTCCTCACAATCTCCATCAAAGTGGGACAAAAATACCTCTAAGGGATCTGAGGTACTTGAACTCTCAAAAGTGATACTCACAAGACTCTGGATCATATTGCACTCGAGTGGTTCAGAATTAGAAGGGAAATGCGATGCATTAAAAATATTCAATTCTGTTGTCATTTTTCCGAAGATCAACTTCATAATTCCATTACGGCAATTGATTACAACATTAACTGTTACCAGAAAGGGGCGACCAAGAATAACAGGGATCTCGTCCTCAGGTTTTTCCACTTGCTCAACATCTAACACAACAAAGTCTACTGGATAAACAAACTGCTCAATTTGGATTAGTACATCTTCAACTACACCCCAAGGAATCCTAATAGATTGGTCAACTAGCTCCAGGGTCCTATTTGTGGGCTTAAGTACTCTGATATTCAATTGTTCATAGACAAAGTAAGGAATGAGGTTCACGGCGACACCTAAATTAAGTAAAGCTCTTCCTATCTTACGGGTCCCAATCGAACATGAAATAGTAAGGCATCCTGGATCCTTGTATTTGGGAAGGGATTTGTGCAAAAGGATAGAACTAACATGTGCATCTAAAAGAATAGACGTATCACTCTCATGAACATGAAAAGCCTTTTTCGAGACATGTATTCGCCGTTTTAAAGTGCAAAGATCTTTGAGGAATTTTGCGTAATTAGGAATATGCCTTATGGCCGTAAGAATAGGAATGTTAATCACACAATGCTTAAAAATCCCTAAAATATTCTCATAGGCATTGTCCTTCTTAACGAGAGTTAACCACTGAGGGAAAGGAGCCAGTAGCTGAACATTTGTTATCACTGTTTCTTCCTCACTCACAGGTTCTTCTATGAGTTTACTTTGAATTTCCTTCTCGGGTTCCTTAGGCATTTTTACTAGATTATCCACTTTCATACCACTACGAAGAGAAATGATGGCGTTGACTCCATCACGATTGGATGATATTCAGTATTCCCTTTAGGATTAGCTTGAGTTTGACTATGGAACGTTTCTTTGCATCGCGTGCTTATCTCTGTTGCCATTTGACCTATTTGTCTCTCAAGTTTGGCAATAGACGATTGGGTTACTTGCATAAACACCTTAAGAGTATCTTCTAAGGACATGGTTAGAGTAGACAGATTCCTATTGTGCAGAGGAACATATGGCACATTAAGGGGAGATGACGGATTTTGTTGCCACAAGGAACTAGACTAGTGTTGGTTTACTTGGTTGTACGGCTGATAAGGGGCACTACCAGAAAAACCTCCTTGGTAATTTCTATTTCCATGAGAATTGGAGTTGTTAGAATTATTATTCCATCCACCATTAAAAGGTTGGCTATTGGGATGTTGATCCATGGTATTGGCCTGGTCTTTCTTACTCTCTTTAAAACTAAGCATGTTAGGGCAATCTTGGACCAGATGGTCCGAACTTTTACAAACAACATAAAGTGGCATCGCCACATGGTTAACAAAAGAAGTGGTAGGGAGTTTCCCCCTTTTCCCGGTCTCTAAGTTCTCAATTTAATTAAGAATAGTTCAAAGAGTGGCAGACTCTGAATTAGAGTCCACTTGGTGCACATTTAAACTGTGACAAGTTATTTCCTCTCTCATAGTTTTCCATTGGTAGGTCTTATCAGCTACATTATTTAAAAATTTCCAAGCTTTGGTGTCAATTTTCTCATCAAATGTACCTGCACACATAGACTGAACACGAGCTCTAGTATCATAATCTAGACCTTCATAGGGAGTTTAAACTATATCAATCAATTGAATCCCGTGATGTGGGAATCCTTGCTCTAAATCCCTAAACCTTTGTAGGTAGTCATATAATGACTCTCCTCAGTTTTGCGTGAAGCTATAGATACTCTGTCCTATCTTAACAGTTTTATGGTTAGGGAAATATTTTTTCAAAAACTCTTTAACGAGTTGTTCAAACGTGTTTACAGAGCTCTCCTCAAGAGTGTACAACCAATCGCGTGCGTTTCCATAGGAGAAAAAGGGAACACACATAATTTGAGATAATCCTCTATAATACGTTCAAAGTTTAAAATAATCATATAATCCCCAAAGTCCCTAAGATGGTTATACGAGTTTTCAGTGGGACTACCATAAAATTTGGGAAGCATAGACAAGAATCACGGTTTTAACTCAAAGTTTCCTACATTTCTAAGAATTACAATATACGAAGGTTTACTCACAGCTGTAGAATGCATTCGATTGCGGAGAGTGATTCTCTCCGCAGTAGCAGGTTCAGGATTGTTCCTAGGAATAGTAGGTTCGGGACCATTAGTCCCATCAGTCTGACTCATTTTAATTCTAGCAATGTTCTTAGTCCGAACTTTGGTGTTACCTCAATCTAACATATAACTCAATCAATATATGCGAACACACTAAAAGACCTAAGAATGATGCAAGCACTCGAGAATGTTTTACTGGTCTTTTTATTTTTTTAGGCTAAGTTGTGAACCTGGTCTGGGTTCAATGCTCCTACTCCTGACAGTAGATCGGTTTGCACTTGAGTTGTTTTTACTCGCTTTGGCGATAGCTCGCATGCTATCTAGTCACCTAGATGCACCTATGCTGAAAGGCAGGGCGAACCGCTTAAAGTCATCTATCCACACTAGCTATGCCAGGGAACGTACATCCTTCAGCAAACGTAGCCACTTATCAGGTTTTCCTATTGAACGTGTTGCTCCAGGTCTGAGCAAAGCCTTTTGATTAACTATATTTTTTATGGATTTTTATCAAAAAATCTTTTAAAGAGGTCGGGACTGTCGATACCGAAAAGATTAAAAACTGGGTGATTAACTCCCAGGGTCTTAATGCGTGGGCACGTACGGGTGATGAAATCCCGTTGCAAAAATTAAACATTTTATCAATCAAACAATAGTTACACACGATGTACCACGACAGGGAGGGTACAATGAAAAGATGATTACCTACAGGGCGGCCTTTTTAGGGGCACATTTGGTTACCCTGGTGAAACCATTGGGAAAGCCCACTCATAATCGTTTACAAAGTACGCGTTGAAACGATTTTCGGCCTGAATAGGGGTTCCGAAGCTGTACCTGCAACAGATTACAATTTCCTCACCTTACAGAGCATTAATCATTAAAACTTTACATAAACATTTTCTCAGTCCTTACAAAAAAAATTAAAAATTAAACAACTAGAAATCTTCTTGGCTTTGTCGCTATTCTTTGATGTTGGTTTTGAGCTTTTCTTTAATCAACCATGTCCATCTCCTTCAATAACTTGAAAAACATTACTTATGTATGTCTGTGCTAGTGAACCAAGTATGTAGCACAAATGCTACCCAGCTGTCTAGATCGAGTAAAAGATATCGTCGTTCCCATAAGAAGAATGCCTAGGTAGAGCTTTTAAACAACAGTTGTTGAATCAAATTTGTTCTTAGCAAGAACAAACTTTATGATACTTGGTGGATACGAACAGAGTTATACATAATAAATTGTATGATGACAAAAATTACGAAAACGATCCCTGATCAAATACCAAAACAATGCAAAATTTAAACTTTAAATCACAGTTCACTAAAATTAATCTAAAAATAGAAACTCATAAACACAATAAACTCAAGCTTGGCACGTGTGGCATTCGAGACACCTATCCCAAGTAAGCCTAATTACTCATCTCTATCAATCGTTTAGCAACACAACATCACAAAGCATTACATAATCTCAACGCAACACAAACACTGTACAAAGGGTCTTTGAAGGCACCATTTCATTCATATATCAACAACTATTACAAAATACTATTACAAGCTTAAATTCCTTCTTGGGTGTATTGGATACAAGTCTTCTACATATATAGCAAAATGTGAAACACCTAAGTTCTTAAAGGAAACATCAAAAGTGGAGACGAAGCGTACTCTCCCTTTGTCCTAAGCTAACCTTTACAAAAATAAATGAAAATTTGTACAAAGCATTCTTACAACCTAAGGATACTATTCTCAAAGCCTGGGCATCACACTCTCTCCCACTTATCTTGGAGATGCCCTTGTTGACTTTTTCTTCTGCTTCTACATCTGCCTGTTCTCTTTCCTCTCTTGCTTGGCCTCAATCTTCTTAGTCGGACCAGAAGGGTATGAAAATCTTGGTGCTCCCAGCTGGCTTCTGTATCTGGCAGATCATTCCACTTCACAAGGTACTCTGTGAGCAAGAACACTCTCTGGAACTTTGCTTGAGATGACTGGCTTGAGCGAAACATGAGGCCTGACTGTACTTCTGCTTGGATCTTCCTTGTCTTGGTGGAAAGGATTTAGAGCACTGGCATGAAACACTAGATAGATGAAGAGAAGGTGGGAAGGTAATTGAAGCTTGTAGGAAGCCTTCCCAACTTTTCCAATGATCGGCATCAGACCAATATATTTGGATACTAGCTCTTGGTGTATTCTGCCACCACGCTGCTTGAGATGGGATCTCTCGATCAGAACAAGGTCCCCAACTTGAAAAGGATCTGGTCGTCTCTTCTGGTCGGCCCATTTCTTCATTCTGGCTGATGCTTTCTCCAGATAGGCCTGGGCAATATCGGTATTTCTATGCCATTCCTTTGCAAACTGGTAGGCTCTCGGAACACTTTCTTTGTAATCGGAGGCCACTGTGTACGGGGTGAGGGGCCGCTATCCTAATAGTATCTCAGAAGGACTCTTGTTGGTGGAGGAGCTCTTCTGCAGATTAAAGTAAAACTATGCTACATCCAAAAGTTCGACCCAGTCCTTCTTGTTCACCCTGACAAAGTGCCGGAGGTACTCTTCCAACATTGTATTGAAGCGTTCTGTCTGACAATCTGATTGCGGATGGTTACTGGTTAAGAGTGGATCCCAAAAATCTAAACACTTCCCTCCAAAACTTCCCTGTAAATCTCGGATCTCTATCGCTGACAATGTCCTTTGGAACGCCCCAATACTTTACAGCATGCTTCACAAAGAGACGCACTGCTTTCTCTGCCGTACAAACCATTAGAGTTGGAATGAATGTTGCATACTTAGATAATTGGTCAATGATCACGAGTATGGAACCATATCCTTTAGTCTTAGGTAACCCAGAGATAAAGTCCAGTGGGACCCTTTCCCAAGGTCATGTCGATACAGGAAGTGGTTCCAACAATCCAAGTGGAAAATCCCGATCAACTTTGTCTTGCTGGCAAATATGACAAGTCCGCGTATAATCCATCACTTAATTTTGATCATTTGGCCAATAGTAACCTCTGTGCAAGTTCTCTGCCATCCCGGATGGCCTGCGCACTCCTATATCAGCTCCCTTCGTAGTCCTGCGAACCAAGGAACATAAATCCGTTGTCCCTTCATGTATAAAAGACCATCTTCTAACCAGAGCCGTTTTGTCTTCCCCTGTTTCACCAAATTAATGATGGCCTGGGTCTGAGGATCCACCTCTAGCCCTTCGCGAATCCTATCTTGGAGAGTACTGGTAACATAAGAGTGATATTGTTCGGCAGCTGTAGAGATGGCCGCAAGTTTAGCCTTACGGCATAATGCATCCGGTACACTGTTCATCCTCCCTGGCTTGTGCTCGAGATCCAAATCAAACTCGGCTAAAACTCTTGCTAGCGAGCCTACTTTGAGGTCAACTTCTTCTGTGTAAGGAAATGGCTTGCCGCACTGTTATCGGTCTTCACCAGAACCTTCATTCTCAACAGATAGTGTCGCCATACTCGTAAATAGTGCATAATAGCTAGGATTTCCTTCTGCTAGGCTGAATACCTCCTCTCGATGTCATTCAGCTTCCTGCTCTCGTATGCCACCAGATGTCCCTCCTGTAATAATACCCCACCGATAGCAAAATCAGGTGCATCGGTATGTACCTCAAACGTCTTGGAAATATCTGGCAAGGCTAGGACTGGATTGGTAATCACCGCATGCTTCAGGTCGTCAAAGGCTTCTTGACATTTCTCGGACCAAGACCAAGATAGGTCCTTCTTTAAAAGATCTCTAAGGGGTGTCACGCATTTCGAATACCTTTCAATGAACTTGTGGTAGTAGTTTACGAGGCCAAGAAAGGAGCGTACCTCTGTAACCTCCGTAGGAGCTCTCCAGTCCTCAATAGCGCGGGCATTTCCATATCCATATGGATCTGTCCTCCGCCAATAACATATCCAAGAAACATAACTTGTTCCTGCGCGAATGAGCATTTCTCCAACTTGACATATAGCTGGTCCTGTCGCAATACTTGGAATACCAGGCGAAGATGCTCAAGATGCTCTTCCATAGTGCGGCTGCATATTACAATATCGTCCAGATACACCACTATAAACTTATCGATATATTTCCGGAAGAGCTCATTCATAAGAGTATAGAAAGTTACAGGAGCGTTGGTCAGGCCAAATGGCATGATAAGAAATTCATATGCCCCATACCGAGTGGAACAAGTCATCTTCAGTTCATCTCCGGCAACAATCCTGACCTGATAGTAACCTAATCTCAAATCAAGTTTAGTGAAGTACTTCGCAGATGTAAGTTGATCGAACAAGTCAGCAATGAGCGGTATCGAATACTTGTTCTTCAACGTTACCTTGTTCAAGGGTCGATAGTCGATACATAATCGTAGGCTTCCATCTTGCTTCTTCTGAAATAAGACCGGGGCACCATATGGCGCCTTTGAGGGGCGAATAAATCCCAATTCTAATAGTTCATCAAGCTATTTCCAAAGCTTTACTAGTTCAGGAAGACTCATTTTATATGGCCCTTTCGCAGGAGGTTTGGTTCCTGGAACTAACTTAATCTGATGATCGATAGGCCTTCGTGGAGGTAACACCTTTGGTAATTCTTTCGACATCACATCCTTAAATTCTTTAAGTACTCGGGAGACTTCCGTCGGCAGGGTATCATGATTCTGATCATCCGTCTTTAACCGTAAGGTTGCAAGGTAAGTCAACTCCCCTCGCCTCAGTCTCTTCTCCAACTGAAGAACTGATAATAGTCTGCCTCAACTTTCTGCGTAGGCATCTGTATGATTGAGGGATTGTCACCAAAAATCCCTAAGGAGTTGACAAACGGCATCATCACGGCCTTGTGGTAGCGGGGAAATTCTATTCCAAAGATATTCTTGAAATCACCCAATGTCACAGCTAGAAGGTTAACCTTTCCTCTCCACTGTCCAATCTTAACCGGAACCAACTTGGCAATACCCTGTATTGGCATCGCGGTGGAGTTGAAAACTTTCATCCAGCTAGAATCTTTCACCAAACGCAGTCCCAACCGGTTCGCTTCCTGAATAGCGATAAAGCTATGGGTAGGACCTGTATCAACCATCGCCAAAGTGTTATGGCCATTAATAGTAAGGTCCACGTACATGAGTCTCTTCTTAGGCTTAACCTCTGGCACTTGAGTGGTCATGGCATTGCACAAATAAAGAGAACCCATATGAGTTTTACCACTATAATTTTCTTGAGTGGCGTCATTGGCTTGATCCCCTTGGGATGCCATTAGAGCATTCAGGGCCATCTTTTAAGGACACTGATAGGCTTTGTGGTTCCCTCCACAAAGAAAACACTTCAAGTTCCAAGGACGTCCTTGAAACCTGGACGAGGAGGAAGCGCCACCATTGTTACGTGGCCTGTGGTACTCCCTCCCAGAATTGGAACTTGAGGCACCACCTGTACTTGCTCCCCCACTTCTGCCCTGTCCATGACCTTAGCCACCCCTACTTCTAGCTTGGTGACCGCCATTCTTGCCCTTATTGTAGTTATTAGAGGATCCCGTTCTTTGTTGCGACTGGGAACTAGACTAAGACTGAGCCGGTCGACGCTCACCCTACATAGGGGTGTAGTCATTAATGCGCTCGGCAGAGGCCAAATCTTGAACCCGTTACCTTTACAGTTCATTCTGGATCCAGGGTTTCAGACCTTCCAAGAAACAAAACAACTTATCCTTTTCAGACATGTCACGGATATCTAACATCAAGGCTGAGAACTGCTTCACATACTCACGGATGTTACCGGTCTGCTTAAGTTGTCTTAAACTCCTCCGAGAAATGAACTCAACATTCTTGGGCAAGAACTGATTCTTCAGCTCTTTCTTCATGTCATCCCACGTTCCAATGGTACAGTGACCGCTCTGGATCTCAGCATACTTGGTGCGTCACCATAGTTTAGCATCACTGGCGAGGTACATGGTTGCTATCGACACCTTTGTACCTTCGCTATCAGGCCTGACCAAATTGAAGTATGTCTCCATATCAAAAAGGAAGTTCTCTACCTCCTCCGCGTCTCTCGCTCCCTCGTACGCCTTGGGTTCGGTGACCTTGATCCTGGGCCGGTCCATACCGCCGCCCAAAGGTGCTGGTTCTCCATTTCTAACAACCTTCACTAGGAGATTTACCTTCGAGAAAAATTTAGCCATTTGATCCAGAAGAGTAGCCATATTCCCTTCAACCACTCCTTCAAACGAAACGAGATGTTCGCCCATATGCTCCTGATCGTCCGAGAAACCGTTCAATTGTTCCTCCAAAGTCGTCACCTGATCGATAATCCCACTTAGAGCTTGCATCTTTTCCTCTAATTGGTCCAACCATGTTCGGGCATTCAAGGGCCTGGGATTAGCGGGTGGTCCTCCCACATGCGGGGCAAGGACCTGGGCGGGGTCAGTAGCATTCGGACCCTCCGCCATTGCGACTGGATCGCTTTCAACTAAATCACTCTGATATCAACTAACACGGACCAACTTAAACTCAATCTTGGCACGTGCGGCACTCGAAACACCTATCCCAAGTAAGCCTAATTATTAGTCTCTATCAATCGTTTAGCAACACAACATCGCAAAGCATCACATAATCTCAACGTAACACAAATACTGTACAAAGGGTCTTTGAAGGCATCATTTCATTCATATATCAACAACTATTACAAAGCACTATTACAAGCTTAAATTCCTTCTTGGGTATATTGGATACAAGTCCTCTACATATATAGCAAAATGGGAAACACCTAAGTTCTTAAAGGAAACATCAAAAATGGAGACGAAGCGTACTCTCCCTTTTTCCTAAGCTAACCTTCACAAAAATAAATGAAAATTTGTACAAAGCTTTCTTACAACCTAAGGATACTATTTACAAAGCCTGGGTATCACAGTTACAGTTCTTATCTATGTAGTCCAAGCTTCAACAAGCTCGCCATATGAAGTGGATGTCGTACCCTCAGCAGTTTACCTTATTGATCAAGTATAAGAAAGGAGTAGACAGCAAGATGCTTGATATGTTATCTCGACCCCCATTACCAACTATTTCCACTTTGTTGGTAGCTATGCAGATCCAGCCGATAGTTCCTTCTGAGTACGTTTTAGGGTATAACGACGACAAGGAGATTAGTATGATTCACGAGAAGTTGATTCATGGCAAGACGTGCGAGTATGTTTTGAAGGATGGCTTAATTTACAGGGGCAGTCTACTATGTAATCCTGAGGGTGAAGACCGTTTATAGTGAATTCGAGAGGCACATTGTTCCCGGGTGGCAGGTCATTTCAGGGTTGAGAAGACTCTTTTGAATTTGGGCCTTATGTCTATTGGCTGAAGATGCAGGTAGATGTTGCTCACGTGGTTCGTGGTTGTGTTCTATGCAACACATTGAAACCTTCTAATAGGAAGATAAGACTGTACTTACCATTGCCAGTTCCTAATTGACCTTGGGAGAGTATTTCGATGGATTTTATGGGTGGTTTGCCAATGACCAGGTGTAAGAATGACTATTTCTTTGTGGTGGTCGATTTGTTCAGCAAGATGATTGTTCTTATTCCATGCCAGAAGACAGTAACTGGGGAAGGAGCAACGCGATTGTTTTTCAAAGACGTTTAGAGGTATTTCGGGCTCCCTTCTTTTATTATTTCTGATAAAGATAGCCACTTTTTGGGGCATTTCTGGATATCGTTATGGGGGATGATGGACACTAAGTTGAAGAGAAGTATCATTTTTATCTGCAGACAGATGGGCAAACAGAGGTCGTTAACCACACTTTGGTACATTTATTATAGGGATTCCAGTCTAAGCATCCTAAGAATTGGGATGAGAGTTTACCGTATCTTCAGTTTGCGTTCAACCGGGTATTTATGGTTCCACGTTGAAGTCTCCTTTTGAAATTTGTTTGGGGTACTTGCTGTAAAGCCCTTTTGATTTGGCGTTTAGTCTTGGCGACAAAACGGTGTCAGGGAAGGAGGAAGAGTAACAGGTTAAAGCTCAGTGTTTCATTAAGAAGATCTGCAGGGTTCACGAGGTGGTTAAAGCTCAGTTGAAGAAGGCTCAAGCAAAGTATAAGGCTCGCCTCGACAAACATCGGGTTGAGTACACTTTTCTAGAGGGCGACCTCGTTTGGTTGCATTTAGGTAAGGAACGATTTAAGGGGGAAGGTAAAAAGCTCAAACTTATCCATTATGGTCCATTTTTTATACTCAAGAAGATTGGTGACAATGCATTCCAGTTGGATTTGCCACCATTCATGAAGATGAATTCAGTGATTAATGCCGAGCATTTAAAGCTATTTGAGCTGTCTCTTTTGGATGAAGACTCTACAATCGATACTCACCTACCATTAGTTGATGACTTATGGATGGAAAGAGAAGATCTATTGCCGGAAGATGGTATTCTCGAGCAAAAGGTTCATACTACAAGACGGGGTACTATTGATTCGTTCCGAGTTGGGAAGAAGGGTCAGCTACCGAGTAAGTCGAAGTGGTACAGCAGGGAATTAGGCATCGCCGCGTTCCCACATCTCCAGTTCTAGCTTGAGCAGGAGAAAAAGGGTCCTAAGGGGGGGATCTATGATCCAGGAGGATCTAGAGTTATTTGAAGATTTGTAAAAGTCGTTCGAACGAAGTTTAGTGTCGCAGGAACGAGTTGACATGCCCTCGGAAAATTTGGCCTAGGGCCACTTTTTTGTTTGAACGAAGTTGAGTATTATTCGAATGAGTTGACATGTCGTCTAGAAATTTAGCCCAGATCCATATATCGTTCAAACGAATTTGAGTATCATTCGAACGAGTTGGTCTACTTTTCTAGGGCTTAGACCAATTAGGCGTAAAGTCGTTCGAACGACTCCCAAGTTTGTTCGAATGACTTTGGCAGTATTTTGGAATCATAGGCGTTGTTTTGCCTCAAGATTCGTTCTTTATAATTTTTCGAGTTCCCTAGTATATAAAGGGAACTTATGTTATTTTCTAGGAGGTAAGATCTGAAAGAGTTCTAAGAGAAGCCTAGGGTTTGATAGCTTTCTTCTTATAATTACTTCATTTCAAGTAATCGATTTCTTTATTTTTCTAAACCAATTGGTGTTCTTCGTATTTCTCTACTAACTAAAAGCTTCTCAATCGTATTGTGGTTTATGATGCATCTATTACAATTTACCTAGATTAAATGTCTAGAATGACAATTCTAATTTTGACTTTGACCGCAACCCGAATAGAAGGCATGGCTACATGATCTTAAGATTTTACAGATTGATCTCAATAAACTAACCAAGAATTAAGAGCCTAAATGGGGTAGGAAAATTCTGCAGTTTGACTTCAAAGTAAAAGTAGAGAAGGTACCTTCTCTTTGAAGGTGAGAAGAAGCTTATCGTTATGAGGTTGAGACCACAAAGGAAAGGACCGAAGATAGGATGACACCCATAATCGAAGATGGCCCATATATTGATCTCAAACTCCCATTTCATCTAAAAAGGGCAGCGAGGTTCCACTGGTTCGAAGCGATTCTAATTGCTCCAACACTACCACGGAAATTCTGAGCCTAGGAACATAACCAATCTAATAAAAACTAGCAAACCAAACAACATAATCATACTCCAAGAGATCAAAACAAGTTGGTATGTTAATAGGGTTTGGTGAATCAAACCTATGAACACACTAATCAATCAAATTAAAAGACCAGTAATTTTGACACCCACAACTACGATATCTTCCTTACGAACATCTTCTCAAGCTAATTGGAAATAAGGGGTTTAGAAGGAAAAATTGAAATGGAAAGTGTGAGAGCGATGAGTGAAGAACAGGTGATGCTTAACACCATTATGGTACCAAATAGGGGAATGTTTACCAGAGGGATCGTGAGAAAGGGGTTATGAGAAAGAAGTAATCATGAGAGAGAAAAAAGGTATGGAGTCTAAATAGATAAAACTCACAATTGGACAAAGACGACGATAAGCCATTTAATATACAGAAATTTAAACCTATCGCGATGACATAGGTTTGTAGCATTTAATACTACTGGAACAAAAAGGTTGGTGATGCTCAATTGATTTTCACTTACGGATTTCAGCCATCCCAAACTTGCTACAGATTGTATACGTCGTTAAAGCTTGAGTTATTGCGTCTCCAAAAGACATTTTTTTGGTATACCCCGACCTACCACGATGAAATTCGTGAGACCGATCGCATGGAAATTTGTGAGTACCGCCATAAAACCTACAGACCAATCTGCACTTTAGCCTACAGTTACCTCATGCTTCCAGCAGTATACATCACTGATCCCCCTCAATGGTAATATTAATGTTTTACTTTACATGATAAACAAGTCGTACATTTTTCTGGTTTTTAACAAAGAACAAGGGTGATGCACTCCAACAATGATTCTTATTTGAAGTTGTCAACCAATTGCCCATGCATGGAAGCCCTTTGAATAAAATTAGATATAGATATTATTCTCAGGAGTTGTAATATATATGCATGATTTTAAGTATTGTTTAGGGGATTTTATATTAATGGTAATATTTTATAAACCTATCCTATACTCTATAAATCGGAGGGGAATCCTACCCATGAGAGGGCATCTTCGTGAGTGTAAATATCAAGGTTCAATAAGCAATAAAGTTCTTGTTCTTCTCTTATTCTTGCTTTTTACTTTTATCGTAGTAATTGTTGTATGGTAATGATCAAATAGATGAGTAGTTAATCTTCTTAGCCAAGGCTAGAAGAAGCTCCACCCAATGTAGCCTTAGTGTAGATTGTGTAGCTTAGTTAGAGTAATTATTTTCTATTTATCCCAGAATATTGCATATTCGTATTCTTTCATCCTATGCTTGACCATAGGTAGGATTAGGAGGAATAATGAATCTATGTAACCATCTTGTTAGACCATAACAAGATAGGTTAGGAACATGGAGAAGAGAACATAATCCATACTTATCAACCAGACCATAGTTGAGAAAGTTGGTTTATGGGTAGTTCCCAATTGCTAAATCTCTTGTATCTTTTGATGTATTGCATATGCCCGACAAGAATATGTAATACGGGAACTCGTAATTTGCTTTAATCATTTATTCTATCTAACGATTAAAAAGGGTCGAATGGAATCGATGCATTGGTTTCCACTCCAATTTATCTTGTAATTTGTTTCGTTCTTCTTTTTATTTTAAAACCTATACAAACTCGTTATTATTGGATAAAACTAGTAGCGCGATGTATAATTCGCACCACAAGTCTCTAGGGATACAACGTTGCTTACCCTTGTACTTAACGGTACACCGTGCACTTGCGGGTCTTTTAAGACGTCAGCTTATAATCGATCAAGTTTTGGGCGCCGTTGCCGAGGACTTGCAAAGTTGCATTTTATTTTAAACTAATTTTACTTTCTTGTTTTCCTTTTCTTTTTCTTTTCTTTTATTTGGATTCGGAAACAAAGTGATTGAGTGATTGGCTCAAACTCTCTTGGTGCTACAGTAGCTGTGAAGTCTGTCCCTGAATATTTCACCATTATTGATCATCTATACTTCACAGTTGGGAAATACGTTTGCTACAAAAGTTTTAGATAATTCAAAACCCTTTTCGAATTGTTACAGATCATATTTTTCTGTTTAGTCTTTTGTGAGGTACAACCTTTTAAAAAAATAGTAAAAAATAGTCTCAGTAAAGGATGCCGTGTTCATTAATCACTTGTTTTGAGCGGTAGGGAAGCTAAATTATAGAAAACTTCCTTCTTGAATTTATTTTCTTTATGAATTATCTTTCCAAATTAATATTATTTAATGCTCTCTCGGCCGAGATGAAAGATATGCGCATTTGAAAATCAGGATATCATAGACTACAATAAACTTAGAAATTAAATTAATATTGATATCGCAAGTTCACTAATCATTTTTCTCTTGTTTTGCAGGATAATCACAAAGCTGGAAATGAGACAGACAATACACAAAGCTAAAAACATCATCAAATCCATCCTTCTTGTGCCCCTAAGTGAAGAGGCGGCCACAGCTTCACCGAGAAACACTTCCCGTAGGTTGGTACTTCTTAAAACTTGACATCTAAAAGGGGTACATATCCGCTTCGCCCCGTCACTAGGACTTATAAAGTCGTGTGGACTGTGCAAATACACGCTGCTCCAATAAAAATTTGTTGTGGTTGGATTGACCTATTGTTGTGTATAATATTCTTTTTCATTCCAACATTAGTAAAGGTAAAAACTGTTAGAGACTTGCGTGATTTCATCACCCAAAAAGCTCTCCAACAAGTTAGACCACCCATTAGGGATATGAAGAAATTTGTATCACACGAAAATTGAAGGTCCCGGACCTCAAAATAACTGTAAATAAAAAAGAGTAGCAAGATTCCCGTGGGATTTCATCACCCAACGGATAGGAGTACCGGACTGGGGTACAAACACGGGTTCATAGGATACGTCCTCAGCCTACCGCCGCAAAATACTGGTTGTAGGTTTACGACGTCACCGTTCCGAGTGCTGACGTACGATAAGACAACTCGCTCAGTCGTGAGGACTGAACATCTACTTTAAGCTGGTACTAGCATAGTGATGCTGGGGAGTATAGGAACCAAAGCCTTTTGCCATCGTACCCATTTTGAACATAGAAGAATATAGGGGAGACCTAATTATTACTTCTAAAAAATGTTGATGTGCTAGAGTTTAGGCTTGATTAGTTATTTATTGTATTGGGCGTTGCTTTTATTTCAAAATACATACATGCAAGAATATTGGAATCCATACAACTCATAATTTGACATCCCACAACAACCTGAAAATCATTTTCAATCATGGGATCACCAAAATTCTCAATACGTGGAACCTTTCCAATCTTATTCATATATGCAGGCCCATCAGTCTGTCCAATCATCCAATCAGTTCCAACCTGCTCCACCAAAACTATCTTTGGAAGATACTCTTGCTCTCTTTATGCTACAATCAATGGAAAGCCAAAAATAATCAATGGAAAGCAAAAAAAAGCGTTGCAATTTTAGCAACAAATGATGCAATTTTAACAACAGACTTTGGTGAATCAAAATTCTGCGAACCAATCTATCTCTTGATTAGAGACTCAGATAACTCAGTTGTCAACTACGTGGAGTGAAATAGAGCATGAAAAACTTATAAGCAATGAAGAAGAACAATCCGAAGTTAAATCCTCTTGTGATTTAGAAATGGATGAATTCAAGTATAATCAAGGAATATTTTCTCAGTGGGGTGAATGGATACCATATTGCGAGATAGATTTAGAAGATTAACATTTTAAGGTCGACGATCCTATGTTACAAGAAGATCTTGAAGAAGCAGCTATCATGTCTAATACAATTCTTTCTCAATTACCTCTAAATTCAGCCCTTAGCATTCAACCACCGATGTCACCATCCATCATTTCATTTGTTAACCTAATAAATTATTTTGAGGAAACTATGACCGAGGCTGAATATTTTTCCCTATCCTCTAATGATTTTTCTGACGATGATGATGATGAGATAAAATATGAATATATGGAATCACCATCTCATTATGCGATAATATGCAAGGAATTTGTAGATGATGATATTTGTACCAAAGTCAAGAAATTAGAAATTGCCGAACCTGTTGCAGATGTCTTTAACTTGTAGATAATATGCAAGGAATCACCATCTCATTATGCGATAATATGCAAGGAATTTGTAGATGATGATATTTGTACCAAAGTCAAGAAATTAGAAATTGCCGAACCTGTTGCAGATGTCTTTAACTTGTCATTTCCTTATCAGTCTCCTTATGAGTCACCTCAGCCTTGCCATGAGCCGCGTCCACCTGACGTAAACTACAATGTTGAAAACCAGTGGGTAGACGACCCTTCTTTACAGGATATGCCACTATTATTGGGGGCTAATTCTATTTTGGTTACTCATTCACCAACCACACCTATACCTATGCCTACATCTCCATTTCACGAGCCTAATGGGGGTACCATGACCATAAATGATTTTGAGGACTTGTACAGAGATAATTCTTGTTGTATTTTTGTTAATGAATGTTTAAATTATTTTGAGGACTCAAATGATCTTGAGATTCGTGAAATGGTACAATCATTAGCATCTAAAAATATGTTTCAACTTGGCCATGTCTCTAAGCCAATGAATATCCGTGTCAATGGTCAGGATGAGTCCCTAGAGATAAGTTATGATTTTAGGCACATAAATTTTAAATGTTTGTTAGAGTCAATTTTTCCCCCATCCCCACATCCACAAATATGTTATATAGTCTTTCTTCTACTAAAAGAAAACATCTTTTTAAAAAATTATAATTTTAGGGATGCCTCACGGACTTGCTTTACCAGAACCACCTATCACATTTTTTGGAATATCAACGATAACATGGGGGTTTTGAAAATTTTCAAAGAAAATATCTTTCCAGGAAAATCGAGTTTTGAATCAAGTACATTTTCGGGGATGAATACTTGTATACCAATCTTCTTATTTATTGCAACACGTATTAATCATATGATTGTATTGAAAATTCTAAAGGAAAATATGTTCCCTTGGTATGTATTTACTTTATCTTGGAGAAAATAGTTTTTCTTGATTTGTCTAAGATTTTCAACTTGGAATCATCAAATGATAGGAAAAGTTTTTAGAAAAAATCTTTTTCATAGAGAATTAGTTTTAAACTCTCTCTGGTTTTTACATAAAATATCTGCCCAATTAAAGGCTAATATTAAGGATCACCATTCATGTGTTATCTGGTTTTTGAAAGAGAATTTGCAACAAGGATAGCACATCACCTTTTCAACTACATACCCTTCCAGTTATATTGAAAATTTTAAGTTCAGGGGTACATTCATCTGGCTGAAGACAGTAAACTTAGCGCTTCTTGGGAGGCAACCCATGACACATTCAGGTGAGAAATTCTAGTTTTTATTCCTCTATTTGTTTTATGCTCTCAAACATTGAGGGAAATGTTTCATTTAAGTTTGAGGGTAGGCAAATATTTATTTAAATGTTTTTTGAAGAAAAGTGAAATAATGGTACTTTGACCATTTATGATATATTTTTGATGAATTTCCAAACACTTAAACTTATTTTCCCTTGACATAAATATTATGGAAAAACCTAAGTTCTGAAATTGTACCTAGTATACACTATAATATTTTAGAATATCTTAACATTGATTTACTATCTCTTTATTAGTGACTAATTCAAGTTAACTTGGCATATTTTAAAAACGTGTACTTCACTGTAGTTTTACAATTAATACCTTCAATAGATTTTTTCTCAGTATAAGGAAAATTTAGTATTTATGTTAGAAATAGTTTCTTACAAGGGAGACAACTGCCTAAGAATAAGTTCATTTTTAAAAATAAATAATAAGCCAAATGTGTTCTAAAAACTTTTACGCTGCAAGGCTACTCGCATGATTAAGAGCTGAAGAAGAAAAATTATCACCAATCTCAAGTTTGACCATGAACTATGTAAAAGGAGCACAAAAAAATGATACTTGTGAGAATCATGAGTCTTGGTCATGATGGGGCACCACACCCTGACAACCTTAGCTAACTGGCAGGGATTATCGACCGAAAACTCCTTGTAATGGAGGCTTCACTGAGAAACAATGTACTCAATAAGAAAAGTCTTATAAAAGAAAAAAATGAAATTCTAGGAAGACGAATTGACTAAGGCACTTGTCGAACTGACCGTTGAATTTATTTCAGTGAGAACTAGACTGCCAAAAACTAAGTAAATTATTCTAGACAGCGTATTAAGCGATAAAACAATTTTTATTGTATACTCAAATATAGTTAAAGTAAAAAACTTGAATCTCTTTATAATCTTGAGTTAGTACCTATAGTTTCTGATAAGCTTAAAATATTCTTTGATATACTTGGGAGAATAACAAGTTTAAGGATTTTTTCATTGGTATATTTTTGTCACAACTAGGGTTAAGTTCACAGAAAATGAGTCGTGTGAATTCTAGAATTGTTTAAAATGTCATTATTGACTTTTGTGGGTATAATCACTGCAAACCCTCACGGGACAACACTCGTCCACCAGGCTAAACCTTGGGGTTTAACGGCTTGTTGTATACGCTAAATGCAACTGTGTGACATGCAAAAATGGTTTTTGTTTACTTTTGCTCGAGGACTAACAAAATATAAGTTCGAGGGTATTTGATAGACACGTAATATTTACGTGTACAACTCCTAAATTTATATCTACCTAGTCATTTATTAAATAAATGTGACACTAATAGTGCTTTTGTTCGTTTTTACAGAAATCGGTCACATGACAAACAAGTCGTGCATTATTCCATTTTTTTAATGAAGAACAAGGGTGATGCACTCCAACAATGATTCTTATTTGAAGTTGTCAACCAAAGGCCCATGCATGGAATCCCATTGAATAGAATTAGATATTGATATTATTCTCACGAGTTATAATATATATACATGATTTTAGGTATTGTTTAAAGGATTTTATATTAATCGTGATATTTAGTAACGCTTCCTATACTCTATAAATAGGAGGGGAATCCCACCTTTGAGGGAGCATCTTGGAGAGTGTAAATCAAAGTTCAATAAGCAAAAAAGTTATTGTTCTTCTCTTGTTCTTGTCTTTTAATTTATCGTAGTAATAGTAGTATGGCAATGATCAAAGGGATGAGTAGCTAATCTTTTTAGCCAAGGCTAGATGAAGCTCCACCCATTGTAGCCTCAGTGTAGATTGTATAGCTTAGCTAGATTAACTACTTTCTCTTTATCCCGGAATATTGTATAATCGTATTCCTTTGTCCTATGCTTGATCATAGCTAGGATTAGGAGAAATAATGAATCTATGTTACCATCTTGTTAGACCATAACAAGATAGGTTAGGAACATGGAGAAGAGAACATAATCCATACTTATCAACCGGACCATGGATGAGTAAATTAGTTTATGGGTAGTTCCCAATTAATAAATCTCTTGTATCTTTTGATGTATTGCATATGCCCAACCAAGGACATGCGTTACAGGAACTCGTAATTTACTTTAATTATTTATGCTATCTAGCGGTTAAAAAGGGTAGAGTGAAATCGATGCCTTGGTTTTTACTCCAATTTATCTTGTAATTTGTTTCGTTCTTCTTTTTATTTCAAAACCTACACAAACTCGTTGTTATTGGATAAAACTAGTAACTCAAAGTATAATTCGCACCACAAGTCTCTAGGGATATGACCTCGCTTACCCATGTACTTAACGGTACATCGTGCACTTGTGGGTCTTTTAAGACGTTAGTTTATAATCGATCATGATTTTCTGTGGTTAGCGATTTTCTTTGTGGGCTCTATGTGTTTTAGATCTAGAAATTATTGCTTCCCTCAGTCCCAAAAAGAATAACTAGCAAGATCAGTAATTATATCCCATTGTATACTATCCTAAGCTACTTTCCCTGTAGTGAGATGAGAATCTGGATTTAGATGGCCTTAAGAAATACATAACCCATTGTGAAACCCCTGTATTAGGTCAACGTGTAAGATAGTTATTGTCATCGACCAGGGCAATCGATAATTCGTAGCCGACCTTATTGTCGGAGACTGTGATGATCGATAATAAATTGTCGATGATCTGTACACTCGACATTATGGCCTGTTCTAATTTTGTCTTTTGTTTAAAGTTTGGGGTCTGTTTGTGATTTGTTAAGTCATGTTCTTCTTTCAGAACCTTCAGAATGGCAATGGGGTTTAGATGTATCGCATGGGTGCATAAATTACTTACAGAGTGTTTTTGAATGGATGACACGGAGAGGCAGGATGATGTCCATATTCCAGTTTCCCTACCTAACGAAGAGAGAGATGAGATTGTGGAACAAGTGAAGGAATAAGAAACTACACAAGCTAAAATTGAGTTCGAATTAGAATTCGAACATCTAGAAACTGAGTATTGGGAAAAAAAAAAGGAGTTAGAATGTATAAATGCAGAGAATAATTCTTCTGATAACTCTTTAGACAGTTGGAAGAGGGGTCGATATAGTTGGGAAAAATGTGATTGCAATTAGATGTAAAAGTTAAGGTGTCTTGGGAGTTGAACATTTAGCGAGTATAAGAAGGGGATAGTGTTTTATTTTGGTTAGCGTAATATGTATTTTTTTAATCTAGCATTTTGACTACATAATGTAACCGCTTGAGTTATTACTGTATAAAATTTATTTCCCCTTGTTTAAAACTAAATGGTTACTAATTCTAAATGATTTTATCTATGAACATTCTAGTGTGACCAACATACAATGGATGACTCTGTTTAGGAAAATTGGTCAAAAGTCATTGGTGAAGAGTTTCCAAAAAGGGCTGAAGAGGAACGTACATGAGATATTCCATTCGATTATGTAGAATGTTCTATATATCCTTTCTTTGTAGACCCCCATATGAGGGCCAACATTTTGAAACTGTTGAAAATGCACATGTTTGTTATGAAAAATATGGAAGAGTTTAAGGATTCTCTACGAAAAAGCGCATTTCCACTAAGAAAAATAGATCAGAGGAAGTAGTTAGAGTAAAATTTTATTGTTCGAATAGTAGATTTTTGAAGAAAAATATTAGGATACATCTAAAGACTAGTGAAAGAGATGGGAGCAGACGATCATTAGATAAATGCGGGTGTATAGCAACGCTAAACATTAATAAGAATGAAAAACTCCATAAATACGTTGTAACAAGGTTTTGGATTTCCATAACCATAAACTTGTGTCTCCCCACAATCATCATTGTATAAAGGTGAGCCGGTTTTTTCCAGAAGCAGCAAAAAACCTTACAGAGACCTTTGAGCTCCACAATATTTCAGTCAACAAGGTACCGACTTTGTTTCCAGATAAAACCTTCAGCAAACGAGACTACTACAACTACAAGGCAAAGGTTAACAAGGAAAGGCTAGCAAGAGGTGGCGCACAAATGACTTTAGAATGGTTTAGGAAAAAAAATTAAAGATCCAATGTTCTATTTCGATATTAAATTGGATGAAGAGGACCGAGCACTAAATGTCTTTTGGATTGATGGATGGTCAAGGTGTGCATACAAGACTTCCGGGGATGTGGTGGCCTTTGATACTACGTATCGAACGAATTTGTATAAGATGCCATTTGCCCAGTTTTCCGAAATCAACAACCACTACCAAACGATACAATACGGATGTGCTCTACTAAGGAATGAACAAGAATTAACATTTGTATGGTTATTTCATACGGGGACGCTTGAGCAATAAGTTGAACCATTGCAAGACAACCACGATAACAGCAACATCTAGGGGAAGAAAAAGCTAACCACACATAAGCAACAAGTTGATATTTTTTTGCTTTAGGGTCAATGTATTTCATAAGTGCCATGCACAAAACTAAGTGACCATCCGGCGATTCCACTCATCTTAGTTTATGCATTGTGATTGATTTGTACTATGACTTGGAATCCCTCCATTGTAATAATATTGAATTATACTTTTGATAATAATTTGTGGAATGATCGATTTGGCTAGCCATGTCTTGTGCCTAGGTGTTGTCGAGTCTTGTACAGACTATAGAAATTGTCATTTATGTAAACTAAATGACAATCCTTAAATTGAAGATTGTCGGAGGCCTAGTTGATCTATAATAACAAACAGACAATGGGAGTTCTAGCGAAACCATAGGTGGACAACTTGAGCAACATGCAATTCAGACCAATCCAAATATATTAATTAGGGGTTCCCATTAATCAGTCTACCTTAAAAGGGGATTGTAATCGAACAACTTCATGTGGCAGTCACCAAAAATACGTCTATCTAACCTAATATTTGAAATTATCGTTTACGCCAACTAACTGACAATCTTCAACGAGGACGCTATCGACAATATAATCAGTCATAACATACACATAATACAAACAACCAAGAGTTTGAAATAAACAAATCATACTAAATCAAGTATATTACCATTAATCAGTCTCCCAAAAGTATTACAATAAAACAACTACATACAACAGAGATTTCAGACCAGCCAAATTGGCAGCCATCAATAAGTGTTACAACAAAAAAACTTTTCAGTAGTGGTTACCCCCCCCCCCCCCCCCCAAAAAAAAAAATAAATAAATAAATAAACGAAAACAAAAATGTAATATATACTTCCCCCTCTTGCTTACTAGATGAATAAGTGTTTATCCCCCCGTAAAATATTTACAACAAAATAACTGTTTTATACTAGTTATTCCCCCCCCCCCCCCCCCCCCCTCCAAAAAAAAAAAAAAAACCAAACGTACTGTACACTTTCCCCCCTTGCTTACTAGATGAGGACGTTCAATATATAACCCTTAACATTGTTCTCTTTGAGCAAAGCCTTGAATAGCTTATTTGTTACACCAAACCATTTCTACACCATGTCCCTTTGGAATCACCACGAAGGCCCAAATTTGTATGAGCAAGCCAGAAAGTAGAAACTGGATGCATTGGTGCTTTGTACCATGTAAACAATCTGACATATTGGTTGTCTAAACCCAATCCAACCTACCAAACCTTAGTAGTGTCCCCAATCAGGTTTTAAAACCTTTTCTCATTGGATATTTGGTTGTTTTTCCAAAGCCAAATAGAGATAATAATGTGTATGCCTCATGATTGCTGATAAAAGCCACAACCTTCTCATAACATGTAGATATCAAATGTCCCATGTGCCTTTATTCCATATGTTGACCACCATATGAACAAGTATGGCGCAACTGGTCGTACACCTTCATACCTCGAGAACTGAAATGGGCATCCAAAGACTGGCTGAAAATAGTCTTCCAAAATGCTGGTTTTTAGTCATCAAACACTCCAACGAATTCATTGCCTTCTTAAATTGGTTTTGACTTTGATGTTTAATTGTTGTCGATACCCTAAAAGAAAATTGTCATCTTTCCCTTGGACACTATGCACATCTAGATGAAACTTTACATACAATTAGAATAGTATCTTATTTATCTTCTTCTTTATTACAAAATTTACCCTCCTAACCTCCATCAGCTTGTCTTGAGTTCCACCCGTTACTGTGAAATCGTCTTGATAGTCACCCTTGGCCCCTTGTTGTGCTATAGTGTAGAATTTATCGTACTGATCAAATAGTTCAATAAATGTTGGATCGTTCTTATCTGCCAACTCTCCGCTTTGAAATTCTTTCTTCATTGCTTGGCGCCAAGCCTCGTATACAACAATGAATGGAAGCTAGTAAAAATATATGGGGGTAGAAACAGTAATGTCTTGCGAACATTTAATTCTTTAAAAGGGTCATACCTATTCATAGTGGTTGACTTTAAGGGTCTTCTTCATCTCTTCAACAATGATGAGTTGGCTATGCTACAATCACGGTATGCCATCCAACAAGGGATTAGTTATCCATTGAAGTACAACATTTGAGAACAAACCCTTAAGGTTGGTAACTTACGAGGGTTATAATTTTCTGATCATGTATCACAGTGTCGGACTTGTACTTGGTTGTCCACCTATGATTTGATGCAATTAACTGTGTAAAAGCATTAAAAGAGATGAATAATGGAGTATTTGGTTGCAGCATCCAGTACAAAATTGAGGATGAAGACAATGGTTATAACATCTTCAGTCAATCAGTGCATCAACCGATATTAAAATTATCGACGAAGACAGAGTGGTCGATAACAAAATTATCGGAAAACACATTGATCGACAAATTGGTATATTGTTCTGAACAATTAATATTGCCCTATAACATATCCATCAAACTAATATTAACATAAAGAACATGCTTGAAACACAAAAATAGTTTTAAATCCTAAAAATACAAATGGATAAATACTTTAGAGTATGCCACATTGGACGAATATGTCTCTACTTCCAGCCAAACCAAGTTACAAAAGATTCTTTCTTTCTTAACCTCTTCACAACGTCTTCATACTTGACAGTTAACTCATCAAAAAAATTTTTTGCAAATCAGGGGATGGCACTACCTCTCCTTTTGGAATCACATCAAGTTTCCAAATGGAACAAGTACATTGCAATCAAAGAGGAGTTCCACAGAACCTTACCTTATGCAACGAATTGGGAAATTATAGGTTTAAACACTCACAAGGACAAGTGCTGGGTATTGTATTTCTGACTGGTCCACCAACTTAGCATTGATATCTTGAAATAACTTGAATTATCTTCTCTAAAAATAATATCCCATAACATAAACGGGATAAATAATTAACTGCTAGACAGGGTTGTGAAGACTTTTAAATGCAGTTGAGTAGTAAATAGGGATAGGATGATACCTGCTTTGCCAACTCTAGTACCAAGCTTGCATTAGAAGCATCAACTCCTACTTTTATTTCCAAATCCTCTACCAACTTTGTCTTTTGGCCATTCATAACTTAACACTCTTTTATCTGTATATATAGTGTGTTATTTATATATCAGTAATATGATCATAGAATCAAAATCCTAAACAAAGTTGTAAAGGTTGGGATGATACCTTCTTTGCCAACTCCCGTAACAGGCTTGCATAACAATCATCAACTGTTGCTTATATTCTTAAATCCTTTACCAACTTGGCATTTTGCTCATTCAAAGCTTCGCACTCTTTTGTCTACATATAATCATTAGTGTCTACTTTATTTAAGAGTGATGTCCCATCTTATAATCAAAATCCAAATTAGTTAATCAAAATCCAAATTAGTTAACCAAATGAAGAACGCAGTCAAACATGGTAACCTTCTCTTCTAGCTTTGCAGGTAGGTCTTCAAATGATTTGATAAACTATTCGCAAACAACATCATTGAGTGTTCTGTCCTCTTTTATTTACTCAATTGTGACCCTTAGTTGCTCACATTTAGTTGCCTATGATTAAGAATAGATGTTACTGAGTAAGAAGTTGGATAAAACATAAAATGTTTTGTCAACCACCTTGGGTATTGACATCAAAGATTTTCAATCAACTCACTGTATGAAAAAATCATATGGATGGGTTGTACAATAATTGTCGATTTCAAGCCACAGAACGACAATCCCAAAAATCTATAAAATTAATTTTAGAATGAAAAGGCAAGCATCAATTATTTTAAAAGGACTTTTGTTAAGTAATACTAACCTTCTCAGTTAATTTCTCTGTTATCAAGGATGATATTTTGCTATTCTCCTACTTTTTCTAGTCTTTCAGCTTCTGGACTTCCTCCTTCAGAGCTGATATATGTTCTACCAATGTCATGTTTTCATCCCTTAGCATGACATATTGTTCATGTTCACAAACATTAGGGACCTCCCCACTGACTTCCATCTATAGAAAAACACAATAACCACATGATTTAAAACAATAACTTCTCCAAATAATGCAAAATCAATTATCTCGCTGATGCATTGTTTAATGATGCATTTGGTTTAGTGTGACTTATTGGTACATCGTAATTATCTGGTATTTTGCAATCGTCCTATGGGGTGACACGCTGATAACCCAATATCATCATTGGCAGAAAGGTCTACAGTTGGTGGACAGATTTTGGTCCAAGAGATAGACTGAAACCACTACATGTACCTGTCTACACATTGTGCAGGTCCCCTTTTAGCCTCCTTCCTCTATCACGACTCCTCACTATGCATTCCTTCCACAATCCCTTCAAAAATACATCAACCCAGTCATACTTAGGTTTTTACTGTTTCGCCTCTTCTCCATCCTATGTTCTCAACCCCGACACTTCAACATATTTAAGGTTCTTAAGGATTGGCTGAATCCTTGCAAACTGCTAAACAGCCCTATCAGGGTCGATGGGCTCTACATGGTCTGGACTAGATGTAAGCCCATTAAAGAAGGTGTTCTCGATGAAGTCGTGGTCAGACCTTCTTTCTACTCTATATGGGTCCCACACAACCTAAATAATACAACAACATTTAGTTCAAAAAATAAGGTCATCAAGGAAGTAATTTAAATGTAGACCGTATATACCCTAAATGGTAAGGTTACTTACATCCTCAACCTTGTAGTTATCAAATGCTTCTTTATATTTTAACAAATCACGGGTACCGGTCCATTCAGTAATACTTAAACCCCATTTTCACCTAGTACAATACTCTACTACATCTGAATGTTGCTTCTCAGATATGCCAGGTAGCTTTGGATAGTAAGCAAATATCCACAACTGTATGTAGTAACAACAGAAGGTGTGGAAATAAAATGAGAAATAAAATTTCAAGCGACGTAGTATATCACAGTTTATTTCAGGTAGGGCGTACCTCAAGGAGCATCGTATAAGCAACAAACTGTTTCCCGTTGGTTCGAGATGTTGCACCTAGGTTGTTAAACAAATAGGCAAGAACTGTAGAGCCCCAGGACCACTTGATGTTCGTTTTGTCCTTCTTGAAGAAATACAGATACCGTGTAGTCACATAGCTTCCCTTTTTAACTGGCAATAAAAAGGTCCCCAATACATATAGCATGTACGTGCACGTAACAGATAAGGCAGATATTTTCTTCTTCTTCTGTCCTGTTGACCTTGAATTATGAATGTTATCGTTATACTTCTCCAATTTCCCCGTATTGAAGTTCACCAATTTTACTAGAAACAAAGAATTACCTTGACCTCCAGTTTTTATTGAGTTAAAAAAGTCCTCATCTTAGTAAAGATTCTTCTTAAAAATCTCAAAAAGCTTTGGCAACGGCCAACTACCTTCAGTTATTGGAACGTCACAATCTGTCGACAAACCTTTCAAGTATTGTACATCATCTAAAATCAAAGTCATCTCCCCCCAACTGAAATGGAATATGTTCGTTTCTGGCTACCAATGCTCGCATATTACAGAAATCAGTCCTGCATTATAGTGCTTGTAGGGAATCTCACTAATCCTATCTAAACCTGCAAGCATAACCAGGTCTTGAACAATTATTAGTTCCTTCTCAAGGTGCCATGTTGGAGCATGGTGGTGCATGCGGAGACAACCAGGCTCTTGCATAAAAATATTAAAGAATATCATTAAATATTACGCAAATATAGTAAAAAAACAAAACAGCCTAGCCAAAGTAAGGGGACAAGGACTAAACTACTTTTGAATATAACAACTTGGGTCCCCAACTACTTTACCTGGCCAAGGTAAATAGATCTCACCCAATGGAGTTTGAAACTCAATAGCAAACTCCTATCAGGTGGGTACGCATTGTCAATGGGAGCTACGGTTTCTTTCTGGTTCTAGTACACCTCGTTTTGTGGAGGATCAGTCATTGGAGGAGCTTCAACATTATCCTCATTCATAGGGTCACCTTTAGTTGGTTGTGCTCTCAAAGCCTCTTTGGAAGATCCAAACCCCAAATCATTCCTTTGGGGGCAGATTAATCATTTAAGTTTACATGTCCAAACTTTTCAATATGTGGTTCTTTCTGAGTTTTATTCCTTCATTCATGTTCTTCCTTCTTTTGTAACTTTGTTGGGGTTTGTTGACCTTAGCGAGTCCTACATCTTGTTGCTCTACCTCGCGCTTCTTTGTAATTAATGTTGTTTGAGATAGCTTCCCATCTATTGCTTATCCCTAAAAATATAATCACAAAATTTATAGGTAAGAAAAAGATGAAGAAAATATTATCAATATAGTACTAAAGTGTAAGAACTGAACATTTACACAATTATTAGTATTGTCGACCATGACAGGTGCTCGACAGAATTAAATATTTCACACTGGAATCTACTATTTCTAAACATATAGCATGACATATGGGATTACCTACTTCAGGATACACTGGAATCTACTATTTTTGAACAACATAGAGCTTGAGATAGGGGATTAACAACTTCAGGATGCACTGGAATCTTAACTACTTCAACTACTTTACAAAATAAAACAACTACAAAAAATATTATCGACTAATCCATACTCATCGACAAAATAACATTTACTTTTCACTGCAGTAGAAATCCCAATTACCCAACATATACTCTAGGGGGTACTCGAGAGTTATCTCTATAATTTCTGGGGGTCAGATATGGGGGAAACATCCCCAAAAATGTTCCCCCAACATCACATGCTGTAAAAACATAGTACATTTCAGATTGCCTAACAAAGAAATTTAGTAAAAAAAGGTGCAAACAACTTACGCGGGAATGACATAAAACAAACACAAATCTTTCAATAGAAATATCCCTATATTCAAACATTAGGTCAACTCTAACTATCCCTTTCAACAAACAAGAATTTGGTTAAATTACTCCTCCAACAAAGAAAATCACTAACTACAGAAAATCACTAACCCTAACCACAGAAACCCTAACCACAGAATATCACTACTCCAATAAAGAAAAACAATGGGGAAACAAACCCTAAGCATAAATAAGAATTACTAAAGTGGGAAACAAACCATAAGCAAGTTCAAATTGCAGCTCCTTTTACCCCCAAAATTTGCACTTTTGTCCTCAAGAGGAATCGAAACTGCTATACATACTTGCTCTCTCTCACCCTACTATTGATTCGTTCTCTCTATCGTCGAATCACCAAAAAACAAATTCTGGAGAGAGAGAGAGACAAATAGATAACTTCGTCAGACAGAGAGAGTGAGAGAGAGAGAGAGACAGATAGTTCATCAAAAAGAGACAGAGGGTGAGAATTTTGAGGAATGCGTAAGGTGAATTCAAATAAGAGAGGGGACCCCATAAGAGAGAGCCACATCAAAGAGCCACCTCATTATCTGATATACACCTCATTCTCTAATATACACCTCATTCTCTAATATATAAAAGTTAAAAAAATTTCAGCCACTCATCTCATATGGATGTGTGACTCTCATTTAGGGTCTGTTAACTTACGGTCAAGTCCTTTAGGGTCCCCGAATCCTCCCCCTTATTTATGTTGTTGAAAGTGGTTCTCCTACTTTTCTAGAGCTTAAAGATAAAAGGTTACTTGGCTCTTGAAAAAAAAAAGTTTAATAGGGTAAAAATACAAATAGGGATTACGCATCACCTATATTTCAAGGGAGGCTGTGGATGTTATAAGACTGGAAAATGCCTTTATCTTTTTCTTTGTTCCTATAAAGACTTCATTTAATATTTGTCTCAAATAAAACATTATTTAATTATTTTCCTTCAATTTCTCATGTCCATTTAAAGAAACAAAAATTGAGTTCCTTGATGTCAATCGTTCATTCTCCGTAGACCAACCACATAATGGTTTTCTTCTTTAATGATTATCTTGTGTAATCTGTGTTTTTGAAGCTTTATATGCCGCATCTGAGTCTCCTGTATGCAGATGTATGAAGATTTAGCAGGGGAGGATAAACAGAAAGCTAAGAAGAAAGCAGAAGCCTTGGATGCTTGCATGAACAACCTAAGCCTCCAGATATCTTGCCTTGCCTTGTACAAAACAGACACTGAAGACAAAACCCTCAAATTCTGGGAGAAGATAGCTGAGTACAATCTCGGGTAAAATCTCTGAGACCCACTATTATTTTCATGTGTACTTGAACTTTGACATATTGCTGGAACCTATGAACAAAAATAAAATCTTAAAATAATAATCAAACATTATTTAATATCTCTGTGTTTGCCTGTTAAGCTTTACTTAAAAGTATTATATTGGATTATGTAATCCTATTTGTTTTGTACAATACTAGTACTACCCGTGGCTCGCCACGACAATTACGTCGACGCGCCTTTGGCGCTATATAATTATCCATTTTCGTGCATTCGGCGTTAAAAACTCTCAAATTTATTGACGTGAACTTCCTTCATGTTGTTATTTGGTGCTACATAATCATCCATGAACACGCCTTCCCTCTTATTAATGTTTCAAAACCCATTGTGAATATAAGTGTCAAAGCTGCATCTCTCAAATTCATTAACGCAATACTTCCTTCATCATGCTATTTGGCATTACGTAATCATGGGGATCATTGTAATGCTAGAAGTAACATAGCCTTGTGGTAAATTGGTACCATAAAGAGTTCCTTAAGGGCACCAAGTATATCTTCTACAAAGACATAGTTAAATAAACACAGTTGCAAAAATGTCCTTAAGTAAACACAGTTGCAAAAATATCAATTAGAATATGTATAGTATTAGTATGTTCAACAGGAATTTTGATGAAGGCAAAAAGCTACAAAAATGTTTAGGTACTCAAAAAGGTCTTCCATGAACTCATGACCAATGTTATCACATGATATTAACAATGAGAATTGTATAATTCAGATTTCAAGAAAAGGAAAAAAAAAGAGGAAGACAGCTAAAGAACTTAAAAAAGTAATTGTGAATCAATGACCATAAGATTAACAATGATATTTGTAGTTCACATGTAAAGAAAATTAGCTAGATGGATTACTACAAAATGAGGCACCAGTGACAATCTCAGTTTTATAGAGTTAATTCTTGATACGAATGTCATGTCCAATTAGGAGCAGACAGAATACTTACACCAAGTATATACTGAAGAAGAAAGCCGAACACAGGTTAAAATTGATGACAATATTACATCATGTCCAACAGTCCAAGTATAACTTAGTGTTAAACAACAGCAAAACAATAGTCCAAGTATAACTTAGTGTCAAAATCGATTTCTTCTTCTTATGATTAAGACCAACAATAACTTTTCTGCAAATTCTGGGCTTCATATAAGCTTGAAGATCCATGCTCTCTTTCGCCATAGTAACAGATGATGCACTTTCCTTTTTCATTTCTGATAGTACCCCATTATCCTCCTCCGTCTATATCAAGTAAATCATAACAGTTTCTCTTCACTAAGCAGGGCCAAGAGGAACCCATTTAGACCATCTAGGAGTTTTGAGAGTGTACACAGGTGTCAGGCCCATGAGTTACATATGTCCTTATGCTAGCTAAGTCTAGAACCTTAGCGATGGAATGTATGAGCCTGCTATAAACATTATCTGAGCAAATCAGCTTGTAAGTCACATGAATGTGTGCAATTTCCCCCCTAAACATAATCCCATTTCTTATCTTCCATATATGATAGACCATTACTGCCAGTGCTGTGCTAAGGATCTTGTAAGTTGTATTGTCTCTCCCCACACCACTAATTTCATTTAACTCGTCAAGCCACTGCCCAGGATTCCTACTATTCTGCTTCTCTTAAGCAGCCATTTCCTAACTGTTTAGTAGATAGACAATCTATCAGTAAGTGCTCAATGCTCTTATTGTTAGCTTTGAAGATGGGGCATAAAGAGCTATTTACCATTGTTGTGCCAAGGATCTTACAAAAATAAGGTCGAATTGCCATTCCTATGCCTTGATTTAAGGACCATTCTCCAAGCCCCATGCGCAGTTAGAAGATATTTTTAAAGTCAAGAAACATTTACCTCTGAGCAAATGGGCACGGACCCATGTAGCCCAGATTCCTTGGGGGTAACAAAAGGTGAGCAAAAGGTTAGCACCTAAAGAGAGACAAAACAAAATTTTGTTATGTTTTTATGCAGAAATGGTTTGTGCTAACATATTAACCGTTCAACATTTTAACAATCTCAAGGAATGGATTAAGGGTTCCCTAAACAATATATGACCGACAACCCAAGTACCATACACGCTTATAATAACTTTGAGTGTAGAAAATTTACGGAAGAACTAAATGGTGATAAAATTAAATCAGGTATAATGAGTAAGGTGATGGCTTAATGAATTAGCTAACAAAAAGAAAAATGTGCCTAACACCAATACCATCAATACCTGAATGAAGGCCACGATTGGTGCAAATAAAGGGCCTCCCCGATAGCAACAAAGATTGGGACTGCAGATAGAAAAACAATAAAGGTGTCCACATTGGCGTGGAGGAAAAGCTCGTTGTTCGTGAACAAAGAGAGGTAGAATATAATGGCAACAGGTAAAAACTGCCACATGATGCGAAGATCCAGTGGGTCATGAGCCAATACTCTGAACTGCCCACAAAGGAGAACTCTTGTTGCACTTGTAAAGTATTGAAAAGTTGTTAATGCTCCAGGGTACGGGAATTTCATAACTGCCCATTTGTTGATGATTGATAGAAGAGATGCAGAAAGGCAGTAACCAGCAGCAATACCATATATAGATGCTTGTTGGAGTAATTAGTTAAACCAATTTTCTTGTATTTTGTAAGAGGTTAAAGGGGTTTCTGATATTTTGTGTGCCTCAGAGCCTTCAAGATTCTCTACATCATTGGACATCTTTAAAGAGAGAAAATGCCTGTTATGTAGGTATGTTTCATTAATTAGAATACTATAAATATATGTTAAAGCAAAAGACAAAAACACCATAAATTACAAAATAACTATGAATTAGGATAAAATAGTATGGCAGACCTTGTTTTTAGTATATAACTATGAGTATATGAAGGCTTCGAATGGCTGTTCGAAGGTGACTTTATGAGCCTTCTCAAAAATTGGAGTAAGGCCTAAATGAAGAAGACTGGGTGAGGGCGATCTTCCTACACAAAAAATCTTTTCAAAATCATGTTCAATGACATTATTAGTTTTTTGTGAGTATAGAAAACTATATGTTTTGTGCATGCTACGCACAAAAATTTAGTGATGGCACTTTTGCTAAGGAGTGTACGCATCAGAACAACATTATTAGTTCAGTTATTTTGCTATAAAATATAAGCTTTAGGAAAATAAATCCTGGAATATGATTAGGAACTCAGGTCAGAGAAGTAAAGATGCAGTTCTAAGTAAACTTGTATTCAGCTTTTTAAAGGATAAAACATATTTGTATCCAGAGGTTGAATGCACAAGAAGTAACGGCAATTTATTTTTGATGATAGATCTCAACTGTCTTCTTTCAGCCTCTAACAGCAAGTAGCGATGAAATTGATCCTGTATCACATGAAAATTATAAGAGTTTAGTGTGATGAACTGTTTCTAAGATGCCATCTTTTGAATTTAATTCTATCAAACACTAAAAGCTACAAGATATTAGGGTACATAGTATATATACAAATTGACGGGAAAAAGAAAGTAAATAAGGTGAACTATTGGACTCTGACACCCACCATATCCTCTAGACATCTATATCAGACTTCAACCCCAAAGTTTTTAAAATGAAAACCACCCTCACATAAAGTTGCATCTTTGCATCTTCTTACCACATAAAAAAAGAATCACTTGAGTTTATATCCCAACCATTTTATCAAATCACAATCAAAGTTGTTAATAAGATCTAGAGAAATGATTTGTGAGGATGTTCTCTAGTTCTCCATGGTTAGTATCTTCACCAAAAAGATATCACAATTCATCCCCATGAGGCTTTAACACATTAACCAATGTAATTTTTTGAAAGATAATGTTTTCAAAGTATCCTGAACCTTATCCAGGGAAGAAATTATAAATCAACAAAATTTAACCTCGCAAATGGTTTGTACATGGGAAATTTAGCAATAATAACTAAAAAGTCAGACAACCATAATAAATTGGAAAAAAAGAAATCTATGTAATGTAATGCATTATGTAATGTATGCTTCATTCTCTTCAACTCAAATGTTTCTCAATTGTGCTTGCTACTGTCATTCATCACCACCTCAGATTGTAAACAGACCTCTTTTTTATAGATATATGAGAAAGTTTTAGATTTGCTAATCAGTGATTCCTTAGATGAAACCAACAACAACAGTAATAGCAAACCAACAGCAACAACAATTATAACTCAAATATGTAAAATCAAAACCCTAGATGCTTGAAGCACAATGGTAGAGAGAGAGAGAGAGAGAGAGAGAAAAGTACCTTAGGAGGCGCTAATGGGAGGAAGAAACAACTTTGGGAGAGATGAAACCAACAGTAAACAGCAAACCAAAGCAACAACAATTTGAAAATAAACCCCAATATTCACTTTGATTTCGCCTAATTTCGAACTCATACTTGATCAATTTGGGAATCGCTGTATAGGTTAGGGTTTGCTGCGATTTGGGGATCTACCAAACCTTTTACAACAAACCAAAAAAACTTACCACCAAAGAGTACCCAATTTCCATCGCTTAAACTTCAAAACTTTCACAAACCCAGACCTTAATTTATTATTACCAACCAAATTATGAAAGAGAGGCGAAGTGATGCGAGAGATGGGTTTGGGAGAGAGAGAGAGACGTGATGAGAAAGATAAAAGTCGGGATGAAGGAGTTATTAGGTAGTACGGTTTAAGACAAAATTACCCCTATGCTCTGTTTTGTCTATTATACCCTTACCCTTTTAGGTGTTTTGTCGAAACTACCCCTAAGTATGAGAGTTGAACAAATCTTATCCGTCGATCTTGTTCTTTCTCAGAAATCTCAGCCCCTCTTTATCTTTGAGACAATGACAAACTTGTCTATTTGAACTTGAGACAATGGCAAGCTTGTCTATTTGAAAAACACCATTGTGTAATTTTTGTACAATATACGATGCCTCTTCCGGAATTGAAGCTATATGTGGATATAAATAATGGTAGAGACATGTATGACTAGGCACTGTGATGTGAAGTCTGAGGCTGGGTACAATATGCACGAACTGTGTCGCTCAGTCGACCAAACTTAAGCATGCTTTGACTACCTTTTGTTTGTTTTAAACATAACATCCTAAGGGCATCTTGAGCGGTGCCTCTATATGAAGTTCCTCCTGTTCATACTTGAGGCACAATCTATACTCATATCATTTAGGCCCAAAACACTGAAAAAGTGTGGTGAAAGTGTAAAACCTTTCCACAAACTCATACCTCTAAATCCTTTGCCCGCTTCTTTTTGGAAGATGACACGTGCCAAATTAGGTGCCCGCCTTGCTACAGTCCAGGCTTAAACAAGAAACTCAACATGGCTCTGAGCAATATTTTCACTTTCGTTTTCCAGGCTCGCCTCATAGGGGTTTTTGTGTTTAGGATTTAGAGTTTAAGCAACTTGAGTCTCTTTTAGGCTTAAAGGATATAGTATAATATTATTAGTTTTTTTGCAAGGAAAGACGGTTTTAAATAGGGATTCGTAACCCTGAGTTTCCAACCCCATGAGGTTTCGAACCTGCCACCTTTCTCTAGGTGGAGCGGTAAGACCACCACTGGGCCAAGAGCCCAATGGTGACATAGTCTAATAGGTGCTCAGGTAAACCCCCATTGCAGGCTCTTATGTTCTTTCTTTGGAAAATAAATCTCCGACGAAAATGTTTTTAGAGTAATATAGTCTTATGAACCTGTAAATATAGTTTTTCCTTTCTTGATTGAGCAACAACAAGATATTATAGAAGTAAGGTTTTCAGCAACAATAAGAGGAGCAAGTACTCCGGAGTTAATCAGCAGTAACTCAGTTGAAAACAACAGCAAGTAGAGGTGTTCATGGTGCGGGTCAGCCCGGGTTAAGCCCTAAACCTGAGCCAACCCGAGCTGGTCGGGTTGCCACATTTTAGACCCAAACCCAATCCGAGTAGTTGTAGAACTCAAACCAGAACCGAGCCGAATTGATCGGGTTGGGCCAGGTTCTGAACTCGTTTTATTTTTCCCTTCAGATCCAATTTTAACCCAATTCTGGCAAAGCATTTCTCAGTAATCATTGTATAAGAATACAGATCTGTGTTCCAATTTGTTGTTCTTCTTAACTCAAATGTGTCTGTGACAATGTACTCAGAAAAGGGACTAAATAACCATACCAAAATTTAATTACAACTTAATGTGCTAACTAATGCATCATTCAAGCAACTAGACTCTCTCAACTAGAGGAAGGGAGGGGAACCTCAGCTTTTCTTACAACTGTAAGCTTTTTTAATGGTGAACACATAGTAACATATGATATCGTAATAGTGCACATCACAAACACAAAATCAAACCATCCGTTGTACTCGTCAGGAGCAGATCTAACGAAAGGAGCAGCATAAAACTGGACCAATGCTAGGCTGGTAGGTGATGGAATCCAAGGAAGAATAGGGCTATTCAAATCAAAATCCAAGGAACAATTAGGGTCCCCAAATCGATTTCATACCCCCAAATTTCAAATCATCAAATCATCAAATAAAAACCTCAAAATTTTAGTCCCCAAATTTCAGTATTCAATTCCAAATCAATTTCAGTCTCCACATCATGGGTTTGAATCATAGAAAATGTAAACTGCAAACATAAGAAGGATATACCAAATCATGGGTTTGAGTCTTAGAAAATGAATTTGAGATAAATTACAAACGAAAGAAGGATATGAGGTTATGATGATAAGGCAGAGATAAAAAATTCATATGGAGAAAGAAGAAGAAGCAAGCCGACCTTAGAAAATCTCAGGAGATATGGGTTATGAGGTTATGAGGACGTAGAGAGAGAAAGTTGATATGGGTTATGAGGTTAAGGTTAAAAGCCTAAATATAATTTAACGAATATACCCTCAGTTTGGTTCGGGGTTTAGCCGGGTTAATTGATGAGCGTATAATTATGATATTTTTAATATACCCGAACATGTATTTTAGTCGTCCATTATATTTAATTTTGGGTACTTATGCACGTTTGTTTGATTGTAGCTATTGGAGATAGATATTTGAAGCCAAGCACTTAAAGTCAAGTAAAAGTATCTCCAGCAGTTCATCGCACAAAAAATTAAAGACACGACATATTTGGTCTCAAGATTGAAGAAATATATACACAAATATTCTTGGAGAATAAGATCAAAGAATATATTACATCCAAGATCCTTGAGGATATTTTATATTGGAGATATATGCGAGAGTTTCCATGAAGAAATATCTCTACATCACTTAAGGAAATTATATGCAAGAATATTAAATAACTGGTTGTAATATTAGAAGATATTATTGTGCAAATATTCTTTTGAATTTAATGTATAATTTCTAAATTTGGATTCCTTCTCCTATAAAAGAAACCCTCCCCCCATTGTAATTGGGCATCTCATATTGGAGCAAGTTAAGAAGAAATAAAGTCTTAGTTTTATTTAATTATCTTATCTCTCTTTTATTTTATTTTGTAAATAATTAGTTGTTAATGTGGTAAAGTCCGAGATGAGCGACTAATCTTCTAGCTAAGGCTAGGATGAGGCCTCTTCTTGGATGAGCAATAGTTGGTATTAATTAGGTTCTAATTAGTTTTCTCTTAGTGCTTTATGATTGATAAGTTAGTATATCATATCAAAGGCTTGACCATAGCTTCAGTTTGGTGTACGATAACTTTGGATACAAACAAGTGCTACTAACCATAGACTTGATTTGAAGATCTAAACAAGAGGAAACACTAGAGAACTCACTCAAGCCTATCATTGGTTGAGTTGATAATTCTCTAAGACACTCTTCACCATCACTTAAAAGTATAACCACTAAATGCTTGACCATAGATTTAGTGGTTTATTTTATAACATCGTATGTGTCTTAACACGAACATATGATAGGTAGAGATATTAAAATCTAGTTATATATCGATTAGTGCTTTGAAAGGTAGAGGCCAAGTCCAAACCTTAGCTCTCTCCCTCATTAAGTTTTATAATTAGTTTATATTTATTCTTCTTAGATTTATCTCTTATAAAACTGTAATTTGGCCTAGAAAGCATTTGTTTTCACAAACCTCCCTGTGGATTTGAGCCCACTCATTCGTACTACAATTCGATAACCGTACTTTGAGCGGGTACTTTACTAGAGGCCATAAAAACCTCATATCAAATGGCACCGCTGTCGGGGTGGCATCATTGAAACTATTTTTTCTAATACCAAATTTTTTTGTTAAATTTTTTTGTTAATTCTTTCTAATACCGTGCCAATGATTTCTAAATTCTTTATTTCTATTATTCGTTGAAAAGTATAGTGGGCCGGTAATAACATATAGTGTTTTTATTATTATCGTTTTTCTTTCTATTTCTCTAGTTTTATTTTTATTTTAAAAGGAAAAAAAGGATTGTTCATGTTTTTGGCGCTACAGTAGTTATGAAGTCCGTCCCTGAATATTTTACCATTTTGATCATCTATACTTCACAGTTGGTAAATACGTTCGCTACAAAATTTTTAGATAATTCAAAACCCTTTCTGAATTGTTGTAGACCATATTTTTCTGTTTAGTCGTTTATGAGTTACAGCTTTTTGAAAAAAATAGTAAAAAAATAGTCTCTGTAAAGAACGCCGCTGTTCATTCATCACTTTTTTTGAGCATTTGGAAAACTATATTCTAGAAAACTTTTTTCTTGAATATTTTTTCTTTCTGAAATATCTTTCCAAATTAATATATTTATTACTCTCTCTCAACCGTGCTAAAAGATATGAGCATTTGAAAATCAGGACATCATAGACTACAATAAACTTGGAAATTGAATTAATATTATTGTCGCAAGTTCACTAATCCTTTTTCTCTTGTTTTGCAGGATAGTAATAAAGTTGGAAACGAGACGTACAATACGCAAAGCTAAAAGCATCATCAAATCCATCCTTCTTGTACCCCCAAAGTGAAGGGGCGGCTACGGTTACACCGGGAAACACTTCCCGTAGGTTGGTACTTCTCAAAACTTGACATCTAGAAGGGGTACATATTCGTTATGCCCCGGCACTAGGAACATAAAGTCATGTGAACCGTACAAATACACGCTACTCTAATAAAATATTTGTTGTGGTTGGATTGACCATCTACTTTAAGCTGGTACTGGCATAGTGACGCAGGGGAGTATAGGAACCAAAGCCTTTTGCCATCATACCCATTTTGAACATAGAAGAATATAAAGGAGACCTAATTATTACTTCTAAAAAATGTTGATGATCTAGAGTCTAGGTTTGATTGATTGTTTACTGCACCGGGTCCCGAAATTTTATTGATTATTAGTTATGCATGATCAATTGGACATGTAGAGAAAATTATTTAGGAAGTTTACCAGAACCTTTGCCTATTTACGGCCCACCACCTCAACCAAAGCGGAGAGAGCGACAACTTTGCCCAATCAACACTATTGAGAACTTAAGACCCCCAATTTTGAAGGAGGGTAATCTATTTAGAGTTGACCCAATTGAGCTTGCTGTTGAGCTAGAAGTCAAACCACCAATCATGGCTGCCGCCAAATCTCTTAGGGACTATTCGACCCCAGTGGTGAGTGATATACCTTCGTGTATTATGTTACCAGCCGTTGATGAACACATAAAATGACCACTATTCCCCTATGACTTAATGTTTATTATTCTTAATTTTATTATTAAACATGACTTATAAAACCAACTTTTATATTTCAGATCACATGGAGCTCATTTACCAAATATATGCAAATACCGGGATGTATAGCTCAAAGGATCAACTGCTGGAGAAGGATGTAGAGTTGTCAAACACAAGGGTTCCACATGGGGAGGTTACAATTTTGGAGGATAACTCTTAGAGGTTACAAATTTATGTACATTCATGGCATAGGTTATAAATCTCATATTAAATGTAAAACCCTCTCCTTCATCTATAAAAGGAGAGGTGGTGAGCTCATAAGATGATCTAATTTTGAGAGCTTGAGAGAATTATTGTAATAAAGTAAGAGAAGAGAGTATTGTTGGAAAACTTGAAACAAAGTTTAGAGCATTTGAAGAATTTTGTAACTCTTATATCATCTAATAAAGTTCTTATTTTTCTTCCTTGTATATCATGAATTCTTCTTTACTTCGTTGTTTTATTTTATTCTTTATGGCTAGCTAAGTCTCTCCTCTAAGGGGAGATGAAGCCAAAAATATGCTAAATATGTAGACTTGCATGTGTTAACCCAAATAAGCTTTTATTGTAAAAGTTCATCTCTATATTGCTATATTGTATTATTGGTCCATGTCCATGAGATATAGACTAAGTTTTGTGATTAAGAATATAGTTATCCTAAAAGTTTTATTTTATTCACACTAAATGCCCGACCTTCAAGAGATTCACGGTTTGTAGTTAGCATTTGTATGCTTTCACATTTCGTATTTTTATACTTGAAAGTCATGTATTTTATGTAGTTTAAAATGAAACATCACGATAAAAGATGAACCAACTTGATTTGAGATCATAAACTATTATCTATATTATGGGTAACTATTGTTAGTTTATATATTTGGTATAATTGAGGTGGATTTTTTCCCTAGGTTTTTTAATTATTGTCTAAAACCCATTTTTTAAACTTCATTAACATAAGTATTTTACCTCTTCGAAACACAAGACAAAACCATTTTCTAATCCCGTTCGGATGTGAACGACACTCAATTTCTACCATACTAAACACCGGATTTTGACCGTTATCAAAATGGCGCCGTTGCCGGTTTCGAGCGGTAATTAGAAAAAGTTTTTATTGTGTTTAATTTTTTTTCCGGTTTCACTTTTTAGAAGAACATAAATTTTGTTTATTACAGTTTGAGGAATTTTTAATCAAATAATATAATATAATATAATATAACAATATAGAGATGAACTTGGTCTATATCTTAATCGCAAAACTTGCATGTGTTAACCCAAATATGTAGACTCGTGTTGCGGTGACTACTTTCTTTGTTTTGCAAAAGTTCCTCAAAGTGCAAAAGTTTTGAGGAATTTTTCTTTGTTTTGCGGTGACTACTTTCTTTGTTTCACAGTGACTACCAAAAGAAGTTAAGGACCGACCTTGATTTGTTTTGCATGTTCTCTAAAGAAGCATGTGACTGACCATACAATATAAATGCCGATCTGCAATAGCTAGCTTAAAAGACCTACAAAAGAATTAAGGGGTTTTTGTAGGTTATATCAACACAAAGCTTCAAGTGGGGTCGTTACAAACAAGTGCTTAAAATCACTCATCATTAAGATATTAATCAAGTCAATCAATATGAAGACTGCATGCATTTAGGCTTGATTAGGGGTCGGTGAGTTAAGTAAAATAAGGAAGGAGGCAGTTACAAATAAATAATTTATGAAGGGCAGTTCAAAAGAATAATACGGATTTTACAACTCCAGATTCAAATGTTTGTGGCGGTAAGAAGGGGAGCATTAAAATTCAAAGCTTCAATTGTGGGTTAGTTTAATTTCATTTAAAACAAGTCATCATTCCTTTAGGGCTGACATCATCAAGTTAAAAAAAAGACAAAACACCAACCATTTGATCAAAACGTGTTGCTCGCTCCATCGTCGCGTTGTTGGACATAGTTTCAGTTTTTGAGTTCTCTTGTAAATTGATCGTTATTATTAAAAAAAAAAAAAAACTAGATAGGGTTATCTTTTCTTCCTCTCTTTGAGTGACTTATAGTGAGGCAAAATATTGTACTCTTGAGCGAAGAGTGTGTAATTAAAGCTATGATAAAATTGTACTTTTTTTTGCAGGGGCAATATTGGAACCCACATCCGGGGAGGACCTCTCTACAATGCCAACTTGAACCAGAGAGCCCGGGTGTGCCATCTTAACGATTTCACTGAGGTAAACAATGAGCCCCTAAAAAGACCGCCCCGCAGGTACTTTCTTCCACTGCACCCTCTTGCGAAGCGGTCAATTTTTGTTCATGTGCCTGATATTTTTGCACTTTTAAATTCTAAACTTTAGATAAAGGGCAAATAAAAAGCAAGATTTTATCACCCGTGTGTGGCACCGCATACAAGGACCCCGGGAGGTCACGACCCGGTTTAACATTTTACAGAACAGGACATTGACTTTGAAAGAAAACCAAGATTAAGCCATAAAATACATTGATAGACAAAAAGGCTTATAGAGCTCGGACCGGGAGCATTAGGAACGCGGTCATTAAGACCCCCGATAGTGGCTATGTTTGTTTGGAGGAAGTACGTTCCCTGGCATAACTAGTGTGGAAAGGTGATTCTAAGCGGTTTTCCCCACCCTTCCAGTACAGGGGATTCTAGGTGACTAAAACTGTACATGAGTTATTGTTAAAGCGAGTATACACAACTCAACGTGCGAACCGATCCATTGTCAGGAATAGGAGCAACCAAATCCTGAGACCGGGTTCACAACTTGATCTTAATTAAGACCCATCTGAAAAGGTTGTTACGTTTATTTTTTGTGCACCTCATTGTCGTGTGATCATCATAGTGCACACATCTATTAGTGTATGAAAGAATGGTTTCGAGGGACTAAAAGTCATCTTGAGAGGCTTAGAGAATCTGATTTGATAGATATTTTGATCCACTTTAAGGTAGGCGAATCAACCCAACTGGAGATTCCAATCTCTATTGATTTGAGAGACTGTACAATCCTTACTCGTAGGGAACTCTTCCCAGTTAAGGGTGAGTTAGAAACTTTTGATTTCCCTGTCTCTCCATTGAGACTTAATCCGAGTTCAATTTCCTCATTCACTCCATTTAGTGTTCCACCCCAATCACTTGAGATAGGAGATGCCAATGATAATGAGAATGGTCAGGGACCCGTGCGAATTCCTCTTAAGGATCACATGTTCCCAAAAATGACAAATCGTGTCTCGTGCATTGTTTTACCTCCTACAACTAGGAAATTTGAACTTAGGAATGCGCTCATCAATTTATTGCCAAAATTCTCAGGAGGAGAAGATGAGAACCTATACGCTCATGTTAGGGATTTTGATGACTTAATGTTCCTCCAAAAGTATAGGAATGAGAACGAAATGGATGCTATGAAACTCGTGCTGTTTCCCTTTTCTTTACTAGGGAAAGCTAAGAGCTGGCTTCAAGCTCTACGCCCAAAATCAATCACGAGTTTTGAGATGCTTACTGAAGCCTTTTACAAGAAGTTTTTCTCTCTTGTGAAAACTGAGACCCTTCGTAGGGCTATTCTTAGGATTACCCAACTTCATGGAGAAATCTTAAAGGATTATCTTGAGAGATATAAGGACCTGATCCTACAGTGCCCTCATCACGGTATCGACTCCTGGGTCCTAACAAGAAATATTTATGATGGATTAGATGCTAAAACCAAAAGAACTGTAGAATCCTTTTGCTTAGGGAAATTCACTGATAAGGATGATGTAGAGGGTTTGGACTTCTTAGAAGAGATGGCTAAAAAATTGCAAACCTAGGGCACCATGAGAGAAACTGATATTCAAGAAAAGGGGGGTAATGCCTTTGGAGTTGGATCTAACTCCAATTCAGAAGCTATGCTGACAGCCATCCTGTGTAAGATAGAGTCCTTAGAAATAAGGAAAAGCAAAATGTCCGCTAAAGCACCAATTTTTCATGCTGAGATGCAAGCTTGTGCTGTGTGTGATGATGTTGGACATTATACTCAAGATTTCCCTTTGATTCATGAAATTAGGGAAACCAGGAAGGATCAGGTTAATATGTTTCATCAAAAACCTTCCTCTTTTCCTTATTACCAGTCACATCATTAAGGAAATTCTTCAGGGAGGAATAATTCGAATAACTATTCTTGTAGACCGTATTACCAAGGGAGGAATTCAAATCAAAATCAATGTGGTGCGTCCTTTACTCCCAATCACCAACCTTTTCAGCAAAATACTCCTTACGTTCCTCCTCAGAATAGGAAACCATTTTTGGATGATGGCATCCAAGCCCTATTGCAATCCAATAACCATTTGATGCAACAATTTATGCAAATGAATCTGCAATCCATGAGACGAATAGAAACATCAATTGCTCAATTGGCATCTGGGTTAAGTACAAGAGACAAAGGTACGTTTCCAAGTCAAACCCAACCCAATCCAAAAGATCAAACCGAGAGTTTACACCGCGATCAGGCGAATACGGTGATTACACTTAGAAGTGGAAAGACTATAGACAACAAAGTTAGGATGCCTGAGGACAAATCGCTTAAAAGTCTTAATCCTAGTACTGAGAAAGTTGTAGAAGGAGGCAAACCTATATGTGAAGAAACTCCTCTTGTAGAGGAAGAGACTGGGCAAGTCTCACTAAGTGAGAAGATTATCGAAAATGATCTGCCTAGAATTCCTAGAGCACCTTTTCCCCAACGGTTTTTAGTCAATAGGAAGAACAATACCAATGAAGAGGTTAAGGAGATGTTCAAGAATCTTAAGATCACTATTCTTTTCCTCGATGCGTTACGGCAGATTCCTTCCTATGCAAAACATCTCAAGGACCTCTGCACATTCAAGAAACGTATGAATGTTTCCAAGAAAGCTTTCAATGTCCATGACAGTGAAAATGTTATTCAATTGGATACTCAGGTTAGCTCTATAATCTTGAACAAAGCACCCATGAAATACAAAGATTCAAGAATGCCGACAATTTCTTGTCACATAGGGACAAATCGCATCGGAAAAGCCTTACTTGATTTTGGTGTCAGTGTCAACTTGATCCCTTATTCGGTATATGAGCAGCTAGGTCTAGAAGGACTAAAATCGACACATAGAACCTTGCAACTAGCTGATCAATCTATTAGAATTTCTAGGGGATTTGTGATGGATGTACTTGTCCAGGTTGACAATTTTTTCTATCCTGTCGACTTTGTGGTCCTTGACACAAACCCGGTAGAAGACCCAAATAGTGAGATACCTGTGATCCTTGGCCGACCTTTCTTGGCCACTGCTAATGCATTAATCAATTGCCGTAGCGGAGCTATGAAGTTGACTTATGGGAATAAGACCATCGATCTGAATATCTTCAATGCAACTCATACTCCGTTTGAAAATGAACCCGATGAGTATAACATGCTTGGCACTGTTGTAAATAGTACATTTTATAGTTCCAATCCAAGGGACCCGCTAGAAGCTTGTCTTGCACATTTTTTAGATAATTTAGATGTTGATAACCTCATCAATAAAGTTAATGCCTTGTTAGATTATGTTCCTATTTTGGATAGCAATGATAATGTTAAAATGCTGAAAGTCAAAGATCCTGTTCCAGAAGCGGAGGAAGTGCCCGCTAGGTTAGAACTTAAACCTCTCCCTGAAAATCTCAAATATGTCTACCTAGGTCCTAATGAAACTCTTCCTGCTATCATAGCATCTAACCTAGAACCTGAGAATGAAGAAAAATTAATGCATGTATTAAAGGGAAATACAAAAGCTCTTGGATGGAACATTTCAGATATTAAGGGTATTAGTCCTTTTGTGTGCATGCACAAGATAAAACTCAAGGATAATGCCAAAAAGTCCAGAGAAGGACAACGAAGGCTTAACCCAACTATGGCTGAGGTTGTGAGAAAAAAAATTGAAACTACTTGATGCTGGGATCATTTATCCTATTTATGATATCCCATGGGTAAACCAAATTCATGTTGTTCCTAAAAAGTCTGGAATCACAGTTATGAAGAATGATCACAATGATCTTGTCCCCACTCGCATGACCACAGGGTGGCGAGTATGTATAGATTATAGAAAACTTAATTCGATCACTCGAAAAGATCATTTTCCCTTACCATTCATGGATCAAATGCTTGAACGTCTCACCGGTCATGAATACTATTGTTTTCTTGATGGGTATTCTGGGTACAATCAAATACCAATCGCTCTAGAGGACCAAGAGAAAACCACGTTTACTTGTCCTTTTAGAACCTTTGCCTATCGCCGCATGTCATTTGGGTTATGCAATGCTCCAACAACATTTCAGCGATGTATGTTGAGCATTTTCTCTGACATGGCTGAGCGTTTCCTTAAGGTTTTTATGGATGACTTCTCCCTCTTCGAAGATTCATTTGACCAATGTCTCTACCAGTTATCTATTGTTCTTGCTAGGTGTCAACAGAAAAATCTTGTTCTAAATTGGGAAAAATGTCACTTCATGGTGAAAAAAAGGCATAGTATTAGGACATGTCATATCAGCAAAGGGAATCAAAGTAGATAAAGTAAAGATCGATATCATATCTAGTCTCCAACCCCCACGAACAGTCAAGGATGTTCATTTATTCTTGGGGCATGCAAGACTTTATCGACGCTTTGTTCCTGAGTTTAGCAATATTGCTCGACCCCTCAGCAATCTCCTCGCCAAGGACGCCACCTTTTTATTTGATGATTCGTGTCTTAAAGCTTTTGAGAATCTCCGAACACGTCTAACATCATCACCCATCATCCAACCACCAAATTGGAACGAACCTTTCGAGTTGATGTGTAATGCATCTGACTATGCCATTGGTGCAGTTTTGGCACAACACATTAATAACCTTCCGCGTGCCATCTATTATGCCAGTAAAACTCTTAATGATGCGCAGCTCAATTACACAGCCACAGATAAAGAACTTCTAACGATAGTCTTTGCTCTAGAAAAATTTTGTTCTTATCTCATAGGTTCTAAAGTAATAGTCTATACGGATCATGCTGCTATCAAACACCTTCTTACCAAGAAGGACACCAAACAATGCTTAATCGGATGGATATTATTACTTCAGGAGTTTGATATTAAGATTCGGGATAAAAAAAGGTGTTAAGAATGTGGTAGCTGGCCACCTTTCTCGAATAGACAAGGATTCTTTAGATACGTCGTTACCTATTCGTGAGTCCTTTCCTGACGAGCAACTCATGTCCATTCGCTCTATGTATTTTGTACCATGGTTTGCAGACATAGCGAATTATCTTGCCACAGGGCACTTTCCTCGTTTTTGGACCAAGCCAGATAAGAATAAATTTCTTAGTGAGGCCCAACACTTCTTCTGGCATGACCTGTAACTGTTCAAATAATGTTCTGATCAAATCATTAGGAGTTGTATCCCAGATTCTGAGCATACTAAAGTCATAGAATTTTGTCACTCCCAAGCATGTGGTGGTCACTTCAACTCCAAAAAGACCTCTGGAAAAATTTTACAGTGTGGATTTTATTGGCCTACCTTATTTCGTGATGCTCACGAATTTTGCAAGGCTTGTGATTGATGTCAGAGAATGGGAGCCTTATCCCGTAGGAATATGATGCCACTAAACCCAATCTTGATCCTTGAACCATTTGATGTTTGGGGCATAGACTTTATGGGTACCTTCACCCCATCTTTTGGGTTCGTGTACATCTTTTTAGCCGTTAACTATGTGACTAAGTGGGTTGAAGCTATTCCTACCAAGACCAATGATAGTTCGGTTGTTATTAAATTTATTAAAGAGAATATTTTTTTCATGTTTTGGTATGCCGAGGGCAATAATTAGTGATGGGGGGTCACATTTTAGCAGTCGAATGCTTGCAAACTTAATGAAAAAATTTGGAGTAATACACAAGGTTGCTACACCGTACCATCCGCAGACTAGTAGGCAAGTGGAGGTTTCCAATCGTGAAATCAAGAATATTCTTCAAGAAATGATAAGACCAAACTGCAAAGATTGGTCAACTCGACTAAACGATGCTCTTTGGGCTTATCGTACTGCTTTTAAGATACCTATTGGAATGTCCCTATATCGGCTAGTCTATAGAAAGGCTTGTCACCTTCCAGCTGAATTAGAATACCGAGCATATTGGGCAATAAATGCCTTGAACTTTGACATTGGTAAGGCCGGTTTACATCGCAAGCTTCAACTCAATGAGTTAGAAGAACTACAGAATGATGCATACCATTCAGCAAAGACTTACGAGGGGCAGATGAAAGCGTTTTACAATAAAAACATTTTGCAAAAATCATTTGAACCAAACCAAAAAGTCTTGTTGTACTCTTCTAGGTTGCATTTATTTCCTGGCAAACTACGATCATGATGGACCGGGCCTCTCATTGTTAAAACGGTATATCCACATGGGGCGGTTGAGGTTGAAGAACCGAGTACTGGAAAAATACAAAAAGTGAACGGGCAAAGGCTTAAGCCTTATTATGAACATTTTAGCTTCACCAATGAAGACTTGAAGCTTCTGGGCCCAGTTTATGAGGAGTGACATTCATATCATTTTCACTTAACTTTTACTGAGTTTGGAGGTTCCTTATTTTGTCTAGCTGAAGACTATAAACTTAGCGCTATCTGGGAGGCAACCCATATTATATCAGGTACTATGTTCCAATTTTCTTTTTTTTTCTTTCTTTTAAGGTATGTTTTCAAATATTGGGGACAATACTTCTTTCTAGTTTGGGGGTGGGGGAAAATAATTCTCATTTTTTACCTTTTTAGAGAAAGGATAGGTCATTATGGTAATTTATGAGACTCTTTAGTAAGTTTCTGCAAGCTTATAAGTATTTGATATGGTTTAAATATTTTGGTCGTAAAAGCCGTAAAGTTAAATTTTCATCAAATACATGCTTAGAAAATTTTGGAACATTATCTTAAGCTAGATATACTACCTTTTAATTAGAGAAAATTTCATGTTGACTGATATTTCTCAAAACAAATGCACTTCACGATAGTATTGTATTTATTACTTTTGCTAGAATTTTGAGCAATCAAAAGGAATCTAGTATTTAAGGTAGGAATGATCCACTACAAGGAAAACAACTGCCTAAGAATAAGTTCGATCCTAAAGTAATATAATAAGGATTTTTATAAGCCAAAATAGCTTTAAAAACTTTCACGATGCAAGGCATACTCGCATGATTAGAACTGAAAGAGGAAGAATTATCACCAATCTCGAGTATAGTCATGAACTATGTGAAAGGAGCAAGGAATAAAGTTTACTTGTGAGAATCCAGAGCCTAGGTTACGAAGGGGCACCAAATCCCGGTAACCTAAGCCAACTGGCTGGGATTGTTGACCAACTACTCAAATTATGGAGGCTTCACTAAGGAAACAAGTACCAAAATAAAAAGGCTTATAGTTATTCCCCAAAAATCAATAACATGATTCGAATTGATTATGGCACTTGTCAAATTGATCGTTGGATTTGTTTTACGAAATACAAAATGACTGGATATTGACTCAAGAGCCTCTAAATAATGTTGTACGTGCAGTAACTATTTTCACAACACTTAAGGGTATTAGAAAAATATGTAAAATCTCATTTAAGTATTGGGTAGTATCTCTAGTTTTGGATAATTCTCCAAGTTCTCTGATTATATATAGGTGAAAGAATTAAATTTTAAGGGGTTTACCTTCTTAATGTTTTTACCATTATCAGATATCAATAAGTTAGTTGAAATGACCTAATGAGTATCTAAACTACTATAATGCCCTTATTGACTTTTGTGGGTATAGTCACTGCAAACCCTCACGAGACAAAACTCGTCCTATATGGGTAACCTATAGGTTTAACGGCTTGTTGCATACGCTAAATGCAATCGTCTTAACCACGAAAGAGTTATGCTTTTAATCTTTTCTTTGCCTGAGGACTAGCAAACTTTAAGTTTGGGGGAATTTGATGGACACATAAAATGACCACTATTCCCCTATGACTTAATGTTTATTATTCTTAATTTTATTATTAAACATGACTTATAAAATCAATTTTTATATTTCAGGTCACATGGAGCTCATTTACCAAATATGTGCAAATACCAGGATGTATAGCTCAAAGGATGAACTGCTGGAGAAGGATGTAGAGTTGTCAAACACAAGGGTCCCACATGGGGAGGTTACAATTTTGGAGGATAACTCTTGGAGGTTACCAATTTATGTACATCATGGCATAGGTTGTAAATCTCATATTAAATGTAAGAACCCTTTCTTTTATCTATAAAAGGAGAGGTGGTAAGCTCATAAGATGATCTAATTTTGAGAGCTTGAGAAAATTATTGTAATAAAGTAAGAGAAGAGAGCATTGTTGGAGAACATGAAACAAAGTTTTAAACATTTGAAGAATTTTGTAAGTCTTATATCATCTAATAAAGTTCTTATTTTTTTCCTTGTTTATCGTGAATTCTTCTTTACTTCGTTGTTTTACTTTATTCTTTATGGCTAGCTAAGTCTCACCTCTAGGGGGAGATGAAGCCAAAAATATGCTAAATATGTAGACTTGCATGTGTTACACCAAATAAGCTTTTATTGTAAAAGTTCATCTCTATATTGCTATATTATATTATTGGTCTATGTCCATGAGATATAGACCAAGTTTTGTGATTAAGAATATAGTTATCCTAAAAGTTTTATTTTATTCACACTAAATGCCCGACCTTCAAGAGATTCACGGTTTGTAGTTAGCATTTGTATGCTTTCACATTTCGTATTTTTATACTTGAAAGTCATGTATTTTTTGTAGTTTAAAATGAAACATCACGATAAAAGATAAACCAACTTGATTTGAGATCATAAACTATTATCTTTACTATGGGTAACTATTGTTAGTTTATATATTTGGTATAATTGAGGTGGATTCTTTCCCTGGATTTTTTAATTATTGTCTAAAACCCATTTTTTTAACTTCATTAGCATAAGTATTTTACCTTATTGAAACACAGGACAAAACAATTTTCTAGTCCCGTTCGAAAGTGAACGACACTCGATTTCTACCATACTAAACACTGGATTTTGACCGTTATCAGCCGTCATAACAAATCATTATGAAATCAAGCCTAGTGTGATCTAAATGTTACCTACATTTTGTGGGCTTGATTCTGAGAGCCCTTATAAGCACGTCCACGAGTTTAAGAAAATCTGTGCACTTTCAAAATACTAACATTTTACTGAGGATTTTGCCCGCCTTCGTTTATTCCTATTCTCACTAAAAGACAAGGCGAGTCATTGGCTTGATTCATTGGCACCAACATCTATTAGTTTATGGCATCAAATGGAGACCAAGTTCAAAACCAAATGGTTTTCTATGGGAAAATAAGAGTGAAACGTTTTACGAGGCATAGAAAAGATATAAATATCTTCTTTCACAATGTCCCCATCATGGTTTTGAGAAGAAACATCTAGCCTAGATCTTCTATCGTGGAATAACTTCTGAGAATCGTTATAGGCTAAAAACCATGCATAGTGGCAAATTCCATGACCTTAAATCTGATAGAGCTTATGAGGAGTTTGAGACATTAGCTGAGAACTCTCAGTAGTTGGATTTTGATCCACATAGAAATATTCGTACAGCCAAAAAAGGTGGCTTATACGAAGTGAGTAAGGGAATGGCCATCAAAGCCTAATGAGATACTCTTACCTAAAAAATTGAGGCTATGGCTATGAATCAATCTAAAGGTAGTGTGAACCAGGTTCAGCAGCAGGGTTGCACCGTTTGTTATGATGTAACCAATGCAACTCAAATGTGCCCCATGCTCAATGAAATGAATGACAATCAAGAGCAAGTGATTGTTTTGAATAATACCTACAAGAGGCCCTTTGACCCGTACAAGCCAACTTGGCAGAACCACCCAAATTTTTGGTAGACGAACAACCAACCCAGTTCAGGCTTTGGGGAGCCACAAACCTCAGGTCATAATTTACCTAGAAATTGCATTTCTCAATCTTGTCCTCATGCATCTCAGTAATCCTTTCAGTCATCCTAACAGTTCCCACCCGCTGCACCCAAACTATCTTTGGATAATACCCTTGCTCTCTTCATGCAATAATCAATACAATTTCAGCAACAAATGATGTAATTCCAACAACTGACTTTGGTGAATCAAAATTCTGTATCCCAATTTATCTTTAATCTAGAGACTTAGATAGGACAATTGGCAAATACATTGTATGAGAAACCCCCAGGTAAGCTACCTAGCCAACCTGTATCTAATCCGAAAGGCCCACCGGGGTTTGATGTTAGCTCAATCCCAAAACAGCTTAATGTCATTACTACTCTTTGAAGTGGTAGACAAATTGATAACCGAGTTGAAATGCCTAGGGTTGAGCCAACACCCGTTGCTATTAAGGATGAGGAAGGTACGAGTAAACCAGTTGTAGTAAGCAACCATGAACCTTCTAAGAAATCTAAAGAGTTGTCAGCCTCATCTATCTCCATGCAAAAGGCACATATTGAGCCAAATGTGCCTTATCCACAACGTCTTCTTCCGGCTAATAAAAGGATTTAATTTGACGAGTTATTGGATGCATTTAAACAAGTTCATATAAAGATTCCAGTACTTGATGCCATCCTGCTTATCCCTGCATATGCCAAATTCCTTAAGGATGCGTGCACTAGGAAAAGGAAAATCAATGTGCACAAGAAAACTTTCTTGGCTGAGACATTAACACCGCCTAAGCTTCGAGATCCTGAAAGCCCAACCATCCATTGTAAAATTGGAGATCATAAAGTGGATAGGGCGTTACTCGACTTGGGGGCTAGTATGAATGTCTTATCTTACTCGGTCTATCAGGAATTAGGACTTAGAGAACTCGAACCTACCCGAATGGCACTTCAATTGGCTGATTGATCAATACGATACCCACGTGGTATCCTTGAGGACATTCTTATCAAGGTTGATACTCTTATTTTTCTCATGGACTTTGTTGCTTTGGATACTGAAGATGTCTCGAATCCAAGTTGCGAGATCCCTGTCATATTGAACCCCCCATTTCTTGCGACTGCTCATGCCATGATTAATTGCTTTAATGGGGTCTTAAAATTATCAATGGGAGACATGAAGATCAAACTCAATGTTTTTAACAATAATACTCAAGTTCCTCATTCTGATGACATGGCTAAACCGAATATGATTGATTCCCTAGTTTACAACTCGTTCCCTAAATCATTTTCTGACGACCCTTTAGAATCATGTCTTATAAACTTTGGTAAGGACTTTAATGAAGACACAATCGTTGACAATAGTTTACAACTCGTTCCCTATTTTTAACATATCCAAATGGAGGCTTAAACTGAAACTTCTTGAACCATCAACTACTTTACCTATTTTGTCCATTTTTTAACCACCCCAGTTGGACCTCAAGCCATTACACAATACTCTCAAGTATGCCTTTTTAGGTGATTCTAAAACTTTACCTGTAATAATAGCTTCCAATCTAGATATTGATCAGGAAGGTAGACTGTTGAGTGTCCTTAGAAAACATAAATCAACCATAGGATGGTCTATAGCAGACTTGAAGGGAATTAGCCCGGCCATGTGCATGCATCACATCAATCTCAAAGAAGGTGCTAAAAATTCGCGCGAGATAAAACAACGCTTAAATCCAACTATGATGGAGGTGGTTAAGAAGGAACTTCTCAAGCTATTAGACATGGGTATCATATACCCCATTTCGGATAGAAAGTGGGCCAGACCTGTTCAAGTTGTACCCAATAAATCAGGGATTATTGTAGTCGAAAATGAGAATAATGAATTAATCCCTACCTGCATGTCTACCAGGTGGCGTGTTTGTATCGATTATAGAAAGTTGAACACGGTCACGAGGAAAAATCATTTTCCACTTCCCTTCATTGATCAAATGCTTGAGCGATTAGCGGGAAAAAGTCATTATTATTTTCTTGACGGTTATTCTGGCTATAATCAGATCGTCATCGCTCCAGGAGATCTGGAGAAAACTACATTTACATGTCCCTACGAGACTTATGCTTATCGACGTATGCCATTTGGTTTGTGTAATGCACCCGCTACATTTCAACGTTGTATGATAAACATTTTCTCTGATATCATTGATAAATTTATCGAAATCTTCATGAATGACTTTTTTAGTGTTTGGATCCTCTTTTGATGAATGTTTGCACCATTTGGAACTCGTGCTAGAACGATGTACACAAACCAATTTGGTTTTAAACTGGGAGAAGTATCACTTCATGGTGACACAAGGGATAATTCTTGGGCATATCATCTCCAACAAAGAGATAGAAGTTGATAAAGCCAAAATCGATATTATTTCTTCCTTACTTCCTCCTCGGACGGTTAAGGCCATTCGATCATTTCTAGGCTATGCGGGGTTTTATCTTTGGTTCATTAAAGATTTTAGCAAAATTTCCCAACCCTTATGCAATTTACTTGCTAAGGACACTGATTTCCACTTTGATGATGAATGTTCTATAGCTTTTGAGAAGCTCAAACTTCTATTAACTTCCGCTTCAATTATCCAACTGCCCAACTGGGATCTTCCATTTGAATTGATGTGTGATGCATCTGATTACGCCGTTGGAGCAGCTTTAGGGCAAAGAGTAGATATAAAACCTCATGTTATTTACTATGCCAGTCATGCGCTCAATGATGCACAAATGAATTATTCTACCACTAAGAAGGAGTTATTAACAATTGAGTTTACATTAAAAAAAATTGGTCATATCTTGTTGGGTCCAAAATCATTGTCTACACCGATCACGCGGCCTTAAAATATTTATTATCCAAAAAGAATGTTAAGCCTCGGTTAATCTGATGGATCCTCTTATTACAAGAATTTAACATCAAAATTCGAGATAAGAAAGGTGTTGAAAATGTTGTGGTAGATCATTTATCCCGACATCTAATCGAAGGTGGTTAAGATCTCATCTTTATTTAAGAGACATTTCCTGATGAGCAGCTTATGGCAATTATACAACTACATTGGAATGCCGACATTGTCAATTATCTTGCTACTAAATAATTACCTGACCACTGGTTTAAGCAAGATAAAACCAAATTCTTACACGAGGTTAGACGTTTTAGTTGGGACGATCCTTATATGTATAAATTTTATTCTGACCAAGTTATTAGAAGATGCATTCTAAATAATAAGTTCCAGAGCATACTCATGTTTTGCCACACCTATGCCTATGGAGGGCATTTCAGTGCCAAGAAAACGGCTGCCTAAATTTTTCAATCTGGTTTTTATTGGCCTACCCTTTTTTGTGATACACAGACCTTTTGTTCTACTTGTGATAGATGTCAGAGGACTGGCAATATTTTTCACCACAACATGATGCCCCTAAACAGCATTCTTATTGTTAAATTTTTTTACGTTTGGGGAATAGATTTTATGGGCCCGTTTCCTTCATCTCGCGGAAACATTTATATTCTAGTCGCAGTGGACTATGTCTCCAAATGGGTCGAAGCGGTAGCATATCTAACAAATGACCATAAGCCTGTGGTCAAATTTATGAAATATATTTTTAATCGTTTTGACACTCCTTGAACAGTTATAAATGATGGTGGGAAACATTTTTGCAATCGTGTTTTTAAAAATTTATTGAAAAATTGTTCCATCACTCATAAAGTTACCACACCTTACTATCCACAAACAAGTGGTCAAGTAGAAGTTTCCAATCGGGAGATTAAAAGAATTTTAGAAAAAGTTGTTAGAACTGATCGCAAAGACTGGTCAGATCGTCTTGATGATGCTTTTTGGGCCTATCGAACAGTATATAAAATCCCGATTGGAATGTCACCCTATAGACTTATCTTTGGGAAGGCTTGCCACTTGTCTGTGGAACTAGAGCACAAAACTCTTTGGGTCACAAAGGCCTTTAACTTTGAGATGGACCAAGCTGGGTCTAAGAGAAAGCTTCAACTTTCTGAATTGGATGAACTCCGCCATGAGGCTTATGAAAGTTCAAAAATTTGTAAGGAACGTACCAATGCTTTTTACGATAAATCAATTATTCGTAAAACCTTCGAGCCCAATCAAAAGGTATTGCTTTATAACTCCAAGCTTCGTCTATTTCCCGGGAAACTACGATCCCGTTGGCATGGTCCCTATACAGTTAAAACTATTTTACCTCATGGGTCCGTAGAGGTGGAGGATCCTAAGAACAAAGATATTTTTAAGGTCAATGGCCAACGATTAAAACCGTACTTAGAGTCCTGCACTTTTAAGGAAAAGATAACATTTCTAAATGATCCAGTATATCAGAGCTGATATTGTGTACCCCAATAGTACCATTGCAATATCATTTTAAGTATGGGGGTATATTAGTCTGGCTAATGACGGTAAACTCAGCACTTCTTGGGAGGCAACCCTTGACATATTCAGGTAATAAATTTCAGTTTTCCTCTTCCATTTATTTTTTTGTTCTCAACTATTGATAGCAATGCTTGATTTAAGTTTGAGGGTAGGAAACCATTTCTTTAAATATTTTTTTGAAGAAAAGTAAAATAATGGCACTTTGACAATTTATGATATATTTTTGACAAATTTCTAAACACTTAAACTAATTTTACCTGGACATAAATATTATGGAAAAGCCTAAATTTTGAAATTGTACCAAGTATACACAAGAATTTTTTGGAATATCTTAAGCTAGATGTACTATCTTTTTAGTAGCGACTGATTCAGGTTAACTTGGCATATTTTAAAAACGTGCACGTCACAGTAGTTTTACAATTAACACCTTCAATAGATTATTGCTCAGTATAAGAAAAATTTAGAAATTATGTTAGGAATAGTTTGCTACAAGGGAGACAACTGCCTAAGAATAAATTCATTCCTATGAAAAAAATAATAATAAGATAAATGTGCTCTAAAAACTTTCACGCTGCAAGGCTATTCGCATGATTAAGATTTAAAAAAGGAAAAATTATCACCAATCTCGAGTTTGACCATGAACTATGTGAAAGGAACACAAGAAAATATTACTTGTGAGAATCCTGAGTCTATGTTATGATGAGGTACCACACACTGGCAACCTTAGCCAACTAGTGGGGATTATCGACCAAAAACTCCTTGTTACGGAGGCTTCACTAAGAAACAAAGTACTCAAAAGAAAAGGCTTGCAAAAGAAAAGAAAAAAAAATTTCTAGGAAGACGAATTGACTAAGGCACTTGTCGAACTGACCATTGAATTTATTCCAGTAAGAACTAGACTACCAAAAATTGAGCAAATTATTCTAGATAACATATTAGGCGATAAAACTATTTTCACTGTATACTCAAATATAGCTAAAGAAAAATATTTGAATCTCTTTCTAATCTTGAGATAGTACCTCTAGTTTTGGATATGCTTAAAATATTTATTGATATACTTAAGAGAAAAGTAGGTTTAAGGATTTCCCATCGATAAATTTTTATCATAACAAAGTAAGGATAAGTTCACAAGAAATATGTCATGTGTATTCTAGAATTGTATAAAATCTCATTATTGAATTTTATGGGTAAAGTCACTACAAGGCTTGTTGCATAAGCTAAATGCGCTCCCTGCGAAAGTGGTTATTATTTTATTTTACTCGGGACGAGCAAAAGACATGTTTGGGAGTATTTGATGCGCACGAAATTATGACATTTTTAACATACCTGAACATGTATTTTAGTCGTCCATTACATTTAATTTTGGGTACTTATGCACGTTTGTTTGATTGTAGTTATTGGAGATGGATATTTGAAACCAAGCTCTTAAAGTCAAGTAAAAGTATCTCTAGCAGTTCATAGCACAAAAGGTCAAAGACACAACATATTTGGTCTCAAGATTGAAAAAATATATATATAAATATTCTTGAAGAATATGATTAAAGAATACATTACATCCAAGATCCTTGAAGATATTTTATATTGAAGATATATGCAAGAGTTTCCATAAAGAAATATCTCTACATCACTTAAGGAAATAATATACAAGAATATTAGGTAATTGGTTGCAATATTAGAAGATATTATTGTGCAAATATTTTTTAGAATTTAATGTATAGTTTCTAAATTTGGGTTCCTTCTCCTATAAAAGGAACCCTCCCCCCATTGTAATTGGGCATCTCATATTGGAGCAAGTTTAAAATAAATATAGTCTTAGTTTTATTTAATTATCTTATCTCTCTTTTATTTTCTTTTGTAAATAATTAGTTGTTAATGCGATGAAGTCCGAGATGAGCGGCTAATCTCCTAGCTAAGGCTAGGATAAGGCCTCTTCTTGAATGAGCAATAATGTGTATTAATTAGGTTCTAATTAGTTTTCTCTTAGTATTTTATGATTGATAAGTTAGTATATCATATAAAAGGCTTGACCATAGCTTCGGTTTGGTGTACGATAACTTTGGATGCAAGTAAGTGCTACTAACCGTAGACTTGATTTGGAGATCTAAACAAGAGGAAATACTAAAGAACTCACTCAAGCCTATCCATGGTTGAGTTGATAATTCTCTATGATACTCTTCACCGTCACTTAAAACCGTAACCACTAAATGCTTGACCATAGATTTAGTGGTTTATTTTATAACATCGTATGTGTCTTAACATGAACATATGATAGGGGGAAATATTAGAATCTAGTTATATATCGATTAGTGCTTTAAAAGGTAGAGGCCAAGTCCGAACCTTAGCTCTCTCTCTCATTAAGTTTCATAATTAGTTTTTATTTATTTTTCTTAGATTTATCTTTTATAAAACTGTAATTCAGCCAAGAAAGTATTTGTTTTCCCAAACCTCCCAGTGGATTCGATCCCACTCATTCGTACTACAATTCGACAATAGTACTTTGAGCAGGTATTTTGCTAGAGGCCATAAAAACCTCATATCATTAATATATCCAAAACTAAAGCCAACCTAATTGTATTTGGGTTTTAAATAATAGACCCAAAACGGAACCGACAGATCCCTAACCTGAACTGAACCAGCCAGTTTGGGTTATCGGGTTTTCTTTGGTAAATAGCCCTAACAACAAATACTCCAGAAATGAACAACAGTCAGGCAATAAATTAGTTATAAACAGCTGCAGTAATGGTAAACAGTAGTTCTGGTTAGCAGCAAGAGCAGCTCTAGTTTGTAGCGTCATGAAATAGAAGCAAGAACTAACAGTTTCAGTACCAACAAGAACTCAGTTATCACAGCAGCAACAGTAGGTAAACTCTGGTAATAAATAACAACAACAACGTACTTTGTACTCTGGTAAGCAGCAGTAGTAATAACACTGGTAAATAGGCAGTAATTAATACCACATAATAAATAGCGCCTGTAATAAAGAGAGACAGCAGAACAGTGATAGCTCGAGGCGTGGGTCCTACTCTCTTTAAAGTATATTTCGACCTACCTCGAGTATAGGTAAATGGTCTGATCTCTCCTACGGTACAGCGAGCATATACGGTAGAGCTTCACTACCGGAAGTCTACGTAAAGTAATTGGTAATTTTGCACCTCAGGTAAACCGTATGAGAGAGAGATAATACATAGAGGAAGAAATGAAAGAAACTGGTTTGCCAATGGCTCTTTCTCTCTATTCAAATCGTGGATAGAAGAATTTGAAGACCAAAGACTAAAGAAATATGCCAAGCCCAAGCCCAAAGTTTTTGTTAAAAAGATTCGGGTGAGCCTAGCCCAAGCCCAAAGGGACCCCAAGGCCTCCAGAGCCAGAAGAGCCAATTGCCTAATCCCAAGTCTGAGCCCGAGCTGGCCTGGCCTACTGGGCCACCTGAGAGAGGTCCAAGTGTATATAGGGTATAAAATCCCCTCACACACTTATACTATCACTCTATATCACATGTTACACATATGCCACATAAGCACTACCTTATATGTTTAGTTCATCTATTATTTATAAACAATGCATGACTAAACTTTAGGCTATAGTTTAGGAGTCACATAAAATAGATGACCAAGAGGTCATAGGTTCAAGGATCAAAACGAGGTGCAAGTTTTGAAAAATTCCAACAATCCCCCACTTTTAAAAAGCTTCTAAAAAAGGATAGATGAAAGAAAAGAGGAACCAGAGTACGGTTTCGATATATAGATATGTACTTAAGTAAAGGTGTCCTTAGACTTAAGCCTTTACGTAGTAGACAATCTTCAATGTATAAGAATAATAAGTAATCAGAGTCTTAAACTCACTATTCATTTTTATACAGTGAGGAAAACTACATACAACCCTACCAGGTGCAAGTTCTAAATGCCAGTACTCTTTGGCCATGTGCTTAATCCCAGTATAGGTGAAGGCTTTAAAGAATTTAGCCTAATTCTCATAAAAAGCGGCCAGACTTTTACAATCACCTTGGTGAGTCTATTAAGAATACTCTTATAGCTAGACACCCCACTCAAGAATGAGATATAGAACTCATTAAGAGTTTAAGAAACTCAATTTTACAACCGCTGTAAGATATCATGCATATATACAGTATCTACAACGAGATTAACTCTAGAGTGACAAGCTCCTAGTTGTATGATTCTATAGCATAATGATTTGTTTTTCTCATTGAACCTATTTCTTGGGATCTCTAGTTATTTAGGTTGGGTTCCCACCACTTGTGATTTTATAATAGGCTTTAGTCTCATCCCTAAGGATGTACTCCAAACTTTGTCACAAGACAGTCCTTTCGTCAAAGGATCTGCCAAGCTGTTTTCTGATCTTACAAAATCCACTGTAAAAGTACTAGATGTGAGATAACCTCTCATCGTACTGTGCTTACGACGTATCGCTAACTTTTTACCATTATAGTAATTGTTTCGTACTCTGGCTATCGCAGCAGTACTATCTGAGTGAATCAGAATCGGCAGTATAGACCTACTCCATAAAGGAATATAAGACAAGAGGTCTTTTAACCAACTTGCCTCCTCTCTAGCTGCAGCTAGTGCTACTAACTCATACTCCATAGTCGACTGAGTTAGAATTGTTTATTTCTTGGATCTCCAAGAAACGGACCCGCCAGCTATACTAAACACGTATCAGCTGGTAGCTTTGGAATCATCCTAAAATGAGTTCCACTCTGCATCGCTAAATCCACCAAGGACCGCGGGAAACTTCTGATAGTGTAAACCTAAGTTCATGGTCCATTTTAGGTACCGCATAACTCGATCAATAGCACCCCAGTGCACCAAACTTGGTTTACTTTTAAATCTACATAGAACCCCTGCAGCATAAGCTATATCAGGTCAAGTACAGTCCATAGCATAGTGAAGGCTACCAATAATACTTGCGTATTCTTTCTGTCTAACTGCCTCCCCCAAGTTCTTTAAAATTTTAACTTGTGAATCACAAGGAGTACAAGCAGGTCTACGATCAAAATATTTGTACTTCATCAAGATCTTCTCAATATAATAAGATTGATCAAGAGTAATACCAGTGTCTGTACGTGTGATCTTCATGCCTAAATTTACACTAGCCTCACATAGGTCCTTCATATCAAAATTATTATTAAGTATGTTTTTGGTTTCTAAAATGATATCAAGAGTATAACCAAAAATAAGTAGATCATCAACATATAGACATATTATAATACAACTTTCACCAGATACTTTATAATATAGGCATTTATCAATAACGTTAATCTTAAAACCATTTGAAAGAAGTAATTGGTCGATTTTGTCGTACCACTATTTTGGAGCTTGCTTTAGACCGTATAAGGTCTTGTATAGCTTGCAGACTTTGTGTTCCTCACAAGATATCACAAAGCCTTCAGGATGATCCATATATAATTCCTCTTCAAGCTCTCTGTTTAAAAAGTAGTTTTTACATCCATTTGATGAATAATCAAATCGTGCACGGCAGCAACGGCCAATAATACTCTAATGGTTGTCACACGAGTGACTAGGGAATATGTGTCAAAGAAATTAATATTTTCCTTTTGCACATATCTTTTTGCTACAAGTCTTGCCCTATATTTACCTATAGTGCCATCTGGTTTAAGTTTCCTCTTTAGTATCCATTTACACCCAATAGAATGACTACTAGGAGGTAGGTTAACTAAATCCCAAATTTTATTTGTCGTAAGAGAATCCATTTCATCATCAATGGCCTCGTACTACAAATCAACGTCACTTGAGGTTAACACTTCCCTGATAGTATTGAGGTCAAACTCTAAGGTATGTATAACATAATCATTACCAAAATCCTTAGCAATCTTTAAATATTTACCACTATGAAGTTCTGGGTCTGTATCATGAGAATCAACAGCTCTAGGAACTTTTACTTGAGGTACATTAAGGGTCGAAGATGTAGAAGGTTGAGAAGCACCACTGCTACCCCTACTGTCCCTTAGTAAGTAGGGAAACTTATCCTCAAAGAAATCAACATCAAGTGATTCAATGATAACATTATCCTTAGTATCAAGAAACCTGTAAGCTTTACTGTTAATAGCATAACCAATGAAAACACATTCTAAAGCTCTACTAGCTAGTTTTATCCGTTTAGGATCAGGTTTTCAAACATATGTTAAACAAACCCAAACCTTAAAATAGCTAACATTAGGATTTCATTTTCTCCAAATTTCATAAGGTGACAATTCAGATGTGATATGAGGAATGCGGTTAAAAACATAGAAAACAGATAATAATGCTTCACCCCATAAAGATTTAGGTGATCCAAAACTAAGTAATATAGCAGCTATCGACTCAGTGTAGTTCTATTTTTACGTTTAGTTTTACCGTTAGATTCTAGAGAATAAGGAGCAATAGTTACATGTATAATCCCTAAGGATTTATACAAGTTTTGAAATTTATGTGAATCGTACTCTATGCCTCTATCACTACAAAATCTTTTAATGTTTCCATCAAACTGATTTTTAACCTCTGTTTTATATGTCCTAAACATATCTATAGCTTCACTTTTGTGATGTATCAGGTAAACATGAGTATAGTTTGAATGATCATCTATAAAAGTTATAAAATATCTTTTACCATTTCGAGTGAGTGTTCCGTCCATTTCATAAATGTTAGAGTGTACTAACTCTAAGAGTTGTGATTCTCTTACAACACTTTTATGTGAGGTTTTAGTAATCTTAGCTTGACTACAAGATTGAAATTTATCAAAATCATTTAAATCTACTTTAGGGATCATGGCAAGTTTACTCATATTGTGTACTAACTTCTTATTAACATGACATAGTCTAGAGTACCAAATATTAAAAGAAGACAACAAGTAGAAGCAGATTTATTCATTTCAATACTCATCTTGAACATTCCATTACAAGCAAAACCCTTTCCCACAAAAACCCCACCCTTAGTCAAAATGTACTGATCAGACCCAATGGTCTATTGAAATCCTGCCTTATTGAGAAGATAGCCAGAAATAAGATTTTTCCTCATTTCAGGAGTGTGTATTACATCCTTCAGAGTCACTGTCCTTCCAGAGGTAAATACCAGTTCAACATCTCTAGTGCCTAGCACTTTGGTACAATGGGAATCTCTAAGTAGCACTTTATGGTCTTCAGTCTCCTTGCAGGTCTTGAACCAATTGTTTTTATTGCATACATGCCTAGAAGTGCCTGAATTGGCCCATCACCCGTCGGTTCCACCAACCATGTTGATCTGTGATCATAGCCACTAAGGGCTTTTCGGTAACGTTAGCCTGAACAACAGGTCTACAGTTCTGGCAGTTTCTAGATATGTGTCCAGACTTTTTACAGTTGAAGCACATAATAGAACCTATTCCGTTATATGGTGGGGCTTGTTGGTTCGTTCTCTTATTAGGATTTTGGTGTTCATAATTCTGATGTTTATTCGGATTACCACCATTAGGACGGTTGTTCCGATTAGTACCATTCTTAGCCTTAAAAGGTTTCCCTTTAGGTTTCAGATGGACCTTCCCTTTGGCTTGAACCAAAAGGATTTCCTCTTTTAGGTATTTTTTTCTAGATTCTCCTTCAACCCTCAGACGAGTAATCAAGTCCTCCATGGTAAGTTCCTTTGACTTGTGCCGCAGGATATTTTTAAAGTCTTCCCTATTCGACGGTAATTTGTCAATTATTACGGCAACCTGAAATTGTTCATCAAGAGGTATCCCTTCGAACACGATCTCATGCGCAATTCGTTGCAAGTCATGTGATTGGGAAATTACCGACTTATCGTCTACCATATTGAACTTGAGATATCGGTTTACGACAAACTTTTTTGAGCCTGCCTCTTTCGTATCATACTTCTTCTGTAATGCATCCCAAACATTTTTTGCAGATTTGGACTATAGATAATAATCGTGCAGTTCGTCCACTAGACCGTTCAAAATAAAATTACGGCATTTGAAATTAACATCAGTCCAGTTTGAAATAATCTCTAAGGTTTTGCCATATTCGTTTAGAATAAGATCAGGGTGCAGGTGCAGGAACGGGAAGTTCAACATGGCATTCTTGTTCCATAAAATATGCAACTTCTTTAAGTGTGAGATAGAAGAACATTTTTTTCTTCCACTTCTTGAAGTTGAGACCATTTGTTGGAATCAAACTTCACCATTTCAGAAAAAAGAGCCATATTACTGAAATATAATTACTCATTAAAATTGATGAAATATAATCTTATGAACCTGTAAATATAGCTTTTCCTATATTGATTGAGTAACAACAAGATGTTATAGAAGTAACCTTTTTAGCAGCAGCAGCAGGAGCAAGTACTCTGACGTTAATCAACAGTAACTCAGTTGTAAATATCAGCAAGTACTCTTGCAATGAACAATAGTCAGGCAGTAAATCAGTTGTAAACAATAGCAACAATGGTAAACAACAGTTCTGGTTTGCAGTAAGAGCAGTTTTGGTTTGTAGCATCAGGAAATAGAAGTAAGAACTAACAGTTTCAGTAACAACAAGAACTCAGTTGTCATAGCAACAGCAGTAGGTAAACTCTGGTAATAAATAGCAGCAGCAGCGCAGTTTGTACTCCGGTAAACAGTAACAGTAATACCGGTAAACAGGCAGCAGTTAACACCACGTAATAAACAACGCCTGTAACAAAAGGAGACAGTAGAACAGTGATAGCTCAAGGCGTGAGTCGCACTCTCCTTAAAGAGTATTTTGACCTACCTCGAGTACAGGTAAATAGTCTAATCTCTCCTAGGATACAACAAGCGTATACGGTAGAGCTTCAGTAGTGGAGAGAAGAATGTGAAGACCAAAGACTAAGGAAATATGTCAAGCCCAAGCGCAAAGGTCCCCCAAAGCCTCAAGAGCCAGAAGAGCCAAATGCCCAATCCCAAGCCCAAGTCCGACCCCGAGCCGGCCCGACCGGGCCGCCTGAGAGAGGTCCAAGTGTGTATAGGGTATAAAATCCCCTCACACACTCACGCACCTATACTCTCTCTATGTCACATGTTACACACATGTCACATGGGGACTACCTTATATGTTTAGTTCCTCTATTGTTTATAAATAATGTGGGACTAAACTTTAGGCTATAGTTTAGGAGTCACATAAAATAGATAACCAAGAGATCATGGGTTCAAGGCTCAAAATGAGGTACAAGTTTTGAAAAATTCCAACAGAAACCCCAGGTGAACTTTGCACGCCACAATTAGACACTTCTTTCTATTTTGTCTACTACGACGGAAACGTTAGTTTCTACCAAAAATCATGATTAAATGTATCATAGGTACCAAGACATACTTCAAAAAAACCTAATGTTCATTTTATTGAGGAGTTAACACTTTATTCACTCAACTCCCCTTGGAAGGAGAAGAGTTTTACAGAAAATTACATAAAATAAAACTTAATTCTTGCCAAAGCGAAAGCTAAAACCATGGGATGCCGGATTGTCGTTACGGACTATTGGGTTAGCCTCAAGACCAGGAGGCGGCAATATGTTAGAGCACCTCCAACAGAAAAGTATGTTGTTAAGATTTGCCCATACTCTTACAAAAATCCCTTCCAACAGGGTATCGGGTTCAACATACTCACCCCCATACCCCTCCAAAGTATGCGAAACCTGAACTTGGGGAGGAGTATACGCATACCGCCTGAGCGCTGAACTGTTGAGCGCCCAACACTTTTTTAATACAGCTGGCATCTCCCTCTCCCATTACAACTTCTCTATCCTGCCTAGGCGCTGAACAATTGAGCGCCCAACAAAACTTTTTAATACACCTGGCATCTCTCTCTCTCTCCCATCACAACTTCTCTCTTAAAATTGTAATCTCTGTTGGACGAAAACAGTATGCGATTCTGGAATACCGATATGGTAAACCGGAATCGCATACTCTTCTGTTGGAGATGCTCTTAGTATACTTGCCTGCGCCAACATTCGCGGCCTTTCTTCTAAGCTCCTCGTAAAAACCCTGCAACAACTCACTAGCTTCTCAATTGGCTTTTCCCACCAGTACTTTTCTTCGGATTCTTTAGAAATCTCTGCAAGCTGCTTAGCTATCTTTTCCTGGACCTCCAATTCATTCATCAGCTCTGTGAGTTGCTTTGCAAGTTCACGGAATCTACGGTGCAAACCCAAGGCTATGGGGAGCTGGGGCACCAGCATATTGAAATCTGGTATTCCAATCGAGTAGGCCTTATTAGCAGGAGAGAAAACAATTATAACGACCTGTGCACCACATAGGACACACAGTTCACTAGCCTTCTTAAACAAACCATGTTTACGTTTGGAGAACGTGACTTGTTTCCTAGTATTGTTTTCCTCGATTGGTTTCATCTCAACCCTTTGACGACCCTTGCCTCTCGGTTTCCCCGCCATTAGGGTTGCCTTACTTGATAACTTTCTCTTGATTGGTTTTGTTAGGGGAGAGGTGGTTCTTATAGTAATCCTAAAGTTGTCTAAACCCTAATTCGTAAGCACATAATTGCTCATTTTAAATCTAGAAAATATTGCATTTTAATGAGTGAGTAAATAGTTTTATGTTTTCTTCAGTCATTAGTTGTCCTTACTTGGCCAAAACCTATTTCCTTGTATTGTATACAAAGAGCATTTAAGGCATACAGAACCTCAAAGCTTGGGCAATTATAACTAATAATAGTACTGAAATCAAATCTTGAAACCAATAACAACAAGATCCTTTTCTAAATACCAAGCTAATATAGCATATGCACAACAACTTATTTGATATCTTATTTAGCATAGCATCAATGTATAAAAATTGGTCCCAACGAATTTGTATTTTATAAAATAGGCTTGTTACAAATATCGTAAGAAATTTACGACATTATGAACCACTTTGTGTATAGATCATGGACACGAATGTGCATATATGCCTTTGTAGAGATTTACCTTATCTTTCTTTTATTTGTTATAGTAAAACCTATTAATTTGGTTGTATCAGCCATGCACATGTGCATCCCCAAGGCACTAAAGTATGAGCACTACCATTGCGATTCTAGTGAGAACTGCAATGAAAAACTTCTTCAGGAGTGAAAGACTTAGCAAATCCAAGCGCTCTCAATGATGACAAACCAATCTAACGTTGTGTTGTGACTTACAAGATTATGTCGTATTTTTTTTGGTTGTTCTATTGTTATTAATAACATATTTTTGAAGTTCTCATCTGAATTGTATCTGCGGTGGTGTCTCATATGTTAACAATTAGTCCATTTTTGCCAAGTAAAGTAAAAAGGAATATAAAGGGTATACGGTTTCAATGGACACAATAGAGTTTTAGACTGTGGTTTGGGGTGCGAGTCTCGTCCATTGATATACATGGGTGCTAACCATTTGGTTCTTGTGAAGAGGAAAGCTTGGTATATCTATGGGTCAGAAATTGCCCCCGAATTCTTCCTTGATCACAAGAACTTCCAGTTTTACAAGCAAAACTGGAAGTATATAACTTATCATCCCATGCATTGTTTGTCAAGGCCCTTGTAGTGTATTTGGGAAGTTGAGGAATTATATGAAAATGGTCTCGAAATGAGGAGATATAACTCACACAACACAAAAGATTAACTGAGCAAGTGTATCTACTCGTTTAAAAGTAAACCCTCATGAGACCAAGTGCATTGTTTGTCAAGGCACTTGTCTATTTGGGAAGTTGAAGAATTATATGAACATGGTCTCGAAAGTAGAAGATATAACTCAGAGATAGAGATTAGCACAACACAGAAGATTAACTGAGCAGGTGTATCTACTCGCGATGATGTGAATAACTACATCCCAGTGTGTTGGAGTTTGTGTACGATGTTGTATGGTTAGTGAGAATGTTTAAGCATAGGAAATATGATTTTTGAAGTGGGAACGGATTTTTGTAAGGTGTCGGCACTCTCATAATTGGTTTTTTTTTTCTTCTTCTTCATGTTGTGGCAATGGCAATGGCAATGGCAATGAATATGTGATTACATATCATTATTTCTTTCTTTTACTTGATTGTCGAACGAATATCCAACAAAACTAAAGCAATGCCCTAATCAATGAGAAAAATTAAGTAAGATATACGAGGTCGTACTAGCCATTATGAAAAAATGATATGCAAGAATGGATAAATTAAAACTATGGTTTTCACTATATAATCTGCATGTTTTCATATATATATTTTATAATGTTTCTACCTTTAATGTCATATCACAAATAAAGCAAGCCGGCCATAGTTGAAAGGTTTTATTTGTTCCATTTCGTGTCTGTGAAGTCTCGAGGTTGTTTCAGTCGAAGACACTGACAAAATGGAGATTTCGGGAGAGAAGGTAAGTATAACTCAATAATAAAGGATTAAGCTTTCTATTCAATTCTCGTTCGAACGAGTTTTATTGTCGTTCGAACGAGTTGACATATCCCCTGGTTTTTAGGCCCATAGCCAATTTTCGTTCGAACGAGTTTTATTGTCATTCGAACTAGTTGACATATCCCCTGGTTTTGTGGCCCATAGCCAATTTTTGTTCGAGCGAGTTTTATTGTCGTTCGAACGAGTTTTATTGTCATTCGAACTAGTTGACATATCCCCTGGTTTTGTGGCCCATAGCCAATTTTTGTTCGAGCGAGTTTTATTGTCGTTCGAACGACTCTCGGGAGAAATAGGGTTACTATTTAAACAAACATTGGTTTCCTTTTCTCTCCCGGTCTTTTTGTTTCAAAAACCAATTTCTTTTTCAGAAGGCTAAAAACTCCTTTATCAGAGAGTGAATTCAATATCAATCAATCCTCTTCTAATCCACAGATCGATGTTGAATTAGTTTGAAAATACTTCCTACATATCATTGAAGAAGGTTCTTGGTGGGAGATCAAGAAGGGTTGTTGAGAGAACAGAAGAAGATTTGGTAAGAGATCAAGAAAGGTTATTGCGAGAACAGAAGGGCAATTTTTGACGTGATGCTTTGATCAGAAAAGAGATAATCTTGAGATTAGGTTATCAAGTCTGTAAGTGTAATTCATATTAAACTCTTTTTGATTAGTGGATTTTTAGTTGTTGATTTCATCAACAACGACCTGTGATTTTTCTCCTGTGTAAGGAGTTTCCACAGGGTGAACAATTGCTTGTGTCTTTTAAATTCCTTGTTCTTACTTTTGATTATTTTTGTTCAATCCTAGATCATTGATTGATAGGAATAGTTTTGATTTAATCTGTCGAAATACATTAAATACGAGCATATATGATTTTAATTGGTATCAGAGCAGAATTGTTTGTAGGCCTTATATCTTGAGCGGTGATCCTGTTTACGTGCTTGCTTAATTTAATGGATTCCAAAAAATTTAGAGGTCCTATAAATTGTCCACCACTCTTTGATGGCATGAACTTTCTTTACTGGAAAGTTTGAATGCTTACCTTCTTACAATCCATGGGAGAAGATGTCTGGATTGCCATTAAAGATGGATGGGTGCCTCCGGCTGTTATGCGGGGTGAACCAGCAGTTGCTGTAGAAGTTCCTAAACCTAGAAATCAATGGTCCAAGAAAAAATAAGAAATATATGGGTATAATTCTAAAGGTATTAATGCTATCTTTAATTCGCTGAGCCAAAATGAGCATAGGCATATATCTGCGTGTACCACTTCAAAAGAAGCTTTGGACATCTTGATGTGCACTTACGAAGGTGATGATACCATTAAAGAAAGTAAATTGCAAATGCTCACATCTCAATTTGAAAACATCAGGATGAGTGAGGATGAGTCATTTAGTGAGTTTTATGCCAGACTTAGCGATATTGCCAACAACAGCTCTTCTTTAGGAGCTGGATACACTGATGTTCAAATAGTACGTAAAATTCTAAGATCTCTTTCTAAGAGTTTTAGATCCAAACGTTGATGCCATAGAGGAAGCACACAATCTTAAAACCATGAAACCTGACACACTTGCTAGAATATTATCTACATTTGAAATTGAAATGGAAATGGAAAACCCTAAGAAGAATAAAAGTGTGGCATTTAAGTCTTCCACCAATTCTTCGTCGTCTCAGGGAACTAGAGATGTTGACAACTATTGTGCCTCTGACAATGATGAGGAACTTGACTTTGACTCTCAGATTGCTCTTATAAGCCAACAATTTTAAAAACTTTTGAAAAAGAGGCAATTTGAGAAACAAGGGAAAAATGTGAATTACAAGTCTCGTCCTCATGACCGTATTAAGTCTTATGGCAAACAAACTAACTCAAGTACTCATCCTCACAACGACTCTGATCAAGATCTTAATAAGGTTAAATGCTATAGATGTCACAAGTATGGTCACTATGCTCACAGCTGCCCCACTAAGAGCTCTAATAGTAACCATAAGGCCTTGAATATTAAAGTAACTTGGGATGATGATAATGATGAATTTGAAGATCATTCTCAAGAATATGAAAATGGTAACTATTGTACATTTCCTAGTATAATAAACTCTAGTAATAATTATTCTGACCTGTTTGAACTAGAAAACTTTATTGAAGGTCAGAGTGATTATGAAAGTGATAATAGTGAAGAACCTAAGATTGAGGAATTGTATTCTTATTTCTCAGCTTGAGAAACTTAAGAAAGAGAAAGATGCTCTTATTGTCAAACTTGATAAGTGTGAAAAAGAAAAACATACTGCTGTGGGGAAATTAAAATTGACTGAAACAAAACTTGAGAAGATTAAACTTGACTTGACTCTCGCTAAGCAGAAACTTGAAGTTTTTCTCCATGGAGAAAAGAATATTGACAAAATGCTAAGTATGAGCAAAAATTGTACTGATAAAAGGGGACTTGGATTTGATGAACAAAATGCTAAGTCTACACCTCAAATCACCAAGTTTGTCAAAGCTACTCAAGTGTCATCTTTTCCCATACAAAGTGTTAATAATGCTTCTTATAGTCAGACTAAACAGCCTTTTGTCTTTCATATGTTTTATTGTGAGGCTTGTGGTAGAAAGGGTCATCTTGCTCCCTATTGTAAATATGTTCCTCAGTTCTTTGGTAGGAATAATCTACATTTGGAAAGAGGAAAACCCCAACGATCATATGCCCAATCATTTGCTAACTCATTTTTTGCCCAAAAGTTTTTTAATGATTTTAGGAATATGAATCAAGCGACAGAAGAACGGAAGAAAGTGAGATCTGTTTGGGTCCAGAAGAAGGACCTTCTACCACAATTACGGTCCTATGTTGTAGTAATGGCCCTAAATCCATTTAACTCTACATAGTGGTATTTAGATAGCGGATGCTCTTGGTACATTACAGGGGATGCCACACGTCTGAATAATGTTACATATATTCAAGGAGGTAATGTCACTTTTGGAGGAGGAATGAGTGGAAAGATTGTGGGAAAGGGGATTTTAGAAGGAATTGGGTGTCCGGCAGTCGATAATGTACTTTATGTCAAAGGACTCACTGTAAATCTTCTGAGTGTGAGTCACTTATGTGATGCGGACAACACAGTAACATTCGACAAGAAAAAATGTTATGTCTTTGATAATATCGGAAAATGCATTGTGACTGCTGATAGAACTTCGGACAACCGCTATGATGTATCACAAAAGGAGATATCATGTAAAGTTGCTGAGATAAGTGAAGTGGAACTTTGGTACCAATGGTTAGGACATGTAAACTTTAGTGATCTGGCGAAGATTACTAGTAAGGAAATAGTTTGGGGGTTCTGAAACTAAGCAAGCTAACCGATGCAGTGTGTGGACCATGTCAAATTGGAAAGCAAACCAAGAGTTCACACAAAAAATCTACCAACATTGTCACTACGCGAGTTCTGGAGTTAATTCATACGGACTTGATGGGTCCTATGAGAGTGAGTACTTTGGGTGGAATGAAGTACATTTTGGTTATGGTTGATGATTTCTCACGGTTCACCTGGATTGCACTATTAAAGCAGAAGTCGGACACATTTGAAGAATTTCATGTTATAGCTCTGCGAATACAAAATGAGAAAGATTGCTCTATTGACAGAATTCTAAGTGATCATGGAGGAGAGTTTAAGGATAGTGATGTGATTTGGTACTGCAAAACAAATGGGATCAAACATGAATTTTCAACACCAATCACACCACAACAAAACTGAGTCGCCGAACGAAAGAACCGAGTTCTACATGAAATGGGACAGGTATTACTTCATGGAAAGAATATTCCTAATCACTTTTGGGGAGAAGCTATTCATACTTCGTGTTACATTATCAACAGAGTTTATCTGCGTCCTCTTACACTTAACACGCCGTATGAACTCTCGTTTGGGAAGAAGCCGAACGTAAAATACTTTCGTGTGTTTGGGAGTAAGTGTTATGTCACTTATGATCGGGAGGACATTGGAAAATTTGATGCCCAAAGCGATGAAGGTATTTTACTGGGATATGCTACAAACACTAGGGCTTATCGTGTTTACAACTTGAAGACCAAAAGGGTCATGGAGTCGATTAATGTGGTAGTTGACGATTCGATAGTTCTTGGACAAACAAATGATGGAGATAACAATGTTCAAGTAGATTCCCTGCCAACCTCATCTATTGTGACACAAGATGTTCAAGAAGAACCTCACGCTGAAGCTCCTACAACATCTTCTGGGGAAATTTTAGCACCAAATGTTACTATCCGTACTAATCCGTATCGGAATTGTGGTGCTCCTAGATACCTTGATGATTATGAATGCCCTACACTTCATGAGTCTGCAAGGTGTATCGGGTATCATTGTTCTACGTTATATGAGACAGTGGAGAGTGTGTGTTATGTGTCCATCATTGAACCAACCAACGTGAAAGATGCCTTATCTGATGAATATTGGATTAACGCCATGTAAGATGAGCTCAATGAATTCAAACGACAAGATGTGAGGGACTTAGTATCACGACCGACAAATACTAATATTATTGGCACTAAGTGGATTTACAAGAACAAGTTTGATGAGAACGGTGATGTTGTCCGAAATAAAGCAAGGTTGGTAGCTCAAGGATACAATCAAATAAAAGGGGTGGATGTCGAAGAAACTTTTTCCCCTACAGCTAGACTTGAATCGATTCGGATGCTTTTAGCTTTTGCTTGTCACAACAAATTTAACCTTTATCAGATGGATGTGAAAAGTGCGTTCTTGAATAGGCTACTTGAGGAAGAAGTGTATGTAGCTCAACCAAAGGGGTTTGAAGATCCTCATCACCCAGAGCATGTTTTTCGTTTGATGAAAGCACTTTATGGCCTAAAACAAGCTCCTCGAGCGTGGTATGATAGACTTTCAAACTTTCTACTTGTAAAGGGGTTCATTCGAGGGGGAGTTGATAAGACATTGTTTATTCAGTGGGAAGGAGATGACATTCTTATTGCTCAGGTTTATGTGGATGATATTGTTTTTGGATCTATGTCAAACTCTCGTGTCAAAGCATTCGGCGAGTTAATGGGAAAAGAGTTTGAGATGAGCATGGTTGGAGAATTGACCTATTTCTTAGGTCTTCAAATCAAGCAACGGGAGGATGGTATCTTTGTTTCTCAATCTAAATATGCAAAGGATATTGTCAAAAAAATTGGTCTTGATCCCACCAAACATGCCCGAACACCAATGAGCACCACCACAAAATTGAGTAAGGACTCTGCAGGTACTGATGTGGATCAAAAGATATACAGGAGCATGATAGGAAGCTTATTGTATCTTACAGCTAGTCGACCAAACATTGTGTTCAGTGTTTGCATAAGTGCACGTTATCAGGAAAGTCCTAAGGAATCCCACTTACACGCTGCTAAACAGATCATTCGATATGTGTCTGGAACTTGTGAGTTTGGATTGTGGTATACTTGAGACACTACATCTGAAATTATTAGATACTCAGATGCTGATTGGGCTAGAAATTCTGATAAAAGGAAGAGTACCTCGGGGGGGGATGTTACTACATTGGGAACAATCTCGTGGCATGGCAAAGCAAGAAACAAAATTGTATTTCACAGTCTACTGCGGAGGCAGAGTATATTGTTGCGGGAAGTTGTAGTACTCAACTAGTCTGGATGAAGCAAATGTTACATGATTAGGGGCTGAAACAGGGAGTAATATCACTTTATTGCGATAATACAAGTGCAATCAACATTTCCAAGAATCCTGAACAACATTCGCGGACCAAGCACATTGATATCCGATTTCACTTCATTCGAGACCTTGCTGAGCAGAAAATTGAAATTACGGAGTATGTTTGTACGGAGAACCAACTTGCTGATCTATTCACCAAACCTTTGGATGTTATTCGGTTTGAAAATCTTCGATGTGCTATTGGTGTTTGTTCCATTTCCTAAATCCCTCTGGTCCTTCTGTCTGTGGTGTCGCTATCTTATGGACATCGTCAGGTATGTTTCGTGTGTTTTACTCTTACTGACTACCTTCCTTGTTTTGCACTTAGCCTATTGAGCTTTGCATATGCATGTATTGAAATTATTTAGGTGTTTTATATTCATTTAATGCTTAAGTTACTTAGCATCCCTTATTCGTCACGAGGTTCAACTGTCCCTAACTTTTGGTATATGTAAAAATCTTGAGGGGAAATGAAGAGACTTCGTTACCTAACATCATGTGAGGATCTATCCTTTTGTTCTAGCGTTGAGTATTATTAAATAAATTCTTCCAGTAAACTCTCTCTTTATTTCTGATCTCATTATTTAATGCATTTAGTCAATTGTTGGTGGTGATATATAATTCAAGCTAAAATACTAAAACATTTTCTCTACTTGATTTGATGCCAAACGAAATATTGCACAAGTCTTAGGACATGATTTTAGGCATTTTTATTTGCTCCTGTTTTGACCTTTTAGCATCCAACCCAAAAATGTTAATTCACTTGCTACCCGTTGAGCCTAAAATAAGCTATTTTTTTATTCACCAAATTTTTGTTTTAACCTTTTGTTCTGAAGACAGGAAGTAATGCAATCTGAAGGGTGATGTGTGTATGAGTGTTGCTTAGGAGAATGTTTTTGTCACAACAAAGTGTATATACAAAGAGTGCCAGAAGATGTGTTGATAACTACAATAGAGGTGAACAAAAAAAAAACAAAAAAGGGAAAGGAGGTGTATTGATAACAACAATGGAGGTGGAAGTTCTTTTTGTCCTCAAAATGCCAGTAAAACACATTTTTCCTCACTAGCCTACCTTTGCCTTCATTACAACCTTAAAAGTCCTAGTTGATTCTATGTCTAGTGCAATCGGGATTAGTGGAGATGATAGCTTGAAAATCTTTGGTACTTAACTTGACACCACCAAAACAATTGATATTCCTTCCATGAGATCTTCAGTAAAATGGCGCCGCTATCTTGGATTATGAATTTTTAACTTCATTACTCATATTCATATTCCCTAAGAGTGATTACTAGTAAATTCTCAGTGACTTTGAGTGACGAACCATAAGAGGCCTAAGTTGAATCATGTTTCCAATATAGTGTTATTCGTATGCCTACTTGTCAGGACTTTGTTTGGACTACACACACACACACCGAGTTCTTTTGCATTATTTAGTGTATAGCTCTATAATATTCTCTATCGTGTATCTGCTATGCTTATAGATATGACTGCATATATTGAGGGGGAGTGTGTCTGTCAGTCTTGTTTTTCATTTCTTGCTCTCTGCGTTTGTTTCTGGCTACTCAGTGATTTTGGATGAGTTTTTCTTTTCTTTCATCCATTTCTTATTTTTCATTCATTACTTCCTTTGGTTCATCCATTTCCACATTGCATTGTATTTTTTTTGGAAAAGATTCTGTTTCATTCGAACGACTTCTATAGTCGCTTGAACGAGTTTCGGGTTTGGTTGTTTTATAAACAAATTTGATTTGTTTTTTGTTGGTCTCTCTCTCTTCTTCTCTAACTACACTCCACCATTGTTCTTCAAAGCTTGCTGTTGGGACTTGATTGGAAGGAAATTAGCTAAAGTTGGTATCTTTTCTACTCCTCCACGTTCAATTTGCCACTTGGGCTTCAATTTGGTAAGCTTTGGTTCCTCGTACTGTTTGTGCCCTAGTTCTTCTTTGGTATGTTTCTTTGGACGAATTGGCTTAGACATGTATGCAAAATCTCCTAAGTTGCTTATTTCATCTCTGTGATTATTGATATTGTGGACATTGTTAGTTTTGGAAAAAAAAATACTGTTTGGACAAGGGGATTTCTGTTAGATTGTTTGAAGAACTGATTGATTGGTGAGAAGCAGTGTTGAATATCAGTGGAAAAGAATTTGGAATTGGAGTTGGAATTGATCATTACAGGTTTTAGAGGTGAAATTGTGATTTTTTGGGTTCCCCTGCTTAACCATGTTGGTTAAGTTTGAGGAGGTGATGGTTTTGTTTTCGTGCAGGTATTGGAGATTTCGTGGTTTCAGTGGTTTCTTGATTGCTATTGGTTTGGATATACACTTGAGACTGTTAGTTACAGTAGCTTGCCCTTTTTGTTCAAATGGCACCTAAGCAACGAACTGGTACCAAGAGATTTCGCTCTGACAATACAGGTATTCTTGATGGTCAGAGGGTTGGTGTTAACTCGGTATATTGGGCTACAGAAAAAGGGTTTAAAGATCGGCCATTTGTGAGAGAACAGGTCATCAACATCAAAAGTGTTTCTGAGGTGAATGATGGCTATGCTCGGGTTTTTGCAAAATTTATAGAAAGAAATTGGACCAATATTCTTACTCCGTCTGGAAAGATCTATCCGAGGATTGTTCGATTATTCTATGCTACTCTGCAACTTGAGCATATTCGTACTCTGTATAGTCATACTTTCTCCGTCACTATTGATGGCTCTACATACACAGTCACTAGGGATAGTATCTATGTTATTTTGGGTTTCCGTTCTTCTCAGTGCATTGTGGTTCCGAGATGTATTTGGCCACCATCGTATTATCCCTGGCCTGCTGCAACTTCTGAGGGGGAGTTCGAGGATGGGGTTCCTATTCTTCCTGATTTGCATACTATGGTGATTGACATCACGGCTCAGCATCGTCTGTATACTGGATCGGGTATTGTTTCCAGAAAGATGTTAGATGATTAGTCTCGCCTGGTCCACAGCATAGCTATTACAAGTATCATTCAACGTTCTCAAAAGAATGAACTCTCTGAGCGGATGGTCTTTCTTAATGCCTTCAAGAATGATATTGAGATAGATCTACCCAATGTCATTCTTGAGGAGATGATTGATGCTAGCACCAAAACGGCGACCAGGAGTTCATTACCGTTTGCTCGACTTATTATGACAATTCTTACTGTTGTTGGCTACAAAACATTCCCTAATGAACCTGATGATACAAAAAGTGAAAAATTAGATGTGAGTAATTGTCACAAGAGTACATCTCATCTTCCTCCTATGCTACCTTCTGCGCCTGTCCATCCAGGTGAGCACATCGGTTCTTCTAGCTCAGCGGCACAGCCTCAGGAGGTGTTTTCTATTCAGAGTATTGGGAGCATGCTTCAAACCATGACGACCAAGTTGGGTGCTATTGAGGGTCGTCTGGTGACTATTGAGGAGCACCTGGAGACTCTAGAGACAGAGGTTAGGGGCCTTCGTCCTGTCGAGGAGTCACATGGTTTTGTGTTTCAGTCTGATTCTGAAGATGACTGACTACATAGGGAGTCCTTGCTAGATTTTTTTTGTTCTTCATCTACTCTCCATTTTGGTTTCCTGTATCTATTTTTTTTCTTTGAGATTCTATTTTTTTTTAAAGCATGTGAGATAGGAGCTTTTGTACTAACTCTACCAGTTTATCTAATATTATCTTTTGTTTATCTATTTATCAGTTATCTCTAATTTATTTTCTTTCAGATAGTTGTTTGTAGTTGTTTGATTGTTTCTTCCGTGACAAATTGGGAGAGGAAACCGTTTCCATACCTGGCTTGCAAACGCTTCTCTGGATGTATATGCTATTTTTTTTAGTTTGTCTGTATGACTATTTTCTAAGTTTCTTTTTCCACATATATCATAAACGCGTTTGATGAGTGTGCAGATATTCAATCATACTATCTGATGAAAACAGGGTTGTAAGATGATTTTAGTCCTAGAAGAGATCCAGAGATTGAACCTATTCAGAAAGGGATGGTGTCTATCTACGGTCTAGACACTCTCTTTTGCTGGGAAGTACTACAGAGTAGTGTGTTCGTCTTAGTTTTTTTTTGTCACGAAATGAACCAAAGGGGGAGATTGAAAGGTTTTATTTGTTCCATTTCGTGTCTGTGAAGTCTCGAGGTTGTTTTAGTCGAAGACACTGACAAAATGGAGATTTCGGGAGAGAAGGCAAGTATAACTCAATAATAAAGGATTAAGCTTTCTATTCAATTGTTGTTCGAATGAGTTTTATTGTCGTTCGAACGAGTTGACATACCCCCTGGCTTTTTGGCCCAAGCCAATTTTCGTTCGAATGAGTTTTATTGTCGTTCGAACGAGTTGACATATCCCCTGGTTTTGTGGCTCATAGCCAATTTTGGTTAGAACGAGTTTTATTGTCATTTGAACGAGTTGACATATCCCTTGGTTTTTTGTCCCATAGCCAATGTTTCGTTCGAACGACTCTCAGGAGAAGTAGGGTTACTATTTAAGCAAACCTTGGTTTCCTTTTCTCTCTCGGTCTTTTTGTTTCAAAAACCAATTTCTTTTTCAGAAGGCTAAGAACTCCTTTATCAGAGAGTGAATTCAATATCAATCAATCATCTTCTAATACTGAGATCGATGTTAAATTAGTTTGACAATACTTCCTACATATCATTGAAGAAGGTTTATGGTGGGAGATCAAGAAGGGCTGTTGAGAGAACAGAAGAAGATTTGGTGGGAGATCAAGAAAAGTTGTTGCGAGAACAGAATAGCGATTCTTAACGTGAAGTTTTGATCAGAAGAGAGATAATCTTGAGATTAGGTTATCAAGTCTGTAAGTGTAATTCATATAAAACTCTTTTTGATTAGTGGATTTTTAGTTGTTGATCTCATTGACAACGACCTGTGGTTTTTCTCTTGTGTAAGGAGTTTTCACATGGTGAACAATTGTTTGGGTCTTTTAAATTCCTTGTTCTTACTTTTGATTGATAGGAATAGTTCTGACTTAATCTTTCGAAATACATTAAATACGAGCATATAGAATTTCAATAGTAATACATTAATATTAGCAAAAAATTAAAAGTATTATAAGGAATGCAACGTACTTTAGAAAAAAGCCGATATGCTCATATTTTATTGAAATCGATCTGCAACAATAATTGATTTTTTTATTTTTATTTTAAATCCTCAATTCACCGCGAAAAGGTTGAAAAAAAAAAGGTATTGAAACAAAATTAGTTGATTCCATAAAACCCACCTCCAAAGCCATAATCATAACCGTAACCATAACCATAACCATGCGGGTTTAGGCTGCTGCTGCTGCTGCCAACGTATGACCTAGCTTGGAATTCCGGAGGCAAGACGTTAGCTTCAAACCCATGCGGGTTCAGGCAGCCAAATTGATTAGGGAAATGAATGTTGCACTCCCTTGGCATCATGGACTCTTCGATCAATATCTCATCAGCACGCACCGTGACCTTCATCTTGAGCTCTTCAAGCATATCCCGCAATTTTACTAGCTCATTTAGGTCGAGATCTTCTATGGGCTTGTCCCACCAGTTTTTCGCCTGAGACTCTTTTTGCATCTCCTGGAGCTGCTCGCCTCTTTTTTTTTCAACTTCCAAAAATTCTGCTAAGTCAGCAAATTGTTTTGTCAGCTCACGGATTGGTGCTTCATGGTGCGATGGGATTATTAACGGTAGAGCACCAAAGCCATTGAGAGCCGGGGCTCCCCAGAGAAAACGGTCAATGACTGCATCCACATTTGGATGACCAAATGCGTAGACTTTCCCAGCAGGCGAAAAAACAAGTACAGCAATCTCCACCCCACATAGGATTTGAAGTTCACTAGCTTTCTTGAACAAACCCAAGCGGCGTTTGGAGAATGTAACTTGTAACCTATTGTAGTCGTTCTCGATCCTCTTGATCTCAATTTTTTGACGGCCCTTGCTCGTTTTCCTCGCCATTAGTATTTTCACTCTCTCTTGCCAACTAGAAATCTTTTTTTTTTTTGTGGTACACTTTAAGGGATGGTTTTTATAGAAACGAAACTAGTCACAAATACTCCCATTTTAATTGTGTAAAAGTCAATAATTACTCGCTGTCATAATTATTTTTTGTTTCTTTTACTAACTATTATTAGAAAATCTTAATTCTTATTGCATGAAAATAAGGGTAAATCTAGTTATCTTGTTGCATCTACCAAGTGTAATTTTCTTTTTAATTATTAGTAATTGTCCTTACCTGGCCTACTAATTAAAACTATTTGTCACAAAGTTTCATTTATAATTCAAATTATTTTTCATAAATGTAGCATTTATAATTAAAATTATTGGGATTTTATTTATGTTATTTTGCAAAGTTTAAAAACTATTGGTCATAAAGTAACATTTATATAAGATATGATATATTTTGGATAAATACGAGGTAATGTTAATTTGATGATTTGATCTCCTATATAAATACTAAACGTTGTAGGTGATCTCTTGCCAAAGGTACAAAATTTCAATAACGATTTCTTTAAGAGCCAGACTTTTGTAATCAAATTAGTATTTATTTAAGATATAGAAATCATGAGACTAGATTAAAAAGAGCATTTTTCATTAGAAACAAAGATTATTTTTATAGGGTATTTTCACAAACGGAGTAATTCTTAAACTCTTACTGCATTGGGCTAATCGTTTCCTGTTAGTATTTACGGCTCAAAACATAAGAAAATGGATTAAAAACGGAAAGATCTTATTATGGTGATCAGGGCGTTGGTCCAATGCAAAATGTCAAAGAACGAAATTTGTAGGTATCGTTGATACGAAGCCAGACCAGCTAACGGATTAGAAATCAGACCGTTGAATCAGAAGTTATAATCAATTTAGTCTTCTGTTGCGGAACTTGAGGCTGATTTTGGCACCGAATTTGAGTTCGAGCTGTACTCAAAGTAGAACTGTCTTTTGGACGTTTTTGGCCCCTTTTAGGAGTGTTTTATTGTTTTGAAATACTTCTACTTCAAGTAGGATAAGTATTAGAAACTTCTAATTCGGATGAATAGGTTTTAGGTTTCTTTAGTTATAAAAGGAACCAATGAGGTTTGTAGAAACCTAACTTGAAATCTAAAAGATATGCAACCTCTATGATAGACCTTGTAAATAGTTGGTATTTACAAGGAAGAAGGTAGAGGGTGTTCTCTAGGGATTTGATGGTGAGAGGGGAAGTACATCTTGGTTGTTAAGATGAGAAATTAATGAAGAGAGAAGATTTAAGAGTTTCAAGAAGAAGATATGCAACATGATCTTTGTTGAGGTAATCTTCGGGTTCTTGATGGATCTCTTATTTTCTTTTTCTCTTGTAAATCTATGTGAGGGTATTATGAGATTAGAGAATTCCATCTTCGTTGGAATCTCTTGAGAGCTTGTAATTGAACTTGGATACATAGTGGATTTATAACTTGGTGGTGGGGAATAGCCTTAGGGTAAACTTCTGGTAAATATTGTGTTATGTGTGTATGAATTATTGTGTCTATGTTTCTTGGTTTATTATTTGTATGTAATAGAGATAATGGATAAAACCAAATTGCGCGGGGGGGATGCATTCCGCACGGTTCTCCCAACATTTCCAATGTTAACCTTCCTGACCATAGAGCATCACCACTAGGCGAAAGTAAATTATGTGTTCGTGTTACCCTTAAAACCCTATAGAATTTAAATTTCAGTCACAACCAAATACTGAAAACATTTCACAAACTATTTTATGTGAGAAGGGAAGTAAAAAAAAAAAAACCAAACATAGCAAACTATTTGACGCGGGAAGATAAAGAAAAACAAAATAGAAGAAGAAAAAACACTGAACATATTCAAAATGAAGGAAAATCTAGGACCCTCTAACATCTCCCAAACTATTTGATATATGGGAAGTTACAGAAAACAAAAAGAAACCCAAACATCTTGCAAACTATTAGAATTTGGCCAGCAAAGTTCTAACCAAAATAAAAACAGAAGCTCTTTGAAAAGGGAACGGATTCGGGGACCCTAAGAAACTTGACCCTAAGCCGACCCTAAAGGAGAGCGACTCATTTCTATTAGATTAGTGGCTCAGATAATTTAAGGTTTTCTTATTTCAGAAATGTGGTGGTATTCCTCTAATGAGTTAGTATTCATCTAATGAGGTGGAGTCCTCGGTGGCTCTCTATCAGCTGGTCCCACTTGAGTTTGAATTATCACAAGCTGTCAAGCTCTCTCCCCCAAATTATCTCTCTCACCGAACACCTCCTTCTCTGTCACTCACTGAAGACAATTATAATTTGTCTCTCTCTCGTTCTCTCACCAAACATTCTCCTCTTAAGATCGAATTTGATAATCGAGGGAGGGGAATCACAAATTAGACTACATGACACCTACTCTCTCTATGTAAAGATTCTTCAAGGAGGAAATTTGGGGGAGAGAAGTTGATCAGAGTCCGCTGTTGAAGGAGTTCATCGGATTTCATTCGAGAAGCTCGGGTAAAGAAAGACCCATATAAATTTATTTATCTTTTTAAGGGTTTGTTGTTGTTGGCTGGAGGAGGGATTTAAGAATTTGTACGATGAATTTAAGGTTTTGGGGACCCTTAATTTATTGTGTTTCATCAAATGCAGGGTTCAATTTCTGGGTTTGTTTCCTATGTTGTTTGTTTCCAATTTGAGTACTACCCTAAATATGATATATTTTGTTGTTTTGTTATCTATGTTGTGATCTTCTTGTAACTGTATGTTATGATCTGTGTGTTATTTGTTGAAAGGGATAGTTGAGTTGTTGTGTTGTTTGAATACAGGGATACCAAAATTGAATTTGTGTTTGTTTTACGCCATTCCCGCCTAATTTATTCGCGCCTTTTTATGAATTTTTTCTTTAATAAAATATTTTGTTAGGGAATCTGCAATGTACAATGTTTTTACAGCATGTGATGTTGGAAAGGTGTTTGGGGATGTTTCTCACATATCTGACCCCTCAAAAATTACAGAGATAAGTCTACAGTAGATTTCGCATATTTGGATTTTTTTACTGCAGTGGATCCCATATGTCATTTGTCGATAACTATGGAGTAGTCAACAATATTTGGTGTAGTTGCTTGGTGAAGTAGTTAATCCTTTAGAAATTTTCCCATGTTAAACATCTAGTTATTTGGACGATATGTCATGCACATGTTATGCACATCTAGTTATCTGTCCTTTAGAAATGTTCCCATATTAAACATCTTGTTATCTGGGATTCAATAGTAGATTCTAGTGTGTAATATTTAATTTTGTCGAGCACATGTCATGGCTGGCAATACTGTTAATCGTTTAAATCTTCAATTCATACACTTTAGTACCATGCTGACAACATTTGCTTCATCTTTTTCTTACCTATGAAATTTGGGATTATATTTTCAGTGATAAGCAATGGAAGGGAAGCTATCTGAAACAACCTCAACTAGGAAGAAATGCGAGGCAGAGCGGCAAGATCTAGGACTCCCTAACTTGAACAAAACACAACAAAGGGCTAAAAGATGAAAGGACACAATTGAGGGAATAGAACTGATAAAGAACCACGAGATCAATTCACTGAGAAGGATAACACTCAAATCATTGACGGGGATGAGATTGAAACAGAAGGAGATGATGGTTTGGGAACAGCAGATGCAGGCTTAAATTATGACTCTGCCTAAGAGGCTTTCGGAACCCAACAAACTGAAGATGACCCTATGAATGAGGGTAATATTGAAGCCCCTCCAATGGCTAATCCACCACTAGCTGATGTGTCCCAAAACCTTTGTCCAAATCCAGCTCCTATTGACGATACTTACCCACTTGATAGGAGTTTTCTATTGAGTTTCAAATTCCACTTGCCAAGATCAATTTACCTTTGGGAGGTAAAGTAGTTCTGTTCCAAAGAAGTTTACTCTTTGTCCCTATTTTTTTAGTAGGTTGTCTTGTTTGTTACTATATTTGCGTAAAATATAATGATATTCCTCAATATTTTATTACAGGAACCTGGTTGCCTTCGCGTGCACCACCCCACTCCTTCATGGCACCTTGATAAGGAACCAAGAATTGTTTGAGATCTTGTTATGGTCGCAGGTTTAGATAGGATCAGTGAGATCTCTTATGAGCACTATAACGCAGGTCTGATTTCTACAATCTGCGGGCATTGCATCCATAGACCAACACGTTCCATTTCAGCTGGGGAGAAGTGACTCTGAGTTTAGATGATGCACAACACTTGATAGGGTTGGGGGCAGATGGTGATGTTCCGATAACTGAAGGTAGCTTGTTGAGAATTTTAAGAAGAATCTTTACATAGATGAGGACTTTTTCGACTCAATGAAGACTGGAGGTCAAGGCAATTCATTGTCTCTAATAAAATTGGTCAACTTCTATGTGGGAAAATTGGATAAGTATAACGATAGCCTACAAAATGCAAGTGCATCTGGTAAGAAGAAGAAGGCAATGTCAGCCTTATCTGTTGCGCATACGTACATGTTGTATGTACTAGGAACCTTTTTATTCCCTATTAAAAAGGGAAGCTATGTGACTGCACGGTATCTGCATTTCTTCGAGAAGGATAAAGCGAATATCAAGTGGTCGTGAGGATCTGCAGTTCTTGCGCACTTGTTCCACAACCTCGGTACAACATCTCGGATCGATGGGAAACAATTTGTTGATAATACGATACTCCTTGAGGTACGACCTACCTAAAATAAATTGCGTATATACTATACCGCTTAAACAAAATCTTATTTATCATTTTATTTTCATGCCCTATGTTCTGACTGTTTACAGTCGTGGATATTTGCTCACATCCCAAAGCTACATTGCATACCTAAGCAGCAACATTCGGATGCATTGGAGTATTGTATTATGTGAAATTGGGGTCTAAATATTATTGATAGGATCGATGCCTGTGATTTATTAAAATTTAGAGAAGCATTTGACAACTACAAGGTTGAGGATGTAAGTAATCTTACCATTTTTGATATATGCGCCCTACATTTAAATTACTTCCTTCTTGACCTTGTTTTTCAAACCAAATGAAGTCGTCTTTTTGTAGGTTGTGTGGGACCCATATAGGACAGAAAGAAGGTCTGACCACGATTTTAACGAGAATACTTTCTTTAATGGGCTTACATCTAGTCCAAATCATGTAGAGCCCATCTACCCTGATAGGGTTGTACGGCAGTTTGCAAGGATACAACCAATCCCTAATAAGCCAAAATGTGTTGAAGTGTCAGGGTTAAGGACATGGGACGGAGAAGAGTCGAAACTATACAAATCTAAGTATGACTAGGTTAATGTATTTTTAAAGGGATTATGAAAGGAATGGATAGCGAGGAGTCGTGATAAAGGAAAGAAGTTAAGGGAGGGACCTGCATAATGTGTAGACGGGTATATGCAGTGGTTTCAGTCTGTCTCGTGGACCCAAATTTGTCTCCCAGCTGTAGACATTTCTGCCGATGATGATGTTAGGTTACCAACATATCACCCCAGAGGACAAGTGCCATATAATGTTGTGGTTGGTGGTAAGTGCGATCTACCAGTAAGTCACACTAAACCTAGAGGGATCATTAAACTATGCATCATCCAAATAATTGTTTTTACATTATTTAAATAATTTGTTGTTTTAAATCCTATGGTTTTTGTGTACTCCTATAGATGCAAGTCAGTGGGAAGCCCCCTAATGTTGTTCAACATGAATAATATTTTCTACTAAGGGATAAAAATAAGGTATTGGTAGAACATATATCGGGTTTGAACGAGAAAGTTCAAAAACTGAAAGAACATAAAAAGTAGGAGAATGAAACAACATCAAGGATAACAAAGAAATTAAGTGAGAAGGTTAGTATTACTTAACAGAAGTCCTTTAATTAAAAAAGTAACAGAAGCCTACTCATTTTACAGTTAATTATTTAGATTTATGGGATTGTCAATTTGTGACATGAAATCAACAATTATTGTACAACTCAGTCATACAATTTTGTCAAACACTGAATTGATTGACAATCTTTACTGTTGGTGTAATGGCCAAATTTCGTAAGCTCGAAATGGCTTAAAATTCGCTATCGCACCAATGAACATGCGATAATATTTTAATAGAAAACAAGAAATGACACAGATGAATTTAACGTGAAAAACCTCTTAATAGGTAAAAAACCACGACCTCGAGTGGAGGATTTTTGTAAAAGTATCTAAATTGCTTGAGGCGGATATCTTATTACAAGTGAACTCTAGATTTAGAAATGTTTGAACCTTATAACTAAGAAGTTTAAATGTTTCTGAGAATCTAAAACAAGTAGTTTTCTTGGTTATTTCTCGTGTAATTTTTTAGTTCTTGTCTCTTCCGGAACTTCTTCTTTATATAGGCCTTTTTCACAGTTTTTTTTATCGTGCTGGAGCATATTCTCCGAACAATGTGGTTAGTGGCGGTTGACTGAGTAACTGACGAGTTTGTTAGAGACATGTGTCTTTGACTGGTTAAGGTTATTCAATTTAAAGTTCAGCCCATGTTCTTTACGAGTTCGTGGAGTAGGTTGAAATGTTGACTGAAGAGAAGTCATGTTGAAAATGCATGAGTCTAAGATAGGGGTAATTCGAACTGACGACAACTCAATTTTAGATGAGATCGAGGGATAGGTCCCTACAGTTGGTAGGCGAGGTGGTCAACAAAACATATTGTATTTTATCCAACTTCTTACTCTATACCATCTATTCTTAACCATAGTCAAGTGAATGTGAGCAACTGAGGGTGACAATTGAAGAAATGAAAGAGGACAAAATGCTCAATTATATTATTCACAAAAAATCTCCCTAGTCTCCCCTCCTGATGAAGAGGTTGATAAAGTAGCATTACGTATGGAAGTATTGCAAGCTGCAGAACGAGAAAGATAAGCACGCATAGACTTCGAATTGTAATACGAGCATTTAGAAAGTGACCATCGACATAACAGATTTTTAGAGGAGCTGGAAGAAAGTCGGGAGTCATCTTCTGAAGAATTTGATTGCAGGGAATATGTTTGGGATTGGGGACCTGTAGACTGTACTTAGTGATTTTGGGATTAACATATTAGTGTAGTGTCTGTTTTGAACCATCTAATGACATACATAATGTACAACTGTGACCCGGTAATTCCTATGTAATCAAAGTTTTTATATGAAAAATAGTGGTTTTTTTCTTTTGCATTTGTGGTTGTTTGTCTGTCAGTTTCCATTCCATATGTTCGTCTGACTGTATGGATGTATTTGATTAATTGTATCCAATAATTCCTTCTATATGACAGGATAATAAGATGGAAGATTTAGTTGAACCTGATTGGTCAAAGCTAATCAGAGATAAATCACCACCAAGGGATGCCAATGAACATACGTTGGGTGTGTGTTATGGAAAACCTTATTTTACCATTGATTCTTTGCTTGCAGAGATGCCATATAAAGGGCAAACTTTTGATATAGTGGATGACGCAAGTTCCTTTTATGAACAATATGGAAGGAAGTAAGGGTTCTCCACAAATAAGCACAACTCTAAAAAATGATCAAGATCCGAGGAGAAAAGACGAGTAACATTTTCTTGTTTGAGAAACGATTTGTCGAAGAAAAACAAAACTTCTGATACAAGTGAACAAGATGGGAAGAAGCGTACGTTTTTCTAACCAATGCGGGTGTAAAGTTACTTTAAACATTAATTAGAGAGAAAAACTTGGTAAATTTGTTATTACCAGTTTCTCAGATGTGCATAACCACATCCTTGTCTCACCTCGAAACGACCATCGTATGAAGATTAATCGTTTCTTCCTTAAAATTATAAAAAACCTAATAGAAACTTTTGAGCTTCACAATATCTCAGTAAACAAGGTGCCTGCTCTATTCCCATACAAGACCTTCAACAAACGTGATTTTTATAAGCAATAAGCCAAACTTAACAAGGAACGTCTATCGAGTGGTGATGCGCAGCATTGGATTGGTTCAAGAAAAAGTAACTCAAAGATCATATGTTCTACTTTGACATTCAGCTCAATGATGATGACAGAGCACTTAATTATTTTTTTGGATAGATGGGCGATCACGAATGGCATATGAGGCTTTTGGGGATGTGGTGACTTTTTACACCACGTATATGACAAATGTTTATAAGATGTCATTTTCTCCATTAGCGGGTATAAACAACCACTACCAAACAATCCAACTTGAATGTGCTTTGTTAAGGAATGAGCAAAAGACTACCTTTACTTGGTTATTCCATACATGGCTAAAAGCGATGAACAATAAACACCCGACGGCTATTATCACTGACCAAGATGCTGCAATGGGTACTGCCATCCCCAAGGTTAGTCTCAATGTTATGATTACAGGAATTGTTGGGTAAATGTGGTTTGTCGACAATTATAAATGACATAATTATTGAGAAGTCACAAAGTCGACAATTATAAGTGACATAATTGTCGAAAGCCATGAAGTCAACAATTTATTCTGTTGAAAGTCATGAAGTCGATAATTTATTCTGTCGATTACCAAAGTCATCAACAAAATGTATGAGTACATAATGTCAAAAAATTGTGGAATCGACAATATAATGAGTTAAGAGTACATATTGTCTACTGATTGTGTACTCGGCAATTTGTGTTCTCTAATATCTACATTTTCTCTCAGGTTTTCCCAAACACCAAATATCGGCTCTGCCTATGGCACATCACACACAAGTTCCCTAAAAAAATTGGTCATGTTTATCGAGATCCATCTACATTCAAAACTAATTTAGATTCAATTATCTACAACACATGATCCTGTAGAGTTTGATAGAAGGTGGAATGAGCTTATGAAGAAACATAATTTTGATGATAACAATTGGATGCAAGTAATATTTAATATAAGTGAAAGATGGATATCTTTTTGGAATAGAGGTACTTTTTATGTTGGCATGAGTATTACTGGCCGAAGTGAATTAACAAATAATTTCTTCAATGGTTAGCCACTTCCTTCAACTAGTTTATACAGTTTCGTGACAAAGTATGCAATAGCTCTATTGGAGACATTTGAAATAGATAATGGAAAGGACTTTCAATCCCAGCATAGATAACGGCAAGTCGGACCTCATCAGACTCTACTAAAATATGCAACAAAGATTTATACAAGGCAAATTTTCCATAAAGTTGAAGACCAATTCAATCAAATTATGTATTTCATAGCAATAGAAAAGAACGCAGACATCAACGTTCATGAAATACTTGTAAAGTCACATAGTGCACCGTCTGAAAGTTTTGAGTTGAAGATAGACTTGGCCAGCCTGACAGGCCATTGTGAATACAAATTGTTCGGGTATGTAGGTCTGCCATATTTTCATCTCATCAAGGTTTTCTCCAAATATAATGTTCTCTAAATTCCATATGCATTCATTCTACCAAGGTGGATGATTGGTACAAGCAAATATTCCCGATCATACGACGAAAGTTTCTTAGATTGAGAGAACTTGAGGAAACCGTTACGCCATAGCCACCTTTCACTTCGCCCAATAAACCTATTTGAGAGGGCCTCAAAGAATAAAACAAAATTCGAATATGTAATTTTAAGGCTAGACGAGCTTAAGTTATATCTAGATGTGTACGATGCATCTCTAACTCAACTCTCAGGGTCGGATCCTTCAATGTCAACTCCATTAACTGAGATAGTGATGTCTTCAACTCCTATTTTGGATCCTCTTGTGGCACAAATCAAAGGTCGTGTAAAAGATTATCACAAGAAGGGTGGCAGATGGAAGGACGGAATGAAGATAGCTGTGGAAAAGAGGAAGAGGACATGTAAAGGGTGCAGAGTCTTTGGCAGCCACGACAAACGTACTTGCCCACAATTAAAATTATTGTTTCAAAAAGTAGAAGCTGGTGAGTACCCTAAAACTATAAATAAATATTTCCCAACGCCTTCTACAATAATATATGTTGAATATTACTAGTTTATTTACCTCGTTACATACATAGGTACTGCCAATCATGATGGAAAGAAGGCGCAGTCAGACGACCATGGTATAGGGAGTTACTGAATAGCTTCATATGATTGCAGATTTGTCGACATCATTGGGACATTATTATTGTACTTAAGATTTTATTTTTAGTGACATTAAGTTGATTATAGCTTCGGTATGATGGAGGGAGCGTGAGTTGAAAATTGATATTGATACAATGTTGTTGTTCCTGCTGGATTATTCCCATATAATGATTATTATATGTGTTGGGGATCCCTATGTGTTGACAAAGTACTTTGCAGTGGCCTGGCACATTTAAGGTGTGCTATACATATTGTCAACTGTAGCAATAATTTATTGTCGCCTGACACTTGCATCGAGAATAAATATGGAAATTTTTGTCGATGACGTAAGCGTCGATAATTATAAATGTCGACTATTTTGTGTGTTCGACAACTAACATTGTCGACTGCACCTTTAACTTGACATTTGTAAATGTTTTGTCAATATAACATCTACTTCTGTCCACAAGCTACAAATACATAGATTTATGCGACAATTGTACATCATCAAAAAATATACAAATATGTACAACATTCAAGAAAACAAATTATTTATGTTGTAATCCCGTGGGTTAACGCTGCTGTCTTTAATCAACTTCATCCAAGCTTGGTTTGGCGCATCAAAATGGGTCTTCACAGATGCCTTCATAAAATCATCCGAAATCTCCAATTGCACATGCGCCCAACATAGTGTAGAAACGGGAGGAATAGGTAATAAGTACTTGATCATTAATTTGTTAAGTGTTTATTAGATGTCATCCCAACCTACCAATTAATTCTTCGCACTATCAGCAATAATGTTTTCAAACCTCTTTAATTTGGTAATCATGTTGTTTGTTTTCGGCCAGAATATAGGTAAAAACGTTAGGGCCTCCTTGATGCTGATAAAGATGACCACCTTCTCGTAATATGTTGCCAACAAATAACACATATACAAATATTCTACGAACACACCATTAAAGTTAAAGGCCCGTAGCAAAGTATCATACATTCTCTCTCCCAAATCATTATAAGCTACATCCAACTTCTGACTAAACACACTCTTTCAATAAGAAGATTTCTTGGTCATCAAGGTACATAAGGATTGTTTCACATTCAAGAACTTTAATTGGCTTTGATACGCATATGATGCAGTAACCCTAAACGATGTGTTCTCATCCCATTCAACATTACGTAATTCAAGTTATAACCAATTAAAAGGTTGAAACAAAGTATGCCTTAGCTTGGTTTTATGATCAATCTTCTTCAACCTCGAATAGATCATTTCGTTATACTCCCCCCCCCCTGGTAAGATCAAGTCACCTTGATATTCCCCTTTTGGACCCTCTTGAGCAATAATTACAAGTTTAGTGAACTGGAGACTTAGTTGCTCCCATGTCGGGTCTTCAGTATCTTAAAAATCCCTCCCTTCAATGGTACCTTTCAGTGTCAAGCGCCACACTCCCTACAACGTAAACACAACTACGATAGCATAGTTAAAAATTAAAACAAAGTAATTTAAAACCAAACTACAAGCGTATGATGACAAATGTGCACACACCCATTCATTATTATCATTTTGAAGGTTAAATCTCATCACTTCGGATATCGTCAGTTTGGTTTCCTGTATAGTATAGGGCTCATTTTGAGATACATCATTAATATTTGATGAAAAACAAATTATAAGTCACAGTACAACTTATAAACCTGTTGGTTTCATGAATATATTTGGCGTACCACCTGTTAAGTAGCCTTTGCCTATCAATCATGGGTTTATACATAAGCATAAAAAATCAGCGTACACATGACCTACTCAGAGACTGGACAATAAACTGTCGAGTACAATATAAGTCGACAATAAATTATTAACGACCATTTGATGCGATAATAAAATTGTCGACGACCATCTGATGCGACAATAAAATTGTCTACACTCGTATGTTTCGATAATTTTGTAATATGGTCGTTGTCGAGTATATAGAAATCAACACAATATTGCCGATTACCACAATTGTCGACAATAAAATGTCGAAAACAAAACATTCGACAATATTTAAAAGGCATAATAGACAATTTTGGTAATAGGTATTGTCGACTTGGTGTTAATTACGGCAATATATTATTGCGCAATATTTAATAGAAAATATTTAATAGACAAAAGGGCGTATATATAACATAAAACAATTGAGTACATAGAAAGTCTCCTCTAAAAAAAGTATGTTGCATCAATGTACATTACTACAAATGGTCTCGTCTAATAACCCATGTCTAAATCAACTTACATTCCCATCTCTCTCACTCAATTTCCTTTGAGCTTCTTCATATTTTCCATTTAACTTGTCGTACTTTTGCTTCCTGTCTTTGACTCTTGCGATGCTTCCCTCTGAGTGTACAGCCAAGTTCAGCTACACCTAAAAAGAAAGATAATCATGAAACAACTAATAAATGGCGTATAGGTTTAGATGTACTATATTCCTATATATAAGATTTCATACTCACAGCTAAGGGTTGTGGTCCATCAACTTCTCATTGATAGTAGTTAAGGTCTCATACTTCAGCACCTGTTATCAATAATAAATGAGTACTTCCCAAAAAATAAATTATTGTCAATGAACTTGTTTCTTCTTGGCATTCATAGTACTTACTTTCATTTTGAATTTTAGATGCAAATCTGTAAGTGAGTTCTTCAATTCAACACTTTTCAATACATCTTCTGACAACTTTTCATTTGATTTTCTCAGTGAATTGCATTCAAATGTCTGATAATAAACATGTATGGTTGAGGTAACTACGAATATCTATGACATCTATGAACAACACAGAAGGAAGGGAATATTAAAACATTATGAACTAAACTAGGGGAAACAAAACTACGGATACCTTGTCATTCAGTTTTTTTATTGTTTTGCTATAGTATTTCTCGCAAATCAAGTCGACCACTTGCTTCGCTTGAATGTCTGCTTCCAATCTATTATTTGTCTTTTTCAAACTATCACATTTAACTATCTGCAATAGTAACAAAGTAATTAATTGAAGTCACTAAAATGTCGATTGAACTTCAGATTTGACAATTTATATTTTCTGTTAGTTACAAATTGTCGAGTATGCAAAAGTTGACAAAAAGTCATGTAATAATTGTCGATCACAACCTGTAGGGACCTATCCCTCGATCTAACCCAATTAAAGCTAATTCTAGATTGAAATACCTCCATGTCAGACTCAAGCATTCTACACGTGACATCAACAGTCAACATTGACACCTACCCCACGAACTGATGAAGAGCGTGGGTTAAGCTCAAACAGAAAAACATGAACAGGTCAAAGATACCTGTCTCTAACGAACTCAATAGTTACTTAGCCAACCGCCACAAACCACATTGTTCGGAGAGCGTGCTTCAGTACGATAAATAACTGCGAAAAATGCCTATATAAAGAAAAAATTCCATAAGAGACAGGGACCAAAAAAATATACGAGAAGTCACCAAGAAAACTATATTTTCTAGGTTCTTAAAACATCAAAACTTTTTATTTACAAGATCAAGTATTTCTAAGTCGAGAGATTACTTGTAATAAGATATCAGCCTCAAACAATAAAAGTCAGTATTACAAAAACCCTCAACTCGAGGTCGTGGCTTTTTACCTATTCAGAGGTTTTCCACGCTAAATCATTTATGTCATTTCTTATTTTATGTTAGTTTTTATCACAGGAACATTTGTGCAAGAGCTAATTCCAAGCCATCTAAAGCTTATAGAATTAGACCATTACATTTGGTACCGTCTATGGGAAAGAAGACATTTCCACGATATCCTAAGGCATACATTCATTCTATTACAAATTTCAATCATGGTTACTTCCAGACGACCAACAACCAGAATCCAACTCGATCTTTCAGTTGAGCCGGAACAACTTAAAAGCTACGACCGAATCTCAACGCCGAAACAGAGAAGCGCAGTGAGCTCGAACGTCAATTAACTCTTGACTGAGAGTTCTGAGATAAGGAGCTTGAAACTGAGCGACAAGCACGTTTGAGAGCGTTCAAATGACACGAAGACCAGATGACAACCATACAGACTGCTTTACAAGCTCTGCAAATACTCAGCAGGCTCCTCCAACAAGGGATCGCGATCAATTACCATAAACCTCCCAGGTTTAAGCGTGGGAAAGGTTGGGACTTCGAGGAGCCACAAGCAAAGCTATTTCCAGAAATAATCAACACGAACCTCAGCTGTCAATTCATTTAGGTGGTGAAGTTCAGTCCAAAATCAGCCGAGGTCACCGATTGTCCAAACGCCAGGAGAAAGAACAACGACCTCAACCACAAGTTCTAGCATGTGCTCGTTTGAGTGAAGATACCGGTACCCACAATCCTCAACCTCCTCGTCAAGCCACTTAACCGACACGTCAATATATTACACAAGAACATATGGATCAGCATATCGAGTTAATCGAAGCACATGTTTTGGGCACTACGGACGACCTTACCAAGTTACAAGGGAGTCCAATTGCCAAAGAACTATTCGATATAGAAATACCGAAAGGTTTCCATACTCTAAAAATTTACAAATACAAGGGCACCGATCCAAAGGAGTACATTCAACAGTATCGTGATTCATTGGGCTTGTATTCCAACCTCAACCACATCTTCTGTCGTTTGTTCGCAACAAGTCTACAGGAAGAACCGCTCTGGTAGTTCCACTCTTTACCTGAAGACTCTATACACGCATTCGACCAACTATAAAAATAATTCATCAAGACGTATACTCACAACAAAGACAAAAAGGAGAATTTATATTCTCTTATCAGTCTTAAATTGTCACACGGAGAGAAGCTCGAGGCTTTTGAGAAAAAGTTTTTGGAGCTTGCGCGTAAAGTAGACAATCTCAATCAGAAAATAACCATTACTGCTTTTACCAATGTGTTTTAACTCGACTGCAAGACCAAAGAACACATCTTCCCCAACAAACCTGCGACCTTGGAAGATATGATTACAAAGGTTAATAGTTACGTCGACCTGCAAAGGATGATGTCCGAAATGCATAAATCTACTAAATCCGTCCTAACCAAGAAAGGTCTATCCACAGATCGAAGCACTGAACCAAAAGAGGATCAGGGTGATCAAAAGCGCTCCAAGGGAAACACTAGTAACCCTCGAAAAGATGGTTCACTACCCAAACCGGTCCTCCCAAGGATGAATGTTCAAATCTCCACAATTTTTCCAATCCTCTCCAAGGATAAGCTATACCGTCTCTCTCAACCATTAAAACTAATCGAGAACCGCCCGTACTGCATGCATCACAAGGTAAACCATCATTCTACTAACAACTGTTGTAATTTACAAAGGTTGCTGGAATTCATTTTCAAGGAGGGACGGATGTTTGAATATATTATCGACCTGGAATCATACAAGGATGGCTGCTATAAGAAGCAGCTGGAAGTCGTCCAGATCGAAGATCAAGCTGAGGAGAAGAATCTCTACCATATGCACCACAACAACATGATCAAAATCCATCAAATCACCAACTCTTGCCAATTTAAGCGCAGGAGACTGTCAGAATGAGCGACCTCACACCTCAAGACAAATCGGCCAAGCTTCTGCCCGAGTCAAGCAATCGCCGGCTTAAGATCTCATTCAAAGATTGCGATATTAGTCATGTTAAATTTTCGCATCATGATGTATTAGTTATAATGCTCAAGATGAAGAAGTTTTTCATGCATACAATGATGATTGATAATGGAAACGGTATTGAGATCATTTTTAAGAGCACTATCAACCAAATGGAATTGGCCGATCAAGTTATTCCAAGGACACCGATATCAGTGGATTTAATTATTTTAAAAAAGAGCAAGTATGCAAGATCATCTTGCCAATTACTGTAGGACCGACTACCATCGACGTCATCTTCAACGTAATCAACGCTAAATCTTGTTATCTCGAGATTATGAGCCGCTGCAGGATTCACAACATGGAAGCAATCGCTTCCACCTATTATCAAGTACTCTGCTTCAAACACAATGATGGTATTTATGAATCGAGGGTAGTCAAATGCTTCTCGAGCTTGTAAAAACACCGTCTCAGCAATTCTAGATACCTCAGATAGATATGCTGCATAACAATTACAGAAAGCTGATCACCTTGATGATTAGCCGTTAACATAAGAGCTTATAGAATATGTCAGCATTGATGGACCTAAAAGAGGTACTTTCGCCGGTAACAAGCTAATCTAACACGATAAGGATGCTCTCATTTAATTCTTATGACTAAATCTAGACGTATTTACGTGGACTTTCGAAGAGATACCTGGGGTCAATCTGGCCAAGGCGTGCCACAAATTGGCCATCAACATCAACGCCACAGCTGTCAAACAGAAATAGCGACGACTATCACATCGACTTCGAGATGAAGTTAACATGGAGATTGAGAAATTGATAAAAGTGTGATTCATTCGAGAAGCCAAATATCCAGATTGGATACCCAACATCGTCGCTATCCCAAAGAAGAATGAAAAAGTTCGAGTTTACGTAGATTTTACATATCTAAACAAACACACTCCAAATGATAGTTTCTCACTCCCCAATATCCATCAAATCCTTGATTCCACTGAAGATCATGAACTTCAATCTATTATTGACGCTGCTTCTGGATACAATCAAATTCTACTTTTGGAAGAAGATTAAGAAAAGACCACCTTTATCACTGAAAGATGACTTTATTGCTACAAAGTCATGCCCTTCAGACTCAAAAATACAGGCGTGACTTATCAACGGTTGATGACTACTATGTTCAAAGCACATCTTGGGAAAGTCGTGGAAGTCTACATTAACAATCTTTTGTGTAAGAGCATACAGTAAGCCAACCACATTACAGATCTCAACACAATTTTAAACATTCTTCGATCTTATAAGATGCGTCTCAATCCTGATAAGTGTCAATTTAGAGTACATTTAGGTCAATTTCTCGGCCATCTCATGAACAAGAAAGGGATTAAGGCCGATCTAGATCAAATTCGGGCTCTACTCAAAATGCCATCTCCAAATACAATAAAAGATGTGCAGAAACTAGCCGACAAGATTGCCGTTATCAACCAATTCGTTTTAAAATCTTTAGACCGCTGTCATTGGCTGTTCGTACTACTCTACGGTTGTACCAAGCAAGAAAAAGTTCAGCCAAATGAAGAGGTTCAATGAACATCAGAATGCGAAGCAACTTTTCAGGATCTCAAAACCTATTTGGGGAAGTCTTCCATAATGAGCACTCCAATAGATAATGTAGAACTTATCATCTACATAGCAGCTTCAGATACTTTAATCAGTTTGATTCTTATTCGATTTGAAGGGAAAATCGAGAAGCCAGTCTACTTCATTAGCAAAACCCTCACTTCAACAGAAATGAGGTATTCTAAAATCGATAGACTTCTAACTCTTGTTTATACTTCACAAAAACTTAAGCACTACTTCCAAGCTCATTAAGTCAAAGTCATGATGAACTACCCACTCCGGGAGGTTTTGTCAAAGAAAGAAAAATCAAGGAAAGTGCAGCAATGGTCAGTTAATTTGGGAGAACATGATATCAAGTTTGAACAATGTCATTCTGAAAAGGATCACGCCGTTGCCAATTTTCTCATGGATTTTCTAGTAGAAGATCCCGAGTAGGAGGAGCACGATCCTGGCCTTACAAAAGAAATTACAGAAGATCCACCAGCCAAAGTATTTGACGAGCGAGATGAATGGATTACAAGGAAAGGGTAGAGACTTCCTACAATGGTTCTTCTAACTCTTATTTATAATTTACAGAAACTTAAGCACTACTTCTAAGCTCATTAAGTCGAAGTCATGATGAACTTCACACTTCGGGAGGTTCTGTCAAAAAAAGAAAAATCAAGGAGAGTGTAACAATGGTCAATCAGTATAGGAGAACATAATATCAAGTTCAAACAACGTTATTCTTAAAAGGGTCAGGCCGTTACCGATTTTATCACAGATTTTTCAGTGGAAGAACCCGAGTAGGAGGAGCACGATCCTGACCATACAGAAGAAATTACATAAGATCCACCCGCTAAAGCATTTGAAGAGCGAGCTGAATAAATTACAAGGAAAGGGTGGAGACTTCTTACCGATGGTTCAGCTGGACCCGCAGAGTTAGGAATTGGAATCGTATTGATTACCCTTTCCAACGACAAAATTAAAAAATCAATCCGCTTAGATTTTAAATCCTCCAAAAATGTCATCGAATACGAAGCTCTCATTCATGGACTTGACCTCACACTTGAGCTCGGTGTCCCAGAACTCTCAGTTTGCACAGATTCACTATTTATCATCCACCGAGCAATAAAAGGCGAATGGCAAGATGACTGAATACGTAGCCCTCATTGCAGATAGGATGAGTAAGTTCGCGCAAGCAACTCTCGATTATCTTCCTCGAGGTAAAAATAGATACGCTGATTCTTTGACATATCTAGCCGGGGTCTTGGGAACAGAAGCTCGATATCTCCAGATCGAAGTAATTTCAACCATTGATCGCATTTCTATATGTACGATCAATACTGGAGGTAATAAAGGTGAAGACAATGATTGGTAAAAGCCCATCCTAGCATACATTGGTATCGACAATAAATACAAAGGACCCCTTCCAGTAGATCCAAAGAAGTGCCGACAGCTGATCGACAACGCAAAGCGCTACACAAATCAAAACGGTTATTTATATCGCTGTTCAGTCACGGGGCCTTACCTAAAGTGCCTCTCCAGAAAGAAAGCGGATGAGATGCACCGCGATTTACATGACAGGACTTGTGGCTCCCACGCCACAGGTCGATCACTCCGAAACAGAGCCATTACAAAATAACTATTCTGGCCGGGCATCCGCAAGCAAGCAGAAGAGTACTCACGCAAATGTGATACATGTCAACGGCATGGACAAATGATACCCGCCCCTGCACTCGAACTATATGCAAGCAAGGTGTTTTCGCTATTCAAAAGATGGGCACTCGACATTGTCGGTGAATTTCCTAATTCTCTAGGTAACCGGTGATACCTACTCATAGCTACAGATTATTTTACAAAATGGGTAGAGGCAGTTCCACTCTGTCAAACCAAAGAAGAAGAGGTCGTATTTTTTATCTGGGAGCACATAATCACTCGGATTGGATGCCCCCACATAATTTGTATCGATAATAGGCCATAATTCGTTAGGAAAAATGTCGTAGCCTTCCTCAGCAAATATAATATCCTCCACACGTCATCAAATCCCTACAACCTTCAAGGCAATGGCCAAGCCAAAATCACCAACAAGACCATCGTGGATAGACTCAAAAAAAGGTTTTCCTCACAAAAAAGAGAGAATTGGGTTTGAGAACTTCCTCACGTCTTATGGGCATATCGTACCACTCCTCATCAATCAACCAGCAATACCCTATTCCTCCTTGCCTATGGGACCAAAGTCGTCATTCCATCTGAATACCATCATCCAGTCAAAGATCACGAGCTAACTGACGAAGAAAATAAGTTCGAATTGGCCTGCAACCTCAGCTGGATCGATAAGACCACGGAACGCGCCATTGCTAATCTAGGTCGATATTACCATATGTTGGCCAGTTCATATAACAAACGAGTCAGAAGTCGTACTTTCTAAATTGACGATCTCATCGTCAGAGAAATCTTTGAACACAAAAAAGAGCCGCATGCAGAAAAACTAACTGAAAACTGGGAGGATCTATTCTTTATCACTAGTCTCACAGGCCTGGGATCATATTATCTCATGACAGAAGAGGAAGTTCACATCTTAAATCCTTAGAACACTAGGCGACTAAAATGGTACTATTGTTAAGTCTCTCACTAATCCATTTCAAATTCTCGTTTTTTCCATTCCAAAAGTAAGATTTTCATCTCCATCCAATGTACATCCTTTTCTATTCAATGAAAACTTCCAAGTTTTTTCCCACACAACTCTCTACTTACGTAGACAATACATAGATTAATGGAAAGGTAATACTAGCTTTCAATCGACCTCTATTCCAATTAAAGCAAGGATAACACTCGCTTTGATCAACTACATACTCTGAGATTAAAACAAATGTAATACTAGTTTTCAATCGAGGAACTCTACCAGAGATAAGATAAAGCAAAGGTAAAAAACTAGCTTTCATCTCACTCAATATGGCTGCGACATTATACTCCGAGATTAAAACAAAGGTAATACTAGTTTTCAATCGAGGAACTCTACCAGACATATGATAAAGCAAAGGTAAAACTAGCTTTCATCTACCTCAATATGGCGGTGATATTATACTCCGAGATTAAAACAAAGGTAATACTAGTTTCCAACTGAGGAACTCTAACAGACATAAGATAAAGTGAAGGTAATACTAGTTTTTAATCAAAGAACTCTATCAGACATAAGATAAAGCAAAGGTCAAACTAGCTTTTATCTCACTTAATATGGCTGCGACATTACTACTCTGCGATTAAAATGAAGATAATACTAGTTTTCAATCAAAGAATTCTACTAGACATAAGATAAAGCATAGGTAAAACTAACTTTCATCTCTCAATATGTCTACGACAAGTACTTTTTCATGTCATATTTACAACAACTACAAAGAATTCTTTTATATTGTTTGGAGGTCAGCCACGCTTTCCCCTATAACAGGAAGAAGATCAGCCATAAACTCTCGAGCTCGAGCAGCCACAGTGACCTTGCCCTGCTCTACTAATTTAGCAGGTCGAGGACCTAACTTCGTTTCCATGGGGTCATACAATTTCCTCAATCTACTTCAGCTCTACAGACGTATCCTCTACCCGGCAAATAGTTGTGCAAGGTATTCCTCTCTAACTCGAGCCTTCTAGTTTCCTCAACAAAATAGGTAATCACTGCCATTAACATTTCTAAGTTCAGAGCCTGTGGCACAACCATCCTAGAGAAATTCTCTCTTGCCATTTTTAGGTGCTCTTTTAACCTATTATACCATGTTTCTTGGCATTTCATTTGACTATCTATGCGAGAAGTGAATTCGATGTTCTCCTTCGCCTTCTCAGCAGCTTTAGCTGATTCAGCTTGGCTTATCGCCCTCAAATCTTCTACCTAAGCATAAAGGTCCTCAAGCTCCCTGTTTAAATCTTCCCCAACATGAGATTTCTTTAACAACTCATCTTTCTTCTTTATCAAAATATCTTTACCCCTGATAATCCACTCTAACTCTTGTTCCCTGGCAAGAACAATGTCCAACTTACTTTGGCACTCTCTTAACCGCTCATTTCCTTTTTGTACATGACCTTGAGTTTGAGCTACATTTCCCTCCAGCTCTCTTATTCAAGCTGATAGGCTAACTACATCCCCTTGAACAAGGGAGACCTTGGCGTCACTTTTATTCTTTCTCGAGCACTCTCTAACCTCAGTATTTCTGGCACCCGAATGCCTGTGCTAAATCGGTCTTCAATTACGCCACTCTATCATTCAACTCATCGCACATCCTTTACACCATCCGAAACTCAATATCCTCAGCAGGTAAGGCTGCAGTCAACTGCTCAACCGCAACATCAGAGGTAGAGCTTTCTTCAGCTCGCTATCTTTCTCAACCATTTTTTGCTTCAATCGGGCCAGCTCGTTTCGGGTACTCACTAGATCAGCTCGAGTATGCTCCTGTTCGCTAAATTTCCTGAGCATTTAATCCTTCAAACTAGCCACAGAACGGCATAACCCTTCCTCTGACTTTTCTAAAGCCTGTATACGGTATCTAGCCATGTCAGCATCCCTACTCTTTATCACCAGCACATCATTTTGGTTTTTGAGCTTCGCAGCCTTTTCTTTTATCTCCGCGAGCTCTTTTTGCCCTTTACTAATTTTAGCATCATTTTCCTCGATCTTTCGAGCGAGGTCGTCAGCAGTTTGGGTTCCCTCAATAAACTTAAAATGTACATTTACATGTTGATCTTCTCTATCTTCATTTACCTCCCTATTTTTATCAAACTCTGTCGTAAATTCTTGGCTACATTGGCGTATCTCATCTTCGATCAAGCGAGCTGACTCAAATTTAGGTACAAGTCGCACATTCTGTAAAACCAACGTTCCCCCTGAAGGCAATAACAACCTAACGTTTCCCTTTCCAGTAATATTTTGTGCACTCTTATCTGCAAGAAAGACCGTACCGAAGTCGCCTTTAACAATATTAGTTAAAAAACCTACGTTTGCAGAAGCATGAAAAGAAGTACCCAAATCAACTATCCAAGATTCATTAGCATCATCACATGACAGTAGTAGAGCCACGTCAGAACTAACCTCTTCAGTAAGGTTCATTGTATTTTTCTCCTCATCATTATCTTTCTTTGAAGGAGAGTTACAATCTCGCATAAAGTGACCCTTATTTCTACAAGTCCAACATGCACTGGGCAGCTTAAACTTTCTACTTGACTGTGATCGACCCCTTTCATATTTCTGCCCTTTTCAGTAAGAACTCCCTCTTTCCTCGACGTTCAACACACTACCATTTGAACTCGAAGAGGGTTCAGATGTTTTACGCTTATTATCTTCACTCATAATCAAATAGACTATAGTATCAAATTTGATGTCTTTCTTCCCTGATGTGTTGCTCACAGCTATAATGAACCCTTCCCAGTTCTTAGGCATCTACTCTAAAAGAGCCCACGCTCTCACCTCCTCGGTAAAAGTAATTTAAACGGATTCCAGTTGAGCACGAATGGTATTGAACTCACTGATATGAGCTTGCACATTACTATTATCATTCATCTTCAAAGAAAATAAGCGTCGTAAAAGATGTACCTTGTTTACCCCGGACGGTTCCGAGTACATAGCAGACAACGTCTCCATCAAACCCTTCGTTGACGTAACTTTGGAGATCATGTGCAAAATCTGAGATGACAGCACTTACCTAACGGTTTCAAGCGCCTTGCGATCTAATCGCGCCTACTTAGCAACTTTAAAATCTTCTGGCTTCATCTTAACTCCACCCAGTGGTAAATTAAGATCCTTCTGATAGAGGTAATCTTTTATCTGCATCTTTCACACTCCAAAGTTTGATCCATTGAACTTCGTGATCTTCAACTTCTCCAGATCGGCCATCGATCTTCACCACACAATCCCTGTAACACTTGCTCTGACACCAATTATTAAGAATTGAGGTAGCTACTCTCAATTCTTTGACAAGAACGATACGCGGAATAAGCCTTAATAGAAGAAATAATCAAACAAGAACAACAAGGGCATAAAAATTCCCCAAGGAGGAAAGTGAAAAACCCTTGTGGATAAAATTCATTCCCCGAACAATCCATCATGATAATTAAACGGTTTACAATGACCTCTCCAAGCTTCTTAAGCTTTATTGGAGTCTCTCAAATTCTAGGTCTTTAAAATTAAACTCACACAAAAGGATTGTTTAAACAAATAAACTAAGTCCCCCTTATATTCTAGGGAACTAAAATATAAGTAAAACGAATCTCGAGGCAAACCCAACATCTCAGAATAACATCCAAAGCAAACCTACGCATAGATCGTTCAAACGACTCCAAGCTCGTTCGAACGACTTTACGATAATTGGTCTCCAGCCCTAAAAACATGACAACTCGTTCGAACAACATCCAATCTCGTTTGAACGACTTTGACGAACAAAGTTCCAAACCGCGAAAAACAGAGATCTCGTTTGAACGACTTTGAAGCTCGTTCGAACGACTTCCATTTTCCTTCGAACGACTTCGACAATTTCATCCTTCACATTCGAGTTCACACCCAACATGAATATCCATGCGTATAGATTAGTAGTGGGTCTCCAGTAAAAATTTGAACTAGTTTGCCAATTAAAAAGCTAGTTATATGTGAATATCCATCCTCCTACATTCGCCATCTTGCAGTTACACATTGAAAAGCTGATAGGTATGTGAGAAACTAATATTATAAGATCTTGCTCATCTTTGCCCAATTAAAACTAGGTCGTGAATTGCGACCTACCTATATTAATTATTAATAGTAAAAATTGGATCATCTCCACCCAATTAAAACGAGGTCATCACTTACGACCTACCTATTGGTTGATGGTAAAAGTTTGATCTCTATCCGACTTAAAAACTAGGTCGTTACGACCTACGAACTTAAAACCTAGGTTGTTACTTACGACCTACATATTCTTTATAAGGTGAAGACTTGAACATCTTCACCGACTTAAAAATTAGGTCGTTACTTCGGACCTACTTATTCTTATGAGGTGAAGACTTGAACATCTCTACCAACTTAAAAACTAGGTCATTACTTACGACCTACCAACTTAAAACTTGTGACCTACCTATTATTTATAAGGTGAAGGCTTAAACATCTCTAATAACTTTAAAACTAAGTTGTCACTTACTACCTAACAACTTAAAACCTAGGTCGCAACTTGGAACACACTTAATATTTATAAGGTGAAGGCTTGAACATCTCCAGCACCTTAAAAACAAGGTCGCCACTTGAAATCTACTTTTTAGGCTCATTATTAGTTGGATTCGCTATATTTTTTTAATAGTTGCAGGAAAATACAATATTCAATTTTGATTAAGCTCGCCCTCATTAGGTTTTGACTAGTTTTTTTTAATACTTATATAGGAAAATACAATATTAATTCTTGATTAAACTCGCCCGCAATTGGGCTTTATTAGTTTTTTCTAATACTTGTAGAAAATAAAAATCAAAAATTCTTGGTTAAGCTTGTCCTAGTTGGGTTCGACCAGTTTTCAGTTTTTTAGCACATACAGGAAAATACAATCTTAAATTCTTGATTAAAATCGCCCACAGTTGGGCTTTTTAAGTTTTTTTTTAATACTTACAAAAAATGGAAATATTAAGTTTTAGGAAGCTCTCCCCCAGTTGGGCTTGCCATGTTTTTTTTAATAAATATAGAAGATCTTTCATAAACGTCCCACTATGGATATTTACACATAACTAGCACATCACTTGACGAGCTAGCCTAAATAATCTACTAATGACCCATTATGGATATTCATAGCTAGCTCGTCACTTGACGAGCTAACCTAAACAATTTACTAACGACATACTACTGTAGCATGCCAATAAGCAGACAAACAATTTAATATTAGGAAGGGCTCGTCACTTGTCGTCCGATAATCTTTGAAGGGTATTTTAGGAATAAATAAATACCTATGGCAGAGAGCCATAGCCGCCCAAATATCTATAAATAGGAGACTCATGCCTAATGGCAGGTATCTTCTTTTTCTTTGAAGAAACCTTTCTAGCCGCTTAAGCCATCGCAACTCTGGGATTCGACATGATGCCCTATCAATCCAATAATAAACCATGATTGTCCCAAGTACGTGTAGCCAAATTATCACCGGACAACATTGGCGCCGTCTGCGGTCATGAACTAGATATCACATAATCTACAAGTTTATAAAAGTGAATCACAAAGATGGTAGAGAAAATTCTCTTTGGTTCATATCTCTATTGGTGAGGTGAGAACATTAATTCAACGATAAAGAAAGAATCTCTTTTTCTTGTTGATAAACTCAAACTTCAGATCCATCATCCACCCACCAATAGAGTTAGCATAAAGTTGGTGTAAACGATGAGAAATGCCGAAGTCCCTTTGTATTTGGTCGAGTAAATTGGTTTCAATTCGTACATTAAAGGGTTTTTAACCCATTCAAGGGTTTTCTACGCTAAATCTAGTGTTGTTTGTTTCCTGTTCATAACTAAACATACTAGATTTCAAAGTTGTAAAGCGCTATTTTCGTACAATACAAAAATAGGCCATTACATTTGGCGCCGTCTGTGGGAACGAAGATTACACTCAGCGTTCTCCGATCTAGTTTTCACCGCATTTATCTTTGAAAGATGGCAAATCAAGACAAATCACACCATACCCTGCCAGGCGCTGCTGAAGGAGTGACAGATCTGCGAACGGCTGTGCAGACAAAAACCAAGCGACAAATGGAGAAACAGCTCGCCAACATGCAGGATACTATCAGGGCACTACAAGCTCAAATAACGACAAATCTGAGACAGCAGAACACTCTGCCCGCCGCCTCGAGAATATCAGTCCATGATCGCTTGGGGAATCAAGGTAAAAATACCGCGCTTCCTCATATTTAGCAAGAACCAGTCCTGCCTCGAAGTAACATTAATCTACCATTACCCGCTGGGGCGGTAATAGATCTATAGCCACAAGAGGAGCAAAACAGGGAAAAATCCCAAATTTCAGTCTATGACCGCATGGGAGAAGTAACAGGGGAGCACAATCCTGCGAGAGGACCAACAACAAGACGAGCTGTCACGTCTCGACAACACCTCACTCCAGAACAAGTGGACAAACGCATCAAAGAGCTCTTAGACGCTCAAATACTCAACGGGAGGAGCAACTATGCAAGGTTGCAGAAGAGTCCGCTCGCACAGGAGTTGCTAGACGAAGAAGTACCAACCAGTTTTCACACTCCAACGATTCAGAAATACGAAGGGAGGGATCCTGTGGAACACGTCCAAGAATTTCAAGATTCTTTGGGACTATATTCCTCCTCCAACCACATCCTCTATCCTCCATTCCCGACCAGCTTAAAAGGCGAACCTCTACAATGGTTTCATACACTGGATGAAGGATCTATCCTCGCCTTTGAGCAACTTTGCGAACTGTTCGTCAAGAACTATTCGCATAATAAAGATAAGGAGGAAAGTCCTTACTCTTTGTTTAGTCTCAAGCAAGCGTTAGGGGAAAGATTGGAGACATTTACCAAAAAAAAATTCGGGCTAGCTCGAAAGCTCGATAACTTCGACAAAAAGATCACGATCTCCGCTTTCACCAATGCGTTACTCATAGATGAACGAGTCAAGGAACATCTGATCCTCAACCAACCGCAGACATTAGACGAAATGATGGAAAAGGTCAACAATTTTACCGACCTCGAAAGACTGACGACTGAAAAGCAAAAACCTCAGCGCATCGCTCTATCCACCAATGATCATACCGGAGAACGTACTCGCAACAACAGTAAAGACTACGGAGGCAATAAGAAACGTTTCAAGTCCTATGATGATCGAACACGACAAGGACAAAAGAGACCAGTTCCGCGCTTACCACAGTTGATAACTACCATTACAAACATATATCCGCCACTGCAAAAGGATGAGCTCTTCAAAAATGTCAATATTCTTCAACCCATACTAGGAAAACTGTACTGCATTCACCACAAGATCTACCAACTTGACACAGAACAATGCTTCGTGTTGAAACTTCTTCTCTTAAGTATATTTTTGCATGGTCGGATGCTCGAATATATTGTGAGCGTAAAAAGTTACAAAGATGGCAGCTACAAAACGGAAATCACGGTCGTCCAGACTGACGAAGCGAATGAGGAAAAACATTTGTACTTCATCGAGATTCAGACAGTCGGCCACTCCAACAGATCCAAACGCAGGCGCATTGGACAATGCCATGATCTAACAATGGTAGATAACGAAGCTCGTTTGTTGCCAGAATCTAGCAGCCGATGACCTGGGATTTCTTTCAAAGACTACGACGTACGTCACGTCAACTTCCCGCATCACGATGCTCTCGTCATCATGTTAAAAATGAAGAACATAGTTCTGCATACAATGATGGTAGATACCGGCAGCAGCGTTGAACTACTATTCCAGAGCACGATCGACCAAATGAGTTTAGCGGACAGAGTCGAGCCAAGTGACATTAACGTCTCTGGATTCAACGGTTCCAAGGAAGAACGCACTGGAAAAATTACACTTCCCATCATGGCCGGACCAGTCACACTTGACGTAGTTTTTTACGTCATCAATACAAAATTCTATTACTTAGACATCCTGGAACGACCATGGCTGCATAACATGAAAGTTATTCCCTCCATATATCATCAAGCGCTGCGATTCGATTGGAAAGGAGGAATCTACGAAATCAAAGGCAGCCAAAAATTAACTCGAGCTTGAGATAATACAATTGAAGCTGAGCCAGCAGCAGCAGCTCCAACATAGCAATAACAGCATTCAGTACCAGCAGAGCATCAGCTACCAAGCGCCGAACCAACAGAATATATCGAGATCAACAACACACAAAGAGGAACTCACATCGCGACCCTCATGAGCACGGAGGAATGTTCAGGTCTCATACAATTCCTTTTGGATAATCACGGCGTTTTTGCGTGGACATTCCACAAAATGCTAGGGATCGATCCAGCCATGGCATGCTACAAGCTAGAGTTGAAAGAGAAGGCAGAACCGGTTAAGAAGAAGCAACAAACTATAGCACCAAAATTACGAGACAATGTAAACAAGGAGATCGACATATTGATTGAGGTCGGTTTTATCCGCAAAGCTATTTACCCGGACTGGATCTCGAACAATGTCGCAGTCCCAAAGAAAAATGACAAGATTAGAATCTGCGTCGACTTCAAGAATCTCAATCGACACACTCCAAAAGATAGCTTTCCACTTCCAATTATCAACCATTTGCTTAATACAACACCAGGGCACGAACTCTTCTTAATGATGGATGCCGCATCAGGGTACAATCAGATACCACTTTTCCTTGAAGATCAAGACAAGACTGCATTCATCACCGAACAAGGCCTGTATTGCTATAAGGTCATGCCTTTCGGCCTGAAAAATGTAGGCACTACCTATCAGAGATTGATGACACAAATGTTCAAAGATCAACTCGATAAAAAAAATGGAGGTTTACATCGACGACATGCTTTGCAAGAGTCTTAAGAAAGAAGACCATCTGGCAGATTTACGAATAACTTTTGCGATCTTGCGAGCTTACAAAATGCGTTTGAATCCTAATAAATGCCAGTTCGGTGTACAATCTAGGAAATTCTTGGGCCACCTCATCAACAAACGAGGAATTGAAGCTGATCCATCACGTATACGAGCTCTCTTGGCTATGCCTTCTCCAAAGACAAAAAAGGATGTTCAAAAACTAGTCGGGAAGATCGTAGTACTTAACAGATTTGTGTCCAAATCATCAGACAGATACGGACCTCTATTCGATCTGCTTAAACAAGGTAGATCGCGGGGAAAGTCAAAGAAGGATCCCGAGATCGAGTGTACAGATAAATGCGAAGCCGCTTTCCTCAAACTCAAACAACATTTGGGTAAACCACCAGTTATGAGCACACTAATAAATGGAGAAGAGCTAACAATATACTTAACCGTCACAGATACTTCTCTCAACTCCGTCCTCCTCCAACTCGATGAAAAGACTAAGAAACCAGTCTATTTTATCAGCAAAACTCTGACCCCTGCTGAAACAAGATACACCAAGACTGAGAAGCTTATTTTGGCCCTCGTCTATATGTCGCAGAAATAGAAACAATATTTCTAAGCCCACACTGTTCGGGTATTAACGAACTATCCACACCGTAAAATCTTATCAAAGCGCGAAAAATTTCGACGTATTCAGCAATGGTCAGTAATACTCGGAGAACACGATATACATTTTGGGTCACACCACTCTGAGAAAGGTCAGGCTATAGCAGATTTTCTAGCTGACTTTCCAGTAGATGATCCTGATTGGGAAGAAGATGATGAAAACAAAGATGAACCACTCATAGTACAGCCTGAAGAAAAGTCTGACTGGGTAACAAAGAAGGGCTAACGACTTTTGACGGACGGCTCCGTCGGACCAGCAAGATCAGGAGTGGGGATTGTTCTTATTACTCCTTCCAATGATCAGCTCGAAAAATCCATTCAGCTCAATTTCAAAGTAACCAACAATGTAGCAGAATATGAGGCACTAATTCATGGCTTGGACATGGCACTCACACTGGGCGTAACAGAGCTCTCTGTCTACACCGATTCATTACTGATCGTCAATCATCACGCGAGTATTTATCAAGCCAATGGGAAAATGATTGACTATACTGCTCCAGTGGTCGAACGAATGAACAAATTTCAGACAATTTCTATGGAACATTTACCAAGGGGAGAAAATAGACATTCAGACGCACTCGCTTACCTCGCTGGGGTCCTTGGATTAGAAGCTCGCTATTTAAAAATTGACGTCATTTCTAACCCCAACATTAATGTCACCGTATCCAACACCATTAATATTGGGGGCAACGAGGAAATCGGAAGTGATAGGAAATAGCCTTTCATCAGATACATTAGACCTCACAACAAATTCGATGGCCCACTCCCAGAGGATCCTACAGAACGGCGGAGATTAATCGACAATGCCCGTAAATATATTGTCCGGGACAACCTCCTCTACAAAATATCAGTCACTGGTCCATACCTCCTCTGCCTATCCAAAAAAGAAGCACAACAATTCTTGTACGATCTATACGAAGGCACATGCGGGTCCCATGCCGCAGGACGATCTCTTGCTAACAGAGCCTTAACGCAAGGAATGTTCTAGCCTAAGATAAAAGCTCAAGCGATCGAGTACGCACGCAAGTTTGACGCTTGCCAGCGTCACAGTCCGAAGATACGAGCCCCAGCGGTCGAATTACACTCAAGCCAAGTCACCTGGCCATTCAGACGATGGGCTCTCGATCTCGTAGGAGAATTTCCTACAGCACCAAAAAAACAAAAGCATTTGTTGGTCCCAACGGACTACTTCACTAAATGGGTAGAGGCAGTGCCTTTGTGCCGAACACGAGAAGAAGAAGTCATCAAATTCATTTGGGAGCACATTATCATTCAGTTCGGCAGACTACATCATATCTGAATCGATAATGGACCACAGTTTGTTAGCTCTAAAGTTGTCGCGTTCCTCAATAAGCACAATATCATTCACTCCCCATCAAACCCTTACTATCCTCAAGGAAATGGACAAGCTGAAATTACAAATCGAACGATTGTGGACGAACTCAAAAAATGTTTAGATGACAAAAAAGAGAATTGGGTAAACGAATTACCACACGTACTTTGGGAATATCGAACAACTCCAAGAACAGCAACAGGTTGTACTCCATTCTTACTGGTCTACGGGACGGAAGCCATAATACCCACTCAGTATCATCACCCAATACACGATCACGAGATGACAGATGAAGAAAACGAATATCAGATCGCATGTAACCTGAATATGATCGAAAAAACACGCGAAAGAGCCATTGTCAATCTGGGAAGATATCAACTTGCTTTATCACGGTCTTATAACAAGCGCGTTCGACATCGTGAATTCAAAATCAAGGACCTCGTTCTCAGATAAATCCCCCAATATCGCAAAGCGCCTAATACGGGGAAATTAACAGACAATTGGGAAGGTCCCTTCATCATAACTGGCGCGAGCGGTTTGGGATCTTAGGATCCAAGTACACATGGTGGAGTACCTATACCTAATCCATGGAATACCCACCGACTGAAGCTGTATCGAAATTAAATATGTTGTAACTTCAGATTTCACTCAATAAAGCAAATTTTCATCATCATACTGCAAATCTATTTCAACATTGTACTCATCTTCATATGGCTCACTCAAATCGACCTACTACTACAATAATATCTGCCTCATAGTTCTTCAAATACATACACGCTCTCCGAGGATCGCTTATTGAGTCAATCAATTCGATCTGGCTGAGATACCATTTAGCTATGCAATATTCAATACATATCCCATCGCGGTCGCTCTACTCGACCTATAACCGGGATCTGCTTCATAACTCTTCAAATATATACACACTCTCTGAGGATCGTTTATTAAGTCAATCAATTCGATCTGGCTAAGAAGCCATTTAGCTATGTAATATTCAATACATGTCCCATCACAGTCGTTCTACTCGACCTATAACCGGGATCTGCTTCATAGCTCTTCAAATACATACACACTCTCTGAGGATCGTTTATTGAGTCAATTAATTCGATCTGGCTGAGACGTCATTTAGCTATGCAATATTCAATAGATGTCCCATCACGGTAGCTCTGCTCGACCTATAACCGGGATCTGCTTCATAGCTCTTTAAATATATACACGCTCTCCGAGGATCGCTTATTGAGTCAATCAATTCGATCTGGCTGAGACGTCATTCAGCTATGTAATATTCAATACACGTCCCATCACGGTCGCTCAACTCGACTTATCAATGAGATCTACTTCATAGCTCTTCAAATATAAACGCGCTCTCAGAGGATCGCTTATTGAGTCATTCAATTCGATCTGGCAAAGACGTCATTTAGCTATGCAATATTTAATGTCTCATCACAGTCGTTCAGATCAACCCATAACTGGGATCTACATACACGCTGCCCAGAGGGTCGCTTATTGAGACAATAAATTCGACTTGGCAATAATGCGACCTTCAAATATCTCATTACGGTCTTTATTGATTTGTTCAAATTGACTTATACAAGTTATACAGTTCAAACTGACTTACAATACTACATCACTAAATCTCTATATGATCGTTTATTGGATCACCAAATTTGATTATACATAAAGATAACAACAATATTTGACATTTTTCTACAGCAAAGACATACTTACATTCTGTCTCATTACAAATGAAACTACTGCTCACGCTTTAGGGATACAACATTCGAACTTTCCCCAGGCCCAAATGAAAGTATGACAAGGGAAGGACTAGTCGCATCCACTACAGTAGAAGGTGCATTCAACAATTCTATTACCCTCAGCATCAAATTATCTACAGGATAACCGTGCTAGCTGCAAGTCATATTCCGTGACATATTCAGTTGTAGCAGTTAAGATCGACTCACGCTCTATTCGAAATTTCTCTACATCAGCATGCAACATAGTCATAGCACGGAATGTGATATTTTCCGCAGTCAACAGCGTAGCCTCATAAAATTCGATTTTTACCTTGTTTAGTTCGACGTTAAGCTCTTTACACCGAGCTTCTAGAGATTTTTTCTCCTGCAGCAACGAGCCTCTATATTGCATCGTTATCTGCACACTGCGCTCCATCTCATACTTCAGACGGTGCAGCTTGTCATCTACCTTCCTCGAATAATTGATCTTATTTTCAGCTGCGTCCATCATCATCTGCGACTCGTTATACTTCGCATAAAGTTCCTCAAAAACTTCATTACCTTGAATGCACTCCTGTACCAAAGCTTACTTGTCCCGATCAAGAACAGCGATCCGCGAATTACACTTATCGATGGCCTCACGAACCTCTCGATCTCTCTTGGAATATGCATCCACGTGAGTTTTGGCACGATCGTTCTTTCTCTTACATGAATCTCGAGCCTCACGCAAATCCCAGTTCAACTTTTTCAAGCGCTCACGCATATAACGGATTTCAGAATCTTGTTTCTTTAAGAGATCCATATTAGTTGCTATCACCGACTGATGATACAACAGATCATTCTTCTATTTTTCAATCATACTTAACAGATCTAGCACTTGTTGATTCACAGCCATGGTCTCCAACTTTTTCTTCTTCAGAAATTTTTTCCACTGTTCAGATTCGTTATTAGCAGTTAATATCTCAGCATCCTTACATGACAACTCTACAGTCACTGCATTTAGCCGACTCTGCAGCTCTAGCATCCCCGATTCCATCTTTGAATTCAACAAAGTCTTTCTTTCAACCGCCAACGAACATTGCTGCAACATGGCAAATAATTTTTTATTTGACGCGGATAAGGCAACCACGTTGTTATTCTCTTTGTCCTCAACCTAGAAGAGCAGATCACAGAGATAATATATATATCAACAAATATTTATTCCTACAAGACATCATTTTACAACATTTGTTACAACATCAAGCTATGATACACGAAGGCAACGTACAACCAAATGCCACAATCTAGTTGGTTTATGATCGCACCTTACTACCACTAACATCCACTTGCAAAAGTTTATTAAAGATTACGACCTCTTGCGGACGGGTCTTATGCCGTGTGTGAGGCAGCAGATCTTCGGCTTCCTCCTCCTCAAAGTCTTCAGCTCGTGATTTTGAGTTTGAAGCACCCCCACCCTCATCCCTTTTTGCAAACCACATATTTTCAACCTTATCATTCTCTACTTCCACATCTTCACCACAGCTCGAGATATAACGTCTAAATTCATTTTCTACTCTCTCGAGCTCAGACCCATAAAACACGATCACATCGGCCATCTGACGTTCCTGATCTGTATCAGTAGTACGTTTCCCCCGCTTTGGCGTAATAATCTTCTTCGAGCGTGATTGGGATACTTGCAGACGTTGTTGCATATCTAGTAAACGCGCTTCTAACAAGGTCAATCTCTTCTCGGAGTTCTGCAACAGCCTAGCACACTCTACTTTTTCCACCTCCAGACATGCATTATGACCCTTGCATTGCTCCAGTTCATCACAAGCATGCCTCAGATCGCTTTCAAATTGCGTGTAGATCTTTCTATCTTCCTTTTTTATATTGAAGAAAAGAATCCTCATTGCCCTTTGCCCCTACAAAAGTCAAGCTCATCAGGCAATGAACCTACACTACCCCATATGATGGATACTCCAGCCCGAGCTGAGGATCTTTGCGCCTCTCTACTATGGCGATTACGCGCTTCTTGCGCTAAGAATTTCACCCGAGCTGGGTCCGGCACTATATCTCTCTCGGTCAACAGTTCTAAGTAGGTCTCCTTCAAACCCCGTTCACTATCAACTTCGGCCTCAAAATATAGCGTCAAAGAAAATAATGACCTTTGACACTCTAACTTATCGCTCTCATCTACGAATCGCTTATCCTTAAGGGATTTTGGGAGTAAAATGAACCTATCGGTCTCTTTCCGCAAAACCTCATCCCTCTCAATTTTTATCTTCCCATATCTACATTGAAGTTCGAATAACTCCTTAAAGGTTTTATCAAAATTCAACTTATGAAGGCGTCTCTCATATTCAAGTTTATTGTGTACCTGTTGAGTCTGATTGATAGAATCCCTTGCTCGACTCAAGGCCTTCTCCATCTCAATCACTTTCCCCCTCAAATGAACTACCTTCTACATGCAAATCATACATTCACATCAAAATAACAATATATGAACAACAATACAAAAAAAATTCAAAACCACGTCCAAAACAGTTCTACCACCAATACAAAGGATAAAGTTCGATTAAGTCTCAAGATCTATACTACAAACCTCCTGGTCGGATCATCATCCACTGGAGGAGCCAGGGTCTGCTCAGCCACTGGCGAAGCGTCATCCCCTGGGAAGATAATCTCGCCATACTTCCCTACAAGAGCAAGGTCGACAACCGCTCTGCTCAAACCCCAGACATAGAAGGCTTGAATCAGCTTATTGCGGGAAGCCACCGCAATATCAACAGCTTTCTTCACCTCATCTTCAACTTCGTGCTTTGCAGCGGCAGCTTCCTTCTCGAATTGCTCCCTCAGCAGCACCTTCTTTTTCTCGAACTGCTCTTGCAGAGGAGCTTTTTCTGCATCATGTTGCCGAACAAGTTCAGCACAATTCGCAGTAACTAACTTCAACACCTCCACAGCCGACTTCAAAGCAGCAGAAAGCTGCACCACAAATCTAACAAACCAGTATTACAAGGTCGGATCATTATCTGAAAAAGATTTAATCAAATAACACATTGCATACCTGAGAGATGCTGGATCGAATTTGAGTATCTAGGCGGATGGGATCACGCGTAGCCAAGTCCAACGCCTCCTGCTCCACGACTTCGAGGTTGACACCCTATGAAGAAGCTCGGATATCTTTCCCAAATTCTTTTTTATGCTTCTTCAGAGGAGGAGCCATATTCACATCAACAACCACCCCCTCAGTTCCCACCGGCGGTAGCTGCACAATCGCTGTTTGCTCAGAAGGCGACACCGACTTTTTTATTCTTGGTCGCCGAACTAAGGAGCTCGAAGTACCCACAACACAGGCAGGAATCTCCATAACATCAGCATAAGCAGAGCCAGATGCAGCCATAGCTCGCTTTTGATGAGCTCATTGCACTTTTTCAACTACAGAGTTAATCCTCTTCTCTCTGCGAATTCCTAGTTCTCCTAGAACTTTATTCAGTTCGCTCCCTTCTCGACTAACAATGTCGAACAAACACGATGTATCAGCAATAACTTTTGGTTTAGGCTCTGCCAAAACAACAACAACTTTTGGTTTAGGCCCTGCCAAAGCAGTAACAAAACTATGTTAGCAGCTCGCAGTAAGATAAGAAACAAACTGCAGGCAGAATGAAGACACTTACTCTCGTTAAAATTCTTATATATCAGCTCGAGCGCGGGTTCCCCAGGCACTTGCATGCAATTACCCCTCACCATCACAAGATGGTCACACCAGGGCCTCCCAAAAGACTCAAAATCAAATAATTTTGGCCTCGCCAAATCACTAAACAAGTATCCGCTCTTTCAATCTTTCACATACTTAAACTTATAGTATTTCAAGACATCGTCCGCAACGAATTGTCTTGCAATACCACCATCTCACCACTTCTGATTAAGGACTTCGCAGACCCTCATCATCTCAAAGATGTTACCATTTAATTGACCAGGGAAACTCATTAGTACATTCATTACCCATTTTTGGAAAAAGGTTAGGGGAATACTCAACCCATATGCGACCTGGTTCAAATAACAGATAAATCTTTCCTCTACAACCTCTGATCGAGTTTCATTATAATAAACGATTTATATCATCTCATATATCTATACTTATCTTCTAAGGATCTAGAGAAGATACCTGATAATGCTCTACATTACCACTCAGTCTCACCAGAGTTCTAAACCACAACCCTGCATTCATCACATAATCCTCTCATTCTCCGTCTAAACTCTTTTTATACTGTAAAAATTTATTCGCTACCTCTACATTCTCAGGATACTTAAAATTGCCCAGTTTCATCCCCAGCATGCAATCCCACACCCCTCCCAGAAGACACAGACGGATTGTCAACAATCACTGTACCAATTACCACATAATCATTCATAGTCCAATCAGACGATGATGATTCCTCACTACTGGCAGAGACAACAAATTTACTACCGGGTTTTGGGTTTTTTGAGCGCATCTACCATACATAAAGGGAAAATCTATTCAATTTTTTTTTAAATAAAACAGGCCCCCTCCCTCAGCCGTACCCAACACATTATTAATCTACCTAAACAGTTCATAAACACAACCTACCAGTTTTTCAAGAAACTAATACAACATAAGAAAATATGGAAACAGAGACACTAACCTGTACTAGAAGAACAACAGTCGTCGACTCCGGTTACGCTCGTACCTCAGATGACAAAACTTTGTCCTTCTTAGTAAGATCACACAACACCGGAGGACTGCGTTCAAAATTCGAAGATTTTCTCTCTCTAGAAATGCTTCTGCCTCTGTCTACAACTAATTATGTTTTAAGAGAAGAGGGAAGAAAAGCTTTTATATTACCCATCGGTTTCTGAAACGACGGCTCTTCGGGACACGTGTCCACGTCATCTCTCCTAACAGGAGCGTCTTTTCGCTTGCCCTCATAATGGTTTTTAAGGTAACGTGTTCTATTATCACGCTTGTCCCTCTCCTCCGCCATTATCACTGACTCACTGCCCAAGAAGATTTACACAAATCTTACAGCATGATTACTTCCAGGAACAACCTTCTACGGCTGCAGGATCCTGCTACACGTTTTTATAGCATGGTTCCAGTTCAAAAAACCTAAGTACAGCTATTACAGTTGTCACTTCCCACAATGTCGGCTTGACATACGCAAAAAATTAGCGGCAAATCCTGCTTCAGTTCCATTTCATTCAAAAATTATCATAGATAAAAAAAGCAATGATGAGCCGACCTCAACACAAGCAAATTATTTTATTATGAACAATCGTCCGACCTTACATACAATGACAGAACGGATAACTCTCTTCACCACGCGAAATGGTTTCAATATCAACAGTTCTCACAAGTTTATCCAGCGCTTGTTCAAAGGCTCCGACCAAGACTTCAATCCCTTTTCATCAAACTCATGGCACGAAAGGGATCACGACCTACACAGTTCGAATATATCAACACTACGACCTACATATTTTTGACTTATGTTATCAGTGACTAGCTCGATATTTGTTTAATGGTGTCTTACAACAGTTCTAAAAGCAGCTTCAAGCACTTACAAGACAAGATAATGACGTTCGAATTTATTATTCAAAGAAACCAAGTTACAAGAACGAACACTTCAACCAGTTCGGAGATAAAGATTACAAGTTCTACAAACAATTTTTGTCTTCTACAAAAAATAGCCTACGTTGCAGATGACAGTGCAACACTTGAAAAAAAACAATGGAAGGCCTAGCAGAAAAACTCAAAGCCCAAGGATGGGAATTGGAAAGAAGCAGAGGACAAAATTAATCCCACCACTCCTCCATAACCCCCACCTCCGCTTCCCACGAAGGACCTCCTCCACCGTTACAATACCCAATCTTTCGCAGGGTATCGAAAGTACTTCTCAGACGACTTCCCCGCCTTCACGTCTTCCGCCAACACCGCATCTTTTACAAGCATCCGCAGACAGGACCGACGGTGAGCAGCAAACAAAACCACATAATGGAATTGCCACAGTTGATGAAAATCATCATTTGCCTCCTCTACTTCTTCCCACGTCATCCCATGGAAAGTTGGAGGAACAGAGATTGGAGTCGGCAGCGAAAGGCTTTGGGTGCCAAAATAGCAAGTCTGCAGGCTCGCCATTTTTGTCTGAACTCTAACTTCATATGCTTGATGTCGAGTTGTCACCATCACTACTACTCAACCCAACCTAAAAGACTGATAGCGTTAACCAGGGTGAACAGTGATAGTAACTATTCACCATATTTTATACCAGTAACATTTAATGCACTCCACAACTTCCAATAAGGTATTCATCACAAGTACAGGTCTCAAGAGGAATTTCTGGGAGACCCAACAGTCGAAACTACTATTCTTCCAAGATAAAATGGAGGCCATCAATACAACATTCAATTTAGACGACTGGACTTCTCAACCAATACCACTCGCAATGCGCGTTTCTCCTGTTATTGGCTGAGAGTGGGCAGTTATGAGAGCTTATTTCTAATCCCCGTACTGAGTCTGATATTCAAACTTACATAACTCGAATAAACATACTGATAACCAATCAAGGACAAAAAGCAAGGAAATCGCAATAATAGACTTCCTCATCTACAGCTCGGGGATGACAAAACATCCAATTACATCGCGCTAGAGAAGATGCTCCTCCACTCGTCAATAGTTCAGAGCATCTTGTGACTTCGAGCTACAGAAGATACTCCTCCACTTATCAACAGTTCGGAGCATCTTGTGACTTCGTGCTACATAAGATACTCTTCCACTTGTCAATAGATCGTATGCACGCGAGCATCACAGGAGATCGTATCTTCCCAACGATCTGAAGCTATATAGATCCGTTACAGATCAACAAGTATCAGGACGTTACAAAAATCTACCATGAAGACTCATCAAAACCCAATATTGTAACGCTCCTCATCAATGTAACCAACGGTCATATTATAAGACCTATAAATAAGACTAAATAACTATGAATTAGAGAGGCTGCTCTGAGAACCTTTAAGAGATCTTTTCTACATCTCCCTCTCTCTCTTTTTGTAATAGCTAGCAGTCTAAATATACTTCTCTCTCTTTCTAAAATCCTCAGGAGAGGTCGTGGTTTTTAAGCCATTCAAAGGTTTTCCACGCTAAATCTAGTGTTGTTTGTTTCCTGTTTATAACTAAACATACTAGATTTCGAAGGTGTAAAACGATATCTTCGTGCAATAAGAAAATAGGCTATTAAAGTTACAATATCGGGTTTTGATGAGTCCCCATAATGGTCGAGTAACGGCTTGAGTAACTCTTCTTCCTAGTAACCGCTCCATAACTTGTCATAAATGGCCACGTGTTTGTTGACAAGGTCGAAGTACTGTTGATGTATCAGTTCGAAGTACTGCAGTAGGCCAAAGTACTGTAGCAAGTCGGATTACTGAAGCAGTTCGGAGTACTGTAGTAGGTCGGATTACTATAGCAGTTCGGGTTAATGTAGTTGTTACTATTCAAAGTACTGTAGCTGCAGTACGTCGAAGTACTGTAGCAGGTCGGATTACTGTAGCAGTTCGGGTTAATGTAGTTGTTGTTATTCAAAGTACTGTAGCTGTAGTAGTTCAAAGTTACTGTAGCAGGTCAGAGTATTGGAAATAAGTCGCGCCAATAGCACGAGAAGCATCAGAAGCGAGTGGTGTTGGTTGAGACATATCTTTGATTTTTAGATATGTAAATTGCAAGGTTGAAGCAACTGTAGTAAGAAAATGTATTATAATGTATGATAATGTAGTAGAATGGATGATCATGTATGATAATGTAGTAGTAGAATGCATGCTAGCATGCATTGAATATTGCATAGCTGAATGACGTCTCTGCCAAATCGAATGGATTGACTCAATAAGCGATCCTTAGAGAGCGTGTATATTTAATGAGCTATGATGTAGATCCTAGTTGCAGGTCGAGCTGAGCGACCGTGATGGGACATGTATTGAATATTGCATAGCTGAATGGTGTCTCTACCAGATCAAATGGATTAACTCAATAATCGATTCTCGGAGAGCGTGTATATTTGAAAAGCGATAATGTAAATCCCAGTTACAGGTCGAGCTGAGCGACCGTGATGGGACATGTATTGAATATTGCATAGCTGAATGGCGTCTCTGCCAGATCGAATTGATTGACTCAATAAACGACCATCAGATAACGTATATATTTGAAGAGCTATGATGTAGATCCCAGTTACAGGTCGAGCTGAGCGACCGTGATGGGACATGTATTGAATATTGCATAGCTGAATGGCGTCTCTACTAGATCGAATTGATTGACTCAATAATCGACCCTCGGAGAGCATGTATATTTGAAGAGCTATGATGTAGATCCCAGTTACAGGTCGAGCTGAGCGACCGTGATGGGATATTTATTGAATATTGCATAGCTGAATGGCGTCTCTGCCAGATTGAATTGATTGACTCAATAAACGACCCTCGGAGAACGTATATATTTGAAGAGCTATGATGTAAATCTCAGTTACAAGTCGAGCTCAGCGACCGTGATGAGACATGTATTGAATATTGCATAGCTGAATGACGTCTCTGCCAGATCGAATTGATTGACTCAATAAGCGACCCTCGGAGAGCAAGTATATTTGATGAGCTATGAAGTAGATCCCAGTTACAGGTCGAGCTGAGTGACCGTGATGGGACATGTATTGAATATTGCATGTAGAGCTGGGCTGGTTGTATCCAGGCGGAAGCTTTTAGATATGTAGAATGTGCTCTGTTTGGTTAATAATCGACCTGCAAGATGTTGGTCGAGCTCGCCCCGAGTATGAGTTAAGTTGTTTGATCTCGAGTCTTGAAGTTGAGTTTGAACATTGTGTCTGAAGATGACATCGGGCTCGCCTCGAGTATAAGCTGGAATAAGTTGTAATCGCCTCGAGTACCTCGACCTCGAGTGCCGTTATAATGTGATTTGATGTTGTCGAAAAGATGATATCAAGCATTGAGTCTGAATCTGAGATCGGGCTCGCCTTGAAGTATGATTTATTGTGTTGGTCGAATATTGCATCTGAATCACAAAAATGACAAGAGGGAAGGGGCACTGTCGAACTGTCGAGAATCATTATTGATTCGCAAAACCCAAATCGATTTGCAACAGAAATTTGACTGAAAGAGAACTTTGGTCCCTTAATTGATTTGCAAAACCTAAATCAATATGAGTAGTGCGCCCATTCAGAATGTGGTGACTTATTTCCAATACTCCGACCTGCTGCAGTAACTTCGAACTACTACAGCTACAGTACTTTGAATAGTAACAGCTATATTAACCCGAACTGCTACATTAATCTGACCTGCTACAGTACTCCGATCTGCTACAGTACTTCGAATTGATACATCTACAATACTTCAACCTCGTCAACAAACACATGCCTATCTATGACACATTATGGAGCGGTTACAAAGAAGAAGAGTTACTCAAGCCGTTACTCGACCATTATGAAGACTCATCAAAACCCGATATTGTAACGTTCCTCATCAATGTAACCAACGGTCATATTATAAGACCTATAAATAAGACTAGATAGCTACGAATTAGAGATGCTGCTCTGAGAACCTCTAAGAGATCTTTTCTATATCTCTCTCTCTCTCTCTTTGTAATAGCTAGCAGTCTAAATATACCTCTCTCTCTCTTTCTAAAATCCTCAGGAGAGATCGTGATTTTTAACCCATTCAAGGGTTTTCCACGCTAAATCTTGTGTTGTTATTTCCCGTTCATAACTAAACATCCTAGATTTCGAAGGTATAAAACGCTATCTTCGTGCAATACGAAAATAGGCTATTACAGTCTGCATTTTGTAAGAATATTTGGCGACGCACTTTCTAAATTCGAAGAAATGTCATACCAAGATAAGTTGCCCAAAATTTTCCATTTAATAGTTTTTAATTTCACTACTATTATTGAATGGAATTCTCATACAGTTTAGAAATCTCTTGTGCCAACATGAATTTGCCTAAACTCTCCTTGAGCTTTGGCTCAATCTAATGTACTTGTGTGAAAACTAAGTAAACATGATTTTGGGCATAATTATGTGTTGCAGATATAAGCCGAAAGCCTATACAACCTTAGTAAGCTTTGAGGAGACATTTGAGCAAATCCAAACACCTTATGATGTTACTTTTATCTTTTGGTATCAAACTCATTTAACCTTTAGGTTTATTTACATCAGATATCGGAGAAGCATGTACTTCGTAAGGTTTGGGTTAAGTTTGCTTAATTTTTGTGATTTTGGCAGTTCTCCAAGAGTATCATAAGAACAAGGTTCTGAGTATCGAGTTTACTCCATTTTCTGCTGCCAATATTTCTAAAAAGTCGTAAGAAGCTCGAATAAATTTGATGAAGGATGATGGTCGTGCTTCGCAAGGCTAAAGAATTTTTCCAATACCGAAAACTGTCTTAATGGGAAAGTCTTCCCCTCCAGTTTCAACCAAGACAACAATAAGCGGATATAACAAAGAATAGTTTCTTTGGGAAACTCCGAAGATAAATTTCAAAGAGCAAAAAGTTGGTTAAACAGTTACGTTCCTCACCTTACCTGTTTTGCGCAAAATGATCGAGGGCAGTTCAAATCATGCCTAGGATGTGCTTTAGGAGCGAGGCAGTAAAACAAATAGCGAGTAAGTGAGATGTACTTCAATATGAAAACGCAAGTTACTTCCTCGCAAGGATCAGAATTCCAAAAATGTACTACGGCAGCAAAAACTTACTTTTTGACTGTCAAAAAAGCCGCCATTCCTCAACTCCTCAACTCTCAAGAGAAAACCTTAAAGACTTGGTGACCGCAAGCATGGAGTTATGGCAGCTCTTCAAATCTCTACAGAAGGCCCTAAAGACTTAACCACTATAAAGATAGAACTCTGAATATGATCAACATCTGGAATTATTCGAAGAAAACCCAAGATCAAGATAAGTTCCTTAAGCCTTTTATTCTTCTTCTCAATACTCGATCTTGATGGGCAAGTTAATCAGCCCTCACTTCATTAAATTACTTGGCCATAGTGCTTATACCCAGATTTAGTATTATACCAATTAATAATTTTAATGGTAGATATGGAATATTAGAATATAACACAAGTAGTAATTTGAAATCGTACAAGTATTAACGACTACGACGTTACAAGTACAATAAGTCTTTACTTGTTGTTTGCTTTAATATGCCCAGCTTCATGTTAACTTATATCGTGGTCAACCCACGCTTTCTCGTAGCTAGACTCAACATCTAAGCCATCCCCTTCCATTCGGTTGAATCGACGTGCTCAGCATCGCACTCAACATCCTTTTATACTCCCGTTTAGACAGAAAGACATAGAGCCCTTCCCAAAGTCATTTTTAAACAACAAGTTAAGGGAGCCAATTTTAGCAATCCACTGCCAAGGAATAGTCAGATGTCATAATGTAGAGAAGTTCAACACTCCGTAACAATTGGAGAATTTACTTGGTGTGTTTGGTAACCATGGATCTAGGCCGTGGGCCTGAAGTGTTTGAATAAATTACCTCGTTGTCAATAAAGTAGGGTGTGACCGAAACCCTAGCCAAGAATAGTTTGCGGGATGGAGTTCACCTTGTTGTCGTTATCAACAATAATGTTCAAGTTGAAACCAATTTTCTCAACTAAATAAAAAAAGGACTTCAGGATTTTTCATTGCTTCCACCAACTTTGAACTAACTTCATTGATGGATGATGGATGATGGATATGCAGTTTGAGTTCAGCAACGAGAAAGTGATTCTTTCTTGGTCTCGTCGAATTAGTGTTCTCGCCTCACCAATCGAGAGACAAACCAAAGATAATTTCCTCTTCTATCTTTGTGATTTTCTCTTACCTCTTATCAATTTGGACATTACGTGATCTCTAGTTTGAGACCGCAAACGACGCCAATGTAGTATGGTGATAAATCGGCTAGACGTATTAGGGACAATTAGGATTTATTATTGGATTGAGGATTAAGTTGTTATAACTCTCTGGTAGTTCCGAAAAGAATAAGATGCCCACCCTTTGGTGTGGGTCTTTCTTACATAGACACTTATACGAAGCCCTAGCCGTTTTTTTATTCCTTATCTACCCTTCCGAAATTATTGGATGATTAGGGCTAACTTTTTACTTAGGGCAATGTCTTATTTGCTCCTCCTATTATTATGGTAACTGTTTGCAATTGACGAGCTACGGTAGTGGGTAACGAGTTGATGACTTAGGCTAGCATGCTAAGTGATGACCTAGCTTTATATGAGTATCCATGGTCATAGATTAGTAGTGGGTCGTTAGTTGATGACTTAGGCTAGCACGCCAAGTGACGAGCTAACTCTATATGAATATCCAGGCTCATAGATTAGTAGTGGGTCACCAATTAAAATTTGGACTAGCTCGCTAATTGAGAAGCTAGCTATATGTGAATATTCATGCTCCTACAGGAAACTAGGACAGAGAGATATAGATGCTAAATAGAGGGAGATGGATGCATCACAGAAGCATCTATCTTTCCTATCAAGTTAAAAAATATAGTACTATGAGAAAAGATTATGTAACTTCATCAAAATAAACAATAGTTGCTATTAAAGTTCCTTTATATGACGAGGTCCTCTAAAAGTACAGAGATATGTGGCCTCAATTGACGGATCAACATTTTGCCGATTCATAAAGTTAATCAAATCTCAAATTAAAAAGAAACACACTAATTTGATGAGCTTAATATATCAAGGGGTTGGTACACCCGTACTAGGAAGTAAATTGAACTAAAACCATCAATAAACCATTGAATTCAGTGTTCACTCCTTTCAGTCAATCTTTAAGTTATGTGATCGAAAGTATAAGTTCTTACAGGTAGAAGTCTCACAAAAATTAAGGCATTTAAGCTCAATCTAATAAGTTAATGAAACGTAAATACATAAGAGCAAGAATGTAGATTACTCACGATTTGAGCTTTTGTAGCCAAAATGGCCTGAGCAATGCGCACTAGTTTCCATCACCTACAGTATCACATTTCAAGCCAGTGAGGAAAACTTTCTAGGAGTAACAAAGCCGGTTTTCTTGTAATAAATTGATCCATAATATTTGGAAAACTATGAAAGAAAATCATAAGCAATCAGATATATTGAAGGTTTAAATATGATTCAGTCCTTTAGTATTTGAATACTAGTAAAGCTAAACATTAAGGCAACTTCACGACGATGCAAGTAATTAAATGTAGCTACAAGCTGGCAAACATAAATAAATGTGAATGATAAGGAGTACCTTATATCTTGGCTAGAAACCTATGGAGAGCAAGATGCAGTCACAGGATATTATAATCAAACCCAATTTTGATAAAGAATGTGGGTTTTCTGATCATTTATTTCTTCAAGTGATCAGATGGCATAGGCCTTTTCAGTAAACATTCAAACTGAATACATATGGAACTGTAAGGAAAACAACGGTACGTGTGGTGCAAAGGGTATCATCAGTGATCATGAAGTGAATTTGGTTTTTGGCTTTTTTTGCTTATTCAGTGGCTTTAGGCCCTGGATCAAATATGATTGCTGAACTGCATGGCCTGTTGGTGGAACTTCAGTATAGCCAGATAAATGCTTGGGTTCCTTTGGTGATGGAGGTTGACTCTCTAAACTGATTGCACAATGGTACAATAAGCTTCCAAAGGTTTCAGCTAAGATCAAGGGGATTTGCCAGAAAAGTAAAGTACAGCTACTGGAATGTGTTACAAGTTTCTTTGGATCATATCTTCAGAGAGGGCAACAAGCAGATAGGCTACCTAAAGAAGGGTGTGATTAAGTCACTGGACCATTAGCAAACTTTCAAGGAGTGTTGGAGCTGCTTCTTTTAAGAAGATGGGTATAGCTACTACCAGAAAGTAACTGGTATATACTTAGTCCTATGGCAAGACTACAGTTCTCTCTGCGCTTTCCAATTTCATTAAAAATATCCTTATTTGCTACAAAAAGTTACCAATCAAAACCAATCCCAAATTTAGCTGTTTCTTATCCAATTCTTGTATAATTAACTTATGTCCACTGATGATAATGCCTTTAGGAACAAGTACCGCAGTTTCCACGATTCTTGAATGCAATCATGTCAAGTCTAACAGATCATTACATAAATAGCTAATTTATACTTCTACTTCTGGTATCATTTTTCAGAAAAGCATACCATATATGCTACATTGTCATTTTGGGGTTATGAACTGCCAATCAAATTGCTAGGTTTTCAGGACCAACTAAAAGCAGATTGAAAGTTCACCCAATATGTTGGCATTAAAAACAAGTATACCATGCGCCATTCAAGGCATAGTTTTTTCAGTCCCCAATTTGACATGCGAAAATAGGAAAAAACTGAGGTTACTCTCATCCATCTTGATAGCAATATATGTCCCTAACTCAACTACGGATTGCTAATGCTTTTTTCCATAGATGTTAGTACAACCATCATTAACAAGTCATTTTGTTTCCCTCGTCTCAACAAAGGTTACGTATTTTATTTCGCGAAACAAGTGAAGTCTGGACTACATTCCTCAAAATTTCGATCTTGACAAGTGTAAGAAACTTCAAATTTGCAAAACTTCCCCCAAATTTGCATAAACTCAATGAAAAAAATTAAAGAACTCAGGACGACGAAATCTATTACACATAATTTACATAAATGCTTAAATGCTCCAACATAAATATCACCAAAAACCTCAAATTAGCAACATTTAGCATAATAATAATAAATAAATAAAACTCGAATTGTCTCAACAACTTACAACAGTATCTTTCATTTTCTGCACCCACGTTTCCCATTTTATAATTCAAGATTTCCAATATACCATTTATTTATAACAACTAAAACATGCAAAAATATAACTTAAAACTCAAAAAAAAAAAAAAAAAATTTGGGTAACAATGTAAGAACCCACAAAACAAAAACAAAAAACTCAGGGGTTGGGTGGAGGAGAAGATAGACACATTGGTAGAATAAAAAAAATCCCGGTAGATACGAACCGGGTACGGTTTAAGACCCTCACAAGCGGATTTGAACTTGAGGAGAGCATCAGGTTCGTGAGAGTAACAGCTCCAATAACAGTAATGTGAGATTGGAATCAATTCAGATATTAAACCATTCATTACCTTTTTGAATTGATCAGTTTTTTTCTTTTGGTGGGATTGCCCATATTGAGTACACAAATTTGCTCTCGCTTTCACGACCTTTTGTTCTTCTATTAGTAGTTGTAGACTCTAAATTGGATCTTTGTGATGGGAAGTTGACAATTTTATAAAAAGGAATTCGGGTGGTGGAGTTGTTTGAACAATGGAACAATGAAAGTTTAACAGCTCCCCCATGTTTTTTTTTTCTTTCGGTATTCATTGTTATTTTATTAGTGCTACTTGGTGGGGAAACGACTCGAAGCAGAGGGCAAAAGAATGGTTTTGGTGATTCTAAAGTCACTCTACTAGATACTAGAAACTCTACCTTGAAGAGTCCTCCCTTGAGTATTTTACTCAAAATAGGAGAATTCTAATCAAAATAAAAATCTCTCACTCTCTCTCCCATGGATTTCTCCTTCTCCTTCCCGCAATTTTTTTCCTCCCTCTCTCCATGATTCCCACTCCGGCGAAGTACTAAGACTCCGCTTATTTTTTTGTCGTTGTTCGTCTCTCTCTCTTGTCCTTTTTTTCGTCATTTCTTTCTAGCTATCTCTTAACTTAAAATTTAAAAGCTATGACTACACCACTCAGAGCATCTCTAAGAAGGTTTAAATTTTGTTTTGCCCAATACTTAAATTTTTCAAATATTTGAGACATCTCTTCTAACAAGACTCAATGCTTGAATTGTATTTTAAGCATGGGGCGCATAAGCTTTATGAGCCCCATGGTTCTAATCAAAATCGGACTCCGCTTATTTTTTCGTCGTTGCCTTCATTTATCTCTTTTGTCATTTCTCTTTATCTTTCTCTTTCTAGCTACCTCTGAACTCAAAATTTAAAAACTATGGCAACACCACTTATAATCAAAATTGAACATGAGAGAGATATTAAACAAATTTGGGTAAGTGATTGTGAAATTTTTGGTTAAAATTCGTGTTTAGATGTGCTTCTGAAAATAATTTTCTGATAAAATGTATTAAGCAATTGAGCTTGGCGTTGAGTTCAGTATATTTAAAAAATGCAATTAAAATTATCTTTTGAAAACCCATCAACGCAAGGGCCTGGCATTAGGAACTCAGGATGCTTTTTCTTTTATTTTTTCTCACATGAACGCTAAATCTGTAATGGCCAAATTTCGTAGTAGCTCAAAATTAGCTCTTACACCAAATGTACCTGTGACAAGAATTAGTATAAAAGACTGACACATGTGATTAACGTGAAAACCTTTGAATCGGTGAAAACCATGACCTCTATTTGAGAATTTAGTAACTGTAACATTATTGTTTGAGGCTGACATTTGATTACAAGTTTTGATCTCTTGAATTAGAAAATCTAGATCTTGTAATCTAAAATTCTTGGTCATTTCTCCGCCGGAACTCATTATTTTAATAGACCTCACTCTTATTTTGATATCGTGCAGAGGCACGTTCTCATGAAAATGGGGCAGGTGATAGTTGAATGTGTAACTGCTAGTTCGTGGGAGACAGGTATCTTTGACTTGTTCATATCTTTTATAGTGCTCGATCTACGTTCTTTATCAGTTCGTGGTCCAAGTGTTACTGCTGATTGTATATGTCATGTGTATAATGTGTGAGGCTAGTATTGAGGTAGTTCGAGTTTGGAATAGGTCGAGGGACAGGTCCCTATAATCAGCTCGTGTTCAGAGTAGGTCAAGGGACATGTCCCTAAAATTGCTCCCTCGCAACTGAAGGCATAGGTGGCTTTAGTTGAGAAATGGTGGGGAATATTTGTGTGTTGGAAGTTGGAAAGGGATTAGTTGAATGGGATTGGTTTGGGACTTGTCACTTCTGTATGGAAGACTGTGTTTGGCATTTAAGGCATTAAAAATGATTGATATATTTGGCTTTTGGGTTTCTCAGTAATTGCTGGTTTTGAATAATGACTGCTTTGGAAATCTTGCATTGCATTGAATGTGGCTTTGCTATAAATGTTGTTGATACGGTATCATCTGTCATCGCTGTGAAAGTACACTGTCTTCTGGAAATATCTTGTGGTCGTTGTCTTGAGAATGGTGACTACCAGGCGTCAAGTATATGAAGCGGTGCTCGCTGAAGTACAGAAGCTTCAACTGCGATATTTTGGCAACCAATCTTTAGATATACCTACCCCCATTCTGGTGCCGCAGATGTACCAGGGGATGACTGACGAGGAAGCAGCGGAGACTGATAATGATTCCTATCAAATATGGCAGTTCCACCATATGATTTTGTTAGGTTAGCAGCGCCGGATATGTCTTCGTCTGCTTGCAGAGGATAAAATTCAAGAGGTGGATGAGGAAGTCGGTGTACGTACCAGGAAGTACTGCCGTTATCCTGCTAGGGATTGGACTCTATAAAAGTAGAATCATTCTTCGTTCTCTGCCTTTCTGAGGTGGTGGAGGTTACGGAAGAAGAGACAGTGGTGGTGGTAGCAGATACTTCAGTCTTCAGATTGAAAATATGTTTATGTTATAACCAGCGCTCTTTTCTTGAAGGAGTGTTTCATGCTGGTGGTTGTTTTAGACTAGAAATAGGCTTCTAGTCTTCAGATTGGAATTCAAGCTCTGTTACAACTAGTGGTCTTTTCTTGTAGAAGTATTTCATGTTGGAGTAGCTGATGTGCCCGAACATGAAGTATATAAGAAGACTGATATCTATTGTGACCTATAGATCAATCTGTAGGAAGTGTCTGAAATATTGTACTTTCTGTAAATAATTGTCGAGCTAATGAAAAATATATTTTTGCAGTAATTCTCAGTTGATAGATTGAACTAAAACTTAGTATGGTAAATGAAATAAAAATATATTATCTGTGTGGTAGATAAACTAAAGTAAAATTTTGTATGTAAGAAACGGTTAATTATATCGAACTGAAAGAAATCTATGAGATCGAGCTATAACATACCACCTCGTCAAATAAGATAATATTGTAAAACAGAATATTCTAGCTGTATGTAGATAGAAAATATTTAACTAAAACCATTTTGAGAGCTCGAGCAAGAGTTCAAGCATGAGTATATGGAATGCTGAGAACAAAGAATGCGAACTGTGGAGTTATTTTTGGATGTATGTAAAACAGTTTAGATATTTTGGAAGTTAGGTCGAAAAATAGATACTCGAATGAACAAAAGCAATGAATTTTGTAGGGGCCTAACTTCTAAAGAAGGGGAATTGGCTCTTACACCACGGGGTTAAATCTTCAAGCAAAGGAATACAAGTACGTTATCTAGAATTAGAGTAATCAATAGACAATATACTTGCGTGGAGGCCAAGAATGTGACTCTCTACGACCTCTGATAAATATTTTTAAGAGTATTTATATTTATGTCGAGTAGTCGAAGGTTCGAGTACTGGGTTTTTACAAGACGATCGAAGGTAAACTATAAAGGGACTGGGGAGAATTTTTGTAACCTCTCCTTGGTTCCCCATCTCTCCTATTTATAGAGCATAGGAAGGGCTAAGTCACCAAGGTTAAGTCATATTACAAGGGTACTATTCGGATATCCCAGCGTGGGTATGGGCACCAGAAATGTCGGAATTGTCACTGTAACAGTTGTTGGGTCTATCTCTGTACTTTGATACTGTAGCAGTGGTTGGGGCTGTTACTGTAGCAGTGGTTGCCCAACTACTGCATTGTCTTGTCTAGTAAGCTGGCTATCTGTCTCATCATACTTTGACCATGTGCAGATATGGTCGAAGTGTCTCTACCATGATGTGGAGTCTGTCCTCGAGGTTTTGTTCGAAGTCGAGGCTTCATCTTCGGATGATCTTTGAGAGGCTTGTTTGTGTATTGACCGGACTTTGAGATGTTCGAGTAGGCTTCGAAGTAGCCTTCGAGTATCTGTTTGGGGTAGAAGGCTGCGAGTAGGCTACTACATTTGCCCCCTTTTAGCGAAGGTCTCGAAAACAGGTGTAGAGGCATTTGCTGAGAAAATTGTTTGGCATTGGAAGTTGAACCGTTTGACTATTGGTTTCCTGGTAGGTAATAAAAGAGGGTAATAAAGAGATGTTGGTGGTTATAAGGTAATAAATGAAATGAGGCTATAAGTATGGGTTAAGAGGGTAGGGATGCTGTGTACTCTTCTTTTACTTTATTATCTTCTCTTGCTTCTGCATTTCCTGAAAAAGTCTATGGATACCACTCGGAACACGCGCTACCAAAAAAGAATGGGATTCGCCCGAGATCGTCGTATAGGGCGAAAGGCAGCTAAATTGCATATGAAGTTCTTCGGCCATCATGGTCTCGACTGGGATATGCCTGAACTGGTGGAGCTGGAGGCTGGAGAACCCATCAATGGGGAGCCTTACTTTTGGGCGCAGTTGAAGTACCATTTTACGACTATTGAAAAATGTTACCTCCACCTGTCGGCTCTGGCTGAGCGTCTCGTTCATGCAGAAGAGGAGACTGAGGAGCAAGGCTTGGCGAATGGAACTTGCCCGTCTGAAAAATAGGGCAGGCTCATCTTGAGGCGTGGTAAAGGTGGTGGTGATAGTGTAGGGGCTTTTTTTTATAGGGTTGTATTTGGAGGTTTCTGTGCTGTAGATTGATGTATTGTTGTTTTGTTATTATATCTGGTGGAGTGGAATGGGAATAATATTTTACTGCATATTTGAGTTTTTGTAACTGGTAGGCATTGGAAACGAATGGACTTGTAGGCACGATAGTAAATTTATCTCGTCGAATGTTAACGGGTAGCACTGATTAATGCTAGAAAAAGTGACCTCGAAGTATAGTTATGTGGTCGAAGGTAATTAACTCTGTATTAGTTGAGACTTGGTGAAAGAGATTGGAGTCGAAGTCTGAAAATGGTCGATGGTTCGATGCTGGAGATTTGTTTGGCTGCAAGTCCTTGGGAATATGGTTTGAATGCAGATACAGATGAATCAGTTACGTCCAGGAACTTGAAAAGGTCAGGTTGTTGAGTCTTCAAGGAGGGGACTTGAAGACCGTAATGAATGTAACTTGGGATGGATGAATGCATTAAATGTACCTTTATGTATAAAATGGGGTGATGCGAGGAGAATTCCTCATCTTTCTTCACCTTTCTCCATCTTTCTGCTTTCTTGCTCGGATCAGAATGGCTTCTTCTTCTTCTCAAAACAACAGTGAAGTTCCAGTTCCCGCACAAGAGAACCAGGCAGCAGTAAGGGTCAGGCGAGTATGGGAGGTGACGTTGGGGTTACAACGGAGGTTTGGTATCGAACATGACATTGATGCGAAGATGCCAGATCTTTTTAAGGTAGAACCAGGGGTACCTATTACTGGCATGCTCTTCGCGTACTGGTGGGGAATATTACAGATGATGAGACCGTTACCCGAACACCGATTGTCCCTGCTTGAGTCATTTGCAGAGGAAATGGTGGACCAGGAAGATGCTGTGCTGCGGCTGTGGTCGAGGAGGAACATCCCGCTGATAATTAGGGTCTCTTTCGACTGTACTGTTGGGTGTTTGGTTTGGCTGCTGGTGGTTTATGTTTTTGTTTGTCTCCTTTTTTTTCTGTTGGGTCTGTAATTTGTAGATGTCTTGTTTATTGGAATAAAATTGGGATTTCTAATAACTGTTGAAGTAGGATTCTGAGCACGTTATAAGTAATGATTTGAACTGTTCGCACTAAAAGTCTGCAATATCAAAGCATAAATTCTGAACTGTCGAAGTAACCGTAAAATCTGTTGAAGTAAGATTCTAAATTCTTGACATAATATTCTGAGCGGCCAAAGTAATAGTATAAACTGTCAAAGTAAGATGTTTGAACTGTCGAGGCAAAAGTCTAATCTATGTAGACATAAATTTCTGAACTGTCGAAGTAAAAAAGGTTGTAATCTGTCGAAGTAGAAGTTTGGTATGTCGAAGGAAAATTGTGATGTATAAGTTGAATTCTAAACTATTGAAGTAAGAAATTATAATCTGTCAAAGTGGGAGGCTGATCTATCGAAGTAGAAAATGTTATTGTCAAGGTAGAAGTCTAATCGGTCGAAGTAAAAAATTGTAACCTGTCGAAGTAGACAGATGATCTGTCAAAGTAATAAGGACATAAAGTTTTGAACTGACGAATGTGTTGTTGATCGAATATTCGACGGGTTGAGGGTGGAATAAAGACTTAGTTATAGTATGGGGTAACTACGAGAATGTTGAAGGGGGGGACCTTTATAAGTTACATCATAGAGTCTACAATCAGAGTAAGTTTGCTATCGAAGAATTGTTTTTGATATATTTCTCGAATTAGCGGTGATCACATTTTTCTTGTTCTGCAGGTCTGAAGAATCTGTCTTGGGACAACCCGAGGAACTATATTGACACCTTGCTCGAAGATAGTGAGGAGTGGGTGAATTCAATTTTCAAAAGTCTTAGTATCTAAAGAAAGAGAAGGAAGAAGACAGACTCCCTGCTTCAAAACGTACCCGGTACGCCGAAGCCATCAAAGAAGAGGAGAGGCGAAGGTGGTTCGAAAGTACCCGAAAAAATAGGAGAGGATGATTTGGCAAGGATAGTTCGGTTTGTGCCGAAGGTGAAAAGGGCCTCGAAGCAAGCAGCGTCGGTGCCCGAAGTGGCCAGTGATGCTTCGAGACTGAGGCCAAGGCAGGTACCAACACAAGCTAAGAAAGGGAAAGGCAAGGTCATTCCTAAGGCTCCGAAGGTACAATAATCAAAGGTTGTTCAGCGCAAAAGGCGTAGGGCACTGAAGGAAGATGATGCAGCGGAGGAGGATTAAGAAATGACAGAGGATGAGCGATGAGAGCAAACACTAGCCAAGTACGCTTCGATGGCTGAACTCTGTGAAGACGACCCAAACAAGGCTTCAAAGGAAATGAAGAGGAGTATGTATCAGGTAACTGTCTATTAATTTCTTATGTGAGATTCTGAGATTTCTTTTAAGTTCTTAAAGCTTTGACAGGTACTGACGGCTCAAATATTCTAGCAGACTGATGCTTGGGCATAGTCTTACAATAGGGCGATGAGATCAGTAAAGGGGAAGTTGCAACAGGCGGCTGAAAGTCTGGATCTTGCTCGAGGGACTGAGGCATTGTTATTGTTTAAGATCAAAGTGTTAAAGCAAGAACTGGCGGCGATCACTCCCTCCTATGATAAGAGGCCTGAGGGTTAATGGTATAATCAGGAGCAGGTATGCGCGGCGAAGCTTTTTACAAAGGATAAGGAAAAGGTAGAACTGAAAGTGCATTATCAGGCGTTATTTGATAGTGAATGTAGAGCCGTTGTTAGGCTGAAGGAGTTTATAGAGGATAAAGGGTATGACCCTGATACTTTGGAACCCGTCCCTATTACCCCAGAACTGGTTGCTGGAGATGATTTGCAAATGAAGGAAGGAGAGGCAGATGTTGTTGATGGAGCAGATGGAGGTATTGGAGGTGGCGTGGAGGCTCCTATGATTGAAGCTACCAGCATTAGAACTGTGGATGATGCGGTTGCCGATGGTACGGGGTTGAAGCCTTCGACTGAAGATGTGGAGGGTGTTTTTGCTGAACCTGTTGGGGAAGAGGATGAGGCCATGCCGATATGAGATATATGTATTGGATATCCGTTCCTACTTTTTTTGATTGGTTGTAGAGTTGTAATATTTAAACTATGTTATCGCTTTGAGTTGTCGTAGAGAAACTGACTTGTGTTGTACTGATTCTGCTATGTTGTCGAATGTTGAGACTGCTTTATATGAACTTGATTTGTATTGCATTATTGTGCTGAACTTGCATTGTACTGGATTGCTGAGATATTGAGGCTGATTTTGTTAGCTTAACTTGTACTAAATTCTTGATGCATGACTTGACTTGAGTTGTGTTAAAACTGTTTTTATGATGAATGATGTTTTAAAACTTCTTGCCTGTGGTAGGACTGTAGATATTCTTGTATAATAGTATATGCATGTACTATTTATGTCGAATGACTGTAGAGTGATCGAACCTGTGAGAGCTTTGAGATGGTTGTGATACCTCTTTTAAAATCAAGGGATCTGGTAGACATCGAAAGCCTAGGCCACAGCGATGTAAGACATGTTCGCCCCCAATACATACCCGAGGGTCTGGTCGGTCGACCATTCATGCCCCTCAAGTCTGCTCGAATGTTGGGAGTTTGAAAATTTTCCAGGTCGCCCCAAAGTATCAGTCAGGCCGAGGTTGACATGATACCTTGAGGAAACCCAGAAAATTACTGGACTTCAAAGGCCTACCCACAGCGAAACAAGACGTGTTCACCCCCATTGCATTCTTGAGGGTCTGTCCTTTCGACTATTCGTGCCCCACGAGTTTTCTCGAATGTTGTAAACTTAAAAATTTCAAGGTCGCCCCCAAGTATTAGTCGGGGCGAGGGTAGACATGATACCCGGGGTAAACAAAAAAATCGACTGGACTCCGACGGTTTTAAACCTAATTGAAGCATATCTGTTCGCCCCCAATGCATTCCCGAGGGTCCGGTCTTTCAACCATCTTTACCCCTCAAGATTGCTCAAAATTGGAAGCTTGAAAATTTCAAGGTCGCTCCCAAGTATCAGTCAGGTCGAGGGTTGACATGATACTTAGAGTAAACCAAGAAATCGATTGGACTTCGAAGGCCTAAGCTACAGTGAAGCATAACTGTTCGCCCCCAATGCATTCCCGAAGGTCCGGTCTTTCAACCATCCTTGCCCCTCGAGTTTACTCAAATTTGGAGGTTTGAAAAATCTCAAGGTCGCTCCTAAGTATCAGTTGAGTCAAAGGGTTGACATGATACCTAAGTTAAACCAAGAAATTCATTGAAAAGATAGGACGAAGTATGGGTAGAAAAACTATTTATTGATTATTTTGTGTTACATCAATTGTACAAGGTTTAGGCCGTGGCCTGTTATAGGATACCAGCTGCATTGTGCTCCACGGGTTTGGTAAAGGTTCTTTGTCTTCTGTCATTATGTAATATAAGTTTTTGTCAGCTTTATCGTATACGACATAGGGTCCTTCCCAGGATTCGGCTAGCTTGCCGGCATTTCGTGGCTTTGAGAATTGGCTGACACGTCGAAGTACCAGATCTCCGATGTTGAAACTTCATGGTCGAACTCTCTTGTTATAGAACTTTTGAAGTGATGTATGGTAACGGCCGAGGTTGGCGATGGCTCGATTCCTGGTTTCATCGATCCATAACATGTTGCATCCGAGCTCAAACTTATTGTCTTCATCTGGGAGGTTAGGATCTCGTGTAGGTACTTCGAATTGAGTAGGGAGCACAGCTTCAGTACCGTATGCTAGAAGGAAAGGGGTCCAGCCTGTGGATTTTTTGGTATTATTCGATAGGCCCAAATGACATACTGTAACTCCTGAACCCATCGACTTTTCTTTACATCGACTCTTTTCTTGAGACCGTCGACAATGGTTTTATTGATTGCTTTGAATTAACCATTTCCTTGGGGGTAGTAAAGTATTGAGGGGGAGAGGATGATGTTATGCTTCTTAAGAAAATTTATGACTTTGCTACCGACGAACAGAGGACCATTGTCGCATCGGATCATATGAGGGCAGCTAAAGAGTGTGATAATGTTTTCCAATAGAAATTTGATAACATCTTCTCTAGTTCAGCACAAAGGTACAACTTCGACCCATTTGGTAAAATAGTCTGTTGCATCATGGATATTTTTTCGACTGCCTGAGGCTTTGGAAAAAGGGCCAATAAGATTGATAGCTCATCTTTTGAATGGCCATGTGACTTGATTGAAATGGAGGTCTTGTGAAGGGCAATGGATGTCGTGAGCATAACGTTGGCATTTGTCACAGTGTTTGGCATACTCTTTGGCTTGCTTTTTCATATTCGGCCAGAATAATCCTTGAGAGACGGCTCGAAAGGCCATAGAATGACCAATAATGTGAGCACCACAAGTACCTTCAGCTAAAATTATAGAGGCTTCGGCTTGAGATATGCATCGAAGGAGGATGCCATTTGGGGATTTGCGATGTAATTCCTGCTTGTGGATAGTGTATCTGCGGTAATTCTCTAACAACGATCGTCTGGCTTTGGGATCATCTGAAAGGGTTACATTGTCGAGGTAATGGAGGAATGGTATTTGCCAGTCGTCTAGATCGACACTCTCGCCCCTAGTATTGATGGCATTGACTTCCATCTGGTCGATACTTGGGCGTTCAAGTACTTCGATATGGAGGGTCCAGAATTCTGATTGGCCTAACAATGCTACTATGTAGGCTATGGCATCTGCATGTTAGTTTTCTCCTCAAGGGGAATGAGTGATAGTAGTTTTTTCAGGAAAACGGTCCATGCGTTGTCGAACGAAAAGAGCATAGTCAGCCATGCAACCATTAACTTGATTTTCACCTGTGTAATGCCTCTGAAAAAGTTGGGAATCTGTGAAAACTGCAAGTTTGGGAATTCTGAGGTCGAGAGCGAGGTCGAGGCCATTGATCAAGGCTTTGTACTCAGCTTCGTTATTGGAACATTTGAAGGTAAGTTTGACAGCCTTCTCTATTCAATCATTAGTGGGTGTGACCAGGATAATACCAATTCCAGAGCCATTAGGTCCAGCGGATCCATCTGTGAATAAACGCCAGCCAATATTAGGGTCCCAGAGATTTGTTGCTTTGGGTTGGTCTTCTGTTAAGTCATCTTCATGTTCTTCCCAATCAACATCTTCGACCAGGAAGTCAGCAAGGAAGTCAGCTACTGCTTGGCCTTTCTGGGATATCTACTTCTCGAATGTAATGTCATGTTCGCCAAGGTACACAGACCACTGTTGTACTCGTCTGGATTTCTCCTTTTCACTGAGTACTTCTCGAAGGGCGTAACTTGTTATAACGCGAATGAGGTGAGCTTGAAAATATGGTTTGAGTTTGCGGGCTGAATAGACAAGGCTGAGGAGTAAAGGTTGAAGTTTCGAGTATCGAGTTTTTGCGGGTGTTAGAGTTTTGCTGATGAAATATATAGGTTTCTCGATGTTTGAGTCGAGTCAAATGAGAACTAAACTGATAGAAGTGTCTCTAACAGCGAGGTATAAAAAGAGTGTTTCGCCTTCGATAGAGGTGTTGATAATGGGTGGTCGGCCAAGATAAGTTTTGAGTTCAAGGAAAGTATGTTCACATTCGGGTATCCAATTAAACTCGGGGTTGTTTTTCTTTTTTGCTTTGTAGACGCCTTGGTTGCGTAAGAGGGAAAAGAACCAAGCACATCTGTCTGAGGATTTGGAAATAAAATGGTTGAGGGCCGCTATCTTACCAGCCATGTTTTGGACGTCTTTTTTGGTTCGGGGTAAAGGCATATCGATGAGGGCTCGAATATAGGTGGGGTCGATCTTGATACCTTGTTTACTAATAAGGTGGCCAAAAAATTTGCCGGATAAAACACCAAATTGGCATTTGTCTGGGTTGAGTTTCATGTTGTATGTTCGAAGTATCGAAAAGACTTCGGTTAGGTCCTGAAAGTGGGTCTATTTTTGGAGGCTATTGTACAACATGTCGTCGATGTAAACTTCAACCGACTTGCCAAGAAAGGGTTTAAATATAGTTGTGACAAGGCGTTGGTAATTAGCTCCTGCATTTTTAAGGCCGAAGGGCATGACGTTAAAACAGCAAAGGCCTTGTTCAGTGATAAAGGAAGTTTTAAGTTGATCTTTGGGGAGGAGGGGCACCTGATTGTAACCCGAAGCCGCATCCATCATTGATAGGACCTCATGTCCAGCAGTGGCATCGAGGAGTGCTAAGATGATCGGAAGGGGGAAATTGTCCTTCGGTGTGTGCTTGTTGAGGTCTGTGAAGTCGACACAGATTCTGAACTTTCCGTTCTTCTTAGGAACTGCCATAATATTTGATATCCAGTCAGCGTACTTCACTTCTCTGATAAAGACTGCGGCTATGAGCTTGTCTACTTCAAGGGTCACTACTTCTCGAAGTTGTGGTTTCAGGGTACACTTCTTCTATTTTACTGCTGAGGAATAGAGAATGAGATCGAGGTGATGGCAAGCCAAACGAGGGTCGACACCGGACATCTCCTGGAACGTTCATGCAAAGACATCTTTGTTTGCTCGAAGGAATTTTGTAAGCTTGAGGTGTTATGCCTCGTCTAGAGAAGTTCTAATGAATGTACCTCGACCAGGACCGTTGAGTTCGATAAAATTAGTGGGCTCGATAGGTGAGGTTGTGGCTGTCGAAGGTGTGGGGATAGAAATAGAGAGTGATTTCTATGGGCGGCTGACGAGTTTCTGGGTCTGGTCGATCTTTGGGTGCTCGCATGAACGGACGAGGCGCTGGGAGACTTTCAAGTTTGAAGTACATTCGGGGGTGGTAAAATGAAGGGTCTGATGGTAGGTTGAAGGTATGGTACCCATGGCATGGAGCCAGTCACGCCCGAGGATACCGAGGTATTCTGACTTCTTGTCGATGGCAAGAAAGCTAGTTTGAAGTTTGACAGGGCCTGTGGTGACTGGCAGGATGATTCGGCCAATAACGATTACTGTGGCCCCATTGAATCCTTTCTATTCGATATTGGCAGCAGTAATGAGATCTGTCTTCTACATGGTTTGAACAGTCTGAAGGAAAGGCGCATTAGCTGCACTCCCTGTATCGATGAGCATTGAATGGAGGACGAGGTTTTCGACCTTAATCATGATGATTAAAGGGTCTGAGTGGGGAAATCGAACATGGGAAGTATCATAGTCGATGAAAGAGATACCTTCGAGACGAGAGGAAAGGCTTGATTCTGGCAGGAGGGCGGGTAACTTCTCATAATATGTGAGTTTGTAACATTCTTCGACACGCTTACGCTTGCTCTTTAAACGGCCACTGTCGATGTTATTGACTTTGATGAAATTTATTCGGTAGATGTGCACCTCGGCCGGGTCGGCAGTAGGGGTAGGTTGAGATTTGAGGTACAGCCCGTCAAGGTACCTGGGGAAGTCGACAACATACTGATGTAGATGACCTGCTTTGAGGATGATTTCGAGAGAGCGTTGAAGGGCAAAGCATTTGTTGGTGTGGTGACAGTTACATTTGTGATTGGCACAGTAAGGTTCGCCTAGTCTAATTTCGATAGGGAAAGAGATACGCCAGATGGGGTCTTCCTGTATATGTGGTAAAAGGGTGCTGAGAGGGGCAGTAAGTGTGGGCAAGACAGGCTTCGGTCGCTTCTTACGGGCTTCAGCATTGTTATCATTGTTAGGGCGTTTACAGTTCTCCGTCTCCTGTGAGATGGGAGCGATCAGGGGTGTTGGAGTAGAAGATGGGTTTTGTCGAGGTTTATTGAAGCTGGTGGTTGAAGTTAGGCTCTATTTACGGGATTCGTAGAGGCGCTCAAGGTCGATATAACTATTGACCTTTGAGAGCATTTCCTCGAGGGATCGAGGTTTGTGGGGAACCAAGTATTCTTTCACACGGCTGTAATCTAGTAGGGCATTTGAGTATGCGAGCATTGCATTCACGCAGTCAAGGTTCTCGACTTTCCGCGATTCATCGAGAAACCTTTTGGTGAAGGCTTTGAGTGTCTTATTGCTGAATTTTTTGAAATTGAACAGGGCATCGACTCAGACTTCTCTGTCTTTATTTAAGGCAAATTGGGCGATGAAAAGCTGTGATAGTTGCTCGAAGCTTCTGATCGAGCTATTTGGAAGATTGTGATACCATCGAAGGGGGTTGTCAGTAAGGCTAGTGGGAAAAGGCAACATAACAGGTAGTCGGTTGTGGAATAGAGGATCAGAGCATTTTGGAATTTGAGAATGTACGATTGAGGGTATGTGTTGCGGTATCTGTTGAGTTTGGGAGCATGGAAATTTGAGGGTATCTTGATAGCGAGAATTTTGGGGCAAAGGGGGCTATTCAGTTGACTCCAGAAGTTAGGAGTTGGGCTCGCGCTGACGCGAACAATAGATTGTAGTTTGTGGTCGAAGTCCTGCTGTATAGCATAGGTAGGATGAGGGTAAGATCGAGGGATTTGAGGATGGCGAGGCCGAGTGAATGGAACGTATTCAGCGCTGCGCTTCCCGAGAAGTTCTCAGGCAGGGTGACGTTTGGGGTGTCTAGAGGATCGGAGGGTGGAGTCAGAAGAATTTTTTATAGGGTGAATGCCGAGATGGATGGTGCCAGTAGGAGGAATAGTGTGGGGAGCACCCTTGGCCTGGATACGGACTGGGGGTATTTCACGAGTTGGTAGGGGCCCCAGACAGGTACTGGCAGACACGTGCAATGGATCAGGTGCTTAGGATAGTCGGGAAGCGTCTAAAGGTTGTAGTCTCTGCAACTCCCAGACAGGTACTGGCAGACACGTGCAATGGATCAGGTGCTTAGGATGGTCGGGAAGCGTCCAAAGGTTGCAGTCTCTGCAACTCTCAGACGGTGTTACGTAACTCATCGATTGCTCGGTTCTGCCTGTCAGCACTGTCAAGGCGACGATTCAGTTTGGCTTCAAACTCTAGCCAGTGCTTTTCACGCTCTTGGTGAAGTTGTGCATGGTGGCGTTCCTCCGCTTGAGCGAATAGTTAAGAAAGTAGGGCTATTTGGGCGGCCACTCCGTCAATAGAGTTGCCAGCTTGGGTTGAGCTGGAACGGAGGGTGGGTGCCATTGAGGAGAGTCTATGGAAGTTGAAAACAAAGGGGAGGGAAAGAGAAAGAGAGACTGGTAGGGTGAGAAGCATAGACGGCGCCAAATGTAGGGGCCTAACTTCTTAAGGAGGGGAAGTTGGCTCTTACACCACGGGGTTAAATCTTCAAGCAAAGGTTTACAAGTACGTTATCTAGAATTAGAGTAATCAATAGACAATATACTTGCATGGTGGCCTGGAATGTGACTCTCCACGACCTCTGAGGAGAATTTTTAAGAGTGTTTATATTTTTGTCGAATAGCCGAAGGTTCGAGTACTGAGGTTTTACAGTACGATCGAAGGTAAACAGTAAAGGGACTGGGGAGAATTTGTATAACCTCTCCTTGGTTTCCCATCACTCCTATTTATAGAACATAGGAAAGGCCGAGTCACCAAGGTTAGGTCATATTACAAGGGTAATATCCGGATATCCCGGCGTGGGTATGGGCTCCGGAAATGTCGGAACTGTCACTATAACAGTTGTTGGGTCTGTCTCTGTACTTTGATACTATAGCAGTGGTTAGGCCTGTCACTGTAGCTGCAAGGACCAACCACTGCGCCGTCTTGTCTAGTGAGCTGGCTATCTGCCCCATCATACTTCGACCATGTGCGGATATGGTCGAAGTGTTTCTGCTGTGATGTGGAGTATGTCCTCGAGGTTTTGTTCGGAGTCGAGGCTTCGTCTTCGGATGATCTTTGAGAGGCTTTTTTGTGTATTGACCGGACTTCGAGACGTTCAAGTAGGCTTTAAAGTAGCCTTCGAGTATCTGTTTGGGGTAGAAGACTGCGAGTCGGCTACTACAAGTTCGCTCTGAAAAGATAAATCAAATAAATTTTTAGCATGATTTTAGGGTTGTTAGTTATGGACAAGGGGAATTGATATTTATTATTCTATATGCAGTATAGAGGGATTTTGTGTAATCATAATCTATATGTATAAATAATACTGAAAATGCGAGGTAGAGAGGATGAAGAAACAAAAATGACAAGGACTCATTCTCAGAGAGCTCGGCATGCGTTGGAGGGGCGCTTAGCAATAAAGGTAGCTGAAGTTTGGGAGATGATCTTTGGGCAGTTAAAGTATGATGCCAACTTGCCTGAATCTTCAATACAATTTGATGGGTTGACTGCTAGGGCGAGGAAGAACGAGGGCGGGCGTCATGTGTATAGTAAGATATTTTATGAATTGGTCTTGGAGCCTGAAGCCCGAAAAGCTGCATTAAAGGAAATTGCTCTAGAGGAAAATAAGAGGATTCTTTGACATGAACTGATTAGGTGTGGTGCTCCAGGGCATATTGGTTATTTTATGTGTGATAATTGGTGAGAGAGCAAACTTCGTTAGATCGAATAACTATAATTTGAATAAAGGGAGAATACTTCCATCTGAATTTGTTCCTTGTTTGTGGTAAATATTGTTGAAAAAAAATATTTAAATTTTAAAATGTTGAAGCATTGGAACTGATGTGAGCATGTCTATAAGTAATAGTAGTAGGAGAATAGAAATCAGATTGTCAGTCCTTATTTGGGAGAGAAAGTTTGATTGCATGTGAGTAGAGTGTCATAATGAGTGTGGGAAGGTGTGAGAGGGATTTGGGTAGGAGAGAGAAATACATTAAAATATAGGACTTGGGGTAATGATAGAGAGGCATTTTCACCCAAAAGGTACGAAAAGTCTGACATAAATAGTGGAAGGGATGCCTCGGTTCCAAAACCGAGGGCAACTCGTGTGAGTCTCAATAACTGCCAGTGGCTAGAAAGAGAAAATATAAATATCCCTTCCTCTTCTTCGTCTAAACGTTTTCTGCACCCACATTTTCCATTTTATAATTCAAGATTTCCAATTTACTATTTATTTATATCGGCAAAAACATGCAAAAATATAACTTAAAACCTAAAAATAAAAAAATAAAAATTTAGTAACAATGTAAGAACCCACAAAAAAATTACCTCAGGGGTTGGGTGGAGGAGAAGGTAGACACATTGGTAGATAAAAAATCCCATTAAATAGGGTATTGATGCGAACCGGGTACGGTTTAAGACCATCACAAGCGGATTTGAACTTTGAGGAGAACATCAGGTTCAGTGAGAGTAATAGCTCCAATAACAGTATGTGAGATTGGAATAAATTCTGATATTAAACCATTCATTATCTTTTTGAATTGATCTATTTTTATCTTTTGATGGGATTGCCCATGCTGAGTGCAAAAATTTGCTCACGCTTTCACTACCTTTTGGCAATCCTCCTTTTTGTTCTTCCATTAGTCGTAGTAGTAGTAGTGATTTGTGGGATAAACTCAACATTGGATCTTTGTGATGGGAAGTTGACAATTTTAAAAACAGGATCTGGGGTGGTAGAGTTGTTTGACATTGGAACATTAAAAGTTTAAGAGCTCCCCTATGCTATTATTTTTTTGGTATTCATTGTTATTTTATTAGTGCTAATTAGTGGGGAAACAACTCGAAGCAGAGGGAAAAAGAATGGTTTTGGTGATTCTAAAGTCACTCTACTAGAAACACTACCTTGAGAAGTCCTCTCTTGAGTATTTAACTCAAAATAGGGAGAACTCTCTAATCAAAACAAAAATCTCTCCCTCTCTCTCCCATGGGCTTCTCCTCCCCGTAATTTTTTTCTCCCTCTCTCCACAATCTCTCTCTCTATCTCCATGATTCCCTCTCCTGCAAAGTACTAAGACTACCCTTATTTTTTCGTCGGTGTTCATTTTTCTCTCTTGCATTTTTTTTGTCATATCTTTCTAGCTATCTCTCAACTCATAATTTAAAAGCTATGACTACACCACTTAGAACATCTCAAAGAAGGTTTGAATTTTGATTTGCTCAATGCTTGAATTTTTTAAGTATTTGAGATATCTTTTCCAACAAGGCTCAATGCTTGAATTATATTTTAAGCATGGGGCGCATAAGCTTTATGAGCCCCATGGTTCTAATTAAAAGAAAACATGAAGCGCATAAAGTTTATGCGCCTGACGAGCTGTTTTTGAAAAAAAATTACATCGGGCGCATAAGGTTTAGGATCCCGATTTTTATATAGGGCACATATGGGTTATGCTCCTGGTAACAAAATATTTGGGGCACATAACTTCAAACTCAAAACTCAAGAAACAGGATTGAAATGAAAGTATTGAGGCAACTATTGGATGCTTCAGACTCAAATAATCATACGTGGCAAGGGTTTTTTAAAGCATTGAGGCAATTACTGAGGATACTCTTACCATTTGGCATTGCTTTGAGATAACAGTAATCGATTTTTCTAAACCACTTTTCAAAGAGTGATTTAAAAAATGCAAAAAAACTGTTTGGTTAGGCTTTTTGAACAATTACTCTTTTATACCAAAAATAGTTTCAGGTGTTAGGTAACACATATACAAGTGCTTATTAAAAAAATGTTAATAACAAATGTAATCGAAATGTATTACTTTATATTTATTCTATCTTCGGACATAAATCATACCTTAATACTAACGACTCCACATATTAAGAGCATTATAATAAAGTTGGAACTTTCAATCTAATATGGTATGCCTCCATTAACATATGGGTTCCAATATGGATGACAAAGGTCAACCTATCTACTCTTATGAGGGTATGAACTATTAATGATATACTTTTATGGTGGATCTAAACTAGGATGACGACAAAAGGTATACATTTTATTCTTTTGAGGTACTAGCAGTGAACGTATTGATGACGTTTAATTAACAAGTAAAACATTATGGTAAGAAAGGGAGGGGGTGTATAGTGAACAAGATTATGGTAAAAGATAATAAAGTATGACTCATGAGTTTTATAAAGTGGGTGAAGAGAGAGTAAAAAAGTAGTAAACCTTAGTAGGAGTTTAAAGGGATATTGATCTTTGGATAAACTCTAGAGAGATGCTATTTAGTTGGTGGAGATGAGTTTTATCGTGGGAGAACTTGAGGGAGAGGATTCTAGATAAACATTATAGATATTTTCCCTCCAAAGTTGTAATCCTCATTGAAACCCCATATAAGTTTTGTTGTTAATAGGAGTCAAAAGGTAGAAAAATCAGACTAAAACCAGCTTTGGCCTTTTGTTAAAAAATGATTTTAATTAGGAAAAAAAGTTAGTAATAATCATTAATAAACGCCTTTTTTTTAAATAAGTACTTTTACAATAATCCAAAAGCTATTTTTTGGATAGTAAAACACAATGCCATATAAACCCGATTCAAAATTGAACATGAAAGAGAGATTAAAAAAATTTGGGTATGTGAGAAATTTTGCTAAAATTCGTGTTTAGATGAGCTTTTGAGAAGAAATTTTTGAAAAAAATATTTAAAATTGTTTCTTCTTCACACGCGTACCATTACATTTAGTATATTTAAAAAACGCAATTGAAATTTTCTTTTGAAAACCCATCAACACAAGGGCCTAGCGTTGGGAACTTAGAATTGTAGGAGCATGGTTCGTTAGGATTATGATAAGCACAGCTATTAGCGAGTCACTATGAATGATGAACAAGCGACCCGCTCAGGTAGCTCGCCTCAGGGGACAACCCCCATGTTTAGGTCACCCTGCCCTACAAAGGGAATAACACCTATCTAGGGCAGGGTGACCTAAACATGGGAAAAGCCTAAAAATAGAAGGAGGAGGTTATAAAAATGGGATCTTTTCCTCCGGATACCCAATTTTACTAAAATAGTCTAAACCCTAGGCAACTCTTGGATTCGACGTGGTGTGCTACTAAGAGGGCTCAAAAACATCAATCCTCAATCACTTAATCAAACCCAATCTCTCCAAATCTCGTAGTCCCAAGAATATCGGAGACTACAGTGGTGTCGTCTAAACTCAAACCTTCACAACCACGAACCAGCAAATATGGTGTACCAATCCAGAAGCACGACCAGACCAGAAGAGTTGAGGCAAGTACAAGACACTTTACGAAGGCTTCAGGACCAGCTCTGCCATAGAGATGAGGGTGTTAAACGTCTACAATGATCAAATAGTCGCCACTGACACCACGCCGAAACGGAACAGGAAAGTTCTGCCAACCGGGCACCTCTGTCCAATAAGCACTGAAGCAGTGATACAATGGTAAGCGATTACCACCATTAAGGAAATAGATCACCCTTGGAGGGGGGCCCTTCAGGCTTCAAGCACGGCCACTCCCAACCGATGCCCTGTGAAAGGTAGTAGGTACCACCACCTCTATCTCATGTTTGGCGACCGTCCTACCACCCCGAAGGACCCATAACACCGCCGCTTAGACCACCAGGAGGATTCGATCCGTAACACAATGCCAGGTCGCCACCAATGTGCTCAACTTTCAGGCCATCGCAGCCTTAAATAGTACATCAGTTTTAAATAGTTCAAGTACATTTAGGACAACCATAATCCTTTTTGGGGCTTTGGTAGTTAGACTTGTAGTAATCCTCTTCATAATACCCAATTTTACTCATGGCAAGACCCCTTATCTCGTCCGCTCGCCAGACAAGACACTTTACCAAGTCCCGGAAAAGAACATAAACACTTCATTTCATCTTTGCTTGCTCATGATCACATTTTGGTAAGACCTTGAGATTAGGAATATCATAAGGCAGTAGAGCGTCGTCAATCCATTTAATCTAAAGAAAAAGGTTTCCTATTTCTCAATAACTGGTGCAAGTAGTTCTTCAAATTCCTCCAGCCGTGACTTAGATTGGGTCTTTATCGCAAAAAATATAGCAATAACAAAATTCTAGAAAAAATGACAGGGAACCAAAAGGTAGTAGCCTTTTGATAGCAAAGGAATATTAAATACCCCTTATTAAAAGTTGTAACCGCTTCTGCGTAATCAGTATAATCATCCTCGAGCATTGGCCCAGTTGACTTGACTAGGAAAATTGCTCCCCTTCCAAAAAGCTAATTTAGTACAATTGCAAAACACCATTTGGGCACCTTGCCATATTTACCAAAAAATATTCTATGTTCCACGTATAAGTAATGCTTGGGGGTGAGCAAATCATTTTATAGGCGGCCCGCCCAAACCTGCTGATCATGGAGGATCTACAGAGTTTTTTATGAAAAATTGACCAAGTCGTTCGAACGACTTGAGTTTTTTTTAACAGACTTTTAAGTCTATTCAAATAAACATGCGTCTGAGTTGTTTTATTCAAATACACTAATGTCTGTTTGAATGCACTTTTTTTTTGTTCGAACAAAGACTTGTTTTGTTCGAACAGAGGTGCGATTCAACCTATTGTTTAGGCGTTTAAGGGTATAATTGTCCTATTTTGTAACTAGAAACTTGTAACCCTTATAAAGGGGTAAGGCTAGGCAAGATTAGGGGATGTTAGATCAATCAAAGTTCTAAAAGAGAGACTTAGGGATTGAGAGAAATTCGAATGTAATTGATTATTGATTAAGCAATAAAAGCTCTAAAAGGGATTTTTCCCAACCAATTTGTGTGTTCTTCGTACTATTCTTCTTTTTAGGGTTTCTCAATTCGTATTATGGATTACCTGCATGCATACAAATTATATATATTTACCAAGTATAAGTAATATTTGGGGGTGAACAAGTCTTTCTATAAGGACTCACCCAAACTTGCAAGCAGGCAATATAAGGATTTGCCTAAGCCTGCAAGCAGACAATTGTATATATTTACTAAGTATAAGTAATACTTGGACGAGCAAGTCTCTCTATAGGCGACTCGCCCAAATCTGCAAGCAAACAAATTGTATATATTTACCAAGTATATAAGTAATACTTGGGGGCGAGCAAATATCTTTATAGGCAACACTGAGTGTGTCTGAACGATACTGCACGAGTTAAAATAATAATGACAAAAGTACATTGCCATACCTTGGCGGCCACAAAGCAGTTACATCAAGTTAAATGTTTTAGGTTATACTTGTTTATGCAAAATAACTGACACTATAACTTAACAACAGTCATTCTCCATCTATAAATGCATCTCGTTCACCTTCTCCTTACTCATCCGTCGGGTATTCAGAATGGGTTGGGTCTTAATATCAGCCAGGTCATTGTAAGTCGCTTCCAGAACGTCAGACGGTACAGGAGTTGTCCCCATAGCAGGATCCATACAATATTTTGCTTTATCAAACTCATCTGGAAATAGCGTCAGGTACAACACATACTTGTACTGGTCCAGTTTTGCAACCATCTTCAGCAGCGCATCGACATAGACCTTGTCAGCCTTTTATGCCCCCATCTTGTTATCCACCTTGGCACTTTCCTCCACTTTTTGGATCCAGGTCATATGCTCACCAATGGTCATGTTGAGTTTTGTCTTCTCAACACACATATTCTATTTTACCTTGATCTCGGAGTCCTCTATAGCCTTGGCCAGTTTCATCCACTTAGACGCAGATGACTCAGTGGTTCTCAGCGAGCTCTCCAGCTTAGCAATTCTGGCATCTTCAGAGAGGCTTTTACATTTTACTGACATTTGATACAGAATAGCTTGTTGGGCATAAAATATTATTTTCGACGTGTTAGTCATACTAAAAAAAAGGGCAGGAATAAATTTGTAAAATATTAGTAAGTATAGATTAGCTAGTACCTCTTTCAGATATAACTCTATATGATTAGCTCAACGATTGTGATAGACCAGGTTTGTCAGAATCGCCTCAGTACTTTGCGCAGTCTCCGTATTCCCAAGAATGGCGGGATGTAGACCAAAGAATCCTATAATTTTCGGACTCTCAGAATGAGACAGTTCCCCATCTGAGTAGGGCCTTTTATTGGGTACTCACTTGTCAATACTGACAACCTGCATAGACACCGCCAACTTCACCGGATCACCACATTGGGTAGGGGAGGATTATAAAATGTTAGGTTGACGGGCCCCACCAACCTGACCGATGTTTATCCTCATTATGGCGCCCAGATTAGAAATTCCTCGATTAGCCATCTCATCTTTTATAAAAGCTTCTACATTGTCACTACCAAAGGACGTGGCCTGTAGATTCACCACAAAATTTTTAATAGAGTTAACATCTGACTCAACCCCCAAAGGACCAGGGTCAACTCGTTTCCCTTCCTATAAACACGTCTTTTCTTGTGATCCGTAGTTTTGAAAAGTTCCAGATAATTTCTAAGGCCCCTGATAAAATTAATCTCGGGCACCGGATACCTTGACCGAGTGCACTTAGGTGGCAACCTAAGGTTGAAACAATTGTACTTAATACCCAAGTCCCCAAGGCTATTTTGATCCCAGTGCCCACGCACTCGCAAAGGATACTGGCACCAAGACTTGACGCTGGACGGTAGATCCAAGAATTTAACACGTACATGGCCCTCCATATTAGGGCCGCCTTGTGACATAGACCGCTTGCCAGGATCATACCAATAGCGGTACTTTGGAGGGTGGGCTTATTTCTTCTTTTTCCTCTTTTTCTTTAAACTTGGACCCACCTCACCATCCTCCGGCCCGCTACTTTCAGTAAAGACCGAGTCGTTGATAGCGGTGGAGTCGCTACCCTTAGGCTTAACTTCTCTCTTTCTAGTATTACGAGGACAGTGGACTAACATATTATTCACCTTTATATCATCTACAGTTATGCGCTCTGCCGTAGGCAACATCTCATTTATAAAATTTATGCGGCTCATGAAACGATAGAAGTTCCCATTCATTTGCCTAGGGGCTCGACAAAATATATTCAAGGGCTCCTTAGTCAAAAGGTCAAGCAGGAGCTTCATACCATTATAAAACTGCCTATAATAAAAAGTTGCCTCGTCGTCGCACAATTTCTATGATTTAAGATGAAATACCTCGCCAATATCATAGAGGTCGTCAAGAAGTTCCACCTCAATCCACTCCGGAACCCCATAGTCATGCTTTATTTGGACAACATTTTTCCATTTATAAGCGGCCAGGCTAGGATACCAGCTCTCGTTCCTCCCCTCTGGGTGCGTTCAAGGATATCGATGTAGGCGAGCTATTTCGCTTCTTACTCATTCGGGCGTAGTCCAATCAAACGAACTTGTTCCGCTGCATCGTCAGACACAGTATCACTAAGACGGCTATGGTGTGACATCTTGTTATCCACAACACCAGATGCATGGTCTGGATCGTCTACTCCTACAGGATCTATTTGGTTCACCCCAAAAAACTTAACACTCGATTCGTTACTAACTGAGTCACAAATCTCTATCATGCTCACAAGGGACCCGTCGGCTAATACACTTATGGATGTACTCGAGCTTCCAGTACTCGAAACACTTTCCTGTAAATGTACATAATTTGGGTCATCAACAGGGTCGTCATTTCTACTAGAACTACTAGAAAAAATTTCAGAGTAGCGAGTCTCGCTTATTATATTATTGCGAGACGACTCCTTAGACCAGGTTATAACACTCGAGGAATAAAACTCAGCGGCCAAATCCCTAAAACAATCCATCAGTTGAGGCGTTAATCTCACACGGCCCACCAAATGACTGCAGGCAGGCACACTCTTTAGTTTCATCATCTCAGGACAAGTTTGAACCTGTACCCATGATAACGATCAAAATTCACTGTTTAGTATGGGTAAAAATCAAGTGTTGTTCACTTCCGAACGGGACTAAAAATTAGTTTTGGTCTTGTGCTTTAGTAATCTAAGGTTGTAAAACCATAAAAATCAATGATATGGATTTAATCAAAAATAAAGATCTAGGGGCTTCGGATTTCACCACCATTTACATGCAATATCAACATAGTTTCTTACATTAATTTCTCCACTTAATTGAAATAAAAAAATTAGACCTTTTGCCGATGTAATCCCATGATTAATTATAATTCAAGTAGAATATATCATATAAACTAAGTATGTGCTAAAAACATATTCCATGAAAGCAATGCTAACTATGAAATATTAATTAGGATCATACCTTAGAAGAATATAAAATTAATACAAGTTTACTATGTCATTTGAGAATCACAAAACTCTTCTTATAAATCTACTTAAAGAAATCATAAGATGATAATGGATGTCTCTAACGATATAGTTTTAGGATTTTTGATAATATGCTCATATTGGGTCAGAGAAAAATATATTTTACTACATGATATCATACGCTTATGGCGGATTCATCCTTACCCCTAGTGAGGACTTAGCCGGCCATTATAAAAACTATAAAATCAAAATATAATGATGATAATGAAATGAACATGAACTAATAACAAAAAGATGAATTTTATTGACTTACAAAATGAAATGCTCTAATAATCCACAATACGATTGAGAAGCTTTTAGTTAGTAGAAAAACACGAAGAACACCAAAATTGGGCAAAATAAAGCTTAATTGCTTAAAAGAAACGAAGTAGATTATAATGAATCACTCCAAAACCCTAGGTTTCTCTCAGAACTTTCTCTAGATCTAACATAAAAAAATATACCCTAGAAAATAACCTAAGTTCCTTTTATATAGAGGGAACTCGGAATTACAAATCCAATGCATCTCGAGGAAAAAGTACGCCTTCAAAATATAACCACCACCTAAAGGAAAAAAGCTAAATCGCACCTCTGCTCGGACAGAACAAGTTTATGTTCGAATAAACAAAAATGTATTCGAATACACATAATTTGTATTCGAACAGACATGAGTCTATTCGAATAAAACTGATTAGGTTGAAATCTATTCGAATAAGAAAAGACTTTATTCAAATACAAAAGGGTGTATTTGAACAGACTTCTTAAAAAGTAACAAAAACTCAGATCCTCCTAGATCATGGCTCCCCCCTTTAGGAGCCTTGAGCTCCTGCTTAAGCTGGAACTGGAGATGTGGGAATACGGCATTCCTCATTACCCTTTTGTACCACTTCGACGTACGAGGTAGCTGACCTTTCTTCCAAACTCGAAACGACTCAAAACGAATACATGTCTTGCCTGGCAGCAACTTTCAGCGAAACCCACAACTCCCTTTAGGATCATCATATCCTGCAACATATCCTGATGTAACAAAAGGTTGCATTTGCATAGAAACCAACATAGCGGAAGTAGTTGGTAATGGGGGTCGAGATAACCTATCAGTCAATTTGTTATCCACTCCCTTTTTATACTGTATAATCAAGGGAAATTGTTGGAGATACGACAGCCCCTTCATCTGGCGAGCTTATTATAGCCTGGACTGTGTAGCTAAAAACAGGAACAGTTTGTGAGTTGTATGTACCACAACCTCCTCTTGCAACTTCCCCATATCAGTTTGTTGCTTAAAAAATACTCTAGCCGACGCACCCTCCAATAACACAAACTTGCAGCTCGTATTAACCAACCACTTCATCTGAGTCGTTGTAACCAAATTTGACGTAGTAACATGCTCCTTACAAATATTGATATGGAACTTCTTTCCCTCCTTCACAAGGTGATACTTGCGAGCTCTACGGTAATGAATCACATCTCGGTCCCAAAGATAAAGGCTACCCAAGATGACCTGACACACATCCAAAGGAACCACCTCACACGTTACCTCGTCAATAAACTTCTCAAAAATTGCAAACTTGAATGTACACTACTTCGTGACCATCACCTCCGCATCTTTATAAAACTACCCCAAACCATACGGCTTAGGATAAGTTGTAGTCGTCAAACCCATCTTCTTCACCAACGTCTCAGAAATCAAATTTTTCTAACTACCCGGATCCATAATGGCCTTAACTAAACTCTGCTTTACCTGAATACTGACATGAAAAAGCTTTTCCCGACTCTCTTCCTCGGCAACCAAAGTCCGCAGAAGCATAAGTGCAAGCTTAGGATTCGGTTTATCTAAACCCGAAAGGTCAACAACCTCAGCGGCCAACCTCAGTGGCTAGTGCATATTTCTCTTTATTGCGCTTCTCCTCCTTCGGCCTAAGCTCCGGGTGAAGTTTCTAACAATAATCGGAAAGAGGCCCACTCACCTTATAATGATTACAATGAAATTCCTTGGACGAAGACCCTTCTCTTTTGGCCTCCCCCTTATGCTCGTTTTTCTAACTAGACTTGTACCCAGACTTGATCTTGTCGACTTCTTTGTTACTCTTCAAATACTTGCCTTCAATGACATTTGCCTTCATGGTAGCGTCCTCGATATTGGCCACAGTAAATAGCTTCAACTCTATCCTAATGGACTCTGATAAGCCCCCCGTGTACTTTATGAACACCTCATACTCGTCTACATCAATGTCCAAAATCAAAGCATGGTTATGAAACGCCATAGTGTACTTCTGTACGGATTGCTCAAACTTTTGGCACAAATTGTGTCAGTTGTACCATCTCTCTTGCTCATACCCAATCGGATAAAACTGCTTTCGCACTAAAACTTTGAATTCTTTCCAACCTAAATCTTCTACATCATGGCATTTTCAATAAGATTTCCACCACGTAAGTGCATAGCTATCAAATTTCAAAGTAGCAAATCAAATTTGCTGAGCATTGGAGTATTTGTAAACAGAAAAATAGGTTTCTAACCTATCTAACCAATTATCCAACTTCTCGACATCGATTGAATCGTCGAATACTGGAATTTTAATCTTAAAACCAATACGAAGATTACGCAAAAGATTCGTAGACTTACTAATAACCGATCGCTCGTCGTCGAATTTGGCAGCGTTGAAACCATCAAAAAGTAGAACGTCCTCGTCACCATCCACCTCCATAACCCCTTCTTTAAATGGCCTCACCATTTTACCAAAGTGGCAGCATTAACGAGGTTCGTGAGACGCAACTACTCTACTGACTCCCCTACCGTAGAAGTTAGAGTAAAAACTGTCGTTTCCAAAACCGTGAGTTTCTCGTTGAGATCGCCCATCTCTAAATCATCCTTCTTCTTTAAATTAGGTTTGTGATAGATCTTCAATAGACTCACTCGCTTTTTCTTCGTTTGCTTGAGACGGTCGCGTGTAGAGACCATAAACCACAATCAACCCCCAAAGATCGCAACTGGAAAACTTATACCACTTAATCCACAATATGATTGAGAAGCTTTTAGTTAGTTAAGAAACACGAAGAACACCAAAATTTAGCAAAATTAAGCTTAATTGCTTAAAAGAAATGAAGTAGATTACAATGAATCACTCCAAAACCCTAGGCTTCTCTCAGAACTTTCTCTAGATCTAACATAAAAAAAACATACCCTAGAAAATAACCTAAGTTCCCTTAATATAGAAGAAACTCAGAATTGCAAATCCAGCGCATCTCGGGGCAAATGCACGCCTTAAAAATATAACCACCGCCAAAAGGAAAAAGGTTGAATCGTGCCTCTGTTTGAACAGAACAAGTTTATGTTCAAATAAATAAAAATATATTCGAATACACATAATTTGTATTCGAATAAAACTGATCTGGCTTAAATGTATTAGAACAGACATGAGTCTATTCGAATAAAATTGATTAGGCTAAAATTTATTCGAATAGGAAAAGACTATATTTAAATACAAAAGGGTGTATTCGAATAGACTAAAAGTCTATTCAAATAGACTTCTTAAAAAGTCAAAAAACTCAGATCATCCTGGATCATCCAAATACCTACAAGACATGTATCAAATTACTCCAACAATGTTCTCTTATACTCTACAAGAATGATTCTCAAAAATCAGATGACCTTATGAGCTCACCACCACTCCTTTTATAGATGAAGGAGAAGTTTCTTATATTTAATATGAAATTGTAACCTATGCCTTAAATGTACATAAAAATATAACCTCCATAAGTTATCTTCTAAGATGTAACCTCCAAGAGTTATCTTCTAAAATGTAACCTCCCCATGTGAGACCCTTATACTTGACAACTCTACATCCTTCTCCAGCAGTTTATCTTTTGAGCTATACATCCCGGCACTACAACAAATAGTAGCTTTTACGTCACACAAATAACGTCATTTATATAAATAATGGCATGTAAAGTCCAGTTTTGCAATTCTTTATCGCTAGAAAACGTGTCCAATTGAGATTCAATATCATCTGCTTCAAAAAGAGACGTTATTGCCCTTTGTTATATGATTAACGTCACTTTTTCTAATGACATTGAAACCAAATGCAATCTACGTTATTTCTTGACATCTTCAACGTCGGTTTGCTTCAATTGACGAGATTGTTAATCTCGCAATGAAAATATATAGAATAGACAGAACTTGTTTGAGCTTGAAAGGTGTCTGCAGCCCTAGAATAATTTTAATCCTTCCTCTCTTTTACTCCTTCTAAAGATGTAGACCCACTACACTCAAGTTTCAAATCTCTCTCTCTCTCTTTCTCTATCACTCTAAAATATGATTTTAAGCACCTTTAATTGGTAGAGAAAATTTCATGTTCAATTCACTCTTAATTAAGCATCTTCTCCTGGGCTCATTGAGTTACTGATCTAGGTTTTGTGTGTGGGAATTATTGGAGGAGAGTAGGTGTATTTGTGGAGTATGATTTGATTTCTTCTAACTATTTTAGGAGCAAGGGGATCATTCAGGTTTGTTTAATTAGTTAAGGTTTTGCATAATTTGTCGGTTTGTTTAAGGTTTGGTTTAATTAATTTTGATTTGGCGCCTAAAATTCCAATACTTATGATGCAAATCTCAGAAAAATTACTCAATTTTTGAGTAATTGTGTTAAATTAATAGGCTTTATTTATTGATTCTTGAGAATATGGTCCTTAATTTGAAATCAGTTTTTTGTATAAGTTTTCTTTATTGGGAATTTCGTTAGCTTCGAATTGTAAGTATTTATGGTAACCTATAGTAAGATTAAAATGTTTTGGTTAATCTAAACCATGTAGAATCTTGTTTTAGCTTAAATCAGGGCATAAGCGTGTCGATTCAAGGATAAAGTAGCTTCATTATTAATTTAAAGGTAACAAATAGTGCATCTACAGTCTCATCTCTAATATAAGTAGTAGCTAGTTGAGTGTCCTTTGAAGTACGATGGTGGCTCACTTTAAGATTTATGTACACTTAATTGGATTCTACAATTATCTTTGAGATCATAGTTGGTCCATTTTGTTTGGCAATACTTACTTGGACTAGTATCTATGATAAAGCTTAAGTTTTGGAGCTCGGCATCTAGGACTTGGTTTTCTTCATTAAATTTTGTAGCATGAAGTCGAGAGTTTTACTGAGTTCTTATTATCTGAAATAGTAGTTTGATATTTTTAACCTCTAATTAGGTTTTCCTTTCCCAAAAGATGTTAAACCAAATTTTTTATATGGAGGATGAAGTTTTATGGAATATAATTAGGTATGATGTGATGCTTGCTTTTGATTTATGTTTTCATTATTAACGTTCTAGGCCAGTTTAATTAGGAGTATTTTATATGGTTGAGCACTAATTTGTGTAGTTAGCAATCAACTCACGATAGATGTTACTACATATTAAAAGTAAAATTTATGATCTAGCTCTTATTTCCTTAAATTTTTTCTTTGATGATCATGTGTTGTGGTGCTTATATTCATTACAATGCTACATTGGATGGGAGGGTTGAGGCTAAAAGTGACAACGGTAAGTGTGTCATGACCAATATTTTGGTTTATGAAGATATAACTTGTATAACAAAAATATGCTTTTACGTCACTTGTTTAACATCACTTTTAAGGATTATGACGTGGTAAGTGTGTCATGACCAATTAGGATATAACGTTAGTCCTGAAAAAAGTGATGTTGTTTGGTTTGTCCATATTTATTATGGCACTTTTGATAGTGACGTAAATGTAAAATTCAATTCACGTCATTTCTTTAATAATAGCTATGTCATTTTCTCGTAGCTGACATGGAATGGTTTTACCAAACTCTCGAGGACTTGTGGTTTTGGAGAGGATGATTTTATCTTAAATCAGTAACTTGAAGAGAAGCAAAGGGTTGAACCAGAGGGGAGTAATGTTTGAGTTACAAAGGGTCCTCTCTTTCTCTCTCAAGTCTTATAAAGTGACCAACTCCTGCAACTCATCATCAAAGCTACGAACTCCATGGAAGGTAAGCAAAACAGCCTAATTTTCCATCTATGTTGTCTCTATTTGTTTTGGGTTTTCTTTGACTATGTTGAAATTGACTTGTAATTGAGAGCGATTTAATTCCAGATCACTATTCTAAGTTCCAAATTGAATCGAATTGCAATTAAAGTATTTGAATTGCAATTGAGATCGAATTGTAAAGCCCCAAATTAGTATTTCTTGTTGATCTTGGGGTGTTTTGGTTTTCACAATTTGGGAGATTTATGTTGACTTATATGGGTATGACTTAAACCAAACTTTTAAATATATTATTTTTTTAAAATCCAATCTAAGAAACCCTAAACATGATTTGGGTTAGAGCACACAAAGCTTGAAAAAGTCTCAGCATGATATGGGGTTTTTAAAATAATACTAAGAGGGTGTTTGGTTTAGTACTTATTAAGCATTAATCTGGTATTTATCATTTTTTGACTCTCTTTTGGTTAAAAGCATTTGTTTTGCATTAGATTTGGTTTTGTTTTTACCTTAAATATAAGGGGTTTTGGTTTCTTTGTATGCAGTACTACTATAGTCTTTTTTATTACATAATATAGGACCTTTGAGGTAATTTAGTTCTCTATCTATTAGGCTCATCTTCGATTAGAACAGATTATGGTTTTATCATTCGCCAAAACCAACATGGTGCTTTGGTATTTACAGGATATAAGATTGCAGTGATTGTGAACTTGGGTATAATCGAGGTCAGTTCTTCCAATCAAGGATATAAAATTATGGTGATTGATGCACTACTTTCTATCTTAAATTTGTTAGACATATTTTGTTATGCAGTCTACAATTTCCAAGCCGAAACTCGTACTCATATTCAACCTTCACTATTTTTCTTTAGGCGTTAATTCCATAGAGTAGTATCAAGTATTCAGTATATAATAATGTTGAGTTAAATTTGATCGTTGTTCATCACTCTCTATTTTCAGCAGAAGAAGAAGATGGTTTTTTTGTTGAAACATTAGAGGAACTCCCATCTATCATTACCTACAGAGGTATGTGTGAATCCCTAGCTACACTAACTTTTGAGAATGTAATTGGGGCTTATAATTTGGCCGCTTTATTGATAATAACATTGGTACAGAATTATCAGATTTGATGTTGTAATGAAACAAAATTAGTAAAAAGGTTGAGTTTCAGAAAAGAAGTTTCTCATATTTGTCTCTTTATTTCTTGTTATACAAGTTAGTATTTTGATAAAAATGATATTTAGATGTGAAATTTAGTTGTTGCTATTACTTCTTACTTTTAAGCCTTTGAATTGCTTTTAATATCATGACTATAGCAGAACTATAGATCCAGAAATTTAGAATACCCTAGAGGTAACTTCAAGAAATGCGTAGGCTTTTACGACTCTCAACCTATAGATCATTTTCTTATTGAAATGGGTACTTTTTCCAAAGGTTTGCTTTGTTATATTGTGTTCAGATCCGAAAACAAAGGCCTGGTTGGATGAGCACAAGCATTCTGTATTTGGATTCCCGACATTGGTCCGATTCAGTTGGGGTACATGCATTCCGTTCTTCAAGAACATGACTCAAGTCCTTTGGTGAGAGAAATTTTACTTCATCTCAGACAGTTTTTCTACTCAATCTTGTGCTTTTGTACATAATGTCGACATAAAAATTGTATATGTAGCTCACTATTGCATCAATCCTGAGAGTAAAACTCAGTTAAACTTGAACTGCTAGTCAAAGTGGTTTTGTTTATTTTTTTGCTAGGCAAACTGGGGTTAAGACAGACCCCCTAGACTAGACTTTATAAAGAGTGAAGCCTGTTCCATCATGATATTTTGTTTTCCGTGAGCATCCTAGAAATGGTTTAATTAGTTGTCTAAAGATGCCAATGGATTGGACAATTAGAAAACTTAGGCCCCATATGGCATTGCTAGTAATAATCAGCTTTTGACATATTCTTAGGAGTTAAACTGCTGATTGTTAAGCAAAACCTTACTGACACTTTTTAGATGTGAGCGTATTGCATAAGAAGAAGGAGAAGAAGAAAAAAATTGATTATTAAATAACCTTTCGAGACTTTGCAAATTCTAACTTTGGTAGGATTGTCGTAAGGACTTATATCATTTGAAATCTAGACTAGAATTGGTGTTATATTAAGGAAGCTAGATAATAAAATGGAAGGTTCAGAATTTATCAAACATTGATTATATATCAAGCTAATCATGTTATTATTATGCTTATCTAGGGAATCTGAACTTGACAAAGATGGTTCGAATGATAGGAACAGCAATTAATGCCAACTGAAACTAAGTACCCTTGGGTTCACTGGATAAGAGCCACTTAAAATGGAGTGGAAACACAAGTTGCAGATGGGTCCGCGGATAAGACTTCTAAGAAAAATAAGAAGCATAAGTTGGAGAAAGGTTCAGCTAATTCAGGTATTGAAATTGTAGGTTCGAAAGTTGATGAGGATGGCAAGATGGACGAAGTCCCTGATTTGGTCCCAAATAATGATATGGTCAGTGAGGTCGACACAGAATGTTCTAATGGGTTAGCTGATAAGGGTTCTAAGAAGACCAAGAAGGGCAAAAAAGCGTCAGGTGAAACCAAAAGCTCTAAAAAGAAAAAGAATGAGACCACGGATTCAGATGCTTTGGAAGTAAAATAATAGATGATTGAGAATGGCGTGATTGCTAATGAGAAGAGTTTGAGTAAGGATGGAGAATTTGAATTTAATGAGTCAGTGATTTCTAATCTTCAAATGCAGTTTGAAAAGGTTGCTGCGGAAGTTGAAATGGATGTGGATGGTGGAAGCTCTTTAGGTTCACCTCATACACCGGTAAATGGTACTCTTTTAAAGGAAAGGAAGACAACAAAAAGTTCAAATGGTAAAAAAGATTCTCGTGGTGAAGGTGTTAATGAAAATAGTGATGTTGGAAAAAGTGGCGGAACGAGCGTAAAGAAGGTTAAGTTTCAAATGAACAGCAATCTCGTGTGGAAGCCTCACAGTCTGTTACCTCCCCAAAGTGTGAGAGTTCCCCCCTCTGCTACTCCTAGAGGTAGTGCTCTTAAAAAAGGTGTACCAGTAGGTCCTGTCAGGGAGATGCCTAAAATGGCGAAGCTAAGGTCTGGTTCTGCAAAAAAGGCGCGGAAGAGTCCAAGGCTCATAACACCAACCATCAAGCAATTGAAGAAATTGAGGCCAACTTCAACTTAATTAGCTATTTGATTACATCACACTTGCCGTCTAATTGCTCCTTTTGCAGTGCAATTTTTGCTTGTAAGCCAACTTTCTTCACCCCCATTGCTTGTGATTTCTCGTTCATGGTTATCAAGCAATTTACTATGTTTTCATTCAAGGTGTTCAAGTTTATGTTCTTTGGTGTTCCATAACCCCTATATAATGTCCATTTCCATTATTTAACTAGTTGTTGTTTTATGTGTAGGTGAGAAGGGAGATTGATTCAGTTTATGGAAGATGAAGTGCTGGGTTAATGGGGTTAGTTTTATTTTTCTTATGCTACCATTTTAGTCCAAAAATGAACTTGCAATAGCATGATTGTTTTCTAACCGTACTCTTTCTCTCTATGATGCTTTAGGATTAAAGACATGCTTTTATGAGATTGTGATGGAAGAAGACAACTCTGGGGGTAGAAGAATATTGAAGAAAATCAGTGTATTGAAGGAACTTTACCAACAAGGAAGTACTATTTAGTAATTCTTCTGATCATGGAGCTCCACTTGTGAGTTTCTTCTACCCCCTTTGAGTTTTGGTTCTAGTTGTCTTTTGTTCATTTGACTTAATCTGGGGAACTGAGTGTTAAGTCTCTCTGTTTATGATTGGGGATTCTTAGATTAATGGGTGTTCTCTATCTCATTAACTTCCATCCATTCAATCCAACTAATCAGAGGATGGCACTTACATACCCTTCTTATTTATTGAACTAATTTTCTTCTAGATCAAAGGAATTATAATTACTAAAATACAAAGATTTAGAGGATAATCTCGGCAAAATCAAAAATGCGCCAACGGTTTACAAGGTTACTAGTGGGTTACAACTTATGGCTTTCGATAAGGAGATGAACTAAAAGAGTGGCGAGCTATTTCTGATATGTTGCCCTCATTTCTAGTTCGAAAGCTAGTAATTTTGATTTACAGGTAGTGATCTGGTTCTCTTTTCATCACATATTCTTTAGGAATACTTGCACTAACTGTTTCGCAGCACATAGACTTACTGGTCATAGAAACTTTGTACAAAATCAAGCTGGTGTTATGCAAGGAAAATCATGTTTAAGTTATGTTTCGTGCCTAATCTTATTATTGAAGGATCTACAAACAAGCCTTAAAGCCACATGCGAAGATTTCATCACTTCAATTACTAAGGCAGTCGTGGATCTGATGTTTTCCTTTGTTACTAAGGTTAGTGTTCTCTGCACATTATCAGTTTTCAGGGAACTACTTTGACCATCCCAATATATGTCATAGTTTTCTTTCTGTAAGAATACAAATGATCTGATCTTAATCTTGAATAATTTATCCTACAGGTCATGGTCGTAAAAGCTTCATTATCAGTAGGCAATCAAAGTTAAAAAGAAAGAACATTGAATGTGGCTAAACCCCTCAAGAATTAAACATTTGTTATTCCAACAAAGCTGCCCGTATTTGTTTAGACGATATGTTACATAACTCTTATTAGTACATGTTCTTAACATCAAATATTTACATCAGCTTGTATTATCTTGTATTAAATTTTTTTTACTTATGTATGTAGATTATATGAAGATCATGGCTCACATGAAGATGAATGCATGACCAATGAAGATGGAATTGAGACCATTGAATATGATGTCTGAGTCTTGATAGGGTTCTTTGGTAGTTTACAGCTAACAGCAGATTGCAAGATATGTTACTCAGTGTTTTTAACATCTTCGGTTATAATATCAATATAGATACCTAGGGAATTGCCTGTAAGCGCCATGTTAATTTACTTGAATTTAACATGTATAACATTACAACATCAATATTTGTTTGTTTTTTTGAAAATTATTTTGTACATATTGATCCTTTGGATGTCTTAAGTGCAGATGTAAATCTTTTATAGATGTATGCATGGCAAAAATGTAAAAAAAAAATTAATTTTCTAACCAACAACATCACATTTATGTCGATGTAGATTCTTTTGTTTTGTGCTTCTACGTCACTTTAATTGTAACGTCAATTCTTAAGTCGCTTTTAAATGACGTAAATGAACTGACGCTGGTACGAAGACAATTTTAACATCACTTTTTCAATATAAAAAAGTCATTAAAAAAGTGACGTAAATGCATAGTACTAACCAAGTCGCCTTGGTCAACGTCGCTTACAAAAGTGACGTTAATTCTTTTTCACGTCACTTTGTAGGTGAAGTAAATACCCTTATTTGTTGTAGTGCGGTATTTGCACATATTTGGTAAATGAACTCCATGTGACCTGAAATGCAAAAAAAAAATTATAAGTCATGTTTAATAATAAAATTAAGGATAATAAACATTAACTCATAGGAGAAAATTGATCATTTTACATTCCCATCAAATACTCCCAAACTTAAAGTTTGCTAGTCCTCGAGCAAATAAAAGAATAAAAGCATAACTCTTTCTTGGTTAAGACGATTACATTTAGCGTATGCAACAAGCCATTAAACCTATATGTTACCCTTATAGGACAAGTTTTGTCTCGTGTGGGTTTGTAGTGACTATAACTACAAAAGTCAATAAGGGCATTATAGTATTTTAGAAACTTTTTAGGTCACTTCATCAACTTGTCAACATTTGACAATGGCACAAATATTTAAGAATGAAGACCCTTAAATATATTTCTTCCACAAATATTTAACTAGAAGATACCAGAATACTATTTGAAGCTTGAGATATTATCCAATAATTAGATGAGATTTCAAATATTTTTCTAATATTCTCGAGTGTAGTAAAAATAGTTATTGCACAAACAACATTGTATAGAGGTTCTTGAGTCAATATCTAGTAATAAATGCAACACTACCGTGAAGTACAATTTTTTCAAAAAATATCAATCAACTTGAAACTTCTTCTAATTAAAGGATAAAATATCTAGCTTAGGATAGTGCTCTAACATTTTTAAGCATATATTTGGTAAAAAAAAAATTATGGTTTTTACGATCAAATATATTAGACTACGACAAAATATTTCTAAGTTTTTAGAAATTTGCCAAAGAGTCTCGTAAATTACAAGAATAATCTCTCTTTTCTTTAAAAAGTATGAAAAATATGAACGATTTTACCCCACCCTCAAACTAGTAAGAAGCATTGCCCTCAATGTCTGAAAGCTTACCTTAAAAGATGGGAAAGAAAATCAGAACATAGTACCTGAAAGGACTTGGGTTACCTCCCAATTAATGCTAAGTTTACTGTCTTTAGCCAGACGAAATGAGGTATCCCCAAACTGAGTGAGAGCCAAGTCAGAAGGATGTCAGTCCTCATAAATGGGGTCTAAAAGTTTTAAGTCTTCATTGGTGTAGCTAAAATGTTCATAATAAGCCTTTGCCCATTCACTTTTTGTATTTTGCCAGTACTCAGCTCTTCAACCTCAACCGCCCCTTGTGGATATACTATTTTAATAATGAGAGGCCCGTTCCATCGTGATCACAGTTTACCAGGAAATAAATGCAACCTAGAAGAATACAACAAGCCTTTTTGGTTTGGTTCAAATGATTTTTGTGAAATGTTTTTGTCGCGAAACGCTTTCATGCACTCCTTATAAGTCTTTGCTGAATGGTATGCATCATTCTATAGTTCTTCTAACTCATTGAGTTTAAGCCTGCGATACAAATCGGCCTTCCTAATGTCAAAGTTTAAGGCCTTTATTGCCAAATTGCCTAACTGGAAGGTGACAGCAATTCTATAGACTAGTCGTTAAGGAGACATTCCAATAGGTGTTTTAAAACCAGTACGATATGCCCAAAGAGCCTCATTTAGTCGAGTTGACCAATCTTTGCTGTTTGGTTTTACCATTTTTTGAATAATATTCTTAATTTTACGATTGGAAACCTCACTTACCCACTAGTCTGCGGATTGTAAGGTATAGTAACCTTGTGTGTTACTCCAAATTTCTTCATTAAGTTCGCAAACATTCGACTGTTAAAATGCGACCCCCCGTCACTAATTATCGCCCTTGGTGTACCAAAACGAGAGAAAATGTTCTCTTTAATAAATACGATAACAACCGAACTATCATTGGTTCTGGTTGGAATAACTTTAACCCACTTAGACACATAGTCAATGGCTAAAAGGATGTACGTGAACCCATAAGATGGGGTGAAGGTACTCATAAAGTCTATGCCCCAAACATCTAATGGTTCAATGATCAAAATTGGGTTTAGGGGCATCATATTCCTACGAGACAAGGCTCCCATTCTCTAACATCTATCACAAGCCTTGCAAAATTTGTAAACATCATAAAATAAGGTAGGCCAATAAAATCCGCACTACCAAATTTTTGCAGCGGTCTTTTTAGAGCTGAAGTGACCACCACAAGCTAAGGAGTGACAGAATTTTATGACTTTGGTATGCCCAAAATCTGGGATACATCTCCTAATGATTTGATCATAATAATATTTGAACAGGCACGGGTCATCCCAGAAGAAGTGTCGGGCCTCACTAAGAAATTTAATCTTATCTGGCTTGGTCCAAAAACTAGGAAAGTGCCATGTGGCAAGATAATTTGCTATGTCCACAAACCATGGTATAAAAGATATAGAGCGAATGGACATGAGTTGCTCGTCAGGAAAGGAATCACGAATAGGTAACGACCTATCTAAAGAATCATTGTCTATTCGAGAAAGGTGGTCAGCTACCACATTCTTAGCACCTTTTTTATCCCGAATCTCGATATCAAACTCCTGAAGTAATAATATCCATTGGATTAAGCATTGTTTGGTGTCCTTCTTGGAGAGAAGGTGTTTAATAGCAGCATGATCCGTATAGAATATTACTTTAGAACCTATGAGATAAGAAAAAAAAAATTCTAGAGCAAAGACTATCGCTAGAAATTCTTTCTCTGTGGTTGTGTAATTGAGTTGCACATCATTAAGAGTTTTACTGGCATAAAAAATGACACGCGGAAGGTTATCAATGTGTTGTGCCAAAATTATACCAATGATATAGTCAGATGCGTCACACATCAACTCGAAAGGATCGTTCCAATTTGGAGGTTGGATGATGGTTGATGATGTTAGACGTGTCCGGAGATTCGCAAAAGCTTTAAGACACGAATCACCAAATAAAAATGTGGTGTCCTTGGCAAGGAGATTGTTGAGGGGTCGAGCGATTTTGCTAAACTCAGGAACAAAATATCGATAAAATCTTGCATGCCCCAAGAATGAATAAACGTCCTTAACTGTTCGTGGGAGTGGGAGACTAGATATGACATCGATCTTGGCTTTATCTACTTTGATTTCCTTTATTGATATGACATGTCCTAATACAAAGTCTTTTTTCACCATGAAGTGATATTTTTTCTAAACAAGATTTTTCTGTTGATACCTAGCAAGAACAAGAGATAAGTGGTGGAGACATTGGTCAAACGAATCTCTGAAGAGGGAGAAGTTATCCATGAAAACCTTAAGGAAACACTCAGCCATGTCAGAGAAGATACTTAACATGCGTCACTGAAATGTTGCCGAAGCATTGCATAATCCAAATGGCATACGGCGATAGGCAAAAGTTCCAAAAGGACAAGTAAACGTGGTTTTCTCTTGGTCCTCTAAAGCAATGGGTATTTGATTATACCCATAATATCCATCAAGAAAACAATAGTATTCATGACCGACGAAACGTTCAAGCATTTGATCCATGAATGGCAAGGGAAAATGATCTTTTTGAGTGACCGAATTAAGTTTTCTATAGCCTATACACACTCGTCACCCTGCGGTCATGCGAGTGGGGACAAAATCATTATGATCATTCTTCACAATAGTGATTCCTGACTTTTTAGTATCAACATGAATTGGGCTTACCCATGGTCTGTCAAAAATAGGATAAATGATCCCAACCTCAAGCAGTTTCAAAAAAAAAAAATCTCACAACCTCAGCCATAGTCGGGTTAAGCCTTCGTTGTCCTTCTCTAGACTTCTTGGCATTATCCTCAAGTTTTATCTTGTGCATGTGTACAGAAGGACTAATATCCTTAATATCTAAAATGTTTCATCCAAGAGCTTTTGTGTTTCCCTTTAATACACGCATTAATTTCTCTTCATTCTCAGGTTCTAGGTCGGATGCTATAATAGCTGAAAGAGTCTCATTAGGACCTAGGTAGACATATTTGAGATTTTCAGAGAGAGGTTTAAGTTTTAACCTAGCGGGTACTTCCCCCGCTTCTGGAACAGAATCTTTAACTTTCAGCATTTCAACATTATCATTATTATCTAAAATAGGAACATAATCTAACAAGGCATTGACCTCATTGATGAGGTCATCAACGTCTAAATCTTTTCCAAAATGTGCAAGACAAGCTTCTAATGGGTCCCTAGGATTTGAACTATGAAATGCATTGTTTATAACAGTACCAAGCATGTTACACTCATCGGGTTCATCTTCAAACAGAGTATGAGTTGCATTGAAGATATTCCAATCGATGGTCTTATTCCCATAAGTCAACTTCATAGCTCCGTTACGCCAATTGATCAAGGCATTAGCCATGGCCAAGAAAGGTTGGCCAAGGATCACAGGTATCTCACTATTTGGGTCTTCTACCCGGTTTGTGTCAAGGACCACAAAGCCCACGGGATATAAAAAATCATCAACCTAGACAAGTACATCCATCATAACTCCCCTAGGAATTCTAATTGATCAATCAACTAGTTGTAAGGTTCTATGTGTTAGTTTTAGTCCATTTAGACTTAGCTGCTCATATACAGAATAAGGGATCAAGTTGACGCTAGCGCCTAAATCAGGTAAAGCTTTCCCGATGCAATTTTTCCCTATGTGATAAGAAATTATCGGCATTTCTGGATCTTTGTATTTCATGGGTACTTTGTTCAAGATTATAGAGCTAACCTGAGCATCTAATTGAATAACATTTTTACTGCCATGGACATTGAAAGCTTTCATGGGAACATTCATACGTTTCTTGAACATGCAGAGGTCCTTGAGATGTTTTACATAGGAAGGAATCTGTCGTAACGCATCGAGGAAAGGAATAGTGATCTTAAAATTCTTGAACATCTCCTTTACCTCTTCATCGGGAATGTTCTTTCTATTGACTAAAAACCATTAGGGAAAAGGTACTCTAGGAATTCTAGGCATATTATTTTCGATAATCTTCTCACTTAGCGAGACCTGCCCGGTCTCTTTTTCAATAAAAGGGGTTTCTTTACACATAGGTCATCCCCCTTCTACAGCTTTCTCAGTACTAGGATGAGGACTTTCACGTGATTCGTCCTTAGGCATCCTAACTTTGTTGTCTACAGTCTTTCCACTCCTAAGTGTGATCACCGCATTCGCCTGATCACGATGTAAACTCTCGGTTTGATCCTTCGGATTGGGTTTGGTTTGTCTTGGAAACGTACCTGTATCTCTATTACCTAACCTAAATGCCAGTTGAGCAATTACAGTCTCTATCCGAGTCATGGATTGATGATTCATTTGCATGAATTTTTGATCAGCTGGTTGTTGGATTGCAATAGGGTTTAGATGCCATCATCCGAAGATGGTTTCCTATTCTGAGGAGGGATGTAAGGAGTATTTTGCTAAAAAGGTTGGTGATTGAGATTAAAGGATGCACCACCTTGATTTTGATTTGAATTACTCCCTTGGTAATACGGTCTACTAGAATAGTTATTCGAATTATTCATCCCTGAAGAATTCCCTTGATGATGTGACTGGTTATAAGGAAAAGATAAAGGTTTTTGATGAAACATATTGACCCGATCCTTCCTAGTTTCCCTAATTTTGTGAATCAAAGGGCAATCCTGAGTATAGTGTTCAACATCGTCACACACAATACAAGCTTACATCTCAGCATGAAAAATGGGTGCTTTAGCAGATATTTTATTTTTCCCTATTTCTAAGGACTCTATCTTACGTAGGATGGTCCTCAGCGTAACTTATGAATTGGAGTTAGATCCAACTCTAAAGGCATTACCCCCCTTTTCTTACATATCAGTTTCTCTCATGGTTCCCCAGGTTAACATTTTTTTAGCCATCTCTTCTAAGAAGTCTAAGCCCTCTACATCATTCTTATAAGTAAATTTCCCAAAGCAAAAGAATTATATAGTTCTCTTGGTTTCGAAATCTAATCCATCATAAAGATTTCTAGTTAGAACCCATGAGTCGATACCGTGATGAGGGCATTGAAGGATCAATCCCTTATACCTCTTAAGATAATCCTTTAAGCTTTCTCCATGAAGTTGGGTAATCCTAAGAATGGCCCTACGGAGGGTCTCAATTTTCTCAAAAGAGAATTTTTTTTGTAAAAGGCTTCAGTAAGCATCTCAAAACTCATGATTGCTTTTGGTCATAGAGCTTGAAGCCAGCTCTTAGCTTTCCCTAGTAAAGAAAAGGGAAACAACACGAGTTTCATAGCCTCCATTTCTTTCTCATTCCTATACTTTTGGATGAACATTAAGTCATCAAAATCCCTAACATGAGCGTATGGGTTCTCATCTTCTCCTACTAAGAATTTTGGCAATGAATTGATGAGCGCATTCCTAAGTTTAAATTGCCCAGTGGTAGGAGGTAAAGCAATGCGCAAGGCACGATTTATCCTTTTTGGGAACATGTGATCCTTAAGAGGAATTCGCACAGGTCCCTGACCATTCTCATTATCTCCCATCTCAAATGATTGCAGTGAAACACTAAACGGAGTGAATAAGGAAATTAGACTCGAATTGAGTCCCAATGGAGAGACAAGGAAATCAAAGGTTTCTAACTCACCCGTAATAGGGAAGAGTTCCCTACGGGTAAGGTTTGTATGGCCTCTCGTATCAATAGAGATTGGTATCTTCAGTTAGGTTAACTCGCCTACCTCTGTCTTACGGGTGAGTTAGAAACCAAGAATATGTATAGGCCGTGGCATTCGCTTCTTCCTTCTCTGTAAAAGTAAACAAACTACCTCATATGGCAAAAAGAAGAAGAGAATATGTAAAATCAATAATTGCAATGGTGAACTAATTTTTTTAAATAAATGATAAAAATATAAAAAAATCAAAAATCAAAAGCAATAGATCTAAGAAAACACAATCAAAAGTCGTTTCTAATTACCGAGCGTCCCCTGCAGCGGCGCCATTTTGATAACGGTCAAAATCTGGTATTTAGTATGAGTAAAAATTGAGTGTCGTTCACTTCCGAACGGGACTAGAAATTAGTTTTGGTCTTGTATTTTAGTAATCTAAGGTTGTAAAACCGTAAAAATCAATGATATAGATTTAATCAAAAATAAAGGTCTAGGGGCTTCAGATTTCACCACCATTTACATATAATATCAACATAGTTTCGTACTTTACTTTATCAACTTAATTGAAATAACAAACTTTGACATTTTGTCGATGTAATCCCATGATTAATTATAACTCAAGTAGAATATATCATATGAACTAAGTATGTGCTAAAAACACATTCCATGAAAGCAATGCTAACTATGAAATGTTAATTAGGATCATACCTTGGAAAAATACAATATTAATACAAGTTTACTATGTCATTTGAGAATCATAAAACTTTTCCTATATCTCTACTTAAAGAGATCATAAGATGATAATGGATGTCTCTAACAATATAGTTTTGAGATTTATGATAATATGTTCATATTAGGTCCGAGAAAAATATACTCTACTACATGATATCATACGCTTATGGCGGATCTATCCTCACCCCTAGTGAGGGCTTAGCCGGCCATTATAACAACTATAAAATCTAAATAATATGATAATAAAATAAACATAAACTAAGGGTAAAAAGAGGAATTTTATTGACTTGGAAAATGAAATGTTCCAAATGCTTACAAGACTTGCACCAAGTTACTCCAACAATATTCTCTTGCACTCTACAGAATGATTCTCTCAAAATTAGATGATCTTATGAGCTCACCACCTCTCATTTTATAGATGAAGGAGATGTTTCTTATATTTAATATAAAATTATAACATATGCCATGAATGTACATACAAATGTAACCTCCAAGAGTTATCTTTTAAGATGTAACCTCCAAGAGTTATTTTATAAAATGTAACCTCCCCATGTGGGACCTTTGTGCTTAACAACTCTACATCCTTCTCCAGCAGTTCATCTTTTGAGCTATACATCCCGGTATTTGCACATATTTGGTAAATGAGCTCCATGCGACCTGAAATGAAAAAATTATTTTATAAGTCATGATTAATAATAAAATTAAGGATAATAAACATTAAGTCATAGGGTAAAAGTGGTCATTTTACATGCCCATTAGCCCACCCTCGTTCAGATAATTTTATACTTTATAAATAATAATTTTTCGCTGCCCAAGTACTTTTTAAATGTCCTCTTTGAGGTAGGCCGCAAACTACCTAGCTTACTACAAGGCGACTCGACATACAAACAACTTATATTTTTGTCATTCTAGATCAAACAGAGAATTTGAGAAGTTTTTTACAAAAGGTCAAGAGGCAGGATTTCAATTAAGAAATATGAATAATGTAACCCCAAATTTTTTGATGTTAACCCAAATACACAATATAGTTGTCAACAAATGCGCAAATGAACAAGGATCACAATTATACAAGAGAAATTGTAAACCACTAACCTATAATTGTAGTGACTTCTTATTTTTCTCAAAATCAATAGTTGCAGTGCAGATGAAAGGGCATGCCAAGGCATGTGGCCTTCCTTACATACTATCAATGGCGTCATCTCCCATCCCGCACACTACGTGCCCTGAAAATTCACGCGGACACGGTACAATAATGAGGCACAACGCCCAAATAAGCCTGCATCAATTATGACCTCGAAAGTCGCGCGCTGACAAAGACAGTACAGCCACAAGAGACAAATATCATTAGCACAGTTCCCAAGGCATCCAGGCCACCCAGAGCTACCCAATTTTTCCTTTGGTGGGAATCCATAAAAAAAATTACGTATAGAATTACTAGGCCACCAAAAAGTGACCCAGTTTTTCTCTAGTGGGAATCCATAAAAAATTTCTAAGTATAGAATTACTAGGCCGTTAAGAGCGACCCAGTTTTTCTCTAGTGGGAATCTATCAAATTTTCCAAGTATCGAATCACTAAGCCGTCAAGAGCGACCCATTTTTTCTTCAGTGAGAACCCAGGAAAATTTTCTCAAGTGTAATTTTCTCTTAGCTACTCCTCAAATAAGGGATACCTGAGGGGGGTGAATGTAGGAACACAGTTCATCATGACTGTGATAAGCACATTTATTAGCGAGCCACTATGAATAATGAACAAGCGATATGCTTAGGCGGCTCTCACCTTTGGGGGCAGTCCCCCATAAATATAGGAGGAACTGTTAAGACATTCCTAAAGGACAATCCTAAACCTAAATACTCGAGAATATTTGGGGGGGAGGGGTATAAAGGGAATAACACTGCAGGGTACCCTAAAGATGGGGAAACCTAAATAGAAGGAGGAAGACACACAAAAGAGGTCTTCTCCTTTGGATACCTAATTTCACTATAGCAGTCTAAACCCTAGACAATTATTGGATCCGACATAGTGCGCTACCAAGAGGGCTCAGAAACATCAATCCTCAATCACCTAATCAAACCCAATCTCTTCAAATCTCGTAGTCCCAAAAATATCGGAGACTACAAGAATGTTTTTTCATATATTTTTTCCCACATGAACGTTAAGCCCTATAGCTCTGAGTATGTTACATAAACGTTGGGTTGGTAGCTTTCAATATTACCCGTCAAAGTTAAGACCCTAGTATTTTGTATGTTATAGAAATGCAAGGCTAACTGCTTTCAATATTACCCATCAACGCTACGCCCTAGCTTTGAGAACTCATAATTTTATTTTCATATTTTCCTTCAACGCTAGATCCTGGCACTGAAATCTTAATAAAACATTTTTTTAGCCAAAATACAAACTGGGTAAATTTTTTGTTGGGGTGCTCCCCTTTTTAAGGAGGAGGACTACTAAGCATAATGAGATCCAACAAAACAACGTAATGAATTTAGAACGACACTTCAGAGACTGAGAACCAAATAGGGGAATATAGAGATATGTTTTGGGATAGTGTCTTTCCTTTTTATTAGCTGTAAAAACAATCCCCTTCAATTTTATTTGGTAGGCAGGCTGGGGGGAGAACCTCAGGAATAGGTCACATCAATTTTATTACTATTTTTTTGCGGCCATGTACAAAAATATGGTCACATCAATTTTATATAATAATAAAAGGGTCAAATTACAGTGACCATGACACAAAATATTACACCTTAGTGTTCATCTACAGACTTCCAAAAATATACTTATCTATAGAACTTTGAAACAATGTTTAGTCAAGTTCGAATAGACTTTTCTCTACAATTCCTTAAGATGTAATCAATTTTCCAAAATTTGATCTCATATATAATTTTGATAAACCAGAACCACATTTTCTATAGTAATAACCCCTCTATAGGAATATTATTAGGTAGTCCCCACCGTATTACTATAGAGGGGTTTTACTATATATGGGCTCACAAGCTCTAAAGAGGGGCAGTTGTTGGTAAATGTCTTTCACAATCCTTTTAACCTTCTATGGAAGGTGAAAACTGTAATATCTCTTAGTGACAATATTAATTACTTCCAAAGAATCCACCCTTTGGAATACAACCTCCATTTTTTTATCGATTTTGCAGATAAGGGCCCCTTACCGAAAAAGGGGGGCCCAACGGATAACCCGACCTAAGCCATTACAGACAATTAAGGGAATGATAGGATACCAAACACACAAGCCCATGCCAACATATAAGTTTTAGGTAGCTGGTAAATAGGCAACCCAATTGACCCACCTGGGCAGGATGAGCTAGAGGTGGGGCCCTAGCTAATATCTTATATAAGAGTACGAGTAATATGTTGAAAGGCAGGAAAAAAAGAAGGAAAAGGGAGGTAGAGGTAGAGTCTAAGATGGTAAAATCCTATGTACTCGACTACCCCGATTATATTTGGCAACTCAGCTGGGGGGAAGGATTCAGGTAGGCGAAGGCTCACCTGAGCCGCCTTCCTATGACGAGACGCGCTTGCTTTCTTCAAACGATATTAGAGAGATCATGTAGGAAAACAAGGAATTACGAGAGCTCATGAACGTTCTCAAAGAGAAACGGACATGCACGCGAGAGGGACTCATAGACCTCACGAAGGTGGCACCGTAATCGACCCATATGGTAGGATTATGATAGGTAGTTTTCTAGGGTCTATCAATAATTAACCTCACTTATAAAGAGATTATAATGTAGTATAGGTAAGTGGAGTATCGGGGACAGGGAGGTGCAAGATAGTCTAGCTAGTTTGTACTCTAAGGAAAACTAGGTTTTTAAATTGGGTTATATTAAATATAGACTGAGGGCTTAGTCAAGGGTAAGCACCTATGCAAAGTATTTCTTGTTATCCAATGTGTCTAGACTCTCTTCTCAAAGTCTATGATGAAGTACTTTGAGTTATTCAGGTCTCCAAGTCCCTATCTTCTTGATTAAATAGCTAGGGTAATGTGGCTTGAATATCACCTACATCTTAAAGCCTGAATGAGTGAAGGACTTAACACTACCAAGATCGGGTCAGCATCTAGTCCATCTTTGAGAGAACCCTACACTTAAGCATCTGAAAACTAAGGTTGTGATCAGGTCTCATTAGCTATCAGACGTTAAGGTCTGAAGTAGGTCAGGTCCTCTAGAGTCCTTCATAATGAGGTCCTTAGTTATGACTTCATAGGGTTGTTCCCCAGACCAAAGTCTGAAATGAATTGCCCCTCATAATTAAACTAAATGAGAAATAGAGGAATAAAGCATAAACTAAAGGAATAATTGAAATGTAAATTTAAAGATTACCAAAATGAAGGTTTAAGCTCTCCAAACCTTTACAAATCAAAAATCACCTCTAAATGAACCCTGGGGGCTGCTATTTATAGAAGACCTGCCCTAAGTGTGATAATTACAAATAATAACAAAAAAATCAAAACAAACTCGCCTATATCCTACATCTGGACCCATTTTCAAAACCTAGAAGTGTTTCAGATTATCACGTTGGAGAAGATCTCGCTTACAGTTGCAGCCAGACCGTGATTGAGGTAGAATTGGTTGTAACAAACACGCAATCGCGGCTTATCTGATTAGTTGATCCTCATCCTTCAATATCCTTCTTTTGCTGGTCTTCTTTAGTCCTTATCCAAGTCCAGAACCGCTTAAGCTATCTTTGGCTGCCGAAGATGATCCACATAAGTGATTTGTTCATCATTTGACTTGATTTCTGCTGATCATCTTCGGCAGTGTTCTGGTACAGCATTTGTACTCAATTTAGCTCAGGAGTTGTTCCCGCAGTGTTGAAAAATCTGAAAAGGGTGAAATTGGAAAGATATCAAGACATAAGATGCTCAGAAGGGGCAAAAATGCAAGTATAGACATAAAATATAAACAATAATGCGTCTAATACCCCCAAACTTTTTTTTTTTGCTCGTCCTGAGTAAAACAAATAAAAGTAACTAACTAAAAAGTATATACCACTTTCGCAGGTTTTACGATTGCATTTGGCATATACAATAAGCTGTTAAACTCTCAGGTGTCTCTGGTAGACGAGTGTTGTCTCGTGCAGGGGCGGAGCTAGGAGGGGGGCGAAGGTAGTGCGATGAATTATATTAGGGTAATTTTTTATTTTTTTTGCCATTTAACGTTATTTTAAGCTTAAAAATCAATTAAATATAACATTATATTTGACTAGCAAATTATCCGGATTCCCTTCTCTTCTCTTAAAAAAAATCTAAGCTTTTTGCGGCAATGACATGATCAACTTAAGGTGAATATCAACTGCAATGACATGATCAACTTAATAAGGTGAAAAAAAAAATTTAAAATAAGGTTCTTATTTGATGACATCATGAATTAAACCTTAGACTCTTGGATTAAAAGCTCCACACTTTACTAGTTGAGCTAAATTTTCTTGATGTCATTAAGATAAAGAAAAATGTACATACTTTTAAAAAAATAAAAAATTATATACCTATATAGGCATTTAACAAAATTCCTAACCCCCCCCCCCCCCCCCCCGCCCCTGGTCTCATGAGGGTTTACTTTTAAACGAGTAGATACACTTGCTCAGTTAATCTTTTGTGTTGTGTGAGTTATATCTCCTCATTTCGAGACCATTTTCATATAATTCCTCAACTTCCCAAATACACTACAAGGGCCTTGACAAACAATGCATGGGATGATAAGTTATATACTTCCAGTTTTGCTTGTAAAACTGGAAGTTCTTGTGATCAAGGAAGAATTCGGGGGCAATTTCTGACCCATAGATATACCAAGCTTTCCTCTTCACAAGAACCGAATTGTTAGCACCCATGTATATCAATGGACGAGACTCGCACCCCAAACCATAGTCTAAAACTCTATTGTGTCCATTGAAACCGTATACCCTTTATATTCTTTTTTACTTTACCTGGCAAAAATGGACTAATTGTTAACATATGAGACACCACCGCAGATACAATTCAGATGAGAACTTCAAAAATATGTTATTAATAACAATAGAACAACCAAAAAAAATACGACATAATCTTGTAAGTCACAACACAACGTTAGATTGGTTTGTCATCATTGAGAGCGCTTGGATTTGCTAAGTCTTTCACTCCTGAAGAAGTTTTTCATTGCAGTTCTCACTAGAATCGCAATGGTAGTGCTCATACTTTAGTGCCTTGGGGATGCACATGTGCATGGCTGATACAACCAAATTAATAGGTTTTACTATAACAAATAAAAGAAAGATAAGGTAAATCTCTACAAAGGCATATATGCACATTCGTGTCCATGATCTATACACAAAGTGGTTCATAATGTCGTAAATTTCTTACGATATTTGTAACAAGCCTATTTTATAAAATACAAATTCGTTGGGACCAATTTTTATACATTGATGCTATGCTAAATAAGATATCAAATAAGTTGTTGTGCATATGCTATATTAGCTTGGTATTTAGAAAAGGATCTTGTTGTTATTGGTTTCAAGATTTGATTTCAGTACTATTATTAGTTATAATTGCCCAAGCTTTGAGGTTCTGTATGCCTTAAATGCTCTTTGTATACAATAGAAGGAAATAGGTTTTGGCCAAGTAAGGACAACTAATGACTGAAGAAAACATAAAACTATTTACTCACTCATTAAAATGCAATATTTTCTAGATTTAAAATGAGTAATTATGTGCTTACGAATTAGGGTTTAGACAACTTTAGGATTACTATAAAAACCACCTCTCCCCTAACAAAACCAATCAAGAGAAAGTTATCAAGTAAGGCAACCCTAATGGCGGGGAAACCGAGAAGCAAGGGTCGTCAAAGGGTTGAGATGAAACCAATCGAGGAAAACAATGCTAGGAAACAAGTCACGTTCTCCAAACGTAAACATGGTTTGTTTAAGAAGGCTAGTGAACTGTGTGTCCTATGTGGTGCACAGGTCGTTATAATTGTTTTCTCTCCTGCTAATAAGGCCTACTCGATTGGTATACCAGATTTCAATATGCTGGTAGACCGTTTCCTCAGTGGTGCCCCAGCTCCTCCTAGCCTTGGGTTTGCACCGCAGATACCAACGGTTCGTGAACTTGCAAAGCAACTCACAGAGTTGATGAATGAATTGGAGGTCCAGGAAAAGAGAGCTAAGCAACTTGCAGAGATTTCTGAAGAATCCGAAGAAAAGTACTGGTGGGAAAAGCCGATTGAGAAGCTCGAACTGAGTGAGCTGATGCATTTGCAGGGTTTATACGAGGAGCTTAGGAGGAAGGTCGCGGAACGTGCAGACAAGCTCCTGATCAGTGAAATGGCGCTGGCGCAGGCAAGTATGCCTAACATAGTGCCGCTTCCTGGTCTTGAGGCTAATCCAATAGTCCGTAACGACAATCCGGCACCCCAAGTTTTCAGCTTTCGCTTTGGTGAGAATTAAGTTTTATTTTCAGTAATTTTCCGTCAAACTTTTCTCCTTCCTAGGGGAATTGAGTGAATGAAGTGTCAACTTCTCAATAAAATGAACATTAGGTTTTCTTTGAAGTGTGTCTTGGTACCTATGATAAATGTAATCGAGATTTTTGGTAGAAACTAACGCTTCCGTCCTAGTAGAGAAAATAGATAGAAGTATCTTATTTGTGGCGTGTAAAGTTCACCTAGGTTTTCTTAATGATTACTCTGAAAACATTTTCGCGGAGATTTACCAATGAAAGAACATATGAGCCTGCAATGGGGTTTACCTGAGCACCTATTAGACTGTCCCAAAGAGCCTAAAAGAAACTCAAGTTGCTTAAACTTTAAAATCCTAAACACAAAAAACCCCTATGAGGCGAGCCTGGAAAACGGAAGTGAAAATGTTACTCAGAACCATGTTGAGTTTCTTGTTTAAGTCTGAACTGTAACGAGACGGGCACCTAATTAGCCACGTGTCATCTTCCAAAAAGAAGCGAGCATAGGATTTAGGCGCATGAGTTTGAGGAAAGGGTTTCAACTTTCATCGCACTTTCTCAAGTACGAACAGGAGCAACTCCATATAGAGGCACTGCTCAAGATGCGCTTAGGATGCTATGTTTAAAACAAACAGAAGGTAGTCAAACCATGCTTAAGATTGGCGACAGTTCGTGCATACTGCACCCAGCCTCAGACTTCACATCACAGTATCTAGTCATGCATGTCTCTACCATTATTTATATGCGCATACAGCTGCAATCTGAAAGGAGCATATATATTCTACGAAACATATAGGATTACATAATCCAAAATAATACTTTTAAGAACAGCTCAACAGGCGAACACAAAGACATCGAATGATGTTTGATTATTATTTTGAGATTTCATTTTTGTTCATGCGGTCCAGCGATATGTCAAAGTTCAAGTACACCTGAAAATAACAGTGGGTCTAGAGATTCTACCCGAGATTGTACTCAGCTATCTTCTCCCAAGATTTGAGGGTTTTGTCTTCAGTGTCTGTTTTGTACAAGGCAAGGCAAGATATCTGGAAGCTTAGGCTGTTTATGCTCTCATCTAAGGTTTCTGCTTTCTTCTTAGCTTTTTGTTTCTCCTCCTCCATTAAATCCGCGTACAGGAGACTCAAATGCGGTATATAAGCTTCAAGAACACAGATAACACAAAATAATCATTAGAGAAGAAAACCATTTACTTGGTTGGTCTGCGGAGAATGAATGATTGGCATCAAGGTAATGAGCATGAGAAACTGAAGGAAAATATCTAAATAATGTTTTATTTGAGACAAATATTAAATGACGTCTGTGCAGGAAAAAAGAAAAAGAAAAAGGCATTTTCCAGTCTTAAGACGCCAACAAAACTTCTCTCGGTGTATTCTGTCGCTATGTGAATCTAAAATTTCTCTATCTACATTTTATTTCTATAGATTCTCCCAGTCCAAATTTTACCTCTCAAATTTCTCTGAATCGAACTTTGCATTCCCTGTCTTCACTCTGCATCATTCAATACATTTTTCCCCTTTCTGGATTCTCTCGGTGCACATTTCATACCTCTACATTCTCCCAGTCCGGTTATCTCTAGATATTTCCTTATGGATTTTCTTTAGTATGAATTTTTTGTTTCAAATATTTCTCAGTCCGACTTTCCTGTCTAGGTTCTCCCTCTCCATCTAACATGTGCACAGGACGTGGTTTTGAGTGGATTGCCCAACCCAAAGGTCACTGTTCTCTCTCAAGGTCATCGGTTTGGTAACAATTTGAGGCCCGCCGGTAGTCTTAACCTTACCTGATGAAATTTCAATCTTCTAGCCAAACTAAATACCACCAAATTAACAGGAGGGTATCGTAGAATAGAATCAGACTCACATTCAATATATTCCTCTATCTTCGTTAACATAAATTCTCTTTATTTACTAGTTCTTTAAATTATAATAATCAGTTTTACACCTAGAGAAAACAAGGGTTCTTTAGAAGATAATAAGAAACAAAGAACTCTCAATATAATTACTCTTTTTATCATTCCCTCATTACGTCCGGACTCTCCAAACCAAAGAACTTAAGCTTCTCTTTAAAACTCAACTAATGTAACAATGAAAAAGAGAGAGATGTTGAGGTTCAAACCCTATATTGATCACTCAAACAATGAATACAGGGAGAGATGCCTACCATTGGGCTCTTGGCCCAGTGGTGGTAGTACCTCTCCACCTAGTGAGAGGTCGTGGGTTCGAAACCTCATGGGGTTGGAAACTCAGGGTTGCGGATCCCTATAAAAAACCAGCTAAAAAAAAAAGGGGAGAGATGCCTCTTATTTATAATTTGTCGCAGAGTATATTTTATAATCTAGTAGAATAGAAGTTTCTAAAAGATAATTAGTAAGAATTTTCTCTTACTAGGATGATTCGCATCAGATAACAAATCAAATAGATTCCCCCAAAAGGGAAAGAAGTGGAAAATTTTGACCACGACCTTGTAGCCGGATGTAGGTGTTTCTCGTACCTGGAAACAAGCATTTGCCCACAACTTTCCAGGAAACTTGCCATAACCTTCGGATGAACCCAATAGTGGGGGTTACCATTTTGTTGCAAATATCCACTAATGTCCTTGTAGGAGGAATTCTTGGAACAACAGCATATGCTGTGACCACCACTTATAAATGTTTTCCATATATAGTCTGAACAACACTTGTCTGCACATGCTTTGTGAACCACGCTTCTTAATTGAGGGGGATCAGTGATGTATTAGTAACAGCTTTTTTATGCTGGAAGCTAGAGGTAACTATAGGCTGGAAAGCAGATTGGTCTGTGGGTTTCATGGTGGCAATCACAAATTTCCATGTGATAGATCTCATGAGCTTCATCGCGGTAGGTCGGGGGATCACGAATGGATCTTTGTTATCATTGGGTTTTCCTCAGCACTGGCAGCTGCTTCTTCCAAGATCGGCTTAAACCTAGATCTATAGGTCGGGGGATCACGAATGGTGATTTTACCTTGTGATTGATTGTGGTCGGGAGAGACGTAGATCTATAGGTCTCGTTCGCTTTAGAGAGCGGAAGAGAAGGTTCACTGCTGATGTTGGAATGAAAACTATAATAATTATCTCCTAAATTAACTACAGCAACTAAAATATTAACTAAACATGCAATCAAGATAGCGCCAACTTTGGAGAGAACGAGAAGTTGCCAATGCCTATGGGAGAAAAACAATTCCTAGGGTTAGTTGAGAAAGATAATTATATAGGTGTGCAAACCACTTCAGGTAAGATTATAAGGTAATATAAGTTAGTGGCTACGCTATCCATCGTACTTTTGGTTGAGTGACTTCAGTTTCTATACAAGCCGTCGTCCAACTTTCTAACCCATGGGAACATTAGAGATCTGACGGAGGATAAAATAGAGAAAATGCTGCAGATCTTGCTGTCTAGCACAACAGCTGATGTAAACTCAACTGCGGAAGGAATTTCAGATGGATAACATAGAAAGTAAAATCATTCGGGCTCAAACCCTAAATTAGCACTGAAATATGAAATGAACTTCTTTCATTCAATACCTATAATAATTCATTTTTAATGTAAGAGATACAGCTTATTTATAAATTTTCCACGACCAGAGCTCGTAATTTGATACGATATTATTTCCTAGAAGATATACAGAAAAATATTCTCCTACTAGGATAATTCTGATTATTAAGAGAGAGCATTTAAAATTCAAAAAAAAGAAGAGGTGGAGGGATAATTCAGATTTCCACTTTCAGTTCTTAAATTTGACTCTTTTTTGTACATTTCAGAAAATTTCTATAAACTTTGCTTACTTTGCAAAACAAATAAAAAAATAGAGAGAGATGCGCTAAAAGTCAACACATAGTAAACCCTAGTGGGAAAGCTTAGGGTTTGTATTGTCCATGTAAAAGACAACCATTTTCTATCAACAACTCATTAGATTTTGTAGACAAAAATTGGCTCTCCGTGGTAATGATGCATGCATACCGCTGAAGAAAGAGCTCGGAGAACACCAAGTATAGAGAAATAAACTATCACCGTTCAAGCCCTAAATTATTATTATTATTATTTTATTTTGAAAGGTAAATTAATTACTAAAATACCAAATAGATTTTACTTTTGCTCAATAAACTTTAATCGAATCACAACTATGGTTGGTGTCTAGTATTAGAAGCTAGGGCCTCTTATACATAAACCTCCCTACTCCTAACCTAGAAGAATTTCTATACAACTCAACGTCTAATCCAAGGTAGTCAGATGTGACAGATGCGCTCGCAAATGCGACAGATGCGTTTAGTGCGACCAGGAATCGCATCGCATATCCGTCACAACCCCTTAACTGCGACTGGATGCAGATATGTTGCATTTTATCGCATTTGTCGATTTTTATCACATTTCCTAATGTAATACAAATGTGAGAATCCAACTGGAAAGCACGACAAAGGAAAATATTGTGCGAGTATACACTAATACTAAGCGAAAAATACCTTATATAATAAACAATTGTTAAATCTATTATACGATACTAATATATAATACAATTACAAGTATAACTTTCCTAATAAGATTTAAGATATGAGATGTGGGAAACGAGATACTCAATTACCTCATTCAAAGTAAAATGTAAAATATGAAACACATACATTCCAAGATCTCCCCCTAACTAGATGTATTAATTTGATACTTGACATATTTGAATTTCCTAGTTATGGTTTGTTAGTTTTTACTTGGCAACGCTTATTATATTTTCAAGTTATGTTTGTTAGCTGGTACTTGGTATATGTAGATATCTCAGTTATTCAATTCCATTTTGGATTACCTAAATTTGTTAGTTATGCTATATTATAGTTTATATGTTTTTCTTAATAAATATATTGCATATATAGATTTATATACACATATATTAGGAATATATACAATTTTTGCTTACTGTATTACAATATTTGCAATAGCATTGCAGTATTCGCCTTATTTGCAGTAGCAATTTTTTCCTCGTGATCGCATTGCATCGCAACACGTATTACCTACTTTGGTCTAATCTAAACGGTTTTCCTTACAAAATTGGAAAATGCAATACTTATCTCCTTCAATTAAATATAGTAACAAAAATTTTAACAAAACACAAAAGAAAGATAAACGCCAAATCTAAAGAGCAAGAAACTGTCAATATCTAGGGCCAAAATAGTGTCTTCTAGGGTTAGTACAGAGAGAGACTCGTATGGGTGTGCAACCACTTTATGCAAGATCACAAAGTAAAAGTGAGCGCATCAGCTCGAAATAATTTGGGGAAAGCAATGAATTGAAGACTCAGCAATATAATAATCCAAATTTACTCGAGCAAACTGAATTTATCAATTCTTTCCCAATCTACTAACAATAAGGGCTTTAGCCTTACATTATAGAGATCTAACAAGGTTTAATAATTCTCCTCGGATTTCTATGAAACAATCCTACCAAAACATAATATATGAAATAAAATAAACTCATAAACAATAAGGAAACACAAAGAATAAGCTAAATAAGGGGAGAAGAAAAAAAGAAAAAAGAGTGGAGGGAAATGCAATCCGGTGATAAATTGGCTACACGTATTAGGGAAAATTGGGATTTATTATTGGATTAAGGATTGAGTTGTTGCAGTTCTCTGGGTAGGGCACTACGTTGGATCCTGAAGTTGTTAGGTCTTAAGCATCAATAAAGGTTTCTTCCGAAAAGAAGATCATCACCCTTTAGTGTGGGTCTTCCTTATATAGACACTTGGGACCTATGGCTCTTTGCCCTAGGCATTTCTTTATTCCTTATCAACCCTTCCGAAATTATCAGACGACTAGTGTTAACTTTTTACTTAGGGCAATGTCTTATTTGCTTCTCCTAATATTATGGTAACTCTCTACAATTAACGAGTTACAGTAGTGGGTCTTAGGCTAGCATGCCAAGTCACGAGCTAGCTATATATGAATATTCATGCTCATAGATTGGTAGTGGGTCGTTAGTTGATGACTTAGGCTAGCTCACCAAGTGATGAGCTAGCTATATATGAATATTCATGCTCATAGATTTGCAGTGGGTCGGCAGTGATAATTTGGACTAGCTCGTTGATTAATAAGCTAGCCATATATGAATATCCATGCTAGTACATTTGTCCCCTCTTAGTTGCGCCTTAGGAAACTGAGGGGTATGTAAGAAACCTATATTATAAGATCTTGATCATCCTCGCCCAATTAAAACTAGGTCGTCACTTACGACCTACCTATTGATTAATGGTGAAAATTGGATCATCTTGACCCAATTAAAACTAGGTCGTCACTTATGACCTACTTATTGGTTGATGGTAAAAGTTAGATCTCCATCTGACTTAAAAACTAGGTCGTCACTTACGACCTACCAACTTAAAACCTAAGTCGCTACTTACGACCTAGATATTATTATGAGGTAAATAATTGAACATCTTCACCAACTTAAAAATTAGGTACTGATTACTTATGAGGTGAAAACTTGAACATCTCCACCAACTTAAAAACTAGGTCGTTACTTACAACCTACAAACTTAAAACTTTTGTCTCTACTTGCGACCATATTATTTATAAAGTGAAGGCTTAAACATCTTCACCAACTTAAAACTTAGGTTGCTATTTGCAATGCACTTAATATTTATAAGGTGATGGCTTGAACATTTCCACCACCTTAAAAACAAGGTCGTCAGTTGCAACCTACTTTTTAGGCTCATCGTTAGTTGGATTCGCTTTATTTTTTAAATAGTTACAGGAAAATGCAGTGTTTAATTTTGATTAAGCCTCGCCCCCAGTTGGGTATGACTATTTTTTTTAATACTTATAGAAAATACAATCTTAAATTCTAGATTAAACTCGCCCGCCATTGGACTTTATTAATCTCAAACTCTTCATTAAATTTGCACGCTATTGGGCTTTTATTAGTTTTTTTCTAATACTTGCAGAAAATAGAAATATTAAATTTTTGGTTAAGCTTTCCCCTCGCTGGGTTTGACTAGTTATTCAGCACTTATAGAAATATACAATCTTAAATTCTTGATTTTAACTCTCCTTGCAATTGCGCTTTATTAGTTTTTTTCTTCTAATACCTATAAGAAGATAATAGGAATACACAATCTTAAATTCTTGATTTTAACTCTCCTTGCAATTGGGCTTTATTAGTTTTTTTTCTTCTAATACCTATAAGAAGATACAATCTTAAATTCTTGATTAAGCTCACCCCCAGTTGGGCTCGCCTTGTTTTTCTAACAAATATAGAAGATCTTTGATAAACGTCCCACTATATTTTCATATATAGCTAGTACGTCACTTGACGAGCTAGCCTAAATAATCTACTAACGACTTACAATGGATATTCACAGCTACCTTGACACTTGACGAGCTAACCTAAATAATTTACTAACGATCCACTACAGTGGCTCGCCATTAAGCAAACAGACAATTTAATAATAGGAAGGGCAAGTAATAAAATTGCCTAAGTACAAAGTTAAGCATAGTCTCATCTGATAATCTCAAAAGTGTAGATAAAGAATAAAGAAATACCTAGGGCAGAAAGCCATAACCGCTCAAATATGTATAAATATGAGACTAATGCCTAAGGACAGAGATTTTCTTCTTCGAAAAAAAAAAACCTTTGCAGCCGCTTAAACCCTAGCAGCTCTAGGATCCAACGTAATGCCCTACCCAAAGGGCTACAACAACTCAATCCTCAATCCAATAATAAACCCTAATTGTCCCAAGTACATGTAGCCGAATTATCACCGGACTATATTGGCGTCGTATACAGTCTTAAATTATAGATCATGTAATCTAAAGTTGATAAGAGAGGATCACAAATATAGAGGATAAAATTCTCTTTGGTTTATCTCTCGATTGGTGAGGCGAGTAACATTAATTCAACGACAAATGAAGAATTTGTTTCTCGTTGCTAAACTGAAGCACCATCATCCATAAATAGAGTTAGCATAAAATTGGTGTAAGCGATGGAAAATGCCGAAGTCCCTTTGTATTTGGTCGAGAGAATTGGTTTTAATTCAAACATTAGTGTTGATATCGACGATGAGGGAACTCTCTTCTGCACACTATTCTTGGCTGGGGTTTCGGTCATACCCTAGTTTATTAACCATCGATCATCCTCGTTTTTTGGCGATTACAAATCTGGAACCATTGAAGATGTTAACCAGCGACGAGGAACAACGGTCATGGGGAATTTATAAGATCTGATGGGAGACATCAACAATGGAGAAACCCACTTCAGCAATGACAACTTTTTTCCGGAGGTCTGCAATTAAAAAGAGTATTTGGCGATGCACCTCCTATATTCGAAGAAATGCCATACCAATATAAGTTGCCCAATATTTTCCATTTAATAGTTCTTAATTTTCACTACTATTATCGAATGGAAATCTCATACAGTACTGGAAATCTCTTATGCCAACATGGATTTTCTTAAACTCTCCTTGAGCTTTGGCTCAATCTAATGTACTTGTGTGAAAAACTAAGTAAACATGATTTTGGGCAAGATTATCTGTTGTAGATATAAGCCCGAAAGCCTATACAACCTGTAGTAGGGTTTTGAGGAGACATTTTAGCAAATCCAAACACCTTATGATCTTGATTTTGCCTTTTCGTATCAAGCTCATTTAACCTGGTTAGGTTTATTTACATTATTTGTATTTTGAGTTCTTGCAATTTAGCTTTGGAATAAAATTCCTTATGCTAGAGTAAGTTTTTGACACCCCTTGAAACAAACAGATATAGGAGAAGCATGTACTTCGTAAGGTTTGGATTCAGTTTGCTTTATTTTTGTGATTTTGGCAGTTTTTCAAGAGTATCAAAAAAACAAGGTTCTGAGTGTTGAGTTCACTCCATTTTCCAATATTTCTCAAAAGTCGTAGGAAGCTCGAATAAATTTGATGAAGGATGCTGAGCTTCACAAGGCTAAAGAAGTTCTCCATTACCGAGAACTGTGTTGATGGGCAAGTCCTCCCCTCCAGTTTTAACCAAGACAACAATGTGCGGAAGCTGGATATAACAAAGAATAGTTTATTTGGGAAACTCCGAAGAGGAATTCTAAAGTGCAAAGAGTTGGTTAAGCAGTTATGTTCCTTACCTACTTGTTTGACGCAAAATGGTCGAGGGCAGTTCAAATCATGCCTAGGACGTGCTTTAGGAGCGAGGCAGTAAAACAAATAGCGAGCAAGTGAGAGGTACTTCAATTTGAAATCTCAAGTCTTCTCGCAAGGATCAGAATTCCAAAAATGTACTACGGCAGCAAGAACTTGCTTTTTGACTGGCAAAAGGGTTGCCATTCCTCAACTTTCAAGAGATATCCTTAAAGACTTGGCGACAGCAAGCATGGAGCTATTGCAGCTCTTCAAATCTCTACAGAAGGCCCTAAAGACTTGACCGATAGAACTCTGAATATGATCAACATCTGGAATTATTCGAAAAAGACCCAAGATCAAAATAACTTCCTTAAGCCCATTTTTCTTCTTCCAAATACTAGATTTTGATGGGCAAGTTTATCAGCCCTCACATATATATCCTTTCATTAAATTACTTAGCCATAGTACCTATACCCAGATTTAATATTATATCCATTACTAAATTTAATGGTAGATATGGAATATTAGAATAAAACATCAGTAGTAATTTGAAATTGTACAAGTATTAACGACTACGACGTTACAAGTACAATAATGTATTTACTTGTTGCTGGCTGTAATGTGCCTAGTAATGCGCCCAGCTTCATGTTAACTTCTATCATGAAGTCATTTCTAAACTACAAAAGAACTTCGACATTTTCCATCAGTTACACTAACTTTATGCTAACTTCATTGATGAATGATGGATCTGAAGCTTGAGTTTAGCAACGGAAAAGAAATTCTTCTTGTCTCGTTGAATAAGTGTTCTCGCCTCAACAATTGAGAGACAAACTAAAGAAAATTTCCTCGCATATCTTTGTGATTCACTCTTATCAATCTATAGATTACGTGATCTTTAATTTGAGACCGCAGACGGCGCCAATGTAGCCCGGTGATAAATCGGTTACACGTATTAAAAACAATTGAGATTTATTATTGAATTGAGGATTGAGTTGTTGTAGCTCTCTAGGTAGGGCACCACGTCGGATCCCACAGCTGCTAGGTCTTAAGCGGCTACAAAGATTTCTTCCGAGAAAAAGAAGATCCTCACCCTTCGATGTGAGTCTTCCTTGTAAACACTTAGGTGGCAATGGCTCTTTGCCCTATGCACTTCTTTATCCCTTATCTACCCTTTTGAAATTATCGGGCGACTAGTGATAACTTTTTTCTCTTATTTACTCCTCCTATTATTATGGTAACTATTTGCAATTGACGAGCTACAATAGTGGGTCGTTAGTTGATGACTTATTCTAGTATGCCAAGTGACGAGCTAGCTATATATGAATATCCATGCTCATAGATTAGTAATGGGTTGTTAGTTGATGACTTCGGCTAGCTCACCAAAGTGACGAGCTAGCTATATATGAATATACATGCTCATAGATTGGTAGTAAGCCACCAATGATAATTTGGACTAGCTCGCTAATGAGAAGCAAGCTATATGTAAATATCCATGCTCCTACAGAAAACAAGGAGCGAGATATATATATATATGCTAAATATAGGGAGTTGGATGCATCACAGAAGCATCTATCCTTCAAGTTAAAAAAATATAGTACTATATAGAAAAGACTACGTAACTTCCTCAAAATAAACAATACTTACTGTTAAAGTACCTTTATATGACTAGGTCATCTAAAAGTACATAGATGTGTGACCTCAATTGACAGACTAACATTTTGTTGATTCATAATGATAGGTCGTGAGTCGTCAGGACCACGATCTAGGCGCATGTTTTCGTGACCGATCTCTAGAGTAGTTTCTTTTATTACTTATTTTATTTTATTATATTTTGTTCTAGAGAATCCTCTATATTAGGATTACTCTAGTTATATACCAATTTGATGGGGAGTGTAGAGAGAGGTAGAGATCTCTTATATATGAGTAATCTTAGGTTAGTAGGTGTTGCTCAGTTTTAAAGAAATGGAAGAACCCTATAAAGAGAAAGAGAGGGGGGGGGGGGGGGAGCTTGCAACAGTTTTGATTAAATAAAGATTCGTTATTTTCAGTTTAATAGAGATTGATCGTTTTCGCACATAGTAGTTAAGAAATTGGTACCAGAGCTAGAATGATTTTGGCGGATAATTTTTTTTCGTTTCAGCGGAGATGAGTAAGAAAACACCGAAGAAATCGATCAAACTTACGCAAGGAAAGCATTTGAAATCGATAGAGAAATCTACGGCGTTGCTTATAAAATTCACGAAATAGTTAACGACCTCTAACAATCTCATGAAAAAACAAATTGAGGCGATGTTAGTAGCGGTGATGGCAAGTCCGGCGAGAGTATCATTGTCCGATGTTGGGGGTGACGATACTCAAGATAGCGACGGATGTTCCTTTAGGGTAAGAGGGAGAGGTCTCCCCATGGGTGCCTTTATGGGTGATGGGTGATGGGAGAACCGTGAGCATTAACCCCATGAATCTGACGTTGTTGCGCGTGATTGGGCGCGGAAAGGAGACAATTTACCACCACAATCAAGTAGAGAGGTCCGATTCAGAAGGTGAAAGAACCCATCTTTAAAACTCTTTTACTGGTCTAAACGTTAACGTGGAGGGCATCGACAAATTTGCGGATTCGGGGGACGTCGAGGATTTCATCAATCCCAATGGATTTCGGCGAGCGACTAACCAACGGTCGATGATGGATTTGGAACAAACCAAGGCGGAGGGAGGGTACCCCACGACGCCAGTGACAAAAAGTCGAGAGAGGAAGGTCACCAACATCACTGCGAGAAAGTCGATGTCGACCGCGACAAAAACTAAGGGGTCAGGACGAAGGGCACGGGCGTGCCAGGCACGTACCAAGCACGTGCCTTGGCACAAACACGGGCATGCCTCCACAGGCAGGGCATGCCACCCAAAACAATGGGCTCACACCCGTGATGCTCGAGATGGTCGCGTCACGAGAGAACATAGAGACGTCAAGAGAAGGGTCTTGGCTTGAATCCGACCGGAGCCAAACTCGACCTCCCCTATACTCAGTACAGCAGCACCGATAGCACCACTGACAGTACTGCTGACAGTGGCACCGACAACTCCAGCTTTCGACACCACAAGGGTTGCGCCACAAGTATTATCCTTGGGTCCAACGACACATGACTCCGACAACAGTTACAGTCTAGAGGTCTGTTATCAATAGTTGGATTGTCTCGTAGGGTCAACAGAGGGATGTGGGAAATTATAACAATAGGAACGGTTATGGGTACAATGGGAACACTAGTGGAGATTGGAGGAGTACAGAACATAACTTGGGAGGAAAGATTTCAGTGCGATCACCCCTTTTTGTGCCTCTGCGACCACAAAGACCACCTACACCTCCGCAAGGAGCTCGTTATTCAAGACAAAGTATTCCGCAGAGATAGTGGACTAGCAGGAACGGTTTTACTACTGATAACAGGCAATGTGACGATTCTAAGTAGAGGGGATATGGAGACATATATAGGTTTCATGACAGAAGAGGTCAAGGTCGAAGTAGTGTTCCAAATAACTTTGGACCACGTTCTCCCACAGACAGCTATCAGCCAAATCAGGTTATTGGGATTACTAGGTATGGACAACAACCACAGTATGGCACTCAGGGGTATGGCTACCAGGGCACTTAGAGAGTCAGGTCACGAACGCCATTATTTATGCATTCAAGAATCTAAACTCTGATTGTTAACTACTAAGTATGCGAAAGTGATTTAAACGAATAACGATACTAAACAGAAAATAATGATCTTTTTATTACTTCTTTCTACGATTACAAGCTCTCTCAAACCCGACTATAGTTTCTCTTATCTCGAAACTTCACCCCTTCTCCTACTAACCATAGGCCCTTTTATAGAAGAAGAGTCCTAACCTTCTAAAACACTACCCAATTAATTAGGAAACTAATCTCAAAAAAAATATTGCAAAAATAGGAAACATAAAAGATAGGGGTCCCACAAAGTGTGCCAAATTGAAGACGTGTATGATTCCTATCAACTCTCCACTTCTTTGAAGAGTTCAACCACGAACTCAGGCGAGAAAATCAGCAAGTCGTCAACATGAAACCGAAAGTTTACGATGAAAAGCTCGGGAAGACGTCCACGAATTTTACCGTAACTTGTTAGTATACCCTTTGGACGTTGTAACACATCATCTCGAAGCTCATTTTGCTTCATTGTATTACCAACGGCTGACACGATACGTTGTACTTGGAGTCGCCAAGACTTCAGACCCACACAATCAAAAGAGCAAACCAGAAACTCTACCCAATACAGGTCAACATATGGAGCTGTTGTCGGTACACCTTGCTCTAAAAATTTATTCCCTCCCGGTTCCCATATGTGCATCTGCTTCTAATCTCCCTTGGGGGTGCTTCGGACGAAGCATTAATCTCTTGACTCTACCACTGTGTGGCACGGGTATTGTCAGCTACTCCTGCAAGCTACTTCTGCAACTTCTGCAGATGCGTTATTTTGTTCGTGTTGGCTCAACACTTTCATTCACAATGTTAGAGTTGGTTGATGTTTTTTTGGGTGAATGTATGTTGCACATGAGTTGGGAGGTGTTGGTGATTAATATGGTGGATCTGATTGCACAAGATCACCTCTTATTTCTCATTCAATTTCCAATCTCTACAACTTGAGTTTGGCTCGGTGATTAAACGCGATACCACGATCTTCTTTTGTCGTTCTCCTCCAATTTTCTTCTTTGGGGGCGGTGCTTGGATCGGCAGGGTTTAAAACGCCTTTGGCTAGAACATAAGATAGAGCGTCATTGGCATGTATACGTGAGATACACACGTACTGAAGCATGGATCTGGTGGGTCTAGTTTCTGAACTCGGGGCTGGGATTGTATTTTGTTAAAAGAAAGCATGTGCAGATCACGTACTTCCTCTATCTCTCTCCCGCGATCGATCTTCTTCCTTGACGCCAAATCTTCAACTGTTGCGACCTGAGTTTGAGTTTTTGTACCGGCAAAAATCCCCAGCAAAACTCCGATTAAATCAGTCCCTTGGACTCCGTGTTGAACTCCGATGCCTTCCTTTGCACAACCTCCTTTTCCGATATTAAGCAGAAAACCAAGCATTGGTATGTCGATTTTCAGCATCCGAACGACTGGAAAACACTTCTTAATGTTTTGAAACTCTTATCCGACAACTCCGTTGATCAAAGTTTCATCAAAAACCTCTTCGATTTGAGAATTGAAGAACTTGTAGATTTTGACAAAAAACTTGTCGATCTTGGTGAAACCCGCATTTTGTAATCGCTAATAACTTCTTCCTCAATCCCATAATTTTGTTCGTCGCTACCGAACAAATCAGCGCAACCCCACTCCTCAGTTTGTCTGACTCCGAGTATTAGTTTTGGGGTGGTATTGGTATTCTTGGGTTGGACTTCATGATAATCGGAATCGTCAATCAGGTGAACTTCTCGCATTAAGATCGCAACCCCATCGTGGGACTTTGAACGATAACTTTTCAACACGTCTCCGTCTTTCGCACGGTAACCCTTTCTCTCCGTCGTCTCCTTGTAGTGGTTCATCTTCACGCCTACTCCATCAAATCTCATCGAATCCTCCGTCACAACACCCGCCTCAATCTCCAACGCGTCTTCGCCTACCCCACCCACGGAATCGGTCGCACGGGGAACCTCTGTCTCCGTCAGTACATCGTGGTGGTTAATCTTCATGCCATCTATATCGATTTCAACACCTACACTCGTCCGAAATCCATCTTTTTAAACATTAGAGCTCTCAAGCATCTGAAACGCCTCCCTTGTCAAATCTCTTTTTAAACATAAAAAAATTTGCAATCCATAACAATTTGGAATCCGTACTTCATTGGCTTCTCTCCATAGAATGCCTTCATCATTTTCTAATCTTTGTTCTATCCAATTTTCCATGTAGTCTTCTACTTTGCAGTTTTTCCACCCGAACTTGTCCCATAGTCTTTTTAAATCTTTTTAGCTTAAAATTGTTGCAGCAAAAATCACTGTAGCAGATGCAGAATAACGTAGCAACTCATAAATCACTATAGCAGATGCCAAAATCACTGTAGTAATCGGTGTAAAAAATCCCGCAGAATCTTGCTGGCTCTGATACCAAGTTGTTAATTACTAAGTATGCAAAAGCGATTTAAACAAATAACGATATTAAACGGAAAATAACGATCTATTTATTACTTCTCTCTACGATTACAAACTTTCTTTAACCCAACTAGGGTTTCTCTTATCTCAAAACTCCACCCCCCCTCTCCTACTAACCTTATACCATTTTATAGAAGAAGAGCCCTAACCTTCTAAAACACTACCCAATTATTAGGAAACTAATCTAAAAAAGAATATTGCAAAAATAGGAAACATAGAAAATAAGGGTCCCACAAAATGTGCCAAATTGGAGACAAGGAGATGTGCACGATTCCTATCACTGACGTTAAGATTAACGTGCCAGATTTTGATGGGAAGTCGGATACAGATGGTTTCATAGATTGGCTTAATAGAGTTGATAAGATGCTTGCATTCAAAAAGTAGATTGGGCGGAGGGCAGTGACATTGGTAAAGATGAAGCTGATAGGATATGCATTAAATTGGTGGGAAAATATTCAACCGTTACAGGTATTCAACGGTCATGATTACATCACTGATTAGGAGGTTATGAGGGGTGAGATAATGGCTCGTTTTATTCCAAGCACTTACGAGGAGAAAAGTTTTGCCAAACTTCAAACCCTTACGACAGGTTCAGAACCAGTTCGTGGATGATTAAGCTAGTGACTTTTACATGATGTCGTCTCGTGTTGTCTTATCGGAGTCAAAAACACAAAGGGTTAGTCGCTTTCGTTTAGGTCTTACAATTTGCATTCAGGAGATGATTTTATTTTCTCTACAATCCTTGTCAGAGATATTGGAGATGGCTCATCGAGTTGAGGCTAAGTTGATGCCTTCCGGATATTCGTCTTTTACGGCACCGGCTACAGTGACCACGACACCTACCTCGACAACTGGACTGCCAGCACAGCCATTTGTTACAATTGTGGGAAGACAAAGACATATGAGGTGCGAGTGTCCAACCCACGTAAAACCATAACACTCATTTCTTAGCATCAACATGATCATGTGGACGAGCCACTTGAGCAGCTACTTAAGTATGGGGACGCGGAGGTTGCGGAGGTTGCAGCGGTTGATCTTCCTTCTCATTGAATTCGGTGGACGAATCCTTCAGAGAGGGGGAGAGTAGATATGTCGTGGGTCGTCACGACGACGACCTTGGCACACGTTTTCATGACCGATCTCTAAAGTAGTTTCTTTTATTAGTTATTTTATTTTATTCAATTTTTTTCTAGAGAATCCTCTATATTAAGATTACTCTAGCTAGTTACCAATTTGATGGGGAGTGTAGAGAGAGGTGGAGACCTCCTATATATGGGAGATCTTAGGTTAGTAGGAGGTGTTGTTGAGTTTTAGAGAAAGGGAAGAACCCTAGAGAGAGAGCTTGTAGTATTTTTGATTGAATAGAGAGATCATTATTTTCAATTTAATAGAGATTGATCGCTTCCGCACATAGTAGTTAACACATAAAGTTAATCAAATCTCAAATCAAGGAGAAACACACACTAATTTGATGACCTTAATATATCAAATGTTTGATGGTAGGCAAGGGGTTGGTGCACCCATACTAGGAAGTAAATTGAACAAAACCATCAATAAACAATTGTATTCAGTGTTCACAGATATATGTGTGCAACTCCTAAAAAAGATCCCTTCTGTCAATCTTTAAGTTATGTGATCCAAAGTACAAGTTCTAACAGAACATTTCTATGTAGAAGTCTCAGAAAAAATTGAAGGCGTTTAAGCTCAATCTAATAAGGCAATGAAACATAAAAACATAAGAGCAAGAATGCAGTTTACTCACGAGTTGAGCTTTTGTAGCCAAAATGGCCTGAGCAATGCACACTAGTTTCCATCACCTACAGTATCACATATCAAACCATTGAGGAAAATTTTCTAGGAGTGGCAGCCGGTTTTCTTGTAATAAACTAATCCATAATATTTGGAAAACTATGAAAAAAAATCATAAGCAATAAGATATATTAAAAAGGTTTAAATATGATAAGTCCTTTAGTAATTGAATACTCGCAAAGCTAAACATTAAGACAACTTCACGACGATGTAAGTAATCAAATGTAGCTACAAGCTGGCAAACATAAATAAATGTGAGTGATAAGGAGTACCTTATGTGTTGGCTAGAAACCTACGGAGAGCAAGATGCAATTACAGGATAATATAATCAAACTCAATTTTGAAAGAGAATGTGGGATTTCTGATTATTTTTTTTCTTCAAGTGATCAGATGGCATAGGCCGCTTCAGTAAACATTCAAACTGAATACAGATGGAACTGCAAGGAAAACAACTGGTACGTGTGCTGCAAAGGGTATCATCAGTGATCATGAAGGGATTTTGGTTTTTGGCTTTTTTGCTTATTCAGTGGCTTTAGGCACTGGATCTAATATGATTGGGTTTCTTTGGTGGTGGAGGTTGACTCTCTAAACTGATTGCACAATGGTACCATAAGTTTCCAAAGGCTTCAGCTAAGACCAAGGGGATTTGCCAGAAAAGTAAAGTACAGCTACTGGGTATGAGTTACAAGTTTCTTTGGATCATGTCTTCAGAGAGGGCAACAGTTCAGCAGATAGGCTACCTAAAGAAGGGTGTGATTAAGTCACAGCTCAACCCTGGACCATTAACATTCTTTCAAGGGGTGTTGGAGCTGCTTCTTTCAAGATAAGATGGGTATATCTACCATCAGAAAGTAATTGGTATACTTGGTCCTGTGACAAGGCTATAGTTCGCTCTGTGCTTTTTTATTTCATTAATAATATCTTTTTTTGCAAAAAGAAGTTATCAATCGAAATCAATCCCAAATTTACCTTTTCTTTTAATCTGGCTCTCGTATAACTACCTTTAAGTCCATTGATAAAAATGCTTCAAGGAACAAGTAGTGCAGTTTTAACGGTTCTTAAACTCAATCATGCCAAGTCTAACAGATAATTGCAATAAATAGCTAATATATACTTCTACTTCTGGACCCTGGTATCATTTTTCAGAAAACGAAGCGTACATGTTACATTGGCATTTTGGGATATGAACTACCAATCAAATTGTTAGGTTTTTCTCAAAAACAAATATACCATGCGCCATTTAAGGAATAGTTTTTCTGCCCCCGATGCCAAATTTAAAGTACTCAATAAGCAAAAATGGGGAAAAACTGGGGTTACTCTCACCTATCTTGATAGGATGTCCGTAACTCAACTAGGGGTTGCTAATGCTTTTTCCCATAGATGTTAGTACAACCATCATCAACAATTCGTTTTGTTTCCCTAGTCTCAACCAAGGTTACAAATTTTTTTCGGCGAAACAAGTGAAGTCTGGACTACATTCCTCGAAATTTCGATCTTGACAAGTGTAAGAAACTCCAAATTTACAGAAAATCAATAGAAAGAAATTAAAGAACTTAGACGGCACTCATTACACAAAATTTACATAAATGCTCCAAACACCAAAAAGCCCCAAATTATCAACATTTAGCATAATAATAATAAAAACAACCGAATTATCTCAACAACTTACAACAATATCTTTCATTTTCTGCACCCTTATTTCCAATTTTATAATTCAATATTTCCAATTTACCATTTATATACCAACTAAAACTAACAAAACATAACTGAAAACCAAAAATAATAATAATAACACGCAAAATCTGTTAAAAATGTAAAAAACCACAAAACAATTCTCATTTTATAATTCAAGATTTCCAATTTACCATTTATACCAACTAAAACATAACTGAAAACCCAAAATAAATCATAATAAAAAAAATGGTAAACATGTAGGAAAAAAACCCACAAAACAATTCCCATTTTATAATTCAAGATTTCCAATTTATCATTTATTATACCAACTAAAACATAACTGAAAACCCAAAAATAAAAATAATTTTTTTGGTAAAAATGTAACAAAAATACTAATAAAATACTCACTAAACAATTACCTCAGGGGTTGGGTGGAGGAGAAGGTACACACATTGGTAGAAAAAAGTCCCGGTAGATACGGTATCGATACGAACTGGGTACGGTTTAAGACCCTTACAAACGGATTTGAACTTGAGAAGAGCATCAGATTCAGTGAGGGTAATAGCTCCAACAACAGTAATGTGGGGTTGGAATTCTGGACCTCCAAATTCTAATATTAAACCATTCATTACCTTTTTGAATTGATCAGTGTTTTCTTTTGGTGGGATTGCCCATACTGAGTACACAAATTTATGGGATTGCCTTTCTGCAGCATCTGATGATCCTCCTTTTGGTTCTTCCATTTTAGTAGTGATTTATGAGAGAAACTTTTAAGGGATTTTTTTTGGGGAAGATTGAGAATTTTATAAATAGGAATTGGGATGGTGGAGTTCATTGACATTGGAAGTGCAACTGCTCCCCATGTTTTTTTTTTTCGGTAGTTTATTGTATTTGATTAGTGTCACTGCGGCTGGTGGCGAAAAAGTGACCAGATAATCGGAGATTGTCTAATGGTGAGAGGATGGTTTTGTCCACGTCGTTTTCAGTTTTTTTTCCTTTCTCAATGCTTGAAAAATATTCAAGCATTTGAGAAACCAATCCAACAAGGCTCAGTTCAATACTAAATTGTGTTTTAACTTTTAAGCATATGGACGCATAAGACTTATGAGCCCTATGGTTTTAATTAAAAGAAAGAGATGGGCTCTCGAGGCTTATATGCTTATATGTTCAATGTGTTTTCTTAAAGAAGAAAAAAAGTTAACATCAGGCGCATAAGACTTAAGAGCCCCACGTTTTGTTAAAAGAAAGAATGGGGTGCAAAGGCTTACGTGCCTGAGAACGAAATGTGAAGGTCGCTTATGGCGCAAAAGCCTGCCCAACTTAAAACTCTAGCTCAAGCATCAGACTTACGCTACTACTGAATGTCTCAAAATCAAAAATCATACGTGGCATGGGATAATTCAAGCTTTGAGGCTACTGGTGGAGATGCTCTAATAGTAGTCATTAACTCATGGTGACTTATGAGTGGTTCGGCCTCGGTGGGACCTGAACCGGGTTGGGGTGTCTCCACCTCTTTACTTAGCCAACAAGCTAGGTCTTGTTGGAGAGAGTTTTTAGTATGAGCGATTATATATACCTAGGGTTCTCCTTATTTAATTAGAAATTTTGATCATAATAGAAGCTCTCTCTTTTTCTCTCATATTTGTCTCTACATTATATCTGTCTGTGTTGATTAATTGCCTGCTTGCTAAAGGGATTGAAACCCAACACGTTATGAGCTAGGTGACTAAGGACCTAGTGGGATTCTAGATTGGTTTTTAGTTTTTCTTTCTCTTCAAGATCAAGGTATAATTCCAAACCCTGACCTACATCAAAGTTCATAGATTTCCATGTTTAGATCTAAATTTAGGATTATAGATATCTTTATTATGATGATTTGATGTAGAAAAGCATCATTAGATCCTGTTTTTTGGTTGTATTAGGGTTTCTTACTTGAGATTTAAGTGTTGATTTGAAAAAATATATAGGGTATTAAAAGACTAATTTTTTCATTACTCCCCCTATTTTATGGTTTTTATGTAATTTGGCTGTTAATATCAAAAAAAAATCATGTGATTATGATTCGTAATACCTTTCCGAGGGGTGCATTTTTATTTATTTTTTTGTTATTTTATGTGCCCTGGAATTGCCATCGAAAATCGGTTGGTGACCGTCAAATGCTATCGGCTCAAAGTTATTGACGTCACATTAGGGTTAGACCCATTGATGGGTCACAGTTAGGGCTTCCCCATGCTGCTGACGTCGCGCTAGGGATTCAACCTAGGCGATGACGTCACGCTAGGGTTAGCCACCAACTTACATCACCGGTTCAGAGCTGACATCACCTAGTCAACCTATGATAACGTGTCATGTCGACTACAATACCTGTTAATATGGCAAGTTAGGACTGCAGGCTGACGTGGTGAGGCCAATCACGCGCTGACGTGTCTCAAGACCCACATGCTGATGGCAAGGCCAGTCAGCGCTTAAGTGTCATAGTGGACCCATTGTTGACATGGCATGGACCCCACCATACAGACATTGTCGTGGATCTCATTGTTGGCGGGTCGCAGTGGACCCCACTGATGACATGGTAGGGATCACTAATGGCGTGGCAGTGGACCCCACTGATGATGTGATAGGGGTCATCGATGACGTGGCAGGGACATACCGATGATGTTTTAGGGCCCATATATGACGTGGATTAACGTGTCAGGGGACACGTCGACACAGCAACTGACAAACGCATGACATATGTAAGCCAACAAGTAGACTAACGTGTTAACCGCACAGATCACACGTACCAATGGCATGGACCCATGCCGAGGTCGCAGGTCATGTGTCAAAGCATATGCCATACCACCATGTCATCGTGTTAGTGTGCCATCAGTACATCCGAGCCAACCGTGCCTTTCACGTGCCAGAAGGGCATTCTTGTCACATGTCGATGGCGTGTGGAGTGCACGTGCCATGACAAGCTGAGGACATGTGTTCCCTATGTGGTTTTGGTAATGGATCTCAACGGGACCTGAACTGAATCTGTCCTGATTCAGTTTGACAGATCATACCAGACCTTTCCACGTCCGATCACAACCGATCTAATTTTAATTTTGTTTTATTATAGGAATCAGCCCAGGGGGACCCAAAAATTTTTTATAAAGTTTTTTTTTTAATTTAGAAAGGGTGCGTACTAGTTTTTACATGACCTGCATATATGGAATATATGTAACACTCGTTTAATACATATCTATAGTATCTTACGATGGCTAAATAGCTAGGGAATTAAAATATCATATGCCCTAGGATGCGAGTTATTATGATCGGGGATCAATAATAACACGAAACCCAAAGACTAATTCAAATACTACTGTGAGTCATATCTGAATAAGTCTAATGTCAAGGACATTATTTGGGGATCAATTGAGAATTGATAGTCTTGTTTATAAATATATGGGTTATGAGGAACCAATTTTTTGTATTTATGTCCAATTAGATGTTATTTGATGACATCTTGAAGTACAAAGATGTTAATATCAATTTCTTATACTTCTAGATCGTTAGTTAAGACAGGTTAGAATATACAAGCCATATAAAACAATGGAACTTATAACACCCCATCGGTTAGATAAGAATCGCAACATCGAGTGGTTTTGAATAGAAGCTAAGAATCTATTAAAACGTACTTCCAAGGTTAAGATCGTCAATTTACTTGGTAAATGTGGGATTTAACATTTATAAAGAATTTCATGAGTTTTAGAATAATGAACGAGATTCAACTAATAATATGATTTAAAATCATTTACTTTTCTTTTATTCTAAGTACTATGAATTGTCTTATATCCATATAAAATATTTATCAAGAACTGTTATTGATGAAGATTTACATTTTTGCATAGCAGATATCTGTGAAGCTCAAGAATGTTAAATTTCCTCTGTTACTGCTCACTGGAGCCAACTACCTTACCTAGTGTATTGACGCTGATTTATATCTAAAGTCTCAGGGTCTTTAGAAGACCATCGTTGCTGCCAATACTGAAGCCACTATCAACAAAATAAAGGTTTTGCTCTACCTCCGTCCTCACATCCAGGATGACTTGAAGATAAAATACCTCAACAAGATTGAGTCAGCTGACTTATGGGCTAGCTTGAAAGGATGTTTTGGTCAGCAAAAGACCATTACTTCCACCAGTGGAACAAGCTTCAGTTTTAGGATTTTAAGACTATGGCTGAACAACTCAACAGTCCATGAAATTATTTATACACTTAAGTTGTATGATAAGAAAGGCACTGATGCTAAAATGATAAAGAAGGCTTTATTTACTTTCTATGTCAACAATGCTGCGCTTTAGAGGCAATATCAGCGAGAGAACATTTTGACTCATGAGGCCTTGATTCAGGCATTGCTCCTCTTATAGTAGAATGGTGAACTCTTGATGAATAATCACGAGATGCGGCCCACTGGGAGCAAACTGCTACCAGAGTAAAATAATGATCAGTTTTAGAGAAACAACAACTATATTCAGGGATGCAAGAATAGAAAGGGCCAGGGGGGCTGCATGATAAGCACATTTTTGTACAAGATTTTAGCCATTTTTATATGTGTTTTTTGACCGCCTTGAAACCATTTTTATATAATTATTGCCTAGTTACGTCACTTAAATTCAGGTTCTTTACTATACTAGAGACAATTTGGCAAGAAAAGTACCAAATTTAAGCTAAAATGACAACATAACCACACTGAGGCTTTTTAGTAAATTAATTTTAGTCAAAATTAGGCTAGTTGGGATCTCTAAAAACTAAATTCATCACCTAAAAAAGATACCTACAGATTAGACCTAAATTCATCATCTACAAGACAAGCGAAATAAAATCCAAAAAGTTGGGAGATTCCAGCCACCACCAGCCGACGATCACCGCTGGCCAAAGGGCAATCTCTAGCGATTACCGGCCACCAAGCATAGAAAATCATGATTCTTTGGCATGGATCCCTATGAGGTCTAATAAGAGAGAATCTGTAACGAACACACAAACTTCACTGCTGGAGAAGACTGGGGGTCAATTGGGATATTTTAGGCTCAAGGTTTCTCTATTTAATGTTTTGTTATTCGTTTCCAAACCTACTTTTTTTAGGGTGATTTTGGAGGCTAAGAACTGAGTTTGTATCACTCTTACCTTATATCTTAATTATATGATTTATTTAGTCAATTTTTTTATATATATATCTATTATTTATTAAGATGTTGCAGGGTTAATTCTCTCAAACTAGATCTAAGGAGAAAGCTCTATAGGTGTATGTGTAATAATGTATTCTCCAGAAAGATAATCTTTGCCAATACATTTATTAGAATTATACAATTATAACCTTAAGCACACAAGATTTTACGTGGAAACTCAGTAAAGTTTGAGAAAAACCACGACCTCGAGGAAGGTTTTGGTGCAAAATCTAATAATTTGCTAGTTATTACAATTGTTGGTAAGGGCATAAAAATGTCTAATTAGTATAGTTGCGGATCCGATTAATCTATTCTCTGCCTGTATTTATAGTATATACATGCAGTTAAAAAAATAAAGCAGTTTCCTATTTTAAGGGGCAATGGGCGAACTTCGCGGATCTCCCTAAAACGGCTCTATTTGACCAAGCATAACGACTACTTCAGTAGGCCAAACTCTGTAATCGCAGATATGACATCTTCTCAAATGATGGAATATCTTCGACTAATTTTCTAGTAGCTTCTCCTTATCGAATCTGGGAAATATGCTACTACAGTATGTTACAATTTTCTTGTAGGTGATAAGTCTAACCTAAAAGTCTTTGGTCACTATTTAGGGTTGTTCTTCAACTCTCCTGAACCCAACAAGTTGGGGAAGAACAATTTTAACCTAGAGAGAAATTGATGTCATGAATAATAAAATGATTTCTCAGTATACTTACACTACTAGAATTGTTAGTAACGACCATTGCCCAGGCTGTGGTAAAATCCATTAGCCACAAAAGGGGTCGTGCCCATGGTTGTGACAATTGGTGGGATGGCCAATGTTCCCGCACGTCCCATGCCATGGCAAAATCAGTACTTATAACCACGGGTAAAACTATGATAAGTTCGTGATCAATAATGAGCAATGGGCATGTTAAATGCCATGGCTAAAGGGGTTTGAATTGGAAAAATATATATAATTCAGTTTTTACCTATTTGATCACAAAATAGGTGTTTTCAACCACTTATTTTCTTTTATTGATCTACTATATAATAATACATCCCAATCAACTGAATACGTTCATTCAATTATAGTCATGTTACACATTTAAGTATACTTCAAGTCATCATAAGGCTTAATGAAAAACAGTGAATTTGGCAAAAGAATAATAAACTTCATAAGTTTAATGTGATCTTATTGGAAAACCAATGGCAGAGAACAACAAAGTATGAGCTTCAACTCCAACTTATCATCTTCTCGTATTGTACAATCAATAGTAGCCCAAACGACAAGATTAACAACTTTGATGGACATTGTGCGAAAAGCGGAACCAAAGCATTTACAACTACAACCAAGGATCTAATGTCAAAATCAACTAATATACATTTCATCCCCATATGTAACTAATATATACAATGGATAAAAAGGGGTTGTTGTAACTCAATAATATGCCTACGCTTTTTAGAAGAGTCATTAACATAAAACAAAAAGATCTTCACCAAAACATGATAAAAGAATGCATATGAAAGTATTTCACCTGGCAACCTTTTTGCTTCCAGCATATCAAACAATATCATCCATCATTGTTAGGCCTTTCACCTAGAGACATTATGCAATATCTATATTATAAATCTCAGTTTTGTCCTACGTGGCATCGATTGTCCCACGTGGCTTTGTTTGTCCCATGTGGCTTTCTTTGTCCTACGTGGCATTGTCAAGCATTAAAAGAATAATTTATAACCCTTTATGACATATTTATTAATTCCTTAAACAAACCGTCTCTTCCCTTTCCCTCAAACTGTCTCTTTCTCAAACCATCTCTTCCCATTCTGTGTTTTTGGTAATTAGATATGGTGGTAGCCCAGGAGGATATTTAGACCAATTTTGGATGTCTCTTAATCTACTGGATTTTATTCGGGGGTTTGGATCTCAAGTTCATGGTCGCTGATTTAAACCGTTAGGGTTTGATGTGGGGGAAAAGCTTGAAATGGTTCATTCTTAAAATTATGATTTGGGGACTGTAAGCAATGATGTCGAGAAGGTAGATGAAGATTGGGATTCGATGATTGAGTATGATGAGAAAATATCTAAGATGGGGTTCGAGGTGAGTTTCAATTTTTTTTTGTTTAATTGATTTGTTATTTTCTTAATTTTGGTAGTTAATAATTTTTTGTGTAACATTTGCAACATCTTCTTTGTGACCCTCCTGACTATCAAAGGTAACTTCATCACCCTTCTCGATTATCTAATTTAAAGGTAACTTAATTGCAGAACTCTTTATGGATTCTTTTCAATTGGCTTAACTCTATGTCTTCACGAAAAATAAGAATTTAAATTTCTCCTCCTTTTCCTCGCTTGCGTGTTCGTGTTTTCATTTTGTTATTAGTTCTATCCAAATTGTTCTTCTTCAAATGGGTTGTTTATAAAAGATTTTTGGCATTGTATATTCCATCAAGTATACTCAGCGACGAGAATATGGATATTACAATGATGGTACCCTCTTTGCTCTTGCTATATTTTTTGCTTTAGTTTTCTTTATTTTCCTTTGAATAATTTCCATTCAATACTCCAAATTATGAAAGCTCAAAATCGTCAGTTTAGCTAAATAATGCATGATATTATACTTCTATTGTTCAGCAACTACCATGACTCTGGCGTCAATGGTGCGAGGCTTAAATGGAACCCAAAGTTACTAATGATATCGATATTGTTTTAGTCATTAGATTATTGGCATTTTTATTTACATTTTTATTGTTGATTCAAATTCATGAATTTACATCATTCGAGCCCTTTGGTGTAGTTTTGTTGTCTTTAAAGGCGAGGATTAAAAGAGATACCTCGGTAGCATTAATTTTCACAAGGTACAATTTATACAAACCTTCCAAAAAATTTCTTTGGATTTGTAATTATTTGTCGAAGTATTTGTAGAAATTCATAAACCAATTAGTTTAGTTTTGTGTATTAACTGAGACCTTAAGTGCATTTCCTTCTCCGACTAAAAACCTCACCTCTCCTCCCCAAGCTACAAACTTCACCCCTCCAAAAACAAAATACAAAAACAAGCATACTCTCTCTCTCTCTATATATATATATATATATATATATATATGTTTCGATCCCTACAATTTTGCTGTCTAAGCTTCGAAAGTTGAATATGTTTTGAAGGCTTCGATGGTTCAAGTTGAAGGTGAGTGTTTTAATTTTAGGTTCGATTTCTCCCGATTTAAGATCTGCAAGTTATTATTCAAGGGATTAAAGCTCAGATTCAAGTATGCCCATATTCAAGTTTTTAGTTATTCTCTATGAAATTCTTTTGCCATGGTTTAAATTTAGCATAAATCTTTGTTTAAATGGCTTCTAAGCCTTGCTCGGTCCTCCCAATTGTTATCTCTGTGTATTTTTCTTTGATGCAAAACATCATATAGTTTATGGCTTTGTTTGCATCTCATGTAGCTTCTGAAACTTACTTTTATGTTGGTTTATTCTTACAGGCAGAACCCGATCAACTATACATGCCTAACGTGTAAGCTTAAAAGGTATAGATTTGTTAGTCTATTTAGTGGGCTGAATTTCCATAAAATTTGATTATTAGCATGGTTAATATTTGATTGCATTTTAGTTGTTACTTTTGCAGATACTTTCATGTTAGTTACCAATGAGAAAAATAGGATTCTGGATTTGTAGAGATTACATTTGTACCCAGTTAACAAAGATTAAGAGTTAAACTATACATATATTTGAAGATACTAAAGGAATAGAAAAAATATGTGGTGGAGACCATCTTATGTGAATTACGATAGAAAGTTGTGAATTACCAGAACAACTCACTATCTATGTTAAGCTTTTCTCTTAGTATTAACCATTTTCGTTCTACAATTTACTTAGGTACAATATATTTCCATGTAATTCTCTGAAGTTAATGTATTTATGTATAATTTCTTCGTGCCTCCTTAATCATTATCTCATATGCTCCTTTCTTCTCAGGCTCATTTTTTTAACTTAGTGTAAACAATTTAGATTTGTAGCTCAAATGGTAGAGCACTTGGGAATGGAGCATGACTCCTATATCATCTCAAGAGATAGTGGTTCAAATTCACCAAATCTTTTAACAACGACTTTCCTGGGACTATGATAAGTATTTTGTGTAATGTTGTTAATGTCTTTTTGAGCATGAAGTTTATTATATATTTTGATTGTTAAAGATCAAGAATATATAGTGGGACCTTTAATTAGTATAATTTTCTCTAGAAAAGGATTTCGAGGCCTTGAAGCGGGTCTATGACTTTAATTTATATTGATAAAGCTTATCGATGCCTTTTATTTTTTATGTAGGTTAATAAATGTTGCCCCAACCAAATATGTTAGAGAAATTGAAGCGAGCCAGCTCAGTGTGAAGTATATGTGGAGGCCTACTGATGGTCCAGTAAAGGTACGATATTGCCAAATTAGGATTCTTATGAATTCTCTCTATCATCTTCTTTGAAAATATAGGACATGATTAACCTGACATACATAAATCAAGTGTTGTTCCACAAATCGCTTCTTAGACATGGTTATAGTCAATATAAAGAAGCTTAAAAGTTCTTCTTGGGGATGCTCTTAATCATGTATGAGTTTCATTTCTTGCAATCTTTTTGGTTTAGAGTTTTATGATCAGCATATATTTTTCCTATTATCGTGTGAGATTTTCTATACCCATTTTTCCTATAAAAAGACTTAATTTATAACATAATATTTACTAAGAGTCTGAGACATTTTTTCTATAAAAACATGGGTATTTTCTATTCTTAAAACTTTAGTTTAGGCATATGTATTTTCCTTCACACGGTGATATTGATTGTTCTTGAAACGTGGCTACTCAGAGTCTCATGAATAAAGATGCAGTTAAGGTTGCTCAATCACTAGAAGTCACCTTAGATATTTTATAGCAAAAAATATTATGGAAACTCCCAACATTTTTGTTTAGATGAAATGTAATTTAACAATAAATCTTTACGGGTAAATGGTAAAATATAAAGCATATCACCTAAAATATGATAGACCTATTTATAGTACTATACCGGAATGGGTATAGTACTAAATAATATTTTGCCATTGATTTCAATAATAGGATATAAGTTGCGACTTATAATTGTTATTTTTGTTTTCGAAATTGTAGTAAGTGCAATACAAGTTTTTTCAAATCACAATCAAGTGAAGGTAAAATGGGCATCAAAATTGAAACATTATCGGGTCCTTCACTATTAGAATTTCAAAAAATCCACGAAGATGAGGAGAAAGTCATGTCTAAGGTTGAGAAACTTCATAATGTCGGGGTTAGCGTACCTATGAACTTCCAAGATACGACCTTCATCATTATGAAGAGAGGAAGGGTATTCGGTGGTGGGGGTCTTCGAAGAAATTGTATGCTGGGAAAGAGCATCAAGGATTTCGGGGCTGTTTCTAAGCAACATGATGAGGGAATCACGATAGACCACCTACACAAAACTTAATCAGAAAAATGTTTCAGCTTGGAACATGAAAAAGTTGATGAATATAGTCCGACATGAGGTTCTAGAGATGTTGGACGAAAAAGTGTTTGGCTGTTTTCATGAAGATGAGTCTACAAAGATTAGAAGTTAAATTAAACCAAAAGCTACCACAAAGAAATTTTTTACCATAGTTGCAAAGCATTGGTCCAAGTTAGTATTGAACCCCCATTTTTATCCAGTTCCATTATGACTTAAGACAAAGACGACTAATCTTATATACTCTGTGTTTCCTTGATAGGTAATCTACCTAGAGGATCTGATGCGATTTAGGAGAGACGATGAAGCTTAAAAAATCATCCCCCAAAACAAAGCGATTTTGAGACAGTAACCCCAAAATCCTCTGCTTAATATTTTCTAAAGAAACGAGTAAATATTTCATGACCTGTAAAAAGTTAAAGTTCAGTTTGTGTCCTTTTTCAGGAACAATGACATGTTGAGTTTAACTGCAGAAATTAATGAACAATTTTTGTACACCTTTCGCATATTTTGGAATGGCATCTACATTTGAAGTTTACATTTGGTGATCAACTTGACTCAGTGCATCTGTTTGGATTTACGGAAAGGTAAGTTCACTATTTTTATGTTTCCAATATATTCCAATGTTTTGCTCTAACTATGGTCAATACAGAAACGTCTTGCACCTATAATTTTTAGGTTAACACATTCATAAAGTAATATTCAGTGTTGGGGTTAATTTACTATGGACCAAGTTAGCTTGACCAAGAACCAACATGCTTACAGTTAAATTAGCGGCTCCATAATTTTTCATGGTTTTTTATTTTGTGAGATGGTATTTAGGGGATCTCTAAGTTGGAGCAGTCAAGGGCCTAAAAGATATTAGGCCTTTAATTATGGGGATGTATGTATAGATTATGTAATATAATTGTTAAGGTCCTTGATAAAGAATTTGATTGATGCTACTACTTTTAATTTCTAGGGAACATGAGTCTTTGTGGAAATTTTAATACGGGTGTTCATCGTTATTGAATGCATCGAGTCCAAGTGGTGAACTGGAACTTATCCAGATTTTTTTTTTCACCTAACACGTATACTCCAAAAATATATTTTCTTAGACAATGAGATCTGTTATCACTTTTTCTGTTGGGTCATGTTTTCACCTAGATATTGCTTATTGTTAGATTCAAGGTTGGGTTGCATTAACCTTGGGTTTATTCTTAGACAAATGTGAAGTGAAGCGAAGTAAGATTTGAAGATGACAAATTTTAAGTTATCTTAATGTAAAGATGTGAAGTAAGATTTGAAGATGATAAATTTTAAGTTATCTTAATGTAAAGAATTTGTCAAGCAAAATGGATCATTGAATATTAAAAATCGAGAGCTGCCTAGGAGAAACATTGAAATTCTACATCTCTGTTGAGCACAACCCACATAATTATATGAGAAATTTTCTTACAAGAACAATGTACTCTTAATCGTCTAACACAGTTTCAAAAGTACTTGGAATGTTATTAAGGTGCTTATGTTGAACTGGCATGAGCAATTTATTCATGCCTTGCAGCTCCATCACTGCAAAGTAAATAAGTTTTTTCTTACCAAGATGTCAAGTAAATAAGTTAATATTATCAATGTTAAGATTGAATAAGTACCATTAATTTCACATTGGGACAAATTAACTCTTATGTTCATACTCAAATTATCTAGCATTAGAACTTAAGCATCCGTGCATAGCACGAGCTCATAACCTAGTTATACTACAATCAAGGTAAAAATAATGTTGATAAAAAGGCTAGGAGATAAAAAACAAACAAACCAGTTTGTACAAAAAAAATTGCATTATCAATTAGCACTCTCTATTTTAAATGAACATGCACATGTGTTGAGCAGGTATGGTGGGAAGTACATGTTAATACCTAATTTTTTTCAAATGCTTAGGTGGTGGTATTGTAACACATCTATTAAAATCTATTATATAAACAAAGTCTTATCAAAGATCATCATGTAACACATGGCAACAAAAGAACTATGCAAGGACTAATTTTCATATCGGGAACGTTAGATGTAATTTCTGAATTGTTGTTCCCTGATTCAGTTCCTTAAAATTTCGTATCAAGCCAAAATTCAACAAGCATTTGTAAATTCCCAAACTCTTCTGGCAATATCCGAGTCAATCCAATAGATAGGTGTCTGTAAAAAAAATATGTCAGAAAACCTTCGACGAAATAAATTTTAGGTATTAATTATTTCACATCCGTGAGCAAAACGCACCCATATTTTCATAATGCAGGTCAAATTACTAATCTAGAAAGGACTCGGATCCGATAATTAATTAATCCCCCCATCCAACAAGTTGGGACTTTTCAATGTACTAACTTCTTTGAGCATCGACCCAAGTAGATTATTTTTCTAAAAAGACCTTCACTAGAGGAACTTGGCCTTGAGTTTATAGTGATGAAAAAATTTATTTATGTTGGGAAAAAGACTTCCAATTCAAGGCAATAGCACCATAATTCACTACACTTTCGAGAGACTTGCATATATCATAACACCTTTAGACTACTGCTATATTCAGAATTCAACTATATATTTATGTTACTAAGAGCATAACAATGTCTATATAGATTCTCTCTTCTGCAGCCTCAGCCTATCAATTAAAAAATGGAAAAGGACAATGATTATAGAGGTCAAACTAAAAATGAGAGAGAGAAGAAAAGATGTAAAATCTTGCGTATATACTTTCATTGTATACAAGGTTTATATAGATTACAATATTGTACTGCAGCTGTACTACGATACTCTAAATATGGGAGGTATCTATATATAGGAGGAACAGTCTGTACACGGTAGTACAACTATACAATTGGTGTACACACTATTCGACACTCCCCTTCAAGGTGGAGCGTATATGTCATATATGCCCAACTTGACAAGGGAATCGACAAATGCTGAGTTTGATAGGGCCTTGGTTAACATATCTACAAGCTGAACTTTCGTACTAACATATGGCACTTCAACTTCCTTGTTCTCCAACTTCTCACAAATAAAGTTCCAGTCAATTTCCACATGATTTGTACGATCGTGTTGTGCTGGATTTTCAGCAATTTTAATTGTTGATTGGTTATCACAAAACAACTTCATAGGCTTTTCGGAAGAGAAACCCAACTCCCCCATAAGCCTTTTCAACCATAACAGTTCACAAATGCCTTTCACCATTGCTTGATACTCAACATCTGCGCTTGACAAAGAAACAACCTTTTATTTCTTGCTCTTCCAAGTAACAAGATTGCCTCCAATAAAGGTAAGATAACCCGACGTTGATCTTCTATCTCCTTTTCTAGCCCAATCTGAGTCCGAGTACCCAAGAATATCTGTATTGCCATGTTTTGAAAATAAAAGACCCTTCCCTGGTGCTGATTTCAAGTACCTCAAGATCCTTACAACTGCATCCATATGTTGCTTACCCGGATTGTGCATGAACCTACTTACCACACTTACAACATATGCAATATCAGGTCTGGTATGAGATAAATAAATTAAGCATCCAACTAACCTCTGTTATCGCCCTCTGTTAGTTGGAATTTGATCAGGACATTCCTCCAAGCCGTGGTTCTGCTCAATTGGAGACTTAACTGGCTTACAACCAAGCATCCCCGTCTCTCTTAGCAAGTCAAGCACAAATTTACGTTGTGACAGAAATATATTTTGTTTGGAACGGTTAACTTCAATACCTAAGAAGTACTTTAACCCACCCAGATCCTTCATGTCGAACTTAAAAGAAAGATAATCCTTCAATTTACTCATTTCTGTGAGATCATTCCCTGTCACTATCATATCATCCACATATATAATAAGAGCTATAATTTTATCATTTGCTTTCTTCAAGAACAAAGTATGATCTGCATTGCTTTGTTTATACCCATACTTCTTTATTGCAAATTAAAATCTACCAAACCAGGCATGCGGAGACTATTTTAAGCCATACAAAGCTTTCTTCATCCTACACACCACACCACCAAAATTACGAGGAGCATCATATCCTGGTGGCAACGACATATATACCTCTTCTTTTAGATCTCCATGAAGAAAGGCATTTTTCACATCATATTGCTGTAAATGCCAATCAAGATTTGCAGCCAATGACAACAAAACTCGTATAGTATTGATATTCGCCACGGGAGCTAAGGTTTCCTCATAATCAACACCGTACGTCTGAGTGAACCCTCGAGCTACAAGTCTTGCTTTGTGCCTATCGATCGAACCATCTGGCTTTTGTTTAATGGTGAACACCCACCTACAACCAACAGTTTTCTTCCCTTCCGGTAATAATACGAATTCCCATGTCTTATTCTTTTGAAGCGCTGTCATTTCTTCTTCCATAGCTGCAGCCCATTTTACATCCAACAATGCCTCACTTACTTTAGTGGGAATATGCATTGTAGACATATTATTGACAAAGGCCTTAGAAGACTCTGATAGTCTGTGAGTAGACACATAATAAGCAATCGAATATGTGAGTTTCTTTATAGGTTCTGGTGAAAATCTCTCTACTGGCACTCCACGATTACTCCGTGGTAGAAGCTGATATCTTTTACAATCAATAGACTCATAAATATTGTTAGTACTAATCACAGAATCTCTAGTTACCTCAGAAATATTAGTTTGAGGAAGATTGGAATGATCAAGAACACTATTCTGACCAGCCTCCACAATTTACATCGATTCAGGCGCTATTGGAATGATCTCCCCAGAAATACCCAAATCTTCTGGACTACAAGTAGAATCAATTTCCACCATATTATCTGGAAACAATTTAAACCAATTCACTTCTTCAACACTGTTACTCTCCTCTGGAAGATGTGAATTTAAAATAAATGGATCATAAAACATCTCTTGTTCAAAAAACGTAATGTCCATGGAAACATAGAATTTACGGGTAGTAGGGTGATAACAACGGTATCTTTTCTGAAAAGGATGATAACCCACAAATACACATTTCAAGGCACAGGGATCAAGCTTAGTACGCAGATGTTTTTGTAAGTTTACATATGCTACACATCCAAAAATACGAGGAGGAATAGTAAGATTAGAGGGAATATCCACATAAGCTGCAAGTTTATCTAATGGTGTTTGGAAATTCAAAACACTTGTAGGCACACGGTTGAGGAGATAAACAACATTAGTGATGGCTTCTTCCTACCAATGTGGCTTCATATTTGCACCTATTAAACTGGCCCACGTAATCTCAAGTAGCTGCCTATTTTTCCTTTCGGCCACACCGTTTTGTTGTGGGGTATCAATACAAGTAGTCTCATGAAGAATGCCATGCTCCTTAAAATACCCTTGTAAGTACTTGTTAACAAATTCTCCACCATTATCAAAACGACAAACTTGAAAGTTAGTCAAAAATTGTGTCCTGATCATATTGTGAAAATTAAGAAACCATTCAGCAACCTCACTCTTATGTTTTTGCAAATAAAGCCAAGTCATGCGGGTGCAATCATCAACAAATATAACAAACCATCGAAAACCCGAAGTTGTTGTAAGTGGAGATGGTCCCCAAACATCTGAATGAACTAGTGAAAAAGGAATAGATTTTTTGCTAGAACTAGGCGGATAAGGAACACGATGACTTTTTGCCAAAATGCAAGTTTCACATTGAAAATCTGAAGGTTTACATTTTGAAAATTAAGCAGGAAACAGATGTGTTAAGTAGCCGAAAGAGACATGACCCAACCGTCGATGCCATAACCAAATTTGATCTTTTTCAACATGACATGAACCTTTTGTAGATAGAGAACAACTTGCACAAACATCATCGACATAGTACAAACCCTCTCTCTTAGTACCACATCTAATTATCTCCCCCCTGCTGATATCCTAAAGAAGACAGAAATTGGGATAGATTAATACCAAACAATTTAATTGTGAAGTTACTTGTGGTGCAGATAATACATTATTAGAGAGGGTAGGAATCAAAAAGGTGTGTTCCAATGATAAAGACAGAGTCAGATCAACTCTTCCGGCTCCAGTTACGGCAGGCAGTGATTACGTAAAATAGATGCATCAAAAGTCATATGATTTATGGCACCGGAATCAAGAATCCAACCATGATCCCTTATTCCATTAGTAGCAACTAATGCTTTACCTATATTACCTGACTGCTGCAGAATGGTGGAGTCTACCACAGAGTGAGAGGTCTTTATAGGATCTGCCACCGAAACAGAGGATGGTGTCGAGGTACACAAAGCCACTTTGCTTTTGCTTCTTGCCTTCAATCGTTCTTTATGATCATGCCACCATTCCGGATACTTGTTTTTCTTGAAACATGATTTCACAAGATGTTTGTCACTTCCACAATGAAAACATCATCCACCAACTGTCGTTGAAGAACTATGTTGTGAAAAGGAAGATTGAACAAATTTCTTAGCCTCCATAGCAACTTGGGATATATCTCCTTGATTCAGCATGGTGTTCCGACGTTGTTCTTCACGTCGCAAGGTTGAAAAAATGGTTTCGGTACCAGGAAGTGGATCAGTGCAAAGAATTTTGCCTCGAATGGAATCATATATGTCATCTAGACCAGCAAGGAACAAATAAACCCGTTCTTCTTCGATCTCAGCTGTTCGTACCTTGACAACCTCTGCCTGTGTAAAAGGGATAGGTTTACAAAGATCAAGTTCCTGCCAAATAAATTTCAGATATGCAAAATATGTTGATACCGGCCTTCCAGCCTATTTTGTTGCTATAGTTTTACGAGATAAATCATAAATTATTGATTTATCAACACCCTCATAGAAAGTGCGAGAAACAGCTTCCCAAACATCTTTTGCAGTAGGTAGACGACTAAATAACATCATTACATCCATTTCCATAGAATTGATAAGCCATCTTTTCACAATAGCATCATCCATAACCCATTTATCGTAAGTTGTAGTACCTACATCAGGTTGTGGAGTGGTACCGGCCAGATATCCCTTCTTGCCTCTGCCAACAATGAACATAGTCACAAATTGCGACCAGACATCAAAGTTAGGGCCTTTCAACTTGACCCTACCAGGAATTGACATTGGTTCTGATGCCACCATCACATTCATCTTCGGCGGAACGACGAAAGCATCGGATGTTGAGGAGTTAACCATCGTATGATAAGTCATGAACAATAGGTTCGTAGGAATAAGCAAACAATAGGCTTGCTTAAGATTATAGAGCAGTAGGCTCGTTTGCTCTGATACCAACTAAAAATGAGAAAGAGAAGAAAGGATGTAAAATCTTGTGTATATACTTTCATTGTATACAAGGTTTATATAGATTACAATATTGTACTGCAGCTGTACTGCGATACTCTAAATATGGGAGGTATCTATATATAGGAGGAACAGTCTGTACACGGTAGTACAACTATACAATAGGTGTACACACTATTCGACAGTCAAATCATCCAACATAGAATTACAAGAACATGATCAATAACTACTTACACAACCCTATACCGACTCGGGTTTACAAAATAACAATAATTATACAAGTAATACTCAAGGCATATGACCCTGTACGAACTGGAGTTTACGCAACAACAAAAATATAATAAAATTACTACCATAAAACTACTAGTTCGATCACCGATACCCATTGTACCACTTTCGTAATCTCAAAATCCAAAAAAATTATAATGCCCATCCATATATACAGAGAGTTATTCTCCACTTTTGTACTAGCCTAATTACTAACCCAAAAGACTAAGTTTTCTTGAATAACTAGTCTTAAACAAAGACATCAATAAATAGCCTTTAGAACTTGATTGCTTAATCACCTAATATTCCAATTCAGTCTTTAATAGCTATTCTCTCCCCATGTTCCTTCTTAAGCACCTAAGAACTAAGATCCTTTAAGGTTAGCCAAATTTACCCACTTCCCACCTCTTGTTGGAGTACAAAACTTACAATCTTCCCCCATATCTTTCTACCCACCTATTTTAACATGCCAAACCTTTTAAGAAAATGAGATATAAACAAATAATGAGAGAAAGGGAGATAAAAGATACCATTGAGGGCCTTAAAGAACTATTGAGTTTTGTGGCCGACCATGACGGCCTCGAAGGCGCAAACCATATCGCGCCTACAAAACCATCTATACTACTAAAGGAAAAGCATTAGAATAAGACCCGATCTCGGCCGTCGATCAGAATCCCCAACACAAACTTAGGAATATCAAAGCCTATCTTTATAACCTTAAAATGAGGAGCCATTGGATGCATTCAGCCAAAATCATTGAAAACATATATTTTTTGCCTGCCTAACTTACCCTTATCAATTTTTAACTTTTAGTCAAAAATAGGTATACGAAATTGTCATATTTGAATTGTTAGAGGGTAGTATTGTATTCCTCATTTTGCCCCTGCCAAAAAATCCCTAAAACTGACTCTCAAGGGTATTATGGTATTTTTGACATACCAAAGGTCTGAGACTTCATCTCTCTCGATTTCTAGGGTTCTAATGGCGATTTCTATGACTCTCTCTTTTTCTCTTTCTCTCTCAATTTCTAGGTTTTTAATGTCAATTTCTACGACTCTTTTTCTCGATTTCTAGGTTTCTAAGCGATTTGCAATCAATCTCAATTCAAATTGATCTCAATTTCCCCCAAAACCAATCACCTCTCTAACTTCAATCCCCAAATCTATCATTCCCAAACCTTTATTTAATGCTCTGAAATTACAAATTAAAGCATAGATGGGTTGCTTGAGAGCATGAAAGGCTGATGGAGGTATCTGAAATTACAAATTGAAGCATTGATGGGTTGCTTGAGAGCATAAAAGGCTGATGGAGGTATTTTAAAGTGTTTGTCAGTTCGTTAGTAATATGTGTTTGCCATTTATAACCGGAAGAAATTGTCTTGTCTATACTATATATTGTTAATCTTTGTTGTTTGTATTGTCTCTCATCAGTTTCTTCCATCCGCTCTCATATATTTCAAAAATGAGTTATGTTAGTTTTTATGAACAATGTGATCTAATGGATATTGTTTGATACTTCTAGGCTGAATCGTTGGATTTGATTTACTAATTTTGAATTGGGGATTGTTTTAAAGTTTGTTTTATCCTTTTGTACAGTTTGGTCTACATATATCAGTTTTGGATGGGTGTGTTTGATGTTCGTGATAAATTGCCAGTTATTGTCAAACCAAGACTACCTCGAAACATAATAGATCAAACATTGCATTGTATTATAGTATAGTCACTTGACAAACAAGAATTGTGCAAGTAAGATGAGAACCCTAAAATTACAATCAACAAATTAAAAAAAAAAAAAACTGGGTAAGCAACATTGGGGATTATTGATCAAACATGCTACATATCATCATCCATGGAGCATTACCCAATATTTCTCTTGTTTTTATTAATCCAACCATCTGTTCGCCTAAAAGAACTTGAGCATGCCCCAACCTTCTGCACTCAACTTTGGTACTTGAAGTTGCTTCCTTTTAGGAGCTTTTAACTGCTGCAACTTCTTGTTCATCTGTAATAGAAAGTATACTTATCAACAAATGGCTGGATTAAGGCTGCATTTCTTTTGAACTGAATTTTGTTATTAACTGCATATGTTTTTGTTGTATTTTTTCAGTTAAGGAGGATGAAAATCAAATAACACTTTGACAGGGGAAGTTGTACAGTACAACATTGTACCCTTGGATGCACCAGCCTTAACCAATGCTATTGGAACCTTTGCTGAGGTGTGCGAACTAAATTTATTTAATTAGTTTACTTTATTTTGTATTAGTATTTGATTGATTTAGAAGGAAGTTAATAGTTATTACAGTTTACTTTATTTATTGTTAGTATTTGATTAATTTAGAAATTCCCAGAGTAACCCAATCAATAGTATTGTAGATTGGATACATAATACGTTTTATGATTTGCTATCAATTTAATGAAGGAAGACAAATTTGAAAGATTCACACGGGGCAGTGATGGGTATTGGCTAATGTTAGTAGGGAACAAAAGGGGAAGTCGAGGGATGGCATTGCTATATAGGAGCCGTGACTTTAAAAATGGACTAAAGCACAACACCCGTTGCATTCTGGAGCAAGGTCTAGAATGTGGGAATGCCCATATTTTTTCCCGGTTTCTTTGAAAAGGAAAGAAGAATTAGACACATTAGCTAAGGGGAGCCATGTAAAATACGTACTGAAGATGAGTCTGGATCTTACAAGGTTTGATTACTATACAGTTGGTAAGTATAGTGAGGAGAAAGATCAATATGTACCGGATAATACTTCACCTGATAACTCAACAGGATTGAGATATGATTACGGTAATTTTTATGCCTCAAAGACGTTCTTTGATGCGGGGAAGAATTGGAGGATCTTGTGGGGTTGGGCTAATTAATCTGATCATAAGGAGTAAGATAACACTAAGGGATGGGCTGGCATTCAGGTAAACCTTACATATTGATCTTTACTATGATTGCATATTTCTACTTAAACTTCACTATCTAGGCCAGAAATACTTTTGGTCACAAATGTTTCCGTAAATACAACAATTGTTAATAATTACATAGATGAGAAAAAAAGCTTAGCAGAATGGAAACATCTGCGATAAAAAGACAAGTAAAGCGTTAATGCTCATTTTTATCAACTAAACATGAAAGAAGGGAATGAACCTGAATATGCATATGCTAACCTTGCCAATACTCCCCATCTTTATTGGGCGAACAGACATCCCATGTTAGTCTATTTCTTCAACAGTGGAGTTATTTGTGGAATTACATTTTTTTCCAGGGTTTTTAATGTTCTCTGTTCCTTACCCCACAATCCTTGTGTTTTACAGATGATCCCAAGAAATGTGTGGCTCCATAAAAATGGGATGCAGCTCATGCAATGGCCTATTGGAGAAGTTGAAAACCTAAGATGGCGTCAAGTATATTTGAGGAATGCACCACTAAAGAAAGGAAATATGGTTCAAGTTAAAGGAGTAACTGCTGCACAGGTATGTCTCTAATTCTCCTTACTAATGGTTGCAATCCTATTTACTCCAATTAGAGGGCCTAAATGAATAGCGCTAACCAAACCTCCCACCGGTAATTAAACCCCATTTTATCTAGGAAATGTGACTAGTATCTTCAAAATATTTGAACATTTTCCCTCTTTTAGGCCGACGTTAAAATTACCTTCCATATATCAAGCTTAAAGATTGCGGAAGCATTTGATCCCACTTGGATTGATGCTGAACGACTTTGCAGGAAAATGGACTCTACTGTTCAAGGTGGAATTAGACCGTTTGGATTGCTAATATTAGGTTCAAGCAAATTAGAGAAATACACAGCGGTTTACTTCTGTGTTTTCCGAAACAAACATAAGCCTGTTGTACTAATGTGTAATGGCGGACCCAGGTTCGTACAACCTTTTTTTTTGCGTTTTTCATTCTACGAATAATGTTCAAAAAAGTTTGTTCCCTTACAGATTTCTCTGGCTGTGAAATGATGGTTGATACTTGCATTGAAGGTTGACTATAATGAACATCGATTCTCCGTGCCTCTCAAATCACCTCATGTTGAACAGACCTCGAACAAATCATTATATTCCCCCTTTTAGTTGGTTGCTTATCCATCAAAGTATTGTAGTATACTATAATGTAACTTTACATTTTCTTACTATTGATTTAACGTCTAAAAACTAAATTTTGGCTTTTAGAAATGAGTTACTAATGCAGTCATATGTAATGTGAACATAATCCAAAGTAGGTTGTTCCACAGTATTGAGATTAAGTAGTACAAATAAAATCCAATTTGCAGAGCAATACAGTCAATGAATAGATGTCTGATATTTGATTGAAGGTTGGCTAGAATGAAATCTGATTCTCCTTGCCTATCAAATTTTCTCATTTAGAATAGGCCTCGAACAAGTCGTTACATTTTACTTTTTTTATTTTGTCGACACATCCATCTGTGTATTACAGATTTACTTAAAAAATTTCTCTCTTCTGATTTAACATCCCTGAAAATTATTTTTTACCCTTAGAATTTTGTCACTACTGTCTGTCTACAGGACAACTTTAGGTAAGGTAAATATGTCAACATTATCTATCGTCATAATCTAAATTAGGCAGTTCCATAGAAGAACTGAAACCATGTGCACAGTTGGTTGTTAACCTTTCTGAAAGTAGTAGTACGCCAGTAAGAACTTCATATTTATGAAATGACTGAATGAGACTTGATTGAGAGTAAACGGTGAGACATGATAAGGGTAAGATAGAGATGGCAAGGTAAATCAACAGTTGATCAAAAATAAAAAGTTTGAGATGTCTTTTTTCTTATCTACCATTATCCCTTGCCGCAATCTTGATCAACTCTAATCTCCTCTACGAAGTCTTACATTCTATGCTTGATTAAGTTTCACCTTCTTTGATTTCAAAATCTGCAGTAGAGCTTTCTTTGAAACTGAAATGACCGACTCAATTTATTACATGTGTATTTGCTTACTTTTACCGTTGATATGTTATACATTTCCCACTATGGTAGATCTTACTATTTACTGCAATTCTGACAAATTTATGATTTTTGATCTTTATTTACTATATATTTCACATGATTTCGTTTTTATGGTGTATTGTAAGCAGCTTTTTTGTCGATGTTCTAATGGCTACTTTGTATTGTACTTCATTTTATAGGATGTCTTTTCCACATATCTTATATTCATTGTTATTCTGTCATTTGTTTGTAGCCTAAGCAAATTAACGAGATCAAGGATTTCCTTCTTACCGCGCGAAGGAAAGATGCTCGTTCGGTTAAGATCAAGAGGAACAAGGATGTAGTCAAGTTTAAGGTTCGCTGCTCGAAATACCTCTACACATTATGTATTTATGACACTGAGAAGGCTGATAAATTAAAGCAATCTCTTCCCCCAGGTTAGCCCTCTTGAACACTTTGCTTGATTATTTTCTCCACTAGCATTCTCTTCCACCAATTTATATAGTTTAAATCATATTTTTCACTCTGCAAATTTCACTGAACTATTAAATTTCTTTCTGTTTACGGGTTTGAGTGTCCTTGACCTGTGAAAGAGTTCTTAAGGAGATTTTCTGAAGGTTTTGGTGATGGAGATGAAGTAAAATACGTTTTCCATTATGAAGTTCTATTGTACTTGACATCTACTCTATTGTGATGTAATTCTAACTTGTGTTTGTCTCTGAAGTGATAGACAAAATATGTTCTTTTTGGTTTTGTTAGTTCATGAAGATTTGTGGCTCTTGTTGTCAGATACTTGCATAAATTTTAACAGTTATGCTTGAAGTTGCGTCTGAATGACTTGGCTTGATCGGCTCATAGCACATTTATCTTTAAGAGCATCAGCTTTGGCTTAGTATGTTTGTCAATTATAGATAGGTCAGCTGCCAGTTCAAGGCTGTTCAATCTGATCAATTTTATCAAATGTGTATTGGTTGATGATTCATTTAATTGAATTGCGTTATTAAGACTATATTGTTCTTATATTTGTTCTGAGGATCCAAGGTTGCTACACCTTACTTTTGGTAAGAGATTTTCTTGCTAAACTGGAATGAAAAATGTGAAAAATAAACTAATATGCTTCATCCCACTCTTCCCATTCTTGGTTGGGACTTCTACATTTGTATTGCAGCAACATTGTTGATAGACGGAACAAAAACCACAAGAGTTTTGCAATAAAGACTTATTTCATGTATACTGCTTCTTAAGTTCTGTGGCTGATCATGGTAAAACCACCTCAATTAACTTCTTTTAGTTATTTTCCTACATTTCCAACGTTTGTTGTATCTGGATATCATTCATAATCTTACTACCCATGTAATCTCTGTTATGTTAGAGAAGAAATATACATGTAAGAAGAACACCCTCTTTTTTCTGACAAGAATTCATTCATTCAATCAATCTGGGAAAGAAAGAAATATTTCTCTAACTGACTATCTGATCTATTTTTTGTTCTTGTGATCGGAGACTGTCTACAAGAGATCTTCAATACAATTTGCTCCATCATCTTATAAACATGGAGGGCTGTTGAAAAGCCGACAGAGGTATTCAGATCAAGGTATGTATGAGAGAAGAGACCAACATCCCTTGTAAAATTTATGAACTATATTAAAGATTTTTGCTTTATTGTCTAAATTTGTGTATATACTTCAGTTTCTGCCCATACCTATTTTGTTTTTCATGTTTTTATTGGAATAACAATGCTTTTACTATATACCCTTTGTTGGGTATTGCTATATATTTTCATACAAAAGTGTTGCTGATATGGTTAGAATATAAATTAAAGCAGTAGTTGGATTGAATTTTGATTTGAGTTTGAGTTTGAGTTTGGCTTTTAAGATTGATATTTGACTGAGAGGAAGTAAAATGGTATCATCTGGAATAATGAAAATGGTTACACTAACACCATGTTGGAACCTTTCATCGGTGGGCGGTGATCGTAGAAGTGGGGAAGGAAGCGGAAGGATTGATGGGTTGATGTGGTATAAAGATATAGGAGGACATCATGTTAATGGAGAATTCTCGATGGCTGTAATTCAAGTAAATGCCTTGTTGGAGGATATGAGTCAACTTGAATCAGGGCCTTTGAGCTCACACGAATTGGGTCCTCGAGGGACATTTGTCGGGGTATATGATGGACATAAAGGGCCTGAAACTTCGCGTTACATAAATGACCATATGTTTAAGAATCTCAAGAGTGCATTGTTTCTGAAACTTGCTCTATTTGAATTGAACATTTATGTTACCAAGTTATTCAATTTAATGTACTTGTTCATCTCTATTCTCATATAAACATCTCCAATTTAAAAATATTGCTAAGTAGTACTAACTTGGCCTGCCCACTTTGAGAAGAAAATGCACCCTTTTTTCTTTTCTTGGTTGTAATTAAGGGAAACAGTTCACAAAAACACTCAATTTACCCTCTTCGCCAAATGTTGCAAGTTTTTGTTTATGCATAAAAGCTAAATTGTACTTTGGTTTGTTCAAAAAGCCACAAAATACCAATATTCAGATGGAAGTTGCACTATGAAATTTTGTTTCTTTTGTCAAAATCTTTGTTCTTCTTTTCTGGTGTAGAGGTTTATTTACTTGATAAATTGCTGAATGTTCAACAATTTGATGCAGGATTAACAACAGAGCATCAAGAAATGTCAGCACTTGTTATCCGCAAAGCTTTTTCTCTCTCGCTGTAGTAAGGAAGCAATGGCATAACAAGCCACAACTTGCATCAGTGGGGTCATGTTGTTTGGTGGCTATCATATGTGATAGACTTTTATATGTTGCAAATACTGGAGATTCTCGAGTGGTGTTAGGCAGATCTGAAAAGGTAGCACAGGAAGTGAGGGCTATTCAGTTGTCTACAGAGCACAATGCAAGTACTGAGTCTGTTAGAGACGAGTTATATGCTTTGCACCCCAATGATTCACAGATTATGGTTTTAAAACACAAAGTTTGGCTTGTAAAGGGTATTATATAAGTGATTTTATTTACACTTTGAAATTGAGTCTTTATATCTTATTTTGTTTTTGGTGCTTTAGCATAGAGCTGTTTATTCAACTTTGATAGAACAAAGATAGTTATTGAGCAAAAACAATAATAAGTGATAAAACCCTTAATAGTTTTTTGCATTGATTAACTGGTGTATTGAGATCCAGTAAACATATTCGCTAATGTATCATTCTGGCAGTAGGATTTACTGCACGCTCACAAAGTTCTCTGAATTATAGCAAAGTTGTCACATTGTTATAAACCAAAAGTATCACATACAAGTCTGTATTATTGGCGAATCTGTTAAAAAGATAGTTATACAAGGCTGATCGAACCTTCCATTGTCAACGCCCCTGAATATTTATAAGGAAAAAAAATCATGTTTTTTATTATTTATAAATATTTTGTTCCTGACTTGACATAGATTATGATAAGAATTGTTTTGTTACCATACGTCTTAATTAGGTTTTACGAAACTATATCGGAATTACCCGCATTTTTTGAAATTACCAGATTGAAGAACAGTCATTGATTATGAGTGAGACTTATTCGTATCTTTTCTTGTAGATTTCAAGATCCATTAGTGATGTTTATTTGAAAAAAGCAGAATTTAATAAAGAACCTCTACTTGGTGATATTTGGATTGCCTGAAACATTTCGCAAGCCAATCTTAGTGCAAATCCATCGATATTAGTGCAGAAGATCTATCCTCAAGACTAGTTTCTTATATTTGCAACAGACGGTCTATGGGAACACCTAAGCAATCAGGAGGCGACATTGTCCACCATTATCCACGAAATGTAAGTATCCTATCTTTCTTCGCGAGGTTTTGGCACTTTTAGTAGTATCTTAAATTTATACACGGAATGCAAACTAATATTCTAATACTATCTATATTAGTATAAGACTTCCTGTCCTAACTCGAACTGGATACTTATCTAGCACAGAATAGTTATTATCCAAAAGTTCAATTAGTATAAACTACATAAACTTCAGGTGTCAAGTCTGATTCTTCTGCAAGCGAACTTCAAGTGTTATGGTATATTATACTTTTCACCAAACTTAAGGATGCAAGGGACTAAATTGCAAAAATAAAATAAAAATAAAAATCAAAACTACAAGAAAATGTTTATTGTAACGGCTTATAATTAGAATACTGAAGGGCAAACAAATAGAAAAAAATATCATAAAAAATGCCTATTTAGTTATATCATTAAAAAAACTATCATTCAAATTCTTGTAGAAAAGAACTTAAGACTGAAATTTGAAATATATTTTCTGAAAACACCTTTTGCATATTTTGATTGGAAATTTATTTGAAGAATGTAACCTTTTTTTCTTTACGAGAAACTACATTACAAATATTGGTTACTTGCAAATGTTGCATTTCACACGGAATTTGACTCGCTTCCACTTGTATAGTGTAAAACAACATATCGGATATCTGTGTCAATTACAAGAAAAGTTTTTCATGTGTCTAGTCGGTATTTAATATTTCATATTTCAACAGAGAATAGCAAGTAAACTAGTCAAAGCTGCAGTGCGAGAAGCGGCAAAAAAAGAGAGATGTGGTATTCGGACTTGAAAAAGATTAAACGAGGTTTGCGAAAACATTTTCACGATAATATTACACTTATAGTTCTCTTTCTGGATCCATATCCTGTCAATAAAAGCCCCTTACCCATTTTTACAATTTCAAGTTGAGTCATTTGGCTTCGGGCATTGAAAAGGACACCTCTACTCAGTCAACAAAAACAAGGCTGGTTGATCTCTTATACACCACACACTGGAATCGCAAACTTGCTTCCTTATCAGAGAGGATTGTCTATGCTCTTGTACACCAAATATTTCATGGCATAAAGAATCTTTTTTGGCCTCAGCAGATTTGTTTTCTTATTTGTAAATGGAATAAAAATTTTTAATATCTTACTGAGTGTGATAGCTAATGTTTGTCGAATAAACATTTGTGTTACGTTATGATTTTGATTTTTTTTCTTCTTCTTTTCTATCTACTGTTTAACAGTACAACTGCTTTCTTTTAATGCCGGTGGTTGACAAACTGTCGTTACTCCTGCGGGAAGATCTGGAGTATGCATTTGAGAATGACTTGGATAGTGTCTTTGACATTACACACTTACGACACTCGCTTGGCCAGAAGAAACGAGATCTTGAGGTCGAGCTGAAACGGGTATATACTTATTCATGTCTTCTAGAGTGCACTTAGTTAATATAGCAAGAAACGTTACGAAAAATTTAATGTGATAGTACTCTACGACAATTAACCAAGAGAAATTCTGGTATTCGAAATTTTTTAAGACGTGAAAAAACTTTTCCTGTTAAATCACGGCGTTACTTGGCTTAATACACCGGGGTTGTTTTACAGGTACAAAAGCTGAAAGAAAAATTCAGACAGATACATGAACAACTTAGCTCAGTTAGTGCTCAGTCAGTGCCGTCAGCAGAAGCAGATCTTAATCCAAAGAAATGAATGCATAATTTTATGTGTAGAATTCTTTATTAACATCTCTTCTCTTATTTATATTAACTTGTAAACACAAAGTATATAACAATTATAAGATAAATGTATTTAGTGATAAAATTTGCTTAGAGAAATTAATAGTTTGATTTTATTTTGAATCTTTACAGAGAGGAACTATTGCATATTACATGTTAAGTTAGGTGTAAACAAAAGTTTGTTTCAATTACTGTATTCTATATGAATCTAAGCGTAACAGCATCTCAAGGAATCTTACTCTCTTTCTTGTTTCCCACGAAAAATCTTTAAATTGTTAACATATATAACAAATTTTCAAATTATTGTAGGCACACGTGTTAGCGTACGCGATAGCGTATGCCCGATTGCTAGTTTAACAAGAAAAGAATAGCTAAATTTTGACAATTAATAAAAAGAGGGGAAAAGTTTAGTGTCACTAAAAAATAATTACCAGGAAATTGTGGAATTTGACGAGATTTGTAGAATTGTTTGTTCCAACTCCAAAAAGACACTGTAGACAAAAATTGAAGAGGAAAAAATAGTTGGCAAAGTAAAGTAATTAAAGATGAGATGGGGTTTTTGAGAACACTAAAAGATGATTGCATACTAGTTGTGCATCACAGTTTGAAGTTTGAAGTTTGAAGTTTGAAGAGAAAAGTAAGATGTTTCATTGCTCTTATGGTTGAGAGAGAGAGAGAGGGAATTCGGATCAGAGGTAAATGTATGAGTCGGCTATGGTTTGAGTTATCAGTTTAGTTTGAGACTAGTTTTTCCTATTATAAAATCTGAAACCAAAATCATCTACACATGTAAAACTAGTACTCCCAACAACCCAATTTATTTTATAAACCCTAAGTATCTCTACTACTATAAAGAGAACACCCCCTAGAGACGCCTAAGCCGTTGTCCAAGCCGTTTTGGTCACCCAGCCCTAGCGAAACTACTATAAAGAGAAAACACCCCCTAGAGTCGTCTAAGCCACCGTCTAAGCCGTTTTGGTCCTGCAATTTTACGTAATTACCCCCAATTTATCACATAAATGACAGAAAATACCCCCAGTTCATGCACTAACTATCTCTCACTCACATTTTCAAGTCGTACAGAATCGTGGCTCAGAGAAGAGAGGAAGAAGAAGTTGAAATCATGGTCTCTCTTTGATTTCTGTAAGTAGGGGTTCGAGGTCTCGATTCCTTCCTTTCTCTCCTCATCACCATAACGTTTTTGAGGATTAATGCTTCTTCTTTTTTCAACACCATCAGATCCCCTTTCCTGATTTGCTTAAATTATAGTTGAGAGATCTTAAGGGTTCTGATTGTATTGTTGATTTTTGAATTTCCCTTCGTTTTATCTTCATGTTGATTTTTAAGCATAAAAGTTCATTCAAACATCGAATTCATGAAACTAAAACTACTCTGATGTTGGGCATAATAATGACTTTGTGAAAGTTGAATGTCATTGGGAAATTTTGAAAAATCAGGGTTTCTGAAATTGAGACATTTTTGACATTTGTATGGAGTGATTTTTTTATTTTGTGTGTGTGTGTGTGTGTGTTATATAAGTAGAGAAGATAATGGTGCAATATGAAGAACCAAGTTGCCAACAAAGGATAATCGTGGGACTGATAGGGGGTTGAACGCCTATAGGGCTTACAACAACACTAGTAATAGTAAGAACAACTAGTGCTACAAACTCCCAAAAACCCAAACTCCCATCATCTTAATTTTTCCTTTAGAACATGTAGTGTAGGTTTTCTATAGTTAAAATAAAATGGAGAAAGTGCTAAAAATATGTTTTTAGCCTCCCCAAATGGGTAGTTATTTTAGGTTTCAATACTCTCTCTCCATAAGGAGAAAGTAAAAAAATTTGGGTAGCCAACTAGAACAACTTTATTAAGTGAAAACCTTTTTTTAACTAAAATTAATCTGTAGAAAGTGTTTGAAAAAGTTAAAACTATTTTTTTTAACCTTTTTTTTTACTTTTTCTTGTTACAAGTCATATTTTCTTTTTACATGGAGTAGTTTTTGGGGAGTCTATTTTTTTGACTTTTTCAAATATCACTTTCCAACTCATCTTGCTAGCTATATTTTAGCTAGGCTACACCTGATGCTCTTACAACCCAAATATGTACAAGTTAAAAAAGTAATTTTGTTTACGATTAACAACGATATTACCCATAAACAGAGCATAATTTATCAATACAAAAAATTGAAGCTTTAGGGAGAAGTGAAGCTTACCAATTTCTATGAGAGATATATCAATACATCGAGTAAGACCAAGACCAAGATGTTGATTGATAAAGAAGGGAAATAATTTTCGTCTCATTTGATATAGATGAATAATTCCCCTTTAAAACCCTAGAAAAGTAAAAGAGCCTCTACCATGAGAAAGTTTAGGTGAGGGGACTATAAAAGTTACTAACGGGAGAGTGTAATTGGATCTCATGGTTTCAATCAGCAATGCCCACAGTTTTGTGAACTTTTGCATACGAACTTTAATTAGGGTCACCAAGCGGAAGCATGGGTATGCTTTTAACCACACTTAAATAGCTTTAACTACGGCTATATCCGTAGGGTTTGGCCACTGTTGGTTGCGTGGCTAAAAAAAATATTGGTGGTGGCCTTTGCCCCATTTTCTAGTAGTATTAGTAACCTCTAGATCTAGGTAATGTCTTTGTTTTCGTAAAAGGAAGGATAAGCCCTGGGTCAGCAACCTAGAGTTTGAGCTTAGATCTTAACGGGTTGAGCTCTCTGATTTGTTCTTCGCGGAGAGATCAGAAAAAAAAAAATCTAAACCCCTCAAATTTGATTTAAAAAAGAGAATTCGAGGAGAATACCACAAACCTAATATGCTAATATAGGGTCGAATCCGAAGGTCTAGTTATCCTTAATAATCGACATTCAAACACCTAGTTTAAAGTAGATTTCTGATAAAACAAAACCCTATTTCCCCTAGATTTTAGTTTACTTTATTATAACATACCTCTCCTTACCCTTTTACTACATTAATTTGTTAAGTAAGATTTTGATTAGACTAACGACGGTCTATCACTACAAAAACAAGAAGAAAGGCGGGAGCCAAAAATTCTATGGACCTCAAAAAGGTAAAGGATTTAAGAAGGTTGACAAACTTGGGAAAGAGAAGAAGACGAAGAAGCCAAATTAGGGATCTCTTTGCTTCAACTGTGGAGGATTTGGACATTTAACGCAGGACTGCTAGTCACCGAGGGTGGCCAAAGACAATGTTTTCTAGACTTACCTTGTCATCACTGACATGAGTATCGTGACTATGGAGTTTGCAACGATTGAGTTCTTTAAAGATACTAATGTAGGCACGGGTCACCATACGGAGTAATCAGTAGTAGTTATATCTCAGTAGACGAGTGATGTTACATTAGAAGCACACTAGTAGTTTCATTTTTTAGTTGATAGCTTTAATTCACTTTACTATAGTGCTTCTCTTGATTGTGTTGAGAACAAATCAATAATATTTAAGTTTAATAAGTAGTTGTGACATACATTATTTTAGTATTCATCTATGAGAGTTATTTTTTTCCATGCTGATTATTCACATGATTACTTGAGATAGTAGTTAATTTGTTGTATGATAGTTTATATTTGATACATACAAGTAGCCCAATGGATTTGTTTGCCCATAGAGAACTAGTTAATAATTGGATGAGTCACGGTAACTATATAATAGACAGTGGTTCCATGTACTCAATCTTACAAGATAAATAGTACTTCTTGTCTTTTACCTCGTATGTCAGGGACATCACAACTGTGATTGGGCCGGCTAGCATCATAACGGGCTCAGGGAGTGCCACATTATTACTCTCTAATGGTACAATACTAGGTATTAAGTCCACTTTGTATGCTAGTAAGTTCACTCAGCTTTAGAGATATACATGATAATGGTTATCAAGTAAAAACAATAGGGGAGGATGTTTTTTGCATCACATACTTAGATAAAGGTCAAGAAATCATATTAGAACAGTGTTCAATGTATGCCTCAAGGCTATATTCTATCACTTAATGTATGTCGAAAGATATAAAATCATTAATTTTTCTCTGTTGCAAGAAAAAATATTTAGGATTTGGCATGATCGTTTTGGACATCCTAAAACATGGATGATGAGGAAGATTATCAATAGTACCTCTCTGGATAACCACTAACATGAGAGAAGATTTGAGTAATGCAAGATTGCTTGGGTAATGCCTGCTCTTAGGAAAAGCTAATTGTCCAATCTAGTAAGACCAAGGAAGAGTTAGAGTCGCCAGCCTTTCTGCAACTTCTTATTAAATTTATCACTTACCAACATTTGCAAATTATTATTAGATTTATCGACCCATTATCGGTTCAAGTTGCAGAGAAGGTTTTATTAAAACCTTTGGGCATATCACATGAGTTCGATAAGTGTATACATAATATATGGATGGTTCACGAAGGAGATTACTGGGTTACACCTTGTCAGATTCCATAGCATGAGCATGATGGTCTGCTACATGATTGAAAAAATATATATATTCATATCTATGTTTTTTCAGTCAATACAAATTTTCAGTTTAATTTCTTGTTCATGGCATCTTATTGGCGACATATCTCAGACTGGTAGCATTTACTCTCACCCGTTCATTTTTACTTTACATATTGTAATGGCCTAATTCCGTAGCTCAAAATTAGCTCTTACACCAAATATATTTATAACGAAAAATAATGTAAAACAAGAAATAACACAGGTGATTTAACGTGGAAAATCTTTGAATAGGTAAACCACGACCTCGAGTTGAGGGTTTTACTAACAGTAAATTTTATTGCTTGAGGCTAATAACTTATTACAAGTGATCTCTTGAACTAGAAATACTTGATCTTGTAAATAAGAAGTTTTGTGTTAGAGTCTAGAAAATCTAGTTTTTCTTAGTCCCTGTCTCTTCTATAACTTTTTCTTTATATAGACCTTAACCGCAGCTCATTATCATGCTGAAGCACGTTATCTGAATAATGAGGTAAGTGGTGGTTGACTGTATAACTATTTAGTTTGTGGGAGACAGGTCTCTTTGACTTGTTCATATTCTTCTGTTGTGCTTAATCCATGTTCTTTATCAGTTTGTGGTCTAGGTGGCATGCTAACTATTTATGTCACGTATAAAATGCATGAGTCTGATATAGAGGTAGTTTAAATTGGGTTAGGTTGAGGGATAAGTCCTTACAATCGCCCCCTCGCAACTGAAGGCGCGATTGGCTTTGGTTGGGAAAGAACCTGTGAATTGTGGTATTGGAAGTTGAAAATAAATGATGTATTAATGGTAATTTGATTGGTTGGGTACTCGATATTTTTTATGGAGGGATGTATCTAGCATTTATGACGATAGAAAGGATTGATGTATTTGACACCTGGGGTTCTGAGAGTGGTTCTACTTTGAATAACGACTGCTTTAGAAATGTACCTACGCATTAAATATAAGTTTGATATAAATAACACCTGTATTGGAGTCTGGAAAAGTACGCTTTATTGTAGCATTCACTATAATTCCTGAGTGATAATGGTAAAAACCAGGCGAATGGTGTATGAAGAGAGAGCCTTTGCCGAAATACAGAGGTTAAAGTTGAGATATTTTAGGGATTAATCTATGAAAATTCCCACCCCAATTCCTGTGCCACTGACGTATTACGGTATGTTGAAAGACGAAACGGCTGAAGCTGAGGATGACTTTTATAGTATGTAGAGATTTTATTACGTTGTTTTAATAGGCGAGCAACGTTGGAGGTGTCTCCGCATCCTTGTGGAGGACACGGTTGAGGAAATAGATGTGGGGTTTGGTATATCTGTGAGATAGTATTACCAGTATCCTGTGAAGGACTGGATTCTAAGGTAGGACTCTTTTTCATCTCCATCAACTCTTAGTTGGTGGGGGTATGGAGGAAGAGACAATGGTGGTGGTGGAGGAAGATAGGTACCAGAAGTCTTGCTCCTGCACAATCATTGTTTCTTGACGTAAAGAAGGCCTTCTGTTTGAAGAGTTGGTTCAAGCACTGACACCTTTGCTTCCTTAGTTTCTTGTAGAAGTAAATGGTATGAAGGAAAAAGGATCATCTGTAATTTCCAGTTCCAACTTTGCTTCAGAAGATTCTCGGAGTGAAACATCGCCAAAAATTGATATGATTTTGAGAAAGAACAGTAACAGTATCTGAAAGACTTATTATCTGTAAAGTATCTTAAAGATTTATTAGTTGTAAAGTATCTTAAAGACTTGTTACCTGTAAAGTATCTGTAATTGATATTCGAGCTAATAAAAAAGTTTTTGTTCAAACTCTGTGTTGATAGATAGAATTAACTCTGTTGACTGAAATTGAGTTAGAAGAAGAATAAATATGTATGTTTAGAGGACTTAAATGTAATATTGGAAGTCGAACTAAAATTTGGAGTTATATTTAGTTGAACTGTGAAAAATGTGTTTGTAAAAAATGTGTTTGTGTAAGTATACAAATATATGGAAATATGTATCGAATTGATCAAGTTATAGAATCATGAAGGAAGAGTATCGTTTCAGATATAGAATATGTAGAAGCTGATAATTTTGAGCTTATGAAGTTGTTGTTCAAAAATATGTATAGGTGGAGAGATTGTAAAGAATAGGTCAAAATTGGATAGGACGAATCCAAAGGGGTTAATTTTTACATATAAGTTCAAATAACTTTTTATCATAATTTTTAGGGTTTCCAGTTATGGAAAAAAATTATAATATATACGGAATGTGGGGGATTCGAAGTTATCTTGAAAATTGTATAAATATGGGGGAGAATGTGGTTTTAAAGACGAGGAAGAAAAAGACCATGGTGAGGACTCGCTCTAAGAGAGTTCGTCATACTGTTGAGAAATGATTGGCGATAAAGATTGTAGAAGTGCGAGAGTAGATTTTTGGTTTGCTATATTATGATTATGACTTGCCTGAATCTAAATTACAGTTCGAAGGCTTAGATTTGAGGGTGAGGGAACTTGAGATCGGGTGCCATTTTTACTCAGAGATTTTCTGTGAAGTGATTCTGGAGCCTGTAGCTCGAAAAAAGGTTGTGAGGCAAATTGCTAAGGAAGAGATCGAGGAGAAAGATAAGAAGATTGCTGGTGGTGAATTGATTAGGTGTGGCCTACCAGGACATCTGAGATGTTTTTATGTATAATTATATGTGAGGGAGCGAATTGAATGAAGTCAAATAACTGTAATTGAAATACAATTAGAATGATGTTTTGAATCTATTCTATTTTTTTGCCAATATTGTTTATGACTGTTGTGAATAAAAAATTTGAATTTGAAATGTGTGATAGCTTTGGGAATAACATTAACAACTCTATAAGTAACATAAGTAGGAATAGTAGAAGCAGGTAGCTTTGATTTTTGTCTCTTTTGTAATTGTAAGAAAAGTTCGATTGTATGCGAGTGTTGAGTCATCATGAGTGTGGGGAGGTCAGAGAGAGATTTGGGTAGGAGAGATGAAAATATATTAAAATATATGACTGGTGGCAATGATAGGAAAGTGTTTTCACCGAAAATGTACGAAATGTATGGTATTAATTCTAGAATGGATGTCTCGGTTCCAAAACCGAGGGCGGCTCGTGTGAGGTCCAATAACTACCAGCAGTTAGAGAGAAAATCTATAAATAATACGTCATTATCTTCATTCAAACATTTATCATCTTCTGAAAAACTGAAAAATAGTAGAAGAGATAAGAGAAAAAATTATAGAGATTTACGTGAGAGATTAGGCGAGAGTGATCAATAATCAAGGCAAGAAAAAGTTACTGAGATAGAGTCACGACGGTGGTTGTACAGCAGCGATGTGAAGGAAGGATTTGGCGCTGCTTAATATTTATATTCAGGCGTTGAAGGTTTGTAAATAATTTAGATTTGTGAATGTGTTTTTGAAAGATTTTTGTGGTTTTCAAATTTCAAAAAATTAATATTTGTAGTAACCTATAAAAATTGTTTGATATATGTGTAACAAAAAAATGAGATATGATATGATATACGTATATGTATGATGGATGTATGATAAATGTGTGCATGGATGTGTAAAAGATAATAATAGAATACCTAGACCTGTATGTAGGTCGAGCGTGAGGAATATTTGTGTAGAATCAAACCTCATCTTTAGATTTGTAATTAAGATGGAGACTTCAATTGATATGGAGATGTCAACCTCTGGTTGAACTATTGAGTCTGGATATGTAGAATCGGTTAATGTAAAATCTGAGGGGGAGGACGAAGTAATACCTGTTCAATTTCCTGACTTCCCTGGTAAATTGGTATCGTACCCTCTGAACTTCGATGTATCTAGAGAGTTCTGTAAATCAAAAGCTTTTGTAGGTAGAATATGGGGCAACGTTATAGGACATACTGGTAGGCAGTTCAGAGGTTGTACTGTATCAATCGGGGAAGTACATTTCTTTTTGTTGCCTGACTTAGAAAATGAGAAATTAGATTGGGGAGTGGATGAGTCTATCTCCCTTGAGTATTTTGATGGAAATGTCCAAGGCGACTTGGACGAGGGATTTTTTATGTTATCTGTCTCAGTTGGAGTATGGATTGAGTTTGCCCCTTAACAATCTTGCTAATGGTATAATGAATACCATAAGAGATTGTCTTGTCTAATTGAATGGGAATATGTGGGAGGTGATCCTTGTTTGTGAGAGTTTGAATAGATTGCAGGAGGAGAATGAGGTGGAGAGCAGAATATCTCCTGAAGATGTTTTGCAGTATTATGGTATGGAAAATTATTCTGCAACTGGAGGTACATATTTCTGTTCGAGCTCGTCTTAACCGCTTTTCTTCGATCTGAATTCAGCATGCCGAATGTGGAATGATAATGTAATATGGGTGAAAGGTGACTGCCTTCAAAGAGAAGATGATGAGCCAATAAAACTTTTGTATAAAACTGTGAAGAAAAGTAATTGTGCATAATATCGAACTGCTGTAATTGAAGGTTATTTTGTTGTTTGACAATGTGTTGTGCTTGTTTTACAGGTCCTCGGTCGAAGGTTATAAGGAAGGACTCATTATTAGATATTGTTGCTCAAGAAGGGGTTGAGCTTGAGATAGTTCCGAAGAAGCTCGGTATTAACAAAAATAAAGGAGCTAACAACAGGTCTAAGAAGGTACAGAAGTCTCAGCCAAAGATACTAATAATGGGAGCTGAAGCTTGCAAAAAGAGAGTGGCTGATGGGGGGAAGCATTTGTTTTTGTCGAAGGCTACTGATTTAGATTTTGTGGATGTGCCAGAAGAAACCACGTCGAGCAAGCTCGCTCTGAAATTTCTAAAGAAGAAAACTGGGAAGTGTGGCTCGGCCACTGGAACCACGGGGAGTGGTGAGGTTGAGGGGGATGCAAAAAAGATGAGGGTAGATCCTCTTGCTGAAGTGAATGGGGTAAAAGTAGTAGAGAGTCAACCTATTGATGAAGATGAGCTGCGAGCTGTGGAGGACAGGGAGAGGCTTGCAGCTCGCAAGGGTACTGAGGAAATGAGTGCCTCTGCACAGTTGGAGCTGGGCAAAATGGTAAGTTTTAATGAATTGTGTATTACTAAACTTTACATTTGATTCGAGCTGAAAATGTATTTGGTTTATTATAGGCTGCTCGCTTATTTAAAGGGACCTGCCTCGGGATCGAGGAGGAAAAAGCTTAGCTCGAGAATGGAAAAATTGAGCTCGAGAAGAAGGTCGCTCGATTGAAATCTAGTCTAGTTCTAGAGAGGAAACGAATGGATACTGTGAAGGTTACGCAGGAGGTGTTAATTAGCAAGCTGAAGAGGAGGCACAAAAGAACTTGGATGATAAGGTAGTTCAGCGCGGCAGGCTCGGGTGCCAACTCCTTTTAGTGGGGTACTCAAAAGCTGAGGTTGAAGCTATTATGGATAGTACCTACGTCGAAGAGGACGAGGTGGAAGAAGGTGCCCCTGGTGTAGTTGGGGGGTTGGATGGTATCTCTCCCTAGACTGAGTTAAAAAACTAGGGGGAAGATAATGAAAAGGTAGAGTAAAGGTGTTGAATTTTTTATTGTGTTTTTATGTGGGGTGTGAAAAACTGTAATTGTATGGAATATTGTTTTATAGGATAAACTAGATAGGCTAAGAGATGTTTGTAAACATTGTTTGTAGGAACTTAAGGATATGCACCTCAGAATTGAGGAATTAGATAATGAGCTCGCAAAGGAGAAAAATGCTTCAACGTCCCTGTTGACTTCGCAAACGGAGCTACAGGTTAGAGAAAAACAAGAAATATTCGACTTGTGTACTGCATTACTGTAGAGCTACAAAGTAAAATTTAGAAAATTAGAAATATATCTCAAATGTGTTAGAATTTTTAGGGGCAATGATAATTAAATGTGTTTAGATAATACCAAAGTGTTGAGAAAGTTATAACATAGAAAATGTGTACCTTGAAATTAGATATAGGTGTAATTTCCATCGAGATGAAATCATACTTCGACCTTAAGTTTAGAAGTAGTTCCATAGCAATAGAATGTTAGAAAATAAAAATATGTTAGAATTTTAAAAATCTCCTGTATTATGATTGAATGTATTTGCGGAGTGTTGTTCAATCGAACTTGATGTATTGTATATGTGATGTAGGTCGAATTGAAGTCTGCTTGCTTGAGTGAATAAGAGACGCTCCAATATAACCAAGAGTATACGACAGAGTTTGATAGGATGAGAGAGGCAAATAAAGATAGGGAGGACTAATACGTCAAAGTACATTTCATGTTTGTCGAGGCAACACAAATTGTTGATGACCTGACTCGGAAGATCGAAAAAAAAGATGCCGAAATTGAAAAAGGGCATAAAGAGCTCGCGAAGGCGAAGGAGGAAACAACGAAGCTCAAAAGCCGGAATGATACATTGATGGTGAAGAGTAAGGAGACAGACATGGCTCGATACCGTATCTAGTCGTTAGAAGAAACAGAGAATGAGTTAATGGATTTTGTGGCCAGTCTGAAGGGCCAAATGATTCGAAAAATAAACGAGCAAGAGCAGACTAGAGCTAATCTAGTATGTTCCTAAAGCGAACAGGAGCGACTGAAGAGTTAAATGATTGGGAAAGATAGTGAGCTAGAGAAAGCTTGAGTTGACCTAGCCAAATCTGAAATTGTTGTTGATCAGTTGAGTGAGGCTTTACCTACTAAAGATATATATTTCCAGATGGTTTAAAGACGATGTGATGAATTAAATGAGAGGGTGGCCCAATTGATGGCAGATTTGGATATGGCCAATTCGCATGTCAAGAAGGTCGAGGCTGAAGAGCGGTCGAAGAAAAAAGCCGATGCCGGGGTCTCTATTATAAAAGGGAATGTGGTTGACCTATCAGCTTAAATTAGAGAGCTGGAGGGAGATGTAGCTCGCATTCAATCTTATATACAAAGAGGAAATGAACATTTAAGAGAGAGCTAAAGTAAGTTGGGCGTGGCTCTTGGCAGAGAGTGTAAGTTAAAGGGGGTGATCAGAGGTAAGGATTAATTGTTAAGGAAGAAAGATAAATTATTGAAGAAGTCTCCTGCTGGGGGAAGTATAGAGAAGGACAGGGAGCTTGAGGAACTTCGCTCAATTGGCAAAATTAAGGACGGCGAGTCAGGCAGAGTCAAATAAAGCAGCGAAGAAGGTGAAGAAGCATAATAAGATTATGTTACGCGTAGATAGACACATGGAGTGGCAAGATGGACGGTATAAAAATTTACAAGAGCGTTATCAGAGATTGAAATAGCGTTTTTTCGAGGCAGTTATGCTCAAAGTAACACACTCACAGGTGCTAATGGCTATTATTGCCTATTTTGTGAAGAAAGTGAGAAGACTTAAGTTTGAGAGGGATACCTTGCACGACTGTCTGTCGGGAAGATAATGTATTTGTAAAGCCGATATAGATCGAGGAAGCTGTATGAATACCATATAAATGGAGTAAGGTTCTCGATCTGCTGAATTGGTAGAGTAAGGCAGGATTATTGTAGCTGCTCGAGCTCCAAATTTTATAGCTGAACATCTTCCTATTGTAGGGGAAGGCGTAGCTGACTTCTCATCAGCAGAGAAGAACCCTTAGAATTATCTTGTAGATGTAGCCTGTAGAAGTATTTGTAGTTGCAGACATATTGCGAGATAAAAGCTAGTTTTACCTTTGCTTTGTCTTATGTCTATTAGATATCTTTGATTGAAAACTAGTATTACCTTTGTTTTAATCACAGATTATGTATAGATGGGTAATTGAAACACTACAAAAAATAATTATTAGGGACCAGATATTAGAGACGAAGCAAAATTTATCTATAATAATCAAATATTTGGGACTGCTTTGTATCAGTCTCTAATATTTTAGTTTATGAAATGGAAATAATTACTCTGTCTCTAATAATATAAGTTTAGGGACTGTTGGATTTGGGCGTCCCTAATTGTATAAGTTTAGGAACTCTTGAATTTGGCCATCCCTAATTGTATAAGTTTAGGGACTGCTGGACATGGTCGTCCCTTATAGTTAACGAAAGCAAAAATGAAAATGAAAAAGCCTAATTTTATGTACAGAAGTTAACTTCCCTTCCCCATAATCCTTCCTCCATCAACTCTCTGCGACTGCGCTAAACCTCAATACACGGTCACAACCCTAAAACTGAAACCCTAATTATTTTATTGTTGTTGCTCTTGGTGATTTGCTGAATTGACAGTTTATGATTTGCTGAATTGCTAGTTTCTGTTTATCTCTGGTAATCACATAATAGATGATTCATAGAATTTGTACTTTCTGATGTGCAGTGGAGAAATAGGGGAATCCAAACTTTAAAGTGTTGGTGGGTGTTGTTAAACGTATTGGGTTGATAATGTATATGATGCTTTGAGGGGTTTGGCTGAGTATCGGAGAGCTTTAGCGATGAAGGCGTTCAATACTCTCGTGTCTTTTATTGTCATCTTCTATCTATAGGTAGTCTAGTTAATTGGCACTACAAGAAAAAAGAGCAATGGCCACCGAAAGTTTTTAGTTTTTGCCAATATTTTATCAGTGACTGAGTACCACAAGTTTTATCGTGGATAATAGTCTATTGTAGTAACCAAAAGTTTATCAACCCAAAAAGATACTAAAGTCAAGGGTCTGTGTTAAAAAAATTGTGGCTAAATACACAAATCGGTGGCAAGAAATATTGCGCAATTTTTTTTAGCTCTAGTCTATGTTTCCCGCTGTATTATACAGCAAAATCAAAAGATTGAAACCCCTTTGTTCTCTTCTCTATGCTCGGAATTTCATAAACAAAAACTTCACCTCCTTCACCTCTTCTCTCCTCGATTTGGTAAACAAAACTTTAATCTCAATTTGGTTATTGTTTGTTTCAAATCAATTCGAGTATTTAGAATCTGATTTCAACTGCTGTGTTGTACTCGATTTTTTACTAATCTCAAGTTGTTGATTTTAATTCATCAGTTCAAGTTCTAAAATATGAAATCGCTCAATTGGTCATTAGCAGGTACCTCTCTCTCTCTTTCTCTCTCTCTCTCTCTCTCTGATTTTATGGTTTCATCTCCATTACTCATCTGCCTCTCTCTATTTTCTCCAGTATATGATTTGTAAGAAAAATTGATCATCCACTTTCAGGTACTCTTTGATTCACTCTCTCTGATCGATTTGACTTTGCTGAATCCCTAACTCTAAAGGGTTTTTGGGTAGGTTTTACGCATTCTTTTATCAAAAATAATAATAATTAATCACTGATATTATCTGTTGGTGTTCTTTGATTGCTAATTTCTTTTGGTGCTCTTAGATTGTTAATTTTTGTTGGTGCTCTTACACTACCAAAATAAAGGCTTTTGGCAACACACATATTTAGCTTTTGACAACAAACTATGTCCGTCACAAATTTACTACAGTACAAATCCCTTGCAATTAGTCCATGTTTGTTGTGATATAGTTTTTATAAAATTAGACCCTCCATACTTGTCTCACATCTCTTTCCCCAAATTCCCCGCCAAAGCTTCCCTCTCTTTTTCAAAGATTTCCCCCAAAAAATTTCTTCTCTCCATGATTTACGAAGGAATATGTTATAGATAACCTCCAGTACTCCCATGTTTCTCTCCTAATTTCCCTTTTCCAAGGACTCTTTATAATTTGTGGCATCGCGTTCGACGACTACAGTTTGATTGGTGGTTCTCGCACTCACCGTCTGTAATAAAAGGTATCTCTCTCTACCTTTCCTTCTTCTTCTCTAAGCAGCAATCAATTTCAGTTGATAATTACTTTGTGGTGGTTCTTCAATTTTGGTGAAGTACAAGTTAGGGTTCCAATCAAACTTATTTTCTAAAATTAGGGGTTTTGTGTAACCCTATTACTATTTTCTAATTATATGGTTTTCAAACTAGGATTTACTTTTATAGATTTATGTTTAAGGGTTTGTTTCCATTAGATTTCGGTTTAACGGTTTGTTTCCAATTTGTTAATTCTTTTGATCTTGAAAGATTTGATTTGATTTCGTTTTTGTTACTTGATATTGAGTAATTTCATGATTTTTTAATTTAACATCGTTTGATTCCTAATTGCACTGTTTGATCCTTCTGTGATAATGTATGATGTATGATGAGCGCGTAATTATGACATTTTTAATATACATGAACATGTATTTTAGTTGTCCATTATATTTAATTTTGGGTACTTATTTACGTTTGTTTGATTGCAGCTATTTGAGATGGATTTTTGAAACCAAGCTCTTAAAGTCAAGTAAAAATTTCTTTAACAGTTCATAGCAAAAAAAGTCAGACACAATATATTTGGTCTCAAGCTTGAAGAAATATATACACAAATATTCTAGGAGAATAAGATCAAAGAATATATTACATCCAAGATCCTTGAAGATATTTTATATTGATGATATATGCAAGAGTTTCCATGAAGAAAGATCTCTACATCACTTAAGGAAATTAGATGCAAGAATCTTAGGTGATTGGTTGTAAAATTAGAAGATATTATTGTGAAAATATTCTTTACAATTTAATGTATAGTTTCTAAATTTTGGTTCCTTCTCATATAAAAGGAACCCTCCCCCATTGTAATTGGGCATCTCATATTGGAGCAAGTTTTGAAGAAATAAAGTCTTAGTTTTATTTAATTATATTCTCTCTCTTTTATTTTCTTTTATAAATAATTAGTTGTTAATGCGATGAAGTCCAAGATGAGCGGTTAATCTCCTAGCTAAGGCTAGGATGAGGCCTCTTCTTGGATGAACAATAGTTGATAATAATTAGGTTCTAATTAGCTTTCTCTTAGTACGTTATAATTGATAAGTTAGTGCATCATATCAAAGACTTGATCATAGCTTCAATTTGGTGTACGATAACTTTGGATACAAACAAGTGCTACTAACCGTAGACTTGATTTGAGGATCTAAACAAGAGAAAACACTAAGTGCATCATATCGAAGGCTTGACCATAGCTTCAATTTGGTGTACGATAACTTTGGATACAAACAAGTGCTACTAACCGTAGACTTGATTTAAGGATCTAAACAAGAGAAAACACTAGAGAACTCACTCAAGCCTAGCCATGGTTGAGTTGATAATTCTCTAAGACACTCTTCGTCATCTCTTAAAAGTATAACCACTAAATGCTTGACCATAGATTTAGTGGTTTATTTTACAACATCGTATGTGCCATAACATGAACGTATGATAGGTGGAGACATTAGGATCTAGTTATATATCGACCAGTGCTTTGAAAGGTAGAGGCCAAGTTCAAACCTTAGCTCTCTCCCTCATTAAGTTTTATAATTAGTTTTTATTTATTCTTCTTAGATTTATCTCGTATAAAATCGTTATTCGGCCTAGAAAGTATTTGTTTTCCTAAACCTCTTTGTGGATTCGATCCCACTCATCCATGCTACAAATCAACAACCGTACTTTGAGCAGGTATTTTGCAAGAGGCCACAAAAAACCTCTTATTAATGTACGTTCAGGAAAGCTATAGCTTAAGCAATTAGAGTAGAAGTTTTTTGGTGATGGTATAACCTCTAGTGATCACCAATTTACTCTGCCAAAGCATTTCATACCCATTGGTACACATTGTTCTCTCATTTATGCTCATTGGGTATCTTTGGTTTGCTCAATCTACTTCTATTTTTTGATATTTAGGGTGTCCTTTTAGAAACTCATGAAAAATTACATGCTGCTTGGCATTTCTGATCCTTGTCAGTGGCACTCTCAAGTAACTATTATTATTTTTCTTTTACTTTAAGTGAATCTGAGTTATGGGGTGATTCATGTTTGTTGATTGATTGGTTTGTCCAATGTAGAACTTGAAAATAAATAGTGATTCTTACGCATCGCGGATGCTGCATCTCAACGGGGCAAAAATGATGCTTACTTGTCCTTTTTACTCTTACTTTTTTTTTGTTGATTAGGTTCTTGGGCATGTGTTTGATTACTCGAGTTGCGGACCGTGTTGGTGTTGGAGTGCAGTTTAACCCATTTGTGAAGTGGGAGGATAAGGTACACAATTTTTAATGTACGATATCTTTTAATGTGTCACCCATCCTTATGAATCAGCTTTCATTTTTGAGAGTTTTCATTGACTTAGACCTTTGTAAGGCAAGTTATCTCCTTTCGAGACCCATGTTGTCTCTGAGCTCCTCTTTAGCCCTTATGAAATCTAGACCATATCAAGACTGGCGGATAACCAATTTTATCAAACTTTAAAATTCTGCCAGAAACCAAAAAGAGAATATTTGAATTTTGAAATGTTGAACCAACCATGTTCTCCTTCGTTATTGAAATTCCTAGATTTATCTTTTTGTCTTTGCCTCAACCACACAAGCAGGAATTACGTAGTTGTTCATATTAATGTCCCCGCCTGAAGCTGTATCAATCTCAAATAAACCAAAGAACTGAAATAAAGATGTTAATGTTAGCCTTCTTCCAAATATAATGAAGTACACCTTATATGATGATGAAACAGTTGAAGTTTATATATGCTCTTTTAACAAATATTAGGACTTGTTTTCCGTTATCCTTTTGAAAGGTACCCTTGATGACACAACTCTTTGATTTTCTACAGGTCCCATAAATAGAAGCGTTCTTCTTATGCCCTAGAAACTGGAGTACGTTATGATGGAATTTACAGGATAGAAAATGTTGATGCAAAATTGGAATTCCGGTGTGGTATCACTCTTATTTGCTTCTAATCAAATATATTTTACCTAGCCATTATGTCATGTTGTATTTACTGGAAAGTAGTTTCTGATGAAAATATCACATATCAAGGCTTTAAGGTTTGCAGATATATATTTGCTCGTTGTGACAATGAACCCACACCTTTAAGGCTTTAAGGTCCTAAATATATTATATAACTAATAATTAATTTATATTGTGCTCCTTGGTTGTAGTGATGAACATGGGGATTACCCAAGACCCTGCCCCTGATTAAAGAGCTAAAGAAGGCAACTGATATCATAAACAGGAAGGACACCCCTTCTTAAGATTACGAAGTGAGTTAATGCAATTTCTTTTTACTTGCACTTCATAAGTTGAAACTGGATTGAATAACCCCCTTGTTTTGCTGAATATTATGTCATGGATGAGTCTATTTTGAGTAATATGATATACTTGAGATCGCATCTATAGTAAAATAAAATCTCATTATATAGTTGTTGTGGCATATCCCATAAGGAATGGACCTAATCAAACAACTTATACAGATAAGTGAGATTTATATGGATTAGACCTAATCAAATAAGTAGTTGGACCTAATACAAAGTGATTGGACCTATTTATAAGGGTAAGTTTGATAGGGATAGGTTCCCTGCTCGTATTAGAGTATGAGCATTCTGAAAATTAAATAGCTAGTACTAGTCATATGGAGAAAGGCAAGGTTTTGTGGTTAGGTGACTAGTGGCAGTTACAGTCTCACAGACGAAAAGGGAGAACTGGAAAAGTAGAGATGATGATTTATCCTGATTTACCCCATGTGTGTGTCAGTGGGGATTGTATGTACCATAGGGATTAGTCAGGCAAATGGTGATAAAGTATGAATGTGGATCAGCCTAATGTGCAAAAATAGAAAGAAAAAAAGTAAGAAATAGAAATGTGAAGAGCTGGTCTGATTGCGTAGAAAATGACTTGTTCTCAAGTTTTTTTAATGCTATGTGGTGGTAAGCACTAAGCACTAGAACTGTAATAAATTTGAGCTGTAGAATTAACACATTGACTTATTAATATATGCTGTGATATGCACATATGAGCTGATATTTGGAAATATATGAAAAAATTTATAATGGGGAAATATAACTCAGTCTTGGAGTGCTTTTTCACGATATAAACTGATGTATAGTATATGTATGGGAAACAAATATATATGAGGCTTGGACTTGAAAAAACAATAATGGCATAATGCTATGTACGTACTAGATAGCCGAAATTTCTGTTATGTGAAACATTTTCCTTTTGCATGATGTAAAATCGTGTTGACTGATTTAAGTTTACAGATAATGTTTAGTTATGCAGTGAATGGAAGATGTACTTTGCCAGCCCATCTCTGGCTCACTGGATGCAAAGGAGAAATACAAACACAACTGCAGAGGCTCCCAAGATTTTACAAATGGATAATCGAGAAAGAAAGTGACTCTTATATCGAAGCTCTACAAGATGAGAAAGAGCGTCTAGTCTATCTAACTGCATATTCTGAAATTGTGCTAGAGGAACTTGATCTGAAGAGTATCTATAGTATTGGTGGGTTAGTAGGCCATAACAGATGGAAAGGGATAACCATGAAAAAAGCGATTGATCAAGGGATAAAAATTGTAAAGTTTCCTATTGGAAGTTTTATGATGATGTCAAGTTCTCAGGTATTATTTCCTTCTTTTTGCTTTATTATGAAACTCCCTCTTTAGTAAGATTTTTGTTGTTATCATTGGTAAGAAAGACTATTATAAAACTTTACAAAGTTTCGCACTATATATAATGACAATCTTAAAAGTTATCGTTATCACATTTATTTTATAAATAAATAAGTGAGATTTCATGTATAGCAGTGGTGATTTTGTATAAGGATTGAACCTAATCAAATAAGTAAGATTTTATTGCTATATAACTTAATCGGGGTGATTTTATACATGATTTGCACATCACTTTCAAGCTCCAATATTAAAATACATTGTAGCTTTCATCTCTCAAGCTAAACAATGGCATAAGCAAAAAATTCCTCTTCCCCCCCCCCTTTGCCACGAAATTCATGGGATGATACTCATTAAGTCCTTCTCTCAAGTTAAAGCTAGCTGCTTGCTTGAAACCTGAATCTATAGTATCTGATTTGTTGCTGAGCTTAATGTTTGTACTACCTTTATTGTTTATTTTACTGTTCACAAAACAACCTTTCTCGCTCCCAGAATCTAAAGAAATTGAGTTTGCCTTTCCGTCCAACCCAGCAACTACTTAGAATGTGGATGAACCTATATTACCGAGAGCATGCCCCACTGCAAGTTTGGAACTTGGTCCCTGTATGATAATGACCATACCTGTATGACAGATTTTCCAATAAGATCGGCAGATAATGATGAAGGCAATGAATGAAACAGTTTTAGGTCTTCAGAAACGAGTATGAAGGTTGCTCGAACTGCAGTATCACTGCCATATTTGGGAGGTGCTTCCATTGTTACAGAGCGATTTAAATTTGTCAGAACAAAAGTAGTATCCTGAGATTCTTGGGAAAGAGAGATCAGATGAGAGTTATACGGGGATGGAATTGGAGTTATCCAGTCATAAAGAGAGGTAGTTGTCCCTGTTTTGATGTCCCAGTCATCTTTGGTTAGACCGGCAAGAAGATAAGGACCGTAAAGAATTTCCTGGATAAAGTCATACTCAGGCCGATCATCTTTTATGGCCTCTGTTTTCAGAACCATTGGCAGTTAAAGGGTCAACTGATTACCAGAGCTCCATTTTCTACTAACTGACAGAAAAGTACCTGGAACTAGTGGAAAATCCTTAGCATTTAATGTTGCCTTATCAGGAACTATGTGTCATGGTAGGACGAGTTTTGTGCAAAGGAGTAGTTGCCCATCCCAAAAAATACAAGGTCACGGTCCTCATCATTATCATTTCAAAACTACGAGGATGAGTTTGCCAGGTTACAACGAGAAATTGATAAGAGAGAAGCTCGACACCAGCAAGAAATTAAGAATGTAAAGGCTTTTGTGAACTATACAATTCAAGTCGAAGTTAAGCGATTGATGCAAATTACATGCAAATTACAGGCATCCCTTTTCTAGATAATAATTAGTATCGTTGAGTCTCAAAACTGATCATTATGCTAAGGTAACTATATTTTTCTTTTCTAGATAAGAAATCTTGAATAGAGTTGACTTATGTTTTTGTTGTTGTAATAATCTCATTAGTGGGATTTTTGAATTTTTGACCCAATATGTTAGTATTTTAGAGCTAAAAATGACTTAACCAACATATGACATTTGTAGACCAACATGATATAGTGGCATAACTTTCTTTTCACAATTTTTTTTTGCTTCGTAGATTGGCTTAGATATTCTTTTTGGACAAAATACTGGTTGCAAGAGTCTTCTAGTCCTTTCAAGTATGTTTATTCTTAGTGTATACGAATATTTTACATTTCACCATACTACGTATCGAGTAGCATATGGTGGTATAGTGTTGCAATTTCTAGATATTTATACTCATGCTATAGAATTATACTTAATCAGGTATTAATGTTTGCAGTTGTTAAGATTTATATATATTATCAACCCTCGAGTTGATATATGACCTTAATGTGATATCCAATTGTCGTGTGATTTGTGTGAATTTTATAATTTTAAGAATTAGGAGCGTGTTGTGCGTATATTGGCCCTAAGAGTTCTTAAACTGAAAGATTACGTTATTCACTTGAGTGTATAAATTATATATGCTTTATAGCAGGTACAAAATGAAAATATCCAATTTATAGCGTAAGTACTGCCAAATTTTTGGTAGGATTTCTTCTATTTGATTTTCTTTCGCGCAGGACTCTGATATAGGTGTGACGCGTCATTTGATATATTTTTTTCAGTTTCATAATATGTACTTCATTATTTTATTATCTTTTGGTTTGTAATTATTTTTATATGTTGTGGTTGAGGTTGTAACAATTTGATTTCTTTTGTTTCAGGTAGTTTCTTAACAATTATAGGAGTGATACAAGCAATAGTTTATTATACGTAGAGGTATTATTCGTGTGTTAAAGGTTCCATGTTTAGTACGTAAGAGGTTGGTTAATTAATTTGAATGCTCAAGTTGTATTTAGTGATTGAACAATAATTTTTAATGTTTTAGGTGGATTGATACCTTATTTATTTATATAAAATTGGTGTTTGTGGAACCTTGTAAATACATTTTTATCTCTTTTAAATTAACTTGTGGTTAATGAATGATTTGTACTATCTAACAGGGGCGTAATTCAAATTGTAAAAATACTATATTTTACATTCTTCTTTAGGGACGATTTATTCTGTCTCTATTAATATTGGCGCTGGTGGAAAAAATTGGCGCCATACTTTTAGAGATAAACAAATCTGCCTCAAATGTTGTGTATTAGAGATAGAATAATCTGTCCCCAATAATATTGGCACTGGCAGGAAAATTTGGGGCCATATTTTTAGAGACAAACAAATTCGTCTCAAATGTTGTGTATTAGAGACAGAATAATCTGTCCCCAGTAATATTAGCGCTGGCGGGATAATTTGGCACCATACTTTTAGAGACAAACAAATCTGTTTCAAATGTTATGTATTAGAGACAGAATAATCCGTTCCCAATAATATTGGCGCTAGCGGGAAAATTTGGCGTCAAATTTTTATAGACAAACAAATTTGTCTCTAATATTATGTATTAGGGGCAGTTGTACTTCGTTCCCAAAAGAGTTGAAAAACAAAGACTTTTAGATACGAATTTTTGGCATCTCTAATGCCGTCCTTAATAGTTTTAGAAACGGATATATCCGCCCCTAATGTATTTGGGACGCCAGTCTAAAGGGACAACACTTTGCCATCTCTAAAGACGTCCCTAATAGTTGTAGGGATGGATTAGAAGCCTTTTGGGACACCTTTTTGCCATCTCTAAAAGTAGTTTTTCTTGTAGTAAAAGCTAGTTTTACCTTTGCTTTAATATGTATAAAGATGCCAATTGAAAGCTAGTATTACCTTTGCTTTAATCTATTTAAATGGGCGACTGAAAGCTAGTATTACCTTTGCTTTAATCTATGTATAGATGCCGATTGAAAGCTAGTATTACCTTTAATTTAATCTATGTATAGATGTCAATTGAAAGCCCTTTACTTTAATCTGTTTAGATGGGCGATTGAAACCTAGTTGTAATGGCGAACTTTCCGAAAGGAGAATGTTCGCCAATACTTTTAGAGAAGGAAATATAAATAGTAAGCTATGACAATGAATTTTACGTGGAAAGCTCAGACTAACCTGAGTAAAACCATGACCTCGTAGAGGGTTTTGGGAGAAAATCCAATAAGATGCCAGCTATTACAATGTTGAGCTGTGAGTAAGGAACAGAATGATGCTTAAAGTAATCGTGGGTAAGTTTTTTTTTGGGTTTTGTCTCTCGTCCCCCATCTGTATTTATAGCATATACAGGCGGGGTTTACAAATTTTGAAATACGGTTCCCTATTCCGAAGAAGGTGGGCGATCTTGGCGAATCTTCAGCAACTAGGTTGACTGAGTGCAACGACTAGTTCTGTAGTTCGAGTCGATAACTCAATTGTAGCCTCGTTTGTCGAGTTTTATTCGAGATCAGTGTTCGCTGTCTGTATATCGTCTGTAATGGATTGTCAACTAACATCGTCTAGTTTGTAGTCGAGAACTTGATTGTAGCTTCGTTTGTCGAGTCTTGTTCGAGATCAGCGTTTGTTGTTTGTATATCGTCTGTAATGGATCTTCGACTAACATCTTCAGGCTTGTAGTTGTCGATGTTGGGAAATATGCTATTACAATCGCCCCATTCTTGACAGAAGCACTTGTGTTTTTGTTGAGAATAATCTGCAGAATATGAAAAGTTATCAAAGTTTAAAGAATGGTTGCTTTGTAGTTTTTGATGCCAGATGCATTGAATTTGGATGTGGAATTCCCGATTTGAATAAATGCAGCAATAAATGTTAGTCCATAAATATAGGGAGAGGGATATATCAGTTTCATTTTAAAATCTCTTGTAGTTTCTCTGTTGGGAGGAAGCCTGAGTGTGCATCATGGATGGTACGGTTCGTGATTCGGGAGGTTTGGGATGTCGGAGTAAAGTGATTTTTGTTTGTGGGTTATTATGTAGAGATGGATTTGGCCGTAATGTTGTTTTCGGAGGCGTTGCTGCTAGATCTTGTCGTCTTGGGAATGGTTGAAAGTGGTGTTTGCCGGTCAAGAATATAGTCCTCAAGGCAGGTATCAGGCGAGTATCAGTGTTGTTATCAGAAGGCATCTTCTGATTTCAAATTTCAGTGACTTGAGATTCATTCAGGTGTTCGAAGAACGTGGCCCTTTCATTAGATAAATTTGGGGGCCGTTCTTCGATCAGATGATTGCTTCTTGTGAAAAGAGAAATTTTCTAGCTCCCAGAATTTTTTTTGGAGGTTGCCTAATGAAAGTCTTGAAGAACTGTAATCGAACTTTGTGATGAATCTTAGAAAAAATGTAACTGCAATTGTTAGATATCGAATCAGATATATGTCGAATGTAAAATGTACTTCAAAAGTTTATGAACAAAAATAAATTCTTCGAGATATATTTTCTGTTTGTAGTTTAGAAATCAAAGTATATTGATCGAAGTATCTTGTCGAATAAGACAGTTTAAATTGGGGGTCCCAGTATGGTTGTCATAATGAATGATGTGACTAGGATTTCGAGTTCCGAGTTGAAATGATTTTAGCATTAAATGCTATAGAAATTATAAATACGGACGTTGTAAGTGTAAATAGGCAGTAAAGAATGGCGAAGACTAGGAGTTAGACCCGGCGAGAGGTTGTTTCCTGTCGTAATGAAAAGATGTTTCATGTATTGTTGATGTGCTATTACGGTTGCTTGGACCTGTGTGCTCCGCTGTTGCCTCCATGTGAGGCGAATTACGAAGGGATGGATGAATCTGATGCTTCCTTCTGGAGAAAAGATTTTATTTTTCATTGCTGTCTTCAATCTATGGTGTATGCTCTTGGTCGTAAAGTGATGATTGTTCAGCGTGCGAAGGCACTGGTGAAGGAAGGAAGGACTTTGTAAAAGAAAATCATGTAATAGTTTCTTGGATTATATGAATGCAATGTGGCTCTCGAATGAATGAATGAGAAAGTTTAGTGCTATGTGGTACATAGGAATTTCATTTCTTGTCGAATTATATGTAGTCGAATGAATTTTTTTGCGAAAATATAGGGGCAGGTGCTTATAAAGTAAGTTGAAAAGAAACTGTGTTAAAATAGGATGGCGAGGTGTAAATTGGTTCTTGATATATTAAAGTATAAGGAAATTGATGTGGAATTATTGTGTACTAAAATGTGGGTGTCATTGTCGAAGATCAATGTTCCAGACGAATTGTTGGATAGTTTTGTAGGATTAGAACGAGAGAGTAAAAATTTACTTTTGTCAAGAAGGAGAAATTTGGAGGAAGTCGAGAAGGGTAAGTTGAGACGAAAAAGTTGGGATCACAAACCGTCGGAGGTAGTTACACGTAACCGCCACGTGGGGTCTATAAGTAGCTTTTCTATGGCCAACTGTTCGTATTTCAAAACTTCTGCAAAATTTTCTTCACCTCTGCGAACTTTCCAATCGCTGATTGACTTTCTGTCTACAATTGGGAGGGAGGAGATAAGCTTGTTGATCGAAAGGGCCAAACTTGCGAAGGAGAGGAACGTAATTGCAGGGAGGTTACATGGAAAGTGATTTCCCTTGAGCTTTTGATTGATGTTAAACTCTGTTAAACTCATTGTAGTTTAGTATAACTATTTGAGAATGTGGAAATTAAACTATATGAATCGTTAGGAAATAAAATATTAGAAATAGTTGTTAAAATTGTTGAAGAATATTGATAATGGAGGAGTTATGGTGGAGACTGTTGCTGGGCGATTTATGCGTGGAAGACGGAGTGTGATTTGGCAATTTATGTGTAGTTTAGAAAGTAGTGCCGGAATATGGGTGATATGGCCGTGATTTCTGTGTTTAAGTCGGAAATTTGAAATTGAACGGTTAGGTTGTTATCGATTTTGGCAGGAAAATCGTAACTGTTCGTATTTCCTTCTAGAAGAAGTACCGCTGTAAATAAAAATTAATTAGTAACTGATAACGAAGTTAGTGGAATACGTTCTCGATCTTCAAGAACTATAAACTATCTTGTATACTCGTGAACTAATAATTTACATTTAAATGATCATCTAAGATATGTCAATAGTAAGTAAGAAAGAAAGTGTTGGAGAATTTCTCGACAACAATAGAATAAGAAAGTTAGTCTATAAGTAATTTGAAATAATAGAATGAATTTGATAAATGAAATAATAGAACGTATGTGATATGTATCATGTTTATAAACTGATTTGTTTAAAAAACTGGAATCTGATTTTTAGGTTCATAAAAAATGGCTGAACCAATTTTTAATGCTGAAAAAGCAATAACCAAAAATCCTGTTCACGTTAATCCTTTGCAAGTGGATGTAGCCACTTGTGTGTAGAGGTTGGGTATGGAATACCGTGTGGGGGGAAGTGGTAACGTTGGGCAGGCAAGTACTGAACCTGGACATGTCAAAGTATCTGATGATGAAGGTACCGAGACTGATATTGATCAATCACCCCAGTCTAGTGGTCGAGATGGTGATGGCGATGATCAGGGTGATGTGGGTGATAGTAGACATGCCGGTTTTGGGGAGGGAAAAGAAACAGCTAAAATTCTTAGGTTTAAAAGAAAATATGGTATTCCCAAGGATGTGAGGCTGGAGGAGTATGCATATGGGATGGATGATCAAAATGTGCCTCTAGGTGGGATTTTGGTGCATCGAGAACAGATAAGGAAGGGTTTGAAGTAGCCTCTTCGAGCTAATCAAAAGAAGTTGTTAAATTTCTTTGATGTGGCTCCTGGGAATTTTAACTCGAATGTATATGATTTGTTTCGAGTATGTGGGGATCTATATGGCCAACTGACAAAGAGAGAAGGGTTTATGATAATTGTAGATGATATTTGTGTATACTATACTCTGAGAGTGATTCCGGCTAAAGTAGGTTACCGATATCTAGCGAGTTTCTTGAAGAAACCTATGTTCTATGACATGGTTTCAACCGGTGGGAAGTATTGCGATGAGCGGCTTTTAGTAACAGGGAACTATGAGTTCGATGTTAAGGATCCTGGGGAGCCTTTGAGAAGGAAAGCTTTTCATCTAGGTAAATAGTTGTTGATATGTACTTTTGAGAATACGGTTAACTGTTTATGTGACATTCTAATTTTCTTTATTTTAGCTTTAAAAGAAGTTGATAGGAACTTGAGGGTTAAAGAGTAGTTATACAACCTTAGTATGGGATATACTGGGAGGATCGATGAGTTGTTAACTAATCTGGAGGATTTAGGTGTCTTGTTTGAAGAAACAGGTGTAAAGAGGTTGAGAACAGCAGGAGTAGTAGTTTCGACTATAGACGGAAAGATGTCTGCGTAGAATAAGAGGAATTCTGGCGTGAGTTTTCCATTGGAGAATCAGTTGTTGTCTGGGTATATGACCGATACAAATAGTGAGATAGAAGCTTTGTGCAATGTTCCTTCGAGGAAGGGGTTAAAGAAGAGAGCTGCGCCTAGTGACGCAGTGGCTGATTTACAAGACCCAAGCCGGCCTTCTCGAAGGAGTGGCACTGCAGAGGGACAAAAGATGTTAACTCGAAGTTCTCTGGATAAGCGTCCCCTAGGGTCGGGAAGTGGTACATCAAAGAAAGCTGTATTTGTCTCGAAGAAGAAGGGTGCGGATGACTCCGACCCAAGGTATGTGGTTCAGTCTGAAGGAGAGGTCACGGCGAATTTGGATTCGGTTGCTATAGGTTTAGCTTTGCTGGGAGGTCGTCTGGAGGATTATATGGCCAATTTGGAAAGCTTAATTAGTTTCTTCGGTGACGGTCAATCAAGAAATCTTGAAGGAGGTTCTCGACATTTTGGACTTACGTCCTCCTCATCTACCGTTAAAAGTCATCGTACTCGCCAACGTTCTCCACCACCACTAGCGAGATGACCTCTGAGGGAGCGATTAGGACCTGAGGGACACGGCAATTTTGATCGCCAGGTACAAGTCTCCCCAGCTCAACCACCACAGTACATCACTCTGGATGACCTCAACACCCAGATTCGGGCCATTAATTCAGAAGCCCCTGGCCGAATATCTGCATTGGATAGAATCGAAACAAATCCCATATCTGTGCATCTCGAAGCCATGGCCATTCCGGATAATTTCCATATGCCGAAGTTCATCCAGTATGTTGGTCTTACAGACCCTCTGACCCACGTCCGACATTTCAAAGCTTCAGTAGGATTGTACTCAAAGCTCGATCACGTGCTCTGCAGGCTATTTAACATGAGTCTGAAAGAAGAACCCCTTAGGTGGTTTCATACTTTACCTGAGGGTTCTATCACCACATTCGCCCAGTTGCAGTGCCTCTTCGAGTCCAACTATGCTCATGCCAAATAACAAGAAATTACCGTAGATTCCCTTTTCTTCTTCGAGCAAGGAGCGAAGGAATCCCTGGCCAACTTCTACAAATGCTTCTTATAAGAGGCGCAAAAAATTAGCAATTCTGATCTAAAAATTGTCGTTCCTGCATTCACTTTAGCACTACGCATTGACTCTAAATTTCGAGAAGAACTGGCCCTTCACAAACCTTGAACAGTACCAGAAATGATAGATGTAGTTAACAACTATATCGAACTCGAGAGGTCGAAGAAAGATAAGATGAAAGGCTCTGCCGTGATCCATTCCTCTGATTCAACACCATCTAAACAAAAGAAGATAGCCACGACAGGAGAAAAACCTCGTGAATCATTTTAGTGAAAAGCTAGCCTATAAGGCAAATAGGAACGAGTACCAGGTGTTGTTCCTTATCGGATACCTGGGTTTAAACGTGAATGAAATGACTTAATGTTATGGTTTATAGAAATGTAGGCAATCAGTATTTCCTGTAATTGGAAATCCTTTGTCTTATAGAAGGAGTTTAGCCTGGACTCATACTTATTAAAGTGTGGTCGATGCTAAATGAACACCAGGTGTTGCTCCTCAATGGGATACCTGGATTTGAAAGAACCAATCATAAAGATGTTGGTATGTAGAAATGTATGCAAATGGTTTTTCCTTAATTGGAAAGCATTTGTCTTATAGAAGGAGTTTATCCCGGACTCATTCTTATTAAAGCGTGGTCGATGCTAAACGGATACCAGGTGTTGCTCCTCAATGGGATACCTAGATTTGAAAGAACCAATCATAAATATGTTGGTTTGTATAAATGTATGCAAATGGTATTTCCTTAATTGGAAAGCATTTGTCTAATGAATAGCCGTAGTTCTGATGCATACTTAAAAAGTATACAGCGATACTGCGTGATAGTAAAGAATGAAAACATGGGTCTGTGACTGTAGAGAAAGATGTAAAGGATAAGTCTTTATTAATTGTAGTCGAAGTGGTGCATTAGTTATCGATAGAGTGATTTGAGATGTTTTGTATTCCAGGGATATTCGAGCTGAATTTCATCCTCTGTCATCAGCCAGTAAGTTCTACTGTCCATTTTGTTACTGATGTTGTAGGGTCCTTCCCAGTTTTCGGATAACTTTCCCATATTCTTGGGTCGAGTACTATCTTGTATTCGACGAAGGACAAGATCGCCTATATCAAATTGTCGCTTGCAAACTTTTTCGTTGTACGCTTTTCTGAGTTTATCGTGGTATCGCCTCAAGTTTAGGATTGCTTGATCTCGAGTTTCCTCAATCTAATTAAGGTTGTAAAGCAATCCTAACTCGTTTTCTTCATCTGTAACCTTCTTTCGACAACGTGGTAGGTTGAGTTCAAAGGGTATGACTGCTTCAGTACCGAGGGCCATCATAAAGGGGGTGCAACCAGTGGGGTTCGTGGAGTAGTTTTGTAAGCCCAGAGGACACTGAGTAATTTGTCAACCCATCTTCCTTTTTTCTTGTCAAATTATTTGCGTAATCCGGATTTAATGCTTTTATTGATGGCTTCTGCTTGATCGTTTCCTTGAGGGTAGTAAGGTGCCGATGTAGAGAGCTGTATTTTGTACTTCTGGAGGAACAACAGAACTTTGTTACTGATGAATTGTTTGATGTTGTCTGATCTTATCATTTATGGACAATCGAACCTTGTAATGATGTTAACTGCATTGTCGTCGGTGTGGCAAAGTGGAACTGCTTCGACCCACTTGGTGAAATAGTCCGTAGCAACGAGGACGAACTTTCGATTTCCTGATGCTGGGTGAAAAGGACCAATTATGTCGATGCCCCATCTTTTGAATGGCTAGAGAATATTGCTGATATGTAAGTCGAGTACAGGGCTTTTGATGTTCTGTGCATGTATTTGGCATTTGTAGTACTTGCGGATGAAATCTTCACAGTCTTGTCGCATCTTCGGCCAGTATAGTCCTTGAGTAAATGCTCGTTGTGCTAAAGAATGACCTGATATCTGTACGCCGCATATCCCTTCATGTAGTTCTTTGATCTTGATGTTTGCTTCCTTTTGAGAAATGCATTCGATCAGAGGTCCGCCTCCTGTTATTCGGTTAGTAATTTATCCTGATCTGTGAACCGTGTACATTTGGCGAGGAGTGATCGAGCTTGTTCTTTGTTGCTTGGGAGAACGTTGGAATTGAGATATTCGAGAAAAGGTTTCCTCCAGTCATTTTTGTCTTCGCCTTCAGTAACTGTGATTTGCATAGTAGTCGTAAAGTCTAGGCTTGAGTGTTCAAGAACTTTGATGTCGAGCCGTCTGCTTTCGCTGCCTTCGAGCATAACGGCGACGTATGCCAAGGGGTCTGCATGTCTATTTTTTGCTCGAGGGAGATAAGTGATTGATGAGGACTGGAACATGAGCATCTTTTCTTCAACTAGTGCTGCATAATCAACCATTTTTCCCGAGGTTTTGAAGGTTTTATTGTAATGATTGGCGACAAGGAGAGAGTCAACGTAAACCGCTATGTCTGTCGCCCCATGTGTGATTGCAAGGTCAAATCCATAAAGGATGGCTTCGTATTCGACTTCGTTGTTGGTGACATGAAACTTAAGTTTAATTGCTTTCTCGATTCGATGATTTTATGGTGTAACGAGGACTATTCCAATCCCTGATTCGCGTGGTCCTGCTGATCCATCTATGAAGAGTCTCCATCCTGTGCTTCGTGACTAAGCATCTAGTTTTGTAATTGCGTCATCTGTAAGTGCTTCTTCAAGTTCTTCCCACTCGGGGTCTTCGACAGGAAAGTCTGCTAAAAAGTCAGCGACTGCCTGTCCTTTACAAGAAATTTGGGGTTCGAAGGATATGTCGTACTCTCCGAGGAAAATGGGCAATTGCTAAATTTGTTAAGATTTTTCTTTTTTTGAGAGGACAAGCTTCAGAGGGTATTTTGTGATTACCTTAATGGGGTGAGCCTGGAAGTAAGGACGTAGTTTCTGCGAACTGTAGACCAACGCGAGGAGTTGTTTTTCTGTTGATGTATAATTTCGTTCAGTTGGCATGAGAGTTTTGATGATGAAGTAAATTGGTTTCTCGACACTATTGCCTTCTCGATTGAGGACGAAACTGATGGATTCATCCGTTATGGATAGATATATTGTAAGTGTTTCGCCATCAACTGGAGTACTCATGATTGGAGGGCGTCCCAAGTATCGTTTAAGATCTTTAAAGGCTAGTTCACAATCTGGGGTCCAAGTGATTTCGTTTGGATTTTTTTAATGTGTGGTGGTATTACCACGAAGAAGGAGATACAGCAGCTTGCATTGATCAGTGAACTTCGAAATGAATCTGTGGAGGGTGGCGATTTTGCCAGCGAACTTTTGAACGTCTTTTTTTTTTGAGGTGACGGCATTGCCATGAAAGCTTTGATATGTGCGGGATCTATTTCGATACCTCTTTTGCTAACCAAATGTCCTAAAAATTTGCCAGATGTAACTCCAAACTGGCATTTTTTTGGGTTGAGTTTCATTTGGTAAGTTCGAAGGATATCGAAGATGGTTTGGAGATTATTGAAATGATCTTCGCGCTTTAAGCTTTTGCATATTATGTCGTTGATGTAGACCTCCATAGTTTTTCCCAAATGGTCTTTGAACATTTGAGTAACAAGTCTCTGGTAGGTTACTCCTGTGTTTTCAACCCAAAAGGCATGACTGTATAGCAGTACAGGCCTCTTTCAGTGATGAAAATAGTTTTTTCTTGATCTTCTACTACGAGAGGAACTTGGTTGTAGCCTGAGGCTACATCAATCATAGAAAGAAGCTCGTGGCCTGCAACTGAGTCGAGGAGTTGCGGTATCAATGGGAGAGGAAAGTTATCCTTTGGTGTGTACTTGTTTGGTTCTATGAAGTCGACACAGACTCAGATTTTCCTATTTTTCTTCGGGACTGCCACAATATTAGAAACCCAATTTAGATATTTGGCTTCCCGAATGAACCCAACATGAAGAAGTTTGGCAATCTCTTCATTGACGGCTTTACGAAGTCGAGGAGCAAGGTTGCGGTGTTTTTGTATGACTGCTTTAGTATCAGGCAGGAGGTTGAGCTTGTGGCATGCGATAACTGGGTCAATTCCAGGCATTTCTTGAAAAGACCATACAAAGATATCAACATTCTTTTTGAGGAGCTGAATCATTGTCTCTTTTTCATTGATTGATAATTTGGAACCGATGAATGTATGACGGTTGGGGCCATCGATCTCAATGGAGTCGACGATCTCAGTAACATGCTATTCGAAGGTGGGGGTAATTCTAGTTGTAACTGCTATGCTTTGAGTAATTTTTGAGCATGAGAATTAACAGTGGTGTTCTCACACATTTGTGCGTCTGCTTGGCTACCTTTGATCTCGTAGATACCTTGGTTAGTTGGGAAGCAGAGAGAAAGATGGTAAGTTGAGGGAACTGCTTTTATTGAGTGCAGCCAACTTTGCCCCAGAATACCAAGGTATTTGGATTCAGTGTCGATGACCAAGAACATGATGAATGTTGTTTCTGATCCGGCTTGTACTGGCAAGGTGATTTTGCCGGTGGTAGATTCTTTCAAACCATTGAAGCCCAAGATTGTTGTTGTTGAAGCTTTCAAAGAATCTGTCAGACCCAGTAGTTGTATTGCCCTTCGAAACAAGACGTCAGTGGCGCTCCCAGTATCGACAAGCAGCGTGTGAAGATAATCTTATCCTACTTTTAGCATTATTACAAGTGGATCATCATGGGGATATGCAATGTGGCTAGTGTCATAATCTTCGAAGGAGATGGAAAATGGATGTTTTGATTTGCTGGAACTTGGAAGAGTTTTGCTGATTTGTCTGATGAGGTCATTTTGTAACAAGACGTAGTTCAGTTGTCTTACTTTCTTTTCTTCCCCTTTTCTATCTCGATCATGTAGAGATGTCGAGCTTGACCTTGTCCGTCGACTTGGCCAAGATTGTTCCTTGCAGCTTCTCTGTTAAGAAATTTTTGGATATCAACCACATAATTCTGGAGTCGCCCCGCTGATATAATGCGGTTGAAGATGCGAATGAGTGAATAACAGTTATCAGTTTCGTGGTTGTGCACATTATGGTGTTGACAGAAAGGTTGTCCTGGTCTGTTGGGGATCGCCTGAGCTTCTAGATAAAGTTCATCACCCTTTATCGTTATTAAGATAGCTGAAAGAGTTGTGGTTATAGGAGGTAGATTTGGAACGGGTTTGTCTATCTTTCTTTCTCTCCTCTTATTGTTATCGTTGATCTTTTCACGAGGTTTTTCTCCTGTCGTGGCTGTCTTCTTTTGTCTAGATGGTATCGAATCAGAGGAATGGATCACGGTAGAGCTTTTCATCTTATCTTTCTTCGACCTCTCGAGTTCGATATAGTTGTTAACTACATCTATCATTTCTGGTACTGTTCGAGGTTACTGAAGGGTCAGTTCATCTCGAACTTTGGAGTCGATGTGTAGTGCTAAAGTGAATGCAGGAACGACAATTTTCAGATCGGAATTGCTAATTTTTTATGCCTTTTGTAAGAAGCTTTTGTGGAAGCTGGCTAAGGATTCCTTTGCTCCTTGCTCGAAGAAGAAAAGGGAATTCACGGTAATTTCCCACTCTTTGGCATGAACATAGTTGGACTCGAAGAGGCGTTGCAACTGAGCGAATGTGGTGATAGAACCCTCAGGTAAAGTATGAAACCACCTGAGGGGTTCTTCTTTCAGACTCATGTTGAACAGCCTGCAGAGAATGTGATCGATCTTCGAGTACAATCCTACTGAAGCTTTGAAATGTCGGACGTGGGTCAGAGGGTCGGTGAGACCAGCATGCTGGATGAACTTCGGCATATGGAAATTATCCGGAATGGCCATGGCTTCGAGATGCACAGATATGGGATTTGTTTCGATTCTTTCCAATGCAGATATTCGACCAGGGGCTTCAGAATTAATGGCCCGAATCTGGGTGTTGAGGTCATCCAGAGTGATGTACTATGGTGGTTGAGCTGGGGCGACTTGTACCTGGGGATCAAAATTGCCATGTCCCTCAGGTCCTAATCGCTCCCTTAGAGGTCGTCTCGCTAGTGGTGGTGGAGAACGTTGGCGAGTACGAGGACTTTCAACGGTAGATGAGGAGGACGTAAGTCCAAAATGTCGAGAACCTCCTTCGGGATTTCTTTATCTGGACAAGAGACTCGCGTCTGATCTTCCCTGGGTTGTTCTTCTCTATGGCTTGCTCTTGAACGGTGGTTGCTGTGATCCGGGGGTGGTGACACGTTTGCTATGCGCAAGTTCTCCATCTCTTTCTGATGCGTCCGGCTTTGCTGATCCAAAGCTTTCTTCCTTGCATCCCTTTAAATTTGGTGAGCTTGAGCATGAATTTTTGGTCTTCTATCCTCTGGATCCGGCCACGTTCTATCTGCTTCTGTAACTCGACCACCGCACTGTGCTAGTCGACGGTCTCTGGTACAGGATTGGTCTCCTAATTTCTCTGAGTAGGGGTACTTCAGAGATTTATGTTGGTCATTAGGTTTTTGAGGTCTCAGTTTGGTAAAGAGGTGTGGATTCCCACAGACGGTGCCAATTGTAATGGCAGATTTTTTGGAAGGAGAATGTTCGCCAATACTTTTAGAGAAGGAGATGTAAATAGTAAGCTATGATACTAAATTTTACATGGAAAGCTCAGACTAACCTGAGTAAAACTACGACCTCGTTGAGGGTTTTGGGAGAAAATTCAATAAGATGCTAACTATTAAAATGTTGAGCTGTGAGTAAGGAACAAAATGATGCCTAAAGAAATCGTGGGTAGGTTTTTTTTTTGGGTTTTGTCTCTCGTCCCCCGTTTGTATTTATTGCATATACAGGCGGGGTTTACAAACTTTGAAAGACGGTTTCCTATTCCGAAGGAGGTGGGCGATCTTGGCGGATCTTCAACAGTTAGGTTGACTGAGTGCAACGACTAGTTCTGTAGTTCGAGTCGATAACTCAATTGTAGCCTCGTTTATCAAGTTTTGTTCGAGGTCAGTGTTCGTTATCTGTATATCGTCTGTAATGGATCGTCAACTAACATCTTCAGGTTTGTAGTCGGGAACTCAATTGTAGCCTCGTTTGTCGAGTCTTGTTCGAGATCAGAATTTGCTGTCTGTATATCGTCTGTAATGGATCTTCGACTAACATCTTCAGGCTTGTAGTTATCGATGTTGGAAAATATGCTATTACACTAGTATTACCTTTGGTTTAATCTATGGAATGTCGTAGAATCTACGTAACTAGAGAGTAATATGGGAAAAAACATGAACATTTTTATTGAGTAGAATAAAATGTACAATGTTTGGAGATTGAAATCTCATTTTTGGAATGGAAAGAATGAGAATATTGAAATGGAGAAACCAGAGACTTAACAATAGTACCGTTTTAGTCGCCTAGCGTTCCATGAATTTGGGATTTGAACTCCTTGCTCTATCATGAGATAATATGATTCTAGACTAGTTTGACCAATGATTAGGAATGGACCTTCTAATTTTCTGCCAGCTTCCTGACATGTGCTACTTTTCTGCGTTGTGGAATTTCTCTGAGGATGAGATCATTGATTTGGAACTCACGGCTTCGGACTCTCTTATTGTACGAGCTGGCCAGCATATGGTGATATCAACCTAGGTTGGCAATAACGCATTTCCTAGTTTCATCAATCCAATTTGTATTGCAGGACAATTCAAACTCATATTCTTTATCTGCAAACTCATGATATATGATGGGATGGTGGTATTCTATTGGAATGACGGCTTTTATGCCATAGGTGAGAAGGAAGGGGTTACAGCCTATTAATTGACGTAGAGTGGTACGATAAATCATAGGACATGAGGACGTTCCCGTATCCATTTTTTTTCTTCTGTGATTGAAGTATTTTCTTGAGTCCATTCACTGTGGTTTTATTGGTGATTCCGACTTGGCCATTGCCTTGAGGGTAATAGGGATTGGATGGTGAGTGAATAATGTTGTGTTTGTTAAGAAAGGCTATGACTTTTTCACCAATGAATTGTGGCATGTTATTGATCCGAATAGGGTGGGGGCATCTAAACCGTGTGATGATGTATTCCCAGATAAAAGAGATGACCTCTTCTTCTCTAGTTCGATAAAGTAGAATTGGTTCCACCCATTTTATAAAATAATCTATTGCTACGAGTAGGAATCGTCAGTTACCTGGAGTGTTAGGAAATTCCCCGACGAGATCGAGCGCCCACCGCTTGAATGGCCAAAACACCTTGTTTGTATGTAGTTTGAGGGCGGGGGCGCGGATCATGTGTCCATGTCAATGACATGTGTCGCATTTGCGTAAGTACTCTTCTACTTCCTTGCACATTCCATGCCTGAATACTCCTTCTGTAATTGCCCTATTAGCGAGTGATCAACCAGCGGCACGGGAGTCACAAGTTCCTTCATGTAAATCTTTGAGCATTCTATCTGATTTCTTCTTCGAAAGACACTTGAGATAAGGTTTTGTTACCGAGCAGTGATATAAATGACTATTCTAAACTATGTACCGCTTCGAGTTCTCGATCAGCTATCGGCGCTCATTTGGATTTGTTGGGAGGGTCCCTTTGTATCTATTTTCTGAGCCGAGATAGGCAATGAATCGCTTTCGCCAATCGTCATCCTCCTCTTCATCTCCCCAAGTGTTGATCGTGTATACAGAATATAGATCAATGATGAGAGTTTACATCGATCTGTAGATATCTGGCTTTTGTACCCATGACCCTGGCTAGATAAGCTAAGGAATCGGCGTGTAAGTTTTCACCTAGAGGGAGATAGTCAAGAGTTGCTTGCGCAAATCTACTCATCTTATCGGCAACGAGGGCTGCATATTCGATCATCTTGCCATTCTTCTTATACAGTTCTAAGTAATGGTGGACGATGAGTAGAGAATTTGTATAAATGGAGAGCTCAGGGATGCCAAGCTCGAGTGCATACTAGGTGACATTGTTGGAGACTTCAAAATCCAATCGGATTGATTTCTCAATTCGGTCGTTGGAAGGGGTAATCAGTACGATATCAATTCCTGACCCTGCGGGTCCTGTTGAACCATCTGTAAGAAATCTCCACCCTTTCCTTGTAATCCATTTAGTTCGCTCGTCAAATGCTTTGGTGGGGGGATCTTCTGTAATTTTTTCTGCAAGGTCAGGATCGTACTCTGTCTAATCGGGATCTTCTACTGGAAAATCCATAAAAAAAATCTACAACGGCCTGACCTTTTTCTAAATCTCGTTGTTCAAACTTGATATCATATTCTCCCAAACTGACTGACCATTGTTGTACTCTTCTGGATTTTTCTTTTTATGACAAAACTTCTCAGAGTGGGTAGTTTGTCATGACTTTGACTGAATGAGCTTAGAAGTAATGCTTAAGTTTTTATAAAAGTGTAAACAAGAGTTAAAAGGAGTCTCTCAATTTTAGAATACCTCATTTCTGCTAGAGTGAGAGTTTTACTAATAAAATTGACTGGCTTTTCGATCTTCCCTTCAAGTCGAATGAGAACCGAGCTGATAGAAGTGTCTGTAACTTCTAGGTGGATGATCAGTTCCTCATTATCTATTGAGGTGTTCATGATGGAAGACTTCCCCAGATAGGTTTTGAGTTCCTAAAAAGCTGCCTCGCATTCTAATGTTCATTTGATCTCTTCATTGGGCTAAACTTTTCCTCCTTTGGTACAACCTCAGAGTAGTAGGAATAGCCAATGACAGTGATCTGAAAAATTTATAAATGAATCGGTTAATAACGGCGATCTTGCCGGCAAATTTTTATACGTCATTCATTGTTTTTGGAGATGGCATGTTGAGGAAAACTTGAATTTGATTTGGATCAGTCTCAATCCTTTTCTTGCTGATAAGATAGCCTAGGAATCGGCCTGAATGTACTCCAAATTGACACTTATCAGGATTGAGTCACATCCTCTAAGATCATAAAATGTTTAATATTGTGGTTAGATCTGTGATGTGGACTTTGACTGTATGCTCTTATACATGAGATCATCGATGTAGACTTCAACAATTTTTCTAAGATGTGCTTTGAACATAGTCATTATTAAATGTTGATAAGTTATGTCTACGTTTTTTAATCTGAAGGGCATAACATTATAGCAGTAAAGTCCTCTTTCAGCGATAAAAGTGGTCTTTTCTTGATCTTCTTCTAAGAGAGGAATCTAATTGTATCCAAAAGTAGCGTCTATCATAAATAGAAGTTCATGACCTGCCGTGGAATCAAGAATTTGATGAATGATTGGAAGAGAGAAACTTTCCTTCAGAGTGTATTTGTTCAGATCAGTGAAATCTACACAAACTCGGGCCTTTCCATTCTTATTTGGAAAAACAATGATGTTGAAGATCCAATATGGAAACTTGGCTTCTTGTATGAACTCCACTTTAATTAATTTTTTGATCTCAATGTTGACTTCATCTTGAAGATGAGGTGAGAGTCATCGCTATTTATGTTTGACCACCGTGGCATTGAGGTTGATGGCCAATCTGTGACATGCCTTGGATAGATCGACCCCCTGCATCTCTTCGAAAGTCTACACAAAGATGTCTCGATTCATTCATAAGAAGTGAATGAGAGCAACCTTCTCGTACTAGACCAGCTTGGTACCAATAAAAGTACCTCAGCTTGGTTCACTAATGTCGATGTACTTTATAGGTTCTTCTGTCGAAGGCTGATCATCGATGTGACCAGCTTTCTATAATTGTTATACAGCGTATCTGTCTGATGTATCTTGAATGGTAGAGATGGTATTCTCGAAAGCTCTAGAAAGATTTTGACTACCTTTAATTTCAAAGATATCATCGTTGTGTTTGAAGCAAAGTGCTTAATGATAAGTGGAAGCGATTGCTTCCATGTTATGAATCCAGCAACGGCCCATAATCTCGAGATAATGAGATTTGGCATTGATAATGTGGAATACGATGTCGATTGTGGCTGTTCTAGCGGTGATAGGGAAGATGAACTTGCCTACCTATTTTTCTTTGGAACCATTAAATCCATTGATATTAGTGTCACTTGGAATAACTTGATCTGGCAATCCCATTTGATCGATCGTACTCTGAAAGAGAATCTCAATACCACTTCCAGTATCGATCATCATTGTGTACATGAAATACTTCTTCATCCTGAGAATTATTACTAATGTATCATGATGTAGAATTTTTACATGACTGATATCGCAATATTTGAAAAAAAATCCCAAGCCGGCGATTGCTCGACTTATGAAGAAGCTTGGCCTCTTTATCTTGAGGTGTAAGATTACTACATTCTGATAATCTCCTATGTTTGAATCTACAAGAATTATTGATCTGATGAATCTCGATCATGTTGTTGTGGTACATATGGTGCATGTGTGTTTTTCCTCAGCTTGATCTTTGACCTGGACGACGTCGATCTGCTTCTTGTAATTTCCATTCTTGTATGATTCCAGATCGATAATGTATTCGTACATCCGCCCATCTTTGAAAATAAATTCCAGCAACCTCTGTTTAGCATAGCAGTTGTCAGTAGCATGACGATTTACCTTGTGATGCATGCTGTACAGGCGGCCTTCGATTAGTTCTAATGGTTAAGATAGACGGTATAGCTTATCCTTTGATAGAATTGGAAAAATTATGGAGATTCGGACATTCATTTTGGAGAGGACCGGTTTGGGTAATGTACTGCCTTCCTGAGGTTTGCTAGTGTTGGCCTTGGAATGCTTTTGATCACCCTAATCCTCTTTAGGTTCATTGTTTCATTCTACAGATGGACCTTTAGTGGTTAGGACAAATTTAGTAGATTTATACCTTTCAGATATCATCCTTTCCAGGTCGACATACCCATTGACCTTGGTGATCATATCCCCCAAGGTTGTGGGTTTGTTTAAGAAGAGGTTCTCTTTGGCCTCTCCATCGAGCTAGAACGCGTTGGTAAAAGTTGTAATAACTATTTTCTGATCGAGATTATCTACATTACGCGCGAGCTCCAAAAACTTTTTCCAAAGACCTCGAGCATCTCTCCTTGTGACTATTTAAGACTAATAAGATCATATAAATTACCATCTTTATCTTTGTTATGAGCATACGTCTTGATGAATTGCTTCTGTAGTTGATCGAATGTGAGGATGGAATCTTCAGGTAGAGAATGGAACCACCGGAGCGGTTCCCCCTGTAGACTTATTGCGAACAGACGGTAGAGAATGTGGTTAAGATTGGAGTACAACCCCAATGAATCACGACATTGTTAAATGTGCTCATTTGGATCGATGCCCTTGTATTTGTGAATCCTTGGAGTATGGAAACCTTTTTGTACTTCCATATCGAATAACTCTTTGGCAATCAGACTTCCTTACAGCTTTGTAAGATCGTCTTTATTGCCTAAAATTTGAGCTTCAATTAACTCCTTGATTCACTGATTCATATGCTCTTGTGTGATGTATTGACGTATAGCCTGAGTAATATGGCGAGGTGGTGGAGGATTATGAGTACCGGTGACTTCACTTAAATGATCACGTGCTGAAATTCAAGGCGGAGGCCATTGTTCTTCCTCTTGACACTTAGAAGGTCGGAGACCTCTGTTGATATCAGACTGAACTTCACCGCCCAAATGAATGGAAGGTTGAGGATCGTGTTAAACATTTTTAGAAATTACTTTACTAGTGGCTCCTCGAGGTCCTAACCTTTCTTGTGCAAAAACTCAGGAGTTCTACGATACTTGATCACGATCTCTGGTTTAGGGATCCTGTTGAGTGTTCTGCAAAAAACCTGTAATATAGTCTGCATGGTTGTCATCTATTCTTCATGTCATTTAAATACTGTTAAGCGAGCTTGCCGCTCGGCTTTAAGCTTTATATCGCAGAGCTCTCGGTTAAGAGTTAACTGACGCTTAAGCTCATTACGTTTCTCTATTTTGGCTGGATTCCTATTGCTGGTCACCAGGAAGTGACCATGATTGGAGATTGATAGTATAATGAATATATGCCTTAGGATATTGTAGAAATGTCTTCTTTCCCACAGACGGTGCCAAATGTAATAGCCTAATTCCGTAGCTCGAAATGGCTCGAAATTAGCTCTTACACCAAATGTACCAATGACGAAAACTAATGTAAAGCAAAAAATAACACAGGTAATTTAGCATGGAAAACCTTTAAATAGGTAAAAAATCACGACCTTAAGTTGAGGGTTTTAGTAACAGTAACTTTTATTGGTTGTGGCTAATATCTTATTACAAGTGATCTCTCGAACTAGAAATACTTGATCTTGTAAATAAGAAGTTTTATGCTAAAGTCAAAAAAATCTAGTTTTTCTTGGTCATTGTCTCTTATGGAACTTTTTCTTTATATAGGCCTTACCCGCAGCTCGTTATAGTGTTGAAGCACGTTCTCTGAATAATGAGGTAAGTGATAGTTGACTGTGTAACTATTTAGTTTACGAGAGACAGGTATCTTTGACTTGTTCATATTCTTTATCAGTTCATGGTCTAGGTGGCATGCTGACTATTTATGTCACATGTGAAATGCATCAGTCTGATATGGAGGTTGTTCGAATTGGGTTAGGTCGAAAGATAGGTCCCTACACATATCATATATATGTTAACATTAAGGACAATGTTTAGAGTAATTTTGGGGGTGTAAAACAATTTTCATGTTTTTATAGATAATCTATACACTCAGTATAACTGTTAAAACTAGAGTTAATTAGTCTATGATTGCAAATAACTCTAACTAAATATATAGATTAAGTAGTTACTGTAGAGGCCTAATCTCATAGATGGGAATTACACTCTTACACCACATGGTTAATACACGACTAGGGTTCTAACAGACGTACTTAATAGAAATATAGAGATTCTAGTAGTCACACTTGCGTGGAGTCCTAAAATGGGATTCCTCAATGACTTCTAGTGAGGATTTTTAAGATGAGATTGTATAAATGGATGAGATTACAAGTAAAGGAATCGAGTGGACTAAGTCGCTAAGCTTTTAGAATGTGCTCGAAGGTTGTCAGAGCTTTTTAAGGGTGTGCGGGGAAAAAAATCTCAACCCCTCTATGGTGGCTCTTCTCTCCTATTTATAGAAGATAGGAAAGGTGAGGTCACTATAGAGACGTTAAATTACAAATGTATTCTTTATAGCTATTTTGTACCATAATATGTCTACAGAGTTGTCTGCCTTCGATCTGGGGCAAGACCGTATTGAGGTGACTATCCGAAGTCTAAAAGGACTCGAAAGTATATTTTCCTTGGCCTGCTTAATTTTCTAGTATATATGGTAGGCTTCAACCTGCTTGGACGTCTTCAAGTATTTGGTATGTTCTCTAAGAATACGAGTAGGCAACTACATTTGCTCCCTCTCAGCTGGAGCCTCAGAAATATTGAATAGACGTTGGTCGAAGGATCGAGCTGAGAAGTTGTTGCATGGAAATTTAGAATTTTAACCGTTATTATTGTGTCTGTTAACGAGATCATTAAATATCGATTACACTGATTGTGATTAGGACCATTAATTACTCCTTAGTCTCTTATAAAAGGTGATAAAGAGTGGCAAATTTTATAATTTTTTGCATAGTCTCTAAATATTCTTTATGTTTCTCTTCATGTACCATGATGAAGACTCAATCACAGAGCTAACATGAAATTAAAGAGGCTAGAATCACAGAGAAGGTGGTAGAGCTGACTACGAAATTCTTTGGCCATATGGATATGAAAACGAAGCTTCCAGAGCTCATTGAAGCATTGAGGGGCATGGCAAGGATGTTGGGAAAATTCAAAAATAAAGAACTAATCTTCAACAAAAGAAAACCAATTACCGAACCAAACAAGGAGACGCGCAAGCGTTTCTTGAAGATAGTCGAAGCCTCTCCAAAGGTATAAGAGAACTCAGCAGCACTATCTCCGGGATTCAACCAAGCTAGACCCGTTCTATCGCTATGTGCTTACACTGCACAGAGTGATCAAGTTTGTTTCACTTTTCCTTAATGCCCAAAAAAATGAGAAAAAAAGGAAATTGAGAAAGAAAAGAACTTGTTAGTTTTCTTTGTGTTTCTTCCTCACATAAGAGAACTCTATAAATAAGAGTCTAAAAATTGTCCAGCTCTAAAACTGCTTAATTAATACATAAGTATTAATATCAAAATAAGTCACACTTAATCCCCAATAATGATATAACCAGTTACAGACTTTAACAGACATAGAAGTCCAAGAGGTTGTCTGTTCCAGACCCAGGCCCACTAAGCCTATACCCCACGGCCGCGGCAAGCGTGCAAAGTGCTAAGTGCGCCTAATAAAATAGCAAAAAGTGCCTAAATGCACCTCAAACGCCTATTCGCCCACGCACGCGCGCGAGCGTGAGTCGCGCTCGATGCAAAGCATCTTGCTAGAGTGCACACACTCCTAGAGTAGATTTTTAATCCAACTAAGAAATATAGATATCAAAACTATTATAAATTAGTTTTTATTTCCAATGTGGGCTAAAACATTTAAAACCATATTTTGAAGTTAAACCAATTCCAACAGAGGAAGTTAGTCGAGGCTAAAGATGCAGTTGCTGGTAGTAGTAATAAATACAAATTTGATGTATTTTGCTTGTTTTTGTATTTGAGTTGAATAATAAATATAAATCTTGCTTATATTTTTGTTGTTTCCCTTTCTTGGACGTAGTAATCGATTAGTTAAAGGTTCTACAAAGGACTTGAAGTAAATGACTTAGAGGATAGAACTTTGGGAGCTTTAACCCTGCACCAATTGTAAACTTTTGTACAAGTTATCAGACCTCGAGTATTTTGTAAACTATTCTACCAAAGCTAACGCATAACCAATGAGAGAGACTTTGTAGATGTTCTTATCCGAAGGTTCTCCTTTACCTTCAAGTCATTCATTTACGTAGGTGGCTGAGTCAATTGCTGCAAAAGGGCTGATAATGTATACCGATTTATTTTCCTGTAAATATTTTTCAGGTCAAAGCCTGTAGTGATTGTACTTTTGTAGGCTTTATTCCTAGTTTGTATGGGCCCTTTCTATTTGAATAGAGTATAGAACTTGGGTTGTTAATCATATCATGTTTGATATAGCTTAGATTATATAGTTGGTGTCACGTTAAAAGGGTAGGTGATCCCCTTGTTTTGAGGATTCCAATTGAAACAAACACTTGGCTATGCCAATAATTCCCTTATTCGAGAGGTAAAGAAGGGGGTTGATGCCAATCAAAACATTGGGGAAGCAATGGCCAACGAGAGTATTTGTTTGCTAGAGTTGAAAAACTCAAAGATGAAATTAAGAAGCGAAGCTAGAAAAGAAAGGTGGTCGAACAAATTAGAGAGGTGGGGAAAATTTGTAAGGGGTGGTTTATTAGAACTGTTGAGGGCAGGTAGAGAGGTAAGAGTGAGTGGGGTTAGTGGGGGCAATAATGGCAGTTATGAAAATTGATATGGCTTAAGGTTTGGGTATTTAAAGGAGAATAGAGAGAAAAATCATCATTTTAATTCAACTATTGATTTTTCGTTTGAGCTACAAATTGTACTCCCGACGTTGTTGTTACCAGAGATTGCCTAAAGACACCATTATAAGGTATGTCTTGCCCATCATTGCCTTCTACTTTGTTTTATATTTGTCTATTTTCTTTGTTTATGCCATTAATTATATTCATAAAAACTTGGTGCCTACCATTAAAGGCGGACTATATGAATTTGGGGACGATGGTGGGTAATTGACTGGGTAGGGGAGAAATTGGTCGACCAAGAGGTCGAGTTTGATATCTTTTATTGACAATTATCTTCGAATAGGTACTAGGTGATTAGGATTTAGTTGGGGATTCCTAAGTCAATTTCTTCGAGATTGAATGTAGTCGAGGCTAAATTTAGTTACGCCCGAATAGTTAAAATTGTGTGACACCAAGGTGGGCTGGTATAGCCGAGTGGGTAGATAATGTGTGCGTGATTGCCAGAGGCCGTGTAAATTAGAGTCAATGAGGGGTTTTAACTCGAATGTATCGAGCTAACTGATTCTCTATTCTTCTGTAGGGTGAAAAATACACAATCGTGAGCCCACAAAGGTAATCCATAATACGAATTGAGAAACCCTAAAAAGAAGAATTGCACGAAGAATACATAAATTAGTTGTGAAAAATCCCTTTTAGAGTTTCAATTGCTCAAATAAATCGATTGCTATAAAATTCCTCTCAAGCCTTAAGTCTCTCCCTCAGAATAATGATTGATCTAACATGATCTAATCTTGCCTAGCCTTGCCCCTTTAAAAGGGTTACAAGTTCTTAGTAAAAAAATATGACAAATATGCCCTTAAATGCCTAAAACAATAGGCTAAATTGTGTCTCTGTTCGAATAGAACGCGCCTCTATTCGAACATAAAGAAGTGTATTCGAGCAGACAAAAAGTTTGTTTGAACAGAACACTCAGACAGGTATTTATTCGAATAAAAATAAAGGTCTATTCGAATATAAAAAAGTGTATTCGAATAGGCTAAAAGTATGTCAAACATAACACTCAAACACCTGCTTATTCAAATAGAAAGAGAAGTCTATTCGAATAGAAAAGGGGTGTATTCGAAGAGACTAAAAGTTTGTTCGAATATACTTTTTAAAATGTCAAAAAAAATACTCAGATCTTCCTGGATCATGGCTCCCTCCTTTAGAGGCCTTGAGCCCCTGCTCGAGCTAGAATTAAAGATGTGGGAATGCGGCCATGCCCATTTCCCTGCTGTACCACTTTGACTTGCTAGGTAGCTGACCTCTCTTCCCAACTCGAAATGACTCAATACTACCCCATCTTGTAGTATGAACTTTTCTCTCTAGAATACCATCCTCTTGCAACGGATCTTCTCTTTCTATCCATAAGTCATCAACTGACAGTAGGCGACTGTCAATTGTAGAGTTTTCATCTAAAGGAGACGGCTCAAGCAGTTTTTAATGCTCGATATTAATCACTGAATACATCTTCATGAAAGGTAGAAAATCCAATTGGAATGCATTGTCACCAATCTTCTTGAGTATCATAAACGAACCATAACGGATAGGTTTGAGCTTCTTACCTTCCCCCATTAGCTGTTCCTTACCCAAATACTACCAAACTAGGTCGCTCTTTTGAAAAGTACACTCAACCCGATGCTTGTCGTGTCAAGCCTTATACTTCTCTTGAGTCTTCTTCAATTGTACTTTAACCGCCTCATGAACCTTGCTTATCCTCTTAATGAAATGATGAGCTTTAACTTGTTCATCTTCCTCCTTCCCTGATACCGTCTTGTCGCTAAGACTAAATGCCAAATCAAAAGGGCTTTGAGGCAAGTACCCCAAACAAACTTCAAATGGAGACTTCAAAGTAAAACCATGAATTGTTTGGTTAAATGCAAACTGAAGATACGATAAAATCTCATCCCAAGTCTTAGGATGCTTAGAATGGAATCCCCGCATTAAATGTACTAAAGTACGATTAACTACTTCTATTTGCCCGTCAGTCTGTAGATGAAAAATTGTACTTCTTTCAACTTAGTATCCATCATCACCCATAACGATCTCTAGAAATGCCCCAAAAAGTGGCTATCCATATCAGAAATAATATAAGAATATAGCCCAAAATACCTCCAGACGTCTCTGAAAATCAATCGCGCTGCTCCTTCCCTGGTGACCGTCTTATAGCATGGAATAAGAATAATTATCTTGCTAAATCAATCCACCACCATAAACAAATAATTATTCTTACACTTGGTCATGGGTAAACCACCCATAAAATCACCGAATTGTTCTCCCACGGTCGGTTAGGAACTGGAAATGGTAAGTACAGCCATATCTTCCAATTATAAGGCTTTGATGTACTGCATGGAACGCAACCACGAACCACATGAGCAACATCCACCTACATCTTTGGCCAATAGACATAATGCCGTAAATTTAAAATAGTCTTCTCAACCTCGAAATGACCTGCCACCCGAGAACAATGTGTCTCTCAGATCAAATATAAACGGTCTCCACCCTCTGGAATGCATAGTTGACTGCCCCTGTAAATCAAACCATCCTTCAATATATACTCACATGTCTTACCTTGTAGCAACTTCTCGTGAATCATACTGAGCTCCTTATCGTCGTCATACGCTGTAATACACTCAAAAGGGACAATTGGTTGTATCTGTATAGCTACCAACAAAGCATAAATAGTTGGTAATGGGGGTAGATACTATGCTTACATATGGATCCCTACGTCGTTACATTCCATTTAGAATTAGGAATAGGCTTCTATTGGGTACCATATTCACTTCTTTTGGCTTCTATTGAAGCGAGTAGTAGGTTTGATTGTACATCTTTTTGATCTATTTGATATATGTAAGGTATCCTCCGAATAATTCAAATCGAGATAACATATCAGCCATTTCATAGTCCACTCCTTTCATATACTTGATCAATAAGGTAAACTGATGTAGGTACAACATCTACTTCATATGGTGAGCTTGCTATAGCTTAGACTGCATAGATAAGAACTGCAGTGGCTTGTCATCGGAATGTACCATAACCTCCTTCCCCAATAAGTAACTCTGCCAATGTTTTACTGATTGATATAATGCATAGAACTCATTGCAGGTATAATAGTTGTGTATTGCTCCTGTAAACATCTCAGAATGGTATGCAACTGGCCTCCCATCCTATAAAAGAATTGCCCCCAATGCATAGTCTAACTCATCTATCTCAACCTCAAAAAGCCACTACAAATTAGGCAATGCTAACACTGGTGTATATGTAATATTGCGCTTCAGTAATAGAAAACTTTTCTCATGGTGATCTTCCTACACAAACTGTACACTGCCCTTTGTCAAGGAATGTAATGGTGTGGCTATTTGTAAAAATGTTGAATCAACTTTTATAAATACTGAGAAGAACCCATAAAACTCCTCACCTCCGTCACTGTATGGGGTCTAGGCCAATTAGTAATGACTGAGATCTTCACTCAATCGACCTTAAGCTCACTGCCACCGACAATAAATCTCAAGTATACTAGCTCCTTCTTCCCAAACTTGCACTTCTTTCCATTAAGAAAAAGTTATTGTGATCACAAAATGCCTAACACTTTGCGTAAATACCCAAGGTATTTCTCCCATATTTAACTATATATTAAGATGTCATCCAAATACACAATCACAAAATTATCAATAAAAGTACGAAGTACCTCATTCATTAATCACATAAATGTCGCTGGAGTATTGCATAACCCAAAAGGCATAACCAACCACTCAAAAAGTCCCTGTTTGGTCTTGAATGTTGTCTTCCAAGTATCTTCTTCCCGAATTCTAACTTGATGGTAACCCGACTTAAGATCCATCTTGGTAAAAAATCAAGTCTTCTGTAACTCATCTAAAAGCTCGTCAATCCGTGAAAGCGGATAATAATTCTTCACGATAATCTTGTTCAGCGCCTGATAATCTACACACATCCTCCAAGACCCATCCTTCTTTGGCACCAATAATACCGGTGAACCACAAGGTGAGCAATTTGGAGTAATAACTCCTTGATCTAGGAGTTTTTGTACATTTTTCTTGATCTTATCAGACTCTATGATAGAAGTTCAATATAACCAATTATTGAGTAGTGGCTCACCATTCACCAAGGTGATATCATGCTCCCCATCTCTCTTGCGCGGCATCCCTTCTATGCCGAGAAACGAGTCTTTAAACTCTTCTTACAACTTCCCCATATCAGCTTATTGCTTAAGAGACATTGCCAAAGTAGACAATACCTCAATCGATGAACCCTCTTGAACCGGTCGTACCAACAAGAAAACAAACTTACCGCTCACATTAGCCAACCTCTTCGTCTAAGTCACCGTTACTAAATTATTGGTAGTGAGATGTTCCTTGCACGCATTGATATAAAACTTCATCCCATCCTTCATAAAACGATACTTGCGAACTCTGCGGTAAAAGATTACATCTCGATCCCACCCAAGATGACTTGACACACGTCCAACGGAACTACCTTACACGTCACTTCATCAATAAACTCTCAGTAATCGTAAACTTGAACGTACACTACTTAGTGATTTTCAATTCTGCGTCTTTCTGAATCCAACCCAAACCATACGGCTTAGGATGAGCCACAATAGCCAAGCCCGTCTTCTTCACCACCGCCTCAGAAATCAAATTCTTCTGACTACCCAGATCAGTGATGGCCTCGACTAAGCTCTGCTTCACTTGAATGCTAACATGAAAAAGTTCTTTCCGACTCGCCTCATCGATAGCTATAGGTTGCTTAAACATTAGATTAAACTTAGGATTTGGCTTATCTAAATCCAGAAGATCCATAATTATTGTGGTTAATGCACGTTTCTCTTTCTAGCTCCTCTCCTCCTTCGATCGAAGCTCAGAGTAAAGTTTCCAACATTTATATGAAATGTGCCTATTAGCCTTATAGTGACTACAGTAATTCCCCTTGGATGAAGACCCCTCTCCTTTGAACTTCTATTTATTCTCATTCTTCCAACTAGACTTGTACCCCGACTTGCTTTTGTCATCTTTCTTGTCACTCTTCAAGTACTTACCTTCATTAGCAATTTTTTTAACGGTAACATCTTCAATATTTTCTACGGTAAAAAGCTTAAACTCTCATTTAATGGGCTATGACAAACCCCTCGTATATTTCATGAACACCTAATACTCATCCACATCAATATCTAAAACCAATGTTTGGTAATGAAACTCCGTAGTGAATTGTTGCACATATTACCCATACTTTTGGCACAAATTATGCCATTTGTACCATCACTCTTGTTTATACCCAATCAAATAGAATTACTTCCTCACTAATACCTTAAACTCTTTCCAGCACAAACTTCCTACTTCATGACGTTTCCGATAGGATTTCCACCATGTGAGTGAATAACTTGTGAATTTCAATGTAAAAGAACAAATTTTCTGAGTATTGGAATATTTATAAATAAAAAAATAGCTCTCTAACCTATCTAACCAATTATCCAACTTCTCGGCATCGATTGAACCATCAAATACCATAATTTCAATCCTAAAGTCGATACGAAGATTACGCATAGGATTCATTGACTGACCAATACCTGAGTACTTCATGACGGATTTGGCATCACTAGAATTGTTATATATCTTCTAAGTACCCTTATCTCAATTCTCCTCCATAACCCCTTTCTTCTTCGAGCGACCTCACCATTTTATTGAAACAAAAGCTTTCCAAGGTTCATGAGACGTAATTGTTCTACCAACTCCCCTAGAGTAGTAGTTAGGTCAGAAACTTTCGTTTCCAAAGTCGTGAGTCAATCTTCAGAATTGCCAATCTCCAAATTGGCATTCTTCTTTAAGTTAGGTTTTTGGTAAATCTTTAATTGACTCACTAGCTTCTCCTTCGTTTGCTTAAGACGGTCACGTATAGAGACCATAAACCACAATCACCCCCGAGAATCGTAATTGAAAAATTGATACCACTTAATCCACAATACAAATTGAGAAACACTAAAAAGAAGAATTATACGAAGAACACACAAATTAATTGGGAAAAATCCCTTTTAGAGTTTCAATTGCTCAAATAAATCGATTACAATCAAATTCTTCTCAAGCCCTAAGTCTTTCTCTTAAAACTTTAATTGATATAACATGATCTAATCTTGCCTAGCATTGCCCCTTTAAAAGGGTTACGAGTTCCTAGTTACAAAATAGGATAAATATGCCCTTAAACGCCTAAAATAATAGGCTGAATTGTGCCTTTGTTCGAGCAGAAAGAAGTGCATTCGAATAGAACACTCAGACAGGTATTTATCTAAATAAAAATAAAGGTATATTCGAATAGAAAAGAAGTGTATTCAAACATACTAAAAGTTTGTTCGAACAGAATACTCAAATACCTATTTATTTGAATAAAAAGATAAGTCTATTCGAATACAAAAGGGGTGTATTCGAACAGACTAAAAAAGTCTATTCGAATAGACTTTTAAAAAAGTTAAAAAAATAGCCAGATCCTTCTAGATCAAAGGGACTAATTGACGAGGTCGAAGATTTATTAAATGAGACAAGTACCTCGGCGGGAGGTCCAAAGGAATTGTAGTGATACGGGTAACTACCATACCTTCCTACTTTATAAAATGAGTAAACACTTTAGGCCATGCAATCGTGGAACCAATATTTGTATTGTAAAGGTAGTCGAATGCAGTGTCTGTGAATAATGCAATACTATCCGCCTTAAAGTTTACGTCATCAACGATAACTTTAAATATAGGGGCATCAAAATCTCATGCAATTACCCTACTACTCACAAGGACCTTCTTTTCAATAAAAGACAACAACTCACAATGACCTTCTCCACCAGAATAAGGCATTGTTCGTGATTGTACATGTGAAGGAATGTCCATCCTCTGAATATGTAAATTTAACGTAAACACTACTATGTAAACAATATGTACGCAATGATAGAAATAACAAATTAAGTAACTTAAATATAAAATAACTCAATAAAGTTAAAATCTTATAGTAAATGTCATTGTGGCATCAATAGGGGGTTGGCTTTGCGAAGTCAGAATCACAATTGCTTCCTCCAATCCTTTGATTGCCTCCCTTTGGGATAATAGTTGTTGCTTCAGATCCTCCTCAAGAGATAAGCGAGTTCGTTGCTCATCGTAAAGCTGATCCCTAAGGTAACTTGAGGATAACAATTCGTTATGAGTAACGCCAAATCCACAACCACGTGCATAATTTTTTTTTATCTTTACCGCAAACTTGTGTGACAGGGTCGTGGTCGATCTAAGCTCGAGTCTTCAGGGTTGGTGGCAAGCACATTATTTATTTTTTCCTTGCAAAAAAACATTGTTTATTTTTTCCTAAAACACAAATAATGAATAAAAGATTTATTTGGTACTTTTACAATGATTGATTGATAATCTCACCAACTATACAGTAAGCTCTGGCATAAAGCAAGTCCCATCAGCTCCAGTATGCATAGCCAAGTATACGTGTGCCCTAAGCGCATAGGCATTTGTATTTATTTATTTTTTACAAGGGAAAAAAGCAAAAACTAGTTATTTTATTTTAACATTAAGGCCAAACAAGTTGTATATGATATCTAATTACCAAGTTGTCTTTGAAAAGTGAAATCTTGTTACCATGTTCTCAGCTCTTCTTTCAATGCCTCTTCTCCTTGTTGTATGGGGGATCTTCGTAGCTTTCATTGAATTCTTGCCCCTCTTTCCATGAGCTATGACACTGGGTTTCCTCAACAAGTCAACAAACTTGTCCCAACCTTCAGTTCTAACTCCCTTTGGAACTATTTTCTTTCTTTCCACATTCATATTGTATTTGCCATAATATTTATTTCAAAGAGTAGAGTTGTTCTCAACCCACAACTTGTTGGCCTTTTTCAACACCTTCGCTTTCATGTGGCCAGGAACATTAAACTCGTCATGTGGTTTTGTTAATATTTCTAATATAAATAAATGTAATTAAATAATAGAAAGAAATAAGGAACTAACCTTTATTGTTTTCCAAACTGTGTTTTCAAGAATTATCAGACACATGTTTCCAAAATTCATGAAAAATAGAACAATACGTTCTCACCGCCAAACCAATCTTGCTAAACAAATTAGCTCCATTTTCACCAATTGGTTGAGCATTTTCATCGAATGTGATCATCTTTCTTGTGTTGTTTGTAGCCATGTTACTGCAGATGTTAGTTTTCATATGAAATTAAACAAATTGGGTCAGTTATACCTTGAGAAATTAGTAATAAACAATTTTTTGCAACAACTTATAGGTACTCATAGGCACTTGCTATTAGATCACTTTTAAAAGCAATTCTGATTGTGATACTTAGTAATAAACAGTCATTGCCAACTGTTTATAGATACTCTTAAGTACTTGCTCATAGATCATATTTATCCATACTACATGCGTCAATAATACTAAATTAGGTCAATTTTTAATATAGATAAACAGTACTAAATAATCATAAACAACTACTTATAACTACTCCTAAGCACATGCTCAAACCATATTTGACTGCACTAGGGTAATATCATCAAGCAACTAAAATATATAAGCCTGAGAATACTAGCAACTACTGTAACCAAAATTAGGAAGGAAAAATACTCCTTTAAGCATTAAAAAGGACATTCATGGCAGAAATAAGGAACATCTCATAATTTATACAGTTTTATTATAAAAACCAACCAAATTATTTATCAGCATATTTCTTTATTCTAAAAAAGCCTGAAATTAAGTTCTTCATTCTTCAACCCACGATCCTTCACAATTGTCTTCCTCTTCCACCAAAATCTCTTCACTAAACACTAGCAGATCTTCGTAAGCATCTACATCTCGAGTTAATCTATTTGGGGCATCTAAAACAACATGCCAATTATTCTTCCTCATTAAATCTTTGTAGTAAAATACTTGAGATGCAAGGATAAATAGTTCATCGTCTATCGTCGAATTCCTTTAGAGCTTTTCCAAGTTCACATGAATTAGATTAGTTTCTGGATCACTTACGAATCCATTGACTTTATCCTCCACTTTAACCCAATTACAGTAGAATATTGTTTGCATAAAGTCATAGTAGTTTAATTCGAGAATCTATATGACAAACCCATAGTATGTGGTTTCTTCCTTCTTTGGATTCAAATCCTTTTTACTTGAAACAAAACTAGTTACAACCTTCATTGTAACCCCACTGTTTTGTGATGTCATACTCCTTTCTGACTCCTTCATACAAAATACATATCTAATTCCTCGATATGTTTTGTACAAAGCAACATTGAAGTTAGGAACAATTGCTAACTTTTTAGAGTAGACATATCTTCGTTTTCAAGCTGGTATGACAAAATAAATTATTAATAACATATTATACATAATCAACAAGCACTAAATAAATATTGGATGAATAATAAATATGTAGTATATTATTACTTATTCTCTTAACCATGGAATAAAGTTCAATGGTTTCACAGTTGTGTGTTTCCTCCTCGTCTTTCACCCATAGATAAAAGGGCATCTTTGTATATCTTGTACTTCCTATAATGTAAAACAAATCCATTAAATTTATTTTTGGAAAATCATCCTCAAGTTTTACTAAAAGTACATTAAGCTTACTCCTTCCATTCGTCGACGTCATCGTAAGATTCCAAAACCCATTTGTGAACTTGCACGTACTGTACTTGGCCAAGAAAATGAGGTGTGCCCTTTGGTCTAGATTGTCTTTACTAGAAAATTTTCCTTTGTCAGCCATGAATGCTTCTTTTCCTCGCTTATGGCTTCCCCTCTTTCCATCTGGAATGTCTTCCATGCAGTACAATATTGCTTCCTCTGCAATGTAGCGTTCTGCAATACACCCCTCTGAGCATGCCAGATTTTTTACACACATATTGTATGTTCTCATCATCCTAATCAAAGAAATCCATTATATTGTTTTCCTATAAGTATAAATTTATTGAAATTACAAATAACATATTTATTATACTTGCCGTTTGAAAGGATACATCCAACGAAATTAAATCTAATAGGCCCGCAAATTTTTGCCTCCTCTGCAAAATGCTGAATGAGGTGCATCATTAGAACGAAAAAAGAGGAAAGTATTTCTTGAATACGTAAAGTGCTTTGATAGCACGCCATTTAGCAATAGTAAGGTCGTCACGTCAAATGGACTTGGAGCATAATATATTGAAAAATGTCAATAATTATCGAATAGCGGTAACCAATGGCTTTTGTTTCTTAAAGCCATACATTAACAACACTGGTAGCAAATGTTGCATTAGAATGTGATAGTCGTGGGATTTCAAACCCTTCACTTGATGATCTTCCATGTTCACGAGACGTCCCCAATTAGAGTTATATCCAATAGAAACCTTCAGCGAACTGAAAGTGCAAAAAATTAATTGTTTCTCAGTTTGGGATAGAGCGAATGGAGCTTTCGGCAAAAAAAACTTGTTCCTTTTTTCCACAGACCATAAGTGCTTTCTTATTTTCATTCTTTTGAGATCCTGATGAGCTTTAAGTCTGTCTTTGGTCTTATCCTTTGTTTCCATAAGTATCACAAAAAGATTATGTGCAAAATTACTTTCACAGTGCATCACGCCCAAATTATGGCGAACAAGTAGACCCTAGTTCAAAATATAAAACATTCAATTTTTCACAAAAAACAAAAAAGAAAAATATTCAAAGAATTTTAGAATATATTAATTTCACCTTCCAATACGGCAAGTCGAACATGATAGATTTCCTTGACCAAGGCTGTAAGACTTCTATACCCTTAGTCATAGGCGTAGGCGTAGGCATAGTCAGAGGTGTAGGCATATGTGTAGTCAGAGGCGTAGATATAGAATTAGTTGGTGAATTAGACGCAGGAGTATGGGATTTCCTGTTCTTTTTTTGCGTATGCATTTTACTCTTACTTTTCGGCGTAGGTGTCTTCCTCTTCACGCCTATTATATTTCCATACGATATTTTTAAACCTTCTACTTTTTTTAGTATTTTAGAACCAAACAAATGCCGAGGAGCCTTCCGATGTTCCTCACACCCGTTAAATTGTGACTTTTGTGACCTAAAAGGATAATTTTGTGGTAAAAATCTTCGGGTACCCATGAAAGCATGCTTCACCCCATGTTTTAGCCATTCTGAATCTATGTCTTCGCTATAAACAGGACAAACAAATTTCCCCCCAATTCTACACACCTAGAAAGATATCCATATGTCGGAAAATCAAGTATGGCCCATAAAAAATCACTTTTATTGTAAAGTTAGTCTTACTATGTGCATCATAGGTCATCCTCCCATTAGACCACAAGTCATTCAGCTTTGAAATCAATGGTTGAAGATAAACATCAATATTCTTACCCAGACCGGTCGGTCCAGGTATCAAGAGTGATAACATTGTGAACTCTTTACGCATGCATAAAGATGGCAGAAGGTTATAAGGAACAAGCAAAACTGGCCAGCAACTATAAGAAATACTCTTGTTACCAAATGGGTTAAATCCATCTATTGCAAGTTCAAGATAGACATTGCATTTTTTAGAAGAAAAACTTTGCCACTTATCACTTGTTTCCAACAAGTAGAATCAACTGGATGACTCATAACGCCATTTGGAGAACATGACCTCGAGTGCCCAATCATACTTTCAGCAATCCATGGAATGGTAAAAAAAATAAGATACATTAACTATAAATACTAAATATTAATATGCAAAAAAGTAATTAATCTAAAAGGGATACAACTACTAACCTATACAATCTCTGTAATCTTGGTGTCAAGGGAAAGTATTTTAACACCTTCTTTGGTACACGTCAACTTTTCTTCTTCTCAAGAAACTTTGCTTTCCATCTACTAGCACCACAAGTTGGGCAATTATCTTTAAGTTCATGTTCTCTCTAAAATAGTACACAATCATTAGGGAATGCATCAATATTCTCGTAGGTCATTCCCAAAGCATTGACTAATTTCTTTGAATTATATGTGTTGTTGGGCAACGAGTTCTCAATTGGGTGGTATTTTTTAACAACTTCTAAGAACCCAGTAAAGGCATTATCAGACATGTGAAATCTTGTCTTCACACTCATCAACTCAATTACCGCAGACAACATGGCTTGCTCCACTGGGCATGATGGGTATAAGGAGCGTGTAACATCCTCCCTCAATTTTTTGTATTTAGGTTCTTTGCGTGGGTCAATTGAATCCTCCCCAGCTTGTATGTGATCAACATTTGGCTGTTCCTGACCATTAACATCGTCGGAAGAAACATTATATGCAGATGGAACAATATCTTCTGGTTAGACACGCATAAATGCGTCATCCACTAAATCAAGCATTCTAGGAACATCTTCAGTAACAGGATTACTAAATGTAATATGGGGATCTAAGATGGCATGATCATTCTCAAATGGTTCTCCGTGGTAATACCATGTGGTGTATGATTTTTCAATACCATTCATTATTAGGTGGTCAACAACAGTTGTTGGTATAATTTTTCCACCTTTGTTAAGACATTTGACGCAAAGACAGGAAAATGAATCAACATATAATTGAGATTTTGGAAATACGATCAATAAGCATACACCTCCTAAGTATTCAGGTGATGTTTTCTCACCCTTCATCCAGTCCTTGTTGGGGATACTCGACGACATTAATGGAAAATGATAAGGAGAACTAACAAAGCAAACTACCAATAAATAAAGATATGGTGTTCGGTTAATATAAAGCAATAAAACGTTCAGTTGAAGAAAAAACTAATATATCCAATCATATACAAATCAATCAAAACCCATAAAGGAGATTCGATAAAAAGGTTAAGGTAGTCAAAAAGTAATGAAGAAGTCGAAAAGTAATGATGATATTGCTAAAAAAAGAATCAACATAAAAATATTGCTTATATAGAAATCAACATAAAAGTATTACTTTGGGTAGTCAAAAAATATTGCTTATATAGAGAATCAACATAAATAAATTAACAAATTATGTATACTATCAAAGTAAAAAGAACAGAACTATTAAGTAATACACATAGAACAAATTATGTATGTTATTAAAGTAAAAAATATATATTAAAAAAATAGAGATAGCTTACCTCAGTCTGAATCCCCAATTCAATTTCAATGACCCAAATCTTCCAGCAATAACGAGAGAATAAACATATATCTTTGTAAAATAAAAACAACAACAAAACAAATAGAAGTTGTACGAAATCCTAAAAACAATCAATTTAATTAATAATTGAGTCTACCCAACAATTGATATTTACCCAAATTAACAATTAAGTAAAATAGAAAGAGAAAATTGATATGGAGATGGAAAGAGGTCGTATCTTCAACTATCTGCGAAAGGGATTAGAATCCTCATATTTATGGAGAAGTAATTAGAATCCCATATATACTGTAAATAACCAATTCGAAACCTTACTGAATAATTGATTAAAATCCTGAAATATTGGGAGATAATCATAAGGAGTGGGGAAGAGAATTGTACAGAGGAGGAAAGCTAATTTTGCAATTAAAATTTTAGCAAGAGAATCATGATAGCTTCAAATCGCGAGAGAATCGTGGGAGGTGAGAGTTGTAGGATGGAGGGAAAGGGAATTGGGAAGGAGGGAAAGTCGAATTAGTCTCGAAACCTGCTTTGGAAGAGTTGTAGGAAGGAGAGAAAGGGAATTAGGAAGGAGGGAAAGTTCAATTAGTCTTGAGACCTGTTTAAGTAACAACAACAAATGCCAAATAAAACGTCTAAGAATGTAGTCATCTGCAAACGATGGTAATTTAAGTCATTTGTCATAGTTGTTTTTTCCTGTTTTTGGTGTAGTCGCAAAAAATGCAAGAAATACCGCTTGACTCAGAGCCGAGTTGTTGGTGAAGCTCTGCGTGTCTGACCCATACAAAGTTGGTCGTCGATTCGAAGCCTTTTTGAAATAGGTAGTTATAACCTTTGTTAATAGTCATATACTATTCCTTGGGGTTTGTGCTTTCCTTTTAATGGTTTTCTTTGCCTTGACTCAGCTTGGGGAATGTACATTTGGAAAGCCCAGAAGATTTTTATTAAAAGGGTAAAAGATATGAACGAGACTGTAGATGTGTTGAAGAGGACCATCTTGTCATTAAACACCCAAGTAACAGAGCTAGAGCAGCAAGTCCTTAAGGTTTGAGCTGACGCTTCAAAGGAGAAGTTGGCCATGTTTAAGCAGCATGCGGAGAAGGTCATAGAGCTCAAAGGTAAGCTAAGGGAAAATCATACAAAGTTTATGGAAGAGTTGGAGCAGGAGTGCCAAGTGGCCACGATATTGAAGCAATTCATCGCGGAGCTCGGCTATGACTCAGATACATTCAAGCATTGTGAGCCAGAGTTTCATTCGAGTACTACCATAGAAGATGCAATCTAGAATGCTGAGACAATTTTTAGCCGTTGGAATAGATTGTAGTATGGAATTTTAATCGACTTTGTAGTCGTTAGTACTTTTGTTTGTTTATTGTGGGTTGGCATCCAAATACTTATGACTTGTGTTGTATCATAATTTTCCATGCTAAAGTGTTTAGATGTTAGAATTTATATCTGCTAGAATATAAATTTTTCTTGATCATAACTATTGATTATTCATGAAACTTGGGTTTGCCCAAATCAAATAACTTTGAAAAACTTTGAGGTCACCCCCACGTATCAGTCAGGTCAAAATATTGACGTGATATTTAGGTTTGCCTAAATTAAGAAGTTTATGAGGCTTTGAGGCTGCCCTCAAGTATTCGAATACATGGCATTAAGCCTAAACGAAGCCAAACATGGTCAAATCTGAGATTGCCCCCAAGTGTTTAATTTGTTCGACTATTCATGATACTTAGGTTTGCTCAAATCAAGGAACTTTGAAAATCTTCAAGGTTTCCCCCAAGTATCAGTGAGGTCGAAATACTGATATGATACTTTAGTTTGACTTAATCGAGAAGTTCATGAGGCTTTGAGGCCGCCCCCGAGTATTCAAATATACGTGCTTAAACCTAAATGAAACCAAACATGGTAGGCTCCGAGGTCACCATCAAGTGTTTAATCTATTTGACTTTTCATGACACTTGGGTTTACTCAAATTAAAGATCTTTAAAAAACTTAAAGGTCGCCCCCAAGTATCAGTCAGGTCGAAGTACTGACATGATACTTAGATTTGACCAACTCAATATATTTGAGTGTTGTGTGCTATATATGAAACATTCCGAATAAAATTGTGCAAAACTATGTTTTTTATTGATATAAAATATAGTGATTATAACCATAAAATACATCTATTCTTATCCCCTGTAGTAGCGAACTAACTGTATCACATTCCAAGGGTTTGTCAAAGGTTCTTTGTCTTCAGTCATTAAATAATATGACTCATTGTCTATCTTATCTTTATGACATATGGTCGTGTGACTCGTCTAAGGATTAGGTCTCTGGTTGCAAAAGATCTGGGATGAACCCGATTGTTGTATAACGGCCAAGGTTTTCCAATGCTCTGTCTCATGTCTCATCTATCCATAACATGTTCCAACTGTGTTGGAACTCATTTTATTCTTCTGGGAGGTTAGGGTCTCTTGTAAGGACTTCAAACTGTGTTGGTAGAACTGCTTTTGTTCTGTATGCGAAGAGGAAGGGGGTACAACCAATTGCTTTTCTTAGTATTATGCGAAGTCCCATAAGATGTGTTGTAGCTCTTGTGCCCATCGCCCCCTCCTTATCATCGACACGCTTCTTGAGGCCATCGACTATAGCTTTATTGATAACTTTGACCTGGCTGTTGCCTTGTGGGTTGTAAGGTAAATAGAGAGACAGAATGATGTTGTACTTCTTTAAGAAGGTTCTGACCTTGATTCTAACAAACTGTGGGATATTGTCGTATCGAATCATGTGAGGGTAACGGAAGCGTATAATTATACTCTCCTACTGGAACTTAACTACTTCTTCTCTCGTTCAGCATAGAGGGACTGCTTCAACCCATTTGGCAAAATAATTTGTGGCTACGAGGACATGCTCTCTCTTACCCGAAGCTTTGGGGAAAGGGCCAATTAGATTGATGGCCTAACGTTTAAATTGCCACGGGACTTAGCTGGAATGGAGATCCTGAAATGGACTTTTAATGTTATATATGTATCTTTAGCACTTATCGCAATGTCTTGCATAGTCTTAAGCTTGTTTTTTCATATTCGACCAGAATAGACCTTGTGTAACTGCGCATAGCACTATAGATCGTCCCGCAGTATGTGAGCCACAGATACTTGGGTATTTAAACACCTCAATGTTAAGCTTCTAGGGTTTGGATATCCCTAACATGGTTGTTATATAGACTAGGGTAATGGCGTGTTTGTTTTCTCCTTATAGAAAATGTGTGATTGATAATTTCTCGGGGAAGCAATCTATGCGTTGGTGGATGCGTTCTACCTATTCTGTCATCATACCATTTAATTGATTCTCTAGAGTATAGTGTTTTTGGACCAACTGTGAATCGGTGAATACTACTAGCTTGAGTATGCCTAGCTCAAGGGCTATGTGTAATCCATGGATTAAGGCTTCATATTCTGCTTCATTTTTTATGCATTCAAAGTTTATCTTAATGGCCTTTTCCAGTCAATCATTCGAAGGTATGACCAGCATGATGCCTATGCCAGAATCATTCCTGTCGGCTGAACCATCGCTGAATAATCTCAAACCCGTATTTGGGTTTCAAGGGTTTGTTGGTTCGACTTGCTCTTATAAGATGTTATCCTCGTATTCCTCCCAGTCGATGACGTCTACTGGAAAGTCTGCTAGAAAGTCAGCGACTGCTTGACCTTTCTCAGATATCTTCTTTTTTAAAGTGATATCATGTTCCCTGAGGTAGACGGACCATTGTTGTACTCATCTAGATTTTTCTTTTTTGGTTAGGACCTCTCTTAGAAGATAACTCACGCTCACCCTTATCTGATGTACCTAGAAGTATGGTTTGACCTTTCTTGATGTGTAGACGAGATTTAGTAGAAGCTTTTCAGGTGTAGTACATCTGGTTTTGGCCGAGGTTAAGGTTTTCCTAAAAAAGTAGATGGGTTTCTCAATGCCTCCATCTATAGGAATGCGAATTGAGCTTAGAGATTCGTCCATCACTGTGAGGTAAAATGATAACATTTCTCCTTTGACTGGTGTACTCATTAATGGTGATTAACCTAGAAAAGTCTTTAGTCCTTGGAAGGTATGCTTCTTCATGTTTTTAAGGATACCTTGACCGCAAAGTGAAGAAAATAACTATATACACATATTCGATGATTTTAAGATAAAACGATTGAGGGCGGTTATTTTACTAATGACCTTGTATATGTTTTTTTATCATTTTAAGGGATGATATATCGATCAGAGCTCAAATTTGTAAAGGGTCGATCTCAATACCTCATTTTCTTATGAGGTGAACAAGGAATTTTCCGAATGAAACACCAAACTGGCATTTGTCTAGGTTAAGTTTTAACTTGTATGATCGAAGGATAGCAAATACTTCATGAAGGTCTTGGAGATGGTTGTTTTTGTTAAGGATTTTGCAGAGCATGCCATAGATATAGACTTCGACTATTTTTTCCAAAAGTGGTTTAAACATACTTGTGACAAGTCATTGATAGGTCATGTCTACATTCTTGAGCCAGAAGGGCTTTACATTGAAGCAATATAAGCCTTGCTTTGTGATGAATGCGGTTATGCTTTAGTCTTCGGGTAGAAGAGCTACTTGGTTGTAACCCAAAGCTACATCCATCATGGAGAGGCACTTATGTCCAGATGTGGCGTCGAGGAGTACTACAATGATTGGAAGAGGGAAACTATCCTTCAGCGTATGTTTATTGAGGTCTGTGAAATCGAGGCAAACTCTGATCTTGTCATTTTTTTGGGTACTGCCACGATGCTTGATATCCAATCAGCATATTTAATCTTGCAGATAAACCCTGCGGCTAGAATTTTATTGATTTCGAGAGTGGTTGCTTCTCGAAACCTTGAGGCTAGGGTTCATTTCATTTATTTTGCAACTGCGCAATTGGCCACTAAATCAAGGCGGTAATATGCCAAGGTAAGATCGACTCATGACATCTCTTGGAAAATCCATGCGAAGACATCCTTATTAGATCGAAGAAAAGCTATCATCTCCTATTTCTCTTCTTCACTTAACGAATGTTCATCTTCCTGTACCATCGAGTTCTATGTTTTTGATAGATTCGACGGTTGATATTCTGGACGAGACAACCGAAAGCTCGAAGAGATTGGGTCGCTGTAATAGCTATGGTTTAACCAGCTTTTAAGCCATATTTATCTCCGAGCGTTCGTACAACCGGAATAACTGTTGGGGCCCTTTCATATCCAAGGTTTTGCTAAGGGTGGTGAAGCGCAACACTTGGTAATAGCTCGAGGGTATCGTGTTCATAACGTATAGCCAATCATGACCTAGGATGCCGAGATATTCATATTTCTTCTCTATGACCAAAAAGCTTGTCTGAGGCACCATCGGTCTTGTGGTGACTGGGAGGCTTATTCGGCCTACTACTACTTCAGTTAAACCATTAAAACCTTTTTAGTTTGAGGTCAGCGGGGTTTATACGATCCGACATCATCATTATTGTTTTGACTGCTTAGAGGAAGAGTGCATCTGCAGTACTATTGGTATCAATGAGTATCGTATGCAGTATCATGTGCACAATCTTTACCGTTATAACCAATGGGTCCAAGTGTGAGAACGTTACGTGATAAACATCACAACCGACGAAAGAAATGCCTTCGAGGCGAGGGTGTTGGCTAGTTTCGGGTAAGACTATTGGTAATTTTTCTCTATACGTGAGTTTACAACATTCTTTAACTCACATTATTTTGCTTTAGGTATGATCATTGTCAATGTTATTGACTTCAATCATCTTGGTTTGGAAGATATGTACCTCATTTCCTTTGTTGCTTTATCCGGCATATATTTTAAAATACGAACCATCAAAGTAGCCAGGGACATCTTCGATATATTCATGCAATCGCCCTGCCTTCAGTATCATTTCCAAAGATCACTATAAAGCGTAACACTTATTTGTGTGGTTTTGGTAATAAGGTTCATCCTTTTCAACTTTGAGTGGAAATGGAGCTTGCCATATTGGGTCGGCCTGGATAATGTGGGAAATGGCTCTTATGGAAACATTGAGCTTAGGAAGCATTGCCATTGGTCTTTACTTTTGCTGCCTTTCTATTTGATCTTTCTACGTGTTGCACTTCCTGCAGTTGATCCCATTATGAACAGGAGTAACCATGGTTGAGTTCGGCGGTTTTGGTTTTTGTTGATTGTTGGTTTGGGTTGACCCTTGGCCATTATTTTCGTAGATTTGCTCAAGGTCTATGTGGCCATTTACTTTCGACAACATCTCCTCGAGTGTTGCTAGATTTTGGAGGACGATGTATTGTTTTACTCGACTATTGTTTGGTAGGGCATTGGAGTATGCTAAGACTGCATTAGCAAAGTCAAAGTCCTTAATTTTATGGGACTCATCTAAGAATCTTTTGGTAAAAAATTTGAGCATTTCATTTTGTGCCTTTCGAATATTAAAGAGGGCATCAACTATGACCTCTGGATCCTTATTGAAGGCGAAGTTAAAGACGAACAGTCTGGAAAGGTCTTCAAAACTTTGAATAGATCCGTTCGGGAGGTTGTGATACCACTTGAGAGGACTATCGGCCAGGCTTGTGGGGAACACTCGATAAAAATATATGATCTGATGATGCATGGAGGCTTAATGAGTTCTAGAACTATAGAATATGGAACCTCGATGGCTAATAATTCTTTTTAGATGGGTTTGTTAAGCCTGCCCCAAGAGTTGGAGGTTGGGATCTAGCTATGTCTCATGACAGCTTTTAATAGCTGGTCGAGCACTTTTTGTGTTACATAAACTATTGAAGGGGGGGGGAGTGCTCTGTCCGGGTTTTTTGTGGCCCCTGTTTGGGGATATGATCTTCACTTTACTTTACCTAACTCACTCGGGCTAGTCTGCGGTGGTAAGGTCAAATAGTTCATAGAGTCAAATCACTCAAATCTTCAAAAGCTTGGATCTCAAAGTGTACAAAGCCTTCGGGTAAGGAGTGTATAGTACCATAAGTACCGAGATAGACTGGTGGTACTTCTGATCTGGGGTTGGGGACTAATCGTGAGTGAACAAAAATCATTGAAGGACCAGGGGCTACTTATGGATGAGCTTGTTGTAGGTTGTGCACAGAGTTGCGGAACTCTCCATGTCGTATTTATGTTTATTCATTTCTTTGACCTGGCGTTGTCACTTGGTTTCAAGTTTCGTTCATCTGGCGTCAAGCTCGTATTGAAGTTGGTTGGCATATCTTTCTTCAGCCTGAGCGGATTGATCTCGCATTTGTGCAAGTTGTGCGGTTATGTCCTCTGTTGGGGCTCCTACTATAGCCGAGATTGAACGAAGGTCGGGAGCCATTGGAAATCTGTTATGTTTGATAAAGTTGTAATAAGCAGGGAGATTACACTCTGATGACACCAAATATAGGGGCCTAATCGCATAGAGGGGAGATTACACTCTTACACCATAGAGTTAATACTCGACTAGGGTTCTAACAAGCAAACCTAATAGAAATATAAAGATTCTAGCAGACACACTTGCGTTGATTCTTGAAATTGGATTCCTCCATGACCTCTAGTAAAGATTTTTAAGATAAGATTGTATAAATAGATGAGATTACAGGTAAAGGACTCGAGTTGACTAAGTCTCCAAGCTTTAGAATGTACTTGAAGGCTATCAGAGCTTCTCAAGGGTGTATGGGGGGGGATCTCAACCCCTCAATGATGGCTCTCCTTTCCCATTTACAGAAGATAAGAAAAATGAGGTCACTATAGAGAAGTCAAATTACAAATGTATCCTTCTTTACAACTGTCTTATACTAGAGTATGTTTGCTGAGCTATCTGCCTTTGTTCTGAGGCTAGACGATGTTGAGAACTCGAAGGTATATTTGCTATGAATTGCTTAATTTGCTAGTATATATGGTTGGCTTCGAGTTGTTTAGAAGTCTTCAAGTATCTAGAAATACTAAGTTGTACATTTTTTTCGACAAAAATTCTTAAAGCTTTTATGTGACTAAACTCGTCCATTAGGGGCACCTGGAGGTTTAACGGCTTATTGCATATACTAAATGCAATCACGAGACCTGCAAAAGTAGCTTAAATTTCTTAATTTATTTATTTTACTCAGTACGAGCAAAAATACAAGTTTGGGGGTATCTGATAAAAACATTTTTGGGGGTTTTCTACTCTATTGGAGTCCATTTGGCAAGAAAAGGGCCAAAACAGGGATAAAATGGCACAATAACCACATTGAGGGATTTCAACAGTTCAGCAAATCAATTTTTATCAGAATTGGTCTAGTCAGGATATCTAAAAATTAAGATCATTACTGAGACAAGGGATCAAGGGGATGGACCTCAATTATTACTCTAAAAGGTAAGAGAAGCAAAACCCTAAAAGGAGGAATATTCCATCCACCAACGATCTCCGTCGGCCAAGGGAATCTCAATGGCGATCCCTAGTCGCCTAACACCGATTGTCATAATTTTTAGACACACATCCCTAGATGGTCTAATGAGAAGGAATCTACATCGAATGCCTAAACATCACAACTGGAGAAGAATGTGGGGTAGTTAGGACATTTCAGAATCGGGGTTTCTCTATTTAATGTTTTGTTATTCTCCAAAACTACTTTTCATTTTTGTAGGGTTTTGAAGGGCTTGAGAATTGAGTTTGTATCTCATAACCTTAAGCTCAAGTTTAATAATAGTTAGCTTATTTTCTTTCATTAATCTTGCTAATTAAGATGTTGCAAGGCTAATTCCCCCAAACTAGATCTGAGAAGGAAAATCTATAGGTGCAAGTTAAGATTTTCTTACAGCTTATAGGTCTAACCTAGAGGTCTATATTAACTCTTTAGGGTTGTTCTTTAACTCACTTAAACTTAAAGAGTTGGGAGAATAAGAGAACAATTTTAACTTGGAAGAAAGATTAGTTGCTTTAAAATGGAGTTGATATCCCGAACCACGTAGTGACCTCTAGACCTAGGGATTTCTTTTTTCTTAAATCGAAGGAGTTAGCCCTAAGTCAGCCTCCTAAAATTCGAGTAATGATTTAGTGATTAGACTCTCTGATCTCATCCTAAACAGAAAGATCATAAAATGAATTCTAAACCTTGTGAATTCTGATTGAAAGAAAGAATTCGAGGAGACGACCTAAAGACCTATTAAATTAAGCCCCTAATATACCAATATAGAGTAGAATCCAAGGATCTAGTTTTCCTTAATAATCAGTTTTTAAAACCTAGTTTAAATGGATATTTTTGATAAAACAAACCATGTTTCCTCTAGATTTTAGTTTACCCTAGAATGACGTAGCTCTCAGCATATTTATACCCTACTTACCATTTTACTACATTATTAAGTAAGTATGCATAATGGCTAGTCTTCTGGTTGGTAAACTTCGTCAATACTTTTAGTAATGAGGTTATGATGATTTCGCAAATAAAACTGTAACAACCTAAATTTTAAGCGGAAACTCAGTAAAACCTGAGAAAAACCTTGACCTCGAGGAGGATTTTAAGGTATAAATCTAATATGTGCTAGATTGTTACAATTGCAAAGAGATTTGATAAGTATAATTAAGATTGATATCCCAAAAAGGATTCCCCAATTGACCTATGCTCTGCCTATATTTATAATGGATACAGACATTTAAAAAATAAATGGTCTTCTATTTTAATGGGTGGTGGGCAAACTTCACGGATCATGTATAATGACTCTTTTTGACCAAGTATAACGATTACTCTAAAGGGTTAAGATTTGTAGACGTGGATATGTTACCTTCTCGAACCTATCACATACCTTCGACGTAGTTCTGCTAACATCTCATTATCGAGTCTGGGGAATATGCTACTGCAATTTACCTTATCGAATCTATCACATACCTTCAACGTGGTTCTGTTAGCTACTGCAATTTACCTTATCGAATCTATCACATACCTTCAACGTGGTTCTGTTAGCTTTTCCTTATCAAGTATGGGGAATATGCTACTACAATCGCCCCATTCTCAATACAATTACTTGTTATTGTGTCGAGAAGAACCTTTAGATCTCGATGTTGTGGTAGTATTTTTGTCAAAAAAAAAATTGAAATTTGAATTGTGGTTGCAACTGTTTTGTGTAAATAGGAGGTAGATAAAAAAAGAAAGATATGGTTTGTTTGTTCAAAGAATAATGGCTAGGTGTATTCCTATAGGTGATATATTAAGTTAGATAGAACTTGATGTACAATCTCTTTTTATGAGTTTTAGAACTGCAGTGGTGAAGTTAGAGAAAACAGAGGAGGTGGTGATGTATCTAGATGGTTTAGAGCAGTAGTGTCATAGCCTGTTGTCTTTTAGGAGGAGAAGGGTTCAGGACTTCGAGAAGATGTGTTCTAGGCTTTGTGGCAAGTAGTTAGCCAAAGAGTCTCAAAGGTGTGCATCGAACCGTCATGTGAGGCTTATAAATACCCCTTCAGTTACCGACTTTCACACTCTACTCTTACAAAAAATCATAAAGGTGATTTCTTGTGTTTTCTATTGTTAATCCTTCCATCATTGGTTCTGAAGAGATTGTTGTGCTTATCAAGAAAGCAAAACTTGCCAAGGAGAGAGACTCACGAGCTGCTCGTCACCAAGGTTGGTTTTTCTGTTTCTTAGAATTCTTTGATTAAATGCTTGGTTGCATGTAATGATGATTTCTTAAAACCCTTTGTACTTTATAATTGTATGAGTTATTGGTAAGAATTAATTTGAATAAGAGTGAGTATTTTATGGGAAATTGGCAGAAATCTATTTTTAGGGTTTTGTGTATTGTTTGGTTTTGAGATGAAAATGAGGTGTTGTTAATGCTTGGAGCGTGTCGTAGGTGATATTAAAGTATGATGATTGTTTGGTTGTGATTCAGTTTTGGGTGTGGTAGAGAAAAAATGAATTGTTAGAGTCGTAGGTTTTACAGTGCGATTTTAGGTTAATTTTGAGGTAATAGGGGTGTATAAAAGTTGTGAGATTTGGGGGAAAGTATCTTGCCTAAATGTGCGTTGTATAGTACCTGACTTTACACTGAAGAAGATGGAAAATCAAAAATTTAGATTTGGTCTCCTTTTGGCAGAAATTTGGGCGCCATATAAAACATCTTCGAGAAGCTTCTTATATAATTATTAGTATCATGCAGCTCAAGAAGTTGTTGATCGATGGCAAGCCTCATCTTCTTGGTACTTAGACTTTGGAGAACCAGTTGTTTATCTATAAAAATATTGAAAAAGAGTTTCTCAAGGAAAAAGATGAGCTGGTTAAGGAGAAGGAAAGCTTGGAAGCTAAGCTGGAAATACTGAAGCTTTCTGCGGTTAAGTCAAAAGAGACTGCCATTCGCGAGGCTAAGAAGATATGGGAGATGGAGAAAAGGAAGAGATCGAGAAGATAAGGGTTGATCATGCGAAAGAGAGAGAAGATGCATTGGTTCTGCAAAAGTCTAATTTTGAGGAAAATGTTCGGGAATAAATTTTATTTGTGTGAGGATCGATGGAGGCAGAGAAGGCCAAGGCTCTTACCGAAGCTACTATGGAAGCAGATCAGATTAGCATCGATTCTCTCAAGCATATGAAAGCCAGCTTCTTTGGGTAGATCGGCCTTATGGAGGAAAGGAAGGATTTTTCCAAAGGCTTGGCTGCTACCGCAGGGATGTCATTTCTCGACTCAGATATGGAGGAGGAGGTTCTCGAGAATTAAGAACTTGCCCCTGCCTTGGCTGATGGTGCAGAGTAGATAGGAGGGGAGCTTCCCGATGAATAAACTTCTGGTCTTTTGGTGAAGCTAACAACCCCCATAATCTCCCCTGAGAAGTAGAAAACAATGTTATAAGCTTTCTCTTTCTTTGTTGGTTTTGTTTTGAAGTTTGGTAAACAATTTTTTGTACAAGTGATCAATGGGACCTGGTAACTTTGAGTAGGATATTGAATGAATTCGATAAATGGTTTAATTTTTGCATAACAAAATATTGGATTTATCGATGAATGGGACAGAGGTATTCTTTTTATTGAATATGTCGTTTGGATTCAATTAAGGATGATATTCAAGATGATTTATTAAAGGATAATATAGTAGTAAAAGATTTTTCAGAAGTTTCTCATGGAAGAGATATTTGAGTGTAACGATAAAATAGCCATGTTAGGCTTTGTCGAGTATAAAAATAAATTATAGATGTATTTCCTCTAGAAGATATATGATATATGTTTGATTGATAAGACAACTATAAATGAGTTGTCGATTTTAGTAATGATGTTGAGATGAAATCTCCTATAATTAGAAATCTGTTTATTGAAGAAAAGAAAACTTAAATTTGACAAAGACTTATTAAGTTTTGTCAAAAGAAAGAAGTAGAATAGATGATGTATTGACGGGAATGATAACTTCTTTATTAAAGAAAAATTGATTAGATTACAACTTCAATCTGTAGAGCATCTTCAAATGGACTATATTCCATGGAAGTTATAGTTGTAATTCATTTTCAGTCATTAACCAATAGGAACCATTGTCGGTCTTGTCAATGATAATGTAAGGTCATTGGGTCGTGTACCATCCTGAATTCGTCAAAGTACAAGATCGCCTATGTCGAATGTGCATTTCCTCACCTTCTTGTTGTATGCCTTCCTCAGAGTGTCATGGTATCGCACCAAGTTTATAATGGCATGATCACGAGTTTCTTCGATCCCATTGAGATTACAGAGAAGTTCAAACTCATTTTCTTCATCTGTGATTTATCTTTGAGCGGTTGGGAGGTCGAGGTCTGAAGGGATTATAGCTTTAGATCCAAAGGCCAACATAAATGGTGTATAACCTGTTGATGTTCGGGGTGTTGCTTTATATGCCTATAAAATGCTAAGTAGTTCTTCGACCCATCTGCTCTTATTTTCGTTAAGGCATTTCTGTAATCCTTACTTGATATTTTATAAATAGCCTCAGCTTGGCCATTTCCCTGTGGATAGTAAGATATTAAATTATTCAATTAGATTTGGTATTTGTGGAAGAATTTGAGGACTTTGTTGCCGATGAACTGTTTGCCATTATCAGATCTTATCATTTGTGGATAACCAAATCGAGTTATGATGTGCTCATATAAGAATTTGATTACTTCATTCTCATCAGTATGACAAAGTGGTACAGCTTCGACCCATTTTGTAAAATAGTATGTAGCTACAAGGATAAATTTTCTTTTTCCTGATGTAAGGTGGAATGGACTAATGATATCGATAACCCATCTTTTAAATGGCCAGACGACATTGCTGACATGTAGGTACAGAGCTAGACTTTTGATGTCTAGTACGTGAATTTGGCATTTGCGAATAAAGTCTTCGCAATCTTGTCTCACCTTCGGCAGTATAAACCTTGTGTGAATACATTTTACGCTAATGATCATCCTGAGATATGTGTAATACAAATTCCTTTGTGAAGTTTCTTGATCTTGATTTGGGATTAGTTTTGAGAGATGTATTTGATCAGTGGGCCTCCGCCATTAATCCGGTATAGTACTCTTCCTTGGACTTTCAATCTTGAACAATTGGCCATATGTACCAAAATTTGCCACGTGCACCAAAATTTGTCACGTGCACCAAAATTTTTCATAGGATTTCGTCATATTTCGGAGCTCTGGCTTATTGATCATCTCTGGAACTCCTGGATTCACCCAGAGTCCCACTTTACCACTTTAATCTGGATGACCATACAAAAATTACCATCAATTCGATCTAACCTCAAGCAACATGAGACACATTATTACTTGAAAACCACCTCATAAGCATGAGAATGCCACAGCTTCTGTTCTTCAGGTGGCAACTCATCAAAAATCCGATCGGATACGATGTACTCCACTCCTAAATGAACATAATGCATGTGAGTAAGCACAGCAGCAAATATGCAACTAAGTTTAAAATGAGTCGGTCATAATGGCTAAACCGCTAGAGAATATTAACACAACAAAACTATGTTAAACCTGCAGATATTAATGAATGCATGTGATTACGCACAGCAGCAAATATGCAACTAAGTTTAAAATGAGTTGGTCATAATGGCTAAACCGTTAGAGAATATTAACACAACAAAACTATGTTAAACCTGCAGATATTAATGAATGCATGTATTCAAGTCATTGTATATCAAAACATGAAGTTCTAAACTCATGCTTGACTTGTACTGTTATCAATATGAAACGTCTAAAGTGTGAAACAACTCACGCTCAGCGACACTTTTCCTGTGATAAAATAGCCCGTTTAAGAACTCTGTCTTGTCATTTTATTTATCTTATTTTCATTTACATGCAGCAAGAAAGTAGAATGAAGAGCTGTAATAGTTTATAGTGGAGGAAACTAATAGAATAATATCGTATAGAGAAATTTTGAAATTTTGACTTTGCCCGGAGTACAAACTGAAAATTATCCATTAGACCCCGACTTCGTCACATATACCTTTTTGAACCCCAAATTGCGAACAAGTCAACTTGGGTTGACCCAATCTATTTAGGTTGTTTCCCTCTTTTGCCCCTCACGTGTGTATCATGTTTTTGTTTTTTAAACATAAAACCAAATGATTTTTTTTTTAAATCTTCTCACATTTCCACCTGTGAGAGAATTAACAATTATTTCATTTCATTTTTTGTTTTTTTAAATGTGATACCCGTGAGGGTGAAGGGTAAATGAGGGAAACAAGTACAAAAGATTGGGTCAGCTTAGGGTCTAAAGGCTAATTTAAATTTTCTAGCGGGGTCAAAGTCTAAATTTTTCAATCCTATAGCTGCATAATGTAAACATACAAGAATGATAGTTTATTATTTAGATGGGTTTTCTTATTTTCTTATGTAATAGTCGTAATTAGGGCATTCAAAATGGACACTATTATTTTTATTAATGTGCCTTATTTCATGTTGCTTTCAAAATGGACACTATTAATTTTCCTAATGTACTCATTTATGAAGTATTGCACCTAGATATGAATTTGTACATATATTCAAAACCTTTGTTATATGGCTATTATATAGTTGTTCGAATGCATTCACATATATCCGATATTTTGGTTCAACCCTTGGTTGAATTTTTAGCATGCTCCTGGCATGAATTACAAATATGAGCTTGACAGAGTTGGTTCATAAAAGAGAAAATTTGCTCTTGCCCCCCATTATGATTGACGAATTCGTACTTGCCCCAGCGTTGGCACTTATGGGCCTATGAACCCCATTTTTGGTTTGACCGGTCTTTGACTGGTCAATTTTTCTTAACTGTCAAAAACACACGCATGCAAGGCACGTGACTTAGGCAACCGGTTGCAACTCATTTACCTAAAACCATCTCTCTCTCGGCTCTCTTTATCTTGCACACGAAACCCTAACTGCCATCAAATTCTCCCTTAAATCAATGTTTCAATCGCGCGATCTCCCACCTTTAAACCCTAACTCGATTTACCTTTGATTTGAAGTAAGGGTTCAGAGTTTTGGTGTTATAGGACTTAATTATTTCGATCATCAATCTCTCTCTCTAATTTAGGGTTACGAATTCGGCAATTGGGGTCTGCTATCGATGCTTCATTTCAGTTACCAGATGAAAACCTGGGCGATTTGGTGTTCTTGGGTTTGATTTGGATTTATTGGGGTTCGATTATAATTTTCAAGGGTTTGATTTGGTTTTCTAGGGCTTCGATTTCACGGTTTCGATACAGATTTACATGGATTATATCCTATATTTGAGTTTTGGAGGTAGAAGGAGATGATTAGCATGTGCAAAGAAGTGTCAGGTGTCGCAAAAGATTAGCATGAGCAAGGAGATGATTAGATGATGGAGCCTTAGCATGTTTATGATTGAATTTGGTGGCAAAAAATTAGTTGTTTGTTTGTTTAATGATGGGATTGTTCTTGGGCTTTCATTCATTTGGGTATTACTTTAAGGGCATCTAGGTCCGTTATGGTTGAATTAGAGATAGAAATATGTCTCATGATTTTGATGCATTGAATACTACAATAATAGAGTTTTGATTTTTACTACTCGACTATTGAATTAGATTAGGTTCCATTGTGGGAGAAACCCGAGCTGTGGGGTTTGATCAATGGAGAAACTCTAGCATTCTTTTTAAGAAATTGAAGGCAACCGGTAACCAATTGAAGGCAACTGGGTTACTGGCTCAGGTGCCTTGCACGTGCGAGAGGGTGTTTTTGACAGTTCATAACTTAAAAAAATTTAACCAGTCAAACCAAAAATGGGGTTCACAGGCCAGTGCCAACGCTGCGGGGGCAAGTATGAATTCGTCTATCATAGTGGGGGTGGGGGGAGAGCAAATTTTCTCTTCATAAAAACCCATAATATATGAGTTTGACCAGGCCTCCAGTTGAATTATAAAAACCCATAATAATAATAAAAAATTGCTTATAAAACCCATATACTTACATGAGATTTCACAAATTTAAGGCTAAAAACCAAAACATTGGAAAAAAAACTCATAAATTTATCTCCATAGGAAGTAGGTTCCATAACAAGTTAACAACAACACTACAGTATATGAGCTTCGGCATAGGATGGAAATACATACCGATGAGGCGTGCGGTGGGGGCATACTGGCTGAGTCGAGTCACGTAATGGTGTGTCTCGATCTAGCGAGTCATGTCATGGCTATACAAGGTGAATATACAAACATGTTGATGCATCTGCTTGACAGGCTTCAAAGATTGAAGCATTTGTGCACCTTTGTCTAGTATCTATGCACCTATTGTCACAGGTTTCCCTGGTGGCATGTGTTCCTCACCACCACCATAAGCACCACCTGAAGAAGGCAACAAACCTGGAAACTCATCACTTGAAGCCATCTTAGTAAAAAATAAAAACCCCAACAAATCTCTCTTAATTTTAAATCTCAAGATGAAGTGAAAGTGAGGAGAACAAGGGAGATTATGTAGAGTTTGTGACACTCGGGGTAACAGTTAATGTAGGATTCGACACGTGTTCAGTGCTTAACACGTGTATGACTAAAGTCAATTCTAGTTGCCACATGAGTATTTTGGCGATGCGACAAACTAACACCAAAGTGTGAAGAGGGCTTTAGAACTGAGCCAAGTTGGATGAGCATTAGACCTATTGGGTTGGGCCATTAAGCTGTAACTTTGCCCTCTAACACTGGTGATGCACTCTTCGTTTTAAGTCAGATAAATCTTGGTGGATATTTTGTAGTGGGTTTGAATTCGTGACCACTCTCTTCAAGAGATGATCCCAAACTACTAGTCCAACCCCAAAGAGACTAAAGAGAGCGCCCAAAAAGATTAAGAAAGCACCACCGGCTTCGTTCTACTAACTACAAGCTTTCAGGGTAATAACATTGCACTAGGAAAACGTAGGCGTTAGTGGTATGATATTGAAGTAACTGAATGGTCCTAAACTTATTTTAGAGAGGCAAAAAAGTTAAAATATGTTTTTACAAACTCCTCAAATTTATTTTCCTCCCTATTTTTACACTTTCTCCTCAACAATAGGGACTAGTAAGAGATAAGATTTGGGTAGCCACCTAAGTGTTTCTACTTATGTGGAAAGTGGAAAGTGAAAGGGAGAGGATTCCCCTATCATCTTTTTGCTACACTCTCCCTACACTCTCTCTTAACCACACACTCACTCTCTCTTGCCAACTCACTCACTCTCTATTTGCCTATGTGGCATCTCACTCACTCACTCCACTGACTGACTGACTCACTCACTCACTCCACTCAATCACTCTCTCTCTAATCCTCTCTCACTCCAAAATTCAAATTTTACACACTCTCTCTCTCTTTCCCGATTTCCTTCAACTGAATCCCTACTCAATCACTTAGTCATTCTCACTCCAAAATTCAAATTCTCATTCAAATTTCACTATCTTTTTCTCTACCTCCGGTTAAAGTACGATTCTTTCTCAGTTTAAGTCCTTATTGGGAAACTGTATTTTGGGAACGTGATGTTGAAATTGTGCTACAGAGGTAATTTGTGTAGGGGTATTGATTTTGCTTGATTTAACAGGTTAGTGGATGGCATCCTAATATCTACCAATATATACTTCCAAACCCAACATCCCGGTATATACCAACAGGTGAGTGGTGTGCAAAATTCTTCTGTGTAGATTTAAAAATTGTCGTACACTACGTAGTCGACATGTTATTATCAAAATTTGGCCATGCAATAATTTAGGAGTATCGTACAACACAGCAATCGACAAATTTACATAGTTAAATTGTCGAAATTGAATAAGTTGACAATAATTAATGATTAAATTGTCGCAAACCCAATACATCGACAAAATTATTGTCAAATACATCAAAAATCGACAAAATATTGTCGAAAACCCCAAAAATCGACAAAATATTATCGAAAACCCCAAAAATCGACAAAAAATTGTCGATTTATGGGGTTGTCGACAATATAACTCAGTGAAACTTGTTTATGTTACAGATATGGGGTTTGTTCAATGGGTGTATAATTTATTGTATGGGTGTTTTGGCGGGGAACGTGATAGTTACGATAATGAAGTAATTCTCCTATTCTCCCCCCCCCCCCCCCCCCACCCCACCCCACCCCAATAAAGAGGTTGATGAACTATTTTAGACCTAAGTAGTATTACGTATGGAAGCATTGGAAGCTGCAGAACGAGAAAGGCAAGCACAAATAGATTTGTAGAAGAGCTGAAACCTGCCGGGAGTCATCTTCCGAAGAATCTGATTGAAGGGAATATGTTTGGGATTGAGGACCTGTAGACCGTATTTGGTAATGTTGGGGTTAACATGTTAGTGTAGTGTCTGTATTAAACCATATAATGACATACATGATATACAACTATGACCCATAAATTCCTATATAATTAAAGTTGTTATTATGAAAAACAGTATTTTTTTTGTTTTCATTTGTGCTTACTTGTCTGTTACTTTTGATTCCATATGTTTGTCTGACTGTATAAATGTATTTGATTAATGGGATTGTATCCAATAATTCATCATATATGACAGGATAATAATATGGAAGATTTTGTTGAACCAGAGTGGTCAAAAGTAATCGGAGATTAATCACCACCAAGGGCTGCCAACGAACGTACGTCGGGTATGGGTTCTGGAACACCTGATTGTACCATTGATTCTTTATTTGTGGATACACCATATGAAGAGCAAATTTTTGATACAGTAGATGGCGCAAGTTTCTTTTATGAACAATATGGAAGGAAACAAGGGTTCTCCACAAAGAAGCGCAACTCTAAAAAGCAACCAAGATCCGATGAGATAGGACGAGTAACATTTACTTGTTTGAGCAACGGTTTGTCGAAGAAAAACAAAACTTATGATACAAGTGAACAAGATGGGAAGAAACAATCTTTTTACCAATGCGGGTGTAAGGCTACTTCGAACATTAATTGGAGAGAGAAACTTGGTAAATTTGTTGTTACCAGTTTCTCCGATGTGCATAACCACAAGCTTGTATCACCTCGTAACCACCATCGTATAAAGATTAATCGCTTCTTTCCTAATGCTGCAAAAAACCTAACTGAGACTTTTGAGCTGCACAACATCTCTGTAAGCAAGGTGTCTGCTCTATTCCCAGACAAGAGCTTCAACAAACATGATTGTTATAACCAGATAGCCAAGGTTAACAAGGAGCGCTTATCGAGTGGTGATGCACAGATTGTATTGGACTGGTTCAAGAAAAAGCAACTCGAAGATCCTATGCTCTACTTTGACATTCAGCCCGATGATGATGACGGAACACTTAATTTTTTTTGGATAGATGGCCGATCCCGAATGGCGTATAAGGCTTTTGGGGATGTGGTGACTTTTGACACTACATATATGACAAACGTTTATAAGATTCCATTTGCTCCATTCGCGGGAATAAACAACCACTGCCAAACAATCCAATTCGGATGTGCTTTGTTGAGGAATGAGTAAGAGACCACCTTTACTTGGTTATTCCATACAAGGCTAAAGGCGATGAACAATAAATACCCAACGGCTATTATCACTGACCAAGACGTTGTAATGGGTATCACCATCCCCAAGGTTAGTCTCAGTATTATTATTACAAGAATTGTTGGGTAAATGCTCTATTATCCCTGTGTCGACAATTATAGCTGACATAATTGTCGAAATCTACAAACTCGACAATTTGTATTGTCGAAAATCATGAACCTGACAATTTATTTTGTCGAAAATCATGAACTCGACAATTTATTTGTCGAAAATAATCAAGTCGACAATTTAATTGTCGAAAACCACCAAGTTGACAATTGATACTATCGAAAGTAATGAAGTCGACAATTATAGCTGAAATAATGTCGATTAATTGTGGAATCGACAATAATGTCAATTAATTGTATACTTATTATGCAGAATCGACAATCTATGTTCTCTAATATCTGTATTTTCTCGCAGGTATTCCCAAACACCAAACATCGGCTCTGCTTATAACACATCATACGCAAGTTCCCTGAAAAAATTGGTCATGTTTATCGAGATCCATCTATATTCAAAACTGATAGATTCAATTATCCGCAACACATATGATCCTGCAGAGTTCGATAGAAGGTGGAATGAGCTTATGAAGAAACATAATCTAGATGACAACAATTGGATGCAAGGGATATTTATTATAAGATAAAGATGGATACCTTTATGTAATAGAGGTACTTTTTATGCTGGCATGGTACCATTGGCCGAAGCGAGCCAACAAACAATTTCTTTAATGGTTAAGGTAGAATGAGCTTATGAAGAAACATAATCTAGATGACAACAATTGGATGCAAGGGATATTTATTATAAGATAAAGATGGATACCTTTGAGGAATAGAAGTACTTTTTATGCTGGCATGGCACCATTGGCCGAAGCGAGCCAACAAACAATTTCTTTAATGGTTGGTTACTTCTTTCAACTGGTCTGTATAGTTTCGTGATGACATATGCAACAACTTTATTAAACACATTTGAAAGATAGAAGGAAGAGAACTTCCAATCCCAACATAGATATTGGCAAGTTGCACCTCATCAGGCTTTACTAAAACATGCAGTAAAGATTTATATAAGGTAGATTTTCCATAAAGTTAAAGACCAATTCAATCAAATTGTTTATTTTATAGCAATAAAAAAGAGCATAGACTTGGTCAGCCTGATAGGCCATTGTGAATGCAAGTTGTTCGAGTATGTAAGTCTGTCATGCCATTATTTCTTCAAGGTCTTCTCCAAATATGATGTTCTCCAAATTCCAGATGTATTCATTCTACCAAGGTGAAAGATTGGTACAAACAAATGTTCCCGATTATACGACAAGAGTTTCTTAGATGGAGAGAACTTGAGGAAACCCTTACGTCATAGCCACCTTTCACTTCGCGTGGTAAATCATTTTGAGAGGGCATCAAAGAATAAACCAAACTTCGAATATACAATTTCAAGGCTAAACGAGCTTGAGTTACACCTAGATGTGTATGATGCATCTCTCACTCAACTCTCAGGGGTCGGATCCTTCAATATCAACTCCATTAACTGAGATAGTAATGTCTTCAGCTCCTATTTTGGATCCTCTTGTGGCATAAACTAAAGGTCGTGCAAAAGATGATCACGAAAAAAGTGGTTGGTAGAAGGGCGGAATATAGATAGCTGTCAAAAATAAGAAGATGACATGCAAAGGGTATGGAGTCTTTGGCAGCCACGACAAACGAACTTGCCCATAATTTAAATTATTGTTTCAAAAAGCAGAAGCTGGTGAGTACCCTAATACGAGAAATAAGTACTTCCCAATAACTTCTACGATAACATATGCTGAATATTTTTAATTTATTTGCCTCGTTTCATACGCATGGGCTGGTACAAATGATGGAAGAGATGCACAATTAGGCGACCATGGTATAGGGAGTTGCTGAACAGCTTTATATGCTTGCATGTCCGTCTACATCATTGGGACTTCCCTTATTGTTGTACTTAAGTTTACATTTTTAGCGATATTAAGTACGTTAAAGTAAGATGGAAGGAGCCTGAGTTGAACACTGGAACACTGCACTGATATTGATAAATTTTAAATGTCACTACAATACTACACTGATATTGATATAGTTTTAAATGCCCCATCCCTAATATAAATACCGATTATGTTGCTTGAGGAGGTTCCCATTGTTTCTTGTTTCTTTGGTAAGATGGCTAAAACTAGGTCTTAAACTCATCATGATGCATTTCTCCATCGTGTGTGTGAGGAGTATAAGGAGTTGTTGGAGAGATACTTTGGTTTGAATAGTATCCATGATCTGACATTGCATCCGTTTGAGGTGTATTATCCAGATTTGAGCGAGGATGAGGCGAAGGTGTGTAGGGAAGAGTATCTTTACCATTGTCAGCTGTAGTCCGTGATTATGAATCCGCGGGAACGTATGGTTAGTCTCATCAACCGGGCCAAGGCGATGGTGAGGGAAGAAGATGCGCTTGCCGCGAGGAACCACGCGTATTGTTTGCCCTGGTGGTCATTTTAGTTGTAACTAATTGTAACTAGTGTGTTATTTTTGTCTCTCTGTCATCTGGTTATCTTGGAATAAATTGTTATTTTCGTAGACTTTTCATCTTATTTTTTATGTTGTTCCAGTGTCTACACATATTGTCGAATTGGGCGACCATTTGTTGTCGATAATATAATTGTCGACAATAATAATTATCGATAATTTTGTATATTCGATAATTAATTGTCGACTTCACCTTGACATCGATAATTAATCGTCGATTCCACCTTGAACTCGATAATTATAACAAGCGACCATTTATTCTCGATTGTACCTTCAACTCGACAATTTATTGTTGATTGAACCTTGAACTCGACAATTACAACTGTCTACTGCACCATGAACTCGATAATGGGACCCCTCGACAATTATAAATGTTTTGTGAAACATCTACTTCTGTCCATAAGCTACAAAAAATACATAGATTTATGCGACAACTGTACATCATTAAAAAACATACAAATATGTACAACATTCATGAAAATAAATAGTTTGTGTTGTAATCCCATGGGTTAACGTTGGTGTCTTTCATCAACTTCATCCAAGCTTGGTTTGGCGCGTCGAAATAGGTCTTCACAGATGCCTTCATAAAATCATTTAGAATCCCCAATTACACATGCGCCCACCATAGTGCAGAAACCGGAGGAATGGGTGATAGGTACTTGGTCTTCAATTTCACAAAGTTTTTATCAGATGTCATCTCAACCCACCAATACTTCGTACTATTAGCAAGAATGTTTTTAAACCTCTACAATTTGGTAATCTTGTTGCTTGCTTTCAGCCAGAACATAGGTAAAAATATTTGGGCATCCTTGTTGTTGAAGAAGATCACCACCTTCTAGTAATATGTTACCCATATACAAATATTCCTTAAACATACTATTAAAGTTAAAGGCCTGTAGCAAAGTATCATACATTCTCTTTCCTAAATCATTATAAGATACATCCAATGTCTGATTGAACACGCTCTTCCAATAAAAGGGTTTCTTGGTCATTAAGGTACACAAGGACTGCTTCACATTCAAGAACTTCAATTGACTCAGATATGCATATGATACAGCAACCCTAAAAGTTGTGTTCCCACCCCTTTCAACAATGCGTATATCCTGTTGGAACTAATTAAATGGTTGAAACAAAGTTTGTCTTAGCTTGGTTTTATCATTAATCTTCTTCAACCTCAAATCAATCATCTCGTTATACTCCCCCCCCCCCCTTCTAAGATCAAGTCATCCTGATATTCCCCTTTTGGACCCTCTTGAGCAATAGTTAAAAGTTTAGTAAACTGCCGACCTAGTTCCTCCCATATCAGGCCATCAAGATCTTAAAAATCCCCTTCCCTTCCTTCAATGACACCTTTTAGTGCTAGGCGCTACACTCCCTGCATCGCAAACACAACCACGATAATGTAGTTAGAAATTAAAACAAATTTATTTAAAACCAAACTACATGCGTATGATGACAAAGGTGCACACACCCACTCATCATTGTCATTTTAAAGATTGAATCACATCTCTTTCGATATCGTCAGTTTGGTTTCTTGAATAGTATAGGGCCCATTTTGAGAGACATTATTAATATTTGATGAAAAGCAAATTAGAAATTATATGACAACTTATAAGCATGTTGATTTCGTGAATATATTTGGCGTACCACCTGTCATGAGTAGTCTTCTGTCACGCCCCAAAATCCAGTAATCGGTAGCTTGACCAATCACTAGATTCGAAGCTGTGCAGGTCGGGGAATCCAAAGATTCTATCCCACAAATAGCCAAGCCGTAGACAAATTTTGGCTCGGCTATTCACATATAACGATAATCATCAGGGTAAAGAAATAATAATAACAACATAGCAGAAGCGAAAGACAAATATACATATCTGACTTAAATATATACAATGTCCAGAATAAAGTACAGTGACATATGCTGAGATCACATACAAGAAAGTTTAAACTAAGGAAGATCTGCAATAGCCAAAAACAGGCTCCAAATTGGCTGAACCTCGCAGCAATCCAAGCTACTCAGCCTCTGAAATGGTTAAAATTACGAGAGTGGGCAAACCACGGCTCACTAAAACCCAACAAAGCTAAATAACTTACTAATAAGATAAGTGCTAAAGAAGATAGAGAAGTGAATGAGATAAAGTAAGAGATAAGGAGATACAGAATAATAACTAGGTAACTGTAATCTAGGTAAAGAGTTATAAGACAAGAGGAATTGAAATAAGAGTCGGAGAAAGGAATAACGATAAGGAAATGTCAGAGGAATATATGTATGAAGTGATGATGATATGACATACAAAGATGAGCAGGGATATTCCTATAAATATCGCCTAAATGCAGACTGATTTAATGTTGTAAATATGTTTGCAATCCTATTATAATATTGGTTGATCAACCGCTAACATGATTACTTAAAGAGATTTGCTAAGGGGATACACAGACGCGATTTCTTGCCTAGCTCGACCAAGATAAGGATATTATCTCACTTGATCAGAGTGTTCCGGGCTTTACGACCCACGGAGCCTATCGTCTGAACTCTATTTAGTATTCCAAGGAATTTCAACCTCAACGAGGACTAAGTTCGCACCATTCCGACTCTGTCTCATACCATCCCACACTCCCGAATTGGTGAACATGTATGATAGTGCCAGTGCCAACTCACCTACCATTTTAACCCGATTAAGAACATCCTAGAACTTTTCGAGGGTTAACCGGTGCGGAGTTCTTTTGTGTATCCAATCTCAATAAGTTAGAAGGTTTTAAAAGATGCGACAGATCCCGAAGATCAAAATATAACAGCCGTTAACCCGACAACAATCATAAGATAGCCACCTGCCTCAAAGTATGACAATAATCTTAAACACTGATGAACTATGACTTTATCGTCATAACATCCAAATCTCATTAGTCTCCCAAGACTGGAACCCAGTGTACAAACAAACCATCAAAAAATGTACAGACAGTTTCTAACCAAGCTCAATGACCAACAAAAACAAAAACTCAAATCACATAAATAACTAACAGGTTAATAACTACACAGAAGAATATATATATAGGCTATACTATAGTTAATTCACATACCCTCTCTAACACAGAGTAATCACTCTAAAACAACACTAATCAGCTAGTAGAAGGAATTTAGGGATGAAGGGAACTCGCCTGAGAATAATGCACGAATTTTGCGGTAACCAAAACGGAACTCTGAACCCAGAATCACGATAAGGCAAACGGAACACTGAGCAAGCTAACACAACCAATAACGACAACAAACAAACAATCAATTTGAGAAATCAAACAATAAACTAAACCTTAGAAATCAACCCACGCCAAATGGAAACGAAAATGGACGGGAAGGAATCGAGAATTTCTCACCCCGAAAACACAATGGATTACCCCAGACACCCCAGAATCACACCAAACCACCACCACTAACACACAAACACTACTATGAACTCAACAAAAGTTTTTCAAAGTAGAAACACCACCTTCACCGCCTCACGGCCACCAAAACGCCTAAACCCCCAAAAATAAATCTTTTCCTCGGGAAACTCTGGAAACCTACCGGCAAACCCAACTACTCACCGAAACCACACCAAACCACACACACATCAAATAAACATCACCACCAACCCATCTAGGGGTTCCCAAGGCCATAACGCCACCATATCGCCTAAAACCACTGGAATGCCGAAAAAAGAATCTAATAGACGAAACCTGCCGAAAAGAATAATGGATGCACAATGGATGAAAGAGTATGTGCGGAATATGTATGCGGACTTAACGTGAAGGAATAATATGCGGATGAGATAAAGAATAGGAATACATACGAAATTGGAATACATGCGACTGAATGAAATAAATAAAAATACGGGTCATTACACATTCATCTATCAGGCATGGGTTTATACATACATAAACATTTAAACACACAAAATCAGAGTACATAAGACCTACTCAAAGACTGGATAATAAATTATCGACAGGTTTTTTATAAGTCGGCAATAAATTATCGAGAACCGCCATGATCGATAATAAATTTGTCGATGACCTACCAAAAGCGACAATAAAACTATCAACATATATCTATTTTAATAATTTCGTAATTTGGTGGATTAAATCGATTATAGAAATTGTGATGTTGTCGATTATCACAATTGTCAACAATAAATTGTTGAAATCGAAAAAAGTCGACAATCTTTAGAGGGCATGATATCCATTGTACATTATTGTCGATTTCAATAATTGTCGACAATAATATGTCGAAATAAAACAAGGGTCAAACAACTCGACAATACACATGACAGACAATATTGGTAATAGTTAGCCATTTATAAAAAAAATCAAAAATATTTAAAAGGCATATATCAAAAAATCCGCTGACATAGAAACTCTCCTCTGACAAAAAATGAACTGTTGATACAATGTACATTACTAGAAAAGGTGTCGTCCAATGACACATGTCTAAATCAACTTACATTAATATCTTTCTCATTGAACTTCCTCTGCGCTTCTTCTTATTTTGCGCTTAACTCATCATACTTTTGCTTCCAGTCTTCGACTCCTGCGACATTTGCCTCTGAGTGTGCAACCAAATTTAGCTACACATAAAAAAAAGGATAATCATGAAACAAGTAATAAATGACATATAGGTTTAGATGCACTATATTCCTTTATATAATATTTCCTACTCACCGCTAAGGGTTGTGGTTCTTAATTTACAACTTCTTCCATCAACTTCTCATTGATAGTAGTCAATGTCTCACACTCCTGCACCTGTTATCAATCATAAATAAGTACTTCCCAAAAAATGAATAACTCTTGATGAACTTGTTTATCATCGGCATTCATAGTAGGAACCTTCATAGTACTTACTTTCTTTCCTAATTGTACGTTCAAATCTACAGGCGACTTCTTTAATGAACAAACATCTTCTGACAACTTCTTATTTGTTTCCTTTAGTGAATTGCACTTCAAGTTCTGATAACAAACATGTATGGCATCTATGAGCAACATAGAAAGGATAGAATGTTAAAACATGGTAAACTAAAGTAGGGGAAAAGAAACTACGAATACATTGTCATTCAACTTCTTTTTTATTTTCCTGAAGTCTTTCACGCAGATTGAGTCAAGCACTTGCTTCACCTGAAGGTCGGCTTACAATCTGTCATTTGACTCTTTCAATCATTTACATTTATTTGTCTGTAATAATAAGGGAAATAAATTAATTAAAATCCTTAATAAATTAATTAGTAAGGCGAATAAATTGAAACAAATTTCCATTGAGTAAGCAAAAATTGTCGATTCTCGAAATAATCGACAATTAGTTACCATGTTTATTATCGATTATGTATATAATCGACAATAAAGTACTATAAATTGTCGAATCTCTTTATAATTGGCAATAAAGTAATATAAATTGTTTATTCTCTTTATAATCAACAATAAAGTACTATAAATTATCGATTATCTTTATAATCGACAATAAATGAACTTCAGATTCGAAAATTGACATTGAATGTGACTACTAATTGTCGAGTATGCCAGTATTAGTTAAAAAGTAAGGAGAGTGCGTGCCTACCTTCAACTTGATAGCCTCAAGAAATTTTGATTTTGCCAAGTCTTCCACCTCCTTCGCTGACTTCAACGAATGGACTTTAGACTTCAAGTTGGAGATCTTCTCTTCCAAACGAGAATGATCTTTATTTTGGCCCTCAACCTGTAAAAGAGTAGAAGCATATTAGAAGAAGCGACAAATGTATTACTCCAAGGGGCAAACATTATAACAACAATACTCACATCTTCACGTTGTTAAAGACCACCACCACCAACACCCCCAACAAGACTCCCAACACCACCACTAATACCACCCTCGACGCCCAATATCCTCCCATCATCATTTTCATCAAGATTAACAGCAGCTGGGCAAAGTTTGGTGAATGAAACTCTTTTGAACCATTCAAAGTATCCTTCAGCACAGACGGGGATTTCATCATGTACTTTTCTCCCCTAGTCTCGATTAAAGAGTTCCTCTATTTCCCTCCAGAGAATAGATCCGCCCAATCATACTTCGGTTTGTATGCGCATGGTTGAGTAGCAAAATGTAAACTACTATTCTCGAGACAAATGGGATTCTTAGGCACAAATTGCCTTTGGTTGAACTGGCACTGTACTCTGTCAGGATAGTACGGCTCGATGTGTTCAGGACTACAAATGAAACCGGTGAAACTAGCAACTTTTTTGAATACATGTCTATTTGTTCTCTTCTCCAAGTATGGGTCCCAAACGACCTAGAACACGAAATAAATATATATTAGTAAGGCAAATAAATTTATACAAATTTTCATTGACTAAGATAAAATTATTTTCGACGTATGGAGGATCGACAATTAGTTACCATGTTAATTGTCGATTATCCATATAATCGACAATAAATGACTGTCGAATTGTCGATCTTCCAAATACTCGACAATAAATTTACAAGAAATTATCGGCAGGTTATCTAATTGACAATTAATGAACATGAAATTGTTGAACATTCCAAATGTTCGACAATTTATATTCGACAATTTTGAACTATAAATTTTCGATAATTTCGAACTATAATGACTAAAAAATTAATACTATAATAGGAAATTAATCCAACAAAGTTAAAGGAAACTAACATCCTCAAGCTTATAATTATCGAGCGCTTCTCTAAAGAACTTTAAAGATTTTTCACCAGTTATTTCGCTTGTCGTTCTAGTCCAAGACCACCTCGCGCAGTACTCAGGAGCACGAGAATCAATAGGTTTTAGAATTCCAGGCAGCTTCAAGAAGTGCTCGAATATCCAGGACTATAAAAATTAAAAAACCTTCAATTACAACGTAAAGAAAGTAACATACCAGCAATGAAACCAAAAAATGGATGCATGCACTCATTTTTAGCAATGTAGTACAACATGCAAAAGCTTTAGCATTCACTCTCGAAGAAGCGCCTAAGTTGTAATACAAGTGTGCCAAGGTCGCAACTCCTCATGACCATGTAATCTTTGAGTTCTTGTTCTCAAAGAAAGTAAGATACTTCAGGGATACATCAGTCCCTTTCTTGGTAGGGAAAAGAAAAGATCCAGAAACATACAACATGTATGCTTTGGCAACTGCTCGAGAAGACAATCTCGGGGGTTCAGAGAAAGAAGATGCCTCTGCTGCATCAGGGTCATGCGTATTTCTTCCAAGCTTGTAGGCGAAGAAATCTACTATCTTCACCAATGAAAGAGATATCCCCACACCTTCAGCCTTCAAATCAAGGTAAACTTGATCGCTTTGGAAAAAACAGTCTCTAAAAACTTGCTTGACAATAGTTGCTCCTCAGTTCCCCTAAACAACTGTCATATCACCGCCAACTCTCAACCCAACTAATCTTCACACATCCTCTAACATGATAGTAATCTCACCCCATTTGAAATGAAAAATTTTGGTCTTTGGATGCCAACGCTTGGCGAAGGCTGTAATCAATGCTACGTTGTAGTATGTGTATGAAATGGCTCTAATTCTGCCAAGTCCTTGCAGATTCACCAGTTTTTGGACCTTCTCAACCTTTCTACCAATGTCCCAAGTATGACTGTGTTGAAACACCCGTAGACAGCCGGGGTCCTGTAAATACAATGTAATCATATTTGTTATTGTTTAAATAAAAAAGGGAACATTGCTGAAATTGGGATCAATACTAAAATTGGTTACTGAAACAGTACCTGTCTAAGAGCTAGAGCTTTTGCTTTGTGTCTGGAAGCTCTTCAACAAACAGGTGTCCCTAGGGCCATATTCGTCCGCTTCTAACTCACTTGAGTCATTGTTGTTGTCATCCTGCATACCTTCTTCGTCCGTGGTTTTTTGTACCCTGTTCTTGTTCTTCAACTGTAGGATTTAGGAAAGCTTCATATTACAGATTATCACTCGCATAAGCTGCTTCATTGTGATAGAAATAATTTGTGCTAGAAATAAATGCTTGGGAACAATCGCCACTTGTAGAAGAGCTTTTAACATCCTGAACTTCTTCAGGTGTCACTGCCACTTGAGGGACACTCCCATTTGCTTATTCCCTACTAGAATCAGTTTTGCTCATTTTGGCAGGTACGCGAGAAGGTTTATTAAAATTTGGATACGAGGGATCTTCTCACTCTGAATTTAGCCTCTTCTGATGTGAGGCTGTTGGGCGTATCTTCCATGGGACTTTCTGTTTTGGTGCCATCCTGCTTAAGAAACTCAAATTAAGCACTGACATAGGCATTAAAACAGTTTAAGCACTAAAATTGTCGTAATAAGAAATTGTCAACCACTCTAAAAATTGACAATTAATCATTACAATATTGTTGATGAGAGATAACTTCGACAAATATTTTTAATAAATTATCGATTTTAAGATAATCGATAATAAAAATTATCGATTTATGAAATTTTCGACAATGTTTGATGCATAGTATTCTCTTATTTGTCGACAAATTGATTTTTAAGAAATTTAAAATTGTCGAAGATCAAATATATCGATAACATTTTGTCGAGTCTAACTGAATCGGCAATTTTTTTCAAAAAATAATAGTAATTAATGTCGATTAATCAGACATCGACAATTTTTTAAATGTTTGACCAAACATAAAGTGGGTATTTCGTCGATGTTCTGCTTAAATCTTAAATTTTGGGGAAATTCATCAAAAATTTGGTAAAATAAATAAACAAAAAAATGTGCAGCGGATTGCGCAGGAAAATTTAAACAAAAATAAGAATACAAGATGATGGGAATAGGGATCCTTTGAAGGGAATGTATTCGATTACCTGGTCAATGAGGGAAGTGTATGATAACAGTCCTCCAGTTTACGACTCCCAAATCCGGTGTATGATGACAGTCCTCCGAGGTTTACAATTGATCACCGGGAGATAGAAAGTAAGTGAGAGAAAAAGAGAGTGACTAAGAAAAAGAGATAGGGACTGAGGGAGAGAATGAATGTAGGTGAGTTGTCGGAGTGATTGAGTGAGAGTAAGGGCCTGTTTGGATACTGTATTAAACCAATTTAGTTCAGTTCAAAACTAAACTAAACTTAAAAACACATGTTTGGCAAACTATAGGCCCTGTTAATCATGTTCCCTTTTGAACTAGTCTGCTCCATATTTTGAGGAAAACTAGTTTTTTATTGGAACTAATAATACTCGTTTCGTAACAGAACCAGTTTCAAAATCTTATTAAAATAGCGATAAAATAATAGAGTTCACACTTAACGAAACAAGTAAAAGAACTCTACGAATAATAAAACAAGTCTGTACTTCCTCTCTCTTCTTTATCCTACTAATACACCACCATTAATCCTCTCACATCAAGTGCACTTTTTTCTCCTCAATTAATAGTTTCCATTAATTAACTTTATCTCTCCTCTCGTTAATCTCTCCCCCCCTAAATCTTTCCCTCTCTCAAATTTCTCTAATAGCGATAACAGACTCACCGGGCGACAATAACAACACAAAGACTCAAATCCTAAAATCACTCTTCGAAAGAGATACAACAACATCACGCATCACGAAGATACCAACGACACTCTTTGATGACTTGTCTCCATCGAACTCAATGGATGAGCTCAAAGGATTCTCCCTCACTGTTATACATCTAATACTCTATCTCTCTCTGATTTTGCCCACACACACAAAAATGAAACACTAAATCAATTATTTATGTTGATATCCAGGAGAAAAACAAGTTGTTCTTTGGGGTTGAGGGGTTTCTCTTTGATATTTTGGGGTTGAGGGGTTTCTCTTTGATATATATGTATTTTAAAGGATTATATTTGGCATCTTCTTCACTAGCAAGTGATATGGGCAATTTAGTCCCTGCCATTACATTTGCTATTGCAGCCTTTGTTGGGTGAGTCCTCCAAACTCAGTCGATCTCTTATTTAGATACAAAGGTATTGATGTAAAGTTAAGTGACTATATTCGGACCTTACCATCTGAAAGAAGGATCACTTATTATCCGGGGACTAACAGCAGTTGCAGGTTTGTAGCATAAGTGTGTATATAACATAATTACAAACTTTTTAATGCATAAATGTATAACAGATCATAAGGGCTTCTTGTTTTAAACTGATTAGATTAGAGAAAGTGGCTTTCAGAAGCTTGAGAAGCATGTCAAAGGTAGCAGGCACCACCATTTGTGTTGGCGGAGCTATGTCCATGGCATTGCTGAAGGGTCAAAAGCTCCTAAATATCAAATATCAAATATCAAATATCAAACTTGTTCCGCAAATTTTAGTTTTCAGTTCAAGAGGTGAGGATTGGTTATTGGATTCCTTTTTCCTCTTTGGAAGCTGTTGTTGATGGTCACTTTGGCTCATTTTGCAGGTATTCCGCACTAGATATTCACCACGATCCTGTAAAACTTGATAACAACAGTAAATAGTAGAGTGAAGGAGAATCTTTGGCCATTGAGTAAGCCATTGATTCTTGTGGTGGCGAGATCGGTAACGATGATGTTGTTGTTTATAAGAGTGAGAGTGATAAGAGTTCGTTCAATAATGGTGAAGATTGTAGTGATGGTAATGGAGGTGGTGGGGTAATTAAGAATGGAAGAGTTCATGATTCGGAGGCGGTGAAATACGCAGCGTATCGAGTGTCTACTCTAGCTCATAGTAGAGTGAGGGAGAGTCCTTTGAGCTTCGACACCATTTTTAAACAGAGTCATGCAAGTCTATTCAACCCTTGTATTGTTGTGCTTATTGCGGTGAGCAGTAGGCTTAAAATTTAATGAAGTATGGCTTGCTTATTGGATCTGGTTTTTGGTTCAGTTCGACATCATTGAGATACTGGTCACTTTTTATGTGTTGTCTTACCCTACCTATTTTTCTACTTGGATCTTTTATGGTGGAAGTGCTCGTTCAAAATAAGTTAATATCTAAGATGGTTGTTGTTTGTCTTCATGTACTGATTACCACCTCTACAATCTTGTATCCAGTGTTTATGATTCTCTGGTTTGATTATGCTGTTCTGGCCAACATTACGTTAATGTTCTTTTCTAGCACCGTCTCGTTGAAGTTGTTGTCATATATGCATACACGAGTTATGATATGAGCAAGTAGGAAAATGTTAAAAATAATTATAGGATCTGGTTTACGATACAAGTATCCAAACATCATACAAGTCAGAACCAGGATAACAGGTAAAAATAACCAAACAACATATTAAAATGAACTAGTTTAGGTTGATACATATCCAGGATAGGCCAGCTAGGTTTATCCTTGGCTGGCCCAAAATTTTAAGTATCCAAACAGCCCCTAAGAGTTTGACCGATAGAGAGAGAGAGAGAGAATCAGTGAGTGAGTGAGGGTAGCATTTTTTTTTCTTTCAAATTTGTCCTCTCCCAATGTCACATCACCAAATTTTCCCTCTTAAGAAAATGGATTAAAAATGCCACGTTAGATAGGTGTGTGGTTAGGAGAGAGTGTAGTGGGTGTGTAGAGGAATCCTTCCCAAAGTGAAAAGTGATTTTCTACTTTATTTTGTATGTGAAAGATTACTCGGCTCCTTTTTTAAAGGAATTTGAAAATATAAAATACAAAAATAGGGTTCCATGCCACAACCACTCCCTATTTTTTTAAGGGAGACTACTGTGGATGCTCTTAAGAATTAACATAGGTAAGTGTCCAAATCTACGGCTCTAAACCATGTGCAAACCCAATCCAAGTCAAACTCCCTGAGTTGGGCCGAAACTGGTTCTGTTTAGATACCCTCTAAAATTAGGTTGGTTCGGTTCAGAACTGGTTTAGGTGGAAAAAATAATGTTTGGCAACCTATGAGACCAAATTTTTTAGTTTTGTTTGGAATTAGTTTGCCTCAATTGTAGGGGATAACCAGTTTTTTCTCAGAAGCACTTTTACACGTTTTGAAACCGAAGTAGTTTTTAACATTTTAAAATCGCGTGGGTAAAGTAGAGAGAAGAAAGCCGTTCTCCAAAGAACTCTACTTTTTCTCCATTCTTTCCTCATCTCATTGTTTCACCATTAACCGATTCAAGCTCTCTCTTTCATCTCATTGTTTCACCATTAAAGACCGATTCAAGTTATTTTAAATTGTTGTAGGTGAAGTACCCAAAGGAACCCGATAAACCCACCAAGTGGTAAGCGTCTCTACTCGATCTCTTTTGCTTAAACTATGTTTCATAATTCTAAATTTGTGTTGCTTCAAATTAGATTTTTGTTTAATGATGTGGTGATGTAATTGTTTTCAGCTTGCAAGGCTAAGAGGAGTTGCTCTTCGAGTTCGTTTTAGGGTACGTTGATCTTTTGCAAATTTAGAAATTTGGTTAGAGTGTTTCAACGCTAATGATTTTACATGTTTTGGCCCTTGTATGCTTATATTTCTCAAAATATGATCATCATAGGGCAACTTAATCACTCTATCTGTGTTTTGGCTCTTGTATATTTATATTTCTCAAAATAAAAAACCATATCAGCCCATTAATCACTCTACTTCTAAAGAAATGCAATATGAGTGTCATGAAAATATGTATTATGAATATGTTAATATGAATCTGCCTACACTAGTAACTTCTATAGCCACTTCTGACATTACTCCATTTGTATTTAGTAATAAATCCCCTGAAGGTGTAAGAAGCCAACTTAGTCAAGAATGACATACGATCTGTAGAAGTTAGAGGATCTAGCTGGGTTACCCTTGGAATGGCTCTTGCCTCCCCTTCTTTTACAGAGCTCTTTCTACATTTGTCAGTGCCTGCACATAGTAACTCAATGTTTTTCTCATTAACTAGGAAATTAACCCCATCCTGTAACTCTGTCAGTCAAATCCCAAGTTGCATCAATAACCACAATAAAGTTCTTTAGGGTAAAGGCAGTTTCGAGTTTTTGTGGGACAGTGTTTCTTTGGCATTCAGGGATATGTTTTGGCAAAACTTTAGGTAGGATTTGGTGTTGCCACTTAATGAGCAAGCGCGGGACATAAACTTGCCTATGTTTAAACATAACTGTATTTTGACATCCCAAATATGAAAGCAAATAATAAAGAAGCAAGAGAAGAGAAAGTCTAGTTTACTCCTTGCAGCTTGTTCAAGCAAAGAGAAAAACCATAAAGGAACATTACTCCAATTATCAGTATAGGCAAGAAGGCACAACTGCCTTCAGTATCTCAATGCAACACAATACAATTTGGACCCTCAAAAGATAGCAAAAAAGAATCTTTCTGTAATAACTCTTAAACCATCGCTTGAAACCAGCCGTTAGTGGTTGGATGAAAAACTAGACTCCTGCATAAAATACAGATAGATGTGTGCAAGAGGGTAGATGCGCAACAGGGGAATATTTAGACCATCCAATGGTTTCCCAATCCTTGCCTTCAACGAGTCTGCCACAATTGATACTAGTACATATGATAAGGAGATTTCTATTTGGCTCTTGATATTGGCAGGGGTACCATATATAAAGTAAGTACTTGCAATCCTAAACTATGCTTATTATCATAAACCATTTTGGCCATTCTCAACAAGCTAAAAGTCTGAGACAATATTGCCTCCTAGACACCCTAGTTTTTTAACTTGCAGTAATATAGACAAGTTGCATCAGTATAGGCAAGAAGATCCCCTAATTCTGAAGGTAGCTTTGACATTTTTTAAAATCCTTTGGCAATAGACATGAGATTCTTAGGGATTTGTGCTCATTATTAGATCTTATTCTCAGAGGTCAAGGAAGGCTTTTATACGCATAAATAGTTATAGACACGTGTGTTTTAGAAATATAGGGGAGTTGGTTTTTAGACTTGTGGTAGAAGCTTGTTGGAAGAATAATATGCTTATTGATTGATGGTGGTGATGATACATGAAAAAAAAATATGAGTGTACTTTGTGCACCTAAACATCCAAATATGTAAGTGAATAGACACAGAGCATCGAATTGACCCACACACAAGAATTAGAATTTATACTGTTTTTGATTGTCTATTTGATATGGACATCCAACTTTTGCACTTTATCTTCTTACTTAGGTCAAATTTTCTTAGAGAACTCAAAATTAAGTATGGGAAGAATGAGGAAGATTCTAAACCAAAGTAATATTACAGCTATGAAAGAATAATAGAATATTAGCATCTAGTTCAAGTGTTTTAAGTTTCATTAATCAACTTTAGAGAGAAAAAGAGAACATATTTAAGTTATGTGATTACCTTGATAAGTACTTCAATGTTCCTTATCGTGCTAACGTAGAATCCGTCTTTGTATGAAGAATGTTTAAAGCTACTCCTGATCCTGCTTTCTGCTCAATCATCTGAGTCGAAAATGCCTTTTGCCTTACAAAGACATACACGAAATAAGAAAGAACCATTTCGTCCAAATTCTTAAATCAAACTAGGGAGAATCATAGAACTAATTCTGATAATATAGTGATTAGAATTCACTGAGGTGAGCGCCCAGGAGAGGCTGTGTCCCTCAGCCTCTTCTGCCCCTGAGCAGAGGATTCTCCTATGTCTGACAAAGACAACCACATTGAATTGATCAATTAGTACAAAATCTATACTGCCATGCCTAGAGTTTTTGTACCATGACACATCTATCATTATCAACTTGTAATATAATAGAATGGTGGCAGAGTTGATAAGATTGGAGGGTGCATCTAAAGAGTTAACCATATTCATAGCATTGGAAATAATAGAAGTGTCTATGACTCTACTGGATCATGGTGATTAAAAATAGCCTCATTTCTTTGTTGCCAAATGCCTGCAGCTATGGCAAAAAATAATGATAGAGAGAAGAGATCATCCTTCTTATCAGTGGCATTGTGATAAATATGTCTAATGACTCTAAAAAAATTAAAATTTGGTACAGTGGTTTATAAAGTGAAAGGAGAGGCAAACCAGATATGTGCAGCCCAAGGGCATGAAAATAAAGCATGAGAAACTGTTTCTGGTTGTTGAGTACACCAATTTCAAAAAGCATCAGAGATAATGTGGTTGTGGGCTAGTCTGACTTTTACTGGGACAAGATCTGTAAACACCTTCCAAACAAACATTTGCACTCGAAAAGTTAAGTGTAATTTTCAGATAAGCTTATGCCATGTTGGAGGAATGGAAGAGAAGGTGAAGCTTTGTTGTGAAACTTGTGCAGCATGCATGGTGTTGTCTAAAGAGGTGTTTATATGCAGACTTGACTGTAAAGTTTACATTTGCTTTAGGAATCCACTTAACAATATCTTGTATTGAAGAAGGAGACATAGGGATCTGTAAAATACAATGAACCTCCAAAGGGAAGATGAACATTCCACCTTCTTATTTTTTGAGATAATAAGGTCAGAAACCTTTTGAAGGTAGGGGTAAGATATTTGAGGAGCCTGAGAAAGCTTATGAGAACACTGGTTGAATACTATGTTTCAAATTGTGATGGTCACAGTCAGAAGGATTGCATGGAAAGAGGAGTAGTATCTAATTCTGATCTCAATATAGGGGAATGTATATTGAATACTGATGAACTGATCACCCTATTGGTTAAGAAGAACAAAGCCAATAAACCTTTTATAGCTCTTAGTATGGAAACTAGGAGCATGTATACTTTAAAATCAAAATAGTTTATGTGATTGGGGGGCAATTAGTCAGAAACTGTAGGGGGATAGGGAATAATAAAACAGTGACTCATCTTAAGTCTCTTATTAGTGCTCACAAAGTCTCTATTGTTGTCTTGTTAGAACCTCTTTTTGGATGTTTCCCAATTAGAGTTTGTAACAAGAAAAATAAATTTTGATTCTTGTTTTTCCAATGCTGTGAATGGAGGCAAAATTTGGGTCATGTGGAGGGGTGGCTACAATTTGAGTATAATACCTAGCTCTGATCAATTTTTATATTGTTCTATAAGCCATAATAACTGGCAAGATATATTTTTTACATTGTTCTAAACCACTAACAACATGGTATATTTTTTCATGTAATCTAAAATCCAACTTTGATTAATAATTGTAGACCCACCTATGGATAATGCGGGTACTTCCAACAATCATCACGGTAGAACTGAGTGGACCCCGCCGATGGATCGTTACTTTTTGGATCTTATATTGGAGCAAGTACGTGCGGGATAAAGAAATGAAAAATCGTTTACGAAGATTGCGTGGGCTGACATGAAAAAAAATAACGTAAAGTATGAAAATATGAATGATGATAAGGAGGTTATGAAAAATCTACATAAGAAGTTAAGAAATATCTATACGATTTTGAAGGCTCTCCTAGACCAAAGTAGATTTGGATGGGATGATGAGAAACATATGGTGACAGCTGATAGTTACGTTTGGGATGAGTATCTAAAGGTGTGTAACTTATAATTTTTATAATTTATTATTTAAAATAAGCTACTAATTTATACACGGCCACATGCAGGAGCATCCTGAAGCTTATCCTATGCGAACTAAAACAATGTCGAACTACCACGATCTTGATGAGATTTGTGGAAAATCAACAACAACATGACAATACGCTCGCTCGGCTAAAGATCTGAAGTCTGGAAAGTTGAGCGATGTTAACATAACTCAAATTCAAGATTCTTCAGATGATACAGCCATGGAAGATGACTCACCTCTTGTAAACAATGAAGTAGAAAGACCAAAAAAAAGAAAAAACGCAAATTGCCGGAAACAACTTTAACTGCTGAAGATAGCAAAAAAGGGAAAAGGAGTACTGGTGAAGGCATGATTGATGCTTTGAAATCAATTGCATCCGCAGTCGATGGAATGATAAATAGGAAATCAGATAGTGAAAAGAAACCAAATGTCATTGAAGCGCTTGACGCTATTTCTGGTTTACTAGAGGGTGATTACCTAAAAGCTTGCGATCTTCTCGATGATGAAGGAAAAACGAGAATATTTTTGAACCTAGCCAAAAATAAACGAAAGATGTGGTTGATGTGGAAAATAAATCTTAAAAAAGACAATTAAGATTGCAACCTCTAAAATTATTTTTTGTTTATTTAGTTATTATTTAAATAAGATCTTTCGTCATTGATTTGCAAGTTCATTTAAACTTTAATGTAGTATTGCATAATAAATTGGCAATATTTTATAATTTTGTGGTTATTTAAAATTTTGAATATTAATTTATACAAAGTGCAGGAAATAAAGTACGATGGGCGACTATGATTCTGATGAAGAAGATATGATTGTACTAGCTGCAAGTTGCAGCTTCTTATTACTATGAGAATCATATATCAAATGAACCATGCCGCTACTCCAAATTAACTGGTAAAGAATACATTGATGAATTAGTAGATGGTAATCCTATTCAGATGTATGAAAACCTTTGTATGGATAAACTTGTTTTTAAAAAGTTGTGTGATATTTTAACAACGGAAGGCTCCTTGCATGATACGAGGGGAGTTAGTGTTGATGAGCAAGTAGGAATATTCTTATATACTATTGATCATGACGAACGCAGCAGAATAGTTCAAGAACGATATTAATATTCTGAAAAAACTATTAGTCGCCACTTCAACACTGTTTTGGATGCTGTTGTTTCTATTGCACCAAAATTCTTTCAGCCTGCAAAGCCTGATACTCCAAAGGAGATCTTAAATGGTCCAAGACTTTTTTTCAATATTTTAAGGTTAAAATTTTAATAAAGATTTGACTTTCTTTTTGAATTTCTTACTCTAACATTTTATGAAATTTTTATAAGGATTGTGTAGGGGCAATAGATGGCACGCACATCCCAACGTTTATAAACGCTGATGATCAGGGAGCTTTTCGCAATAGAAAAAGGAGTATTACGCAAAAAAATTTAGCTGCATGTTCATTCGATTTGCAATTTCAGTATGTTTTGGCGGGATGGGAAGGTTCGGCTTTAGACTCACGTGTACTACAGTCAGCTTTGACAAGGGAAGGTAAGCTTCAAATCCCTGAAGGTATAAGTTATTAAACATAAAAGTATAATCAAATTAAATTCGAATAAATACTAAATTTATTTATATATATAGGGAAATTCTATTTCGTCGATACAGGTTTTGCAAACATACAAGGTTTTCTTGCGCCATTTCGCGGTGTTCGATATCGCTTAAGCGAATTCGTGAGCGGTGATAATCCAAGAAATGCAAAGGAGTTATACAATCACCGACACTCATCGGCCAGAAATGTCATTGAACGCATTTTTGGCATATTGAAAACCCGCTTTGCTATATTGAGAATTGCTCCTCCTTACCCATTTGAAACACAGGTGAAGATTGTTATTGCATGTTGTATCATACATAACCACATAAGAAGGGAGAACAAAAATGATCAACTATTCAGTAAAATAGAAGAAGATGATAGTGAAGATGAAGATGAAGAGAATCAAGACGAGAACATCTTTCCTTTGAACTTGCGTACGCCGACCCTTATTTCACTCCTTGCTCACTCCACCTCTAGCTCTTTTTCACCGTACGCAAGTTTTTGTATTACTTTGTCCTCCCCTTTTATTTATTTTGTATTTATTTGCTTTACGTAGTTATTTTATTTCTCAATCAATTGCGAAATACCTCGTTTGTTGCAACGTTTCCTCGAAGAAGAGGCTAACCAATCCTCTACTTTGGATATGCAATCCCCCCCGTCAGAACCTTTAGACCAGAATGTATTTCACTAATTTAAAAGGAGTGCAATGCGAGGAACTAGGGGGTACTTCGCGAATGGCACAACGAGAAACTGCAATTCAATTGAGAGAAGCAATTGCTAATGCAATGTGGAATGACGAGCAAAGTGAAGAAGGTGAATAACAGATATTTGGTTTTCGTATAAACAATTTGAATATTAATGTAATAAATAATATTACAATCACTTGCATGTATTAATGAGTGTTTTGTTATAATTTTGAGTACATGTATTGATGTTTTTAGTAAATTTAATTTGAGTATTTTATTAGAAAAAATTTAAATTAATTATAAGAACTGGTTTACGATACAAGTATCCAAACAACATACAAGTCAGAACCAAGATAACAAGTAAAAATAACTAAATAACATATTAAACTGAACTAGTTCATCTAGGATATGCTAGGTAAGGTTATCCTTGTTGACCCAAAAATTGAAGTATCCAAACAGCCCGTAAAATTTAGCCGTAAAGTTTAGCGGAGCTTAGTACATAAAAGCAACAGTTTTTGGTATGAAACAGATTTAGGTGTATATGTAGAGAAAACCACAGTCAAAGGTCATCGTCGCCAATGGCGTTTTCAGTCACAATTACTACATTTCAATTCCCTCTAAAATACTATTCAAGATTTCCCCCAAAGTCTCAAACCCCTGAAACCCTAAATCTCAAATTCAAATCTGGGGTTCACAAAATGCTCCCTTTTCCTCTAAAAGCCATTTCATTCCCCGAATTAGGGTCAATTTCATTATCAGGTGTAATTGATCTCATCCAATCCTCACCGCCAACATGGGAATCAGCAGTTTTAAACAATCTTCTGATTTTCCTGGTGGGATCGCCGATTTTGGTTACTGGGTTGTCTCTGTCAGGGATTGGGACTGCGTTTTTGCTGGGAACTTTAACTTGGCGCGCTTTTGGGACGTTCGGGTTCTTACTCGTTGCAATGTATTTCATCATTGTAAGTAGTCAATTTTTTTTGCAATGTATTTCATCAGTGTTAGCTACACTGAACTAGCCAAGACGATATCTACACATCCAGTAAATTTTCTTTTACTCGTCAAAATTGCTTTCCTTGAAATGAGTTGGCAAGCGTATAGGTTCAGCATATTTGGCGAGTGGAACCGACAGATTGTCATGGTCTATGGATGTAGATTGATGTCTTGTGCGGTTTTTGAAGTTTCGACTATACATGGTATATGGGTGTGGATTGATATTTTATGCGGATTTTGAAATGGCAATTTTTTGGGGTAAATTCTACTGAAGTTTCAGTAGAATTTCATGTAAGTGGTTATTTTCGGGTAGCTTAAGACATAAAGGCCTATAGAACGCCAAAATGATTTAGGAAATTACTCAATTTTTTTTTTCGTATTTGGACAATGCACCGTGTTAGGTTGGTCTGCTTACATAAACAATGAATCTCAATTTCAAAGGGTAAAGGTATTGTTGGAGAATAAGAGATCATTCTAAAATACTTCTAGACATCTCTACACATACTTCTAGATTTCTCTCTACACAATACTTCTAGAAATATTTGCATATAATATTAATATATATATAGTCTCTAGAATCTTCTTCTCTAGAACTTTATGTTGTAACCTATAAATAGGAGAGCCCTATTGGAGCTACTCATCAATAAGAATCTCTCATTTCTTCACATGTTTCTCAACATGGTATCAGAGCAGGAGTTTTAAATTTGCCTTGCTCGAATTTCATACTCTTCTCAACTAAACAAGAAGGCAGGACTCTGCCTCTCGTCGCCCTCGACTCGAAGTTCCAGAAATATAGAAATCCTCAACTCGGAGTTAGCACATATATTTCAGCCCTATTTACTTGGTCAGATCTATTTTTATCTCACTCATGACCGACGACAATCATAACATCGGTATGAAACTTTCATCTATTCTTTTCAATGGGTTAAACTACATATCATGGGGTAGAGCGGTGTCGCTTTCACTTGGAGGAAGATCCAAAATAGGACACATCAATGGAAAAATATGTGCTCCTAAGTTGGAAGATCCAAAGTATGGAGAGTGGGAGTCAAGTGATCAAATTGTCATGACTTGGCTTCCCAACTTCACAGAGCTGAAAATCGCATAAATTTTTGATTTTTCCGAGACTGCTAAAGACATTTGGAACTCCGTTAAGGATATGTATGGCCATCAAAATAACTTTGCGAGAATTTTTCAATTGAGAAAGGAAATCGCCGAATGTAAACAAGGCGATAAGTCATTTCTTGAACATCTCGGAAAATTGAAAACTATGTGGGATGAATTAAATGTATATTGGCCTCCTTCCATAGATCTCAAAACCCTTCAAAAAAGAGCCAAAGAAGATAAGGTATTTCAGTTACTAGTTAGTCTCAAACCAGAGTGAAAATCTTCGTAGTCAACTCTTGGTAGGAGAATTATCTTCGTTGTCTAGTGTTTGTGCCACTTTTTAGCAATAAGAAACCAGGAAGAAAGCTATGGGAAGTATCACGTCGCACTTGGAATCTAGTGCTTTAATGACTAGCCACAAGAAAGATGAAAAAGATAAGCAAAAAAGCCTCGTTGTGATCATTGCAATAAGGTTGGGCATTACAAAGATCGATGTTTGATTCTCCATCCAGATTTGAAGCTGAATTTTGACAAAGTAGCCAACAATGCCACTATGGATGCTCAGATTGATGTTGGACAACTTGTAAAACTTCTTCAACAACGTAGTAAGCATGATTCCACATCAGATCCATCACCAACTACTCATGTTTCAGGTAACCTAACCACTTTACTTTCAACTGCATCTAATAATAATACATGGGTTGTAGATTCGGTGCTACTGATCACATGACCAACAACTCAGACAATTTACTTAATTTTAACTCAAACCTGATAAAGAATTGCACTCTGTTGTTAATGGAACATCAATTCCTATTCAAGGTCGGGGCACCTCTTAAATGTTGGTTCCATTAGCTCTCAAAACATTTGGCACAAAAGGTTAGGTCATCCATCTAATAAAACATTGTCTATTCTGTTTCCCACTGCATCTAGTAGTTTTCAAGCTTGTGAAATATGTCAATTCCCTAAACAGTTCTGTTTGCCATTTAGTTCTTTTTCTGTCTCTCTAAAACTTTTGAGTTAATCCATACCGATGTTTGGGGGGGGGGACCTGCAAATATTTTGTTACATTTATTGATGATAGGTCTCGTGCGACATGGGTATACTTGCTATTTAAAAGTGAGATTGTGTCAGTTTTCAAAGAATTTCACATGATGATTATTAATCAATATAATGTACGTGTGAAAATTCTTCGATCCGATAACGGTATTGAATTCACCAAAAATCTCTTCCGATTATCTTAGTAGTCATGAAATCATTCACCAAACTAGTTATATTCATACTCTACAACAAAATGAAATAGCAGAAAGAAAAAATAGGCATATGCTAAAAGCAACTATATCTCTCATGTTTCAAATGAATGTTCCTAAACAATATTGGTCTCATGGTGTTTTGACTGCTGCGTACTTGATTAACAGACTTCCTAGTCGCGTCCTTAATTTCAAGACTCGAGGTCTTAAAAAAAAAGAAAAATTGACTTATCTCATATTCGTGTGTTTGGATGTCTTTGTTATGCGCGTATTCCTCCAGCTTATAGGGACAAACTTGAGGCAAGTACAAGTAAATGTGTGTTTTTCGGTTATTTGTCTACCCAAAAAGGATATAAATGCTACGATTCCAACAGTCAAAAAGTAGTTGTATTTTGGGACGTTCACTTCGTTGAAAATGTGTCATTCTTTGAGTCAAGGGCCAGTGATTTCAATCAGAATCGGTCACACGTGGAGTGTTATGATGATATGGTGGTACCTTTCCAATTGATAATCCTTTTCCGAATGATATTCCTTAACCTACACAAAATATAAATATTGAACCTATCATCGAAACCGAAGAAGATGCCTCACCTGAAGCTTTACTCGTCGCTCATCCTGAAACAATAGTACGTCGTACAACTAGAGTCTTTGTACCATCTCCTAAGTTCAATGACTTTTATACCTATCACTGTGGAAAGTTTCCCATACAAAACTATTTGACTTACTCAAACGTTTCCTCTTCTCATTATGCCTTTCTGAGTTCTCTTACCGATGAACCCAATAATTTTCTAGAGGCCAATATCCAACCAATTTGGATACAAGCTATGAAAGAAGAACTTGTGAGTTAATGTGGCTTAAGGTTTTTTTGTACGATTTGGGGATCAAGACTTCCTCACCAATGAGCATGTTTTGTGATAACCAAGCTGCAATGCATATTGCTTCCAATCCGGTCTTCCATGAAAGAACTAAACACATTGAGGTAGATTGCCATTTCATTAGAGAAAAGGTGCAAGGCGGCATTATCAAGACTCCTTATGTTTGAAGCAAGAATTAGTTGGCGGATATCTTCACAAAGAGACTAGACTCAAAGAAGTTTTATGAGATCTTGTCCAAGTTAGGCTCGGTTGACATCTTCGCCCCAACTTGAGGGGGAGTGTTGGAAAATAAGAGAATACTTCTAAATATTTTTACACATACTTCTGGTTTTTTCTCTACACAATACTTCTAGAAATATTTGCACATAATGGAAATATATAAATAGTCTCTAGAATCTTCTCTAGAACTTTCTGTTGTAACCTATAAATAGGAGAGCCCTATTGGAGCTACTCGTCAATAAGAATTCTCTCATGTTTCTTAACAGGTATAGTTAGTTATCATTAAAAAATAAAAAAATTGGGATTCATTTTTTCTTTCTGAAGCAGCTGGGGTTAATAACCCATTTTTTTTTTCATTGCATCACAACATTGGAGATGCTTTTATGAGTCTTTATAGTTATGTTCATATTTGAGGGTAGTATGCCTTGGTCTACATTAGGTCTGTACAGCTGTAGGTGTAGCACGCTTGTTTATGTTTCAGTATTAGCGCCATTTTGTATTTTGTTGTATCTCTAATTTGGGGACACTGTAGATCAAAGACATTTTGTACCACTTAATCTTGAAAGAAAGTTGAATGTTTTGCTCTTTGATGTTATGGGAACTGTGTGATATTGCAGGGAACGGCAGTAACAAAAGTAAAAATGGCACAAAAGGAGGCTCAAGGGGTGGCAGAGAAGTGGAGAGGAAGAAGAGGTCCTGGTAGTGTTATAGGATCGAGTGCTGCCGGTTGTGTATGCGCATTTCTATCAATATACGGGGTGGGAGGTGCTGCATTTTCAGGTCTCTGGCAACTAGGCTTTGTGGCAAGTTTTTGCACTAAGTTAAGCGATACCGTTTCCAGTGAGATAGGGAAGGCTTATGGGAAAACAACGTAAGTTATGCATCTCAGTCGAACTTTACTTTGAAAATGTCCAATTAATGTACACTTCTAGTACAAGTTTCTTCAGGTCACCCGTCCATGACTGCAAACCTTGGTGCTTTTATGAAAAATTAATTTGAATTGTCTTCAAGGTATCAACTTATATTCCCCTACAAAGCACTTTGGGGTCGACCAAATTATATAATATATAAGCAAAACACTTACTGAGAGAGATGGGGAAGAACACCTTGGAGAAGATACAATGGGATTTGAGAGAGGAGAGAATACTAAAGCTTAACTTGAACTTCACATGATGAACAACTGGGTCATCAGTCTGTCTCTTTAAATAGCCAGATCTGCGGATTTGAAACCCTTTGAAGTCCGGAGAGTGCTATCCAATATGATCATCTTAATCGCCCAGTTGCATCTTGATTTAAATTTATTGAGATTTCGAAATATTGGGAACTGCGATACAATATGATCATCTCAATCGCAGAGGAAGGCTACCTAATATCTACAGGTTTATTAGCCTCCTTAAAATGTTGTGTCCCTGTGTAGCGGTTGATCCGTGATACATGCATAGAATGTTCCAAGCACCATTTGGGAATCATATATACCTCCATGGAGGTTTCTCCTTCTTCTACACTAAGTGCATAACAACTAAACCCATCCTGAAAGAACCAATAGTTTATTCTTTCCAATTTTAACAGCTAGCTTTGCACTCATAACATTCTCATGAAATATGTGACTTCATACACATTACATTCCCTTAAACATAACCACCTCCAAAGCACACTTTGACATGTCCAATGAGTTTCAATATACCACCCAAGCCAGATCTTCTTGTGTAACTGAGCCATCTGAATCTAAAGTAAGCCACCCATTAGGAATGAGAGCTTCCAAAAATTTCCATAGTAAGTCTAATTTTCACTTTAGGTCTTTTAGAATAAAAAGTACTATTTTAATGTGTGGTTGAGTCTTCGAGTCTCTTGAGATTTTCTTTTTTGGTTTGGAAAAGAGGAGAAACTTTGGAGAAGGAAGCTAGACTAGCCGAGACAAGGACATCTATTTATTGTGAAAGGATTAAGGATGATAAAGGGGAGTTTGGGCAATAATGGGCAGAGGAAAATCCAGTGGATAGAAAGGGTGTTAAGTGGTTAATATTGAAGATCAATGTCTAGTTCTTATTCAGGAAATAGTTGGAGGTTTCAACTAAGTAGAGTGATGGAACTACTAGAATTTCAATTCTTGTAGAACCTATTTACTTGATTTACTTTAGTGAATTTCTTGGGAAAGATGAACTATTGATATTTCAATTGGAAGGGAATTTACTCAAATGGTCCGGTAAATAGGGCATCCTAGTATGATAACAACTTTTGCAGATATTCTGTAAATGAAAGTTCTGTCACATGGTCGTACCCACGACTACGCATGACACGTTTTGTACGCCGTGCTGATTTTCTTACCAGAGTTCATGGTCGAACTATTCTTAGAAGAAGAGTTTATAAGTCACGTGGTCGTGGGTACGACCACGCATAACACATTTCGTACGTCATGTGCGCACCCTCTTATTTAGTTTATGCTATTTACTTTAATTGCATTATAATTAGTAGAAGTCTCCTAATTAGAGTCTAGCTAGAATTTTTATTTGTGCTAGGTCTCTTCTCATATAAAAGAGAACCTAAGATTAGTTTATTTGGTACGTTGGTTTTAGTGAGAGAAAAAGCTTAGCTTTAGAGAGAGATTGTAAAGTTTGGGGTAAATCTCATAAACCTTAGGTCTTTGACTTTTATTTTATGCAATTAAGAGATCTTAGTATTAATCGAGGTTAATTTAGCTTATGCGTTATTAGTTTTCTAACAATTGGTATCAGAGCTAGCAAGATTCTATGGGTTTTTTTTTCCCTTTTACTACAGTGATTTCAGCGTTGCTACAATGATTTTGGTGAATGATACAGTAATATCTACATGCTACAGTGATTTTTTGGTGTTGCTACAGTAATTTTGTTGTTGCTACAGTAATTTTGCGAGATTTTTTTTTACGACGAACGATAAGTGATCCTAGGTTTGCCTTCTATGTTCGTGCGAGATTCTTGAGGTAGCAAGGTTGAAGGCGGGAGTTGTGACGGATGATTCGAGGAAATTTGTTGGAGATAGCTTGGAGATGAAACACCTCAAAGAGACGACGAAGAGAGAGGTTCACCGTGTGATTGATCTAGTAGGTGGGAAAGACGGTGACATGTCGAAGAGTTCTCGATCAAAGGACAACGAGGAGGTTGTGACTTTGATACGAGGGGTTCACATTATTAACGATTTCAATAGTCAGGAAGCCGAATCGAAGAAGACCAACCCTAATCCAAAACCAATACCCCGAGTCGAACAAATTGAGGAGTGGGGTTTCTCTGAGTTGTTCGGCAACAACGAACAAAATTATGAGATCGATGAAGAAGTTATTAGCGATTGCGAAGAGATGTCAGTTTTTGAACAGTTTGAGACCACCGGAGTGGTTGAAAACAATGTGAGTGGCACCAGGGTGTGTGTCGGGTTCAGAGTTGAACCAGAAAATGGCAACCAAAACCTAAGGTTACCGCATATTGTAGAGACAGTGATCAGAGAAGTAGTGGCACCCAAAACTCAACATCAGATCAGTGGAGTCATTGATTTCTATGTGGGAAGCTCTAGGAGTGATAATCGTGGAGAGGAGTGGCAGTACAAAGCCACGAGGAAGGCAAAACTGTCGACAATTCCAGGTGCTGAATCGGAGGTGATTAGGCAAACTTTGAGCAACGGAGTTGTCGAACCTAGGACTAGAGTAGTCGGGGTAGGTTTTTAAGGCTTAGGGGTGTCGGGAAATGATTATTTGCCGATGGGGAGGCCGCAAAACAAGCTTGAATTCATTGAGGAAGGAGTTACACCGCACGTGCGGGTAACTTGCGAGGCACACGGCAGTTTGGTGACACATGTTTCGGCACACCAATTAGCATGCCAATTGGATTAAGGGTCACATGTTTCACCACATCAATTGACATGCCATCGAAAACACATGGAAGAGGCAGAGGTTATCGTGGCATGCCTTCAAGTAAACCACGTGACCTACATGCGTTTACTATTTTTGACCCGGGCCTAAAGTGGAGGAACCAAACCTAGGCTCAAGCAAGCCCAATTGGGGTTGCGAACCTAGGCCAGTTCAACTCAAAACAGGCCCGAACGTTCTTCACACAGTTTGGGCCCGAACTCAAGCAAACCAAAGTAAAGTCGCGAGCCCAGACTTGAGTTCGGGTTTCACGAGAATAAATACAATGCCAATATCAACAAGTACTGTCACTATTCCGATCACAAATTTGGTGACCCCGACGACAAGTATGTTATTACAAATCCAGGTTGTTGAAAAGAGTGCAAGTATTGATCCGTTTTGGCAAGAGAGGGAGGTTCGTACAAGTATGGAGGTAAATAGATTTTTGGGGAATCTGTATAATGTTACTGCACAATGTTACCAATAGGATTTTTGGATAAGTATTTTGTTTTGTATGCAGAGTTATTGGGTACGGCAAGTACTGTGGACGGATTGGCAATCGTTTTTTTCTTAGAGGTACCTCTTTCGAGTTCAAGATCTTGTTTTGTTATGCAACCAGAGTTAATAGGTACGAAAAATACTGTAGAAGAATCTGCAGCTGTCTTCCTGCTTCTTTTGCCGTGCATTTTTTTAATGACTTACTGATTTTCTCACTATAGTTTGTGGTCGAACTCTTCTTAGACGGGGAGAGTTGATAAATCACATGGTCGTACCCATGACCGCGTATGGCATGTTTTGTACGCCGTGCTGATTTTCTTACCAGAGTTCGTGGTCGAACTCTTCTTAGAGAGGGAGAGTTGATAAGTCACGTGGTTGTACCCACGACCAGGCATTGTACGTTTCGTACATCATGTGCGCACCCCTTATTTAGTTTATGCTATTTACTTTAATTGCATTATAATTAGGAGAAGTCTCCTAATTAGAGTTTAGCTAGGGTTTCTATTTGTATTAGGTCTCTTCTCCTATAAAAGGGAGCCTAAACTTAGTTTATTTGGTATGTTAATTTTAGTGAGAGAAAAGGCTTAGCCTTAGAGAGGGAGATTGTAGAGTTTGGGGTAAATCTCATAAACCCTAGGTCTTCAACCTTTATTTTATGTAATTGAGAGATCTTAGTATTAATCAAAGTTAATTTAGCTTATGCGTTATTAGTTTTCTAACATGTTTTCAGAAATTGATAGAGTCATGCTGTGGATGCTAGGCTTTGACAAACCATAATCTATAATCTCACACAATCAATTAAACCTTAGAAAACCTTTTATTAAATTCTCATACACCTTAATCACTAATCCAGGTCGAAGTTGAAGTCGAACTTGGTTGGGATTGCTTTGTTTTTCCTCGTTGACATGAATCAAGGAACTTTCAGGTCTTGCCGGATTGATTCCTACTCTGTATGCGTCCTTGAGGAGTCCCATTGTAGTTCTCCCTCGGTCTCTTCCATAAGTGGAGACCCCTAGGGTTTGTGGTTGGTAAAGCAGTCCTTGGTCTCAACCAGACGTCAAGCTCTACATTGCCACTAACAAGACGCGAGCACTTCGTTAAAAGTATTGAATTTTGACGCACAACAAGTTGCCTTTCGGTAGTCGATTTTTTGTGTTCTTGGTTTTTATCATGTCGACTTCAAAAACTTCCTCGAATTTGTTCATTTTAATACCAATTTGATAGGGATAAACCTTATGTCGTCAAAATCGATTGCTTAGTGTACTTTAAAGTTTAAGCGAAGCGAAGGAAAACATATCACACGTTTTAAAGGCGTAGTAGATTAGAAAACTAGATAAGGCGGCCGCTTAGTAAAACATCAAAGCAAAAAAAGTAAGCACCTAAGAGCATCCACAACAGTCAAGAGGGTGGATTGGATGAATATTGAGGTGAATCCAATCCACCCCACAACAGTTTCAATCCACCCCAAGGTGAATTCACCCCAGCGCACTTCTGAACCGCGCGCTAAAATAGACGTCCCAGATGCATCCATGAAATCAAATCTCAGCCATTCAAACCCAGCGCAGTTCTAAACCGCGCTTAACTAGCATCTAATATAAAATTGACACTTTTTTTTTAAATATGTAGCCACGCAGTTTAGAACCGCGCGGCATAACCCTGTAAGCTAAAAAAGGCTTAAACACTTGGATGGATTTTCTAGTGTTACTTGTATTGTTTTTTTAAGTGTTAAAAGACAAACACTTGTGTTTGAGGTTTTACCCAAGGCATACCCAACCTTACTCTACAAGTTTCCCAACCTAACCCATTTCTTCCATTAATCACTTCAAAATGTCAGGTTCTTCTAGTTCGCGACCGAGGAAAAATGCTTCCAAAACTACACGTAACTCTAACGCGGAAGTAAAACGAAGGGGGAATGCCGACATCACAAATAATTAACCGTTACAATTGACGTCGGACAACGATCCCACCCCATCGTACGATGAGTTGAACCAAGTAGATATCCTCCCAGACGGCTGAGTCCATATTTCTGCTGGATCGGAGGAAATAACGGTAAGTTTTATGTAAATTTCATGTGTTATTAACGTATATTTGAATGTATTCGATGAAATACCCGAATGAACTTCTAACGTGTTAATGTGTTTTTTTTATCAGGACCGAGATGAATTACAGTGTAGGGGAATCATTAGATAAGGTACTGAAGTGGTACCGATGGATTACCGTGTACCCGACGTTAAAGAAGTTGGTCGACGATATGGGTTTTGCGGACTTTTGCTCGATTAATGCGGAAAACTCGGATAACCGTCTCATTCATGCTCTCGTGGAGCGGTGGTGGCCTTCTACCCATACCTTTCACTTCCCTTGCGGGGAACTGGGTTTCACATCGTTAGACTTCGTCATGCTAACAGGTATATCTTTTGGGAGGGGTCGCGAACTCCCGTACGACGAGAGGTACTCCAAGTTAGAGAAAGCAGAAAAGATGTTCCCAGGAATCACAAGCTCTAACATGAGGTACGGTAACGTCACTCACTCATATTTAAAAAAGTGGCAAGAGCCTTTGAATCTAAGTAACCATAATTACGACTCAGAAATGGATATCCTGTATGCACGGGCATTTATTGCCTATATGATGGGTAATCTCTTCTCAAATGGTGCAACATCCCTTCAGTCAGGTTATTTGGTAGCCTTGACAGACTACGATATCCTTGGTGCGTCGGGTTTTGACTGGGGTACGCCCATTATGGCAGCTTTGTATCAGGGGCTTGGTGAAGTCTCAGTTCTGAGGCCCGGGAAGGTGAAGAAATCGATCTCCAGATTCTATACGGTGTTGGAGTACTGGTTCTTCGAGTACTGTCGGGTTGGCATGTATCTTGTTAAGGTACAAAACTTTAACCATATTTATCCTCGTATTTCTGGGTGGAGAGATGAAAGGGCGAGTACGGGGTTTGAAATCCATCACTCTTTTGCTATTATCAGAGATATGATAGAATGGAAGGACAAAACCAACATAGATTGGCAACTATGGCTCAGGTCTACGAAATTGAGACGTCCAGAGGTAAGTGTTGCAAAAGCGCTGAGTTTCCAGAGGGTTCCATTGGTGTCAGTCCCATACGGCCACAGTACGCTTTGGTATTTAGGAGACCAGTGTATGCGTCAGATGACCGGGCTTGATAGTGTGCCCTATGACCTCCCTCAGAAGATTATGGAATTCCCAAGGTACGATCGAGAGTTATATCAGAGTCTAAAAGATGTGAACTTCTATGATGGTCGTGATTACCTTGTTCCCGGCGTAGATGATTACATGACATATTGGCGTCTCGTTCATCCAAATCCCAAGATCGGTTGCACTATAGTAAAGAGGACGGGAAATATTTTTCGGTCGGGCGTGATCTAGTGAGGCCCGATGTAATCTTGCCACCTACGTTGAGTTTAGCTATGTCTTCACAGGTGCAAGACTATGGTGTTAAGGCGACCGGCGATCCACGTGATATGGGATGATTCATGGATGTGGCGGGACCGAACGATCAACGTAGACGGGTATCGATCGCGGTGATGCAGGTACTATACCCGTGCCCACCTACATATAGTACGGATGAGTTGTGGCATCAAAACCAAGGAATGCGGTATGCGACATATGAAGACTCGAGGCAACTAACTGACAACAATACTGAGTTGAGGAGGGAGCTGAGCCAAGCATAGGAGGTCATCCGAGAAACGTCCGATAGACTAGTTGAGATGTCCATTTCCTACCAGACAAAGCCGGTTGTGCGATGCACCTATGATGAGAGTTTCGCACGTGGCAGACGAGCCCGTCAAACGAAGAGAGGTCGTCCCAGTTAGGCTATGTTTTATTTAGAACCTTTATTTATGTTTTGTTTAAACTATATTGTGTATTAATATTGTTTAAACTATGTTTTATTCGGAGTATTAATATATTTTTTATTTTGATAATTATATTTTTGGAAACTTGTTGTACAAGTTACTCAACGGACATATTAGTGGCTATATTTATTTATTGAAACTTGTTGTACAAGTTACTCAACGGCTATAATAACAGCTATAATTTTTTTTGGACACTTGTTAACGGCTATATTTTTTTTTGGACATTTGTAACCAGCTAGTTTTTTTCATCTATAAATGTCATTCATCTCCTACACTCTCCTCCCTTCTAATCTTCTACACTATCCTATCTCCTTACCCCTCTCTTCAAAACCACTATGTCTTCCTCAAGCTCCCAATCTAATTCTCAAAACCACTCTCAATCCTCCAATACGAACCAACAAGGAAACGTCTTTCCTCATCAAATCGGCACATTTGATCCGTCGTAAATGCCTAGCACTTCACAAGGTCAGAATCACCATGTTCGCCAACTATTCCCGCCACCCGACAATCAATCTCAATCTCAATCTCAAACCCATGGATATTACCCTTATTACCCAAACCAAGGATATTACCCTCAATTTGATGGGTATACGGGCTCGTACCCTCAGCCGGGAAATCCATATTTTTCATTTGAAACTTGTTTTGCCGGTGGAAGTTCGAGTACCACGCCGATGCAAGGTGCATGGGGTTTAAATGATTTAAATCTTAATACATCGCTGGTTGCATCTCCGGTCATCTCCAAGGAACTCAATCCGGTTCTCACGAGAAGTAATACGTGGACTCATGGGAAGGCAAAGTCTACAAGAAAAACGGCATCGACACCTATTATAGTTGAGGATGTAGCTTAGGCTGAGGAACTTAATCTGGTTCTCACGAGAAGTAATACGCGCGGGAAGGCAAAGTCTAAAAGAAAGACGGCATCGACACCTATTATAGTTGAGGATGTACTTGAGGCTTCAAAGAATATTCATGACGACAAAGAACAATACTCCAACTCCAAGAATTGGTCGTCCGGTGACTTCGTGAATCTTGCATGCGCTTGGTCCCAAGTGTCTCAAAACCTCGCTACCACGAACAACCCAAAAGCCGCTACATTTTGGTTCAAGGTGCGTGATCAATTCAACTTCTTCTATGTTGACCAATCGATGTGGCGATCTTACAACAATGTCAATTGTGCGTATAATGGGCGGCTCAATAAGGAATGTTCAATTTTTAGAGGTATCATTCAAGACCTTGAGAGCCGACATCATATCGGTATTGGAACGGATGACTTCATAAGTATTTCATTTAATTTTCTCATTTCATTAATGTTTAAAGGTGAATCATACTCTAAAAGATTTTCTAACTTGATTTCTAGGAACGTATGGCAAACGATACATTTTATCAAACCCAAGGCAAACCATTTAAACTTGGGGAAGCGTACAAAGTTTTGGAAACTTGCCCAAAATGGTCACAAATTCATCACATCGGCCATCCCGCCCGCAACGTTGCTAGGAAGTCAAATTTTAACGATAGCCCGAGTAACTCCACCAATACCGATCCTGAAACACCTACATCCGGCACTCTAAATATCGTAATTCCGGATGATTCTATCGACGTGGATACACCACTATATTCTTGTGGGGATGTACGACCGGACGACCAAAAAAAATACAAGGCAAAAGATGCGGCAAAGTCAAGTATAGTTTTTTGGGGGAAGATGATGGTTGAGACAACGTCCAACATGATGAAGTCATGGAATCTGAGAGACGAGCAGAAGAAAGAGGAAATGGAAGCTAAAGCTAGACGTCGAGAGGAACTAAAGTTGATGAAAGAGGCCGAGTTTTAAAGGAAGCGTGAAGCGGAACTAAATCGAAAAAAAATCTTCGACGACTCGCATATGTTAAAGGTAATGACAACAGACCTTGGTAACCTACAACCGGCACAAAGGCGTTGGATGAAGAAGTAGATTAAAGAATATTCGAAGAAGTTGAAGGAGCAGTGTCCAAGTGATGACGACGTTTCTAGTGATGAAGAATGATGTAATCCTTAACATTAATAGTAGTTATTAAGATCTATGTAATTTCATTATTTCAATAAAATTGTTATTAATGGTTCGTATTTGGAAATGATGAAGACTTGGAAACAAAAAACATTACAACTTCAACATTAAACTTGAAAAGAAAATACATTACTTTAGAAAATAAACAAACAATGATGAAGATTACAATTACTCAGCCCCTTTTCGACTCTACAAATGCGCGACAAGTTCATCTCGTAATTGAAAATGAGCTCCTTTATTTCTAATTTCACGAACCTTCTGGATGTACTCTGCCATAGTGTTGATTGCGTGTCTTGGATTTAAGTCCTCCTTCCAATTGTCCACGGCTTTTCTAAACTCGGGATCAATGTCCATTTGTCGGATGTAAGTATGACGTTCATCTTCCACGATCATATTGTGCAAGATTATACATGCGTACATAACATTTTCTAGATCACTAGGTTTACAAAACCGCGCACCGTTTGCCAATATTTGAAACCTAGCTTGTAATACCCCAAAAGTACGCTCTACGTCTTTCCGGCATAATTCTTGTATCTTCGAAAAATGTCTTTCGGCATCGTTGGACGGATTTCTTATGGTTTGAACAAGTGTTTGCCATCTTGGATAGACTCCATCCGCTAAGTAATGCCCCATAGTGTACGGTACCGTGCCTATATTATAATTGCATGGCGGCGCAACTCCATTAGACAAGTTGTTGAAAAGCCACCCTTGATGCAAGACGTTCACGTCGTTGTTAGAACCGGGTACCCCAAAGAATTCGTGCCATATCCAAAGATCTTGGGATACAACCGCTTCTAAAATTACCGTCGGGATTTTCTTATACCCGGTATATTGTCTTGCCCACCCGGTAGGACAATTCTTCAATTTTCAATGCATACAATCTAAACTACCTAACATCCCCGGAAAGCCTCGCGATCCATTCACTTCTAACAAGTGTAATGTATCGTCTTCATTGGGAGATCTAAGGTATTGAGCTTTGAATTGTGTTATAATAGTTTTACAAAATTCTTTCAAGCACAAAATAGCCGTAGACTCCCCAATCCAAAGGTATTCTTCTTGTGCGTCTGCGCTCGTACCGTAACATAGCATGCGAAGTGCGCACGATATCTTTTGGTGCGAGGATAAGCCCATAGTCTTGGCGGCATTTTCTCTTTGAATAAAATAGGGGTTCGAAGAAAGTATTTGATGATAAATACGTTGATACACACCTTCGCTCATATGGAATCGACGACGAAATGAGATACCTTTGAATCTTGGGTTGTCACCGAAGTAATCCCGGTTAAGGTTATCCTCCCCCAATTTATGCTCACGGCTTTTCCGTTTGTCAATCCGTCCCCTTTTACTACCTCCCCGCCTCCGTGATGATGTCGCCTCTTGCTCTTTTTCTTTTGCTTCTCCCATCTCAATCATCATCTTGCCATACTCGTGCAACAGCTCAACTTGACGTCGAAATAGTTCTTCGTCACTGGACGATGACTCCGAAGATGAGAGTGATGTCTCAGGCCTGAGCAGGTCATCAATGATTTCGTCAGGCATGATTCGGCGCAATTGATAAGAAATGATGAAGGTTGAGTTTTGAGATATAAGATGAATGAGTTGATTGCAGAAGAGAGTAGGAGATGAATGGGGGTTATAACTAGAGAAAAAACTAGCCGTTGAGCATCTTGTTGAAGAAGTTTGATCAGGGAATAACTCAGGTGAAATAATGGGGAACCAAAGATATTTTTTATGCAGGCTTATGCCGCGCACTTCTGAACCGCGCGGCAAAAACTAGCCGTTTTGAAATCTTTAAATCTCAGCCGTCCACGTGGTTAAATCTTAGACGTTGATGTTACGATGTCACGGCCCAGCCCGAGACCGCCTCTACAGTTCCCGGAGTGTAGCGGAATAAGGGACCGTGCGGCGTACACGGACGCGCGGTCGGCGTGTACCAGCCATCTTCACGGGCACGACGCGCCAGTGGCATACAACCCACGGATGCTAGAGCGACATCCGGATAATCCTGGATACTCGTGAGGGGTCATCGAATATGTATTCGGTATAGGCAACAACACTGAAGGTTCCCTCAATAATCCCTACAGCGTAATCTCTCGCGACGCGCGTGAGGTACGAAAAGCACACCTGTCCTGTAGCGGATCAGGGTAGTTCAATATGCCGGTTTCCACATAAGGGACTCATATCTCAATGGGCGACGAGCCTGGACTATTTATATTGTCCATCTGTAAGGGGCGGTGCGTCTCGGATAGCCCGCGGGGCATAGCGGCGCCATATGAAGCCCTTTATTGAAAACCGGCCCGCATTGCGAGGCAATGTCCCCTGGCCTTCCCTAAGCCTAGGAGAACTCATTACTATCCCTTGTAGATAGTCCATGAGCCGGGGTCCTTGATGACCAAACATTAAAGCTCTTTTAGTCATGGGGAGGATTGGACCAAGGTTTCTCCTTAATATAGCTACTAAGTAAATAGTCAATTTCCAAAAGGAAACGTTAAAACATGAGACGAAGCGTATTGGACCTTTTCGCCCCCTTAACTGAATCCGATTGCGACGAAACTTGGCGTGGAGCTATATTAGGATATAGAGAACAAATACATTCGGACAGAACTCAAAACGCTCGGGTGGATTTGGCCGGCGTTCGGTAGGTCGTCACATACGCGCACTTCAGAACTGCGCTTAATAGGAACCGTTGATGGGAGGACACCTGTTATCATCTTAGGAGAGAAGTGGCTACGCGCACTTCTGAACCGCGCGGCGTGAATTCACCCTCAATCCACCCTGAGGGTGGATTTTCCACCCAAATCCACCCTTGGATGGATTTTTCTCCTGCCACGTCACCGATTCACCTAGCTGCTGGGAGACGATTTGGGTGGAAAAGAGGGTGGATTTGAAAATCCACCCGCCACGTCAGGGTGTACCTAGCTGCTGTGGGTGCTATAATATATGATTTTGACCAACCTTCATATTTGAAGAGTAATTTTGACATTTAGTTGATTTCATGAAGCAAGAATCTTCTAGTAGTTCGCTAATTAAAAATTGTGATTCCCTTGAAAAATATTATATTGGAAAGTGGTCGGGTGAGTAGGAGAGAGTGAAACAAATAAAGTAGGGAAACAAACGACTGAGATATTAAATGGAGTAGAACATCTCGGATTTAGAATCTTGGAGAGCACCGCGACTTCTTTTTTTTATCTTGCTACTGCAAACAGGGGTTGTGGCAAGACCCCTTGACTAGGCTTTATAAAAGAATAGAAAGGATTACATTTGTTTTTGGTACCTAGTTTCCTTAGCATCCTCCTCTATTATAGAATTAATTTTAGAATCCAAGGAACTAGGGGAATAGATATTGTCACCCATATATACATGAGAGAAACATAACATCATATACCATATTACAAACACTGTATTCATGTATATTTTATAAGTTCTCAATCTTTGCACTTGCTTGTATAGCTGCTATAACATAGTGGTAGCACTCCCAAGGAGCATCCTTGCCATTCTTCATGTATATAGGTGGTAGAAGTTTTGAAAAGGATGCAATGAAGCCTTACCTGAAACAACAAAAAACGGTTTTGGAGCACTATGGACTATAGGATATATTATCCATCTGCGGTCCAGATCTGAATTGGTAATACTGGACAATTATACCCTGAAACACTGAAGGAGATGTGTTGAAGATTGCTAACTTGCACCGAGCCAAATATTACTAAAACCAACCCACACTAATTTGTGCCAGCAGAGCAGCAATAAAAATTTATATTCAATTTTGGCATATGCACCACCGAGGCTTTCACTTTGGTGACTCACACCAACCTACATCCAATTTAGGCAGTTCACAAGATGTTTGGATTATTTGCACTCTATGAAGAAAGAGAGAACGTCTGTTGGGTGTATGTTTTGCAAAGTTCGGGTGAATCTATACCTTGTTGGAGATGTTCTTATTATGGTTTTCTCTCTTTTCTAATGTACACCGTTTCTTCCATAACCCAAAAACAGGGACTTCGACATTTCAACCTTGAACAAAAAGCTTCAACAAAATAATCAACGAGGCTCACAATTAACTTCTTGATTAAAGGGGATGTGTGATTTAATAATTATGAAGTTTATTGTGATAATAGTGCATTAGGATTTCGTGTGAACGTTTATATTTCTTTCATTTGGTGTTCTTAATATTTGAAATATATTTTTTTATCATTAAGTGGCCGATTCGCGTTTTCCTAACGCTTTAAGCGTTTTGAAAGAAAACACCTAGGGCACCGCTTTCGCCTTTGGCAGGATAAGCCATGGAAGCAATGCTTTGACAAGCATTAATTAATATTCTCACAAGAAATCAAATTAGACTCTAGGAAACCTTTAATTATATTCTCATAAACTCAACTACAAGTTATTTTAGTTCTCTTAAACAAATTTAATTAAAACTTAATTTATGGACTTTCTTTTGTCTGAAGGAAACAAAAAGGGAAACTCAAATCCTAATCAAAATAGTAAGTTTCCTTGTCCATTCGAATCTATCCAAATCAAAATTAAAATAGAATCCTAGAAGCGGAAAAACATATTCTCTTTATTTTTGCAAATAAAAATTAAGACATCTTCTAAATTTGGCTACTAAAGAGAGAGACCAATACGGGTTAAGCGGCCCCCCTTCACATGAGAAACTCTAGAGGAATGTCACAGACCCTAATATACACATGCCCAATCTCAAGGACTGGAGGAGTGAGGAATCAGACTCCCCCATAATTCAGATTTAAGAGTTTTTTTTTTATGTATTTGGGTTTTCTTGAGAGAGTCGACAAGCAAAGGGGCCGAAAGCTTTTGAAGGTAAGGCCAATGCGGCGTCTCGCAAAAATTAAGCGCTTTAAAAGTGTAGTTGAAGCTAGGTGACTACTTATTCACATAGCAAAACAAATGTCTTCTATGAGCTCTGCATGACTTACCGTCGCATTTTGTTAAATGCTACGCTGCAATCCCTCCTTCGAATAGTGAAGCCACCAAATAAATTTAAAACTGTACTTAGAGAAGTACTTTGGTGTACCAAGTTTATTTTCGTCATCTATGCATCTTAACCGTGTAATAAGAAGAGCTTTGTTCGTGCGATCAAGGATATTTGAACAAGTTGGGCATATCAAGTCTGTAAGTCTCTTCTGTTTTAGTGAAGCGGCTTGGTCATGCAAAGTGAAGTCCCCAGTTCTCTTTCCTTTCCTTTTAGGAAGATATGTAGGCGAAGAGAACATAGAAATAACTATATTCCTATATATGGAGCTAGCTTGCTTTTTTTTGCCAAGGCAAGCTAGGGTTAATGCAGGATCCCTTAATCAGCATTTATTAAAGAATGGGAGAAAATTGCAGCCTAAGATACTTCTTGCCCTTAGCATCCTCTTCTACCATGTACAAAACTTAGATGGCATGGAGCTAGGGGAGAAGAACATTTTATCAAACATAGACAAAAAGGAAGCCATGAAATCAGCACACCTGGCTTTGAGAGTGAGCTAACAATCCTACTGTGGCTCACTGTTATCTTGAATATAAGGAAGCCACTAACTTAGAGTGAGCAGCAATTGTAATCTTAGTAAGCCCACTCTGGGAAGCTAGTACAAGGCCCTCTAAATGGCCTGCATTTCATTTCGCAGAAACCCTTTCAATGGCTCCAGAGATGCATCTCCTCATGTTGTCTCTGCAAATTCTTCCGTAATCACCCAGTTGATCTCTAAGAGAACCATTCGTGCTGGAACAGTTGGTTCCCATTGGCAGAGTAACCTTGTGGGCAGTATGAAATAGGTGTGAGATTCCAGGCACGACATAGATCCCTTGATCAAGCACTGAAAGAGTAACTCTTGTAAAAACACCAAATCAGATTTACTTGAAAATAACTCTTTCAGGCAATTCCCATTCCAAATTTAATCATTCCTAGCCTTCCAAACATGGTAGACATTGGAGGAGTAAGCAGATCTTAATATTAGGTAGCTATCAAAGATCAAATCCAAGTAACTTCACCTTCCAGATTTTGAGTATTTTTCACAAAGTTACATTTGATCAAGACCCGTCCTATATTTGCTTGGGGCACACGCGCCACATCAGCACGTGAGTCCATGACATGCCGTCACATGGGCCCTGCCACGTCAGCGTGTCCCCGCTGTGATGTTAGAGTTGACATGCCATGCCACGTCATCGAGGACTTGCTAAGTCAACTGATGGTGGGTCCTGCCATGTCAGTTTTGACTGTTGAGTCAACATTTACCGGGTCAGGTCTGATATAGGTCTAGGTTTTGAAAAAAATAAAGGATCTGGATCGGGTTTAAAACCCTAGATGACGTAAGCATCAAGTAAAACCGCTAGTAGGTGATGTCAGCAGCATAACTGTTAAGTTGGGTTTTTGGCCGTAAAACTGCCGTTTTCAACGGTTGTTTCCTGTTGAAAGGGATATCTCCCGTTGGAGAATAATATACCGTTGTGTTCATTATAGTGTAGGCTTCGTAACAAAAATACTAACACCAAAAACTAATGATTTACACGTTCCCTAAAAACTGTTGAAACGCCACGAGGGCCAAGAATAGGTAAAAAATTCGTAAAAAAATTACGATATTAATTTAACACGCATATAGTATCCTATACTTGCAGATCAATTAATTAATACCCAAAAATGATTTTTGAAGAAAAATTACCACTCCGCAACGCAAAAAAATTAATAAATCGAAAAATGTTCCTTAAAAAGCCTTTTCTTCTTTGATCACTAGCTCGTAGTCTTGATGCTGATAACGTGTTAAGAATCAAGCTATGCTACTAAGCAATTACACACAATAGTAATATGAGAGAAATAGAGAGCTTGCTTTATTGATAGATAAACCTTAAGGTTGTAGGTTGTAGGTTACAATACTGAACCCTACAATGCTGGTAAATCTATCTAAAACTCTCCCCATAAAGCCCTAGACTTCATGGGCCTATTAGGAGTTTGGTGGGGACACCCCAACCCAGTTTGGGTTCCTACTTGGGCCGAACTTTACTCCTAACAAGAAAAACCTTAAAATACAAGGATTTTATATATATATATATATTTTTAAGTACAGGAAGGGAGACTTTAGAACCAATATTGATAAGAATTGTGCATGTCTCAGCGTCTCCAATTTGGCACACTTCGTGGGACCCCTATTTTCTATGTTTCCTATTTTTGCAATATTCTTTTTAGATTAGTTTTTTAATTAATTGGCTAGTGTTTTTGAATGTTATGGCTCTTTTATAAAAAGGGCCTAAGGTTGGTAGGAGAGAGAGGTTGAGTTTTTAAAAGAGAAACCCTACCCAATTTACAAGAAAATTAATAAGTGTCCTACCCTTGCCATCGGTCTACCAATCGGTCATGATGGTTACTCCATAAGTTTCCCAATGAACTTTAAAATTATCTACCCAATTCGAGGTCTCTTCCTTTTTCTTCTTCAAGATCTTGACTCTCAAGTCATTATATGAGGGTGGCTTGGAAGCTACAAATTAAATTTAAAACTAATAAGAATGTATTTGACAATTGTCTTTGACTTGTATTGTAAAAAATAATTCGTAAGATAAAAGACTTACTTGATGGATCATTGTATTGGACAATTGCTTGCATCATCTTGGAATAATTATCCGATCTTGCACGATTAAAGGATATGTTATTTTCATAAAAGAAGTCGGCAATGTAACCATGGATATTCTCTAAAGCCTTTTTGTTTTCGTTTGAAGTTGGAGCTTTGGGGCGGAAATTCACATCAATAGGGACTACAAAGCATCTATAGGCCCTTTCCTCTTCTTTGGAATTTGAATCCCAACTTCTTCAACCTCATCATCATTTCCATACACATTGACGTTTCTAATCATCTCGTCTTTCTTATTTTGTTTCTCTTCGGTTGCTTTTTGCTTTCCTTCCATGAAGCTTCTAAGTAAATCCACAACATCCTGTGGAACTTTATCACATTTCCTAACGTTAGGCACATGACCGCAACAGTCACACTTAACGCGATCTTTATTTCCATCTACCGGTTGAGCATAGTTCCACCCTGGATCATTCGAATTAGCCGGTCTATACCAACCAGTACTTGCCTCAGAACCTTCCGCCACGTTGGGAGAAGACATTACGGGAACCCAAAATCTATAATTTACCCAAAAACAACCTCATAATCTATCAAACAAAACCAAATAATCAAATCATACTCTTGCAATCTAAACAGACTATTTGCTAAAAGAATGTTATCTAATTTACAACTATTTGAATCTAATTTATAATCACCAATTTGATGAATTCAGGATTCATAATCTCCCAAGCTATCAATCACAATTTACAATTGTTTAAAACCGACTGTTTGCTAAACACTAAACAGACTGTTTGAATTAACATCTTTAACTTCATAATCCCAAAGGCAAATCGTCTGTTTAGCAAACCCAAACCCAAACCCAAATCGTCATCTTTAAACCCAAACCCCAAATCGTCAAATCACAATTGAATTTGGAAGGTCATACAATTATACAAATCACAAGATTACTTGAGATCATACGAAGTTGCAGAGAGACAGAGAGTTGCAGAGATTCACAGTTGCAGAGAATTGCGGTTCATAACAGAGAGAGAGAGAGAAAGAGAGAAAGAGATTGCAATTCTGATTTTTTTTATTTTGTTTTTATGTTTTAGAAATAAGCCAAATCATTTGGCAAATCACAAATAAAAATAAAAAAATGAAAAAAATGCCTTAGGGTGCTTTATCATTTAGAGCCTTTAAAGCGGCGCCCCGTGATTTGAAGCGCCCTACGGCGGTATAAGGCTGAGGCGAGGTGGGTTGTTTGAAATTGGGCGCCCTGGTGGTGCCCCTGACAGCATAGGCCGTTAAGAGAGCTTCCCCAAAGACGTGCTCGCCTATTGGTGGGGAGGTCGTCCAACGACCTGGGAGCCTCGTGGTTAGTGGTGCCCCTGACAGCATAGGCCATTAAGAGAGCTTCCCCAAAGACGTGCTCGTCTATTGGTGGGGAGGTCGTCCAACGACCTGGGAGCCTCGTGGTTAGTGGGAGCGTGCTCCTACAATTGCCCTCCACAGTTCTAGTTCTTGCTCGTGGCGAGGGAGAGTTGAAGCAAAATATGTGTTTGTCTTTTGGTGTAGGCACGAGGGCACTGCTTCATCCTGCTAGATGCGTGGCCGTTTTTTGAATTTCACAGTTTTCTAGTCGTTGTATTGGAAGTTGTGAGCCACCATTATTGTCTGTCTTGGAACAATAAATAAAGTAATTAATGTTGTAATTTATGTGGTGTGCGGTTACTGCCGCAACTGTTGGGCGACGTGTCCCATCATTGTAGTGGGGCCTACTGATTTATTTAAATTGCCCTTTCGTTTTGTCTCAATATAAGAGATATCTCTGTCTCTTACATCATCTTTAGTTATCTCTCTCATTTGCATGTCATTTCTGAACTTTGCTTTTGTTCGCTGTTCTTTGATGTTTTTCGTTCGTCGCTGTTGCCGTTTGTTGAAGTGTTTGAAGTCCTGTGTTCGGTGAGGTTTTTGAGTTTTTTGGCAGCCTTTCTTTCTAATGGTATTGGAAAATCAGTAAATATGTCGGTCACACTTTGGTTATATGTCGTTTTGATTTTACTAGGGCCGTAGTTGGTAGGGCAGCCGTATAGAGGCAAGAGGTACCTTTAGGATGATGGATCCTTGAGGTTGCCTTAGTTTGGTATATAAGAATTGTTCCCTTTTGTTTGGGTTGAGTCCAATCTTTGCACCTGGCTCGTTCGTGCAGGGACGACCGCTCATCTTGATCGAGTCTGTGTGCCCTTGCCCTAGAGTGCTTACTGCAAGGGATGGATTCATCTGGTGACGAGTCGATGTCAGAAGGGTCGTCTGCAAGACCTCCACATGCTGTACCCCCCGGATTGGGGAGGCAGTCACGACCACAAGGCAGGCACTTCGGTTCCTCGTGACTTAGAGGCAGTGGCTGGCATGGATTTTATGCCACGTAGGAGGGTGGCACGGGATTTGGCCCACGAGGCAGTTATTAGTGGTCATGCTCGGGGAGGCTCAAAAAGCTTTTGGCCTTACCCTAGCTAGTAGAGGCCACCCGCATCGCTAGATGAGTATGAAACCGATGACGATTGGATTTGGCATGATTGCCAAACTTTTGTTTCGAACCAGTGTATCTGCTATTTCGGGCAGTTTGATGCTGGTCTGTGGTTTCCTTTAGATGTCTTTACGAAGAAATGTTTGAACTTGTTTGGATGAGTGTCGGGTTAGATGAATAAGAAGTTTTATAGGGTAATGACTGACTGTTGTCTAATTAACCAGGCAGTACCTCCTCGTTATAATGTGGGCTGTACTGGCGTTATGGTGGTGTATAAAGCAGGGCGTTGTTCCCGGCAATGGGACTTGGTCCCCGGGGATCCTATGAACGAGGATGAGGAGGTAGGTGCGTTGGATGAGCCCGTACTATTACTTCGTGTGATGCGTGCTCTTTCAAGGGCGCGTCTTAAGGGACGTCAAACCAGTACATAGACGAAGGCGAGGATAGGTGTGGCTAAGAGGTCCCATGGTAAGACGGCTGGGGGGGGGGGGGGGGGGAGGTGAATCGAAGAGTCAGAGAGCCATGCGTACCTGTGCTCCCAAGTGAAGACACTTGTATTATATAGCTTGTAAGTCAGGCGAGCCAATTTTTTTAACTTACCCACCGGTGGTAATTTTTGGTGCCGTTATCCTATTTTGGTGACCAGCGCGTTTGATTTTGACGACGATCCCAATCGTCGTCTCCGTCACAACGTTTTAACACGAAGTTTATGTTATATCTTTTCTTATATTCGTAAACTGTCATCGTTTATGTGAGGTCTGACATCTTATCCTTTCTTCGCAGGTGTTACACTTGCAGGAGTCACTTACAAGGGTTCTCGTCTGCGTTGGTTAGGCATTCAAAACAAAGATTGCCACTTTCTTACGAATATTTTTGACGGGAAGTTCGACGCGGATAGGTATGGGTCATCGGCTAAGTACAACGAGCCACGTGGGCGTTCTGCGAGCAACACTATCTCCGTGCAAAGCACATATACATACAAGTCTACAAAAACTGTTGAGATGAATCCTCATTTTCTTACTTCGAAGGGGAAGAACTCTGTCGGTGCCTCGCAGTTGACTTCCCTTGTGCCCCGCATGAGTGCTGGGCTGAAGGGGTGTTAGCATCCACACAGAGGACGCCCCGAATGCCAGCGTTATAAGGCTGTACACCAAGGCCTTGTTGACAAGGAGCTAGAAAGTTTACAGGGGAAAGAGCGAGAACTATTGTCTCACTCCTTCGATGATGATACGACCCGCTCAGCGGGTTGCGGGTTGCAGTAAGTTGTTCTCTGGCGGTTTGCTAGAGGGGGAGGTCCAAAGTATCCCCTATAATGATAAGGAGAAGGCTCGCTTGATCGAGGCTCTCTAAGACCCTTATGTTTGGCGCGCTGTTGTCGTTGCTGCCGTGCGGGTAAGAATTTCGATTATAGTTGCATGCACTTACATTTCTGATATGGAAGCGGCTCGTGCTTTTTTTAAACTATGGCTATTTGTCGTTTGTAGTGCACGCTGACTCCGGAGGCCGCTCGGCAACGTGGCGAGAACCTTGCTAGTCGTAACAACGACCTGGAGCAAAGCCTCCTAGATATGCAAGCCTACCAGAAGAAGCTTATCAAAGAAGTGGTGCTGCATGAGCTGGCAAGATGCGTGGTAGACCAAATGAAGACGTTGACAGAGGAGGCCAAAGTGCTCAGGGAGAAGGTGACGCTCAAACGAAACTTGGAGGTTGTTAAAGGTCGTGTGAAGAGTCTGGGTTGGAGATGAAGGCAGGTGAACAAGTTCTCCAAGAGCAGCTCGAGGGCGAGAGGATTGTGTCGGCAAACTTGGAAGGTCGCGTGGGAGATCTGGTTGAAAACTTGGCGAATGTTGAAAAAGAATTTTGTTTGTCCACCGACTGGTGGGCCACCACCGTTACTCCCCTGTTGTCGCGCTACATCACCTCGGGTACTCCGGTCGGCGAGGTCCTGGTCCAGCGGGATTGGTGAAGGATATCACTGCCGAGGAAGAGGCAGAGGTTGCCGCCGAGGACGCTGCCGCTGCTGTCGCTGCCGGGACGAGCACTGCCTCGTAGTTACCTTGTTTATAAGCTTTTCTCTAGTGCCCGTAGTGGCTATGTTGTAACATTTTGTAAAACTATTTGCACCTCAGTGATTTGGGAACCGTGGTTGTTTGTTCTTTGGATATGTTTATGCTAGGTGGATGCATTTTGTTATTAGATGTAGTGTGCTTGTTCCTTGTCCTCATTGGACTATATATCTTTATTGTTATGGCGATTTTTGCTTGAAACATATATTAGATTTTGGGAGTTTCCACCAACTCATTTATCAGTCCTCGTTGGACTATATATACTGGTCGTTAGTATGACTAGCCGTGAAATATGCAAGGGATTTTTGGAATTCCCATAAACTTGTTTACTAGTCCTTGTTGTACTTTGTATCTTGGATTCTTTAAGGGAGTTGGAAGGTGTTTTTTTGGGAGTTGACCGGTGTTGTATGGTTTTCCCTATGTGCATTAATGTTCACTGGTAATCAACACCATTAATGTTGGGGTTAATACCCTAATGCACTATAAAATGTACTCTCTTCTCTACCTCTCTTAATCTTATTTTACTTGTTATTCTTAGAAGCTTCTTCAGACGTTGTATAATGCAGACCCGATCCCAAACTCGTTATGAAGCTCGTGTTGCTGCATAGGTGGACTTTTACATCCGTTTGCATTTTGGTAGTCGGGGTTTGGCAGGGAATCCCCTGAAGCGTGCGTATGTGGACCTTGCGACTCTGTCGGACTGGGTACGAAAGGCGCACTAAAAGTGTTTGTTTTGGTACCAGGTGTTGCTTGACCAGGTAAAAATCTTTTTTGGTCGTTCGGTCGTTTTGAGGATTATGGCGCTGGAAGATGTGAAGGAAGAAGACGAGGCGGGAAGGCGCAACTACGATGGGGGGATAAACATTGCCTGGTGTGTAATTTTTGTTTGTGTTATAACCATCGTTTTAGAAATTAAATTCCTATTGTTGTTTCTTCGTTAACCTGCTACCTTTTATATGTTGGAAGCGTTATAACGACCTAATCTTTAAATATCCATGGGAATTTTAAAGTTTTCAACTCTTTTACTAGGCCGCGTTGAACTCTTCTTCTGGTCGGTCTAACGACCTAATATTGAAATATAGATGGGATTTTTGGAGTTCCCACCAGCTCTTTTACTAGTCCTCGTTAGACTCTTTATACTGGTTGTTATAATGACCTAACTTTAAAATATACATAGGATTTTTGAAGTTTCCACTAATTCTTTTACCAGTCCTCGTTGGACTCTTTATAATGGTCGTTATAACGACCTAACTTTAAAATATACATGAGATTTTTGGAGTTCCCACCAGCTCTTTTACTAGTCCTCGTTGGACTCTTTATACTGGTAGTTATAACGACTTAACTTTAAATTATACATGGAATTTTTGGAGGTCCCACCAACTCTTTTACTAGTCCTCGTTGGACTCTTTATAGTGGTCGTTATAACGACCTAACTTTAAAATATACATGTGATTATAGTGGTCGTTGGACTCTTTATACTGGTCGTTATTGCGACCTCAGGATAAAAGATTTGGTGCCGGTTTACCTTGGGAAGGAGTTGGGTTGACTTGGTAAAGTCTTCTGGTTTGAAACTAATGGTGCTGATTGTGGTAACACATTTATTGTTGGCATTGAATGTTGTTACTATAAATAGGGTTGACCTGCCTTTCCCCACTATATGGATCTCTTGGCTTGAATCTTCTGTTGTACTGGTGGGGACGATAAAGACTCGATCCCAATCTTGTAACTAAGAGATAGAGGCGCTGATCGCTCCTATTGTTAACAAGTGGACCACGTTCTTTTTCGGGACTGGGGGCCTGGACGGTGTACCTGAATTACGACAGCGTCTTGTGTTGGATTCCCCTCCTGAATGTGACTGCAAGGAGGCTCAGAAAGGGTAGAGCTTGTATGTTTTGTTTCGTGACGTCATGTTGGACTCCTACTCCTGCAGCTTTGAGTTACAAACGATGGTATTTGAGGAGCTGGGGTTGTTCGAGGAGTATCACCACGGCAAAGACTACCAGTCATTTAAAAAGAAATGTGGGTGTCTTCCCTAGATTATCTTGTAATAGAGTTGAATCTGATGACATGAATAAACTTTTGGCTCACTTGTTTGTGGTTTATTTTATTTTTTGTCCCCCGTACAGTATTGTCGTAGTAATCAGCCAGATTATTGTGTAATATTATAGCCCTTCAAAAACGATTTTAGTAGTTGGGGGGACGTTATACTTCAAAATACCCCCATTGTGTTAAAGGTCGTTTCTACTGTAAAACATGACTAATATTTTGGAGGGCATTTTATTTCAAAAACGCCCCCAGAGGTCGTTTTTTCTTTAAAAAAGCGACTCCATTATTTGGGAGGGCGCTTTACTTCAAAAGCGCCTCCAATATAGGGGAGGTCATTTTTAATTCAAAAAGTGACTTCAGTGTTTGGGAGGGCATTTTACTTCAAAAACACGACTCTAGTATAAGGGAAGTTGTTTTAACTTCAAAACACGACTTCAGTGTAGGGAGTGTTTAAGTCAGGCGAAACGAGTATTGAAACATTGCTTAATAACTTCATACAAGCGGGGTACGTTACTTGTTCCATGTTTGGAGATTCATTGCGTTTCAAGGAGATTTTAATTCTTCCTCGTCACTATTAAACAAGTAGTAAGCATTTTTATCAATGACCCGTGAGATGAGGTATGGTCATTTTCAGTTTGGTTGGAGTTTTTTTTAGTTGTGGTTTTGAGCGGTGGGGAAGACCTTCATCACTTAGCTGCCTCGCTTGGAACTCTCGTGGGTGGACTCGTTTATTGAAATTTTGTTTCAGTGTCTCCGGATACTTTAACATTCGTGAGGAGGCATCCTCTCTTGTTTCGTCAATGAAATCGAGGTTTTTTCTGAGGAGTTCGTCGTTGATTTCACTGCGAACGACCAAAGATTTGGTTGTATGGGCTATGACCTCAGTGGGCAGCACCGCCTCGGACCCGTAGGTAAGCATAAACTAAGTGAAGCCCCTCGACTTTCGCGGAGTGGTTTGGTAGGACCATAAAACGCGGGGTAGTTCGTTGACCCATCGACCTTTGGCGGCATCCAACTTCTTATTGATACCATCAATTATCGTTTTGTTGGTCGCCTCGGCCAGTCCGTTCCTTTGGGAGTACCTTGGGCTTGATGACAATATTTTGATGTCGTAGGGTTGCACGAACTCAACGACCTTACTGTTAACGAACTGAGCCGAACCTTGTGATGATGTGTTACCACAAGAAGTTGATTACATCTTCTCTTATACGAGCGAGTGGTATAGCTTTGACCCACTTGGTGAAGTAGTCTGGAGCGACCAACAATAATTTGCGTTTCCCACTTGTCATGGGAGCACTCTGACTATGTCCAGTCCCCATTTTGTGAACGACCATGGGCTTGAAATTGTATGGAGGTCTACAACGGGGGTGTAGATAAGATGATCGTGGAATTGACATTTGTCGCACTTTTTGGCATATTCTATGAAGTCTTGTCTCATCGTTGGCTAGTAAAGTCTTTGTGTTCGTGCTCATTCCGCCATGGACCTACCCGCTGTGTGTGCTCCACATACCCCTTTGTGAATTTCTTTAATGACTGTCGTCACACGTTTTTTGACAATACATGTGAGGTGTGAGGCGTACAAGCTCGTTTGGACAGTTTATCACCATATATTTCCTTGCTTTGTTACGGATATATTCGGCAGCCAACCTGTCCGCTAGAGAGACGTGGAGTTCGCCCAAGAAGTCAATAAGTGGTCGTCGCTAGTCAGATTGTTCGTTTGTGTCCCTACTCTTGATTTCCATTACTTCTTTCCTATGTACTAGTACGCTTGGCTAGTCGAGGACTTTGACTTGGATAACTCTTAGTCGGTTGTCGATGATTCTGGCTAAGTAAGCGAGGACGTCAGAATGCCTGTTCTCGCCTCAGTGAATTTGTTCGAGGTTGACCTTGAATTTTCTAATTTTTTGCTTCAAAATCTCTATGTACTCGGCAATCTTTCCGTTGGCCTGGAACGTCCCGCTATGATGGTTAATAAGTAGCTGCGAGTTAGTAAAGATGGAAATTTCTTCTACGCCAGTGCCAACGCTGCCTTTACTATACATAACAGGGTTTCATATTCCGCTTTGTTATTATTTAGTGGGAAGTTAACTCGTATGGCTTTCTTTATCTTATTGTTACTTGGAGTGACTAACATGATCCTTATGCCTTAATTGCCAGCATTAACTGATTCGTCCATATATAACCGTTATCCCTTTGTTTATGGTGTATCAATGTCATCGGGAGGAACGACTTGGTCATTATCTTCCTCGTTGATCCAGCTCTCATCGTCGATGGGGAGGTTGGCCAAGAGATCTGCCACGACCTGCCCCTTAATGGCTGCCCGAGGCTCGAATCGAATGTCAAACTCTCCTAAGGTGATTACCTATTTTACTATTCGACGAGCCTTATCTTTCTTCGCAAAGACCTCCCGCAATGGCCGAGTCGTTATGACCTTGATTTTGTGGGCTTGGAAGTATGGTCTTACCTTCTGTAAGGCGTATACCAAGGCTAGAGCTTGTTTTTCTATGGTAGAATACTGCAATTTTGTCCCCAATAGGGTCTTACTGACGAAGTACACTGATTTCTCAGTTTTAACATATGTTCTGGCGAGTACTAAACTGATTAATTCCTCCGTGTTGCCCAAGTACAATCCCAGGAGCTCATGTTCCTTTGGTACGCTGAAGATTGGGGTGAGGTCAAGTATTTTAACATATCCTGGAATGCTGCCTCGCATTTTGCGTTCTATTGGCATTTATTAACCCTGATACATTGAAGCAGTGGTCGACATTTGTACAAGGCTTTGTAAATGAAGTGTCCGAGGGCGGCAATTTTACTTACTAATTTCTGAACTTGCTTCCGTGCCCGAGGTGATGGCATACATGCTAAGGCTCGTCTTTGGTCGGGGTCCAACCTCTATCCCTCGTTGAGTGACCAAGTGCCCTAGAAACTTCCCCGAGGAAATGCTAAAGCTGTACTTCTCAGGGCTGAGTCGCATTCTATAGTGCCTTAACTTGGTGAACACGGTCTTTAGGTCGGCTAGATGGTTGTTTTGTATCTTTCTTTTGACGAACATGTCATTAATGTAGACTTCTACTATTTTACTCAATTGCTCTTTGAACATCGTCGTTACCAGCCTCTGATATGTGGATGCGTTTTTCAGGCCGAAAGGCATTACGGTATAACAATATAAGCTCTACTCTGTGGTGAAAGAAGTACATTCTTGGTCCTCGACAGCCAGAGGTATATGGTTGTGCCCTGGGTAACCATCCATAAATGACATTTGTTCATGGCCGGCCGTGGAGTCCACTAGTCTTGTTATGAGGGGAATGGAGAAATTGTCTTTCGAACAGTTTCTATTTAAGTTGGTGAAATCGATGCAGATTCGTGTTTTGCCATTTTTCTTGAGGATTACTACCACGTTTGCCACCTATCAGGGGCAATCCACGGGTCTTGCATTGAGTAATTTTTAGATTTAGTCGTTTATCTCTTTGCTTGAAGTCTTGGGGTTGTTTGTCGTGGCTTTTGTTAATAGGTGTTGCCTTGGTGTTAATGTGCAAACGGTGACAGGCAAACGCCAGGGTCAATGCCTGACATTTCCTTTAACGGCCAGGCGAATACATCCTTGTATCGTTGAAGAAGGGTTATAAGGTCTGGATGTTCCAAAAGTGAGCCAATATACGTAGTTCTCGTAGGGCCGTCGAGGCTAATCTTATCGACCAGCTTTACGAAAGGCTGTATTCATTCTCTACTGCTAAACGTCTTTATAATTACTTCGTTTTGGTCAGAGATACATTGTGTATCAATTTCCATATTGTCTGGGTGGGCAAAAACGGAGAACGAGTCCTCCACCATGGGCTCATTCCTGTTCGTTGTTATTCCCCGATTTTTAACTTTTCCCTTTCTTTCTTGAAATCTTAAAGACGACCAATTTTTTTTTAAAGAGTTGGTGTAACAAATACGAGTGACGACTTAGCAACCTCGTATTTGGTACGTTCTAAACTTTGTTGGGAAACGTATTACCTGATGGTAAGAAGATGATACTGCCTTCATTGCATGGATCCATTCCAGTCCGAGGATGCCGTTATAGTGGACCGAGGGGTTGTTTACGATGACAAAGGTCGTTGACATTACGACAGGTCCAACCCGTACCTGAGTGACGAGTTCCCTAATGGCTTTTTCGGTGGTCCGTTGAAGCCCGATATCTCGGTTTTAGAGGGTACATGCAGTCGTACATGTTCATATTTTTTTGGGCATTGCGATAGAGGAAGTTTGCTCCGCTTCCCGAATCAACCAGCATGTGCTTGACCAAAACTCCACCGATCAAAATTTAAATGACTCAGGCATCGTCGTGTGGGTGGGATACCAATCCCATGTCGTTGTCTGTAAAGTAGATGGCTTGCCCTTGGTGCGTCTCTAGGACTGTCGTAATCCTGTGAGCTCTGACTCTCACTAAGTTGGTAACATGGCCTCATGGAGTTAGAGATGGCGTTATGGGATTTTTCCCTGTTAATGTCTCCCAGTATCATCTCATAAATTGCCATGTGCCCGTGTCCCTGTCCTTGCATGGTCACTACTAGTTCTGCTAGTATCTTGTAAGGGAGCATGTCTTTTGCTGGGATTGGTTGTTTTAAGTACTGAGTGTAGCGCCCTTTCCTGAATCATGTCTCAGTCATGTTGATCAGGTCATAGCACTTCTCGATTTCATGGTAGTGGACTTCGTGATAAGCGTAATATGGTCATCTAGGACGGTCGATCTTTGGGTGCAGCTTCCTGTAGTTCGGGTCTTTCTTAGCGATGACGAGAAAGTCCGTTCATGTGATTGTGACATCGTTGGGCGCATATTGCTCCCAACGCGCGACCTTTGGCTTGCCTTGCGGGGAAAGGGTTTGGATTTGCCTCGATTTTCCTTGCTTATTCTTCTTTTGTTCCTGTCCTTGCCGTCTCTACGCCGATGCACGGTTGTCAGCTTCCACGTTTTGGTATTTTCGTACTTTTTCATAGAGATTTTCTAATGTCTCTGGTCGTTTCATGTGCAGGGCTTCTCGTAACTTTGATCCAGGTAAGCATGAGCCCATGAATGCCAAGCAAGCTGTCTGGGCATCCACTTGTTCAATGAGTATGAGTTCATTTTTGAACCTCTTCAAGAAGGAATAGATGGTTTCTCTGACCTGCTGCTGCTGCTTCTGGGAGAATAACTCTGCTAATTGCTTCTTTGACTGCTGGTTATGCAGGTATTTTTCCACAAATGGCAGCAAGAGCTACTCGAAGATGGATATTGAGTTAGGTTCAAGGCTTTGGAACCAGGCAAGGCCCCCATCTTACAAGATTGAGGGGAATAGATGTCACATGTGCTCATTTGCTTGGTGTTGTAGGTCGATACTATACTGGAACTTCGAGATGTGTTGGCCTGGGTCTTGGCTTCCGGTGAATGCATTTATCTTTGGCTTAGAGTAGCTTTGTCCCGGTACATAATTCCTGATGGCCTTCGTGAATGGGGTGCTATGTATCTTGCGTAGAGTCTCCCTCGTTAATCGCTTGGTCGGGTCGTTGTTTTGTAGGTTTCTGATGAACGCCTCTACGGAGGCAACCGTTAAGGGTATGTGGTCGCTTTTGCTTCGTCCCTTCTTGGGCCCCGTCCTCCCTGGATTGAGCACTCATCGTAGTAGCTGTCTTCGTATGGTTCGTACGGTTGTTCGAATTGTGGCATTCCTTTGTACCGTTCGTTGAAGCGGTCATTGTAGTTTTGGTTTCTTGCTTGATATTGCCTGTGACCGTACCCAGGTGGGTAGGATGAATCGCCAGGGCTATATTGTTGATGCCACTGATGAGGTACCTCATGATAATTATCATACGAGACCCCTGGGTACAATGTGGGGGTGGGGGGATGCATACTTAGGTATTGTGGAGTGCACCGACCAGGTGGGGGTAGGCCAGTATGGCTATGCTGGTATGTTGGTCGTGGTGGTTGGGGTCGTTGACCGTGAGGTTGTTGAACCGGTGGCCTCGGAGGTAGAGGCCATTCCTCGAGTTGTTGCAGTAATGTCCCTCGAGGCAATGGATACGAGTTAGAAATCAGATTGGTCTGGGGCTCGTAGGCCGGCCCGTATATCGGTGGTAGAGGGAGATGTGTTTTGATGTTTTGATCGTTGGAAGCAATCTCGTGTGGTGTAGATTCTCCAACGGTTTCAATGGCTGCTGAAGCGCCGGATGGCACTTGATTTCCGGCAACGAGGTTTTTTCTCGGCTCGTCGTTTGCCACCTGGAGTTGTCGAATCTGATCTTCTTTTGTCAGCATCTGTTCTTGTAGTTGTAGGAGCGCAACTCACATCTCTGCTATCGCTTGCTCTGGGTCTGGTTTCACGTGGAAACCACCATCTTCGCGCGGTTGTCTAAAGTTCAGTCGTGTGAACGCAGACGGTGCCAATTTTAGTGCCAAGAGTCTTCTCAGGGATGACAAAACGTGATTAGTAGTTTTGGGCTTGACACGTCTCACCAGATGAGGGCACCACTCAACTCTCTCTGGGTCTTTTCTTCGTCTTCCTCTAGAACTGCTAGGGTTTTCGTAGATGGAGGAGGAAGGTTTCAAAAACCGGGATTTCTTAGGTCCCCTTCTCTCCCTATTTATACGGAGGGTCTTGACCTCGAAGTGCTCGTGCTCACGTGACGTGTATAATTCCTAAGTTCCCCTTCGAGGTCTTATGCTTTACCTTTCCATGTGGGCCTAGCATAAAGTGTTCGTCGGTATGAGTTGCTTTCGTCGTGGCTAAAGCGTCGTTAAGAGAGCTTCCTCTAAGACGTGCTCGTCTTTCGGTGGAGAGGTCGTCCAACGACCTGGGAGCGTCGTGGTTAGCGGGAGCGTGCTCCTACAATGACGTCTCCCCATTACATTATTAATGGATCTAAATGCAAAGATGAAGTTGATTTGCAGTGTTTGACATTTTAAGTGAGGACAAGGTTAGCCTAGCTTCTAGTGTGATAATATTGTCGAATGGTTGTAAAAAATGTCCTTACTGCAATATAAATATATGAAACATTATTACTTTGAAATTAGGGTGATTACCCTTAGAAGCTTCAAACTACCGGATATACCGTAGTAAAGTATATGAGCCACTTTATGACTGTCCTACACATGATGGACTGGGAGGGCATATTATGAGCAATTTTGTTCTGTGCCTATGCAAATTAGCTCTTTGTAAAATTTTCCTACAAACTGCTTGTGAATTTGACGCTTTATTATATTTTCTTTGACTATTGCTTTCTTATTTCGATCTAATATATTGTTGAATAAAAAGTAAGCCTCATTCCCTAGTTTCTTAAGATGAATGAGTATGGTGAAAACATAGCGAGTGCATATTTGCTTAGAATGTCTCTTTTCAGTATATCTTTTTTTATTTATTGCAACGTATAGTAAAATAAGTATGGGATGGCATCAGTGCTTTAGGCTCTGCTTGGCATCGCGAAAACATTCACGATTTGGGAAATTTTAGGTAATTTGGCAATTGCTGAACATTGAATTATTCAGGCTGTGCTGTCATACCTGAATCTAATGGTCAGCAACCGTGGGATCACCGGAATAAGCTGAAACACTTGATTTGTGGAGCTCTTTCTGGGATACCAAGCATAGCCTTATGTGATGAAGCTATTGGTCATTTTACTTGCACATAAGACATCCTATGTGACACGGCCCTAGCCGGGACCGACTCTACAGTTCCCGGAGTGCAGCGGAATAGGGGACCGTGCGGCGTACACGGACGCGAGGTCGGCGTGTACCAGCCATCTTCACTAGCGCGGCGCGCCAGTGGCATACAACCCACGGATGCTAGAGCGACATCCGGATTATCCTGGATACTCGTGAGGGGTCATTGAATATGTATTCAGTAAAGGCAACAACGCTGAAGGTTCCCTCAATAATCCCTACAGCGTAATCTCTCACGACGCGCGCGAGATACGGAAGCACACCTGTCCTGTAGCGGATCAGGGTAGCTCAATATGCCGGTTTCCACCTTAGGGACTCATATCTCAAGGGGCGACGAGCCTGGACTAATTATACTGTCCATCTGAAAGGGGCGGTGCATCTCGGATAGCCCGCGGGGCATAGCGGCGCCATATGAAGCCCTCTAATGAAAACCGGCCCGCATTGCGAGGCAATGTCCCCTAGCCTACCCTAGGCCTAGGAGAACTCATAACTATCCCTTATAGATAGTCCATGAGCCGGGGTCCTTGATGACCAAACATTAAAGCTCTTTTAGTCATGGGGAGGATCGGACCAAGGTTCCTCCTTAATATAGCTACTAAGTAAATAGTCAACTTCCAAAAGGAAACGTTAAAACATGAGACGAAGCGTACTGGACCTTTTCGCCCCCTTAACTGAATCCGATTGCGACGAAACTTGGCGTGCTGCTATATTAGGATATAGAGAACAAATACATTTGGACAGAACTCAAAACGCTCGGGTAAATTTGGCCGGCGTTCGGTAGGTCGTCACACCCTCCCGCACTTAAAATAATCTCGACGTCCTCGTCGAGGACCATCGCCAACACGGCTCTGCAAGGATTCAATCTTCTGCATCTACAAGAAACCAACAACTCTCCCGCACTTAGTTCAGAGTACTTTATCTTCTTCTGTCCTAGCGGATACTGAGCCCAACTGCTAGTCTCGATGCTGACAACTGTGTCTTCAGAACTGAACCTTAACTTCGCCCATTCCAACTGAAGTGCGTAGTGACCGAACCTTCATACGACTGGAGTCTGCCTTCTCCTCTGGGTATTGTCTCTTGGTCTCGAACCTTCTGAGAAAAAAGTATGGGCGGTGCACCCTAGCATCGCGCCCTCTGAAATGCGCTGCATCCTGCTGCAAAGCGCCTTCTCCCCTGACACTGTGGAATGTCGCTCTTCTCGACAAACCAAGGGCGTCTCCTCCGGACAGCCCGACGAGGATATCTCCAATCCCGTCCAAAAGTGCGCTCACTTCCAAGTCGCACAATGCCTTCGCTGCTCGAGAGTTCAATCTTCTGTGAATCTCGGCTTCAAACTTCACTCTTCATCTGCGAGTGGCAAGGAGCAAGTCTTCTAAAACAAAGGGGTAACTCACCCCAACTGCACGGAACATCTGCCGCACACTGAATTGCCTGACTGCCCTTCAATCAACTCCGCGAAGGTCTTCCAACCTTGTCCGCCCTTCTTACGGACCATCGGGGGTACAACATCAAGATGCGGCACTCTAGCCTTACCAGTATAGAACTGAACTGGTACTCATTGTTCACTTGGGCGAGGGAGGGTAGCTCCTAGAAGGTAGCATACTCTCAACGAGGCGCGGGTACTCTGTTCCCTACCGCCAACAAAACCATCGAGGCAGCCTATCTAGGCGCGGGTACTCTGTTCCCTACCGCCAGCTAACCATCGAGGTCCGCCATATAGGCGTCCTGCGTGAACTTCTAAAACCCATGAGACATCTATCTGTGCAGCCGCGTTTCTGCTCTACCACTTCGTAGTAGGCCATCATCTAACCCATGTTACGCTAGATGGCATCTGCACCTAACTTGGCTGCAGGAAGGGTGATCGCCACTCCGGCGTCCCCAAAGGTCTCTCCACTCCGGAGGACTCTAATCTGCCTCACTCTCCAAGGAGGACTTCCCAATGCCTCTTCTCTGACGAGGACTTCTCAATGCCTCTTCTCTGACGAGGACTTCTCAATGCCTCTTCTCTAACGAGGACTTAACACTGGCATCTGTACTTGCCAAACTCTGGTGGTGGTGACCCTTGCTGGAACCTGCGTACATCTGCGTCACAACTTACAGCTCTTCCCACACTCGATAAGCTCGACGTCCGCGTCGAGAACAAAGCTGTGACATATAACTGACGGACTACTGAAGCGTTTCTCCATCTCTACATCCCTACTCCAACCTGAGTACTTGGGGAACTTGGGAACAAGATACTGTCACTGCACCTGTCGCCCTGAGCTCGTTGGCTTGCCATGTCCAACTGCTATCAAACTCGAGGAGACCAACCTTCATACTGTCGCAATCATCTTTGAACTGAAGCGTAGCCATTCTCTGTCTCTTGAACTAGCTTCAACAAACGCAGCCAACTCTAACCGGTCACTGAGATGTGGTCTTCTAAAGACACTCCATCGATACAAACAAAGAACAAGGCGCGGGCACTCTATCCCTACCGCCAACCACCAAGTGATAAGGAATTGGGAAACTAACATCCAATTCCGCTCAGGATCTTTCATCCTAGAGCAATCTTCCATCTGAGATCATGTCTGAGGTAACCCGCACAACTGACTGAAGCTCAACTCTGTTCTGCGACAACCACGTAACTTACTAACCTTCAGAAACGTGAGTCTTCCATCTGAGAGCTTAAAATGACCCAGAACCATCATGTGGAACAACATGGATCAACTCGGCTAGAGTACCCGAACGCCGACAAACCTGAAACTCACCTCGGAGCCAGAGAACAAACATCACTCGGCAACTTGCCTTCTTGGAGTGATCAAAGAAGGGTCCCAAGTAACTGGGGACCAACTGCGGACAAGCGACAACCCATCTGGGAGGTCGCAGTTCATGTCGCGTCATAACGAATCACTCTGCCCTCGACGTCTACCCGACGACATCACTGTGTGCAAACTCGGGGCCCAAACCATGTCTTCATCTCTTACTTCATGCCGCTTCATCTTCGGCGCATGACATTCACCTCTGGAACGTCTCAATGTCCAACTCAGGACAATCACAACGAGTATCTCTCAGGATTCTTCAATCTTTAGTAGACACTAAGGAATTCCAACAAAACCAAGCATCGCGGCTTCCACACGAAAGTACTCGGCAACGGACACTGACCATATCGATCTCTGCTGAGGGGCATCGTCCTTGATCACACCTGTTACTAAACTTCGCAGCGCGGATACGGACCGAATGCAATAACAACCTGCTAGATCGCTCTATTACTATTCTTCATAGAGCATCTGCGACAATGATCAGCCTTCTAGAGACAACCAACGATATAGATCATCGCGTCCAACTCAAATCTCAATCCTCCTCTTAGCGTCACTGTCCAAAGCACATTTAACTTGAGCAATCTCGCGCTCGGATATGGAGCCTTTCTCTTGCGTCCAATATCGACTGACATGTAGGCAACACACTCTACAAGCGTTCACAACGGTGCTTGGAACATCTCTAGGGAGCAACTACGGCTCTGGAGAGAACAACAGCCAAATGGGTAACCCATACTACCAACTCGGGAATCATTACTCCGTTTACTCTGACGGACGTAGGCACAACCCATCTACGCTCTGACAAGCAAACTCCCAGCAAGCCTTGCTCGGATAAGCCTAGACCCAACTCTGTCTAGCTCTGGCAGACGTAGGCACAATCCATCTACGCTCTACCAACTCAAGAGCTAAGCTTCAACAAGCTATTCTCGCTCTGATACCAACTGACACGGCCCTAGCCGGGACCGACTCTACAGTGCCCGGAGTGCAGCGGAATACGGGACCGTGCGGCGTACACGGACGCGAGGTCGGCGTGTACCAGCCATCTTCACTAGCGCGGCGCGCCAGTGGCATACAACCCACGGATGCTAGAGCGACATCCGGATTATCCTGGATACTCGTGAGGGGTCATTGAATATGTATTCAGTAAAGGCAACAACGCTGAAGGTTCCCTCAATAATCCCTACAGCGTAATCTCTCACGACGCGCGCGAGATACGGAAGCACACCTGTCCTGTAGCGGATCAGGGTAGCTCAATATGCCGGTTTCCACCTTAGGGACTCATATCTCAAGGGGCGACGAGCCTGGACTAATTATACTGTCCATCTGAAAGGGGCGGTGCATCTCGGATAGCCCGCGGGGCATAGCGGCGCCATATGAAGCCCTCTAATGAAAACCGGCCCGCATTGCGAGGCAATGTCCCCTAGCCTACCCTAGGCCTAGGAGAACTCATAACTATCCCTTATAGATAGTCCATGAGCCGGGGTCCTTGATGACCAAGCATTAAAGCTCTTTTAGTCATGGGGAGGATCGGACCAAGGTTCCTCCTTAATATAGCTACTAAGTAAATAGTCAACTTCCAAAAGGAAACGTTAAAACATGAGACGAAGCGTACTGGACCTTTTCGCCCCCTTAACTGAATCCGATTGCGACGAAACTTGGCGTGCTGCTATATTAGGATATAGAGAACAAATACATTTGGACAGAACTCAAAACGCTCGGGTAAATTTGGCCGGCGTTCGGTAGGTCGTCACACTATGTCAGCATAAGAAGATTTTATTCCAATAGCACACCTGGATTCCCATAAACAGTTGCTACTTTCTTTTTCAAAATAGTACAAATATCCACATAGATACATACATTTTACGTATTTCAGTGCAAAATCTCTAATAAATGGAAACACAGCTTCTGAATGTTTCAGAGTGGTGCTTCAAGAACAGGTACCTAGTTACCACGTTTAAGATAGTCCCAAGGGGAACTGAAGGGGCTGTCAGCGTTGAGGGTACTGTTGCAGGTCTTTTAGCTTCAATTCTTCTTGCCTCCGTTGGTTGCATCATGGGTGAGGTAAACGTCACTTTTTCTTTGTCGTTTTGTTGAGATTTACTTATGAACTGCTCTGTCCCATAGGTACAAAGATTGTCAATGAAAGGTCACATTTTTTCTTAGAAATGGTTCTCATTTTTGGTTTTGATTATATGCAAATATTATACGGATGGATGAATAGAAGATTTACATCGAGAAGCTGTGTCTGCTACATCGTTTCTCAAAAAAATATCTTGACCATTAGGTTCAAATTGTATGTGTTAGTACTTCAAATTATTGAGGTGTGACTGACGCGAGGCATTCCATAGCCACCGCAGTAAGCCATATTACATGCTGCATACTTTAGTTTTATCATTTAACTAGGTATATAGTAAATAAATCATTGAGCTGGTAAATTCAAAAAGTTATTGGTAGTACATATCCATAGTAAGAAACTGCTTATAAACTCAAGTACTGATAGGTAACAGTCAACTTTTCGACTAAGTCTAACTTGTAAACTCACTAGATTTTAAAAACGATCGCACCACATCTATGTTTATGTACTGACTGTGCTGTGAAAGTAATGTGTATAGCGGTTACTTTAAACCAGGAAAACATCACACCTCTTTGACAGTTAATAAGGTGGCAAAGTAGTTTTACGAGGAATAACTCTGTAGGGTACGGAAGAAAGCTTGATAGAATTGAGATCTATTTGGGGTTATTAGAATTCAGGATCTTATTTGATACACCTTTGTTATTTTGCAACTCTTAGATATGTTTTGGGTTGTATTATCATTTGCTAAATTGTGATGGTCTCCTCAATCGCACCTGGAAAAGCCACTGAATGGTGAGGGAAATAGCCCCTCTTCCTCTTAAAGGTGTCCCAGTTTTTTGTTTTGTTTTCCATTTGATGCAAACCTAGATAGGTCGTCTGTCATACTCTAACTTCCTCGGGTGAAGTTGAGAAAATTATATGTTACTTTTTATCCCCTGGTCTGTAACAAATGATGTTGTGAAATTCGCCAGACCTTTTTGTGTCGGCCAAAAGGTTGATGTTTTTTTTTACTATAGGTTTGTAGATGATGTAGCGAGGGACCAAGCCGTCCATTGGTATGGGTCTTCATGCGCTTACCGCCCCTTTAGGTGTCACATTAGTCCGATATCTGTTGTTCGCCCGTAAAAACATTATGTCTCAAATTAATTTGTACACCATATAAACTGAATTTTAAAACAAGGAATCTTGATATGAGCATTCTAGTACAAAATAATGATAAGGTGTTCTTCTTCATGTTTTTCCCCCTCAAAAACTCACAATATCCTGCAAAATAGTTTAACATATGTCATAGAATGAAGTGTAAGTTATTTTCATTTGGTGAAGAATGCTAGACACAGATATTTCTTGTAAGAATGTTCTCATGTAATAATGATATCTCTGATAAATGATTTTGATTGCATGATGCTACATAATATTAAGTTTGGCATAAATAACAGGTAAATGCTAGTGAAGCTGTTATCTGTGTGGTGGCTTCTCAGATTGCAAATCTTGGAGAGAGCGTAATCGGTGCTGCACTTCAAGATAAAGAAGGATTAAAATGGGTACTTGACTCTTTCAATATTGTCTTCCGTTTATGGTTTTTCTAAGTCTTTAGCATATATGTACGATACCCACTGTTTTCTCATAATATTTTTTGTTGTTGCAGCTAAACAATGACGTTGTCAATGTAATTAATATATCAATTGGAAGCATTTTAGCCGTCTTCATGCAGCAATTCTTACTCCAGAATTAGCAATCAGTACCTTATCATAACGTGCAAGGTTTAAGTCTAACAAATTGCGGTGATTCTAGTGCTGCCAATAATTGAGGTTTTACCACTATTCAAAATTGCCTCCTGCCTCAAAGCTGCTGATACAAGATGTTCACGTAGAAGACGGTAACATTTCTGGTACTTATTTGGAAATGGATATATTGTATTTTCACTTCCTTTGTTGTATTCGGAGACAATACTGATTTACTTATCCCATTTTTCGCCGTTTAATTTATTTATTGTTCATGTCTCCCTCCCATCCTTTATTCATATAGTGTAGTAGAGCATCCATAAACCATAATAATAGCCTTTCTAAGAGGTGGCACATCTATCTGGGGCTTCCAATCCCAAAGAGACCTTATAGCTTTCTCTGAGGAGAGTGACACCTTTTTCTTGTAAACCAACTTGCAACACCTTTCTGAAAGCTGTGGGAACATGTACAGAGAACACCCTTTCAACTGGCAATGCCGATTTTTATGCAATTCATCAGCAAGTCTAATGCATCTCTGCAATTTATTTCTCCCTTTTATTATTGCACTATTATGAATTATGTGTATGAGGTAAAAATGGCTGGAGGAATGGGTGAATTTATGAGTAGTAGTGTGGGGGGTCCGGAAGTTTGGGGTGTGTCTCTGGAGTGGTGTAAAGGTTATTTCTACCTTTAGTACGGACCTGGTGGTTTCACCTGGTAAGGGAAGAAAGAGAGCACTATGGCAGACATCTATTTACAGTAGCCCCATTACCTACCGGATAAAAATAGTGCACTCTTCTTTTGGTAATAGTTAAGATAGTACTAATATTTGCTGGCCTGGATGATCTATCTTCTCTGTCAAAGACTGTCGGAGGTTTGATTGCTTCACTAAAGTAAATAAGAAACTGTTTCAAACCCATCATCCAACTCCGAATTTACTCTTATTAGATCCATGTTAGATGTTTCGAGATTCAATTTACTTGGAAGAAACTTAGTCTTTAATGGGGTCGTGAAGAGCGCTTGTAGAGTACGGAGGGCTCCATTAAAGAAGTAGCTTAGTACTACATTTGGTGTTGAAAAATGTGGGTGTTCTTATTTTTGTGTGTGCCAGTTTTATTGTTTTTATCCTCCTGGTTGAGCTCCTCGGACTCAAATGCGAGAAACCTGGCATTTTATGTTGTATTGGAGCTGGCTCTAGCAACAATTTAGAATGTTGGACTTAACAAGTATTCTGTCTATGTTCTCCTAAGTTACAACAAGACGTAAAGTCGAGTTGATTTATAAGCCTCTCCATGTTTTTTGCAATACCACATATGATGCTCTGGTTATTTATTTTTTCAAATAAGATGCTCTGGCTGATCATGGTTATTTGTGTGGAGTCACAGTGGGGCCTTGGGAGTTTGGGGTCGAGTTTAAAGCCGTGTTTTCCAACCCCATGTCCTGTTTCTTTTCTTTTGTCACTTTTGTTCACAAAATTTCATATTTTTTTGGTATTTAGGATTTCAAGGATTTTTTTTCTTCTTTTCTGGCGTTTATATAACACATGAGGATCTGCAGGTGACTTGAATTACCATGTTTCTGTTTCAGTTTTTTATCTCTTTAATCCTCTCAAGATGTGCACCTGTTAGTTCCAACCCCTCTTTCTCCAATCTCTTGACTTTACATAGTCTTCAAATATTTACACTCAATTTCATGACCCTACCATCAGTTCAATCACATCTTTCTTTTTCTCTCTCTCACTCCCAACTGATGAACACTATTATTGCTATGATGTTGTTTCTCCAACAAATACTACCTCTGCAACACTACTAAGAGCTACTGAAGGGCAGGCAAACCCCCCAGGATTTCTCTACCATGTGGTATAGCTATATTTCCTTCTCACTTTCTCTCAAACTAGCTCTTCTACTCCTCTCTGTGACTTCTTTGCTTTCTTTATCTATCTCCACTAACAATGGCCATGAAAAGAAACCACAGGAAAACAAGAACCTCCAACCAAATAACATGGACCCCTTTGAACTAGAAACCTTGTTCAAGATCATGGACTCCATGTCATCTGATAAAAACTGGAGAGTTGTTGCTCCAAACCCTTGTAAACCTGGCTCTTCATGGCCTGGTATTGAGTGCAAACCAGGGAAAGATAATCATCTCCATGTCTCTAGGCTTGATTTTGGTATAACTCCTTACCCTTTCTGCAAAAACAGAGCCACATTTCCTTCTCTTATCTTTGATCTTCCTTACCTTCAGTCCATTTTCTTTTTTCACTGCTTCAATCACACCAAAACAAGTCTATCAATACCTTTTACAAACAGAGCTTCTTCACTTCAACAGTTGAGTCTTAGAGCAAACCAAGCCTTAGTAGGTCCAATTCCAGCTCAAATATCTTCATTAAAGTCTCTCCAGATCCTCACATTGTCCCAAAATCAACATCATGGGAGAATTCCTCAAGAGATTTTTAGCATTACCTCTCTCATTCATCTTGATTTAAGCTACAATTCTCTCACAGGCACTATTCCAGGCCAATTGGGGAGACTGACAAATCTTGTTGGACTTGATTTGAGCTATAATTCACTTATGGGTCAGATTCCAAGCACAATTGGGCAACTGGGGCTTCTTCAAAAGCTTGATTTAAGCTCAAATTTGCTTACTGGAAGTGTTCCATCAAGTATAGAAAGCCTTAAGGTGTTAGTATTCATGGCTTTGAGCAACAACAGATTGCGAGGGAACTTTCCAATGGGGTTGGCAAAGTTGCAGAGTTTACAATACTTTCTCATGGATGACAATCCAATGTTCACCACATTGCCATCTGAGTTTGGAAACTTAGTGAAATTGCAAGAATTAAGGCTTGCAAATTCAGGTTATTTAGGACCAATTCCCCAGAGTTTCTCTCAGCTTCAGAATCTCAGCACTCTCTCTTTACAAAACAACAAGTTGACAGGTGAGGTTCCAGTTGGTCTAAGTAGTCTCTCTCACATATATCACCTCAATTTGAGTAGAAACATGTTGAGTGGTGTTGTTCCTTTCAACTCTGCTTTCTTAAAGAGATTGGGAAGGAATTTGGACTTAAGTGGGAATCCATGGTTATGTTTAAATGGGTCTGAAGCTCTTGAAGGTGTGAAGATAGGTGTCAGTGTTTGCGGTAGAGACAAAACAGGTTCTACAGTTATGCCATTGAAGAAATCTGTTGCTCCTTCATCTAAGTTCTGCAAATTAGTTAATCTTCTAAGTGTTATAGGTATTTGGGGACTATATCACATATTGTTCTAGTGTGAATTTTCTGTATTTTCCTTCTTATATAATAGATATTATGTGATTCTTTTTAATGGTGGGTGTTTTGAGAAGAGTAAATGAGGGTGGCTGGGGCAGAGAGGGTAAGATAAAATTTGCCATTAAAAGAGGCTCTACTGAGTTCCAGCATCTTCTGCAAGACTGCAACCACTTGAATATTTTCCTCTGTGGGTGCCTGTGTATCCTATATATGTTTCTGCTAGATTTGCAGAAAGTTTAACACTTGTATTTCTAAGGTTTTTTGATAAGAGGGGTTTAAGCACAAGTCTCAAATATTTTTCTGATTTCTTTAGTAGATTTCAATATTACAATTTGTAATGTACAGTACATGCATACAATATTTGTCTGGTAATGCATAATGCAATTTACTCTCAAACTAAGTTTAGCTGTTTAAACTAGAAGTGAGAAAGAGCAAAAAACATAGTTACTGAAAGCATTCCTTCTTGGCCATGAAGTTCTTTTAGATATTTCATTTTCACCTGATCAGCCCGCTAAAAAATTCTGGAAAACAGTTCTGCAATGTGTAGGACTAAATAATAGGAAAAATATAAAGTGTAGGACTAAATAATGATAGTGGTTTTTAATTTTGATGATGAAAATCAGAGAAATTTTAATAATTGATATGTAAGTTTAGTTGAACAGTGAATTGTAGTGGTGCTTCAAGTTTACTTCTGTATCTGTATGTTTATAAGAAGAAAGTTGATTTGAGTTGAGGGTCTGGGTTGGTGATGGATTGCAGAAGCGTGCATTGGGTAAGCAGGAATGTATTGATACCTTGACCTATTTTAATTTTTTTTTTTTAAATTCTACTGTACCAAACACCGCACGAGAGTTGATCCCCATCGAAAAAACTTGTAACTCCATCCTCAATTCTACGTACCAAACATGGCCTTGCCATCGTCCTGTCCTCGCTCTATGTCTCCATTTTTTATTTTGAGATAGAAATTGCTTGTGGGAATTGATCCCATCACCTCTTTGGTTTTCATTTTCTAAGCATTAGCCCTACCAACTGAGCAATCCCTTGGTTAATGTCCCATCTTTAAAAAACCTGTTCCCTAATGTTTGAAGTTTGAGCAAATGTGGGTGAGACTAACTTATTGCGCCCCACCCAGAGGTAACGTTGTTGTATGAGAAACAAAAACATGCATTATTTATGTGAACTAAAACTAAAACAACTGAAACAGAGCGACATGGGAAAGGGACATTGTGAAACCCTAATAAAAGCCAGAGAAGGAAAATAGTGTGATTCTATTGCACTAAAAAGGGCAAAAGAAGTGAGTACTGACAATTAAAAACATTGCACGAGGGGGTTGGGCCAGTGGTCCTATCAGTCTGTCCAATGTTTTCAGAGAGAGACCTCTCACGTGGGCATACCAGTACTACTACTACTTAGTTCATCACAAGAACAACATCTCAATTAGCTTAATGAATCTTCTTTCTTACAGTATTAATACTGATAATACTTGGTGAAGCGTTTACAGTGAGTTTCTCGCTCATATAGATACCGTAGCCCGTAAGTGCTTATTTGCGGTAGAAACATCTATTTAATTGGTTCAGTGCAATTTTCCTTTTACAGTAGTATTGCTATACACACCGAGAAACCATTAATTTGATCCAGAACCATAATCTATGGAGTAAAACTTTGGGTAAAATCCATAGCCAAACATATCTGGAACTGGAAATTTGGGATTTTACCCATGGCCCTTAATAGCACAAATAATGTCTTCTGTTCTCAATAAAAAAATCAAGGGTCCAAGTCCTAACCAAAAAAATATTTTTAGGCCCCATTTAAATTTTCGTACAAGGTCTCAGAGCTACTAGGGGCGGCTCTAATTGCTACTATTATATATTACTTGGGTTTTTGACACGTCTTGGTAAACCATCAGATTTTAGTCAAGCCGGTTTTGTATAGGGATTGGTAACCCGGCTTCCAACCCCATGGGGTTAGTTATCATATTTCCTAAGAGTGAGGGTCAAAACCACCACTGGGCAAGAGTCCAATGGTGGTGTAGTAATCATATTCTGTAAGAGTTCTTTTTGAGATATCGTTAGCACACATTGTTACTTATCAACTAATGTTTGATGTAAGACGGTTAAAGATTAAAAAAAACAAAAAACAAACACCATGGATCGGAGATATCAAATCTGAAAGTTTTTCATTCTGAAATTTCTTCTCTGTGCTTATGCAGCATGTTCCATTCCAATTTACAAGGAACTACTTGATGAAGGTATAGAGACTGACACTTCTAGGCCCGAATGGCCGAGTGCATTTAGTTGAACCCTATGATAACGGTGATGGAACAAGTGGATCAAAGAGACCAGGTCCGGGCTGGATAGGCTTTGTGGAAGGAGGTGTTTGTGTCTTTACCATTGGGCTCTTGGCCAGTGGTGGTTATACTTCTATACCTACAGAGAGGTTGTGGGGTTCGAAACTTCTTAGGGTTAGAAACTCAGGGTTACGGATCCCTATATAAAACTGGCTGCTTTGAACAAAAAAAGTAAAAGAAATAAAAGGAGACGTTTATGTATTTGAGTTGAACAGAAACACCGATGCTACTTTGAAAGTCACCATATATCGTGTGCAGTTATGGATACTTTTTATTAGCTTTATGGCTTGGGGGAAGTACTTGGGTAAATTCGAACTATTAAGCTCCTACATCAGATGTTTGTTTGATCTATTTTCTACTTCTGCGTGGCTTATCAAAGTATGTGTTTTTGGCTTGTTGTCTCCAAGGCAAGCTCTTAGAGCATCTTTGAAAACCAGAGAAATTGACCTACTTCTAATCTAAGTTGGATTCAGGGCCGTCCCTAGACCTTTGGGGGCCTTAGGCGAATTCCAAAAAATTGACCTTTTCATTGTATTATGTTGCACATATTTTTTGTATGTCATATATGTAAATAGCACAAGAATAAAATCGATATGGATCTCTAAATTCACATAAAGATGTATTTTTTTTACTCAAACTTAGAAATGACCCGGTGATAAAAGGCATCATTAATCCTCCATTTCTAATCAAAGTGAATTTTAAGAGCCATTCTTTCTATGATAAATGATCTTATGTGTAAACTCATTAATGAATGAAGGTTTTGAGTTTTACGTGTCATCTTATAACGCATACAAATATTTTCCTTGTGAGATGAAGTGTAACCAACATAAAAAAGTCAAAATAGGCCTCATATTCCAAAATTAAGAAATTATTGTGACAGAGAATTGAACTTGCAACCTCCAAATATAAAAATCTAGTTCAAACTAATCAACCTAAAGCAATATTTTGATTAGTATAGTGTATTTTATTTTATTTTACACGAGCATTCGGGGCCGCTCGTGCCATTATTATATATAATGTTTGGATTTGCCTAATTTGTTCAAAGCTTTTAATACATTTTAGCTTTTAGACCCAAAATAACAACAAAAAAAATTGAGCTTCAATCATAAAATCTTTTTAACAAATTACCCTTTCGTTCATCTATATTTACAATATGCCACTATTTATTTTCACATAAATTCTCCTTGTACTCCACTTCATTTTTCTTGTTTCCATTATCCCTACTAGAGTCATTCGTTTTCTTCGTCATCGTTTCCTTCGTCATCATTTGAGCTATAGTGGTTATTGCATTCTGCATCATCTATGTCAATATGAAACGTGTTAGCCCCCTGTACATTGCTATTATATGAGCTTACAATATTTTTGTTTGATTCATTCACTCACTTTCTCGTGCGTAACTTTGCCTTTTTGCTCGTATGGTTTAATAGCATTTTCTTTTTGTCATTTGTTGCCAATCGTTTTCTGCTGAAGAAAGGGTTAAATGTTAATAATCATAACAAAATACACTAATTTAATATATGTAAGATATTCTCAAGTGAACCATAACAAATACATTACCTCTGTAGTTGTTGGTTCACTGCTAGATGTTGAATTAGTTGGGATATTGTACCTTGCTAGTTCCAACTGAGAAGTAACGAACATCTTAAATTATGAAAACAATCTAGTGATCTGAATATAAGAAAGTTTAATATAAAATACATACTTTATTATTATCCGATGCTATAGTTTTTTGTTTTGTTTTTTTTTTGCCTTTTGTCCATCATACTCTTCGTCTTGTCGATATCTACGTTAATTAACCTTTTTGTGTTTGGGCTTTTTTTTTCTGGAGTTTTGGTAAGTATTTCAATTATCTCATCAATAATCATAGAATCGACATTAACTCTGGAAATACTATCTGGTTTTCCAACATTGTTGTCTGCTAGTTTTATACCAAATACACGTTTGGCCCATATTAGCTTGCTGGATAGGTAATGTCCAACTAACTCCTCCATGGTTCTGCAAAGTATACAGCGTAATTTTATTTTTTTGGGTAATAAAAACTAATAATAATCATTGAACAGTAAAATATACTCTTCTAATCATAAACTCTTTACCTTTTCAAAATTTTCCTTGTTGTTTGTCGTTGTTTTGTTCAGGAGTAATTGTAGTTGAGAGTCGAACACTATTATTTTGATAAATCCTGTTTTGCCTTGACTATCCATTTGTAGTTTGTATCTGCAAGTCAAATACAATTTAATTATAGTAATTAGTTGTTTATGCTATTGTTTAAGATTTGTGTACTTGGGAACCGGGTTTGTAATAGGTTTTCTACATCGAGGACAGTAGAAACTTTATGGTTGTTTGGTGACCTTTCTTTTGCTCTTATTACATGACTCATAGTAAAATCCATACTCCTTGTAAATATTTGAAATTGGTGGCTTGTAAGTTGATAGATGTATCATGTTGTTGTAAAGGAAATTATATTAAATTATCCATTCTTTGCAATTAATAATTGTTTTTATGTGAATTATATTAAATCAGAAACATAATAACTAATACCTTGCATGCATAATGCTATGAGACATCATGTCTTAATTGTTCTATTGTAATTTTGTTATCAATGATTGTTTGATCAAACGCTTTGCTGATTTTGTTGGCTTGACTTGAATGTCTATACCAACTCTATAAATCCGACAAGGTAGTTCAAGAGAAGTCAGTACATTTGTATCATTATTAATACAAATTCCTATTAATGATCAGGATATATACATCAAATACCTTTCATTTTAGACGGTTGACTCTAGTATATCTAGGTTTAGATATGTTTTTGTAGCATAAGTTGAGCTCAATGAAATGTTCCTTGTGAGGTGTCAATATGGATATCAAAATACAATGCACATAATTATGATACAGTATATTATATAAATATGCTAACATCGGTAGCTCTTAGTAGTTCTGGACGTAATCACTATAACAGCATTAGGGGTATCAAGTTGATCAAGTTGTCACCGAGTTCAGATGCGACATTTCCCAAGAATGTGACAACATCCATGCGATTGCCCCTGTGAAATGTATAAAATATTAATTTAAATAAACTTGACTTACTAAAATCCGCAAACTAAGAATATAATTGATGTGTCAGTGATTTCTGTGTCCAAATCCTAGGAATCATTGTAGAAATATTCAACAACTATGCAAATCTAGACTTGAGATTCTTGGTTTAACTAGTGTCCAATACTATAAGATAAAAGAAACGTAAAATTCAAAAACACTGCCCTTATTTTGCATCAGGTCTGTCATTATTATTTTTCTATGTTTCAGTGTACTAAAACTCGAATGATAAAATTGAAACCTAAATTGTAAATATGAACTTACATTATTGACCAGATTAGATGGATTTTGTAGCTCAAAGTCAGTAGGGCTATATGCTTGACTTCATGTTTTTCAGATCCGAATGGTACCGTCTACAAAGGAAGTTATCATACTATTTTCTTTCGGGTGATAACTCATACTTGTTACCTGCCAAGAACAATCAAGATCGTTAGTCTAATCTTGTTCTTAAATAAACATAGTAACCAAATGACATTGGAAATGACATATTAACAAAAATAAGATACAAATTTAGGCAGCCAAAGTACAACCAATGAACTAAATATATATTTATTGCTTTCTTCATTCTTGTAAATTTTCTCTTCTAAACAAAGGTAGGGTTTTGAGTGGTCTTTAATGGGCAAGTGTTCGGAAGTAGGATGCATATATTAACAGGCAAGGTCCATACTAGAGAAAATTGAATTTTATCAGTTTATTGCAAATGTTCAGCAACTTTGGGAAAAGGTTTCTAGGAGGTAAGATCAATTGATTAATTGAGATGAACAAATACGTATCTTTCCAAGTGTCCCAGTTACGTTTCTAAGTTTTAGAGGTGTGTTAGGTGTTTCCTGTGGTAGCCTACTCGCAGCCTTCGACCTCCTCACTCGAAGTCCACTTCGTATCATACTCGAACATATCGAAGACTACTACAACTCAGAATCAAGCCCCTCAAGAAACTCTTGTAGTCGAGGCCTCGATAGCAGATAAACCTTCGAGAACGGATCACCACATAACAACAGATCAACCTTCGAGAACGGATCAGCACATAACAGTAGATAAACCTTTGAGAACGGATCAGCACATAACAACAGATAAACCTTCGAGAACGGATTAGCACATAATAGCATATACCCTTCGACTGAACGTTCGAATAGCAGCAGTGTGATGAGACTAGCAGTCAGCTCAAACGGATTGGACGGCGCATTAATTGGTCTCTCAGCTACAGTGACAGGGATGTCCATAATAAATGTCACCGTCGGAAAATCCGGACAGTAATCATGTAGCCTGGCCCACTCTTGGTGACTCAGCCTCTTATGTCTATAAATAAGAGAGAGGGGAAACCAAGAGGAGGTTAGAAAAATTCTCTCAAAACCCTATGCATTTTACCTTCGACCACTCACAAACTGTATTCGATCTTTATTGTTACTCATCAGTAATATAATCACAGTTTAAAAATCCTCATCAGAGGTCGTAGAGAGTCACATTCGGGCCTCTACGCAAGTATTTGTCTATAATTAGTCTCTTTTTAGGCCATATACTTGTACATCTTTGATGAGAGGTTGACCTTCGTGTTGTAAGAGCCATCTTCGCTTTTCAACGAAGATCAAACCCCTACAATTGGCGCCGTCTGTGCTTCCCACACTATCAGTTACCTCGTCTTTGTTACCTTCCTTTCTTTCCTACCATTTACTGCTCCTTTTCAATGGCCCCTTCCCACCGCGCCAACTCAGCTCAGGCAAACAACTCCATTGACGGAGTCGCCGCTCAAGTCGCTTTACTATCTCAGTAAATTGCTCAAGCAGAAGAGCGCCATCAGTATCAACTCACCCAGGAATGAGAAAACCACCGCCAGGCATTGGAAACTGAACGAAATCGCCGGGTAAACGACAAAAATAGACATAATTGAGCAATCGATGAGCTACGCAACATAGTCTGAGAACTTCAACGGTTAGAGCCCTTGGAACCCGCCCGTCAGTCCCAGGTACCGGATCAATCGCGCGTATCTGCCAGCGCCCACCTCTGACCCTCAACAAACCTTGAGTTACCCCCAGCTCCCACCGGTGCCGAAGGTATTCCCCGTACTATTCCCTCCACTGGATCTATCCACCTCAGAATCCACCCCATAGAAGACTCTTCTGACTCTACCCTCCATTCATCAAGATACCCTCGGCCTGTCAGAGACCAACTCGGTGAGCGTCGTCCCGCTCAAGACCGAATCGGGGAGCGCAGTGTTGAATATATACCACACATTCGACCATGCAACCATCGACATCACCAATCTCCCCCTCCTGCATATGTCACGCAACAAGACTTTAACCACAAGATACAACCCGCTATTCGTGTCAGCGCAAGTCTAGCCTTAAACTCATGGAGCCGCCTCAACAATCTCATTTGTGCCACCCTACTCGCCATCGACATACTCCCCAATTTTTGTGCCCTCAAGCTCAACAAATATCGCAACACAGACCCCAAAACCCACATTTTCGAATTTCTAAACTCACTAAGCCTTTACTCTACCGCCGACTACCTGTTATGTCGACTTTTCCCAACTAGCCTCACTGAAAACCCACTTTGATGGTATCACAATCTCCCAAATGGCTCGATACGAAGCTTCGAGCAACTCATGCAGCTCTTCATCACCCAGTTTGCCTTCAACAAAGACAAAGAAGTCAGAGTAGACACATTATTTAATTTCAGAAAGTCAAGCACAGAGACCCTCGAAGCCTTCACAAAGCGATTCCTCGACGAGTCATGGAAAATAGAAAACCTCGACTGTGCAAATGTTATCCTCGCATATTCAAATGCTTTGCCTGATCATAGTCGAGTAAAAGAGCACCTCGTCCTCCACAAACCCCAAACACTCGAAGAGATGCTCTCGAAGGTCAACGGCTATATCGATCTCGAAAAACTCCAAGAATCCCGCAAACACACCCAACCTTCGAACACTACCCACTTCAATAAACTGTGACAACATTCACATCCCACTCCACTACCCTTGATCGCTCCTGTCTTACAGAAGACTGAGAGCTGCAAGCGCCCTTATACCGACAGTAGTACTGAAGCTCGCAAGAAGCGATCGAAGCCTATCTTGCTAACACTCACCGTCCCTCTCAGTACCCTCTTACCGCACATCTAGGCAGACCCCATATGGCACATTTCTCTCCCAATCGAAGTCAAACCTGGGGAGCCTTATTGCGCCAATCACAAATACAATTGTCACCATACAAACAAATGCTTCGCCCTCCAACGTTCTCTCGAACTCATCCTCCGAGCAGGACGTCTGCACTAGTACGTTACCGACCTTCCCAGTTATCTCGATGGGTCTTACCTGCAATCCCTCTCCACCCCTACTACTGACCCAGCCGTGGTACATATCTACCGACCATATTTCATCGAAGTCAACAATATAGACAGTGGTCGCTCGCTTAGCAAACGAAAGCGCATCGGCGAATGTTATAAACTTTCTTACCAGGAAAAATTCCCTACCCTACTGCCAGAATGCAGCCGTCACCCTCGTCTTGAGGGCATTTCTTTTATTAATTGTGATACGTCACACGTCCGTTTCCCTCATTCCAATCCTTTGGTCATTATGATTAAAATTGAGAACATTGTCCTTCACACAATGCTCATCGACACAGGAAGTGCAGCTGACGTCCTATTTCTACCCACAGTCAAAAAAATGTAGAAAACTGAACTCATTACCCCAGCCAACGTCGAGTTAAAAGGATTCAACGGGACAACCTAAGTCGCCATTGGTCGTATCAGCCTATCTGTCACCACAGGACCCATCACCCTTCAAACCAGTTTCCTTGTCATCGACAAGAAATCCGAATACCTCGGTATCCTCGGCCGGGACTGGCTCCATGCTATGCAAGCTATACCATCGACCTATCACCTAACCCTTCGTTTTGCAACTCTCGAGGGTACGTGGAACCTCAAAGGATCTTAACGTCTCGTCTGCTCATGCGAGCACCCAAAAATTGACCAGACCAAAATACTTGTCAGACGCCCATAGCAATCACTGTACCTTTCTGTCCCTTCGACTTCGACAGATGCCACCCCCTATATCGAACCTACCGTTTATATCGAACTCGACGACCCTGGTCGAGGAACATTCATTGGAACTTTTCTCAGCGAGGCCGAACGCCTCGAGCTTACAGATTTCCTTCGAGCAAACACGGACATCTTTGCTTGGACATTTTAGGAAATGCCTGGTGTCGACCCCAGCCTGGCATGCCATTGCCTCGATCTCATTCCCAATTTCATGGCAGTCAAACAAAAAAAGTGTACCCTGGCACCATGACTTCGAGAAGCGGTTAACCTCGAAGTAGACAAGCTTGTAGCCGCGGACTTTATTAGAGAAGTTAAGTACGCTGACTGGATATCGAGCATTGTGGCAATTTCTAAGAAGAACGGAAAGATCTGAATCTGCGTCGACTTCACCGACCTCAATAAACACACACCGAAGGACAGTTTCCCACTGCCAACCATTTCAGCACTCCTCGATGCCACTGCTGGATACGAGCACCTATCCATGATGGACGCAGTTTCGGGTTACAATCAGGTACTCCTCCTCCCAGAAGATCAACTTAAAACATCCTTCATAACTGAACAAGGCCTTTATTATTTTAATGTCATGCCCTTAGGCCTCAAAAATGTGGATGCCACTTACCAGCGCCTCGTCACAGCTATGTTTAAACCCCTGCTTGGCAAGTCAGTCGAAGGCTAAATTGACGACATGTTATGCAAGAGTATACAAAAACAGACCCACATTCACGACCTGACCGACATCTTCTCAATACTTCACACTTATAAAATGAAACTCAACCCAGAGAAGTGCCAGTTTGGCGTCTCATCCAGAAAAATATTGGGCCACCTTATCAGTAAGCGTGGCATCAAAATTGGCCCCACCCACATTCGAGCCCTCATTGACATGCCTTCACCCACATCAAAGAGGGACGTCTAAAAGGTGGTTGGCAGGATAGCAGCCTTTAACCGTTTTATTTCCAAGTCCTCCGATAGATGTGCTTGGCTCTTCTCCCTCTTACGCAGTCAGGGCGCCCATAAAATAAGAAAGAAAAACAACCCTGAGATCAACTGGACCTCCGAGTGTGAAGACCCCTTTCTCGAACTCAAAACTTAAAAAAAATCGATCAAAAGCTTGTAACTACAACTGTAGGTCTTATTCATATTTGGTGTCTAACAGATTTAAGGAGTTCGTCCTTGTGAAGTGTCGCTCTATGTATGAGTAGTTTCTTATAGCTCTTGATGCAGAACCTGACAGTTGAGGTAAGATACAGTTTACTTATGTTTTCTTTTATTTCTTTTGTTGAGCATTTATATTTTTCGGCCTTTGCTCATCTCATCTTATTTTGTTTAAAGTTCTCCTTTTAAATTTGTTTTTAGTAGACATTATATGAAACTTGTCTGTATATGAATACCCAATTGATACTCTGTTGTTTTGGTCTATGGTAGTATATGCATCCATAATTTAGATTATTCAGTTTGAAATTCCTAGACGCTTGAGACTAATCAATTTCGATTGCTTTAGGTCTAAATTGTCAGGTCCAAATTCCTTTGAATTAATGGCCTAAGATAAAATTAAATCAAGTTAATCCAATTATCTAATGTCAAACAAGTAGTTGGAAATTAAAGAAGCATGCAACGATTTTTAGCCCTCTGGGAAAACCTTTCTCAGGAGAAAAACCCACAGGTCGCTGTCGAATCCCCGACAACTAAACAATCTACTATATGAAAAAGAACTACAAAAATTTAATCACTTACAGACTCGATAAACACCTCTCATTGTTATCTATTTTCTGAGTAATCTTCTTGCAATTAGTCCCACGTTCTCACAACGCCTAGCTTCAATATCTCGTCGAAGCTCCAAGTCTTGAATCGCTCAAGTTCTTCAATACATGACTAGAATTTCTTGATCAATAGATTGATTCAAGATTTGAGTGATTTGATTCTCTCTTGAATCTCTCAAAGAAGATCTCTCTTCACTCTCAAAAGCAAGCCCTTTAAAAAAATTGGTTTTAAAAAGTTGAGTTAGAATAAAGGAAAAATTCCCTTTTATTAAAAAAAAACTAAGTTTCGTGATTCTTACTCGAATAAATTTTATTATTTTCGAATATTTTTCTGCTGTCAACAAAAATGGACAGTTTGGAAAATATTCTAAAATTGATAAAATTTAATCAGGAAAAAAATATTCGAGCAAGATTAGAAAATATTTGAATATTTTTATACTGCTCAAAAATATTCGAGCAAGATATAAAATATTCTAATATTTTTTATTGTTTTCAATAAACTATGTTTTTTTTTTTTTTTTTTTTTTCATAAAACGGACATTTTTCATACTTTTCAGCCTCCTTAGAATACTTAGGGCTTGATATTCTAAAATGAAGAAATAGAAACCCACTTACCTGTTCAGTGTCAGTCCAGCTGTAGTCGCTCCACGTACATTCATTGACGATGGATAACTACGAGATAGTGCCGACACCTATACTAGACACTAAATGAAACAAACTCCAAAATGAATATTTCACAGTTATATTCATGTATTATCCAGAAAATAATAATTTTTTGTTACTTGGATGAATTTCGGGTACCAAGTCTGAAAGGATACTGGAACTTTTCATGTACCATATTATGCCATATATATACTTATAGCTAACTGTGATTATTTATTGTTTATGTTGCTGGTCAAATTATTTAGAGGAGCCAGAGGTTTGTTGTATATCAATTCTACATGTTCTTATGTAATGCCTTTAGTTACATCTAATTGAGGCTCATTGATGCTTCCTTTTCCAGTTGTAGGTAATATAACTTATAGACAATACTTCTGGTTGATATATATATTTAAGATCTCTCAATGAATGTTGTTGGAGAGCTACTACTTTAAAGGGATGACTGGGTCACTGCAAACAATGGGATCGGTCAGAGAAGCTAATACAATTGGTGAAAGAAGCTAGTCTTCGTATGCATTTTTAGGTATGGAAGAATATTCTCATGTAACCTATTTAGAAAATGGGCAGTAGTTTTAGCTGATCCGACTTTTAATTGATTTATAACTTTGTCTTATAAATGTGGGTGATGTAAGCACCCCAGAAGTGATACACCAAGAATGCAAGTGTGGTAGGAGGTACAGTAGAATAAACATTGGAGGCTATGAGTATGCCACATAGTACCTTTTGGACCCCCCACCTAGGGAGGATGTATCTATCATACATAGCTCCAAAGTTATAGTCAGATGACTCAGATCACTCGCAGGGGTTAGGCGTTAAAATTGAGTTGTCAAGGTGCATGGTGCCATAAATTTATTTTCACATCTGCTTGAATTTTTTTAGACTAATATTAGATGTTAGATTTGATTTTGAATGAAGTGGCCATTATTCTAAAGTATCTCATACTCATGCAGATTTTCAATTGGGTATACTAGTGTCCACGGTGAGAGGCCATCTGCAGAGTATGCAAAGTTGAGGAAGGAATCTCTAGAGAACAAATTTGGACACGTACTTGGGACATACAGTTCTACTAATCTCTCAGCTTATTACCGCTTTGGTCCATTTTTGGCTATATATAGGGCAACCATTATCTCATTTCAAGTTGTAAAGTTAGCTGTGTGGCACTTTTATCTCCAAGATATAAATAAGCGTGCTACTAAGGTACTTATTACTTTATTCAAGAATTCTTGAATAACACGGGACAACAGTTCCTTCCTCTACCAATCGACCAAGAACAACATTACTAACTTGTGATACAGGCTTTTGTTGTCTCCTTATTTCTATGATCCTCTTGATCCTGTTAATGATAGTTTCCCTTGCCTACTATATATATATATATATATATTCCATTCATGCCCATGCAACATTTTTGTGCATGTGATACTCTTTTGGGCCTAGAAAAAAAAAAAAAAATCTTTTAGAATTTAAGAGGGGTTTGGTGTGTAGGCTCTAATGGCACTACTCATTATATTAAGGATAAAGTTTACTCTTTTGTACTTATGTGTTGATTTAGCTTGGTGGTATTAAGAAGTTTACTCTTCTATACTTATGTGTTGATTTGGCAATTTTTTCATTTCTTCTTTTAATGTATTTTTACAACTGATACACAAGTCTTACTGACATTCTTTATTTTTGTGTAGGCTGGACAATCTTAATTAAGAAGCTATAACCAATTTGATAGAATGGGTCTTGTAGTATCATATTCTCCAGATTCGACAAGAATAAGCCAACATTCTATAATCGAAGACAGCACAACACTCTATAATTGAAGACAACTTAACATTCTAGAAGATTCCGTAAGTCCTCGACTTACCAAAAGTAGTCATTGAAGCCCGATAAAGAAGAACTGCTAGAGATCCGCAAAGTTCGCCCACTACCCCCGGAATAGGAGATTTTTTTTTTTGTAAACTGCCTGTATATACTATAAATACAGGCAGAGAATAGGTTCTAAAAGGACCGCAAGTTTTAGATTTCTCAATCTTAAATACTTACAATACTCTGAAAATTTGTAATAACTAGCATCTACTAAAATTTACATCAAATCCCCCTCGAGGTCGTGGTTTTCTCAGTTTCTGCTGAGTTTTCTACGTAAAATCTTAGTTGTTTAGCTCTTTATTACGCAATCCTTACGAACAAGTATTGGAAAAGGTTTTCCTCCCAGAAAACACGCCATTATAATTGGTCCCATCTGTGGGAAGTCCACACTTTTTTCTACCACTTCTACTCTAAACACCATCCGATGACAAACATGAACTTGATAAGTCATTCTAGTACCGTAAGAGATCAGGATATTCCAGGAGCTCTTGATCTGCACGGTGCCGTCGTTAAACTTCAAAAACAAATGGCCGCAGAAAAAACTCAGAGACTGGAAGATCAGCGCATCCACGCTCAAGCATTATAGGCAGAAAGAGACGAACGGAGAAAAGCCTTGGATCAACAAAGTCAAGCACATCAAAAAGAGATGGAAAGATTGCGAAGAACACAAGATCAAATCACAGCTTGCCAAGAGTCACCGCCACTGGCTCGAATTGAACATCGATCAAGAGCAGTTCAACGTGATGATCAGCTGATAGAAGACGACCAACGAATGTCTCGATCCAGATCTGGAAATCTAAATATATCCTCTCGACACTTTGGTTTAACTTCTTCAGCCTCGATTATCTAAGGAAGTTGACGTACACGTCATCAAACCCCTCCGCTAGAAAGGAGTCCCCTCAGAGATTGATTGGGACTAGAGGGACAGGGTAATTTTTTTCCTTAGATTGCAGACTTACCTCTTCCCCCACAACAATTTATCACTTTAGATGACCTTAACAACAGAATTTAAGCCATTAACTCTGACATTCCAGGCTGGCGATCTGCGCTTGATAGGATTGAAACAAACCCCATCTCCCCATACCTCGAAAATATGCCCATTCCAAAAAATTTCCATATGCCCAAATTCATCCAGTATGCAGGCCTCCCTGATCCGCTTACACATGTTCGACATTTCAAAGCCGCAGTTGGGTTATACTCCAAACTCGATCATATCTTGTGTCGACTATTCAACATGAGCCTAAAGGAGGAACCACTCCGATGGTTCCATACTATCCAAGAAGCCTCCATCACTACCTTCAGCCAATTGCAAAATCTTTTTGAATCGAACTGCGCTCATGCTAGGGAGCGTGAAATTACCATGGACTCTTTGTTTTACTTCGAGCAAGGCGCGAAAGAAACCTTGGCGAATTTTTATAAACGTTTCCTATAGGAAACACGAAAAATTAGAAATTCAGACCCCAAAATCGTGGTTCCAGCATTCACCTCCGCCTTGCACATCGACTAAAATTTTTGCGAAGAACATTCTCTACACAAACTGCGTACGGTCACCGAAATGATTGACGTGGTTAATAATTACATCGAGCTGGAACGATCAAAGAAAGATAAGATGAAAAGCTTCTCTGTCATACATTCTCGAGAAGCATTTTTGACCCCATTCCAAAGAGCAGTCAATACTTCAGCACCAGAGCCGCGCGACAAAAATATTGATAACATTAGAAGAAAGGAAGGCAAGCCCGATAAACCTATCCCAATTCTGCCACCAATGACAATAACCCTCTCCGCTATCTTGCCGACGATAATGGGAGACGAGTATTATTGCGCGCTACAAGCTATTACAAATCTTCCAAACAGACCCTTATGTAAGTATCATAATGTGCATAGCCATGAAACTGATAGTTGTTACTCTCTCATACATATTTTTCATCGTATCCTTAGTTGGAAGACTCCACAATTATGTCGTCGACATTCAAAAATTTCTCGACGAGCAAGCGAAACACATGGAAGTCGAACAAAATCTTATCCAGGACCAAGCTCGCCATTTGTATATGATCAAGATTGAAAAAGGGAAGAAAAGAAAACAAGACGATCGTATTACGTCTTGCTGCAAAATGACTTCCTCAGACAAATCGGTAAAACTCCTTCCAAGCACCAGGAAATCTAAACGTTCTTACCAGATAACGTTCGAGGACTGCGATACCAGTCATGTACAATACCCTCATGATGACCCTCTTATTATTATGCTAAAAGTTGGACAAGGTTACTTGCATACACTTCTCATCGATACTGAAAGTGCCATAAATGTCTTATTTCGCAGGGCGATTGAAGTCCGAGAACTTGTAGATTCCATAAAAGCTTCGACAACTACAATCACAGGCTTCAATAGTTTATATGAATCAGCCACAGGGGAAATTACCCTGCCAGTTCAAGCAGGTTCAGAAACCACATTCGTCAAATTTCTTGTCATTAATACAGAGTCCAAATATTTGGGCCTCTTGGGTCGCAGTTGGTTACATTCTATCATAGTAGTACCCTCAACATATCATTTAGCACTGCATTTTCCTATAGATCACGACATCTATGAAATCAAGGACAGCCAAGCAGTCGTACGAATGTGCAAAAATACCATAATTAATCCTCATAAAGCTAAACTTTTCAAGGCATAATAACTACAGCATGAAGAGCCACCCGCCTTTGAGCAGCATGATACTAAAATGGTCAAAACTATTGAACTCGATGGCCCAGAACGCGTAACCTTTATTGGATCCAAGCTGTCAATCGACAAAAAAGACGCCATGATACAGCTACTTAAGAAAAAAATCGACGTCTTTGCCTGGACTTTCCAAGAAATGCCAGGAATCGATCCTTCAATCGCTTGCCACCGCCTCAACCTCCTTCCAAATAGAAAAACAATCATCCTAAAATGATAAACTCTTTCGCGTAGGATTTATTCGAGAAGCTAAATATCCAAGTTGGTTTCTAATATAGTCCCCGTGTCAAAGAAAAATGGCAAAATTTGGGTTTGTGTCGACTTTACAAAACCCAACAAATTCATACCCAAAGACAATTTTCTATTACCACTAATTCCACAACTTCTTGACTCTGTCGTCGGGCACGAACTTCTTTCTATGATGGATGCAGCCTCAGGATACAACCATGTTCCACTTGCCGAAGAAGATCATGAAAAAATATCCTTCATAACCGAAAGAGGACTTTACTGGTACACAGTAATGCCTTTTGGGTTAAAAAATATCGGAGCTACTTACCAACGATTGGTCACCCAAATGTTTAAAGATCAGCTCGGCAAAATCATGGAAGTATATATCGATGATATGATCTGGAAAAGCCTGAAAAGAGATGATCGTCTAAAAAACTTTCAAACTATCTTCGATATCCTTCGCAAGTACCAGATGAAACTCAACCCAGAGAAATGTCAATTCGTTGTCGCATCTTGAAAATTCCTGGGCCATCTAGTTAGCAAAAGAGGAATCAAAATTGATCCCTCTCAAATCAAAGCACTCATGGTAATGCCCTCTCCTTGAACAAAAAAGGATGTTCAAAAATTCACCGGCAAAATCGCCGCTCTTCACAGATTCATCTCAAAGTCATCTGATTGATGCAAACTTCTTTACCTTCTTCTTCATGGAAACCCCACTCCTCTTTCTAACAAATAGAAAAATGAAGTTATTTGAACTTCCGACTGTAAAATGGCATTCCAAGATCTTAAACGATACTTGGGGCGTCATCCTATAATGAGTACTCCAATTGATGGCAAAACACTCACCATGTACTTATCTACCACTGATGACTCCATAGGCTCTATCCTTATTTGAGAAGATGTAGGTATCAAGAAGCCTATTTACTTTATCAGTAAAACTCTTATGCTTGCTGAAAAACAATATACTACCACGGAGAAGCAATTGCTCGCCTTGGTTTGCAGCTCTCAAAAACTCCATCCATACTTCCAAGCTTACCCCATCAAAGTCATTACAAAATACCCCCTCAAACTCGTACTCTCCAAAAAGGAAATATCTCGACGTGTTCAACAATGGTCTGCTTTCCTTGGGGAATATGATAATTCTTTTGAACCTCAAATATCCATCAAAGGACAAGCAGTGGCCGACTTTTTGGCAGATTTTCCAGTCGAAGACCCTGATTGGGAAGAGCTCAAAGAAATCTTCACCGACAACTCAATTGCAGAACAAGACGCATGGTCCAAGAGTTCCGGATGGCGAATTTTTACGGACGGATCGGCAGGACTACAATGATTCAGAATTGGCATAGTCCTCGTCACACCTTCCAATCATCACATAAAGAAAGCTATCAAACTTAAATTTTATGCTGCCAATAATGAAACAGAGTATGAAGGAATCCTGTACGGTCTCAATCTTGTACTTACTCTCGGAGTTGAGGAATTAACAGTATATATCGACTCCTTACTCGTCGCCAATCCTTACAACAAAACTTTTAAGATAACAAGAAAATTTATTGAATACGCAGACCTGGTCGAAGAAAATTGCCATGCCGATGCTTTAGCTTATATCGCTGCAATGCTAGGTGATAGTGAAAAACAATCTTTAGAATTCGAGATCATCGAACATTCTAGCCTCGATATCTTGTCAACACTCCAGATAACAGCTACTGAAGATAACGACCCTAATGACTGGAGAAGACTATTTTATGCTTATCTCAATACCAACATCCTCCCCAGTGACAAAGAAGAAGCTCGATCCCTGTTAGTAAAGTACCCCCGATTCACCATCCAAAATAGAATATTATATCGACTCACTGGAGACGGACCCCATATTGAATGCATATCACAGAAACAGGCTCAGATCAAAATTAAAGAACTTCAAGAAGGTATCTATGGTGTACATATTTCCGAACGAGCATTCACACAAGGACTCTATTGGCCCAAGATGAGACAAGACTGTAAGGACTTTGTTCGTAAATGCTACAAATGCCAAATCTACGCTCAGGAGATCAAGAACCCAGCCCTCAGCTTACATGTTAACAATGTCCTTTGGCCATTTAGACGATGGGGAATCGACATCATTGGCCCTTTCCATCCAACATCGGGAAACAGAAGGTTCATCTTAGTTGCCACAGATTACTTCACCAAGTGAGTTGAAGCAGTTCCTCTATCCCATACTGATGAGAATGAGGTTAGCAAGTTCCTTTGGGAGTACATCATTACCCGGTTTGGTTGTCTGCAAATGATACGCTCTGATAATGGCATTCGGCTCATCAGCGCTAAAGCCCTTAATTTCCTTCATAAATACAAGATTCAGTTGACAACTTCCACACTATATTGCCCTTAAGGCAACGAATAAGCTGAGGCCATCAAAAAAAGTTTCAAATCTAGCTTACGTAAGCGCCTTGATGACAAAAAAGGAAGATGGGTCGACAAACTACTCATTATATTATGGGCTTACCACACTACTCCTCGAGTCTCACCAGGGTGTACTCCATTCATGATGGCCTTCAGTACGGAAGCAGTCATACCCTCAGACCTCAATCTCCCGAGTACTTGACGCAAAATTTCAGATGAAGACAATGAACTCGGTCTCCTTTGTAACCTCAATTGGATCGAGAAAACCAGAGATAAGGCCATTAAAAATTTGGGACGATACCATGATACATTGAAAAAAATATACAACAAGAAAGTTTATGAGCAAAAATTTGGTATTGGTGACCATGTCCTCCGATGAATACAAGATCACACTCGACCTAAGAATTCTAGAAAATTATCAAAAAACTGTGAGAAACCCTACATTGTCAGCAAAAAAATAGATAAAAGAACTTATTGGCTTATGACTGAAGACAAAGTTCAGGTTGAGTACCCATGGAACACTACCCAGCTTAAACTCTTTTACAGATGATACCCTGTAATCATTTCTTTCGAATCAAATAAACAATTTTTTTTATTATTATCTTCTTTACTACTTCGATTTGTTCTCAATCTATACTTATCACGTATAGATCTGACAAACGATCTCTTTTTACTTCGATTTGTTCTCAATCTATACTGATCACGTATAGATCTGAGAAACGATCTCTTTCTACTTCGATTTGTTCTCGATCTATACTTATCACGTATAGATCTGACAAACGATTTCTTTATAATTCTATTTGTTCTCGATCTATACTTTTCACGTATAAATTTGACAAACGATCTCTTTCTACTTCGATTTAATCTCGATCTATACTTCTCAAGTATGTATCAGACAGACAATCTCATTACTACTTCATTTTCACTCAATCAATATTTACCAAGTATGCCTGAGACAAACTACTTCCTTACTATCTTGATTTGTTTTTAGGTACTTGCTTACACAAGTCTCCTAAAACCTATCAATCAACTTCACGTGACCACTATCCAATTACAGGATAGTTTACTTCACATTTTTTACTTGTCGAGCAATCTCTTATGAGCTCTTGTTCTTCTCCAAATCTAAATCCAGATACCTATATCCGGATATACATCTGGTACTCCTTACTTGCCAGTTATTGGCCATCTTTCGCATTTCGCGCACATAAGCATTCTTTACTTATCTGCTCGAATCTCCTATTACTTTACACATCTACTACTTTAACTGATTTACACATACAAAATAGTTATTTAACAAAATATTTAAATAAACACCAAAATCCTTCGCACACACCATATTAAAATGTTTTCGATCCCACTGACCATTTGTTACATACTTTTACTTCACACAACACTCTTTTAAATGAGATTTAACATTTCAGAAGGGGATGTTTATTTATTTAAGGCACCTTTGAGTACCAGCACATCCGATACTTCCCTAAGACGAGAACCTTCGACCTCCATCGTCCCTTCATTAGCATCTACTTCAGTTACTCTACGAACATCAGGCGTCTGGGGAACATCATCATCTGAACTGTCCTCACATGGCAGCCCACCAGCTATCACAATTCCTTTATAATATTTTTTCCTTTCTTCAGATTCATCGAACTATTCCTTAAAGTGCATCCTCACTTCCTAACACTTTTGCAGCTTTTCTTCGTTCACCCGCGCTTTCACTTTATCGAGCAGTTTGTTATGCTCTTGCTCCATCAATCTGCGAACATCGGCAGCATCTTTCTCGAACGCGGCTTTCTGCACTGCCAAGGCTTCTTTCTTTTCTTTCTCTAGCATTTTTTTCGTCTTAGCCAACGCCGCCTGCTTCGCCTTGTTCGCTTCCAACTTGTATTTATTCAGAGTCGCATTCAGATTGGCATTTTCTGCGATCAATTCTTTTTCTATATTTTTGTAGGCAACCAACCGGTTTACCAACTCACCACTAGCCTCAACATGACCCATTGCTTCATCTATCACCGTCTTAATATGCATGAAAGTCATATAATAAGAATTTGTTTAACTTACAAAACTTTTCATTCAGGCATAAGCTTTAAAATTTCTCACCTTCGACAAATTCCTCTGTCCCTCGCTGAAAAGGTATCCAAGCAATCAATCCCCACCATGTAATCCACCATATCTTTCTTCAACACATCTGCCCAAACCGAATATGACTCCATAGTCTTCTGCAACTCCGTGTCAAACTCCTCCACAAATTTCTTCTTTGATGTCCCACCAAACATCTTCTTAGGAGGGACACTGCTCGAACCTCGTAGAGGTAACACACTACTCACGACAGTTGGTTTGGCAGTCACTTCGACATCCTCAGCTGTTGACTGTCGAGTACTCCTTTTTGGATTCAGCAACGGCGATGCTTCCACGTTCACCTTCCTTTTCTTCTTGTTTTTGACAATAGACTCCCCCATCATAGTATCGATCTCTGTGTCTGTGTCGTACCCTTTCAAAGACAGATTGTTTAAAGGAAAACTCCCATCTGCAGCTCTTTTGTTCTTCGCTGACATTTTCCCCCCGATAACTGACACTTTCGAACCTTTTGTTCTCGACCTTTTCAACTCTGCTTCTTGAAAAATCTCACTTAACCGATCTAGATCAATCACTAAGTTGTCGATCCTGCCAAAAAATCCTCTTCTTATCATATACAATTCTTGCTCCACTTCCACCTTCTTCCCGCTTTCCTTCAATGATGCAACACAGAGAAAAAACACAAATTCACACAACATACATCTAACCCAAAATTGCATCAAACTTAATCATTTAAGTTACCTAACCACAGACCTAGATAAAACGCTTTCCTTTTTAGCGGCTCCCCTGGGTCTTTTTGATCGAACTTATAGTTTTTGGACACTAGTAGACGTTTGTCAGTGTATCGACTTCCAGTTGACACCATATCATAACACATCGGCCTCTTCAAGAACCTCGCCAAGTAACGATACCCTTTTAAATTTGGGTTTTTTTCAATGTATAGTACACGCACAAATCATCTACAGTATAACCTCCTCCCCTCTGGCCTTAAGTCTACCATTTACTGCACCACATACTCTAAACAGGTCATATACATTCAGATTGAATTGACCCAGGGCTACATCGAAGAAATTTATTAATTTTTTTGATCTGCCCTAAGAGGCAGCTTCAACCCTTTCTTTATCTGTTTTTGATGTACCAGAATACCATCTAAGGGTATCTCCTGGTCTATCATTTCATATTAATACTCCTCTAGTCTCACGTCCCTAGGAATACCATATTTATTTTTTGAAATTTATAATTTCTTTGGTCTCTAGACCCTCTCCATAACATGCTTCTTCGTTCTCTTCCACATCTTCTTCCCCATCCCCACTCCCTTCTCGATCACTCACCTGAGGCTCATGTTCTACCTCAGTCACCATCACTCACTCCTCAAATACTTTGATAGTACTAGGTACTACCCTAAAATGTTCCACACCCCCTGTATCTGTACTGCTCGTACCTACTCTGTATCTCCCCCCAATTGTTGCACACAAGTTCTCACATCAATCATCAAGGGATCTACATCTTCGAGACTCACAAATATATCTTTATCATTATTTAAAATGGGTTCAACCATTATTAGAACCTGCCAATCAGATTCCATATTTTTACACAATTAGAATCTTTCATATGTGTATATATATATATATATGTTCCAAAGTTCATATATTCATAAAGATATCGTTGTCGAGATCACTCTTAAACACCTCATTCACTTTACTATCTGCTACTATTATTTACATTTATACTTATTACCACAGTTCTTGATCTAGTTTATATCAATTAATTCATCTTGGTATATTTCATTAAATAGCCATCTGCTCAATTCTCGATGCTTTTCTATGTTTCATAAGTAGCCTTGATAAACTTGTTATTTTTTATCTTTTATTGAATTACAGGAATCTACACAGTTTCTCAAACACTTTTAACCTTTTCCCGCCAAAAATAGTTATTTCCATTTTACAAATTCCTTTTCTCCGGCACAAAATCCGGCGACAACCATAATCTATGGCAAATCCGGCTATATCACCACCATTTCCCCCATATGTACCGTAAATTACAGCGCCCACCATCTTTCTATCTATCTCCTATTTCCTCCACCAGAAACCCAGAATCACCATCTATCAATCTATTTAAATCACTGATCCTAATTTATTTTACCAAATCACTATCATATTATTCCAACTCATTCATTTCCAATCTATCTAAAGGAATAACAACTCATTCATTTCCAATTCACTATGATATTATTCAATTTACATATCTGATTCCACTATACCCAATCCATCAAATTAAATAACAAATTCAAAAGTATCATTAACCTTGTTTACGCGCCGATTCTGTATCCCTCCCCTACGCTCGCTTAGCCTTTTCGATCAACACACTAATCTCCTCCTTAGCAATCGTACCTAACCACTATAGCGATGAGCAACATCAATTCACTCGCTCAAATTTTTTTTCAGTTTGCAAAAGATAAGAACAGTTGCCCACTTCTGACATATTTATAGACCCCACGTGACTGTTCGTCGTACCACTTGGTAACCGTCGAGTTCCTCTAATGTTACACCTCATACATTTTTTCTCGACTTCTTTGACTCTTAATCTTTACCCCACTAATAGACCTCTACATTCGTACTTCAATCCTTCAAATTCTTGACAAATTTTTATAGACACATTTAAATCCATTAGTGCACGATCTATCTTATCCAATAGCTGATTTACATCATTTTCTTTATATATCATACCATCACCTAATGGAATTCATCTTGCCATATTCATTTTGCCTATACGTTCCTCAATTCATACTATCCTATCAATTCCTATACTTATGGGATCATATTCGACATAAGTTACATTTTGTTCGACAAGCACTTCTTTTTACCATAATTTTTATTTCCCGACAGATGACAGTACGTATTTCATTCGACAACATAATACACATTCCTTCAACCAACAAAACATACAACATAAATTCCTTACATCACATTTAACCACTACATAATGCCTACATCTTTAACATTTACTCTTCATAAACCCCTCACTGTCGCTTCATCTTTCCTCTTCACCAGCAACCTTGCTCGAGTCCACATGCCACCACCAGGTTTTGGACGACGCCAAAACTGAAGTTTCACACGAAGCTCAAACTCCTCCTCAGCCTCCTTTGCCTCTGCCTCGCTCATCCCTTCATAATACGGTTTCTTAGGATCATCAAAATGCCATTCCATGCTCCGCGAACCGAAGTATCGGTTGAACAGCACCCAATACATCGCCTGTACCCGCCTGTAAAACCCATCCCTGACCTGAGATCTCGTCTTCACCATCTACCGTGAATGCCTCACCCCTGTTGCAACAAGCTCTATTTTATACTCTTTCAGTCAACACTCAAACTTACCTGTATTTATTATGCTTTGAAGCTCTACACAGTCAGAGTCAAATCAATCATCTTCCAAATCAGTCATTGACCCCACACAGTAACAACCTTAAACTTTATGCACATGGAACATATTCGATAATATTATAGCAACATGTTCTCATAAATATTTAGTACTCGATGCAATGCACAGACAAATAAATTAAATACACATATTTATTTATTTCAAAACTTGTTTCTTACATTTGATATCTCTCTCATTTGATTTCATTACATTCGATATCTATCTCTTTAGAGTACATTCATTTCTAATACTTGATATTTCTTCCATTACAATTTATCTGCTATTACTAACTTTCTTCGACATATAACTAATTTTGATGTTTGCTTTTTGCCAGAATTTGACATTAAAGCCTCTTTCTAGTCCTCGAAGCTCAATGACTCTTAAGTTACTAAACTTCTAAGAGACGCTTCAGTAGAAAAAAGTTAGAAAAAATTGTAAGAACACTCATACACTCGCCAAGATCCCTGGACGCCCATCCAAGCTTCAAAATTTCATCACCAATACCGACAGTTACCCCCTCACCCCCCAACTGATACGATACATTACCTCTACAGCGCTTGATGATACCACTATTTCCAACAGACACATCTTGTCTTTGCTTGATCTTTGTTCCCAACCCAATGCTTTGACCCGATCACATAACAGTTTCTCAACTCTCGGTCTGCGCTAGATTTTTTCAGAACACTCACCGTCTTTAGCCCCATAACGCATCATCCACCATACTTAGGGCGGCATCACTCAACAAAACACCACCATCCCACCTTCCATAACTTCTAATTTATACCCAACTTCTTCCCTTACATTCAATGTACAACATTAATTATACCTCGAAACCAACCTGACCCGATACAGTTTACCTTGACCTCGGTAATAACATACGCTGACTATTAAGAATATTCGAGAACCTCTTCCGCTTCCAGTTTTCTTCTCGACGCAACTACAAGTACTTTGTCGAGAATGGGGTGATTTTAGTATCATATTCTCCAGATTTGACATGAATAAGCCAACATTTTATAGTCGAAGACAACTTAACATTTTGTAGTCGAAGATTGCTTAATGTTCTAAAAGATTCCGTAAGTCATCGAGTTACCAAAAGTTTCCGTTGATGCCCGATCAAGAAGGAACTGTTAGAGATCCGCAAAATTTGCCCACTACCCCCAGAATAGGAGATTCTTTCTTTCTTTGTAAACTGCCTGTGTATACTATAAATACAGGCATAAAATAGGCTCTAAAAGGACCGCAAGTCTTACATTTCTCAATCCTAAACACTAGCAACACTCTAAAAACTTGTAATAACTAGCATCTACTAGAGTTTACATCAAATCCTCCTCGAGGTTGTGGTTTTTCTCAATTTTTACTGAGTTTTTCACGTAAAATCTTGGCTGCTTAGCTCTTTATTACGCAATCCTTATGAACAAGTATTGGCGAAGGTTTCCCTCCCAGAAAAGACGTCATTACAGGTCTATACACACACATATATATATATATATATATATATATATAGAGGTACCTTCAGTTCTATTTGTAGTTTTGTTTTTTCACGTATATCAAATATTGATCGATGATGATTATAATATTTTTTCATAGTTGATTGTGATAATATGTGGTGAATCGGTTTAAAAAGATTTTTTTTTAAATAATTAAGTATTCTTTCATTGTATGTGTACATCTGTCTATTTTTTGGTTACATGATGTAAATAAAGAGTTAAGGATTTTATTAAGTATTAGTTATTGAAGTTTTTTGAGTAATTAGTTACTTTCTACAAGGTTAAGTAGTTATATGAGTTGTACTTGTATGTCGATGGATCTATAACTTAAATCGGTAAGAACACTCATAGTTTAAGAAGATGATGGTTCAAATCCATTTGGATCCGCTTGATTATTATAGCAGAAATAATAGTACAAATATTTGTATTGATTATTATTTTTGGCATAATATATTGCAAAATACCTGTAAAATGAAAAATATTAATGTAGAGGATATATTATGGTGTTTACAAATGCTATTATAAGTAGACGATAACATTTACTAAACACTATTGAAAAAGTTTTAATAACACAAAGTAAGAACTATCTATTGTCCATTTGTAATAACATTTAATAAATGCTATGTTAAATAAAATATAATAACCAGTAAATGCTGTTAAAAACGCATTTAATAGCATGCAGAAAAAAGTTATTATAAAAAAGATAACATTGTATATTACACAACATACAAAAAATGCTATCATAACCTTTCCATAACATTTTTTGACTAAAATTATAAGCAAACAACAACTTTTAACAACTGTTGTAAAAAAGTTTACAATAGCATTCTAAGAATGCTATTCTTTCATAGCATGCGTACAAATGTTATTTTAAAAAGGATAGCATTATAATATAGAGCAGATGAAAAATACCATCGTAGCTTTTCATAGCATTTTTTGAATTCTATTATATGTATTTTTTCTTGTAGTACTGGTATGATCATGTTGTATCGAATTTGCCAAAATGCTAATAACACATTTGTTGTCATAATAGAGCATCATACGAAGATAGACCGATATCCGAAGCTCTTGTAGAAAATGCTTAAGCCATATTAACTCATAAATATCTTGAGCCATGACCCTGTACTCGGCTTCTGTACTGGACCAAGAAATAAAATCTTGTTTCTTATTCCGCCATGTAACCAAATGATCACCAATTGTGGTATAATTTCTAGAAGTGGAGTGACGATCAGATAATAAACCTACATAGTCAACATCAGTCCAAGCCTCGACTCAAGAATGACCATGATCTTAAAATAAAATACCACAATCAGGATGCCCCTTGAGATATTGAAGAACATAAATATTTGTCTGGAGATGGGGATACCGCGGCTGGTGCATAAACTGACTAAGAACTCTAACTGCATATACAATATTGGGATGGGTAAGAGAAAGATAGAGGAGCTTCCCAAGAAGCCGCTGGTACTGTCTAATATCCCCCAATAACTCCCCCTTAAAGTCATCCAGGCGATGATTCAGTTCTAGAGGTATATAGGTAAGATGACATGCGCAAGCTCTGTTGAAGTAGAGAGAAGATCAAGAATGTACTTCCTCTGAGAGATAAAAATATCAGAACTAAAACGAGGAACTTCAATCCCAAGGAAATAATACATGGGATCGAGATTCTTCACCTGAAAGTGGGTACAGAGATAAGGTTTTACGTCACTAGTACCCATAATATCATTTCCTGTAATAATAATATCATCAACATAAGCAAGCAATACAATAGTCTTCCTACCAGAATGTCGAAGAAATAAAGTATGGTCGACAACACTACTCAGAACATAACCAAATTCAATCATAGCAGTACTAAATGTATCTGCCCAAGTACAAGGAGACTGCCTAAGTCCATTGATGGGCTTTTTTAGCTTATATACCAAGCCAGAAGCAAAAGCGGGGTGAAAACTTAGAGGTGGAGGCATATAGACCTCTTCTTGCAATATTCCATTTAGAAAAACATTCTTCACATCCATCTGGAAAAGGTGCCAAGATTTCAATATAGCAATAGAAAAGATGACTCGAATATTCATCTTGGCCATAGGTGAAAACACCTCTTGATAATCAGTACCATGTATCTATGCATATCCCTTGGCAACTAACCGAGCCTTGTACCTGTTTATTGTTGCATCTGGATTTTCTTTAACCATAAATACCCATTTGCATTCGACTGATGTATGTCAGGGCAGGAGTAGACCAGTGACCTGGTATTATTGATATCCAATACATGTAATTCTTCTAACATCAAAGACTTCCAATGAGGTTTAGCTAAAGCATCTGCCACTGTACGTGGAATATCAACCAAAGAGAAAAGCTAGAAAAGTACTATAAGTAGGAGATAAATGATGATTTGAAGTATAATCAATGATAGAATAAACTGCTGATCTGAATATTTATCAAGTTTTCCTGTATTACGCTTCTCTTTCTGAATAGTAATATGTCTATCATCATCACTATGATTAATAGGTGAATCGTCATCAGTAGTAACTGGTATAGAAGCTGTAGGAGAAGGCTCAATACCTGATAAAGGTAAATTGATGGCAGGTGGCAGACCTAGAGCTACAGAGGATACTTTGTAGTCTAGTATGGGAGGCTGGCGTCCTAGATGTCGTCGAGTATAAATCTGTAAAGGACATAAAACTGAAGGTAAAACTAAAGGTGGGATTACATACTCACACAGAGCATTCAACGAAACTAGATCTGAAGGAGGAGAAGATAAATCTTCTAAAGGAAGGGGACAAATTGGAAAATACTCCCCCTAAGAGAGAATATCACTCGTAAAGAACAGAACATGTTTTAAGAAAGTAACGTCTATAGAGGTGAAATAATGACAGGATAAAGGATAGAAGTATCTATAACCCTTCTTAGCATGAGAGTAACCCAGGAATGCATATTCCAAGGCACGATGATCTAGTTTAGAGGCTGATCTAGTGACTTGGATGAAACATACACACCTAAAAGCACGAGGTGGAATCTGAAAAATGGAATGATCAGGATAAATAATAGAATACGGGGTACAAACACCATGAACTCGAGACGGAGATCGGATGATAAGAAATACCGCCGTAAGAACAGGGTCAGGCCAAAAATGCGAGGGAATATTAATGCCAATTGACATAGCATGAGCAAGATCAAGAATATGATGATTCTTTTTCTCTGATTTACCATTTTTTTGTAGAGTTTTCATATTAGAGGTTTGATGCTCAATGCCATTGACATTGTAGAATTTGCGAAAACCTTAGTTCACAAATTCTCCACCTTGATCGGAATGAAAAAATTTAATAGTTTTCCCAAAATGAGTATGAACCATTGCGATGAATGTTCGAAAAATAGAGGAGAACTCATCTTTAGATTTCATCAAATTAACCTAAGTACACCTCGAAACATTGTCAATGAATAACATTAAATAATGAAATCCTAAACTAGAGGTAACTGGGGCAGGACCCCAAACATCCGAATGCACAATATTAAAATAAGAAAAAGTTTTATTAGTACTCTACGGATACGTGCTACAACAATGTTTAACTTCACACGTCTCACAAGACAAGTCAGACATAGATACTTTAGAAAAGAAAGACAGAAATAAATAACGTTGATACTCAAAGAAAATATGATTTAAGCAGTGATGCCAACGTAGCACCCACTTTATATTTTCACTACTAGAAATAGAATTTAACTGGGGAGCTTGAGGAGAAATAGAAGAGACATGTCCATCTAGAAAATAAATACTACTCACTTCACGTCCATTGCCAATCATCTTCCGTGATACCAAATCCTGAAAAACAACATAATCAGAAAAAAAAGTTATACTGTAGTTTTTATTTAGGGTAATTTTACTAACATAAAGTAGATCAGTATCCAACTGAGGGACATGAGGGATATCAGGTAAAGAAAGAGAATCTATAATCGAGATACAACCCTTCCCTACAATAGGAGTCTCAGTTCAATTGGCAAGATGAACAATCCGTCGTCATAAATTAGAAGTATAAGACCGGAAAAGAGAAGACATACCAGTCATATTATCGGTTGCACCCGAGTCAACAATCCAATACAAAGTCAGAGATACATAAATACTATTTACTGATGTGAAGTTACCTGCATGAGAAGCTACCGGTGTAGATGCATAGAGATAAGCTGTCAAAACCTGTTGATTTCATCCTGAGAGAGAGCACTAAAGGCTAAAGAATCTGGCGCACCAGAGTTGGTAAATAAGTATATTGAGGACTGAGATGGGTAGGGTTGATAGCCAGCAGGACGTCCGTGCAAAGAATGACAAGTTATCTTCAGATGTCCCCACTTACCATAATAATTACACTTCTTCTTCAGGGAGTGAGAGTTACCGGAAGCCGCTGGTATTGAAGAAAGGCTAGGTGATGATGTATGTGAAGTTTAAGAAGGAACTAACGGTGGTGCCAGATAAGCATATCGAATAGCCATAGCAGGAGTCTTTGAAGTGATCCCAAAGATAGGACTATAGGTGACCGATGACTCTGATCGGAGAAACAATATGCGTGTGTCTCTTAAAGAGTTGGTAAAGGAGTCCTGTAAAGTAGATGAATTCGTGCATACTCAAAGTCAAAATTGATCCCTGCAAGAAACTGAAACGCTCGTATCTTCCCCATAATCTTTGCCTAAATCTCTTCTGCCGTAGGTGGAATATGAACCTTTTCACTTGGTACGCTATCTGACCACTCGATGTAGCTATCATAATGAGATAATTCTTCCCAACTCGATCGATGTCTCGCATAATACATCCCTAAAGTCTAAGTACACTGTTTAAAATTTCCAATCTTATTAGAAAGTTGAAAGATCCTAGCCTTATTCTCTCGTTGAGAGTATACCTTAAGAAGTGATTCTCAAATCAGATGCTTATTGTTTGTGAATAAGTACCCAGCGAAGATCGTCGGCTGCATTGAATTAATCAACCAAGTTCTCACCATCGAATCATCCGAGAAGTATTTTGCATAATTTAGATCTGATTCTCTAGGTTTTTTTTTCTGTGCCAAGAAGAAACCCTATCTTTCTATGGCCACCAACAAACAATTTCACGGACTGTGCCCATTAAACATAATTTAAGCCATATAATAGTTGTGAGGTAATCTTCAGATTCAGATTATCATGAACAGAGTTGAAGGACTGGACATCTTCACTAGTTCTAATCGAAGAAACGGTCGAACTCGAACTCGACTCGTCACCATTAACCATCGCGATCGATTACCTCAAATATACCAAATAGATCTGAGATTCAGATCAAGATCCATCACATCACGCGACTAGATCCAAAAAAGTAAAAAAATTATAAAAGCTTAGGTTACGATCAGAACAACGTTACCAGAGAGACAGTGATAATTATTGTTCTTCAAAACATAGGAGAGAGAGAGTGGCGGTGTGAATGAGACCAACATGAACAAAAATTTCAACCATGAGCAGGAGGAGCGTTGCTCTCCTGTAACCTCCCAACGAACTCACCGCCGAGTTTGATCAGCGAGGTGTAGAACGAGGGTATCTCGCTCCGATATCATGTAAAAATAGATTAGAAAGAGAAATATATTATTATTGAATTGATTATTTAGGTTACATCATACTCTCTATAAATTAGAGAGAAATAATAAACTAATTCTATGAATAGCCAATATGGGACTAAAATAACATAAAATAGCCTTGCTAATAACATGGGCATCGGTATTTGTAATGCAACAATCCATCTTGTAGGACTGGGCATAAAGAAAAATGTAGTACAAACAAAGCTTCATCAGAAACATAGATTATTAACGTTGTTAAGTAACAAATTACGTATATGCACAGAGGTGCCCCATACTTGAAAATAGGAAATGGTAACGTTTCAAAACATACAGACCTTGCATATGTAATAGCTTAAGTTCATTAATAATTTCATACTGAAGGGACACACATATGGAAACTAGCGAAATTTGCAAGAAAGAGTAGCTACAAAGTAATCATTAGAGACCGACCGTGATGACCATCAAAATTTGAAATTGAGATGTTCGATGCATATAATCCCTCTAAACAAACTGATCAAAGAAATGCCTACCAACTTCATATGGACCTCACATTTTAGAATGTTTACAATTTACACTCAGGATAGCTGGAAAGAAGGGAGAGAGAATGATAGGGAAAGGGGTAGTTGTACGCCCCGATTGGAAGGAAAAAAAGGCAGTAAACGAAAAAAAGGGTTAGGGTGATAGAGAACGGGTAGGAGAGGAAGATAAAGTTGTTTGCACAGCTGGAAAGAAGGGAGAGAGAAGGAGAGGGAAAGGGGTAGTTGTACGCCCCGATTGGAAGGAAAAAAAGGCAGTAAACGAAAAAAAGGGTTAGGGTGAGAGAAAACGGGTAGGAGAGGAAGACAAAGTTGTTTGCATGTAGAACAAAAGGAGAACCTACCACCAGTAGGCTACTCACTTCTATAGAGAGAAAGACCTTGCAAGTATGGCCCTTGTATTCTTGCAATAATTTTCTACTAGACCGGTGTTAAAAAAAATTTAGATGTGTGCGAAACAAATACAAAAAATAAAAAATGGCTGGGATGGATGAGGAAGTACCTGTCCAAAAGGTGTAGAGTAAAATCCAAGCAAATGGCTAATATGCAGTTACCAGTGTTAAAAAAAATTTAGATGTGTGCGAAACAAATACAAAAAATAAAAAATGGCTGGGATGGATGAGGAAGTACCTGTCCAAAAGGTGTAGAGTAAAATCCAAGCAAATGGCTAATATGCAGTTACCATTAATTGACATTGAAATACAATTTACTGATTGGCCCAAGTCATAAAAAATTCCTTAGTTTAAGAATCAAATTTTAGCCATTAATAAAGATGATAGGTGTCAATAAAAGCTAAGCTTGTAAGATAAGCATTAGAAACAAACTTCACCAGTAAGCTACATACCTACCTTGACGAATGTCAAACGTTCAGACAGTTTCATCAATACTTCCAGCTATAATTTATGTTTTGGTAAAGCAAATAAACATTACAATGTCTGCAAATGTATCAATGATTTGCAAATAAAACCATTATTTATAAATACTGAATCAAATGCAACAAGGATTTTTCAAACTTATCCCCAGTTTATTGTTTCAAAAAAGCTGACGCCCCTACTATTTCCCTACTTCCCCGTCTCCCTCTTTCGATAAAACCTTCCTATTTTTACTATATCACTACAGGTAGAGTGAAAATCTTTGGAGGGGGGATTAGTATACCTCAAGTTGCCAAATATTTAAGGTATGTACCATTTAAAACTTCTATAATGGGAAAGGGTGCAGATACCAACTTCAACCATTGAAAATTGTTACAAATTGTTACTTGAATTGGCTTAGTGCTACGAGATTTGTAATCCCAAGCGAGCACAGGATGGTCATATCCCACTGATACTACCACATATGCATATTCATTAAACTTTACAGCATTCATCTGAAATGATAGATAAAAATGCTTAAAAGACCAACTTATACTAGAGATGATTAATAGTCATATACTAAAATACTATGCAATTTTATGATCACATGAGCTGCATCATAAAAGTACGACTAAAATATGAACAACTCTTTTTTGAATAATAGATTACTATATTTAAGACTAAGGAACAAACCTCACTATCATGACCAGGAAATTTTCTAATCACACGTCCTGTTGCTACATCATAATAAATAACTTACCTGTCACCACCACAAGAACATAGCTTGGAGTTATCCCTACTGAAAACATACTATCTGTTAGTATTACATTTCAAAAAAAGGCCTTGTAAAATTTGACAATTAGGAAAATACTTTTAAGCTTTATGAAAGTGAGTATTTATGACGTAAACTCTCAACGCGGAAGCTAAATCGAGAAGTCTTTTACGCTAAAATTAACCTAAAACTAAATTTGGGCTAAACCTTAAACTTTATTCAATAAAAACTAAGAAATAAACTTATACCACCCTCTTCTTATATAGGCCTCAACCCTAATCCTCCTACAATAACAATTCCTCTACCTCTCCAAATTAGAATCTAATTAGACATTAAAATAAAAACATCTCCAATAGTTAAGCCTTTAATCTTAATAAGCTAAAATAAGAAGATCGTCAACGAGTGGACGACGTGCACTAGGGGATGTTCACATCAAACCCTCCATCTTTGGAAAATTTCAACTACGAAATTATACAGGGCATGCTCCTGACGAAGCTTGTGGCACCTTGGTAACACCTTCAAAATCATCAAACTCGTTTTGCAAGTCAAAATCAACAATTCCATACACCTTAAGCTTTGACCCTCGGATCCTACCTCGAAACTTGTCATATCCAGCTGATGGGCCAATTGCTGTTGCGATTGTGATTTCACAACTTCTCCTTAAACCAAAACCTAGCATACGACGTGCTCCAAAAATTACTTGTAATTGATGTAGTTTTCGCGTCGGTTGACTTGTATGACGAGCTTCAATGTCCTCCCAAGTTTGATCAATAAACGCTGATAAATCTATAAATTTGAACTTTTCCTCTTCTAAAAAGTCGTCGTAATCCCGCCTCTTATCAGTTAAAGATCCCAAGTACTCATAATCATTTGAGTACTCATCATATACGAGGGGTAATCCTCCATCATCAAAATATGGTTGGTGAGCATCACAAACAACATCCAATATCGGAGAGAAATTTTTTACCTCGTAACTAAAAAGAAAGAAAATTTTATTGACCGCCACTTCCAACTTTTGGAATGTTCCTTTAATTCTTTCAACCGACGCTTCGATACGCTTAACACGTACTTCAAGACTTGGTGGCCTCTCCATTAAAATTGTACTCGCCATAGAGAAGGGAAAAAAATCTGATTGAACATGAAACAAACAAAAGAGCAAAAAAAGATTCTTTTTTATTTACAAAAAATCACTGTAGCAGACGACACATAAATCACTATAGAAGTTGCTGAGAAAATACTGTAGCAGAAACCGGAATCACTGTAGCAATAACATAAATCACTGTAGACTAAGTGTTATCAGAGTGATCTTACAATCCTTCGATTCGATGAGATGAATACAACACATGAGATTTTTTTAAAACTTGTGGGCGCTCAATCCGAGTTGTTACAATCAATCCTACAAGTTTACAAAGATTGAGATAGGTCCGTTCAAACCAATTTACACCACGCCGTCGAGAAGTTCTCTGGCGTCCCTAGCGTTACGGATCGACGCGAACCACGTGAGCACGTTACGGCCACAATGGTTTGAAATCCAAGTAAATTACCGGTATTATACAGATTAATTGATCCCCCCACAAGGTCCAAATTGAGTGCCGAGAAAGGTGCGATCCCAGCTACAAAAGAGGAAGTCGAAGATTCAAAACAAATTGTACCTGCCTTAGGGCTGTTGGTAAAAAAGAAGGGCTGTACAGGGATCACATTTAACCCCCATGGGTCTGCTTTAAAACTAACTAGTTCGAGCCAGACCCATGTCCAAGGTGCTGGGCCCAAGCCCGCAACAACTCTCCAACAAACCCATATTCCTAGAAGTTGTCAAGTCCAAATACAAAATAAAACTATTACTCATGTAACAAGCCCAAGTCATCATGAGCAAGAAGGCCCATCAAATTCTCAACTTTCTAACAAACTCTACCCAAGGCAGCTACACATAACAAAAATCCTAACAAAATCTTGAGTTCCCAGAACAAGGGAAGGTCCTCTATCACCAGGTTGAGCTCTCTCCGATGCACAGATTATTATACCCCGACCAAAAACAATGCCAACACAGCCATCCATACCAACGGTACCGCAACAAGTCGAGCTTGGTGACACTATAAATAGGAGCACCAATTCTCGTAACACAATCCGCACCCTACCTCTATGTGCTTCTGTAAATAGGGTATTGAAGTTCGACCCGAGCAACCCAAATTCTTGGTTCCGTAACAATATTTTCCCTACACGTGCATTACCAATGGGAGGCTCTGTAAAGTAATTTTTGATTGTGGGTCTTCAGAAAATCAAGTGGCTAAAGAGCTAGTAGAGAGGCTCAAGTTGGGGACGTTCTCAAGTACCAAACCCTTTGATCTTACGTGGCTCTCTCAAGAACAAGGTAAACGTTCGGAAGATGAGTAATTGCTAACATTCACGATAGACAACGCTTATGAGGATACTATCCATGCCTCTGTAGTCGATATGGATATTTTCCATAACCTACTTGGAAGACCTTGTATGTTTGACAGGAAGGTCCATTATGATGGAGAGGCAAATATGTTTAGCTTCCTATGGGGGAATGGGATAGTCATCCTAGAACCGATGCCTCCGCCAACCCTTATCGCAGCCATCCGACGGGAAATGTCAGCTTTATCGCAGATGCCCGATCTCACGGTAGGGTCTTCGCCCTTGTCAGTACGTATTCCTCACCTCCTACACCTGTCCCTTATTGTTTACAGTCCATTATTGTAGAGTTCAGTGATGTTTGTGAAGAAACACCGATAGTATTTTACCTCCATTACGTGATATCCAACATGCTATTAATTTTGTTCCAGGATCCCCACTCTTAAATTTACCTTATTACCAAATGGTTCCTGCAGAGCACGCAGAGTTACAGAAACTGGTCTCTGAGTTATTTACCAAGGGCTTGGTAAGAAAGAGCATGTGCCATACCCATTCTTTTGACTCTTAAGAAAGATGGTAGTTGGCAGATGTGTGTTGATAGTAGAGCTATCGACAAAATTACGGTTAAGTACCGTTTCCCGGTTCCATAGTTAGAGGATATGATTGACAGCTTGCACGGTGCCAAGATATTTTCCAAACTTGATCTTCGCAGTGGGTACCATCAGATTCGTATGCATCTAGGTGATGAATGGAAAATGGCGTTCAAGATAAAAGGTGGACTATTCGGGTGGATGGTCATGCCTTTCTAATGCACCGTCAACATTTATGAGGTTGACGACGAAGGCATTACACAAGTATATCAACAAGTTTGTTGTAGTATACTTCGATGATATTCTGATCTACTGTAAGACCGAGGAAGAACACTTAAAGCATATCGCCACTATTCTTGGAGTCCTCTGGGATAACAAAATATTTCTTCAGTTGAAGAAGTGTTCTTTTATGGTTGATTTTGTATAGTTTTTAGGATTTGTGGTGTCAGCTGACAGCATACGAGTTGACGACGATAAGATTCAAGCTATCAGGGATTGGCCAGTTCCTACTTCGACTTCACAGGTTCAAAGTTTTCATGGGTTGGTCACATTTTATAGGAGGTTCATTTAGGGTTTCAGTACGATTATGGCACCACTGACCGACCTGATGCGTAACGTTCCATTTATCTGGGGGCCAGATGCAGCGGTAACTTTTGTAATAATTAAGGATAGGTTGACGTCAGCTCCTATTCTAGCGCTACCTGAATTTACATAGTTGTTCCATGTACATACATATGATTGCAAAACCGGTATTGGATCAGTTTTTTCTCAAGGGGGAAGCCAGTTGCATATTTTGCTCATAAACTTTCGGGTCCACAGTTACGGTATTCCACTTATGATATTGAGTTGCTAGCAGTAGTCCGCTCACTAAATCATTGGAGATACTATTTGGTACACAGAGAGCTTATTCTCTACACTGATCATAATGCTTTATGACATATGCACAGTCAGCAGCGGGTTACTTTAGATAGACAGGCGAAGTAGTTTAACTTTATCCAAGATTATACGTTCAGCACTCAACATGTCAAGGGGAAGGAGAACACGGTCGCAGATGGTCTAAGTTGATGTAAAGAGGTTCTTGTTACTCTCCGCGCTTCAGTATTTAGGTTTGAGACACTACGTGATCTCTATGCTACAGATGAATTCTTCAGCCCTATTTTTGGCGATTGTCTTGTACAGGAAGGTGTAAGGAGTGGTGAGTACTCTATACAGGATGGTTATTTATTTTGTGAGACTATATTATGCATCCTTACGTCATCTGTTCGTGATAGTGTTATAGCTGAGACACATAGTGGGGGACTTGGTGGTCATTTTGGGATGGCTGAGGCGATGTCATCTTTATGAGAATGGTATTTTTGGCCTAACATGCGGTGTGATGTCCACCAGTTTATTCAGCGGTGTTATACTTGTCAGACATCTAAGGGGACTCAGCAAAATACTGGCCTCTACACACCCTTACCCATTCCTGAGGCACCATGGCAAAACGTCTCTATAGATTTTGTGACAGGGTTACCAGTGATAGCAAAGGATCTTGATTCAGCTTTTGTTGTCGTCGACAGGTTCTCAAAGATGGCATATTTTATTCCATGTTCTCGAACAAACGATACTTCTCATGCTGCTCCTTATATTTTTGAGAGATTATTCGTCTACATGGTATCCCACAATCCATCACATCAGACAGAGACGTCAGGTTCGCAGGGTATTTCTCGCAGTCACTATGGGGCTATTTAAGCTGCAAATTACAGTTCTCCACAACATTTCATCCTCAGACAGATGGGCAGACAGAGGTTGTTGACAGAAGTTTGGGTAGCCTATTACGTGTAACGATTGGGGATAGTCCAGAGGATTGGGTGTTTGCCCTCACTCAGGCAGAATTTGATTTCAACAACTCTGTTAACGGGTCTACGGGATTATCTCTTTCATGATTGTCCAGGGGAGTTCGCCGAATACAGTTCTTGATTTGGCACCTATACCCCCGACATTTCTAGTTTCTTCCTCTGCTGCTGAGTTTGCTAGTTAGATACAACTAATCCATGAAAGTGTACGCACATGTTTAGCAGAGATATATGCCTCATACAAGACATAGGCCGATACACGTCGTTGGCAGATCAGTTTTCAACCCGGTGATTTTGTTATGCTGTATATCGAGAAGGAACATTGTTCTGGGGTGGGCTCCAAATTTGCTCTTCGAAGAACGGGTCCTTTCCATATTGTTCAGCATATTGGGTATAATGCTTACGAGCTTGACCTCCCACGATATATGCAATGTTATCACGTTGTTAATGTGAGTTTCCTTTCTCCTTTTGTTGGTAATCATGTGCCACCCATTACGTTGCCGATTCCTCTTCCGCTGCAACATGAGTATGACCGTAAAAAAAAATGATCTTCAAAACTGTTTCCTAGAGTTTCAAATCACGAATCAAGAGAGAATTGCCCTAAGAAACACCATGAAAACCTAAGAATTAATCTCGCTCTGATACCAATTTGACGTAAACTCTCAACGCGGAAGCTAAATCGAGAAGTCTTTTACGCTAAAATTAACCTAAAACTAAATTAGGTCTAAACCTTAAACTTTATTCAATAACGACTAAGAAATAAACTTACACCGCCCATGACATATGCGACATTCTCAAGTTGTTAATGTGAGTCTCCTTTCATCTTTTGTTAGTAATCATGTGCCACCCATTACGTTGCTGATTCCTCTTCCGCAGAAACATGAGTACGACCGTATAAAAAACGATCTTCAAAACTGTTTCCTAGAGTTTCAAATCATGAATCAAGAGAGAATCGCCTTAAGAAACACCGTGAAAACCCAAGAATTAATCTCGCTCTGATACCAATTTGACGTAAACTCTCAACGCGGAAGCTAAATTGAGAAGTCTTTTACGCTAAAATTAACCTAAAACTAAATTAGGGCTAAACCTTAAACTTTATTTAATAAAAATTAAGAAATAAACTTGCACCACCCTCTCATTATATAGGCCTCAACCCTAATCCTCCTACAATAGCAATTCCTCTGCCTCTCTAAATTAGAATCTAATTAGACATTAAAATAAAAACATCTCCAATAGTTATGCCCTTAATCTTAATAATCTAAAATAAGAAGACCGTCAATGAGTGGACGATGTGCACTAGGAGATGTTCACATCAAATTATGTGTTTAAAATATGGAAGTGATCAGCTTCACAATATTCCTTTTAGATAAGTATGGAAGGAATATACCAGATAAAAATTTATAGATAGTGTACTGTGTACAACAGATCTTTGCCTTACTTAGATATAGACCACATTTGGGCATTCTTGAGTTACATGTTAAAAACTAAACTTTCAAACTTTTCATCTATTAATTAAGGCCCTAAGGGATAATATTTGTTTTAGTTAGATCAGGAACAAAGTTGCATGCATTATTCTACCGTTGGGAACTTTCTTTCCAATGACACCCACAGGAACTTATGTGTCCGTACAACTTCTCACAACTTGCATAAAAAGAACTTAAAAACCTCTATGGCTCTATTATACTTCAAGATCTTTGGATCTCATTCCTCTTGTATAATAGAAGCCCAATACATTATGACTTGTATATATATATATATATATATATATATATATATATATATATATATATATATATTCAAAACAAATGTCTCCATTGCCCTCCCTCTCCCACAATTGTCCACATTGTGCTTTTTTAACCATGCCTACCCTTAAAAGTTCAGAGCATAACATCCTAAATATCTACACCAATTTATCACGTTAAGAGCTTGCCCCTCAAGCCTTCAAGGAGCTCATAAATCAGTATGGAAGTCTAAGGAAAGGCTGAAAATATCTAAACAAAATGATAAATGCCACCATAGTTTCGTGGATGAAAAATGTAATAGATGCGTTCTTCTCGACCCTGGCAAAGTACCCAAACAAATAACTATCACATCTATATTTCTCCTCCTTGAATACATTTATATTCAAACCACAAACCCATGTCACCCTCTAATAGAACAAAATAATTTTTATGGAATTTTCTTCCACTATTTCTCTCATACCAGAAAACAAAACTAAAACTTAAATTCCTTCCATTTAACTAAAATAAATTTCCCAATTACCTAAGAAACAACACTCCAAAAAGGGTCTTCAAAGTCTATTCTTGAAGGCTTAGCTCCACCAGTGCTAAACCAAGCCAACCCTACCCCAAAAGCACCCATTATAGTTTACAGTTGTATCATGACAAACGCATTACAACTACCACACTCGCCCCTCATCTTATCAAATATTTGCAAATGGGGCTTGTATTTGACATAAATTTTTGCACCCCGTATCCTAAATTTAGTTCCTTTTCATACCATTTTGACTCAAATATCAACATATATGAAACATGTAATTGTAATTAATCATCAACAGAGCAACTAAAACTGCATAATCAAATGAAACCCTTAATTTGTTGAGAGGGAGAAAAAGAGATTACTGAATGACGTAGGGCATAAATATTTTATAAGCTACTTACGAGTTATAATAAAAAGGGAATCTATGTATAGGAGTTAACTATAATTATAATTGTATTTGAAGTAGAATTGTAGAAAAATAGAAACCCTTAAAATTTATTAAATAAGTAATTGCTATTTTCACTAAAATTGTACTATGTTTAGGTTGTTAATTAACTCATATACCATCTCTACCAGTGTTTCATGCTAATGATTGTGGTAGCGATTATATATCTTGTCGTAAGTCTTAATTGCAAGAATTGTATGGTAATATGGACCAATAGATAAAAAATTAAAACCATTAGGTCCAAATGCTAAAAAGTTATTATAACACAAATCAAAATGAGAGCTCTTGAACACATGCATGATATGTTGATGATGATCATGTCAATGAGGTTTGCTCAATGAAACCAGCTCTTGTGAGAACTACATTCCTCACTTTGGTAAGACCTCTACCTTTGAGACTTCTCCCAAGACCTTCACAAAGAATTGCATGACAAATGTGTTTATACTCCTGACATCCAAGGAGCTTTTCTAGTGAAAGTTTCCCATGATAAACACAAAGCAAAACCTAGTCTGGAAAATCTTTCAAAAATCTTTCCAACAGATGACAAGTTCCAGTCCAAGGATATTAAGTTTACTTCTCTGTGTTCTCTCTGCTAAATGGAGTGTAAAAGCTCTCATCATTTCTTAACAAGTGATCTCTGATGGTGCGTAAAAGCTCATAACGTGTGGTATTGGTTTCAGATCATCTTTGGGCTTACTATTACAAATTGGTCTTTCCCTCATTTCTATTCCTGCTTCCCTTAATAGTATTTGGTGGACTGGGAATAAATAGATACATGAGGGTACTGCTATCAAATTAAGGTCAAAGTGTTCCTTTTTACCATCTATTAATTAAAGAAGGTGTAACTAGATCAAAATATTACATGAAGAACTCCAAAGTTAAGTAGACTTGGGATTGTTTTAAGTTACGTGGACTTCCAAAGTCTGTCTGACACTGATAGACGTAGAAATACGTAGGATTAGTATGCCTAAAAATATCGTTTTGTTAATCCTGATTTATTATTTTCTAATGTAAATAGTATTTTCTTATTTTCAGGCACTTATTAATGTTGGAGCTAATAAGTAGAAAAAGACATCTAATAGATGGTACAAAGGGATTAAGCATCTCTAACAGTCTTTCAGGTATAAGGAAGATGTCTACATTCAATGTACTTATAAATTTACTCCAAGAAATAAAGATGAAGGACTCAACAAGGATTAGCTTGAGAAGAATTATATAGATAGAAGATAAAATATAAATAAGATAGGAATTATCTAAGATAGGGCTTATCTTTACTTAGAGATAGAGTTTTAAAAATGTAAACAAGTCTCTCCAATCTCTTATAAATAGGAGATAAATTCTATGTATTTTTTATCTCAATTTTGGAATGAATAAAGCTTGGAGTTTTTCAGTATCTCTCTCTTTCAATTTTATTTTATGTGTAAGCTGTGATCAACGCCATTAATGGAGAGCTAGTCTTCTTAGCTTAGGCTAATGATCGACCCTCCGACGATTAGGAGCTAAGTATTGTAGTTATTTAATAGAATTGATCTAATATTACTCTACAATACTCTAGTTTATAGTAGAAAAGGGTTGATTTAGCCATGATAACCCCGATCTATTAAGAAGATGAAAGAGATGCCAAATTAGCCATATTTAGTGGTCTCCACATTCAAAGAGATTACTAGATCACTAGGAACTTAGACACTCTACCTTGCCATAGAGGGAGTGTACAAGAACTAGATCCGATTGTCCAAGAACGATTAAGTCCTTCTATAGAGTTTTAGCCATGAACCCTAGATTCTAGACCCGAATAGACCCAGCCACGGCTATTACGAACGGATAAATTTTATATTATAATTATTACTTTAGTAAGCTAAGTTGGAAGTGATCCAAAGCCTGGGTTCCTTTCTCTATATTTTTACCAAGTTAGTAATTTAGATTTGATTTTTAGTTTATAAAACCTTTTCGAAAAATTAGTTTAATAAACATTATTAGTTAGATCAGTAAAATTAATTTTTAATACGTTTACTCCATGTGGATTCGACCCCAGCTTACCCTTATTATATTATAACACTCGTAGTTTTGAATGGGGTATTTAAAGACCGTGTTTTTCTCACATTAAAATTAGGGCCGTTGCCAGGGAAGGGAAGACAATGGTATATTAAATCATAGTTTTTCGATTTTAGCTAATTTATTTATTATCTTATTTTTAGTTGTTAAGTTTGCCTATTTATTTTATAATTAGATCTTTGAGATTTCTTTCTGAATAAATTTGTCTCAATATTTTCTGATAAGCGGTTTTGGAGATATTAATTTTGGAAGAAACATACTCAATTTTTAACGAAAAGTATGCTTCTGAATGTTTTGCGGTTTTTGACCGTCTATACTTCACAATTGGGAAATACGTTTGCTACGAAAGTCTTAGATAATTTCAAACCCATTCCGAATAAATATATATCATTTTTTTTGTTTAGTCGTCTGAGAGTTACAGCCTTTTGAAACAACAGTAAAAATAGTCTCAGTAAAGGATACCGCTATTCATTAAAGATTAGTTTTGAGTGGTAGGAAAGCTAAATTCTAGAAACCTTCCTTCTCAAATTTTTTTCCTTTCTGAATTATGTTTCCAAATTGATATTATTTAATACTCTCTCTCAGTCGAGCTAAACGATATACGCATTTGAAAATTAGGACATCATAGACTACAATAAACTTGGAAATCGGATTTTTTTTGCTGTTGTAAGTTCACTAATTATTTTTCTCTTGTTTTGCAGGAGAGTCATAAAATTGGTACTCAGAGATCGTGAAGAATTTACAAAGTACATTGGCAAGCTTCTATCTAATCCTTCTTGTGGCTACGTAAAGGGGAATTTTCTTTTTTTACCCCCTAAGTGAAGGGGTGGCCACAGCTTCACCGGGAAACACTTCCTGTAGGTTAGTCCTTTCTTAAAACTTGACATATAAAAGGGGTTCATCACTGCTCTGCCCCGACATTAGTAAAGTAAGTCGTGTGGACTGATCAAATACACGTTACTCTTAAATTAAAAAAATTATTGTATTTGGATTGACCTGTTATCGTGTTTAAATTTTCGTTCCATGTTTAACATAGTAAAGGCTTTAACCACTAGGGCTATTCTGCAGGATTTTATCACCCAAATGAATCTCCAGTGAGTGGGACCTCCTACCTAGGGATACAGAGAAATTCATATCACACGTTCCTAACTGTCCTGACATTTAAATTTAATTAAAGCTTAAAAGAAATTAGTAAGATTTCCAAGGGATTTCATCACTTGAGGAATTAGGAGTTACCGGACCGGGGTACTAGCACGGATTCATAGGAACCACTTCAGCCAAGCGCCGTGATCCATTGGTTGTAAAGCGATGTCACCATTCTGTGTGAGTCATGTACGATAAGGCGAGGCACACGGGCGTGAGGACTGATGCTCATACACTAAGATCGTTGCTAGCATAGTGAAGCTTTCATGTTAGGAATCACATACTAGCTCAACCTACCCAGTTTGATTAACAACAAGGTTAGGATTAACTTAGTTAATTTAACTTTAAAACCATTTATGTGCTTATTTTAAATTGTGTTTAAATTCCTGCTGAATTTTACAATTCTATTTCATTTCATTATTATATGCCCAAGTATGATTGGATTAGGAAACACATTGATATACCACCAATTCTTTAAATAGCTAATACAGCTAACCAAGTCCAACAGGAAAACCTTCAGGCCATATACGACCTTAAAAGTGAAAACAAATTTCTTCCTGAACCAATGGGTGACAAGTCACTAGGGTCCTTTCTGCTCCCGTTTCAGAAAACTTGCCAAAATGTATTAAGTTGCCGGTAATTACGGTTACCCAGTTCGATATCAATCCTTCAATTTTGAACCTAATCCCACATTTTCATGGACTCGATAATCAAGACCCATATTTACATATTGATGAATTTGAGTCTATCTGCCAAACATTTCGATGCAAGGACATAGCAATTGAGTACATAGATTTACTCCTTTTCCCATTTTCTTCAAAAAACAAGGCAAAATGTTGGCTAAATTTTTTACCATCCAAATCAATTGAAAAGTGGGACACCTTTAAATAGAAGTTTAAAATCAAGTTTTTCACCATACAAAAAATCAACCTTTTAAAATGTGATATCTCCGATTTTCTTCAAGAAGACGGAGAAATTTTTTACGAAGCATGGGAACGTTTTAAGGAAAAATTCTTAAGGTGCCCCCATCTTGGTTTTGAGAAATGGAGACTAATCAAATTCTTTCTGCACGGGTTAACTCTTTCAACCCATGAATCAATCGAAGCCCATAGCTCAGGAAAATTCTAGAATATGGACGAAACTGCCACATATACTTTTCTTGATAAATGCGCTTTGACATCCCAGAAATAGAACTTTACGTCTCATGATCGTAGGCCCATACGAAAAGGGGGAATCCTTGAATTACTTGGAAGCCTCAAATTAAAAGTTCAACTGGACTCTCTTGCATATAAAGTCAAGGCTATGGTTGCAGCGAAAGTAGCGGCCCCTAAACCAGCGTCCATTCTTGAGGTCTACAATTTATGCAATGATCCAACCCATTATGCACACACATGTCCACAGCTCCTTGAGTTAATAAATTATAATCCGGAGCAAGTTAATGCTATTTTGGATAATAAAAGGGGACAATACCAAAATAATTTTAGTAGATCTCTTGGCAAAATAACCTAATATTTTCTTGGAGGAATCTACCACAAGGACAATCCAGTTATAATCCTTCACCATATCTGCAGGATCAAATGTACCCGACCAAATAAGCCCACCCAGTTGGTTTAGAATCCACACTCAAACTGTTTATAACAGAGATTTGGAGGGTAACCCAACAAAATTCTAGCGAACTTTCAGAAATGCGAGCCTTTACTAAGAAGCTAGACACCCAAATATGGCAAATAACAAGCCAATTAAGTTAACAAGAAAATGGATAATTCCCTAGTAAACCAATTGATAACCCGAGGGCCACCTTTAAGGTTCATACCCAACAGAGCTCACATGAGAATATTAAAACTGCTCAAGTAGTTACGACCCTTAAGAATAAGAGAGCTGTAGAAACCACACCAGACCCTATACCATCAACTAAAAGCAAATTGGTTCCCAAATCTCAGGAAAAGGCCTAAGAAAATCTAGCATCTAGCCTGCCCGAAATAGTAACATCTAGGCCACACCATGTTCCAACTCTACCAGACCTAGTAGACAAACCTTATATGCCTAGAACCTCATTCCCTAACCGAATTGTTCCTCCTAAAAAGGACTAAAGCCTGAAAGATATTCTTAAGTTATTTAAACAAGTACGGATTAAGATTTCGTTCTTGGACACTATCAATCAGGTTCTGTCATATGTTAAATTCCTTAAGGAACTGTGTACAAAGAAATGTAGAACCAAAGTTAGGAAGAATTCCTTTAGTATTGAACATGTTAGTTCTGTCCTACCATTTGAAATTCTATTCAAACAAAAGGACCAAGGATGTCCCACCATTCCCTTAGTAATAAAAAAAATACTACATCCAGCAGGCCCTTCTTGATCTTGGGGCTTGTGTAAACCTTATTTTATTTTGTGTTTATGAGACCCTTGATTTAAGAGAACTTAAGCCCACTAGGATACAACTTCAACTCGATGATAAATTCACCAAAACTGCTAGGGGTATTGTTGAGGATGTAATAATTGAGGTGAACAAATTTTACTTTTCAGTAGATTTTGTAGTCCTTGATATATTACCGATTTCGAATATCCATGGCCAAATCCCTACCATTTTAGGTCTACCTTTCGTAGCTACTTCTAATGCTATAATCAATTGTAAAAATGGAATAATGAACCTAACTTTCGGTAACATGACCTTGAAACTAAACATATTCAATGCTATGAGGCAATATTATGATTCTGCTGAAGAGTGTAATATGATATGTACCATTATCTCCGAACATTCTAGGGACGACCTCTTAGAAGAATGTCTAGAGAACAACATTGTTGGTATTCACGAGTCAATCCTAAAAGACATTTCAGCTATTCTTAAAAATAATCCTCCTGTATACACTCCACCGCATCGGTATATTCCCAAATTTGATTCACTCCCAATGTCTTCAAACCCCCCAGTTCCTTTTATTGTGTCACCGCCAAAACTTGATATTAAAATACTTCTAAATAATCTAGGATATCGGTTCCTCTGGCCTAACAAAACTTTTCTTGTTATCATTTCATCTTCATTGAACTTAGATCAAGAAAATAAACTCCTTGCAGTACTTATCATGCAAAAAGAAGCAATTGGATGACCAATAGGAGATATAAAAGGAATAAGACCATCAGTGATTATGTATATGATACACTTAGAGGAAGGATCCAAAACATCTCGTGAACTACAATAACGTGTGAACCCTACAATGAAGGAGGTAGTAAAGGAATAAGTTATGGAGCTTCTTGATGCAGGTAATATTTATTCCATCTCAGACAGCTCTTGGGTAAGCCCAATCCAAGTGATACCCAAGAAATTAGGTATTAATGTCATCAAGAATATAAATAATGAACTTGTACCTACTCGCACTCAGATAGGATGGCAAGTTTGCATTGATTACTGAAAGCTGAATGCGTCTACTCGAAAAGACCATTTCCCATTACCATTCATGGATCAATTATTAGAACATTTAACTGGTAATTCATTTAACTGTTTCTTAGATGCTTATTCAAGATACAACCAAATTTCAGTAGCCCCCGAAGACCAAGATAAAACCACTTTTACTTTCCCATTTTGAACTTTTGCCTATCGTCGCATGCCTTTTGGCCTATGCAATGCACATACGACTTTTCAACGGTGTATGTTAAGTATTTTCTCAGATATGGTAAAAAAGTTCTTAGAGGTCTTCATAGATAACTTTTCCATTTATGGGTCCACATTCGATGAATGCTTTATACACTTAGAATTGGTTCTGATCCGGTGTAAAGATAAAAACCTAGTCCTAAATTGGGAAAATTATCATTTTATGGTAAATCATGGAATAGTACTTGGCCATTTGATATCATCTAAAGGGATAGAAGTTGATTAAACAAATATTAATTTGATTTCATCTCTACCTCCTAAAATAGTGAAGGACGCTTATACATTCCTTGGGACGCAGGATTTTATGGACGATTCGCTAAAGACTTTAGCAAAATCTCATGACCTTTATGCAATTTACTTGCTAAAGATGTCCATTTTGATTTTAACGATAAATGTCACAAGTTTTTTGAAACACTTAAGTCTACATTGACCATATCACCGATTATCCACCCACCCAATTGGACATTTCCTTTTGAAATTATATGTGACACCTCAAAGTATGTCGTGGGTGCCATGTTAGGATATTATTTTGATAAAGCACCCCATGTCATTTCCTATGCGAGTAAAACAGTGAATAATGCCTAAATTAATTATACGACTACTGAAAAGGAGTTGTTAGCCATCGTCTTCGTGTAAGAAAATTTTTAGTCATACATTTTAAGGTCAAAAGTTATCATGTACTCTGACCATTCAGCTCTTTGATATCTTCTTAATAAAAATGATGCTAAACCACGTCTTATCCATTAGATCCTTTTACTCCAATAATTTGACCTCAAAATACGTGATAAAAAAGGGAAAGAAAATGTTGCTGCCGACCATTTATGGCATTTGATAGTTTGCCACATTAACGATGACCTTCCTATTCTTGAGCATTTTCTCGATAAATAGTTAATGACTATTTATAGGGCACCCTGGTTCGCCAACATTGCAAATTACTTAGCTATAGGGTACATACCGCCAGATTTGAGCAGATAAGATAAAAAAAGATTTGAAACAATCTCTAGATGATTTATCTCAGAGGATCCCTATTTGTTTAAAGTTGGCACTGACCTAATAATTCGTCGTTGTGTCCCTGAAAATGACATTCCATAAATTTTAAAAAGTCTTCATGACGATGGTGGTCATTTTGGGCCCCGTAGAATGGCTATTAAAGTACTTCAATGTGGTTTTTATTGGCCTACTTTATTTAAGGACACTTATGACCATTCTTCACGATGTGACCGTTGCCAAAGGGTTGACAACATAGGTCGTCGGGATATGATGTCTCTTAACAACATTTTAGAGGCTGAAAATTTTAATGTCTGGGGTGTTGACATTCTGGGTCCCTTTCGGGTGTCCAATGGTTATTATAGATCTTAGTAGCAGTTGACTATGTTTCTAAATGGGTAGAAACTGAACCATGTCGGACAAATGATCATGTTGTCGCAATTAATTTTTTAAACGAGAATATTTTAGTCCGATTTGGTACACCTCGTGCAATTATAAATGACGGTGGAACTAATTTTTGTAACCGTTATTTTAAAAGTCTTATGCATAAATATGACATTACTCATAAAGTTGCCACCCCATATCATCCACAAACAAGTGGGCAAGTAGAGGCTTCAAATCGGGAGATAAAAAGAATTTTAGAGAAAACTGTCCGACCAGATTGTAAAGATTGGTCCACCTATTTTAATGATGCTCTTTGGGCCTACCGGACTGCTTATAAAGCCCTAATTAGAATGTCGCCTTACAGATTTGTTTTTGGCAAAGCTTGTCACTTGCCTGTAGAATTGGAACATAAAGCATACTGGGTAATTAAGATATATTATTTTCAAATAGACGCAATAGGACTTCATCAAAAGTTTTAACTAAGTGAGTTAGAAGAAATAAGACAAGAGGCATACAAAAATGCTAAAATCTATAAGGATCAGACCAAAACATATCATGATTAACATATAGTGTAGAAGTCTTTATACCAGGATAAATAGTCTTATTGTTTAACTCAAAGTTATGTCTTTTTCCTTAAAAATTGCAAACCCGTTGGCATGGCCTATTTAAAGTCATAAACATACACCAAAATGGTTGGGCTAAAGTAGAAAATTATCGTACTAGGAAAACTTTCAACGTCAATGGCCAATGACTTAAGCCTTACCTCGAGACAATCCTTTTAGAACATTTCCCTGATATAGATCTTTGCGAGCACGAATATAGAGAATTGTCCATCCTTGAATAATTCCTTAGCTTCACTTAAGTTTGAGGGTATGGGATTTTTGTCTGGCTGAAGACGATAAACTTAACTCTTTCTAGGAGGTAGCCCACGACACATTCAGGAGAAAAATTTCAATTTTCTTTTCCATTTTTATTTTTTGTTCTCAAATATTGGGGATAATATTTTATTTAAGTTTGGGGGTAGGAAAATCATTTTTAAAATATTTTTTGAAGAAAAGTGAAATAATGACACTTTTGGCAATTTATGATGCACTTTTGATAAATTTCCAACATTTAGACTGAATTTATTTTATCATAAATATTGGTTGGGAAATCCAAATAAATCTAAAAACTTTGCACACCATCTTAAGTTAGTTGTACTATCTTTTAATTTGTGACCAATTCAAGTTAATGTGGTATATTATAACAAGTTGCACTTCACTATAGTTTTGTAATTCATACATTCGATAGATTATTGACCAGTTTTAGGGAAATCTTGTATTTATGTTAGGTATAATTCACTCCAAGGGAGACAACTACCTAAGAATAAGTTTATTCCTGAAAGTACAAAAAGAAAAAAAGAAAAAAAGGAAGCCAAAGTTGCTCTAAAAACTTTTACGCTGCAAGGTTACTCGTATGATTAGGAACTGAAAGAGAAAAAATTATCACCAATCTCATGTATGACAATAAAATATATGAAAGGAGCATAAAAAATGTTACTTTTGAGAATTCTGAGTCTAGGTCACGAAGGGGTACCAAACCCCGGCAACCTTAGCCAACTTGCAGGGATTATCGACCAAAAACTCTTTGTTACGGTGGATTCACTAAGAAATAATGTACTCAAAAGGGATATAAAAAATAAGAACCAAAAAGTTAAATTGACTAAGGTACTTATCAAACTGACTGTTGAATTTATTCCAGTAAGTACTCGACTACCATACATTAACTCAATGATTCTTGACAACGTATTAAGCAGTAAAACTATCTTCACAATATACTCAGATATATCTGGTAAAATACTTGAATTTCTTTCTAAGCATGAGGTAGTATCACTAGTTTCGAATAAGTACAATATATTCTATGGTATACTTGGAGAATAATAGGTTTTAAGGAATTTTCTGCTTGTATATTTTTGTCATAAATAAATAGGGATAAATTGACATGGAATGAGTCTCTTATCATTTAGAATTGCCATAATGTCATTATTGACTTTTGTGGGTATAGTCACTGCAAACCCTCGCGAGACAACATTCATCTACTAGGGGCACTTGGGGGTTTAACGGCTTGTTGGATACGCTAAATGCAATCGCGAGTCCTAGGAAAGTGGTTTCCTTTCTTAGTTTAATTTAATTTTATTTTACTCGGGACAAAGAAAATGGTAAGTTTGGGGGTATTTGACAGGACGTAGAAATACGTAGGATTAGTATACCTAAAAGTATCGTTTTGTTAATCCCGATTTATTATTTTCTAATGTTAGTAGCATTTTTTTTTATTTTTAGGCACTTATCATCGTTAGAGATAATAAGTAGAAAAATACATTTAATAGAAGGTACAAAGAACTGAAGCATCTCCAACAGTCTCTCAAGTATAAGTGCAGTAGCCTACTCGCATCCTTCTAGCACAAGTCAAATAATCGAAGGCTACATCGAAGCCTACCTAGAGACTCGAAGCCTACCTAGAGACTCAAAGCCCAACAAGACAGTAACTAAGTCCACGAAGCCTTCTGAGACTAATTGAATACTCGAAGGAGTCATCAAAGTTAACTGCCATAGTAGAAGATAGATGAGCAATGCCAAAACTCAGCATCAATACAAGAAATACTTCGACTATGGTCATACATGGTTGAAGGTAGACACGCCTGACAACCAGCTTACATGGCAGGACAGTGAAATAAGCCGCTCGATAACTACAATATAAGAACCTACAACTACAGTGTCAGAACTGACTTCAGGTGCTAGATAGTTGTCCCCAAAAGATATACATGTAACTTGACCTCTCATGGTTATTCAGCCCTTTCTATATCCTATAAATAGGAGGGAGGAGGTACTATAAAGGGGTTAAAAAATCTCTCCCATTAGCTCTCATAGATTACCTTCAACCACCCTGTAATCAACCTCTATTCGACCTGTTACCTAAACTCGATATATATCATCAACCATTAAAAATCCTCGCTAGAGGTCATGGAGTAACCCATTCTAGGACTCCACGCAAGTGTGTTAGTATAGTAATATTGTTTTATATTATATTAGATGCTTGCTTAGTCCCCTAGTCGAGGACAACCCTGAGGTTTAAGAGTTAGTTTCTCCCTCTACGAAACATAACTCTTACATTTGGCGCTGTCTGTGCTATACCCACCCTACCCAGCTACCCTTATATCTTTTCTCTTTTTCTTTCTAACCCTTACAACCATCCTCAATGGCCCCCACACTTCGCTCTACCTCTGCTATCGTCGGAAACTTCACCAATGGCATATCCGCCCAACTCGCTCTCATCAGCCAACAGTTTACTCAAGCCGAAGAGCGCCATTCCAATCAGCTACGTTTAGAATGTGAAGGCAGATACCACGGGCTCGAGGTCGAACGACAGCGTCGTTTGGATTATAGCGAGCGCCAACATTGTACCCTCGACGAACTGCGCTACACTGTTTGAGAGCTTTAGCAGGTTCACACCTAGGACGCTTCTCTGCGATTTCAGGCATCTTCCTTTCTCACGTTTCAGCCCGCGTTCGCCTTGGGCCTGACCCTCAAGACGAAGTTCCACCGGTTCACCTTGGCGCCGAGGGCACTCCCACCATTTTACCTACCAGTTTGATCCACCTTGGTGTACATCCCATGAAGGAATCTTCTGACTCGACCCTTCAAACTGTCCGACACCCCACACATCGTCCTGCTCGAGAATGCCTTGGGGAGTACAACGCTGAACACACCCCGAACCCTCGGCCTCATCCCCTTCGACCTCAGCGATCTCCTCGTTATCCTGCCTACCTTACTCAGCAGGAAATCGATCAGAAAATCTGCGCCGCTATTTGTATTAGCGCGATCCCCACACCAAACTCGTGGAGTCGGTTAGGCAACCCTATTTCCCCTAAACTTCTCGCGGTCGAAGTACCTCAAAAGTTTTATACCCCTAAAATTAGCAAATACCTCAATACCGACCCTCACTCTCATGTCCTCGAATTCCAAAATGTGTTGTGTCTATATTCCACATCCGACCATATCCTATGTCGAATGTTTCCCACCAGTTTAACTGATAGCCATCTCAAATGGTACCACAGCCTCCCTAACGGCTCTATCCAAAGCTTCAAACAATTGTCAAACCTTTTTATCACCCAGTTTGACTTTAACGAAGATCGTGAGGTCCGAGTCGACGCTCTCTTCAACTTCCGCAAATCCCCCAACGAAACGCTTAAAGCTTTTACGTGGCGGTTTCTCGATGAGTCACGCAAAGTCGAAAGCCTCGACTGTGCAAATGTTGTTCTCGCACACTCAAACTCCCTACTAGATCACAGCCGTGTCAATGAGTATATCGTGCTTCATAAAACTTGAACCCTTAAGGAAATGTTATCTAAGGTTAACGGATACATCAACCTCGATCGCCTCCGCGAATCAAATTGCCGGGGGCAAGCCTCGACCACCAACCATAGCAAACCTTGACCATCTTCAACACCAATGGTCATTCCTGTCTTATAGAAGACCGAGAGCTGTAAACGCCATCATTCCAATACTACCCCTGCTGAGATCCGCAAAAGCGACCGATACTGGTCCTACCAAAACTTACTACCTCCATCAACACCCTTCTCCCATAAATACAGGCCGACCCTATCTAGCGCAACCCTACCCCATTAAGGTCCGAAAAGAAGAGCCTTACTATCAAAATCACAAGTACAATTGCCATTCTGCCAATAAATGCTATGCTCTACAAGGATCGCTCGAGATGATTCTTAAAGCTGGTTATCTACGGTGATATGTCACTGACCTCCCCAACTTTCTTGACTGGTCGTATCTCAAGCTCCAACCTTCCTTAACTACCGACCCAGTCGAGGTATACATTTTCCAACTCCATCTCATCGAAGTTAACAATATCGATTACGACCATACTATAAGCAAGTGCAACTGCGTCGAAGAATGCTGCAAGCTTACCTACTAGGAGAAGCTACCAATCCTTCTACCATAATCGTGCCAATTCCCTCGACCCGAAGGTATATCCTTCATTGATTATGATACTTCTCATGTTTACTTCCTCCACTCTGACCCCTTGGTCATTATGATTAAGGTTGAATAGCTCGCCCTCTATACCATGCTAATTGATACAGGTAGTGCAACCGACATCTTCTTCCTCCAGAATGTTCGATCCGTGCCAAAAAAAAACCTCATTACACTGGCTAATGTCGATCTCAAGAGCTTTAATAACGCCACCGAGGTCACCGTCGGTTGCATCAGCCTACCTTTTATTACCGGCCCCGTGACCCTCCAAACCAGCTTTCTAGTCATCGACAAGTAATCTGAATACCTGGGCATACTTGGACACGACTGGCTCCATGCAATAAAAGCCATACCTTATACCTAAAACTAAACACTTTGTTTTACTACCCCTTGTGGCACGTGGAACATGAAAGGCTCTCAACACCTTGCCCGTTCATACGAGCACCCTGAGATCGATCTTACTAGAAAACTCATTAAACCATAGCAATCAATCCTTCTTACACTCCCCAAACCTTCAGTTACTTCTACCACACCTGTCGAACCCACTGTATACATCGAACTCAACTTTCCTTGTCAAGGTACATTCATTAGTAGCTTTTTAAATGAGGTCGAATGCCTTGAGCTCACCACCTTTCATCGAGAAAATAAAGATATCTTCGCCTAAACTTTCCATGAGATGCTTGGTGTCGACCCAACCATAGCTTGCCACCGTCTTGACCTCATCCCTCACTCTACCGCCATGAAGCAGAAGAAGCGCACTTTGGCACCAAGAATTCAAGAAGCAGTGAACCTCAAGGTCAGAAAACTCTTAGCCGCAGGCTTCATCAGAGAAGTCAAGTATAGTGACTGGATCTCAAAAATTATTGCTGTCCCTACGGAGAATGGCGAGATCTGAATCTGTGTCGACTTCACAGACCTCTACAAACATACACTGAAGGATAACTTTCCTCTCCTGATCATTTCAGTACTCCTAGACACTACAGCCAGTCATAAACGACTATCAATGATGGATGCGGCTTTGGGTTACAATCAGGTACCCCTCCTCCCGAAGGACCGACTTAAAACTTCATTTATTACTGAACAAGGTCATTAATGCTTTAGCGTCATGCCCTTCGGCCTTAAAAATGTGGGTGCCACTTACCAACGTCTTGTTACTACCATGTTTAAACCTTTGTTTGGCAAGTCGGTCGAAGTTTACATCGACGACATGTTATGCAAAAGCCTCTATAAATAGACCCATATCTAGGACCTCACCGAAGTATTTGCCATACTTCGTTCTTTTAACATGAAACTTAACCCAGACAAATGTCAGTTTGGTGTTTCATCCTAAAAATTCTTGGGCCACTTCATTAGCAAATGAGGTATCGAGATCGATCCGACTCATATTCGTGCCCTCATCGATATGCCTTCTCATCGAACCAAAAAAGATGTCGAAAAGGTTGCTGGAAAGATAGCCACCCTCAACCATTTTATATCGAAATCCTCTGACCGTTGTGCTTGGCTTTTCTCCCTCTTACGCGACCAAGGCGTCCATAAGGCCAAAATGAAAAATAACCCCAAAATAATTAGATACCCGATTGGGAACAGGCCTTCCTTGAACTCAAAACATACCTTGGTAAACCACCCATCATCAGCACCCCCATCGAAGGTGAAATACTTTCTTTATACCTTGCAGTTATCGATACTTCTATTAGCTCAGTCCTTATTTGACTCGAATCCAGCATCGAGAAACCCGTGTACTTTATCAGCAAAACTCTGACACCTGCCGAGACTCGATATTCCAAGCTCGAGCAATTTCTCCTTACACTTATTTGCACTGCTCGAAAGCTCAAACCATACTTTCAAGCTCACCCTATATGTGTTATCACTAGCTCCCCCTTCGGGAGATCCTCAACAAGAAAGATAAATCTAGACGGGTTCAACAATGGTCTGTTTATCTTGGTGAACACGATATCACTTTCGAGAATCAGATATCTCAAAAAGGCCAAGCAGTCGTTGATTTTCTTACCGACTTCCCAGCCGAAGACATTGACTGGGAGGAACATGAAGATAAACTACCAGAAGACCAGTCTAAACATAACGACCCTTGGAACCTTAATAAAGGTTGGCATCTCTTTATAAATGGATCCGTTGGACCTAACGGTTCGAGGATCGGTGTTGTCCTAGTTACCCCCTCCAAGGACCGAATTGAAAAGGCCGTCAAGTTAAACTTTGAATGCTGTAACAACAAGACTGAGTATGAAGCCCTGATACATGGCCTCGATCTCGCCCTCAAACTTGGTGTTCCCAAACTTGCAGTATTTATTGATTCCCAACTTGTTCAGAGACAGTAAACTGATGAAAATCAGGCAAACGGTCGTATGGATGAGTATGCTGCCCTTGTCCGCCAACGCATGGATCATTTCCCTAAAAACTCTTCCATTACACATTACCCTCGAGGCAAAAATAGACATGTCGATGTCCTCACCTACGTAGTAGCCATGTTACGTCAGTCCAAATCTCAAACACTCCATATCACAGTACTCGAATGCCCAAGTATCGAACAGATGGAAGTCAATGCCATCAATACTGGAGCGAGAGTCTCGATCTTGATGACTGGCAAACACCCTTTCTTGCTTATTTCAATAGTTCTACCCTCCCAGAAGATCCCAAACCTAAACGTTCATTACTGGAAAACTGCCGCAGATACACCATTCTTAATGGCGGATTACACCGCAAATCCCGAACGGCGTACACCTCCGATGCATCTCCCATAACGAAGCCATTACCATACTTACCAAACTCCACGAAGGTACCTGCGGTTCTCATACTCTGATTTGATCTATGTCTCTTTGAGCCATAATATATGGTTTATTCTGGCCTAATATGAAGAAAGAAGCTAAAGAGTGCGCGAAACACTGTAACAAATGCCAACGTCACGCTCATGATATTCAAATCCCTTCACAAGGCCTCTATTTCAACCAAGTCGCTTGGCCCTTTAAAAGATGGGCGATTGATCTTGTGGGCCTTTTTCCCAAGGCTTCGGGTAGACGGGAACATATTTTAGTTGCTACAGATTACTTTACTAAGTGGGTCGAGCCTATGCTCCTATGTCAAACCAGAGAAGAAGATGCTATCAAGTTCTTATGGGAAAATATCATCACACATTTTGGCTGTCTCCACATGATTAGATGCGACAACTGTCCACAGTTTGTTGGAAACAAAGTTTTACAATTTCCTCAAGAAGTATAACATCATCCTCTCCCCTTCTATACCTAATTACCCGCAGGGGAATGGTCAGGTCAAAGAAATCAATAAAACTATAGTTGATGGTCTTAAGTAGTGCGTTGATGAGAAGAAAGGCTGATGGGTTCAAGAACTACAACATGTACTCAGGGCCTACCGTACCATATCAAGAAAGCCGACGGGCTGTACTCCCTTCCTCCTGGCTTATGGTACCGAAGCTGTATTGCCAACTCAGTTCAAAGTACCAACACGCAATCCCGACCTCTCCGAGGAAGATAATGGGTTTGAACTTGAATACAACATGTTATGGATCGACAAAACCAGAGACCGATCCATAGCTAACCTCAGCTGTTACCACCTCTCTCTCCATAAGTCGTACAATAAGAGAGTTCGACCACGCAGTTTCAATATTGGAGATTTGGTACTTCGATGAGTCACACCCTCTTCGAAGCCTCTCAATGCCGGTAAGGTATCCAAATCCTGGGAATGACCTTATGTTGTGTGCGATAAAATTGGTAAAGGATCCTACTATCTAATGATAGAAGCTGAGGAGCCTCTACCTAACCCTTGGAACACAATCTTGTTAGCCTCATATAATAGGCCGTGACCACCACCTTGTTCAGCTGATGTAAATACAGTATAATCAATGAACATATTTTTTATCCTGAGAGCTTCATGACCTATCTCAAAATGAACTTCTTAGACAAACCTAGGTATCGTGTCAACCCTTCGACCCGATTGATACTTGGGGGCGACCTCAAAGTTTTTTATGTTTCTAATTTGAGCAAACCTGAGTAGCATAAATGGCCGAATGATCGGACACTCGGGAATACATTAAGGGTGACCACATAATACTTCATTTAGGCTCAGGACTTCGAAGTCCAGTGAATTTCTTGGTCAAACCTAAGTATCATGTCCACCCTTCGACCCGACTGATACTTGGGGACAACCTCAAAGTTTTTCAAGTTTCCAATTCGACCAAACCCGAGTGGCCTAAATGGCCGAACGATCGAACACTCAGGAATGCACTGGGGGCAACCACATAATGCTTCGTTTAGGCTCAATCCTATGGATAGACCCGGGGCAACTATTAATGTCCAGTAAATTCTTGGACAAACCTAAGTATCACGTCAACCCTTCGACTCGACTGATATTTGGGGGCAACCTCGATGTTCTTATAGTTTCCAATTTGAGCAAACCTGAGTAACATGAATGGCCGAAAGACCAGATACTCAGGAATGTATTAGAAGCGACCACATAATGCTTCGTTTGGGATCAACCCCGTGGATAGACCTGGGGGCGACCTTCGAGGTTCAATACACTTCTTGACTCGGTCAAACCTAAGTATCATGTCAACCCTTCGAATTGACTGATACTCAAGGGCGACCTCGAAGTTCTTCAAGGTTCCAGGTCGATCCCACCAGAGTAGAATATCCTATACTTTTAATCGCACAACACAAATTTAAGGATATAAACATACTGGCAATTTAAGTCAAATACAAGCAAGCACTGCCAGTCCAATACATACCAACAGACAAAGTTCAAATACAATACTCATGGTCTAAATTCTACATAGCCAATACACAATCGTTCTAATTCAATATACCAATAATACAAAGAGATAGAGTTCATTTCAGAACACCGACGATAAAGATATACCATCTACAGATACCCCACTCACACAAAAGTGGCCGTACTAAAACCTTCTACGGATTCTTCAACGGTAACATCTCTAATGACTTCGACAACAAGGTTCCTTCCCACAACATCAGCAGTATCTGCAATTGCAGAACCCCTTCTAACATCAGCACCATCCCCTGCGACTGCAGGATCAGCTGTACCATCTCTAGCGCCCCTTGCTACAAGGTCCACTTCCATCCCCACTACCTGCGCCATATCCTCGACAGCAAACTCTGTGGTTGAAGGAAAATACTCAAAGGTCTTGGGATTATACCCCAACCAATCTATAAAATTCTTCAGAGCCATGGTCGTGTCGTACTCCTCATCGTATTACTCCTGGAAACTTGCTCTGTTCTCCTCCAGCTGCTCCTCTTTCTCACCTAGCCTCACCTCCAACACTTTTCATTTTTGATCACTGTTGTCAATCATAGCTTCGACTTCCCTCGTAGCTTCGGCTCTAATTTGCAACTTTTCCCATTTTAGCACATCGACCTGGCTCTCCAGCGACATAGCGGTCCCCCGTGCGAGCTCCAGACTGTCCACCGCATGTTTTAGCTTTGTACTCGCTACCCTTTGGGCATTGTTAGAAGCTTGGGCCCAGGTATTCACCTGCACGAATACTCGACTTATCAGCAGTTCTCGTGGCATAGTGTCACTTTCTAAATTTTAGAATCTTGGTAAATAGTTACCTGATGCAGAGCCTTATTCATCTGCTTCCCTGCTTCATTTGGGTCTGTTTTGTAGAGGGTCACCATTGATACGGCTGTTGCTCGAGCCTGCTCCTCCAGTTTGGCCTCGCGTTGCCACACCTCGACTGCATCATCCACATCATCGGCCAACTGCTCATGAGGCCTCTTACAAAGATTAGTCTTCGTCTGCTATACTATCGAAGCTTTGGGAATGGCCTTGCCTTTACCTTTGCTAGTCTGCCGCGATTCCTCGGGAATGGCCTCAGGCACACTCGAGTGTACGGTCCCCGACCCTTCTCGTTTCTCGCTCGGCACATAGCTTGACTTTCGACTCAACCTTCCCTTCTCCATTTCACCAGCCCTCGTCGAAGCACTTCCTTCTTTCCTCTTCTTTGGCTGAGCAACGACAACAGGTACATTTTGTAGTAATGTGTCTGTCTTCTTTTGCCTCTTCCTTATAATACCCAACTTCCCAAATACACAATTTAGACACTCCTCGCCGTGGTCGATCAATTGTCACTATACCTCTTTGGATTTGTCAATGTATTACTGCTAGGATCTGTAAAACAAAGAAAACAAGTTCAACAACCTATTTGATCCACATAATAAACGACCTTCGATTATCAACTTATTTTGATTATGCGGCCTATGCTTCAGCTTATACACCTCCTCCCCCTCTATATTCTCATTATTACCCCCTTCCACTACCAAATCCTTATCCCACCCACTCCCCGTCGAACACGGATTAAATAACCATGGTTTGCCTGTATGACATTGAATATGATACGTATGCGCCTTCTTATTTTCTTTCCTCAAGTAGAACGATACAATATCGAACCACTCGATCAAACCCCTCTTCTCACGTTTCAACTCCACATTCATCCCCTCTACAACTTCCATCATTTCATAAAAGTTGCCATTCATCTGGCATGGGGCAACATCCCAGTAATTCAATACCTGTTTTACCAGCTTTCGAAGGGGCAGTTGCATCCCTAATCGAATCTGGCCTCTGAACGCCGTGATACCCACCTGAGGGGTATCCTTGAATGTGAAATCGGCCCCTACTGGTACCAGTATAACTCCCACCTTTGACAACTCATGTTTTGCCATGAATCGATCCAGTCTCGCCCTTTTCTGAGTCGAGACTGGCACTGCCGCTCTCCTCGAATTATCCAAACCATCCCTATTATCGCTTTGCTCCCCTTCCCCTTCCTCCCTCTCATCCCCTGAAGGCTCGACACTACCTTCGTTTCCCCTTCCCCCCCCTCCTCAATCTCCTCTTCGTCACTCTCCCCGACCACTTGAGCCCTACGATCGCCCCCAGTTGGAGTTCCAACCTCTGACACGACCATAGAAAATGGAGTGGCCATTGCAATTTCTATCACTTCTATATCGCTTCTCTCACCCCCTTGACCTCAGCCAGATATACTTGGTTCATTTACTTCGTCCTCCTCATCTATCAACATCATCCTCGAAGCTCGACGGGTACACATTATACCATACAGAAGAAGAGGAGTGCAATTAGCTCGATATATTCGACCATCATATTATGTTCTACCCTCTCCAACTTGTCTAATCCACAGTTAAATGTTTGACTACAACCCCAATCACCCCCTCACTCTTCCCAATTTAGCACTTGGGTGGACCTCCAGCCATAGGGGTTGCCCCCTTCCTCGGTCATGACGTTATAAGAAAAAACCCTAACAACATCTACCCCACAATACGAACAAAATATAAATGCAAAAGGCGACACGGCAGAGCAGTAGAGTTCAAATACAAATCTCCTATATTTATAAGAAATTAGAAGACATACATGTTCAAATGGGTCAGATCTCTCAACAACCACGAAGTATTCTTCTCTCCTCCCCAACAAGCTCTATCACAATAATGGCGTATGTGTTCCCTCTCTTCCTCCTTTGCTATCTCTATGTTTGATTGGTTGGGAATAGTAAATTTCTCTCTCACCTCTTTAAATACCACCTCAAAAAAATAAAATTGCCTTGATTTTCCCCACTTACCACAATTACCACTCCTCCACTCCCCCTCATTTTTTGGCTGAGATGTGTCTTAACAATTTTGCCCTCACTCCCTCTCCCGTGCGTATCACACGCTTATATCAAATAATATTTTTTATACCTCTTGAAGCTTCTGGCGCACTGCTTGAAGCTGTCAACTCAAGCCCTCGTGTTACCTCCACCTCTTTCCCATACCCCAAGGAAATATTATGATGACCTGTAGCGGCACACTGCCCTAGGCACAATGCCATATCTAACACGTCTGCTATTACGACTGCCAGAATTTGCAATCGAAGCACATATGCCTTCGACAACAGAAATTTCCAATCCATCTCATGTATTCTTTTTCCAACCATTGTCCACATTTTCCCTTATCTCAACGTCCATACACACAGGTTCTCAAACTTTCGGTCAGTTTTTTTTAATTTTATGACATAAATCAAGTCTCTTGCCATTTTTAATTATGTTCGTTACTTAAGTTTGAAGTTTGATAATTAATACCGCACGTACAATATCATCGTCTACATTACCCATTACTATTCTACTACCACAGTTCGATAAACATAACACAGTTCCATTACATAAGTATGCGAGTGTACATCATAAACATCAAACAGGAGAAGCAGAAATAGGAGCAACAACTGATACAAAATATGAAAACAAGAAACAGCAACAACCCTCTATAATCGAACACCACCACCACTACCAAGACCCTTTATTTGCACATGGGGCAGCTTTTGCAGATCCCTACCTCATCATCGACCGTGCCCTCAGCATCTACCTGGTCTTCGGCCAGGTTTTTCAGTAGGTAGTATCGATTACTGACATTGGGACCCAACCATTGAAGTAACCTCCACCAATGCTCGTATGGCAACCCATAGATAGGCTTTCCCAGTTCTAGTTCCACCAACTCAAGCAGCTCCCAGTCTAGACCATGGTCCTCAATGAACTTTTCCTTTAGCACGTTCATTTTCTCCTCTTTACGCCGTTCCCTCGCCTCCATTCTTTTATGGTACCTCGTATTTGGTGTAGTTTCCATGGCTTCAGCTATACAAAGAAGAAGATGAAGATAGTCTGAAACCCCCCCTAACACTCCCCATTTATACTTGGGTTAAGGGTTATTTATACCCCTTAATCAACACTTCTCTTAATTACCTTCTTTTATTTCTCCCCTCAGAATTGATGACATTCAACCAATCAACTCTCCAACCTCCCATGCCTAACCATTTTTTGAGGCCCCAGCTGAGAGGGGAAAAATACTACCTACTCGCAGCCTTCAAGCACAAGCCGAATAATCAAAGGCTACATCGAAGCCTACCTAGAGACTCGAAGCCCAACAAGACAGTAACTAAGTCCAATAAACCTTCTGTGACTAATATAATACTCAGAGGGATCATCGAAGCTAGCTGCCATAGTTGAAGATAGATGAGCGGCACCAGAACTCTGCATCAGTACTAGAAATACTTCGACCATGTTCATACATGGCTGAAGGTAGACACGCTTGATAGCTAGCTCACAAAACAGAACTGCAAAACAAGCCGCTCGACAACTACAGTATTAGAACTAATAGCTATAGTGCTAGAACCAACAACTGCAATGTCAGAACTGACTCCGGGTGTAAGACAGTTTTCCCCAAAGGATATACATATAACTTGACCTCCCACGGTGACTCAGCCCTTTCTATATCCTTTAAATAAGAGGGAGGAGGCACTATGAAGGGGTTAAAAAATTTTACTCATCAACTCTCAAAGATTACCTTTGACCACCCTGTAATCAAACTCTATTCGACCTGTTACCTAAACTTGATATATATCATTAACCATTAAAAATCCTTGCTAGAGGTCATTTAGTAACCTATTATAGGACTCAACGCAAGTATGTTAGTATAGTAATATTGTCTGTTATTATATTAGATGTTTGCTTAATCCTGTAGTCAAAGACAACCCCGAGGTGTAAAAGTTAGTTTCCTCCGCTACGAAACTTGGCTCCTACAATAAGGAAGATGTCTATATTCAATGTACATGTAGATTTACTCCAAGAAAAAAAGATGATGAAGGGCTCTAAAAGGATTAGCTTGAGAAGAATTATCTAGATAGAAGATAAAATATAAATGAGATATAATTTATCTAAGATAGGGTTTATCTTTACTTAGAGATAAAGTTTCAAAAATATAAAAAAGTTTCTCATATCTCCTATAAATAGGAGCGCAGTTCTATGTATTTTTCATCTTAATTTTGGAAGGAATAAAGCTTAGAGTTTTACAATATCTCTTTCCTTCTCTCTTTATTTTATTTTATGTATAAGCTGTGATCAACACCATTAATGGAGAGCTAGTCTACTTAGCTCAGGCTAAGGATCGACCCTCCGAAAATTGTAAGCTAAGTATAGTTGCTATTTAATAAAATAGATCTAGTACTTCTCTTCAATACTTTGGTTTGAAGTAGGGAAGGGTTGAGCTAGCCATGATTGTGATGGCCTAATTCTGTAAGCTCGGGATGGCTCAGAATTAGCTCTTATACCAATGTTCCTGTGACAAAAACTAATGCAGAGCAAGAAATGACATAGGTAATTTAGCGTGGAAAACCTTTGAATAGGTAAAAAACCATAACCTCGAGTTAAAAATTTTAGTAACAGTAGCTTTTATTGCTTGAGGCTAATATCTTATTACAAATGATCTCTCAAACTAGAAATATTTAATCTCTTAAATAAGAAATTTGGTGTTTTGATAATGTAGAAAATCTAGTTTTATTGGTGAATTCTCATATATTTTTCACGTCTTGTCTCTTCTGGAATTTTTTCCTTATATAGGGCATGCCTGCCATTCGTTATCTTGCTTAAGCACATTATCTAAATATTGAGGTAAGTGGTGGTTGACTGAATAACTATTGAGATCATGAGAGATAGGTGTCTTTGACTTATTCATGCTTGTCTGCTGTGCTCGAACCACGTTCTTTGTCAATTTGTGGTGTAGGCGTCAATGCTGACTGTTCATGTCACATGTACAATGCGTGAGTCTGATATGGAGGTAGTTCAAGTTGAATGTAGTTTGAATTGGGTTAGGTCGAAGGATAGGTCCCTACAATCACCCCTTCACAACTGAAGTCACGAGTGGCTTTGGTTGAGAAAGAATCTGTGGAGTTGTGGTGCTGAGAATGATGTATTTAATTTGGATTTAACTAGAATGGAGATGGGTATTTGTTTTATATGGAGGGATGTATCTGTATTGAATGATGATGGAAAGTATTGATGTACGCGATGCTTGAGGTTCTGAGAGTTGTTCTGTTCTGAATAATGACTGCCTGAGAAATGTACCTACGCATTAAATATGAGGGTTATATAAATAGTATTTGTACCATATATTTTGGTAAAGTATGTTGCTATTTGGAAAATTCTTTGTAATCCTTGAGTGATAATGGTAAAAACATGGGGGAAGGTGTACGAAGAGATGGTTGCCGCTGAAATACAGAGATTCAAATTGAGATATATCGGTGATCAATCTTTGGAGATTCCCACCCCTATTTCTGTTCCACTGAAGTATCAAGGTATGTTGGGAGTAGAAGCGTCTGAAGCTGAAGAAAATTTTTATTGTATGTGGAGGTTTCACTACGTTGTCTTGATAGGCGAGTTGTGTTGGTGGTGTTTCTCCATCCTTGCGGAGGACAAGGTTGAAGAGAAAGATATGGGGACTGGTGTATCTGCGAGGTAGTATCGCTAGTATCTTGCGTAGGGTTAGATTCTAAGGGAGGACCCTCTTCATATTAACCAACTCTCTGATGGTGGTGGTTATATAGGAGGCAATGGTGATTGTGGAGAAGGAAGACGAAGAATAGAAGACTGCCCCTGCACAATCATTATTTCTTGGCTCTTAGAAGTCCTTCTGTTTGAAGAGTTGGTTAAAGCATTGACTTTCTTTTTTCCATAGTTTCCATTTGATGTTTGGTTCAATGCCTAAACTTCAAACAAACTTGAGGAAAGGAGGATGTTATGTGTTTTCTAATGCGTACTTTGCTCAAGTAGATTCTCGGAGGTAAACATCACTGAAGACAGATGAACTGATGGATTTGTTGGCTCCAGAATACCTGAAAAACTTGTTACCTGTAAAGTATTTGAAAACCTTGTTATCTGTAAAGTACCTGTAATTTATATTTGAGCTTAAATAAAAATGGTTTTTCAAACTCTGTGTTAATAGATGGAATAACTTTTGTTATTGAAATTTATCTATTAGTAATTCAAAGATGTATGAATAGAGCACGAAATATAATATATAAGAATGAACTAGAAAGTATATGATAACAATCGAGCTGTGAAATATGTTTGTAAAATAAAAGATGTGCTAAAATTTGTTTCGAGCTGAATAACTTAGAATTATCGTGGGAACATATTGCAGTAGATTTAGAATTTGAAGGAATTGGAAATTCGAGCTCAGTGAGATCTCTTCTGAAATTGCAGTAGCATATTTCCCAGATTCGACAAGGATAAGCCAGCATAACATAGTCGAAGATAGCCCAACATTCAAGAAGATGCTATGTCTACAACCATAAGTCCTCAACCTACTAAAAGTTGCCGTTGTGATTGGTCATAATAGAGCCGTTAGAGATACACAAAGTCTACCCACTACCCTTGAAATAGGAAACTGTTTTTCTTTTTGTAAACTTCCTATATCTACTATAAATACAGGCAGATAATTGATTATTTAGCTCCAAAACTTTACTATTCACTCTTCATTACTTTAATATTACACCAAAAACTGTAATAACTAGCAACCTATTAGATTTTATATCAAAATCCTCCTCGAGGTCATGGTTTTTCTCAGCTTTTACTGAATTTCCACATAAAATCTTATTTGTTTAAACTTGTTATTGCCCCATCCTCACTAAAAGTATTGGTAAATATTATCCACATAAAAAATACTCCATTATAATTGGTGCCATCCACATCTGATTTGAAAACAATCCGATGACAAACATGAATCTCCGAAGCCATTCTAGTATGCTGAGGAACCATGAGATAAACCCAAAACTGTAAATAGTCGACTTGTATAGCGCAGTGATTGAGTCCTGAGGTTGGAAGATCAGCGAATTCATGCCCAAGATCTTCAAGTCGAAAGAGATAAAAAGAGAAAGGCCTTGGACGAATAGAGTCGGACACATAAGAAAGAAATAGAAAATTTCCAAAGAACCTAGGATCTGCTTATTGGCCGTCAAGTATCGCCTCCTCAGGCCCGAAGTGATCATCGATCTAGGGCGACCCAAAGAGAAAATCATCCAAGCGATGAACGAGTACGAACTTCTCAATATAGATCTAGAAATTCAGATAGGGTTTCTTAATATTTCGGACTTATATCCTTAGCATCGACAATTCAAGGAAGTCGACGCACGCATCATCAAATTCCACCACCACTAGAAAGGTGACCTATCAGAGACTGATTGGGATCTGAAGGATAGGGAGACTTTGATCCCCAGGTTGTAGCAGTAACAATCCCTTCACCATAATTCATCACCTTGGACGACCTAAATAGCAGGATCCAAGCCATAAACTCTGATATACCAGGCCGATGGTTTACCCTCGATAGAATCGAGACAAATCCCATTTCTCCTCATCTTAAAGTTATGCCCATTCAAGATAATTTCCACAAGCCAAAATTTATTCAATATGCAGGCCTCACTGACCCTCTCACTCACGTCCGACACTTCAAAGTCGCAGTTGGATTATACTCTAAAATTGATCACATGCTATGTAGATTATTCAACATGAGCCTGAAGGAGGAACTATACAGATGGTTTCATACTATCCCCGAAGGCTCCATCACCAGATTCAGCCAGTTACAATGTCTCTTTGAGTCAAATTATGCTCATGCTGAGGAGCATGAGATAACTGTAGATTCTTTGTTCTTCTTCGAGAATGGTGCAAAAGAAACCTTGGTAAGCCTTTACAAACCTTTCTTCCAGGAAACATAAAATATTGGGAACTAGGATCAAAAAATTATTGTTCCAGCATTTACCTCAGCTCTACATATCGACTCCAAAGTTCGAGAAGAACTAACCTTGCAGAAACCCAGAACAATGCCAAAAATGGTTGATGTTGTTAATAACTACATCGAATTAGAACGATCCAAGAAGGATAAGATGAGGGGCTCCTTAGGCATCCAATCTCGTGAAATATTTACATCTCAACCCCAAAAGTCAGCCAATATCAAAGCACCCAAGCAACGTAGAAGAAACACCGATAATACTAGAAATAGGGATGAAAGGCTAGATAGACCCATCCCAGTTCTACTTTTAATGACAAAAACTCTCTTCACTATCTTTCCAACGATAATGGAAGATGAGTTCTATCGGGCGACACAAATAATTCCTGATATCCCCAACAAACCTTTATGTCAATATCATAATGTGCATATTCACGAAACTGGCAACTACTACTCTCTCATTTGAGTTTTTCATCGCATTTTATTAGCTGGAAGACTTCATAATTATGTAGTCGACATTCAAAAGTTCCTCAAAAACAAAACAAAGAACAAAGACGTTGATCAAGAGCAAGGCCACGAAAAATCTCACCATCTTTACATGATCAAAATTGAGAAAGGAAAGAAATGAAAACAAGATGACCGAATTACATCTTATTGCAAAATGACTTCCTCAGACAAATTAACAAAAATTCTCCCCAGCTCGAGCAAATCAAAACGTCTGAACCATATTTCCTTCAGGGACTATGATACCAACCATGTCATATACCCTCATGACAACCTTTTAGTCATTATGCTCAAAGTAGGACAAGACTACCTACATGTGATTTTCGTCGATATAGGAAGCACCATAAATATTTTGTTCAAAAGGGCAATTGAAGTTCTGGGACTCAAAGATTCAGTGAAAGCTTCAACAACCACCATCACAGGTTTTAATGGTTCAAAAGAATCGGCCACAAGAGAAATCACCCTTCCAGTTCAAGCGAGATAAGAAACCACTTTCGTTAAATTCATGGTCATCGATGCTGAGTCAAAATATTTAGGAATTTTGGGGCAGAGTTGGGTACATTCAATCAAAGCAGTACCTTCCACATATCATCTGGCATTGAGATTTCCAATAGATCATGGAGTCTTCAAAATCAAAGGCGGCCAAGCAGTGGGAATATCACAACAACCTCTAGTATAATGAAACTTCTCAAAGCATAGAAACTATAGTAGGAAATACCCCCCACATTCAGGGAACATGATACTGAAGTAGTTGATTCTATTGAACTCGACGGGCTTGGGCGTAATACCTTCATTGGCTCCAAACTATCATCCGATGAAATAGAAACAATGATCCAGCTCCTGAAGAATAATGTCGACATCTTTGCATGGCCTTTCCAAGAGATGCCCGACATTAATCCTTCGATCTCATGACATAAGCTCAACCACCTTCTAGGCAGCAAAGCAGTTGCATAGAAACGCTAAAATCTAGCTCCCCACCTTCACGAGGCCGCTAATGGGAAAATTGACCAACTCCTTTGTGTAGGATTTATCAGGGAAATAAAGTGTCCAAAATAGGTTTTGAACATAGTAGCTGTTCCAAAGAAAAATGGGAAAATTAGAGTTTACGTTGATTTCATAAAATCAAATAAGTTTACCTTAAAAGATTACTTTCCTCTCCCACTGATCCCAAAACTCCCCGACTTTGTCGCAGAGCACAAACTTCTTTTAATGATGGATGTAACTTCTGGAAAAAATCAGATTCCTCTCGCTGAAGAAGATCAAGAAAGACAACTTTTGCCATAGAAAAAGGTCTTTACAGCTGCACAGTAATGCCTTTTGGGTAAAAAAATATTAGATATACTTACCAACGGCTTTTCATGAAAATGTTCAAAGATCATTTAGGAAAAATCATGGAATTATACATCGATGATATGATCTACAAAAGCTTGAAACATGAAGATTACAACAACAACCTCCAAACTATCTTCAATATCCATTGTACCTACCAGATGAAACTCAACCCAAAAAAATGCCAATTCGGTGTCACATCGGGTAAATTTTTGAGACAACTAGTTTGTAAAAGGGGAATCATAATTGATCTGGTTCAAATCAAGGCACTCATGGCAATGCCATCTCCTCGAATAAAGAAAGATGTACAAAAATTTGCTGGCAAGATTGCTGCTCTTCACTGGTTCATCTTCAAGTCATCTGATTGATGCAAACTTCTTTACTTCCTTCTTCGTCAAAATTCAACTCCACTATCCAAAAAATGACTCAAGAAAATCATTTGGACTCCTGACTGTAAATTAGCTTTCAAAGATTTTAAACGATACTTGGAGGGTCCTCCTATCTTGAGTACTCCAGTTGATGGCAAAATACTGAATATGTACTAATCCACAACTGATGATTCTATTAGCTCTATCATTATTCGAGGAGATGACGGTGCGGAAAAACCAATATACTTCATCTACAAAACTCTCATGACTACTGAAAAAAGATATACAACTGTCGAAAAACTACTTCTAGCCTTGGTCTATAGCTCTCAGAAACTTCAACCTTATTTCCAAGATCATCCCATCAAAATCATTACTAAATCCCCTCTCAAACTTATACTCTCTAAAAAAGAAAAATCTCAAAGGGTTCAATAATTGTCTGTATTCCTCGGTGAATATGATATCTTTTTTGAGCCTCAGATATTAATCAAAGGACAAGCAATAGTTGATTTCTTGACAGATTTTCTAGTTGAAGACCCCGATTATGAAGAACTCGAAGAAGTATTGGTTGATGACTCAATTGCAGAGCTAGACGCCTGGTCTTTGAGCATAGGATAGAGACTCTTCACGGATGGATCTACAGGACCGTGAGGATCAGAAATCAGTATTGTTCTTGTTATATCGTCCAATCATTGCATCGTGAAAGCTATTAAACTACAATTCTATGCCACATACAATGAAACAGAATATGAAGCCATCATTCACGGACTCGATCTTGCTAAAATACTTGGAGCGGAAGAAATAGCCGTTTACTTCGAATCTTTACTCTTCTCCAATCATTACAACAAGACATTCAAGACATCGGGCAAAATGGTTGATTATATAGCCTTGGTCAAAGATAAAATAAACAAATTCAAATCAACAACAATCTCTTACCTCCCTCAACCTAAAAATTGCCATGCTGACGCGTTAACATACATTGCTGTAATGCTCGAAGATAGTAAAAAAAGAACTTTAAAGATCAAAGTTATCAAACATTCCAGTCTCGATATAAGTTATACGATGCAAATCAATGTTATTGAAGACAAGGATGAAGACGATTAGAAAAAATATTTTTATGCATACCTCAATTCCAATATCTTCCCAAGTAATAAAGAAGAGGCCCGATCACTCTTGACCAAATGCCCATGACTCTCAGTCTAAGATAAAATCCTCTATCCCATTATAGGAGAAGGACCTCTTATTGAATGCATATCTCCGAAATAGGCCCAAATAAAAATCAAAGAACTTCATGAAGGGATCTGTACAACTCACATTTCAGGGTGCTCATTAGCCCAATGGGCATTCACTCAAGGGTTATACTGGCCGAAGATACAACAAGACTGCGAAGACATTGTTTTTAGGTGCCACAAATGCCAAATCGATGCTCAAGACATCAAAAGCCCAGCACTCGACTTGCACATAAGCAATGTCCTCTTGCCATTCATAAAGGTGGGGGTCGATATAATTAGACCGTTTCACCCAGCATTAGAAAATTAGAAATTCATTATTGTGGCCACAGGCTACTTCACCAAATGGGTCGAAGCAATTCCTATTTGTCACACTGACGAAAACGAAGTCATTAAGTTTCTTTGGGAGCACATCATAACTTGATTTGGCTGCCCACACATGATATGCTCTGATAATGGCAAAAAATTCATCATCAACAAAGGTCTTAGTTTTCTCCACAAATATAAAATTCAACTTTCTACCTCAATACCATACTAGCCTCGGGTTAACGGATAAGCTGAAGCCATCAATAAAAGTATCAAATTTAGATTCCGCAAATGCCTCGATGAGATGAAAGGCAGATGGGTCGATAAATTACTAAGCATCCTATACGCATACCAGACAGTTCCTCAAACATCCATAGGCTGTACTCCATTTAAGATGGCCTTCGGTACTGAAGCTATCATACCTTTAGACCTCGATCTACTAAGTGGTAGAAGAAAAATCACAGATGAAGACAATGAGCTAGGTCTCCTCTACAACCTCTGCTGGATCGAAAAAACCCGAGACAAAGCCATTCCGAACTTAGGACGATACCATGACACACTAAAGAAAGCTTACAACCAAAAGGTTTGAATTTTTTTATTGGCATTGGCAACCTTGTCCTTCGATGAATTCAAGATAGTATTCTATCTAAGAATTTTGGAAAATTATCAGAAAATAGGGAAGATCCATAAATTGTCAGTGACAAGACTGATAGTGGAACTTACTGGCTAATGACTGAAGATGAAATACAGCTCGAATATCCATAGAATATAGCCCAACTAAAAATGTTTTACAAATGACAACTGTAACCGATTTAACGATTCCAATACATCTTAACTATCTTTCACTCATCTTTACTATATTTACAATCATTTTTACTATCTTTACTTAGTCCTGATCCATACTTGATAAGTATGTGTCTAAAACTAACACTCAACTCTTGGACAAACACTATTCAATTTTTGGATAATCTTGTTTCCAATCATTACTTATCGAACAAAACATGTCATGTTTTTCTCCTTTCAATCCAAACCTAGATATCCTAATGAGGACTAACATCTGGTAATCCTTCAGGATACTTGCCATTACATGGCCATCTTTCAATCATCACAAATACTTGTTTCAATGCAACACTTTGCCACTATCTGCAGTCTTATTTTATCAGCACTTAGTATAAATTTCACATAACACTATGCATCATTTACTTTCACCCAAATTTTTGGAAAATATAAACATCAACATTCAATAGAAAATAACAAAATATTATTTTGGTCCTATCGACCATTTTTATATATCTTATCAACAAACACTGTTACAAACGTAATTTACTCTGTAGAGGGAGATACCACATCGTAAACTTTTACGAATCCACCTGGGGCAAAAACCCTCAAAAATCATCATCACAAAATCCTCGATAACCTCCGTCCCGCTAGGAACCTCAGGTGTTTTCGAAACTTCATTTTCCGCATTTGTATCATCAAAAACCAAGTTTCCAGCAATAACCAATCCTTTGTAATGATCTTTCTTCTGCTCCATCACCACAAAATGCCCTCCATAATTAGCCTTCACCTTCTTGCACGCCTCGAGATACTCTCACATATCTTTAACCCTTACCTCCTCCAAAACTTTCCCGTGTTCCACCTCCATCAACCTTTAGGCACCGTTTACCTGTTCCGCACATCCTTCTCGAAGTTTGATCTCACAAAGGCCGAAGCCTCCTCTATATCCTTCGACAAATTGGCTCTTATCTCCTAAGTTTGTCCTAAGTTTTCTTTGCATCACGAAGGGCAACTTCCAGTGATTTCTTAATATCCAGCTTGTACTATTAACTTCGTATTCAGCTTCGTCATTTCTTCGATCAAATCTTCATTCTTCTTCAGCAGATCTTTCTCGATATTCTTATAAGCAACCAGCTTATTTTGCAGTGTGCCACCCCCAACAATATGACCTTTAGCCTCAGTCAACAACTTCTTGATATACATTACATTCATAATATGAGTATTCGAATGAGGTACCAGATTCTTTATGAAAATCAAAGAATTTTTTTTTCTCATCTTTGACATGTTTCGGTGGCCCTCGCTAAGAAAAGTTATCAAACTTTCTGCTCCAACCAAATAGTCGTCCACTTCTGTTTCCAGCACATCCGTCCCAGACACATGCATCCATGGTCCTTTAGACTTCACTCTCAGATTCTTCGATGTATTTCTTCTTCGACGATTCTGAAGATACCTTTAACTTCGTAAGTATGCTCGTCGAAGCTAATGAAGGCCACCCATCGAGCACAACAATTGGTGTCTCAACCTTTATCCCTTGGTTGATGGTTGACCTTCGAGAAAGCCTCTTCAGGGGTAGTAAAGGAGCAACAGCTTGACTGACCGCCCTCTTCTTTTTCCCAATATTTCTATAAACATTGAATCTCTCTCTGTTATTATAGAATCTATCGTATACCCAGCTAGTGAAGGATTCTCCAACGGAAAGCTCGCCTCTGCAGTTCTTTTGTTCCTAGTAGACATCTTTCCGTCAATTACTGGAACCTCTACCCCTTTTTCCCTTGATCTCTTTAACCCTGCCTCTTAAAATGGAATGCCCACTTTCTCTTGGTTGATGGCAACAATGTTGATCCTACCATAAAAACCCCTCCTGATATTATACAGTTGCTTTTGTACTTCTAAGTTCTAATCAATCTCCTTCAATGCTGTACAAATAAAAAATACCCGTTACGCAACACTTTTGACAATAAACAAAACCAAAACATCAACATTTACGTTACATATCCACAAACCTAAATGAAAAGTTTTTTTTTCAAAAGCTCCCCTGAATCTTTCTTGTCGAACTCGTAATTCCCAGAAATGAGATGACGTTCATCGCTATACTGCCCTCTTATTGACACCATGTCATAGAATAACAGTCTCTTCAGGAACCTCACCAAATACCAGTATCCTAACTTTAATAGATTATGTTTCAGCGTGTAGTTCATTCATAGATTGTCAACTGTAATCAACTCTTCCCCGCTTGCCTTTAATCGACCGTTTTATCACCCACATACGCGAAAGAGGTCATACACGTTTGTGTTAAACTAACTAGGTACAACGTCGAAGAAATTTAATAGGTTCTTTTGATCAGCTTGAAGTGAAAGGTTTAAACCCTTTTTAATTTGTTCTCGATGAACAAGAATCCTACCCAAAGAAATTTCTTTATTAGTCATATCATACTGATATTCAACTAACCTAATATCTTGAGGAATACTATACTTATTCTTGAAACTCAGTATCTCTTTTATTTCGGGACCCTCTCCATAACAAGCCACCTCAACCCTCCTCCACATCTTCCTCCCCACCCCTACTACTTTCTCGATTACTAGCCTGCGGCTCGTGATCCACATTTGTCTCAGTACTCTCTCTGTTCGAAACAACTAGTTTCCTGGGTGCAACCTTAAATTGGTCGACACTAGCCACATTCGCACTACTCAACCCCACCCTATAACTGCCACCCAACTTTTGGACACACGCTGTAACATCGATTAAAAGGGGTTCTACATCTTCCAGGTTCCTAAAGATTTCTTTATCATCAATATTGATAGGTTCAACAATTTTTATGAACCTGAAAATTAGATTCCATTTTTTAGCAACAAATTAGTATTTATAATATCTGATACATTATATATGTTCATATATTAATATTCATATCCTTGTTAAGTTTCATCTCCAACACATCATTAATATCATTACTATCTTATTGATATTATTACTACCCGAATGCAAAGTTACTACATTCAGTTCTTGATACAATATTTATTTACTATTTTTCTATGTCCTAACATCGATTATAATAATGCAGTTTTTTAATTATCAAAGTTTAGGAACCTCAGCTTCTCGAATATATTTTGCCTTTTTCTCGTCAAATGAGCCAAGTTCAAAAAATTGCTACTCCTCACTCTCCGGCGTAAAGCCCAGCCATATGACACATAATTAGGCACTTCATTACCGAACTCTTCCCAAATTTAACAATTACCTCCACAGTCATAACAAAAAGACAATAACACCCACCAATCACTCTCTCCACTCATCACCATACATTTCCAGCAACCTTTCTCTCTTAAACACCCTTAAATACATTTTCAACAGTATTGCCATAATCAAACATACCATACACACTCCATATCATAACCAATTTTCAAATAACTCTATCACAGTAATTCTTTAATTACTTCCACTGCATCCTTCTTAATCCCAATTCCTTCCTATAATATTATTATCATATCTAAAACTATAATGGGTCTCAACAGAATCTAAAAATATCAACAAAATATACTAAAACCACTAACCTTGGATTCATGCTACCTCGGTATCCCTCTGACTGGCACGCTTTGCCCTCTTAATTAAAATACTTATCTCCTCCTTCCTAATTGTTGATAATGATTCTAGTGGCGAGTACAAGGAATTACCACTTGAAGGAATTATTTCAAAGTTTATAAAATATAAACAGTCGCCTACCACGCAGCTATTTATAGACCCCACACGACTATTTATTGAACCACTTCATTACTGTTCGAGTACTCGAGCATATCGCCTTACCTGTCCTTTCTTGAAGTCTTTGATTCTTTGCCTTCTAAAAGCCAACAAACCCATGCACTGTTGTTTCAACCCTTCCATATCTTTTTGTACATCCTCTGACATATCCATACCCGACAAAACACAGCCTATTTTATGGAAATGATATTGTATATACATTTTTTTATACTTTAAAATTTCTCCCACGGGAGTACACCTAGCCATTTAAATTCTATCATTACCAATACACATTTTACCTTATTTACAATTCTCTTATATTCTCGGGAAGATCTTCCACACAAATTCAAAAATCAAAATTTATTTGACAATTCAATTACCAACATGCAATATTGTGTTAGTCAATTTCATTTAGTCACAAAAGTTACAATATATTCAACAAATGTTTATCACTACAAACATCGACAAGAAAATTCCGACAAGCCAAAATCTTTCTATTTCACACTACAATGCTTATTCGATCATTACATTACCTTGCTTAAAAAAAATAAAATTATCTTCAACAGATCCGGGTAGCAGCAACATCCTCCTCCCTAACCAACAATTTAGCACGAGTATACATGCAACTTACACGCTCTGGAGGACTCAAAAATTAAAGTCGGCAATGAAACTAAAACTCCTCTTTCGCATCCTTCGCCTCTGCCTCACTCATCTCTTCCTAATTCGGTTCCACTGGTACTTTCATTCGAAAATTGACGCATCAATTTCCAAAGTATCGCCTCAACATTTCCCAATAATTCCCCTGAACACTACTGAACTGGTCCTTACGTACTTGCACCCTAGTCTTTACAATTTCCTCACAACACAATCTCAATTTTACCAAGTACAAAAGATACTTATAATATAACAAAGTCGTAAGTCAATCAAATCCTGTATTTATTTTTTATTTAAGCTTTAGAAATTTGAGTCAAATCAATTATCCTCAAAATCTATTCCTGGCCCCATGCAAAAATTACACTTCAAAATATATTACACTCAAGATACATCTACATTCAATACAATCTTCCATGGCGTCAAATAATTTAATTACTTGTTTATTTCAAACTTCGAGATCGCAAAACTGCAGACACAAGAAAAGATCAGAACACAAAGTTTATTCATTACATACCCCGTTACTTATTACATTCAACAATTCACTCCTTCGCTTACATTACATCAGCTACATTTATATTATATTATTCGACTTGAAGGACTCAGGGTTATGTGCTTCTTTTCACCAGAATCTGACATTTCCTCCAGTAAAAAGGGTGATGATATCCTAAGAAACTCAATAAATCTCTGGCCAAGGAACTTCTAAATGAAGCTGCCTATAAGGAATGGCAACAACAAAAAATTGCAAGAATTTCTTCAGGTCTACAAGATCTACGGGATGCCAAACCAGCCTTCATATCATCATCTTCAATATACGTAGTGGCCACTTCTCCGAACATTTGCTTCCCTCCACAACCTTCTGTAATAGCAACTAAAGCTAGTTCCAATGGATACCCTGCGTGTAAATACTCTTTACCACCACCTTCCTCAATTCTCCTAGCCATCATGACCACCAGTACAAAATTACGCAAAAACAGAAGCTTAATACCAAACTTTACCTCTGCATTGTCATTGTAATTACCGTCTGCACCCCCCAACCACTTGCTAAACCACGCTTGGGGCGATATTTTAACCAAAACGGCTTCCACACCACCACCGTAATTTTTTTTATCAGTCTATTTATAACCGTACCTTCCAAGTGCACAGTCCAACATTCTATATTAAATGCTCCTCGGGAAGAACATGACCAAATTTACCTCACTTTATCCTCGGAAATGACAACATGAAGATTTGGGTAAATATTTGACAACCTCTTCAGCTTCCAATTTCTTCTCGACTCAACCACAAGTACTTATGTTAAGAATGGGGCAATTGTAGTAGCAAATTTCCTAGATTTGACAAGGATAAGCCAACATAACATAGTCGAAGACAGCCCAACATTCGAGAAGAGGCCACGTCTATAACTACAAGTCCTTGACTTACTAAAAGTAACCATTGTGCTTTGTCAAGAAAGATTCGTTAGAGATCCGCGAAGTTTGCTCACTACCCCCGAAATAGGAAAATAATTTTCTTTTTATAAACTACCTATATCTACTATAAATACATGTAGAGATTATATTATTCAGATTTGAAACTTTACTATTCATTCTTCCTTACTTTAATACCACACCAAAAACTATAATAACTAGCAACCTATTAGATTTTACATCAAAATCTTCCTCGAGGTCATGGTTTTTCACAGTCTTTACTGAGTTTCCACGTAAAATCTTATTCGTTTAAACTTGTTATTGTTCCATCCTTACTAAAAGTATTGGCGAAGATTATCCTCCCGGAAGATACTATATTATAGAAATGTGGAATTTGTGGAAAATAAGTTCAAAATGAGATAGGTAGATATGGATAGATAAGTTCAAATAAATTTTTTATCAGGATATTAGGGTTTACTATTATGGAAAAATAGAATATATAGACGAAATGTGGGGTATTTAAAGTGATCTAGAAACTTACATAAATAGTGAGAAATATGTTTTGAAAATAAAGATGAAATAGAGTATGGTATGGACTAGATTTGAGAGAATTCATCATGCTGCGTAGGGACGATTGGCGATAAAGATAGCTAAAGTGCGGGAGCGTATTTTTGGCTTGCATGATTATGATACTGATTTGCCAGAGTCCAAATATCAGTTTGAGGGTTTAGATTGGATGTGCAAGGAACTTGAGTTAGGATGTCACTTCTACGAGGAGCTATTCTGAGAAGTGATTGTAGGGATTTCAGCCCGACAAGAGGATGTGAGGCTTATTACTGAAGAAGAGATCAAGTTGGAAGATGTGAGGATTGCTGGAGGCGAACTGATTAGGTGTAGCTCCCCAAGGCATCTGGGATATTTTATGTGTAAATATATGTGAGGGAGTAAATTGTATGGGATCAAATAATTGTCAAGGAAATACAATTAGGATGAAGTTTGAATACGTTCTCTTTTATTGTAAATATTGTTTGTGACTATAATGAATAAAAAATTTGAATTTTGAAATAGGAGAGCTTTGTAAATGATGTTAGTAGTTCTATAAGTAGGTGAAGCAAGAATATAAAAAGTTGGCTACTATGATTTTATCTTATGTGTTAGTACAGGGACAGTGCGATTGCATGTAAGTGTTGAATCACCATGAGTGTGGGGGGGTCAAAGGGAGATTTGGGTAAGAGAAATGAGAATATATTAAAATACAGGGCAGGAGGAAATGATGGGAAGGTGTTTTTACCAAAAAGGTATAAAACGTCTATAATTAATTGTGGAAGGGATGCCTCGGCTCCAAATCCGAGGGTGGTTCATGCGAGGCTCAATAACTATCAGCAATTAGAAAGAGAAAATATAAATATTGCTTCATCTTATTTATTTAAACGTTTATCAACTTCTGAAAAATCAAAGAGCAGTGGGAAAGAAAAGTTAAAAAATAGCAGAGATTCTTATGAGAGATTAGATGAGAGTGATCAACAGTCAACGCGGGAGAAAGCTGTAGAGATTGAGTCACGAAGTTGGTTGTATAACTACATAACCAAGGAAGGATTTGACATTGCTTCAGATTCTTTTTTAGACGTTGAAGGTTGGTAGACGATTTATGATATTTCTGACGTGTATTTGAAAGAATTTTATGGTTTTAAATTTTAAAAAATTACTATTTATAGTAACCTAGAAAAATCTGTTTGATATATGCATATAAAAGAGATGATAATGATATACGTATATGTATGATGTATGTTGTAGGCTGAGCGTTAGGTGTATTTGTGTATAATCAAACCTTATCTTAGATTTATAGTTGGGATGGAGACTTCACCGGTGGTGGTGGCGTTGACTTCTGGCCGTTCGGCTGAGTCTGATTATATAGAATCTGATAGGGAGAATGAAGTAGGAGTGGTTCAATTTCTAGATTTCCCTGGACAATTGGTACCATACCCTCTGAACTTCGATGTGTTTAAAGTGTTTTGTAAATCCATGGCTGTTATAAGGGGAAGATGGAGAAACATTGTAGAACATGCCGGTAGGCAGTTTAGAAGATATATAGTAGAATCTGGGTGGGAACATTTCTATCCGTTGGTTGATTTAGAGAAAGAGAAGTTAGACAAGAGAATAAACGAATCGATCTCTTTAGAGTATTATAATGGGAATGTCCAGGGTGACCTAGAATAAAGTTTTCTGCATTACTTGTCTCAGTTGGAGTATGGGCTGAGTCTGCCCCTAAGCAATTTTGCAAAAGGGATAATGAATATCATAGGGGCATGTCTTACCCATTTGAATGGGAACAAGTAGGAGGTAATAAATGTTTGTGAAAGTTTGAATAAGTTGTGGAAGGAGAATGAGATGGAGAAGAGAATTTCTCCTGAAAATGTGCTGCAGTTTTATGGAGTAAAGAATTATTCTGCAAGTTGAGGGGCATATTTTCTTGCTAGCTCGTCTAGACCTCTTTTTTGTGATCTGAATTTAGCAGGTCGAATGTGAAATGATAATATAATTTGAGTAAATGGTAATTGCCTTCAGCGAGATGATAAAGAACCCATGGATCTTCTGTATAGAACTGTGAAGAAAGTGAGTGTAATAATGTATAATATTTAACTGCTAAAATTGAATGTTATCCTGTTGTTGATAATGTGTTGTTTTTTGACAGGTCCTCAGTCGAAGGTGAAGAAGAAGAAGAAGTCTCTGTTAGATATTATTACTTAAGAAGGGGTTGAGCTCGAGGTAATGCTGAAAGACCTCAGTATTAATAGAATTAAATAAGTTAATAGCAGGTCAGAGAAGGTTCAAAAGTCTCAAGCAGCGAGACTAATTACAGAGGTTGGAAATAATAAGAAGAGAGGAGCTGATGGATAGAGAAGAGTAGTTTTACCGAAGGCCTCTGCAGTAGATTTTATGGATGCACCAAAGTCTACCACATCGAGCAAGCTAACTCGGACATTTCCAAAGAAAAGGATGGTGAAGCGTGGCTCAGCCTCTAGAACCACGGGGAGTGGTGAGGTCGAAGTAGAGGCGAAAAGGAGAAAGATAAACCCTCCTTTTGAACTGGTTGGGGAAAAGGTTACAGAGAACCGACCTGGTGTGGAAGACAAGATGAGAGTTATGAAGGATAGGGCGTGGCTTGTATCCCGCCATGGTATAGAAGAGATGAGCAAAGTGGTAAGTTTGATGATTTATTTGTTTGCTAAATTTGTATTATGTGTCAATCTTAATATATGCTCAATTTGTTTTTTACAGGCTACTCGTTTGATGAAGGTAATCTACCTCGGGAAGTAATCCATAATACGATAAAGAAGCTCTAGTTAGCTGAAAGATACGAAGAACACCAAAATTGGGAAAAATAAAGCTTCAATTGCTTAGAAAAAATAAAGAAGAATACAATGAATCACTCCAAAACCTTAAGCTTCTCTCAGAACTCTTTCAGATCTATCATAAAAAACATACTTAAAAAATAATGCCTAGCCTTGCCCTTTTTTATAAGGTTTACAAGTTCTTAGTTCTAATAGGACTGGGTTACAAGTTCCTAGTCCTAATAGGACTTGCGTTACAAGTTCCCAGTCCCAATTGCACAAGTATGCCCTTAAACACCTAAAGAGAAAAGCTAAAACATGCCCCTGTTCGAACAGATCAAGTTTCTGTTTGAATAAACAAAGATGTATTCGAATACACATAATTTCTATTCGAATAAAACTGATTAGGGTGAAATGTATTCGAACAGACATAAGTCTATTTGAATAAAACTGATCAGACACAAATGTATTCGAATAGGAAAATTCTCTATTCGAATACAAAATGGTGTATTCGAACAAACTAAAAGTCATTTCGAGTAGACTTCTTAAAAAGTTACAAAAACTCAGATCCTCTTGGATCAGGAAGGAGGAAGAAAAGGTTAAGCTCAGAAGTTGGAAGGTAGAACTCGAGTAGAAGGTAGCTCGATTGAAGTCCAATTTGATTTGGGAAGGGAAGCGACTAGATTCTGTGAAGGCTATGCAAGAGGTAAAGATTATCGAGGTGATAGAAGAATCGCAGAAGAATCTGGATGAGGTGGTAGTCTAGCATGACAGACTTGGGTGCTACTTTCCAAAGCTGATGTAAACAACATTATGGTGGTTACCTTCACTGATGAGGAGGAGGATGAAGATGATTGGGCTAGAGTTGTAAGAGAGTTGGATGGTGTCTCTCCCTAAATTAAGCGAGAGAACCAAGGGGATGACAATGTGAATCTAAAGAATAAGAATGAGAAGGTAGAGTAAATTTTTCAACTCTATGGTTGTATGATTATGAGGGACTTGTGAACAATAGTTATATGGATCATTATTTTGTAAGATAAATTTTTACAGTCAAAGAGATGTTTGCAAACCTTGTTTGTAGGAACTTAAGGATATGCACCTCAGAATAAAAGAATTAGAGATTGAGCTTGCTAAGGAGATAGGCGCCTCAGCGCCCCTGTTGACTTCGTAAGCAGAGCTGCAGGATAAAAAGAGCAAGAAATATTTAACTTGTATGCTGCATTACTCTAGAGTTACATAATAAAATTAGAGCATAGAGACAGACCAAAAATGTGCCAACAGTTTAGGGGCAATGGTACTTAACTATGTATAGATAATATTAAAGTGTTGAAAAAGTAAGAACATAGAAAATATGTACCTAGAAATTAGAATTACGTATTATTGTCATTGAACTGGGATCATACTTTGACCTTAAGTTTAGAAGCAGTTTCATACAGTAGATGTCAAAAAATATAAATTTGTTAGAAATAAGATTCCTATATCATGATTGCATGTAATGGTTGAATGTTCTTGAATTGAACTTGATGTATTGTATCTGTAATGTGTAGGTTGAACTGGAGTCAGCTCGCTTGAGCGAAGAAGAGACACGCCAATATAACCAAGAGTTTACTGCTGAGTTTGATAGGATGAGAGAGGTAAATAAAGATAGGGTGGATAACCACGTAAAGGTATATTTCAAGTTTGTCGAGGCAACACAAACTATTGATGACCTCATTCGAAAGATCGAGGAGAACGATGCCAAAATTAGTAAGCGGCAAATAGAGCTCGTGAAGACGAAGGAAGAGATATCGAAGCTCAAAAGCCAGAATAATGCCTAGATGGTAAAGAGTAAAGAGACAGACATGGCTCGATACCATATTCAGTCGTTAAATGACAAAGAAAGAGTTATACAATTTTGTGGCCAGTCTGAAGGACCAAATGATCAGTAAAACAAAAGAACAAGGGAAGATTTGAGCTAATTTAGTGGGTTTCAAAAATGAATTGGAGCGGTTGAAGAGTAAAATGATTGAGAAAGATAACAAGCTGAAGAGAGCTCGAGATGGCCTATCTAACTCTGAAATTGTGGTTGAGTGGTTAGCTGCAGCTTTACCTGCTAAAGATATTGAGTTCCAGTTGGTACAAAGACGATGTAATGAGTTGAATGAGAGAGTGGTACAATTGAAGGACGATTTGTCTCTTGCAAATTTGTGCATAAAAAATATCAAGGCTGGATAGCGCTTGAGAAAGAATAAAGGTAAAGCCAGGGTCTCTACTGTTCAAAAGGATGTGGTTAGTCTATCAGCTCGAATTAGAGGACTGAGAGAGATGTTGCTCATACTAAAGCTCACGTACAAAAAGGAAATCAGCAGTTAAGGGAGTGCCAAGGTAAGTTGGATGCTGCTCATATCAGGGAACAGGAGTTAGAGCGGGTATTTAGGGCTAAGGTTCTCTTAATAAGAAAAACAGATAATTTATTAAAGAAATCTTTTGCTGGGATAAGTGCAGGTCAAGACAGGAAGCTTGAGGAACTTTATGCCCATGTAGTAGAATTGAGGACGATGAACCAGGCTAAGTCTGATAAGGTAGATAAGAAGGTGAAGGAGCATATCAATCTTATGTCCCGCATAGAAAATCAAATGGAATGGCATAAAGCACGGTACAAGAATTGTAAGAACGTCATCAAAAAGTAAGAGAGAAATTTTCTAAGGTAGTTATGCCAGAGGTATTGCGCTTAGAGATTCTAATTACAGTTATTGCTAATTTTGTTGAGGAAGTGAGAAGGCTCGAGTTAAAGAGGGATACCTTGTACGATTGTTTGTCGAGTAGAGGATGTATTTGTATATTCGATGTAGATCGAGGAAACTGTATGAACTCCATGGAAATGGAGTTAGGTTCTCGACTTTCGGAATTGGTAGAGTAAGGCAGGCTTATTGTAGCTTCTCGGACTCAAGAGTTTAAGGTTGATCAACCTCCTATTGTAGGGGAATGCATAGCTGACCACCCATCAACAAAGAAGAATCCTTTGTAGTGGCAGTATATGCAACCTATAAAAGTATTATTCGCAGACATATTAAGAGATAAAAGCTAGTTTAATCTTTGCTTTATCTTATGTCTGGCAGAGTTCCTTAATTGAAAACGAGTATTACCTTTAATTTAATTACAGAATATGTATAAAGTTCGATTAAAAACTAGTTTTACCTTTGCTTTAATCGGTATAATTGTTGCAGCCATATTGAGAGATGAAAGCTAGTTTGACCCTCAATTTATCTTATGTCTAATGGAGTTCTTTGATTTAAAGCTAGAATTACCTTCATTTTAATCACAGAGTATATATAGAGTTTGATTAAAAGCTAAGTCTACCTTTGCTTTAATCGGTATAATTGTCGCAGCCATATTGACAGATGAAAGCTAGTTTGACCTTTACTTTATCTTATGTCTGGTAGAGTTGTTTGATTGAAAACTAGTATTACTTTCATTTTAATCACTGAGTATGTATAGATGGGTGATTGAAAGATAGTTCTACCTTTGCTTTAATCTGCATTGAGTTCGATCAAAAGCTAGTTTGACCTATGCTTTAATTGGTATAAAGGTCAATTGAAAGCTAGTATTACCTTTGTTATACTCTATGTATGGTGGTAGAGTCTACGTAAGTAGAGAGTAATATAGAAAAAGAATTGGAAGTTTTTATTGAATAGAATAGAATATATATTGCATGGAGATGAAATCTCACTTTTAGAATGGAAAGAATATGAATTTTGAAGTGGAGTAGTGAAGAACTTAACGATAGTACCCTTTCAATCGCCTAATATTCCATGGATTTAGGATTTGAACTTCTTGCTCCGTCATGAGAAAATATGATCCCAGACCAGTTTGACCAATGATTAGGAATAGACCCTTGTAATTATCTGCCTGTTTTTTTGCATGTGCTGAGGGATTTCTCAGAGGATAAGATTACCGATTTGGAAAGTACGGCTTTAGACTCTTCTGTTGTACGAACTTGCTAGCATATGGTGATATCGAACTCAATTGGAAATAACACATTCCCTAGTTTTATTAATCTAATTCATATTGCAAGCTAATTTGAACTCATTTTCTTCGTCGGTAAGCTCGTGATCTTTGACTGGATGGTGGTATTATGCTGGAATGACGGCTTCTGTGCCATCAGTGAGGAGGAATGGGGTACAGCCGGTTGATTGACATGGATTGGTTCAGTATGCCCATAAGATATGAGGGAGCTCTCGTATCTAGTTTCCTTTTTCTGTCAGTGATGCCTTTTCTTGAGTCCATCCAAGATGGTTATGTTGGTGATTTCGACTTGGCCATTGCTTTGAGGGAAGTAGGGATTGGATGGTGAGTGGATGATGTTGTGTTTGTTGAGAAAAGCTGCGACTTTTTTTCCAACGAGTTGTGGCCTATTATCGATACGAATCAGGTGGGGGCATCCAAACCAAGTGATAATATGTTTCCAGATAAACGAGCTGACCTATTCTTCTCCAGTTCGACGGACTGGAACTGCTTCTACCCATTTTGTAAAATAATCTATAGCTACGAGTAGGTATCGTTGGTTACCTGGAGTATTAGGAAATTCCCCGACGAGATCGAGCGCCTACCGCTTTAATGGCCAGAACACCTTGCTTGCATGTAGTTCGAGCGCAGGGGCACGGATCATATGTCCATGTCATTGGCATGTATCGCATTTGCGTGTATACTCTTCTACTTATTTACGAATACCTTGCCAGAATAATCCTTGTGTAATTTCTCTTTTAGCGAATGATCGACCTACGTCATGGGAGCCATATGTCCCTTCATGTAAATCTCTGAGCTTTTTGTTTACTTTCTTTCTGGAGAGGTACTTGAGGTAAGGCTATGTGACTAAACAACGATATAAAAAGCCATTTTTATTTGTGCAGTTTTTTGAGTTTTCAATTAACTGTCCGCACTCTTTTGTATCTATTGGAAGGGGCCCTTTGCATTCATTGTCGGTGCCAAGGTAGGCAAGGAAGGACTTTCGCCAATCGTTGTCTTCCTCTTCAGTGTCCCTAGTGTTGATCGTGCATACAGAATGTCAATAAATGTTAGGGGTTAATAGTACTTTGATCTGTAGATATCGGGCTTCTGTACCCAAGACCCCGGTTAGATAAGCCAAGGAATCAACGTGTTTGTTTTCTCTATGAGGAAGATAATCGAGAGTTACTTTCGCAAACTTGCGTATCTTATTTAATAGGTGGGCTGCATATTTGATCATCTTACCATTCTTCTTGTATTGTTAGGAGTAATGGTTGATGATGAGTAGAGAATCGATGTAGACTGAAAGCTCTGGAACACCAAGTTCGAGTGCAAGGTCGAGTCCATGATTCAGAGCTTCGTATTCGGTGACATTGTTCGAGGCTTCAAAATCTAAGCAAATTGATTTCTCAATTTTGTTGTTGGAAGGGGTAATCAATACAATTCCAATCCCTGCTGTGGGTCCTACTGAACCATATGTACGAAGTTGCCACCCTTTCCTTGTAATCCATTCAGCTCACTCGTCAAATGCTTTGGTAGGTGGATCTTCTGTAATTTTTTTTGTAAGGTCAGGATCATGCTCCTCCCACTCAGGATCTTCCACTAGAAAATCTGCAAGAAAATCGATAATGGCCTAAACTTTTTCTGAATGTCGTTGTTCAAACTTGATGTCATCTTTTCCCAAATTTATAGACCATTATTGCACACTCCTTGATTTCCTTTCTTGGACAAAACTTCCCGGAGTGGGTAGTTCTTCATGACTTTGGCATAGTGAGCTTGGAAGTAGTGTTTAAGTTTCTGTGTAGTATAAAAAGGAGTCAGAAGGAACATTTTGATTTTAGAATACCTTATTTTTGTTAAAGTGAGGGTTTTGCTACAGACTGGCATTTCAATCTTCCTATTCAAGTCAAATGAGAACTGGGCTGATATATGTATCTATAACTGAAAGGTAGTTGATCAGTTCCTTATTCTCTACTGAGTACTCATGATGGGAGACTACCTCAAATTGGTTTTGAGTTCTTGAAAAAGTTGCCTTACATTCTGATGTCCATTGGATCTCTGCATTGGGCTAAATTTTTCCTCGCTTGGTACAACCACCGAGTAGTAGGAATGGCCAACGACAGCAATCTGAAGATTTATAAACAAATCGATTGATTGTGGCAATCTTGCTGTCAAGTTTGAGTACGTCTTCGTCGTCTTTGGTGATGACATGTTGAGGAGAGCTTAAATTTGATCTGGATCAGTCTTAATCGCCTTCTTGCTAATGAGATAGTCGAGGAATTGGCCTGAATATACTATGAATTAGCACTTATCAGGATTAAGTCGCATCCTGTAAGATCGAAGAATGTTAAATATTGTGTTGAGATATGTGATGTGGTTATTTGACTGTATGCTTTTGCACAGGAGATCATCAATATAGACTTCCATGATTTTCCTATGATGTGCTTTAAACATAGTAGTCATCAACTGTTGAGAAGTCGCGACTACGTTTTAGAGTCCGAATGGCATGACTTTGTAGCAGTAAAGTCCTCTTTTAGTAATAAAAGTTGTCTTTTCTAAATCTTCTTCCAAGAGAGGAATCTGATTGTATCTAGAACTAGCATCCATCATTGATAGGAGTTCATGACCTGCCATGGAATCAAGAATTTGATAGATGATGGGAAGAGGGAAACTATCCTTCGGAGTGTATTTGTCTAGATCTGTAAAATCTACACAAACTTGGACCTTTCCATTCTTCTTTGGAACAACAACGATGTTGGATATCAAATCTAGATACTTGGCTTTTCAAATGAATCCCACTTTGATTAATTTCTCGATCTTAATATTGACTTCATCTCAAAGATGAGGTGAGAGGCATCATTGTTTTATTTTGACTGCCGTGGCAATGATGTTGATGGCCAATTTATGACATACCTTGGTCGGATCGACCCCAGGCATTTCTTCAAAAGTCTACGTAAAGACATCTCAATTCAGTCGTAAGAATTGAATGAGAGCATCCTTATTGTTCTGGACTATCTTGGCACCGATAAAAGTGCTTCTGCTAGGTTCATCAATGTTGATGTATTATGTAGGCTCTTCTATGGAAGGTTGATTATCAAGGTGATCAACTTTTTATAATTTCTATGACCTCGAGTTGGGGGTTTTAGTAACAGTAACTTTTATTGCTTGAGGCTGATATCTTATTACAACTGATTTCTTGAACTAGCAATACTTGATCTTGTAAATAAGAAGTTTTATTTTGTGGTATTTTTTTCTCGTCCCTGTCTGTTTTAGAACTTTTTCCTTATATAGGCCTTACCCGCAGCTCGTTATCGTACTGAAGGACGTTTTCCAAACAATGAGGTAAGTGGTGGTTGACTGAGTAACTGTTAAATTTGTGGGAGATAGGGATATTTACCTTGTTTATGCTTTTGTTGTGCTTGATCCACATTCTTTATTAGTTCGTGGGATAGGTGTCAATGATGACTATTTATATCACGTATGAAATGTGTGAGCCTGACATGGAGGTAGCTTGAATTGGGTTAGCTGGAGGGATAGGTCCTTACAATCACCCTCTCGTAACGGAAGGTACGAGTGGCTTTGGTTGAGAAAGACCCTGTGAAAATTAATGACGTTTTTAATGCTGATTTGACTAGTATGGAAATGGGTATTTATTTTGTATGGGGGGATGTATAGTCATTGAATGACGATGAAAAGTATTGATGTAATGGATGCTTGGGGTTCCGAGAGTAGTTATGTTTTGATGATGACTGCTTTGGAAATGTACATGCGCATTAAATACGAGGGTTATATATATAGTAATTGTTCTGTAGCTTATGGCAAAGTACGCTATTGTTGAAAAATCATATGGAATTTTTAAGTGATAATGGTGATGACCCGGAGAATTATGTATATAGAGAGAACTATTTCTGAAATATAGAGATTCAAACTGAGATATTTTGGGGATCAATATGTGGAGATGCCCACCCCAGTTCCTGTTCCATCGATGTATCACGGTATGTCGGAAGAAGAAGCGGCTGAAGCTGAGGAAGACTATTACTATATGTGGAGATCTTATTATGTGGCCTTGATAGACGAGGTACGTTGGAGGTGTCTCCGCATCCTTGCGGAGAACAAGGTTGAGGAGACAGATGTGGGGGCTAGTATAACTATGAGGTAGTATCGCTGGTATCCTGCGATGGACTAGATTCTAATGTATGACTCCGTTTATCTCAATCAAATCTTTGCTGATTAGGGCTACGAAGGAGGAGGCAATGGTGGTGTAGGAGGGAGGTGGAGATTAGAAGTCTTGCCCCTACACAATCATTGTGGTTTGGTACTAAGAAGGCCTTCTGCTCGAAGAGTTGGTTCAAGCATTGACGTCCTTGCTTCTATATCTAGACTTCGACCAAACTCAACTTTTTGTCGAATAAAAATGGCGTGAAGAAGTTGTATGCTCAGTGATTTCCAGTTCCAGCTTTACTTCAGAAAATTCTCGAAGTGAAACATCATTAAAAATTGATATAATTTAGAGAATAAATTGAAGGATTTGTTATCTCTGGTTACCTGAAAAACTATTTATATGTAAAGTACTTTAGAAACTCATTATATGTAAAGTACCTGAAAGACTTGCTATCTGTAAAGTACATGTAATTGATATTCAAGCTTAATAAAAATGTTTATTCAAACTCTGTGTTGATAGATAGAATTAGCTGTTGTGATTAAAATCGAGGTTCAAGAAATACAAATATGGATGAATAGAGGACAAAATATATTATTGGAGATCGAATTTGAAAGTATCTTCAACAATCGAGCTATATAAAAAAAATGGATCTGTGAAAATAGAAGATGTGTAAGAAATGAGTTTCAAACTAAATAACTTAGAGTTACGGGGGGGGGGGGGGAGAATATTGTAGAAGATATAGAATTTGCAGGAATTAGAATTTCAAACTCAGGGAGATCTTTCTAGAAATATTTCATTGGGGGGCAGATAAGTTCGAAATAAGATAAGATGAATTCAAAGAGGTTGATGTGGATAGATAAGTTTAAATAACTTTCTTTTCAGAATTTTAGGGTTCCTGTTATGGAAAAATATAATACATATGCGGAATGTGGGGGATTTGAAGTGATCTAGAAAATTGCATAAATATGGGGAAATGCGACTTAAAGATGAGGAAAAAAAAGAATATGGTGAGGACTCGGTCTGTGAGAGTTCGTCAAGCTGCTGAAAGATGGTGGGCAATAAAGATAGCTGATGTTTGAAAGTAGATTTTTGGGTTGCTTGATTATGATTCTGACTTGCCAGAGGCTGAATTTTAGGCTGAATTTTAGTATGAATTTTAGCTGATGTTAAGACACCGCTTCTACGAGGAGCTATTTCGGGAAGTGATTACGGAGCCTTCATCTCGAAAAGAAACTATGAGGCAAATTGCCGAGGAAGAGATCGAGTTAGAAGATGTGAAGATTACTGGAGGCGAACTAATTTGGTGCGGCTCCCCAGGATATTTGGGATGTATTTTTTATGTAATTATATGTGAGGGAATAGATTGTATGAGGTCGAATAACCGTTATAAAAATGTAGTTAGAATGATGCCTTGAATTTGTCCACTTTTTTTTGCAAATGTTGTTTGTGATTGCTATGGATAAATTTTTTTAATTTGAAATAGGAGAGCTTTGTAAATGATGTCAACAGTTCAATAAGAAGTAAAGACAATAATAGAAAAAGCAGGTAGCTTTGATTTTTGTCTCTAGTATTAGTACAGGGAGAGTTTAATTGTATGCATGTGTTGAGTCATTATGAGTTTGGGGAGGTCAGAGGAAGATTTGGGTAGGAGAGATGAAAATATAGTAAAATATAGGGCAGGGGGAATTGATAGGAAGGTGTTTTTACTAAAAAGATGCAAAATGTTTGACATTAATTGTGGAAGGGACGCCCAAGTTCCAAAATCGAGGACGGCGTGTGCGAGGCTCAGTAACTGCCAGCAGTTAGAGAGAGAAACTATAAATAATACTTCATCTTCTTCATTCAAATGTTTATAAACTTCCAAAAATTTGAAGAACAGTGAGAGAGGAACGAAAAAAAATAATAGAGATTAGACGAGAGTGATCACCAGGTTAGGCAGGATTGCAAAAAATAAGCAGAGATTAGACGAGAGTGATCAATAGATTAAACAAGAGATAAAGTTGCAAAAATTGAGTCACGATGGTGGTTGTATAACAGCGTTGTGAAGGAAGGATTTGGCGTTGCTTCAGATTCATTTTCAAACGTTGAAGGTTAGTAGATGATTTGTGATATTGTTAATATGTGTTTGAATGATTTTTGTGGTTTTCAAATTTTAAAAAATTACTATTTATAGTAACCTATAAAAATCTGTTTGGTATATGTGTGAGAAAAGAGATATGCCATGATATATGAATATTGATGTGTAAAAGATAATGATAGAAGACCTGGACCTGTATGTATGTCGAGCGTGTAGAATTTTAGTATAGAATCAAACCTCATCCTTAAACTTGTAGTTAAGATGGAGACTTCACCTATTATGGAGGCATCGTCCTCTAGTAGTTCAGTTGAGTTTGAGAATATAGTATCTGATAGGGAGGACGAGGTAGGAGTTATTCAATTTCTAGATTACCCTAGACAATTGGTATCATACCCTCTAAACTTTGATGTGTTTAGAAAGTTCTATAAATCTAAAGCTCTTATAGGGGGAATATGGGGTAATGTTTTAGATCACGTTGGTAGGCAGTTTGGAAGTTATATTTAAAAATCTGGGGATGAGCATTTCTTTCTGTTGCCTAATTTAGAGAAGGAGAAATCTGATAGGGGAGTAGACGAATTGATCTCCTTAGAGTATTATGATAGAAATATCTAGGGTGATCTGGAAGAGGGATTTCTGCGTTACCTATCTCAGTTGAAGTACGGGTTGAGTTTGCCTCTTAGCAATCTTGTGAAAGGGATAATGATTACGATAAGGGCATGTCTTATCTAATTGAATGGGAACATGTAGGAGGTGATCAATGTCTATGAGAGTTTACATAGGTTGTAGAAGGAGAATGAGGTAGAAGGAGAATATCTCTTGAAGATGTTTTACAGTTTTATGGTGTAAAAAGTTATTGTGCAAGTGGAGGGGCATACTTCTTTACGAGCTCGATTTGACCGCTTTTCTTCAATCTGAATTCAGCAGGTCAAATGTGGAATGATAATATGATTTGGGTGAAAGGTGATTGCCTTCAGAGTGGAGATGAAGAACCAATAGAACTTCTGTATAAAATTTCAAAGAAAAGTAAGTATGATAGTGTATAATATCGAACTGCTAGAATTGTATGTTGTTCTGCTGTTGATAATGTGCTGCTGTTTGACAGGTCCTCAATCAAAGGTGAAGATGGAGTCCCTGCTAGATACTGTTGCACAGGAAGGGGTCGAGCATGAGGTAGTGCTAAAAAACCTCGGTATCAGTAGAAATAAATGAGCTAATAGCAGGTATGAGAAGGTTCAATAGTCTCAAGCACAGAGACTAATGACGAGGGTTGGAGTTGGCATGAAAAGAAGGGCAGACGGAGAGAAGTGCATGGCTTTACCGAAGGCCACTGCATTAGATTTTACTGATGTTCTAGAATCTACTACTTCGAATAAGTTAGCTTAGAAGTTTCTAAAGAAGAGGAATCTGATGTGTGGCTTGGCCTCTAGAACCACGGGGAGTGGTGAGGTCAAAGGAGATGCGAAGAAGGGGAGGGTAGATCCTTCTGTTGGAGTGACTGGGGGGAAGGTCGTGGAAAATTGACTTGTGAAAGAAGATGAGCTGGGAGCTGTGGAGGATAGGGCGAGGCTTACAGCTTGCAAGGGTGCTGAGAAGATGAACAAAGTGGTAAGCTTTGGTGATTTACATTTTTCTGAATTCTATATTGTGATTCGAGCTGAAAATATGTTCGATTTGTTTGTTGTAAGTTGCTCATTTTATGAAGGGGATCTGCCTCTGGATTGAGGAGAAAAAAGCTGAGCTCGTGAGTGGGAAGGTAGAGCTCGAGAAGAAGGTAGCTTGATTGAAGTCTGAGCTAGTTTGGGAGGGGAAGAGACTTGATTTTATCAAGGCTGCGCAGGAGGTGCAGATTTGCGAGCTAACAGAAGAAGCGTAAAAGAATATGGATGAGGTGGTAGCCCAGCGCGACAGACTTGGACGCTAACTCCTCAATATGGGGTACTCTAAAGCTGAGGTTACAGTAATTATGGAGGATACCTACGTTGAAGAGGAGGTGGAGGATGATTTGGCTAGAATTATAGGAGGTTTGGATGGTGTCTCTCCTCAAAATGAGCAAGATAACCAAGGGGATGACAATGAGAATCCAGAAAATAAGAATGAGAAGGTAGAGTAAATTTTTTAACTTTATGGTTGTGTGATTTAGAGGGGTTTGAGAACTGTAATTTATGTGATTTTATTTTGTTGATTATACTTCTGTAGGCTAAGAGATGTTTGTAAAAATAGTTTGAAGGTACTTAAGGCTATATGCCTCATAATTGGGGAGTTAGAGAATGAACTTGCTAAGGAGAAAGACACCTCAGCATCCCTGTTGTCTTCGCAAGCGGAGCTATAGGTTTGAGATGAGCAAGAAATATTTGACTTGCATACTGCAATACTTTAGAGCTACAAAGTAAAAATTAGAGTATAGAGATAAAGCAAAAATATGCCAATAGTTTTGGGGCAATGGAAATCAAATGTGTACATATAGTACCAAAGTGTTGAGAAAGTTAGAACACAGAAAATGTGTACCTTGAAAATGGATGTACCTGCTATTGTCATCGAACTGGGATCATACTTCGATCTTAAGTTCAGAAGCAATTTTATAATTGTAGAAGTCAAAAAATAGAAATTTGTTAGAAATAAGATTTATATATCATGATTTAATGTATTGGTTAAGTACTCTTGAATCGAACTTGATGTATTGTATCTATGATGTAGGTCAAACTGAAGTCAGCTCGCATGTGTGAACAATAGACACTCCAATATAATCAAGAGTTTACGACGGAGTTTGGTAGGATGAGGGAGGCAAATGAAGATAGGGAGGATCAACATCTCAAGGTACATTTCAAGTTTATCGAGGTAACACAAACTGTTGATGACCTTACTCGGAAGATCGCGGGGAAAGATGCTGAAATTAATAAGTGACATAAAGAGCTCGTAGAGGCGATGGAAGGGACAACGAAGCTCAAAAGCCAGAATAATGCGTTGATGGTAAAGATTAAGGAGGCAAACATGGCTCGATACCGTATCCAGTCATTAAAAATGACAAAGAAAGAGTTACACCGCTTTGTGGCATGTCTGAAGCACCAAATGATCAATAAAACAAACAAACAAGAGTAGACTCAAGCTGATTTAGTATGTTCCAAAAGCGAACTGGAGCGATTGAAGAGTAAAATGATTGTAAAAGATAGAAAGCTGAAGATTGCTCAAGATGATCTATCTAACTCCGAAATTGTAGTGGAGTAGTTTAGTGCAGCTTGATCTGTTAAAGATATAGAGTTTTGTTTGGTTCAAAGGTGATGTAATGAATTGAATGAGAGGGTGACACAATTGAAGGCCAATTTGGATATAATTAATTCGAGCGTTAAGAAGGTTGAGGCTGGAGTACACTTGAGGAAGAATAAAGGTGTTGTCGGGGTCTCCATTGTTAAAGGAGATGTGGTTAGCCTATCAGCTCTAATTAGAGAGTTGGAGGGAGATGTAGCTCTCACTCAAGCTCACGTACAGAGAGGAAATGAGCGCATGAAGGAGTGCCAAGGTAAGTTGGATACTACTCATAACAGGGAGTGAAAGTTAGAGCGGGTTATCAGGGGTAAGGATCAATTTATAAGGAAGAAATATGAATTGCTAAAGAAGTCTCCTATTGGGGGAAGTATAAATAAAGACTGGGTGCTTGAGGAGCTTTGTGCATAGGTGGAAAAATTGAGGACGATGAACCAGGCTGAGTCAATAAAGTAGATGAGAAGGTGAAGGAACATATCAATCTGATGTTCCGCATAGATAGTCGCATGGAATGGCAAGAGGCATGGTATAAAAACTTGTAAGAGTGTCATCAGAAAGTGAGATAATTTTTTTTAAGGCAGTTATGCCCGAGGTAACGCGCTCGCAGATGCTAACGGCTGCTATTGCCTATTTTTTAGAGGAAGTGAGAAGGCTTGAGTTAGAAAGGAATACCTTGCATGATTGTTTGTCGGGTAGAGGATATATTTGTCGAGCTGACGTAGATTAAAAATACTCTATAAATGCCATAGAAATGGAGTTAGGCTCTCAACCTGCTGAATTGGTAGAGCAAGGCAGGTTTATTGCAGCTGCTTAAGCATAAGATTTTATGGCTGATCGTCCTCCTGTTATGGGGGAAAGCGTAGCTGACCTTCCATCAGCAGTGAAGAATCCTTAGAAGTGGCCTGTAGATGTAATCTATAAAAGTGAATCCTTAGAAGTGGCTTGTAGATGTAACTTGCAAAAGTATATGTCGCAGCCATATTGAGAGATGAAAGCTAGCTTTACCTTTGCTTTATTTTATGTCTGGCAGAGTTTGTTGATTGAAAACTAATATTACCTTCGTTTTAATCGCAGAATGTGTATAGATGGGTAATTAAAAGCTCGTTTTACCTATGTTTTAATCTGTAGAAGTATCTGCCACAGACATATTAAGAGATGAAAGCTAGTTTTACCTTTGCTTTATCTTATGTCTAGAGTTCTTTGATTAAAAACTAGTATTACCTTTGTTTCAATCCCAGAGTATGTAGATGGGGGATTGAAAGCTTGTTTTACCTTTGCTTTAATCTGTATAAAGTTCGATTGAAAGCTAGTTTGATCTTTACTTTAACTAGTATAGAGTTCGATTAAAACATAGTTTTACCTTTGCTTTAATCGGTATAGAGTTTGATTGAAAGCTAGTTTTTCCTTTGCTTTAATGAGTATAGAGTTTGACTGAAGCCTTTTCTTGAGTCTATCAACGGTGGTTTTGTTGGTGATTTCGGTTTGGCCATTGCCTTGAGGGTAGTAGGGATTCGAGGGTAAGTGGTTAATGGTGTAGTAGTTGAGGAAGGCTACGACTATTTTACCAGCAAACTGGGGCCCATTATCGATCTGAATCAGGTAGGGACATTTAAACTATACGATGATGTGTTTCATGATAAAAGAGACGACCTCTTCTTTTCTTGTTCAACATATTAGAACTGCTTCTACCCATTTTGTAAAATAATCTGTTACTACGAGTTGGTATCATCGGTTACCTAGAGTATTAGGAAATTCTCTGACGAGATCAAGTGCCCACCGTTTGAATGGCCAGAACACCTTACTTGCATCTAGTTCGAGCGCAGGGGCGCAGATCATGTGTCCATGTCGTTAAGATGTATCGCATTTGCGTAAGTACTCTTCTGCTTGCTTGCGCATGCTTAGCCAGAAAACTCCTTGTGTAATATTTCTGTTACCGAGTGATTGACCTGCGGCATGGGAGTCACAAGTCCTTTCGTGTAAATCCTGGAGTATCCCGCATTTTTTTCTCTCTTCTGGAAAGGTACTTTTGATAAGTCCCCGTAACTGAATGGCAATATAAAGAACCGTTTTGAGCTGCAAAATGCTTGGAATTCTAGATCAATTGTCAGCGCTCCTTTGGATCTGTCGGGGGGTACCTTTATATTTGTTATCCATGCTAAGGTAGGCAATGATAGGCTTTTGCCAATTATCATCCTCCTCTTCATCGCCCCTAGTGTTGATCGTGCATACAGAATGTCGGTCAATGCTGGGGGTTAATATTACTTCAATCTGTTGATATCTGGCTTCTGTACCCAAGACCCCGGCTAGATAAACCAAGGAATCAACATGTTACTATTTACCTCGAGATAGATAATTGATAGTAGCTTTCGCAAATCTGCTCATCCTGTGGCAACGAGGGCTGCATACTAGATCATTTTACCATTCGTCTTGTTTTGTTTAGAGCAATGGGGGACGATGAGTAGAAAATCCGTGTAGACTTAGAGCTCTGGGATGCCAAGCTCAGGAGCAAGGTCAACTCCTTGAATTAGAGCTTTGTATTCTGTAACGTTGCTGGAGGCTTCAAAATCCAAGCGGATTGATTTCTCGATTCTGTCGTTGGAAAGGGTAATTAATACGATGCCAATTCCTGACCCTACGGGTCCTACTAAACCATATGTATGAAGTCTCCACCCTTTCCTTGTAACCCATTCAGCTCGTTCATCAAATGCTTGGTTGGGTGGATCTTCTGTAATTTTTTCTGTAAGGTTAGGATCGGACAATTCCCACTCGGGATCTTCTACTGGAAAATCTGTAAGAAAATCGGCAATAACCTGACTTTTTTCTGAATGTTGTTGCTCGAACTTGATATCATGTTCTCCCAATTTGACTGACCATTGTAACACTCGTCTGGATTTTTCTTTTTTGGACAATACTTCTCGAAGTGGGTAGTTTGTCATGACTTTGACTAATGAGCTTGGAAATAGTGCTTAAGATTATGTGAAGTGTAAACAAGAGTGAGACAGAGTCTCTCGATTTTAGAATACCAAGTTTCCGCTGGAGTGAAGGTTTTGGCTGATGAAATAGACTGGCTTTTCAATCTTCTCTTCACGTCGAATGAGAATCAAGCTGATAAAAGTATATGTAATTGCCAAGTAGATAGTCAGTTCCTCATTATCTACTGGGGTACTCATGATGGGAGACTTCCCCAAATAGGTTTTGAGTTCCTGAAAAGCTACCTCACATTCTGATTGTAATGGCATGTTTTCCGGAAGGAGAATCTTTGCCAATACTATTAGTAGTAGAAATGTAATAATAGGCTAAACAAATAAGATTTTACGTGGAAAACTCAGTAAAAGCTGAGAAAAACCACGACCTCGAGGAGGATTTTGATGTAAAATCTAATATGTTGCTAGTTATTACAAGTTTTGAGTGATAGTAGGGTTAGAAAATAAGGATAGTAAAGATGCGAATCCCGGGTCCTTAAACAATCTATTATCTGCCTGTATTTATAATAAATACAAGCTGTTTACAAAAAGAAAGGAACAATCTCCTATTTCGGGGGGAGTGGGCGAACTTCGCGGATCTCTAACAACTTTTTTTTGACCAGGCACAATGGCTACTTTTAGTAGGTCGAGGACTTGTGGTATCTTTTCGAATGCTATCTGTCTTCAACTTCACTATGTTGGCTTACTCTTGTCAAATCTGGGGAATATTCTACTACAATTGCCCCATTCTGGACATAAGTACTTGTGGTTTGTGTCAAGAAGAAATTGGAAGCTGAAGAGCTTGCCAAATGTTTTCACAAGTCGTCAGTTTGATATTTTCAAGGTTAAGGTGAATTGTATTTGGTTATCTTGTTCCCGAGGAATAATTATTGTAGGGGCCTAACTTTAGGCAGAGGGTAAGTCGGCTCTTACACCACGGGATTTATCCTTAATTAGAGGATTCAAGCATAAAATCTATAGCATACGTAATCTACCGATAATATACTTGCGTATAGGTCCGAATGTGACACTCAGTGACCTGTGATGAGAATTTTTGAAGGAGTTTATATTACTGATGAGTAATTGAAGGTTAGAGTAGTAGGTTTTACAAAGTGATCGAAGGAAAACTGTAAGGGCTCAGAGGGGAGATTTTGTAGACCCCCCCTTAGTTCCCCATCTTTCCTATTTATAGAACATAGGAAAGGCTGAGTCACCAAGGTTAAGTTATATTACAAGGGCTGAGTCACCAATGTCGGAACTGTCACTGTAGCAGTTGTTGGGTCTGTCTCTATAATTTAATACTGCAACACTGGTTGGGTCTGTTAGTGTAGCTGCAAGTTCCAACAACTGCGCCATCTTGTCAAGTGAGCTAGCTGTTTATCCTGTCATACTTCGACCATGTGCGGATATGGTTAAAGTATTTCTGCTGCGATATGGAGTTCGTCCTCGAGGCTTGTTTTGAGTCTGAACTTGGTAAAGTGAAAAGTATGATCTGTCGATGCCAAATCTGATCTGTCGAAGTAATATTCTGATATGTCAAAGTAGAAGTCAAAACTTGGTGAAGTGAAAAGTGTGATTTGTCAATGTCAAAGTCTGATCTGCCGAAGAAATATAATGATCTGTCAAAGTAGAAGTCTAAACTTGGTAAAATAAAAAGAGTGATCTGTCGAAGTCAAAGTCTGATCTGTAGAAGTCATAATCTGATCTGCTAAAGTAGATGTTTTAACTTGGCGAAGTGAAGAGTCTGATTTGTCAAAGTTGAAGCCTGATCTGTCGAAGTAATATTCTGATCTTTCAAAGTAAAAGTCTGAACTTGGTGAAGTGAAAAGTGTGATCCGTCGAAGTCGAAGTCTGATCTATCGAAACAATATTCTGATCTATCGAAGTAGAACTCTAAACTTGGTGAAGTTAAAAGTGAGATCTACCAAAGTCAAAGTCAGATCTGTCAAAGTAATATTCTGATCTGCCGAATTAGAAGTCTGAACTTGTTGAAGTAAAAAGTATGATTAGTCAAAGTCGATGTTTGAGCGGTCGAATTAATATTCTAATCTGTCGAAGTTAAAGTCTGAACTTGGTAAAGTAAAAAGTATGATCTGTCGAAGTTGAAGTCAGATTTGTCGAAGTAATATTCAGATCTGTCGAAGTAGAAGTCTGAAGTTGGTGCAGTGAAAAGTATGATCTGTCAAAGTCAAAGTCTGATCAGTCAAAGTAAAAGTCAAAACTTTGAGAAGTGAATAGTGTGATCTGTCGAAGTCGAAGTCTGATCTGTCAAAATAATATTCCGATCTGTCGAAGTAGAAGTCTGAACTTTTTGATCTGTCGAAGTAATATTCTGATCTATCGAAATAGAAGTCTGAACTTGGTGAAGTTAAAAGTGTGATCTGTCAAAGTCGAAGTCTGATCTGTCAATGTAATATTCTGATATGTCGAAGTAGAAGTCTGAACTTGGTGAAGTTAAAAGTATGATCTGCCGAAGTCAAAGTCTGAGTTTTAAAGTAATATTCTGATCTATCATAAAAGAAGTCTGAACTTGGTGAAGTGAAAAGAGTAACCTGTCAAAGTCGAAGTCTTTGCTGTCGAAGTAATATTCTGATCTATTGAAGTAGAAGTCTTAACTTGGTGAAGTGAAAAGTTTAATCTGTCGAAGTCAAAGTTTGATCTGTCGAAGTAATATTCAGATCTGTCAAAGTAAAATTCTGATCTTAGTAAAGTGAAAAGTGTGATCTGTCAAGCTCGAAGTCCAATCTATCGAAGAAATATTATGATCAGTCGAGGTAGAAGTTTGAACTTGGTAAAATGAAAAGTGTGATCTATCAAAGTCGAAGTCTGATCTGTAGAAGTAAAAGTCTAAACTTGGTGAAGTAAAAAGTGTAATCTGTCGAAGTCGAAGTTTAATCTGCCGAAGTAATATTTTGATATGTCGAAGTAGAATTCTGAACTTGGTAAAGTAAAAAGTGTGATCTGTCGAAGTTGCAGTCTGATCTGTCAAAGTAAAAGTCTGAACTTGGTAAAGTGAAAAGTGTGATCAATCAAAGTCAAAGTCTGATCTGTCGAAGTAATATTATGGCCAGTCGAAGTAGAAGTCTGAACTTGGTAAAGTGAAAAGTGTGATCTGTCGATGTCAAAGTCTGATCATTCGAATTAATATTCGGATCTGTCGAAGTAAAAGTTTGAACTTGGTGAAGTGATAAGTGTGATCTGTGGAATTCGAAGTATGATCTGTCAAAATAGAAGTCTGAACTTGGTGAAGTGAAAAGTACGATCTGTCGAAGTCGAAGTCTGATCTGTCAATGTAATATTCTGATATGTCGAAATAGAGGTCTGAACTTGGAGAAGTGAAAAGTGTGATCTCTCGAATTTGAAGTTTAATCTTTCAAAGTAATATTCAGATCTGTCGAAGTAAAAGTCTTAACTTGGTGAAGTAAAAAGTGTAATCTGTGGAAGTCAAAGTTTGATCTGTCGAAGTAATAATCTGATCTGCCGAAATAGAAGTTTGAACTTGGTGAAGTAAAAAGTGAGATCTGTCGAAGTTGAAGTCTGATTTGTCAAAGTAATATTCTGATCTGTCGAAGTAGAACTCTGAACTTGGGGAAGTGAAAAGTGTTATCTGTCAAAGTTAAAATCTGATCTGTCAAAGTAAAAGTCTAAACTTGGTGAAGTGAAAAGGGTGATCTGTCAAAGTCGAAGTCTGATCTGTCAAAGTACTATTTTGGTCTGTCGATGTAGAAGTCTGAACTTTGTAAAGTGGCAAGTGTGATCTGTCGAAGTCGAAGTCTGATCTTTCAAAGTAATATTCTGATATGTCGAAGTAAAATTCTGAACTTGGTAAAGTGAAAAGTGTGATCTGTGAAAGTCTAGGTTTGATCTTCGAAGTAATATTCTGATCTGTTAAAATAGAAGTTTGAATTTTGTGAAGTAAAAATTGTGATCTGTCGAAGTCGAAGTCTGAGTTGTCGAAGTAATATTCTGATCTATCAAAAAAGAAGTCTGAACTTGGTGAAGTGAAAAGTGTGACCTGTCAAAGTTAAAGTCTTCATTGTCGAAGTAATATTCTGATCGATCGAAGTTGAAATCTTAACTTGGTGAAGTGAAAAGTTTACTCTGTCGAAGTTGATGTCTGATCTGTCGAAGTAGAAGTTTGATCTTGGTAAAGTGAAAAGCATCATCTGTCAAAGTCTGGTCTGTCTAAGTAATATTCTGATCTGTCTTAGTATTATTATGATCTGTCAAAGTTGAAGTCTGAACTTGGTGAATTAAATAGTGTGATCTGTCAAAGTCAAAGTCTGAGCTGTCGAAGTAATATTCTGATCTGTCGAAGTAGAAGTCTGAACTTGGTGAAGTGAAAAGTGTGATCTGTCAAAGTCAAAGTCTAATCTGTCGAAGTAATATTCTAATTTGTCGAAGTAGATGTCTGAACTTGGTGAAGTAAAAAGTATGATCTACCAAAGTCGAAGTCAGATCTGTCAAAGTAATATTCTGATATGTTGAAGTAGAAGCCTAAACTTGGTGAAGTGAAAAGTGTGATCTGTTGAAGTCAAAGCCTGATCTGTCAAAGTTATATTCTGATCTGTCAAAGTAATAGTCTGAACTTAGAGAAGTGAAAAGTATGATCTGTCGAAGTCAAAGTCCGATCTATCGATGTAATATTATGATATGTCGAAGTAGAAGTTTGAACTTGGAGAAGTAAAAAGTGTGATCTGTCAAAGTCGAAGTCTGATCTATCAAAGTAAAAGTCTGAACTTGGTGAAGTAAAAAGTGTGATCTGTCGAAGTAATATTTTGATATGTCGAAGTAGAATTCTGAACTTGGTGAAGTGAAAAGTTTGATCTGTCGAAGTTAAAGACTGATCTGTCGAAGTAATATTCTGATCTGTCGAAGTAGAAGTCTGAACTTGGAGAAGTAAAAAGTGTGATCTGTCGAAGTCAAAGTCTGAGCTGCCAAAGTATTATTCTGATCTGTCGAGGTAGAAGTCTGAACTTGGTAAAGTAAAAAGTAGAATCTGTCGAAGAAGAAGTCTGAGTTGTCAAATGTGATTTAGATCGAATGTTCGTTATATTTGGAAATCGAATAAGGGGTTATCTTTGGATGAATGTTCGAGACACAGTATAGTTGATTACTCGTGTGTGGGTAGTGGGTGTGTCGAAGGTTTTTTTTTTTTTTTTGATTTAATTGGTCGGAATGATAGCCCAGACAGCTAGTCCGTTAGAATAGTACATGCTCCTGGGGCAGTTTGCCGTGCAGGTAATCATGATTTTGCTCATTTTACAGAAAAAGGAGTGATTTGATATTGGGATTTGACTGGATGGCTTCGAGTGAGGGTTAAATGGTTTGAGAGGCTTTGAGTTGCTGTGCTATAATTGATCTGTGTGAACTAGTACTCTTTGAAATTGATTTGTATTTACTTGTTTGTGCTAGATACTTGATGTATGCTCTGAACGAAATTTGATTTGAATTGATCTGTGTTGAAACTGCTTCTCAAATATATGATGTTGTAGAACTTCTTGCATGTGGTGGGATTATAAATGTTCCTATATGATTGTATCTGCATGGCTTGTATCTGTTGAATGATTGTAGAGTGGTCGAACCTTGAAGAGTTTAGAGGTGGTTGTGATGCTCTTTTGTAATCAAAGGATTTTCTGGACATCGAGGACCGAGGACACAGCGATGTAAGATGTGGTTTCCCCCAGCATATTCTCGAGGATCCGGTCTTTTGACCATTCGTGTCTCCCGAGTTTGCTCTAATGTTGGGAGTTTGAAAAAACTTCGAGGTCGCCCCCAATTGTCAGTCGGGCCGAGGGTGACATGACACTTAGAGGAAACTACAAAATTTACTGGACTTTGACAGCTTTGCGGGCCTGATCGAAGCGTAACTGTTTACCCCCAATGCATTCCCGTGGGTCCTATCTCTTAACCATCCTTGCCCATCGAGTTTGCTCAAAATTGGAGGTTTGAAAAATTGCAAGGTCGACTCCAAGTAACAGTCGAGTCGAAGGGTTGACATGATTCCCAGGCTTAACTATAAAATTCAATGGAAAGCAGGAGATGAAGCTTGGGAAAAGATGTTTATTGATTATTTTGTATTTTTATTAGGTGTACAAGGTAAAGGCTGTGACCTATTATATGAGACTAGCTGTATTGTGGTATCGCTCGTCGGCTTGGGCTAATTATTGAGAAAGTAAGGCTACTTGGGCATGGGTTGAACTGGAACGGTGGGTAGGTGTCATTGAGGATAACCGGTTGATGTTGAAAATAAAAGGAGGGGAAAAAGAAGGGGAGATTGGTAGGGTAGGAAGCACAGATAATACAAAATGTAGGGGCCTAACTTCAGGCAGAGGGGAAGTCGTCTCTTTCACCATGGGGTTTATCCTTAATCAGAGGATTCAAGCATTAAATCTATAGTATACGTAATCAACGCAATATACTTGCGTAGTGGTCCTAATGTGATGCTCAACGACCTTTGATGATGATTTTTAAGAGAGTTTATATTACTGATGAGTAATCTAAGGTTTGAGTACTGGGTTTTACAAAGTGATCGAAGGTAAACTGTAAGATCTCAGAGGGGATATCTTGTAACCCCTCCTTGGTTTCCCATCCCTCTTATTTATAGAACATAGGAAGGGCTGAGTCACCAAGGTTAGGTTACATTATAAGGGTACCATCTGGATATCCCAGAGTGGGTATGAGCGCCGGAAATGTCTAAACTGTCACTGTAATAGTTGTTGGGTCTGTCTCTATACTTTAATACTGTAGCAGTAGTTGGGTCTGTCACTGTAGCTATAAGGACCAACAACTGCGCCATCTTTTCTAGTGAGTTGGCTGTCCATTCTGTCATACTTTGACCATGTGTGGATATGGTCGATGTGTTTCTGCTGCGATATGAAGTTCATCCTCGAGGCTTGTTTAGAGTTGAGGCTTCGTCTGCGAATAATTTTTGGGAGACTTTCTTAAGGATTGGATAAGCTTCGATACATTCGAGTATGCTTCAAAGTTTCCTTCTAGTGTGTGACTAGGGTAGAAGGCTGCGAGTAGGATTTGAAGTAGCCTTTGAGTATGTGACTGGGGTAGAAGGCTGTGAGTAGGCTACTACAATTATTACGGTACATTGGACCTAGCAGGTTCAAGTTTGGTATAAATTAATGGTCTTAAGATGGGTGGTATGGTAATGGATTATTTGGATGCCACCCCAAGTGTGTTATAACGCATCGCCTGAAGATAAAAACGGTAAGGAATTTGAGGTAAAGCTCTTTCCCAAACTAGTCCTTTATAATTCTTCAATTGATCCTGTCATAGTGTGGAGGGTGGGGGGAGGTAGAGGCAGGGAATTTTTGTGTGCATTGGAGTTATGGGGGTACCATGCAGTGCTGAAGGTAATTGACTGCATTAGTTTGGGGGAGAAGGGGTTATTATTCGTAGTAAGGCAAGGATGTGTTGGCTGGTGGGGATCCAAGGATCTTACAGAATGAAGGAATCCCCTTGTAATTTTCTGCTGCCTAGCATCTGCTGAGGCAGCTCTTAGAAGTTCAATGACTTGAGATTCATTGATTTTCTTAGAATATCGGTGCTCCTGGTACCAAAAATAATGTTAAATTCTGGTGAAAAGATGCAATAATGTCAGATTATGGTAAAAAAAAGCACATAGTAATTAGTGTTTCAAGTCGACTATAAAGAGAGCAGTGGATTTTGATGCAATGTAATCGAAGGATACAATTGTCGAATGTAATATATAAAAGTTTGATTATAAAATAAAGATGTTTTTTTTGACTTTTGCTTGTCTTTATTTGATTTTTCTTTTTGTCGACTATATATATTTATTTTATGTCGATGTTAAATGTGAGTAAAGTGAGTGTTGGATTGCCTAAACAACTCGAAGTAAAGTTGACTGAGTGGGTCCAGGAATGGATTTCGAGGTTGATTGATTTTACTGATGAAAATGTATAGTTCTGAAGTAAATTAAATGTTGGTTGGTTGACTTTGTCTTTGGAGGACTATAAGTATCCTTTGTTGGAAGTGAGAGTTGTGTTTGTTAGAAGAAATGGTGAAGGCGAGATCTCAGGTACGTAATAAGGTGTACAGTCTCGTTCAAGCAAAGTATTGGGAATTATATAGTCAGTACATCAGAATCCTTCAGAATGCCAATGTTCAGTTAGAGGATCCCGTGGAACTGAGCTATGAAGGTATAAGAGAGGAGAGGCAAAGGATGCTGAAGAAGATATCTAGTTTCAATGTCAGTTGCAATACTGGAGTTCCCCTGAATGTATAAGTTATATATGGACTCGTGCGAAGATGCTGATTAAGAAAAAAGATGACACTGTAGTTAGTAGTTTGTAATTTTGAATTTGTAAGTAGAAGATGTACTGGTTGAATTTGTAGTTTAAAATGAAATGAAATTTGACTTTGTTGCTATAATGATGTTGCCGATGTTTTGTTATGGAAACATTTTTCAAATAAATTTTGGAGTTGGTAAATGCTGGAATGTAAGAATGACTAGTATTGTAATTATAATATTGACTGAAATTTGAATTTGAGTTTTTGATGAATGTGTGCCCTAGATTTAGGGTTTGTAGATTAAACAGAAATTAGGGGGAGGAGATGAGAGTAATTAATGATGGCAAGGTGTGTTCCTTTGGGTGAAATTTTGAAATATAAAGAAAATGATGTACAATATTTTTGTGATAAAATAGGGTGTGCATTGTTGAGTACGGATGTCTTGGAGGAAATACTTCGAGATATGGATGGTTTGGAGGTATTGTATAGGAGTTTATTGGTGTTGAGAGGGTCAAGATTCAAAGACTTCGAGAAGAGGCGTGTATGGCGTTATGATTGATTGCTTGAACGGTTGCGAAGTGGGATGGTGAACAGTCACGTGGGGTCTATAAATAGTTTGGAGGTGGGCGATTGCTCATATTTTACAAACTTTATGAAAAAATTGTCCAGTGCGAATTCACTGTGTCAGTCACTTGGATTATTGCCAACAATTAGAAAGGAGGAGATTGCCGTGTTGATCAAAAAAGTAAAGCGAGCTAAAGAGAGGGATACAGAAGCAGCGCGTAAACAAGGTTAGTAGTTTTGATGTTTTGTGTTGTTCTGTGATTGAATATTTACTGAACTCCATAGAATTAGGTATGGTTATGGTATTTGAAAATTGAATTTGAAGGAAAGTAGATTGATTGGTTGGTAGGGAAGATTTAACTGTGCTAGGGTTTTATTTAGAAATCGCAATTATGATCGCTGTAAGTTGATTTGTTTGTGGAAATGGAGTTGTAATTGTTAATAAAGGGATTGGGGTGCGAGAGATTCACGTAATTGGTGGTGAGGGGTGGATAAAGTATGGTTGCTGACGCGGTGAGGACGGCGTAACTGCAGAGGAATTGTTAGGTTTCGGCGAGATTGTTCGGGATTTTTTCGTTGAAGTAGTTTGGATATGGTCAAAATTTGTGCTGGAGAAAACGATATCCGTATTTTGAATAAGAGTGCTTTGGTGGGAAGCAGGTGTAACATCTTCATGAACTAGAGATATTCATGTAACTCGACCAAAATTATAATTAATATAGTAATCGATGTATATTACTTAGCAAAGAAATAAATGAAATTTCATCGAGAACTGAACATAGTAAGATGTTACTGCAAGTAACCATAGTAGATCAAATTTATTTATATGAGAATGATGTGTTGGAGAGTAATCACGACAATGTTTATAAATATGAAGATATAAACCTATGAAGATATATATGTACTGGATATGATAGATACTAACTGTGGTAAAAATATGGAATTTGATTTGCAAGTTCTTTAAAATGGCTGAAACAAATCAAATTGATGATAAAGAGATATATGAGAATCTCCAATACGTAAAGCCTCTGATGATTGATGTGTATACCTGCACGTAGCAATTAGGAAGTAGAATAGGGGCTGGTTCGGGTAGTGCCGGCTTAGTTGGTGTCGACCAGTTTAGGGTGGTACCTAGGGTTGTAAAAGTATCAAGAGAAGAAGCCACTGAAATTAATATGGATCACGAGCCACAGGTGAGTGATCGGGAAGGTAGTGGGGGTGGGGAGGAATATGTGGAGGTAGGTAAGGAGGCCTATTGCGGAGAGGGTTCGGAGACGAAAGAAATTTTGAGGTTCAAGAAAAAATATGGTATTCCTAGAGATATTAGGCTAGAGGAGTACCAGTATGATATGATTGACCAGGAAATACCTTTGGATGGGATTCTTGTTCATCGATTACAAATTAAGAAAGGGTTGAAGCTTTCCCTTCTAGCTGACCAGAAAATGTTGATGAACTTCTTCGATGTAGCACCTGGTCAGTTCAATCCGAATATATATGATCTATTTAGGGTATATGGGGCAATAAATGGTCAACTCAAGGTTAGTGGGGAGGAGTTGATAACAGTCAATGATTTATGTGTGCACTACACACTGAAGATGAACCCGAAGAAACTAGGTTATCATTACTTAGTGAGGTTTCTTAAAAGACTGCTATTTTATGACATGGTGTCAATAAGAGGGCAATACAGCGATGAACGTTTACTTGTCTCTAGGAACTATGAGTTCGACAAGAAGGACCTTGGGGAGCTCTTAAAGAGAAAAAGCTTTCATTTAGGTTTGTAGTTGGGTAACTGAATTGTCGATGTTGTTAGTGCTGATTGTTTGTGAATTAATTGTAACTGTATTATAATGTATGTGCAGCTTTGATGGAGGTCGATAGGAACTCGGAAGTTAAAGAAGATTTGTATAAGATCAGGAAAGGATTCTATGTTAGGATCAATAATCTGGTCATCGACCAAGATCGAGTGAGCACCCTATTCCAAGAGGCCGGGTTAAAGAGGTCAAGGACCCAAAGGTGCTAAAGTTTATGTCATTGACGGTAAGATGTTAGCGAAGAACAAGAGGGCTTCAGAGGCTAGTCAGCCTTTGGAAAATCATTCCTTGGCTAGGTACAATACTAATACAGAGATAAATGTCAGTATTGTACCTAGCCAGGGAATGATAGCCTGCCTTTGGAAAATCATTCCCTGGCTAGGTACCACCAAGGAAGCAACGCTTGTTGGTGTGATAAGTATCCGATGGCCATGAAATGGCAAGTAATGAGAATGAGTTCCAAATGTGTATCCTTAGATGGGTATCTGGATTTAGATTCGAGAAGAATAAGAGTTATTTATAGTTTGTTCGATAAGTAAGGAATGCGAAGTAGAATATCCTGTATTCATATAGTGTTCGTGTAAATTGAATGATAGTTTGGATGCATACTTATAAAGTATGGATTGAGATCAATCAAAGATTGTACAGACGGTTGACATTCTGATGCATACGTATTAAGTATTGATTAAGGGCAAGTCAAGATAGTAATGATTGAATGATTGTCTGATGCATACTTGTTAAGTATGGATCGGGATTAATTCAAGATAGTAAAGATGATTAATTGTCTAATGCATACTTGTGAAGTATGGATCAAAATCAAGTCAAAATAGTAACGATGTTTGATTGTCTGATGCATACTTATCAAGTATGGATCGAGATCAAGTCATATTAGTAACGATGATTGATTGTTTGATGGATACTTATCATGTATGGATCGAGATCAAGTCAAATTAGTAACGATGATTAAGTGTCTGCTGCATACTTATCAAGTATGGATCAAGATCAATTCAAATTAGTAACGATGATTGATTGTCTGATGCATACTTATCAAGTATAGTTCGAGATGAAGTCAAAAAATAGTAATGAGGAATGTAAAAGTAAAGATTGTGTATTTAAATTGATAAAAATGGTTAAAGTGTTTATTTGTAAAACTGTTTCAGTTGAGCAGTATTCCATATATATTCAAGCTGGATATTGTCTTCAGTCAGCAGCCAGTATGTTCCACTGTCCGATTTGTCACAAACAATGTATGGTCCTTTACAGTTTTCTGTAAACTTTCCAGAAATCTTAGATCGAGTATTATTTTGGATCCGTCGAAGGACAAGATCTCCAATACAAAATTTCCTTTTTCAAACTTTTTTATTATAAGTTTTTTTCAATGTGTCACGGTATCGTCCCAAATTTATAATGGCTTTGTCTCAGATTTATTTAATCCAGTTGAGGTTGCAGAGGAGACCGAGTTCATTGTCTTCATTTGGGATTTTCCTTTGGGTACTTGGAAGATCGAGGTCTGAAGGTATGACTGCTTCAGTACTGAAGGACATCATGAACGGAGTACAGCCTGTTGAAACTCGAGGAACAGTTTGGTAGGCCTAGAGAACACTGAGTAGTTCACCGACCCACCTTCCTTTCTTGTTGTTGAGACGCTTGCGTAAACCTGATTTGATGTTTTTGTTAATGGCTTCGGCTTATCCGTTGCCATGAGGATAGTATGGTGTGGATGTTGATAGCTAGATTTTGTATTTATGGAGAAAAGCAAGTACGTTTGCACTGATAAATTGGTTGCCGTTATCAGAGCGTATCATTTGTGGGCAACCAAACCTAGTGATTATGTACTCCCCAAAAAACTTGATGACCTCATTTTCATCGCTATAGCATAGAGTAACTACTTCAGCTCCTTTTGTGAAGTAATTAGTGGCGACTAGGACAAATCTTCAATTTCTCGATGCTGGATGGAAAAGTCCAATGATTTTTATCCCCCATTGTTTGAACGGCTTGAGGATATTGCAAATATGTAAGTCGAGGGATGCACTTTTGATGTCTTGAGCATGGATTTGGCATTTGTAGCATTTACGCACAAATTCTTTGCAATCTTATCTCATCTTAGGCCAGTATAGTCCTTGCGTGAATACACACTGGACTAATGAACTTTCTGAAATGTGCACGCCATAGATTCCTTTATGAAGTTCTCTGATTTTGATATGAGCATGGTTTTGAGAGATCCACTTGATAAGTGGTGCCCCTCCTGTGATGCGATATAAGATGTTATCTTAGACTGCAAATCTGGGGTACTTCAAAAAATGACCGGGATTCTTCTTTTTTACTGGGAAGGATGTTGGAGTTGAGGTATGCATATAATGGTCTTTTCCAGTCATTATGGTCTTCGTCTTCAGCAATGGTGATCTGCAGTGTTAACAGTATATCGAGACTGGAATGCTGATGATTTCAATTTCTAAAGATCTTTTTTCACTATCTCCAAGCATGGCAGCGATGTAAGCTAATGCGTTGGCATGTCGATTTTCTTGTCGTGGTAAGTAAGAGATTGTAGCGTGTTTAAATTTGTTCATCTCTTTTTCGACCAAGGATGCATAATCAACTATTTTTCCCATTGTGTGGAATGTCTTGTTGTAATGATTTGCCAAGAGTAAAGAATCGACAAAGACTGCCAATTCTTTTGCTCCGAGTGTGAGTGCGAGATCTAGATTGTGCAAGATTCCTTCATATTCAATCTCATTATTGGTGGCATATAAGTTTAGTTTGATAGCTTTCTCGATGCGATGATAGGAACGTGTAACAAGGACGATGCCAATTCCTGATCCTTGTGGTCCAACTGATCCATCTATAAAATGTTGCCAACCCGAGCTTTTGGACCATGCGTCTAGTTCTGCTATTGAGTCATATGTGAAGATTTCTTTGAGTTCTTCCCAATCGGGGTCTTTGACCAGAAAGTCTGCCAAAAAGTCAGCTACTGCTTGTCCCTTAATTGATATCTGGGGTTCGAAGGAGATGTCGTATTTGCCAAGGAAAATGGACCATTGCTAGATTCTTTGAGATTTTTCTTTTTTGGAGAGTACCAGTTTGAGAAGATACTTGGTGATAATTTTGATGGGATGAGCTTTAAAGTAAGGACAAAACTTTTGAGAACTGTAGACCAAGGCGAGTAGTTATTTTATGTTATTGTGTATCTATTTTCAGCAGGCATGATTATTTTTCTGATGAAGTAGATCAGTTTTTCTACTCCTCCATCTTCTCGAATAAGGACGGAACTAATTGAGTCTTCAGTCATGGATAAGTATATTGTTAGTATTTAGCCATCAACTGGAGTACTCATGATAGGAAGACGCCTAAAGTGTCATTTAAGATCTTGGAAGGCTAACTCACAGTCAGGAGTCCAAATGATTTCCATGTACTGTTTCTTTGAAAGAGGAGTGTGATTGCCACGAAGAAGGAGGTAAAGAAGTTTGCATCGATCAGATGAATTTGAGATGAATCTATGAAGAGCAACGATCTTGCTTGTAAAATTTTGAACATCTTTCTTTGTACACGGAGATGGCATCGCGATGAGTGCTTTGAATTATGCAGGATTGATTTTAATCCCTCTTTTGCTGACCAGGTATCTCTGGAATTTTCTAGATGCGACTCCAAATTGGCATTATTTTGGGTTGAGTTTTATCTGGTATTGGCGAAGGATATCGAAGATAGTTTGGAGGTTGCTGGAGTGATCTTCGCATTTCAAGCTTTTGTAGATCATATCGTCGATGTAGACTTTTATGATTGTGCCGAGACGATCTTTGAATATTTTAGTCACAAGTCTTTGGTAAGTAGCTCCTGGATTCTTTAACTTGAAAGGCATCACTATATAAAAATAGAGACCTCTTTCAGTAATGAAGGTTATTTTTTCTTAATCGTCTTCAGCGACTGGAACTTGATTGTAGCCGGAGGTTGCATCCATCCTGGAAAGAAATTCGTGCCCTATGACGGAATCGAGGAGTTATGGGATCAGTGGGAGAAGAAACTATATTTTGGCATAAATTTGTTAGGTTATGTGAAGTAAACACAAACCCTGATCTTGCCAATTTTCTTTGGGACAACTACAATGCTTGAAACCCACTTTGGATATTTGGCTTCTCGAATAAATCCTAAATGAAGGAGTTTACCAATTTCTTTGTTTATGGCTTCGCGGAGGCGGGGAGCTAAGATTCAATTTTTCTGTATCACTACTTTGTTGTTTGGAAGGAGGTTCAGTTTGTGGCACACGATTGATGGATCAATGCCAGGCATTGCTTGAAAATTCTTGGCAAAGATGTTAACGTTTTACTTTAGTAGCTGGTTCATGGTTTTTTTCTCGTCGGGTGGCATCTTGGAGCCGATGAAGGGGCAACACCCGGGCCCATCGAGTTCAATGGATTCGACTATTTTAGTGTCATACTGCTTGAATGTGGGGGGTCTATCGGGTCTCCCATCCTTTCTCCTGTTATTGTCGGTGTTTCTGGCTTGTTGTTTGGGTTCTTCGGTAGTGGTCAAATTTTGGGGTAGAGATGAAACTGTTTCCCGAGAATGGATGGTAGAGGAGATTTTCATTTTATATTTCTTAGATAGTTCTAGTTCAATGTAGTTATTAACTACATCAATCATTTCTGTCACTGTTATGGGTTTGTGCAATATAAGTTCTTCTCGAACCTTAGAGTCGATATGTAGGGCTGAGGTGAATGCTGGAACGACGATTTTGGGATCTGAGTTTCTAATTTTCCGTGTTTCTTGTAAGAAACGCTTATAAAAGCTTGCCAAGGTTTCTTTTGCACCATGCTCAAAGAAGAATAATGAATATACAGTGATCTCTCGTTCTTTAGCGTGAGCATATTAAAACTCAAAGAAACGCTGTAATTGGCTGAATCTAGTGATGGAGCCCTCTTAGATTATATGGAACCATCTGAGAGGTTCTTCTTTCAGGTTCATGCTGAATAGCCTGCACGACATGTGGTCGAGTTTGGAATACAATCCAACTACAACTTTGAAGTGTCGGACATGGGTGAGCGGGCCAGTCAGGCTTGCATATTGAATAAACTTTGGCATGTAGAAATTGTTAGGGATGGGCTTAACTTCGAGATGGGGGGAGATGGGGTTTATCTCGATTCTGTTGAGTGCGGACCCTCGGCCTGGGATATCAGAGTTTGTGGCTTGGATCCTATTATTTAGGTCGTTCAAGGTAACAAACTGTGGAGGAGGAATTTGTAAGGTTATAACTTACAGATCAAAATCTCTCTGTCCTTCTGGCCCCAATCGGTCCCTAACTGGTCTTTTTTCCGGTGGTGGGGGAGTTTGATTATGCGTGCATTAACTTCCTTGAGTTATCGATGCTTAGGATGTAAGTCAAAAGTATCGAGAAGCCCTGTCTGGATTTCTGGATCTGGATCAAGAAGTTCGTAATCTATCCTCTCTTGGCTGATCATCACTTTTAGTTACTCTTGACTGATGATCACTTCGGGCTTGTGGGGGTGACGCTTAACGCCCAGTGAGTCGATCTTGGGTTATCCTTAATCTCTCCATCTCCTTCTGATGTGCAGGTCAACTATTTATGGTATTGGATTAATCTCATGATCTCTTACTATGCTGGAATGGCTTCAAAGATTCATATTTTTCATCGAAATATTTTTAGATCAGGGGTGGTAAAGAAAAGTGTGGTAATTCCCATAGACGGCACCAATTATAGTGGCGTATTTTTTGGAAGGATAATCTTTGCCAATAATTTTTGTAAGGAAGGTGCAGTAATAACCTAAACAAATAATATTTTACGTGGAAACTCAGTAAAAGCTGAGAAACTACAACCTCGAGGAGGATTTTGATGTAAAATCCAATATGTTGTTAGTTATTACAAGTTCTGCAGTGACAATAAGGTAAGGAAGTAAGAATAGAGGGGTTGCAGATCTGAAGAATCTATTCTCTGCATGTATTTATAATGGATACAAACAGTTTACTAAAATAAAGAAACAGTCTCCTATTCTGGGGGTAGTGGGCGAACTTCGCGGATCTATAACGGCTCTTTCTGGACTAGGCATAACGGATTCTTTTAGTAGGTCAAGGACTTGTGGTAACTTTTTGAATGCTGTCGGTCTTCGATTATGCAATATTGACAGTCTTCGACTATGCTATGCCGGCTTATCCTTGCCGAATCTGGGAAATATGCTACTACACCAGTATTGCCCTTTAAATGCTTTTGATCACCCTGATCCTCCTTCAGATCAATGCTTCATTTTTGTTGGTAGACCATTGGTGGTTAGGACGAATTTAATAAATTTTTGCTTTTTGGACATTATCATTTCCAGGTTGACATACCCTTTGACCTTGGTGATCATATCCTCTATTGTCGCGGGTTTGTTGAGGAAGAAGTGCTATTTGGCCTTGCTGTCGAGTTGTAGGGCATTAGTGAAAGCAATAATAGCTATATTCTAATAAAGATTATCTACTCTTCACGCGAGCTCCAAAAACTTCTTGGCAAACACCTTGAGCTTCTCTTCTTGTGATTGCTTAAGACTAATAAGAGAATATAAATTTTCCTCCTTATCTTTGTTGTGAGCATATGTCTTGATGAATTGCTTTTGTAGCTGACCGAATGTGAGGGCAAAATCTTTAGGTAGAGAGTTGAATTACTAGAGCATTTCTCCCTGTAGACTTGATACAAATAGACAATGGAGAATGTTGTTGAGATTAAAGTATAATCCCAATAAATCACGGTATTGTTAAATATGTCTTTTTGAATCAGTTCCCTTGTATTTACATATCTTCGGAGTGTTGAAACCTTTCAGTACTTCCATATCGAATAATTATTTGGCATTCAGACTACCGTGCAACTTGGTATGGTCGTCTTTATGGCCTCGAGACTGAGCTTCAATCAACTCCTAGATATGCTGATCCATATGCTATTGTGTGACGTATTGACATATGGCTTGAGTGGCATGGTGAGGTGGTTGAGGATTATGAGTCCCGGTACTCTCACTCAAGCGATCACGTACTGGATTTCGAGGTTGAGGTCGTTGTTCATCTCTTGACGCTTGGAAGGTCTGAGACCTCTATTGATATCAGACTGAACGTCACCGCCCAAATGAATAGAAGGTTGAGGTTCGTGCTGAACATTTCTAGAAATAGCTTAGTTGGGGGTTCCTTGAGGTCACAATCTTTCCTTTGCCGAAACCCGGGTGGTCTATGGCATTTGATCATGATCTCTGGTTTGGGGAGCCTATTGAGTATCCTACAGAGCCTGTAACGCATTTTACATGGTTGTCATATGGTTTTCATGTCGCTTGAACGCAGTCAAACGAGCATATCACTCGGTTTCGAGCTCCTTCTTTTGGAGTTCTCGGTTAAGAGTTAGCTGACGTTCGTGCTCATTGCATTTTTCTATTTTGGCATAGAGATTTGCCCGTAGTTCTATAAACTATTCTGGCTCAATTGAAAGATCGAGCTGGATTCCGGTTGCTGGTAGTCTGGAATTGACCATGATTGGAGATTGATAGTAAAGTGAATGTAATCTTTAGGATATCGTGAAAAAAAAATTTTCCCACAGACGGTGCCGAATGTAATGGCCTAATCCCGTTAGCTCGAAATGGCTCAGAATTAGCTCTTTCACCAATATACCTGTGACAAAAACTAATGTAAAGCAAGAAAATGAAATATGTTATTTAGCGTGGAAAACATTTGAATAGGTAAAAAACCACACCCTCGAGTTGAGGGTTTTAGTAACAATAACTTTTATTACTTGAGGCTGATATCTTATTTCAAGAGATCTCTCGAACTAGAAATACTTGATCTTGTAAATAAGAAAATTTTCTTTGTGATTTTTTTTTCTCGTCCCTGTCTCTTCTGAAATTTTTTCCTGCTGGAGCACGTTCTCTGAAAAATAAGTTAAGTGGTGGTTGACTGAGTAACTGTTAAGTTCGTTGGAGACAGGTATCATTGGCTTGTTCGTGCTCTTCTATTGTGCTCGATCCACGTTCTTTATCAGTCCGTGGGATAGGTATTAATGTTGATTGTTTATATCACGTGTTAAATGCGTGAGCCTGATATGAAGGTAGCTCGAATTGAGTTAGCTCGAGGGATAGGTCCCTACAAGATGCATTGGGGTTCCTTGCCGCATCACCAAGACAACATATAATAAGGTTCATTCTTTAAAGAAATTGTGCAAGGTTTGGTTTCTGATTCCCATAACTTCAATGACTATTTTTGAAATATATAAAGACATAAAATGCAATAGATGAATCCAATTTTTGATGTTAGCCTATTATTGGTTATGTCATTCTTGCAGGATTGCTGTCATGGAAAATTTAGGCGAGTATTCTACCTAAAAAAGTGAGTTCGTTTCCAATTTTAGTTTGGCATTCTTATGTATTTATTGCTTAGAGCTCATTGTTTCGTGTACTTCAGATATGTTAGACTATTGTGGTTTTGTGCTTTGAATATGGTATACTTATTTAAATATGAAACTTACTAATGAAAACTTAACATTTAAAAACAATGTTAATGCTAGTTTTGAGAGTGTCGAATGATAATTAGGCTGAACTTTTAGACCAATGGTTAACACCTTTTGAGCAGTTAATCTATTACTGTATACGCCTATTGAGTCTAATATTCTCTTAATAGTTTAATGCTAAAAAGGTAAGGAACAACTCAGAAAATGAAGATTTAGAGACTTCAATTCACTAACATGTTCTATATTTACTATTTTACTTCAACGCTAGATTTTTTTATTTTTTATTTTTTCATTTTTCATCTATTCACCCTTATTGATCTTATATTATTACATGTATTATGTGTAAAAGATTGAATTGCTTTTACAAACAAATACATGTTGAATGTTTAGCTCAAATGTGAGAGCACTTTAGGTAACTTAAGAGATGGTGATTTAAATCCACTAAGATCCAAGAATGGGATTTAACCATTGTGTTGAAGTTGAAACAATGAGATATTTATATTATAAATAGAGCAAAAGAAATATTTATATGAAAACTGTCGATTTTGAAAGATCAAAGTAATTATGACAAAAGTAGTTACGAACGACATACTATGATGAAGATGTCATCAAAGTCATTGGTACTTCAATTTTCTTACATTGTGGCATGTTTATAGGGCAACTTTATTTCACACCTTATATAAGCTATGGTTTTTCCCATTTTTCGTATAAAGAATTCAAATTAGTGGGACTACTTCCTTCATAGTTTAGGTAGTTATTTGTCCTCAACAATAACTGTGGAACTTATGTTGATGAAAATGAATTTATAGGCTTTATTATAAGAAAAATTAAAGAACTCATGTTCTTCTTGATTATGCCTTTATATACTCTTTAATTATAAACTTAAGTATCCGTGCGTAGTAGTGGTACTAAAACATTTTCTCTAGCTTTTCTAATATTGAAAAGTTGAAAGTGGTGAAACTTTTAACCAAACCCACAAGTGTTCAAACAAAACCTTGGGAAATTTGTTAATACTTCAAAGTTGTTGCCAAAGCTTTTAATTGATACGAAAAAGTTCAATTATTTTGGGGGACATGGGGCTTAAACCCACATAAACACAATTACCAATCCTAAGCGAAACCCGCTAAGCTATATTTACTTAGCTCCACATTTTGGGTTATCATATGGGGGTTTAGGCAAGCATCATTAATGCTCCTACCTTGACAAAATGAAACAAACTTGTGAAGTCGTAAATGAACAAATAGAATTGTCAATCTTGTAAATGAATAAATTAAAATAAAAGCTAGTACAAAATGAAACATATCCTTCTAACTTGAATTAACTTGTAACGCTCATTGAAGAAAAGGATACATGGTACCCTAACTATATACATTAAGAACCCAACTATAGTTTTGTAATTCATGAGGGTTAATCCCTCCGCAGGCCTTCCAAAAAAAATAGCTTTAGGATTTTGATTCAGAAGATAACTAGCGGCCAAAACATGAATGGGATCCACATATAACATGGCCTGCCATGTTAAGTAGTATCTGAAAGATTTCTTATGAGTAGAGATGAAACTGAAACTTTTAATATTGCTCAAACATAATCTATTACAATATATTTATACTAATCTCTAAGGTTTAGTTGTAACTAAACAGTCATAACAGATTAACAGATTTTGTTGTTACAGTTGTACTGATGTGGCATTGCTGAGTCAGCCATATTGTTTAACACACCCCCTCAAGCTGAAGGGAGGAGACTGGACTAAAAGCTTGAATTTGAGCTGAGAAAACCTTGAAGAGGACAGTCCCTCGGTAAATATGTTTGCCACTTGATCTTTTGTGCATAAATAGAGAACTTCAACCCAATTTTAAGTAACTAATTCCCTAGTAAAGTGATAATCTATCACAATATGTTTTGTTCTGGCATGGAACACGGGATTGGAGGCAAGTGAGATAGCATTAATGTTATCACACCATATGAGAGGAGGTTTATGAATGAAGATATGAAGATCTGTTAATAGAATACTTAACCATGAAAGTTTTGCTGCAGTAAGGGCAAGAGACCTGTATTCACTTTCCGTGGATGATCTAGCCACAGTTGGCTGCTTCTTTGTACTCTATGAGATTGGACAATTGCCAAATAAGATGCAGTAGCCACTTGTAGATCTTCTGTCACAGGGATCACCTGCCCAGTCAGCATCCGAGTAGGCTGTGAGAAGACCATTACCTTTAGAGAAAAGAATGCCATGGTCAAGTATACCTTTCACATACCTGAGTATTCTTTTTACTGCACTTAAATGAGAAGTTCTTGGGGAGTGCATGAATTGACAAACTTGGTTTACTGCAAATGCAAGATTTGGTATTGTCCATGTAAGATATTGTAGACCTCTAACCAAAGATCTGTATTATGAGGTATCTTAAAGAAGGTCTCCATCATAGGGATAAAGTTTGGCACCAGTAGAACAGGGTGAAGAATAAGCTTTAGAACCATCCATTTTAGCTTTCTGTAAGAGTTCTAGAGCATATTTAGCTTGACTAAGAAACAAGCCATCTAAGGATCTTGTGGCTTCTAACACAATGAAGTAGTGTAAAGATCCTAAGTCCATCATTGCAAATCTGCTGCTTAACTATTTGATTAGAGCCTAACATAAGGTAGGAGAGCTTCCAGTAAGTAGTATATCATCTACATAGATGAGTATAATGGTCAAGGAATGTGGTGTTTTCTGAACAAATAAGGAAGTATCAGCTTTGGAAGCATCAAAATTAAATTCAAGAAGGATTTCAACAAGAGCTCATACCATGCTCTTGGAGCTTGTTTAAGACCATAGAGTAACTTTTGAAGCTTGTAAACATTAGAGGGATGAAGGGGGTCAATAAAACCTGGTGTGGTTGCTGCATGAAGACTTCCTCTTTCAGTGTTCCATGAAGAAAAGCATTAGTAACATCAAGCTGAGTTATTTTCCAACCAAATTGTACAACCAATGCAATTACAAGTTTGATAGTTGCAGGTTTTGCGACAGGACTGAAGGTTTCTGTGTAGTCAATACCTTCTTGTCGATGATATCCTTTAGCCACAAGTCTGGCTTTGTATCTTTCTACAGATCCATCTAACTTTTGCTTGATTTTGAAGACCCACTTGCAACCAACTAGTTTATTGTGTGGATGTGGTAGAACAAGGGTCCATGTACAGGTTTTTAAAAGAGCATTAAATTTTGTCAGCATAGCTTCTCTCCAAGGAGTGTCTTCGACTTCTTGTGTATAACATGCGGATACTGAGTGTGTGGCAGTTATGTGAGTGAGATAAGTTGTAGGAATTGGTTATTTAGTAAACCAATATGATTTGGGTTTTGAGATACCATTTTTGGCTCTAGTGGACATATGGTGTATGTTGAGATCAGAGTGAGGTACTGGTACTGCTCTAGGGAGCATTTGAAAAGAACTTGATAAAAAGGGTTGAGGTTGTATAGTTATAGGTTAGGAAGTTGAAGATGCTGAAGATAATGGTGGAACTAAAGGTTCAGAGGGTAATGGAAAGGGAGATGGTGGTGGGGTTGGTGAGTTAAGTGTTTGTAATAAAGAGTTGGTAGGAAAGGGTGTTGATAAATTAGGTTGAGGTACAACAATATGAGAATTTAATATTGGATTTGAAGAGAATAAAAGAGTGGGAAAAGTAGGAACATTAACTGTAGAAGAGGGGCCGGTATTGCATGACTGAGTAGATGAGTGTGTTGGAGGCGTACAAAAGGGAAAATGTTGTTCATTGAAGACAAAATGTCTTGAAACTAGAATTTTGCCTGTGAGTGGATCAAGGCATCTATAGCCTGTGTGATTCAAATTATAACAAATGTGGACACACAATTTACTTCTGCTCTCAAGTTTGTTCTTTGTGTAGGGTTTCAGCCATGGATAGCAGGCACACCCATATGATTTTAGGAATTTTTAATTTGGAGACTCATGGAATAACTTTTCCCAAGGTGAGACTTGGTTGAGTTGTTTGGAAGAAAGTCTATTGATAAGAAATACAAAAGTTAGAAATACTTCAGGCCAATAATGGGACGGGAGACAACTTTGAGCAAATAAAGTTCTACTCATTTCTACTATATGTTTGTGTTTTCTCTCCACAGTGCCATTTTTTTAGGTGTGTGAACACAAGAAAATTGGTGTGAAATACCAGACAAAGTAAGAAATTTTTGAAATTGAGAACTAAGAAACTCACCCCCTGTATCACTGCAGATAGTTTTTATTTTTAAGTCAAATTTATTTTCAATGTTGGATTTAAAGGATACAAATATAGTATAGAAGTCGGATTTGGCAAAAAGAGGAAAAATCCAACAATACTTTGTCTAATCATCCACAAAGCTAACATAATACTTGAAACCAGAAGTAGGAGGTACAGGGGAGGGTCCCCACAAATTAGAATGTAATAGCTGTAATGGAAGAGTTCTTTTAGTTACACAATTGGAAAAAGGCAATCTCTTGCTCTTGCCTAGTTGGTCGTCTGAACAGAAAGAGACTGATGAGAGTTGTCCTTGAATTGGTAAGTTATGTTGACTGATGACTTTGTGGAGAGTATGATAGGAAGGATGACCTAGCCTTTGATTCCATGTAGTGGAGGATGCTTTTTCACCAATAAAAGTTGTTGTGTGTTTAAAGAAAGATGGTGTAAGATGATTGAACTTGAGATGGTACAAACCATTTTTATGTGGTCCTTGGAAAAACATCTTCCTTGAGTGGCTGTCCTTCACAAAGAAGGCATTTGTATCAAAACTTAGAGTATAATTATTATCTGTGACAAACCTATGAACAGATAACAAGCTTTGGGAAATGTCTGGTACATGTAGTATATCTTTTAGCTTGAATGTTGTAATAGGAGAAGAAAGAGTTGAGATAGTGGTAGAACCTGTATTTTGGATATGGATTCATTGCCCATTTCCAACAGTAACTGTGTCAGATCCCTAATATTCTTCATGAAGAGATAAATTGCTAAGGTCAGCTGTAACATGATTTGTTGCACCAGTGTCTGCAAACCAGTGAGATTATGAAGAGGATGATGAGGCTTGATTTCTAGAGGCGGCCATAACAGCTAATCGAGGGGTTAGAATCTTTCCCTGCTATGCAAAATTCATGCGGTTGTGACAATCTATTGCAATGTGGCCAACATAGGAGCAGATTTGACATCTTGGCCTGTTTGAGGTTGGTGTTAACTCAGTATTATGAGATTTTCCATGATTGTTGTTATTGAATGAAGTACCTTGACCATAATTATTGTTCCTGCCCTGATTGTTAGTCTGAAAGTTTCGACTGCCTTGATTTCGAAAGTGATTGCCACGACTAGATGAATTGTAGGTTGATCCACGATATGGAGGTCTGCTTTGGCAATTTATGGTTGGTCTACCTGCCAAAAATACTTGTGGATTCTGATTTGATAAGGTAAAAATCTTTGTACGCTCTTCAACAACAAGTTCTTCATTCAACAAGAGACTCTGAAGGTCGTTCACTCACATTTCTTTAGATCTAACTCGAATGGAGGTTGTGAAGGCATCGAATTCTGAAGGTAAACCACTTAGGATATGAAAGGCAAGATGATCATCAGAGACCGGAGCACCTGTGGCTGTAAGATTGTCTGAGATATATTTGATCAATTGTAAATACTCTAAAATTGTTAAAGATCCTTTCTTGATCGATTGAAGTCTTGTTTTAAATTGTATAATGTAAGACCTTGACATCGATGAGAACCTCCATTCTAACGTTGTCTAGAGAGCGTCGGACGTCGTCGAATTCACCTCATAGGGAAAAATAGTCTCTAAAAGTATTATATTGATCCAGATGAGAAGAGTCTGATCGTTTTCTAGCCATTGATGAAACTATGGATTAGGTGCTGGGACCATGATATCTGCTTCGTCATTGATAAGAATCGCCGCTGGTGGACATGAAATTGAACCGTCGACATAGCTTAGAAGAGAGTAACGACAAAGAATCAGCATAAATAGAGACCTCCACACAACATAGTTGTCTTTTGTTAGCTTGAGTGGAACACGGTTGGATATGTTTTGAATCACCATTGAAGGATATTGAGATGACGAGGAACCGATCACCATCGCGAATTGGACTTGCAGAAGCCATAATTTGATGAAATTTGAGCTGATTTCAGCTTAAAACACCTACAATTGAAGCTAATTGCAGCTTGAATCTTATAATTTAAGCTGATTTCAACTTGAAACAAAGGAGGATTCGCCAAAAAATTAGGAATTTGAGAGGAGATTGAGAAACCTTAACTTGATCGTAATCACCGTGAGGTTTGAGTAGAGATGAAACTAAAACTTTTTATATTGCTCAAACACAATCTATTACAATGTATTTATACTAATCTCTAAGGATTAGTTGTAACTAAAAAGTCATAATAGACTAACAGACTTTGTTGTTACACTTGTGCTGATGTGGCATTGCTGAGTCAGCCGTATTGTTTAACAGTATCCACATGAGCTAGCTTTTTTTTTCTGCAAGCTAAATAATTATTAATTTACCATTCTTTTAGTAGTAACTTGATGAAATACTACAGACGTAGTTGATATATGTGGTACTATGGGGTAAAAGTACATCATTATAGCTGATTGATCGAACGTACTGCGACAAATAGTTTTCAAGGACTTCTTGTGAATTTGTTATTGTTTCAAGGGAATGTAAAGAATAGAGATACGGTTGTATTTATATAAGCATGTTCTGTAAGAACCTAATTTTGTATATCAAACTTAGTCTCACACCGATGATAATCAGAATGTTAGTAAGCAATTAGTAACTGCTAACACAAGGTTTAGCGTAGAAAACCTTTGAATAGGTTAAAAACCATAACCTATCTTGAGGATTTAGAAAGAGAGATATGATTGATTGACTACTAGTTATTACAAAGAATGCTCTGAGTAGTTTTGTATAGAATTTCTAGGCTGAATTTCATGTAGATCTCTCTCTCCTTAATCTGGAGTTCTCTGGTCTTATTAATAGGTCTTATAATATGACCGTTTGGTGACCGTTATTATTCTTAATGATGGGCATTAAAATTTGAATTTGACGTGACATTGAACTGATTGTGTAATGGTCTGATCTTCCTGTTTTGTAATGGCTTCATTTATGCTGGAGTGTTTGTTGAATTGAATTATTGATGCTGGGGTCGAGAATGATATGTTATGTTATCATATGTTGATGAGGTCGTGTAAATGTATGATGGTTGAAGATGAAGGTTGAGTTCGAGATCCAGAATAGGCCACTACAACCGCCCCCTATTAGCCAAGAGCATGTGAATTATTATGGGCGAGTGGTGTTGGTTGAGAAGTATCAGTAATGTTGTAATTAATACCGGGAAATAATTTCTAGTGTTTCTTCATGAATATCTATTGTGGCTATTGGGTTCCCTAGAGCCAATGGCTATGGTTAAGATTATTGCATGGGAATTCCTTCTGACGTTGGGAATTTGAAACATCATCTTTAATGGTGATTGTAGTATAAATAGTATTGTGGTTGGTTGATTGCAGTTGTTACTCGCAATGCATTTCTCTAACTCCATAGCTTCCGTAACCTTTCTTCTCTATATCTTTTTTTTGTTTTCTGTAACCTTTCTTCTTTGTATCATTTCTTCTGTTGAGAGGATGGTGACCACCAGTCAATAATCTCGCGAGGCGAGAGTTATCGCTAAAGTACAAGAGCTGCAGTTCTTGTACTTTGGGACCTAGTCTCTGAACCTTCTAACACCAATTCCAATGCATCTTACTTATCATGGTATGACGTATAAAGAAGTGGAGGAGGCTGATAATGATTACTACCAAATGGTGTACTTTCATGATCTATTGACATCAAAGGAAGAGCGTAGGAATGGGCTGCTTCAGCTGGTGGAGGAGGCTGTTACAACTGAAGATGAAGCGGTAGGCTTTAATTTGAGGGAGACTCACAGGAACCCTGCTGGTGAGTGGGTTCTATAAAAAATAGAACCCTTCTTCCTTCTCTGCCACGCGGGGATGGCGGGGGTTATGGAGGAAGAGACGGTGGTGGTGGAGATTTTTCTTCCACACAATCATCGTCTCTTGTCGTGAAGAAGATCCTTCCTCTGAAGGGCGGTTCAGGCACTGATACCTTAGCTTCCTCAGTTTCTTGAAGAAGTAAATGGTGTGAAGGATTGTCTGGGCCTTTCTTGCAGAAGAATAGTATTGGAAACTAAAAAGTAATGTAACATGTATTTCAATGTATAGACATGTTTGAAGACATTTTGTAAGTAATATTTGAGCTAATAAAAATTTATTGTTATGCCTATTGTGTTTCAATTCAAACTGGAAAAGATATGTTTAGTACTTGATGTAATGCCTTTTGTGTAAATGAAAACTAAAAATTGAGAATGGTAACTCGAAGTGTTGATGGATATGAAAGATAGTGTAAATAACATAAAATAATTTTAGAGGTCAAAAAATACGCTGATAGGCACTTGTGTCGAACTGTTATGAACAAATCGAACTGTAGTGAACTTGGTATGTATATGATTGATAATATTGGGAAGTGAGGTTGAAAAGGGAAGTTCGAAAATGTAATGAAGTCGTTTGGTGAAGAACTTGAGGTTAATGAAAATGCTTTTGCCAAACCATTTGTAGGATTTACGATTTTTCAACCTAGAATTACATAAGATTGTGTTATGTGAACTGGTTGAAGAATTTTCGATCAGCTATCTTAGAATTGTGCCATATTATTTAGCTAATTTATCCTCTTTTTTTTGCTCAATAAGAAGAAAATTTTATAAGGTAAAGCTAAAAAAATTGTTTCAAAGGGGTGGTTGAATGCAATCAAAACCACACACCCACATTAACAAAATTTGAAATATTCGCACATGGGAACTTCTATCTTATGAAGATATTGGGGCTTTCCATCATTTGATTCCATTGTACCTTCAGGTAGAATAGTACCTCTTTTTGCAAGTTTGTTAGAGCTAAAATTTACTTCCCTCCATGTTCTAGTAATTCGGATTTTAGTTACCTTTTTCTTTGCTTCCTTCCACACATTTTCAAGGGACCAAGGGATCATATCTTTATAAAGCGTAGTGACCGCCGCTGATGAGTCTGATTCTAACCATGAAATTTCCCATCCATTAGAGGCAGCAATAGCCAACCCCTAAACCAAAGCAACACATTCTTCCATGTAACTTGTCATAGTACCAAGCCCAATAGCCGTTGTCCTGAGTACAATCCCACAGCTATTTCTTATGATAAATCCAGCTCCTCCCTTACCTAGGTTTCCTTTGGATACCCCATCCATGTTAATATTCACCTCACCCCCCTCAGGTAGAAAACCAACAACAAGATCTGACAGTCATGTTTTTTCTAGGATGACAAGGAACTTGGAGACAATGTATAATGGTCAAATCATCCTGTTTATTTTCCATAATAGCCTTAGACAGAGAAGCAGTTTCTTGAAATCGAGATAACCATTTAGTTTTTTTTTCCAATCTGCATAGTTACCTGATCATGTATACAATCATTCCTTGCTTGCCAAATAAGATTTGATCCTCCCCAGATGGCCCCATGCCAAAGATCCTTTAGATATGGACTCAACTTGTCTGGTGCCTAAGAACATTGTGGAGATTCAATTCTGTAATCTGTATTTTAAAGAACTCAAAGATCCAACTCTAAAGATTCTTGGTTGCATTACATTCCCAGAGGAGATGATTTGTAGAGTCTTCGGCAGCCTTGCACAAACAACACATATACACAATAGTAATGCCCTTCTTTCTAATGTTTTCATCAGTAGGCAGGTAGTTATGTAGTACCCTCCAGCCCCACATGCTTAATCTTGGATGAATAGAATTTATGTGTTAGTAATTAACCCACCAACAAACTTGCTCTTTGTTCCTTATCTCATGGAAAACACTTTTAACCGAGAATTTGCCTTGTATGTCTAGTTTCCAAATTTTCTTATCAGGTTTACCACAGCCAATTATAATTTTAGAAACGTCAATGTTCAGCCTTTGCTGCAGCATCGCCAGGTTGCAAGGCACACTCCAATGGCCATCAACAATAATACTGCTTAATTTAGCTTTGAAGCTGTTCCATGGTATATAATCAGAGTTGATAAGATCCTTGAGAGAAAGTTAATGACACCAATTGTCCCTCCAAAGATTAATATCTTCCCCATCACCAATAATCCAACCACTTCTTTGTTCCACTTCTGTGATGGCCCATCGAACACCTGCCCAAACTGAAGAACCCTGTGTAGCAAAGATCCTATTGCCAGCTTTAGTAAGTAATCTTAGCTCTCATAAAAATTGACCAGTAATCCTTCCCATTAAGAAAATTCCATGCCAATTTCATCAGTCAAGCAGTAAAGAAAGATTTACTTCTTTCATACTTCTGATGTCAATGCCCCCTTCTTTCTTAGGATTATTAGTTTTATTCCATCCTACTACACAAGCATTTCAGACAGCTGAGTTCCCTGACCATAGAAAATTTATGAGCATTCTTCCCCTTCTTGAATAATGGACATTGGCCATTTGTAAACCCTAATATTATAGATTGAGAGGCTACTAAGCACTGATTTTACAAGCACAGCTCTACCTTAAAGAGAAAGCATACTACCTGCCCACCCACTGGCCCTTTCAGTTATCTTCTCAATAAGGGGTTCAATTGTTGTCTTTGTGACTCTTCCTTGCATGATTGAAATCCCCAAATATTTTTCTGGATAAAGCCCCTCACTGAAGCAAAATAAATCTTTTATTCTCTCCTTTTTTGCAGCTTTCATGGCACCCAAAAATAGTTTACTTTAAGATTCATCGTAAACCTGCCCTGTAGCAGCTTAATATCTTTCGAGCCATTTCTTAAGTAGCTTCAAGCCTCTTAAATGGCCATTCACAGAAGCAAAAATGTCATTTGCAAACAGTAAGTGAGAAGGTGTAGTCACTCCCCTAGTAGCCATCATCGGTAGAATCCAGCCCCTTGTGACCAAATTATTTAGCCCTTTACTCAAAGTATCTTCTGCAAGTGCAAACAGGGTTGGTGATAAAGGATCATCCTGCCTAAACCCCTCCCAGCTTTAGAGTAACCTGTAGGACCCCCATTTACCAAAATAGAGATAAAACCATTTGTAAGGAGGACTTGCATCCATCTACAAAACCTGAAGGCAAAACCCAATCTTCTGAGAACTGCCAATAGAAATTCCCAGTTAAGGGTACCGTAAGCTTGAGTAATGTCAAGTTTAATTCCAACATTTCCACCGTGTCTTTTTTTTTCCTTATTTCATTTATAAGTTCTGAGGCAAGGCCCACATTGCTGTGAATGTCCCTTCCTTGCATGAAAGCACTTTGTTCTTTGAAACAACTCTCTTTATAATATTTCTCAATCTCATCGTGATTAATTTGGATATAATCCTCATTACAAAATTGCCTTTACAAATAGGTCTGAAGTTCTTAAACTCAGTGGCATTTTTAGTCTTTGGAATGAGTGTGATCAAGTTAGAGTTTAGGCCCATAGGCAAAGTTGAGTCAATGAAATATGATCAAATTGCCCCAGAAACCTCAACTCCAACAATATCCCAACAATTTTGAAAGAACACCCGAGAAAACCCATCCGGACCAGTCAAACTGTCGGGGTTGAGACTAAAAACCACTTCCTTTATCTCCTGCATCTCTGGTATATAGTAGTAAGACAATTGTTTTCCTCATAGGATATACTTTGAGGCACCAAATTTAGCAGTTCTTTATCTCTGTTTGTAGGCTGGCAAGCAAACTTTTTTGTGTAGTATTTGATGATATAAGCTTTTATATCAATCTTGTTTTCTAGATTTTCTCCATCCTCGGGTTTAATGTGGTGAATCATACTCTTTGTTCTTTTCAGCTTGGCTATAGTATGAAAATATGCAGTATTCCTATATCCAGATTTCAGCCACTTCACCCTAGATTTATGTTTCCAAAGATCATCTTCATTCTTTTAAGTCATTATAGCCTGCCTTTTAACCCGGTTTATCTCATCGGCAATCCTATCATTCTCCACATCTGCTTCCTATTGTCTTTCCAGTTCATCAATCTTGTAGTTGAGATCAAAAATGATTTTTTTACAGATCCCAAAGGAATTTATGTTCCAGTCTTTTAGAGCCATCTTCAGTCTTTTCAATTTCTTATTAAGCACAAAAAGAGGATTCCCTTGTAGTTCTTGCTCCCAACTAGCCTTCATAGTATCAATAAACTGTTCATGGTTAATCCACATTTTGCATAATCTGAACGATGCATTTACTGGCTTTGGACAACCCATATCCCATCCCATTATTGGAGCATGATCAGAACTAGTCTTAGCCAGTACCTTATATTTCCAATCGCTATGCAAATCCATCCAAGCTTTGTTCATAAACATTCGATCTAGTTTACATAAAATTTTGTTCTTTCCCTTTTGGCAGTTACTCCAAGTAAAACAAGCCCCCAGGGATGGATCTTCCATGAGATTCGTATTATTAATAAGATTTTGAAATTCCGCTGCAGCATTCCATCTTATCCCCCTACCACCGCTTTTCTCATCGCTCTGAAGGATCACATTGAAATCACCAGCCATAAGCCAAGGAAGATTAGTATTCCCAATAATATGAAGGTCATCCTACAATTTCCTACGCGTTATGTAAGAACAGTGGGTATGAGTAAAGAGATAACGACATTTTCAACTAAAATGATAATCTGCTGGGGGGATTTTAGTAAAGTTATCCTTTCCAATACATAAGATTGTATTATGTAAACTGGTTGTATAAATTTTTAATATGTTATTTTGGAATTGTGCCATAGTATTTAGCACAGTTATCCTTTCTAATATGCGTACTTCTGTGGACTAGGTCGGTAGAGTTCCAACGAACTATATCCTTTTTGTAATGGTCAGAGTATGCTGCCATCATGTTATAAGTATCATTTGGTGGTGATAGAGAATGTGTAGTCCGTACTGCAATATCCTGGTGACTTGAGTGCTCTGTGGAACCTATTTCAAACAATTTGGAAAATGCCTGGATGTAGGTAGGTTAATGATATTCATCTGTAGGTGTTTGACTGGAACTACTGCTGGACTTACTTGACTATTCTGTGTGAGCATCATCTTTATGGATGTGTCATCTGTGCGAAGCACACAAATAAGATCTTTGGATATACATTTTATAATAGAAAGCACTAGTTGCCAAAATATCCTTGAAATTCTACTAATATCCTTATTTCCAAAAATTTGTTCCCATAAAATATATCTTCCCTCAAAATTTATTGGGTAGGTGACATTAGTGGTGTAAACAAATCTTCATGCTGGCTATATAAGATTGTGATCCTTTGATTCTATGCTTTGTATTCTGCTATAGTAAAAGCTTGTTGTTGGCTGATTGGAAGTTATCATGGTGAAGACACATTCTCAACGTGTTTGCCATGTAGAAGAACGTAGGCTAAACATCAAGGTAGTTAAACCCTGTAAGTGGTACTTTTGCCTACTGCCTTATAATATCGTATTACTAGAGTGGCCGTTTACAGTTGGGTGATTTGGATAATGAAGGTAGGCGTGCAGAGTATGATCGATATTTCTGGTATGATGTGTTCCGTGAGTTACTGCTGGATGCAACCTTGTGAGAAGAAGTTGTTCAAGAGATTGCACGGGATAAAGTAGCTGAAGAGGACAAGAAGGCAGCAGGAGGGAAGATAATTCCATATGGTACAGTGAATCATCCAGGCTGCTTTGAATGTAACTATATGTGATTGTAAGCTTAAAATTTGATAGCTCAAAATAAATAAGTAATCTATTTGCAGTGTTCTATTTTTGTTATCTTTTGAATGAAGAATAATATAAATTGAATCTGCGAACTGATAAATAGGATCAATGTGTTTGTTGAACTGCTTATGTGGAAGATATTGTGGATTACAACTGGTTGATTCTAACAGCTGTGCAGATAATTTCAAATTTTGAATATTTTACTATTTGTAGGAATGACGTATATTATGGTAGGATCTTTGTTTAGTATAAAAGCAATGTGATGGATCGTGTAGATTATTTTGGGAAAGAGGGAAACAATTATTTACTAGCTGAAGACAGAGACAGACGTGATAATAACAAATGTTATCACAGAATTCATGATGATGATGTGAGGTGAAAAAACATATCGGGCAACAGGGGTGACTGATATGTGTCTGAAAGGGCCATCATTTCATAAATTGAAAGAGAGTATACAAATTTGTCTCTCTCTCCCACCTAAATTATCTATAGTTATCAAAAGAGAAAAAAGTGGTGTAACCAGTGTTTCTAGAAAGAGAAAATGTTTGAGTTCTGACTGTAATCTCATTGAAAAAGTTTCATTTGGTAAAAGAGAGTTGCTGGATAAACAATAGGATTATCCAATCTCTTTGAAAGGTATGGGCAAAGTAGAAGATTGTGGGTCATCTAGTACAAGTTAGTAAACTTTGTTTCTCTATTTTGATAGTAGTGAATGGTACTCTGTATATGTGTTTGTTTGTTCATCACCTTTCTATATGATTGATTTGGGGATGTTTAAATTTGGGAATGTAGGGGGTTGAAAAATGATTATTTACCTATTTTAATGGATATTTTCAAAAGCTTTGGGTATGGTAACAAACATTGAAAGAGAGAAAAAAAAATAGTATTTGGAGAAAAAGAGGGAATAATGAAATTGATTATCTATTGTTTTGGAAAGTTTTGAATATAGATGCCTTAACTGTATAAAAAGTATAAGTGGGGTTTGTCTTTGTTGTGTGTGGAATATTATGTAATTATGTAGGTGCTGAATCATAGAGATAGAAAGAATAATATAAGATTGTTTGTACCTGTAGGTCTAGTATGCGTTTAAAAAACCTAAAGCCCACTAGTAAATTTGTAGTGTTATCCAGTTTGGGGGAAATATCATCGTCAGGTAGGGAGGATGATTGTAGAGACATGGAGGAGACGGTATATAGGAGGGAAGTCACTGCGGGTATAGGGACTAAAAGGCCCAGTAAAGAGAGTAATGTAGTAGAGGAGGATGATATAGGGGTGAAGGATGATACATTTTATATATATCTAGAGGGAGTAGATGTAGGGAAAGAATATATGAAATTGAAAAAGAAGTTAGAAGGGGAGTGGGGAAATTATTTAATGGAGCAAGGCCTGTGGTTTAGGACTTTGGTACCAGGGAAAGGGGAAAAAGAGGTACCCTATCAAGTGCCCAGTCTGGATTTGTGGATGAGGGAAAAGGACATTGGTGAAGATGCAAAGATTACATATTATAATGGGGCGGGTATGGCAGGCCCGAATGATGGTTTTTTGTGTTATCTAAACTGGGTCGTATATGGTCTTAGAATTCCTTTGTCCTTTTTTTAGAAAGGGGTTACGAATGCATTGTAGTGCTACCTTGCCCAATTAAATAGGAATGTTTTTGAGATGATGAGGGTGTGTGAGGTTTTGATGAGAAGTGGAGAAAGAATGGGATTGTAAAGCAGTTTGTAGCAGCTGACGTGCTAAAATTTTATAGAATGAAGTATGTTAAAGCCCATAATAATGGTTACCTATTTAATGACTCTTCTAGGCCAAAGTTTTTTGAATTTGAATCTTATGATAGACCGTGGAATGACCATCTTGTATGGGTAGGGGGCAATTGTATGTAGGTTCCAGATGAACCAGTACTCGTCCAGGACCATAAATATTTTAATCTGAGTAAGTACCGCCTACTACTTGAATGAATATAAGTTTATGTTTGAGCTTCTAATCATTTCTTTGATTTTGTGTGCCAGGTCCTGATCCCAAAATTTTCTCTGATAATATGAGCTTGTTCGACTGTGTAGCCCTCAAACAGGTCGAGTTGAAGCCAGCGCTTGGAGAGTTGAATATCTGTAGGGATAAAAGAGTAGACTCCATAGTTCCCATAGTGCAACGAGCTCAAAAAAATTGAGTAATGGCTTAGAAGAAGAAGAACCTTCTTCCTCTAGGGAACTTAACTGGTATCCCTTCGCCTCTGCCAGGGAGCACGAGCGGGGCGATAAAGATTTGGAGGCTAAAAAAGACAATGCAAGAAACTCCTTTATCTACTATGGGGGCAGTCCAAGGGAAAGAGGGTGACAAACTCGCTGTTGTGGGTATGGTGGAGCAGCAGATGGTGAAAGAGGTTGCTCTTCTAGAAGCGGGCAAGAGGTCACTGAAAAAGAATCAACATGAGCTCGATGGTAATGATCAAACTCATGCTAAGGCTGTTGCCAAGCTAAGAGACATGAAACAAAGGTTTTTTAATATGGCGCAGACCGAGCCGAAGCAACTCAAAGGGATGTTTCAAGAGCAAACAACAATTGTACATACTGATATTATTTATTTACTGTACTATAATTGATATATGTATTACTGATTTCGTGTATTATATTAGCAAATCTCGATGGTGGTAAAGGGAGTTATATGTTTTATTGAGAAGAAAAACTAGGACTATGGAGAGCTTACTCAGAGGTTTGATGCTAAAATAGCTCAGATGAAGGAGCTCGAGGAGGAGCTCAAGAAGGAGAAAGAAAACAAGGAAGAAGAGAGAAAGGCTGCTAAAGAGTGGTCTACAGAACTGTCTGAGCGCGAGGAGACACTGGCGAAAGCTTTTGCAGAGATAAGAGTGGTAAAAACAATATAATCCAATCCTACCGCCAATTTAGGTTAACCAATGCGGATATCCATCTGGGCCTAGCTGGTAAGTTCTATGAGATAGATTTTTATTTGAACGCGAAAGATAAACCGGCTGAAGATGTTACTACTCCAATCGATGTATTCCCCCTAAAACTAAACAAGTCCGAGTTGCTGGTATTGAAGCGGAGCCTCCGTATGAGGTTGAGACATGAAAAAGTACATAATAATATTTTTTTGCGGTATCCTATTTTAAACTATTTAGTTCTACTTTGATTTTGATGAGACTGTTTCCTAATTGCTTTGAAGCATTGAAGTTCAATACCCATTAGTATATTGTGCCCTTCTTGAATGTTTGTTTGCTAATAAAATATTTGTAATCTGTGTAGGAGATAGAGCAATTGAGAAAAACTGTTACCACCATGGAGAGATCGTTTTGCAGAGTGCGGGAAGGATTCCGTAATTTGTATTCTACAGGTATTAAATAAAATTTGAGTAGGAGAGAAGGCAGTTTAAATCTAATTTGGAGAACTTTTTTAAAGAATTATATGATATACAGTGTAGATACGCAAAAATAAAAATAGAGAGAGATAAGGTTTTAACAAAAGAGGAGGAGAGAAAGGTGCTGGTACGAAAATCTAAAGACTTGATTTGTTTTACTGACCCGAGTGATAAAGCCAGGTATTAGAAGCTTTTTGTAACTCTGACACTATATTTTGAGGCCAAAGTAGATAGTGCCTGACCCAGTTCAAGTTATGTTTTTAGCTCAAGAGGCATGTAATCGTCATAGCGTAAAACAGAGAAAATACTCAGCTCGAGCTGGTGTGTCTGTCATATGGGGTGACGTAGATCCCTTTCCTGATGTTCTTAGATTTGTGTATGATCAAAGAGCAATGAGGATTTTGTTTTTCAAAATAAGGACAGAGCAGATAGAGGTACAAGGAAAGTTGGAGTGTGAGTTAAAGGAGTTGTAAACCGTGCTAAAGAAAAGTACAAAGGAAAATACCTCGCTTAGAATTCAATTGACAAAAGAAATAAATCTTTGAATGAAGGTAGATAGGGAATTGAAATGATTGGGTATATTTCAGAAGGATACGCGTAGGCATCTTCATGGATCGAATATAATGTTAAATGAGCCTTTGTACTCGACGCGAGCAAAGGTCGTAGCTCAAATGGATCAGAAACATCATATAAAGAGTTTGATTGATTTTTATGGAGGAGAGTTGGCAGGGGTAGTGAATAAATTTAGGAAGTATATTATAGATTGTGGGAAAGCCTTTGAGGTAGAAAATAAAAAGGCTGAACATATGTGGTTTACGAAGGATATGGAGGAAAATGGTAGTGAAAGACCAGCTCCTAAACCTGCACAAAATTTATTAGAGGAGGACGAAAAGGAGGTTAAGAGCCTGATACCTCGGTCAGGGCAAAAGCTGCACCAGTAGGAAGTGGTTACTTTTATAGCTCTTTTGGATGTGCAGGTAGATAGGTCAAGGAGATCGGGAGATAGGGGCAGTTCCTTCGTAGTTTGAGGGAGCGAAAGTAAAGTAGTTATGCTGTTCATCAACTTGTATTTGCATTAGATATCTTTACACTATTTTGCTGATAAAGAAATCTGTTATGTTTGTGATAAATATTAATAGAGATGTAGATCAAACATAGATAAGTATTTTATTGCCATAAGATCGATCATACGCAATTATTATGAGTGAAATTGTGAAATGTGATATGTAAATTATTTTGATGTACAACCTGTTATGTATGTGAAAATTAACTATTGATGCAGGTGGAACTGGTAGAGGTTAAAAATTAATATGAAGAATTGTGCATTTTGGGCAAAAAATTGAATGTTGATTTGACCTTCCACCGTGAAGCATTGAAAAATGCTGCTGAGTGAAATGTAAAAATGGAGGTAAGGGTCACTGAAGAACAAGGTACGGTGGGTCGTTTGACCTAACAATTGGAAAGTAAGGAGGCCAAACTAGCCATTGTACATGAGAAACAGGAGGAATTAATGGAGGTTGTTAAGAAAAAGGGGTTAGACATTGAAAAAGGTCAACGTCATATAAGTAATATATCTCAGAACACATAACCCAGCTGTAGTAGCCTACTAGTAGCCTTTTACCCCAGTCAAAAACTCGAAGGCTACCTCGACGCCTACTCGAATATCACGAGCCCCACTCAATCCATAAATAAGCCGTCCAAGATTATTCGAAGACGAATCCTCGACCCTGAACAAGCCTCGAAGATGAACTCCACATCAGCATTTGAAATACTTCGACCACTTTCATACGTGGTAGAAGGCAGACATGTCAGACAACCAACTCTACAGACTAGAACGGCGATGTTGTTGGTCTTTACAGCTACAGTAAAAAATCCAACAACTGTTATAGTGTCAGAGCACAGTGCCAGACCCGACATTTCTGGCGCCAACACCAACTCCGAGATACCCGCTCAATATTCGGAGGATACCCAGAGGGTACACTTGTAATGTGACTTAACCTTGGTGACTCGGCCCTTCCTATGCTTTATAAATAGGAGAGATGGAGAACCAAGGGAGGGTTACAAAATCTTCCCCCAGAGTCCTTGCAATTTACCTTCGACCTCTCTGTAAAATACACAATATTCGAAACTTCGACTACTCGACATTAATAAAAACTCTCTTAAAAATCTTCATCAGAGGTCGTGGAGCGTCATATTCTGGGACTCCACGCAAGTATATTGTCGGTAGATTACTTATGCTATATATTATATACTTGAACCCCATTAATTAAAGATAAATCCCGTGGTGTACGAGTCGACTTCCCCTCCGTATGAAGTTAGTCCCCTATATTTGGCGCCGTCTGTGCCTGCCCACCCTACCAATACCCTTACTTATTTTATCCCTTTTTAAACTCCTTCAGATCATTCCCAATGGACCCTACCCTCCATTCTACTTCCACCCATGCCGGCAACTCCATCTACGGAGTGGCCACCCAGCTTGCCTTACTTTCCCAGCAATACGCTCAAGCCGATGAGCGACACCAAACTCAACTGCACCAGGAACGCGAAAAGCACCGGCAGAAGTTTGAAGCCGAACGGCATCGCTGTTTGGATGATGTCGATAAACAAAACTGTGTCATCGATGAAATGCGCAACACAGTCCGAGAGCTGCAACGACTATAGCCTCTAGATGCTCCTCTACCGTCTCGAGCACTAGCCCCATCGCACATATCTGCTCGCGCTCGACTGGGGCCTCTACCACATCAAGATATACCCTCGGTCCATATCGGCATTGAGGGTGTTCCCCCTACGGTTCCCCCTACTGGCTCCATCCATCTCGACATCCATTCCACGGAGGACTCCTCTGAATCCACCCTTCACTCCTCCAGATACCCTAAACGCCGCCCTGCTAGAGGACGAATTGGGGAGCGTTGCTCCGAACGCATACCGAACCCTCGGCCTCATCAACCTCGAATCCTTCGATCCACCCCTTATCTTGTCTATTGTGCACAACAAAATTTCAACTACCAAATCCAACCCATCATCTGCGTCAGCGCGAGCCCAACTCCAAACTGATGGAGTCGGTTAAATAACTCCCTATATCCCAAGATCCTTGTTATAGAGGTCCCTCCTAATTTCCGAGCCCCAAAACTCAGCAAATACCACAACACCGACCCTCAATCTCATATTCTCGAATTTTAAAATGCTTTAAGCCTCTACTCCATAGCCGACCACCTGATGTATTATATTTTTCCCTCAAGCCTCATAGATAGCCCCCTTCGATGGTAATACAACCTTCCCAGTGGTTCTATTCAAAGTTTTGAGCAACTATCCCATCTTTTCATCGCCCAATTTCCCTTCAACAAAGACAAAGAGGTCAGAGTCGACGCCCTCTTAAATTTCAGAAAATCCCCCAGTGAAACACTTGAGGCCTTCACTAAGTGGTTTCTCGACGAGTCGCGCAAAGTTGACAACCTCAATTGCGCGAACGCCGTCCTCACGTATTCAAACGCCTTGCCAGATCACAGTCATGTCAAAGAGTACCTGGTCCTCCATAAACCTCGAACCCTCGAGGAGATGCTTTCAAAAGTCAATGGGTATATCGACCTTGTGCGCCTCGGCGAATCACATAAATAGGGGTAACCTTCAACCTTTGCCATTAATAAACCTCGACAAAGGCCCTCCTACTCCCACACCCCTGATCGCCCCCATCTTACAGGTAACTGAGGGCTGCAAGCTCCCTCACTCTGATAATACTATAGAAGGTCACAAATAATGACCAAAGCCATTCTTACCTCGACTCACTACCCCCATCGGCACCCTTCTACCATAGATATAGGCAAACCCCATATGGTGTATCCCTTTCCCCATTGAGGTTAAGCCAGGCGAACCTTACTGCACCAATCACAATTGTAACTGCTACGACACCAATTAATGATTTGCCTTGCAGCGCTCTCTCGAAATAATACTCAAGGCCGGTCGAGTATATTAGTATGTTGCTGACCATCCTAGCTACCTTGACGGGTCGTACCTGAAACCTCAACCCGCCCCTTCGACGGACCCTGCCGAGGTCCACATCTACCAAGTTCATTTTATTAAAGTACATAATATCGACAACGGCCATTCCAAGAGCAAGCGCAAGCATGTCAAAGAGTGTAACAAGCTCACTTACTAGGAGAAGCTGCCCTCCCTCCTGCCAGAATCAAGCCTTTGTCCTCGACCTGAAGGTATCTCTTTCATCGACTGTGATACATTACATGTTCATTTTCCACATTCCGACCCCTTAGTCATCATCATTAAGGTCGAACACCCCGTCCTCTAGACCATGCTTATCGATACAGGAAGTGCTGCCGATGTACTCTTCCTGCAGACCGTCCAAGCCATGAACAAAATAGGCCTCGTCACTGCCACCAATGCCAAATTAAAAGGCTTTAACGGGGCTACCAAAGTGGCCGCTGGTCAAATCAGCCTCCCAGTCACCACCGGCCCTGTCACACTTCAAACTAGCATTCTTGTCATCGATAAGAATTCTGAATACCTGGGTATCCTCGGGCGTGACTGGCTTTATGCCATGCATGCCATTCCTCCGACCTATTATTAGACCCTACATTTCACTACCCCCTGTGGTACATAGAATTTAAAAGGCTCTCAACGCCTCGCCCGTTCATGTGAGCATCCAGTGATCGATTAGACCTAGAAACTCGTCAAACTCCCATAGCAATGACCATCTCCTTTTGTCCCCATACCTTCGATACCCGCCATCTCTCCCATCGAACCCACTGTTTATATTGAACTCGATGGTCCTGGTCGAGGTACATTCATTGAAACTTTTCAAGACGATGTGGAATGCCTCGAGCTTACAGGCTTCCTCCGAGCAAACAAATACGTCTTTACATGGACGTTCCAGAAGATGCCAGGCGTCAACCCCCGCTTAGCAAGTTACCGCCACGAGCTTATCCCCATTTCCATAGCAGTAAAACAAAAGACGCGTACCATTGTACCATGATTTTGAGAAGTAGTAAACTGCGAAGTAGACAAAATCATAGCCGCGGGTTTCATTAGAAATGTCAAGTATGCTAATTGGATATCAAACATAGTTACAGTTCCTAAAAAGAACGCTAAGATCAGAATCTACGTTGACTTCACAGACCTCAGCAAACACACACCAAAGGGCAGTTTCCCCCTACCGATCATTTCAGTACTCCTTGATGCTACTGCTGGACATGAACACCTGTCAGTGATGGACGCAGTCTCGGGTTACAATCAGGTACCCCTCCTCCCTGAAGATAACTTAAAACTTCTTTCATCACTGAACAAGGCCTTTATTGTTTTATTGTCATGCCCTTCGGCCTTAAAAACGCTGGTGCCACCTACCAACGCCTCGTAACAACAATATTTAAACCCTTACTTGGAAATTCAATCGAAGTTTACATCGACGACATGTTATGCAAGAGCCTCGAAAATTTGGCCCACATTCAGAATTTATCCAAAATCTTTTCGATACTTCGAATATACAACATGAAACTTAACCCAGACAAATGCCAGTTTGGTGTTTCATCTGGTAAATTTTTAGGCCATCTTATTTATAAACGAGGTATCGTGATTGACCTTACCCATATCTGAGCCCTTACCGACATGCCTTCGCCCCGAACAAAAAAAGATGTACAAAAAGTGGCTGGAAAAATAGCGGCCCTCAACCATTTCATTTCCAAATCCTCAGATTGTTGTGCTTGGCTCTTTTCTCTCTTAGGCGGCCAAGGCATCCACAAAGCAACAAAGAAAAATGACACTGAGATTAACTGGACACCCAACTATGAACAGGCCTTCCTTGAACTCAAAACATACCTTGGTCAACCACCCATTATCAGCACCCCTATCGAAGGTGAAATACTTTCCTTATACCTCGCAGTCATTGATATCTTTATCAGTTCAGTCCTCATTCGACTTGAATCAAACAATTAGAACCCTGTATATTTTATCAGCAAAACTCTGACACCTGCAGAAACTTAATACTCAAAACTTGAGCGTTTGCTTCTTACTCTCGTCTACACTGCTCGGAAACTCAAACCATATTTTCAAGCTTACCCCATTCGCGTAATAACAAGTTATCCCCTTCGAGAGGTATTTAGCAAGAAAGAAAAATCTAGACGAGTACAATAGTGGTCTGTCTACCTTGGCGAACATGACATTACATTTGAGAAATAGATCTCCCAGAAAGGCCAAAAAGTGGCCGATTTCCTTGCTGACTTCCCAGTCGAAGATGTCGACTGGAAGGAACACAAAGATGACCTAGCAGAGGATCAGCCCAAACATACTAACCCAAGGAACCCTATCATAGGCTGGCAAATTTTCACAGATGGATCTGCTATACCTAATGGTTCGGGGATAGGTATCATCCTGGTTACAACTACAATGATCAAATAGAGAAGGCAGTTAAGTTAAACTTTAAATGCTCCAACAACGAGGCTGAGTTTGAAGCTCTGATCCATGGCCTCGACCTCGCACTCGACCTCAGCATCCCAAAGCTTCCAGTTTTTATAGATTCCCAACTCATTCAAAGACAGTACTCCAGTGAGAATCAGACCAATGATCGTATGGCTGAATATTCTGCCCTCGCCCGCCAGCCATGGACCATTTCTCTAAAAAATCTTCTATCACCTACTACCCTCGAGGCGAAAGCAAACACGCAGATGCCCTCGCCTAAATAACAACAATGTTAGGTCAATCAGAATCTTGAACTCTCCATATTAAATTACTCGAACGCCCAAGTATCGACCAGATGGAAGTCAATGTCATCAATACTGGGGTCAAAAGTCTCAATCCAGATGACTGGCGCACACCATTCCTCGATTACTTCAACAATGCTACCCTCCCAGATGACCCCAAAGCTAAATAGTCTTTATTAGAGAGTTGTCGCAGATACACAATCCACAAACGCGAGTTACATCGCAAATCCCCAAATGGCATCCTCCTTCGGTGCATCTCTTAAAATGAAGCCTCTACAATCCTATCTGAACTCCGTGAAGGAACTTGCAATACTCATACTGTCGATAGATCTATTTCCCTTCGAGCCGTCTCCCAAGGTTTATTCTGGCCCAACATGAAAAAGTAAGCCGAAGAGTACGCCAAACATTATGACAAATGCCAGTGCCATGCCCATGATATCCATAGCCCTTCACAAGACTTCTATTTCAGCTAAGTCTCCTGGCCATTCAAATGCTAGGTCATCGATCTCATTGGTCCTTTTCCCAAAGCTTCAGGCAGCCGAAAGAATATCCTTGTTACAATAGATTATTTTACCAAATGGGTCAAAGCCGTACCTTTTTGTCAAACCAGAGAAGAAGAAGTCATCAAATTCTTATGGGAAAACATCATTACACGCTTCGGATGCCCTCATATGATTCGATACGACAATGGCCCATAGTTTGACGGGAACAAAGTCATAAATTTCCTCAAGAAGTACAACATCATCCTCTCCTCACAACACCATACTACCCCCAAGGGAATGGTCAGGTCAAAGCAATCAATAAAACAATAGTCGACGGTCTCAAGAAACGGGCCGATGTGAAGAAAGGACGATGGGTTCAGAAATTACAGCATGTCTTATGGGCCTATCGAACAACACCAAGAAAAGCTACAGGCTGTCCCCCTTTCCTTCTAGCATATGGGACTGAAGCAGTGCTCCCTACTAAATTCGAAGTGCCTACACGAGACCCCAGCCTCCCGGACGAAGACAATGAGTTTGAACTCGGATGCAACATGTTATGGATTGATGAAACCAGAGACCGAGCCATTGCCAATCTTGGCCGTTATAATTTATCACTGCAGAAGTCCTATAACAAGAGAGTTCAACCTCGAAGTTTTAACATCGGAGATCTTGTACTTCGACGGGACACACAATCATCGAAGTCTTGGAATGCCGGTAAGCTAGCCGAGTTCTGTGAAGGACCTTATGTCATATATGATAAAACCAACAAGGGTTTGCATTACCTCATGGCAGTAGATGAAGAGCCTTTACCAAATCTATGGAATACAATACAGTTAGTCTCATACAATCAGCTACGGCCTCAACCTTGTTCCACTGATGTAAACACAAACTAATCAATAAATAGTTTTTTTTCTTCTAAACTTTATTTTCTATTTTCCAGTGAATTTCTTGTTCAAGCCTAAGTATCATGTCAACCTTCGACCCGATTGATACTTGGGGGTGACCTTGAAATTTTTACGCTTCAAACATTCGAGCAAACTCGCAGGGCGCGAATGGTCGAGAGACCGGACCCTCAGGAATACGTTGGCAGTGAGCACGCCTTACTATGTTATGGCTCAGGCCTTCGAAGTCTCGTGAATTTCCTAGTTTACTTTAAGTATCACGTCAACCTTCGACCCGACTAATACTTGGGGGCAACCTTAAAAAATTTCAAGCTTCCAACATTCAAGCAACTCGAGGGGCACAAATGGTCGAGAGACCGGACCCTCGGGAATGTGTTGGCGGCGAACACATCATAATTCACTGTTGCTTTGGCCTTCGAAGTCCTGTAAATTTCCTAGTTTACTCTAATTAAGTATCATGTCAACCTTCGACCTGACTGATACTCGGGGGTGACCTTGAAATTTTTCAAGCCTCCGATATTCGAGCGAACTCGAGGGGCATGAATGGTCAAAAGACCGGACCCTCGAGAATGCATTGGGGGCGACCACATTATACTTGGACCTAGTTTTGACATTCAAAGTCCAGTCAATTCCTTGAACTCTCGGGATCCCATCTCGAAGCTCTTCAAGGTTCAATCATTCTACAAGAATACTACACTTACAACATATGCAGATACAAGAATACAAGAATATAAACAGTTTTGCTACACGCAAGATGCTTCAGTACAACATATATCAGAGACTCAAGTAAAGTTTTGAGCATACATAATGAATCTAGCATAGTTATTCAGTACAAGTCAACTTAATACAAATCAGTTTTAGAATAGTCTATAACCAAATAGAATCAGTACAGTACAAGTCAGTTTTAGCACACCAATTCAAAGGAATCAGCAGTTTAAAGAAATCTCAACATTATTCAAATATAACTATCCAACAGAAAAATAACAAAAAGCGGTATGACACTCCAGTACAATTCCTTATATCAGAGTGGTTACACCTTCTCCCCCAACAGGCTCTTCAGTGCCAATACTTCCAGTACCTCCAGTAGAAGGTCTTGACCCTGTAGCATCGGCGATCACATCAGTTGCTATTCTAGCAGCAGTACCTTTGATCACAGGAGCCCCCACGCCACCTCCAACACCTCCATCAGTAATATTTGCCTCTATCCCCACTGTCTGCAAAGCATCTTCAGCAATAGGATCTTGGGTAACAGGGAAGCGCTGTAAAATTTCAGGATCATACCCCAAATCCTCTATGAACTCCTTCAGCCTGACATTATCTGAACATTCATAATCAAATTGCCCTTGGAAACGCTCCTTCTATTCTTTCTTTTCCTTCTCCTTCTCAGTAAGCTTCGACTTCAACACCTACTCGTGATTATAACGTTGAGCCTCAAATCTCTTCTCCAATACATCATTGATAGCCACCAGATCTCATTTCAAAGTTTTATTCTCAGACACCAACGACGCCTCAGTCCCTCGAGCGATATCCAGATCATCAAGCGCATGTCTTAGCTACCGTGATATTACCTTTTGGGCCTTGATGAAAGCCTGTGACCAAGCATTTGCCTGCTATAATAGTTGAACCATCAGTATATCCTGAGTATGATGTACTCAAACAAAATTTCATCATTTCAACCTGGTACACTGGCGCAAAGTATTGCCATCGAAGAAGCATTGGCTAGAGCCAGTTCATTTTGCTCAGTCTCCGTCATATCCTCATCCCCATCTTCCGCATCATCTTCCCCCAGTGCCCTACGCCTTTTGCGTTGGATTACCTTTGGCCGCTGTGCCCACGGAGACTCGGGGATGACCTTGCCCATCTCTTTTTCAGCCTGGGTCGGTGCCTACTTTGACTTTTGTCTCGAAGCATCACAAGCTACTTCGGGCACTGTCGCTGCCTACTTCGACGCCCGTTGCACCTTCAAAACATACTTTACCTTCCTTGCCAAATTCTCCTCCTCCATTCCTTTGGCCACTATCGAAGCACCTTTACCTCGCGACTCCTTCCTCTTTGTTGGCTTAGGCGTAACAGGTACATTTCAAAGCAGAGAATCGGTCCTTTTCTGCCCCTTCCTTTTGATGCCAAGATTTTAGAAAGCAGAATTCACCCACTCCTCATCCGAGTCGATTAAGATGTCAATATAATCCCTCAGAGTCGCCAAAGTCTGGCTATTAGGACCTTCATAACAAACAGAAACACGATTATCATCTTATTCGATCAATACATCAAAACAGCTTCGACAGAAAACTTACTTGGATTATAGACTTTATGTTGCAACCTATAAGGTTCCTCCCCTTCGACATTCTCATAACTACCGCATACTATAACTAAGACTTTATTCCACCCTCGACCCATCGTGCGGAGATCAAACAATCAGGGCTTCTCTGCGTGATACTGGATGTGATTGGTGCCCACATTCTGGCTCACTTTCCTCGAATAGAACGATACAACATCGAACCATTTGATCAAGCTCCTTCCCTCATTTCTCAATTTTGCATTCATGCCCTCAATTAGCTTCAGCATCTCGTAAAAATTCTCATTCATCTGAACCAGGGCAACTTCCTAAAAGTTTAACACTTCTTTCACTAGCCTGCGGAGAGGTAGTTGCTTTCCTAGCCAAATCTGGCCTCTATACACCATTATACCCTATCGTGGCTTCGACGTGAAAGAAAACCCTATCCCCGCTGTATTTAACACCACCCCTACCTTCGACAGCCCAAATTTAGCCATGAATCGCTCTAAACTCTGCTTCTCTCTAGCCGAGACAGAACCATCGGCCTTATCCGACTCAGTTGAATCCTCACTACGGTCACTTTGCTCCCCCTCACCCCTTTCCTCACTCAAAGGTTCAACCCGACCTTCACCTCTCTCTCTTTCTGTCCTCCCCCCATCTCTTCCACATCACTATCCTCAATAACCACTATCTTACAACGTCTACTACTTGAACTCCCAGCTCCAGGAGCCACCACTGCTAGTGGGATATCTTTTGCTATGACCAACTCCTCTACGTCGCTGCCCTATCCATCGGAGCATGACCAGACACACTTGCCTCATTTTCTTCAATCTCCTCGTGTATTAGCCTCAGTCTCGAAGCTCGATATGTACGCATCTTATTCTACGGAAGAAGAGGCACGGAATTAGATCAATACATTTGACTATTACGTGTCAATAACTTTTTTTCATCTACCCCCTCCAGGAGATGCAAACACAACTGAAAACTTGACCCCAATCCCAGTCCCACCATTAATACCCTCAGAATCATAAATGAGCTAGACCTCAGACACTTTGTTTCCCCCTGTCCTTGATCATATTCTCACAATTACAAACCCAAAAGACTCTACATACAGATACAGAAGGCAAAGCCAAATGAAATAAACAAAAATCAATCGACATACCTGTATTAACGGAAGTGCACTCGAAACTGCAAGTCAGCCAGTCCCTCAGCAACAACCTGGTAACTATTCTCAAACTTCACGAAATAATGGCGTACGTTCCCTACCTCTCACTCTTTGGATCTTCTGCAGATAGTACCTTTGTTATTTCCTCTCTATATATACCTCCTCAGAATACCAAAAAACTGCCTCAATTTCCAAAACCGCTATCATTACCACTACCCCACTATCCCTGCTTTTTGGCTGAGATGTGTATTGACCACTTTACCCCCCGTTACTTTCACGTGCGAGTTGCACGCTCACATTTACATAATTTTAAATACAAACCAACTCGAACATTCTTGTCCTCGCCCGAAGTTGTCAAAGTAGATCCCCACATCAAATCAACATTTTTCCATAAATCAAGGAAACATCATGATGACCTGCACGACACTCTGCCCCAAAAAAAGTATCGTTCTGATAGACCAACTGTTTGGCTATCTGTACCTCCAGTCAAAGCCAACAGACCTTCGACATACCTGCTTCACGTGCATGAGTAATCATCTATATTGTGTCACGAACATTCGTCCACAGATAACCCGAACCTCAATTTCTAAACATGCCAAGCATTCGATTTCTAGCACATTCGGCATTCGGCAAGTTGATCGCGCCAAAATTACCTATAAATTTTATGTTTTTCCGTCTTACACAAAGTTCAAAATTCTACTTCGACAGTTATCTCACAAAATACGGATAAAAACACTCAAAATCATCATAACTATGCAAATACCCCTATAGACCATACTATATAAACACTTAAAAAAAGAGTTAAAGAAGCCCCTATTTATTGCCACGATACTTCTTCTCGTACCCAGCCTCAGCTTCAACATCTTCCTGGTCGACCACCTCCTCTGCAAATGACTCCAGCAAGGCCAACCATTGGCCAGGAAATGGGCCCATTATCTATAGCACCCCCCACCAGTACGCAAAGGGCATTCCACTAATGGGTTCCCCAGGCTCTATTTCAAACAACTCTGGCATCTCTAAGTACAGGTCTCAGTCATCATGAAACCTCTATTTCAACTCTAGCGTCTTCTCCCAAACACGAAGGACCTTTGCTGCAACACGGTTCTGGTGCTTGGTGTTGGGAGCATTTCCGTTGCATTGGGGCGAAGATTCAAACATTGTGCTCGGAGAAGAAAGAAGAGATGTGAGAAGCTTTCCTAACAACGCCCCATTTATACAGGAAGGTACATTTAAACCCTCCCTAATCCCAAGTTGCATTCATTACAGTCTTCTATTCTTCTCCTTAAAAACTCAGTAGTCCAAGCTTTACAACTTCCTAGACATAACCATTTTATCAGTATCTGCATTCAAACCCCATTTTTGAGGCCATGTAGTCGAACAAATCCCCATACTCGAACAATCGACCACTTTTATACATCATCCCTCAACTCTTTCATCAAAGTTTCGAATAATACGGGATCAATTATCCAGCTAAAACTGAATATTGGTAAAATTCTTTGATCATTTCATTATACTTCGAATTAAATTTTTCCTGAAGGTAACCGTTTCTACTTGTTAACATTCGAAGAGATATATTTGCCTATCATGCCTACCAGATACAAAAAAACAAATTGCAGTAAAGTATTGTTCTTATTCCATTCCGCAGATTACAACAACAGGAACAGAAGCTTCCAAGTTCAGACATACATAAAAATAACAAACAACAACAAAAACCTTTAAATACAGCCCTACAAAAAAAAACCCATCACCACCACCTTGCCACCGCTTTAAGATGAACCTGCCTTATTTCCAGATGGGCCAGATCCTCCAGCCAAACCCTGCTCCTCCACCAATTGATCCTCTGCCAGCACAAGACATTTGGCCAAGCTCGACAAATAGAGATAGCGTCCCTCAGCAGTCATAAATTGTAACTTCATCTGCCCCCCACAAATAAGCATAAGATACCCCATTGATGGGCTCCCCAGCCTCTAACTCTACCAGGTTGGGCATGTCCCAGTCAAGCTCATGGTCACCGAAGAACTTCAACTTCAGTTTAGCAGTCTTCCGCCCTATACGACGGTCTCGGACAAATCCCATCCTTTTTAGGTAGCGGGTGTTGGGTGTGGTGCCCATTATGTTTTTCAGGAAATCCAGAGAAAAAAAAACTGCAACAGAAAAAGAGTATATAGTGTTACTGCTTCCATAACCAATACTTATAGCCCCAATAACCTCATTTATTACTCCGTAGTCACCAACATTCCTTAAATACCCACCTTATTACCCCCCTTGAAAAGTAATAATCAGCCATTCAACTTCCAACAACAAATAATTTTCTCAGCAAACGCCTCTACACCTATTTTCGAGACCCTTACTGAGAGGGGGCGAATGTAGTAGCCTACTCGAAGTCTTCTAGCCCAGTCAAACACTCAAAGGCTACCTCGACGCCTACTCGATTATCTCGAAGCCCACTCAATCTATAAAAATGCCTTGCAAGATTATTCAAAGACGAAGCCTCGACCCTGAACAAGCCTCGAAGCCGAACTCCACATCAGTATCAGAAATACTTCGACCACTTTCATACGTGGTCGAAGGCAGACATGTAAGACAGCTAGCTCACCAGACAGGAACAGTGACGCTATTGGTTCATACATCTATAGTGACAGGCCCAATAACTGCTTCAGTGTTATAACACAGTGCCAGACCTGACATTTCCGGTGTCAGCACCAACTCTGGGATACCCGTTCGATATCTGGAGGGTACACTTGTAATGTGAGCTAACCTTGGTGACTCGGCCCTTCTTATGTTCTATAAATAGGAGAGATGGGGAACCAAGGGAGGGTTACAAAATGTTCACCTAGAGCCCTTGCAATTTACCTTCGACTTCTCTGTAAAATATACAGTATTCAAACCTTCGACTACTCAACAGTAATACCAACTTTATTAAAAATCCACATTCGAGGTCGTGGAGTATCACATTCTAGGCCTCCACGCAAGTATATTATTGGTAGATTACTTATGCTATAGATTATATACTTGAACCCCTTTGATAGAAGATAAATCCTGTGGTGTACGAGCTGACTTCCCCTCCGTGGGAAGTTAGGCCCCTACACTAGCAGGAGGCAGAACTAATACCCTGCACGAATTAAAATTACAGAGCTACTTGCGATGTTGAAGAAAGAAGAAGACAGTGCTAAATGCTTACAAGTTTGGATAAATACGCTAGTGGCAGAAGCAGTTGGTATGCGAGCTGCTGTGAGGAAGGGATGAGCATGCTCGTAAGTTTGAAGGAATGTGTCATGTTGCTAATATTAGGGAAAAAGAGTTAGAGGAAGTTAACAATGAGCATACTGAGTTAGCATAAAAGTATTGGGTTAAAATAAAGAACTTGGAGGATATAGTTTTAGTGTTAGAGTTTAAAATTTTGGTGTATCAAATGGAAATTGGGGAGCTGACTAGCTCGAAGAACAAATTGGAGGCGGATCTTGTTATGAATGAGCGAAATCTTAATGCAGAGGTTGGAGAGAGGGATCATAACCAGTTCATTATGAAGGAGTCAATGGCGATGTTGGGACAAATATATGAATTTATGATGGTGATGGAAGTACAAAATAAATCTTCTGTGGATTAAAAGTGGGCAATGGCGGATCGTTGTATAAATTTGGAAGTTCTGCTAAATGAGGCAAAGGGAAAGATTGTGGAACTCGTCGTAACTGACAAGGTTAAGTTCGAGGTAAGTGACATCCTTAAGAAAGAAATGGCAGCAGTACTTACATTTTTCATATCCGAGTTTAAGAGACTTGAAGAAGAAAGGGACACGATTTATAAAAGCATGATTACAAATGACGGGTAGTACGATATGCAGTTAGTGTGCACTGAATACCTAGACCGTGTTATGTCAAAAATTGATGCTCTCACTAAGGGAAAGCTTGATGAAGGAAAATAAATTGATGCATTGAGGGTACTAGAACTGATGCTTCTACGACTTTCAGAGCATAGGGAAAGTTTGCGTGGTAATGCTTTATCTGAACATAGTGATTGAGGAGGCGTTGGTATTAATGTAAAAATGAATTACTCGTACTACATTAACCGAAATATAGCAGATAGAGTATAAAGGTTATGTTGCAACAAAGTTTGATTGAGAGTAGAATTAGTGATCTGCATGCTTGTACTGACCTTTTGATGAACTAATTATGGCTTTAAAGTTTGTAGTCTATTAGTCGAATTGGGAAACCAATAGCTGACTTGTATGATGATAAAAGATCAAATTATCTGAAGTAATAGGTGACTTATAATGTAATAGAAGATCAAATTGTTTGAAGCAATAAACAATCTGTAATGTAATAGAAGTTTGAATTGGCTGAAGAAATAAATGATCTGTAATAGTTGAATGGGGTAAACCCATCAATTATCTGTGATATTATAGATATTCCCTGTATATAAAAGTACTTGTATGAGATAGTAGAAAAGTACCGTAATGTAGGTCGGTCAAACACAAGTATTTTATTGGTGTAAGAGCGACGTAAAAAAATCTAAGAGATAGTAGAAGAGTACTCTGATATAGACTGGTCAAATACAAGTATTTCACTGGTGTAGGAACAATGTACACAATTTAAAGAAATAGTAGAACAATAATGCATGAGATAGTAGAATAGTACTATAATGTAGGTTGGTCGAACTTAAGTATTTCATTAATAAAAGAACGACGTACACAATTGGAAGAAATAGTATAATAGTACACGGTGATAGATTGTTATCTGTGATATAATTTTAATTTTTTTGTGTTCCAAGGATTAGGGACTCGATCCCTATTTTCTGTGACAAGGTCGTAAGAGCCAAGCCCACTTTTGTAGACAACGATAAAAGGTTCGTCCTAATTTTCTCTGAGTTTCCCAGTATTGAGTTCATTTCTGTGTTTTGGTATATCTCATAGGACGAAATCTTTAATACGATCGGTGATACGATTGGTGATTTCGGCTTGACAATTTCCTTATGGGCAGTACGAGTTTGAAGGGGAGTAGATGATATTATGTTGATTTAGGATTCGACGACCTTTGAACCAATAAGCTGTGGTCCATTATCTATTCTGATGAGATGAGGGCATCCAAACTGTATGATAATAATTTATCATATAAACTTGATGACTTCATCTTTGCATGTTCAACTCATAGAGATTGCTTCTACTCACTTGGTAAAGTAGTCTGTTGTTACTAGGAGATGCTTTCATTTTCCTGGTACAGTTGGTAATTCTTTCACGAGATTGAGGGCTACCTTTTGAATGGCTAGAAAACTTTGCTAGAGTGGAGTTCTAAAGCTGGAGCTTGAATTTTAGGTCCATGTCATTTGCAGGTATTATACTTGCTAGCCAATTTGATGGCTTAAGCTTTTATTATAGGCCAAAAGACTTCTTCTGTAAGAGCTCGGTTTGCTAAAGACCGTCCTGCTACATGGGATCTGCGAGTTCCTTTGTGTAAATCATGCAGGAAGGCTTGTGCATCCTTAACAGTTAAACATTGGAGATAGGGTCCTGTAACCAATTATTTGTAAAGGAGATTGTCGTCAACGATGTATCGTTTAACATTATCTATTAAACGTCTTCTTTCATTAGCAACCTCGGGTAGTTTGCCATCAAATTTGTTGTTTGGCCAGATATAAGTGAGGAAAGGTTGTCTCCAATCATCTTTGGCCTCTTTGTCGCCACCAGTATTAATGGTATTTGAGCTGATGATGTTAATGTCGGGGGTAGATACAACTTCAATCTCCAAATATCGAGCTTCTGTTCCGAAGACTCAAGAGAGATAGGTAAGGGAATCAGAATGTCTATTTTCTTCATGAGGCAAGTGTTCGATTGTAGCCTCTTTAAACCTGCTCATTCTGTCGGCTACTGCTGCAGCGTAGTCGATTATCTTTCCATTTTTTTGATATTTGTTTGTATAATGGTTCATGATTAATAAAAATTTTGCGTACACAGATAACTCGGGCACACCAATATCTAGAGCCATATCCAGTCCGTAGATAAGTACCTCATATTCGGTCTTATTGTTGGTAGCTTCGAAGTTGAGTCAGATTGATTTCACAATTCTGTCATTGGAAGGCATGATTAGAACTATCCAGATGCCTGACCAAGCTGGTCCGGCAGAACCGTAAGTTAAAAGGCATCAATCTTTCTTGGATATCCAATTCAATTTCTTTTCGAACTGTTCCTCATTTATTTAAGTAATATTCTATTCTCAATCAGGGTCACCTATTGGAAAATCGGCAAATAAATTTGCTACTACTTGCCCATTTTTAGAATGTCGTGGTTCAAAACATATATTGTGTTCACTAAGAGTAACCAACCATTACTGGACTCGTCTGGATTTTTCCCATTTGCATAGGACTTTAAATAAGGGGTAATTTGTCATTACTCGAACTGAATAAGCTTAAAAATATTGTTTTAACTTTTGCGTTGTAAAGATGAATGCTAAGAGTAGTTTTTCAATCTTAGCATACCGTGTTTCTGCTGGAGTGAGAATCTTGCTAATGAAGTAGACAAGTTTTTCTAAATTTTCGTCGGGTCAGATGAGAACTAAGATGAGTGAGTTATTAGTAACTGTAAGATATATCGTAAGCTCTTCTCCTTCCTTGGGTATAGTCATTACTGGTGGTTTCCCCAAGTAACAATTTAATTCCTGAAGTGTCGCTTAACATTTTGTAGTCCACTCAATCTCGGGATCCTTTTGAGTTTTCACTTCCTTCGTCCCTTCTCATAAAAGGTCGAATAACCATCGATACCTATCCGTTGACTTGGAGACAAAACAATTTATTGTTTCTATCTTTCCAGATATCTTTTGTACGTCTTTCTTTATCTTTGGTAAAAGCATAGATAACAAAGCACGAATACGATCTGGGTCAGCTTCGATACCTTGCTTGTTAATTAAATGTCCCAAGAATTTTCTTGATTGGACTCTGAATGGGTATTTATTAGGATTTTGTCTCATTTTGTAGGACCAAAGAATTTCGAAGGTCGTGTGCAAATCTGTGAGATGATTTTTCTTCTTGAGGCTTTTACACCGTATATTATCAATGTAAACTTCCATTATTTTTCCAAGAGGGTCTTTGAACATCTGAGTCATCAGTCTCTGATAAGTGGCTTCGGCGTTCTTGAGGCTGAAAGGTATAACCTTGTAGCAATATAATCTATGTTCTGTGATGAAAATAGTTTTTTCTTAATCTTTGGGCAAAAGAGGTATCTGATTATACCCTGACGCGGTATCTATCATGGATTGGAGTTCAAGTCCCATAGTAGAATCAAGCAGATGGTTGATGATAGGAAGGAGAAAATTATTTTTTAGAGTATGTTTATTGAGATCTATAAAATCCACGCATACTCTGATCTTGCCATTTTTTTTCGAAACTGCTACGATGTTTGAGATCTATTCAGAGTAATTGGCTTTCCGAATAAAGCCAACTTTAATGAGTTTATCGATCTCTTTATTAACTTCTTCTCGTAGTCTTTATGCTAAAGTCCTATGTTTTTACTTGACTGCCTCAACTTTATCTTTTAAACTAAGCTTGTGGTAAGCCAAATTTTGATAAATGCCTGGCATTTCATGGAATCTCCATGCGAAGACATCGATGTTTTCTTTGAGAAACTGAATAACTGCATTTCATTCTGTTGTAGGCAAAAGAGACCCAATGTAGGTACCCAATTTGTTTCCACTGATTTTGATGTATTATGCAGTTTTTGCACTTGGCAGCTAGTTCTCTGTAGTGTTCTTTGTAATGTACTCTGCAATATTCTATGTATTGTTCTGTAATTGCTATACGAGTTGTTATACTAGTGGTTTCATCATGATGGTAATAGTGTTTTTGCGAGATTGAGCTAGCTTCTAACTGCCTTTGATTTCGTAGATGCTGCCATTCCAATTGAATAGTATTACTAAATAATAGGTCGATGGGATAGCTCGTATGTTATATAGCCAGCAACGTCCTATGATTCCTAGATAACGGGATTTTACGTTTATAACGTAAGACATAACGTAAGACATAACGTCAACTATCGCCGGTCCTGCGATAATAGGAAGTATAATTTTGCCAACACGTTCTTCTTTGGAACCCTGGAAACCACTGATATCAATGTTACTAGGTTAAACTTTGTTGGCCAGTCGCATTTGATTAATCGTACTTTGGAAGAGTAGTTCGATACTACTGCCAGTATCTACCATTATTATATGTAGTACGACATTTTTTATTTTTAGCATGATTACGAGTGCGTCATGATGAAGAAAATTAACGTGGCGAACGTCGTAATCTTCAAAGGAGATCCTTGTTTATTGAGAACTGGATGCGGGGAGTAACTAGGCTTCTTTATCGACCATGGCCAAGTTGTGGCCTTGACCGAGACATCATCTTTTAAATCTGATTGACCTACTAACTGTATGAGTCTCGATAAAATGTCAGAGGGAAATGTGGTACAAATGTTTTTCCTCTGCCACTCCTTCTATCTATATGATATCAATATTTAGCTTGTATCTCCCATTTTCGTAACTTTCAACGTCCACTATGTACTCATGCATTCGTCATTTCACAAAAATATACTCTAAAAGTTGCTGTAAAGCGAAGCAATGTTCTGTGTCATGATGTCGGACTTTGTGGTGTATGCAATATGGTCTGCTTTCGATGGGTTAAAGATACTAGGCATTGCAGAAGAATTTATTCTTTTGAAATATGGAATATAGGCTGGCTACTGTGACAGTTAACTTGGGAAGACATGGCTTCGACAAATTACTACCTCTCTGAGTTTGATCGTCATTAGACTTGGTTCATTTTCTGTCCCTCCGAAATCTGTAGTACAATTGAAGTCTCATTCTGTGGATTAATCTCTTGCTGTCAGGGTTGACTACTAGGGTTTTTGTATGTCAGTTATCATCCATTCCAGATCGATATATCCATTTACTTTTTTGGTCATGTCCTCAATGGTCATAGGTTTGTTGAGAATAAGGTGTTCCTTCGCTCTTCTATCGATGAGCAAAGCGTTGGTGAAGGCCAAAATTATAATCTTCTGATCCAGTCGGTCTACCTTTCTGGCCAACTCTAAAAATTTTGTCGTAAATATTTTAAGCTTCTTTCCTGGCATATGCTTAAGGCTGAACAGGGAATACATATTCTTCTCTTTATCTTTGTTGTGCGAGTAGTTATTGATAAAAAGTTCCCACAATTGTTCAAAAGTTTTAATGGATCCTTCTTGTAGTGAGTGAAACCATCGCAATGGTTCGCCCTTAAGGCAAGTAGGAAAGAAACGGCATATAATGTTGTTCGATGTAAAAGGCAAGCCTAAACCATCCTTGAATTCATGGACATTTTCCACGGGGTCAGTTTCCCTTTACTTTTGAATTTTTAGGGCATAAAAATCAGTGGGAACTTTGTCATCCAATAGTTTATGAGAAAATGGGCTTTTCTGTAGTCTGTTGTAGATGCCTTTGGCAGTATAAATCTGAGTGTCGAATAATTCTTTAAAGTATTTTTTGACATGTTCTTAAGTCACGTACTAACGAGCTGTGACGGTCAGGCGTGGGACGCATCCTTCTCGAGGAATGTGATCACCACTTCCTTCGCTTAGTCGTGCACGCGCTGGAATACAAACTTTTCCATGGGGTGGATCCTCGACTTGTCTAACTTTAGCTGGAACGCCATCAACTTCTTGAACTCCTTGTATCTGTATGAGTTCGACCCCCGGCTGAATATCATTGGATCGAACATCAGCTCCCATACTATTTCCCTGTTGTCCTAGCCTGTCTTGAATAGAAACTCGAGAGGTGGCTGGCAGAACATCTTTATTCTTCTTGGCTGCAATCTGTTCTCCCTACAAAACTTTCAGCACATCTTGCACACTCGCCAGCTGTTGTTCCAGAATGGCTCGTCTTTTTGTCTCAGAGTATTGAGTGGCCCAAGATTTTGCTAGTACAGTGCATCCTTCTGTTGAGCCAATTGGCGCAGGAAGGTCTGGAAGCGATATTCTGTGAAGAGAGTATCAGCTGTTTCTGAGAATGGTGGCTAAATGCTTCGTTCCCAGAGACGGTGCCAAATGTAAGAACCTAATTTTGTATATCAAACTTAGTCTCTCACACCAATGATAATCAGAACGTTAGTAAGCAATAAGTAACTGCTAACACAAGGCTTAGTGTGGAAAACCTTTGAATAGGTTAAAAACCGTGACCTCTCTTGATAATTTAAAAGGAGAGATATTATTGATTGACTGCTAGCTATTACAAAGAATGCTCTTAGTAGTTTTGCGTAGAATTTCTGGGTAGAATTTTATTTAGAGTTCCCTCACCTGAATCTGTAGTTCTCTGGTCTTATTTATAGGTCTTATAATATGACCTTTTTGTGACCATTATTATTCTCAATGATGGCGCTGTAATATGAATTTGATGAGTCATTGAACTGATTGTGTAACGGTCTGATCTTCCTGTTGTGTAACGGCTTCATTAATGACGGAGTTTTTGTTGAATCGAACTGTTGATGTAGAGGTCGAGAATGATGTTCCATGTTGTCTTATGTTGATGAGGTCGAGTAAATGTATGATGATCGAAGATGGGGCTTGAGTTCGAGATCCGGAATAAACCACTGCAGGTTCTCCTTTAGTTCTCTTAGGAAATAAAACCCTGATAGAAAAAATACCTCTTTGTGAGTGCTTATTTTATCCACTTGACCCAAAGAATGCCAAAGGACAGTTTTTTGCTGGGGAAGATTTTTTTTAAATAAAAATGCAAAAGGAAAACAAAGTGGGAAAAAAGCCACTATCTTTACTAGCATACTAACTAATAATTATTATTTAAGGTTCCACCACCCTTTGTCTTTTCAAATTCTACTGTGGGTTTTTTGCATTTGTAGCCACGTACGGTTTATGATAGATCTGTAGGATCATAAACTAAGAATGCAGGAAACTTGGATGAAAGGAAACTCTTATTAATCAATTGACAACTTTGATTATTTACAGGGAAATAACAAAGCCATTATTATATAGGCATTAACAACCAACTAACCCCTTGAAGTGGAGGCACTACTACTGCCAATAGCACACTAGTTTTATTCTCCTCTAGACTAGCTCATGCTTCATACACCAAACTAATGTGTGTTGACTGAAACAAATAAAACCCAGCAGTTTGAGTCTAGGAAACTCCAACATCCTCCCTTAAACTCAAACTCTCACAGCTACAAATCCCTGGCATCTTCTTCAACTTGTAAAACTCTTAAGCTGTAAACCCATTTGTGAGATTGTCCGCAACCTGATCCGCAGATTTGCAGAACTCCAATACTATTTCCCCGTCTTTGACAAGATCACGAATGTAGTGAAATTTGATATCGATATATTTGTTTCTCCCGTGAAAAACTAGATTTTTGGTTAAAGCTATAGTTGATTTGTTGTCGCAATAGATCTTTGTAGGTAAAATCTGATTTTGATTCAATAGCCAAATAGCTTGACAAGCACTCCAAGCAGCTGCCATATATTCCGCTTCATTAGTTGAAAGTGCAGCAACTTGTTGCTTCTTTGATGACCACGAAAATACGCCAGAGCCCAGGGGAAATGCAAAACCAGAGGTGCTTTTTCTATCCTCCGTATCTCCCCCATAATCACTGTCTGTGTACCCAACAGGAACACAATTTTAAGCATATGTATAAAAAATACCATGAGTTCAGGTACCTTTGATGTAACGCTAGATACGTTTCGCAACGCTTAGATGAGCTTGACTAGGTGTCTCTATAAACCTGCTAATTAGAGTAACTCCAAAGATGATATCAGGTCAAGTAGAAGTCAGATAACGTAGGCTATCTACTAAACATTGATAATAAGTGGGGCTAACCAATTCACCACTGTCCAACTTATCCAATACCAACCTTGCTTCCACTGGAGTCTTGATCGGAGTACAGGATTCCATCTTGAAACGTTTCAAGATATCAGCTACATATTTCTTCTGAGATATGAATATCCCATCATCTCTTTGTATAACTTCAAGACCAAGAAAATACGATAACGGCCCCATATCAGTCATTTCGAAGGTATTCGTCATCGCATCCCTGAAATCAACAAACATACTAGGGTCATTGCTGGTAAATATCAAATCGTCGACATATAAACAAATGATGAGCATGTCGCCATGGGAATTGGATTTGATAAAAAGAGTAGGTTCGTAAGGGCATTTAAGAAAACCGTTATCCTGAAAATAAGAATCGATACGAGCGTACCATGCCCTTGGAGCTTGTTTTAACCCGTAAAGTGCTATCTTTAGCTTCAGAACCATGGTTTCGTGACCCTTCTTCACAAAACCAATGGGCTGATCCACAAAGACTTCTTCTTCGAGTAATCCATTAAGACACGCTGATTTCACATCCATCTGTTGTATCTTCCACTTCATTTGGGCAGCTAAAGCAATTACCATACGTCTAGTGTCGAGTCTAGCTACAGGTGCAAACACTTCACAGTAATAGATAACTGGCTTTTTCTTGTACCCTTTAACGACCAACCGAGCTTTCAACCTGTCCACCTGACCATCAGAGTTATACTTGGCTTTGTAAAACCATTAGACGCCAATGGATTTCTTTCCCGCGGGAGGAGAAGTTAACTCCCAAGTATCATTCTTCTCGATGGAATGAATTTATTCATCCATGGCTCGAACCCAACCTTCATTTTGGACTGCATCTTTAAAGAGGAGAGGATCACAATCTGCAAACAATGCAAAATTGACAAGGTCCTCATCAGAAACATCATTATCATTGGTTATAATACAGTCTTGTAAGCGAGCTGGCATGGTACAGATGCGTGCCGAGGTGCGAGGTACTACAACGGTATTTGAAGAGGAATGAGATGGTGTAGAATTGCCTGAAGATTGTGTTGTTACTTCAGGTTGTGTTTCCCCAATATTCAAATCTCTAACCATACTAATCCTCGTTTGTTTCTTCTCTTCAATCTTCCAATCCCAAGAATTGACTTCACTAAACTCAAGATCCCTGCTGACAATGATATCATTTGTTATCGGGTTAAACAGTTTATGACCTTTAGTTCTATCACTATAGCCAATGAATATACACTTCTCACTTTTTTCGTCGAATTTCTTGCGTCTTTCAGCTGGTACAGGGGCATAAGCAACACATCCAAAGACTCGAAGGGCTTCAAGATTCGGTTTGTAGCCGCTCCATGCCTCCTCGGGAGTCATATCATGAACACTTTTTGTAGGACACCTGTTCAAAAGATAAACAGCACAAGAAATGGCTTCTGCCCAAAAAAATTTGGGTAAGTTTTTTTCTTTCATCATGCTACGAGCCATTTCAACGATCGTTCTATTCTTCCTCTCAGCGATTCCGTTAATTTGAGGTGAATAACCAACTGTGAGTTGATGCTTTGCAAAAGCAATCGAGGTGTACTCGCCTCCTCTATGCGTCCGAAACGACTTCAAGCTATAACCACTTTGTGTTTCCACCATGACTTTGAAACTTTTAAACATATCAAAAGCCTCTGATTTTTGGCTCAAAAGATAAACCCAAGTTTTTCTACTGTAATTATCAATGAAAGTAAGAAAATATTGGTAACCTCCATTTGATATAGACTCCATAGGTCCGCAAATATCTGAGAGCACAAGCTCCAATGTTTGTGTAGCTCTACGTTACTGTCCCACCGGAAATGAAACTCGGTGTTGCTTACCAAGAATACAACCTTCACAAACCCGATCAGAATATCCCAACAATGGTAACCCAAAAACCATTTCCTTCTTCTCCAATAACTGTAATCCACAAAAATTTGGACGCCCAAAGCGAAAATGCCATAACCAATTTGTGTCCATAGCACTAAAAGAACCACTACAACAAATATAGGTTTTTACGTCATTAAAAAAATGACGTAAATGGGATTTAATGTCATTTGTACAAATGACGTTGAAGGCGATGACGTGGAAAGGTAGAGACTAACAACGCCATTAAATAAATGACGGGGAAAGGTAGGTATTAACACCATTTAATAAGTGACGTATAAGGTGCTTCAAAAAATGACATTGATATCTAATTCCGGTGGCCGGCCGGCAAGTATATTCTATTGACGTCACTAAATAACGTCATTAAAAAATGACGTAGTTCAAATCTTCTAACGTCATATTTGAAGTGACGTGGTAGGGTTTTGATACATCAACAATAACATTTTTACAATGACGTCAATACCTCAAAATATACAAAAATAAAATTAAAAATCAAATATTTCTCATCCCCTGTCCCGCCCTCCCCCCTACAGGACCATAACCATATTATATAAAAAGGCAAAATATTTGGCTAAATTATATTACCTTCATTAAATATAATGTGTTTAAACTCAATCACTTCATTAATTAGATTACAAAGCTAAATATTTGTACTCTGACTCTCATCGCAAGTTTGCGTACCAAGGATCTACAAGAAAAACATCAATCTTCTTATTCCCCACTTCAAAAAGTGATGTTTCCACTTGGGAATGGTTTTGAGAAAATTTGAAGGCGACGACGAGTATTGAGTGTTCAAAAAATGAAGTCAGGAGCACCCTGCCCTAAAAGAATACAAAGCAAGTATATAATAATAGTAAGTTAGGAACTATAACAACTTGGTTAAATACTTAATAGGTTGAAGTAATATTATTTAGTTAGATATGCATATCATAGAGAAGATGGAGTCATGAAATCTGGTACATCTGCGGCACCAATATGCTGTGCTACTATGTCTCTTCTTTCTTGATTGGTTAAAAAACATAGGTTAATTAAAAGACACTCACCAAGCTCCCATTTGAAATTGTGGGAATCTGGTGCATCTCCTCATGATTATCCTCTATAAGTTTTTGGACATAAAAGCCAAGCTTCTTAGGGATGCTATCTTTTAATGGGGTCAAAATGTCGCTGTATTGCTTTTCCAAAGCTTTTATGACCGCTCATTCTACAATTGCGACAACCTTCAAAGACCAAATATATTCAAGTATCAGAAAAAGTTGTGTATTAGAATAATGGCAAGCAAAAAACTCATTTCATTCATATATAATTACACATTAATTTGTGCAGCCAATCCATAACCCATAAGTAGTTTCTTTCCCCTTTCTTAATACAACCAATTCCATGATATGGAGGACATTTACACAGAATGTAGTAAAATATTTCAAAAATACCGCGAAACATATATTAATACATAGTTACTTTAATTAACAAATTAGTTGGTATGTCATTTGAAACAAAGTGATTCAAAATAAACTGGGTTAATTTAAATGCCAACCCACAAAAGGCTATTTTATGATGAACTTTGATCAACAGAATATCCTCAGTTCAGAAGCTAATAATTTGTTTAATAGAGAGAATGATTGAGGTCTTAGCGTCACACATGATATAACTTATCTCAGCTACTAAGGTATGCAAACTTAACTCTATTTCATCAGTAAACTCCGTATTGGATACTAGTAGACAGTGGTACTTATATTTTCTAAGATCAGTGAGTATTGAGGCCACCGGTTAATACTACTTCATACTCAATGAGAAAATCTTTAAATTTCTCATATATATCCTCAGAAAATGGTGAGGTGGAGTGATTAGTAGTTACTCCAGACCATGGTACCTACACCAAGAAATAAACAAAATAAGAAGACATGACTGTTATTTGAATGTCTGTAATTGTGTGCATGTACTGTATACGTGCCAGTGCATCTTCGCGAGTGCAAGTGTAGAGAGAGAGATAGAGAGAGACCTTCTCTGCCTTGCAAAGATCCAGCAGGCCAAAAGCTGGTTCATAAAGACAAATGGTTCATAAAGATCCAGTAGGCTAAAAGTTACCTTATATAGAAAAGATTAACAAAATGCCTTAATCATGGAAATAACAGTATCTATATATCACCAAGTAGTATTAATCGCTGAAGTAGCAAAAGTCAAATCAAATTTGAATGTTCCAACATATACTCTAAGAGAAGTATAATGCAGCAGTCATACCATAAATAGTGGCAGCAGCAGTAAGAATCACAAGTTAAAATCAAATAAACACTAACTAATTTGGAAATAATCCCCTATAGACGATAGGGGGGAATCGCAAAGCACTATAGGTCATATGAAGAAAGCTATGTCTGACGGCACTAGACTATCTCCACCACGGCGAGAGTAGCATTCTACAGTAGCAAAAGCCACAATGTTAGCAACTCGATCAGCATTAATAGTTTTTTTTTAGAGAAATTGTATTAATAAACAATATAATTACATGGTGATTACAAAGCCCAAGCTATGAAAATTTTGGTTTAGGTGAAGGCAAGGAAAAATCGAGAATCGCATATCTTACTTTAGGCAATGGTAAAGAAGAATTGTCAGGATTCAAAGGGCTAAACTTCTGAATCCATCGAAATAGGCCCTTCTTGTGATCCAAGGATACTGAATTTTGAACAAGATTCAAGGTCCCATCAAGTGCAAGCGAAGACTCAAATTTCTCTAGTACCTTTATAATTGCCAAAACTCGGGTCTCTTGTCAGGTTTTAAAGCCCAACACTTCTCTATAAAAGCCCGTAGGATGCGTGGGCAGTTCAACAGAATAGCAGGCCTCAAGTTCTTATTCACAACAGCAAATGCTGCCTGGATAGGGGTCATGTCATCGTAAGGGACTGTTCCAGCCACCATCTCCCACATGAGTAAACCAAAGCTGTATACATTGACCTTTTGCCCATAGGATTTGTGTTCTATCATCTCGGGTGCCATCCAATAATAGGTCCCAGGGTCCTCGGGCAAAGAATCACATAATAGTTCCTCGCAAGCTATTCCAAAATCTGCAACTTTCAAGTGGAAATCTTGATCAAAGAGAATATTCTCAGGTTTTTGGTCCCGGTGAATGACACCTTCTGAGTGGATATAAGCCATTCCTCGAGCAATATCAAGAGAAATTGGGATGAGCTTCTGCAGAGGTAGAGATTTGTACTTGAGCTTGTACAAAAATGCTCTTAAAGAACCGCCAGAAAGATAATCAGTGATGATACAAAAGACTGGCAAATTTCTACATCCTCATACATGCTTTATTACGTTTCAACTTTCGATGATACAGGCGAGACAAAAGAGTAACCTCTTTATGAAACTACTTCTCTAGCCGAGCTGACATCTCTCCATTTTCATCATCCCCGGGTAGCCTAATCATTTTAGCTGTAACAGATTCATTCTTGTATATCCCATGATAAAGTCGACTCTGTGTGCCACATGCAAATCTGATGCCAAGGAACAGCTTGGAAGTTCAATTGTCCAGTCATCCACAGTTTCGACAGCCGTGACTTTCCCCGCTCCGTGATCAAAGTACTTAGTCCATGCATAATCCTTTTTTCTCTTTGATTTCTCGGAACTCTTCATATATGAGAAGTCATTGAGAAGGCCTGGACATGATGACGACACAGAATCAGATGTTTCCATAACATGAAAATCTTCGTTTACTGATTTTCCTGGAATTATCTTCTCATGTTATTCTCTTCAAAGGCGTGGAGAAGAAAATCGTTTCTGATCAGTCCGAGCTTCCTTAAATGTATCTGGGAGGGTAATTTTGGGTAGAAGGGATACAAATTTTTGTTTATTGGTGATGGGGTTACGCAAAATTTGACTGTCATGAGACCCCAATTCGTCATCCACCATGATCAAACCACTTCTAGACCCGAATCCTAAATCATGATCAGAACGGCAGGTCACAGGAAAAGACCCCAACCTCGTCATAGGATAAGATGACAACCGTGAAGAATCTACTCTATGATAGATTATATACGAGAACTTTACCCTCCTAATCCATGAATTAGTCTCTTCCTCCTTTGCACACCACCCTAATATAACTTAAATAACCAAAAAACTACTTTCTTTAAATCCACAACAGACCTCCATATCAAGAATTCCTCAAAATCCATCAAGTTACAACCATCCCAAACCCTCTATGATCCATAAACATACAACCCATTTATACCACCATCTCTCAGGCAGCATTAATACTAATGTACCCACCTGCTCAAGTAACATTAAAATCATATCACCTACACTAATGTCCACCTACTCAAAAGAAACCTGCAAATCTTGATCATTTCACAAAGATCACTATATTGTAAAAAGTGCACGAGAAATGCATCCATAAAAACAACAATTTGCATAGGTAATAATATTAAGAGAATCATTGCTTACCTATTACTAAGGGCGAATACACCATTACTCCTAACCATTCCACCATCAAAAGAAAGAGCTCCTTCACTTATACATGGAAAGGGCAAGTTGAATTTCTGACCTGGTCTTATATACTTGTACGCGTGAGAAAAGGCTATAAAAGAGAGTTTCCCGTAGCCCATGACCGTTGATTGTTAGACAAGACAGGTTAATACTTTCTAATTCAACCATCTTCACAGCAAATCCAAGAAAGCCATGTGGACACTCTGCAGTGGGTAATCTTGGCTTCAGAAGAGCAAGCCTTCGTTGTGGGTTATTGGCCACAAAATCACCAACATAAGGTTTACAAAAGAAGGGGAAAAAAGCTTATTACGGTCATAAGATATATTTACACGTTTCTAGACATAAAAGAAAAATATCTTGTTTGTATTAGTCTTAGAGTGAAGTTAAAAAACACATAGTAGAAAGTACTTTCTTAAACTACAAATGAAATTTCTTGCCTTAATTCTTCTAGACAAATTACTACATATCTACCATCCATGTGCCTCCCGATAGAAGGCCCGAGCATGTGAAGACCAGTACTCTTATTGATTCGTCCTTCCTTGTCATAGGTTTCAAGAGCTTTAACACCTTTCAATGTATTGCACACAATTGCCATCATAGTGTCCAATCCTATATACTATGAGAAAAGCCTGCACATTGACAACCAAAAGAGAAGCATGCCAAGAAAAATACCTCCATCAAACACTTTATGTTTATGTAACTCTAAATTTTAAATAACCTGCTAAGGTTCTCACCACCAACTTTTCCAAGTGTAGCTACAAATGCCCACCACATCCTTGTCCAATTCTATAGACATGGCAAGAGTCGGCTTACGCTTTTTTAGATGGCATAACACATCAGCAACAAATATCTCCTTCTACAATATTTGTTCAATTGTGTACTCCTCAGACTGAAAATAGTCAAAATTCCCTTCTTCCATTATAGATATACTTGATGAATGATAATTTTCAAGGCTAACTGAGAGAACCCATTTTGATAGGTAAAATAAAAGTGATTGTGAATTGTAAGACATAGTTATTATTAAAAGATAGTCTCTTAAGAGGATAATTTTTTGAATAAGAGCTTGAGAATTGATCGATTATAAACCGACGTCTTAAAAGACCCGCAAGCGCACGGTCTACCGTTGAGTACAAAGGAAAGCGGGGTCGTATCCCAAGAGACTTGTGGTGTGAATTATACTTTGAGCTACTAGTTTTATCCAATAACAATGAGTTTGTGTAGGTTTTGAAATAAAAAGAAGAACGAAACAAATTACAAGATAAATTGGAGTGGAAACCAAGGCATCGATTTCACTCCACCCTTTGTAACAATTTAGATAGCATAAATAATTAAAGTAAATTACGAGCTCTTGTATCGCATATCTTTGGTCAGGCATATGCAATACATCAAAAGATACAAGAGATTTAGTAATTGAGAACTACCCATAAACCAACTTACTCAACCATGGTCCGGTTGATAAGTATGGATTATGTTTTCTTCTCCATGTTCCTAACCTATCTTGTTATGGTCGAACAAGATGGTTGCATAGAATCATTATTCCTCCTAATCCTAGCAATGGTCAAGCATAGGACGAAAGAATACAAATATGCAATATTCCGGGATAAAGATAAAGTAATTACTCTAACTAAGCTACACAATCTACACTAATGCTATATTGGGTAGAGCTTCCTCTAGCCTTGGCTAAGAAGATTAGCTACTCATCCCTTTGATTATTGCCATACTACTATTACTTCGATAAAAGTAAAAGACAAGAAAAATAGAAGAACAAGAACTTTATTGCTTATTGAACTTTGATTTACACTCTCCAAGATGATCCCTCATGGGTGGATTCCCTTCCTATTTATAGAGTATAAGAAGGGTTACTAAATATCACCATTAATATAAAATCCCCTAAACAATGCCTAAAATCATGCATAGATATTATAACTCATGAGAATAGTATTTATATCTAATTCTCTTCAATGGGCTTCCATGCATGGGCCTTTGGTTGACAACTTCAAATGAGAATCATTGTTGGAGTGCATAACCCTTGTTCTTCGTTAAAAACTGGAAAAATATACAACTTGTTTATCATGTGACCGATTTTTGTAAATATAAACAAAAACATTATTAGTGTCACATTTATTTAATAAATGACTAGGAAAATATAAATTTAAGAGTTGCACACGTAAATATTACGTGTCTATCAAATACCCCCGAACTTATATTTTGTTTGTCCTCGAGAAAAAGTAAAAAAAAACTATTTTCGCATATTACGCGGTTGCATTTAGCGTATGCACAAGCCGTTAAACCCCCAGGTTTAGCCTGGTGGGCGAGTGTTGTCTCGTGAGGGTTTGTAGTGACTATACCCACAAAAGTCAATAATGACATTTTAAGCAATTCTAGAATACATATGACTTATTTCCTGTAAACTTATCCTTACTTAGTTATGACAAAAATATACCAATAAAAAAATTCTTAAACTTGTTATTTTCCCAAGTATATCAAAGAATATTTTAAGCTTATCTGAAACTAGAGGTACTACCTCAAGATTAGAAAGAGATTCATATATTTTGTTTTAGCTATATTTGAGTGTACAATGAAATAGTTTTATCGCCCAATACGTTGTCTTGAATAGTTTACTCAGTTTTTGGTAGTCAAGTTCTCACTGGAATAATTTCAACGGTTAGTTCGACAAGTGCCTTAGTCAATTCGTCTTCCTAGAATTTTATTTTTTTATTTTCTTTTGTAAGCCTTTTTTTTAGTACTTTGTTTCTTAGTGAAGCCTCCGTAACAAGGAGTTTTCGGTCGACAATCCTTGCCAGTTAGCGAAGGATGCCCCAGGGTGTAGTGCCCCATCATGACCTAGACTCAGGATTCCCATAAGTAACATTTTTTAGGCTCCTTTCACAAAGTTCATGGTCAAACTCGAGTTTGGTAATAATTTTTTTTTTCAGCTCTTAATCATGCGAGTAGCCTTGCAGCGTGAAAGTTTTAAGAACACATTTGGCTTATTATTTATTTTTAGGAATGAACTTATTATTAGGCAGTTGTCTCCCTTGTAGCAACTATTCATAACATAAATGCTAAATGTCCCTTATACTGAGCAAAAATCTATTGAAGGTATTAATTGCAAAACTACAGTGAAGTTCACATTTTCAAAATATGCCAAGATAACTTAAATTAGTCGCCAATAAAATGATAATAAATCTATGTTAAGATATTCCAAAACATTCTAGTGTATACTTGGTACAATTTCAAAATTGAGGTTTTCCCATAATATTTATGTCACGGTAAAATCAGTTTAAGTGTTTGGAAATTCCTCAAAAACATATCATAAATATTTAAATTGCCATTATTTTACTTTTCTTTAAAAAACATTTAAAGAAATGGTTTCCTACCCCCAAACTTAAATGAAACATTGCCCTCAATGTTTGAGAGCATAAAAAAAATGGGGGAATAAAAACTGGAATTTCTCACCTGAATGTGCCATGGGTTGCCTCCCTAGAAGCGCTAACTTTACTATCTTCAGCCAGACAAATGTACCCCCAAACTTAAAAATTTTAATATGACTAGAAGGGTACGAAGTTGAAAAGGTGATGTACTATCCTAGTTGCAAATTCTCTTTCAAAAACCAGATAACACATGAATGGTGATCCTTAATATTAACCCTTAATTGGGCAGATATATTCTGTAAAAACCAGAGAGAGTTTAAAACTAATTCTCTATAAAAATTTTTTTTCTAAAAACTATGCCTATCATTTGATGATTCCAAGTTGAAAATCTTAGACAAATAAAAAAAAACCATTTTCTCTAAGATAAAGCAAATACATACCCAAATAACATATTTTCCTTTAGAATTTTTAATACAATCATATGATTACTACATGTTGCGGTAAATAAGAAGATTGGTATACAAGTATTCATCCTCGAAAATGTACTAGATTCAAAACTCGATTTTCCTGGATAAATATTTTCTTTAAAAATTTTCAAAACCCCCATGTTATTGTTGATATTCCAAAAAATGTGATAGGTAGTTCTGACAAAGAAAGTCTGTGAGGCATCTCCAAAATTATAATTTTTCAAAAAGATATTTTCTTTTAGTTGAAGAAAAACTATATAACATATTTGTGGATGTGGGGATCGGGGAACAATTGACTCTAACAAACATTTAAAATTTATGTGCCTAAAATCCCAACTTATCTCAAGGGACTCATCCTGACAATTGACGTGGATATTCATTAGCCTAGGGACATGGCCAAGTTGAAACATAATTTCTGATGCTAATGATTGTACCATTTCACAAATCTCAGGATCATTCGAGTCCTCAAAATAATTTAAACATTCATTAACATAAATACAACAATAATTATCTCCGTACAAGTCCTCAAAATCATTTATGGTCATGGTACCCCCATTAGGCTCGTGAAATGGAGATGTAGGGATAGGTACTGGTGAGGTTTGTGAACGAGTAACCAAAGCAGAATCAACCTCCAATAATAGTGGTATATCCTGCAAAGAATGGTCGTCCACCCACTGGTTTTCGGGATTACAATTTGCGTTAGGTGGACGCGACTCAAGGCAAGGCTAAGGTGACTCATGAGGCGACTGAGAAGGAAATGACAAGTTGACAACATCCGTAATAGGTTTGACAATTTCAAATTTCTTGACTTTGGTACAAATATCATCATCTACAAATTCCTCGCAAATAATTGCATAATGAGATGGTGATTCTATATATTCATATTTTATCTCGTCTTCATCATCGTCAGAAAAATCATTAGAGGAGAGGGAAAAATATTCAGTCTCGGTCATAGTTTCCTCGAAATAATTAATTGGGTTAAAAAATGAAATGATGGATGGTTACATCGATTGTTGAATTTGGAGGGCTTCTTCAAGATCATCTTGTGACATAGGATTGTCGACCTTAAATTATTCATCCTCTAAATCTGTCTCACAATATGGTATCCATTCACCCCATGGAGAAAACATTCCTTGATTACGCTTGAATTCATCCATTTTAAAATCACAAGGGGATTTAACTTCGGATTGTTCATTTTCATTGTTTAGAAGTTTTTCATGCTCCATTTCACTCCACGTAGTTGACAACTGAGTTATCTGAGTCTCTAATCTAGAGATAGATTGGGTCATAAAAGTTTGATTCACCAATGTCTATTATTGGAATTGTATCATTTGTTGCTGAAATTCTACTGATTGTTACATGAAGAGAGCAAGGGTATCCCCTAAAGAAGGTTTGGGTGGATCGGGTGGGAACTGATTGGATGACTGGACGGACTGATGGGCATGCATATATGAATAAGATTGGAAAGGTTCCATGTATTGAAAATTTTGGTAATCCCATGATTGAAAATGATTTTGAGGTTGTTGCGAAATGTTGAAATGTGAGCTGTAAGGATTCCAATGTTCTTGCATGTATGACATTTTAAAATAAAAGCAACACCCAATGCAATAAATTACCAATCAAGCCAAAACTCTAGCACATCAATATTTTTTAGAAGAAATAATTAGGTCTCCCCTATATTCTTCTATGTTCAAAATCGGTAGGATGGCAAAAGGCTTTGGTTCCTATACTCCCCTGCGTTACTATGCCAGTGCCAGCTTAAAGAAGATGCTCAATCCTCACGCCCAAGCGAGTAACCTTATCGTACGTTAGTACTCGAAATGGAGACGTCGCAAACCTACAGCCAGTATTTTGTGGCGCTAGGCTGGGGCCGTATCCATTGAACTCGTGTTTGTACCCCGGTCCGGTACTCCTATCTGTTGGGTGATGAAATCCTGCAGTAATCTTGCTGCTCTTTTATTAAAAGTTATTTTGAGGTCCGGGACGTTCAATTTTCGTGTAATACAAATTTCTTCGTATCTCTAATTGGTGGTCCTACTTTTGGAGAGTTTTTAAGTAATGAAATCCCGCAAGTCTCTAACAGTTTTTACCTTTGCTAATGTTGGAATAAAAAAAAAATTAAACACGTCAATAGGTCAATCCAACCACAGTAAATATTTTATTAGAGCAGCGCGTATTTGCACAGTCCACACGACTTTATGTTCCTAGTACCGGGGAGGAGCGGATATGTACCCCTTCTAGATCTCAAGTTTTAAGAAGTACCAACCTTCAGAAAGTGTTTCTCGGTGTGGCTGCGGCCGCCCCTTCACTTAGTGTACCAAAAACTTGATCGATTATAAAACTGACGTCTTAAAAGACCCGCAAGCGCACGGTATACCGTTGAGTACAATGGAAAGCGGGGTCGTATCCCAAGAGACTTGTGGTGCAAATTATACTTTGAGCTACTAGTTTTATCCAATAACAATGAGTTTGTGTAGGTTTTGAAATAAAAAAAAACGAAACAAATTACAAGATAAATTTGAGTGGAAACCAAGGCATCAATTCCACTCTACCCTTTGTAATCATTAGATAGCATAAATAATTAAAGTTAATTACGATTTCCCGTATCACATATCCTTGGTCGGGTATATGCAATACATCAAAAGAAACATGAGATTTAGTAATTGGGAACTACCCCTAAACCACTTACTCAACCATGGTCCGGTTGATAAGTATGGATTATGGTCTCTTCTCCATGTTCATAACCTATCTTGTTATGGTCCAACAAGATGGTTAGATAGATTTATTATTCCTCCTAATCCTAGCTATGGTCAAACATAGGGTAAAGAAATACGAATATACAATATTCCAGGATAAAGGAAAAGTAATTACTCTAATTAAGCTACACAATCTACACTAAGGCTACATTGGGTGGAGCTTCCTCTAGCTTTGGCTAAGAAGATTAACTACTCATCCCTTTTATCATTGCCATACTACTATTACTATGATAAAAGTAAAAAGACAAGAACAAGAGAAGAACAAGAACTTTATTACTTATTGGACTTTGATTTACACTCTCCAAGATGATCTTTCATGGGTAGGATTCCCCTCCTATTTATAGAGTATAGGAAGGGTTACTAAAAATCACCATCCATATAAAATCCCCTAAACAATGCCTAAAATCATGCATTACAACTTATGAGAATAATATATATATCTAATTCTCTTCAATGGGCTTCGATGCATGGGCCTTTGGTTGACAACTTCAAATGAGAATCATTGTTGGAGTGCATCACCCTTGTTCTTCGTTAAAAACTAGAAAATTGTACGACTTATTTATCATGTGACCGATTTCTGTAAATACAAATAAAAGTATTATTACTGTCACATTTATTTAATACATGACGAGGTAGATATAAATTTAGGAGTTGTACACGTACATATTACGTGTCTATAAAATATCCCTGAACTTATATTTTGCTTGTCCTCGAGCAAAAGTAAACAAAAACCTTTTTCACAAGTCATGCGGTTGCATTTAGAGTATGCAACAAGCTGTTAAACCCCTATGTTTAGCCTGGTGGACGAGTGTTGTAGTGACTGTACCCACAAAAGTCAATAATGACATTTTAAGCAATTCTAGAATACATATGACTCATTTCTTGTAAACTTATCCTTTCTTAGTTGTGACAAAAATATACCAATGAAAAAATCTTTAAATTTGTTAGTTTCCTAAGTATATCAAAGAATATTTTTAAGCTTATCTGAAACTAGAGGTACTACCTCAAGATTAGAAAGGGATTCAAGTATTTTTCTTTAGCTATATTTGAGTGTACAATGAAATAGTTTTATCGCCTAATACGTTGTCTAGAATAATTTACTCAGTTTTTTGTAGTCTAGTTTTACTGGAATAAATTCAACGGTCAGTTTGACAAGTGCCTTAGTCAATTCGTCTTCCTAGAATTTTACTTTTTTTTTATTTTTTATTCTTTTGAAAGCTTTTACTTTTGAGTACTTTGTTTCTTAGTGAAGCCTCCGTGACAAGGAGTTTTCGATCCACAATCCTCGCCAGTTGGCTAAGGTTGTCCCGGTGTGGTGCACCATCATGACTTAGACTAATGATTCTCACAAGTAACATTTTCTTGTGCTCACATAGTTCATGGTCAAACTCGAGATTGGTGATAATTTTTTCTCTTTAAGTTCTTAATCATACGAGTAGCATTGCTGCGTAAAAGTTTTTAGAGCATATTTGGCTTATTTATTATTATTTTCTTAGGAATGAACTTATTCTTAGGCAGTTGTCTCCCTTGTAGCAAACTATTCCTATCATAAATACTAAATTTTACTTATACTGAGCAAAAATCTATTAAAGGTATTAATTGCAAAAATACAGTGAAGTGTACATTTTCAAAATATGCCAAGTTAACTTGAATTAGTCGCTAATAAAAAAATAGTAAATCTATGTTAAAATATTCCAAAATTTAGGTTTTTCCATAATATTTATGTCAATGTAAAATCAATTTAAGTGTTTGAAAATTCGTCAAAAATATATCATAAATTGTCAAAGTGCCATTATTTTACTTTTCTTCAAAAAACATTTAAAGAAATGGTTTCCTACCCCCAAACTTAAATGAAGCATTGCCCTCAATGTTTGAGAGCATAAAAAAATAAAGAAATAAAAACTGAAATTTCTCACCTGAATGTGTCATGGGTTGCCTCCCAAGAAGCGCTAAGTTTACTGTCTTCAGCCAGATGAATGTACCCCCAAACTTAAAAAATTTAATATGACTGGAAGGGTACGAAGTTGAAAAGGTGATGCACTATCCTGGTTGCAAATTCTCTTTCAAAAACTAGATAACACATGAATGGTGATCTTTAATATTAGCCCTTAATTGGGCAGATATATTCTGTAAAATCCAGAGAGAGTTTAAAACTAATTCTCTAAGGAAATTTTTTTTCTAAAAACTTTGCCTATCATTTGATGATTCCAAGTTGAAAATCTTAGACAAATCAAGAAAAACCATTTTCTCCAAGATAAAGCAAATACATACCCAAAGAACATATTTTCTTTTAGAATTTTTAATACAGTCATATGATTACTACATGTTAAAGTAAATAAGAGGATTGGTATACAAGTATTCATCCTCGAAAATATACTAGATTCAAAACTCAATTTTCCTGGAAAGATATTTTCTTTGAAAATTTTCAAAACCCCCATGTTATCGTTGATATTCCAAAAAATGTGATAGGTGGTTCTGACAAAACAAGTCTGTGAGGCATCCCCAAAATTATAATTTTTGAAAAAGATGTTTTCTTTTAATAGAAGAAAAACTATATAACATATTTGTGGATGTGGGGATCGGGGAACAATTGACTCAATCAAACATTTAAAATGTATGTGCCTAAAATCCCAACTTATCTCAATGGACTCATCCTGACCATTGACGTGGATATTTATTGGCCTTGGGACATGGCCAAGTTGAAACATATTTTCAGATGCTAATGATTGTACCATTTCACGAATCTCAGGAACATTTTAGTCCTCAAAATAATTTAAACATTCATTAACAAAAATACAACAAGATTTATCTCCGTACAAGTCCTCAAAATCATTTATGGTCATGGTACCCTCATTAGGCTCGTGAAATAGGGATGTAGGCATAGGTATAGGCATGGCTGGTGAATGAGTAACCAAAACAGAATCAGCCCCCAATAATAGTGGTATATCCTGTAAAGAAGGGTCATCCACCCATTAGTTTTCGACATTATAATTTGTGTCTGGTGGATGCGGCTCAAGGCAAGGCTAAGGTGACTCATAAGAAGACTGAGAAGGAAATGACAAGTTGATAACATCTGCAACAGGTTTGGCAATTTATAATTTATTGACTTTGATACAAATATCATCATTTACAAACTCCTCACATATTATCGTATAGTGAGATGGTGATTTGATATATTCATATTTTATCTCATCATCATCATCATTAGAAAAATCATTAGAGAAGAGGGAAAAATATATTCAGTCTCGGTCATAGTTTCCTCGAAACAATTTATTGGGTTAACAAATGAAATGATGGATGGTGACATCGGAGGTTGAATGCTAAGGGCAGAATTTAGAGGTGATTGAGAAAGAATTGAATTAGATATGATAGCTGCTTCTTCAAGATCTTCTTGTGACACAGGATCGTCGACCTTAAAATATTCATCTTCTAAATCTGTCTCGCAATATGGTATCGATTTACCCCACGAAGAAAACATTCCTTGATTACGCTTGAATTCATCCATTTCTAAATCACAAGGGGATTTAACTTCAGATTGTTCTTCTTCATTGCATAGAAGTATTTCATGCTCTATTTTACTCCACGTAGTTGACAACTGAATTATCTGAGTCTCTAATCTAGAGATAGATTGGGTCGTAGAAGTTTGATTCACCAATGTCTGTTGTTGGAAATGTATCATTTGTTGTTGATATTGTACTGATTGTTGCATGAAGAGAACAAGGGTATCTTCCAAAGAAGGTTTGGGTAGATTGGGTGGGAATTGATTGGATGACTGGACAGACTGATGGGCCTGCATATATGAATAAGATTGGAATGGTTCCACGTATTGAGAATTTTGGTGATCCCATGATTAAAAATGATTTTGAGGTTATTGCGGGATGTTGAATTATGAGCTGTAAGGATTCCAATATTCTTGCATGTATGACATTTTAAAATAAAAGCAACACCCAATACAATAAATAACCAATCAAGCCTAAATTCTGGCACATTAAAAATTTTTAGAAGTAATAATTAGGTCTCCCCTATATTCTTCCATGTTCAAAATGGGTACTATGGAAAAAGGCTTTGGTTCCTATACTCCCCTGCATCACTATGCTAGTACCAGCTTAAAGTAGATGTTCTGTCCTCGCGCCCGAGCGAGTCGCCTTATTGTACGTCAGCACTCGGAACGGTGACGTCGCAAACCTACAACCAGTATTTTGCGATACTAGGCTGGGGCCGTGTCCTATGAACCCGTGTTTATACCCCAGTCCGGTACACCTATCCGTTGGGTGATGAAATCCCGCAGGAATTTTTCTACTCTTTTTTATTATCAGTTATTTTCAGGTCTGGGACGTTCAATTTTTCGTGCGATACGAATTTCTTCGTATCCCTAATTGGTGGTCCCACTTATTGGAGAGCTTTTGGGTGATGAAATCTTGCAAGTCTCTAACAGTTTTTACTTTTACAAATGTTGGAATGAAAAAGAATATTAAACACTGCAATGGGTCAATCCAACCACAGTAATTTTTTTATTAGAGCAGCGTGTATTTGCACAGTCCATACGACTTTATGATCCTAGTGCCGGGGTGGAGTGGATATGAACCCCTTCTAGATGTCAAGTTTTGAGATGTACCAACCTACGCGAAGTGTTTCCCGTTGTAGCTGTGGCCACCCCTTTACTTAGGGGGCAAAAGAAGGAAATACCCCTTCATTTAGGGGGCACAAGAAGAATAGATTTGATGATGCTTTTAGCTTTGCGTATTATCCATCTCATTTCCATCTTTGTGACTATCCAGGAAAACAAGAGAAAAATGATTAGTGAACTTGCGACAACAATATTAATTCAATTTCCAAGATTATTGTAGTATATGATATCTTGATTTTCAAATGCGCATATCTTTCAGTTCGGTTGAGAGAGAACACTAAATAATATCAATTTGGAAAGATAATTTAGAAAGAAAAAAAATTCAAGAAGGAAGTTTTCTAGAATTTAGCTTCCCTGCCGCTCTAAACAAGTGATTAATGAACACGACATTCTTAACGGAGACTGTTTTTGTACTGTTTTTCAAAATACTGTAACTCACTAACGACAAGATAGAAAAATATGATCTATATGAATTCGGAAAGGGTCTTGAATTATCTAAAACTTTCGTAGCAAACTTATTTCCTGACTATTAAGTATAGAAGATCAAAAACGGTGAAACATTCAGGGACAGACTTCACAGCTACTGCAGCGAGAAAAACTCGAAACAATCTTTAAAAAAAAAAAAAAAACTAAACTAGAGAAGCTAAAGGAGAAACGATAATAATAGAAACATTATATACTATTACCGGCCACTATACTGCTATACTTCAACTTACTATAAAAAAAATAAAGAAGAGGAAAAGTTGGCTTAAAATAGCATCTCAATAAAACGCACCCTAGTCCTCGGCAGCGGCGCCAAAAACTTGATCAATTATAAACCGATGTCTTAAAAGACCCACAAACACACGGTGTACCATTGAGTACAAAGGAAAGCGGGGTCGTATCCCAAGTAACTTGTGGTGCGAATAATACTTTGAGCTACAAGTTTTATCCAATAACAATGAGTTTGTATTGATTTTGAAATAAAAAAAAGAACGAAACAAATTACAAGATAAATTAGAGGGAAAACCAAGGCATCGATTCCACTCCAACCTTTGTAACAATTTAGATAGCATAAATAATTAAAGTAAATTACGAGTTCCCGTATCGCATATCCTTGGTCGGGCATATGCAATACATCAAAAGATACAAGAGATTTAGTAATTGGAACTACCCATAAAACAACTTATTCAACCATGGTCCGGTTGATAAGTATGGATTATGTTATCTTCTCCATGTTCCTAACCTATCTTGTTATGGTCGAACAAAATGGTTATATAGATTCATTATTCCTCCTAATCCTAGCTATGGTCAAACATAAAACAAAGGAATACAAATATGCAATATTCCGGGATAAAGAGAAAGTAATTACTTTAACTAAGCTACGCAATCTACACTAATGCTACATTGGGTGGAGCTTCCTCTAGCCTTGGCTAAGAAGATTAGCTACTCATCCATTTGATCATTGCCATACAACTATTACTTCGATAAAAGTAAAAGACAAGAAAAAGATAAGAACAAGAACTTTATTACTTCTTGAACTTTAATTTACACTCTCCAAGATGATCTATCATGGGTTGAATTCTCCTCATATTTATAGAGTATAGGAAGGGTTACTAAATATCACCATTAATATAAAATCCCATAAACAATGCCTAAAATCATGCATAGATAATAACTCATGAGAATAGTATCTATATCTAATTATCTTCAATGGGCTTCCATGCATGGGCCTTTGGTTGACAGCTTCAAATGAGAATCATTGTTGGAGTACATCACCCTTGTTCTTCGTTAAAAATCGGAAAATAGTTCAACTTGTTTATCATGTGACCGATTTCTGTAAATACAAACAAAAGCACTGTTAGTGTCACATTTATTTAATAAATGACTAGGAAGATATAAATTTAGAAGTTGTACACGTAAATATTACGTGTCTATCAAGAATTACTATGTATTAAGTTGTCATTCTATTGGAAGTTAGGAGCTATTCATCCTGGGGAAGTTTCATAAAAGAACTAAGAAATTTTCTTTCTCTTGACAAAAAAAAGCTAAAATTTTTAATATAGATCCAAACCAGCATCCAAAATATTGTATATCAAATGCAAGATTTTTATCAAAAGAGCAACATGAGAGACTGCAAGTGTCGTTTAAGATACCTTATGACATATATTTAAATTCCTATAATTAAATCTATGTTTATGTTTTGACAAATTTTATCCCAGAAATTTGATAATGAGGGAAATAGTCCCCAACTTATAATATTTTTGTTTGTCACTTTTTCAAATTTAATTCACGAAAGCAGCATTGTACCCTCTGATATGGCCTTAGACCAGCAGCGAGACAATACAAAAATTTCTAGTAAGAACAACTGGAATATTTCATTGTATCTACATGAAAGCTAATAAAATAACTTTGAACTGGCGTTCAATTTTTTCTAACAATATATACCATAAAAGGATATGGTTTTGAGCAGATTAAACCACAAGAAAAAATGCACAAACCAGCATAAAGCAAGTAACAAAAAATAAGGAACAATACTTACAAAACATAAGCAAAATCCAGACATTTAGAAGGCGGGCATTGAATTCTTAGTGCCCATTAAAGAAGGGATTTACTCATGCTTGTAGTTATGGCTAAAACAACAAAGAATTGGGCTACACATTTTACAACCTGAAACCATATCTCACGAAAAAAAAACTTAAGGAAACTCAAAAATCATTAGTTCAATACCTTGTGTCTGGAGTGAGCAATTTTTTGTGGAAACTTAGACTCTGTGTAATCGGGATTTGTATTGCGACTCTCATCCCAAGTTTAAGGACAAAGAATCTTTAAGAAAAACATCATCAGATGAGCAATCATTTGATTTCTAGATTTAAGCATAATTGCCATGTCCAATGTACTTGACACGACTGTGTATATTGAAATAAATATTGAAATACATGTTTAAAAGTATCGAATCATGCCAGGGCATAAAGGGCAGGTGATGCTTTTAGTTGTCTTGATAATCATGAACCCTGAGAATGGAATCAATATATTGCTAGATTAAAACAACCAACAATAAAAATAATATTACAATTAGAGACACAACAAAGAGCTAAATAGCCAGAGTATGAAAGGCAACAGCTAAGTCACCAAATTTGTCCACTTTATAACATGTTATATGAAAGAAGTTTATGCAGTAGCCTAATATGTAAAAGTCTAAAATAAAATAAAGGAGTGTGAAGAAACATACATTGAGGGTGGTGTTTTGTTTTCTTCGCAAATTGTTTTCTTAGTTTCCATTTCTTTTTCTTGCCATGGATATAACTCAAAAACATATATTTATGCCTTTACATTGAGATTAGTATGACGAGAGTATGACCAGGAAGGAAAAAAATTACCATGTGAAGGACATCCACAATGACAACATATTGCAAATTTTCAATTGAAGCAGGGAGCATATTACTCTCAGGTTCTTTTTCTTTCCATCGGGGACCTAATGGAGATTGGATATACATATTTGGAAGTGAAAACTGTAAGAAAAACATCAATAGATGTAGAAACTGTGCTCAATCTAAGAAAAAATACATGCATCGTGCCCTCGATTGTAGAAGGATTCACATGAAGTTAAGGATTTCTGTAGTTCCTACATGACAAACAATGTTCAAATATAGATATATTAGGAATAAGCAATAAAAATTCTATTCTCAAGCAAGAAATAAGAGCATTGATGGAAGTTCTTGAATTAACATCAACAAACGACAATTATAAAATTGGTGAAAGAATATAAATAACATGGAATTAAAATCAATAAATGAAATAGGTGAAAGAAATTTTTTTCCCAGAATTCTGGACAAAAACCCAATAAATGAAATTAAAATCAAAACAATCAATCAAAATGAAATTGACATAAACCCAATTAGTAAAACTGAAATCGAAACAAGCCTAATTAATGAAATTAAAATGGGAACAAACCCAATCAATGAATCACAAACTCCATCAATCAATCAGAATCATTGAAATTGAAATCGATAAACAGAGGAAGATGGGATTACTAACCGTGAATGGTTCTCCAAAGGATCTTGATAGTCGATCTAAAGAGAATTGGACGATAAGAAGGTTGGGTGTTCATGCCTTTGACAAATTCTTTTTTCGATCCCTCTGTAATTTTCGATTTCCAAAAGAACTCTTCTCTGAATCCAAATCTACTACCCTCTCCTCTACGCAAAATTTAACACCTCCTTTGTCATTCGCGATTTTTAATAAAAACAAAATAACGCACTACAAGAAAAAACACATATAATAGCGTTAGAAAAACGCTATCGAAAGCTACGATAATATTTTTTGCCCGCTCTATTCTCCCATGTTATTCTTCTTACAATAGCGTTTTTTTTAACAATATTAAATAATAGCATTTAAGCAACGCTATTAATTTATTTTAGATGGCGTTTAGAAAATACCATAGTTTACTTTCTATAGCAACGCTAGAATGCTATCTATTGTCTTTTCCATAGCATTTTTCTAATGCTATCTATTGTCTTTTCCATAACGTTTTTTCATAGCTCTTTTCTAATGTTATCTATTATCTTTTCCATAGCATTTGTCTAATGCCATCTATTATCTTTTCCATAGCTTTTGTATAGTGCTATATACTATCTTTTCTATAGTGTTTGTCTAATGCTATCTATTGTCTTTTCCATAGTGTATGAATAATGTTATCTACCATCTTTTCCATAGCGTTTGTCTACTGCTATCTATTATTTGTACCATAACATTTTTCTAATGCTATCTATTTTCTTTTCCATAACGTTTTTCTAATGCCATCTATTATCTGTACCATAAGATCTTCAAATGCTATATTTACTCAATAAATTACTAATAGAAAATAATTATAATGTTCAATAAACGCTATCAATAACACTATCTAAATTACAGAAATGAAATTAATATTTCATCAAATAAATAATAGTTGTAGCTTTATTGCAAAAAGGACTTTGATACAATAAAAGTTGATCTTATAATCATCATATTCAGGTCTTCACCAAAAAAGAAGAAAAATAAAAGGAAATCCCTTCTTATCTATGTACAATGGCCAAAACACCGTAAGAAGTCATTTTTAACTGCATCTCCATAATAAACTGCATAAAATAAACAAAAAAGAGTGTAAGTAAATTAAATAATAAATACTAAAACAATCATTCCATAGTTAATCCAAAAATGAACACTAATCATGAATCTTTCTTTAAATTTTTATATATAAAGATCAGCTATAGGTCTACTAATGTATAAGAATTGGATTATATAAGGATACAGTGACGGAGATTAAATAGTTAAGTTATAAGGGTTTATTATACCTGAATCAATCATCCTTCATAACCACGTATTTCTTGGGCCAAGCAATAAAACTCTTTAAAGCACTACCAATTGTAGTTGCATCACCAGTCGCCATCCATAACAGGAATGAAGGGTTTACGACATTCGTAACAACAATTTTGCATACATTTGGCCCAAGAATTTGATTATGCAACATGCATTTAGGATCTTCTGTCACCCACTGTGCATGAGCAACAACAACCTTAGAGCCCTTCCAACTTAACAATTTGCAATTGGTGTCTTTAGTCTTTCTTTTACATTGTGTCTGAAAAGAAAAATCAAGATTATATTTGCAATTCTATATATATTACATGGTTATATAAACTTGGAAGTGCTAAGATTTCAACTATATTTATATACAGGGGTCTCTCTACAGAGAAATCATGGCTATATATTTCATGGAGAAGCTTGGTATAAATTATATTAGAAGATGTGTTACAGAGGCAAGGCTAGCTCTAGTCCTCCTCTTTAAAAGAAGCTTAATATATTATTTTCAATTATATATCTAATAAAAAAAAATCATAAAAAGAAAATGATTTACTTGGGGGGTAGACATTTGTGTCTGTAATACTTCATCATCCGCTATACTTCGTACCTCCGATACACTTTGTGCCTGTAAAATGACAAATAAAAGAAATGAGAAATATGTGGAAAAAAAACTAATAATAGTATTTATAAGAGATGACTTTATTTTCACATTATAATTTCTTTGGGAGAGTGAATGAGGTGTATATGAAGATTGCAAATCTCCCGTACTTTGACCCTGAAGTTTACATAAAAAACATAAAAATATCGAAAATAAACAATATTGTGTCAACTATATTCATCCATCCGTTTGAATGATAAGCACTGCTTTTGTATAATCAACAAATGGATTCATCTGCTTGAATCATACAGATGCTATTCACAATCAAATTCTTACGGGATCACACAGATGGATTTATTTATATAATCAAAGACATGCACCCTAATGTATTATGCAGCTGTTACTGGAGACTAATTATGTATTTCAAACAGATGGATTCATAATTAATGTTTCTAAGAGCAGTTATAGAAACATGCAATTATACAAGGCAGCGCTTCTCTTTTAAACAAATGAATGTTTCTATAACTTTGTATACATTAGTCTCTCGTAACAACAAATTTTGAATAGTAGCAGAAAGTCTAAATGAACATCAAAACGGACTGATATTTATGTAGATACTTTGATGATATAGTAGGTCAGATGATCAAGTCTTCCGCAGACGCCAAAATAAAACAATCACGCCCTATGAAAACTCATATAAAAACTAACTGTCATAGCTAGTTTTACTCCCATATTTGAAATTCATCAGCCATGTAAGATTAGTATGCCAAATACTGTCACAGCTAGTTTTACTTATTTCCCCATCCTATATTAGAAATTCATCAACCATGTAAGATTATTATGCCAAATCATAATTTGGTTCAACCCATTTGACCATATCTGCCACCCTAAAACTCAGACATAAAGATCGCTTTACTAAGAAGCTTACTTCAATTTCCTGTTAGGGGATGCCAAGTTATATCTCACTTCTGCATCAGGTTGTACTTGGAACTAAGCAACTCAGTGATGACAATATAACAAACAAAAATTACCCTCAGATTATTTAATCACTTCATTAATTCAAACCAGTTAAAGATTTACTTGGACTGTAAACTGGTCAAGTGTATGTCATTATATGAAAATGCAAGGTTCAGCTCCTCCTGAATGTGAGGGATCAATTCATTTGTCTCCTGTAGAAGAGTTTTCCTCTCTTTGAGAGCTTCTTTCCAATGAGTTGCACGTCCATGGATGCCCATGGATGCCTTTCTGCCTCAGAGCTTTCTTGTTTTTACTTATCAAACACATCCTGGTACGATCTTTAGGCATGTGTACAAAAAGGGTTGGTGGATAAGAATCTGGGACATTCATTTTCCCAAACACCCCTTCAGCTATCATAAGCGTAACACCATTAAATATCATATCAGTAGCGAGCTTAGATACAAAGTATCCCTTTCTGACATCAATATTAAATAAGAATCTAGCATCAATATTATCTCATTCTGATTTAAAGTATGGTTCGGAGATCTAAACTAAGGAATACAAAATGGATGAGAAAGATGATCTCAAGTACCCTACCTAGATTTACTATAACATTTACTATAGTACTGCACTAGGATTCTTTCCCTTTGGGTTCTGGAGCGGGTATCATCATTATTTCCCTTTGGGAAAGAATTCTTTGTTCAGGTTTTATTTTTTTTAGCCTATGTGCTTTCCAAGTTTAGGCTTCGTCTTGCTTCTTTAGTGCCAAAATATAAATATAGAAAGGAAGAATGAGGCGACCAAGAAAGTCTGTTTATTACTTTTATTTGATTAAGAAAAGATATTATTCCTACACTTCTGGAGTTAGAGCTTATGCATTAGAAAGATTCAGAAGAATCTATGAAAGGACAATCACAGGCGTGCAACAACTTATAATTATAAGTGCATCGCTTGAATCACCGCAGGGAATCTATCTAGAGGTACCAAAAAGTAAATATTATATGCCCGAAGAATGGCCATAGAAATACTTTGGGGAAAGAAATCCCTCCCACAAATATACCGAATACCTAAAAAGGTGGGAAGGGAAATGACTTACAAAGATTAGGACTTGCCTGCAACTGCATTCACTCATATGGATCCCACCTATTCTGCCCTCGAATCCCCATATTCAAGCTCTTGCTCTGGATCCTTTCCTTAATCTTCTGTTTGAGTGCAGTTACATGATTGGGATAACGATGACCCATAGCTTTCACTTCTCACGGTTCACCACCAGTAAGTAGGCAAGTGAACAGCTTTTATCCTTTAAGTGTTTTAGCAGGTACCCCAGTGATACAAAGTCTGCGCTGATTCTTATCCCACCACAACTTAGACTTCAGCTTATTATTAACCTTCAGCTTCTGCTGCTTCTTACTCAGATTCCGCTTCTCTTGCTTCTTCTACTTATTACCCTTCTTCATCCGGGAGAATACCCTCCTCTTAGGTAGTCCCAAACACAATAGAAAGACTCTTAAGCAAATCTTTTTCTGGGAAGTGCGAAAGCTTTCTACTGTTTCCTTCTCTCTTTAGCTCAGGATAAAACTTCCCCCTGAGGAAGCCCCTAAAGCCATAAGAGGAAGTTTTTCAAGCTTCATTTTCTCCACCCACCATTTGATGATATCTTTGACCAGTAGTCTCTCTTCTCCCAAAGACCATCATCTCCCAACACTTGATATGGTAAGGACCGCAAACTTCCGGGCAAGAGCATGTAGAACAATGAGTCTTTTTTCAGGAAGGTCTACACAATTCAGACAACTTGATGATCTGTCCCAAAAGTTTATTGCTCTACCATTACACCCATGAGCAAGAAAGATAACTATTTTCAGTCCATGCCATTGTTTTGAATGTCTAACTCCATGCCTCAGCATTACTCCCAGATCAATTGTTGATTGAAACCCCTCCCGCTCTCCCACTTAATCTCTTTCAATATGTTAAAACAGTTTTCATATCATCTATGACTGATTACTGATTACCCAATTCAAGCACATTCTTCTACACCTTTTTAAAGATGAAAGATTTTTTGTTTTAGCTCAGAAATCCAATGGTCAACACCAGAGTACGTTTTCGTCCGTTACTTGACGATTGCAATTGCTATTCACCTTACTGGTCCCGCAACATCTCAAACAGTTGGGCAATCTAGCTCAGGCTTCCCCTCTCACATTTCTATACCTTAGTTGAATAAAAACCTAACTAATAATATTTTTTTTAAAGTGTCTACTCAATTATTATGGTATATGCATGAAAGACTTACCTGGTTACGAATCAACTTTGAAATCAAATTAGACATTTTTTCCATCTTCCTCATCATTCCAGTTAGTTGCTCCTCAAGCTCGGCTACCCTTCCAGTGGTTTGCGATATTATTCCCAATCTGGTTGGGGTAACTCCAAATCCAAGTGCTCTTACTCGATCTTGTCGTTCAGGTCCAAGTACTCGGGAAAGCATGTCATCTTTGAGAGGTGGAGGTGTGGAGTTCAATGGGAATTATTTTTTGAGCTCTTCAATCTTAGATTTCTAGAAATAAGTACAATTACCAACAAATTAATAATTGAGTAAATAAATTAGGTTTAAGAATACCAAATTCTTTGCAACTTCTTCATTTGATAGTTCACCATTTGCCTTGGTATGAGCTTTCACCCAAACATCAACTCTGATTACTGAAGAAGGTTTTGCACTATTCTTTTTCTATAAGGAAAAAAAAGAAAAAAATGTGCAACACATTAAGATTGGGTTATTTAGATTGAATATCCACAATAATTATCATCGAAGCATAAACTTCATATAATTTAGAGATTGTGTCTCTTAAAACATTGATCACTATTGTGGTGAAAATGACCAGAAAAATTGATGGATGTTTTTACGGTTGAAAAAAAAGGATCTCAATAGTCAGTAAAGAGTAAGAAATTATACTTCCAATTTGAAGTCATCAAACCATTATTAAGCCTTTTTTCTCCTTCTGAAAATCTAAATGATAACAGAAGAAGATTCCTAGTATGTGTGACCCACACAAAGAAGTTGTTCTTACATTGCACGTCAAGGCATTCGTGCCAAGGTTTGTTGTATCTCACCCGGTCAATGCGAGGAAATCTTAAGCTGTATGGTGCAGCAAATACCTGTAGCAAAGAAACAAATTTTAACTCCATAAGCTACCATTTCTATTTATATTGATATCATGATGCAACTTTCATATTAATGTTTTATTTTTTTGGCAACTACTTTACAATTGTCAAAACAGTACCTCAGATCTGATTGTCTGAATATCCCTAGTTATGGAAAGTATGATTGACCTGAATAAGAAAAAAAGAGAAGATTATATAATGTCTAGAAATGCATCCTAAATAGCTCTTCGTAGAATGAAATTCAGTTAGGAAACTGTACTTTTTAGGGCTTTCAATCCAAACATCTGGCCTCTCCTTTGAGCAATTTGTTACTTCATAATAGCTTGGTGTCTTCTTCGGGTACTCATTTTTCCTGTCAAATGCAAACTGTGTAATTAACAATTTATAGATTTGTGTATTATTACATACACGAACACATATAAAGTAAGCTCTATGAAGATAAGAGATCATCCACCAAGAAGTACGAAAAAGAAAACAAGTGGCTTTAAATGTACCTGAAATAGGGCTTCAATTTTGTAACGAGGGCATCCAGCTCATCATCTGAAAGGCCAGTACCCACTCTACAAAATGAGATAAATCTGAAAAGGGAAAAAAGAAGAAGGCGGTCTTAGAATGATTGCTTGTTTATTTTTCATACATACATATGTATTTAAGCCAGTAACTTGGGACCAAACATCCGAATACACATTATATTTTGAATATACCGTCTGGGGTAGGTGTTAGGGCCTGATCCCTCTCCAAGACCCACCAAAAACTGAGCTACCTACAGTTCATCAGAAAGTGAAAACATAATACCGAGAATTACAATCTAAAATTAAGAAAAAGGACAACTACTTTGAGGAACAATTAAGAACTCACCTCACCTCCACGGCAACCTGAGCCATAGTATCCGCCAAAGAAAAATACCCGAGACACGATAACTTAAATAATGTGTTATAGTAATTAAATAGGAACTAATACAAACAAAAGAACACATACCTATGATAAGAACATCTAGATCGGAACTAGTACGTACGTAATCGGGCTTCCACTTCAACCATTTTGTACTCCAATCACTAAGCTCCCATTTAGAATTTAGGTCTTTCAACACAATCCCTTCATCCCTAGAAGATATAGTCGAACCAGACTTTGAGAATGCATAAACTACTCTGTAGTAAGTACAAATGAAAGAAGCAACAGAAAAAACAAAAGTAAAACTAAATGCAAGTGTTTAACCTATTCTCAATTGTTGCTTTGAAAAATCTATCAACTTCTTCCACATTATATGCAATACGTGACTAACACAGTTCCCCTGTAAGACCAGCAAATTACTGGGAAATATGAAGCACAAAACGAATAGATAATTGATAAGCATATATGTTTGCTCCATAAGCATGCAGTGCTGATAGTTAGGAAACGCCAAAATGGAAGAAAAGAAACTCAAGCATTAAAGATTCCAGTTCAAAGTAAGGTCGTTCAACTTTTAAGAACCAAAATCCTTAAAAATTTTATCTATTAAAATTAATTTTTATTAAATAAAAATTAAGAGCCCTTAATATACTCAGATGTTCACTAATTTTAGATATTCCAAAGTTATGTACAGAAATAGAGAACACGAACTTATCACGCTATTATTACCTGAAGGACATTGTGCGTTAAGGCCACCATTGGGTATTAAAATTTCTAAACGGCCCTTCAAAGGCTTTACAACCTTACGAAGAATCTCATGTCGCTCCTTCAAGCTCTGACGAATGACACTCGTGTCTCCAACATAAAGTATATCAAATGCACTATCTAATCATATCTACGTCATGGTAAACGCAATCAACATCACAAAAGATAATTGCATGTTGCCAGAAACGACAAGACTTTACGGTGTCGCTGTGGATAGTCAAAGTGTAATCGAGATACACATAAGAAGCATATCTTGATTGTCTCAGACACAATGGATGAAAAAAAAAAATCATACAGTACTTATGTTTCCAAAGACGTGAAAGTTTTGCACTTCACCCAGTTGAGTGCATTTCAATTATTTCCAAGCTCGAAAAGTCCAACTTACTTTGCTAAATTTTATCTTGGAAACAAGGAGATCCAACTTACTTATCAAAATAATAACAGTGTGGCCGGATAGCACGATACAAACTTTTGGAAAATGAGAATAACCCAAAGGATACAGCACAACTGCATTACAATAAACATAGGTTAGGGTTTAGAATATTGCCTCTTCGCAAAACATCACAATTTCACAAAAATCTACGGACACATACCTGTCGATCACTGTCTAATCCCTCTCTTGCTGCCTTCGCTGGATAAAAGGAAAATCAATCAGGTCATTACCTAGTAAACTACAAGGGCAAGCAGCTGAGCAGAATTATTTTAAGGACCTATCTCTTGATTTGAGCCAAAATCTGCAAAGCGATTATTCGATGTGTCCCAAACCAACATTTTCCCATCAAGAATACACCTGATAATTTGATATAGAAAAAAACCCTAAGTAATGGGCGTAATACTTGAGATATCTTGGATGTAACAGCCAAGAATCAATATAACATTTCAAGTTCACAAAAAAGGAGAGAAGATAATACCACTACAAAATGCTCACCTGTCAGCAAGTATGTTTTGCATTATAATGTTTGACATCCCGTGTTCATATTCTGGATGATCAAGAAAGTTCCTACACAGGTTATATAGGTCATAAAATATCTGGAACAAATATCTATAGAACTAATGAAAATTAAAAAGCAAAGTGAGATATAGCTATAACGTCATGAATAGGACAAGGATTGAATCAAACTCCGGCTATTTTAGGGGGAAACAATTGTACCGTTAACTATTCAACCTCAAGATAGTATTAAAAAGTTAGAGGCCTTAAATGACAACATAATTATACTCACGCCTTCGAAGTTTTCAGTAATAAGGACCTGTATTTGCTATAAATTAGTAAAATGATCAATCTATAGAAAGACGTGTACTTTGAAAAAAAGTGTATTTCTGATCCATTCTTGTGAATTTGAATGCGGTCACCATCAAATTTGCACTCGACAACCACTTCTTTTCCATGGAGCTGAATGATTGATAATAGGTAAGCAAACTGAAGATATTATTAGGTCAGCTATAATTATATGAATAACTAAATAAGCTTGCGAAAATGACATAGCAAAGCCAAAATGGAAACCCGAATAACTGATGAAGTATAAAACAAAGAGTTAAAATCCGACCTTTTCCCATGCAGTTGTAGCATTCCCAACCCTCAAAACAAGTTGAGGGCGTACGGCTTTTCCAACTTCTATGTCCTGCTCCAAATATATCAAACTATTTAAGTATTCCGCCTAACCCAAATGCATATATAGAATGCTACTAATATAAATCTAGGAACACGGAAGCTTAATTTGTATTCGATTTAACACTAAGTATGAACTAGATCTCAAGTAGGGTTTATTTGGAGAAGATCTCAAGCTTTCTTTTCATAAACAAAAACAACTAACTTAGATTTACACCACCTTCTTCCTTATAACATAGTTTCTTATTATCACTCCTACAATATCTCTTCTAACCAATCTAATTAGGAAACATACTAAAACTAAACTCTAGAACAACTCCAACAGAGTAAATAGAAACATAAGCTAAAATAGAGACCAACAGTTGGTTGTGGTAAACTATCCATAGGCACGTGCCACGTCAAGCCCTCCGTCTCCGGAAGATTTCGACCATGAAATCTGTACGGTTGAACTCCTCTGGAAATCTTGAAGTCTTCTGCGGAATTTTTCGTACTGAGAGAATGGGGGTATGATGTCGTCACTGGCATCCCTACGTCCATTAACGTTGAAAATTAAAAGCTAAAAAATATTGTGGTTCGCTCTTCGAAACATGCTGCGAAACTTTTCCAAAATAGGTCAACATACGGAAATAATTCTTTGCCTAAGGCTATCATCTGCCTCATATGGATCAAATATTGGGATAGTTTAGACTGTAACATGTGTATACGGAGCTCTTGAATAAGGTCTATCTACATCTCGTGTTGCGCACGTGTCTCTAATATCCACTTTTGATGTCGCTGAACAGTCGAATATCAAATTTCAATGGCAGAGACAACCATCACCGATTAGCAGCAACAATCTTACCTTGATTACTATTTATGGAAATTAATAATAATTATACAACTACTTTGCCCATTACTCAAGCCCTCATAAATGGATGTCACACTGTTATTTTTAGTCTATAACCTCTCTTTTTCTGTAAACAAAGTCTGTATGCTTAAGAGAAACCAAAATGGTCCTCCGTCTCTCTTAATTCCTTTGCTTCTCTTCTCAACTTGTCTCTTCCTCCTAAGTTGTATCCATCACCACAACTACAACCACTGCTCGCTACAACTCAAGTTGTTTCCCCACTAGTAACAGTGATAGTAGTTACTGTCTCGCTGACTGAATCCATCCCATAAAACTCAAAGCCTAAACCACTAACCTTACTCATACTAAAAATAAATTAAAATCTACTTAACACAAACAAAATTTCAAAACAGAATAAGAACTTCGATACCTAAAATGAGCCTTGAACTTTTTTAAAGCAATTCCAATTGCAACAAAGTAAACCTAAAACCTAAATTATTAGAACTCGAAAAGAGGGAAAACTCACAATAATACATCCTTCGATCCTCAAATCCTTCTGCCTAAACAACCATATCTGAATGTGAGCTTTTTGCACTCAAGCACAATAATTTTAAACTTAAGCAAGAGAAAAAATGGCAAAATTACAGCAATTTCGGCCCAAACCAAAACCGAACGAAAATCAAATTAAAATTTGCTTGATTATACGCAAACAATACCACAACTGAAAGTGAGAGTGAGAGAGACCTGATAAAGCTTTTGAAGATGTAGAGAAAGTGATCGATCAGGGCTTTGACATGGTTTGAAGAAATTGGGGGAGGAGAGTACTATGGTAAGGTTGAGAGAAGACCTGTAGCAGAGTGGAGAGAGAGATGTTTAGAATTGATAGACAATGCCCAGTTCTCAAACTTCAGCGCCAAAATATAATTTATGCAGTTTTTTTAAAACGCCTATTAGAGCAATCACAATAAACACTGTTAATGGTTAGGCTGTTGTAAACAGTCAGGAAAAACATAGGCTACGATAACATTTATGTAAAAAATGCTAAAAATGTTAATTTTTAATAGCATTTACTAAAAATGCTATAAAATTTGTGCTATTAAAAGTACTTTTTCTTGTAGTGACGTTAGTTTCGAATAAATGACTTGAAAGTAACTATGTACGTTTACAAAGTCATTACTGAAAATGACGTTGACGGAGTATCAATACGATAACTAATGCCACTTTTTAATAAAATTACATGAAAATACAAGGCATTAAGTCATTTATGGGAATCGATTGTAACTTTTGAACTATCAGTCAATTTCAGATAAAATGATGTTGTTTAAATGACGTGAAAATCTATATTTGTTGTAGTGAACATACCATTTTAGTGTATAATGGTAAAGGAAACATACGATTTTTAGTCATCTTTACGATAACAACAAGCTGATTTTTCCGGTTCTCAATCGTGCAAGCAGATTATCAATGATAATCTTAAGACCTTTTTCAGAGAGTTGACCCATACTTAGCAAATTCCAGTGTAAACTAGGAACATAAAAACATCAAAGATATGTTCCGGAGAACCATCCTTCAATCGAATGGGAACTTTACCTTTACCCATAATCGAAACCTTCATTTTGTTTCCAAAATTAACTTCCTTACGTACGGACTCATCTAAGACAGAAAAAAACTCCTTCTTTCCGCACATGTGGTTGTTGCATCCGGTATCCAAATACCACTTGTCAGAATGTTCCTCTTCTGAAACATTGCAAGCTAACAACATAGTTTCATCCTCATGAACTTCATTATCAACATAGTTAGCATGTGCAACATTCTTAGGTGCGAATTTAACTCGCCAATCAGACCTATATCTCTTACACCAAAAATATTGGACTTTAGATTTATCATACCTTCGATCTTTAGAAGCTTGCTGATCAGAGTTCGTGTCCTTCGCGGTGGAATAATGATTGGAGGCAGTACTCTTGCCATTCTTTTCTGGATCGGATGCCTTGTCACCACTAAAAGTACCTTTCCCGGACAAATTTACCATGCTTTGAAAGGCTTGCTCGACAAAAACCGCATCCCTTTGATTCATCCTATGTTCGTGAGAACTTAAGGAGCTCATCAACCCTTCAATCGTCATGATTGAAAGGTCCCGGCCCTCTTTAATCACAGCAACAACATAATCAAGACGACCTGCTAAAGATCTCATAACCTTTTCAATAACTCGCAAATCGTCTAATGTTTCACCGTTAACCTGTAGTTGGTTTACAACGGATTGAACTTGAGAAAAATAGTTAGAGCTAATTTCAAAAACATTCAAAGAGAGAGATTCAAATTCACCTCGTAAAGTTTGTAACCTTACACTTTTCACCTTCGCATCATCTTTTTAGGATTTCTGCAGCATTTCCGATGCCTCCTTTGATGTCATTGCGCACGAGATCTTTTTAAAAACAACCTCATCAACTGTTTGGTAAAGAATAAACAAAGCCTTCTTGTCCTTCTTACTATTGCCTCTCAAACTGTCTTTCTGGAATTGAAAGAGAGCTGCAAATGCAATCTACTGGTTCAACATTTCCAAGCTCAACAATCTCGGTCGGCTCCTGAAAGCTGAACAACGCCCTCATCTAGATACACCAATGATAAAAAAGTTTCCCATTAAACCTCGGAAGTTGAGGGTGAATTAATTTGTTCATCTTGCAAGAAGAACTCTGGATAACCAAGTTGACACCAAATGTAGGATCATAAACTAAGAATTTAGGAAACTTGGATGAAGGAAACTCTTATTAATCAATTGACAACTTGATTATTTACAGGGAAATAACAAAGCCATTATATAGGCATTAACAACCAACTAACCCCCTAAAGTGGAGGCACTACTACTGCCACTAACATACTAGTTTTATTCTCCTAAAGACTACCTCATGCTTTATATGTTGAATGTAGAATATATGTTGAATATAGAATATACCTAATATAGAATATATACTAAATATAAAATTATCTAAATATAGGATATTCTTACTAAGCACCCAAGTAATTGTAACTATATAAGGAGATGGTCTTCTTCCATTGTAATAATCGAATAATAATAAAGTTAGTCCATCTCGAATCTCTTATTCTTTGTATTAGTTTCTACATGGTATCAGAGTGGATTTGATAATTGAACCAGGTTATTTGGAATTGAATTGAATTCCGCTGCGAATTACTATCACGAAGCTTAATTTTATTGCGAAGTTCAAGGTTACTGTAGTTGTAACAGTTCGAGGTCACTGTAGCAGTAGTGTTCGAAGTTACTGTAGCAGTTCGAAGTTACTGTAGCAGATACCAGAAAATCACTATAGCAGTTCGACCAATGGGTTCCAATGATGATACAACAATGGTATCATCAAACTCAAACCCTAATCTACACATTGTTCATAACCACATCGATACACCCTTCCCAACTGGCAATACCCTGAATGAGAACAATTACACCCTTTGGTCGAAGATCATGAGGATGCGTATTAATGGTCGAAAGATGTGGTGGTACATCAGTGGTACTAAAATGAAGCCTGCAAAAGGGAGTGAAGGGTATGAAAATTGGTGCTCAGAGAACGATAAGGTGAAGGGATGGTCGTGTGATTCAATGTCCACAACACTAATGAACAGGTATGTTTGTTTGGAAATTGCAAAGGAACTCTCTTGAAGCTATGTATACCGACACATCTGATGAAACTCAAATCTTTGAGTTACATAGGAAGTGTTTCTCAACAAAACAAGCTGGTTGATCTCTTGCGACTTATTATGATGAATTAACAAGAATTTTTTAAGAGATTGACTTGCGCAACACGGTGAAAGAAGGAAGTACAGACTCTATCGCCCTTCTGCAAAAATATGTAGGACATCTTAGGGTTTACATGTTCTTCTTTGGATTGGATAGTATGTATGATTAAGTGCGTGGTGAAATTCTTCGAAAAGACCCACCACTTACTTTGGAACAGTCTTATCAGACAGTACAAAGGGTGTCAGTTCACAAATAGGTGATGGGAACTTAAGCACTTTTAACTGAGTCTTCAGTTATGACACTCAACTATAAAAAGGGACAGCCTCAAGGCTCCTGGAATTCTCATAGAGAGACTCAACCTCTCTGCCTTGATCTTGAGTGTACCCACTCTGGAGAGAAGGGGCACACAAAATAGAAGTGTTATGAAGTCATTGGTTATCTAGAATGGTGGGATTTTACAATGCGACCAAAGAAGAATATAGTTGCGAAGAAAGATGCTGCTAAAAGTCTTCCTTCAGTGAATGTTGCCCAGTCAGGTATCAAAACTAAAAGTAGTGTTTTAGTTGTAAATCCTTTGAATAGTACTTGGTTAATTGATACTGGTGCATCAGATCACATGGTAAACGACTCTAGCATATTATCATCCATTGCACCTTCAACCCAAACCTCTATATACACAACCAATGGTGGTTCCTCTCCTGTAATTGGAGAAGGTTCCACTGACATATCTGAATCCCTGATATTAAACTCTGTCCTGATTGTTCCCGCTCTAGAGTACAATATCTTGTCTATCAGTAGGATTACTATTGTACTTACATGTACCGTGACGTTTTAGCCTAAATTCTATATTTTTCAGGACATAGTGACTCGACAGGTTCTTGGTTGTGGTGTTAGAAAAGGAAATCTCTACTATTTGGACCTGACTAATAGTGGAGAGCAGAGAATTCATTAGGTGAATAAAGTCAAAGGAATTGAAGAAGCAAAAGCTAATGTGTGGTTATGGCATCGATGACTGGGTCATCTCTCCTTCGTGTATCTTCTAAAATTAAATTCGTCATTATTTTTGAATTGTAGTATTTTAGAGTTTAAGTATGATATTTGTGAACTCGCTAAGAGTTATCGTATTACATACTCTCCAAGTTTTAATAAAAGTTTAGAACCTTTTAGTATTATTCACTCTGATGTACGGGGTCCTGCACGTATTCCTTCATTATCTGGAGCTCGTTATTTTGTGACTTTTATTGATGAGTGTACTTGTATGATGTGGGCATCCTTAATTACCCATAAAAGTGAAGTCTTTGAAGTATTTTAAACTTTTTATCAAATGGTTTTGACCTAATTCCAAAGGAGGATACAAGTGTATCAATCTGATAATGGAGGAGAATTTACTAGTAATGACGTTTCGGAGTTCTTGACAGATAACGGAAGTCGACATCAAACTTCTAATGTTTATGCCCCACAACAAAATGGGTTAGCTAAACAAATGAATAGGCAACTGTTAGAAGTTGTTCGTGCATCTTTTTTTAGAATGAATATGCCATTAAATTATTAGGGAGAAGTGTTAAAATCTGTTGCTTACTTGATAAACCGTACACCATCTAGGGTCATTGAATTTCAGACCCCCTTCCAAAAACTTCATAATCTTATCACCATCCCTGCAATGCCAAACCTAGAACCACGTGTTTTTGGATAGGTTGTCTTTGTTCATATACCTAAACATCAGCGAGGAAAATTGAATCATTGTGCTCGAAAGTGTGTGTTTCTTGAATATGCTAATTTTAAAAAGGGTTATCGCTGTTATGATCCTTTGGAGGGGAAGGTGTATATCTATTTGGTTGTTTCATTTCGAGAATTGGAGGCGTATTTTGTGGGATCTTCCCTTCAGGGGGAGAAACATAATGATAGTGAAGGAAAGTTATTTATTATTGGGGATATGTTTCAGGAACTAGAGGATTTAATGAGTAATTTTAGCAGACGTAGTAACCTAACTGATGATGAAAAGGAAAGTGAAGCAGAGCAGATGACAGGTGGAGATCAGGTTATTGAAGATGAAATTCATATAAATGGAGAGGATTAGAAGATAGGGGGAGATCAAGCTGAAGTAGTAGAAGTTACCCGCGACTCCAACATTCTAACACCATCTACCGAAGAACTGCCACAGAATGTCGAACCTCAGGTATTTCCTAATCCTAACACTGTTAATGATATTCAACCTAGACATTCAGAAAGGCCTACTAAAGGTATTCCAAAATCTACTTATGAACCAGATATCAATTCTAAAGCCAAATACCCAATTTCTAATTATGTGTCCACCCATAGGTTGGCTAAGTCGTTTACATGCACTATGAATCAATTATCTTCTGTATCTATTTCTAGTAATTTGCAGGAAGTACTATCAGATCCACGATGGAAGAAAACCATGAATGAAGATATGAATGCATTACAGAAGAATTCCACATGGGAACTTGTTGATAAACCCCACATATATCGTATCGTTAGATCTTTGCTGTAAAGATGAATTTAGATGGAAGTATTGATAGGTATAAAGCCACACTAATTACCAAAGGGTATATGCAGACGTATGGTATGGATTACGAGGAGACCTTCACCGCAGTGGCAAAGATAAACACTATTAGTGTACTCATATCTCTTGCAGCCAATCAAGGTTAGCCATTACAACAGTTTGACGTGAAGAATGCATTTCTCAATGAAGACTTAGAAGAAGAAATATACATGGAGTTACCATCTGGAGTTACGAATTCTAAAGGAGGAAAAGTATGCAAATTAAAGAAGGCATTGTACTGGTTAAAACAGTCGCCACGAGCTTGGTTTGGACTGTTTTTGAAGAACATGAAGGTATTTGGATATAGAAAAGTAATTCTGATTATACCTTGTTTATAAAAAGGAAGTCTGGAAAGCTTACCGCTCTTATTGTTTATGTTGATGATATGGTTGTTACTGGAAATGACTCAGTAGAAATGGAGGCACTGAAGAACTATTTGCCACGGGAATTTGAGATAAAGGATTTGGGATAGTTAAAATAATTCTTAGGTATTAATGTTGCAAGATCAAGTCAAGGTATTTTCATGTCTCAATGAAAGTATATATTAGACCTTCTTGCAGAAACTGGGATGCTTGATTGCAAACTGGTAGATACACCGATTAAAGCGAATCATCACTTGGGAATGTTTTCCAACCAAGTTCCATGTGACAAAGGAAAGTACCAACGCTTAGTGGGAAGACTAATTTATCTCTACCATACTCGACCAGATATTGCATATGGTATTAGCGTCGTAAGTCAATTCATGTATAATCCGAGGGAAAAACATATGAAGGCGGTCTTTCGAATACTAAGGTACTTGAATAAATCTCCAGGAAAAGGTCTCTTATTCTGGAAAGGTGGTGATATGGAAGTAATGGGATACACCGATGCAGATTGGGCAGGAGATATGATAAACATGAGGTCAACCTCAGGCTATTTTACGTTTGTATATCAGAATTTGGTGACATTTAGAGGTAAGAAGCAAAAGGTTATTCCCAGATCAAGTGCATAATCTGAGTTTCGGGGTATGGCTCATGGTGTATGTGAACTACTATGGATGCGGAATATATTGAGGATCTTGGATTTAAACTCATGAAAGCAATGGATCTACACTGTGAGAATAAAACAGTAATTATGATTGTGCACAATCCAATTAAACATGACCGTATGAAACATGTTGAAGTGGATCGGTTCTTTATCAGAGAAAATATTGACAAAGGGTGTATATCTTTTCCATTCGTGAAGTCAGAAGATCAACTTGCAGATATTCTTACGAAAGGAGTTTGTGGACGAATATTTAACGACATGATTGATAAGTTGGGCATGATTGACATCTATGCTCCATCTTGAGGGGGAGTGCTGAATATAAAATATATGCTGAATATAGAATATACCTAATATAAGATATATACTAAATATAGAATTCTCTAAATATATGATATTCTTACTTAGCGCCTAATTAATTTTAACTATATAAGAAGAAGGTCTTCTTCCATTGTAATAATCGAATAATAATAAAGTTAGTCCTTCTCGAATCTCTTATTCTTTGTATTAGTTTCTACATTATGCACCAAACTGATGTGTGTTGACTAAAACAAATAAAACCCAGCAGTTTGAGTTTAGGAAACTCCAACAAAACCGATATCTATCATAGTCTATTTTTTAACCACAGTATTCATTTTTGGTTGTCCTCTCGTAACCAAAGGCTTCTGGATAACATGAACCAGACGAGTTCTAAAATCCAGATTATTTCCTGGAATCTCTCTTGACTTTACCATTTAAATTTAACTAGCTATGATGTGCTTGTTATGTACTTGTTAAAGGTGTGCATTTTTAATTTACCTATGAAATAAAATGATGTTAGATAAAACTAGAAGGGTAAAATCTCATTCCGGACGATATAAGGCAGTTGTAAGCAAATGTAAAAAAATATGGCCTAAGAAATAAATTTATGGAAGATATTATATCTTCCCTCACCATTCTTTACAAAAGGATCTTATAAATATTTCCACCAATTTTTTTTTGCTGCTCCAAGTAACCCGAATTCATAGTCTCTATAGGATTTCCTCTACGACATGGTGAGGAAGAAGTTTGTATAAATATTCGTATAGTACATCACACATGTAGCCAGTGTACGAATATTTTGTTACTTAGGACCTCAGTTTTGCTGGATTTTGTTACCTTTACATTTCAACGGCGTATCAAATACATTGATATTGCCTTCTTTTGCTTACAAGCTTGATGCCTGCCTTAAGAGGTTCAATCTGTAGGTGTCTCGGGTTATCATGTGCAGTTGAGATAACCCACCACATGCCAATATTGCAATAATGGAAAATATTTTACACATAAAAATCTATTACAGGCATTTAATTACTATGCATATGAATTGAATGAAATATTTGTTCTTCACATATATAGGCAACTCCCAAGCACACACAACAACCTTGTTGCTAATATTATGTTATGCTAGTATGAAATATAGGCTTAGTTTGGTTCGCTGCAAGCTTGATGCAACTGTAAGCAATTTGCATTTCTATCCGCTTCCATGTGTTTGGTTTGATTTGCAATTACAATGTAGTGGCTTTAAAATACTTGCATGTGATTGGTTCACTTTAGCAAAGCAAACAACTTATATATCTATGTAATAGCTTCTATTTTTTGTTGTACTTGGTTGCAGTGAAAAATCTCTACAACAGAGTTTGCATTTTCCCATTCTACTTAGAGAGAAAATAGGATAAAAATAAGGACCATTTAAGGGATAAAAAAATGTAGTTATCATTTGCATTACCTAACCAAACATAAACAACAATCTACAATCAGTTGCACTTGAAATGCATTGCACAAAAAAAATAAAAATATTATGGACTAGATATTAGAGATAAAGAAAATTTATCTCTGATAATATCACATTTGGGATGGTTTTGATTATGTCTCTTATTATTTTTGTTTATGGGATGGAAAAACTCACCCCGTCCATAATAGTATAAATTTATGGACAGATGGACATACCCGTCCCTAATTGTATAAGTTCAAGGACAGTGGGACATGGGAGTCTAATAAATAGGTTATGTTTAGGGATTGCGGGAAAAAATGAAAAGTTTCAACTCAATCTCTCCTCATGCCAGTCCTTCCGCAGTACTTCTCCCTATCAACTCAACTCAATAACCTCTTCACTGCAATCCTTCGCACTCAACACTTTCCGTCTGCTCAAACTTCTCCAAACTTTAATGCTCTTGGGCTTGTTGATTTGTTGATATCTATTGTTAATCTCATTTATTACTCTAAGGGTTGCTGATTTGTTGATCTCTCTTGGTGCTATCGGGTTTGCTAATTTATTAATCTCTTTTGCTTCTCTCGGGTTTGCTTATTTGTTGATCCCGCACTACAAGAAAAAAATACATATAACAGCGTTGGAAAACTACTATGAAAAGCTACAATAGCATTTTTCATCCACTCTATTCTCCCATGCTATCCCTTTTACAATAACATTTTTTTGAACGCCATTAAATAATAGCATTTGAGAAACGCTATCAATTTATTTTAAATGGCATTTAGAGAACGCCATAGTTGACTTTCTATAATGTTTTTTTTATGCTATCTATTATCTTTTCCATAGCGTTTGTCTAATGCTATCTATTTTCTTTTTCATAACATTTGTCTAAGTTTATCAATTGTCTTTTCCATAGCATTTGTCTAATGTTATATATATCTTTTTCATAGCATTTGTCTAATGCTATCTATTGTCTTTTCCATAGCATTTGTCTAATGTTATCTATTATCTTTTCTATAGCATTTGTCTAATACTATCTATTATCTGGACCATAGTATTTGTCTAATGCTATCTATTATCTATAACATAGCATCTTCAAAAGCTATATTTATTCAACAAATTAGTAGTAGAAAACAATTACAATGTTCAATAAATGCTGTCATTAACACTTTCTAAATTACAAAAATGAAATTAACATTTCATCAAATAAATAAAAGTCACAGCTTTTCAGCAAAAATGACTTTGATACAATAAAAGTTGATCTTATAATTATTCAGGTCTTTAAAAAAAAAGAAGATAAAAACAAATCCCTTCTTATCTATGTACAATGGCCAAAACACTGTAGGAAGTCATTTTCAACTGTGACTCCATCATAAACTGAATAAAAGATACGAAAAAGAGTCTAAGAAAATTAAATTATAAATACTAAAACAATTATACCATATCTAATCCAAAAATGAACACCAATCATTAATCTTACTTAAAATTTTCCTATATAAAGGTCAGCTATAGTTCTACTAATGTATAAGAATTGTCACCTTACCATAGCTAATAGGTGTGCCAAGATATACTATTGGAAAAGATCTTTACTGGACGCTACAAGCATGTTGTATATTACTCTTAAAAGCATGGTTAATGATTGTTTTCCTAGAAAGAAAAAAAAAGTTGATCAGTATAACTATATTACAATAAGTTGTTGCATAATAGTTAGTTGCAATAAACTTACGCATTATTTCAATGAGGAGGAAAACCACATACTCCCTTTCGAAAAGCTCATTTGTAACAAATGAGTTTAACCAACCAAATACCTTATGCATAAAGCCCATGAAACTGTACTTGCAACGATAAAAATTACCTGCTTTAAGCATAAGCTTTTTCCCCCTACCAATCTGGGCACGACACCTAGTTGGTACAATCTTCTTTATCAAGGGAGTAATATACCCGCAGTTAAATGTTCATTCAACAAGTTAAGGATTCATAGGGTCAGTATAAAGCTATTTTACTTAGCGAAACAGGTATTATTTCAAATATGGGATTGATCATAATTATGCAACATGAATAATGTCCCAGACGGCATCACAAAATTCAATATAATATTTCACTTTCTGCATCAATATAATCATGCATATTACTTCAGGATATTAAAAGAAAAATGTATTCTACTTATAAAGAGAAGAAAAATGGTCTAAATTTACCTTGCACTTGAGAGCAACCATCACCACCACTCATCTCTATCTCTGTATGAATTGAATGTGTCTGGATATTGGCAAGACAATTGCTAGTAGAACCTTTCCCATAGATACCTCTGCAATTGTTTAACGCTACAAAGTTTTCACGTGCCCAATTATCAGTAACACATTCAACTTCTGTATGAATTGAATGGGTCTGAAGATCCATAACATATTTTCCAGTAGACTTAAACTCACAGACACCTCCACAATTCTCTAATGGTATAAGATTTGGTTGTGCGCAATTACCAGTATCCTGGTATAATGAACACACCTCAACTTGAGTTTCTTCTATTTCTCACCAGCTGTATGGGACTGTTGAGTTGATCGAAAATAGCTTCTACCTCAAATTTTTAGATGAAATAAATTATATAACTTTGGCCATTCAACATAACTTTATAGTAACCTCATTTGAACAGATAAGAGAACTCCACCAAGAAGTTCCATTGCGGATATTCCAAGCCCATAATTCAATAACTCTGTAATAGCAAAACAAACAAAAATTTTAATCAGAAAATGGGGAATGTATAATGCAAATTAACGCGAATCAAACGAAACTACAAAGGGAAACTTAGCAATTCGAGAACTCGTACACATTTATTTCCTTATCTAGGACTAACCTAAGCACCAAAAAACACCAAAATTATGAAATAGAGCAATGAAAATCATATATATGTGTTGATTGTTTCTGGCAGAAGCTGAAATTTGAACCTTGAGAGAAGTTAATTGGAAATAAGATAATTTCTGAATAAAACCCTAATTTGGAGAATTCGAAGATTACATGTGAAATTGTAGAATTTAAAGAAGAAGATATGAAATTTACAAGATTTGTTCTTCAAGTACTTTGGATTCGAATTCAGATTTATGAACTGTGACAAAATACCTAATTTTGCTTCTCCCTACACTTTTAAATTTTTGTCTCTAGAATTTGTTGTTGAAGACGACAATGGTAAATCCTGCACGTGGGACTTAGGGAGTGCGTTCACTTCTGGTAACCGACTTAGAGAAATGGAGAGTGAGAGAGAAAAAAAAAAGAGAGAGAGAGAGAGAAAATTGATTCAACCATAATCTTGGAAATGACTTTGGTGGATGAGGTGGGTAACTCTTTACTGTGATTGGTGTGTTAGTACAAACAGAAATGCTACAATAGCAGTCATTCACAAAATGCCCTAAAAGCTCACCTTTAATAGCATTTTAGTCAAATGCTATGAAACTAATACTATCAAAAGTGATATTTCTTGTAGTGCCGATTGCTGATCTCTTTTGCTGCTCCTGTAAGTTTTTCGAATTCGAACTCTAAATTTTTTTTCTTCTGGAATTGCTAGGTTCAATGTGTAGTATTTATTTTTCTATTATGATTGATCAATTATCTAGAACAGGAATGTGTAGTATGCAATTATTAGTAATTGTAATTTTTATGATGTGATTAAACAATTCATTTCTCATGATAGTTGATTCCTAAAACCGGTTACATATGTCAGAAGACTTTTGTAATTTGAAAACGGAGTTTTAGAATTTCGGCTTAAAATCATTTAAAGAAGTATTGTGATTGGCCTCGTATATTTTCGTTTTTCGTTATTAATGAATCAAGAGGACTACCTTTACCATATAAATTTTTGGATATAGTTCATTGGAAGAGCTTGAGCTTTCAAACCTATTTTTCTATCTTCTTTATCATAATTTTACAAGAGGTCATCTAAGTCCATAATGACTACCTATTTTTCTATGGTACACTACTCCTAGATGTCCCAAATCATATATATATATATATAAACCAAATGTCGAAGATGCTCAAATACCGCATTATAGATCCGCATTATAGATCCTAAATGAAAGCTAGAGCATTAACTGTGAAGCAGCATTGAGGGCATACAATGAAAGTTTGGTCTCATTTTAAGATAAACGTTGATCTTTTATTTTTACTTTAAGAAAACACTTTTTATATTAATATTATCTTGCAGAATCACTGTGTTCATAGCGCCATAACGGGTTTGTGAAATATAAAATATGGAAACAAGTTATGAGAGAATATGGTTAAGAATAGCAAATTATTTTCTTAAGGTGTATATTTATCTGCACGGAAGATTCTCCACTAGTAAAAGAACCGGGGACAGACAGTAATTCGAAACAAAGGTGAGGTTCAGATTATCTTCTAGAACAACATCCTCTTGAGAATCATTAGTTGTAGTAGCCTACTCGCGGCCTTCCAAGACTAGTCGAATACTAGAAGGCTACGTTGATGGCTACCGGAAACTCCAAGCTAAAGGAGCCGTGAAAATAGCCAAAGGCGTGTGATTACACAAAGCCTTCCAAGATTAACCGAACACTCGAAGGACGTATTGAAGCTTACCGCAATAGTCGAAGCCAAAGAAAGTCGGTAAACATAAAAACCTAGTACAAGCTACAGAGGGACTTCGAGTATGTTAGTTCATGGTTGAAAGCAAACAGGCCTAACAACTAACTCACCAGACAGAATAGTGAAACAAATTGCCAGATAACTACAGTATCAGGCCGACCTCATGTACAGGCTTCCCAGAAAGGGTATACATGTAATATGACCTCACATGGTGACTCATCTTTTACTATCTCCTATAAAAAGGAGAGGAGAGATACCGTTAAGAGGTTAGAAAAACTCGGCCCAAACCCTCTCCAATATCAATAACCTTCGAGCATCATTAAGCCCTACTTGATTCGAACTGTAACCCAATCCATATATACAATCTTCTATTCAAATCCTTTCTAGAGGTCGTGGGTAATACCAATTATGGACTCCACGCAAGTCTGTTAGCACAGTGATTCTTCTTATATTTATAATATATATTTGCTAAAAACCTCTTGTCAAAGAAAATACCCATGGTGTAAGAGTGCGATCTTTTCTCTACGAAATCACCCCCCTACATTTGGCACCGTATGTGCTATACCCACCACCTCGAATCCTTTTTTTTTCTTTCCTTATAGCCATATCCAATGGCCCCCAACCTTCAATCCAACTCCGCCATTGTCGGCACCTCCGCTGACTGCATCGCTGCCTAGCTAGCCTTCATCAGCCGACAATTCGCTCAGACAGAAAAGCGTCATACTAACTAGCTACGCCTTGAGTGTAACGATCATAGGTAAGAACTCGAGGCTAAAATGGCAGCACAGTTAAGATGATAATGATAGACAACACCGAGCTTTTAGCGAACTGTGCCACACGATTCACGAAGTTCAACATGTACAGACCCAGTACGCCTCTATGCGTTCCCGGGCCTCTGCCCCCTTGTGCGTCTCAGCCCGCGCACACCTCAGGCCCCACCCCCAATCTGAGGTTCCTCCAGTCTACCTTCGTGCCAAAGGTGCTCTAACTACCGTGCCCACATGTTCAGTCCATCCCCGTGTCCCATTACAGAGAATTTGTCTGATTTTACCCTTTGAACCTCCCCACATCCTATACGGCACCGTGCTTAGGAATACCTCGGAAAGCGCAGTACTCAGCACACCCCTAACCCGCGGCTTTACCACTCGTGACCTCAACGTTCTCTCCCTTGACCAGTCTACCTCATCTAGAAAGAGCTCGACCAAAAAATCTATGCCACCATTCTCACCGACAGCCCCCTAAAGTGGTACCACAGCCTCCTTAATGGGTCTATTAGAAGCTTCGAATAGCTCTCAAACCTATTCATTTCTTATTTTTCCTTCAATAAAGACTGTAAAGTCTGAGTTGATGCCCTTTTCAACTTTTGAAAATTACCCACAGAAACGCTTGAGAACTTCACCAAGCGTTTCCTCGATTAATCGCGCGAGGTTAAAAACCTCGATTGTGCGAACGCTATCCTCAGCTACTCAAACACCCTCCTCGACCACAGTCACGTTAAAGTGTATATCGTCCAACAAAAGCCACAAACCCTCGAGGAGATGCTCTCCAGAGTTAATGGATACATCGACCTCGAACATCTTCGCGAAACTAATCGTCAGGGACAAGCCTCAACCACCACCTACAACAAACCTCGATCGCCAAACATACCCATGGTCACTCCCATTTCTAACAGGACTGAAAATTGTAAATGACCCCACTTCGATACTCAATCCATTGAATCTCACAAAAAGTGCTCCATGCCAGTTCTACCCAAACTCACTGCTCCCATCAGTACCCTCCTCACACCCATCTAAGATGACCATATCTGGCACACTTCCTTTCCCATCAAAGTATGAAAAGAAGAACCGTACTGCCAGAACCATAAATGCAACTGTCATCTAACAAATAAGTGTTACGCTTTACAACGTTCACTTGAGATGATCCTCAAAGCCGGCCAACTACACCAATATGTTGTCGACCTTCCTGGCTACTGCGGCGGTTCATACCTCAAGCACCAGCCAGCCCTGAATGCCGAACCTACAGATGTACACATCTTCTAAGCCTACATGATCGAAGTTAATAATTTTGAAAGTGGTCACACCAGAAGTAAGCGGAAGCGGGTCAAAGAGTGTTGTAAACTTTACTATCAATAGAAACTTTCAGTCCTCCTTCCCTAATCTAGCCATCACCCTCGATCTGAAGGTATCTTATATATCGATTTTGACATCTCCCACGTTCATTTTCTGCATTCAGACCATTTAGTCATCATGATTAAGGTCGAACACCTCGTTCTCTATACGATGTTCATCGATACTGGCAGTGTAGCCGACATACTTTTCCTTTAGACAGTCCGGGCTATGCATAAGACCGATATGATCATACCCGCCAATGTTGAACTGAAAGGTTTGAACAGCTTCACAGAGGTTGCCGTCGGCCGACTTAGCCTTCCTATCATGATTGGCCCTATAACTCATCAAACCAATTTCCTTGTCATTGAGAAGAAATCTGAGTACCTTAGCATTCTTGGCCGCGATTGGTTTCATGCTATGAAAGCCATACCTTCGACCTATTATCAAACACTACGTTTCACTACCCCATACGGTACGTGGGACATGAAAGACTCACAATGATTAGCTCGTTCATATGAGTATGCCCACATTAACCTTACCAGGAAACTGATAAAGCCATAGTAATCACTGCAACTCTCTCTCCTCGATCCTTTGACCTCTTCCACTGACACTACACCTGTCAAACCCACAGTTTATATCGAACATGATAGGCTTGGTTGAGGTACATTTATTGATAGTTTCTTGGATCCCAATGAAATACTCAAGCTTACCACTTTTCTTTGAGCCAGGAAAAATGTCTTCACCTGGACATTCCATGAAATGCCTGTTATTGACCCTACCCTGGCCTGTAACCAGCTCGGCCTCATCCCCAAATCTATGGCTGTATAACAGAAGAAATGTAATTTGGCCCCAAGGATTCGAGACGCAGTGACCTCGAGGTCTAAATAATTTTAGCCGCTGGGTTTATACGCGAAGTCAAGTACATTGATTGGATCTCGAACATCGTTATTATACCCAAAAAGAATGGCAAGATCTAAATCTGCGTTGACTTTATGGATCTCAACAAATACATGCTGAAGGGCAGTTTCCCTCTTTTGATCATTTTAGTACTTCTAGATGCTACCACCAGCCATGAACGTCTATCCATGATGGACGTGGTCACACGGCATCCGATTGCAATTAGGTACCCCTTCTCCCTGATGATCAACTTAAAAATTCTTTTATCACAGATAAAAGGCTTTACTATTTCAATATGATGCCCTTCGGGCTCAAAAAATTGGGTGCTACTTACCAATGCTTTGTTACCACAATGTTCAAACTTTTACTTGGCAAGTGAGTGAAAGTTTACATCGATGATATGTTGTGCAAAAGCCTCCACAAACATACCCATATACAGGACTTCACTAAAGTCTTCTCCATCCATCGATCATGCAACATGAAATTAAACCCCAACAAATGCCAATTCGGTGTCTCTATCAGAAAATTCATGGGTTACCTTATTAGCAAATGATGCATCAAGATTGGCCCTACCCAAATTCGAGCCCTCGTCGATATGCCGTCTCCCCGAACCAAGAAAGATGTCCAAAAGGTAGCAGGTAAAATAGTAGCCCTTAACCACTTTATTTCAAAATTCTCTGACCGCTGTGTTTGGTTATTCTTCCTCCTACGCGAATAAGGCGTTCATAAGGCCAAAAAGAGAAACCCCAAAGTTAATTGGGCACCCAAATACGGGCAAGATTTTCCCGAACTTAAAACCTACCTTGGTCAACCACCTGTCATGAATACCCTGGTCGAAGGCGAAATACTTTCCCTATATCTTACAGTTACGGACGCCTCTATCAGTTATTTCCTTATCCAAATTGAAGCGGGTATTGAGAAACATGTCTACTTCATCAGCAAAACTCTAATACCGGCCAAAAGACGATATACCAAACTCAAACGACTGTTCCTTACCCTCTTCTACACCACTCAAAAGCTCAAGCCGTACTTCCAAGCACACTATATACGTATCATCACCAACTAAATACTTTGAGAAATCCTTAGTAAGAAAGATAAATATCAACGGTCTAATAATGGTCCGTCTACCTTGGTGAACACGATATAACTCTTGAGAAACAAGTATCCCAAAAAGGCTAGGCAGTTGTCGATTTCCTAGCCGACTTCCCAATCAAAGACATCGACGGGGAACAACACGAGATGACTTACCCAAAGATCAACTCGAATAGAATGGGCCCTTGAACCCTAATACAAGATGACGTCTCTTTACTGATGGGTCCATAGGACCAAACAAATCTAGGATAAGTATCGTCCTAGTTATACCATCAAATGACCGAACCGAAAAGGCCATCAAGTTCAACTTTGAATGTACCAACAATGAGGCCAAGTACAAAGCTTTGATACACGGCCTCGATTTAGCCCTCAAACATTGTATCCCCAAACTCGCCGTATTCACCGATTCACAACCCGTCTACCTGCAGTATAACGGCAAAAACAAGGTGAACGGTCGCATGGTTAAGTATGCAGCGCTCATCCACTAGCGCATGGATCATTTTCCTGAAAAATTATCGATCACACATTACACGCGGGGAAAAAATAAACATACTGACGCCCTCGCCTACATCGTAGCCATGTTAGGCCAGCCCGAATCTAGAACACTTAACATTGAAGTACTCGAATGCCCAAGTATCGACCAGATGGAAATCAATACCATCAATACTGGGGGCGAGAGTCTTGATCCCGTAGACTGGCACATACCATTCCTTGCATACATCAACGGTTCTACTGTACTAGAGGACACAAGAGAAAAATATCATTACTGGAAAATTGCCGACGGTACACCATCCTTAAAGGCGGTCTACACCGCAAATCACTAAACGAAGTACGCCTCCATTGCTTATCTCAGCAGGAAGCAATATCCATCCTTACTGAGCTATACAAAGGCAATTGTGGGTCCCACGCGCCCAATCGATCCATGGCTCTCTGATCAATCGCATAGGGCTTGTTATGGCCAAATATGAAGATACAAACTGAAGAGTATGCAAAGCACTGTGACAAATGCCAACATCATGTCCATGACATTCGAAGCCCCTCATAGGAATTCCACTGCATCCAAGTTGCTTGGCCATTTAAGAGATGGGCTATTAATCTAGTGGGCCCTTTCCCAAATTCTTCGTGCAGCAGGGAACATATCTTAGTCGTCACAAATTATTTTACTAAATGGGTTGAAGCCGTGCCTTTTCGTCGAATAAGGGAAGAAGAAGTCACCAAGTTTCTCTGGGAAAATATTATCACACGTTTCGCCTACCCACATATGATTCGATGCGACAACAGTCTACAGTTCGTAGAGAACAAGGTTCAAACTTTTCACAAAATATAAAACATTATCCTCTCCCCATCCACACCCTATTGCCCACAAGGGAATGGTCCGGTCAAAGTAATCAATAAAATTGTAGTCGATAGTATTAAAAAACGCGTCGATGAGAAGAAGAGGCGCTGGGTTCAGGAGTTACAATATGCACTCTGGGCTTGCCATACCACATCACGCAAAGCGATGCATTATACTCCTTTCCTCTTCATTTACGGTACCAAAATAGTCTTGCCAACTCAGTTCGAGGTTCCAACATGCGACCCTAATCTTCCGGATGAAGACAATGAGTTCAAACACGGATGCAATATGCTATGGATCGACAAAACCAGATACCGAGCCTTAGCTAACCTCGGGCATTACCAGATCTCTTTCCAGAAATCTTACAATAAAAGTGTTCAACCACGCAGTTTTGATATCGGTGATTTGGTACTCTATCGATTTACCCCCTCCTCGAAACCAGGTAATACCGACAACCTAGCCGAATCTTGGGAAGGACCATATGCGGTATACAAAAAAATAAACAAAGAATCGTACTACCTTATGACTGAACATGATGTTAGCCAACCCATACAACATGATGTGGTTAGCCTCATACAACAGGCCACGACCACCATCTCTCACCACTAATGTAACCATAGTATAATTAATATTTACATTTTTTCAACCATGTGCATCACCACATAGCTCTGTGAACTTCTCGATTTAGACAAACCTAAGTATCAAGTCAACCCTTCAACCCGCCCGGCTGATACTTAGGGGCGACCTCAAAGTTTTTCAAAGTTCCAATTCATGCAAACCCGAATGAGATAAATTGTCAAAAGACTAGATACTCGGGGATGCATTGGGATCGACCACATCTTGCTTTGTTCTGGATCAAACCCGCGGATAGAAATACCCGTGAGCGACCTCGATGTTCTGTGAACTTCTTGATTTGGGCAAACCTAAGTATCTAGTCAACCTTTCAACCCGACTGATTCTTGGGGGTAACCTCAAAGTTTTTCAAATTTCTAATTTGTGCAAACCCGAGTGGCATGAATAGTCGAAAGACTGGACACTCGGGGATACATTGTGGCAGACCAGATCTTTCTTCGTTCAGGATCAACCCCATGGATAGAAATACCCTGGGGTGACTTCGAAGTTCTGTGAGCTTCTTGATTTGGACAAACCTAAGTTTCCAGTCAACCCTTCGACACGACTGATACTTGGGGGAGACCTTAATTTTTTTCAAAGTTCCAATTCGAGTACACCCGAGTGATATGAATAGTTGACAGATTGGACACTCGGGGATGCATTAGGGCCGCCCACATCTTACTTTACTCAGGATCAAACATACCTCTTTCTACAATACCAACATACATCAAGTATAAGTTCAACATTTCGGCAAGAAAATTCATTCAATTGTACAGACTACCAGTATACATTAATATGTTCAAATAAAAATAACAAAGCAGTGTTTCAACATCCATCACAAACAAACTAAAAAGCTTCTTACAAATAGCAAAGCCAGATCAAGACATGTTTTTTCTCCATCAGGCAAACAATTTAAATAAGATTACCTTAGTTCTCCACAGGCACAAACATTTCTTTAACACCAGGATTTTCCCTAAAAAGCGAGGCTTCCATATTCTCAAACCAGTCACCTTGACCACAGGGTTCGATTATGTTCCATCCGTGTTTGTAACATTCTCGAAGTTTGGATCCTCCCCTTTTGGGGGATAGAGTTTGAATGTTTTAGGATTATACCCCAGTCTATCAATAAATTTCTTCAATGATGAAGTCACCTCGTACTCTTGGTCAAACATTGCTTGAAAGCATCCATGATTATCTTGCAATAGTACCTCTTACCTTACCACCTCCGCCTCCAGCACAACCACTTTCGGATCACATTGCTCGACCACCACTAGGCTTTCCCTCGCCATATTAGAATGAACCTGCAACATTTCCCACTCTCGTTCAATGAATCGGGTTTTCAAAGACAAAATAAACCGTTTTGCGAGTCCTTTTCCATCAATAGACTCCTTCAGCTTCTCACTCCGATGCCTTTTGAGCCCTTATAAATGAGATCATTCAAGCCTGTATCTACACAGATCATAAATACCTCAACCATTAAGCAGATATCAACATAAAGTTTGATTACTTTATATTTCTAAAGACCAAAAACACATACATGGAGCAACACCACCTCGACATGGCGACCTGCTTCTTTTGGGTTAGTGGCGTATATATGTTTCATCGATTCTATCGACGCTTGAACAACCTTATCTTATTTGGCCGTGAGCTGCCTGGCTTCGGCCGAGTTTGCCCCATTGGCCATCAAATCTTAACTTCTATTTTGAGTCATTATCTTTGTCAAGGGAACAGTCGAGCCTTCGACAATAGCTTTCCCCTTCCCCTTTTGCGCCTGCTGCACCACTTGCAGAATCGCTTCGAGGGCATTCTAACATAAACCCCTTGCCTTAGCCGTTGATACTGGAGCTCTTCGACGGGTCCTCGGCATGAAGCTCAATTTCTTTATTAGGTTATTATAGTCCATCTCACTTACTCCTTCGGAGGGGCCTACCTTTTTTCTCCTCTTCAATGACCCAGCTGCAGTCGATACTTCTTTCAACAATGTATCCATCTTGTTTTATCTCTTTCTTATAATTTTTAGCTTCCAAAAAACCTTGTTCACTCAGGCCTCACTCTCGTCGATCAGGTCATCGATGTAGAACCGAGGGTTTTTCAGTCCCCTATTAGCAGGATCTGCAAACCATAAATTGAAGTCAAGCACTATCTAAAGAAATGCAACAACATATAGTCACCCATAAACTTACTTGGGTTGTATAGCCTATTGCTCAGAGAAAAATCTACCTCTCCATCGGCGTACTCATAATTCCCCTTCACTACTACAAAATCCTTGTCCCACCTGCACCCAGTCGAACATAAGTTGAATAACTACAGCTTCTCCGAGTGACAATGAATATGGTACATCCCTACCTTCTTATTCACCTTCTTTGAGTAGAACGATACTACATCGAACTACTCGATTAAAGGCCTTCTTTCGCATGTAAAATACTCATTCATACCTTCAATCACCCTAATCATCTCATAAAAGTTACCGTTCATCTGGCACGGAGCTACGTCCCAGAAATTTAGCATCTCCTTCACTAATCTTTGACGGGGTTATAGGGACTTATCTCTCGAGCTAAGGACACTCAATCTCATCTATACCTCGAGCTCTATAAGACTCGACCTTATCTATTACCAGATTCACACTTAAACAAACGTGTTACCAGTTACACATTGACCACGAAATCGAGCAGAACGTGGATCGTCCACAACAGATGTAAATAGAACAAGTCAACATACACCTTTCTCCCACAAGCTAGCAGATACACACTCAGCTGCCAATGACTTCTACTTTTAGGAGAACGTGTTCAAGCACGATGTCAAGCTGAGAGCAGGGTCTATTAAAGGGTAGAGCTCCTAAGGAAACAGGGTGGGAGACAGAGAAATCTATACATGCAATTATCTGATATCTAGCTATTCTATCTTAGATTAACTCTTGTAATAAGATTCTCCCACTTTCTCAAGCAATAATACTACTTTCACAAAATCCTTCACTCAAGGTCGTGGTTTTTACCTATTCACAGGTTTTCCATGCTAAACTACCTGTATTAAGTATTATCTCTTATTTAATTCTTGGAATAGTAGTTCTTGGTGTAAGGATCGATTTCAAGCCAGTTTGAGCTTTATAAAATTTGGTCCCTACATTTGGCGCCGTCTGTGGGAACGCACAATTTTTTCCACGTACTTAAGGACCACGATTCATACTCATCAGTTGAGTAGTATTCAATTATGGTTCAAACACGTCAGTCTTCGGGAGCTCAGCCTGAAAGTTTGTGGGAACCTGATCGGGTGGCCGAGCTTCGGGCGAGCTTAATTGCGGAAGCCGAGAAACGAAGTCATCTCGAGCGCCAGCTATTGGAAGATCGAGAACTCTGCGAGAAAGAATCAGAACGAGAGCGTCAAGCTCGAGTTCTAGAGACAAAGAAGCAAGAAGCTCAGATGTTAGCTTTTCAAATAGCTCTGAAGGCATTACAGAGCAGCCAACCACCACCAGCCCTGAGAGAGCGCGATACAGTACCAACAATCTTAAGAGTTTTCGTTCACGATACAGCCAACCACCACCAGCCCTGAGAGGCTAGGGGCACATGAGGTACATAGTACAAACATTTCTAGGACTCATTGTGAGGATCCACAAGCACCGATAGTCTCAATTCATTTGGGACAGGAGGCGCAGAAAGATATCAGCAGAGATCGCAGACCTTCCAAGCTGCCCGAGGAAGTCTTGCGACCTCCTTACCGAGCCCTGCTTCCTGAACGTGTAAGCGAGGAAACAGGTGACCACGTTCCCAGACTCATACGTCAGGCAGCTCCGGTAGTTCCAACAGCTCTGATAGTTTCAGCAGTTCCAGCAGCTCCTATCCCTCAGTATTATATTTCTCAGGAACTCATGGACCAGCGTATCAGGGAGATCATCGAAGCAAAGACTTTAGACGCGAAGGATGACTCGTATGAATGTCCCAACAGGTTTTCATACACCCAAGATCATCAAATACAAAGGAACTGATCCTGGTCAGCACGTTCAACAATTTTGTGACTCATTGGGTTTATATTCTAATCTGAATCACATCCTTTGCTGGCTCTCCGCTACCAGTCTTCAGGACAAAACTCTCCGTCGGTTCCACTCTTTACCGGAAGGCTCAATTCATTCCTTCGAGCAGTTACAGAAAATCTTCATCAAAGCTTATGCCCACAACAAAGACAAAGAAGTAAACTTATATTCTCTTATAAGTCTCAAACAAACGCATGGGGAGAAGCTCGAGGAGTTCTCTAAGATGTTTCCCGAACTGGCTCGGAAGGTCGATAATCTAGATCAGAAGACAGCCGTGTCCGCATTCACAAATGCTCTGCCGTTCAATTGCAAAGCTAAAGAGTATCTCTTCCTGAAGAAACCCAAGACTCTCAAAGATATGATCAAGAAAGTCAACAATTACATCGATCTAGAGTGGATGATGCCCGAACCGAATAAACCTGTAAAGGAAATCCGCAACACCAAGTTTCCTTATACAGATTTCAACAACAACCGCAGCTCGAGCGAACTAGGTGATCCTAAATGAGCAAAGACAAAACCAGAAAGAGACAACAATCATAGGTCGCAGAAACCATCCAGAACACTCATACCAAAGTTGAATGCCAAGCTTTCCGTGATCTATCCTATTCTCCAGAAAGATAAATGTTTTCGTCCAGCTCGACATCTTGATCCAATAGCAGGTCGACCTTATTGCGAATATTACAAGATTAAGCACCACAAGACCGATAATTGTTATGGTTTGAAATAGCTCCTGGAAATCATTTTTAAGGAATGGAGGATGCACGAATACATCATCGATCTTCCCAGCTATAAAGACGGGAGCTATCTAAAAGAAGATGACGTGGCTTAAACAACAGAACAAGCAGAGGAGAATCATCTATGTCATCTCTACTGCAGCAATATGATCGAGATCAATCAGGTCTCAAATTCCAACAGAGTCAAGCGGAGGAAGTTGGGCGAGTGTTGTGACCTTGCCGTCCAAGACAAGGAAGCCAAGCTCCTCCTAGAGTCAAGCAGTCGTCGAAAGGGAATCTCCTTTGAGGACTGCGACACAGGACATGTGAAGTATCCTCATCACGATGCACTAGTAATTATGCTCAAAATGAGGAACTTTGTTATGCACACCATGATGGTAGACACAGAAAGTGGGGTTGAGATCCTTTTCCAGAGCACAATTGACCAGATGGGACTCTCAGATCAGGTCGTTCAGAGTGAGATAGACATCAGTGGATTTAATGGGTCCAAAGAAGAACGAGTTGGGAAGATCACTCTTCCGATCACACCAGGGCCTGCCACTATCGAGGTTATCTTCTACGTCATCAACGCCAAATCAAGGTATTTGGGGATACTAGGACGTTGTTGGCTACACAATATGGAGTCTATCCTGTCCACTTTCCACCAAACACTTCGGTTCAAGCATAACAACGGTATTTATGAAATCATTGGAAGTCAAAAACTCTCTCGAGCTTGTGAGAATACAGTCTCACCAGTTCTCGACCATTCAAAACAAATTGCTGCATAGCAATCACAGAAGGCTGATCACCTCGATGGTCAGTCTTCTCCAGCTGAGCCCGTGGAATACGTCCAGGTCGATAGAGTTAATCGAGGAACTTATATTGGTACAAAATTAATTCAAACAGAAAAAGAAGCTCTTATTTCTTTCCTCCAATCAAACAAAGACGTTTTTGCATGGAACTTCCAAGAAATGCAAGGCGTAGGCCCCTCAAAGTCTTGCCACATCTTAAACATCCGCGAAAGCACCGCTGTAGTGAAACAGAAGCAACGCAGGTTATCTCCAAGACTCAGAGACGAGGTGAACAAGGAGATCAAAAAACTTATCAAGATCGATTTCATTCGAGAAGCCAAGTTCCCAGACTGGATTTCTATTATCGTTACTGTTGCAAAGAAGAATGGGAAGGTCCGGGTCTGCGTGGATTTTACAGATCTTAACAAACACACGCCAAAGGACAGCTTCCCTCTTCTGATCATTCATCAGATCCTTGACTCTACAGCAGGTCACGAACTCTTGTCCATGATGGACGCCGCCTTGGGGTACAATCAGATTCTACTCTTTGAAGCAGATCAAGAAAAGACTTCGTTTATAATAGAAAGAGGTCTTTACTATTATAAGGTCATGCCATTCGGCCTTAAGAACGCTAGAGCCACTTACCAAAGGCTGGTCACGAGTATGTTCAAAGAATACTTGGGAAAAATAGTTGAGGTCTATATCGATAACATGCCTTGCAAAAGCCTAGAGAAAGAAGATCACATCTTTACCCTCTCTACAGTATTTAGTATATTACGATCCTACAGAATGAAGCTTAATCCCGAAAAATGTCAGTTCGGCGTTCACTCAGGAAAGTTCTTGGGTCATCTTATCAGCAAGAAAGGGATAGAAGCAGATCTAGATCAAATTCGAGTTCTTCTGGACATGCCTTCACCATCAACTAAGAAGGATGTACAAAAGCTCACAGGAAAGATTACAGCAATCAACAGATTCGTATCCAAATCCTCGGACTGATGCAGATTATTATTTATGCTACTCAGAGGTTCTACTCAACGAGGCAAAGGTTCAAAGAACGAAGATATCAACTCGACACCGGAATGCAAAACAGCTTTTCAGGAACTCAAAACTTACCTTGGGAGGGCTCCAATCATGAGCACTCCGATAGGCAACAAGGAACTGATTATCTACCTCACAGTTACAAATGCATCTCTCAGCTTAGTTCTCAATCAGCTGGAAGGAAAAATTAAGAAATCGATCTTCTTCATCAGTAAGACACTTACTCCAGCGAAAACGAGGTACTCTAAAATTTAAAGATTACTTTTAACTCTCATTTACACCGCACAAAAACTCAAATACTATTTTTAAGCACATCCTGTCAAAGTCATGACGAACTACCCACTTCGGGAAGTATTGTCTAAGAAAGAGAAATCCAGAAGAGTACAGCATTAGTTTGTCAGTTTGGGGGAACACGAAATCAAATTCGAACAACGAATTTCCGAAAAGGGTCAAGCAGTCGCTAATTTTCTAGCAGACTTTCCAGTTTCAGATACTGACTGGGAAGAACGTGATCCAGTTCTCGCCGAGGATGCAGTAGATGAGATCCTACCCTCCAAATCTTTTGATGATCGAGCATCATGGATATCTCAAAAAGAGTGGAGGCTCCTCACCGATAGTTCAGCAGGACCCGCTGGGTCAGGAATTGGAATCGTTCTCATTGCACCTTCCAACGACAGAATCGTGAAATCCATCCGTCTTAACTTTGAGGCATCGAACAATGTTACAGAGTATGAGGCGCTCATTCACGGTCGGTACATGGCTCTCGAACTCTGAATCACTGAATTCTCAGCCTACACAGACTCTCTTCTAATCGTTCATCACTACTCAGAACATTACAAGAAGAACGACATCATGGTCGATTATGCAACTCTGGTTGTAGAAAAACAAAACAAATTTCACAGAGCTGCGCTCGAATACCGCCCACGAGGAGATAACTGCCACGCTGACTCCTTGGCTTACTTAGCCGAGGTATTGGGTACGGAATCACGACACCTTCAAATCGAGGTTATTTCTAGCCCCATTATTAATCGTACTATGATATATGCGATTAACACTGGGGGCGATGAGATGGCAGAAGATGATTGGAGGAAACCTTTCGTAACTTATCTCGGTCAGGATAACTCATGCAACGGGCCACTACCAGATGATCTACAGCAACGCAGACACATCATCGAAAATTTATAACGCTACATAGTCTAACCAAACGGCGATCTCTACAAACGCTTGGTCACTGGTCCATACCTCAAGTACCTCTCTGAGGAACTTGCCGACAACATGCTTCGAGATCTACATGAAGGAATCTGCGGATCCCATACCGTAGGACGAGCTCTTGCTAACAGAGCTATTACCCAAGGAGTGTTCTGGCCAGGGATGCGGAAACAAGCTGTAGAATACTCAAGGAAATGCGATGGATGTCAGCGTCATGGAAATCAAATTCGGACCCTTGCCCTCGAACTCCATGCCAATAAGGTGTACTGGTCGTTCAAGTAATGGGTACTCGATCTAGTTGGTGAATTCCCCAATACTTCGGGTAATAGGAAATTTCTCTTTGTTACCAGAGATTACTTCACCAAATGGGTCAATGCAGTTCCTCTATGCAGAACACGAGAAGAAGAGGTCATTTTTTCATTTGGCAGCATATCATCACAAGATTTGGTTATCCACATTTGATCCGTATCGATAACGGTCCTCAGTTTGCTGGAGTAAAGGTCGTAGCATTTCTCAACAAACACAACATAATCCATTCTCCATCGAACACATACTACCCCCAGGGAAACGGACAGGCGGAGATCACAAACAAGATCATCGTAGATGGTCTCAAAAAGCGCCTTATGTTACAGAAGAAGGGCAACTGATATGTGAATTACCTCATGTCTTATGGGCTTATTGAACTACCCCCCGGAAATCAATAAAGTACTCTCCTTTTCTACTTGCCTATGGAACTGAAGCAATCATCCCAACGAAGTACCACCATCCCATAAGAGACCACGAGCTCACAGACGAAGAAAATGAGTTTGAATTGGCATACAACCTCAATTGGATCGATGAGACACGAGATCGAGCTATCACAAATCTTGGTCGATATCATCAAACATTGGCAAATTCATACAACAAACGAGTTCGCACTCGGGAGTTCGCCATCAACGACTGGGTCCTTCGAGAAATCCCAGACAACAGAAAAGATCCACATGCTAGGAAACTAGCAGAAAACTGGGAAGGTCCTTTCATGGTCATAGGTCGAACTGTTCTGGGTTCATACTATCTCATGACGGAAGCTGGTGATAAAATTCCAAATCCATGGAATACAAGAAAATTGAAGTTATATCGACGCTAAATTGCTCCTCCGTCACTCAACAACGTTCAATCTATCTCAAGATTTTACCTCTAGTGTATGTACAAACTCTTTTCAATCAATGAAATCTCATTTTTATTACAAGAATCCATATCAATCAATGAAATCTCCATTCAAGGGTAACAACGCAGTTTATCCTAGCTCGATCCCTATAGGTAAACAACGTCCAACATTGGTAATGGCATAGATAATACTAGCCTAACTCCTGAGGATACTCATACATCCGAAGGCGAGGGCCATAATGAACCTCTTAGCCTGAAGATAACAAGCCTAAAGCACGTGTGAGGAAAAAACTTGCTCGCTACCGCTAAGCTCCAATATCCAATATGGTATTAAGGCATAGATAATGCTAGCCGAACCCCTGAGGATACAAATACCTCTGGGGATGGGGCCATAAAGAGGCTCAGCCTGCGGGATCAAGCCTAAAGCACGAGTGAGATGTTGCTCGCTGCCGATAAGCCCTACTCTCCAATATGGTATCATGGCATAGATAATACTAGCCAAACCCCTGAGGAAACACAGATCCGAGGTGGAGACCATAAAGAATCTCTTAGCCTGTGGTGACCACCTAAAGTACGAGCAAAGATTATACTAGCTCGCTACCGCTAAGCTTCTCTGAAATCCAAGGGTTGAAGCACAGATAATACTTACTTCTACACCTACGGACTTCTTCTAATTCAATAGGTCAAACTAGAGAATAACATCTACAGCAGGTGTGGAAATATTATTTTCTCATATCAGCATTTCAAATTACAACGCTCTTCTCAAAGTCCTAGATCGAGCACTGAAGCATCAACATCTACTACATACAAAAGGTACTCGCTATCAGAGTTTAATTCTATTTCTTTTTAACTCTACAGGATTTTCTTGATGGGAGAGCAGTCGACCTTCCTCCCACAACAGGAGTAGGTGAGACTATACTCGAGCTTCCCCCTATTTCAGTCCTGGATGCCATATATTTTGGAGCTCGTTCAGCAACAATTTTTCTCCCACGAGCTATCTGTTCAGCCGTCGTGGTCCCAATACCACGATCTATAACACAAATTGGATTTATGCTCGAGATATCGAGTTTACATACACAAGTCCTTCCAGATAAGCAATCTTGCATCAAATCTCTCTCGACCTGCATGAATTTTATTGTTCGTGAACAACTATTTCCTTAAAGGCTTGGTGAGTAACAGTAACGCGCTTATTATCCTTCAAACGATGAGCTTTCGATTCAGCCAGTTCAGCTGTTAATTGATCAATACGTTCGCTCATCTGCCTTGTAAGATCTATCGACTTCTGCCGAGAGTTTGTGAGATAAATACCCATATTCTCCACTAACTCTTCTTTTCGACAAAGAAATTCCTTCATCTCTCGACTCCCCTCACAAGAAGCAATTTCACCATCGTTTTTATCCAATTAAAATTTTAGATCTTTCTGATACTTCATTTTACGTACACGTAACTCCCGCTCCGATTCAGAGATTCGCGTACAGAGTTGATTAATTCTTTCATTCATCTCCTTCTCACGTTGCACAACCCTCCTCACATTTCCGCGAGTGTGGGCTAAATCATCCGTCAAACTTTTGTTCTTGGCTTGAATCTCAACTAAATCAGCCCTGCTCTGAGCCTCTCTCCCTTTTAAACGATGTAAATCAGCCTTCACACGATCTAACATGGCAATCAAACTATCACGTATTTGTGCAGAGTTACATAATTCTTGATCTTTTCCCTTAATACTACTGCTCAATTTTTCAAAATCGGCCTCAGACACAGCCAAGTTAGTTCGTGCAGTATCCAGCTCGATCTCTTTCTTCAACAACTGCTCGTTTAGAGCACGAATGTTATATTTCATATCAGATATCTCTTCATTTAACGCTCTAATACAGTATTCGGCTAACTCAGCCTCGTACCGAGAACCTGACGCAGCCTTTTCCTTTAACTCAGCAAGCTCGCTGGTAAGTTGGTTCAAAGCCAAATCCCTGCTCAAAATTGTTACAGTCTTTTGCTCGACTTGTCTCTTAGCTTCTTCGAGCTTTAAAGAATGCTTCACATTATCATGCAATCGATCTTCATACTGGGACAACAAAACCTCATATTCTTCTGCATACTCAGCATTATACAAAAGAGTCTGCTCTTCTCTCTCTCTAGCAACATCTAGCTCCTTCTGCATAATAGTTAGCAGCGACTCACAATATCAGTACCTAATGGAGAAATAGATCGACAGAAACATACTAATGAACTTGCAGTACAGACACCTACAAGCTCGAGACAACCAGCTCCTCCTTGGCCTACCGACAATAACAAGTTTTGGGCGCAAGATAGAGGGTACATACATAAACGTCCTGAACTAAAATAAACATGTAAAGTACATATCCTTTCTCCTCTTATTCTTGTTTATGTAGTTATTAATTTATCTGAATTATCTAACCTGCAATTCAACAGAGGATTTTTTCTCCACTTCAAGCAGGCTCTCTAAGTCCACAACTCTGAGGCGCGAGCTTTCTATCTCCTACAATACGGAATTTCATAGGCAAAATGTTGTTGCCATCACACAACAATAAAATTACAAAGCTCAAGTTCATGTTTCACAACCAATGTTACATTACACGATCATCCTACCTATTTAATAGTTTCCTGATTATCGGCAGCGGTCTTTTAAGAAACATTCAGACCATCCTCCCTTTCCTCAACCTCCTCTTCATCCATAATTTCCATCTCCTCATAATTCCCTTCGCTAGATGCCATTATCTCCGCCTTTGTATACCTCAGATGGTAGAGCCTCCCAGCATGGTTGTTCCGAGAAATAACAGACGCAGTAACCAATCGCTCTGCTTCAGCTTCACTTTCGGCCCTGACTTCCTTCAGCTTTAGGGCAGCAGCTTCCCTTTCTTTCTCCCGCTCCAACTGGAAAGCTCCCCTCTCCCGAGTGAGGTTCTCTTCCAACTGGTTTTTCTCCACCTCGAGCTGGGAGATCCTTTTTTCCAGCTCCATCGACCTAACCTAGAAACCAAGCTGAACATCCCTCAGAGCACGAGCAAACTGCAAAAATAAATAAGTCAGCTCGATCAACAAAACAGCTCGACAAAATCAACCTTTTACTAACCTTCTTAAACTCATCATCCATAACAACAACCATCTTCTCTCGAGCTTTAGCTCAACATTGTTCCTCCAAGAGACCATCATTGACCTCAAAGCGCAGCCTCAAGTCCACCCCCTCAGCGATCTTATCACTTTCCTCTAGCACCTCCTGCGACTTTGTGGGAGAAGTTACCTTCCTCCTCTTACTGCTATCGTCCACACTGACCGACGTAACAGAATGGGGAGCAGCCCCCCTTTTTATAGCCTTCCTCTTCGCCAGGTTTCTTACAACAGTGCTAGAGGTCGTGGCCACGTCCACTTGCCCATCTGGAGTTGACAATTTCTCTTCCATTAAGCCTGGAGTTTCCCGGCCAATCTCCGCTTTGCTTGCGATCTCCCGACTTGTCGTCTTTAATAGCTACCCTTTAGAACCTACTTATCTCTAACTCTTTGAGAACAACTTCGAGCTCAGTGCCTTCCCTGGCAACGGCGTCTATAAAAAATTCCTTCCTCAAAACTTTGCAATTAATTCTTGCATAAAAATTGGCAACGTAAGATACAGATCAACTATAGAAGTATAGTTCAACATACAAATGGTAGTTCAATTTTCAATGGTATACTTACCCTTTATTATAGTTATATTATTAAGTTCCAGAGGTTCCTCATCAGACCGCTGAAGATATTCACCAGATACCCATAAAAGGTTGTCATTCCAAACTTGCCCTGCTGAAGACAGGTCGAAGAAGCATGGTCTTAAAGAACTAGACGAGAGATATGCACCATCAGTTGTTGTGACATATTTACAACATAATACTCCAGAAAATCCTTGGCAGTAATCCTCCTCTCACTACCCGATGCAGCCCATCTCCCATTCAGGGTTTCGCATACAAGAATAACTTCCCAAAAATTACAATTCAATTGCGCCGGACAAGCCCCAATAAAATTTATAACACTCTTAGCCAAATTGCTCAAAGGCAGAGTCAACCCATAATCTAACTGGGCTAAATAGCAACAAAATCCATCAGTTCGGCTATCCTTCCCAATGCCTTGGACGTACTCCAAGGATACTTCGTCCCCCAAATGCCAGCACTTTTTTCTTTGGTTAAATCAGGCAACAAATACAAGTAATCCCCTCCTTGACTGACACTACAAGTCCTAAAGAAATTACCCCTATATGCGAAGACGCGCCCCCAAATCCCATCTATACTACTTTTGCCCTTACAGAACTCCCTAAATCGATTAGAGCTTGTTGGGTACTCAACACGAGAACCCTTCAGACGAGGCCATTCTATCAATTTGGCTACTGTATCCTCATCATCCTCTACTCCAATGAAGGGAGTTAACTGCCGTACGACGTCTGCTTCATCAGCCTTTGCACAACCAAAAATCGAAGCTATACCTATCTACAATAAAGGGTCTACTTTACAAAACGCTGGTCCAACAAAACCTACAGATAGGATGAGGTATATATATCAATTTTTATCTCACACTACTAGATCACTTATCAATCACAAACTGTCTAAAAATAATTTTTATCGTCCCACAGTCATTATTCCAATTATTATTTTTATTTCATTTTTGTGTTTGGTAGGGGTTACACCCTTATCCCGACACAATAATTTATTTATTTTTATACCAAAACTCTTGTAAACATAAAGATAAACTTATCTTCAGCATCCGAGTGAGGGCCTGTAGCATTGGTCTGCACCAGTTTGCTCAATTACTGGAACTTCGTCAAAACCTCCTCGATATCCGCCTCCTCTCGTAGTTTGCAATTGAGACTCCTAGTCACTGCTTTCCTCTTATCCTTTCCTCCTTCGGCGGTAATGGAATCGTCAGTTGAGATCTCTCTCTCTCTAACCCTTCTCCTCTTTTTCTGGTTTTCTGTATTCAAAGAGGTAGGAGAGGGGGTACTTATGCACCTTTCTACGAAACGCTGGCGGTTTAGGTTTTTCCAGTAAGTAGTCCTCGATTCCAGAACCAAGCCGTCTGTTCGTCTGAACCTGTCTGACGTGTCGTACCGCTTCGGTGAAAGCACCTTCCCAACATTACACCAAATATTATACTTTAGCGTATCTCTCAGCCTCTTGGTCCCATTTTTTTCACAATACCCCAAACTCATGATTCTGAATTTTCTACTTTAAAATTTTACGTACATTTGTTCGCCCTACTTATACACCTTGACTTTAACGTCAATATCAGTTAGCAACAGAAATTCAAAAATTTAGTTTCAACAAACAATCCTAGTCATAGCCTATTTTCCTGAATAGACTTTTTCTTCAAGTAAATTCGGGCAATTACATTTCAAACATTCAGAAAATACAACAATCATTCATTCCAATCCCCAAGATACTTGCATTTAAAGCAACCGGTGTGCTCATCAACACCACAGTCCTTCAGCAGCCCTGAGGCGATATCCATATCCTCATTATTGATTTCCTCCCTGGCCATCATCAGGACAAAATTTTTATGATCTTCAACAGACCGCCAACAGGTACGCATGGACTCGGACCAGTACACACGGTTCATTTCCTTGCCCCTTTCTATATCAGTCTTACCCTCATAGTTCTCTCGAGTTTCAAGCAGAACTGATCATAACCTTGCTGCCCAAAAATAGCTTCCCTTATTTCATCAATCTTGAATGCTAAACGCAAGCCGTTCAGCACACGAGTTTCAACAGCCCTCTGCGAACGAGTATTCACCATTTTTTATGAACAACCTTCTTAAAGAGCGAGTCACACTTTTATACTGTTTAGTTAACAGGACTAATTTTTCGATTGACTATATGCAACGTATTTCAGTTTCTATAACCCACTCTTCCCGAGTTCAAGTGACTTACTATTATCTTTTCATGCTTAATCGAGCTCCTTAAAAATGAAATTTCGAGCTTTATGTTTACATCTATTAAGATCGATTCATTTACGAGGTAGGATCAAGTATGTTATCCCACCAACTATTCACTCCCATATTATGTACAGCTCGATGACATGTCAAATATTTTTGCTTTTCGCTAGTAAGAAACAAACAAAAATATTCTTCTATTACGCTTGATTTTTATCTAACAAGTTGGTTACAGACCTACCCCTACAACGTTGATTTACAATTACAGAATCAAGCTTTTCGAAGCTCGATATTACAAATACTTTCCCAATATGAGGATAGGTCTCTAGCTCTTTTCGAAGCTCAATAATCCTGATCTTCCGGAGAAACTTCAGCCACAGATAAAAAAGTACAAGACTGCAACAGGTCAAAAACCTCTTTCCCTTTCATTTCCCTACAGGAAGAATTAAAAGAAAAGCGATGGTACCGAAAGAAGCGATCCATCTTCCGCCTCCACCACCGCTGTCTTTTCCTCCTTACCCCCCACTTACCCGGAGTTCATGGAAATTGAGGAGGGCTCCTACCTTAGAAATTGGAACATCAGTAGAGACCAGGGATTTTGCATCGCATACACCCCGGCCGCTAAATCGGACACTACATAATGCCCAAAAATATTTCAAACAATACTCCTTCAATAAAGCAGCAAAAGGAGTCTCCCTACTCTAATAACCACAAAACCATATCCGGAATCCCTCCATGATGAAAGAAAAACGGGTATGATACACTTGATTCCTTATCTTAACCATGATTTTGCAAAGGTACGCTTCCAGAAAACTCATATTTTTTTTCTCACTCTACAAAACAGGCATGTTTGTTTTTCTCTGCAGCGAAGATGTGTTGCAGGTTATTCGGCAATCAAATCAGACCACTATTTATAGCAATACCGCATTTAATGGACGTTGTTTCCCCAAACAGTCATCCGCCTGGGAAAACTAACAGTCTGCCCATGATACTCACGCGTCATAATGACAACACACTCTTCAATACGGACGTTCCATTTTTCAAGCGTCGCTTTCGTCTTCGCAAGGTCCGAGTTTTAGGGTTTTTCACAACTAAAGCCACACGTGACTTTAGTTGCAAGGGGGCCATTCTAAGGACTTATCCCTCGAGCTAAGGACACTCGATCTCATCTATACCCCGAGCTCTATAAGGCTCGACCTTATCCAGTACCAGATTCACGCTTAAACAAACGCGTTAACAGCTACACATAGACCACGAACTCGAGCAAAACGTGGATCATCCACAACAGATGTAAACAGAACAAGTCAACATATACCTGTCTCCCACAAGCTAGTAGTTACACACTCAACTGCCCATGACTCCCACTTTCAGGAGAACGTGTTCGAGCACAATGTTAAGCTGAGAGCAGGGTCTATAAAAGGGTAGAGCTCCTAAGGAAACAGGGTGGCAGACAGAGAATTTTATACATATAATTATCTGATATCTAGCTATTTTATCTTTGATTAACTCTTGTAATCAGATTCTCCCACTTTCTCAAGCAATAATACAACTTTCACAAAATCCTCCACTCGAGGTCATGGTTTTTACCTATTCACAGGTTTTCCATGCTAAATCACCTACGTCAAGTGTTATCTATTATTTAATTCTTGGCATAGTAATTCTTGGTGTAAGGATCGATTTTAAGCCAGTTCGAGCTTTACAAAATCTGGTCCCTACAGGGGTAGTAGCATTCCCAGTCGAATCTGCCCCCTAAATTCCATGATCCCCTCATTAGGCTTATTTTTAAGTGTATAGTCCACCCCTAATGCCATTAAAATAATCCCTTTCCCCTCCAGTTCATGTTTCATCGGATATTGTTGCCAGACCTAGTTTTCTCTTGAGGCCAGACCTCTCCCAGTCGAACCTAGCTTTCTCTTGAGGCCAGACCTCTCCTAAATACATATCCTCATCCTTAATTTCTTTACTAATCTTCGTCCCTCACATTCCCCAAATAATTGACTCCAGCCTCTACACCCCTTTTCCCCTCTTTCGCCACTTTATCACTCTCTCTCACTATCCGAGATGGCTCCTCCTCACTTAGTTAATATCAGGCTCGACTACAGCCAGAGGCATGCCTATTACAATTTCTAACTCTTCGACAATACTACTCGCCTCCCCTCAACCAGACGTACTCAACTTATTTATTTCGTCATCATCCTTATCTATCACCCTCATCCTCGAAGCCCCGTGGGTACGCATTATACCATAATGAAGAAGAGGATAGACATTAGCTCGATATATTCAAGTATTATGTTTCGGGTTCATATTATACTATCACCTACCCCACCCTCACTCATCACCCTTACTAACGATCGACTATTCATTTACTTTCTCCTCTACTCCCAAAACTATCACCACTTAGAGATTATTCTTCACAGGATCTCCCAGACTTTTCTCTCAAACCCCACCACAGTTACACCATTAATTACGTTGCAGCAAACCCCCTTACCGACTCCCACCCAAGAGATAAGAACAGAAAATGCAGTAATACATAATAAAGGGTTAAAGGACCTACCTGTCTTGTGTAGCTGAATGAGCCAATGATGAATTCAAGCAGCAACACTGTCCAACCTTCATAGGGACAATAAATTCTCCTTCCTTCCTCTCATCAGCAACAAAGATATTTTTTCTTGTCTGTTTGCATCTCTTTATTAGATTAGAAATAATGTCGGTCTCTCTCTTTCTCTTTCTCTTTCTCTCTCTCCGCTCTTAAATATAGCCCACTTAACCACCTCAGTTTCCCAAACAATAATCAAGACAACTACCCCCACTACCTCTCCCACTTCCCTCCACATTTTTAGCTACCAAGTATTTTTACCAAACTACCCCTACTAATACATATGTGTGAACCCTACACCTTCATTGGCTATAGAAATTTAATATTTTCTCGAGCCATCGAGTACTTTTAAATACTATGATGGTCCACGATTGTACTCTACCAAACACCGTCGAAAACTTGTCCCTTTCGACAAATAGGCCTCTGACACCTTCTCATATCCTACCACAACAACCTCACCTAGCCATCACGTTGTTTCAACCTTATCCCTATTACCAGGAAATTATAATAATTCTCTGCACCGGTACACTACTCAATGTACGGTGTCCCCTCTGAAGAGCCACATCCTCTTATCCCTCAAGCCATCTTTTTATGCTTAACCAAATCCGTAACCTCCAAGATTTTTCAGCCCTCGACCTTGGATCAATTTCAAGCCCTCCTACCGAATGTTCGACCGCATGACTTCTTCGATGACTTTGCAAATGTGCTATATCTACCATCAGTTTTATTTTTTCCTATGTCAAATTTTAACCGCGCCTATATTATTATTAAACTAATTATCTACCAGCAATATACATTATACTTCGTTTGAATACATCGGTCAATGACACATTGTTTAATTCCGCAAAAAAGTGAGAACAAAACAGAACTAAATAGAAACCCTGCCCACAATGTCAGAAGACCCTGCCTATACTTACATATGGGGCAATTCTTCTAGTACAATGGACACTTCATGCCAAAATACTCGGCCAGCACCAGCCTCTCAGCTAGCAACCGCAGTACATTAGAGCACTCCGTCATGCTGCGCTGTTGCTAAAACATGGTCCCCCATAACGTGAATCATTCGGCCTCCTCTCTTTCTTTCCTTATCAACTCCTCCTGGTGCAAGTCACTAGGGTAGGCAGCGGTGCCCCCATATCACCACGTTCGAAGTACATTCGCTTCAGCTCCTTGTATTTTTCTCCCACATGTACCTCCTTCTCCTCCATTTTCTCTTGATAACGAGTTCTTATGGTGGCTTAGGAGGCTGAAGATTAGAACATCAATCGAAGAAGATGAACAGGGTTAATATTGCATGGCCCCCTCTAACCTTATTTATACCCTGTTTAAGGAAGTATTAAGAACCCCCATAATCAATTTTATCACCATTAATGCACTTGGAACTGACAATATTCACACTAGTCAACCTTACAACTTCCTACACCTAACAGTTTTCTTAGCATGCGCTGGGAACAATAATTTTGGAGGTAACAGCTGTAGTAGCCTACTCGCAGCCTTCCAAGACTATTTGAATACTAGAAGGCTATATCGAAGCACTCGAAGGACTCATCGAAGCCTAATAAACCATCAAAATAGCTAGAGGCATGTGATTTACATGAAATCTTCCAAGACTAATCAAGCACTCGAAGGACTCATCGAAGCATACCATAATAGTCAAAGCCAAAAATAGTCGGTCAACATCAGAACCAAGCAAAAGCTATAGAGGGACTTCGACTATGTTAGTATATGGTCAAAAGTAGACAGGCCTGACAACCAGCACACCAGACAGAATAGTAAAACAAGCTGCCGGACAACTACAATGTCAGAACTGACCTCCCGTACAGGACAACTACCCTGAAAGGGCATACATGTAATATGACCTCACATGGTGACTCATCCTTTCCTATCTCCTATAATTAGGAGAGGAGAGACACCATGAAGAGGTTTGAAATACTCAGCCTAAACCCCCTCCAATATTAACAACATTCGAGCACCATGAAGCCCTACTCATGACCATAAACCTATAAGTTTCACATTTGTAGATTGTGCTTTTGGATTCTTTTCTTGTATGCTAATATAATAGGTGACTAGTGAAAACCACCCCTCCCTCTCTCCTGAATACAATATATTCATGTGTACCATTTGGATTTTAATATATATATAAATATATATTTTTATATATATTTTTTCATTTCCTAAAATTAAAAATATTTATGTGTTTAATTTAAGGTGAATGGCGAAACATTCTAGAAAATTTTAATATGGACAAGAGTTGGATCTCACTTGATAGGAGTTTAAGGACATACATTGATGGGGTCAAAATATTTCTTACCTTTGCTTATAAAAACAAGAATATCAAAATGTCACATATCTATTGCCTATAGAGTAAATGCGTAAATCGAGTATATCACAATTAACAAACAGTTCTAACTCACAAAAAGATGTATGGTTTTGAAATGAGCCACAACGATTGGATTTATCATGGGGAGCCTTTTGGTGGTATGTGTAACAACAATTTGAGGGATGGCATGCCTGATCATGATATTCGTCTTGAGTCGAACGTACATGCTAATATGACTATATTGCTTCAAGAGGGAATGGGGATTGGGGGCACTAGGAATGTGGGCAATTATAAAGAACCCAGAGAAAGAGATGCCATGGAGCTCTGTGAAAATGTTCCCAAATATTTTAAACTTCTTAAAGAGGCAGAAAGAAATTTGCACAAGAATTGTTCATAGAGCATTACGCGACTGTCACTCATCATCGAACTCTTACACAAGAAGCAACTAAATGGCTGGACTAATTGTTCTTTCACGATGTTGTTAGAATTCTTGAAGAAGGTATTTCCTAATGCAAAGATCCCTAAATCATACTCTAAAGCTAACAAAATAACTAAGGATTTAGGATTCAATTATCAAACTTGAGATGCTTGCCCTAATAATTGTATGTTATTTTCTAATGAAGTCGAGAATCCTGAAAAGTATGACATTTGTGGGACTTCAAGATATAAAAGTGATGTTTCTATCGATGGCGTCGAGGGTGACAATCTGCCAAAAGTAGCCGGGAAAAGGGTAAGATATTTCCCTCTGAAACCAAGATTACAAAGATTGTTTTGGTCATCTCACACAACTTCTCTCATAAAATGGCATTTAGAGGAAATAATTAATGATGGTGTGATGAGTCATCCAGCCGATTCTCGCGCATAAAAAGCTTTTGTTGAGCGAAATCCCTCCTTTGTGAGTGATAGTCAGAATATTAAACTTGCGTTAGCAGCCGATGTATTTAATTTATTTGGTAATATGAACATAGCTCATAGTACTTGGCCTGTTATGCTCATTCCATACAACTTACCTCCATAGTTGTATATGAAATGACCAAATTTAATATCTTCTATTTTCATTGATCCACCAAAAGGACCCGGTGATAACATTGATGTATATCTACAGCTCTTGATTGACGAGTTGAAGGAGTTATGGATTGATGGCATATCCACTTAGGATGCATCAAGCAAGTAATTGTTTAAATTGTATCTAGCGCTACTATGGATGATAAATGATTATCCTGCATATGCCATCTTATCGTGATGGAGCACGAAAGGTGAATTTGCTTGTCCATATTGTAATAAAGATCATCAAGCAAAACAATTGAAGTTTGGTGGCAAGTTCTCTTATATGGGTCATCATCGGTTCTTACTACTACGCCACAGGTTTAGAATGGGAAATTTAAATTTTAACAGAAAGTTTGACATGAGACCTCTGTAGGATCCAAGTTTTGTAGATGGATAAACTTATTCTTACACCTTAGGGTTGTCTTTGACTAGGGAACTAAGCAAGCATCTAATATAATAACATACAATATTACTATGCTAACACACTTGTGTAGAGTTCTAGAATTGGTTACTCTACGACCTCTGGCCAGGATTTTTAATGGCTGATGATATATATATTAAGATTAGGTAACAGGCCGAATAGAGGTTGATTATAGGGTGGTCGAAGGTAATCTTAAAGAGTTGATGGGAGATATTTTCTAACCCCTTCATAGTGCATCCTCCCTCCTATTTATAGGACATAGAAAGGTTTGAGTCACCATGGGTGGTCAAGTTACAGGTATATCCTTTGGGGACAACTGTGTTATACCCAGAGTCAGTTCTGATGCTATTTTTGACACTGTAGCTATTGGTTCTGACACTGTAGTTGTCGAGTGGCTTATTTTACTATTTTTTCTGGTTATCTGGCTGTCAGTCATGTCTACCTTCGACCATGTATGACCAGGTCAAAGAATTTCTTGTAATGATGTTGATTTTTAGCGCTGCATATCTATCTTCGACTATGGCAGTTAGCTTTGATGATTCCATCGAGTGTTCAATTAGTCTCGGAAGGCTTCGTAGACTTAGTTACTGTCTTGTTGGGCTTCGAATCTCAAGGTAGGCTTCGAAGTAGCCTTCGATCATTTGACTTGTGCTAGAAGACTATGAATAGGTTACTACATTCACCCCCACCCAGGAAGGGCCTCCAAAATTAGTGTAGATGGCACGCGTTGAGAAAAATGGGTAGGCGCGGGAAGTTGGAGAGTTTACTGGTTGAATGTGATCAATTTCGAGGGGAGTAATTAAGGAAGGTAATTGCGAGAAGTGTTGATTAAAGGGGGCTTCAGACTATCTTATCTTCTTCTTTGTATAACCGAAGCCATGGAAACTATACCAAATACAAGGTACCAGAAAATAATGGAGGCGAGGGACCAGCTTATAAAGGAGAAAATGGACGTGCTGAAGGAAAAGTTTATTGGGGATCATGGTTTGGACTGGGAACTGCCTGAATTGGTAGAACTAGAACCGAGAGAACCTATCTCCGGTATGCCGAATGAGTATTAGTGGAGGGTGCTTCAATGGTTGGGTCCCAATGTAAGTAATCGATACTTTCTGCTGAAGAGCCAGGCAACCGACCAGGTGGGACTCTACAAGAACTGCCCCGTATGCAAATAGGGGGTTCTCTAAAAAGTTGTAGTAGTGTAAATGTGGTGTTTGTTATTGGTGTTGTAGGTGTTGTTGTATTGCTGGTGTTAATTGTCTTTATCCTTTTTTATAGGCCTGAGGGCCATTGTTTTATTTCTCAATAATAAAAATATATGTTCGCCCGATTTATGATAGTCAAACCATACTTGGCGTTGTATACGATAATAAAGTAGGTGCGATATAACTTGTCTAATATCAAACTTAAGTAATGGAAATGACTTAAAATTGTGGGACCTTGGGTTTAATTATATAACAAAAAGTACTAACTAAAGCTTCGAGTACTGAATGTGTATGTACGATGGGATGAAGTAGGGTGCAGACGATGGTTTGAAAAAGAATATAAGAGAGGGCTTGGAAATTTCTATTGTCGAAGGCACGTGTGCTTTGATTACAAAATCTGACAGCCGTAACAGCAAACAAGTTAAAGGGGCACTGTTCCTAGGGCAGTGTGCCACTACAGGTCATCATAATATTTCCTCAGGGTATGGGATAGAGGTGGAGGTGACACGTGGGTTTGAGTTGATAACTCCGGGCAGTGTGCCAGAAGCTTTGAGAGGTATAAAAAAGTATTACATGATGTGAGTGTGTGGTACGCAAGTAAGAGGAAGTGAGGGTAATATTATCAAGACACTTCTCAGCCAAAAAATGGGGGGGGGGAGCGTAGGAGTGGTAATGATGGTGAGTGGGGGATATTGAAGCGGTTTTATTTTTTGGAGGTGATATTTAAAGGGGTGAAAGAGAAAGTAATTTTTCCCAAACAATCAATCATAGAGAGAACAAAGGAGGAAGAAAGGAGACACATATGCCATTGTTGTGGTAGAGCTTGTTCGAGAGGAGAGAAGAGTACTTTGAGGTTGTTAAGAGATCTAACCCATTAGAACAGGTATGTCTTCTGATTTCTTGTAAAAATAGGTGATTTGTATTTGTACTCTACTGCTATGTCTTTTCTTCTTCTGTATCTGTATTTTGTTCACATTATAGGGTAGGTGCTGCTAGGGTTTTTGTTCTTAATGGAATGACCGAGAAAGGGGTAACTCTTGTGGCTAAAGGTCTGGCCTAGTGGTAAATTGGGAAGAGTGAGAGGGTAATTGGGGTTGTAGTCGGACATTTGACTGTGTGTTGGGCGAGTTGGAAAAGGTAGAGCGTAATATGATATCGAAGCGGGATAGTCAAATATATTGATCTAATTGCGTATCTCTTATTTTGTAGGGTATAATGCGTACCAGTCAAGCGTCGAGGATGAGACTGATAGATGAGGAGGACGAAGTAAATGAACCAAGTGTATCTGACTGAGGATGCGAGTGTAAGAGCAGCGATGTAAAAGTGTTAGAAATTGCAATGGACGCCTCATTAGCTGTGGTAGTACCAGAGGTTGGAGCTTTGAGTAAGAGCCATTGTAGGGCTTAAGTAGTCGAGGAGAGTGACGAATAGGAGATTGAGGATGGGGAGGGAAGGGGAAATGAAAGTAGTGTCGAGCCTTCGGGAGATGAGAGGAAGGGAGGGGAAGGGGAGTTGAGCAATAATAGTGATAGTTTGGATGATTCGAGGAGAGCGGTAGGGTCAGTCTCAGCTCAGGAAAGGGCGAGACTGGAATGATTCATGGCGAAAGATAAGTTATCGAGGGTGAGGGTTACACTGGTGCCAGTAGGGGTCGAGTTCGCATTCAAGGATACCCCTCAGGAAGGTATCATGGCATTCAGAGGCAAGATTTGATTAGGGATGCAACTATCCCTTCGAAAGTTGGTGATGCAGGTATTGAAGTACTGGGATGTTGCCCCGTGCCAGATGAATGACAATTTTTATGAGATGATAAGAGTTTTCGAGGTGATGATTATAGATTTGAAATATGAGAAAAGGGTTTTGATCGAGTGGTTTGATATTGTATCGTTCTACTCTAGGAAAACAAATAAGAAGGCGGATATGTACCACATTCAATGTCATGCAGACAAACCATGGTTATTTGATCTGTATTCGACGGGGTGAGAGTGGGAAAAGGATTTGGTTGTGGAAAGCGGTAATTACGAGAAAGTAGAGAAAGAAGAGGTATATAAGCTGAAGCATAGGCTATATAATCCAAGTAAGTCGATGGTTGAAGGCTGTTGATTATACTATTCTAATAGGATATTAAACTTGCTTTTCATTGTTTTGCAAAGCCCAACACCAATATATTGATGAATCCGAAGATGTATATTGACGAACTGATCAACCTCGATAAGCAGTGGGTAATCTGGGTATTTGGGAAAGAGGTTTTGTGGGGAAAAGGTGAAAATAATAGATACGTTGCTACAAAACGTACCTGCCGCTGCTGTTCAGTCAAGAAGAGGGAAAAAGAAGTGCTTCGAAGAGGGCGTGTGTGGTGGAGAAGGGAAGATTGAGTTGAAAGTTAAGCTATGTGCTTCGAAGAGGGCCGGGGATCATACAATTGAGTATGCCTGAGGTATTGCGGCAAGCTAGCAAGGGTAAGGGGAAGACCATTCCTGAAGCTTTGATAGTGCAGCTGGCAAAGACTACTCTGCGTAATAGGCCCCAAGAGCAGGTGGCTGATGATGTGGATGATACAGTTAAGGAGAGGCAACGCGAGGCCGAACTATAGGGGTAGGACAGAGCAATGACCGCCTCGATGGAGACCCTCTATAGAACGGACCCAAATAAAGCAGAAAAGCAGATGAATAAGGCTCTACATCAAGTAACTATTTTATGAGATTATGAAATTTTGCAAGAGTCATTATGCTTTGAGAACTACTGATTAATTGAACATTCGTGCATGTGAATGCTTGGGCCTAAGCTTATAAAAAAGGTCAGAGGGTATCAAGTAAAGAGTTGAAGCAGGCGAGGGACAATCTGGAGTTCATTCAGGGGACCATAATGTCACTTGAGATCGAGGTCGGTCTGTTATGGTAAGAGAAGTTACAGATTAGAGCCGAGGCAGCGAGGGATGTCGAAGCTTCGATTGCCAATAGTGATCAAATGCAAAAAATGTTGGAGGGTGTAAGAGACAGAGCAAGTTTCCATACGCAACATGATGAGGAGTGTGACACGATCACAGCTCTAAAGAATTTTATAGATGGGTTGGGGTATAACCCCGACACCTTCATGCTTTTTCCTTCAACCAAAAAGCCTGTTACCGAGGATGTTACTCAGACAGAGGGAATGAAAGTGGACCCTGTAGCAAAAGGTACTGGAGATGGTAGTGCTGATTCTGCGATCGAAGGTGCTGGTGCTGGAAATGTTATGAGTGGTACTATAGTCGATGGTGTGGCAGATACTGCGATACTGAACCCTGTATTTGAGGGTATTGGAGGTGTTTCTATTGAAGACCGTGGATATAATGTGGCCAATCCTTTATGAGTGTGGTGTTTGTAAAAGATATTTTGCTTGGTTTTGTGTAGAACTCCTTATCCTTGAATTGCTGGAACATTGAATTTGAACGATTGTGTATTTGCTATATAGAATTTGAACCATGAGCACTGTATTCGAACTTTGTATGCTCGTATCTGTGTTATGTAATTAAAAGTATAAAATGATTTACTCTGGTGGGTTCGACCTAGAACCTTGAGGAAATTTGAGGTCGCCCCCGAGTATCTGTCAATTTGAAGGGTTAACATGATACTTAGGTTTAACCGAGTCGAGAAGTGTACGAAACTTCGAAGGTCACCCCCAGGTCTATCTACGGTATACGAAGTATTATGTGGCCACCCCCAATGCATTCCCGAGTATCCGATCTTTCGGCCATTCACGCAACTCGGGTTTGCTCGAATTAGAAACTAGAAAAACTTTAAGGTCGTCCACAAGTATCAGTTGGGTCGAAGGGTAGACATGATACTTATGTTTGACCCTAAAATATACTGGACTTCGAAGGCCTGAGCCTAAACAAAACATTATGTGGTCGCCCCCAATGCATTCCCGAGTGTCCGGTCTTTCAGCAATTCATGCTACTCGGGTTTGCTCAAATTTAAAACATGTCAAACTTCAAGGTCGCCCCCAAGTATCATTCGGGTCGTAAGGTTGACATGATACTTAGGTTTGTCCAAGATGTTCATTTTGAGATAGGACAAGAAGATAAGATGATAAAAAATATGTTCATTAATTATACTATATTTACATCAGTTGAACAAGGTGGTAGCCGTGGCCTGTTGTATAAGGCTAACTGCATTGTGTTTCATGGGTTAGGTAGAGACTCTTCAGCTTCTATCATTAGATAGTAGGATCTTTTGTCGGTTTTCTCGTACACGACATAAGGTCCTTCCCAGGATTCTGCAAGCTTATCGGCATTGGGAGGCTTCGAAGAGGGCGTGACTCGTCGAAGTACATAATCTATAATATTGAAACTATGTGGTCAAACTCACTTATTGTATGACTTCTGGAGAGAGAGGTGGTAGCGACCGAGGTTAGCGATGGCTCGGTCTCTAGTTTTGTCGATCCATAATATGTTACATCCAAGTTTGAACTCATTATCTTCATCAGGGAGGTCGGGATTGCATGTTGGTACTTCAAACTGGGTTGGCAACACAACTTTGGTACCGTAAGCCAGGAGGAAGGGAGTATAGCCCATCGCCATTCTTGATGTGGTACGGTAGGCCCAGAGTACATGTTGTAGTTCTAAAACCCATCGGCCTTTCTTTTCATTGATGTACTTCTTAAGACCAACGACTATAGTTTTATTGATTACTTTGACTGGGCCATTCCCTTGCGGGTAATAAGGTATGGAAGGGGAGAGGATGATGTTATACTTCTTGAGGAAATTGTGAACTTTATTCCCTACAAACTGTGGATCGTGGTCGTATCAAATCATGTCGGGGCAGCCAAAATGTGTTATGATATTTTCCCATAAGAACTTGATGACATCTTCTTCTCTTGATCGACATAGAGGCACGGCTTCGACCCAATTAGTAAAGTAATCTGTGGCTACTAGAAGAAAGTTTTGTCATCCCGAATCTTTGGGGAAAGGGCCAACCAGATCAATGACCCATCTTTTGAATAACCAAGCTACTTGGCTACAATGGAGATCTTGTGAAGGGCTTCGGATGTCGTGGGCATGACGTTGGCATTTGTCACAGTGTTTTGCATACTCTTTAGCTTGTTTCTTCATGTTGGGTCAGAATAACCCTTATGTTACGGCTCGCAGAGCCATAGAGCGGCCAGCAGTGTGAGCACGACTGGTACCTTCGCGAAGTTTGGTAAGTATGGTAGTGGCTTTATTTAAGGAGATGCATCGGAGGTAGACGCCATTCGGGGATTTGCGGTATAATCTGCCTTCGAGAGTAGTGTATCCATGACAGCTTCCTAGAAACAAGCATTTGGCTTTGAGATCTTCTAAGAGGGTAGAACTATTGAAATAAGAAAGTAAGGGTGTTCGCCAGTCATCGGGATCAAGATTTTTGCTACCAGTATTGATAACATTGACTTCTATCTGGCCGATAATTGGGCATTCGAGTACTTTAATATGGAGTGCTTAAGATTCGGGCTAGCCTGACATACTGCTATGTAGGCGAGGGTATCGACATGTGTATTTTTACCTCGAGGATAATATGTAATGGAAAACTTTTCAGGGAAACGATCCATGCCCTGGCGGACAAGGGCAACATACTCAGCCATACGACCGTTTGCCTAATTTTTACCAGTGTATTGTCTCTGAATGAGTTGGGAATCAATAAATACTGCAAGTTTGGGAATACCAAATTTGAGGGCGAGATCGAGGCCGTGTATTAGGGCTTCATACCCAGCCTCGTTGTTAGAGCATTCAAAGTTTAACTTGAAGGCCTTTTCAATTCATTCGTTGGAGGGGGTAACCAGGACAACACCAATCCCCGATCTGTTTGGTCCAGCGGATCCATTTGTAAAGAGATGCCAACCCGTGTTAGGGTTCTAAGGATTATTCTGTTCGGGCTGATCTTCTGGTAGATCATCTTCCTGTTCCTCCTAGTTGATGTCTTTGATCGAGAAGTTGACATGGAAATTAACGACTACTTGGCATTTTTGAGATATTTGTTTCCCGAAAGTGATGTCGTATTCACCAAGAGAAATTGACCATTGTTAAACCCATCTAGATTTATCTTTTTTGCTGAGGATCCCCCGAAAGGGGTAGCTGGTGATAACACATATAGGGTAAGCTTAAAAATATTGTTTGAGCTTTCGAGCAGTGTAAACGAGTGTAAGGAGAAATCGCTCGGGCTTGGTATATCGAGTTTCGACAGGTGTCAGAGTTTTGCAGAAAAAGTACACAGGTTTCTCGATGCTGGATTCGAGTCAAATAAGGACTGAGCTAATAGAATATCGGTAACTACAAGGTATAAAGAAATCATTTTACCTTCGATCGGGGTGCTGATGATAGGTGCTCGACCAAGGTATGCTTTTAGTTCGAGGAAGGCCTGTTCGCAATCGGTGTCTAATTTATTTTGGGATTATTTTTCGTTTAAGCCTTATGAACGCCGTGGTCGTGTAAGAGGGAGAAAAGCCAAGCACAACGGTAAGAGGATTTCAATATAAAAAGGTTGAGGGTAGCTATCTTGCCATTAATCTTTTGGTCATCTTTTTTGGTTCGAGGGGAATGCATATCAATGAGGACGTGGATATGAGTGGGATCGATCTCGATACCTTATGGGCTGATGTGGTGGTCCAAGAATTTGCCGGATTAAACACCAAGTTGACATTGTCTGGATTAAGTTTCATGTTATAAGAACGAAGTATGGAAAATACTTCGGTGTGGTCCTGGATTTGGGTCTGTTTTTAGAGGCTTTTGCATAACATGTTGTCGATATAAATTTCGACTGACTTGCCAAGCGAAGGTTAAAACATGGTGGTAACAAGTAGTTGGTAAGTGGAACCCACATTTTTAAGGCCAAAGGGCATGGATTTAAAGCAGTAAAGACCATGTTCAGTAATAAACAATGTTTTAAGTTGGTCCTCCGGGAGGAGGGGTATCTGATTGTAACCATATGCCGCATCCATCATTGATAGTCATTCATGATCGGCTGCGGCATTTAGGAATACTTAAATGATTGGGAGATGAAAACTGTCCTTCAGTGTGTGTTTGTTGAGGTCTGTAAAGTCGACGTAGATTTGGATCTTGCCGTTCTTCTTAGGGACAGCAAAAATATTAGAGATCCAGTCAGCGTACTTGATTTCTCTGATAAAACCTGTGGCTAAGAGTTTTTTAACCTTTAGGATCACTGCTTCTCGAATCCATGGTGCCAAAGCGTGCTTCTTCTGCTTCACGGCGGTAAACTGAGGGATGAGGTCAAGACAGTTACAGGCTAGGGTTGGGTCGACACGAGGCATCTCATGGAAAGTCTAGGCGAAGATATCTTAATTTGCTCGAAGAAAAGTAATGAGCTCGAGGTGTTCGACCTCATCCAAAAAACAACCAATGAATGTACCTCAACCAGGACTATCATTCAGTGGGTTCGACAGGTGGGGTTGAAGGGTCCAAAGGTTTGGGGAGTGCAGGAAGCATTGATTTCTATGGTTTAATGAGCTTTTTTGGTAAGATCGATCTCAGGATGTTCGCATGAGCGGGCAAGGCATTGAGAGCCTTTCATGTTCCACGTGCTACAAGGGATAGTAAAATGAAGCGTTTGGTGGTAAGTCAAAGGTATGGCTTTCATGGCATGCAGCCAATCGCGCCCTAGAATACCCAGGTATTCAAATTTCTTGTCGATGATGAGAAAACTGGTTTGGAGGGTGACTGGACCGGTGGTAACAGGGAGGCTAATACGACCAATGACGACTTCAGTGGCCCCATTAAAGCCCTTAAGCTTGATGTTGGCGGGTGTGATGAGATCTATTTTTTGCATGGATCGAACGGTCGGTAGGAATAGTACATCTACTGCACTACCCGCCTCAATAAGCATGGTATGGAGGACGAGGTGATTGACCTTAATCATAGTGACCAAAGGGCCGTAGTTGGGGAAGCGGACATGAAAAGTACCGCAATCGATGAAGGATATACCTTCAGGTCGAGGGGATTGGCTAGATTCTGGCAGGAGGATGGGTAGCTTCTCTTGGTAGGTAAGATAACAACACTCTACGACTCGTTTGCGCTTGCTTTGAGCATGACCACTGTTGATGTTGTTAACTTTGATAAGGTGGAGTTGGAAAATATGTACCTTGGCTGGGTCGGTGGTTGGAGTGGGCTGAGGCTTAAGATAGGACCCTTCGAGATAGTTGGGGAGATCGGTGACATCGATGTAGATGACCTGCTTTAAGAATCCTCTCTAGTGATCGTGTCAGAGCATAACACTTGTTGGTAAAATGGCAGTTGCACTTATGATTTTGGCAGTAAGGCTTGTCTTTTCGGGCCTCAATGGGGTAGGGGGTATGCCAGGTAGGATCGGCCTATATTTTTAAGAGAATGGTACAGATGCGGGCAGTGAGTTTTGGTTGGACCGGCATCGGTCATTTTTTGCAGATTCGAGGTCGATGTATCCGTTAACCTTATATAACATCACCTTAAGGGTTTGTTGTTTATGAAGCACGATGTACTCCTTGACATAACTGTGATCTGGTAGAGCACTAGAGTACACGAGAACAACGTTTGCGCAGTCGAGGTTTTCGACTTTGTGCAACTCATCGAGAAACCCCCTGGTGAAAGCTTAAAGCGTTTTATTGTGTGATTTACGGAAGTTGAAGAGGGCGTCGACTCAGACCTCACGGCCTTTGTTAAAGGTAAACTGGGTGATAAAAAGGTTTGACAATGGTTTGAAGCTTCAGATAAAGCCATTAGGGAGGCTGTGGTACCATTTGAGAGGGCTATCAATTAGACTGGTAGGAAACATTCGATATAAGATATGGTCGGTTGTAGAATACAAGCTCAAAGCATTTTTGAATTCGAGGACATGAGATTGAGGGTTCACTACACCAATTTTACTAAATTACCACAGACCTAATCTATGGTAATAGCTGTTTTTCCACGGATAAAGTCTATGGTGGAGGTCTGTAGCAAATGGTGCGTGGCAATATTTTTGCCACGGAGTTTATCTGTGGTTATTTAATTTATATTGCTACGGAGTTAATCCGTGACAATTTGATTGCCACAGACTTTGTCTGTGGTTATCTAATTTATATTGCTACAGAGTATATCCGTGACAATTTTTTTGCCACGGACTTTGTCTGTGGTTATCTAATTTATATTGATACGGTATAAATTCGTGGCAATTTTTTTTTCCATGGACTTTGTCTGTGATTATCTAATTTATATTTATAGGGAGTAAATCTGTGGCAATTTTTTTGCCACAGATAATATCTGTAGTATAATTATGATATTTACCACTGCTTTAGTCCATGGTAATTTAATTTTTATTTGTTTTCTAAAAAAATCAAAAAAATAACCACAAATTCAGAAAAACAAATTACACCTGCTATATACACATACAAACAAAAACATACAATTCAATAACTTGTTTCATTTATAAATATTGGCCAAAAAAATCTAGGTATACTGGTTACAAGCTATATACATGTTCTCTATAATAAATCTATAAAAACCATGGATTGAGAAACAAAAAAGGAAAGCGCAGTAGCTTCAAAAGAAAATGATTAATATAGCGGTATTCAAGCTATAACCTCAAAAGTAGTAACAGATCCAAGAATAGGGAGCGCCATTAATCCATTATAAAAGCCTTCAAAAAGATGGGAAACACCTTGCAAGAAAATTAACATAACAAATAAATTATAAAGGTCAAACCTCTTTGAACTTTTAGTTGTTAAATGGATAACAAGAGGAATTAAAAAAATGTACATGAGTTTATAAGAACATTTACCTAATAGGCAAAACGCAGAAGAATCCCCGGGTACTTGATCTTCGTGCCAATTAAACGTTCGTAAAAGAAAACCCCATGTTAACCAAAGAGCGGAGAATTTTCCTCAAAAATTATATCAACAATAACCTCATATTCTGCCTCCTCGCTTTCCTGGAGACCAGGAAGTACTAACGCCCTCCCAGTGGCAACAATATGTTCATGGAAGTTCAGGAAATGAACAACTGCCTCTTCTCACAAAAGAGGCGTAGAAATCTACAATATAAAGCATCTTGTACTAATATTAGTATTATATGTGTATAATAAAAAATAATAAATTAGATACTTGTTTTGCTAAAAACATTAAGTGTTTAGGTTTGTGGAATTATCAGTAATTTTCGTAAAAATTTTTACAGATTTTATCATTGATGAATTGATTTGTTCTTTTTCAAAAATGAAGGGAAAAACTTAATAATTAATCCATACCCGTGATCTTTCAGTAGATGTTGTAGTGCATCCAGATGATCTAAGAGAAGCTACCATGTCATTCAAATTCTCAAACCTAGCATCATTTTCATCCTTGTATTGGGAAAAGCGGTTCTCCAAATCAATATAGGATTCCTTATCTTCCGTAATGTATGCCCTCAATAGCTCGATACTCTGCATAAACTTTTTGGTTACATCCGGACCCATAAAATTCACACACCCCTTTTTCACAGGACCAAATACTTGAGCTAAAGGATCATGGTCAACATCAAGATATTTTGACTGTGGATTTTTCGCGATAATATCTTTTACTGCAATCTGCAAATAGGAAATAAAAACTAAATTATACTAAATTATCAATTAAAGCGATATCAATTATAGTTAGACAACAGTTATCTTATTGTATTACTCAGTACATTAAAAATAAATTCTCTTTCTCGGTGAACTAGATGAAGTGCAGGAGGCAACACAGAGTGTAGAGTTTCAACATTGCATGATTATACTTTTCAGACAAATTGGTTACTGCTTAAATAGCTCTCATTTCCAGGTAGCGGAACGCTTAAATAGACAAATTGGGGTGTGAGGCATTTGAGAGAAGAATTTGATGCTGAGGTGAAGAAGTTGTCTGTGATTGGAGCTCAAGGCATCCAAGTTCTACTTATTCTTGAGCAGAATCTGTGCTTTGTTCAGAGTAGGAGAGTATTATGATACTGATGGACTGTACTACCATTTCAGTACCTGCTCATGAACTAGAAGGGATCCTATCAGGCTTAGCATTGGCAAAGAAAACTAATTGCAAAAGGGTGTGCTTAGGAACGAACTCTATTTTCAGAAGGAAGAAAGAGCCAATTGAAGATTTTGAGTCTTTCTAGATGGTCCACATAGTCAATGAAACTAATACAGTGGCTAATAATCTGGGTGGGATGAGGGCTGGAGTTATGTTTATGGTACTTGACATCATCCTGTTGTCTGAAGAATTGTAGGAAATTACTGGTTTTATGCTAAACACTGACAGATTGGATCAGCGCTTTGTTTGGCTTCGGCGATTGAGGCGTTGGCTTCGGCTTTGTAGCTTCAACGCTTGCATTAGCACCAGCTATAGGTGCCATATATAGGTGATTCCTGGGGTTGCCCGAGTTTGCTCGGAGTAGTTTGGATGCCGCAAAAGAAGACGGTGGAAAGTAGTTTAGGAAGCCTGCAACTATTGAGCTATTTTTTAACAGACTTGCGTACAGCGGAAAAGAAGCATTAAATAGAAGACGGTAGTTTAGTGGCCGGTAAACAATGAAAGAAGAGCAACTTGCATACAAAGAAAAGAGCTAGTTAAAAAGAGAATGAATAAAAAACGCCGCTAACTACTTTTATACTGCCTTTTTCAAAATGGACATTACGGGGAAAGGTAAAGAAAATACCCCAGTTTTGCGTACGCAATTTCAAAGCGAGCGGTACCTCTAAACTACGAAAAGGATAAAACCCTACTCTTTTTAACGTACGCAAGTCCAGCTACCTCTTTTTAAACTACCAACTTTTATCGTCCTTGGAAACATTTTTCTTGTTGCACCCTGCATCAGTATCATATAAGGGCTGTCTTCAAATGTTTGAGGTATCTGGTATCTGGTATCTTGTATCTGGTATTTAAACAAAGAAGTTTGATGGTACTTCTGCTCATTCTTTAAGTCGTTCACCTCAAGAAGAGGATCTTGTATCTACAGATGTCGTTTATTTGAAGATCGTTCGAGTTTGTTAAGTGGAATGTGAAGTGAAGAGCCAACAATTTGATTCTAATTGTTAATGCCACTGAGGTATCCAGAAATAGTGATGTTCCTTAGTGACTCGGACTGCGGCAATTTTAGCGACAGCAGTGACAGTGATTGTTTTGATGACATTGATTCTCTGTATGAAGGGCAAGCACAAAGTATATTTTCAAACTTAGAGTGGAACATTGGGATGATTGATGACCTACTTGCATTTGAGAGAGGGTTCTTACACGGGGATATCGTATGCTCTGTGAATGACCCGTCTGGACAGTTGGATAGAGTTGTAGACGTAGATATGGTTGTAGACTTGGAAAATATTTATGGTAAAACTATAAAAGAAGTAAACTCCAAGACTCTTTTAAAGATCCAATCTTTTGTGGCGGGAGACTACATAGTTTACGGGCAATGGCTTGGTAAGGTGAACAAAGTAATTGATCGTGTCACTATCGGGTTTGATGATGGGACAAAGTGTGAGATCACCGCATTCGATCCGGAGACACTAGTACCCATATCTCGAAGTGTAATTGGCGATTCACAGTACCCATACTATCCAGGTCAGCACGTTCGTGTAAGGTTTCTGGGGGCCTTTGAGTCTACGAAATGGTTGTGTGGGGCTTGGAAGGAAAACTGAAGTGAGGGTACGGTGTGCCATTTGGAAGCAGGATTAGTCTTTGTAGACAGGATTAGTCTTTGCAAACTGAAGTGTAATGCTTCTAAACTATTCTTTAATACTTGAAAGGCTAATGGCTTTCACCACTTGTAAAAGAAAGCAGCAACTAGTGCATGTGGTTTTTCCTTTGCTTTTCCATTGTCTTTAATTCGTCTTTTAACGTAGGCAACTCGCGTTTCAGCAACTTAGGAAAAAAACGCTTAGATCTTTCTATGCTAGATTGTAGAGAGCCTTTTAATGATGCACTTTCACTTATTTTACTAATTGCATAAAGTTGCTTAGTTTACGGCTGCTTTTATTAAGTTGTATCTGACATCATTTTTAGTCGTCAGGGACTGGTATAATCTCTAGAGATCAAAGCGAGTTAAAGCATTTTGATGTGGCGAGTATGATGAATGCATTGAAAAAGCAAACGCTTCTGCAAATATTCTTAATAAGAAAGTCGTGAAATATGCTCGTAGAGAAGATGCAATTCTTCATGCCCTCAAAATTGTAAGTGCTCAAAATGGTAAAGGACATGAAGAATTTTGCTCCAAAATCAGTACTTCAGATGACATAAAAAATGATCCATTGATTAATGAACCGCAGAATATGTTTCGTCCTTCCAAAATGCACGAGTATATGGCTGGGGAAGTCAATATTTCTAAGGGGAACTCGAAAAAGAGACTAAAAACCCCTAATGATTCAGAGGATGATGGGTCTGAAGGGAGTAAGCGAATTAGAGGTCTTGAAGATTTAGGCATAGGTTCACCGCCGAAAAGGAAGGAAAATATAATGTTGTCACATGAGCCACTTCAATTAGACAATGCTTCATTGATGGAGTCGAGTTTAGGCAATGGTTTGCCAAATGGTGATTTCAAACATAGCAGTGGGGATACTTATATATCTCTGAAAAAAAAGACCATCTCAAACTGCACATGCTCATGAAATTCTGAAGAAAAAACCTTGTCGCCGTTAACTAAGACAGGTATTGGAGAGTTCAGTTATGGTGTATGTTACTGTTTTTTGCGACGGGGATGAAAGCCTGAATCAATTTCCTCTTCAGGGAGTATTGGAATCTATTGACTCGAGAAAAAAAAACATTGCAGCTGTTATTAGTAATAATTCAGATTCTACTGGGGATTCATATGAGAAAGATAACTCGATAAATGCTTCTGATCACACTGGTAATGTAGAAGTTGATGTTGCAGATGTTCATCTTGAAATGATGAATGATGAACTTTCCCGAAAGTCTAAACTCCGTGAGAACTGCCGTTCTGACGGCTTGATTGATGTGTCATTCGTCGAGAAAGAAAAATAGACTGAAGGTTCTTCTATACTATCATCTTCTGCATCTAAAAGGCTGGAATGTGGTGTCCTCAGAAGGCAATCTAGTACATGTAGAGGTGAGTCTATATCCTTGAGCAATGAACCACCTGATGACTCCGGTGGCTCCACCAGCTTTGCTATTCCTATTAATGAATATGAAGTAGTAGATAGAAGTATTTCAAAGTGGCAGCTAAAGGGGAAAAGGAACTCAAGAATCCTTGTTAAACAAAATGGGAAGGGTCCAGAATCATGGAGATCATCAATATATTCCAAAGACATGCTTTGGTCGGAAAATCGTATGAAACTGAAAAAATCTGAAAGAATTAAAGAACAAAGAAATGGCTCCCTTCATTGGAGGGATTCGATTTCACTCTCAGAAACCTTGAGAATGGAGCCTAATTATTTGTACAGTGGGCTTCACCACCGCCGGCCTCATTTCAGAAATTACTCCAGCTTTCAGATTCCAGACCCATATAATAGAAATGCCTATAAGGGTGGTACGTCGGTTGATGTTAATCTGGAAGTACAAGGGAGCTACCGAAGGAAACACGTGCCTCTGGTTTCTCTCATGAGCAAATTGAATGGTAAAGAAATTGTTGGTCATCCTCTAACGGTAGAAGTTTTGGATGATGGTTACTATTATATCCCAAGTACTATATGTAGTTCTCCGGAAACGATTGAACTCCAATTCAGTTGCTCTTGATTATGGTTCTAATACGGTTACAAAGCTTCTTGGTTTTTTCATTGAACTCCAATTTTGCAAGCATTTCTCATGGTAGCCTTTAAAGGTGGAATTAGAATCTCAAATAGTTGTTAAATTGTATAACAATTCTAGGAGAGTATCTACTGGGTTCAGTAGCATATATGAAAGAATAACAGCAGTGGGGTCTTTTTTCAATATCAGAGTAGGGCATGTTTTTCAGAGAAGGTAACAACACTCCAGATGGATTGGCAAAAGAAGGTAGTCAACAAATTTCTAAACTATATTGGGAGGTCAGCAGCTTACCTAGGAATGTAAAAACATCCTATTTTTATAGATAAAATGGGGATTGCAAGTATAAGGAAGTGACTGTATTATTTTGCTTAGGGACTCCAGATATAAGGAAGGTAACAACACTCCAGATGGATTGGCAAAAGATGGTAGTCAAAAAAATTTTAAACTATATTGGGAGGTCAGCAGCTTACCTAGGAATGTAAAAACATCCTATTTTTATAGATAAAATGGGGATTGCAAGTATAAGGAAGTGATTGTATTATTTTGCTTAGGGACTCAGGCTTATATTATCATCTTGTATCTCTTTTTTCACAGCAATAAATATCACTTCACCAACAAATAAATATCTCATTCCTTTAAAAAAAATAATAAATAAAAATCCAAATGAAAATCTTGAGTGTGAATAGAAATTTTACCACTTTTTCCTCAACGCATGCCGTGGGGAAGGTCCTATCACTGTGACTATGACCAACTAAGAAGGAATCTGACCTAGTAATTGTTGGATCCACTTCCATCTATTAAGAACAAGTAGAAGATAACTCAAAGTCACCATCAATCATATATAAAGAAAAAGGAAAATTCAGAACTCATAAAATCAGCTAACCATTTTATCAGCTACTCTGAATACCCCCTTTCTCCCTGTCGTATGAGGGGTTCACATCTTTGACCTATTTATCTTGTTCCTTTCCTGACTAGCCTTAACTTCTTCTGTAGAAGTAAGGTCAACAAATCGAACCTAATCTTCAGGTTCAGTCTTTTTTGGGCAGTTCTGCTTCCTCTCATCATCTGTATCGCACTCATCGTACTTTTTCCTAAGTATTTTTTTTCCATTTCTCCAAATGGTATTAGCTGATTTCATTAGTTTTCTTTTTTTTCTGCTTGAGGAAGTACATATTCGTCCTGTTATTAGTATAAAGTATAATCATTAACAAAATAATAACATTTATTCAATACACGAATAGTAGCATAATTAGTTTTAACTTACACATATCGTTTCCCAAATGGAATCTTTGAGCTTAAGAGAAACGGCTTGCCAATCTGGATAATATGCAAGAATATGTTCTCGTACTAGGTTGCCAAAATGGGACATAAATTTGGTTGAATTCTTTCCAACAACATACCCTAGCAACGAAAATCTCAACGGTATCTTTGTTTTTGAAGAACCTATGGAGAAAATTAAGTATTAAGAATTCAAAATTAACCTATGACAGATATATTTGTTAGGATTAGCATAACGAACTGAATGTTTTTGTCATAAAATGACATATCTACGACATTAATCATGAATTAACAACATATATAATCGTTGTTAATTATCCTTTTTCATGTAATGTCGCCCTAAATAAAGAATAAAATGTTATAGAACTACCTCCACCTGATGTATCAAAATACTCATGCGATCTCCCAACATGTATAGGCAAAGGTATAGGTGACTGCTCCATAAGGTAAATAAGGATGACATCGATCGTGATTGTGGTAGCATCCTGAAACCAAAAAGAAAATCACTCGCGTAAGAAACTATTATTAGGATAGCTACATTTATATAATATGCCACGAATACCACATTTGCACAAAACCAAAGGGCAAGCTAAAATTTAATAAGCAATTATGTGAGAGAATAAATAACGGGGACAATAGATATCATATTTGTTCATTTGATGATACAATTAACAAAAAGGCATACAAATGGTATCTATTTGTTGCACTAACTTAAAAATAGTGGTACCGGTTTAAGTCTCACTTAGTGAAGTGTCACTTAGTACAATAAGTTGGTCAACCACGCTTGGTTCTGCAAGAGTACTTGTATCTCCAAGCTTATCCAGTTGCCTTGAAGCAATTTTCCTCAGGATTCTTCTAATTATCTTCCCGCTCTGTGTTTTTGGTAGGCCAGGTGCCCAATGGATTATGTTTAGAGCAGCAAATGCTCCAATCTATTTCCAAACTGATAGTATTAGGCTTTTCTACAGTTCTTCGCTATAAGGAACACCCTCAACAAAAGTGACAACAGTTCTTTGTTATGGTTCATTAGGATTCTCAACATGTGCATCAACAGTTGTATCTTTAGATTCTCCATGAAAATACCATGTCGTATATGACTGATCTATACCATAAGTTATTAAATGAGTTCTTTTTCTTCAACTTCCTTTACCCCATTGACATTGCGGCATTTGTTACAAGGGCAATATGTTATATTTCCTAAAGTTCATTTTACATATTCAATGAACGACCGAACTCCATTGAGGAAATCATAAGTCAATCTACTTGATGATAGTCTTAGCATTATGTAGAGGAACGATTAGTAAAGACGAGCTATGGGTGGCAGAAGCTGCAAGATACAACCATAACAAACACAAGGATGCATAGAATACATATTCAGAACCTAATCAAATATGGGGCAGATGGCTACAACAGACGAGCTGCCTATAGGCAGAAGCAACTGGTTCTGAAAATGGATGGAAGGAACACAGTTCTCCTCAGGTCAATCCAGCCTAACTCAATTCAAAAAGTGGAAGAAAGAGCCTTTAAAGCTCAGAAGCTAACAGTAATAAAAATAGCTGACAAATGGGTGTATAGAAAATAGATTTAAAAACTCTTCCAGCCTGTTCAGAAAATGGATAGAAAAGATATTCTCATAGAAAAAATATCCTCAAAGATTCTCCAAAACCTTAGCCATCTTTTGAGGACAGGCCTCCTGTTTATATTTTAAACATTTGCCCTTTCTTCAGAAGCTGCAAGACACATCAAAAACTTATCAATTATGGAGCAGATATCTATAACAGATGAACTGCCTACAGGAAAATCCAGATGGAAAATTAAAGAAAGGGTAGTAAGACATTGAAAGCCTAGAACACATTAAACCGGCAGCTGATTTTGCAGTGTCCAAGATTTTTTATATTTTATTTTATTTTATTTTTATTATTTAACCTTAATTTATTTTATTTAGTTACTTAACATTTTTTTTCATTCATACATCATGCTATACGCTTCCATATTCATATCGTGCATCTTGTTGTTTCATCCTTTTACTCTTATCAGGGTTTTAGAGTTAGATTCCCTTTTCGTGCTTTCAGTGGTTTTGGTGGTTGGGCAGAGGAGTTGTTGTCATTTCCTCGGGAGCCCCGAAGTGGCTTGGTGGTGCTGTGTTTTTTGTTCTGGGTGGGGTGACCCCAGGGGATCTCGTGATCCTGAGGGAAGCCTTGTGTTTTTCCAGTTTTGTTAAAGTCGTTCGAGCGACATTTGTAATCGTTCGAAGGAGTCAACATGTCCCCTATAATTTTGGTCCTTCAGGGTGGTTCGTTCAAATAAATTTGTGTACCGTTCGAACGAGTCGACTGATATCCTGGAATTTGGCCCATGATCTCCTAGTCGTTTGAACGACTTCTGGGTCCATTCGAATGACTTTTGTGTCCCTTCTATGACTTTCTTGTCCATTCAAACGACTTCCTTGTCGTTTGAACGACTTGGCGGATGTTTTTCCCCTTTTTTGATTTCATTTTCATTTCACTTCCTCTCTCTCTCATTTCTCCCTCTCTCACTCTCCACTTACCCTCTCCCTATCTTAATCCTCTCCATCGTAATGTTTGGCATTGTCTGTGGGTTGATTTCTTCGTCAATTCATCAGTGAGTACTTTCCCCTTTATCCCTACTAATTTGTGATTCGTGTTTCTAGGGTTGTAATTGTGAATTTATTTTTGGGCTTTCCGATTTGCGTAGTTGCGTTGTTCCAGGTGTTGGGTTGTGGTGTTGGCGCTATTGTTACCGCGAGTTCTCCTGTTGTTGTCGGGTTTCGGTTTGTTGGAGTTCCGAGTTTGTCCTGCGAGATTCGAGCTGGTTTATCAGGCGAGTATCCCTTCACTGCTAAATTACTATACAAGTTAACCTGAGTTAGTTAGAGTTGTGCATACTGGCATTGAGGTGTTTGTGATTGTTGTTAAGCTATATGTTTCCGGCTATTGAAATTGTTAATTTTAGTATTGTTGTTTCCTATTCTTAGACATATAGATTGTGTGTCTCCTTGGCCTTTAGGAGGGTTTCTTTGTGGGGCATTCTTTTGGGTTGTGCTTGACTGTTGTCCTATAATCGGTAGAGACTGATGTTGTTGGACGCCGTGACTGGTTAATTAGTCATTGTCCGTCTGTGGTTGGATGTTGTGACTAGACAATTAGTCACTGTTAGCATCTGTGTTTGGATTGTTTACCATCTTCTGAGGTAGATGGTTATCCTGGGTGTACGGGGCAGAGTGTGGCTGTTAGGTTATGATTGTTTACCTTTCTCTAAGGCAGAGGGTTATCCTATGGGTGGGCTACGGGGGCGGCTCTAGTATTTTGGTCCTTGGGTTTTTATTTCGGTGTGAGTTTTTTTTATTCCTTCAACTTAACGGGATCAGATACATAAACCAACTCTACGTCGGCTGACCCTCGATAGGTTATCAGGATTCCTACATCGGGTTGAAATAGTAGGTGAGTCACTAGCGACAGGTACTATCATGTCTATTCACCCATCCGGGAGTGTGGGATGGCATGAGACAGTCCTCAGAAACTTGGTTTTCTCCTCGGTGAGGTTGAAATTCCTTGGAATGTGCCAAATAAAGTTTGGTCGTTGGCTGCGTGGGTTGGAAATCCCGGATAACTCTAATCAAGTGGTAATATCCTTTAGATTAATCGAGCTTGGACAAGAAATCATACCTTTGTATCCAATTGAGGTTTTGTCATGGTTATTATGAATTAGCGGTTGATCAACCCACTATATTGATTTATTAGGTCTAGTTCTCGGTTTCATAACATTCGCATAAGGACAATTTAGTAGCATATCATCATCATATCATATCATTTCATTACTGCACTTCGGTATTTTCCTTTTACACCATTCTGCACTTATATATTTATTCCTCTCCACTACCCTTATAGATCTCTGTGCTTTAAAATATTACATATATCTCACTCATCTCTCCTCTATTTCTGCGCCTGTTACATTAGTTTGCTGTTTAACCTTTTTGGGCATTAGTGAGCCGTGGTTTTGCTCACTCTCGCTTTGCTCCCCCCTTTTAGAGGCAGAGTAGTTGCTGTTGGCTGAGAGTACAGCTGTTGGTTCAAGCCTTGACCCTTGCAGATCCGTTCTTGTATTACTTTTGCCTGTACGATTCCAGCTTTTGTCGTTGTTTAATATTTTGAGATATTGTATTTACATTTTGGTGATGTATATATATCCTTGCTTCCACTTTATTTCTCCTACTCTGATAATATTGCTATAGTCAATGATTAAGCCTGAACTTGTCTATGGCTCAGTTGTTTGTAGGGGTGAATCGGTTGGATTCCCCGACCTGTACATCCTGAATGATTGTAATTGGTCTAGCTACCGATTATTGGATTTTGGGGCATGACAGACTTGGTATCAGAGCTGTAGGTTAATTCTTTTCTCTGGTCTAGCAATCATATGACGAGTAATTCTTTTTAGATAGAGTTAGGATTGATTCCTTTCGGTTTTACGTATTTTATCATCTTTCCTCCCATCCTGAGATGTTCTTCTGTTGTATAGATGGTTAGAGGTGGCTGAGACAGAGGCCGTGGCCATAGGGGTTCACGCAGTGGTGTACTTGCTGATGAGCCTGCACCTAGTCAGGAGAGTTTGGGGTCTATTACGGTTTGGTTGGATGAGCAGACAGTTTCAGAGGCTAGAGTTGGTGTGGGAATAGTATTAGGGGTTCAGTTTCATCAAGGTACTCCTCCGACTCCAGTAGTTCCAGAGCAGCCTGGCGTATTGCCTACCCCAACTGTTCCAGGTGTTTCTTCAGAGATGAGGTAGTTTATGGAGGGTTTTACAACCTATTTCTAGCAGGCTAGGCAACCAGCAGTTAGAGAGCACAGTTACCTAGAGCAGCTCCAGATATACATGTACCCAACATTTTCTGGCACTACGGTACCGTCTGAAGCCGAGACGTGGTTCAATTCTATTGAGAAGTCTTTGAATGCTATAAAATGTCCTGAGGATCAGCGAGTGACATTGATGACATATCTTTTGTAGGGCGTGGCAGATCATTGGTGGGATACCGCCGAGAGAACCATAGTAGAAACTCAAGTACTTTAGGCTTCCTTTCAGGAACGGTTCTTTGAGCAGTATTTCCCACAGAGTTACAAGAACGCTTGTATCTCAGAGTTCTATATGCTTGAGCAGGGCGATGTGAGTACCGCGATCAGCGATTCAATGAGCTTTCTTGATATGTTCTGTTTATCATTCAGGATGAGGAGCAGCGTAAGATGAAATTTCTAAAGGGTCTTCGTCTGTATTATCGGATGTTTTTGATCGCTTCGGGGGCTAGTTCGCACATAGAGGTTTTGTCGAAAGCGTTGGCTAAAGAACAAAAAGATGTGAAGGATCACAAGTCCAAGGACTTGAGAAGCCAAGTGAGTCTAGAACAGGGACTTGATAGGGGCAAGGCAGTTCAGGGTCATTATGAGAGCTCGGGTCCGAGGAGGCAAAAGTTGGGAAGTACTGATGGTGCCCCAGCTAGATTTATGGGAGGACAACACTTAGATGGGCCTCAGCTTACTTCTCATTTATCTTAGAACTGCGGGGAGAAGGGGCATGTTAAGAATAATTGTCCTAAACCAGATCGGAGTCCTCAGCTATTACGACAGTTTCAGGGTCCTATTGTTCACCAGTCGAGGCCACAGCAGACTCAACAGTTTAACAGATTCAGCCGGGACAGTTACAGAGCCCTCAGAGTAGACAAATGATTCCAAGTCCTCAGGGTTGACATAGACCACAATATTCGATCTAGCAGTAGGGCCAGGGTCAGAGCTGAGGGAAGAGCGTGATGTATGTAGTAGGGAGGCGAGGTGTTCACGCCTCTCGACCTGTAGTTGAAGGTACGCTTCATATTTCTTACTCGCCCGCTTGTGTTCTTTTCGATTCCGGTGCATCGCATTCATTCATATCATATGCATTCCTTTGCACTATTTGTTTTGAGTCTTCCTTATTGCATGATGAGATTTCCATGGGTACTCCTCTCGATTCTTCGGTTTCTATCTCCCATATTTGTAGAGATTGCCCAATAGTTGTGTGTGGTCGCATCCTTTTAACAGACTTGTTAGTGCTGCCGATGCATGAGTTTGACGTTATCCTAGGTATGGATTGGTTGTCAACGCATCGAGTTACTTTGGACTGTTTTGAGAAGACAGCTACAATTAGTATTCTAGGTGAGAAGCGGTTCGTGTTTGCTAGTTCGGAACCAGCACAGTCAGGAGATGGCTTGTTGGCATTCTTAGAGTTCGAATCTTTTGGCATTGATATTAGTGCTATTCCGGTGGTGTGCGACTTTTTCAATGAATTTCAGAAGATTCCCGGTTTGCCATTGATGAGAGAGATTGATTTAGGTATAGATCTTTTACTTGGTACAACAACAATTTCTAAGGCTCTGTATCATATGGCACTTGTTGAGCTGAAAGAGTTATATGATCAAATTTCTGAGCTGATGGAGCAGAAGTTTATCCGACCTAGTACTTCACCGTGGGGAGCTCCAGTATTATTTGTGAAGAAGAAGGACAGGTTTATGTGCCTTTGTAACGATTATCACGAGTTGAACAAAGTCACGATCAAGAATAAGTATGCTTTACCTAGGATCGAGAACTTTTTTGACCAGCTTTGGGGAACGCAGGTCATTTCGAAGATTGATCATAGATCGGGTTACCATCAGCTGAGAATTAAGAAGGGGGATATTTCCTAGACAGCCTTCAGGATGCGTTATAAACATTACGAGTTCAAGGTTATGCCGTTTGATTTGACAAACGCGCCCGCAGCTTTAATGGATTTGATGAACCGAGTATTCGGTCCCTTTCTAGACCGGTTCATGATTGTGCTCGTGGACGACATATTGATCTATTCGAAGACCGAGGCCGATCACGTGGAATACTTGAAGATTGCATTGCAGACTTTGAGGGAGAACACATTATTTGCAAAATTCGATGAGTGTGACTTTTGGCAGAAAGAGGTGAAATTTCTAGGGCATGTTGTGTCCAGGGATGGAATTGTAGTAGATTCTTCTAAGTTTGAGGCCGTTGCAGATTGGGTTCAGCCGACAAACATTACAGAGATTCGCAACTTTCTAGGATTGGCCGGTTATTATCGCAGGTTCATCGAGGGCTTTTTACGAATTACAGCTCCTTTGACACGCTTGATGCAAAAGGATGTTAGATTCGTTTGGAATGACAAATGTGATTCAGCTTTTGCAGAATTGAAGGAGAGAATGACTACAACACCTGTTCTTATTGCTCCGTCCAGTGGGCAGAAGTACATGGTTTACAGCAACGCTTCGCTCAGTAGACTTGGCTATGTTCTGATGCAGGAGAGGAAGGTGGTAGCTAATAATTCAAGACAACTTAAGGTGCATGCGAGGAATTATCCTACTCATGACCTCGAGTTGGCAGCTGTGGTATTTGTGTTGAAGATTTGGCGTTATTATCTTTACGGGGAAAGGTTCGAGCTCTTTTCAGATCACAAAAGTTTGAGATACCTTTTCTCACAGAAAGAGCTAAACATGAGATAGCGCCGGTGGATGGAATTCCTAAAGGATTATGATGTTGACTTACAGTATCACCCAGGGAAGGTGAATGTGGTGACCGATGCTTTGAGCCGTTTGCCTAGGGGATTTTTTGCTCGTCTTATGGTTCGTGAGTGGTTGATGCTTCGTGATGTGGTAGATTCTGGACTGAGTTTGTGTGCATGGAGTACGAGTGGTTTTATTACAGTCTTGGGCTTCAGATACAGGGGCAGATTATGCATGCCAGATTAAGAGGCATTGAAACGTGAGATTTTGAGCGAGGCTCACGGTTTAATGTACACTATTTATCCAGGCAGTACGAAGATGTACCAGGACCTGAAGGGGCATTATTTGTGGGTCAATATAAAGTTTGAGATAGCTGAATTTGTTTCCAAATGTCTTACTTGTCTGCAGGTGAAAGCCGAGCATCAGAAACTAGTGGGGCAGCTTAAAGCTTTACCTATTCCAGAGTAGAAATGGGTGCACGTAACGATGGATTTCATTTCGGGTTTACCGCAGACATTGGGGAATCACGATTCTATTTGGGTGATTGTAGACCGATTGACCAAATCGGCACATTTCATTCCGGTTCGCAAGACTTTGACATTCGATGAGCTGAACAGATTATATGTGAGAGAGATAGTGCGTCTGCACGGGGTTCCAGTGTCTATAGTGTCAGACCGAGATGCCAGATTTACTGGTGACTTTTGGAAGAGTTTCCAGTGAGCCATGGATACCAGATTAGATTTCAGTACAGCATTTCACCCCCAAACCGATGGTTAGACAGAGCAAGTGGACCAGATCCTTAAGGATATGCTTAGGGCTTGTGTTTTAGACTTCAAGGGTAGCTGGGACGAGTACTTATCTTTGGCAGAATTGCATATAGTAACACTTTCCAATCGAGCATTGGGATGGCACCTTATGAGGCTTTGTATGGTAGACCTTGCAGATCACCGCTGAGTTGGGCAGTGGTTGGTGAGCAGAGTTTACTAGGGCCAGACTTGGTTCGTGAGGCTACTGATGCAGTTACCATTATCAGAGATTGGTTACGTGCAGCACAGAGTCGGCATAAGAGTTATGCACACATTCGCAAGAAACCTTTAGAGTTTAAGATCGGTGATCATGTTTTACTAAAGGTTTCTCTGATGAAGGGCGTGATGCATTTCAGTAAGAAAGGGAAGTTAGCTCCGAGATTTATTGGTCTATTCGAGATTCTGGCGAGAGTTGGAGAGTTAGCTTATCGTTTGGCATTGCCGCCACAGCTGAGTCAAGTTCACAACGTATTCCATCTTTCTATGCTGAGGAAGTATGATCAGGATCCGACTCACGTGATTGACTAGGACCCCATAGAGGTTCAGGACGATGCCTCATATATAGAACATCCGGTAAGTATTTTGGATCGCTAGGAGAAGATTCTTCGCAGCAAGGTTATTCCTTTCGTGAAGGTGCAGTGGACTAACCACGATCCTGGTGAGGCTTCTTGGGAGTTGGAGGCGGATGTGAGAGGCCGTTATCCAGACTTGTTCTCGGATTGAGGTATGTGTAGAATTTTAGGGCAAATTTCTCTTTTAGGAGGGTAGAATATAGTGTCCCAGATTTTTTTTATTTTTTTAAATTTTTTATTATTATTTATTTTTATTATTTAATCTTAATTTATTTTATTTAGTTACTTATAATTTTTTTTTCATTCATACATCATGCCACACACATCCATATTCATATCGTGCATCTTGCTGTTTTATCCCTTTTCTCTTATCAGGGTTTTAGAGTTAGATTCCCTTTTCATGCTTTCAGTGGTTTTGGTGGTTGGGCGGAGGAGTTTGTTGTTGTCGTTTCCTCGGGAGGCCCGTAGTGGCTTGGTGGTGTTGTTGTTGTTGTTGATATGTTTTTATCCTGGGTGGTGGGACCCCAAGGGATCTCGTGATCCCGGGGGAAGCCTTTTGTTTTTCCATTTTTGTCAAAGTCGTTCGAGCGACATTTGTAATCGTTCGAGCTAGTCGACATTTCCCCTTGAATTTAGGTCCTTGAGGGTAGTTCGTTCGAATGAATTCCTGTACCGTTCGAACGAGTCGATTGATATCCTAGAATTTGGCCCATGATCTCCTAGTCGTTCGAACGACTTCTGGGTCAATTCAAACGACTTTCTTGTCCATTCAAACGACTTCCTTGTCGTTCGAACGACTTGGCAGTTGTTTTTCCTCTTTTTAGTTTTTATTTTCATTTTTCTTCCCCTCTCTCTCATTTCTCCCTCACTCACTCTCTACTTACCCTCTCCCTCACTTAATCCTCTCCTCCGTAGTGTTTTGCATTGTTTGTGGGTTGATTTCTTTGCCAATTCATCGGTGAGCATTTTCCCCTTTCTCTACACTAATTTGTGATTCGTGTTTCCAGGGTTGTAATTGTGAATTTATTTTGGGGTTTTGCGATTTGCGTAGTTGCATTGTTACAGGTGTTGGGTTGTAGTGTTGGCGTGATTGTTGTCGCGAGTTGTCCTGTTATTGTCGGGTTTTGGTTTGTTGGAGTTTCGAGTTTGCCCTACAGGACTCGAGCCAGTTTATCAGGCGAGTGTCCCTTCACTGTTAAATTACTATACAAGTTAACCTGTGTGTAGTTAGAGTTGTGCATAAAGGAATTGAGGTGTTTGTGATTGTTGTTAAACTATATTGTTTCGGTTATTGAAATTATTGATTTCAGTATTGTTGTTTCCTATCCATAAACATATAGATTGTGTTTCTCCTTGTCCCTTAGGAAGGCTGCTTTTTGGGGCTTTCTCCTGCGTTGTGTTTGACTGTTGTGCTCCACTCTGTAGAGACTGATATAGTTGGATGTCGTAACTGGTTAATTAGTCACTGTCCATCTGAGGTTGGATGATGTGACTGGTCAATTAGTCACTGTTAGCATCTGTGTTTGGATTGTTTACCATACTCTGAGGCAGGTGGTAATCCTGTATGTGCGAGCTCGATTGTGGCCCTTGGGTTAGGATTGTTTACCCTTCTCTGAGGAAAAGGGTTATCCTGTGCGTGGGCTGTGGGGGCGGCTGTAGTGTTTTTATCCTTGGGATCTAGTTTTGGTGCGAGTTTCTTTTATTCCTTTAACTTAACAGGATCGGATACATAAACCAACTCTACGTGGGCTGACCCTCGATAGGTTATCAGGATTCCTACATTGAGTTGAAATAGTAGGTAAGTCACCTTTGATAGGTACTATCATGTCTATTCACCGGGAGTATGGGATGGCATGAGACAGTCTTCAGGAACTGGGTCTTCTTCTCGGTAAAGTTGAAATTCCATGGAATGTGCAAAATAAAGTTCGGACGTTGGTTCCGTAGGTTGCAAATCCCGGAACATTCTGATCAAGTGGTAATATCCTTTAGATTGGTCGAGCTTGGACAAGAAATCGTACCTTTGTATCCAATTAAGGTTTTGTTAAGGTTATTATGCATTAGCGGTTGATCAACCCACTATATTTATTTATTAGGTCTAGTTCTCAGTTTCATAACATTCACATTAGGACAATTTAATAGCATATCATCATCATATCATATCATTTCATCACTGCACTTCGGTATTCCACTTTCACACCATTCTGTACTTATATATTTATTCCTCTCCTCTACCCTTATAGATCTATGTGCTTTAGAATATTACATATATCTTACTCATCTTTCCTCTATTTCTGCACATGTTACATTAGTTTGTTGTTTAGCCTTGTTGGGCATTAGTGAGACGTGGTTTTGCTCACTATTGCCTTGTTCCCCCCTTTCAGAGGTGGAGTAGTTGCTGCTGGCTAAGAGTACAGCTGTGGTTTGTAGCCTTGACCCCTACAGATCCATTCTTGTATTAGTTTTGCCTATACGATTCCATCTTTTGTTACTGTATAGTATTTTGTGATATTGTATTTTCATTTTGGTGATGTATATATATCCTTGCTTCCGCTTTATTTCTCCTACTCTGATGATATTACTATTGTCAATGATTGAGCCTGAACTTGTCTATGGCTCAGTTGTTTATGGGGGTGAATCGGTTGGATTCCCCGACCTGCACATCCCGAATGATAGTAATTGGTCTAACTACCGATTATTGGATTTTGGGGCGTGACAGTTTTTGTTATGAAAGAAAGCCTGGAAGTAAGGCACGACACCATGAAAGAAAAGATAACGTCAGTCTAGGCCAACAGAGCTCAATCTCAAATGATGAGCCAACGGCTTTGAAACTGAAGCGATGAAGGAATGCGAAAGACCACCGCGACAATCTTTGCCTCTAGAACACTACTTCGAATGAGTATCAGTATGTGCTACCAGCTTTCTTTTATCCTGGCAAAGACCATACAAGTGAGAGTATGGGGTATAGACCAAATTTGGAGTTTAAAAAGGAGACTAAATAAAAGAACTGAGAGTAGGCCTGATAGTTTAGGAGTGGTAACCCGTAGACTAAACCACTATAAGGAAACTATTAGCAATAGCTTGAGTGCAGTGGCTTTTTTAAATTTTAACTACAATGTGAGATTGGTTTTTTTTGTGTTTTGGAAGGCGCAGCAAGAGATCAAGGTGAGGGAGATTGTCAGAAGTCGATAGATGAATCTAACTCTGATAATGGGCTCCCGGAAATACTGGACTTGCGTACGGAGAGTAGGACGAGTCATCAGCTCTCATAGGCTTTCTTTTTCATGCACTCCGAAGAGTAGTTAGGGACATGCCCTTACTCCATTATCTATTATAGCTTTAGCAACTCCCAAGATGCGCTTTAGCAACCCTTATTTAACTTCTCTTTTAGCTTTCTAAACTACTTGCTCTAATTAACTCTTTGATCACTTATTCACCACTTGTAGTTGTAGTTATAAAAGCTGCAACCACAGCTACAACTAGCTACTTTTTCATACTCACTTTTTGTTATTATAAAATAGCTCTAGAGAGCTTTGCTTTAAAACCTCTTTTCTTTAATGCTTGAAACTTACGTGCGGCTACCTCTAACGAAGTGGAGGGAACCGGAGCTACTTAAGGGATACCTATAATTGGTTCCACCGTCTCTAAACTACTCTTTAGAAAAATCTTGCTTTCTAAACTACTAGCTCTAATTGGTTCCCTAACTACTTTCCACTGATGCCTATTCTTTTGTGGATTTTTTTTAATTACACCTCTTTTCTTTAATGCTCATTAATACTTGAAACTTATGTACGGCTACCTTTTCTTCGTACGCAGGTTAAGCCTTATTTTTTCTATAGACAAATACTTTTAAAGCCCACTTTCGGCTACCTTTGATTTATTTTTGTAGTTTACTAGTCCGTCTTAGGCTATGCCCGCACCTTAGTCTTCGACACCCCCCCCCCCCCCCCCCCCCCCCCCCCCCCACACACACACACACACACAAACTTGCACATCTGTTCATTGAGATTTCTCTCGTCTCATCTTATAGCGACGTTAGTCCATCTGAGATCTGCTCTCGGGATTGCTACATCTGTATCCTATAGGCAGCTTGATTCCTTCATCTTTATCCTATAGGCAGCTTGGCTGGTGGGATAGGTGCCTTTCTTTCTTCGTGCGCAAGTTCCCAAGGATCCTTGTATAGGCTTCCTTCCCTCGAGGTCTTCTTTAAAAAAATAGGCCAGGTCTATACTCTAGAGTGAGAGCGGTATCATCATAAAAGGTTAACACTATAAGTTTTCCATATCTTGGCAAGGCCTCACCTCATAGTAGCGTACAGTCCGTGAATCTCTTTCGTCTTCGCTTCACTGCATCCAAATGTGCCTTTGTCTATTTCGTCTTTGCTTCACTGGATCTAACCGCGCCTCTAGTCTATCTAGATCCGTAAGACATTGCAAACTTTTGTATGGAGAAGTAAGATAATGCAATCAAACCGCGCCTCTAGTCTATCTAGATCCGGTTAGGAAAGAATGGCTAAGTTGGGTAGTCATCATAAGCGAAGAGAGAAGGACGTTGCGAACTTTTGTATGGAGAAGTAAGATAATACAATCTACCTATAGGGTGCTGTCACTTTTGATTCGTATGGCTAGGCTTAAGGTAGATTATAAGGATTGCACGAGTAGGCTAAGGCCAACCCCCTTCAAGTAGCTCAGTGGAGATGAACAGACAGCTTTTCCAGTGAAGAACAGTCAGGATGGGCATCTTCTAAACTACAGAAGAAGGGTGTAAGCTGGATGCTTCAGAAAATTGATGGAAGAAACACTGTTTTCCAGATCTGGTCAATACAACCTAACTCAGTTCAAAAAGTGGAAGGAGGAGATTTTGAAGCTACAGGCCATCTGATATATGCCTCGTATGGGGGGCAGAATAGCTTTATACATAATACTAACTAGACGCTGGTCTTGTTGGTTGAGAGCGCTAGATATTAGAAGCTAGGCGTTGGTCTTGTTTTTAAAGAGCGGTTGCTTCTGGTTGCTGTGCGCAGTGCTGGTTTTAAGTTGTAAAACGGGGCTAAAAAAGGGTTCTGTTAGAAGTGGTTCTAGCAGTAACCATACTTATACTTTTTTTTATGTGTTAAGAGTTAGGATCAGGCAAGGAGAGTTGGTAGCGTGCTTCTTCCCCTAAAGCCCGCCGGTAACTCCAATGAGAATCAAAAGGAAGGCCTTAAGACGGCCATTGGAAGCAGACCGACCCTTTTAAAAGAAACATTCCCCAGAAGGATAAGAATGCCCATAACCTTGCATTCTTTTAGGGGTTTTTTTATCGTAGTGTTTTTATCATAGTACTTTCTAAAAGGGTAACCTTCACCTATCGACTCATCGACCTCCCATTTTTTAAAATAAAAAAATACTCCACCTTTTTTATAACTACCTTTCCCTTCTTTACTTGTTAGACAAAAGTCACTCATGGAGACCTGGTTATTTGTAGCATTCTTTTAGCAAATCACTCAGGCCTAGAGAAACGTTTTGATATGAGTGGTTAGAAAGATTTTGCCTTTTTTGGGGGGGAAGTGATCTCAGGGATTGAACGTGGCTTTTCTTTCTTATGTTGCATCGGTTAGGTTGCCTTGTGGGATTTTCCTCATAGGTTCTGAAGTCGACTTCGCTAACGTGCTCTGAGCAGAGTAAAAAATGTCGTTGAAGAAGTTGTGTTTTGGAAGGATCCTCTTTTCCATAAGCTATTTTCTTTCTAAGGAAAATTACATACACGAGTAGGCTTTATACCTTATCCACAAAAAGAAAGCTTTGGTAAATAAAGCGCTAAGGATCCTCGCAGCAACAACGAGAAAAGACGTATGAAAATATAAAAAGCAGATTCAGAACCACTTCCAGACTATCCAGAAAATGGATAGAAAAGATAACCTCAAAAATACTCAAAGACTGGGAAGAAGATGGGGGAGATCAGAAGTTTAAAGCTACAATAATTAATCACACAAGGATGTTCAGAACATACCAAAATTGGAGCAAAAGGAAGCAACATAGACTGCCTAGGAAATGGATGAAAACGACATTTTCAGTTCTAAAAATGAATGGGGATGAATATAACCCATCTGATGCATGCCTCTTATGGATGAAAAAATCTCAAAGCTACAACAATAATCATATAAGGATGCTTCAATCCTTTCCAAAATTAAGGTAGAAGGATGTAACAAACAAACAATCAATCACACATAAATCTTGCTTTACCACTGTACGATTACAGAGGTAGAGAGAGTTTCGATTATAAAGTAATCAAAGTGAAGACTCCAAACATTTAATCTATCTATTATATATAGTTTAATCGCATCAATCTACAAGAGAATTAGAGTTTGAGATGAAAGTTACTGGAAGATTGAAGAACAAGCAAATCAGCAAATTCGAGAGCAGTAAGTGAGCAAACATATTGTGGAATTTGAGAAGAAATTGACTAATCCATCGTTGAGATCAGGAAATTAGAGTTTTTGTTTCAGGTTAAGGGTTTGAGATCAACTATTTAAGGATTTTTAGTCGGTGTTATTGTGCTTTTCTTCCCTCTGTTTTCCCTCTATTCGTAAGTAATAGTGACTCTAAAAGAGAGAAAACCAAATTATTGAAGGGAAAACCAAATACTTTAGGCAAAATTACAAAACAAAACAAAACCACAGACCCTTATTCTATTTGCCACAGATAAAATCTATCTCAAATAAACTGCACATAATATCTGTGGCAAAAAAAAATCTTGTGCCAAATTGACTGCTTTGGTGTAGTGGTTGGTATTGCGGTATTTGCTGATTTTAGGGGTATGGAAATATTGAGGTACTTCGATCGCGAGAAGGTTAGGGAAAATTAGGTTGTTTAACCGACTCCACGAGTTCGTTGTGGGGCTCGCAATAACGTGAATAGCGGCATGGATTTTCTGATCGAGTTCCTACAGAGTAAGGTAGGCTGGGGTCGAGGGAGATGAAGCCAATGGTTCGGCGTATGTTCAGCGCTACTCTCCCCGAGATGTTCTCGAGCAGGGTGGCGTTTAGGGTATCAGACAGTTAAAAAGGTGGAGTCGGAAGAATCCTCCACGGGGTGTACATCGAGGTAGATTAAACCGGAAGGTATGATGGTGGGAGCTCACTCGGTACCAAGGTGGAAGTAAGTGCGGGCTGAAGTGCGAAAAGTGGCAGGTGCCCGGGATCGCAGAGGAGTATCCTAGGTTTGTTCCTACTAAAGCGCTTGAACTGTGTGTCGCAGTTCATCGAGGGTACGATGTTGGCGCTCGTTATCATCCAAACGGCGTTACCGTTCAGCCTCAAGCTCATTGCGTCTGTCTTCACGTTCTAGACGTAGATAATTAAAATGATGCCCTTCGGCTTGTGCAAACTGCTGACTTATGAGGGCAAGTTGGGCGGCTATGCCATCGGTAGAGTTTCTGAAGATAGCAGAGGTAGAGTGAAGGGTGGGGGCCATTGAGGATTGCAGTGAGCGGTAGAAAGAGAAAGAGAACAAATACAAGGGGAGATGGGTAGGGTGGGTATAGTACAGACATCGCCAAATGTAGGAGCTAAGTTTCATAGAGGGAAAAACTTACTCTTACACCTTGGGGTTATCTTTGACTAGGGGACTAAGCAGACGCCTAATATAATAACAGACAATATTACTATGCTAATATACTTTTTTGGAGTCCTAGAATGGATTACTCCACGACCTCTAGTGAGGATTTTTAATGGTTGATGATATATATCAAGTTTAGGTAACAGGTCGAATAGAGGTTGATTACAGGGTGGTCAAAGGTAATCTTAGAGAGTTGATGGGAGAGATTTTCTAACCACTTCATAGTGCCTCCTCCCTCCTATTTATAGGACATAGAAAGGGCTAAGTTACCATGGGAGGTCAAGTTATAGGCATATCCTTTGGGGATAACTGTCTTGCACCCGGAGTTGGTTCAAACATTGTAACTGTCGGTTCTGACACTGTAGCGGTTGGTTCTGACACTATAGTTATCGAGCGGCTTGTTTTACTATTCTGTCTGGTGAGCTAGCTGTCAGACGTGTCTACCTTCTACCATGTATGACCATGGTCGAAGTATTTCTGATACTGATGCTGAGTTCTGGCGCTGCTCATCTATCTTCAAATATGGCAGTTAGCATCGATGATTCCTTTGAGTGTTCGATTAGTCTTGGAAGGCTTTGTGAACTTAGTTACTGTCTTACTGGGCTTCGAGTCTCAAGGTAGGCTTTGATGTAGCCTTCAATTATTCAACTTGTGCTAGATGGTTGCGAGTAGGCTACTACAACCTCCACCATTAAAGCTATCAGTATCTCAAGTGCCGTAATAGTTAAATGACCTAGACATTGAAACTTTTTATAAGAAGCATGATGTTCTTAGAATGAGGAAAAGAGAAGAACTACGGTAAGAGGATACAACCCGACTAAATTGGAAGAAAAAAAGTATCTTTTTTGAGCTGCCATATTGGGAACATAATTTGATCTGCCACAATCTTGATATCATACATATTGAAAAAAATGTGTGCGATAATGTTTTGTTTACTTTGATAAACATTAAAGGTAAAACAAAGGACAATTTAAAAGCTTGAAAACACTTCAAAGATTAAAATATTAGGTCAGCTTACATCCTCAACCACGAGGGGCAAATATGGAGTATATGCCTCCTGCAGAGTTTACAATGAACACTAGTGAGAAAGATGTTTTCTTCAAATTTCTTAAAGATGTCAAAGTCCCGGATGGTTATTCATCAAATATTTCAAGATGTGTGCACACAAAGAGCGCAGTATATGGGGATTCAAAAGCCACGACAATCACATTCTAATGCAACAACTACTTCCTATTGATATACGAAGGGTATTTCCAAAGCATATTGTAAAAGTCTTAATTGAATTAAACAATTGCTTTTCGGTGTTGTTCTAAAGTGTAACTGTTACAGACGACTTGGAAAAAGTTGTAGATCGTGTGGCTCTTATGCTTTGTAGTCTTGAAAAGATTTTCCATCTTGGTTTTTTTGATGTAATAGAGCATTTGCCTATACATTTGGTTGATGAACTAAAGATTGGCGAACCAGCGTTCTATTATTGGATGTATTCAATTGACAGGTATTTTTAGACGCTGAAGTTATTTGTTCACACTTATGCCCATCAAGAACCGTCAGTTGCAAAGTCGGTGATTTTCGAAGAATTCTTGAATTTTTGTACAAGGTATTTGGACGAGAATGTAGAAACCAAGTCAAGTCAACCTAGTAGAAATAATCATGGAAGGGATGGTCCTGGTCGTACTGTGGGTTAAAAAAATATTTTTGAGTAGATCATATAATGATGACTCAAGCTCATCGATTCATTCTTTTCAACAGTGACACAATTACCCCATTCATTGAGCAAGTTTTGAAATAAAATAATGATAATGTTTTATTTAATCCCTTTCCTTATCAATTTGAAATTTATATGCCTATATATATTCTTACAAAAAACTCCTCGACTAACTTTTAAGAAGATATCCTCGAGCTTCACAACATGAAGTTAGTCGCCTTCAAAATGAAAGCCTCATACTTGGTTCAAAGATCACATAAGTAATGTACTTTCCAACAAAAATGACTATTTTCCAATAGTTATATTTCACTTTGCTAAGTTATTAATTAAATGTTCTTAAAAAAATAGGTGGAGGAATTGGCAAAAGAAACACAAGTAACAGATAAAATCATGAGTTTAGCCTTGGGTCCTCTGCGAGATGCATTAAAATTCAAGTCCAATATTCTTTGTGGATTAAGATTTCGAATAAAGAATGTTGACATGCATAGAAAGACTCAAAATAGAGGATTTGTTCTAAAAGCAAAGAAAATGAGTTACGGTAGTCGGAGTGACAGAAACCCTCTTTTAGGAGAAATTACTTTCCATGGAGAGTTGATAAACATCATTAAAATTTAGTATCTCAATGGCATGAAGTTTGTGTTACTCAAATGTAATTGGATTACAAATTAAAGGGGCAAGAAAGTAGGAGATTTTTGCATTACGCTTGTGAACTTCATTAATTTGTTATACAAAGATAATAACGTTCTCGATGAGCCTTTTATCCTGGTTTCTAAAGTAAAACAAGTTTGGTATGTGTAATATCCTTTAGAACTCGATTGGCATGTTGTAGTTGAAATACCACCAAGAGACAAATTCGATAGGTACTCAACTGTTCAAGATAAAGAATTAGAAGTCCCTCGAGCCGAGCCATTTAACATGCAATAACTGGACAATACTTCAAACATGTCTTAGATGAGACAAGGAGTAGATGGCACAACAATTGATACAACTCTTCCTGATGATCATCATATAGAGGAGGACAGGGAGGATGATAATTTGGGTGGTTTTTGATGTAGGAACTTATGTTGCACATTTCTCAAGGAAAACTCTAGTACGTTCCTTATTGTTTTAGAATTAGTTTTTTTAAATAGAGATATGGAAATAGCTAAGAAAAATATCTTATTCAATCAATTATCAATTATCAGTTCAAGCTTAAATTTTGTTTTGTTTTTTGTTTACTAATTTAAGCTTTATTTAAGTTTTCTCTCTCTCTCCCTTTCCATTAAATGTACATGATATAATATTGTTTATTGTATGATTGTTATTGAACAAATGGTGTTAATGTACTTGTATTCTCTTTTACAGCTCTATCATGACAAATAAATGTACTTATAAGTAAAAGAAAAATGTCGTAGCATACGATATGGTTTAGATAAAAATGATCAAAGAAAAAAAATGCTAAAATAGATGCTTTAGAGATGTATAAGATTGCTACTAGAATGAGTTTCTATCATCAAAAGAAAAGCAAACCAAATGGGAGAAAAAATGGCAATAAGAAAGTGGCTGAGGAATAATATACGCCACTTTTTCAACTAGAGGATGAATATTCGAGTGGAGATAAGGATGATGAAGATTTGGTTAGTGAAAGAGATGAGCCTCTTGAGATTGACAATGCCATAGTTATGTATATATATATTTTTAATTTTTAATTTTTGTTCTCTCTAAAACATGCACTGATCTATTTTTAAAAGAAAAATAAACGAATGTCTGGATTCAAAACTAAAATAACATAATAGCAAAAGCAATATTTGATAAAAGATAAACTTCATGGAGTTCTTCTAGTTTCTAAAAGAGAATTACGGCATACCTTCACAGCTTTTACTTTTGATAATTGCAACTTCTTCAATTTCTTTCACCGTAAACTAGGAAACTAAGCATTCTCGCCTACAATAATATCCAAAACGCACGAAAAAAATACTTAGCTTGCCAATTAGCGATCGGATTTAATATAATTCCTACTATTTCTGACAAATAAAAATATCTACAACTTAGAACATTTTATCTAAGATAGATGTGAGAAATTTAACATTATACTAAATTAGTAATGTGATAACTCCTCACAATTGAATTTCCCCTAGCTAGACATTCTTATGGTGGAAGACAGACTCCTCGAGTCACCTAACAAAGGCACCTTAAATATATTTTATTTCTATTAATTCTACCACAGATAATCGCAGGTTGACTCTCAATAATCTTTGTTATCTAGTACAAGCTTTAGTAGCTTGCAAGCTCATATGACTTGAAATCTTTCTCAGAGCATAAACGTATATCCAAGGGTGTCATCCAATCCTGAAAAATGATGCTTATAGACATACCAAGCATATCTTAGATTCACATCAAATCCTAAGAAACACATTCAATCCTGTTACTACAAGCATATAGGAGAATGAAGCACAGATAGAATTTCAGTACGAAAATGTGAAATGAGTGAACTTCATTATGATTTTATTATTTATTTTAGTGCTATGGTTCAAAAATTTCTTTATTTGCAAAAATGAACATTCTTTCAGTAACTTTCAACTACATTCTCCATGAATTTTGTTAATATTAATTTTGAATAGGAAAAAAATAGTATGCAATTTTTCTCTTCTTCAACAGTGAAGTCTATAACACCTAATGCCAAAGCCTAGATTTTAATTTTGATTGCCAAAAAAGTAGATGTGATCATTAGGCAAAACTATATAGGAATGACCTGGCATTGAAGTGATCATGATTAGATATTTTTTGCCTACGTACATTATGGATTTCCAATTGAAGGTCGCATAAAATGAGTATTTCCATAATACTGATCACTGACCTTAGTTTGCCGTGTTGTGGCTACGCTATTGACAAACAAAACTTTCGCTATATACCTACACCTACTCTGTATGGAAACATGTCGTGGAGTCCAGCTTTCCTAAAAGGATAAAGAAGTACATGAGGACTAGAAAAAACCAGAATGGTCACGTGTATGGAGAGAAGGACCAATAACTACTCACATCATCAGCTTCATTTATGTCAACTTTGTATTTGATTAAGAACTTCACAGTTTGTAATACGCCAACTTGAACTGCACTGTAAAGTGGCGTAGCACCATTCTGCCACAAGAAATAAATAGAACATTATTACATATCACCAACAATATATAATTTATAAAGGTTTAGAATACTAGGGAAATAGTGTGTCTCACCTTGTCTCTAACATGAAGATTTGCACCTTTTCTTAGTAAATGGCTAATAACTTGTTCTCTTTTGCAAATAATCTCTTTATGAAGAGCAGGCAATCCGTCCTGTATTACCAAACTATTTCAACATTTGTGATTTGGGGAAGCATATATTGGATCTTAAAGCCATTTTATAAAAAAAATCATATGCCTTATCAACCGCATCAATATCCACACCTTGCTCAAGTAGTTTATCCATGATAGGAATTATCCCTACTAGTCCAAGTGTTTAGTTCCTTCATCTCCAGTCATCTCTGCAATGGTAATAGCAATTGGTTGCCAGCCTGATAAATGAATTGTGATCCACTTCTTGATGGCGATAATCATGTTTAAAATCTTGAGTATGTCACCCAGAACAAAATCTTTCAAGCAAGAATTTTTTAAGATAATAGCTGCTTCATACCTGCATTGAGAAGCCATCATTGCAGACTTCCCCTCAGGAGAAGTTAAAAATGTATTAATTTTATCCCAAGTTGCTTTAGGGTACTAGTTAGGATTACCACCTAGAAATTTATATATGTAATTATTTTTTTCAACTTATATAGAAAATGATCTACTAAGTATGAGAATCTTGTCCCTTAAATTTATGTATAATCCTTGACTATGTTATTTTTTGTTTATCTCTAACAAATAATAGGTATTATTGAGGGCTCCTCATCTTGTAATAAGGCTAATAAGAATGTAAGAGGATATCCCAAACCATGGAGCAAGTGGGATAATGGAAAAATCAAGATCTTGGAGTGGAATGAAGATTGACAACCACTTGGACCTAATGAACCCAAGTTGATGTCTCATCTAGGTTAGTTTTTATTGCTTTGAATATATATTTGTTGCTTTATGCATATCAAGATTTTTTATACGAGATAGATTTATTTTTTGGGCAACTGGCACCTCAATATTTTTTCATACACCTAAATACCCCAGTTAATTAACATTAATTTATTTCACTTTTGGAAACCTTGCATGGAATTGACTAATGTTCCCTTTGACAATGCTATCTTCGAAGGTGGCAAGTAATACGCCTCTTGATGGTTTTTGGATATCAATAAAGGTAGTACTTAATATACGTAGTTAAGCATTTTCAAATTGTATAACTTGATTATTTAAATTTTAATTTGTCATAAATTTTGTTTTGAATTTATTAGGATAATATAAATGCTCCGGATGGTTTTAAAGAAGTTTGTTTCAAAAAAATGGCATTTTCTTGGAAGGCCTTTAAGTGCAAAATCAAGCTTCAACACTATAAAAAGTATAATACTGATGAGTAGCGTCTTGTAAGCATACCCCCTCCCCACCCCCCACCCCTCTCTCGTGTGGAGCCGAGCAAGTGACCAAATTTAGTAAGATATTGAGGTCTAAAAAAGACTCAAGTATGATTTGTTCTACTGTTATATTTTATATTTTATATAATTTAGCAACTTCTAAATTTTTTTTACTATTTTGCAGGCAATGGCACAGAAAAGCAGCAATAATTGGGCAAATCTCACTTGTCACCCATGGTCTGGGAGGAAGACATTTGCACCTGTAAAAGAAAAGGTATATATATATATATATAGTTAAACTTGTCTTCTTTGCAGTCGATCGTTTATGACTCATATTAGCTAAGTAATGCTTAAATATTTCACTTTCTTACGCTTGTTTATAAAATCTTATATCAATAGAGAATGGAGGACAATGAACCTATTGACGATCTTAGCATTTATAGAGCTACTCGATGTATTGGAAATGATTTATACAATACGGAAGATGGATCAGCTGAAAAAGGAGAAATGAAAAATTCATATATATGTAGTCACTGTAATAAATTTAGAACATTAGGTATCCATTGATCTTTGATGTAGCGGTTGGACTCTTTGCAATAAATATAGTTTCACAAATTATGAATGACACATTTTCTTATATTGGTTAGGAAACAATTCGACGACGTTTGCTTGAGTTATCATCGGAAGAGCGAAAGACTCATATTAAAGTAAATGACAAGATTTTCAAAGTTGTGATTGGAGAAGATGGACATGGACGAATTTTGTGCAAAGGAGTAGTTGCCTATTCGAAAAATATAAGATCACAGTTCTCATCATTATCATTTTAGAACTACAAGGATGAGTTTGCCATGTTATAATGAGAAGCTGACGTGAGAGAAGCTCGACACCAGCAATAAATTGTGAATGTAAAGGCCTTTGTGAAGAGTAAAATTTAAGTCGAAGTTAAGCGAATGAAGCAAATTGCAGGCATCACTTTTTTGGATAATAATTAGTATCGTCGGGCCTTAAAGCTGATCAATATTCTATGGAGTCTATGCCTTTCTTTTCTAGATAAGAAATCTTGAAAAGTGTTTACTTCTGCTTTTGTTATTGCAATGATCTCATTAGTAATTTGTAAGTGGAATTTCTGAATTTTTGACCCGATATGTTACTATTTTAGAGCTAAAATTGGCTTAACCAACCTATGACATTTGTAGACTAACATTATATAGTGGAAGAACTTCCTTTTCATATATTCTTTTCTCGTAGATTGGCACTGATAATCTTTTTGGTCAAAATACTGGCTTGAAGAGACTTCTACTCCATTCAGGTATATTTATTCTTGGTGTATACGAATACTTTACATTTCACCATACCATGTGTCGATTAACGTTTTATAGTATAGTGTCGCAACTTCTAGATATTTATATTTATGCGATGAAATAATACTTAATCAGGTGTTAATGTTTGTAGTTGTTGAGATTTATATATATTACCAAGTCTCGTGGTTTACATGACCTTAATGTAATATCCAATTGTCATGCGATTTATGTAGATTTTAAAATCTTAAGAATTGGGAGCGTGTTGTGTGTATACTATCCCTAAGCACACACTCTCAAACAGAATGATTACATTATTCACTCGAGTGTTTATAAATTGTATATGTTTTTTAGCAACTACAAAATAGAAATGCCCAATTTAAAGGGGAAGTGCTGCTGAATTTTTGGTAGGATTTCTTCTATTTGATTTGCTTTCACGTAGGGCACTGATATAAATGTAACATATAATTTGATTTTATATATTTTCTATTTCATAATGTGTACTTTATTGTTTTATTATCTTTTGGTTTACAATTATTTTTATATGATGTGGCTGAGGTTGTAGCAATTTGATTTCTTTTTTGTTTTACGTAGTTTCTTAATAATTATAGGAGCTATAAAAGTAAGTATTTATTATACGTAGATATATTATTCATGCGTTGATGGTTCTATGTTTTGTATAAAAGAGGTTGATAATTAATTTGAATGCTCAAGTTTTAATTAGTGATTGAACAATAATTTTTAATGTTCAAGGCAGATTGAGACAGTAGTGTCCCGTATTTTTTTTATTATTATTATTATTATTATTATTATTATTTATTATTTATTTACTATTTTTTATTATTCATACATTATGCATCATGCATCCACTTACATTGCATTCATTGTGCACCTGCATCTCATTCCTATCTTCAGGGCTTTGAGTTCTTTTTTCTTCATTTTCGGTGGTTCGGTGGTTGTTTGGCGGAGAAGGTCGTACCATAGTTTTGTGAGCTTGTGGTTGGCTTAGTAGGGGCCCGTGTTTGGGCGTTGTTGTTGTTGTTGTCGTGGTTATGTAGTATGATTCGGAGAGGATTTGTGTTAGGCTTATTGGGTTTCTCCAGTTTTCTTTTGGAGGGAGTCTCTTTGGTTTTCTGAGTTATTCCAGTTTCTGTTTTGTTTCATTCGATCAGACTTGTTCCTGCTCGAATAGATTTCTACTTGTTTCATTTTATTCGAACAACCTACCTTCTGTTTGAATAGAAACATCTTCTGCTCGAATAGATGTCGGTTGTGTTGATTTCCTTTTGCTTTGTTCAGTTCGAGCAAGCCATTTCCTGTTCGATTAGGCTTCGACCTGTCATGTCTTGTCAGAATAATAGTGTGCTCGATTCGATCTTAGGCGCGTTTGGACGACCAGGTTGGGTTTTCTCACGCGATTATTGGCTGCTGGATTTCCCCGAGATGAGAATTATGTCCTTGGGGTTTTTATCTACCCATTCCATTTCATTTCTTTTCTTCCCTCACTTACACTCTCTTACTCTCACTCACACTCACTCACTCTCTCTCTAAATTTAAAATCTTCCTCTTACTCATTCCTTACTGCGATTCATTGTGGGATTGATCTCGCCACTTCTTTGGTGAGTAATATCCATTCCCCCTTCCTTATCGTTGATTTGATTATGGCTTCGGTGAAACCTTTGTGATTCTAGGGTTTTAGTGTTTGGGTATTTTTAAGACTGTGGTTTGTGGTTGATTTCAGGTATTGGGTTGTTGTTGTTGGTGCTGGTGTGGTTGTGGTGAGCCGTGGTGTTGAGGCTTGGTTTGCCCTGTCATTGTTGGTTGTGCATGCAGCTTATGTTTTTATCAGGCGAGTGTCCCTCCATTGTTAAATTCCATTACTAATTTGATTAGTGTTAGACAGAGTTATGCATTTGGCATTTGGAGTGTTTGTGATATAATTATGGCCTATGTTGTCTTCTTCTGTGCTTGATTTTCCTTTATCAGTCATGGGGTGTATGTTCTCCTTGTCTGTTAGGAGGTTATACATTGTGTGGTGTTCTCGTTTGTTGTCCTTGATTTACGGGTTCCAGTCTTGTAGAGACTGATGATTGTTGGATATTGTGACTGGGTATATTACTCACTATTTGCATCTGTGGTACGATTGTTTACCATTCTCTAAGGCAGATTGTTATCCTATGTGTATTGGCCAGGCTGTGGTGTTTTGATCCTCGTGATCTATTTTTGTTAGTGGGTTTTGCGTTCTTTTAACTTAACAGGGTCGGATATATAACAAAGCTCCACACGGCAGACCCTCGTTAGGATTTGGGATTCCTACATCGGGTTAAAATAAGTGGGTAAGTTTAGGATAGGTGCTATCACACCTATTCACCCATCCAGGAGTGTGGGATGGTATAAGACAATTTTCCTTTGGTACCTATCTTAGTCCTCTGTGAGGTTGAAATTCCTTGAAATACGAAATAAAGTTCGGACGTTGGCTCTGTGGGTTGCAAAGCCCAGAATACTCTGATCAAGTTATAAAACCCAAGCTTGGTCGAGCTTGCTACTAATCGTACCCTTTGTATCCAACTGAGATCACGTTAAGGTTATTATGCATTAGCGGCTGATCAGCCCAATACATTGGTTTATAGGGTCAAGTTCTTGATTTCACATCACCATACCATATCATATCACATCATCACATCATCCAGCATTTGGGATAATTATGGGATTATCCTAGTTTACCATATTACATCATCGTAGTACATTTCTCATATCTCTTATTGCATACTCCTATCCCTTCCTTTTATTTTCTGTACATATATACATATACTGTACTTGTTATAACATTTTGTATCTCACTCATCTCTCCTCTTTTTCTGCACCTGTTGTATTAGTATGTTATTTAGCCTTGTTGGGCATTAGTGAGCAATGGTTTTGCTCACTCTCGCCTTGTTCCCCCCTTTTAGAGGTTGAGTAGTTGCAGGGTTTGGCTGGGAGTTCCTGCTGTTAGTTCCAGTGTTGCGGTTGTAGTTTCGGTGCCAGTAATTATATTCCTTGTATGTTTATTCCTTTGCCACCGTGTGGTATTTTGAGATTTTGTATTTACATTTCAGATGTATATATATATATCTTTTGCTTCCGCTTTATTCTTTTACTCTGATGATATTGCTATAGTGAATGACTGAGCTGTTTCCTATTAGGAAGGTTATTGTGGGGCGAATCTTTTGATTCCCCGACCTGCACATCCCGAATGATAGTAATTGGTTTAGCTACCAATTATTAGATTTTGGGGCGTGGCAGAGACCTTATTTATTTATTTAAAATTGATGTTTTTGGAACCTTCTAAATAAATCGTTATCTTTTTAACTTAACTTGTGGTTGATGAATTATTTGTACTACCTAACAAGGGCGTAATTTAAATTCCAAAAATGCGACATTTAACATTACCTTTTTTATGGACAATTTATTCTGTCTCTATTAATATTGGCACGGGTTGGAAAATTTGGCACCATACTTTTATAGACAAATAAATCCGTCTCAAATGTTGTGTATTAGAGACAGAATAATCTGTTCCCAATAATATTGGCGTTAGCAGGAAAATTTGGTATCATACTTTTAGAGACAAACAAATCCATATCAAATATTGTATATTAGAGACAGAATAATCCATGCACAATAATATTGGCGCTTGTGAGAAAATTTGGCACCATACTTTTAGAGACAAGCAAATCCATCTCAAATGTTGCGTATTAGAGACATAATAATCCGTCGCTAATAATATTGGCGGTGGTGAGAAAATTTGGCACCATACTTTTAGAGAAAAACAAATTCGTTTCTAATATTATGTATTTGGGACGTTTGTACTCCGTCCCCAAAGGAGTTGAAAAACAAAGACTTTTAGAGATGGATTTTTGGAGTCTCTAAAGCTATCCTTAATAGTATTAAAGACAGATGTGTCTGTCCATAATGTATATGGGACGCCATCCAAAAGGGATAGTACTTTATAGTCCCTAAAGACGTCCCTAATAGTTGTAGGGATGGATTAGTTGCCTTTTGGGATAGTTTTTTGCATTCCTTAAAGGTGGTTTTTCTTATAGTGATTCCTACCTTTATTTAAAAAAAATCCCCAACTTTTAATGAAATGGAAATCATTACAAATGCATTAGACTTGCATTGCATCGTACTTGTAGCAAACCAAACTGAGCCATAGTTTTTTGTTGTAAAGTACGATATGTATTTTGAATGATGTGTGTACATGCTTATATAGATATGCTCATAATGTAATATCATGCTTAATATGAGCTTATCACCTAAGTATGATGTGGAGTATGATGTGAATTTACAAGTGTGATGTGGATCCACATGTCACACATGCTTTAGTGGATAACCAACTTAATGATTGTAATATATAATTATAAAAATGAAATATAATTTCCTCTCTTATACTATCAAAGCTTAATCTTTACTTGTTTCATTTGCCCACTTTCTTCCTCTTTATTTAACATGTTATCAACACGACACTGCCGCAACTCTGAGCAAAATAAATCTTAACAAGAACGTCGCCACCAATACTCTACCCAAAATTCTTAACAATGTTTAGAAAAGCAACTCAAGTGAAGTACTTGATATCGAAATCGGTTCATCTTCTTTCATTTTAATTTTCTGATATATATTTTATTGCATATATTATAGCTAGAAACTATTTTTTATTATAGTACTAATACTACCAGTGACTACGTACGAGCAAGTACATCGACGTACCTTCGGGGATATCTTTAGAGCATCAGCCAAATGCATTATTCCAAAGTGGTTTTCAATTCGTCAGACAATATCTCGAATTCCAAATAGTGTCAAAATACACTCGACTGGAAATCATGATCTGACAAACCTTAAGTTCCTTTCCATAATTGATGTGCTTTTAACCCTTCTAATCAAAATTACACCCCCTTCACCTTCTCTTCTTTAAAGTCGGATAAAACTATTAATGAATTTTGGTCCAACAAAATGGACTAATGTGACTCTTAGGCAAACATTTATCACTTCTCAAATTCTGTAAATTAAATATTAATACACTTATTTCCCAATTTTAGGAAGAAACAACTATTTGCACCCTTTTGCTACATCATGTATGTGACAAAATCTTCTTTGACCACATTAAATGCATTGTAAACTAGCAGAAATATCAATACTTTAGTACCAATGATAATATGAAAAATTAAAACATTCATTTACATTGACATTCATCCAACTCAAGTACAATTCAAACTTCAAAAAGATCAGAAGCTTAAAGTAAAATTTCTTGAAATGATTAGAGCATTAGTTAAAGGCACAAAATTTACATTCAATGAAGTCCACCAAGGAAGGAAGGTTCAATTGTCCATGACTATGGTTATAAACCAAATTTAACAAAGCTATGCACAACTCTAAAGAATATGATGTGCGATAGGATTAACTGATTCCTCTCGCTAGCTATTATTTTGTAATTTCTGTATATAGGGGATTGACAGTTTTAAAATTATCGTCAGGCCTTTTCTTGCCTTATTTTGATGGAGTTGCAGTTGTCCATGATATGGGGATATTACCCTAATAAGCTTGAAGTAAGGCAACATATTAGATTAGAATTTGCACACTGAAGCAAAATTTAAAAAATAGAGAATAGAAGTAAAATTAAACACTCATTCTTTTGAAGGTAAATACACAATGCTTATTCAAATTTTAGAGAAAGACAGTTCCATATACTTCTAAATGTAGAAAAAAAATGTTGCAAGTAATTGTAATTTGCTTTTTATAAGCAAAGGTTGAGTTTCAAAAAAGTTTTAAATGACAAATATCCAAGGGATATTTTTCAAAACTACATGCATGGAAGTTAAATTAATCTTAATTAAAGCTAAGATTTCTAAATTACAAAAAATAAAAGGTTGAAGACCTAGGGCTTTTAGATTTACCCTAAACTTTACATCTCTCTCAAAGGCTGTCTTTTTTTCTCACTCAAACCAACCTACCTCATAAACCAAGCATAGACTATCTTTTATAGGAAAAGAGACCTAGCACAAATAGAAACACTAATACCAAACAAATTAGGAAACTAGTCTCATTATTCAAGGAATTAAATGAATATAAATAACTAAATAAAAAAAATGCATACACACAACGACGTACGAGATATGCTACTCGTGGTCATGGATACGACCATGATTCCTATCAACCCTCCCGGTCAAAGAATTGTTCATCCACGAACTCAGGTGAGAAAATCGTTAAGAAAAATTTGTCCACGAATTTTGAAGACAGAAGGAATAGTCCGAAGCATACGACAGTTACAAATTTATTCGTGGTACTTTTTATATCCATTAATTCTAGTTAAATAACAAAACATCATATTAAACTTGAAAGAGGTACCTCGGAGAATAAAATTATTGCAGAATCATCCACGGTACTTGTCGCACTCAATAACTCTGCATGTAGAATAAAATACTTTGCCAAAAATCATGTTGGTAACATAATTCAGATTCCCCAGAAATCAATTTTTTGCCATACTTGAACAAACCTATATCTCTTGCAAAAGCGGATGCATAAAGTTGAAAGAATGAACTAGAAACTTTATCCAATAAGGGTTAACAAACGAAATTATATTCAGTACACCCGGTTATGGGAAATTATTCCATCCTGGTTCTCGAATGTGTCCCTGCATATCGCCAAAACTAATTACCCACAACTCACTAGCTTTGCGAATAATTTCTCATTGTTTTTCTCTATTCTCTGACTTCTTCGATGAATTTTAATCAACCATGTTCGTTGTTGGCTCGGCTGGAACCCGCGATCCCTCCACTTGATATGTGTATGCCTCTAGTCGGCTACAACAATCACCAGTTACCGTCGGGTCGATGTCCAAGGGTGCCCATGGCATGCCCGTATCAAGTTTGTAGGTCCACAACCCCCCACTCTTGATGCTATCATGATCCGAATATTTTGGTTTTATAAGTTGTTGCAGTAACATTTTGGTGTCACTCAAAGGCATGTTCTGGCCGATTCCCATTTCTACCATTCTCATACCTATTGTAATCTGCTCCCGTGTCCTACCATGTTACAGGCATGCCCTAACCTATGCCTGCACATCTTGCCTGGTGCCCTTACTCATAATTTCCCCAGACAGTGGCATGCCCATGCCCAACATACCATACCCATGTGGCATGCCTACGTCTTCTCCAATAAATCCCTTGTTTGTTTTACCCCCAATTTTGTGTCTTCCACAGACTTTAATGGTGATAGGGACCTCTCTCTCTCTTGGATTTTGGTCACTTTAGTCACCTGTAATCCTTCCTTCGTTGTTGGTGATATAATCAATTCCCCTCTGATCATTTTTTGAATTTTTGACAAGGGTTTTAATTGGGGTTAGCCTTCCTTAATTGGGCTTCCTTACAATTGAAAATCATTGATCATGAAAATCTCTCGCATTAATGTTGCAACCTCCTCATTGGACTTTGACCGAAAACTCTTTGACACATTTTTGTCTTTTTCACCTACAAAATCAATCGCATGGTAAAACTATTTTTCTGTCGTCTCTTCATAGTATTTCATGTCCAAGCCATCTCCTTCAAATTTCTTTGAATCCTCCATCACAACTCTCACCTCAAACTCAACTCTTCATATATAATGCCTCACTTGTTAGAACTTTTTTTAAATAAAAAAACATTTGCGTTCGATGACGATTCAGAATCCAAACTTCATTGGCTTCCCTCCATTGAAGTATGAATTTGTCCTTTTCTAATACTTGTTCTATATAATGATCCATATAGTCTTCTACTTCTCAATCTTTCCATCCTTACATGTCCCATAATCCTTCTAAATCTTCTTGGCTTAACATCACGGTAGCAGAAATCATTGTAGTAACGCAGAGATGATTATAGTAACATAAAAATTACTGTAGCAATGCTGAAATCATTGTATCAACATTAGTGAGGAGGAGGTGGCTATTGCCATAAACAATATTGGTGAGGATAAAATTCTTGGGCCTGATGGCTTTACTTATCTCTTTTTCAAAATTTCTTGTAGTATTGTGGGTAAGGATTTTGTGAGAGCTATCTTGAATTTCTTTAAATCCAACAAAATGCTTAGAGTAATAAATGACACCACCATTACCCCTTATTCCTAAAATTGACAACCCTACTAGTCTTAATGAGTTTAGACCTATTATATACACTAATATAGTTTTATAAATGCATATCTCAGTTGCTTACTAGTAGAATTAAACTTGTTATTGCTCATCTTATTGATCCTAATAAATCTGCATTCATCACAGGGAGGAACGTTCATGGCACTATCATGGTTTCTCATGAACTACTAAGAAATTACCATAGGGATAATTCTCGTAGTATATGCACTGTTAAGATAGACTTAAGAAAATCTTATGACTTGATTAGGTAGGAGGGGTCTTGGGGATTTAAAAAAAAATTAGTACCCTGCCAAGTTAAATAGATGGGTTGAGTTGTGCATCACCATAGTGACTTATTCTATTAATCTAAATGGGGGGATCCATGGTTACTTTTGAGCTAAATAAGAGATTAAGCAAGGGGACCCTATTTCATCTTATATTTTTGTGTTAGCTATGAAGTTTTTTAATCTCATCTCGATGTCTAAAGTGCATCAAGGATTGTATTCTCTCTACTATAGATGTAAAGATCCTTAGATTACTCACCTATGGTTTGCAGATAACTTACTTGCCTTTATTGATGGTAATGTTGATTCTGCCCATGCTGTTATAGATGTTCTTAGTAAGTTAAAGGATTGTACAGGTTTGGAGGTAAAAAATGATATTAGGTGTTATTTACTGGGGTTGACATTGCTAATATTAGTAAGATTGGATTAACTCTTGGTTTTCTACAAGGCAAACATCCTGTTAAATACCTAAGGTTACCCCTAATATCAACCCAACTAAATTATACTGATTGCCTCCCCTTACTTGACTGCTTATATAAGAGAATTACCACATGGAAGTCTGAACATTTATCTTATACAGGTAAATTGATGCTTATTAAAATGGTATTAGGGGGAATGCATAATTAATGGACTTCATGATTTGTCCTTCTAGCTAGAGTAATCAAGGAACTCAATAAGATATGCATAAAGTACATTTGGATACTAACCGGAAAAATAGTATAAAATTACAGATTGCCGCCTTCTATTATGAACTTGACTAAAACTTGATTCCACTCTTGTGTTCTCTAATGAAAATACTTGAACTAAGAGTATAGTTAAACTTAAAAGATAAGAAATATAACTAAATTTTAGGATTTACTGAATTTGAAGAAACTAGGGATTAGATTTCCACACCATAATACATATTAACATAAATAATTAAGTAGTAGATTTCCCAATTTAAGATAAATAATTTTAATTACCGTATGTCAAATTGATCTCCTCTTAAATGGATATGCTAATTAAAACATGGCATGTGAATAAGAACATGCATTGAAAATATGAACTATTAAAGTATTGCTAAATATAATTCGTTAATCAACGCAATATTTTGAAACAACTTAACATTAATAATTTGAGTAAATAAAATTAATTATATTATTCATACTTCCATAAAACTTATTACATATCTTCAATTAAGGTGATCATAGAATAATAATACATCAACTATAACTAATATAGAGAAGATATCATATAATTAAGCATAATAGGGAAAAATTCTATTACAACATCATTATATGTCAAACATGGAATAATGGCGGCTTCATCCTCACCCTAGCAAGAGATTTAGCTACTCATGTTCTTAATATTAAAGCAAGATAAAAAAGATAAAAAGAATAAAGTCATGAAGAGAATAATTAACTTAAAACATTTAATCGATAATAAAGTGCTTACAACCAAAGATCTTCTTTAATTCTTCAATTCGTCAAGCTCTACTCTTACAAAATCAGTTGCCTCTGCAAGACGTTGTTTGTAGAGAGAGGCATATGACTCTTATCTGTAGACCATAAGAATTCTAAAACCTACATCAAAATTGGAAGGTCCAAAAACTGTTGGCTATCACCGGCATTCCAATTTTATTTCCAACAATACTCTAGAAAATTATGAAAAAATTTAGTAAAATAGACTAATGAGTTTCCTAAATCATCATAAAGTTTCAGCCCAATCAGAGTTTTCAAATTTCGTCTGCTTTTCAATTTTCGTCAACTGATATTTTGTGTTTAAAATTGCTTTTCTTGATTTGGAAATTTGTTCTCCTACTTCTAATTCCTTGGAGCATCTCCATCAATACATTTGGATTCCAAATTTATCTAAAACTAGAGGGAATAAATTGTTAAGATCTAGCAGGATAGGTGACTTTTCTAAAGTGATAACTAAGTTTTTGAGGGTTGTGTTACATTTTTTTCCCATCTACTTTAATAGAATATTTAGGTAAATTTACAATTTTCTTCTCTGTGATGGCTTATATAGTCTTTGGCATAACTTAATAATGTTGGATAATATTCTATTCTACTAAATAATCATAACACATACATATATTTGAAAAGAGTAGAGAGATATTATTGATAGTTGTTTGTGTTTCTCTGCTGTTACAAATACTTAACACTTAATTGTGTTATATACTTTTACTCAAACTCTCTTCATAAACCCTATGGTATATGGGCTTGTTAGGAGTCCAGTTGGACACCTCAACTCAGTTGAGTTCCTACCTAGGGCCGGACCCAACTCCTAACACTCCCCTTTCAGGTGTTCAATACCAGGATGACTTGCCTCATCAAACCGCTTTAGCCAAAAAGTTATACAAGGAATGAGTACAATCATATTCCCTGTATGGGTTGTGGACGCATATATGTTGGCTCATCAAAACCGATAGTTTGTAAAACCTCCTAGAAAAAAAGCTACACTATTAGGAAAAGAGTACAACACGCATGTGTCCACGTCAGGAGGGGATTACTCCCACTGACATCAATCTCACAGAGATCAATCTCCCTGAGATAATGAATCGTGTAAATTTTGCATGCCGATTCTGTGTACCAATATCTTTAATGTGGGATGTGCAAGAGCCTTTGTGAATAGGTTAGCTATGTTATCTTCTGAATGGACTTGAACGATGCCAATCTCATTCATCATCTACATATCGTGTATGTAGAAGAAATTGGGTGACATGTGCTTCATTCTGTTGCCTTTTATAAATCTACCTTTGACTTGATTGATGCAAGCTGCGTTGTTTTCATACAAACTCATCAGTTTATCTTGGATAGAACTTACACTGCAACTTCCATTGATATAATTGATCATAGACCGTAACCAAAAACATTCTTTGCCAGCTTCATGAAGTGCAAAAAATTTCAAGTTGTTCGAGAATGTAATAATTATCGTCTGCTTCACCGATCTCCATGAAAGCGTTGTATCTACATTCAAGAATACATAACCCGATTATGATCGGCCTTTATGTGGAACTGACAAGTATTTTGTATCGGCGTATCCTATAATTTATCGTTTGCAATTTTATGGATAGGACAGATCCCAGTCTTTGTGCCGATGAGATTTCTCAGAATGTGCTTGATCCTATTCCAATGCCTTTGGGTAGGTACAAATCTATGGCGAGCCAAATAGTTTATTACGAATGAGATATCAGGTCAAGTACACCCTTCTAAGTATAGCAAAACACCGATAGCTCCAGGATATGGCATCTCAGGCCCAAGGAGTTTCTACCCATCATCTTGAGGATGATAGATGTCATTGTTCACATCCAATTAATGGACATGCATAGGCATCTTGGCAATGTGTGCCGCTTCCATACCAAAATGTTTTATAATTTTTTTAACTGACATATGATTATGCTACGACCAAGATGTTTGATCTTCAAACTGAGTCAATATTTGCTCTACTCAAGGGCTTTTATTTCGAATTTCATCACAAGGGATTCGGCGACTTTTGCTATCTCCCCTGGAGTTTTGATTATATTCAAATCCTCTACATATACTGCAATGATGGTAAATCCAGTATTTGTTTTCTTGATAAAATGTATGGGCAAACAAGGCTATTTGCAAAGCCCTCAACTTTCAAATATTTAGTCAGCCTGCAGTACCATATGAGCCCTGATTGCTTCAAACCATACAATAACTTATCTAATTTTATTATGCAAGCACCCCGTACGCCAAGTATTGTAACTTTTGGAAGCTTAAACCTTTCTAGTAGCTTCATGTAGATCACCATATCTAATTTCCAATATGGATACGTAGTAACTACATCCTTAAGACGCATGTCAAACTTGTTCATAACGACTCACAGACTGATCAAGTAAAAGAACATAATAGAGTCAATGACTGAAGAGTAGGTTTAATCACCGATGAACCGACAACACCATTAATCTATTTTTTCGCTTTTAGCCCTTGGCTCAACGTCCTTCTTTGTAGCAGGGCGTCCTCACGTGATGTGTGGCTTGGATTATTTGTAGGGACATACTAGTTCCCTAATCATCCAGTCGTGTAAGTGAATTACTTGAAGGTACGTGAACCTTGGATACTTTAGCAGAATCGTTAAATACATTTGGTAAGTCATTAACGATCTATTATAAGTATAGAATCTGTTACACTTCCTTGTCATCATGATTAGTTAGGGGATCTAAATGAGATAATGATGGTGTTTTCTAACTAATCTTGGAAACTTCTTCAGCATTGACAATCTGTGAATCTTGTTGTAAATATATCGCCTGTAGTAGGCTCTAGGTATCAAATGATAGATGGTGAGTCATAATGTACAAAGATACTGGTCCATCTTCATACATTGTGGTAGTATAATTGCCACTTGTACGGAACATCCAAATGTTCATATATGGTGACACTGGGTTCCGACCCAGTTACTAGTTGTAATGAGAAATATTAATTATTTATTGTTGGATGAATTCCAATAAGGTTGACAGCATACACAATTGCACGGTCCCACGCATTGGTCTAAAGGAAAGATCGTAATAACAGTAGCCTAGCGAATAACTGTAATTGCTCGATTAGATTAACCGCCATCCCATTTTGGGTATGGACATGGGGTACTGGTGTTTGACATCTATTCCCTTAGTCGTAAAATGATCAACAAAAGCCTTTGAGGTTAAATTTCTAGCATCGTCAAATCTCCCAAATATAATCAGTTGATCCGGGAATGAGCCCCAATCTGATAATCTAGGCAAGCAACCGTGCAAATGCAATATTCCTAGATAATAATAGGCAAACGTCTGACCATCGCACAAATGCGTCAATTCAGACCATATAGTATTTAAACGGACTACTATGCGGATGAATAGATCTACATATGTCTCTATGGATACGTTGAAGAGAGGCTAAATACTCCAACTCTACCTTGGTCTTACTTGGCAGGACAATAAGGTTTTGTCTTAGAGCATGTGTTATATGGGCAATCTTGCAAAATTTAGATCTTCTCTCCCGTGAGTAAATGCCCAGAGGTACTATTATTAATTTTCCTCATCATTCATTGTCCAAGATGTCTGAAATAGTCATGCCAAATCCTAAACATTTTCTCTTGTAAAGGAGAAAAATTAGTGATTGCATATGTTTCGAAATGCCTGAAGGCAGTGGAATAAACCCTTGAGGAATACATTTAACATCGTTCCAATATAATTTCTTTACTGTTAGAGGAATAGGTGATGCATAAAATTTGTTTTTCATCATTTCCTACAGTTTTTACTTGATAACCGTTATCATGTATATCCCAAAAACTTAGTAAATTCTCAGGGGATTTACTAGCAAATAACACAGACTTGATACTCAATATCGTACTGTTAGGGAGTAATAACATGACGCTCCCCGAGCCCTCTATGATAATAATTTAACCCAGTAATGGTTTGAATGTCCCATTCATACGTGGTCATATTCGAGAAATACCATTTATCTTGAAGGATCGAGTGCTTGGTACCACTGTCAACAAGACATGTATCGCGACTTGTCTAATTATCAATTAGTGTTCTATAGGTAGAAAGATTTATGGGCTACCAGTATATTTATGCCACAAATTAATTACTATCCCAAGCAATAATTTAAATAATCTCGATCTAGAACCAAATTAAAATCTCATAGATTAATACTGAGTGTATGTTATAAGTACTTTATTTAAACATAAATGATCTATTCCTAACATAATAAAAAAGAATACTTAGTAAAAGTAACTTAAGTCTTTACAAGAAAAAAATTACTAGTACTCTCTTATGTGACATCACACATCTACTGAAATATCGCTACTGATCACTCTGTACATTGATCTATGCTTATATCAGTATTGCCAAAGAAGTTTTATGCAGCGAATTCCGTAGGGATGAGTCAGTGTCAATAATTGCATGGTGAGTCTAGACTCTATTATCTCTGGCCACCCTTTGTGACTTGCAGTCTCATGCCTAGTGTCTAGTGCCTCCTCAATTAAATTAAGGAAATCACTGATCTGGCTTCTTTTCCTTCTTCCCATATCCTGGTTTACCCAATTTCTTAAATCTTTTATCTTTCTTAGGGCCATTAGGTTTCTCGTTCCCGCCCTTCTTGTTTCCCTTGTATTCTCTCTTTCCCTTTCCATATTAACGTCCCTAACTGCCATAGTTATTTCCCCAAAACTAAACATTGCGTGATTCAGGCAATGACACACTGCCAGAAGGCTACATTTTGCGATTCCTTAGGAGAAGTTTATCATTCTACTCAGAGAGGAGTAGTACCTGAATCAAAAATTTATGAGTCATAATGTTCTCTTACCAATATTTCCACTGAAGCGTAATATTACTAACATAGAAAGTATATAGAGTCTATTATACCATTTCTGCATCAATGACTTTCTTCCCATACAGCTCAAGTGTAGAAGTGATTTTGAGGACTGCTGAGTTATAATTAGCGACAGTCCTAAAATCATGGAACCGAATGTTATTTCATTGGTGCATCGCTTTTGGGAGTAAAATATTCTTTTGCTGACCATAATGCCCCTTCAAGCTTGCCCATAAGTCAGTTGGCTTAACATTATTGAGGTATTCTATCTTTAGGTCATTCTGAATATGATGATGGGGGATAAACAAAGCCATTACTTTGTCTACGGGATCTTCAGTGTTGGCAATTACGACGGTTTTCTATAGGCCTAGAGACTTCAAAAACAAGTCAGCATCAATGCACCAAGTAAGGAAGTTGGCTCCAGTAAGTAGTAATGGAGGGAATTAAATGATGTTATGTTTCGCAGACATCTAGTATGTAAAATTTGGATCGTAATTAGTAATAATTCTTGATAAACATTTCAAATGCATTATAGACAAATCATAGAACTTAGAATGATAAAAAATAATTGATTCCTAATCATCTAAAAGTTAAACTTTGTTTATATTCCAATACTCATGAAATTCTTTTCTAATGATTAAATCTCCACTTAACCTCGAAAAATGATGCTTTAATTTTAGATGTGCATTTTAATTGAATCATAGCTAATATTTCTTTTAAAAACTACTAGATGTGAGCGTTCTAGGGTATTATAATCCTGAAAGTTCTATAAGGTTTGTATATTCTAGCCAAATAGCCTTATTTGCTATGAATATGTGGTATATTAGATATTTAGATGATAAGTAGTCCCACCCCAAAGTCTGTTGAGTTCATTAGATAGGTAGATTAGTCTTGTCCTTGAACTAATATTTTAGGGTACTATAGGTTATTATTAGTGTCTATATACTTCTAAGTGTTGTCAAAAAATATTTAATTGCACCTATATATTTTAAATTAATTCCTCAAATACCAAGTTTTTAGGAAATAAGGCTAAGACAATTCCCAATTGAACTTTAATTATTTGTCATTAACATTTAATCATGATTTAGATATGATTCATAATCGTATTCTAAATTAGTCTTGGTTTTTGTATTATCTCTGATCCCTAGTTAGGATAATTAATATTTTAGGGGCATAACATTAATATCCTATAAGTTATCTTAAGATACTTAAGTAGGTATTAGTCTACACAACTAGAATTAGCGTCAATAGCCACTGCTCTGGCAATGGCTAAAACCATTCGTCACGGGTATACCCAGGCCCAGGGTCGTGTCAACTAGTGGTGTGACTAATGCTCAGGCACGAACTTCACCGTGCCTAATGAATGAGATATAGCCACGGGAAGTACCGTGGCTATTTTGTGGCTATTAATGCACATTGGATACATTATAAACCGTGGCAAATGACTCCATTGGCTACAAACTTTCTCACGAAATGTCCCGTGGCTAGTACATGTTAATCACCACATTTGTACAGTCATTACATTTGACTCAGGTAGCAATCACTCAAAACTTAAAACCTAAAACAACAAACACCCAAAGAAGATAAATTCATACATTTGATTCAGGTAGCAAAGTCACTTGCACAAATACATCATCCGTGTCTGCCTCAGCCTACAATGAAGCACCCAATTTCAAAATCAACACCTAAAACCCTAACTGTTTAATAGATAAACAACCCTAAAAGAAAACCTAATCAATGAGATGAAATACTACCTTCAACTATACATCAATTATGTGAAAGAGAATCTTTGATGGAAGCTGGTAAACCGGCATCTGCTTCTCCATAACTTGATTTGTTGATGCCTCAACCTGAATCAAACCACACAATAATCAAAATAACAATCAAAATAAATAAAAATGTATCAAATAATAAATTCTTTACTGATAAATTCCAAAAATATAAATACTAAAACTTTCTAAATCAAAATCCTCAAAAACTTCTAAATAAAGCCAAAATTTTAAAAAATAATCAAACTCATTTTCAAAGAAAATAGATGTAATCATGCAAAAAGACACAAAAATATTACAAAACTTATTTGTTCAATGTGTCCCCGAGGGAAATAAAACACTTTTTCATGTAATAGCTCTCTAGATTTGATGAACGAAGAATTCTTCAAGTGACCTAGAGAAAGCGTGCTGCAAGAGAAGACTGCGTAATAGCTCGAAGCAGTTTTGATTAATATGCCAGACTAACTTCTGTGATGTTAATAATGTAGTACCACTCTCAGCTTCAGAGGGTGGTACGAAATACTTGGGTAGTTATGTTAAACCCTGTCCAAATTAAAGCAATTAGCAGATATAACAGTTGGCATTTCAGTTAAACTAAAAAAACCAATATCATAAAAAGATCAAAGAACATGGTCTTACTTGGAATTTAGAGTGTTCTTAAGGATTCAAATGACAATGCAGCGGTTGTTATGCATCAGAGCCATTTGAGTACTTATAGTTCTATACCAAAAGCAACAACTAATATAGTCAATATCTGACTCTTATGACTTGCAATTTAGCATAGACAACATATATCCAATAATAAATAATACCATGTAGATGAAAGCACAGGACTTGCAAAACAGAGGATAATTTAATGTTTATATATCTCCAAATATGTTTAATAAAACATTCATAGTTCATAAGAAATAATTGGAGGTGAAGTTCAAAATTATAATTATACATTTACAGTAAGCAATAACATCATAGAAATTGTAGTTGTTTAATTGTAATTTTCCCTCAAGAAACCTTAGATCATATCTATTATTAGCATAATGTGTTCGGATGCATTAAGAACAGTAGCTACTTGAATTGCAACCATAGTCAATATTGTATAAGCATAATAAAGAAGGAATGAGAATGCATGCACAAAGGCTTGCAAAATAAGAAACATCATAAAACCTGAAATGAAAAACTTAAGACTTGGCGCTTACATAACATTTGGAGTAAATACTATAAACATGATTGACTGAAGCAAAAGGTATAAGAAGAGCCTGGAAAGAAATATTGCTAACCTTAAATCATATATAGTAGTTTCCTCTTCTTTTGTATTAACGTATTCTATATACCTATTAGTGACAAGCTCGTGCCAACCACCCTCATCGGGTGATTCCTACAAAAGAAAGAAAGACAGTTGGGAAACTATAAACAAAATAGCTAAACCTGCATGAGGTAGTAAAGCATAATACCCTTTGCTGTAGAGCTCGAATGTCCTTCTGGTGTCTCTGCAGGGAACATCATTCCTCACTGTAAATAATGCAGTTGGCGAGATTTTGCCAATTTCCCTAGTCGAAGAGAAAAAAAAGGAAAAAAAATGAAAGTAAAATAGGGCAGTGAATGTGCAAAACAGAACTCACTGAAACAAGATATCATGTGAGAAGAGATTTTACCTTCACAGCCTATGGGTGAGTTTAACCTTCTCAAGTGGGACAGAGTAGATGCATTTGCTTGTCAACATCAACAATCATCTCGCATACCTATGAAACTCCAGCTCATGTACCTTCTATCTTTGGGAATATTTAAGGCCATTCGTAATTGTCTTTGCAATAATTATGTTATACGAGTTCACAGCATGTCCATAATCAACACACTGTTCCACATGAGAAAATGATCAGCCATGACATGAACCATTAAACAAAATATAATGAAAATCTAGACTAAGTGGTAGCTGAACCTTTTGGACTCTTGCTCTCACAGTTTAAGAAATACTTAGTTCCGTTCATTATGTTATTGCTTAGGTTGTAGCTGTTAAGCAACTGGACAGGAATGGGTTGCAAGGAAATCGAGAATTTCTTGTCGAAGTGTTGATGTTGAGTGTTCTTCACAACAAAAATCTGGTTAATCTGATTGGGTATTGTACCGATGGAGATCAGAGGATTTTAGTATATGAGTGCATGCCGTTTGGATCTCTGGAAGATCATCTTCTTGGTATGCCCTTTGTCAGTTAAATTTATTTCTCGACAATACTATTTATCTGTCAAACTGAGTTATGCGGAATCGACTATGGAGTTCACTAATTTTTTCTTCTCAGATTTACCTCCGAATAAAAAGCCTTTAGACTGGAGTACAACAAGGATGAAAATAGCTAGTGGAACAGCAAAAGGGCTTGAATACTTGCACGATGCAGCCAATCCTCCAGTGATCTACCATGGTTTCAAAGTATCTAATATACTTTTAGATGAAGAGTTCAATCCGAAGCTCTCAGATTTAAGGCTAGCAAAATAGGGACCAACTAGAGATAAGAGTTATGTGTCTACAAGGGTTATGGGAACTTACGCCTACTGACAGGTTAGTTAACAACGAGGTCTGGCATTTATAGTTTCGGTGTTGTGTTTTTGGAGATAATTGCAGGGCAGAGAGTTATCGATAATGCAAGACGACCAAGTGAGCAGAACCTTGTTACTTGGGTATGTTATCGGGAATATTTATCTCAAAACGTGTACTGTATGAAACTTTATCATTAGCTTCTTACAGGTTATAATTGCAGGCACAACCATTGTTCAGAGACAGAAGAAAATTTACGTTAATGGCTGACCCTTCGCCTGAAGGGAATTACTGTATAAAGGGTCTCTACCAAGCTTTAGCAATTGCAGCTATGCGTCTACAAGAGGGAGCCGAAACTCAGCCTTTAATCAGTAATGTTGTAACCGTTCTCGAGTACTTAGCTATGCCACTGATAGAAGAGGGGAACACAAAGGGTACACCTCCAAACACATACCCTCTTGAGAGAAAGTGCAGTGAATATATCAAAATTTAGATAAGCTGCATTGTGAATAAAAATTATAACCATTAACTGTTGTGCTATTTACCATAATTTTTCTTTCTTTACGATTCTTACTTTCAGCGTGTCTTTGCGGCTACAAATTGAAGAAGAGGAGAGAAGCTGGGAGAAACCCTATTTGTATTAACCAATTATTAGACATTCTCAAAGACTTGAAAACCTTTGTCTATATCATTCAAATTTCATATATGAAACACTATAATTCCAGAGATCCAACTAGACTCCAAAATATTCTATGAATAATAAAAAGAGGAAAAATAGTACTATAGTTCCAATAGATACATAAAAATGACTCATTACCTCACTTCTCAAAGTCTTGCAGATCTATTCCCCAAGCTGAGACTAGTTGATCCAAAAGTTGATACGGCGTTGCCCCTTCCAACTCTTCGGGTGCGTCCATTGCTAAAGAAGCTTCATTTAAATTCTACAAAAGTTTATTCTTGATTTCAGCTGGAATCCCAAATATATTAGTACCATTTTGCATCACTAGATCTGCCAACTGCAAAAGCAGAGAGGGAAGAAAAGAAACATAAATTCAAAAGAATTATCTTGACTTCCACTTATATTAAAAAATTTAGCTCTAACCATATTAGTAAATGATGATTAGCGATGTGTGATCTTAAGAAATAGTAAATTTAGTACCTGCTAAATCCAAGATAAACAAAGATCAAACAAGTTCTGTTCCACTAAACATTTGGCTATAAAATGCAGAACCTCGCAAGTTATTTCATTAGAGAGTTGATCCACTATAGGACCCAATCACTCCATCAACTTCACGAGTAAGAGATCATCCCCTGTAGATAAGACTTCAGCATAGGTTGTATCCATATCCCCCACATGAAGTGCATCCATGACATTATTCCATGACGCCCAGACTCCCCTCGTATCCTAAGCATCGTCTTCATCTTCCATAGCTTCTCCAGTTAATTTCGGAATAGCAACTCATTTTGGACCCCGAGATTGACCATCTTCTTTTCCATCTCTTCGGAAAGCTTCAAGAGTGGCCTCATCTTTTGAAGCTTGCTAGACCCTTCTAGCAGAAGGGCCTTCACCGAGCCTAATGGACCCCGATCCCATGTCCCAAGCTCTCCTATTTCCTACCTGGTTGCCATCATTTTCTGACGTAGGTGACCTAACATTAACAAGAGCTCTTCTAAAGCTCCCCATATGCCCATTTCATGGAGCATCATACGAATAGGAATCAGATGATAGGAATCTTTCTGAAAATGTAGCCCAGCCATCACCGACTCTGCCCAACTTAGTGCCAGAATAGTCAGGGAAGTTATTATATTTTCCTAAAACCATATTAGAAGATCCCTCGAACATGTTCATAAAAGTAGTAGGCCTTCTACCTGATGATCCTGCCAAATCCAGAGTCATGTCCGCAATAACTCTCTCAAGAACCCCTACTCTATTCTCTAATGTTATCATGCTATTATGAGACCCACCCATGAAATCCTACAGTTAAGAAAAAAGTGTGTAAGAAGCTGAGTTCAAACTCATGTTCTGTCCAAGGTCAAAATATTTGTACTGTGACAATATATTGGACAAATTAAAATATAGCGTAGGTTAACTCCAAATATTCTGGACTCAAGCAGTATGATGGGTTATTGTATTACCGATATATGTCAGCGATCGTGAGTTCACAATTATTTTGTAGTAAATAATAATTTATGAGACAATATCAGCATATTCAAGGCTCTCGGGTAGATATACCGTGCATATATCATATGGTATAAACCGCGATATACCAAAATTTTCTACTCCAAGGTTATACCTACCGATAAATTAAATAGACCTGCAACATGTTCATGAGATGAGCTTGTTGTCTTTCAAGTTGTGATAACTATCTCGGGATTGCTAACCAGTTTCCTTTATTATTTATGAATGATGATCCTTCAACGTGATCATTACTTTTGGAAAAACCACTACGAGTGCTGGCAGTATCTCTTTGATTGACATTAACTCTATTACTGGCATTATAAGCTATTATTTTTGGATCCTTCCCCTTAAAACTTCTCAGATTTAAAAGTACAAAATCTGGTGGAAAGCTAGCGTTATTGGATCAATACATCTCGAGATTAAAGGTAGGGCAGAAGGACATCATTTACATAACCAAAACAACCAATGAGCAACTGGAGAAATCCCCATTCCTTGAGAGACTCACAAAAAAGAATTAAGAGGTTATTTTCTTTGCAGATCCAGTTGATGAATATCTGATGCAATACGTAATGGAATATGAAGACAAGAAATTCCAGAACGTATCAAAGGAGAGGTTGAAACATGGAAAGGATTCAAAGGATAAATAAGTCAAGGATAGCTTCAAGGACTTGATGAAATGGTGGAAGGAGGTTGACTCTGTGAAGATTAGTAACCGTTTGGACAACAGTCCTTGAGTTGTAGTGACATCAAAGTATGAGTGGAGTGCTAATATGGAGAGGATCATGCAATAAAAGATTCCAGATGCAAACAAGCAGGCATACATGCGTGGCATGAAGGTTCTTAAGATCAACCCAAGACACCTGATCATTAAGGAACTTCAGGAGAGAGTGATCAGTGACCCTGAGGATAAGAGCGTAAAGCAGACAACAAAGCTTGTATACTAAACATCTCTTATGGAAAGTGGTTTCATGTTTAGCAACCCCAAGGAATTTGCCAATGCATATATAGCTCAGTAAAGACGAGCCTCAAGATCAGCTCTGATGCAACAGTAGATGAGGAAATCGAAGCTGATGAGGCAGAGGAAGTGGAAACTCCCAAGAAAACTAACGAGGAAGAGCCATCTATAGCAATAGTTTCTGTCTTCAAGTTTGGGACAGTATGTAGCTGTAGCTTCTTTGCCAGTCTCTCCAGTATGGCACTACTAGTATTGTGATCATCATTTTAAGAAAATACAACCATCATATCCATTACAAGCTAGATATCTTGAGTATCGGTTCGTCCCACTGCTCTTCTAAGTTGCACGCACATTAGCTCAACTTGTTCTTTTACTTCATCTGAAATTCCAAGCTCATCATAAGGCATACCATCCAAGGCTTGATTCAACTTATCATAAACGATGTAAAATCTTTCCATAATCGTCTCTCCATCAAATGCCCAAAAAATCTTGCTTCTCTCATGTCATGTTTTGAACAATTTCTTAGCATAATTAAGTGCTTTCATCAATTTACACAAACAAGCAAAGAAAAAAAGAAAAAAATGCACAAGCACTTCATAACCAAAACACATAGCCTAAAGCGCTAACAAAAATCAAAATTTTAGCAAAATATAACACCGATTCATGCAGATAAACAAATCAAACTACAATTAGATAACAATTTAGAGATAACTACAATCACAGTTTCTAAATACCAAGAGTGTTTAGAAACAAAAAATACCTAAATCATAAATACCTCGATTTCAAATCTTCAATTTAATAACTAAGGTTCAGGCTTCAATTGAGTTTCCAGAACTACAATTAACCCCATTTAATCAATTAGAAAAACGGATATAGTGAGTGAGAGATAAATTAATCACCTTGATTTCAAAGCCATATTTTCGATTAGGATTATCGAGGCTTCAATCGAGTTATTAGTACTTTAATTTCACCCAATAAAATTCAAAAGTTGATTGAACCTTGTGATCCTATAACAAAAACATAAATTAGGTTTCGCGATTAATGGAGATAGATTGAATGAAGAGATGAATTTAAGGGAGAGAGATGTTTTCAAAGCTTACCTTAGAGATTTAGAGATTAGTCTTGAGCAGAGAAGAGACGAAGAGATCGAGAGGAGATTGAGTTATGAAAATATGCTAGCAGGGAAATTGATTTTTGGTTTCAGAATCCCGCGTTTCCATTATTTTTTAGCGGTTAGGCACCAAAATTGATTTTGGGTCAAGAAAACTTAGTGTGGGAACGTTTTTGGCCACAAATATTTGGTTTTAGCCATGGCCTAGTTCGTAGTAATTTGCCACATACACTATTGTGGCTAAACTCAATTTGACGGTGGCCTTTGGTTCATTTTCTAGTAGTGCTAATATCTTATATCACATATAGGTAAGTTAGTTTTCCTATACAATGCACCCATTTTTAATATATTTCAGCAAATATTTTCATTAAAAAAATTAGAAATGGGACGCCCAAGAGGTTGGTCCTGTCAATATGAACTTTAAAAAAAAATTAAACTAAATTTGACCAAAACTAGATCTTTTAAAGCCAATTTTAGTATTTGAACTGGTCTGGACTGGTCCAACTTGGTATAGGTCAAGACCTAGACCTAGTTGACCGGCTTGACTCGGTCAATTGGCTTGACAAGTGCCACTGTTACAGTACGACGCATGTCACTGTCATAGTAAGATACATGTCAATATTACAGTGGGTGTCGTGTATCATCATCTTGTGGTGACACATGTTACTTCTACATTGCTGACACGTGCCAGTGCTATAGTAATAACATGTGTCACTGCTATAATGACTGCCACGTATCATCACCTTGTGGTGGCACGTGTCACTGCTATAGTGTTGACATGTGTCTACCACGTCATCACATGTGGGTCCCACATGCTATGTGTAATGCCATATCGACATGTGTGGGTCTCATATACTAGGCATCCTTGATACGTGTTACTACGGGTCCAGTCTCTGCCATGTCAGCAAACCAAATCTGGCCTAATTTACTGGAATAGGTCTAATTTAGGTCCAATTTTTAAAAAATGGATTTGGATAAGGTGAAGTCATCATGATGTTTTAGTTAATTTTTAAAAAAAATATTAAAAAAAAAAAGCACAAAATCCTAGCTGACGTTATCATGACATAATAAGTCGTCAAATAGTGGGGTTTTGGCCGTGTAGTGCCTTGTTTCCACATCATTTATCTGGCGATAGGTATATCTCCCAAAATAGTGTGCTATATGGGCATAATTGTTATAGGGTAGGCTACGCAAAATAATAATAAATAAATCAATCCGATAATTAGATGGATCCCTATTTTTGTTTGAAAATAACCCTTTCATAAGGGTAAAATCACTAAAATAGGTGTAATAATTTCAAAAAAAATACATATTAATTTACAAACTCAGATCTACCAATCCTATATGATTGATCATGCAATTAATACATAAAAAGCAAAAATTAAAAAATTATACCTCTTTGCAGCGCAAAATAAATCCAAAAATTGCTTCTTAGATAACATTTTTTTATCCATTTTTATCCACTAATTCTTCGCAGTGCTGATACCCTGTTGGATAATATTCTATTCTGCTAAACAATCATTACATACACATATATGAAAGAAGAGTAGCAAGATATTATTGATAGTTGTTTGTGTTTCTCTGTTGTTACAAATACTAAACCATTTATTCGGTAATATACTTTTACTCAAACGCTTCCCATAAACTCTAATAGTATATGGGCTTGTTAGGAGTCCAGTAGGATACCCCAACCTAGTTGAGTTCCCACCTTGGGTCGGACCCAACTCCTAACAAGCAAGACATATATTTGAGCGTACCAGATTGTATAATTAATCGTAAATATTATTTTCATGACAATTTACTTACCGAAATTAGTACAAATAATGGCAATATTTGATAGATACTATTGGAATGGAAAATTAGGTTTAGTATTACTAAAGATTAAGCCCTCCAAAAAATGCCAAATAATTTAAAAATATCCCCCAAAAAAATGCAGAAAAAGGTAAGTATTTCCACATATAGATATTTTCATGGTTCTTTCGAGTTGCGCTATATTAGAGTTTTCATGTTTGGGAGAAAACGCATAAGAAAGACTTTATATAAAGGCCCTGAGTAGCAAATAAAACAAGGACATAGAAAGAAGTCTTAATCTAAGTAATCGATGGTTGGGATGTTGACAATAATTATTTAGCATGTGGTTGAAACATTCTTATCCAAGCAGTACCATATAAGGTTCCACCACCCTTCATCCACTATTCTAGTCATGGTTGGCTATAACAAGCATCTAGTGGTCTGGCTCCATTGGCGATGACATATTAATTCTCATCAAAGGGATTTTCGTCAACGTTTATCCCCACTAGTTGTTATGTTATTATGACCATATGGAGAAAGTGATATCAACATGACCTCAAACATTATAGGGCTATAGGGAAGCATAATAAAACTTTTCTGGAAGCAAAAATTCCAATTTTTAGCATTGAGGAGTTTAATGATATCAGGTTAATATTGGCCTAACCCAGTGAATAGGTTTTTTGGAGTACCATCCAATCCACCATATTAATGGTGGCTAACTAGATTGGATACTCTTAAGAAAACCAATGAAATCACAGTTGAAGCAAAGAAAATTTCTACCATTTACTTGGTTCTCCAAGGCCTTCTCGGGAGTCATCTAGAAATCTACTTCAGTCCTTGTCCCTCAACCGTGTTATCTCCATTGAAAATTGGGTGCCCTAAATCAGAAGAGAAAAACTAAACTTTAATTACAAAAAACAAGTTGGTTGTCATCATGTTGAAGTTCGTTGGTGCAGGTATGGATTTTTGTTTCTTGATTATGGTTTTTGTATTACTATATTTTTGATTTTATGGTTTGGTTGTTAACAGATTGAGGATATGATGCTTGTTTGTTGTTGTTTTGTTGTTAGTGGTGAAACCCTTTAAATGTTTTCAAATTTTTAAGGGAGATTTGTTATAAGTCTTTTGTATATATTATGATTTTGAAATTAATTTATTTGTATTTCTCTAACGGATAATACCATATTCCTTCATTGTTTCAACTAGGATTTCATAATGCAATACCAGTATTTCGTTACAAATATGTAATTTTAACAGTGGTAAAAAATTTAATTTGCTGGTAGGAAAATGGTGAAGACAAGGGGGTTTATATGGAGTGTTGGAACAGAAGCTTGAGGAAGATAACAAAGGGAAAAAAAGAAAAAAAGCACCGGTAGAGGAAATGGAGAAAAAAAATTAGGTGATCACCGCCTACTGTCGCTAAATGAAGAGAAGCGAAGTAGAAGCAAATTGTAGAGAAACAAGCTAAGAGGCCTACCTAAAATCCCATCGAGAATAATAAATGAAGGAAATATATTTAGAATTTGGATAATGATGATGATACTGTTGTTGGTTTGGTGACCCCAGATGTTGGGACCAAAGTGGTTGGTAATCTCCTTCAGAAACTAGACTCACAAGTTTTTGGGCAATCACAAAATAAGTTTAGTTAAGAGTTAGAGGAATCTATAAGCAAAGATGAGAATTCAGCAGAAACATGAGGGTTCATTTTCTAAAGAAGAGGTAAAAAAAAAACATGCATGGAAGTGGGGGGTAAAAGTGATGTGAACCAGAAGGGGGTATCAAACAGTGATGACGACGACGATTGTAAAGAAGATAGGATACAAGAGATATAGTAATTAAAAACTACCCATAAACTAACTTACTCAACCATGGTCCAATTGATAAGTATGGATTATGTTCTCTTATCCATGTTCCTAACCTATTTTGTTATGGTCCAACAAGATGGTTAGATAGATTCATTATTCCACCTAATCCTAGCTATGGTCAAGCATAGGACGAAGGAATACAAATATGCAATATTCTGCGATAAAGAGAAAGTAATTACTCTAACTAAGCTACACAATCTACACTAAGGCTATATTGGGTGGAGCTTCCTCTAGCCTTGGCTAAGAAGATTAGCTACCCATCCCTTTGATCATTGCCATACTACTATTACTACAATAAAATTAAAAGACAAGAACAAGAACTTTTATTGCTTATTGAACTTTGATTTACACTCTCCAAGATCATCCCTCATGGGTGGGATTCTCCTCCTATTTATAGAGTATAGGAAGGGTTACTAAATATCACCATTAATATAAAATCCCCTAAACAATGCCTAAAATCATGCATAGATATTACAACTCATGAGAATAATATATATATCTAATTCTCTTCAATGGGCTTCCATGCATGGGCCTTTGTTTGACAACTTCAAATGAGAATCATTGTTGGAGTGCATCACCCTTGTTCTTCGTTAAAAACTAGAAAAATGTACAACTTGTTTATCATGTGACCAATTTCGGTAAATGCAAACAAAATCACTATTAGTATCACATTTATTTAATAAAGGGCTAGGTAGATATAAATTTAGGAGTTGTACACGTAAATATTACGTGTTATCAAATACCCCTGAACTTATATTTTACATGTCACGCAGTTGCATTTAGCGTATGTAACAAGTTGTTAAACCCCCAGGTTTAGCCTGGTGGACGAGTGTTGTATCGTGAGGGTTTGTAGTGACTCTACCCACAAAAGTCAATAATAATATTTTAAATAATTCTGGAATACATATGACTCATTTCCTGTGAACATATCCTTACTTAGTTGTGACAAAAATATACCAATGAAAAAAATCCATAAACTTGTTATTTTCCTAAGTATACCAAAAAAATATTTTAAGCTTAACCGAAACAAGATGTACTACCTCATGATTAGAAAGAGATTCAAGTATTTTGCTTTGGCTATATTTGAGTGAACAATAGAAATAGCTTTATCGCCTAATACGTTGTCTAGAATAATTAACTCAGTTTTTGGTAGTCTAGTTCTCACTATAATAAATTCAACGGTCAGTTCGACAAGTGCCTTAGTCAATTCGTCTTCCTAGAATTTTACATTTTTCTTTTCATTTGCAAGCATTTTCTTATTGAGTATGTTATTTCTTAGTAAAGCCTCCATTACAAAGAGTTCTCGGTCGACAATCCCTACAAGTTAGCTAAGGATATCAGGGTGTGGAGCCCCATCATAACCTAAACTCAGGATTCTCACAAGTAACATTTTCTTGTGCTCCTTTCACATTGTTCATGGTCAACCTCGAGATTGTAGATAATTTTTCCTCTTTCAGCTCTTAATCATGCGAGTAGCCTTCCAGCGTGAAAGTTTTTAGAACATATTTGTCTTATTATTTATTCTTAGGAATGAACTTATTCTTAGGCAGTTGACTCCCTTGTAGCAAACTATTCCTAACATAAATGTTAAATTTCCCTTATACTGAGCAAAAATCTATTGAAGGTATTAATTGCAAAACTACAGTGAATTGCACGCTTTCAAAATATGCCAAGTTAACTTGAATTAGTTGCTAATAAAAAGATAGTAAATTTATGTTAAGATATTCCAAAATATTATAGTGTATACTTGGTCTGATTTCAAAATTTAGGTTTTCTATAATATTTATGTTAAGGTAAAATCAGTTTAAGTATTTGGAAATTCGTCAAAAATATTTCATAAATTATCAAAGTGTCATTATTTCACTTTTCTTCAAAGAACATTTAAAGAAATGTTTTCCTACCCCCAAACTTAAATGAAACATTGCCCTCAATGTTTGAGAGCATAAAAAAAAGGGAGGAATTAAAACTGGAATTTCTTACCTAAATGCGTCATGTGTTGTCTCCCAAGAGGCGCTAAGTTTATTGTTTTCAGCCAGACGAATGTACCCTCATACTTAAAAAATTTAATATGACTGGAAGGGTACGAAGTTGAAAAGGTGATGCACTATCCTGGTTGCAAATTCTCTTTCAAAAACCAGATAACACATGAATGGTGATCCTAAATATTAGCCCTTAAATGGGCAGATATATTATGTAAAAACCAGAGAAAGTTTAAAACTAATTCTCTATGAAAAATATTTTTTCTAAAAACTTTGCCTATCATTTGATGATTCCAAGTTGAAAATCTTAGACAAATCAAGAAAAACCATTTTCTCCAAGATAAAGCAAATACATACCCATGGAACATATTTTCCTTTAGAATTTTTAATACAATCATATGATTACTACATGTTGCAGTATATAAGAAGATTGGTATATAAGTATTCATCCCCAAAAATGTACTAGATTCAAAACTTGATTTTCCTGGAAATATATTTTCTTTGAAAATTTTCAAAACCCCCATGCTATCGTTGATATTCCAAAAAATGTGATAGGTTCTGTGAGGCATCCCCAAAATTATAATTTTTCAAAAAGATGTTTTATTTTAGTAGAAGAAAAACTATATAACATATTTGTGGATATGGAAATCGGAGAACAATTGACTTTAACAAACATTTAAAATTTATGTGCCTAAAATCACAACTTTTCTCAAGGGACTCATCCTGACCATTGACGTGGATATTCATTAGCTTAGGGACATGGCCAAGTTGAAACATATTTTCAAATGCTAATGATTGTTCCATTTCACGAATCTCAGGATCATTCGAGTTCTCAAAATAATTTAAACATTCATTAACAAAAATACAACCAGAATTATCTCCGTACAAGTCCTCAAAATCATTTATGGTCATGGTACCCCCATTAGGCTCGTGAAATGGAGATGTAGGCATTGGTATAGGTGTGGTTGGTGAAGGAGTAACCAAAATAGAATCAGCCCCCAATAATGGTGGTATATCCTGTAAAAAAGGGTCGTCCACCCACTGGTTTTCAACATTACAATTATTGTCTGGTGGACGCAGCTCAAGGCAAAGCTGAGGTGACTCATAGGGAGACTGGGAAGGAAATAAAAAGTTCATAACATCTGCAACAGGTTTGGCAATTTATAATTTCTTGACTTTGGTACAAATATCGTCATCTACAAATTCCTCGCATATTATCGTATAATGAGATAATGATTCTATATATTCATATTTTATCTTGTCATCTTCATCGTCAGAAAAATCATTAGAGGAGAGGGACAAATATTCAGTCTCAGTTATAGTTTCCTCGAAACAATTTATGAGGTTATAAAATGAAATGATGGATGGTGACATCGGTGGTTGAATGTTAAGGGCTGAATTTAGAGGTGATTGAGAAAGAATTGTATTAGACATGATAGCTGCTTGTTCAAGATCTTCTTGTGACATAGGATCATTAACCTTAAAATGTTCATCTTCTAAATCTATATTGCAATATGGTATCCATTCACCCCACGGGGAAAACATTCCTTGATTGCGCTTGAATTCATCCATTTCTAAATCACAAGGGGATTTAACTCTAGATTATTCTTCTTCATTGCTTAGAAGTTTTTCATGCTCTATTTCATTCCATGTTGTTGACAACTGAGTTATCTGAGTCTCTAATCTAGAGATAGATTGGGTCGCAAAATTTTGATTCACCAAAGTCGGTTGTTGAAATTGCATCATTTGTTACTAAAATTATAACGCTTGTGTTTTGGCTTTATATTGATTATTTTTGGCTTTCCATTGATTATTGGATAAATAGAGCAAGGGTATCTTCCAAAGATGATTTGGGTGGAGCAGGTAGGAACTGATTTGATGATTGGACGGAGTGATGGGACTGCATATATGAATATGATTGTAAAAGTTTCATGTATTGAGAATTTTGGTGATCCCATGATTGAAAATTATTTTGAGGTTGCTGTGGGATTTCAAATTGTGAGCTGTATGGATTCCAATATTCTTGCATGTATGACATTTTGATATAAAAGCAACTCTAGATGAATTACCCTCCTCTGAAATTAGAAAAACTCGAGATCGATCACTTTCCTCACAAACTGGGGCTCCTAAGTCCTCTATTGTATTAACTGGGCGAGGTGGTCGCCCTCTCCATTTAGGCTGAGGTGGTAGCCCATAATGGGCAAAGATTCTGGTAAGCCTCCTAAACATTTTCCTCCACGTGTCCAATTGATCATGCATAACTAATTATCAATAAAATTTGACACCCGGTGCAGTAAATAATCAATCAAACCTAAATTCTAGCACATCATCATTTTTTATAAGTAATAACTAGGTCTCCCCTATGTTTTTCTATGTCCAAAATGGGTACGATGGCAAAGGGCTTTGGTTCATGTACTCCCTTGTGTTACTATGCTAGTACCAGCTTAAAGTAGATGTTCATTCCTCACGCCCGAGCGAGTCGCCTTATCGTACGTCAGCACTCAAAACGATGACGTCGCAAACCTATAACCAGTATTTCATGGCGCACGGCTGGGGCCGTATTCTATGAACCCGTGTTTGTACCCCGGTCCGGTACACCTATCCATTGGGTGATGAAATCCTGCGGGAATCTTGTTACTTTTTTTTATTAATAGTTATTTTGAGGTCCGGGACGTTCAATTTTCGTATGATACAAATTTCTTCGTATCCCTAATGGGTAGTCATACTTGTTGGAGAGCTTTTTGGGTGATGAAATCCCGCAAGTCTCTAACATTTTTTACCTTTACTAATGTTGGAATGAAAAATATTATTAAACACGACAATAGGTCAATCCAACCATAGCAAAAATTTTATTGGAACAGCGTGTATTTGCACAGTCCACACGACTTTATATGTCCTAGTGCTGGGACGGAGCAGATATGTACCCCTTCTAGATGTCAAGTATTAAAAAGTACTAACCTATGGAAAGTGTTTCCCAGTGTAGCTATGGTCGCCCCTTCACTTAGGGGGCGAAAGAAGAAACTGCCCCTTCACTTAGGGGGCACAAGAAGGATGAATTTGATGACACTTTTAGCTTTGCGAATTGTCCGTCCCATTTCCTGCTTTGTGACTATCCTGCAAAATAAGAGAAAAAGGATTAGTGAACTTGCGACAACAATATTAATTCATTTTCCAAGTTTATTGTAGTCTATGATATCCTAATTTTCAAATGTGCATATCATTATGCTCGGCTGAGAGAGAGCAATAAATAATATCAATTTGGAAAGATAATTCAGAAAGGAAAGGCATTCAAGAAGGAAGTTTTCTAGAATTTAGCTTCCGTACCACCTAAAACAAGTGATTAATGAACACGACGTCCTTTACAGAGACTATTTTTTACTATTTTTTTAAAAGGTTGTAACTCACAAATGACTAAACAGAAAAATATGATTTATAAGAATTTGGAAAGGGTTTTGAATTATTTAAATCTTTAATGGAAAACGTATTTCCCAGCTGTGAAGTGCAGATGTTCAAAAATGGTGAAACATTCAAGGATAGACTTTACATCTACTGTAGCGCCTAGAGTGTTTGAGTCAATCACTCAATCACTTCGTTGCCAGATCCAAAAAAATAAAAATAAAAATGATAAAGATAAAGATAAATTGGCTTAAAATAAAACAACTAAAAAATAAAATGCAACTTTGCAAGTCCCCGACAACGGCGCCAAAAACTTGATAGATTATAAAATGACGTCTTAAAAGACCCGCAAGCGCACGATGTACCGTTGAGTACAAAGGAAAGAGGAGTCGTATCCCAAGAGACTTGAGGTGCGAATTATACTTTGAGCTGCTAGTTTTATCCAATAACAACGAGTTTGTGTAAGTTTTGAAATAAAAAGAAAAATGAAACAAATTACAAGATTAATTCGAGTGGAAACCAAGATATCGATTCCATTCTACCCTTTGTAACCATTAGATAGCATAAGTAATTAAAGTAAATTATGAGTTCCCACATCGCATATCATTGGTCGGGCATATGTAATATATTAAAATATACAAGAGATTTAGTAATTGGGAACTACCCATAAACCAACTTACTCAACCATGGTCTGGCTGATAAGTATGGATTATGTTCTCTTCTCCATGTTCTTAACCTATCTTGTTATGGTTCAACAAGATGGTTACATAGATTTATTATTCCTCCTAATCCTAGCAATGGTCAAGCATAGGACGAAGGAATACAAATATGCAATATTTTGTGATAAAGAGAAAGTAATTACTCTAACAAAACTATACAATCAACACTAAGGCCACATTGGGTGGAGCTTCTTCTAGCCTTGGCTAAGAAGATTAGCTACTCATCCCTTTGATCATTGTCATACTACTATTACTACGATAAAATTAAAAGACAAGAACGAGAGAAGAACAATGACTTTTATTGCTTATTGAACTTTGATTTACACTCTTCAAGATCATCCCTCATGGGTGGGATTCTCCTCATATTTATAAAGTATAGGAAGGGTTACTAAATATCACCATTAATATAAAATCTCCTAAACAATGCCTAAAATCATGCATAGATATTACAACTCATGAGAATAATATATATATCTAATTCTCTTCAATGGGTTTCCATGCATGGGCCTTTGGTTGACAACTTCTAATGAGAATCATTGTTAGAGTGCATGACCCTTGTTCTTCGTTAGAAACTAGAAAAATGTACGACTTGTTTATCATGTGACCGATTTCTGTAAATACAAATAAAAGTACTATTAGTATCATATTTATTTAATAAATGGCTAGGTAGATATAAATTTAGGAGTTGTACACGTAAATATTACCTGTCTATCAAGTATAATTAAGATGCTATTTCTGGAATACTTCGGATTCAATTTTTTATTTTCTTTTAAGCATTTTTTTATACATGATTTAAGGGGACCATGGGTGCCAACCTAGTTGGGATGTCATGGTCTATCCCTAATGAAGCAGCCTTAAACAACTATTTCGAGATAAGATGATTATAATTATTTATTCACTTTTTCAAGCTTACTTGCAAAAATAATGGCTTTCCAAATTTACCGTAAACGAATTATGAAGAGTCGACAACAAATGTTCTAAGAATTACAAAGTATCTAATCGTCAAATTCACTTCAAAAGTAATGAATAAAATCGATAAAAAATAATCCAGAAATCGCAAGCATGAAATAGTATGAAAAACAACAAGTTGGGATGGAATTGGAAACCCTTGTGGATACAAAATCACTTTGCAACATGCCAACAACTTGCTAATCAAAGATAAAATAAATTTACAACACTTATGTTTATTTTTATTTTTTTTGTTGATTCTGAACACAAATTCTAATTACTTGCCTAAAGTCTGATTGTTGACTAATTCCTAAATACGAAACCTAAACCGTGAATATTTGGTTTATTTTTTTATTTATTGAATTTGAAGTCTGAATTGTTTAAGATTTTTGAATTAAAAAAATTGTAATGTTAAATATATCCAGTTTAACACGAGTACTGAGGCACGCGCTAACGCGCATGCTAGACCGTTATGCTCAAAAATCATTTTGGCTTTAAATGTATATAGTATTTGTATTTATTAGAGATTGACTTGAAGTGTTGAAGGTATATTTAAAGTTTTTTTTGGTTATTAATTTTTTATCTAAATTAAATATAAATTATTGTATAATATTGGTTATATAGAACATGAAAGAAATATAGTAAACCTTTTGTTAGAAAAATATAGATTATAGGAAATTACAACGCATTATTAAATCATAAAATATTGAATAACAGTAAGAATAATATTTAGTTTGTGTCCTCATCTTCGTTTATGTTTTCTTCCTTATTATCATTTTCGACATTATTGTTGGTTCCATCGTTGGAGGAATCATCATTGATATCTTCAACATCTTCCATGTTATCAAACGTAGTTGTGATGGGCATATAAAAATGTCCATTTTACCAAACTTATTTAAGGGTTTTAGACTTCATTTTATTGATTAAAAGATTAATTATTAATTTATTATTATTTCAGGTTAAGTGTAAAAAAATTTGAATTTGAGTGTTAAAGCTGCAAATGCTGGAGAAGACCATCTATCTAAACTATAACTCAGAGCATCTCCAATAGAAAATAAATCTCAAGAGAAAATCAATAAAATATTTAACATATTGAGGATATTTTATTATGGCTGGGAAGATTTTATTGAGTATAATCAATATTTCACGAAGAATAAAATCTTTTAAAAAATAGCAGTAGTAGAGATGTGACTAGCAGACAGGTTTATTTTCGCCCAAAAATTCTTAAACTTTTTGAAGTTGCCAAGATGTAAAGATTTTTTTATGGATTTTTTTTTCAGATTTTTATACTGAGTATATATTTCTAAATAAATTCTAAAATTCAATTAATTTTGATTTGGTGAAAATAATGTCTTACTAAACATGTAACACTCCTTCATCTATAAAAGGAGAGGTCTTAACCATAAATGAACATCCAATTTTGAGAGCTTGTGAGCATTGTAAGAAATAGAAGGAAATAACTTGGAGCATCTTCATTTTGTAAGTTCTAGTTCAAAGTTAATAAAGATAATTATTTTTCATTTATGTACTCTTTTTCTAGCCTATATTTATTTATCTTTGCTATAGTAATGGTCGGCTAAATCCTTTCTAAGGTGAGGATGTAGCCACCATCATTAGTATTTAATCTTTGTTTTGACAAAGAATTCCCTTATGGGCTTATTGTTAAATTCATTTTCTTTATATTGATTAAAAGAGTTTAATGGGCTTTTGTTTAGTGATATAATCCATATTTACCTTGATCATACAAAATTTGCATATTCTAAATAATTTGAACTCTTATGATGCATATTTTCTTAATGAGACATCGATTAACACGATATATTTAGCAATGTCTTTAATGTTGTATATTTTTATAGATCATTAAATTCATATATTATGTGATGGTAAAATTATCCTTTAAGAAAAACAATGAATTACTTGCGTTGCTATTATTTAATCTTCATGAGTAAGGAATTCATAGTTAAATCTAGATCGAATGCTAAAGGTTGTGGTGAAATCCATGCCTTACCTCATTTAATAATTGTTATAAACATACGTCTTACTAATTTATCATTGTTTTTCATAACACAATTTTTATAAGCTATTTTTAGTTACCTTCGGAAAGTGAACAGCAATCTAAAATCCCTATATTCCATAACCTGATTTGATACGGTTTTATCAAAGAGCGTTGTTGCCAGTTCCAATTAGTAATTAACGTAGTTTTTGTTTTAATTTTTTTTTCCTATTTGAGGTATTTTATTGTATGTGTATGGTTACAGGAGATAAAGAAGAGAATGAAAAGAACATGTAATATTGTTTATGTTTCATGTACTAATATTGCTTATATTGTACGTTACACATTTAATTTGGAACAGTTGTACTAATATTGTTTATATTGCATGTGGGACTAAGTAAAAAGAAAGAAAAGAATATGTAATAGCCACCACTAGCATCCTTCAATAAAGTTAAGCACTATTTCATTGTATGTGTGAAAAATTGGATAATAGAACATTTTTACAACAAGCAAAAGAAAGTTTGAACCTTGGAGATATCAAGCCACTATTGCTGACGTTGGCTTCAAGACATAGCGGCCTACTATCATTCTTACATAACAATTGGAGAACATCAAGAGAGGAGCACAATTTTCTAGTATTTTAAATCTTATTGTGCCATATTTTGTGTGTTTTCTTCTCTCTTTGAGTGACTTGTAAGGATAATCATTGTAATTTAAGTGAAAAGGTGTAATTAAGGGGAGGATAGAGTGGTAATTTTTTTGCAGGCGCTATATTGGAACCCACATCTGGGGAAGACCTCTCTACAACGCCTACTTGAGTTAGAAAGCCCAGGTGTGCCATCTCATCGGTTTCACCGGGGTAAACAATGAGCACCTAAAAAGGATGCTCCACAGGTACATTCTTCCATCGTACCCTCTTATTTAGCGATCAATTTTTGTTCATGTTCTTGATGATTGTGCAATTTAAATTTCAATATTAAATTAAGGGCAAACAAAATGCGGGATTTAATCACCCTTGTGTGGTGCCGCATAATAGGACCCTGGGAGGTCACGACCCAGTTTAATATTTTTTGAATGGGACATTGACTAAAATAAACTAAGATTAAGCCATAAAATACATAGTTAATCAAAAAGGCTTATAGAAGCTCAGATCGGAAGCATAGGAACACGCTCATTAAGACCCCTGATAAGTGGCTATGTTTGTTTGGAGGAAGTGCATTCCCTAGCTTAACTAGTGTGGATAGGTGATTCTATTCTGTTTGCCCCACCTTCTAGCACAGGTGCTTCTAAGTGACTTGAATTGCATGCGAGTTATTGCTAAAGCGATAAAAAAAGTAACTCAACGTACGAACCAATCATCTATTAGGAATAGGAACAACCAAACCCTGAGTCTGGGGTCATAACTTGACCATAAATAAGACCCATCTAAAAAGGTGAAAGCAAGGGATTACCTTACGTAATCGACGCCTGATATACATAGAAATACCATTAAAGGAGTTCTACTATCGAAACCCCCTAATTCCTAGGTGGGGTCATTTGCTAAACGGAGGAACAACCCGACCTTTGGTTAACGGTTGTTGTGTTTATCTTGTGGACCACATTCCGACTAGATCATCATTATATGCACTTCTAGTAGTTTATGAACAATGGTTTCGAGTACCTGAGTATTGTATTGAGAGGCTTTGAGAATCTGACCTGATTGATATTCTGATCTACTTCTAATAGGGAACTTTTTCCTGTTAAAGGTGAGTTAGAAACCTTTACATTCCACATATTTCCATTGAGACTCGATCCAAGTCCAATTTCTTTGCCCAATCCATTTAGTTTTCTCCCCCAATTATTTGAGATGGGAAATCTCCATGAAAATGTGAATAATAATGCAAATGGCCCGGAACTCGTACGGGTCCCACTCAAGGATCATATGTTTCCTTAAATGACAAATTCTGCTTCATGCATTGTTTTACCTCCTACTACTGGGCAATTCGAACTGAGAAATTCACTTATCAATTCAATGGCAAAATTCTTTGGAGGGGAGGATAAGAACCTATAAGCCCATGTATGAGATTTTGATAATTTAATGTTCCTCAAAAGGTATAGGAGTGACAACGAAATAAAGGCCATGAAACTTGTTTTATTTCCATTTCCTTTATTAGGAAAGGCTAAGAGCTGACTTCAAGCTGTATGGCCTAAATCCATCATAAGTTTTGAGAATCTTACTGGAGCCTTTTGCAAGAAGTTTTTCTCCTTTGAGAAAAATGAGACCCTTCGTATGGCCATTCATAGGATTACCCAACTTGATAGAGAAAGCATAAAAGATTATCTCGAGAGATATAAGGGGTTAATCCTACTATGCCCTCATCATGGAATCTAATCCTATCCTTCTCTGTTTGAATATGATTCTTCTTGAGCTGTTGTGTTTCTTCGATGACCCTTTTTTTTCGAACAAGACTTCCTCTGTTCGAATAGGATCCTCTCTGTTCGAATAGGAATATCCCTATTCGAACAAAGGCGCATTTTATATATATCCTCTCTTTTCCTCACTTCCTCTCTCTTCGCTCCAAACTAACTCTCTCACTCTCCCCGCCCCTAACCATTCCCCTCTCCTCCTTACTCTTGATCCAATCTTCCCCATCGCTCCCGGATTCTTCGTCAAGCTTTACCGCGATCTTCACTCCTATCCTTGGTGAGTTATTCTCGATTCCCTTTCCGTCAATTCCTCTCAATTCAGCGTAGGGTTTGATTTCTAGGGCTTGTAATTGTGAGGTTTGTTGGGTTCGTATTGTTGGTGATTTAGGGTTTGCGGCATTTGCGATTATCGTAAGTATTGGGTTTGATTGTGGGTTGTGATTGTTGGAGGATTTGGGTGTTCGGTGGTGGTGATTGGTTGGGTTACGTGCAATATCTGTGGCGTTGCGGTTGAGTTGTCCAACGATTTGTGTGATTTTTTCCGATTTCGGTTTCGGTGGGAACCCTCGATTTTAGGGTTTGTGATCCTGGGGTGATTTTAGGGTTTGTGGTTATTGGGTTTTTTATTATTTACGGAGTTGTGATGGTTTCCGGTGTTGGGTTTGATGGTGGTTGTGTTGTTTGGGTTGTTGCGATGGCTGCAGTGTTGCGGTTAGGTTACTCTGTGATTCCGGTGGTATGTCCGCGAGATGCTGTCGTTGGAGCTTCAGGTTGCTTGCTCAGATTGATTTTGCATGAGCATTGCATTGGGTTACAGGCGAGTTTTATCTTCCTGAATAACTAGATTATTATGCTAATTTGTGAGTTATAGAAATGCATAGTTTAGTATATTATATTTATGACCTGGTTAGTATGCAGGTTAATTGCTTAGGGCACTTTACTGGTTATCCATTTAGCATTACCATAGACGAGAGTATTTAAGGGTTTGATAAGTTAGTAAAACCCGCAATAATGTGAGTTTAGTTACTAGATAGAATTTGTAGGTTATGATTAGCTAGAGGAGGTTATTCTCCGCTGTCGTCGATGTGACGATGACTCCTAAGATTCTTCTTAGACCAATTTTGTTGAGGGTGGTTATCATGAATCTTTTCTTCGTGGAGGTGGAGAACAAGGCCTTTCTCAGTGTATTGCGACGCCTCAGTGTCGCTATATATATATTAATATATTAAGTATGGTATTGTTGGTTAGTTATTAGGGTGCCCAGCTTGTTTCAGGGCACTAGTAACTAGGTTTGGCTATTAGTGGAGATGTATGGACGGCTGTGGTTTAGCCGCCATTTCTCTGAGATAGTGTAGTTCAGAGACTATAGTTCTCACCTTATAGTGTAGCACCTTGGTTAGTTTAGGTTGTAGTACATGGTTCCAGGGTAGTCTTGGGGCGACATAGCTTCAGTAAGAGATGGTCTTCGATTTGGAACTTGTCATCTTGCCTGTAATTGTTTTGATTTGTCTTAGGATTAACCTTGATGTACTCTGTGTTCTCGAGGCCTGGTCCATGAGAACTGTTGTTGTGATTAGTGGTTTGTTGGGATATTTGATTCCCTGTGGAAGTGTTGAATCTCCTGGACTGTTAGTAGTTAGTGGTGAGAAGACGGCTTATCCGTGGTGGTTGGTCGTGGATGTTGAACTTCTGATAGTTTGCCTTAGGATTGTTTGCTTATCGTGCTGTGACACTTATTGTCCTCATGATTCTTAGAGCAAATAGAGCTTACTCGTAAGCCTTCCTTCCCCAGGATGAGGCTGTTAGGGCTGTGTTCCCTTCCGTCATCTAGGAGGCAACGAGACAGTATGCGTCAGTGAGATACGCGGCTGAGCCAGGTGGTTTATGAAGCTGTACGTCACTCGTGATGTTGGAATTTGCTTGGGGGACTGTCACATTTGCGAAGATTGTCACCTTGTGTGTAGGTAGACCTGGTGGGTTCCTGTACATCCGTGCTGATGACTTATGTATATGATTAGGAGGATTGTGATGCGGTTCGGTTATTGGAGATTATTGGCTACTTGTTGGACACTTGTAGGTCACCCCATGAGTACTAGTCTGTGTTGACAGCTAGAGTAGTGTAGTACTTGATGTCGTGACGGTTAAGTTACTATTTTATCTAGGTTTAGATGGTGTAACTGGGTCACATGAGGGCATCTGCATTAGTTTTGGTTGCCACACTCTCAGGTAGGTGGTTATCCTATTGTGTACTGGCCGTGTTGGCAGCAGTTGTGTTTCAATCATTTGGATTTTTGCTCACATCCATAGATAATATATTCTCTTATCTTATTATGACTGGATACATCCCATGACCCATATTATATGTGACATGTGTATGGTAAGGATTGTGGTTTCTTGTGTGTGACTGAGGATGTGATTCCTTGGGGTGTTCGTGACACCCAGTATAGCTCCCCCAGCCTGTTCAGCTTAGAAAAATTGTACCTGTATCCATAATGGTCCTTCTTTAACAGTTGTTATCCAACTTTAGTCATGGGGGCTAGCCTTTTGGGTTGACATCGCTAAATCATTCTGCATCATAACGCATCATCATCATCATCATCATCTAGCATATCATTGTATCTCTACATACTTCCAATTCGTAGGTTCCTCTGATAGAAATCCTTAACCCTTTCTGTATTATGTTTAATATAGAATCTTCTGCACTTGGGATTAATCATAAGACTATCTCATTCCATCATATCATCATCATCACATATCATTGCATTGGAATAATTATGGGATTATCCTAGTTCATCATATTCTTCTTCTTTTATTTAAATTCCTCTTCTCCTAATTAATTTGCGGTGTAATTTGATTCATCTTCCTTCTGCATACTCCTCTCCTCTCTGCATCTATTCCTCCCTCTCCTGTATCTGTTTAATTTATTAGGCTAATTAGTCTGGTTGGTTACTGTGAGCTTTAGGCTGGTATTTGGTTGTGGGCGATCTCGCTCAGCGTGTGATAGCTTTGGGGTTGCGTCTGGTTAGGGTTTGGGTAACCCGATTGGATTATTGTGAGCCGAGGGTGTTTACCCTCGTGTGTGATGTGTATTTCTGAGGTAGGTTAGTCGCTTGTGGCGCTGAGGGCCACGGTAGTGATTAGAGTGTAGTTAGTAGTCCTTGGGACTGGAGTGTAGTTATAGTCTTAACACTCCTTTGCTCGAGATGTGTATGTATAATTATAGCATAGTTACATATAATCATTAGACTAGTTATGTACCTATTACATACCTATTAGGCATCCTGTATATATTTAGATATATATATTATTTATCGTCAGATATTATTATATCCTATTATCATTATTATATCAATCTCATTGGTTAGTATAATCGTTTAGCTATTCTTGGGAGTTCGTGAGCTCATTGTTTGCTCACTCTCGTATCCCCCTTTGAGTGGCAGGTTGTTTCAGGTTTTAGTTGTTGTTGTGGTGATCTTTGGGGAGCTGAGCTGGAGGCTCATTCTCCAGTTATTACTGTCGGGTTTGCTGCGTAGAGGTTTGCAGAATCTTACGTTTAGATATTATTATCTTAGTCTTCAGCTGTTTTTGTCTTTTCTTATTACTCTGTTGTGATACTATTGGAAATGACTTGGCCAGAATTTGTCTACGGCTCGGTTGCTCGTGGAGCAAATCTTTGGATTCCCCAACCTGCACATCCTCGAATCTCAGTAATTGGTCTAGCTACCGATTACTGGATTTTGGGGCAGGACAGACTTAGTATCTAAGCTCTAGGTTAACTCCTATCTCGGTATCTAGCACTCATTGGTTGTGTTATTCTTTAAGGAGAGTTAGGACGATTCCTTGGTGTCCTGTGTTTTTTTTTTTTGCATGTTTGGTTATAGAGTTAATCTCTTGAGACCTTCTGCGTGTAGGCTTCTAGCATAGGTCTAGTGTGTAGGCTTTTGCTGTAGATTTAAAGGACTCAATATGTTTATCTTGAATCCTTATAATGGTGTTTTATTGGCTTTTAGTTGTAGTGGTTTCCCTGTTTTTTTTTTGGTATTGGGTTTAGACATCAGATTTGTGATTTTACGCTATTTGGACGACGTTATGTTTGCCGTCGTAGTAGTTTCAGCGTGTGTTCCATTTTAATGTTTCTCATATCGAGTTCTAGATATTTTGCTTTAAATCGAATCCAGATCGATCTGAATATTAGATCTGATCTTTTGGATTGGTTTTCATTATTTATTAAAATGCATCGTTTTAACTGATTATTTCCATCTCTTGTATCGTGGACCTGATCTCATGGCAGACGTGTTATAAGACTGAGGATCGTGTGCACATCAGATTTCGACTTTGTTCATATAGGGAAAAGGACATCATATTCCACTTTCCACTTATGTTTTTGGCATTCTTAATCTATTTGTTTTTTAATCAAACTATATATATTTTCATACAAATTATATATTAATATATTTTAACCATAATCTATGATAGGTTGCTTTTGCTATAATGTCGTATACCTGGATGGGGAGCTCAGGGGCTTTCTATTTTATCGACCTTGTGTAACCGCTAGTACGATATGGTTACACATTACATTTGAAATATACTATACTATACTTAAGTAAGTATTTTAAATTTCGGGACAAAATTATTCTAAGGAGGGCAGATTGTAATGTCCCGGATTTTTGGGTTATTTTATTTATTTATTATTAAGCATTATTATTATTAATCCTCCACGTTAAGTTCCGTACATATATTCCGTATATATTCCGCATGTACTTTTTCATCCATTATGCATCCATTTATTCCTTTCGGCAGGTTTTGTATGTTAGATTCTTTTTATGTACTTTCCTAATAGTCTATTACACTTTCAAGGTACAATTTCACATCAGCAAATCTATCATTGCCTATGTCAGACAACCTATTCGCATTCCAATGCTGAGCTCGATTGAACCTTCCTAACTTAAGACAGATGTGCCTTCAGTTGAGAGGGGGCAATTATAGGGACTAATCCCTCGATCTGAGTTATCATTGAACTAATACCATACTAGACTCACTTAACATACACGTGGCATACGCTATCAAAAAGGATACATGGATTACGAACTATAGAAGATTGTGGCTCGAGCACTCCAAATAAAACAGAATAATTCAAGTACACCTGTCTCCTAAGAACTAGCTGCTACAGAGATAACCTCCACTCTATACCCAATTTAGGAGAACATAACCAGTGAAAGTATGGCATTTACACAATTATATTAGTAGAGGTAGTTTTATAAAAATACATGGTAACCAAAAATATAGAGGGAAGTGGGAGAGGTAGTGGGGGTAGTGGTCAAAATTATAGTTTGGGAGACCGAAGTAGTTTAGTAGGCTGTATTTAAGAGGAAAGAGAGATACTAGAATTATTTTCAATCAAACAGATAGACGTAAACAAACAAGAAAAAACACCATTGTTGCTAAGGAAAGGAAGGAGGATAATCCATTATAGCTGTGAAGGTTGGATGGCATTGTTGCTTTAGTTTGTCATTGGTATGGTCATCTCTATTAGATTAGTAGGCCTTTTGACCCTTTGTTTTGTATTATTGCTCTTTCTTATAATTTCTTAGGTGGGAGTGAAGAAGTAGGCTTGTTGTGGTACTATTAATGGCGTAGCTATGGTGAGTTTTGAGAGAGTAGATGGAAAAATATCCCTCAAAGATTAATTGCTAGGAGGGAGGTAATGGGTATAGGAGTAGAGGAGATAGTAGTCGAATAGTTAGTCGTTGCTATGGTCAATGACTAATGGTGGGGTAGGTGATAGTATATTATGAACTCAGAACCTAATACTTGAATGTATCGAGCTAATTTCTGCCCTCTTCTTCTATAGGTTATAATGCATACTTGCGGGGCTTCAAGGATGAGGCTGATAGATGAGGACGATGATGTTATAAATGAGGCAAGTACGTCTGGTCGAGGGGAGGCGAGTAGTGAAGTCGAAGGGTTACAAATCGCAGCTGATGTACCTCTAGCACTAGCAAAGCCTGATATTAGTTCTGTGAGGAGGAGGAGGAAAGGGGTGAAGAGGCTGGAGTCGATCATTCTGAGAATGTGGGGGATGAAGGGGATAGGGAGGAGGGTAAAGAGAGTGAGGAAAGTAGCAAAGAGACCAGGGATGAGGACGCGTATGTGGAAGAGCTCTCGCCACAGGAGAAGGCTAGGCTAGATTTGACTGGGGATGCAGCTACCCATTAGAAGATTAGTAAAGGAGATACTAAATTTCTAGGACGTGACTCCGTGCTAGATGAATTATAACTTCTACGAGATAATGATGGTTATCAAAGGTATGAACAAAGAGTTGACATGTGATGATAGGCCTTTAATCGAGTGGTTAGATGTAGTATCGTTCTACTCGAAGAAGGGGAATAAGAAGGTAAGGATGCACCATATTCAGTGTCACCCTGAGAAGCTATGGTTATTTGACTTATTATTGAATGGGCGCGGGTGGGATATGGACTTGGTAGTAGTGAAGGGTAATTACAAGTATGTAGACAGAGAGGTAGATTTTCCTCTAGCCAATAGGTTGTACAAAGCAAGTAAGTGTATGGTCGAGTATCTTTTGGTGTATTACTTTGGATGTTGCCTAACTTTTAATTATTTGGTGCAAAGCTTGCGAAAAGAGGATTGCACAACCCTCAGTTTTACATTGACAACTTGATCGTGGAAAGTGAGGAACAGGTGAACAGGGTGCTTCTGAAGCTAAATATTATGAGAAAAAAATGGAAGAAGACTGAAACACTGTTTAAAGAAGCTTCGACTAGAGCTGGGTCGTCGAAGAGGTGAAAAAAGGTAGTCACCCTCGAAAGGGCAAACAAGATGGACTATAACAACTTGATAAAGATGTCGAGCTTCGTACCTAGAACTCGACGAGGAGTTCCAGTGTCGACGGCTGAGGTAAGGGGGCAAAGTTCGAATGCTTTGGAAGCAATTGCACAAGCAGTGCAACAACCCCAAAAGGGCTTGGAAAACGCTACTGTCGAAGGCTCAACCGTTCTAATGACTAAGACAATGCCTCGAAAGACGAGTTATGATCTGATAGCTGAAGGTACAAAATCGACCAAGGCCAGGCAGCTCGTGGATGAATAAGAGGTGGCTATTTGAGCATCGGTAGAGTCAATGATGGATCTGTGCGCTACTAACTCAGAAGAAGCAGGTCGTCATGCTGAGGTGGTGTGGGGCCAGATATGTGCTTATTTTTTAGAAAATAGGAAATATTTGAACTTGAATTGGATTCCTGCTGAATGGTCGAAATGTTTGTGATTTGTGCAAATGTAGGCCCTAGATGATCTCATTTACAAGGGCTCAAAAGGCGTTAAGTAAGATGTTGAAGGAGTCGATTGATGGAAGAAAGCTCGCAAAGAGCACCATTATGTCCCTGAACACTTAAATCGCTGAGCTAGAATGGGAAATGCAGCATGTACATTCTGATACTGCGAGGGAGAGCCTCGCAGTGGTTGAGCAATGTAATGCGAAGGTGACAGTATTGGAGGCAAAGTTGGCAAGACTAGGGGTACAACTGCAAGATAATAATGCATGCTTTTAAGCAGTCAATGACCAAGAGTGCGAGGTGAGTGCAAGGTTGTAATCCTGAAACCTTCAAACTCTATACCCCAGAAGAGGAGGATCCTACCTTTGAGGACTTAACAAATGTAGAGGGGATAAAGTCGATTCCTAAGGGCGAGGTGGCTGGCGTGGAGAATATGGAAGCCGTGCCAGTGGGGGAGAATCCTGATGCTGATGAAATATTTGTGCCTGTGGAAAACCCAAGTAATCTTGTTCAAATTTTGCATTTGAGGAAAAAAATTGCCTTGATCTGGTTTTGTTGTCTGAAAGAAACTTTCCGTTGCTTTATGAAGGTTGCGTAAAAATTGTTTTACTATGTGATTTGAACTTGTTGATGTATGCTGGTATTCTGTGTGATCAAATTAGCCGGCTGGTCAAAATGTTAAACTTGTTGTTGATGTATGTTGGTATTGAGGTAAGATTGAGCTTTAAGGGCTCCCCCAAGTATTAGTCTGGTCAAAGGTTGTACTTGATACTAAGGTGTACCCAAATTAAGAAATGTACTAAGCTTCGAGGTCACCTCCAAGAATTTCTATCCTCGGGTTTGATCCTGAACGAAGCAAGACATGGTCAGCCTCAATGTGCCCCCCGAGTGTCCAGTCTTTCGACTATTCATGCCACTCAGGTTTGCTCGAATTGGAGCTTTAAAAAATCTTCAAGGTTTTCCGCAAGTATCAGTCGGGTCGAAGGTTAGGCTAGATACTTAGGTTTTCCCAAATCAAGAAGGTTATTGAGCTTCGAGGTCGCCCCTGGGTATTTCTATCCACGGGCTTTATCCGGAATGAAGAAAAACGTGGTCGACCCTAATTTGCTCCCAAGTGTCCAGTCTTTTAACTATTTATGTCAATCGGGTTTACTCGAATTAGAACTTTAAAAAACTTTAAGGTCGCTTCCATGTATATGTCGAGTCATAGGGTTGACTGGATACTTAGGTTTGTCCAAATTAAGAAGTTCACTGTGTTTCGTGGTCGCCCCCGGGTATTTCTATCCTCGGGTTTGATCTTGAATGATGCAAGACGTAGTCGGCCCCAATGTGCCCATGAATGTCTAGTATTTTGACTATTCATGCCACTCAGGTTTGCTCGAATTGGAGCTTTAAAAAACTTTGAGGTCACCCCCAAATATCAGTCGGGTCGAAGGATTGACTGGATACTTCAGTTTGCCCAAATCAAGAAGTTCACAGAGATATGAAAAAATATACAAGGTTGAAAACTTTGTTTATTGATTATACTGTGGTTATATCAGTGGTGTGGGACGGTGGCCGTGACCTGTTATATGAGACTAACTGTGTTGTATTCCAAGGATTGGGTAAGGTTTCCTCGACTTCAGTCATAAGGTAGTACGATCCTTTGTCTATTTTGTTGTTTACACGACATAAGGTCCTTTCCAAGATTTAGCTAGCTTGTCGGCATTACGTAATTTTGAGGAAGGGGTGACTCGCCGATGTACCAAATTGCTTATATCAAAACTTCATCGTCGAACCCTCATATTATATAATTTTTGGAGAAAAATCTAGTAATGCCCGAGGTTACCTAAGGCACGGTCTCTTATTTCATCGATCCATAGCATATTGTATCTGAGTTTGAACTCATTTTCTTCATTCGAGAAATCGGAGATGCATGTTGGGACCTCAAACTAAGTTGGTAAAGACTACTTTGGTAACCATAGGCTAAAAGGAAAGGAGTATAGCTTGTTGCTTTGCATAGTGTGGTACGGTATTCCTAGAGTACATGCTGTAACTCTCTAACCCAGCACCCCTTCTTCTCGTCGGCGTATATTTTAAGACCATTGACTATAGTTTTATTTATTACTTCGACCTAACCATTCCCTTGTAGGTAATATGGTGTGGATGGAGAGAGGATAATATTATATTTTTTGAGGAAAGTTTGAACCTTGTTCCTTAGGAACTGCGGAACGTTATGGGCAGCGGAAGCGTGTGATAATATTTTTCCAGAGGAATTTTGCGACATATTCTTCCCTTGTTCAACATAATGGAACGGCTTTGACCCATTTAGTGAAATAATCTATGGCAACTAAGATGTATTCTTTGTTGCCCGAAGCCTTTGGGAAAGGGCCTACCAGATTGATGGCTCACCACTTAAATGGCCAACCGACTTAGATACAGTGGAGTTCTTGTAAAGGGATTCGAATGTCATGAACGTGACACTGGCATTTGTCACAATGCTTCACATATTCTTCAGCTTGTTTCATCATATTTTACCAGAACAAACCCTGTGTGATTGCTCGGAGGGCCATTGATCGACTAGCAGTACACAGAGGTGTACTTCGCTTGGCGATTTTTTGTGTAAGCTGCCTTTATGAATGGTGTACCGTCGGTAGTTTTCTAATAAAGATCATTTTACTTTTGGGTTCTCTGGTGCAGTAGAATGTTTGAAGTGTGCAAGGAAAGGTCTGCGCCAGTCTTCGGGATTAAGACTCTCGCCCCCAATATTGATAACATTGATTTTTATCTGGTCGATACTTGGGCGTTCGATTACTTCGATACTGAGTTTTCATGGTTCAGACTGGCCTAACATGGTTGCGAAATAGGCGAGGGCATCATCATGTCTATTTTTTGCTCGGGGGTAGGTGTGATCGATAAATTTTTAGAAAAATAATCCATGCACTGGCAAACGAGTGCTGCATACTCATCCATGAAACCGTTTAACTGGTTCTCGCCAGTATATTATCTCTGGACGAATTGTGAGTTGGTAAATATGGAAAGTTGGGGGACACTGAGTTTGAGGTCTAGATCGAGACCATGAACTACAGCTTCATACTCGGCCTCGTTGTTGATACATTTGAAGTTTAACTTGATGGCCTTTTCGATGTGGTCGTTTGATGCTGTGACCAGGACGATGGCTATCCCAGAACTGTTTGGTCTGGCAGACCCATCGATAAAGAGATGTCAGCCTGTGTTAGGGCTCTTGGGGTTGTTTTGATCTGGCTGATCTCCGGGTAGGTCGTGTTCATGTTCTTCCCATTCAATATCTTCGACCAGAAAGTCGGCTAGGATATCGGTGACTTCCAGGCCCTTTTGGGACACTTGTTTCTTGAAATTTATATCGTGCTCACCAAGGTAGACGTACCATTGCCGGAGCCATCGGGATTTATCTTTCTTGGTGAAGATTTCTCGAAGGGGGTAGCAGGTGATGACACATATATGGTGTACTTGAAAGTTGGGTTTAAGCTTTCGAGAAGTGTAGATGAGTGTAAGGAGAAGTTTTTCGAGTTGTCTATACCGTGCTTTGGCTGGTGTTAGAGTTTTGCTAATAAACTATACATGTATCTCGATACCCGCTTCTATTCGGATAAGGACCAAACTGATAGATTCGTTGCTGACTGCGAGATATAGAGAAAACATTTTTCCTTCGACCAGGGTACACATGACAAGTGGTTAACCACGGTAAGTTTTGAGTTTGAGAAAGGCTTGTTCGTATTCGAGCGTCCAATTAACTGTAGGGTTTTCTTTTTTGGTCTTATGAATGCCTAGTTCACGCAAGAGGGAGAATAACCATGCATAGCAGTCAGAAGATTTTAAAATAAAGTGGTGAAGGGCTACTATTTTGCCCGCTACAATTTGGACATCTTTCCTGGTTTGGGGAGAAGGCATATCAACGAGGTCCCGAGTTTGGGTAGGGTCAATCTCGATGCCTCATTTGCTAATGAAGTGACTCAGGAATTTTCTGGAGAAGACACCAAATTGGCATTTGTAAGGGTTTAATTTCATGTTCTATGATAGAAGGATTGAGAAGACTTCGGTTAATTCCAGTATATGGGTATTTTTGTGAAGGCTTTTGCAAATCATATCATCAATGTAATCTTCTACAGACTTACCATGCAAGGGCTTGAACATGGTAGTAACAAGGCGCTGGTAAGTGGTACACGCATTTTTCAGCCCGAAGGGCATCACATTGAAACATTAAAGCCTTTGTTCGGTGATAATAAAAGTTTTAAGTTGATTGTCAGGTAGAAGTGGTACCTGTTTGTAACCCAAAGCCGCGTCCATCATGGATAGGCATTCATAGGCTGTTGTGGCATAGAGAAGCACTGAAATGATTGGGAGAGGGAAGTTATCCTTCGGTGTGTACTTGTTGAGATCAATAAAATAAATACAGATTTTGATCTTGCCATTCTTTTTGGGTACTGCAGCGATGTTTCTGAATCAATCGTCATACTTGACTTCGCGTATAAACCCAGCGGCTAGGAGCTTTTGAAATCGAGGTTCACTGCGTCTCTAATCCTTGAGGACAATGTACCTTTCTTCTGTTTGATGACCATGGATTTGGTGATAAGGTTGAGACGGTGGAAGACCAGGATGGGGTCGATGCAGGGCATTTTGTGGAATGTCTAGGCGAAGACATCTTTATTGGATCGAAGGAAAGTGGTCAATTCAAGTTTTTCGTCGGTGTCTAAGAAACTGCTAATAAATGTGCCTCGACCAGGGTCGTCGAGTTCGATGTAAACTATGGGTTCGACGGGTGTAGTATCGGTGGAAGAGGTCGAAGGGTTGGGGAGAGAGAGGTATAGTGATTGCTATGGCTTCACCAGTTTCATGGTAAGGTCGATTTAGGTATACACGCAATACCGAGCTAATCTCTACGAGCCTTTCATGTCCCACGTAACGCATGGGGTAGTGAAACGCAATATTTGATGGTAGGTCGAAGGTTTTGCCTTTATAGAATGAAGCCAATCACGGCCCAGAATGCCGAGGTATTCAAACTTCTTGTCAATGACAAGAAAACTTGTTTGAAGGGTTATAGGGCCAGTGGTGATAAGAAGACAGAGTCGGCCGATGGTAACCTCTGTTGAGCCGTTGAAACTTTTCAATTCGACGTTTACTAGTGTGATCAGATTGGTATTTTGCATGGCTCAGACTGTCTAAAGGAAAGGTACATCGGCCGCACTACCTGTATCGACGAACATCATATGGAGAACAAAGTGCTCGAGCTTAATCATAATGACTAAAGGGTCTGAATGGGTGAAACGAACGTGGGAGATGTCACAGTCGATGAAGGATATACCTTCAGATCGAGGGTGATGGCTTGATTCGGGAAGGAGGACAGGAAGTTTTTGTTGGTAAGTAAGTTTATAATACTCTTCGGTCCGCTTCTGTTTGCGTCGGGTGTGGCCAGTGTTGATGTTGTTGACTTCGATCATATGGGCTTAGAAGATATGTACTTTGGCAGGTCTAGCATTTGAAGCATGTTGGGGCTTAAGGTTCGACCCATCGAGTTAGCCAAGATGTTCGATGATATATTGGTGCAAGCGGCCAGCTTTAAGGATCATTTTAAGTGAATGTTGAAGCGCATATCATTTTTTGATTGGATGATAGTTGCATTTGAGGTTCTGGCAGTAAGGCTCGTCCTTTCTGACTTCGATATGGAAGGAAGCTCGCTAGATAGGGTCAACCTAGATGAGTTTGAGGAGGGTATTGATGGGTGTTGTATGTTTGGGTAAAATTGGCATATGGTGCTTTTTACGGGTTTCAGAGGATTAAGCTTCGTAGAGGATTAAGCTTCGTAGTGTGGGCATCTGCGGTTGTCGGTCTTGTTAGAAATGGGAGTGACCATGGGTGTGTTTGGTGGTCGAGGTCCGTTGTGGGTGGCAGAGGCTTGTCCCTGGTGATTAGTTTTGCGGAGACGTTCGAGGTCGATATATCCATTGACTTTGGATAGCACATCTTCGAGGGCTCGTAGTTTTTGGAGGACGATATACTCTTTAATACGACTATGGCCGTGCAGGGCGTTTGATTAGGCTAGGACAGTGTTCGCACAATCGAGGTTCTTGACTTTGCACGATTCATTGAGGAAATGCTTGCTAAAGTTGAGTATTTCTGTGGGTATTTTTTGAATTTTGAAAAGGGCATCGGCTTAGAGTTCAAGGTCTTTATTGAAGGCAAAATAAGAGATGAATAAGTTTGAATGTTGTTTAAAGATTTGAATAGACCCATTAGGGAGACTGTGGTACAACTTAAGAGGGCTGTTGGTGAGACTGGTGAGAAATATGCGATACAGGATGTGATCGGCGGTGGAGTGCGGACTTAAAGAATTATGGAACTCAAGGACGTGGTATTGTGGATCGGTGTTATAGTATTTGTGGATTTTAGTGGTATGGAAGTTAGGAGGAACCTCGACAGCGAGAAGCTTCAGGCAGATTAGGTTATTAAGCCGACTCCATGAGTACGAAGTAAGGCTTGCACTGATGCGAATTAAGGCATGTATTTTTTGGTCAAGTTCTTGCCAGGGTGAGGTAAGCTGGTCGAGGGGGAGAACATTGAGGTTGATGGTGGTAGGGGCGCGGGTTAGGGGTGTGCTCAGCACTGCTTTCTCCAAGGCATTCCTGGACAGGGTGCCGTGTAAGATGTTAGGAGGATCAAAGGGTAAAGTCGGACAAATCTTCGGTAATGGGGACGCCGAGAAGTACCAAAGCTGCAAATCTTCGGTACCAAGGTGGACTGAAGGGACTTCGGTTTATGGGTAGGGCTCGAGGCGGCGACGCACGAGGGTGGCAGGGGCGGGGGCCCTAGAATGCATAGGGACGTCCTGGGTTTGTACTTGCTAAAGTTCACGAACAGTGTAGCGCAGTTCATCGAGCGCTCGGTGTGGTCTATCATTGTCGTTTAAATGGCGCTGCCGTTCAGCCTGGAGTTCCTGCCGACGATCTTCACACTCAAGGCGAAGCTGGCTAGTATGGCACTCTTTCGCCAAAGCAAACTGCAGGCTGATGAAGGCTTGTTTGGCGGCGATGCCATCGGTGGAGGTATCGACAATCGTTGAGTTGTAACGAAGGGTGGTGGCCATTAAAATAGTGATAGGGTAAAAGAAAAAGGGATTGGAGGTGGGGGGAATAGCATTGACGGTACCAAATATAGAGGCGTGATCTCGTAGAGGGGAGTTTACATTCTTACACCGTAGGTCTTAGCTTCGACTAGAGGTTTTAACAAATATATATGACAGAAATAAGGGGAATCACTATGCTAACATACTTGCATGGAGTCCATGAATTGGTATTCTCCATGACCTCTAGCGAGGATTTGAATGGAAGATTGTATATATATATGAGGTTACAGTTCGAATCAAGTAGAACTTGAAAGTGCTCGAAGGTTGATAAAATTGGAGGAGGCTTGGGCTGATTTTTTTCAACGTCTTCATGATGTCTCTCCTTTCCTATTTATAAGAGATGGGAAAGGGTGAATCACCATGCGAGGCCCTATTACATCTATACCCCTTTGAGGCAGTTTTTGTGTACGTGAAGTCGGTTCTGACACTGTATCTGTCTAGCGATTTATTTTACTATACTATTTGGTAAGTTGGCTGTCTAGTTTGTCTGCCTTTGACCATATACTATTTTGGTCAATGTCCTTTCGAAGCCTGTGCTAGGCTCTGGATGCTGACCGACTGTCCTTCAGCTTTGACTATTGTGGTAAGCTTCGACGTGGCCTTCGAGTATTTAGTTAGTCTCGGAAGGCTTTGAGTAGATCATATGTTTTTGGTTGTTTTATTGGTTCCTTGGGCTTCGCGCATCTGGTAGGCTTCGATGCAGCCTTCTAGTGTTTGATAAGTCTGGGAAGGCTACGAGTAGGCTACTATAAGACCGTCTTCTTTAGGACTCATAGTTTGTTGATCATGGTATGCCATGTATTATGGCCTTGGATATTTGTACATGTAGGGTGTTGTTTGTGGATGCCTTGGGCATATACTTTTTTATGCGAATTATTGTTGTAGCGATGCTGGCAAGTTAGAGGAAGCTTGACTTGCATGTTTTGGAGTTTTTGTCACCTATGTGGTAATATTATAGGTTATATATCTCTTTGGAATGTTCTGTCACATCGTAGTTTGTTAGTGTTGTAGATGTATTTATGATTTGTTTTAAATTGCAGCACGTCTTTTGGGGTTCATCTTCGGGATGCATAGCATTACACCTCATAATTCGTGTTGATAAAAATTATTATGAATTTTTTTTTAGGGGCGTGACAAGTTGGTATCAGGGTGCTAGGTTCAGTCTTGCAGTTGAGTCGATCTTGCACTAGTTCATTCTCATTGGATCTGTGGGTTTCTTTGGAAGTGTTGGTGGTAGGTGAATGACATTTAGTCATGTTCATTTATAGTATCCTCAGTATTATCGTTTTTATCTTTATGTAGAATCTCTTGATATTTGTGTTGATAGGTTTGGTTAGCCTTTTAATATCCATGTGGTAGCTCGATACTTTGAGTAGACATTATCTTTTAGGTAGTCATAGTTTCATTAGTTCTATTCTTTCGTGGTTAGGAGTGGTGCGTTGCCTTTGCAGGATCATATGGAGCTTTGATTAAAGTATTCATCAATAGATTTACTCGTGCCAAAGAGTACAAGTTTGGAGTACCAACTAGCTTGTTGTCGATAGAGATTGGTTATTTATCATTTTTATTTGGTACTAATTTTTGAGGATTACGTCCAATTGTGGTTTAGTGATTATTCCACACTTTTATGCGGTTATATGTTTTGAGAGGTTTATCATCATGGTAATTGAGGTACATCAAATTTTGAGGACTGAATTTCTTTTGAGGATAGAATTTAGCGACCCATAATTTCATATAACTGTCGTGCGTGTTCTTGCGCAGTAGATTGCATGGCTTATTATTGTTTTGGCTCCAGTTATTATCTAACATCCTACTGCATTGGATTATAGTCTTTATAGCAAACGTGAAGAGTCTAGTACATCTCTCACAACTTCTATTCTTTTCCAACTAAAACCCCTCTCCATGCTCCTAATATTCAGCAGCAAAAACTCCTATTCTCCCCTAAAGATAAACCACTAAGATCCCCACTTTTCCTGGAGATCGGAGTTTCCTAATACCCCCTTGTTGTTATCATTTAAGACTTTGTATTTTTCCCATATTTCTTCTTGGCATTAACCCCTTTTCTTTCCTCCAAATACTTGGCAGAAAGAATATAGTATTTCCTACAGTAGAAAGCTCCCATATCTTCTCAAAACAGATGTATCTATCAACTTCTTTTTCCTTTACTAAACTTACAAAAGGGAGATCTTTTGAATCATCCATACCTTGAATAGCTTGGGAAGTGAGAAGACCATCCATATGGTGGCGAGCAATAGCTTGAACGTAGTGCTTATTAATCCCTCAACTCCGCTTTTTTGCCTTCATCATGTTCGTATAAAGGCAAGTACTTTTATCCCTTCTCATATGCCCTGATTAGAGTAAGGATTTAAACTTATATATGAGATTATATTTGTGGTTCACCTGAACCCATTTCATGTATGCTATCTTGTTCCATTGCTGTTGCTCCAGTTCATATTGTCACTGATGTTCCGGTCCTTAATTCCTTATGTAAAATTTTGTCATTATTGAGCTTAGGTTTAGCTATATTTATGACCAGTTATTGATTCCAAATAAATTCTTGTTAAGTAACTTTGGTGCATAGGCTTGGAATTATATCTTGAACCATAAATATCAATGTGTGAGTTTAGATCTTAACCTTTGCCTCGTTAGCTCTAAATCTCGCAAGAATAAATTCTACCCCAATTCTTAAATACTTTGTGAGCTAATAAATGTCCCTGGACTGCAATTACTTTGTGAGCTAAAAGATAAAAATAATTGATCACGAAAAAACTACTGGGTTGTAACCCTACAGGAAATATTTTGGTGTGCATATGCCTGCACACGAGAAAACATGTACTAGCAAATCAAAATGATGTACAAGATAGGTGTAGTGCTTACGTAATTTTCTAGCCTGAGATATCCATCTCATATGCTACCCTATCCTGACTACTTCACCATAGCCTTCTACAAGATGCCGCTATCTTTTAAAGTTGTCGAACTCCACATTTTGTTGCTTTTGAAGGATGCACACAACTCCAATGGATAGAATAGAATTTTGAATTTTGTTTGTGCTTAACACTCACTGATCATAGAAATCCAAATATGACCTGTGAAGAAGATCGAGGAAGAAGACCTTTTAAGAAATATTATTCACTATGATTTGTCCTTGTTTTTCTTCTCTAGGCTCACAATATTTATAGAAGAAATAGGGTCCTAGTTCAAAACCAATCAGATTTGATATGATATATATGGGTTATCTCAAAATTCGTTCTGAAAAAGGATAATGTTTACCTTAAACTTGGTTTTCAAAAAGATAAGCTTTATCTTTAAAATCAGTTTTGGATAAAAGATAAGGTTTATCCTTAAAATTGGTTTAAAAGGATAAGCTTTTTCCTTAAAAATCTTTTTTGGATAAAGATAAGCTTTTGTGCTTAAAATTGGTTTTAAAGGATAAGCTTTATCTTTAAAATCTATTTTGGATAAGGGCAAGCTTTATCCTTAAAGTTGGATTAACAAGTTATGATTTATCTTTAAAATTAGTTTTGAAAAAGGATAAGGCTTATCTGAGATTGCCCATATTTGTATAAAGCCAAACTCTTTCTTCAAGTAAATCTGATCGGCTATTTCTTACACCGGTGATTGTGAGCACTTCCCTAGAGTGCTTCGGGTTCCCAAGTCTTCCTTCTACCTCATTCTTCCCTCTCCACCTCCTTGTTTTTTTTTTCATTTTTGGACTTGGTGTTTGATTTGAGTGGTGTGTGCAGGTGATTTGGAGCTTTTTTCGGCTTGTACAATCGATTTTGGGGAGTGATAAACTTTGCTTTGCTTTATTTGTTTGTGATTGGTGTTGTTTTTCTTCTTGTGTTTATTTTTGTGCCTCCTGCAGGTGAGCCGGTCGATGTGTAACGGTTGGATGGTCGCCAGGAATGGTATGGTAAGGATGAGGGTGGGATGAACTGATCGGCAAATGACGAGGTGGTTGGTGGCGGTTAGGCGGACTCTTGAGACGATAGTGTAATCTGCGTTGATCGTTGGAGGGTTACGAGGGCAAAAAAGTTTAAAAAAAAAAAAAAAAAAACCTCGGAGGAGGAGCCTGATCCGATTCTGCCTGATTTGAATTTCTGGTTTGGCCTATGGGGCGAATTTGAGTGGGCCTTCCTTTTGGTGGCCAGAAGAAACTGTGGTATGGGCCTATTCTGAATAGGTGGGGTGAGAGAAATGGGCTGATGGGTTTGGGCTGAGCCGGTAATAGGGGTTTATTCCTATTTCTGTTTGTTGTTGGTGTTGGTATGGGTCCAAAATTTGCGTAAGCTGGCGATTGCTTGGGCGTTTTCACTGGTGTGTCAAACTGTACTTATACTATTACAACTACATTTGTAGATATTTCTGAGACCAAAAGTGAGAGAGCAGACAGAATTTGATAAGTTTCTTTCTTCGTGCTTCGTCGCCTAGAGGCAAGGTGCGTTTGGACGGTTTCCTTCCTTTTTCTTTGCCTATTTGGGGTTTCCCTCTTGTACCCGGTATCCTTGATGGGAGTTGTCGGCTAGGATCTTGGGATTTGGGTGTAGTCTGAATTCAATGGGTGTGACTGGACAAAGGGAGGAAGGGTTTTAAAGCGGTTTCGCTATAAGGTTTTGCTAGATGCTTTGGGGTGGTTATATTTTGTTTGCCTGTTGGGAGGAAATTTAAGGGAGGTTGTGACGGAAAATAAGGGTTCTTTATATACTGGTTGTTGTGTTTGTCTGGTGTTTATGTCTGTGGTTATTTATTAAGTGTGGGTATTGTTCGGTGGTGAACATTGGTGAATTGGGTAGAGTATGACTTCCTACTCTGTCACTCAGGATTTTGTGCAGTGTATGGAAAAGCTCACAGTCCAGAAGCCTCGTGGGGCGGCTGTGGTGCAAATTAACCCGGTTCGGATTAATGCTGAAGAAGCTAAATTGAAGTACACCCTTATAGGAAAAATGTCCTTTAAGTCCGGTCAAAGTTTTACAAAAATTGTTGCAGCCCTGAAAAGATTTTGGAGCATGGAAACGTCAAAGAATATCCAGATTTTTGAATGGACGGTTAACGGTATGATGTTCTCTCATAAAATTTTATTTGGCCTACGACCAATATTTTGTTTTACTAAACCAGCCGTGGAAACCCTGCGGTCATTCTATCATTCTTCTCCCGTATGAAGTTCGGACACCTATTGACCCACTCGTTTTTAAATACGTTCCGTTTTGGGTGAAGTTCGATATCTCAAATCCGTTTTTTGGAACGCCAAAGTTCATTCATGATTTTGGACAAAGTCTTGGCCGAGTTCTAGTGACAGAACCTAGTCAAGAGAATAAACGAATTGCAAAACATTGATATAGAGCTTGAATTGTGATGGACATATATGAAGTTTTTCCTCCTGAGATACGGGCGAATTTGGATACTGGCCCCCTCCTTATTGCTACGCAGTATGATGGGGCTTCTATTCACCTTTGTGGTCTATGTTTTAAAATGGGACTAAAGTATTGGATTGTACAGAGATATTAGAAGAACTTGGTGGGGGCACTTTAGGTGGTAATCCTAGGGGAGCTGGTATATCACGAACGGGGACAGACTTAGTCCGGACGACCTCAGAGGGGGTTTTGCCTAGACCCCAGCCTAACCTGGGGATATAGGTTGGTATTCCAGAGTATAGGTCCCCACCTTTTCCTCTGCGCCCCAGTAGACATGGCAAAGGTTTGAGGCCGCAGCTTCAGAGGCCTTCCAAGGCAAGAGAGGGGTGAGGGATTGTCAGGCGGGGCCATCAGTTTGGCCACCAGAGCGAGAGACTGATGGCGTCACAGATTTTGCAGGTTTGACGGATTTACCTGGGATGGCGTTAGTAGGTAGTCAGGGTCTGGGATGGGGTGTGGCAGATGGTCGTTATACCCTGGCCAGTCTGGTTGGGGGGAGACAGGTGGGTCATATACTGCTAGAGGAGGAGAGATTGACTCTCCAAGTAAAGGTAGAGAGACTAGAGAGGATGAGTAGGGAGCATACGGAGGGGGAACAATCGTGGGGGGCATATATGGATGATGAGGAGGGGGGTGATGAGGAGGAGGAGATACAGGGGAGTTGGCAGATGCCAGAGCCACAGGGGCAGGATATGTCTTTGTTGGGTTATGGTTCAGGCGAGATTCAGGTAGACCCAATCTCTGCAGAGTATGTACATCAAGTGATTAGCCCTGAGGGCACGATGAGCTCGAATACGATAGGTCCGATCTCTCGGAGACCTGGTCCGGTTCGGCAGGCTACTAGACTTCCCACGGTTTACCCGCCATCCTCTTCTTGAGTTATCAGAAGATAGATGCGAACTGATGTACAACTTACAGAGTTATCCTTACCATTCCAGCTTCCTCAGGCCGGTACTCGTCGTCCTACTCAGTCTCAGGTGTCTTTCTCTCGTATTCGCCGCACTTTTTACGTTATTGATCGCTCTGCTAGGGTCCAGGTGGCTCCAAGGAGACCACATGGGCCATTATGATTATCAACTCTTAGAATTGTCAGGGTTTGGGTCGACCAGCGGCAATTCGACACTTTAAAGAACTTATTTGTTCCTCTAATGGTAATATTATATTTTTAGCTAAAACCAAATGATCCACTGTAGAAATGCAGGGCTTGGTTAGAACCCTTAACTATCCTAACTGGGTTGATGTTCCGGCGTCTGAAGTTTATGGACGCTCTGGTGGTATATGTATTATGTGGAAAAGTAATATTTCTTTGGAGTTGGTTTTCGGTAATAAATATATTATTAATGTTATAGTTCAATCAGAGCCGGCTGATAAACCTTGGCTCATTTCTTTCTTTTATGGAATTCCCTATCAGATGGATAGAAATGAGAGTTGGCGACTGGTGGAAACTGCAGCTAATGGCTACTCTGGGCCGTGGCTGATTATGGGTGAATTTAATACTATTTTTTAGAGTTCGAATAAAGTAGAGGGGAAACCTTACCAAGCTGCGAAGAGTGCCTTTGCACGTACGGTGACTCAATAAGTGGGTCTTATTGATTTGAAGTTTTATGGATCCCCTTTTACGTGGAGCAACAAAAGGCGGGGTTGGGCCAATATTAAAGAGTGTTTGGATAAGAGTTTAGCTAATGCGGATTGGAGGTTTTTTATTTACCTGCCCTTGGCTCAGACCATACCCCTCTATGTCTGGACACCTATCCTAAAGCTACAACTTTTGGTAAATGCTTTCACTTCCAGGCCATGTGGACTCGGGAACCCTAATTCCCGTCTTTGATTCAAAAATTATGGAAAATGCAGGGCAGGGGTTCCCCAGCCCAACTGGTCAAATGCAAACTTTTAAACACGAAAGCGGGCCTTAGATCTAGGAATAAAAATAAATTGGACATGTCCCTAGCAGAATTTTTGCGTTAAAAGAATCTATTTCAAAAGTTTAGGCCCTCCCCCTGAATAAGATTACCACCCTTCGGGAGCGAGATCTGATGGGGGAGTTAGGCGAGCTTCAGTTGAGAGAAGAAATGTTTTGGCGACAAAAATCTCGTGTGTCCTGGTTGACTGAAGGGGACCGCAATACGAAGTTTTTCCACATACAGACTCTGTCTCAGAGGAAAAAGAATTTCATCAATTTTCTTAAGGATGAGGCTGGCATTTGGACTGGTGGGACAACGGAAATTGGCCAGATTTTCCTCAGGGATATGGCACGAAACTACCAGACTTCCAACCCGCGGGATTTTTCGAAGTACCTTCAGCACTTCAGTCCGTGTATTATGGAAGAGGAGAATCGTTCTCTCACTCAGATGGTCACCCCGTAAGAAATCATGGCGGCGTTGGACAGTATTGGGCCGCATAAAGTTCTGGGTCCGGATGGGTTCCCTGCTCTGTTCTTTCAAAATTATTGGAATACCATGGGCCCAGATATTTTCCGCTTGGTTAGTACCTTCTTTGAGTCTGGCTTTATGCCTAAATTCCTTAATGCCACTAATGTAGTTATGATTCCAAAAAATGGAACTAAGGCTTGCCCCTGTGATTTTTGGCCCATTAGTCTCTATAATGTCATTTACAAGATTATTTCCAAAATCCTCTCCTCTCGACTGAAACCTCTGTTGGATAGTTCTATTTCTCCCTTTCAAGGTGCCATTGTCAGCGGGTGGCAGATCTCTGATAATGTTCTGGTGGCGCATGAACTAATTGATACGATGAAGGGTAAGAAGGGACGGATGGGTCTGATGGGTATCAAAGTAGATATGGCTAAGGACTATGATCGCATTGAGTCGAGTACCCTGATCCAGACGTTAGAAGCGTTGGGGTTCAGTCCTATCTGGTGTCATTGGATCGAACAATGCATTTCTACGGTTAGGTATTCGATTCTCCTTAATGGCTCCGCTCATGGTCTGGTGACCCCTACGTGGGGGCTGCGACAGGGAGACCCATTATCTCCTATTCTTTTAATTATTTTGATGGAAGATCTATGTCGTGCGCTGGGAGCGAAAGAGGCTGCTAACCAAATCCACGGCATTAAAGCTTCAAGGCGAGCCCCCTCGGTGTCTCATCTTCTTTTTACTGATAATTACCTTTTGTTCTGTCGGGCTGATGTGGCTGAGGCGCTTGAGATCAAGACTGTGCTTGATGGCTTCTGTAAGGCGATTGGTCAGCAAATTAACTTAGCTAAGTCGGGCGTGTTTTATAGCAAGAATCTCCCCCATCGTCACTGCCGTCCCATTGTTCGGTTCCTTAAGGTGAAAATTATGCCTTTTGATGAACGTTATCTGGGGACCAATCTTTTATTCAGCCGGGTGAAAGCCCAGACTTTCCTTCGTATTGAAGAACGAATCTCCAACCGGCTACAGTCTTGGCGGGGAAAACTTCTGTCACAGGCGGGTCGCACCGTCCGTATTAAAGCTATTACTTCGTCCATTCCGTCTTACCAGATGTTTTGTTTCGCCCTTCCTAGTTCTACGTGTAAGAATATTAATAGGCTTCAGCGTGATTTTTGGTGGGGAAAAGGGAAAGATGCTCGCAAACCGTTATATCTTAAAAAATGGAAGGAAGTATGCCATCCTAAAAGGAAAGGGGGTTTGGGGATTCGTGAAGCAGGAGCTACCAATCGGGCTCACCTGTTCAAATTAGTTTGGCTCTTGCACAAAACAGCGGATAAACTTTGGGGTCGTATTCTGAAGGCTAAATACTTCCCAGATTGCGATATTCTACCGGCCAAGAAAAAGGCAGATTCATCTTAGACTTGGCGTAGTGTCTAGTCCACTATAGCGACGGTCAACTCTAATTCTTGCTGACATGTTAGATCCGGAATGCGAGTCAGGTTTTGGATGGATAATTGGATCCCGTTAGACGGAGGGGGGCGAAAACCTACCCCCCGAACTGACACAGCTCCTGAGGATCGTTCTCAATGGGTTAGTCACTTCATTGACCCAGTCAGCAATCCTGGAAAAGGGAGGAGCTGTTTGCCTGGTGTGATGATGAATCGGCAGATTTGATCTCCCATATTTTCTTTCCCCGGGAAGGTAATTTGGATGAGTTGCGGTGGTGTCTGTCTAAAGACGTTAAATTCTCTATCAAATCTACATATCGAACTTTGCTTTCGGGTAATGATATGGAGCAGGTTGTGGGCCCCCCGGCTCTTCTGCTAAAAATTTGGCATAATAGAACGTCACCGAGAGCCCAAATGTTTGCTTGGAAATGCCTTCGGAATATTGTTCTGTGTAGGGAGAAAATTACGACTCGAATGTCACTTGAGGATGTTTCGTGCCCGATGTGTTCTGCCCCCCTGGAATCCTTACATCATTTCCTTCTGGAGTGTGCGTTTACCCGTACGGTCTGGTTTGGTACTTTTTATGGGGGTCTGCTCCATAAGTTTTCCCATCTTACTGCTCAAGCTTGGATTGAGAGGTGGATTTTACATCCTCAAGATTGGCCCATTGACCGAGAGATATGAATTCTTTTTGCTTTCTCTCTTTGCTAGCTGATTTGGAAAGCGCGGTGTGCCTGGATCTTTCAAAATTTTAAAATGGACCCTTCCCGTATTTCTTTTACCATTAATAAAATTATTGCTAAAGAACCTGTTTTCCGACATGAACATCTTATTATTAAGGTTCCTTGGGGTAGTCCGGAGTTTGGGTGGGTCAAAATAAATGTTGATGCCTCTTATTGCAAAGATAAATGCTTCATTAGTATTGGCTTAATTATCCAAAATTCTGCAAATAATTTTGGTGCAGCCTGTATCTCTGCCCGCAGATATGCCTCAATTAAAGAAGGCGAGGCGCTTGCAGTGTTAGTGGGCATTCTATGGGCTAAGGAACGGAGGATTCGAAAGTTGTACATAGAGACGAAGGCTGAGGCTATTGCCACCTTTTGTAGAACGGGGGAGCAGCTATTTCCTGGACGTCTAAAGCCATTTTGCAGGACAGCTTAGCCCTCTTTAGTTCATTTGTAAATATTATTATATACTCTGTACCTCGGAGTAAAAATACTGTAGCTCATGCACTCGCTAGTAGAACTGTGGGGGATAACTATAATTGGTCCTGGTATGACTCCCCTCCTCAGTGGTTGCACTTGACTTTGGAGGGCGATAATACCACTTTTGTAACCCATTTTGCTTATTAATTTACGGTTTACCGATAAAAAAAAAAACAAATCTCTTTCTTCAAGCACATATTAACTGCTTTGAGATCCGTGCTTATCTGAGATTGCCCATATTTGTATAAAGCAAAACTTTTTGTTCAAGAACATATTAACTGCTTCGAGATCCGAACCAACCTTTAAAGTTTTTCAATCTCTAAACACTGACTATGTTCACTAAAAATTATTCTATGATAGTCACAAAGGGTGTTCTTCTCACATGATAGGCAATTATAAAATGGGTTCTTTACAACCACCTTGCCCACAAGAGCATAAGGGGGAAGCAGGGGATTTAGCACCATAAATTAATGATGAAATAGTTGACATGAGCCTTATGAAAGGCTAAAACTACATTGTTCTATAGTTTATTTTACCATTAGCATCCTCTGTAACAATTAGTTACAACTCATCATTGATAATATGTCTGCAACCGATGATATCAAAAGGCCTTGTTAATATGTCTGCAGCCCTATTGGTTTCTCTGTATTGGTGTATGATATCCCAGTACTACAAACTTGTTAGGCTCAATCATAATTTTGTTCAGAAGTCTTATGTCCTTCCAGCTGGTAGCTTCTCATGTCTTGATCATGTTGACCACAGTTGTTTTAGAGTCATAATAAAAAATCACTCTTCAAATCTCCACTTTCTATGCTAGATTAACCCCTTAATTAACACCTTTGAGCTCATGTATAATAATGTTTAGAGGCTTCCCTACTTCTCTACAAGCTTTTACATGAGTTCCCACCCAGTCCCTTATTATGACTCCCACTCCACCTGTACCTGCTAGAATGACATCAGTATTAATGGCATAACAACCTATGGGGGGTTTAGTTCACTTATTGGGAATGGTAAAAGTATTGATCCACTCAGCATAGAGGCCCCAAGTTTCAACAATGTTGATATTATATTGGTCTGGATTGAGCTTAAGAGAACCAAGACAACTTAAATCTTACCTCTGACTTGATCTTTGAAAGAATGATAGAAGGGGGTGATCAATGTTGAATAGCCCTTTATTCCTTTTCTTCTAAATTTTCCAAATAAACGAATTGTGAGTTAGCATCTAAGCTCTTCCAGTCAAGTCATGGCCTTTAAGATTTTTTATGCACCACTAAATTTATTATTCCTAGCCATTGTATTGTCTATTAAAGCTCATTATAATAAGGAGGGTGTACCATATCTGACTTGAGTAAGGGCATTAAAAAAATAGGTGTTCTTTACTATCTCGGGCAACCCAACATAAGAGCATCCGCAGCAGGGTGTGGGTTGAGTTGAGTTTGCAAATCCACACTCAAACTCACATTCTTGAGTCTCCCAGCAGCAACTTTCAGAGTGTGAGTTTGCTCACGTGGCGCTACAGTACCTCAACCGAGTGTGAGGAACTCACACTCAAAAAAATTGAGTTTGGCGGTGTTTAGATTACCACGCGGTATTCCTTTTACAGCGCGGTGTTCCTTTTACCCGATTTTGGCATGCTTCTAGGGTTTTAGACCAATTCGCGATGTTCCTTTTACCGCACGGTGTTTTAAACTCTTCCAAATAAAAAAACAAAAAAAAACACGTGTCCAACTCAAACTTGCTGCTGGGAGAGGAAGAGTGTGAGTTGGGTTTTTTGTGGGCCCCGTATCAGAGCCCACACCCAAGCTCAAACTGGCTGTTGGAGATGCTCAAAGAGGCAACAAGATTTGTTAGCCACACCCCTGTGATGCAGCTTGTTTTGGGTTTTCAATCTTCTTGTAGAGAAAGCCAGCTTATAAAGCTATTTCTTGCGATGTTACCTCCAAACCAAACCAAGTACGAATGATTTATTTTTTGAAGAAGGAGATCACAATAGTATAAATTACTTCCCAAAGAGCAAAGCCAGGAGGGTGTGGGCTTGAGTTGGGTTTGCAAACCTAAACTCAAACTCATACTTTGAGTCTACCAGCAGCTCCAAATCCAGTGTGAGTTCTCCTACGTGGCCAAAAGTAACTCAATCGAGTGTGAGGAGCTCACACCTAAATAAAATGAGTTTGGCGGTGTTTGGATTATCGTGCGGTAATCCAAGCACCTCCAATCTCAATTATTTCTCCAGATTATTCCCTAGCTACTTCTTCTCCCCCAAAATCAAGGAAGCCGAGCATAGAGGAGAACCTTTACGCTCACCCCAAATGGCGAACTCCAGCACCAGTAGTAATAACTCTACACCGTCGACCCCATCCTCCCATAACCCACCTTCAACACCATTCGCTTAACACCTATCATCACAATTCACTCCATACCTCTACCACAACCAATCACAATTCCAACCTCAATTCCAATCACATACCCCACCTCCGTTTACCATGTCGAAAGGGGGTCCCAGTTATGGACAATATCAAAATCCATTTACACTCTCCTAACCACAACCTCAAGCGTTTAGCCCATACTATTAACCCTATCCGCTCACCCATGAAATAACTTAGTCGCCTGAGACTAACCAATTCTGGTCGTTTTAGGTCTAAATCGATAGGTCTTAATTCCTTTAAATAAATGGTCAACGCTTGACCTTAATCAAGTCGATATGATTATCTAATGTCAAGCAAACAATGGGAGATTAAAGACAAGGCCAAACAAATTTTAACCCTGCGGGAAACCTTTCTCAGGAGAAAAACCCACAGGTCGCTGTCGAATCACCCGACAGCTAAACAATCCACTATTGAAATCAAATTACAAGAATTTGACTACTTACAGACTCGATAAACACATTCCATGCTTACCTCTCTTCTAATTAAGTTCCTAGCAACCGATTCCTCATTCTCGCAACGCTTTTTTCGTTCTCGTAATGCCTCGCCTTGGATAACGCACCAAAGTTTTAAAGCTTGAATCGCTCAAACTTTACAAATCAATTATTAGGTTTTCTAAACTTCTCCGATTGATTCAATTAGAGATTTACTTCGTGTTGAATCGATCATTAAAATCTCTCCTCTCTCTGAAATATCAAGCTCTAAAAAATTGGCTTTGAAAGAGGTCAATTTGAAAAAAGGTAAGTATGTCTTAAGTAGGAAAACAGAAAACACGGGCTCTGTTCGAATAGAAATTAATATATTCGAACATAAATATATCTGTTGAAAGTTATTTGAACAACAATCAATCTATTCGAATAAAATGTATCTGTTGAAAGTTATTCGAACAACAATTAATCTATTCGAATAAAAATACATCTGCTAAAAGTTATTCTAGCACAAGTAATTATATTCGAATATAATTCTATCTGTTACAACATATTTGAACAACATTAAAGGTTATTCAGATAGAACTTCTATTTTCTTTAAGGAGACATTCTTATTACTTTTTCATACTCTGTAAAATACATAGGGCTTGATGTTATAGACCAAGGAGTTAGAAACCCTTTTACTTGTTCAGTGCCAGTCTAGCTGTAGTTGCTCCATGTGCAATCTTTGACATCGAGTAACCACGAGATTGTGCTGACATCTAAACTAGATATGGAATAAAACAAACTCCAAACATGGATATTTTAACTCAACCTCAAGGTTTTTAACCTCTAAATTACTTTCAAAACTACTTATTCCATGGTGAATCTACTTAGCATAGTCAAAGTGACACAAATACGTCAATACATGTTGAAGCGGCGGCGCCCCTGAAAAAAAAAAAAAAAAAGGAAGAAAGAAAAGGTTACCTGTAAAACAAAGACAAAGCGTGCAAGTGTCAGAAGATGCTAAGTTTTTGGATAAGACGAATGATGGTAGACTGCATTGGACAGAAGCAGACTTTGCACGTCTTGCAAGGGCATGGGTAACATCTTCTGTTTAGACAACGGGACACACAAAGGGTTTTACTTTCTATCAAAAGGTCAACATTGCCTTTAACAGAGACCCCGAGTGCCCCACTGGACTATCAAGTGGGTCGACCAAATCTCAATGGTATAATCTTAATGCACAATGTACAACATACAAACGGATAGTTGCTCAAGAATGATTTAGGAATAATAGTGGGAAAACATAAGAAGATCGGGTACGTTCTAATTTCTTTTAACTCAATTTCATTTATTTATCGCTGATATACATGCTATTTATTTGTATTTGGTAATTTTGCGAATTGTAGGAAAATGATTCACACAAGATCTATTAAGGCTTAAATGGCGGCACTGACTTCAAACACCGTGAAGGGTATAAGATATTGGCGCGAGAACCGTGAAGGGCCAACCTAAGGGATAATGGGATAAACCATACGGGGAATATATCAAGAAATGTAGCCAGGAGAACATTGGAAAATTCTTCTTTGGGGAACTCAGTCGGATAAAACAATCTACCGGAGGACCCCGACGGCCCACCTACGCCTTAATCCACGGGCCTAAATTCGGACTTAGATGGTTCGTTGTATGAGTGTAGACGCAGGCCCATCTGCCAAAAACTCTATAAAAGAACCTTGTAGCACAAAAGGCATTGGATGGTGTTGCTACATCTGGTAGCGGTATCCAAACAATGTTGGTTGAACTACAGTTGGAGAAGAAACAAGCAAAAGAAGAAAAGGAAAGAAGAAGAGCATAAGCAATGCAACACTGGCAATCCAAAATAGATTTCGAGCAAGCAAAGGAAGATCGTAAAATTATAGAAAAAGACTTAAGTACTCTTTCTGGGTATCATTTGCAATACTATCTGTAAAGGTAAATTAAGGTCATGGAACGTCTGGCCAAGAGGGGCGGACCAGGTACTTGAAGTGGTGATGAAATGTAACTTAACTTTGTTGTATATATAAGTTATCTTTCCAAGAATGTAGTTTACCTTCCAATAATGTAATCGCTTGAATAATGTACATTGCTATTGAAGAATGCAATCTTGTTTTTGAAATGTTTATTGCCGATATTATTGCGTTAAAACAAATATAAGATTAATGCAATATCAAAAACATGTTTAATAAACTTGTATGACTAAGAAGCATTAAATTACATCAATAACACACAGATAATACAAGAAATGAAGTACTAAGTTTGATGATTTCCCTTCACGGCCTACAAATGCTCGATTAGATCATCCTTTAGATCAAAATACAGTTATCGACTTTGAATGCGGTTCATTTTCGATATAAAATATTCTATTGTTCCGCGTTTGTGTACAATATCGAACCATTCGCCTTCGATGGTTGGGGGCTCGGCCGGATTGTTGTCTAAGTAGGATGAAAATGCACCTCATCGATCATATTGTGTAGTATCACGCACGCCTTCATGATATTGTTCAAAACCTTGGATTCTCACAATTTAACCAAATTTTTTATAACATTGAACAGAGATTGTAAAACCCCAAACGCCCGTTCTACGTCTTTTCGGTAACTTTCTTGTTATTGAGCAAATAATTTTTATTTCGCTGTAACCGGATTGGATATGGTTTGGACTAGTGTTACTATGCCATCCGCGCGGTATAAGGCACACCGCACGGTGTTCTTTTCACCGCCAAATCCCTGTTTCTATTCGAATAGACCTATGTCAAATAAAACACCTCAGTGGAAAATCTATTCGAACAGACTTTGGGTCTATTCAAATAAAACTGTTCAGTATAAAATTTTGCAAAATTGTGCAAATTTATTCGAACAGATAGACATTGAAAAAGCTCTTCCAAAAACCAAAAAACATCAATAAATTTTAACATTAGATAGTCATGGCTAGTGAACAGTACACAAATTGTCCCAAAAGCCATTCGAGCTAAACTACATCATGGGATTACAAAAAATAAATAAAGGGAAGCAACACACAAATACGGGAGAATATGTACTGGTTGCTATAGCTGAGCTTCTACATCGTCAACAAAAGCATCAAAAACACCTATATCTACTCAGAATCATCTCCAGTACCCCGCCTCCTGCGGCTAGTACCGCCATCTCTGGCTTGCAGACCAGATCCATGTTGCCTCGTCCTCTCGTCACCTCTAGCGGGTAATGGCACCACCCGAACGTCACGACCCCTCCTCAGATGTAGGTCCTGAACAGGACAAATAAAATTTAAAAATATTTTGACAAAATAAATATGACATTAATAAAAAAATAATTAAATAAATAAATTACTTACATGCGGATATAGCTACTCATCTCCTGTAAAGCCGCTAGACAAATATGTGGCAACATGCTAAGCGGAGGATCCAAAGGAATACGTGCCTCGCCAGTCAATTGCCACCAACATCTATCTCCCAAGTAATATTCACAGTTTCTATTTGGTACTTGAAGTGGCATCCTCTTACGGGATAAAAGCTTTGCAGTCAGTTCGCCCTCTATCTCAGATACCACATAATCGAACCATGGTTCCAAAATGATCATCTCAATAGTACGGTAGTTAATGTTTTATCTGCCTAGTATAAACTAATTGCCTTCCTAATCATTTATTTTCTTCGTATTTTCCCTCTCCCATGCTCTGAGGCACGGATAGGTTGTGAACTTAAAATCTTACTTGACAATAAGGTGACCAACCCCACAATACTTGTAGAACCAATACTGTATTTTGGAACAACATAAAAAATTATTATAAATTATATTTAAGATGCTTATTGGAAGATATTTGATTTGTAAAAGGAAAAAGTGTAAGTGTACCATCAGAAGTTGGGCAAAGCCAGTGATGGCACCCCCGGTTGTGATTGTGGTATCCAAACCATAGTACAGTGAAGCAAGAATAGCAGAACCCCAGTCGTATTGGGCAGCCTCGCCAAATCGGCCACGGCCATGAGATATCCAAGCAGGACGGTGTCGTTGGCCGCTTGGAACAACAAATGTCCCATCATGATGAGGATAAAAGTATGAGCAATAGTAATATTATCCACCCGATCTACTGCGGCTTTCAAGTACGTCCTCAAATTTAAAATGCTGACATTCCCACTCTTTATATGGCTAAAATCAATGTTGAGGAGCAATTGCCTCGTATTAGATAAAATACTCCATGTATCATCATATGGCACCTGTGTCAGATATCGGCCGATTGACAATGATGTTAGTATTGTAAAATCCAATGTCGTGACCCCTATCTCTGTACACGGGAGCAGAAACATATGTATGGTCGGCCACCAACGCTCTGCAAGCGCGTGAATTAGCTGACTATTTGAATTTCCCAAGCGTATATCCATAAACTGCCCAAATATATTCACCACGGCATCTCTTACAGGTGGAATTGTGGAAATCACCTTCCACACTTTGATCACCGCAGTGAATATGCTGTGCACACGCATCGAATCCTGATTATGTTCATTGGAGCATTTTGTCAAACACTTGATTTATGGAAATAATAAATTCATAATTATAATAAACCTTACCGTGAGTTCCTTGCCAGTATAATAGATATGAGTGACATCTTCTGGGAGTTGGGTAATACACCCCCGCGGGTAGTTTTCTTGGGATGGGTTTGGTATAGGTTGTTGGACATCTTCAAATTCTACTCGTATTTTCTTCCTTTCAGACCTCGATCGAGTTGCGGCTCGTTGTGGATCTCTTGTCACTCTAAACCCAGGTAATGTACTGGAGTGTGGGTCATTCTCTTGGTTTTGCATTGTGTTTTGAAATAATTTGATAAATTTTTTAGGTTTACCTTAGATTTGAGAGAAAGAGGGGAGGAAAAATAGTTAAAACTCAAGTTGGGTTTTGATTTGGGGTTAACAGTGAAAGCAGCGTTGTTTAGAAATTTTCGCGGTAATCCTTTTACCGCGCGGTAAAAGGAGCACCGCGCGGTGTTTTGATCTCTTCCAAATAAAAAATAAAAAACTCGATCTCACTGCAGGGAGAGGATGTGTATGGGTTGGGTTTTTTGTGGGCCCCCTATTAGAGCCTATACCTAAAGTCACACTTACTGCTAGAGATGCTCTAATAATCCCCCAGTAATGTTAAAAGAAAGTACAAGATAATCAATTAGAACGCGGGGCACTCTCAATATCTAGGACTATCAATGGATCGGATCAGACTAGGATCTTGGTTGATCTAGACACAACCCGTTAAGAGATACATAGATTATAGGACCACGTTCCCGTTACCCATAAGGGTCTCATGTCCTTGGGCGACCTACTCATCCCTCGACGAGCACGTATTATGGAGAACGATCCCTTAATGACCCACGAGCAATAATAAAAGCATTTTATAATTACGAACACTTTATGCCAGGCCCACGTTGAAAGGTAAAGCCTAACACCTTGTAAGGGTATCTTAGAAATTACACACATCATATGAGCCTGAGCACTTCTAGGTTAAGACCCTCCCTATTAATACAGAGGGGAACGAGACCTAAGAATGGACCTTTTTTAGAACTTTCTCCTCCATTTACTAAACCCTATCAGTTCTAGAAGAAGATGGAGAAGAGACCTAGATAAAATTGAGTGGTGCCCTCCCCACGTAAAATATGGCAACCCTAAACTAAGAACAACTTATTATTGTCACTGAGAAGATCTCTGGAACCATAATTGAGGCCGTCTGTGTCCTTGCGACTAAAATCTATACAGCCGCGTAGATGGTACTTTTTACACGGAATTAGACGCAGGAGAAAACAATGGTTGAGATGAGAGCGGCGCTTCTGCAACTACTACAGCAGATGATGATGAAAGAGGCCAAGATCTAAGAACTTCAGGTAGCTAATAATGAGATGCGAGAAAATCTTGTGGCTGGAAACCAAGCGCTAGGAGGAGTTCCAACAACCTCTAAGATGATTGGGGACTCCATGCCATACAAGGTGACACTCAACAACCATAACGACTGAACTAAGCCCAATTTACCATTGGTATATGGTCTGGTATACGAACCCCAGATCACCCCGGTCTACAGCCCGTATCTATTGCCCCATGAGATAGTACCAAACTTAGGTGAGCAACGACCTCAGCCACCGAGACAACCGGTACAACCCCTTGGCGGGCAATGACCCCCACCGCCATCGCCAGCATATCAGCTTAACCATATTGGCCCACCTCCACCTTGTTGGTTCATTCCACAGTATGCATTTCCCGGTTCCTCCACCATATCTAGGGGCCTATTACCTCTATCACCACGAGAACCCTCCTCAATGACATTAGTAGTATAGCCTTGATGACCCATCCTACCCACCTAGGTACGGCAAGAAGCAATATCATGGAGGAAACCCACAATGAATAGTACCAAGGAAGGCAACAATTCAGACAATCTTACGAGCCATACAAAGAAAGTTACTATGATAAATCTTCAATATGGGGAGGATGAGGCCCATGATGGGAAGAAGGGAGAAGTTACCAGCTCCCTTTAACAGCTGCCTACGTGGAAGCACTGATCGAAAACCATTAAAATAGAGAGAGCGACCCGGCCAAATGATTAACAAAAAAGACTCTTTAAAAGATCTATAGTACCCCGTTCTTCATGGAGAACATTCGGAAATACGTGCCATGGCAGGGCAATTCTAGGCTAATGATTGAGGCCTTCAATAGGAGCTAGGACCAGGGTGAATACATCTATAAGTTCCATTGCAGTATTAACATACAATATTAGACGGACGAGCACATGTGCGACCTATTCCCCACGACCCTGTTAGATTGGGCCCTTGCCTAGTTCTAAAGCCTTGAGCCCAACTCAATAACTACCTTCGAGTAACTTTTGCTGACACTTGTGGAAAAATACCAATATAAAGAGCAGTCAAATTAATAACTAGCGAAGCTATTCTCTTTAAAATAGTAGGTCAGAGAAATCATTGACTCCTTCCTTAAAAGGTTCAGGAACGAGCTGATACTCATTGAATGAGTAGATACCCAGATAGCATGCCTGGCATTTATGGGAACATTCTTACCTGACTCAAAATTATGAGATGCTTTGCATATGATACGACTAGAGTCACTGGAAAATCTCTAAAATAATATGCAGAAGTACCAGAATGTGGAAACTGACAACCGCGCATTAGCCTCTCAAACAGCTGCCCTTCTCAGTACCAACAGTGCCACTTTGCCAGTTACGCATACTAGAATGCCCAAACATCCATGAGATATCACCGACAAAAAACACAGAGATGATGAGGGCAGGAACAAAAGAAGAGTAAACAAAGACACTCGGGGAAAATTTGAACCATATCTCCGGGATGGCAAACCAAAGGTCGAGGTGTGGGAACGATACTCGCCCAACAAGCTCATAATTGCATGAACGAACATCCTTGTCATCACCATGAAAGAATCGGACTACAGGAATCCCTGCCCACAGATGGACCGCCCGAGATAACCCTATTGCACTCATCACGAAGTCCATGACCATGAAATCGAAAAGTCTTATGACCAAATCAATACGACTGAGACATGGTTCAAGAGAGGGAGCTACACTTCGTACTTAAATTGGTCAATCATAGCAGAAGACATGCTCCCATACCAGGCATTAGAAGAGTTGGCAGCTAATGTGCAAATATATGGGCACATTATGGTCTGCGAGATGATACAAGGAGAAATTAACAGGGCGCGGTACTACAATGCCATTTCCAACTCCACGAGGCAGTACCACCGACAAAGTGAGAATCAAAAAATGGCTCACGGTATTGCGGCAGTCCTAGAGAAGAATCACAGGCAAGCTATATACATCACAGATAGTGGCCTGGGGTCAGTACCCCCCCCCCCCCTTGACGATGCATTGGCCATTTAGATCATAATCGGATGAGTCTTAGTTAAATAGATGTTGGTCGATTCAGGGAGTGGAGCGCACATCCTCAATCCCAATGCTTTTGTGAACATAAACATGTAGAACTATATGACCCCCTTAAAAATATAGATATCAGGATTCAACGGGTCTACCATAAAAAGCAGTCGGGGAGCTCATCCCTCAGGTGTAGGCTGGACTCATAGTAATGTCAAAGACCTTTATCATCGTGACTAGCCCCTCAGTTCACTACAGTGGCATCCTCGGAAGGGAGTAGTTCCATGGAATGAAGGCAGTACCGTTCTCCTACCACTAGGTAATATGTTTCTTGAAATTTTTTGGAACGTACCATATACGAGCCTACTAAGTAGCCACTCATCTTGGTTATGCCAATTCCCTAAAAAAAATTGTCGTACTTGAGAATTCAAAAAAAGAAAGAATAAATGTTAAAAAATAGGGGAATATCAACGAATAGGAAATGAGCCCATGACGGTGGACTCATCCCATACTCGTGACCATCCAGACAAGATGAAAGTTACTAGGCAAAGTACCCCTGACCAAAGTGATGTAATTATAAACATGTTTAGCAGAGAATGGACACCGCCTCTCGTATAACCGGTTGATAAGATTAACCTCGGCGGCCATACAAGAACTACATATATTGGCCTAGTCTTGACAAGAGAGGAATGTTCAGAATTTACGACCATCTTACTACGATGTAAAGGTGTATTTGCTTGGCCGTTTGAGGAAATGATGGTCATGGATCCTAGCATTGCCAATCACCGGTTGGACGTTAACACCAAGGTGATACCCATAAAGTAGAAACCACAATGAACAGCTCTAAGGCTGCGAGCAGACATAAACAATAAAATTCAAAAATTGTTGAGAGCTAGGTTTATAAGACCCGTTGATTGTTCATGATGAGTAGAAAATGTGGCGGTAAACCAAAAGATGAATGGCAAAGCACAAGTCTACATTGATTTTACCGATTCGAACAAAAATATTCCAAAAGACAGTTTCCCCATACCCTCATAACAAGATTAGTAAACTTAACGGCCTGGCATGGGCAAATGTCATTTATGGATGGTTACTGGGGGTATAACAAAATACCTCTGATAGTCGAGGGCTATAAATGTACTTTATTCACAGCAAAGCTTAAATTGTTATGTTGTGATGCCCTTCCGCCTCAAAAATGCAGGATCTATGTACTAGTGATTGGCTACTATGATGTTTAAAGAGTAGTTGAGGAAGATAGTGGCAGTCTACATTGATGACATGCTCGTTATAGACAAGCTACAAAATAATGATTTAGCCGACTAAAGATTATGTTCACCAAGCTTAGGCACTCCAAAATACGACTCAACCCTGAGAAGTGCAACATTCGTGTTTCACCTGGAAAGTTCCTGGGGCACTTGGTAACTTAATGTGGGATTGGAGCTGATCCCGACCAGATACGGGCCCTAACTTGTATACCATCACCTCGGACATTGAAGCAAGTTAAAAAACTAGTAGGTAAAATAGCAGCACTCGGTTATTTTATTTATAAAGCCTCATCAAAATGTTAGCTACTATTTCGATGTATTTAGGAAAATAAGAAATGCAAGTAAAATGGGGTATATGAGGCTGCTTTCTAAGTTATGTTGAGATACTAGTTCACACCCCCAATCCTTAGCAAACTGAAAGAACACAAGCTCCTGGGATTATACTTAGGAAACATGGAAGAATCAATCATCGCAGTCCTTATCCGAACATATGATAAAACTGAGAAACTAGTTTACTTTGTCAATAAGACCCTTTTGGGGGCAGAGCTACGGTATTCTACAGTAGAAAAGCAAGCGCTCGCCTTGGAATATGCATCACAGAAACTGTGACCATAATTCTAAGTACACAAAATCTAAGTTATAACAACTCAACCATTGACGGAGGTGTTTGTGAAAAAGGATAAGGCTAGTAGAATAGCAAAATGTGCAATCACCCTGTGAGAGTTTGACATTCGATTCGAGCCACGGGCAGCAATTATGAGGTAGGACATTGCAGATCTCTTGTCTGACCTCCCCATTAGTGACGATAACTGGGTAAACGAGGATGATAATGACCACATTACACCCCAAGATGACTCTGATACCCTATTTACGAGGAGTTGGACGGTTATACACAGATGGATCAGTTAATGCTGGCGGCTTAGGCCTAGGGGTCATGTTAGTCACTCCAAATAACAATAAGATAGAGAAAGCAATAAGAGTCAACTTTCCATTGCGTAATAATGAAGCCGTATACAAAACCCTATTGTGTGGAATAGATCTAGGCTTGACACTGGGCATTGAAGAAATTTATATCTTTACCGACTCGCAAGTAGTTGATAACCAGTATAGAGGGATATTCTAGGCTAACGGGAAGATTGCAGAATACATGGAGATCTTGAAGTGCAGGATTAGAAAGTTCAAGAAAGTCAAACTTGAATACATCGATAGAGGTGAGAATGTGAAATCTAATGCCCTCGCATACTTGGATGGTATCATCGATGATCGACTAAGACTTATCCAAGTGAAGGTGCTTGACCAGCTAAGCACATTAGAACATACGGCAGATGTAATATAGATTGATAATGAGGCTCCAAACGAGTAACCCGACTGGAGAAAGCCACTTATTGATTTTTGGGTGAACTCCACAACCTCCCTACGAATAGATCGGCTGCTAAGATTACCTGAAATAAGGCATGAAAATATATAGTAATAAGTAATGAGCTCCTTTAGACAAACTTGTACACCCCATACCTCACATGTATTGTAGGAGATTGGGTGACAACGATCATGGATGAAATCCATGAGGAGGTATGAGGAACACACATAGTAGGTAGGTCTATAGCCGAACAAGCGCGATCGCAAGGACTTTACTGGCCAACAATGATACAATATTTCATAGATTATGCAAAGAAGTGTAAAAAATGCCAATTCCACGATCATCTTACCCACGCCCTCGCCGTAAACCTACTTACAGTATCAAGCCCGCGGCCGTTCGCAAAGTGGGGACTGAACATAGTGAGGGTGTTCCCAATGGAAAGTGGGAGACGTAAATGGATGTTGGTCACTACAAACTATTTCAAAAAATGGGTAAAACCCATCCCACTAGCTCCTAAATGAGAAGAAGAGGCGATAAGCTTTCTAGAGAAGCACATTATCACAAGGTTTAGTGTCCCAGCGGTTCTCATTACAGACAACGGGACTCCGTTTGTGGGTATCAATACCACCGATTTCGTGTGACCCTACTATATTAAAATACTGTCATCAAGCACAAGGTACCCATAAGGGAATGAATAGGACCAGGCGACCAACAAAAATAATAATCCATGGCATTAGTAAGAGGTTGAATGCCGCCCAGGGCTGATGGTTCGACGAGCTACCCAGCATCCTCTGGTCCTACTAAATAACCCCTCAAATGTTGACAGGTTTTACTCCGTTCATGCTTACCTATGGGTCCAATGCCGTATTGCCCGTATACGTTATATCCCATGAACCAAGATCTCTGATCATCCGCAGTAAAATTAGGGAGGAGGCCTCGTCCCAAATGTTATATTACTAGGAGATGCTGAAAAGAAATTTTAAGATGCGAAGAAGGTCTTCCCCACAACCCAGAATCACAACGAAGGAAAACTCAAACCAAACTGGGAAGGGTTACACATTATCTCAAGGGTCGTAGATGGTAATGCCTACTACTTGATGAAAAGTGATGAGGAAGAATTAAAATCCTCTTAGAATATAATGAATCTCCGTAAGTGGAACCATTAAACAACTCACCTTGTGCAAATTTCAAGCGAGGAATCAATGACCATTTTGGCTTATATATGCACGGTTAAATATTGAGATCATTATTTGAAGTCAAAATGACCTCCCCAAAATTGGGGGCATTTTTGAAGTAAAACGCCTTCCCACATACTAGGGGCATTTTTGAAGTAAAATTCATTCCTCAAAGACTGGGAGTGTTTTTAAAGTAAAAATGTCATCGCCAAATATTAAAATCTTTTTTTTATATGTAAAAATGACCTCCGTAAAACTGGGGGCATTTTTTAAGTAAAACACCTTCCCTAAATACTATGCATTTTTTGAAGTAAAAATTACCTCAAAGTAACTGGCTTATTTTTGATGTAAAATTCCTTCCAAAAATACTGGGAACATTTTTAAAGTAAAATATACTCCCCAAATACTGGGGACATTTTTGAAGTAAAATGACCTTCCCAAATACTGATGGCGTTTTTGAAGTGAAATATCTTCCCCAAATACTGCGGGCGTTTTTGAAGTAAAACGTCCTCCCCATATACTGAAGTCTTTTTTTCAAGTAAAAGCAAGCTCACCAAAACTAGGGGCTTTTTTGAAGTAAAATGCCTTCCTCAAATACTGGATGCATTTGTGAAGCAAGACGTACTCACTCAAATACTGGGAAATTTTTTGAAGTAAAATGCCCTCCTAAATACGGAGGGCATTTTAAGCGTAAAATGTCCTCCAACTACTAGTCAATACTCTTTCTACAAACCATTTTCAGAGTGGGTCGTTGCCACTTTTATGTAAGGCCACATAAATTGTCATACACATCGGTCCAGAGAGAAACCGTTAGTAAGTGGGGACACGAGAGGACAAACTAAAATACACAACACACAATTGAGACAATTTTTTTTTAGTCATGTCATTTGGGATAGCAATATTATAAATGCATTTAGTCAGGATACCTAAATGCCATCATTTGTCGCAGTGATACTCCTCGTAAAGCCCCAGCTACATCAATACCATCATTTGCAGCTCAAAGCTGCAGTCGCAGGAGTTCAGCATAATGTCACGAAAAAAGACATGCAAGTCCCACCCTTCATGCACCTACTTCTGAGTACATTTAGGGAATGACTACAAAAAGAGACACTGGCGGAATTGTGGAGGATCGTCTAGGTCTCCAATCCCAAATGGGAAAGTGGCCCATTTTTTATCATCGGGCGATCAAAGCCTCAATCTCTTCATAACGGGATTGGGAAAAAGTCTTCATTACACTCAGTGAAACAATTAAAAGATCAAAGGTAAAAATGAAACATAAGAATAGACAGGCTGACCCCCTTTTATAGAAAGAACATTCAATGCGATTAATAAATATGGTAACAAACTCAGTACCATCAATTTAAAAAAATTGACTTGACCAAGTCAACTTGTTCCTTACCAAGATACATCGATAACAAGAATACATAACTCCCAATAATTTCTCCCATGGCCATTTTAGCGACCAATGACATTGACTCCAACGAGGATTCCCTAAGTAATTTTTCACGGGGTCCTTGAAAATGGCCACATATAATAGCCCAACGAGGACTAGTAAAAGAGCTTGTGGGAACTCCAAAAGCCCCAAGCATACTTTGCGCTAGGCCGTGTGAATGACCAACGATGCGAGCCCAACGAGAACTAGGAAAAGTGTTTTTGGGAACTCCAAAAATCCCAACTATATTGTGTGTTAGGTCACCATAGCGACCAATGTTAATAGTCTAATGAGGACAAGAAAAAATAGTAGAAACTAAAAAAATCTCAAGTATATTTTGTGTTAGGTGCCATAACGAGTAATTATAATAATCCAACAAGGTCTAGAAAAAAGAGTTTATAGGAACTTTAAGAACCCCAAGTATATTTTGCGTTAGGTTGCCATAACGACCAATGCTAATAATCCAGCGAAGATAATTAAAAAGAGTTTGTGGGAATTCCAAAAATCCAAAGTATATTCTTCATTAGGTGCCATAACGACTAATGCTAATAGTCTAAAGAGGACTAGTAAAAAGAGTTTATAGTAACTAAAAAATCTTAGAGAATTTTTTACATATAACTATTTTTACTAGGCTGCAGGAACGACTCCAACGAAGACAAGGAATAGACACATCATAATATATAGGATTGCTTGTACTAATAAAAAATATACAAATGCTAAATAGCCAAAGTTAGCAGTTTATGGTGGTGGAGAAAGTATTAACCCAATATTACAGCATTCCCACTAAGGGCATTGAAATAATGTTAAAAAAACCAACCCATTACGGGCCATCGGGGACATGGCTCATTGTGGCAGCCGGAACAACATCCTCTATAAAAACCTCTGCCCCTTCCTCGGTAGTGATGTCCTTTGCCAAAGCAACTAGAATAGGACCCCGCCGAAAAAAATATTTGAGGCGACACAGCTCGACGACATCTTGGTTTACATGCAACACCTCCTTTTCCAACCCTTACACGACCGTTGGTGGTCTTCAAGTCCCGCTAGAGTGTCAGCTTCTATTCCCTGAGAAGTTTGGCCTCCTTCATCGGTGCTTACTCTCGACAGATAACATATTCAACCAGCTCGTACTAGACCGCTTCTTTGATGGGCTATGTCTAGTAGGCCTGTATATCAGCGAGGCATTGTTCCAAGTCATTATTGCGACTAACAAGATTTTTTCCATGTTGAAAGGCCACTTCTAATGTCAGCATATACTGTAAAACACAAAATGAAGATATGGGTAATGGTTGTGTTGATTACACAAGATAAATGTAGATAAAAGCCTGTATAAATGGAATCCTTACCCAAACAGTAGCAACAACCGCAGAACTCTGAGCACGGGGGTCCATGAGAGCCTCGGTCGGGCAAACATTATCTTTGTCCGTATAAGGAGTACAATGGAACATGTTCTCTATCAAGCCCTCTTAGAATAGTTTACTACTACTGGCTAAATGGGTTATCTTCTCTATGAAGGACTAAGACAACGGCTATCATTCCCTCACCCTAAAATCTTCAAGTTTTCTCCCTATAGCCCCCTGGAGCGCAAACTTATGGTGCTTGGCGCTAGGTGCATCCTTTTCTGAGTGGATGCAGAGCCCCTCAGACCAGGGCATATACCAGGAACAATAAGGGAAGTCTGTGAGGGACTTGCAGAATCTATTCGTTTAGTAGTAACTAAATAAAGCTTCATGTCACCGGTCTCAGACAACTTGTAAGAGTTGGTACTTTCAACATAAATATGGTTACTTGCGATTTTTTGATATGCCTAGCTGTATTTTGTTGGTAACCAATAATTTTCTCCCTCAAACTCCCTATTAAAATGATCGGTTAGCATGTGACAATCATCGGTCTTGTACTCGGCAAGGGAAGCAGGTGGCCTCCACTCACTAGGATAAGGCCAAAAGGTTTTTGAGGCATTCCTAAAGCGAGCACTAATAATATCCTCGTAGGCCAAATCCCCCAACACCTTCCATCATGGTAAAAAATCTATGCGAGACTCAACTTCAAAATCACGCAGAGCTTAAGTGCCTGCTTTATGGTTGTGGCGGTCTTCCCAGGCAGGGTGTAAAGTACACGGAGGTCGTATAGATGACCCTTCCATTCTAGACTCTTCCCCAGAGAAGTCTATCCCTCTTCATGAGGATACCAGGTCAAGGGCACACACGACTCATACAATATGAGCAGTTCTACCTGCACAAGGCAAGTGCAGCGTTTAGACTCAAAAAATAATCTGAACATGGGCATAAACAACGATAATCACCTCGTTATTAACAACTTAGTAAGAAAAAGGGAAAATCCTGAAACTAGGGCAACCTAAAGGACCTATCATCCCAAAGGTACCTCTCGCTTAGAAGCAGCTTTCCTACCAACTACAGTCCTAAAAATAATGGAGATCATACAGGGTTATGCAAATCAAAGTAAAATAGCCTAATTATAGTCAAAAATTGTATTGGTTTCTAGCCTCATTACAAAGGGAAGATATGAAGAAGTCAGTAACTTCTGCTCGCCATGAAAATAGAGGAAAATAACAAACAACAATGGCGAACAAAGTATAACTTCTACTTGCCAGAAAAGACGCAAAATCCCAGCGCTTTAGACTCCAGCAGCAATAATGGCAAAAATAGCAAAAGTTAGGCAGGAACACCAGGGGAATAGAGAAACTAAAGTGACTTTAGGGATGTAACTTTTTCTTTTATAGAGAGAGGAGACGAAGGGGTGGTTCACACATGCTAATGTGACCCTCAGCACCATGATGGAACACATTGCCCAATATTTATTGTAACATCCACACACCACATCGATGCACAAAGTAAATAATTACTTTATTTATTATCAAAATCTCTGAACAATAATGGTGGGTATGAGATTCCCAAACAATGGTCAGAGACCTTTGAAATTCAAAAATCAACCGTGTTCCTTCACCAAACGAGGCAAAGTTCTTAAATGCATGTACTGTTCTCTCACATGATGGGGGATAGATGAATATTCCTGGTGCCTCAACGATAAAAAAAACAAATACCTTTAAAGGTTTTCCTCAGCTCTCCCTCGCTACGAGTAAGAACTGAGTGAAGCGACTGTAAGAGCACGCTCCCGCTGCCTAAGGGACTGCAGGTCATTGGAGGACCTTCTCATCCCTTGGCGAGCACATATTATGGAGAACTCCCTTAATGACAGACGAGCCATGACATAATCATTTTATAACGATGAACACTTTATCCCAGGCCCACGTGGAAAGGTAAAGCATAAAAACCTGTAAGGGTATTTTAAAAATTACACACGTCACGCGAGCCTGAGTACTTCTAGGTCAAGACCCTCCCTAGAAATATGGAGGGAAGGGGTCCTTAGAAGGGACCCTTTTATTAAACCTCCTCCTCCATATACTAAACCCTAGTAGTTCTAGAGGAAGACGATAAAGAGACCCAAAGAGAGTTGAGCGGTGCCCTCCTCTAGTGATACGAGTCATCCCCACACTAAAAACGACTTATTATCATCCCTGAAATGATTTCTGGAACCAATGTAATCCTGACCCGATCCGTAATCTTAAGGATCATTAATTTCATGATCTTGACCCGATCCTTTAAAGATCAAGGTGATCCTTATCCTAACCGATCTGATTCATTCTGCTTAAATATTTCTCAAATTTTTAATTTGATCCGTTAAAGTTCTTAGCCCATTTCGATCGCTTGTACCCTATGAGAACCTCTTTTAAGATATTCTCAATTAACATTTAACACGTAAATAAATAAAATGTGTAATCGTCTAGTTCAACTAACCAATATGGAACATATATAGAAAGATAGAAAGATTGTATTAAGGCTCCAAAAGGCCAAGTAAATATTTGTTAATAAAGTAGGGAGTCTATATATGTTTTCTGGGAGACTCCTCAGGCCTCTCATTTTCTCTCTCTAACCAAATCCTTAGGGATATATTAGTCCGGTGGTGACCTAACCCACTCTACGTGGGGGGGCCACCTTGAGTGATGTGGTCTATATAACATTCCCTCTTTGGGTTATCCATAGTCAATAAGATGATTATCTCTGAATCTAAATAAAGAAAAATTAATTGGGAAAAAGGTTGTGAGTAGAAAGCAAAACCAATACAAATAAATCTCATACTGATGTTGATATGCTGGTAATCGTCTGCCACATTAAAACCTCGCCTAGTAAACCCAATGGTAAAAACCAAGTACCCAGAAAAGAGTACATAGCGCATAAGTCCGATCACTTTGAAGTAATAGTGGACAGTCTCCTTCTGGAGAAAACTCTCCCTCTAAATTGAGCAAGCTCAAACTACTGTATTCTGAACCTGTAGACAAGCTTCTTGAAAATTGTCATTTTGGAAATGAAGTCGCTTCTGCTGCTAGTACATAGTAATCGCCTAAGATCTATTTACATTAGATAAGAAGTGTGTGGGTATTGGTCTTAAACACAAACGTAGCCAACACTCCCCCGTAAACAATATATGTATATGTATTGGTCTAACACAAAAGCGCAGCTAATACTACTATGTTTGAAATTGACGTTTAACTAAACTGCTGGAAGACATTACTTTGATAAGGAACGTACTTCTTCTAGATCTGACGTCTTTTGAACCTATAAATTCTCGTTTGCCTTCTTAAGGAAGAATCAGCTCAAATTTATTATTTTATAGTGATAATGTATCTTTAAGGTGAGCGAGTCTTCGCCATTAACCTGAAGGAAGAATGAGGTTAGATCTCACTTCATTGAGCTCATGATCATTTGAATGTTCAACCATTGAGCTCCAAGCATCCGAATGGAGAATGTATCAGCATATTTCCTATATATGTATAAGCAAACAAATGCTCAAGGTGTTCAATCTTTTGGTCGATACAAATCTTTGAGGTTATTAGTTTGAATTCCGTCTTCAGGTATTCATAAGTTCTTACAATCTCTACTGGAGATACGAACTCTACAAGAGACTCGAAGAACTTAGGTCATCGACATATATAGCTATAGAGTATAAGAAATCAAGCAGCTTCATAAGAATGAGGGCTCATGGGAAAGTAAGGTTATTTGCGAACACCACGTCCATCAAATACTCTGTCGACCGACTGTACCACATGGAGTCCTAATTTTCTATAATCCTTTAAGGATCTATCCACTTTGATTACAAACATATGCTCTAGGCATATTAATGCTCCAAGCATTAGGACTACTGTAGTTCCATCAAGTTCACCAAGGAGTTGGTTATAGATGTTGGTATCTTATTTCCATGAAGATGCATAATTGTAATACAACTACATCAATTTGATGTATGTTTAATCAAACTAGAACTGAAAATTAACTGAGTTACTCAAAGATAATAATTTCCATTTTGAGGTATTAACAGAATGTGATTGCGTCGGTCATAATGGGTAAGATATATCGTAATTGATGGGTCTAGTTACTTGAGGAAACCATGTGCAACTAGTCTTCCTTACAATCTTCCTCGTTTCCTACATTCTGCATGATCACCTACATCCAACAGGCTTGTAGCCCTACGTTACCAGACTTCAAGTCTGCATACTTAGCTTTATGCTATCTATCAACTCTTGATCAATTAGAAAACCGATGTCTTAAATGATCCGCAAGCGCACAGTGTATTGTTGAGTACAAGGGAAAGTGGGGTCGTATCCCAAGAGACTTTTGATACAAATTATACTTTGAGGTACTCATTTTATCCAATAACGATACGTTTTTGTGTTGGTTTTGAAATGAAGAAAAAAAAAGTAACAAGGTTTTGATACGAATTGAAGAAGAATCCAAGGCTCATCCGTTGTAACCGTGAGATAATATATATAGCTAGGGTATATCACGAATTCCCGTATCGCATATTTTTGGTTGGGTATATACATACATCATAATATGAGAAAATTAAATTTTGTGAATTACTCATATGACAACATATTCAACCATGGTCCAGATGATAAGGATGGCTTATGTTTTCTTCTTCATGTTCTAAACCATCTTTTAATTGTCAAACAAGATGATTTCCTTAAACTCTTTACTCCCTTGAATCCAAGCAATGGTTAAGCTATGATCGTGGAAATAAGACTATAAATTAAATTGAAAAAAGAGAAAGTAACTACTCTTAACTAAACTATAGTAAGGCTACATTGGATGGAGCTTCCTCTAGCCTTGACTAAAGAGTTTAGCTACTCATTCCTTTTATCATTGTCATATTACTATTATAACAACAAAAGTAAAAGACAAGAAGAAAAGAGAAAGAAAAATCTTTATTGTTTTTAACCTTGATTTGCACTCTCCAAGATGTCCCAAATGGGTAGAATTACCCTCTTATTTATAGAGTATAGGAAGGGTTAAAAAATATCAAAATAAATGTGAAATCCCCTAAACAATGCCTTCTATTATGCATAAAATATAAGGCCTTTAAAACTCAATACTATACTTTGGCCCATGCAAAAAATTATATGACTTGATGATATCCATCAATGCCTCCTTAATACTCATCATTAAACTTTTGGTTAACAATTACTATGGGAATAAACTGCTGGAGTATACCTGTAATGGCCATATTCTGCAAGCTCGAAATGGCTTGGAATTCGCTATCACACCAATAAACCTGTAACAATATTCTAATAGAAAGTAAGAAATGAAATAGGTAATTTTAGAGCGGAAAACCTCTGAATAGGCAAAAAACCACGACCTCATGTGGAGGATTTTTGTAAAAGTATTTTTATTACTTGAGGCGGATATCTTTATTACAGGTTATCTCTAAATATAGAACTGCTTTTAACCTTGTAACTAAGAAGTTTGTAATCTTTACTGAGAATCTCGAATCGATAATCTCTTAATGATCTCTTCTATAATTTTTTTGGTCCCTGTCTCTTATAGAACTTTTTCTTCATATAGGCCTTCTTTGCAACTCTTCATCGTGTTGAAGCATATTTTCTGAACAATATGGTTTGTGGCGGTTGACTGAATAACTGGCGAGTTCGTGGGAGACAGGTGTCTTTGACTGGATAAGGTTTTTTGGTTTAAGTTCGACCCACATTCTTAACCAGTTCGTGGGGTAGGTTGGAATGTTGACTAGGGAAATGTGTTAAAATACGTGAGTATGAGATGGAGGTAATTCGAACTAGTTGAGCTCTACTTTGGGTGAGATCGAGGGATAGGTCCCTACAATCGCCCCCTCACAACCAAAGTCACAAGTGGCTTTGGTTGAGAAATAATCAACTTGTAATTCGCTATTTGGGTTGAAATTCTTGATAATTGAATTGGAATAATGATGTCATTGACTGTGTGAAACATACGCATGATATGGGAAATGACATGTATTTAATGAGAGTGTGGATACTAATGTATGTATTGGTTATAATTTTAAAAGTTGCGTCTGTAATGAATGATGACGCTTGGTAAAATGTACTTGTACATTAAATATAGGGTTATATAAATGATACCTGTATCAGATTTTGAAAGCAGAGTACGCTTGTCCTTTGTGAAATTCCCAAAAAAAAATTAACAATGGTGAAGACTCATAGTATGGTCCTTGAAGAGAACTGAGAGTGAAGCACGAAAAAATTGTATAGAGTTTGGTAAGGATTTATCTGAGGGTGACCAACAATCGAAGAGAATTACAGGTACAAAATCTCATAGGTGGCTGTACAGCAGCGTTATGAAGGAAGGACTCGGCGCTGCTGTAGATTCTCATTCTGACACTGAAGGTTAGTAGAGATCTGTGATGTGTTTATTTTGCAAATTGTAATCCGCATAAGTAAATCCTAGAAAATTACTATTTATAGAATTCCATGATATTTGACATATAGACTGAATCTTTGAAAGATATGTTGCATAGGAATGATCTATGTGTATAAAATAATGATAAATACCTATACCTGTATGTAGGTCAAACGTGTAAAGGATTTAGGCAGATCTAATCTTTGCCTGTAAAATTGTAGTTAAGATAGATAGTTTGCCTATTAATGATGTCTCGACCTCCGGTCGTATGGTAGAGTCTGATGGTGAGGTAGAAGTTGGTTTGGAGATATTTTATGGTTTTCCTGGTAAATTGATGGCCTCTCCCCCTAGTTTAGATGTATTTAGGGAATTTTGTAAAGCTAAAGCTGTCATAGGAGGGAAATGGGGTAAGTGCGTAGAATACGTTGGTAGGATGTTTAGGGGGTGTACGATAGCGACGGGGAAAGAATATTTTTCTTTTTTGGCCGATTTGAAGGAGGAAAAATGAGATAGGGGTATAGATGAATAGATCTCGCAAGAATATTTTGATAGGGATGCTCAAAGTGACCTGTTAGAGGGTTTCTTGTATTACCACTCTCAATTAGAGTACGGGTTGAGTCTTCCCCTTACCAATTTGGGGAAGGGGATTATGAATACGATCAGGGCATGTCCTGTTCAATTAAATATAAATTTGAGGGAGGTAATAACTATTTTTGTGACCATCTGAATGAAAAATGGGAGAATGAGGGAATAGTGAGGATAACCCCTGAGGACGTATTGCAGTTTTTCGGGGTGAAGAATTATAAGGCCAGTGGTAGGGCATACTTCTATGCAAGTGCAACTCGGCATCGATTTTTTGATCTTAATTCAGTACATCAATATTTCCTACATTTTTTCACCCCCACATGTTTTAACACACATCAATATCATTCCTATATCACAACGTCAATTGCCGCACATATTTATCTCAGTTCAAACATCACAACAACAGTGTTTTCAATACTTAAAAACTCATATTCGTTTCATTCATCTTGCACGATTCAGTTCGATTCTAAGAGACATTTCCTATCTACATGACACAAGTAATTGGATGACCACTTATTATTCATGGCAAAAAGATTACATGCAATTTTACAGATAACATGTTTTTTAGTACATCGATCTCAGGTATACAACAAAAACATTATCCATCCAGCACCAAACTCCAGGTACTTTACAGATAACAAGTTTTTCACTATTTTTAAAAGTCACAGATCATTCAGAAACGCGGACGCATCAACTTGTCTTGTTCTTCTTGCTTCAGTGATCTTTAGCCCTGATACAAAGAAAATTGGAACTAACAAAAAGCTTCCCTCGCATAAGTTTGGTTGAAGTCTAGTCGAACTTCAAATAGAAACTATGTAAGCAGTAGACTAGAACCAAATTCACAAACTGAAGGTCTTCTGAGCTCTAAAACGTGATAGAAATACAGAATTAGACTCCCACTAGTTGTCTCCCCCCTCCACTACCATTACCCCCTCCTCTGAATCCGCCACCTCTGAAGAGTTGGTAGAGATGAAGAGGGCCCGATCTTTGAATCCATGATAATATAAGAAATCAGCTAACTGCCCCATAGTGATTCCTATCCCTGCATATGAAGCCCTAACCCTGTCTTCCGCAAGAGTACGGAGACAGGCCCGCCGATCCTTGCCTGTCAAGACGATGACATAAATCCTCCACTTGCTGTAGAATTCTTCCTCAGCATCAATTGCTTCGTCATCTGACATGCCTTGATACGTCAGAGGAACAGGAGTGGATAATAACATCTCCAAGGATTGGTCACCGAAGTACTTCAACTTTAACCTCAGGATTTTAGATGTAATCCTCTCTTCAAGGACCATACTATGAGTCTTCACCATTGTTAAAAAAATTTAGGGAATTTTTCTAAGGACAAACGTACTCTGCTTTTAAAATCCGATACAGGTATCATTTATATAACCCTATATTTAATGTGCATGAACCATTTACCAAGCCTCATCATTCATTATAGACGCGACTTTTTCGAATCATAATCGTCACATATATCAGTATCCACATCCTCATTAAATACACGCCATTTCCCATATCACGTGTATGTTCTACACAGTCAATACCATCATTATTCCATTTTAATTATGAAGAATTCAATACAGATACCGAATTACAAGTTGATCATTTCTCAACCAAAGCCACTGGCGACTTCGGTTGTAAGGGGGTAATTGTAGGGACCTATCCCTCGATCTCACCCAAAGTCGAGCTTACCTAGTTCAAATTGCCTCTATCTCAGACTCACACATTTTTAATACATTTTCCCAGTTAACATTCCAACCTAACCCATAAACTGGTTAAAAACGTTGGCCGATCTTAAACCGAAAAGCCTTATCAAGTCAAAGACACCTGTCTCCCACAAACTCGTTAGTTATTCAGTCAACCGCCACTAACCACATTGTTCGGACAATGTGGTTCAACACGATGAAGAGCTGCAGAGAAGGCCTATATAAAGAAAAAGTTTCATAATAGACAAGGAATAGAAAAATTACATAAGAGATCATTAAGAGATTATCGATTCGAGATTCTCAGTAAAGAATTACAAACTTCTTAGCTATAAGGTTAAAAGCATTTCTATATTTAGTGATCTCTTGTAAAAAAGATATCTACCACAAGCAATAAAGATACTTTCACAAAAATCTTCCACACGATGTCGTAGTTTTTTACTTATTCAGAGGTTTTCCACGCTAAAATCACCTATTTCATTTCTTACTTTCCATTAGAATATTGTTACAGGGTCATTAGTGTGATAGCAAATTTTAAGACATTTCGAGCTTACAAAATTTGGCCATTACAATACCAGACATTCTTCTTTGATGAAAGCCACAAAAATGTAGGACTTATTATCATGCGACAAATTCCTATAAATACAAACAAAAGTGCTATAAGTACTAAATTTAATTAATAAATATCTACTTTAATATGAACATAGGAGTCATATATATAAATATTACGTGTCTTTCAGCTCTACTCGGACGTTCCACATGGCCAGTATGAAGAATCCTAAACTAGAGTAACCGCGAAGGTTTATTATCGACAACTACTTGTTAACCATCATTATTTCACTCTACCTATAAACATAATATTGAGAGCTCTAATTTCAATACGTATGTATACCAATTTTAGGGTTGTTTATATGGAGATAATATATCTCGTAGCTACTATTTCCTTGTGGATAAGTGTGGGTTCTTCAGGAGTAATGACTACACCTGTAGTCATTAGTTCCCTTGTCGTCCATCCTATGGGTATGACTTTCCATCCACTTTAGTGGTATGATTTATGTACCAACTGTATGCCATGTATTAGACGGGCTTGATTCACTTACCAGATCAGCTCGGGTTTTAATTCTTCATGGATACCTCAAACTGTGCTGGCACATTTACTAAATTATATGTAACTTCGTCACTTACATTGCGTCATTGAATGCTTCATGGTAACTAAAAGTAATCCATAAAGGTGGAATTGGTCTTTATCTGTTACCTCTGCATAAAGTAGGGTACATGACAATAATTGTGCTTACTTTAAACTCCCATGCCGTTATATATTCCATTCTCCACCTAACGGTAAGGACATTATCTCAATAAGTAGCAGGTACTGCCAAATAGATTCTAACTATCGTAGTAATACATTACCCGACATAGGTTCCAACTATCGTTAGATAAATGACGAATCATAACCATCATCAATCCCAACTGATGATCATAAAATATCAAATTGTTGGAAGGAACAAGTTTTCCTCATCTGTTAAGTCTATAAGACTTGTCGGTTAACCAGGGAACGTCGCCCAATGTCCAATGATCAATGTGCAAACATGCAATTGCATTATTCCTAGTCGTTTGTATGAAAACGTTAGACCAACTATAAGATGCATCTAAAATGACCAAATGCCACATTGATGTGGATAAGTCTGCAAGTGCCCTCCAGGAATGCAAAGGATAAGTTAATAGTGATCCAATCCTCACTTTGGTCTAACTAGGTCTCATGCATGAGCTTTCGATCAAGCGATGCATAGACATCTTTCATAATATGGATATCTTACTTTTAAAAGTAGATGCACGGTCAGGTTATTATAGATCATATCCGAGGGAGCCCAAAAGAGAGGCTTGGATACCGTTCCAAGACTTCAACTAACCTATGTGGAAAGAAGTAATGTATCAGTATGGCCTACAATATGCTTCAACATGTCTCGCATGATATCCAATCTTGTGGATATTCATTCAACTTAGTGAGTATTCTCTAGACCTTTCAGATTATAGGGAAAATGGGATACGTAGTATGGTGCCTATTGAGACGGAGTTCAGTGGCAATGTTAAGGCCCTCAATTATATTAGATAATATAGAAGTAACGTTCAAGCTACCAAGGTCAGGTCAAGAAAAGTAATTCTCGAAAGTTGGAATGGAGAGCGATATAGTTGACTTGATAATAATCCATATCCATGTGTGAATCAAAACACTCAATTTGTAGTTAAGAACCATTTATGCAAAGATATGGGCAATCATAACACAAGGTCATGTAAAGGATAGTTTCTAAGAGGTATATTATAGATTATCCAGGAATGATTTAAGTATACGTGCACTCAAAGAATGATGTAAATACCTTTAGCTGAATCTAGCACCGATATCATGGATACATACTCAAACAAGCTTACTCTAGGAAGCATAGCATGCATAATGTACGGAGTCAAGTGCTGAAACAAACTTTCATCGAATAAAGCTATTAAGATATTAAGGGTTGATGTACTATAATGCGATTAGAACCTTGAAAGAGTGAGACATGAAAAAATAGAGGTATTGTAGTCAATGACTGTTGGATTACTTGCAGGCCAATTCTAGTGTTACTCTATACACAATGATTTCCAATTCTAAATTTCCCCAAGCAAACTCCAATAATTTTGTGGGTGTATCGGTAAAACCATAACCAACCCTAAGTAACATTCAGACGTAATACTATGCTGAGTTGTCTTTCCTCCCTTGTGGTTTTCATAGAAAGTGAGTATTACGTATACTGTACCATCCTTGATTGCGACTTCAGGCGCATCTAGGACCTATACCAAAGGAACTAGCAGTATTGCGCTCCATGAACAAATAAACTTATAAAGTATGGGTGAGTGCTTCATGCACAAGAAGAACAAGCATTAATAGATTGCATGCATGTGTACTAAACACATGTATATGCGTTAAGCATAATAACGCATGCTTCAGGCGTAGTGATATGTGCTACTAGCACAGTAACGTGCAACAAGTACTAAGTCATGCATCTATTTTAAGTATACTAGGTACGACCGCAGTTATGATTTACCCAAAGAATCATAGTACTGTGTTCTGCTTCTAGCAGATATATTATTAGTTCATAGGTCTTATAAATGATCAATGTTGTTAGTGCAAAAGTGTTAATAGCAATGTGGAGATCATTGGAGTTTTATCGTTATACTCTGGGATAATATCTCATCAAAAACTTTTGGTTTGGAGATTAGTTGAGGAGATACAAAATGTGAAGATTAAGGGTGCGGAGATCGCATTGAGACGTGATGCCGCAGTGTAATATGTCCTGTCATCATTCTAAGTCTCAACATAATATTTGTAGGATATCAATGTTGTATCTTTTGGATACAAACTTATGCATGATGTGCGAGTTATCTGCGTATTGAGTAGGTGTACTATTAGCCTGAGGTATGGATCTCATGTGAAAAGATAAAAAAACACATAAGCCCTCCCCCTGTTGTGAGATTATCCTTAAAACTGTACATAAACTCACATGACCAACAAGATAAAGAAGGAAAAATATATCGTGTTATATACCAATAACCGGGTTTAAACAAAACAAGGATTATAGTGTCTAATTCACTCTAGGAATTTTAAGGAACAAACTATATTCAATAACTATTTTTGATCAAAATTTTGGATTTTTCTCAATACTAAAAGCATTTACATAATTATCTGATCAGAAAATGACATAAATTTTCTAAACAATCAATAATACAAAATCTGTCTTCTACGGGTTTAAACATGCATAATGGAAGGCTCCATAAAGATTAGATGAACAATGATAGCATATATGGGTCACCCCAAAGTCACATGGGCTATATGTATCAAAATCCTAACTATGTAGCACGATTTAAACCATTTAAATATTAATATGCTATAAGTTTCAAAAACACTTCAATGTTTAAACTAGCATATGCAATTATATTTTAGAAACACAGATGATATGAGAAAAATTCGCATCTTCTAGCAAAAAATATCACAAGACGATGGCTTATGGAAAAAATTGGTGCTTCTAGCAACTACGATATGCCCAAGAGTGATTTCGGTATGTCCTGCATATGGGGGGCACTGGGGATGCATTGCATAAGCAAAAATTGGTTTACTCTATTCGAGCCTGGATCATATCTAGGTCTTATTTATTATTATAAAAAAGCTTGCTGATTGGATCCAGGAGGGTAATGAGCCCTCAATTACTAACCAAAATTGACAGGTGGAGCAAAGAGGCCAATATTAATCAGTTCAACTAGGGAAGGTCAAAGTTAATCTATCTGGGTTCTAGGATAAGAAATGTGTTAACAATTTTTATCCTTACGACTGTATCAAGTGTCAAGCATGCAACCACACGTTCGCTATCAATCTTTAAACTGTTTACATGACCTTAGAGCGGGCTATGGAAAGCCTAGGTCGGTATTGTGTAAGTGATGATTAATACAAGGTGAGCAAAATCGTCTAGAGACCATAAGTGTGGCACAAGTAGAACTAAAGGTCTAAACTAAGGTATGAGGGTCGAGCCAGGGTGTCTTAAGCTAGCGGTTAAAATCGGGATTCAAGTCATCCTCAACCTAGTCTAACACTCGGCTCAGTCCTATTCGGGTACTATGCTCCAGCTCGGGTCCACGACACATGAGCCCTAGCTCAGTATTTGACTTGCGACAAAAAGTCTAGAAAAGTCACTTTGGTGTGTACTTGGATTTGGCCCTTGAGTCAGCAGGTTTGGGCTTTAAATATCATGTTTATATGATCTCGACATAAACTCTAAAGATCACGGATTTGAGCCTTAGGCCTCATACGCAGATGCTCGAGTCTGACCATAGAGTCATCGGGGCCAAGGCGGCGTGTTCAGGTCGGCCATTTCAATCAAGATCGAGCACCGCGCTCAGATCGGACTCAGGTCAGACTCGATTATGGTTTTGATAGGTCGGGCCAGGCGCCTGGATTTGGATCAGTCAGTGTGATCCTACGGGATTGGGTTTAAAGTGCTCGACATGACACGGGTTAAAGATCAAACTTGGTTCGAATTTCTTGCCAAACTTAGAGTCGTTGGGTCTAAACCCATGAACTGATTTGGGCCATGCCATATTCGAGCGTGCTTGGGCTTGATCTGGTTGAGCCTTTAGTTATGCTCAGTTCAACTTGTGAGCGTAGGATCAGGCATGCCAGTCCTTGAGTCATACTCGGGCCTAACTTATAAGCTGGAATCTAGCAGGGTGGGCCTTAAAGCCCCTGACTTGTGAGCTAGAATCAAGCAGGTCGGCTTGACTAAGAGAACTAGGCTCGATCTAGGTCTGCCTAGGAGCTTTCATGTTCAACTAGGTCTACCTTGGAGTGGCAGATGGGCCCAATTAGGTATGCTTGGAGTTATGGGCTCGGCAAGGTCTGCCAAGGAGCTTGGGCATGACTAAGACAGTTTGAGAGTTGCAAAAAATCAACTAAGACTCGGCTCGGATGTGTGAGACCATCACTCAACCTCAACCCATGTTGCTAAACTCGAGTCTGGGAGCAAGGTCACATCGAATCCCAGAAAATTATGTCTCGCAAATTACTTGGGTAACGAAATATACCATTTGTAGTCGACCTATACATGTTCGTCACCTATAGTGGCTAGGCCCTCGGGCCTTCCAACCAAAATAGGCCCTAAAACTTAGAGTTTATTAAATAAGAAATTCCTATTTTATGTAATATATTACAACTCTTCTAGGAATCTAAATACATTTTATCTTCTAAAACATATAGGAGATATATACTAAATATATTACAACTCCTAAATATATTACAACTTCTAAAATATAATCTAATTATGTTAAATTATTATTTTTGATAAAGTTAAATCTAGAGTTTTATAGGAAATAAACACATAATTAAAATCTCTTAAAGATATACTAAATCTTTGATTATGGGAGGAAATACTATTTAGATAATCTCAAAATATGTTCAAATCTATCTGTAGGGACTTATCCCTCGAGCTGGGATACCATCGATCTAGTACAATTCTAGACTCATGCAACATGCATGTGTCATAAGCTATCAACAAAGTCACCTGGACTACAAACTACAGAAGAACGTGGCTTGAGCACAACAAGTTAAATAGAACAAGTCAAGGACAACTGTCTCCCGCAAACTAACAGTTACAGAGATAACCTCCACTCTCCCCCCAATTCAGGAGAGCATACTGTTATATTAAACGAACCGAGACTATGGTCTATAAAGGGGATAGAGCACAAAAGAAGAAGGGACCAAGTTGTTCTAGCTCAATAGATCATAACTTGTAATCAAAATATCAATCTCAAGAAATAAAGTTACACTTTCTAATAATCCTCAAGCCGAGGTCGTGGCTTTTACCTATTCAGAGATTTCTATGCTAAACCATGTGTCAATTTCTATTCTTATTATATTTGTTGTCACAGGTACATTTGGTGTAAAAGCCTTTTGAGATAATATGAAATTAAGCCCTTACATTTGGCGCCGTCTGTGGGATAAAAGACATTTTTTACGCCATCCTAAGGCATACAGTTACTCAACAATTAATTTTTATTCATGATGACTTCAAAGCGACCAGTCAAAGGAGTTTAGCATATGCTTTTAATCGAACTAGATCAGTTCATAGAATTAAAGGTGAACCTCCACGCTTAAACATAGAAACGAAATGAGCTTGAACGTTAGCTGCTGCTTGACCACGAGCTCCGCAAACAAAAAATAGAAAGTGAACGTCAAGTTCATCAAATAGAATTCAAACGACATGAAGAACAGATTATAATAATACAAACTGCCTTGCAGGCCATGCAAGATAATTAATAGGTTCCCCTTCCCAGGGAAGTTGATCAGATACTGGTGTACTTCAAAGTTTCAACACGAGATAAGTTAGGACCTCAAGAAGTAACCAACAAAGGAGCTTGTAGATATCCGGGAAATGATCCACATGTACCAGAAGCTTCAATTCATCTAGGACGAGAAAATCAATCAGAAATTAATAGAGGACGCAGGCGCTCCAAGCTTCAAGAAGAGGTGTCGCGACCTCAATCTAAGATACTTGCTCATGAACGTTTGGGCGAGGGTAGTGGTACTCATAACCCCTTACCTACACGCCAAGTTTCTTAAACACCATGTCAGTACGTCACACAGGAACATATAGATCAAGGAATCTTAGAATTAATCTTTATCGAAACTCATGTTATTGGCAATATGAACAATTTGACAAAACTGCACGGTAGTCCACATGCCAAAAAGTTGTTTAATATGGAAGTACCGACCGGTTTCCATACTCGAAAGAGATATAAGTCCAAAGGCATCAATAAAAGTAGCACATTCAGCAATTCCGAGACTCACTGGGATTGTATTCCAATTTAAACCATATTTTGTGTCGACTATTCCCTACAAGCCTACAGGCAGAACTGCTCTGGTGGTTCCATTCTTTACCTAAAGATTCAATCCTCACATTCGACCAACTACAAAAGATCTTTGACAAGATGTTTACTCAAAACAAATACAAGGAAAAGAATATATACACTCTTATTAGTCTCAAACAGTCTTAGGGGGAAATGCTTGTGGTATTTGCAAAGAAATTTCAAGAACTTGCTCGAAAAGTTAATAATCTCAACCAGAAGACAGTTGTTTCAGCATTTACCAATGATCTACAAATCGATGGTAAAGTAAGGGAACATCTATTCTTGAACAAACCCTCGACTTTGGATGATATGATTACCAAGGTCAATAGATATGTCAACCAAGAAAGGATGATGATTGAAAGGCATAAATCTACTAAAAATTACCTAACCACGAAAGGTCAAAACACAGATCAAAATAGTAATCAGAAAGATGTTCAAGGTGATTAAAAGAAAGCTAAAGAAAATACTGGTAACTCCCAAAAAGGTAATTTATTACCCAAACCAGTCCTTCTAAAGATGAATGTTAGGATCTCAGCAATTTATCCTATACTGGAGAATGAAAAATTCTACCGCGTTTCTCAGCCTCTAGAACCAATCAAAGGCAAACCATATTATTTGCACCATAAGGTAACTCATCATGAAACTGACAACTGTTACGCCTTACAAAAATTGTTGGAGTACATTTTCAAAGACAGGAGAATGCACGCATATATTATCGACCTGGAAGGATATAAGAATAGAAGCTATAAAACGCAAGTCAAAATAGTTCAGGTTGAAGATCAATTTGAGGAAAAATACTTATCCCACACATCTACCACAATCACATGATTAAGATCCACAAGATCAATAATTCTACCAGATTCAAAAGATGGTGATTAATAGAATGCTACTACCACACAGTTCAGGATAAAAAAATCTGAACTCCTTCCTGAATCGAACTATTGGCGAACTGGGATTTTATTTCAAGATTGCAACATCGGTCATGTCAATTTCCACATCATGATACTCTAGTTTTTATGCTCAAAATGATGAAATTCGTCATGCATACCATGATGATCAATACCGACAGTGGTATTAAGATCTACTTTCAAAGTAAAATCAACCAAATGGGACAAGCAGATAAAGTTATACCAGGCGACATCGATATCAATAGTTTTAACGGCTCCAAAGAAGAGCCAGTTAGAAAGATTATCCTACCCATTACCGCTGGACCTACCACTATCGATATTATTTTCTACATCATCAATGCCAAATCCTAGCCAAGGTATGTCACACATAGAGCAGCACAAATTTAGTAACAGTAGTTAAATTAAAATAGGGAAAGCTCTCACCTGGTCTTAGAGATAAAGTCAATATCAAAATCGATAAATTAATCAAGGTCGGATTTATTCAAGAAGCTAAGTACCCGAAATAGATATTGAACATTGTAGCAGTTCTAAAGAAGTATGGGAAAGTCCGAGTTTGTGTAGATTTCATAGATATAAAAAAATACACACCAATATATAGTTTTGCTCTTCCTATCATTTATCAAATCCTTAATTTCAATGTAAATCACGAGCTGCTATCTATGACGGGTGCTGCATCACAGTACAACAAGATACCCATCTTAGACAGCGATCAAGAAAATAAGACCTTCATCACTGAGAGAGAACTCAACTGTCACAAAGTCATACCTTTCGGACTGAAGAATGTTGGCATAACCTGTCAATGGTTAGTGACAAGCATGTTCAAAGAATACTTGGGGAAGATCATTGAAGTATATATTGACGATCTACTCTGCAAAAAATTATAGAAGAAAGATCATATCACACATCTCAATATAGTTTTCAACATATTACGGTCATACCACATGAAGCTCAATCCAGAAAAATGTTAATTCCGAGTGCACTCTAGCAAGTTCCTGGGACATCTCATCAGCAAGAAAGGAATCGAAGTTAATCTAGTTTAGATTCGAGCTCTAATCTCCATGCCCTTATCTTAAATAAAGAAAGATGTACAAAAGCTCGCTGGCAAGATTATAGCTATAAATAGATTTGTCTCAAAGTCTTCAAATTGATATCGATAGTTGTTCATGCAACTTCGTAGATCTACAAGAAGGGGCACAGGATGACAAATTGAAGTGATTGATTGGACAACAGAATGTGAATCCGCTTTTCAATAACTTAAAATATATCTTGGGAAGTCTCCCATAATGAGCACCCCAATAGGTAATGAGGAATTTATCATCTACCTCGTAGTTGTAGATAACTCTCTCAGCTCAGTTTTTATTCGGCTCGAAAGAAAGATTGAGAAGTTGGTGTATTTTTATAAGCAAAACACTTGCACCGGCGGAAACACAATATTCTAAGATCGAATGACTACTCCTCATACTCGTCTATACTTCATAGAAGCTCAAGTATTATTTTTAATCTCAAGTATTATCCCCTTTGGGAAATGCTATCTAAGAAGATGAAATCATGCAGAGTGCAACAATGGTTCATCACCGTAGGAGAACATGACATCATGTTCAAACTAAGAATCTCAAAAATATATTAGGCAGTAATAAATTTTTGGCAGACGTACTAGTCGACAATCCAGACTAAGAGGAGCACGATCCAGATCTAGCAGAAAAACATAAAGATGATCCACCTTGAAAACCTTTTGAAAAGCGAGCTGAATGGATTACACAGAAGGGATGGAAACTTCATACAGACAGATCAGCATGACCCACCGGGTCTGGAATTAGAATCGTACTATATACCCTCCAATGATAGAATTGAAAAATCAATACGCCTCAATTTTGAGGCCTCCAACAATGTTATAAAGTATGATGTATTAATTGATAGCCTGGATATGGCATTGAAGATCGAAGTTCCTGAACTAGCGGTCTACACCGACTCCTTGCTGATCGTCCATCACTACTCCGTGCGATATAAGAAGAATGGCAAATTGGCTTATTATGCAGCCCTAGTTGTTGACAGGATGACATGATTCAATAAAGCTACTCCTTATTTTTTACCTCGCAGTTAAAATTGATACGCTAATTCCTTAACTTACTTGGTCGGGGTCTTAGGTACCAAAGCAAGATATCTCTACATCAGAGTAATTTCAACCCCCAGTATTGATCTCCTAACTATATGTGCAATCAATACTGGGGGTGATGAAGATGAAGAAAATTATTAAAGGAATCCTTACCTCATATATCTCAGCCCAGAGAACAAGTGTGATGGGCCCCTTCTAGAAAATCCAAAAGAATGCAGACAGTTGATTGAAAAGTGGATGAGTTACACAGTTCAGAAAACTAAATTATATAGAAGGCCGATCACTGGACCATACCTCAAGTGCATCTCAAAGATAGAAGTTGATGGAATGCTCAAGGATATGCATGACGGGACTTGTGGCCCCTATGGTGTAGGTCGGTCACTCACAAATAGAACAATTACACAAGGAGTATTCTGGGCCAGAATGCGAAAGTAGGCTGAGGAGTATTTAAGAAAATACGATTCGTGCCAATGACATGGTAATCAAATACGAGCTCCTACTCTCGAGCTCTATGCAAGTAAGGTTTTTTTGACTTTCAAGTGATGGGCACTTAATCTCGTGGGGGAATTCCACAACACGCCGGGTAATAGAAGGTTCCTACACCTACAAAGAGATTACTTTGCAAAATAGGTTGAAGTAGTCTCCCTCTGCCGATCTTGTGAAGAAGAATTCATATCCTTTATCTGGATTATATTATCACACGATTGGGTTACCCCCAACTGATTGAGATCGATAACGGCCCATAATTCGATAGAGAGAAGGTCATGGTATTTCTGAACAAGCACAACATTATTCATTCACCCTCCAATCCATACTATCCAAAGGAAATGGGCAAGCCGAAATCACAAACAAGACTATAGCAGATGGAATCACGAAGATACTCAAATCAGAGAAGAAGGGAAATTGGATATGAGAGCCGTCATATCTCTTATGGGCTTACAGTATAACAGCAAGACAGTTAACAGGATGTTCCCCATTCCTACTTGCTTATGGAACAAAAGCCATAATCCCAACATAATATTATCACCCTGTCAAAGATCACAAGCTCACTGATCAAGAAAATAAGTTTAAATTATCCTGCAATATGAATTGGATCAATGAAACAAGAGCTCGAGTTGCTGCCAACTTAGGTCGATATCATCATATGTTAGGAGATTCTTATAATAGAAAAGTTTAGAATCGTGAGTCCAAAATCAATGACTTAGTCCTCTAAGAGATCGCAAAGAGTAGAAAAGAGTTAAATGTTGGGAAGCCCGTAGAGAACTGGAAGGTCAATTTTTGGCTGTGAGACAATTAGGTCTTGGATTCTAATATATCATGACATAGGACGGCGTCAGAATACCATGTTCTTGGAGCACTAGGAGATTAAAGAGATATTATCATTAACTCCCTATGTTTTCAAAATAAAGGGTACATCTACTATTTTTCCTTACATTCTGATGCGAGAAAAATTAGGTCTTTAAATACCCCACTTCGAACTACGGGTGTCGTAATATAATAAGGACAAGCATGGGTCGAATCCACAGGGAATAAACGTATTAAAAACTAATTCTACTGCTTTAACTAATTACGTTTATTAAACTAATTTTTGGAAAAAGGTTTTATGAAATAAAAATCAAATATAAATTATTAACTTGAAAAAAATATAGAGAAAAAAATCTAGGCTTTGGATTACCTCTGACTTAACTTACTAAAGTAATAGTTATAATATTAAATTTATCTGCCCGTAATAGCCCTGACAAGGTCTTTCTAGGTCTAGAATCTAGGGTTCATGGCCAAAACCCTATATAAGGACTAAATCGTTCTTGGACAATCGGATCTAGGTCTTGTACACTCCATCCATGGCTAGGCGGAGTGTCTAAGTTCTTAGTGATCTAGTAATCTTTTTGAGCACGGAGACCACCAAATATGGTTTATTTGGCATCTCCTTCATCTTCATAATAGATTGGGGTTATCATGGCTAGATCAACCCTTTCCAACTACAAACCAGAGTATTATGGAGCAATCCTAGATCTAATCTATTAAATAACTACTATACTTAGCTTCCAATTACTGGAGGGTTGATCCTTAGCCTAAGCTAAGAAGACTAGCTTTCCATCAATGGTTTTGATCATAATAGCTTACGCATAAAATAAAATAGGGAGAGAGAGAGAAAGAGATTCTGAAAAAGTCCAAGCTTTATTCCTTCCAAAATTGAGATGAAAAATACATAGAATTGCTTTCCTATTTATAGGAAATAGAAGGAGACTTGTTTACACTGAAACTATATCTATAAGTAAAGATAAACCTTATCTCAAATAAATTCTATCTCTTTATATTTTATCTTCAATCTAGATAATTCTTCTTAAGCTAATCCTAGTAGAGTCCTTCATCATCTATATTTCTTAGAGTTAATCTACAAGTACATTTAATGTAGACCTCTTTCTTACACTTGAGAACCTGCTGGAGATGCTTCAGCTCTTTGTACCTTCTATTAGATGTCTATTTATATTTATTATCTCCAATAGTGATAAGTGCCTAAAAATATGAAAATGCTGCAAACTTTATAAAATAATAAATCGGGATTAACAAAATGATACTTCTAGGCGTACTAATCCGACGTATTTCTACATTTATCAAATATCCCCAAACTTACCATTTTGCTTGTCCCGAGTAGAATAAAATAAAATAAAACTAAGAAAGGAAACCACTTTCACAAGACTCGCGATTGTATTTAGCATATGCAACAAGCCATTAAACCGATAGGTGTCCTTGGTGGATGAGTATTGTCTCGTAAAAGTTTGCAGTGACTATACCCACAAAAGTCAATAATGACATTATGGCAATTCTAAATAACAAAAGACTCATTTCCTGTTAATTTATTCTTATTTAGTTATGATGAATATATACAAGTTGAAAATTCCTTAAAACCTATTATTCTCAGCTTATATTATAAAATATATTGTACTTATCTGAAACTACATATATTACCTCATGATTAGATAGAAATTCAAGTATTTTACCAGATATATCTGAGTGTATTGTGAAGATAGTTTTATTATTTAATACGTTATCTTGAATCATGGAGTCAGTGTATGGTAGTCGAGTACTTACTGGAATAAATTCAACGGTTAATTTGACAAGTACCTTAGTTAATTTTACTTCCTGGTATCTTATTTTTCATAGCCTTTTTAAGTACATTATTTCTTAGTGAAGCTTCCATAATAAGGAGCTTTCGATCGATATTCCCCGCCAGTTTGCTAAGGTTGCCAGGATTTGGTACCCCTTTGTGACCTAGACTCAGGATTCACAAAAATAACATTTTTTGTGCTCCTTTCGCATAGTTCATGGTCTTACTTAAGATTGGTGATAAATTTTCCTCTTTCAGTTCTTAATCATGCGAGTAGCCTTGCAACGTGAAAGTTTTTAGAGCAATTTTGCCTTCTTCTATTTTCTTTTTTTCTTTTTACACTTTTGGGAATGAACATATTCTTAAATACTTGTCTTCCTTGGAGTGAATTAATCCAAATATAAATACTAAATTTCCCTAAAACTAGTCAATAACCTATCGATTGTATCAATTACAAAACTATTGTAAAGTGCAAGTTTTCAAAATATACCACGTTAACTTGAATTAGTCGTTAATTAAATGATAGTTCATCTAAATTAAGATGGTATGCAAAATATTTTAGTGTATGCTTGTAAACTTTTAAAATCATGGTTTCTTTTGAGATTTATTCGGGTTTCCCAACAAATATTTATGTCAAAATAAATTTAGTCTAAATGTTAGAAATTTATCAAAGGTGCATCATAAATTGCCAAGAGGGTCATTATTTCACTTTTCATCAAATAATATTTTGAAAATGATTTCCTACCCTCAAACTTAAATAGAATATTGTCCCTAATATTTGATAATAAAAAATTAAAATAGAAAGGAAAATTAGAATTTCTCACCTGAATGTGTTGTGGGTTGCCTTCCAGAAAGTGCTAAGTTTATCGTCTTCAGCCAGATAAAACTCCTGTACCCCCAAACTTATGTGAAGTTAAGGAATTATTCAGGGATGGGCAATTCCCTTTATTCAGGCTCGTAAAGATCTATATCAGGGAAATGTTCTAAAGAGATTATCTCGAGATAAGGCTAAAGTTGTTGGCTATTGATGTTGAAAGTTTTACCAGTACGGTAATTTTTTACTTTAGCACAACCATTTTGGTGTATGTCTACAACTTCAAGCGGGCCATGCCTACCGGTTTGTAATTTTCCAGAAAAAAGACGCAGCTTTGAGTTAAGCAAATAGATTTTTTATCTTGGTGTAAAGATTCTTCAAACTATATGTTTATCATGATATATTTTGGTCCGATCCTTATAGATTTTAGCATTTTTGTACACCTCTTGTCTTATTTCTTCTAACTCGCTTAGTTGATGTATTCGATGAATCCTGCTGCATCTATTTAAAAATTAAATCTCTTAATTGCCTAATAAGCTTTATATTCCAATTCCACAGGCTAGTGACAAGCTTCGCCAAAAGTACATCTATAAGGCGACATTCCAATCAGGGTTTAATATGTCGTCCGATAAGCCCAAATAACATCATTATGAAGGGTGGATCAATCTTTACGATCTGGTTGGACAGTTCTATCTAAAATTCTTTTTATCTCCCGATTTGAAACATTTATTTGTCCACTTGTCTGTGGATGATATGGGGTAGCAACTTTCTAAATAATGTCATATTTATGCATAAGACTTTTAAAATAGCGGTTACAAAAGTGAGTTCCACCGTCACTTATAATTGCACGAGGTGTACCAAATCAGACTAAAATATTATTGTTTAAAATGTTAATTATGACAGCGTGATCATTTTTTCGACATGGTACAGCTTCCACCCATTTAGAAACATAGTCAACTAATATTAAGATCCATAAAAAACCATTAGACACCGGAAAGGGCACCACTACAAGAAAAATACATTTAATAGCTTTAAATTCATAACATTTATATTAAATGTTATTAAAAGATCAAATTAATAACATATTTCATATAAACGCTATCATATATCGTAATTTTTGAACATAAACAATAACTTTTCATAGGCAAGAATTTTCTGGATACTTTTAATAACATTTGTGTACGCTGTTGCTATTAACCAATTTTTATTTGTGCGGAATCTAAAATTTAAGTTATTGCGAGAGAAGTTTAACAAGAACTCTCAGTTTTTTGTTAAACACAAGATGCCTCTTTACACGAACTCTCACCATTCCTTTCCCTAACCCTAACCTCCATCTTCTCTCTATAATTCCTTCTACTGAAGCTCACAACCACCAAAGATCATTTAATCAGGTATCGTTCTCTCCTTTTCTATATTGTTTTATTTTTACTTGTTTTTTAAAGTTCCCTTTTCAATTTTATAGTTTCAATTTTGTTAAGATCGAAATTTAAGAGAAACCAGTGGTTCTAGGATCAAATGGTACTGCTTTTACAACAATTAATCTCTAATAGATTTTTTTTATCAAAGATAAATCGAATATCCAATTATTAGCTATATTCACCCGAATACTCCAATTTTGATTTTTAGATAAAATAATCAAGTACTTGTTCATTACAACATCTGAATTTAGTTGGTTCCATGAAATTTTTGTTACAATGTGTATTTTCATAAGTGATTTATGTGTGGGGTAAAATTTATTGATTTTCTTAAGCTTTGAGAGTTTAAAAATAAGATACAAAGATCCATTCATTATTAATCTCATGACTTTATTTTTATTTTTTTTCTAAGTTCAGAAATTTCTATTTAGATTCTTTGGAAGTATAAGAAGGCAAGCAGTTGGAAAATTCCAATCATGGCCATATGTATCATATCTTATATCTATCCCTCAGTAGTGTTGACTTATTATTTAGATTTGAATGCCAACACATACAAGTATTAGAGAATTGACACATTTAGTTCATACCGTGTCGTTTGATATTTAATATAATACTTTAGCACTTAATAATTTCCTTGAAAGAGTTCTAAAAATGCATTAATACAAATGATCAACAGGTTTGAAACTAAAAACGCAATAAGCCAATGCATTATAGGATTTTAATGTTTTTTCTTTGTGTTTGATTTCTTAGTAGATTCTTGGAACTTAGTATGGTGACCACAACTAAAGAATCCATATTGGTTACGATATTTTTAGATCTATGAAAATTCTAGATGTGACATTTCCTATTGGAGAAAGATCCTATGGAGATTTCGTCGAACATGAATTAAAATGCAAAGTTCAATCCCCATTTTTTGCCTTTCAAGTTGAGCCGTTAAAAGTGCATTATCCTGTAGATGATAGTGTCGGTGCTCACCTTTTTCAGGTTTAAATTTTCCAACCCAAAGCAGCACTTAATTTTCTAAAATATAAAGTACATTAGTTTATTTTTATTTCTGATATTGTTATTGATTACATTGTCAGAACAATGTAATGTTTAGATGTGCTAGTGAACTATAATGTTTAATGAAGGGCATATAGTTTGGTATTGGTTATAATCCATGTGCATTTGGCATTTAAAAGATTTCAAGCAATCTAGCATCTGTAATTGTTATCTAGTAGGAAAGATAAAAAATGAGAATAAAGTTTTGTATCTAGTAATATCATGTGCTTGCTTTTATTACTGCTAATTCTTTGCTAGTTTGAGCAGAACAAAAGTAATGTTCATAGACATCATTTGTTCGCTGAATTTTCTCTATGATTTTACTTGGAATATACCCTCTAGTAAACAAATATGAATCTATAGGTTAGATTATATATACCCATCCGACCAGCGCCATAATTCTATTGTGTTCTGATAGCTTTTCTTTTTGCTAGTTACAAATTTTTTTTGAACTTTTTAATGACCATATATTTTGACTTGGAATCGATGCAACTCAAATTGTATATGTATTTTAGGCTATCTTAATGTTATGCTACCAATAAATGGTGGCCCACACCCTGTCCACACCCTGTATAACCAGAAGATGCTTAGTATACTTTTAGATGATTATTTGTACCCTACATACGACACATATTTGACATTTACAAAAATTTAAGATCAAGTACAAATGTCTCTAAGAAAGTTTAAACATACTCTAAAAGTAATATGACAACTAATGAATGATTTTAACATGAAAATGCGTGTAAAGCAAGATGAATAGCAGACGGGATATGAGCATATAAGGTGCTTGTTCCTGTTGATGGAAAGCTTCATAGATGTGTACATATTTCTGGAATACACCTGGTCTTAAGGTAAACATGTATACACCTGGTCAGAGGGAATATAACAGATATGTTAGACTCATGTTGCTTTTGTATTTATTAAAGTAGAGAGTGCTCCAACGGCATAGTAAGTGGACCACGATTACAAATCTGAAAAAAATAAAGGGAATTCATGGCTTTAGAATATTTAAAATTCATGGTAATAAAGCATATAAAGACTAAATTTTTATATATTTATTAACTTTTTCTCTCTGGTCTTTAGGAAGCTGAAAGAGAAGTAGGACTTGCATATGCAAAAAAGGGGAATGGCCCTTCAAGATCTAAAGGAGGCTTCCACTAATCATGATAAAAAACTGACAGTAAGAGGAGGCAGAACATACTAGGTAAAGTATAACTTGGCCATACTATGAATATATTTCTATACCATCAACCAATCATGAAATCTAGCATCTCATCATCTAAGAATATTGAAAACAACAAAACTTGAAAGAGATCGTGGTTTTTGATTGGGTAATGATAAGTAAGACAGTTACATTTAATGTTGTTTATGACATTCAATTTCATTAGAGACAAGAAAATTCACAGAAGTAGTAAACAATGTTTGGCCTATGATAAGTTCTGATGCCATTTAGGTTACTTATAGACTTGTTTACTTAGTTGATGCCTAAGATCTATATAAAGAAGGTAAAAGATATTATGTTTATACTATGCTTTTTCTTTCTGTAACTAGCCAACTACAAGTAGTATTAGATTGGAACTCAGTCATCCAAATTCATATAGACAGAAGTAATCATAACAATATGCTTAACCCCTCTAATTATCCATGTATCTTCTAGTTGAGTATGAATCATGCTTAGTTCAAATTTTTGATTATCTTGAAATTCATGTGAACAATCTATAATAGATAGGGACATCTTCTGCACTCATTCTTTCTGCAACTACATGTAGCATTAGATTGAAACCCAATAAACTAAATTCATATAGACACTAGTAATCTTACCGAGAAAACACCCCACTATCCATGTATCTTCTACTTGAGTATGAATTTAACTTAGCGCTAAATTATTGATTGTGTTGAAATTCATGTGATTAATATATAGTAGACAGAAATACAACTTAATATAATACATCATCACAAAAATTTGGAGCTATTTCGTTGCTTATATGGTAACATATATTCTCAGATAACGTCATAGGTCAACTTTCTTGCCTATACATGTTGTACTTATTTTCTCTATGGCGCCACCGCTTTAAAATATTTTTTTTACTATATTGTTCTAATTTTCCACTTTTCATTTCCCGTTTTTGTATATTTTTCTTTAATTCTATGTTTCCTTATCATCTTAATTTCAGAGATGCAGCTCTTACCTACATGGAGCAGCGGCTTAGGAACACTGAAATAAAGCTTGATTCTGTTAAATCTAATTACTGTTTCGAAAAAGAATCATGGCAAATAAATCTTGAGAGTTTGGAAGAAGTCTGGCGAAGTAACTTATAGCTCTTAAAAATTATTTAAATTTTCTTTTACTGTTTTTATGGGCTAATCTTGGAGGACTCTTAGACGTACAATAATGTATTTTGAAGTGAGATGCGAGGCATTAGAGGCTCAAAATGATGTAATTAAGCACTAGCCAAGATCTACAAGGAGAACTAAAAGAGCTCAAGCTACGATTTAGAAAATTACAGGTATCAGTAACAATAGCTTTCTCATAGTTAAGATATTTTAGGTTATTGCTGAGTTTTGTAATTGAGAAATTTTAGCAATTTATAGGAAAAACACAATTCTTTTCGTGATATTTCTGATAGAATGATTGAGGAAAAGGATAAGGAGGTCTCAAGACACTTAGACGACAACAAAAATCTACATCAATTTCTTTCGATGAATCCTTATGTATGTATTCTTTCTTTTTATATGATTGTGAATAAGTTGTTTCTTGTATCTGTAGTATCTTTTACTTTTTATATGAGTCATATGCCTGATAGAATAGGGAACTTATTCCAGATTGAGCACAATGGCAACCATAATTCGGGTAAGTGAGATATTCTAGTAGACAATTCCAAATCCCATTCTAGTTGAGGAAGCATCTAAAATTTGAAGTATGGCTCTTAAGTTCTCTCTCATTTCTATTATAGATTTTCAAAAGCAAGGGGGACCGATCTCAAGCACAGCTGCAGCAGAGCAATAAATCTGGTACACATCAATTTCTGTAAAAGTGCACTTTGCAATAAAAAAATTTAATTGCTTACACTCGCTGTCACATCTCAAGAGGAGCGTGAAATGGTAGAATATGGTTAGTATATAGAGGATAAATAGAGAAATATAAAGAAGAATGTGAGAAGGGAACATAATAAAGGGTAAAGGAGTCGGATTGATTGTTAAACATGATTTTTAGCTGCCTTATGATCATAATAAGTCAACGATCAACATTTATAGAGGTACAGAACAAAATAGTTATAAATGTACCCATCACATCTCTCTTCCTTAAGCTGGTGCAAGATATTTATCATGACAAGGTTAACAAATTTATTTATCTTTATCTTTACCAATTCCGACACAATGTGTATGCATCAATACAAGGGGTAGCTTGTCCGTGATGAAATATTAATCCACCTCGATATGCTTTCTATAATCATGTGGATCTAGTTTATGATCATTAATGCTATCCCTATTACCTCAGAACTAGGCTTCCTAGGGTCTTATATAAAGAAAACCTACTCACTCATCAATATCTTGAGTTCTAGCTATGCATAACTTGAATGATCTTCTATTTTTTTCTCCTGAACGAGATGGATATCCTAGGAACATGGACTTTACCATTGGCTCTAAGACTCCAAGAGGATAATTTTCTAGGTGGATAGGAACTTCAATTCAGCGTTCCCCAAGCAGCTCAAATCAACTCAACTCACGCCCGCCTGAGGTCAGCTTTGAATATGCTGGAAATAATATAGATATTAAAAACTTTAGCATATCTGGTATTACTCCTATAAAGAGAGGGTTTGAATCACCCTCAGCATGGAAGTCTCCTTGGTTCATGAACTCTTTTTTGCCACTAGAAAGAAAAGATCTTATATGGGAAGCGATCAAGGTATTATAAAAGCTTGAATTGTATAGTTTTAGTTTTCTACTAAAGGTAATAAATATGTATTTCATCTATTATTTTGTAGCAAATGTTCACTCTAGATGATGAAAGCAGAAGTTACTATATGCGAATGGCTGGAAGATTATGGAGGAGTTGCAAAACAAGGCTAAGGAGGATAATTGATAATTGTAAGTCAGACGTAATGATAATGACGAAAATGCCAAAGGAAATTGATCTCAAGGAATGGAAATTTTTTGTTAAAGGAAAGTCATCTCCAGTATTCAAAGTAATTATTTGAGTTTGCTTATAAGTAAGTCAGAATAATGAATTATGTATAGCCTAATATCATTATGTATAGACTTTCTGCTACTATTCAAAATTTGCTGTTACGGGAGACTAATGTATAAAAAGTTTAGAAATATCCATCTGTTTAAAAGAGAAGCACTGCCTTGTATAACTGACTGCTTCTATGACTGCTCTTAGAAATATTAATTATGAATCCATCTATTTGAAATACATTAGTCTCCTTTAATAGCTGCATAATATATTAGGGTGCATGTCTTTGATTATACTGATGAATCCATATGTATGATCCCGTAAGAATTAGATTACGAATAGCATCTGTATGATTCAATAACAACTGCATAATACATCATGGTGCATGCCTTTTATTATACAAATAAATCCATCTGTATGATCCCGTAAAAATTTGATTATGAATAACATTTATATGATTCAAACACATAAATCCATATGTTGATAATACAAGGCAGTACTTCTCTTTCAATCAGATGGATAAATAGTAGTTGATAGAATATTGTTTATTCTCGATATTTTCATGTCTTTTATGTCAATTTCAAGGTCAAAGTACGGAAGGTTTGTAGTTTTCACATATACCTCATTCACTCTCTCAAGAAAATTATAATGTCTGAAAAAAATGATCTCCTATAAATACTATTATTAGATTTTTTTATATATATTTCTCATTTCTTTCATTTGACATTTTACAGGCACAAACTGTATCAGAGGTACGAAGTGTAGCGGATGATGAAGTATTACAGACACAAACGTCTACCACCCAAGTAAATCCTTTTCTTTTTGGGATTTCTTTTTTATCAGATATATAATTGCAAATAATATTAAAGAGGATGACTAGAGCTAGACTTGCCTCTATAACACATCTTCTAATAGAATCTATACCAAGCTTGTCCATGAAATTTCTAGCCCAGATTTTTCTATAGAGAGACCACTGTATATAATTTAGTTGAAATCTTAGTACTTCCAAATTTATATAACCATGTAATATATATAGAATTGCAAATATAATCTTGATTTTTCTTTTCGGGCACAATGTAAAAGAAAGGCTAAAGACACTAATTGTAAATTCTTAAGCTGGAAGGGCTCAAAGGTTGTTGTTGCTCATGCATAATGGGTAATAGAAGATCCTGAATGCATGCTGCATAATCAAATTCTTGGGCCTAATATGTACAAAGTTGATGTTACGAATGCCGTAATCCCTTTATTCCCGTTAAGGAGGGCAACTGATGGTGCACATACAATTGGTGGTACTTTAAAGAGTTTTATTGCATGGCCCAAGAAATACGTAGTTATGAAGGATGATTGATTCAGGTGTAATAAACCCTTATAACTTAACTATTTATTCTCTATCATTACATCCTTATATAATCCAATTCTTATACATTAGTAGACCTATAGTTGATCTTTATATAGGAAAATTTAAAGTAAGATTCATGATTAGTGTTCATTTATGGATTAGATATGTTATGATTGTTTTAGTATTTATAATTTAATTTTCTTACACTCTTTTTTGTATCTTTTATGTAGTTTATGATAAAGTCGCTATTGAAAATAACTTCCTACAGTATTTTTGCCATTGTACATATATAAGAAGGGATTTTCTTTTATCTTTCTTCTTTTTTGTTGCAGACCTGAATATGGTGATTATAGGATCAACTTTTATTGTATCAGAGTCCTTTTTGCAGTAAAGCTGTGACTTTTATTTATTTGATGAAATGTTAATTTAATTTTTGTAGTTTTGAAAGTGTTAATGATAGTGCTTATTGAACATTGTAATTGTTTTCTACTACTAATTTGTTCTATAAATATAGCATTTGAAGATGTTATGGTACAAATAATAGATAACATTAGGCAAATGTTATGGTATAGATAATAGATAGTATTAAACAAATGCTATGGTACAGATAATAGATAGCATTAGACAAAAGCTATGGAAAAGATAATAGATAGCATTAGACAAATGCTATGGAAAAGATAATATATAGCGTTAGAAAAATACTATGGAAAAGATAATAGATAACATTAGACAAATGTTATGGAAAAGATAATATATAGCGTTAGACAAATGAAATGGAAAAGACAATAGATAGTATTAGACAAATGTTATGGAAAAGATGATTGATAGCATTATAAAGTCAACTATGGTGTTCTCTAAATACCATTTAAAATAAATTGATAGCGTTTCTCAAATACTATTATTTAATGGCGTTCAAAAAAATGTTATTGAAAAAAAGATTGTATAAGAGAATAGGGCTGACAAAAAATGCTACCATAGCTTTTCATAGCGGTTTTCCAGCGCTATTATATGTGTTTTTTCTTGTAGCCCATAAAGTCAATACCCTAGACATCAAAAACTTTAACCTCTAAAATGTTTTTAAGAAGCATCTTATCCCGACGACCCATGATGCCAACCCTTTTGCAATGGTCACATCGTGAATAATGGTCGTAAGTGTCCTTAAATAAAGTAGGCCAATAGAAGCTGTATTGAAGTACTTCACTATCCATTCTATAGAATTTCATTTTTAGGGACACAACGACAAATCATTAGGTCAGCGCCAACTTTAAACAAATAGGAATCCTCCCAAATAAATTATCTAGAGATTATTTCAAATCTCATTTTATCTTGTTTGCTCAAATCTAAAGGTATATACCCTACGGTTAAATAATTTGTAATGTCGGTTGTAATGGCCTAATTCTGTTAGTTCGACATGACCTGGAATTAGTCCTTACACCAATGTACCTGTGACTATAATCTTTTAAACAGGAAATGACACTTGTATTTAGCGTAAAAAACCTATTAGTAGGTTAAAAAACTACGACCTCGTACTGGAGGTTTTAAAATAGTAACTTTTATTGCTTGAGGCTGACGATATCTTATTACAAGTTATCTATAGACTTAAAAATATTTGATCTTTTGAATAAGAGGTTTTGAGTGTTTGAGAATCTCCTAAGATATAGTCATCTTCTTTAATTCTCATATATTTTCTGGTCCTTATCTCTTTTTGAACTTTTTCTTTATATAGGCCCCTTCCGCAGCTCTACATCGTGTTGGAGCGCGTTCTCTGAATAATGTGGTTAGTGGTTGTTGGCTGAGTAACTGTTAAGTTTGTGAGATACAAGTAGTTTTGACTTGTTCAGGTTTTTTAGTTTAAGCTCGGCCCACATTATCATCTGTTTGTAGAGTATATGGCAATGTTTGACTGAGAAGTCATCTGGAGGATGCGTGAGCTTGATATGGAGGTAGTTTGAACTAGGGACAACTCGATTTTAGGTGAGATCGTGGGATAGGTCCCTATAATCGCCCCCTCGTAACCGAAGTCATGAGTGGCCTTGGTTGAGAAAGAATCCAGGTATATGGGTATTCGGGTTAGAATTTTGAATTTTAAAAGAAGTAATGATGTTTGTTGATTACATGAAAAATGCGTGTGCCAAAGGAGGATGGATGTGTATTAAATGTTGATGGGAATTAATGGACGGTTAGGGTTTGAAGAGTTACATCTTATTCAATGATAACGCCTGGGAAAATGTACCTGCACAATAAATATAGGGTTATATAATGGGTACCTGCATCGTGGATTATGATTAAGTACGCTGTTCTCTATTATAAAATTCTCTGCTAGTCCTAAAGATGGTAAAAACTCGTAGGATGGCTCTTAAGGAACGAATCACTTCAAAAATCAAGAGGTTAAAGTTGAGATTTATCGGGGACCACACGCTGGAGGAACAAGTTCCTGCTCTTGTCACACGGGGACGAGGCAGCTGAAGCTGAGGAGGATTTTTATTATAGATAGAGATTTCACCACACTGTATTAAAAGGCAAACAACATTAGGCTTGTCTCCACATTCTTACGGAGGACAAGGTTTACGAGATAGATACAGGGATAGGCGTGACTGCGGCGTAGTTATACTGATCTTTTGTGTTACAATATATTCTAAGGTCGGGCCCTCTTCATTTCTACCAACTCTACGGAGGTGGTGGTTTCAGAGAAGGCGATGATGGTAGTTAAGGAGGGAGATGAATAGTGGAAGTCTACATCTGTATTTGTATCACTCTTTGGTACTAAGAAGACCTTCAGTTTGAAGAGTTGGTTCTAGCACTGAGTCTTCTGCTTGCATAGTTTCCGTTTGAAGTTTGTTTAGACATCGACCAAACTCATGTGAGGGAAGCTTTTTGTTGTTTCCAATTTTTACTTTGCATCATGGTGAAAAATCATTGAAACAGGACGAAGTGATGGACTTCATGTATCGGAGTGCCTGAGCGACATTTACATGCAAAAGTATTAAAAAATTTATTATCTGTAAAGTACCTGAAGTTAGGTGCTGGACAGATTAGGTGTCTGCAAAGTAGCTGAGATCGATTACTGAAAGACTTTTTATTTGTAAAAATACATGTAATCTTTTTTGACATGAATAAATTTTATCATCCAATTACTTGTGTTGATGTAGATATAGAATTGCTCTTTAGAAATCGAGCTGAAATTTTTTCAAGAATGCATGAAATGAATTGAAATGTATGAGTACCGAAAGTATTATTATTATAACATTAAAACTGAGATATAGATGTGAGAAAATTTATGTTGTGATGTTAGTATGATTCATTCTGCGTGCCGAAAATGTGGGAGAAAAAAATTGTAGGAAATCGGTAGAGCAAAATTTGGATCTTATTGAGGTCGATAGAAGAATAAATCTGGAGAATAAGCTCGACATGAAAAGTTATGGAATGTACTAAGTTCGAGGGAAGGGATAAGTTCTAATAAATTTCAACAAATTTTTGGGTTTTCTGTTACGAGATAAAAAGTTAATATCACATTTTGAGGGGAAAGTATAGTAAAAAAGTATAAATAAGGGTACAATGATTTATGAATATGGAGAAGAGATAAGGATGGTGCAAACTAAAACTCAGAGAATACGTCATGCTGCTGAAGGACGATTGACCATAAAGAGAAATAAAGTATGGGAAAGGATTTTTGGATAGTTTGGTTATGATGCAAAGTTACCAGTAAGGGAGTATCAGCTCGAAGGATTATATTTAAGGGGCAGGGAACTTGAGTATGCCCATTATTTCTATGAGGTAAGTTTTCATGAACTAGTGAGGGATTCTACAGATCGAGAAGAGGTAGTTAGATTGATTGCTGAGGTGGAGATTGAATTTGAGGATATGAGGATTGTTAAAGGTGAATTGGTTTGATGTGGTTCCCCAGTTGATCAAGGCTATTTTTGATAATTTATATGTGAGGTTCATGGAATGGATGTAAAATAGGAGTAATAGAATATGTAAGTTTGAATAAATTTGAAAGAAAGTGTTGATTTGATCTTTTATTAGTGTGAGTGGGGCGAGGTCAGAGGGTGATTTGGAAAAGAGGGATAAAATTAAATTAAAATACAAGGGGAACGGCAATGATGGGAAAGCATTTATACCGAAAAGGTCTAAGACGTCTGACATGGATAGCTGAAAGGACGCCTTGGTTCCAAAACTGAGGATAACTCGTGTGAGGCTCAATTACTGCCAGCAGTTAGAGGGAGAAAATATAAATACTGATCAAACGTTTTTCAACATCAAAAAACTAGAAAAATAGTGAGAGGTAAAGGAAAAAGAGAGGCAAAAATAGTACTGAAACTTGTGTAGATTCATGCAAGAGGGATCATCAGTCAAAGCATGAGAGAGTTGTTGAATCTGAGTTGCGAATGTGGCTGTACAACAGCATGGTGAGGGAAGGATACGGCGCAACTTCTGATTCACATTCCGGTATAGAAGATTAGTAGATATATGTAATATGTGTATGCATTTTTAAAAATTGATTTTGTATTGTTAGGAATGTGATAAATTACTATTTATAGTAATCTAAGAAAATCAGTTGTTATAAGAGATATAAAATATATTTGAATATGGTTAACGTATATAAATAGAAGATAATAATAGATACCTGGACTTGGGTGTAGGTCGATTGTGAGGAATGTTGGTAGGATAAAACTTCTTACTTGTAGTTGAGATGAGGAACTTCCCTATAAGTGAGGCCTCAACCTCTGGTAGCGCGACTGAGTCTAAGATTACAGCGTCTTGAGGTGAGGAAGAAGTAGGTGATGATAAATTTCTAGATTTCCCTTGGTATCCTACCCTCCTCGTTCGGATATATTTAGAGAGTTCTATAAAGCCAAAGCTACTACAGGAGGTAGATGGGGGAACTTTATTAAGTACGTTGGTAGGCAATTTATAGGTTGTACCGTAGTAACGGGAGAGGAATACTTTTATTTGCTGGCTGATTTAGGGATGGAGAAGAGAGATAGCGGTATAGATGAATAAATCTCATTTTAAGCACTTCGATGGGGATGTTCAGAGCGAACTCTGAGAGGGTTTTCTATATTACCTGTCTCAGTTAGAGTATGGGTTGAGGCCTTCCCTTAGCAATCTGGCGAAAGGGATTATGAATCTTATCGATACATGTTCTGTTCAAATGAATGGGAACATGTGGGAGGTGATAAGTGTTTGGGAAGTTTTGAACTCACAGTGGGATGGACAGGGTAGAAAGAGGAGAATATCCCTGGAGGATGTGTTGAAGTTTTATGGTGTTAAAAATTTTAGCCCAAGTGGGGGGCGCTTATTTTTACGCGAAGGCAACTCAACTTCGCTTCTTCGATCTGAGCTCAGAAGGTTGACCATGGAGCGATAACGTGATATGGGTGAAGGGTGACTGCCATCAGAGAGATGATGAAGAAACTATGGAACTTCTGTTTAGATCTGTAAAATAGCGTAAGTATAACAATGCATAATGTATAAGATTGATATTTAAAGTTGAAAGATGTTTACTGATGTTGATGTCTTGTGTATGACAGCTCCTAAATCACGAGTTGAGTGGAAAGAGTCATTGTTGGACAATGTCACTCTAGAGGAGACTGAGCTCAAGGCTGTATTAGAAGATTTTTGTATCAGTATGAAGAAACTTGTTAACAGCTGAGTTGAAAAGGTTTTAAAATCCCAGTCGACAAGGCTAATGACGAGTCCTAATAGCTGCAAAAAGAAGGAGACTGATAGGAAAAGGCGAGAGAGCTTGCCTAAGACCTCTGGAATGGACAAGGGATTACCTAAGTCCATTACGTCGAGCAAGTTAGCGCGAACGTTCCCCAAAAGGCAACAGCTAATGCGTCCTGCGACTGCTGGAGCTTCGGGAAATAGTGCTACCGCAGAGAAGGCGAAGATGAGAAGGGTTTATTCTTCTTAAGTTTCTGGGGGGAAGGTCGTTGCGGATCGACCTGATACGGAGGACGGCTGGAAAGTGGTGAAAGAAATGGCCAGGTTGGCAGTTCTTCATGGGGAGGAGAAGCTGAGCAAAATGCTAGGCTCATGTGCTCGATTATGCATTTTTGAATGAGTATGTACTATGACTTAAGCTAATCAATAAGGTATATTTATCATTTTATAGGTTGCTCGATTGATGAAGAGAATTTTCCTGGGTATTGAGGGGGAGAGAGTCGAGCTGAAGAGGAAGAATGCTGGCTGAAAAATGATCTTGGCAAGGAGGGGAAACGGCTGGAGACGCTGAAGGCTTCCAAAGTTATTGAGGTTAACAAACTACAATCAGAGGTAAGAGTAGATCTGGAGGAGGTAGAGGCTAAGCTTGACAAGCTTGGGTGTCACCTCATATCCAAAGAATACTCGGAAGAGGAGGTGGATGCCATTAGGGCTAACACCTATATGGAGGAAAAGGATGAAGAGGTTGAAGATGATGTCGTTACGGTGGTTGATGGGCTTGATGGTGAGTCTCCTCAGACGGTGAGGAATAACCAAGGGGATAATAACAAGCACCCGAAGACTGAGATTGAGAAGGCAGGATAGTATAATTGTACTATGATTGTATGAATATGTAGGATGTTCTAAACTGGTTGGACATATTTTGGATACAATTCTCTAGGCTGAGTTATGTTATGTAAACTTTGCTATAGGAACCTAAGGACGTATGCCTCAGAATAAAATATTTAGAGGTTGAGCTTCCCAAGGAGAGAGAGACTTCAGCATCTCTGTTGTCTTCGCAAGTAGGGCTACAAGTTAGAATAGAGCAATAAATTTTGATTTGTATGCTACATTAGTATAGAGCTAAAAGCAATGAATAGAAATTTTGATTTGATTTGTATGCTGCATTAGTATAGAGGTAAACGGCATTGGAATTGTGCTAGACATAAAAGAATTTAGATTTTGGGCATACTCAAGTATAGAAAGCGCATACCTTTAAACTTGCGAATATATGATATGGAGCATCCACCTGAGATTATACTTCTACCTTAAGTTCAAAAGTAGTTGTACACAGTGAATGTTTAAAAAATTTAGATATCTTGTTAGACTTGAGGAATGTAGTACTGGTTGTTCAAAATCAAACTGATATAATATATCTGTAATGTGCAGGTCGAATTAGAGTCAGTTCGCCTTCGCAAAGAGGAAGCTCTCCAATGTAACCATGAATTTGCAGAAGAGTTTGATAGGATGAGAGAAGCGAATAAAAATCAAGAAGATCAACACGTGAAGGTGCATTTCAAACTCATTGAGGCAACGCAAATAGTTGTCAACTTATCTCGGAAGATCGATGAAAATAATGCCAAAATTGAGAAAGGACGAGAAGAGATAGAAGAATTTAAATAGCGTGCAGCGAAACTTAAAAACCAGAATGATGTATTATTGGGAAATAGCAAGTAGACAGACATGGCCTGTTACCGCATACAGTCATTTTAAAGATCAGAGGATGATCTGAATCGATTGGTGGTTGGTTTGAGAAGGGACCTTGCCTGGAAAACGCATGGCCAGGAGCAAATTTAATTTTATTTGGAAAATAGCAAGAGCGAGCTGGGACGATTTAAGAAGAAATTAGCCGATAAAGATAATGACATAAAGAGAGTGAGACAATCTAACTGCGTCTGAATTGGCAGTTAAGCAAATGACTACAATTTTTTCTGTAAAGGATATGGAATTGTTATCAGTTTTGCAGAGATATAATGAGTTGAATAAAAGGGTGGTACACCTGAAGGCCAAATTGGGTCAGGTCAAATTGTGTGCCTGAAATGCTGAGGCTGGTGAGCGCTCGAAGGGAAAAAAAATGAGGGCATAAACTCTCTTGTTCAAGGCGGTGTTGTTAGCTTATCAGCTCAAATAAGGGGGCTAGAGGGGGATGTCATTCGGCCTTATGGGAATGTGTGCAGAGGGGTGGAGCAATTACGTGCATGTGAAGGTAAACTCAACGGTACTCTCACCATGAAGAGAGAGTTAGAGAGTATTATCAGATCGAAGGAGATCGAGATAAGGGACGAAGAGGAATTAATAAAGAAAGTTCTCGATGTGAATGAACTAAAGAAGGAGATCGAGATACTTCGTGCTTAAGTTGCTGAATTGGAGGCGATTAATCAAATCTGAGTCAGCAAAAGCTAATTAAAAATCTGTAGAGAACATAGCATTTACAGATTAGGTAGACAGAGAACTGAAGAGTCATAATGCCAGGTACAAAAGGTTAGGAAATCACCTTCAGAGGGCGAGGACGTCTTGGTCTCACTAAGTTGTAACTCAAGCCTTGCATTCAGACTTGTTGAGATCCGTGATTGCCTATTTCATAAATGAGGATAAAGGAATTGAGTTGGAGAGAGATTCCTTGTTTGATTGTATGTCAGGAAGGATATGTATCTGCAGAGCTGACATAGATCAAGGAGATTGTACTAGCTCCACGGGAACGGATTTGGGCCCTCGAACTACTGAATTGATAGAGGAGGGCAGGACTGTTATCATTGCTCAAGCTCGAGAATTTATGGCTAGTCCACCTCCTAATTTGGGAGTAAGCAAAGCTGACATCCCCACAACATAAAAAGCGCCATTATAGTGGTTATATATAAACATGAAAAAGAAATAATATTTGCTGCAGACATGTTGAGAAATGAAAGCTAGTTTTACCTTTGCTTTATCTTATGTCTTGTAAAGTTCTTCAATCAAAAACTAGTATTACCTTTGTTTTAATCAAGGAGTTGAATAAATGCAGTTGACACAAGCGTATCCTTGATCAAACCGATAGAATGTCGTAGACATAGTGAAAGAGATGAAAGCTAGTATGACCTTTGCTTTATCTTATGTCTGGCAGAGTCTTTTGATTGAAAACAAGTTCTACCTTGTTCTAACCGCGGGAGATGTAGTAGAGTCAGCCAAACCAAGCTTTAGTCAGTTGACTTTCGTGGAGTGGTACAACATGCCCATAAAATAGGAGGAATGGCGTGCACCCGGTTGACTGTCGTGGAGTGGTACGATATGCTCATAAAATATGAGGGAGTTCCCGAGCCTAAATCCCTTTTTTCTTAGAGTGTAGCCTTTTTTAAGTCCATCGACGATGGCTTTACTGGTAAATTTTGCTTGGCCATTGCTTTGAGGGTAGTAGAGGTCAGATAGTGAGTGAATGATATTGTGCTGGTTGAGAAATGCTACGACCTTTTATTAAAAAAATTGGAGCCCATTATCGATTCAAATTAGGTAGGGGCACCCAAATCGAGTGATGATGTGATCCCAGATAAAAGAGATGACCTCTTCTTCTCTGGTTTGACAGAGTGGAATTGCTTTTACCAATTTTTAAAATAATCACTAGCCACGAGGAGGTGGCGGCGGTTTCCTGGAGAATTAGGAAATTTACCGACCAGATCGAGTGCCCATCTTTTGAATAGCCAAAACACCTTGCTTGCATAGAGTTTGAGCGCAAGGGCGCATATCATCTTTCCATGTTGTTGATATGTATCGTATTTTCTTAAGTAATCTTCTACTTGCTTGAGCATGCTGGGCCAGAATACTCCTCGTGTTATGGCTCTATTTGCTAGTAAATCACAGGGCATATTGTCTACTTTCTGCTTGGAGAGGATCATAAGGTAAGGCCCCGTGAATGATTGATAATACAAGGTACTATTTTGATTGGTGTAGCGCTTCGAGTTGTCTATCAGCTATCGGTGCTCCTTCAGATCTGTAGGAAATGGTCCTTCACATTTATTGTCGATACCGAGATAAACTAAGGAAGGCTTTTGCCAATTGTCGTCCTCCCCTTTATCGCCCCCAATGTTGATCGTGCATACAAAAATGCGATCAGTACTAGGGGTTGAAATCACTTCAATCTGAAGATATCGAGCTTTTGTGCCTAAAACCCCGGCTAGATATGCCAAAGAATCGGGGAGTCTGTTTTCGCCTCGTGGAAGATAATCGAGAGTTGCTTGCACAAACTTGCTCATCCTATCAGCGATGGGGGTTATATATTCGATCATCTTGCCTTTTTTCTTGTACTGCTCAGAGTAATGGTGGATGATGAATAGTGAATCTGTGTAAACGGAGAGTTCGGGAACACCGAGCTCGAGGGTGAGGTCAAGTCCGAGAATCAGAGGTTTGTACTCGGTGACATTATTTGAGACTTCAAAATCTAGGCGAATTGATTTATTAATTCTGTCATTGGAAAGGGTGATCAGTACGATTCCAATTCCTGACCCTACGGGTCCTGCTGATCCATCTGTTAGAAGTCTCCACCCCTTCCTTGTAATCAATTCAGCTCGTTCACCAAATTCTTTTGGGGGTGGATCCTTTGTAGGTTCCTCTGAAAGGTTAGGATCGTGCTCTTCCCACTCAGGATCTTCTACTGGAAAATTTGCGAGGAAATCGACCACGGCCTGCCCTTTTCCAGAATAATGTTATTTGAACTTGATATCATGTTCTCCCAAACTTACTAACCATTGTTGCACTCTTCTTGATTTTTATTTCTTGGATAGAACTTCCCGAAGGGGGTAGTTCTTTATGACTTTGACTGAATGAGCTTGGAAGTAGTGATTGAGCTTCTGTGAAGTATAAACAAAAGTGAGAAGAAGCTTTTCGATTTTAGAGTACCTCCTTTCCGCTGGAGTGAGGCTTTTACTGATGAAGTAGACAGGCTTCCCAATTTTCATTTCAAGTCAATGAGAAACGAGCTTAGTAAAGTATCTGTAACTACGAGGTAGATAAGCAGTTCCACATTATCTATTGGGGTACTCATGATGGGAGACTTCCCCAAATAGGTTTTGAAATCTTGATAAGATGCCTCGCATTTTGATATCCATTAAACCTTTGCATTTGCCTGAACTTTTCCTCGTATGGTACAACCGCGGAGTAATAGAAGCAGGCAACGATAGCGGTTTGAAGATTTTTAAACGAAACGGTTGATTACGGAAATCTTTTTAGCATGTTTTTGAACATCTTTTATTGCTTTTGGAGATGGCATGTCGAGGAGAACCCGAATCTGATCTGGATTGGCCTCAATCCTCTTCTTGCTGATGAGATGGCCTAGAAATCGACCTAAATGTACTCTGAATTAACACTTATCAGGATTGAGACACATTCTATAAGATCAAAGTATGTTGAATATTGTGTTGAGATCTGAAATGTGATTGATGGACTGTAAGCTCTTGCATAGAATATCGTTAATGTAGTCTTCCACGATAGTCTCTAGATGTGCTTTGAACATAGTAGTCATCAATCGTTGATAAGTTGTACCTGTGTTTTTGAGTCCGAAGGGCATAACTTTGTAGATATAAAGTCCTCTTTCAGTGATGAAAGTGGTCTTTTCTTGATCTTCATCCAAGTGTAGAATCTGATTGTTTCCTGAAGCAGCTTTCATTATTAATAAGAGTTCATGACCTACTATGGAATGAAGGATCTGATAAATGTTGGGAAGAGAAAAGCTGTCCTTTGGAGTATGTTGGTTGAGATCGGTGAAATCTATACAAACGCTGACTTTTCCATTCTTTTTTGGGACAATGACGATGTTGGATATCCATTCTAGATACTTGGCTTCTCGATTGAATCCTGCTTTGATGAATTTCTTGATCTCCATGTTAACTTCATCTCGAAGTCATGGTGATAGGCGTCGTTGTTTTTGTTTGACTGTGGTGGCGTTGATGTTGATTGCCAATTTGTGACATGCCTTGGTTTTATCAACCCAGGCATTTCTTCAAAAGACCACGCAAAAATGTCTCTATTTAGTCGTAAGAACTGAATGAGAGCATCTTTCTCGTGTTGAACTAGCTTAGTACCGATAAAAGAACCTCTGCCTAGTCCACCAATCTTAATGTATCCCATCTGGTCGATAGTGCTTTAAAAATGGATCTCAATACCGCTGCTAGTATCGATCATCATTGTGTGCATGATAAACTTTTTCATCTTGAGCATTATTTCTAATGCATCATGATGTAGAAATTTGACATGGCCAGTATCGCAATCTTTGGAGGATATTCTGAGTCGACGATTACTAGACTTAGGCAGAAGTTTGTCTTCTATATCTTGAGGTGTGAGATCGTAGCATTCGGACGATCTCCTGCGCTCGAATCTATTAGAGTTGGTGATCTGATTGATCTCGATCATGTTGTTGTGGTGCATATGGTAAAGATGCTTCTCCTCAGCTTGATCCTCAACCTAGACAATTTCAAGCTGATTTTTATAGCTATCATACTTGCATGATTCTAGGTCGACAATATATTCAAACATCTATCTCTCCTTGAAAATAAGTTCGAGCAACCTCTGTAAAGTATAGTAATTGTCAATAGAATAATGTTTTACCTTATGGTGCATGTAGTATGGTCGGCTCTCGATTGGTTCCAATGGTTAGGAGCAATGGTAGAGCTTATATTTTGGGAGAATTGGAAAAATTGTAGAGATTCGAACATTCATCTTTGGGAGGATAGGTTTGAATTGTGGCCCACCGTTCAGAGGGTTGCCAGTGATCCCTTTGGCACGCTTCTGGTCACCTTGGTCCTCCTAAGGTTATGTGTTCCGATCTATAGAGGGTCATTTTGTGGTAAGGACGGATTTAGTTGACTTATGCCTTTCGGACATCATCTTTTCCAGGTCGACATAACCATTGAATTTGGTGATCATATCCTTCAAGGTCATAGGTTTGTTGAGGAAGGGTACTCTTTGGCTTTACAATCTAGTTGGAGTGCATTGGTGAAAGAAGTAACAGCGGTCTTCTGATCAAGATTGTCCACTTTAAGTGCGAGTTCTAAGAACTTCTTTGCAAATGCTTCGAGCTTCTCTCCGTTGGGGTGTTTGAGACTGATAAAAGAATACATATTTTCTTCTTTGTCTCTGTTGTGAGCATTTGTCTTGATGAATTGTTTCTGTAGCTGGTTGAATGTGCATATGGAGTCTTCAGGTAGAGAATGGAACCATCCGAGTGGTTCCTCATGCAGACCTGTGGCAAACAGACGGTCGAAAATGTGGTTGTGATTAGAGTGCAACCCCAATGAATCACGGTACTATTGAATTTGCTCCTTGGGATCGTTAACCTTGTATTTACGAATTTTTGGAATATGGAAACCTTTTAGAATATCCATATCAAATAGTTCTTCGGCAAGCAGGCTTCTTTATAACTTGGTAAGGTCGTCGGTTGTGCCTAGTACTTGTGCATCGACCAACTCCTTAATCCACTGGTTCATGTGCTCTTGTGTGACGTAGTGACAGATCGGCTGAGCGGCTTGATGACGAGGTTGTGGATTATGAGTTCCGGTACCTTCACTCAAGCGATCTCGCACTGGAACTCGAGGTGGAGGTCTCTGTTCATCCTCTTGACGGATAGAATATCGGTGACCTCGGCTAATTATAAATTGAATCTCCCCTCCCAAATGAACGAAAGGTTGTGGTTCATTCCAAATAGGTCTGGAAATAGCCTTGCTGGTGGCTCCTCGAGGTCCCAATCCTTCCCGTACCGAAATCTGGGAGGCTTCTGGCACCTGATCACGATCTCGTGGTGGAGGAGCCCGCTGAATGTTCTGCAGAGCTTGCAAGATAGTCTGCATGGTTGTTATTTGATATTGGTGTCATTTGAGTACTGTCAAACGAGCTTGTCATTCGGCATCGAGCTCTTTTCATGGAGCTCACGGTCGCGAGTTAATTATTATTTGAGTTTGTTGTGCTTCTCTATTTCAGCGTTGAGATTCGCTCAGAGCTCTGAAAGAAGTTCTAGCTCAATTGAGAGATTGAGCTGGACTCCAGGTGCTGTTTGCCTGGATGTGACCATGATTGAAATGTTGCGGTAAAGTGATTGAATATCTTTTGATACCGTGGAAAGAGTTTATTTTCCACAGACAACGCTAAATGCAATGGTCTAATTCTGTGAGCTCGACGTAGCCTGGAATTAGTACATACACCGATGTACCTGTGACTATAGTCTAGTAAACAGGAAATGACACAAGTATTTAGCATGGAAAACCTATGAATAGGTGAAAAAATCACGACCTCGTGTTGAGGGTTTTGTAATAGTGACTTTTATTGATTGAGGCAGACGATATCTTATTACAAGTTATCTCTAGACTTAGAAATATTTGATCTTGTGAATAAGAAGTTTTGAGTGTTTAAGAATCTCAGAAGATATAATCTTCTTCGTGATTTCTTATATATTTTCTGGTCCATGTCTCATCTGGAACATTTTCTTTATATAGGCCCCTTCCGCAGCTCTTCATCGTGTTGGAGCATGTTCTTCAAACAATGTGGTTAGTGGCTGCAGACTGAGTAACTGTTGAGCTCGTGTGAGACGGGTGGTTTTGATTTGTTCAAGTTTTTTAGTTTAAGCTTGACCCACGTTTATCAACAGTTCGTAGAGTATGTGGAATTATTTGACTAAGAAGTCATGTGGAGGATGCGTGAGCCTGATATAGAGGTAGTTCGAGTTGGGGTCAGCTCGATTTTAGGTGAGATCGAGGGATAGTCCCCTACATCGATAAACTTGTGTATGCTATAAATATTCATTAACTGTTCATCGGGAAAATGCTCAGGATTAGGATGGTCTTCATTAATGTCGTCAACTATCAAAAATGACAAATGGTCGGCAACAACGTTATCTTTCCATTTTTTATCATGTATTTTGAGGTAAAATTCTTAGAGTAAAAGGATCGAGCGGATAAGACGTGGTTTAGCATCCTTTTTATTAAGAAGATATCGGAGGCCTGATTGGTCAGAGTACACGATGACTTTTGACCATAAAATATATGACCTAAATTTTTCTAAAATGAAAAAGATAGCTAACAACTCTTTTCCAGTCGCCGTAAAATTAATTTGGGTATCATTCAGTGCTTTACTAGCATAGGAAATGACATGGGGTGTTTTTCCAAAGCGTTGTCCTAATACGGCACCTATGACATTATTTGAGGTGTCACACATAATTTTGAAAGGTAAGGTTTAATCGGGTGGCTGGATAATTGGTTATGTGGAAAAAAAGGATGCAAGTGTTTCAAAAAACATGTGACATTATTCATTGAAATCAAAATGGGCGTCTTTAGCATGAAAGTTACATGAAGGTCGTGAGATTTTGTTAAAGTTTCTAGTGAATCGTCGATAAAATCCTGCGTGTCCGAGGAATGCGTGAATGTCCTTCACTGCTTTATGAGAAGGTAGTGATGAAATCAAATCAATTTTTTCTTTATCAACTTCTATCCCCTTAGATGATATCAAATGGCCGAGTACTATTCCATGATTTACCATAAAATGGTATTTTTCCCAATTTAGGATTAGGTTTTTCTCTTTAAACCGGATCAAGACCAATTCAAGTCTATAAGACATTTATCGAACGTGGATCCATTAATGAAAAAATCATCCATGAAAACCTCTAAGAACTTTTCTACCATATCTAAGAAAATACTTAACATACACCGTTGAAAGGGCGCGGGTGTATTGCATAAGCCAAAAGGTATGCGACCATAGGCAATAGTTTCAAATGGGCAAGTAAAAGTGGTTTTATTTTGGTCTTCGGGGGCTACTGATATTTGGTTGTATCCTTAATAACTAGCTAAACGTTCTAATATTTGATCCATGAATGTTAATGGGAAATGGTATTTTTGAATGGACGCGTTCAGCTTCAGTAATCAATGTAAACTTGTCATTCGGTTTGAGTGCGGGTGGGTACTAGTTTATTGTCTACATTTTTTACGACAGTAATACCTGATTTCTTAGGTACCACTTGGAAAGGGCTTACCCAAGAGCTATCTGAGATAGAATTAATAATACCCACATTAAGAAGCTTCATAACTTTCGCCTTTAATATCGCCTTTATTGCAGGGTTCACACGTCGTTGTGGTTCTCGAGATGTTTTGGATCCTTCCTCTAAGTGTATCCTATACATGACCACTGATGGGCTTATTCCTTTTATATCAACTATTAGCCATCTAATTGCTTCTTTGAAGGTGTCTAGTACTATAAAGAGTTTATTTTCCTAATCTAAGTCCATTGAAGATAAAATGATAACGGGAAGAGTTTTATTATGGCCAAGGAACCGATATCCTAGATTATCTTAATGTACTTTAAGATCAAGCTTTGGCGGTGATACAATAGAAGGAACTGGGGGGTTAGAAGACATAGGAAGTTACTCAAATTTGGGAGTATACCGATACGGTGAAGTATATGCAGGATGATTATTTTTAAGAACAGTTAAAATTTCTTTTAGGATTAACTCGTGAATACCAACGATGTTGACCTCTAGACAATCTTCTAAGAGGTCATCCCTAGAATGTTCAGAGATAATGGTACTTATCATATTACACTCTTTAGCATAATCCTGATATTGCCTCATGGCACTAAAAATGTTTAGTTCCAAGGTCATGTTACCAAATGTTAGGTTCATTATTTTATTTCTACAATTGATTATAGCGTTGAAAGTAGCTAGGAAAGGTTGACCTAAAATGATAGGGATTTGGCCATGGACATTCGAAATCGGTGGTGTATCAAGGACTACAAAATATATTGGAAAGTAAAATTCATTCACCTTAATTATCACATCCTCAGCAATACCCCTAGTAGTTTTGGTAGATCTATCAGCGAGTTGAAGTTATATCCTGGCGGGCTTAAATTCTCCTAAATCGATGTCCTCATAAACACAAAAATGGAATAAGGTTTACACTAGCCCCAAGATCAAAAAGGGCCTATTAGATGTAGTGTTTTCCTATTACTAAGTCTAGTAGCCTACTCGCTGCCTTCTAGCTCCAGTCGAATACTCGAAGGCTACATCGAAGCCTACCTGATTCCATGAAGCCTAACAAACCCGCAATTAAGCCCTCTGAGACTATACGAACAATTGACTGTAAACAGGCTTTGATCATGATCGTACGTAGTCGAAGGAAAACATGTTAGACAGCCAGCTCACCAGATAGAACGGCAAAGCACACCGTTCGATAACTACAATGTCAGATCCAATAACCACAGTGTCAGAACCAACAACTGCTACAATGTCAGATCCGATAGTTACGGCGTCAGAACCGACTCCGGGTGCAAGATTGTTGTCCGGAGGATACTCTTGTAATTTGACCTCCCATGATGACGCAGCTTATTCTATGTTCTATAAATAAGAGGGAGGGCGAATTATGGAGGGTTTAAAAAAACTCTCCCCACAGACCTTGAATTTTACCTTCGAATGCCCTATAATTATCTTGTACTCGATACTTCGACTACTTGATCTTTTTATAAGTACTCTTTAAAATCTTCATCAGAGGTCGTTAAGTGACCCATTCTAGGCCTCCACGCAAGTATATTTCCCGTAGATTAGTGTTATTACTAATTATATGCATGCATCCTTTGATTTGAGATAATATTCGTAGTGTAAGAGTCAACTTCCATTCCCACAAAGTTAGGCCCCTACATTTGGCGCCGTCTGTGGTTTTCTTCCCTACCACCCTCCGCTCTTCATCCACCCATGCTGGAAACTCTGCCGATAGAGTGGCCACCCAAGTTGCTCTTCTGACACAGCAATTTGCACAAGCTGAAGAGCGTCATAGAAGCCAATTATACCAGGAGCGCGAAGGGAGCAGACAAGAGGTCGAAGCCAAACGACAATGCCATTTGGACGACACCGATAAACAGTATCGTGCCCTCGACAATATGCGTAACACAGTTCGAGAATTGCAATGTTATCATCTTCAAGACGTCCCCCTATCATCTTAAGCTCCCGCCCCATCGCTCCTCTCTACCCGCCCCTGCAGCCGACCCAGCCGAGGTACACATCTACCAAGCTAATTTCATCGAAGTCAATAATATCGATAGCGCTCATTCAAAAAGAAAGTGCAAGCATGCCGAAGAATGCTTTAAACTTACTTACCAGGAGAATCTACCCGCCCTCCTGCCATAATCAAGTCAATATCTCCAACCCGAGGGTACCTCATTTATCGATTGCGACACTTCGCATGTTCATTTTCCCCATTCCGACCCATTAGCCATCATGATTAAGGTCGAACACCTCGTCCTCCACACCATGCTTATCGATACGGGAAGTGAAGCTGATATACTTTTCCTTCAAACCACTCAAGCCATGAACAAAATAAACCTCATCACTACCGCCAATGTCGAGCTGAAAGGTTTTAGCGGGGCTACCGAAGTTGTTATTGGTCGAATTAGCTTTCCAGTTACTATCGGCCCAGCTACACTCCAAACCAGTTTTCTTGTCATAGACTAGAAATCTGAATATCTCCGTATCCTTGGGCGCGACTGGCTCTACGCCATGCGCACCATACCTTTGACCTACCATTAGACCCTTCGTTTCACTACCACCCATGGTATGTGGAACCTGAAAGTCTCTCAATGCCTCGCCCACTCATGTGAACATCCTGAGATCGATCAGACTCGAAAACTTGTCAAACAACCATAACAATCAATGTCTCTTTTAACCCTCATGCCCCCGACACCAGTTCCCACACCTATTGAACCCACTGTCTATATTAATCTCGACGGTCCTGGTCAAGGCATGTTCATTGGTTCTGTTCTAGACGAGGTCGAGCGCCTCGAACTCATTGACTACCTTTGAGCCAAAAAAGACATCATCGCATGGACGTTTCAGGAGATGCCCGGTGTCGACCCCAGTTTAGCATGTCATAGCCTAGACCTTATCCTCACGCTACAACAGTAAAGCAGATGAAGCGTACTTTGGCCCTTTGACTTTGAGAAGCTATAAACCTCGAGGTTGACAAGCTCATAACCGTGAGATTCATCAGAGAAGTAAAGTATGTTGATTGGATATCCAACATTGCTAGAGTTCCTAAAATGAATGGAAAAATCAAAATCACAGACCTCTATAAGCACACACCAAAGGACAGCTTCCCCCTCCCGATCATTTTAGTCCTTTTAGATGCCACTGCTGGATATAAGCAATTATCGATGATAAATGCGGTTTTGGGTTACAATCAGGTACCCCTCCTCCCCGAGGATCAGCATAAAGCTTCTTTTATTACTGAGCAAGGCCTTTACTATTTTAATGTCATGCCTTTCGGCCTTAAAAATACAGGCGCCACTTACCAACGCCTTATTACAACTATGTTTAAACCCTTACTTGACAAGACGGTCGAAGTTTACATCGACAACATGTTATGCAAGAGCCTTCAAAAATAGGCCCGCATCCAGAACCTAACCGAAGTCTTCTCGATACTTCGAATATACAACATGAAACTCAACCCGGACAAATACCAGTTTGGCACTTCTTTCAAAAAGAAATTAGGCCATCTCATAAGTAAATGAGGTATCGAGATTGACCCTACTCATATCCAAGGCCTCATCGACTTGCCTTCTCCTCGAACCAAAAAAGATGTCCAAAATAAGGTAGTTGTCAAAATAGCGGCCCTGAACCGCTTTATTTCCAAATCCTTATACAGTTGTGCTTGGCTTTTCTCTCTCTTACGTGATCAAGGCGTCTACAAGGCCAAAAAGAAAAACAACCCTGAGTTCAATTAGGTACCCGATTGCGAACATGCTTTTCTCGAACTTAAAACATACCTCAGTCGACCACCCATCATCAGTAGACCTATCCAAGGTGAAACACTTTCTTTATACCTCGCAGTCATCGACACTTTTATCAGTTCAGTCCTCATTCGACTCAAATCCAACATCGAGAAACCCGTATACTTTAACAGCAAAACCCTGACACCTGCAGAATCTGGATACACAAAACTTGAGCGTTTGCTCCTCACCCTTATCAACACTTCTCAAAAACTCAAACCATATTTTCAAGCTCACCCTATTCGTGTTATCACCAGTTATCCCCTTCAAGAAGTACTCAGTAAGAAGGACAAATCAAGGCGAGTATAGAAGTGGTCCATTTATCTTGCCGAACACGATATCACATTTGAGAAGCTGGTATCCTAAAAAGGCCAACCAGTTGCTGACTTCCTTGCGGACTACCTAGTCGAAGATATCGATTGGGAGGAATACGAGGATGACCTACCAGAAGACACGCCCGAACAAACCGACCTATGGAACCCTAGTAGAGGCTGGCGTCTCTTTACATATGGATCTGCCTAACGGTTTAGGGATTGGTATCGTCCTGGTTACTCCCACCAATGATCGAATTGAAAAGGCAGTCAAGTTAAACTTCAAATACTCCAACGAGGGTGAGTATGAAGCCTTGATCTATGGCCTCAACCTCACACTCGATCTTGGTGTCCCTAAATTGGCAGTTTTCATAAATTTTGAACTTGTTCAGAGATAATACACTGGTAAAAATCATGCCAACGGTCGCATGGCTTAGTATGCTGCTCTCGTCCGTCAGCCCATTGACCGTTTTCCTAAAATATCTTCAATTACTCACTACCCCCGAGGAAAAAATAGACATGCAGATGCCCTCGCCTACATAGCAGCTATGCTAGGCCAGTCCGAATCTCAAGCCCTCTATATCGAAGTACTTGAATGCCCAAGTATCGACCAGATGGAAGTCAATTCCATCAATACTAAGGCGAAAGTATCGATCCAGATGACTGGAAAATACCATTTCTCACCTACATCAATAGTTCTACCCTACCAGATGACCCCAAAGCCAAACGGTCATTATTAAAGAACTACCGCAGATATATCATTCTCAAGGAAAATTACATCGCAAATCCCAAAATGACGTCCTCCTCTAATGCATATCTCAAGATAAAGCCTCTGATATTCTTGCCAAACTCCAGGAAGGTAGCTGCGGTGTTCACACTGCTGGTCGGTCTATGGCCCTTCGAGCCATCTCCCAAGGTCTATTCTAGCCCAATATGAAGAAGCAAGTCGAGGAGTATGCCAAACACTGTGACAAATACCAACGTCACGCCCACAATATCCATAGCCCTTCGCAAGACCTCCATTTTATTCAAGTCTTTTGGCCTTTCAAGTGCTGGGCCATCGACCTTGTGGATCCTTTTCCTAAAGAATTGGGTAGCCGTAAAAATGTTCTTATGGCAGCAGATTACTTTACCAAATGGGTCGAAGTTGTGCCCTTATGTCAATCCAGAGAAGAAGAAGTCATCAAATTTTTATGGGAGAACATTTTTACATGCTTCGGATACCCTCATATGATTGGATATGATAATGGTCCACAATTTGTTGGGAAAAAAGTTAGAAATTTCCTTAAGAAGTACAACATTATCCTCTCCCCCCTCAACACCTTACTACCCCCAAGGGAATGGTCAGGTTGAAGCAATCAATAAAACAATAGTCGACGGTCTTAAGAAGCGTGTCAATACAAAGAAAGGATGATGGGTTCAAGAACTACAGGATGTCCTCTGGGCCTATCGAACACCACCACGAAAGGCGACGGGCTACACACCTTTCCTTTTAGCTTATGGTACCAAAGCAGTGCTACCCACTCAATTTGAAGTGCCCACACGCGATCCCAACCTCCCAGATGAAGATAATGAGTTTGAACTCGGATGTAATATGTTGTGGATCGACAAAACCAAAGACCGGCCCATCGCCAACCTCGGCCGGTATCATTTGTCCCTCCAAAATTCATACAACAAAGGAGTTCAGCCACGCAGTTTCAACATTGGAGATCGTGTCACACAGTCTTTCAAGCCTCGAAATCCTGGTAAGCTTGTCGAATCATTGGAAGGAACTTATGTCGTGTATGACAAAACCGACAAGGGTTCATATTACCTGATGACCGAAGACAAAAAGCCACTGCCTAATCCATGGAATACAATGCAACTAGTATCATACAAAAGGCTATAGCCTCCTCTTTGTCCACCTGATATAAATACAGTATAATAGATAAAAAATTTATTTCCTCGGAACTTTACACCATGTCTTCCAATAAAACTTTCAAGTCTCCAAAATTTGAGCAAACTCGAGGGGCATGAATGGTCGAAAGACCGGACCCTCGAGAATGCATTGGGGACGACCACGTTCTACTTTGACTAGGCCCATGCCTTCGAAGTCCTTATAATTTCTTAATCTAACCTAAGTATTATGTCAACCCTTCTACCCGACTGATACTTGGGGGGCTACTTTGAAAATTTTCAAGTCTACAATTTTGAGCAAACTCGAGGGACACGAATTGTCGGCAGACCGGACCCTCTGGAATATATTGGGGGAGACCACGTTCTACATTGACCAGGCCCATGCCTTTGAAGTCCTGTGAATTTCTTGATCTAACCTAAGTATCGTGTCAACCCCTCGACAAGACTGATACTTGGGGGCGACCAGGAAATTTTTCAAGTCTCCAATTTCGAGCAAACTCGAGGAGCACGAATGGTCGACAAACCGAACCCTTGGGAATGCATTGGGGGTGACCACATTCGATATTGACTAATCCCTTGCCATCGAAGTCCACTGAATTTCTTGGCCTAACCTAAGTGTCATGTCAACCCTTCGACCCGAATGATACTTGGGGGCAACCTTGAATTTTTTTCAAGTCTCTAATTTTGAGCAAACTCAAGGGGCACGAATGGTCGACAGACCGGACCCTCGGGAATGTAAAGGGGGCAACCACGTTCTGCTTTAACTAGGCTCAGGCCATCGAAACCTAATAAATTCCTTTGTATCACCCACGTATTATGCCTATACCTCGGCTGATATTCGGGGCACGACCTGGAAGCTCTTCAGGGTTCAATACTTTTACAAGCACTCTATACAACAAGCACAGATACACATATACAGGAACATCAACAACTCAACTACATACAAGGAGTTTCAGTATAGCATATATCAAAGAATCAAGTTCAACGCAATTCAATTCAAATCAAGTTCAGAGCATACATCAGCAATTCAATACAACAATTCAGTACAAATCAAGTTCAACACAAACCATTTTCAGTACAAACTACATCAGCAATTCAAAGCAACCACAAGTCCAAAGCAAGTTAACCATTGTTCAAATGCCGTCACTCCAAATATTACAGCACATTAGAAAGATTAAAAAAAAAAAAAAAGTTTAGCACAACCAGCACAATACCTCATATCGGAGTACCCACACCATCTCCACATGCCGGTTCATCAACTTCAACACCCCCAGTACCTTCAGTAGAAGGGTTCGACACAGCAACATCGTCGATATCCTTGGGACAAGTCCCAGCAGCAGCTGCTTCCACCCGCCTCCCACAGCTACACCAGCAACATCCACTTTTAACCCCTCAGTCAGAACAACATCTTCAACGATAGGATCGTTGGTTGTGGGAAAGCATTTCAAAGTTTTGGGAACATACCCCAACTCTTCTATGAAAATCTTCAGCCTGGCATTAGTCTCACATTCATCATCAAACTGCCCATGGAAGGTCTCCCGCTATTCTTTTATTGCCATATCCTTCTCAGAAAGCTTCGCCTGCAGCACCTGCAGATGATTGTAACGCTGAGCTTCGAGTCTCCTCTCGCATTCATCTCTGATAGTCCCCTGCTCTCGCTTTAAAGTTGTAATCTGAGACACCAGCAACGCTTTGGTCCCTCGAGCAAGCTCCAGATTGTCAACCACCTGCTTCAATTACCTTGTTATTACCTTTTACGCCTTGATGAAAGCTCGTGCCCAAGTATCTGACTGCTAGAATACTCGAGCCATCTGTACCTCTCAAAGCATGATGCACTTAAGAAATTTTTTTAAATTTTAAGTGAAAAATAGTTACCTGATGCATAGTCTTATTCATCCGTCTCCCAGCTTCGTCTGGGTCAGTACCGCAGAGTGTCGCCATCGAAGCAGCCGTAGCTCAGGCATGCTCCTCTAGTTCGGCTACTATTAGTTCTTTGTCCACATTCTCCGCATCATCCTCTCCCAACGTCCTATGCCTCTTACGCTGAGTTAACTTCGGTTGTTGTACCTTCAGAGATTCAATAAAGACCTTACCGTTCCCTTTGTCAGATTATGTCGGCGCCTGCTTCGACGCACCATGAGTTACTTTAGGCACAGGTATTGCCTGCTTTGATGCCTGCTGCCCCTTGGGAACATAATTTACCTTCCTCGCCCATTTCAATTTCTCCATTCCTTCGACCCCACTCGAAACATCTTGGTCTCCCCTCATCTTTGATGGCTTCGGTGTAAGGGGAACGTTTCAAAGCATAGAATTTATCCTCTTCTGTCTCTTCTTCTTAATATCTAGTTTCTTGAACACACAGTTTACCTTCTCCTCATCTGAGTTGATCAGCTCGTCAATATAATTCCTCAGATTCGTCAAAGATCGGCAACTAGGCGCTGCAGAACAAACAAAACATATTTATCAGTCTATTCAGTCACTATATCAAAAAATCTTCGGCCATCAACTTACCTGGATTATAGATCCTACGCTGTAACTGATAAGGGTCCTCCCCTTCGGCATTCTCATAATTATCCTGTACCACTACCAAGTCTTTATCCCAGCCTTGACCCGTCTAGCTCAAATCAAACAACCAAGGATTATCTGCGCGACATTGGATCTGATACGTGTCCACCATCTGATTGGCTTTTCTTGAGTAAAATAATACAATATCCTACCACTCGATCAAGCCCCTCCCCTCACTTCTTAGCTCTACATTCATACCCTCGACCACCCTCATCATTTTATAGAAATTCACATTCATCTGGCATTGGGAAATTTCTCAAAAGTTCCATACCTCCCTCACCAGCTTTCGAAGGGGTAATTGCATCCCTAACCGAATTTGGCCTCTGAATGCCATGAAGCCATTTCGGGGTTTAGACCTAAAGGTATACCCAGACCCCATTTCATATAATGTCACCCCTACCTTTGACAACTCCAGCTTCGCCACAAAACGATCAGCCTTAACTTCTCTTTAGCCGAGATAGACACTGCAACTCTTTCTGAGTCAGTCAAACTCTTACTATTACCACTCAGCTCCCCCTCTCCTCTTTCATCCCCTGAAGACTTGACACTACCTTCATGTCCTCTTCTCTCTCCTCCCTCCATCTCCCCTTCCCTCTCCTCGGTCAATCGAGCCTTTCTAGGGCTCTTACTCGAAGCCTCAATTTCAGGAACAACCATGGCTAATGGGGCATCTTTTGCAATGTCTAACTCTTCTACGTCGCTGCCCTCATCCACGGGAGCACGGCCAGACATATTCGGTTCATCTTCTTCAATCTCCTCGTCTATCTGTCTCAGCCTCGAAGATCGACGGGTACGCATCTTACCCTACATTAGAAGAGACACACAATTAGATCAATATATTCGACTATTACATGTCAATAACTTATTTTCACCTACCCTCTCCAACTCATACTATCATAGTCGAATGTTCAACTCCAATCCCTGTTATACCATCAATACCCTCAGAACCCCAAAAGGCTCGACCCACAGATACATGGTTTCCCCCTGTCCTCGGTCATATCATCACAACTATAAACCCTAGCAGCCTCTACCCTGATATGTACTCCACATACGGAAACTGAAGACGAAGTAGCAAAGCAGAAGTAAGACTTCATACCTATTTGAGTAGAGTATTTTTCCTTCCGCTCAGCAAGTCAGATGATCCCATAGCAACGACCAAGCTCTATGGAACAATGGCATATGTTCTCCTTCTCTAACTCTCTGGTTTTTTATAAGTGGGTAACTATAAATAGTAACTTTGCTCTTACCACTATATATACATCCTCAAAATAACAAAAAACTGCCTTAATTTCCAAAATCGTTATCATTATCACAACCCCACTACCCCTACTTTTCGGCTGAGATGTGTTCTGTCGACTTTATCCTCTATTACCCCACGTATGCATCTCATGCTCACATTTACACAATTTTATAGATAAACCAAGTTGGACCTTCTGATCCATGCTTGAGGTTGCCATCATGATGCCTGCAGGGTACTCTGCCCTAGGCTCCGTATAGTTTCTGACATGCCAGTTGTTTTTGACATCTAAGGAAATATCAAATGCCTTCCTCTCATCCACGAATAATCGTCTGCATCATGTCTCGTACATTGGTCCACAGATAACCTGATATTCGATTTCAAAATGTGCCAGTCATTCGTGTCTTGAACAAGCCATTTTTGTGCATAAATTACCATCGAGTATTATGTTTGTCCTACTTAGATACAGATAATTTAGTATCTTTCTATGACAGTTACCTCATAGATTTTTAATTTTATTCGGGCATACGCCCTTACACCGAAACATAGAAGAAAACAATCAATATTAATAGAAAAAACTACAAATATTCCTACCTACTATCCAATACCAGTACTCTTACCATATTGAAGAAGTCCCTATTTACAGACGGGACACTTCTTCCAGAACCCAACCTCAGCATCTTCCTTGTCTACCACCTCCTCGGCTATAGACTCCAGGAAGGCTAACCAGTTGTTGGGGAGTGGGCTCATCATTTGTACCACCCTTCACCAGTACGCAAAGGGCATCCCACTAATGGGCTTCCCTGGCTCCCGTTCAAACAAATCTGGCATAACCCAATCCAGGCCTCGATCACCAAAAAACCTCCACTTCAGCTCGAGGGTCTTCTCCCATATACGAAGGTCTCTTGCCGCCACTTGTTTCTGGTACCTGGTGTTAGGAGTGTCTCCGCTACTTCGGGGTGAAGATGTAGACATGTTTACTCAGAGAAAGTGCAGATGTCTGAAGTTCTTTCAAAACACCCTACATATACCCAAAGGTAGGTGCATTTAAACCCACCTTAATCAGAACCCACATTTATCACAGTTTTCAAAAGTTTCCCTCAGAATCTCAACAGTCAAAACCTTTTCAACTTCCCAGACTCAACTGTTTTATCAGCATGCGCACTCAATACCTATTTCCAAGGTTTTACAGTGGACACATCCCTAGTCTCAAACCCTTGACCCCTCTATGCTTTTTCCCACAACTCTTTCAACATATACATCGAGCTTCGGGAATTCAGAGTCAATTATTCATTCTAGGTCAAATATTAACCAATGTCTTCGATAACTATATGAAAATTCAAAGTACTTTTCCCCTCGCAAATTACTATTTCTACCATTTACCCTTTATTCGATAGTAGATGCTCGATACCGCGCTAACAGTCTATTCGCCTACCATACTTATCAGGTGCAAAATACATTATTCCATTAAATTACCTTTTCATTTCATTACTTCAATCATACAAAAGAAGAGCGAAGGGCAGAAGAGAAAAATGCATCAGACTTCTGCAAAAAAAATAGAATACTTTGAATACCAACATATAAAACAAAACCCATCACCACCTTGCGAAGAACCAGCCCTATTTTCAAACGGATCAGTTCTTCCCGCCGAGCCTTGCTCGTCCTCCAATAACTGATCCTCTTCCTGCAAAATACGCTCGGCCAAACTCGACAAGAGGAGGTAACATTTTTTGGCAGCTTTAAACCTCCACTGCATCATCCTTCATAAGTACGCATAGGATTGCCCGTTAATCGGCTCCCCAGGCTCTAGCTCCACCAGGTCCGGCATATCCCAGTTGAGCTCCTTGTCGCCAAAAAACTATAACTTCAATTCATCCATTTTTTGTCCTATTCGACGGTCTTTGGCATGTCCTATCCTTCTCTGATAATGTGTATTGGGAGTGGTGTCCATGTTGTTTTCACGTAATGCAGAGGAAGAAAGTGAAGATAAAGAATATACAGTGTTACCCCCTCATAAGCCATATTTATATCTTCATTAACATCATTTATTACTTTGTAATAACCATAACTTCTTAATTACCCTCCTTTATTACCTTCCTCGGAAATCCAATATGCAATAGTCAACCGCTCAACTTCTATCAACCAACTATTTTTCTAATCAAACACCTCTACCCTTGCTAAAAGGGGGTGAATGTAGTAGCCTACTCGCAGCCCTCTAGCTCCATTCGAATACTCAAAGGCTACATCAAAGCCTGCCTGATACCTCAAAGCCTAAAAAACTTGTAATCAATCCCTCTGAGACTATACGAATACTCGAGTATGAACAGACTTCGATAATGATTGTACGTGGTCGAAAGAAAATACGTCAGACAGCCAGTTTACCAGATAGAATGGTGGAGCACACCACTCGATAACTACAGTGCCAGATCCAGCAACCACAGTATCATAACTAACAGCGGCTATAGTTTGAGATCGGGCAGTTATGGCGTCAGAACCGACTCTGGGTGCAAGACAGTTATCCAGAGGATACTCTTATAATTTGGCCTCCCATTATGACTCAACCCATCATATGTTCTGTAAATAGGAGGGTGGGGGAATTATGGAAGGGTTAGAAAGGCTCTCCCCACATACCTTGAATTTTACCTTCGAAGACCCTGTAATCATCTTGTACTCAAAACTTTGACTACTCAATCTTTATATTAGTACTCTTAAAAATCCTCATCAGAGGTCGTGGAGTGACCCATTATAGGCCCCCACGCAAGTATATTGCCAGTATATTAGTGTTATTACTGATTATATGCTTGCATCTTTTGATTGGAGATAATATTCGTAGTGCAAGAGTCAACTTCCTTCCCCACAAAGTTAGGCCCCTACACTAAGGGAATGGTGGGACATCCTGGGTCCATTTGTTTGATCAGAATTTTAAATGGTAGGACAAAGCTAACATGTTCAACACTAAATAAATTCTTTCTAACACTGGTTCTACATTTCTTTGTACACAGTTCCTTAAGGAGTTTAGCATATGACAGAGCCTGATCAATAGAGTCTATGAGTAAAATGTTAATCCATACTTGTTTAAATAACTTGAGAATATCTTTTTGGCCTTTATTCTTTTTGGCAGGAACAAGTCGGTTAAGGAATGGGGCCCTAAGCACATAAGGCTTTTCTACTAGGTCTGGTAGAGTTGGAATATGGTGTGGCCTAAATGTTACTATTTTGGGCTGGCTAGATACTTGATTTTCATGGGCTTTTTCCTCAGATTTGGGAACCAAATTGCTCTAAGTTGACAACATAGGGTCTGGTATAGTTTCTATAGTTCTCTTATTCCTAAGGGTCAAAATAACTTGAGCAGTTTCAATGTTCTCATGTGAGCTCTATTGGGTATGAACCTCAAAGGCAGCCTTCGGGTTAGCAATTGGTTGACTAGGAAATTATCCTTTTTCTCGTTCGCTTAATTTGCTTGTTATTTGTCCTATTTGGGTGTCTAGCTTCTGAGTAAAGGCTTGCATTTTTAAAAGTTCTCTAGAATTTTATTGGGCTACCCCCCTAATCTTTGTTATAAACTACTGGAGTGTGGTTTCTAAACCAACTGGGTGAGCTTGTTTGGTCGGGTATGCTTGATTCTTCTGATATAGTGGAGGATTATAACTGGATTGTCCTTATAGTTGATTCCTTCAAGAAAATGCTGGGTTATTTTGCCAAGGAGATCTAACAAAATTATTTTGGTATTGTCTCCTTTCATTATCCAAGATAGCATTAACGTGGTCCAGATTATAATTTATTAACTAAAGGATTTATGGACATGTGTGTACATAATGGGTAAGAAAATGTTGAGACTAATTTATTCACAAAAAATCTCAGAGATCAAATTATAAAATAAATTGATAAACTTAACAACTAAAAATAAGATAATAAATAAATTAGCTAAATTTGAAAAACTATTATTTAATAGACCATTCTCTCCACCGGCAATGGCGCCAATTTTGATGCAAAAAAAAAAAACTCGGTCCTTAAATACCCCACTTAAAGCTACGGGTGTCGTAATATAATAAGGGCAAGTGGGGATCGAATCCTTGGGGAGTAAACATATTAAAACCTAATTTTACTGATTTAACTAATAATGGTTATTGAACTAATTTTTGGAAAAATATTTTATGAACTTAAAATCAAATCTAAATTAATAACTTGGTAAAAATATAAAGAAAATAACCTAGGCTTTGGATCACCTCCGACTTAGCTTACTAAAGTAATAATTATAATATAAAATTTATCCGCTCGTAATAGCTGTGGCTAGGTCTATTTGGGTCTGGAATCTAGGGTTCATAGCTAAAACCCTATATACAGACTTAATCATTCTTGGACAATCAGATCTATGTATTATACACTCCCTCCATGGCTAAGCGGAGTGTCTAAGTTCCAAGTGATCTAGTAATCTCTTTAAACGTTGACACCACCAAATATGGCTAATTTGGCATCTCTTTCATGTTCATAATAGATCTGGGTTATCATGACTAAATTAACCCTTCCTTACTAAAAACTAGAGTATTATAGAGCAATACTAGATCTATTCTATTAAATAACTACTATACCTATCTCCCAATCGCCGGAGGGTCGATCCTTAGACTAAACTAAGAAGAGTAGCTCTCCATTAATGGCGTTAATCATAGCTCACACATAAAATAAAATAGAGATGGAGAGAGAGAGATACTGAAAAACTCTAAGCTTTATTCCTTCCGAAATTGAGATGATAAATACATAAAATTGTTCTCCTATTTATAGGAGATAGGAGAGACTTATTTACATTTCTAAAACTTTATCTTTTGGTAAAGATAAACCCTTTCTCAGATAAATCATATTTCATTTATATTTTATCTTCTATCTAGATAATTCTTCTCAAGCTAATCCTTGTAGAGTCCTTCATCATCTTTATTTCTTGGAGTAAATCTACAAGTACATTGAATGTAGACATCTTCCTTATACTTGAGAGACTGCTGGAGATGTTTCAGCTCGTTGTACCTTCTATTAGATGTCTTTTTCTACTTATTAGCTCCAATAGTGATAAGTACCTGAAAAGAAGAAAATGTTACTAACATTGGAAAATAATAAATCGAGATTAACAAAATGGTACTTTTAGGTGTACTAATCCTAGGTATTTCTACATTTATCACATTCCAAAAGTGAGATTACGATCTCTAATAGTATCTACATTCTTTTCTCATCAATGAAAACTTTTAAGTTTTTTCCTCACAATACTCTACATTAATACATATATTTATCTACTAAATCTCCAACAATTAAAGCACATGAAATACTAGCTTTCAATCAATACACATCTACTATCTCTAACAATTAAAGTAAAGGTAATATTAACTTCCAATCCATACACATCTATTATCACTAACGGTTAAAGCAAAGGTAGAACTAGCTTTCAATCACTGTATATCTACTATCTCTAATGTTAAAGCACACTAGCACTAGCTTTCAATCACTACACATCTACTATCTCTAATGATAAAGCAAAGGTAAAACTAGCTTTCATCTATTTAACATTTGTAATACTGAAAATAGTTTACAACTTCGGAGCTCTAGAAGACTTAAACTCTTGTGCCCTCGCAGAAACCACCTCTCCACCCCTCCCTACTTATTCCACCATAATGTGACCAATACCAGTTTCCATAACGTTCAAACAGTTACTTCGATCTACATCAACATTATAGATACAACACTTCAACACCAAGCAATCATGCAACATGTCCTTTTCCATCTCAAGCTTCTTCACTTCCTCAACAAAATAGGCGATTACTGCCATTATCTCCCTTTAGTGCACCTCATCTAAGGAAAGTCTGCTTTGATCCGGTACAGTAAGTTCAACAAAATTATCTTGCATAATCTGATAATATTTACTTATCTTTGCATAATGAGCTTTGGCTTTTTCCAAGCATCCTTCCAAATTTTCTACAAGACTTTTCAACACCGTTAGGGATTCCATTCAATTACCCTATTCGACCTTATTTTTTATTTCTGCCCGTTTAGCTTCAATACTTCCCTTCGCAACACCAACAACTCTGCCTCCTTTTCCAGCAAAACCTTATTTACGTTATGTTTACTAAAGGAAGCACTCTTCAACGTGGTATCCTTTTTCCTTAAAGTTTTCACTAAATCTTTTTCCTTAATTAGAGTAATATTTAGCCTATCACCATTTTATCTAGATCGCTTATTTGCATTCCTTGCTGGTGCATGAACACAAATCAGATCCACTTCTGATGCTTTGATTTGCACCTAAGTACAAGCCAATTCAGCTTATACGCTAACCACATCACCTTCCTTCTTCCTCAATTACTCCCTCACATTGCTAAGATTCTACTTCAACTCTTTCCATTTTGCCTCTAAGGATCCGATACGATATTGAACACAATCAGCATCTTTGCTCCTCCTTTTCAATTGCTGTGCATCTCCTTCCAACTTCCTTATAGTACTATTAATTTCTCCACCTCTGTTTTAGCATCCACTAACTCAGCCTGAGCACTACCCAATTCAACTTCCTTCTCCACGATCATCTTTGTCAGCTCGTTAGCCGTTGCTTCTAACTTAATCAATTTCTGCCTCAATCTTACATACAGATCATAAGTCTCTTCCAATGCTTGCTGGACCCTATCCAATTCGAGCTTAAGCTAATGGCTGAACTTGGGGACATCCTCCTCACCAGATTGTGCAGTTTCTAGCTCGGCCTATACAATAATTCCATTTAAAGTTCAACATAAGGATGAAAATACGTTTCTCATATAAACAGGTCGCTCATATAACAGTTTACCTACATCATTCGCATTTCTTAGTCAATTTTATATATCGACACACCATAACGAGCTGTGAAGATTTCTCACTCTGGCGGCCATACTCTATAATTTTAGATCAGGATGAATACCATGATCCTCTAATATTTAAAAGTACGCCTTTTTTACCCCTCTCTTACTATCTATTTCAGCTTCAAAAAAAGTTGGTCACTTACATTATGACTTTGGTTGCACCTAGTAGATTTTTCCTGATACCACCAGGCAGGCATGCAAGGTTAAAATTTATGTACTTAAACCTATCTTTTAAAACCACTTCATCTTTCTCAATCTTTTCTTTGGCTCCACTAAATGAGTTACAAGTAAATCACTCCAATTCTTTTTACTAAGTTCTCTATATTTTCTCCCCGAACCTCCACACGGGCAGCCAGTAGAGTTGTTGCGTATAAAAAAATTCCTCCTGGAAAACTATTTCTTTAAGCCCTCAATTGTGGCCCACAGTTCGTTAAGATCCTACACAATAATTTCCATATCAAACAATATCTCAAATTCTAAAGTTTCGCAATTCACATCTATCCCTATAAAAAATTGAATAAACAACAATAATAACCTCTTCTACAAATATCCCTATATTACTCTACCTTCTCAACTTCTTCAATTCCTTAGTTTTTCTAGCGTGTACTACGAGATACCAGATTTTACCCTGATACGGCTTCGTTAATCTAAATCCCCCTTACCTCCGCCTCTTCCTCTACCTCTAACCCAGGGATGTTGTTGGATTTCCCTTCCATTATAGTTTGTATATCCTTAAACTCATACCCATCATCCTGCAATCGCTAAGTAAGGCTATTCTGGCCAGCAACCACTTCACTATTTTACAATTGGGCCTCTAGTATGACCTTGTCAACAACTGCCTGGTAATGCTTCTTCAGCTCCATAATCTTTGTAATTGATTGCCTCGTCACTTCCTCCAGCTCTCTCTCGAGCTGAGCAACTTGGCTCTCCAGCCCTATTTTCCCTTCCACAAATCCAAGGCTAATACCTTTCACATTGCCAAAAACCTACAACAAACACAAAAACCTGTTATACATCACTTTAAAAATAGCCAATCACATTAATAACTCCAATCAAACTTACCCTGCACAACTCCTCATGCACTGCAGAGTTTACCTTTTTCCCATCCTCCAACACTATTACCTTATACTTATTCTCCAAAGCCAGCAGCTCCTCGTCCATGCTCAAAACCTCTACATCGTCCTTCAGCTCATTTGAATGAGGGGGATTGTCCATCTTCCTTTTCTTCAAATCACCCTCGACCTCTGTACTTTCTGCGTTTACAGAGGTCGACACAAATGTCTTCAGCTTTCTCTTGGTGGTTTACAAGCTCACTCCACCGGCTCACGACTTTTTGACGAGTAGTGGAACTTTCCCAAACGAGGGAAAAGCCAAATCACAAACCCCTATTTTATCTAACGTAGTTGGAGATGCAACTGAAGATTAAATTCCCCCTACCATTTTTCTCTTCTCTTATAACATCTACACTTTAACAGATTTGTTGTTCACCCTCCTGTACCTACTTATCTTTAGTTTGCAAAGTATTGTTCCTAGCTCTACTCCCTTTCGGGCTACTATATCGATCAAAGATTCTCCTCTCCTTACTTTAGATCGAGGATCTATATACATCAAAGAAAATGTCATTACATAGCAGAGCATAAATAGGCGTAGTTCAAAAGTGGTAAGGTTTACTTACGTTTCTTAACAGTTTAATATTTGAGAGCCAAGGTGTCCTTGTCAGCTGACTGAAGTTACTCGCCTTTCACCCATATCACATTATTATTCCATACACTCGCTGGAAGAGAAATACGCACCCCCGGATAAAGTAATATATTTCACAGAATAATACTTCAAAACATCAGAAGGGGTTATTCTTCTCTCATTCCCCACATGGGCCCACCTCCTATTTAAATTCTCACAGACATTGATAACCTCCCACATGTTACCACTCAGTTGGGTTGAGCACGCCTTGATCTTATTCATGATACCTTTCACAAGGTTTCTTGAAGGCACCACCAACACATGTTAGAATAGGGCTAAATAGCGTAGAAAACTCTCATCCAAGTCACCTCCAGTATTCTTAACAAAATACTCAAGAACAACGGACTCTAGTATTTTTTTCTGAATTTTCATCCTCCAAATCAGGCTGCAAGAAAAATATACTTTTACCCCCCTTTCCATTCGGACACCCCCTAAAAACTCTCCCATCATACTCCATTACATCCCCCCAGATACCATTCATACTACTTTTACATTTGCAATACTCCTTAAAAATATCTAAGTTTGCAAGATACCTATAAAGTTTACCAGCGAAATCTAGAAACTAGTACTGTTCCTCCCCTTCCCTCTCCCCTGAGTCACTCTCCTCTTCAACATCTCGATTGACCTCATTTGAGTTATACTTAATAAGCTCGCCTCCCAAAGATTTGGTACCCTCATATCCTACATCTTCATCCTCACTCAAACAGCCCGAGGTAGAAGGCTCAATCTCGAACTATAAGTTCAGCAAAGAAGGATGTCTACTTATACGTACTTTTGCACGAATCTACACCTAAATCAAGGTCTAGGTATTTTGACCAACATCTAGATTTTCTTTACTTAATTTTATACAAAAGAAAAATAATAATTTCTATATCTAGAATATTATTTTACACCCCTCTATAATACTTTACAGTAAAAAAGAAAGACAGATTTCAACAGCCAATTTTTCCTCCAAACCGTACATAAACAAAATTTTCCCCATATAGTAAACCTTTCAAAATTTGAATTCCAACACCTAGAAGGAATACTGCATCAACACGTAAATGAAATAACATCACATCCATATACAAACATTCTTATCCAAAGTAGGTATGATGTTCATAGAAATCACTAACCTTCAACGTCATAAAAGAAATCAGGCACCGTAAATGCTTCCTTCAGTTGAGAAGGGGTGGTTGTAGGGACTTCTCCCTCGAGCTGGGATACCATCGAGCTACTACAAAGCCAAACTCACGCAACAAGCATGTGCCATAAGCTATCAACAAAGTCACCTGGACTACAAACTACAGAAGAACCTAGCTCGAGCACTCTAAGTAAAATAGAACAAGTTAAGGACAGCTGTCTCCCACGAACTAATAGTTACAAAGATAACCTCCACTCTTCCCCCAATTTAGAAGAACGTGCTAGTACATTAAACAAACTGAAACTAAGGTCTATAAAAGTGATAATACAAAAGAAGAAGGGACCAAGTTTTTCTAGCTCAAAAGATAATAACTTGCAATCAAAATATCAATCTCAAGCAATAAAGTTATAGTTACTAAAAATCTTCAAGCCGAGATCGTGGTTTTTACTTATTCAGAGGTTTTCACGCTAAACTCTGTGTCAAGTTCTATTCTTATTATATTTGTTATTACAAGTACAGTTGGTGTAAGAACCTTTAGAACTAATACAAAATTAGGCCCTTACACTATCCAAAATATTTTTTATACCAAATATTAGAGATAAAATCTCAATAATAATTATTCAACAATTTTTAAAATATTTTCCAAATATTAATAATATTGTCACGCCCGAAATTCCAATAATTTGTAAACCAAATAAATTACTGAAATTCGAGGACGTACAGGTCCCCAATGATAACCAAGCTAAAAATAATGTTAGGCTTAATAATCTATTGGTGCACAATACAGAGTAATAAGAATAAAACAACGACAGAAGAAAAGAACAAAGATAACTATACTAAAATTCTACAAACCTTGACAGGTTAGAAATAACAATATCATAAACAAAGCACTCACGAGTACATCTAATTCGTGATTCAAAACAATAACAAAGAATCAAGCCTTCAGCTTTCGTTCTTCAACAGGATCGCCTCAACCACAGCAGCTACATATCTAGATCTAAAATGTTTATATTACAAGTTTAAGCAAACTACGGCTCACAAACTTCCCAAAATATATAGCTGAACAATTATACCGACTAACGAGATGATAAAAGTAATATTAAGATATATGAATTTGAAGGTGATAATATGATATATACTAAAGATGCTGAATATGCCAAATCAAGATGTACAACAAACCTAATAAATTTATTAAACTAAAATGTCAGATGTAAAGGAATACTAAGACTGTAAACTATACTCCGAGTTAATGAGAGGCGCTAAGAAGAATCTTCCTATGATTTGGCTGATCAACCGCTAACGTATGACTTAGACATTTAACTAGATCATTATTGGATACAAGGGGTTCAATTTTTGTCAAGTTTGACTAAGCTAAGGATACTTTACTTGATCAGAGTGTTCTGGGCATTTTAACCCAAGGGACCTAGTTGTCCTCACTTTATTTTAATTCCAAGAAATTTTAACCTCATGGAGAATAAGATGGGTAACAAAGAAAAACTGTCCCATACCATCCCATACTCCAGAATGAGTACCATTAGTATGATAGTAACTACCCACACTCACCTACTATTTTAACCCGAGCTAGATATCCTAGACACCTATCGGGGGTTAGCCGATTTAAAGTTGGTTTATGTATCCGACCTCATTATCGAAGATATCAACTTAACGCATATATGATTACCAACAATTGCTTGAGTACAATAGTAGTCAACGCAGGCTAGTGCACATGGGATAACCTACTTGTCTTTAACAAGTAGTCAACAATCCCCAAGAACAGAGTTTACAATCACAACTCTTTAACGACTATGTACTTAAGTCACCAAAATAGATGGACAGGAATCCCACTATATTCCAATATCAATGGTAACAATGCAAACATTGAATAACAACTTGACGCTCAAGGACAAAGTCACGAGAATGCTAAAACGAGGATGATTTCCTAAAGCTAACAACAAAGTAAAAAAGAAGCTTAACAAAATAGCTTTATAGGCTCGGTGAATCATTAGGACAGTAAGTATCATGGCAAGATGAGTTAATAGCCCTAAAGCAAACTAACAGATGCTTAACACCAACAATCGACTCTATACTCAAGATAAATTGCCAAATTACAACAAACAGCTTAACAATCCAAGACAGTATTAATAGTCCTCATTCCTTGCTCATCAAAAGAATAATAAAAAATAAACCATAATCAATAACAGAACCCAACGTTCTCGTATCAACTTCCTAATCAACGACAGTGTATAAGGACAAAGCCAGAAGAACATAAAGTACGCATAAAATAATTCTAAGACTAAGAGATAATTAACTCTAAGTAGACAAGCTCAAAACCAAGGACCGTGTCTTATGAAAGCTATGCCATCAAAGCGACTTGATATGGAACCAAGAACCATATATTAGGATACTACTATGTAATTAGTATCCAAGGACAAAGCCACGAGGATAACATAGATGAACCCGATTAGATAGTGCCTAACCTCATTATTATATGTAAACGAAACTAAACTAACAAAGTCATTATACCTATAAGGTGATAACTATGATCTTTAAATTTATTTTAATAACAGTGGTAAAATCGTATCTCGTTCATATATCTATATATACTAACTACCGAACCTAACTACTCGTGTCAAGGAAAAGATTAGGTACCCTAATAAATAGCCAACAATTCCATACTCATATATTAACGACCCAAAGTCATCGTATCTACAATAACCAAGGATATGACGATCTATAAATTATAAGGTTTTATCTAGTAGCTAAATCACAATTTTCCCATAAGTATTTACTAAGTTATCAAACCCTTAAATACTCATGCCTATGTTGGATTAAACGAATAAACCATATTGGTGCCCCTAGTCAATAACCATGTACTAACCTTCATCAATGTATAAATATAGTAAACCATGTATTGATATAACTCACAAGTCAAAATAATGATTCAGTTATTCAGGGAGGAAAAACTCGCCTTAGATCAGCCCTCGATAAGTTGGTTATGCCAAACTATATAGAGCTCAACTCAACAAATCATACTTGAATGTTCACCCATATCACCCCACACTAACATCAAGATATGATACGCCTTGTATCGCAAGGTTCATCTTCACTCGAATAATACTACCTAACAAGTCGGCAAGTATAAATATGAGTTTCAATCTGAACTGTTTGCAGAGATCATCCAAGCAAGCAAGAGGGCTTTAAAAGAAATGGGGAAAGTAGATGCCAATTGCCCAACAACACAAGGATTTTACTTAAAATCAGATTATCAGGATGAAAAGCACAAGGAATTACTTACAAAAAAAGGGCAGCTGCTATTGGCAAAAGATGATGGCCTGTTGGTGATCAAAGATGGTTAAAGGCAGTACCTATCTCTCTCTCTAAAACTGCAGTACCTCTATCTAGAATAGCAACACCTCTCTCTACTCTCTATCTCAAGAACGGCAAGTTACCATAGTTTGAAATCAAAGATAATTAGTATGTCATCCAGTTAACCTCATTCTGGTACAATCTATAATCACCAAAATCAACTACAGTATTGTTAAATAATAGAAGCCGCCTGTAGTACCCTACTCGCAGCCTTCTACCCTAGTCAAACACACAAAGGCTATCTCGAAGCCTACTCGAATATCTCAAAGCCCACTCAACCAATAAATAAGTCTTGCAAGATCATTCAAAAACGAAGCCTCGACTCTGAACATACCTCGAAGATGAGCTCCACATCAGCATCAAAGGCTTTGAATATGAAGCCTTGACTCCATATCAGCATCAAAAACACCTTGTAGATGTATTAGACAGACAGCTCATCGAATAAGAACGGTGCCATTATCGGTCCTGTCAGCTACAGTGACATACCCAGCAACTGCTACAGTGTCAGAACACAGTGCCAGACCCAATATTTCCAGTATCAATACCAACTCTGGGATACCCGTTCGATATCCGAAGGATACCCGAAGGGTATACTTGTAATGTGACCTAATCTTGGTGACTTAGCCTTTCCTATGTTCTATAAATAGGAGAAATGGGGAACCAAAGAGAGGTTACAAAATCTCTCCCCAGAACCCTTACAGTTTTCCATCGATCACCTTGTAAAACACACAGTACTCAAACCTTCAACTACTCGGCAGTAATACAAACTCTCTTAAAAATCCTCATCAGAGGTTGTGAAGCGTCACATTCTAGGCCTCCACTCAAGTATATTGTCAGTAGACTACTTATGTTATAGATTATATACTTAAATCCCTTTGGTAGAGAATAAATTTTGTGGTGTAAGAGCCGACTTCCCCTCCGTACGAAGTTAGGCCCCTATATTTTGTATTGTCTGTGTTTGCCCACCCTACCAATCTCCTTTGATCATTTTGACCCTTTTCCCACTCCTATAGATTATTTCCAATGGCCCCTGCCCTCTGTTCTACTTCCACCTATACCGGTAACACCATCGATGGAGTAGCCGCCCAGCCTGCCTTACTTTCTCAATAATTCGCTCAAGTCGAGGAGCGACACCAAACGCAACTACACCAGGAACCTAAAAAATACCGGCGGGAGTTTGAAGCCGAACGGCATCGCCGTTTGGATAACGCCGATAGACAAAACCGCACCATCGATAAACTGTACAATACAGTCGGAGAACTACAATAACTGCAACCTCTAGATGCACCTCCACCGTCTCCAGTATCAGCCCCGTCGCGCATATCCGCCAGCGCTCGACTGAGGCCTCTACCACATCAAGAAGTACCCCCAGTCCATATCGGCACCGAGGGTGTTACCCCTACTGTTTCCCCCACCGGATTCATTCATCTCGGCATCCATCCTACGAAGAACTCCTCTGAATTCACCCTTTGCTCCTCTAGACACTCTAAACGCTGCCCTGTTCGAGAACGTCACGGGGAGCGCAGCGCCGAAAACATGTCAAAGATTTAGCCTCATCATTCCCGAATCCCTTGATCCCCCCTTCATGCTGCTTATTATGCACAGCAAGACTTCAAGTACAAAATCCAGCCAGTTATCCGCGTCAGCGCGAGCTCAACTCTAAACTCATATAGTCGGCTGAATAATCCCCTCTGCACCAAACTCCTCACTATCGAGGTGCCTCCAAATTTCCGTGTTCTCAAACTCAGCAAATACCGCAACACTGGCCCTCAATCTCATATTCTTGAATTCTAAAATGTTCTTAGCCTCTGCTCCATAGCTGACCACCTGATGTGTTACCTTTTCCGACAAGTCTCACAGATAACCCACTTCGATGGTATCACAGTCTTCCCAGTGGTTCAATTCGAAGTTTCAAGCAACTATCCCATATTTTTATCGCCCAATTATCCTTCAACAAAGACAGAGAGGTCAGAGTTGACGCCCTCTTCAATTTCAAAAAATCTTCCAGTAAAACACTTGAGGCCTTTATTAAGAGGTTTCTCGACGAGTCGCGAAAAGTTGAAAACCTTGACTGCATGAATGTTATACACGTATATTCAAATGCCTTACCGAATCCCAGCCGTGTCAAAGAGTAACTGGTCCTCCACAAACCTTGAACCCTCGAGGAGATGCTCTTAAAAGTCAATGGGTATATTGACCTTGAGTGCCTCCGTGAATCACATAAATAAGGCCAACCTTCGACCTCTACCATCAATAAACCTCGGCAAGGCCCACCTTCTACTCCTTCACCCGTTATCTCTCCCGTCTCATAAGAGACTGAGAGCCGCAATTGCCCCCAAATTGACAACAATGTCGAAGCTCCCAGGAAGCGACCAAAACTGGTCCGACCATTGCTTACTGAGCCTCTTAACACCCTTCTACCATAGATACAAACAGACCCCGTATGGCGTATCCCCTTCCACATCGAGGTCAAACCAGGTGAACCTTACTGCGCCAACCACAAGTGTAACTGTCACCACACCAACAAATGTTTTACCTTGTAGCACTCTCTTAAAATAATACTCAAGGAAAGTCACCTACATCAGTATGTTACCGACCTCCCCAACTACCTTGACGGGTCATACCTCAAACCTCAATCCACCCTTGCTGTCGACCCGGCCGAGGTCCTCATATACCAAGTGCATTTCATTGAAATCAATAATATCAACAGCGGCCATTTCAAGAGCAAGCGCAAGCGTATCGAAGAATGTTATAACCTCACTTACCAGGAGAAGCTGCCCGCCTTCCTGCCAGAATCAAGCCTTTCCCCTCGACCTGAAGGCATCTTTTTCATCGACTAAGATACATTGCATGTTCGTTTTCCCTATTTCGACCCTTTAGTCATAATGATTAAGGTCGAACACCTCGTCTTCCATACCATACTTATCGATTCAAGATGTGCAGCCGATGTACTTTTCCTCCAAACTGTTCAAGCTATGAACAAAAAAAACCTTATCACTGCCGCCAATGTCAAACTCAAAGGTTTTAATGGGGCCACAGAAGTTGTTGTTGGTCGAATCAGCTTCTCAGTTACCACCGGCCCAGTCACACTTTAAACCAGCTTTCTTGTTATCGATAAGAAGTCTGAATACCTTGGTATCCTCAGGCACGACTGGCTCCATGCCATGCGTGCCATACCTTTAACCTACCATCAGACCCTTCGTTTCACTACCCTCCTGGTACTTGGAATTTAAAAGGCACTCAACGCCTTGCCCGTTCATGCGAGCATCCGGAGATTGAACAGACCCAGAAACTCGTCAGACTCCCATAGAAATCACCGTCTCCTTCTGTCCCCATACCTTCGACATCTGCCACCTCACCCATCAAACCCACTGTCTATATCAAACTCAATGGTCTTGGTCAAGGTGCAATCATTGGAACCTTTCTCGACGAGGCAGAGTACCTCAAACTCACAGACTTCCTTCAAGCAAGCAAAAACATTTTTGCATGGACATTGCAGGAGATTCCCGGTATTGATCCTAATTTGGCATGCCACCGCCTCGATCTTATCCCCAATTCCATAGCAGTAAAGCAGAAAAAGTGTACCTTGGCCCAACGACTTTGAGAAGCAGTAAACCACAAAGTAGACAAACTCATAGCCGCGGGTTTTATCAGAGAAGTCAAGTATGCTGACTGGATATCAAACATTATTGCAGTTTGCAAAAAGAATGCTAAGAACATAATCAGCATCAACTTCACAGACCTCCACAAATCCATACCGAAGGACAGCTTCCCCCTCCCAGTCATCTTAGTACTCCTCGATGCTACTATTTGGCATGAACGTCTGTCTATGATAGGCGGGGCTTCGGGTTACAATCAGGTACCCTCATCCCCGAAGAACAATTTAAAACTTCCTTTATCACTAAACATGGCCTTTACTATTTTAATATTATGCCCTTTGGCCTTAAAAATGCTGGTGCAACCTATCAACGCCTTGTTACAACCATGTTTAAACCCTTGCTTGGCAAGTCGGTCAAAGTTTACATCGACGAAATATTATGCAAGAGCCTCCAAAAACATACCCACATCCAAGACCTAACTGAAGTCTTATCGATACTTCGAACATACAAAATGAAACTCAATCCAAATAAATGCCATTTTTGTGTTTCATCTGGTAAATTTTTAGGTCACCTTATCAGTAAACGAGGTATCGAGATCGACCCTACCCATATTCGAGCCCTCATCGACATGCCATCACCCTAAACCAAAAAAGATGTCCAAAAAGTGGCTGGTAAAATTGTAGCCCTCAACCGCTTCATTTACAAATCCTCAGACCGCTGTGCTTGGTACTTTTCTCTTTTACGCAACCATGGGGTTCACAAGGCAAAAAAGAAAAACAACCCTGAGATCAACTGGACACCCGAATGTAAATAGTCATTTCTCGAACTTAAAACATATCTTGGTCGATCACCCATCATCAGTACCCCTGCCGAAGGTAAAACATTCTCTTTATTCCTCGTCGTCACAGACACTTTTATCAATTCAGTCCTCATTCGACTCGAGTCTAACATCGAAAAACCTATATATTTTATTAGCAAAACCCTGACACCTTTAGAAACCTGATACACGAAACTTGAGCGTTTGCTCCTCACCCACGTCTATTCATCCGGCAAACTCAAACAATACTTTTAATCCTACCCCATTCGTGTTATAACAGGTTATCCCCTTTGATAAGTACTCAGCAAAAATAAGAAATCCAGATGAGTACAACAGTAGTCTATTTATCTTGGTAAACATGACATAACATTCGAGAAGCAGATATCCCAAAAAGGCCAAGCAGTAGTAGATTTCCTTGCTGACTTCCCGGTCAAAAATGTCGATTGGGAGAAACATGAAGACGACCTGACAGAAGACCAACCCAAACCAACAGATTCATGAAACCCTAACACAGGATGGGGTCTATTCACAGATGGATCCATTAGACCAAATAGTTCAGGGATCGGCATAGTCCTGGTCACACCTACCAATGATCGAATAGAGAAGGTAGTTAAGTTAAGCTTCAAATGCTCCAACAATGAGGTTGTGTATGAAGCTTTAATTGACGGCCTCGACTTTTCCCTTGAACTTGGTGTCCCTAAACTCGTAGTTTTCACAAATTCCCAACTTGTTCAGAGACATTACTCTTGTAAAAATCAAGTTAACGGTCGCATGGCTGAATATGCTACTCTCGCTCGACAACACATGGACCGTTTTTCTAAAAAATCTTCCATCACTCATTACCCTCGAGGAGTGAACCGACGCGCAGATGCCCTTGCCTACATAGCAGCTATGCTAGGCCAATCAGAATCCCAAACTCTCCATATCAAAGTACTCAAATGCCCAAATATCGACCAGATGGAAGTCAATGCCATAAATATGGGGGCGAGAATATCGATCCTGGCGAGTGGCGAACACCATTCCTCTATTAGTTCAACAATGCAACCCTCCCAGATGATCCTAAAGCCAAATGATCATTATTAGAGAACTGTCGTAGATGCACCATCCACAAACACGAGTTATATTGCAAATCCCCAAATGGCGTCCTCCTTCGATGCATCTCTCAAATTGAATCCTCTAAAATTCTAGCCAAACTCCATGAAGGTACCTGTGGAGCTCATACTGCCGGTCAATCTATGGCCCTTTAAGCCGTCTCCCAAAGTTTATTCTGGCCCAATATGAAGAAATAAGCTGAAGAATACACCAAACACTACGAAAAATGTCAGCGCCACGCCCATGAAATCCTCAGCCCTTCATAAGACCTCCATTTCAGTCAAATCTCCTAGCCATTCAAATGCTGGGCTATCGATCTCATTGGTTCTTTTCCCAAAGCTTCGGGCAGCAGAGAGAATATCCTTGTTGCAACAGATTATTTTACCAAATAGGTCGAAGTCGTACCTTTGTGTTGAACCTGAGAAGAAGTCATCAAATTCCTAAGGGAAAACATCATTACACGTTTTGGATGCCCTAATATGATTTGATATGACAACGGTCTACAGTTTGTTGGGAGAAAAGTTAAAAACTTCCTTAAAAAGCACAACATCCTCTCATCCTCAACACCTTACTACCCCCAAGGAAAAAGTCAAGTCGAAGCAATCAACAAGACCATAGTCGATGGTCTTAAGAAACGTATCGATGCAAAGAAAGGTCGATGGGTTCAGGAGTTACAGCATGTCCTCTGGGCCTACCGAACAGCACCAAGAAAAGTTGCAGGTTGTACCCCTTTCCATCTAGCCTACGGTACTGAAGCAGTGCTCCCTACTCAATTCGAAGTACCCATACGAGATCCCAACCTCCCAGACGAAGATAATGAGTTTGAGCTCGGGTGCAATATGCTTTGGATCGACGAAACCAGAGACCGAGCCATCGCCAACCTTGGTCATTACCACATATCCCTGCAGAAGTCATATAATAAGAATTTAACGAATGGTTCCACCAGTTGTCTTCCCAATTTAAAGATGAAAAACTCTAAAATTGGCGATTCTTGCAGTCTTGAGAAGAATTACTGATTTTTATAATCAATTGATCATGGACCTCTGGGAGATTGAAAGATCTTTCACTAGGGCTCCAAGTAATGAACAATCTAAAGTCCCAACGTACGGTGTAATGGCGAAGGACCACGAGGGTAGAAGCTGCTCATTTGAACAGCTCCCCATTCCTGGTAGAATAGGGGACTTCCCATCAATCAAAGTTTCCACTGAAGCACATCAAAGAGGGTTAATCAGAAACAGATTCAACCTTGTATGCAGATTGGACTTACAGAAAATTTCAATCATGGAAGCCCGAGCTCAAGAATCGACCTCTGGAAACCAAAAGGAACCTGGAAATTGATTCCAGTGGGTAAAGGTTACATTACAATCTTTCTAGACAACGAAGAAGATCGTAATAAGATATGGTCGGGTGGTCCTTCGGTAATCAGGAAGCAACTCCTCAAACTGTCTCCGTGGAGTCCATTTTTTGATCCGGAGAAGTAAAAGAACTCTCATGCTTTGGTATGGGTTACGCTCCCCGGTCTCGGTGTTGAATTTTGAGAAGTTGACATATTGATGGAGCTTGGGCAAACTTTGGACACACCAATTAAAGTCGATCATTCATCTACCATAATGGAATTCGGATATTTTGCAAAAGTGCTCATCGATGTTGATCTTGCAGAGCGTATCCCAAGTAAAATCCTAGTGGAGGTTGAAGACGAAGATTTTTGGCAGAAAGTACAGCTTAGCTCCAAAATTCTGCAGGCATTGCAAGATCATTGGACATACTTTTGTTGAATGCAGAGTTGTCAAGGAACAAGTTCAAAAAGCCGAGGAACCTGAGAATCATCCAGAGGAACTTGCCCCTGAAGCAGTAAACTATACAAAGAATCAAAAGAAACGCATCAGGAAAAAAAACAACAAGAGGCGCTTAACAAAGGAAAGGGTTTGGATTCGAGAGCTGAGGTGTTTGATAAAATACCTAAGCTAAATTCTGAAGCTGTTTCAACATCTCAGACACAAGCAAAAAATGAAGTTACTCCGATCAAGAATAGCATGGATACTGACACGGACCAACTTAAAATCAAGCTTGGCACGTGCGGCACTCGAGACACCTGTCCCAAGTAAGCCTAATTACTCTTCTTTATCAATTATTTAGCATCACATAATCTCAACGCATCACAAACACTGAACAAATGGTCTTTGAATGCATTATTTCATTCAAATATCAACAACTATTACAAAGCACTATTACAAGCTTAAATTCCTTCTTGGGTGTAGAAGACTAGTCCTCTACATATATATGAAAATGGAAAACAGCTAAGTTCTAAAAGGAAACATCAAAAGTGGAGACGAAGCGTACTCCCCCATTTTCCTAAGCTAACCTTTACAAAAATAAATGAAAATTTGTACAATGCTCTTTTACAACCTAAGGAACCTATATACAAAGTCTGGGCGTCACAGATGCTCTCATCTGCTTTGATCAATGTAGTGATGAAATGCCATCTGCATCTGAAGGCACACCTACCAGTCCAATCACTGACCTAGATAAAGCTCACAAACTTCTAAAAGAAATGGTTCTCATCAAGCTTCAGTCCGCTTTGAAGTGGGCAGACATGGTCGATGATACTGAGAGAGACAATGCTTTGCATGCTCAGGAAGAAAACTGGCAACAACCGGGAAGGGATAAAAAATCAAAGAAAGTGGCAAAGAAAGAGAATATGGGATCTGGGTAGGGGTTATCTTACCCTAACACCACGCCTAACAGCAAAAAAAAGTCTCAATGAGAGTGATTTTTTGGAACATCAGAGGTATTGGAAATAAAAGATCGAGGCTCTCGCTTCGTCGGTTGGTGAATAAATTTAAACCCATTTTCATTTTCATTGCTGAACCCCAAATAAAACCTACTATGACAAATATTTTTAAACTGGGTCTTCCCGACTTCAGCCTCTCTATATTATCAAATGATTGCGACTCCAAGATGGGGAATTTGTGGTGTCTCTGGAATACAGGCTTTCATGATCCTATCCTTGTGGCTGCCTCAAATTAGCATATTACTATTTCTTATGATGGTTTGCTTATATCTGCAGTGCATGGAAAGGTTTCTATCTCAGCTCGAAGGGAGCTGTGGAAGGACATGGAAAACCTTGCACATCTCAATCATCCCTGGTTGGCCATTGGAGATTATCACTGTATTCGTGGCTAGGAGGAAAGAAGCGGTGGCATGGGGCCTCTTTCTCGCTCGATCACTGATTTTAATGACTGCATTGATGCTTGCCGTCTTACTGAAAGCTTCTCTTCGGGACCTAAATACTCTTGGTGTAATGGTCAAATGGGACGAGCAAGAATTCTTTGTAAACTTGATAGAACATTATACAACAACGACTGGATTGCAAATTTTAAGGGCTGGTCCTGCAAGTTCCTGGCTCGAGAAAATTCAGATCACTCGATATTGATTGGTTGGATTCAAGGAATTCCAAAGCCCTAAAACATCCATTTTAGATTCCTTAACAGCTGGCTCTCAGTTTCTAGCTTCAGAGATCTGGTGATTCACTCTTGGGGTGAAAGCATAACTGGAGATCCATTATATGTACTAATGCAGAAGCTTCAGCGCCTCAAAGCAACTATTAAGAGCTGGAGAACTGAAAACTTGGGGGGATTAAAGCTCCAAATCGAGACTTTGGCAGCTGAACTTGAGAATCTGCAGCTCCAGCTAGATGAGAACTACTCGGATATTTTGATGAAAGAAGCCACAGCTAAACAGCTCTCCCTAAACAGTCTATTAGATATTGAAGATGTTGTATGGAGGCAGAAAGCAAAAGCCTCTTGGCTTACCAGCGGGGAGTGAAACTCTAAATATTTCCATGCTCTTCATAGGATCAAACTTCAAAAGAGTCTTATTACTGTGATTACTCTTGATAACGGATCTATTTTATCCTCCCAGGCCGAGCTTAAAGAGCACATCGTGGAATATTACTCAACCAAATTTACTCATGTTCACTCAACTATTAACGAAGACCTCTTAGGTTTGCTCCCCAAGATGGTTACAGCTGATCATAACTTGATGCTTAGTGTTTGTCCCTCTTCTGAAGAAGTTAGGCTGGCTAATTTTGCTCTCAGTGGAGATAGCAGTCCTGGGCCAGAAGGGTTTAGCGGGGTTTTCTTCCATAAGTTTTGGGATGTCATCGGCAATGACCTTAGCAAGGCAATGATCTCTTTCTTTGTAGATTCTACTATCCCAATGGGTTTTAACTCTAACTTCTTGGTCCTTATCCCAAAAGCTAAAGAGTTAAGCACAATGGGGAATTTCCGGCCGATCAATTTGAGCAATTTTTCTTTCAAAATAATAATGAAAATCCTCGCTTCAAAACTACGCAAGATTGCACCAGACATTGTTTCCGCCGAACAGAGTGGGTTTGTTCCTGGCAGGTCTATACACTCCAACATTGCTCTAGCCTCGGAGATGACTAATGAGTTAAGAAAAAGTAGAAAGAATGGGAACGTTGGTCTTAAGATCGACATTTCACAAGCGTTTGATACAGTGAGTTGGCCTTTCCTTCTCCAAGTGCTTCAAAGATTGGGTTTCTCCTATCAATTATGTCGATGGATAAGGGTGATTCTTAATAGTGCTCATATCTTCGTGCTCATAAATGAAGGGCCTTGCAGAATTTTCAAAGCCTCAAGAGGTCTCCGATTGGGATGCCCTCTCTCTCCAATTCTTTTTGCCTTTGTGGAAGATGTCTTCAGCAGGGAAATTTCTTGGTTACGCGATAAGCAGATTCTTAAACCTATGGTTATTTACAAGAACACTCCTTGCCCTACCCATCTTCTTTTTGCTGATGATATTCTCATTTTTGCTAAAGGAGACATTAAAGGTCCTAAGGCATTAAAAATCCTCATGGAGGTTTATCAATCATCATCAAGTCAGTGGATCAACAAACAGAAATGTAAAATTTTTGTCGGCTTTTTGACCTCCTTCTGACTGAATACCATTGCCTCACTCTTTGGTTTTGGTTTGGGCAATCTCCCAAAGAAGTATCTTGGGATTCCTTTGGTTCAAGGCAGAGTCTCAAAGGCAACGGTGGCTCCTCTTATCGATAAAATTCAGTTTAGGGCTTCTGGATGGAGTGGGAAGATTCACTCCTTTCAAAGTCAAATTATCCTGGTTAAATCTATTCTTACTAGCCTTCCTATTTATAATATGGCTATTTACAAGTGGCCGAACGCAGCTATCCAAGAGGGTGAAAGAATTATTAGAAACTTTTTGTGGTCTGGTGATCCGGAAAAGCAGAAATTTGTCACAATCAAATGGAATAAAGTTTGCTAGCACCCTAATGAAGGAGGCATTGGTATTCATGGGTTGAGATATATAAACCTATCTATGCTAATGAAACTTGGTTGGGGTTTCCTAAATGCTCATGATCCTTGGGCAACTATTTTCCGAGCTAAATTCCTTACTAGAGAAGGCCTTCTTATTCCCTATAACAAACACTCCTCAATCTGGAATGGACTGAAGGAAGCTATTGCCACGGTACAAGCCAATTCCAAATGGATCATTGGATCGGGCAGAGACATTGATTTCTGAAGAGACTGTTGGGGTTCAGAGGTTGCACTGATAGACCTCCTGAACATCCAACCTGAAATTTGGATGCATTACACATCTAAACTCAATCAAATTATTTCTCAGAATGAATGGTCGGCTCCTCAAGCAATTGTGGATTTTCTGAACTCTTATGGCATCGATCTGAACAGGCTTTCTCTGAATAATTCAGACCAAGACAATAGAGTATGGAAGCACCACCCTCAGGGATATTTCTCGGTGCACTGCGCCTTTGATATCATCAGCTCTCACCGTCCTAAAGTGTGGTGGTACAGCTATACAAAAGGCAAAGTTATCCAGCCAAGAATTGCTTCTTTTATCTGGAAAGTCTGCCACAACTCGCTGCCAGCCGTGGATAACCTAATTAAGAGGGGAATGATACTGATTTCCAGATGCTCTTTCTGTCTATGCAACCTGGAAACTCTCGACCACCTGATTTGGCAATGTTCTTTCTCTAATCAGATCTGGGATTGGCTGGCTTCATTGTTTCATATCTAAGCTGCTTTCTTAAACCTCAAGCAAACTCTTGATTCATGTTCCCAGAAGAGTGCTTACATTTCAGACCTTTGGAAAGCTGCGGTTCTTAACTTTATCTACTTTCTTTGGCGAGCCAGAAATGACATTATTTTCGAGGGGATTCCCTCTCGCTTAACTGATCTTAAATGTAAGATTCTTGCTGCAGTTTAAGAAGTAGCAGATCTGTCTGTAAATAGCATGTCCAATAACAGCTTTGAACTTGTCATCGTCGTTGCGTTGGACGTTCCCGTTAAAGCCAAACCTCTTCCTCGTGTTCAGAGCTGCACCTGGGCACGGCCTTGGTTTCAGGAAGTCAAGATTAATGTGGGGGTAGTTGCAATGGGATCACCAGGAATAGCAGGTACCGGTGCTATTGCGAGAAATCATAATGGGGAAATCATTGGTGTTCTCTCCCATGGGGTAGGTATCAAAACCCCTCTTCTATATGGAATGTGAAGTTGTGATTGAAGCTCTATTTTGGGCAGTTCAAAAAAGCTAGAATTACATTTGGATAGAAGAAGATTTCAATCAATGATTCAAAGTTTTTTAAGAAACCAAGTCCCCTTGCATCATAGAGCTCGATGGAATAAGATTGAGAAGTCATTCCTGACTCTTAGGTTCTCTCACTGTTGGAAAGAGGCAAACTTTTCAGCAATCCAATTTGCAAAGAGAAGCAGATATCTCCCTGCAGGTTGTCCAGAAAGATTCCATGATAGGCCTAGTTTTCTAACTAAAGTGGAAGACCCACATGTATGCTACTTTAGATTTACTTAGTTGATTGGGCCTAGCATTGCCTCCCCTCAGTTGTATCTCTTTTTCTTCAATATACTCTTACCTTTTGCTAAAAAAAATATAATAAGAGAGTTTGACCACGAAGTTTCAACATCGGAGATCTCTTACTTCGACGCGTCAACAAATCCTCGAAGCCTCAAAATTTCGGCAAGTTAGTCAAATCCTGGGAAGGACCTTATGCCATTTACGATAAAACCGACAAGGCTTCATATTATCTGATGACAAAAAATGAATAGACTCTACCAAATCCATGGAATACAATACAGTTAGTATCATACAACAGGCCACGACTTCCACCATGTTCTACTGATGTAAATGTAATATAAATCAATAAATTTCTTTTTCTCCAAGCTTCGTCTCTTATTTTCCAATAAATTTCTTGGTTAAGCCTAAGTATCATATCAACCCTTCGACCCGACTGATACTAGGGGGCGACCTTGAAAATTTTCAAACTTCCAACACTCGAGCAAACTCGAAGGGCATAAATGGTCGAGAGACCAGACCCTCGAAAATGCGTTGGGAGCGACCACGTCTTACTTCGCTATGGCTTAGGCCTTCGAAGTCCAGTAAAACTCTTAGGTCCACCCAAATGTCACAACCATCTCGCAGCTCTTCAAGGTTCGATCACTCTATATTCATTCTACACTTACAGCATATATGCGAATACAAATATACAAGAATATCAACAGTTTTGCTACATACAAGTCTTTTCAGAACAACATATATCAGAGACTCAAGTTCAGTTCAGAGCATACATCACGAATCTAGCACAGCAATTCAGTACAAGTCAAGTTAACACAAATCAATTTTAGAACAGTTTATCACTAAAGAGAATCAGCGCAATACAAGTCAGTTTTAGTATACCAATTCAAAGCAATCACAAGTTCAAAGAAAGCTCAAGATTGTTCAAATATTACAACCCAACAGAAAAATCATAAAAAGCAGTATGGCACTCCTGTACAACACCTCATATTGGAGTGGCTACACCTTCTCCCACAATAGGCTCTTCAGTGTCGATACTTCCAGTATCTCCAGTAAAAGGTCTTGACCCTACACCATCGCCGATCACATCAATTGCAGCTCCAGCAGTAGTACCTTCGATCACGGGAGCCTCCACGCGGCCTCCAACACCTCCATCCGCAACGCCTGCCTCTGTCTCCTTTATCTACAAAGCACCTTCAATAATAGCATCTTGTGTAATAGGGAAGCGTTCCAAAGTTTCACGATCATACCCTAAATCTTCTATCAACTCCTTCAGCCTGACATTTTGTTCTCTGTTTTCCTTCTCCTTCTCAGCAAGCTTCGACCTCAACACCTGCTCATGATTATAACGTTGACCCACCAATCTCTTCTCAAATGCCTCATTGATAGCCGCAAGATCTCGCTTCAAATTTTTATTCTCAGACACCAACGACACCTCAGCCCCTCCAGCAATCTCTAGATTATCAAGCGTCTGTTCTAGCTTCCGCGATGTCACCTTTTGGCCCTTGATGAAAGCCTGCGACCAAGCATCTATTTGCTAGAATAGTCGAGCCATCAGTATCTCTAGAAAAATGATACACTCAAACAAAAATTTTAGCATTTCAAAAATAAAATAGTTACCTGGTACATTGTCTTTGTATTCTCCTCCCTGTCTTGTCTGGGTCACTGACGCAGAGTGACGCTATCAAAGTAGCCAGGGCTAGAGGTTGTTTTTCTCGCTCGACCATCTTTATATCTTTGTCCACATCCTCTACATCATCTACCTCCAACGCCCTACGCCTTTTGCGTTGAGTAACCTTCATCTGCGGTGCCCTCGGAGACTCGGGGACGACCTTTCCCTTCCCTTTCTCAGTCGGGGTCAGTACCTGCTTTGACTTCTGTCTCGAAGCATCACCAGCTACTTCGGGCACGGTCGCAGCCTGCTTCGACACCTATTGCACCTTCGGAACATACATTACCTTCCTTGCCAAATTCTCCTCCTCCATTCCTACGACCACTTTCGAAGCACCTTCGCCTACCCTCTTATTTGATTGCTTCGACGTAATGGGTACGTTTTAAAGAAGGGATTCTGTCCTCTTTGCCACTTCCTCTTGATACCAAGACTCTTAAAAACAAAATTCACCCACTCCTCGTCCAAGTCGATTAAGGCATCAATATAATCCCTTGGATTCACCCCAAGTCTAGCTATTAGGACCTACAGAACAAACAGAAATGTGATCACAGTTTATTCGAGCAATATATCAAAAAATCTTTGACAAAAAACTTACTTGGATTATAAACTTTATGTTGTAACCTATAAGGGTTCTCCCCTTCGACATTCTCATAGTTACCCTGTACTACAACAAAATCTGTGTCCCACCCTCGACCCTTCGAACACAGATCAAACAATTAGGGCTTATCCGCACGATACTGGATATGATAGGTTTCGACCTTCTGGTTCGCCTTCTTGGAGTAGAACGAGACAACGTTAAACCACTCAATTAAACTCCTCCCCTCACCTCAAAGTTTTACATTTATACCCTCAATAACCTTTATCCTTTTATAAAATTTTCCATTCATCTGAACTGGGGTAACTTCCCAAATGTTTAACACCTCCTTCACTAGCCTTCAAAGGAGAAATTGCATCCCTAGTCGAATTTGGCTCTAAATGCCATGATACCATTTAGAGGTTTCAACTGGAAGTTGTACCCTAATCCCGCGGCATATGGCATTACTCCTACCATCGACAACCCGAATTTGGCCATAAATCGATCTAATCTTTGTTTATCTCTAGTCGAGACAGAACCATCAGCCTTATTCGACTCAGTTGAATCCTCACTACGATCACTTTGCTCCCTCTCACCCCTTTCACCACCTGAAGGTTTAGCCCAACCTTCGTCCCTCACTCTCTATCCTCCCCCCATCTCTTCCTCATCATTATCCTCGGTAACTACCGTCTTACAACACCTACTACTTGAACCCCCAGCTCCAGGAATCACCACTGCTAGTGGGATATCTTCTGCTATGACCAATTCTTCTACGTCGCTTCCCTCACCCATCGCAGCATGGCCAGACACACTAGCCTCATTTTCTTCGATCTCCTCGTCTATTAGCCTTAGTCTCGAAGCTCGACGGGTGCGCATCATATCCTATAAAAGAGAGGCACGCAATTAGATCGATACATTCGACTATTATGTGTCAATGACTAATTTTCATCTACCCTCTCCAACTGATGCAAACACAGCCGAAAAACTTAACCCTAATCCCAGTCCTACCATCAATACCTTAAGAATCCCAAAAAAGCTAAACCTCTGACACATGGTTTTCCCATGTCCTCGATCATATCCTCACAACTACAAACCTAGAAGACTCTACATACAGATACAGAAGACAAAGAAAAACAAAATCAGATAAAGATTAATCGACATACCTGTATTAATGGAAGTACACTCAAAATAGAAAGTCAGTCTGTCCCTCAGTAACAGCCTGAGAACTTCTCTCAAGCTTCACAAAACAATGGCGTACGTTCTCTTCCTCTCACTTTCTAGTTTTTATGTGAACAGTACCTTTGTTACTTCATCTAAATACACACCTCCTCGGAATACCAAAAAACTGCATCGATTCCCAAAACCACTATCATTACCACTACCCCACTAACCCTGCTTTTTGGCTAAAATGTGTATTGACCACTTTACCCCCTATTACCCTCACGTGTGAATCGTACGCTCACGTTTACATAATATTAAAGTACAAACCAAGTCAAACCTTCTGGTCCTCACTCGAAGTTGTTAAATCAAATTCCTACATCAAATCAACATTTTTCCATAAATCAAGGAAATATCATGATGACCTGCACGACACTCTGCCCCAGGGATAGTACCATTCTGGCAGGCCAGCTGTTCGGCTGATAGTACGTCCGCTTGAAATTAATAAACCTTCAACATACATTCATCTCATATACGAGTAATCGTCTATATCATGTATAGAACACTCATCCGCAAATAACCCGACACTCGAAATCAAAATATGCCAAGCATTCGATTTCTTGCACATTCGACATTCGACATGTTGATCGTGCCTAAATTACCTTCAAATTCAATACTTTTCCAGCTTACACACAGTCCAGAATTTTACTTTGGCAGTTATTTCATAAACTTTCAATTTCATTCGGGCAGACGCCCATACATAAAATACATATCAAAACAGTCAAATTCAAAATCAGCAGAGCCATACAAATACCCCTAAATACCATCCTATACTAAACACTTAACAAAATAGGTAAAGAAGCCCATATTTATTATCAGGACACTTCTTCTCGTACCTAGCCTCAGCCTCAGAATCTTCCTGGTTCACCATATCCTCAGAAAAGGATTCCAGCAAGGCCAACCAGTAGGCAAAGGGCATTCCACTAATAGGTTCCCCAGGCTGTACTTCAAACAACTCTAACATCTCTGAGTCCAAGTCTCAGTCACCGAGAAACCTCTGTTTCAATTCCAGGGTCATCTCCCGTAGACATTAGACCTTTGCTGCCACCCAGTCCTGGTGCCTAATGTTAAAAGCATTTCCGTTGCTTTGAGACGAAGACGTAGATATTCTAAAAGGCGAAGAAGAAACAATTGTGTAAAGTTCTCTAAGAAATACTCCATTTATACTTGAAGGTACATTTAAACCCTCCCTAATCCCAAGTCGCATTAATTACAGTCTTCAATTCATCCCCCTCGAAAACTCAACAGTCCACACTTTACAACTTCCCAGACCTAACTGTCTTCTTAGTATCCATATTCAAACCTTATTTCCGAGGCCTTGCAGTCAAACAAATACCCAATATCGAACAATCGACCCCTTTTATACATCGTCTCACACCTCTTTCATTAATTTTTGACCAATACAGAGTCAGCCATTCAGTATAGCCAAAAATTGATAAAAATCTTCGGTCATTTCCTTATACTTCGAAGTCAATTTTCTCAAAGGTAACCATTTCTACATGTTAACATTAGAAGAGATATGTTCTATACCGCGCCTACAAATCTATTCGCCTACCATGCCTACCAGATACAAAAACACAAAATCACAGTATAGTGTTGTTCTCATTCCATTCTACAAATTACATCAACATAAATAGAAGCTTCCAAGTTCAAGCATTCATAAAAACAACAAACAGCAACAGGAATCTTCAAATATAGTCCTACCAAAAAAAACCCCATCAATTCCACCATGCCACCGCTTTAAGAAGAACTTGCCCTATTTTCAGATAGGGCCAGATCCTCCGGCCAGACCCTGTCCCTCTACCAACTGAACATCTGCCTGCACAAGACATTCGGCCAAACACGAGAAATAGAGGTAGCGTCCCTCAGCAGTCATAATGTAAAATTTCATCTGCCCCCACAAGTAGGCATATGATACCCCGTTAATGGGTTCCCAACCCTTTAACTCTACCAGGTAGGGTATGTCCCAGTCAAGTTCATGATCACCGAAGAACTACTACTTCAGTTCAGTAGTCTTCCGCCCTATATGACAGTCTCAAGAAAATCTCATCCTTTTCTGGTAGTGGGTGTTGGGTGTGGTGTCCATTATCTCTTTCAGGAAATACAGAGAAAGGAGAAGAAAGTACAATTGAAAAAGAGAGTATGCAGTGTTACTACCTCGACAACCCATACTTATAGCCCCATTAACCTCATTTATTACTCCATAATCACCAATATTTCTTAAATACCCTCCTTTATTACCCCCCCTCAAAAATCAACAGTAGGTCGTTCAACTTCCAACAACAAATAGTTTTCTCAGCAAACGCATCTACACCTATTTTTGTGACCCTTGCTGAGAGGAGGCTAAAGTAGTAGCCTACTCGCAGCCTTCCACCCTAGTCAAACACTCGAAGGCTACCTCGACGCCTATTCAAATATCTCAAAGCCCACTCAACCAATAAATAAGCCTTACAAGATCATTCGAGGACGAAGCCTCGACTCTGAACAAACCTTGAAGACGAGCTCCATATCAGCATCAAATGCTTCGAATATGAAGCCTCGACTCTACATCAGCATCAGAAACACCTCGCAGGCGTTTCAGACAGACAGATCATAGGATAAGAATGGCGCCATTGTCGGTTCAGTTAGCTATAGTGATAGACCCATCAACTACTACAGTGTTAGAGCACAGCGCCAGACCCGATATTTCTGGCATTAATACCAACTCCGGGATACCTGCTCAATATTCGAATGATACCCGGAGGGTACACTTGTAATATAACCTAATCCCGGTGACTCAGCCTTTCCAATGTTCTATAAATAGAAGAGATGGGGAACCAATGAGAGGTTACAAAATATCTCCCCTGAACCCTTACAGTTTACCTTCAATCACCTTGTAAAACAAACAGTACTTAAAATTTCAACTACTCGACAGTAATACAAACTCTCTTAAAAATCCTCATCAGAGGACGTGGATCGCCTCATTCTAGGCCTCCACGCAAGTATATTTCCAGTAGACTACTTATGTTATAAATTATATACTTGAATACCTTTGGTAGAGCATAAATTCCGTGGTGTAAGAGCCGAGTTCCCCTCTGCACGAAGTTAGGCCCCTACACTGCGATCAGCCCTAATCCAATGTGATTTAAAATATTTTCCTCCAATCAAAAACTAATATGAAATAAAATTACCTGGATTTAAAACATTTCCCTCCATGATCAATTTTATGTAATTGCATAGTAAAAACCCATAAAATTGGGAAAATCTACAACTGCAACTACAACTACAGCCATTGGGCTCTTGGTCCACTGGTGGTTGTACCTCACCACCTAGAGAGAGGTCTTGGGATTGAAACCTCATGGTGTTGGAAACTCAGGGATGCCCTATATAAAACTGGCTTGCCTTGCAAAGAAGTAATATAGGACAAAAAATAACCTATTATCACATTCAAAATATAGATCAAAACCTATGATATAACATGAATATGTATATAAAAGCCACATCAAGCATGGAAAAATCATACATGATTCAATTATTAGGGTAAAAGAATAAAGCCCTTGATCTTAAAAATTAGATCTAACAGGGAATTAAGTTCAAACAAAATTCTAAATCATAAGATATAAAACTTGATAGTTCTAAACATGCATCTAAGGTAATCATGAAATTAATCTAACCATATACATATTAATCAAGGTTAAGCATGCAAAAATTGTAGAGAACAAAAGTAAACTCAACCAAAAAACATACTAGATCTAAGTATGAATACTACAAGATCTAATATGATTAATCAGGAAAAGTTATAGTTTTAGGGTTTACCTTGCTCCAAGCAAAGAAGACACTATGAAAAACATCCCAAAAAATGCTCCTACGCAAATTGAAGAGATCCCCAGGGAAAGTAATGCGTACCGATAACGTGTAACCATCTAATTCTACAAGCCGATATGGAATACATATATATAGAGAGGGAGAGAGATTCAATTAAGGCTCTAAAAGGCCAAGTAAACATTAGCTAGAAAAATAGGGAATCTTTGTATGTTATATAGGAGACTTCTCAAGCCTCTTTCTCTCTAACCAAAACCCTAGGGGTATAGTAGTCCGATGGTGACCAAACCCACACAACGTGGGGTGCCCACCTTGGGTATCGTGGACTACAAAAAAAATGAAAAATAATGGTCATTAATATAACAACAATTTATCCTCGCAATATTAAGTTATAGCACTATATATATTTACAATACATACCAATAAACAAAAAAATGATACATTATACATTGTAAAATAGGAGACGAAGTTAAAGACTAATTGTATATAACCAAGAGGTATATACCATTGTTAACGGATCGGGTTTTTAAAGGATCGGGTCACGGCGATCCTAACATATCCGTTAGGTAAATAATTGGATTATGAATGGGTTGTATCGTAGAGGATCAATCTTTATCCAGTCCTGGTCATTTGTTAATGGATCAGACCAAATGGGATATAGGGTCAAATCTAACCTATTGACGGCCCTATCAGCATACATAGCAAAAATTGTATTGTTCACTTCATTCACATTAGATATAGAAGTTAGTATAGTGTTCATTATTTTTATTAAAGGCCTGCTTGGAGGCCTTAATTTTTTTGAGGGGAAACCATTTCTCAGAAAAGAGTTTCTCTAATGGAAACTATATTTCTCAATTAAGTGGCTCGAAAACCATTTCCCACTTTTTTTTTGCCTAAATTCTCTTATGAGAACACACATTTAATATTTTAGTTTGGTTGCCAAATACCCAAAGTGATAAACCATTTATAAATTTTTAATTTTCACAATTGGTTTCTCATTTTTTTGGCCTGCCAAACACACCCTATATGAGACTTAAAAAATCTTTACTCATTCAACCAGGAACTTTCTTCAACTTTTTAGCTTAGGCTCAAACAATATAATCTTTTATCTCATCTTGGCCTTTTAGCACCAACCCATCTTCTTTTTCTTCTTTTATATAAGTAATCAAACTCTTCGCCCTTTAGATTTTAGCAAGAGCATAAAAATATCCTTTATTTTTAAATCCAACCTTTAACCAATTCAATCGAGATTTTGGTTGTCAAGGAAGTTCCTAAAGCACCTTCAAAGATAATATTTAGGCAGCGAATCAATTAATCGGTTAATCTCATAACCATGTGTCTAAATACTAATGGTTGTGAATCATGGGTCTTATGACCCTTATACTAGATTTTAGGCCGATAAAGTGAGCCAAATATGTCTGAAGGAAAGCCCTACAAACATACATATATAACTAGTATACTTGCACAAGCTCGAGTGTGTGTGATACCCCACAAATTTGATTTCAAAATTATAGTTAATAATTAAAGTGAGCCTCTACATCATACACAACCAAATTAAAGTAGAATTATCTATAAAATACTAGTGTTGCAACCCCTTTCACCGTGCAAATCGAGTAAAGCACGTGCAATATCCTTTCAACGTGCACTTCATGGGCGCTTATCTTGTTAGTGTGCGAGCAAACTAAAAAAGACTAACCCAAATTGAAACTCGTAGACCGCAATCTTGAACATGTGGCTAATAAATCGAAATCATAAATTTTTGTTGTAGCTTCAGATTTCGAAGAAAATGGTTTTTGTTTCATATTTCTTGAAATCGAAAACCTAAAATACCGAAACCGAATAAATAACATTTTTGTATGGTTGGTTTTGGTATGATAGTCTCAAAAACATAAAATACCAGCTTAAATTACCAAACTGAAATTACCAAAATACAAAAATACAAAAACCATTGAACATGTTAAACTTGGAAGCTGGAACTCATGAAAAATATTATATGATCATAAGATCTCTCTTATCATATTTCTCCATATCACATTTAGTATATGAAATCTCGTCATGATATATTATTTTATAGTAAATCTTTGTAACTTGGAAGTACTTCATAAACTTCTTTTCCTAGATAGATGTTATAGTATAATGAGATTATACCAAAACTACCAAAGCTGAGAATACCGAAAATATCTAAAACGCATATACCAATAACCAAACCATAAAATATACCAAAGTTACTGAAACCAAAATATACTAAAAATGCTGAAAAACTGGCAATTTTGTTTTGGTTTCTATACTTGGTAAACCATACGATTTGGCTTTTGTTTTTATTTTACCTTTGAAGTTTTAGTTTTGGCCTTGTTATTTGCAAAATACCAAACCAAACCGACCAATGCCCACCCCTAGGTAGTTCTGTAATTAAACATTAAACAATTAAGAAATTTTAGATACACCCCATTCTTTATTTAGCTCACCCTAGTTTAACCTCTCCCCACTTGTATTTCTTTATGCTAATTAGCTCACCCCCTTTTTGTTAAATACAAAATTAAGTTAAGATTTTTTTAAATAGATAGGTCACCCGCTCTTGCTCTTTTAGCATTCGTCCTTCCTTCTAGAGTTTGTAGGCCTTCAAGTAAACACCCCCCCCCCCCCCTCAAATGCCGTGTTGTGTTCTTAATTATGCTATGCTAAATAAAATAATCAAACTTATATAAAATTGAAAGTGTTTATTATGTTCTTCTCTCATCACTAAGCTAGAATAGAGGAACTCATTAGGTTTAACCGAGAAATTAAAGTCGTAGGAATTAGGAAAGGGTGAGTTTTTTAATTAAAAAGTAGTTATGTTTGTGGAGAACAAAAGAAGACCACAGTATATCTAATCATACACATACATAAATACATAGATATATTGAGAAGGTAGGTTTTCATTAGGAACTTATTAGCTTACAGAAACATAGCCCTTCTAGGGATATAAATAAAATCCTCTAAAATTAACTAAGGTTAGGAGTCGCTGGGTCAACCCAAACCCAGTTCGGGTTGGGCCCAACCGAATAGTTCCTAACACTCCCCCTTTGGGGTGTTCCACATTTAGGTGACTTACCTCATTAAAACCTCCACCTCAAAAAACCCTTTGGGCAAAAAGTTACGAAGGAAATAGTGCAATCCTATGTTACAGATGGGTTGTGGACGCGTATAACGTTACATCATCAAAACCTCCAGCAAGTAAAACATCTAAGGAAAAAACTTCGCTATCAGGAAAAGGAGTGCAAGACACATGTGTCCATGTTAGGTGGAGACTACTCCCCCTGGCATCTATCTTCTTAGATTTGTGTCTCCCAGAGACCTCAATGAATATAAACTTTGCATATCTATTTTGTGTACCAATTTCATGAATGTAGGATATGCAAGAGCCTTTGTAAATAAGTCTTTTCAGTTGTCTTCTGAAGGTACTTGAACAAAATCAATTTCATTCGTCTTCTGTAATTCAAAAATAGGGAAGAACTTCGATAAAATATGTTTACTTTTGTCTCCCCTGATATAACCTCCTCTAACTTGAGTGATGCAAGCAGCATTATCTTCAAATAGAGTAGTAGACTCCTTCTGTATATAATCTAATCCACAAGTTTCGCTGATGTGATTCACCATAGAGCGTAACCAAAGCCATTCTCTGCCAGCATCGTGAAGTACAAGAATTTCTACATTATTTGAAGAGGCAGCCACCATCATTTATTTTACTGATCTCCATAATATCACTGTATTACCATACAAGAACTATATCCTGACTGAGATCAACCTTTATGCGGGTCTGACAAATATCCTGCATTGGCATACATTTACCACATTTCGGGTAGACTAGACCAAAGTCTATTGTGCCTTTTAGGTATCACAATATGTGTTCGATCCCATTCTAGTGCCTTTGGGTAAGAGCAAAACTATGGCAAGCCAAGCAGTTCACCGCGAATGAGATATTAGGTCCAGTACACCCAGCTATGTATAGTAAAATACCCATTCCTCTTATATATGTCACCTCAGTCCCTAGGACTTCCTCCCCCTCTTTCGGAGAGATAAAAATGTCATTGTACATGTCTAATTGGCAGACTACCATAAGCGTCTTAGTACTGTGTGCTGCCTCTCCTAGTGGACGAGTATGCCATTACTAGGGTTTCAATTTGCAAACTGAGAAGGTACTTGGCTATCCCAAGGTATTTCATTTTGAATTCTTTCTTAAGGTATTCAGCGGTACTTGTTATCTCCTCCAAAATTCTGATGATATTCAGATCATTAACGTATACTGCAATAATAACAAACCCAGTTTTTGTCTTCTTAATGAAAACACATGGGCAGATATATTAATTTATGAAGCCCCCAGCCACCAAATATTCAGTTAACCTATTATACCACATAACCTTGATTGTGTAAAACTGTATAGTGACTTATCTAGTTTTGTTATGTATGCACCCTGTATATAGGACTTTATTGCTTCCGGAAGCTTATACCCCTCGGATAACTTCATTTAGATTTTCATATCTAGTTTCCCATATAGATACGTGGTAAGTACATCTGTAAGACGCATGTACAAATTGTTTTGGACAACTGACAGACTGATAAGGTAGCAGAACATTATTGGGTCCATGATCGATGAGTAAGTGTCATCGTAATCCATGCCAAGTCTTTGTGAGAATCCCTGTGCAACTAGTATTGCCTTGTATCTTACTACCTCCCCGTGTATATTTCATTTTTGTACGAATATGAATACATTGTCGACTACAACTTTAAAACGGTCCCAAGTTGTACCATTACAACCATAATTGATTAAGATCTCTCTGTTATTATAGTTATGTGCCATACCGGGTATGTATGGTAATGCACCAATTGGTTTCCTAGTTATAGGTGGCTCCAACCTAGATGAACCGACTACACCATTAGTCCTTTTTGGACCTAATTTCAGCCGTTTCCCCGAAGCCGGTTCTTTGTCCTTAGGAGGATGTCCATGGGGTCTCTTAACCTTTGATTCATTTTCAGGAGGCACGATAGTTCCTTTCGGAACCTTCAACCGTACAGGAGTATTACTTGTAGGTACATGCCCCAAAGTTACTTTAGTAGCATCGTTTAAAGCATTCAATATTTAATTTGCGACCTGCTGTAAGTGAATTATCTGTTAGATTTCATTATCACTTTATATAATAATGGGATCTAAATGAGATAACCATGGTGTTTCCTAAGTTAACTCAGGAAACACCATCGCTTTATGTGTCATAAATTGTTTTGTAAAAGTGACAATCTGTGAATCTTGCAGTAAAGATGTCGCTTGTAGTGTGTTCCAAATTTTAGATGATAGATGGTGAAACATAACCCACGTAGATACCAAGGCGGCGCTGAAGACCCATATTTGTGCACTGTGGAGGTGCTCTTTGCACCTGCTAGGTACATCAAAAGGTGCACAAATAGGCGATATTAGGTTCCAACCCAGTGACTAGTTACCTTTGGGAAAGCTGGCGATTCACGCTTGTTACCCCAAGCCATGGCTAGAAGCCAAGATCTTAATAATAGTGGCCTAGTGATTGTCTACATCGCTTGATTAGATTTTTTGTCATACCATTCTAGGTATTGACATGGGGTACCTGATATTCTACATCTATGCCATTAGTAATATAATATTCATCGAATGCTCAGGAGGTAAACTCACCTGCACCGTCAAGTTGGATCGACTTGATCAAGTATTCCAGGAAATGAGCCCGTAACTGAATAATTTTTGTAAGAAGTCTTGCAAATGTCATGTTCCTAATAGATAATAGGCAAATGTGTGTCCATCTCAAATATCCATCAATAATGACCATAAAATACCCAAACGGACCGCTATGTAGATGGAAAGCTCCACATATATCTCTATGGATACGCTGAAGAAAGGTTGGAGACTCTAACTCTACCTTGGTCATGGTAGGTCAAATAATAATCTTACCCTGAGAACATGCGTTATAAGGGCAGTCTCGTAGTACGTAGACCTTCTCTCCATTCAAAGAATGCTCGGAGCTCCTGTCGATTATCGTCCTTATGATCCAAAAACCTAGATGTCCCAGAAGATCATACCATAGTTTGAATATTTTCTCTTGTAAGGAAAAAATATAATTATAGCGTAGGCCACGAGATATCGAATGTCTGTGGAATATAGCCCTAAGGGGTGTATTGGATACTATTCCAATACTATTTTCTGACCTTGGAGAGTGGTTAAATTGATACACAAAACATGGTTTTATCCTTCCCCCTAGTTTCTACTTAATATCCATTATCATGGATATCCCAAAAGTTAAATAGATTCTTGGTAGAGTTACTCGCGTATAAAGCGGACTAGATACTTAGATCATACCGATGGGTAGTAGTAATATAGCACTACCAATACCTTCTATCATGTTAGTCAAGCCAGTGATAGTCATGAAATCACCGATGCACGGGGTCAAAGATGAGAAATATTTCTTATCTCGTATGATTGAGTGCGTGGTACTACTATCTACCAGACAATTATCAATACTCATCCGATTATCAAAAAATGCTCGATGAGCAGAGAAATCCATATGGGTTACCTATATATAGCATATTAACTATCATACAATAGAACTAACTACTATGCCAAACAAAAATTCAAATATATAGCAATTATAACCGAAAAATAAATATCTCATTGATGATGATACGGAATATATGTCACAACACTTATTAAATGAAACTAACCACTATGCTCTGAACATAATATGGAAAAAAAACTAATTAAGCAAATCTACTACTGATAAGGAAGCGAAGAGACTACTATGCACTCTCAATATGTGACATTAATCATCTTATGAGAATGTGTGACTCACTACTCATGACCCTGGTCCATTACTGCATCAGTATCTTCAAAGAAATTTATCAATTCCAATTCTACTGCCATAAATTAATCTCATCATCCAGGTAGTGAGCCTTAGTAGTAGCATGCTTTGTCTTCCCAAATGCTTAACAGGGTCGCATCGAGTATCCTATTTCACCACAGTTAAAACATGGAAATCCCTTATCTGGTATTTTTTATCTTCTTCTACTTCTCCTTGTAGCCAACTTCTCGAATCCTTGATTCTTTTGAGGACCCAGAGCTCTTTGGTTCCTACTTTTTCCATGATCCACAGACCTGATCCCTTATGGTACCCCAGACGACGGTATCCTTCTAGGTAGGTAAAGTTTATTATTTTTCATAACTAGTTGTCCGTCCTGCTCAGCGATAAGCAATGCCTAGATCAGATCTGAATACTTCTTGAATTTTGTTTTCTCAAACTCTTTTTGAATAGCATTGTTGAAAGTATGAAATGTAGACAGATTTTTCCAAATCATCTTTATTATAAATACTTTGTCATCACTCAATAAAAGTAGTGAGGTGACTTTCTAGACTACTACATTGTGTGATGCTACAGTCTTGAAATTAAGGAACTTAAGATTGCTCCATTGGTTCAACAGTTTCGGTCACCTAATGATCTGCTACAAACCAAAGTATTATCGTAAACTCTCCCATAATTTCAAAGGATCACCAATGTGGATATATTCCATCTTCAACTCCAAGTTAAGATGATGGCAAATGACAGGCATAGCCATAGCCTTGAAGGTTTCGGAAGTGGTGTTGTTGGGGACAATGGTTGGAGATATCCATTGAATGCAATTGGAGCTCAACATCCAGACACCAAGTATGATAGTTGGTACTGTCGAGCATCAATTGAGGGTAAGAGAGACTCCTGAGTTTTACAGCCATCTAAAATGCAACATGTAAATCTTGATTAAATAGCAATTTAACGACACATAATGCCATGCATGTATGAATATCATAGAAATTTTAAGAAAAATTGGGAAAGTAATTGTTTCCCAATCAAGTTAATATGTAAACCTAGTTCATATTCTAATACTCATGATACTTATTAAAACTCTAATTTACCGAGTAAAAGAGTTGGTCGTAACATAAGAAATGCATTTTAATAGGTCTTAGCCAAGACAACGTATTCAAAACAACTTGATGTTGCGGCCTTTATTAACTATCCTGAGATTCCTAAACTCTATAGTTCTATAAGGTTTGCATATTCTAGCGAAATGAACCATTTGCTATGAATATGTGGGGATATTAGATGTTTAGCAGATGAGTGGCTTTATCCCCAAACTCTACTGGGTTCCTCAGATATCTATTTAAACCTATATTTGAACTAACAATCTAGGAGTATATGGGTGCTATAATGACATATATACTTCTAGATGTTATTACGTAACATCTAATTGTATCGAGATATGAAAAATAGTTCTTATAAGCCATGCTTTTAAAAGTTGGACTGGGTCAATTGGTGATTGAGTGCTCAATAATATCTGGGATATTAGAGTGTATTCATAAATAACTCTAAGTCGTATCGAAATTACTCAATGTTTCATTTTATCTCTGACCCCCGGTTTGAATAAATAGTATCTAGGGGCATATAGTGTTTTAAAATTATACTAGCTATCGTAAGAGACAAGGTAAATTAAAACGATATTTTATATCTAATATAAAATAATAATAAAAATATTATTACTTTTCCAAAAAATTAGGAAAAAAAAAAAAGGTCCACCCAGAGATCAAAGCAGGAATAGAAAATAAAATAATTAAAAAATTAGGGTCTGACTTTGTTTGGATCGGTCTGAACTGAGTTTAGAAACAAAAATTGGGTCTGATATGGTTCAGACCCAGTCATACCTGGTCTGACCAAGCCAGACTAGTTTGGACCGAGTTTGAACCAGTTAAGCTTTGTTGGATAGGGTTTTGGGTTGGGTCATATATGGATCGGGTCTGACCAGATTTTGAACTGGGTGACGTGTCACCGTGTCTTTGAGACATATGGGATGTTTGTGATCAAGACACATGGCATCACGTATAAGAGATACGTAGCCTACAACGTCAATGCTACATCAGATATATGGACTCCAGGTGCCATAGTAGCATGACATGTAGCAGTTCCACGTCCGCACGTAGGACCCACAGGAGCCATGTCGGCATAACACGTGGCAGTGCCACACCATTGGTGCTACGTCAGCCTGCTACATGACAATGACACTTGAGCACGAGGACTACTCTATCTCCATGAAAATTCTCGGCTTTAAATTATTCATCTAGATCTCAAAGCTAGAAATATTTTATTAGATAAAGAGATGAGCCCCAAAATTTTAAACTTTGGCAAGGCTAAACATTTTGCAGTAAACCAAAGTCAAGACAATACAAAAAAGATTACGGGAACTTAGTAAGTACATAAATATGATTTTATATCCATAAATCACAAAAAGTTCCTTAATCCTCTTCTTAACTTATGAGTGATCATCATTCACGATAATATGCAATTGATACATGTCACCCGAGTACGTTAAACGCGGTTCTCAGTAAAGTCGAACGTGTATAGCTTTGGGGTATTGATTCTTGAGATAGTTAGCGGTCAAAGGATCAATAAGTTCAAGGAATCAAAAGACCTGCTAAACTATTTAAGTATGAATATCTTGTGAAATACTTTCTGCGGGGTAAACATTATAGTACCATGTTTAAGTAAATATTTGGTGATATGTTGTAGAGACATGGAAATTCTAAAGAGAAGGTAAGCCTTTAGATTTAATGGATCCAACATACAGGGATAGTTTTTATGCTAATGAAGTGGTGAGATGCATTAACAATGGATTATTATGTGTTCAAGAAAACCTAGAAGATAGACCTACCATGTCAGCGGTTGTGTTAATGCCTGATAAGCGCATAATTATGACATTTTTAATATACCCGAACATGTATTTTAGTCGCCCATTATATTTTATTTTGGGTACTTATGTACATTTATTTGATTGCAGCTATTGGAGATAGATAGTTGAAACCAATCTCTTAAAGTCAAGAAAAAGTGTCTCCAGCAGTTAATACCACAAAAAGTCAAAGACACAATATATTTGGTCTCAAGATTGAAGAAATATATACACAAATATTCAAGGAGAATAAGATAAAAGAATATATTGCATCCAAGATCCTTTAAGATATTTTATATTTAAGATATATGTAAGAGTTTCTATGAAGAAAGATCTCAATATCACTTAAGGGAATTATATGCAAGAATCTTAGGTGTTGGTTGTATAATTAGAAGATATTATCGTGAAAATATTATTTACAATTTAATGTATAGTTTCTAAATTTGGGTTCCTTCTCCTATAAAAGGAACCCTCCCTCCATTGTAATTGAACATCTCATATTGGAGCAAGTTTATAAGAAATAAAGTTAGTTTTATTTAATTGTCTTCTTCTTCTATTTTAGTTTAACTTTTGCTAATGTCTTCATTAATTGTTAATGCGATGAAGTCCGAGATGAGTGGCTAATCTCCTAGCTAAGGCAAGGATGAGAGATCTTCTTGGATAAGCAATAATTAATATTAGTTAGGTTCTAATTAGTTTTTTCTTAATACTTTATGATTGATAAGTTAGTGCATCATATTGAAGGCTTGACCATAGCATCAGTTTGGTGTACGATAACTTTGGATACAAACAAGTGATACTAACCGTAGGCTTAATTTAGAGATCTTAACACGATAAAATAATAGAGAAATTACTCAAGCCTGGCCATGGTTGAGTTGATAATTCACTAAGACACTCTTCACCATCATTTAAAAGTATAACAACTAAATTATTGACCATAAATATAGTGGTTTATTTTTTAACATTGTATGTATCTTAACACAAACATATGATGGGTGGAGATATTAAGATCCAGTTATATATCGATTAGTGCTTTGAAAGGTAGAGTCCAAGTATGAACCTTAGCTTTCTCCCTCATTAAGTTTTATAATTAGTTTTTATTTATTCTATTTAGATTTATATCTTATAAAATCGTAATTCAGACTAGAAAGTATTTGTTTTCCCAAACCTCCTTGTGAATTTGATCCCACTCATCTGTGCTACAATTTGACAATCGTACATTGAGCATGTATTTAGCTATAGGCTCCAAAAATCTCTTATCAAATGGTGTCGTTATCGGGGAGGCATCGTTGAAAACTATTCTTTCTAATATCGAATTTACTTGTTAATTTTCTTTATTAATTCTTTCTAATACCGTCCATATCTTGCCAATAAATTCTAAGTTCCTTATTTCTTTTATAGTAAGTTATAGTATAATGGACCGGTAATGCTATTAAAGTGTTTCTAATCTTCTTTAAAAAAAATAAAAAATAAAAAAATTGGATTTTTGGCACTACAGTAGCTTTGTGGCTGTTTAAAATATTCCTAAATTTTACGATCGTGTTTTTGGAGGTGGAGTAGAACATTACCAACGTCTCTTTTGTTTGATTGCATGGATAATTTTATTTTATTTTTTTTGGGATTCTACAATCCCTAGTTTTAGGTTAAATTGGAAGTTGCTAATATCATAAGATTTAAGCTGCTTACTATTGTTTTCAAGTGCATTAAATTTTGCTTGAGGTTTTTTATGCAACAGCTATTGGGTTACAACAGCACCAATTTATTCTGTGCCTGGTAGGGTCAAGCTAACGTAAGTTTACTTTAGTGCTTGCTTGAGAATTTATTGTTGTCGCAATAGTGTTCATTATTATTGAAAATCGTTTGCACGAGGTTTGGTGTTTTAGCTTCTTCTACTCTGCATATGTTGCCCAACATTTATTTGTGCTTGATTTAAATATTGTGATGGCTGATTATCACAAGCTATAAGAGCAATAAAAATTTTAGCTGCTATTATTTATCACAAGCTCATCTCATTATTTTTTAACTGTGAAGTGTGTTCTTAAAATTTTCATAGTTTTTGATCATCTATACTTCATAGTTGGGAAATACGTTTGCTACAAAAGTTTTAAATAATTCAAAACCCTTTCCGAATTACTATAGATCATATTTTTTTGTTTAGTCATCTGAGAGTTACAGCCTTCTGAAATAATAGTAAAAAATAGTCTCAGTAGAGGACACCGCTGTTCATAAATTACTTATTTTGGGCATTAGGGAAGCTAAATTTTAGAAAACTTCCTTCTTGAATGTTTTTCCTCTTTGAATTATCTTTCCAAATTGATAGTATTTAATGATCTCTCTCAACCAAGCTTAACAATATGCGCATTTGAAAATATGGACATCATAGATTACAATAAACTTGGAAATTGGATAAATATTATTGTCGCAAGTTCACTAATCTTTTTTTCTCTTGTTTTGCACAATTGTCAGAAAGTTAGTACCCATAGATCGTGAGGAATTTACAAAGTACATTGACCAGCTTCTATCTAATCTTTATTGTGCCCCCTAAGTGAAGGGCACTTCCTTCTTTTGCCGCCTAAGTGAAGGAGCGGCCACAACTTCACCGAGAAACACTTCCCGTAGGATGGTACCTCTAAAAACTTGGCATCTAGAAGGGGTTCATATCTACTCTGCTCCACCCCGGTACTAGAAACTTAAAGTCGTGTGGACTGTTCAAATACACGCTGCTCTAATAAAAAAATTGTTGTGTTGGATTAACCTAATACTGTGTTTAAAATTTATTTTCATTCCAAATTTAGTAAAGGTAAAAACTGTTAGAGACATATGGGATTTCATCACCCAAAAAGGTCTCTAACAAGTGGGACCACCCATTAGGGATACGAAGAAATTCGTATCACATGAAAATGGAACGTCCCAGACCTGAAAATAACAAATAATAAAAAAGAGTAGCAAGACTCCCGCGGGATTTCATCACCCAACGGATAAGTGTACTGGACCAGGGTACAATTACGGGTTCGTAGGATACAGCCCCATCCTAGCGCCGCAAAATACTGGTTGTAGGTTTACGATGTCACCGTTCTGAGTGCTGATGTACGATAAGGCAACTTGCTCGGGCGTGAGGACTGAACATCTACTCTAAGCAAGTATAAGCACAGTGACGTAGGGGAGTGTAGGAACCAAAATCTTTGACCATCCTACCATGTTGTAAACATAAAAGAATATAGGGGAGTCATACTTATTACTTCTTTGAAAAAAAACGTTAAAGTATTAGATTATAGGTTTGATTGATTGTTTACTACATCGGTTGCCTAATTTTATCACATATTTGTTTGTGCATGATCAATTGGATACGTGGAGAAAAATGTTTAGGAAGTTTACTAGAACCTTTGCCAATTTAAGGTCCACCACCACAGCTGAAGCGGAGAGGGCGATTACCTCGCCCAATCAACACAATAGAGAACTTATGACCACCAATTTTAAAGGAGGATAATCTATCTAGAGTTGACCCAATTGAGCTTATTATTGAGCTAGAAGTCAAATCCCCAATCATGAATGTCGCCAAATCTCTTAGGGACTATTGGACCCCAGTAGTGAGCGATATTCTTTCATGTATCGTATTAGTAGCCGTCACAACAAATCATTATGAAATCAAGCCTAGTGTGATCCAAATGTTACCTACATTTTATGGGCCAGATTCTTAAAGTCCTTATAAGCACGTCCACGAATTTAAAAAATTTGTGCGCTATTAAAATATTAACATTTTATTGAGGATTTCATCCGCCTATGTTTAATCTCATTCTCACTAAAAGACAAGGCGAGTTATTGGCTTGATTCACTAGCAGCAACATCTATTAATTCATGGGACCAAATGGAGAACAAGTTCAAAACCAAATGGTTTTTAATGGGAAAACCCCTCGCTTTTAGAAATGTAATTGCTGAATTTACTCAAAATGAAAGTGAAACATTTTACGAGGCATGAGAGAGATATAAGGATCTTCTTTCACAATGTTGCCATCATGGTTTTGAAAAGTAACATTTAGCCCAGATCTTCTATTGTGGAATAACCACTGAGAATCATTATAGGCTAGAATTCATGCATAGTGGCAAATTCCAAGACCTTGAACCCGATAGAGCTTATGAGGAGTTTGAGACATTGGTTGATAACTCTCAACAGTGAGATTTTGATCCGTATAGAAATGTCCGTACAGCCAAAAAGGTGGCTTATATGAAGTGAGTGAGGAAGCAACCTTCAAAGCCCAATTAAATATTTTTACCCCAAAAATCGAGGTTATGGCTATGAATCAATCTAGGGGTAATGTGAACCAAGTTCAGCAATAGGGTTGCACCGTTTGTCATGATATCACCCATGCGACTCAAATGTGCCCCATGTTCAATGAAATGAATGATAATCAAGAGCAAGTGAATGGTTGAATAATACATACAAGAGGCCTTTTAACCTGTACAAGCCAACATGGCAAAACCACCTAAATTTTTCATGGAAGAACAACCATCCCAGTTCAGGTTTTAGAGAGCCACAAACCTCATGTCATAATTTCCCTAGGAATCCCCTTTCTCAATCATATCCTTAACAATCCTTTCAGTCATCCAAATAGTTCACACCCGCTCTACCTAAACAATATTTGGAAGACACCCTTGCTCTCTTCATGCAACAATAAATGGAAAGTCAAAAACAATCAATGGAAAGTCCAAAACAAGCGTTGCAATTTCAGCAACAAATTATGCAATTCCAACAACAGACTTTGGTGACTTAAAATTCTACATCCCAATCTATCTCTAGTTTAAAGGCTCAGATAGGTCAATTGGTAAATATATTGCATGAGAGACCACCAAGTAAGCAACCTGGCCAAACTATATCTAATCAAAAGGGGCCACCGGGTTTTGATTCTAGCTCGATCCCAAAATAGTTTAATGTCATTACCACTCTTTGAAGTGATAGACAAATTGATGACCGAGTTGAAATACCTAGGGATGAGCCAACACCAGTTGTTATTAAGGATGAGGTAGGTACGAGTAAACCAGTTGTAGTAAGCAACCATGAACCTTCTAAGAAATCTAAGGAGTTGCCTACCTCATCCATTTACGTACCAAAGGCACATAATGGGCCAAAGGTTCCTTATCCACAACGCCTTCTTCCGGCTAATAAATGGATTCAATTTGATGAGATATTAGATATATTTAAGCAATTTCATATAAATATTCAAGTACTCGATGCCATCATGCGAAATTTCTTAATGTGCACTAGTAAAAGGAAAATTAATGTGCACAAGAAAGTCTTCTTGACTGAGATACTAACCCTTCCTAAGCTTTGAGATCCTGGAATCCCAACCATCCCTTATAAAATTGGAGATCACAAAGTGGATAGGGCGTTACTCAACTTGGGAGATAGTGTGAATATCTTACCTTACTCGGTCTATCGGGAATTAAGACTTGGTGAACTCGAACCTACCCGAATGATACTTTAATTGGCTGATAGGTCAATACGATACCTACGTGGTATCCTTGAGGATATTCTTATCAAGGTTGATACTCTTATTTTTCCTGTGGACTTTGTTGTTTTGGACACTGAAGATATCACAAATCCTAGCTGCAAGATCCCTAACATATTGGGCTGCTCTTTCCTTATGACTGCTCATGCCATTATTAATTACTTTTATGGGGTCTTACAATTATCAATGGGAGACATGAAGAACAAACTCAATGCTTTTAACAATAATACTCAAGTCCCTCATTCTAATGATATGGCTTAGTTGAATATGATTAACTCCCTAGTTTACAACTCGTTCCCTAAAGCATTTTATGAGGACCCCTTAGAATCATGTCTTTCAAACTTTGGTGAGGACTTTAATAAAGACATGATCGTTGGAGAATTTAATGCCTTACACGACTCAACTCCTATTTTCAACATGTCCAAATGGGGACCCAGACTGGAACCTCTTAAACCATTAACTACTTTACCTATTCCATTCATTGTTAAACTACCCCAGCTGGACCTCAAGCCAATACCCAATACTCTCAAGTATGCCTTTCTAGGTGATTCTGAAACATTACTTGTGATAATAGCTTCCAATCTAGATGTGGACTAGGAAGGTAGACTATTGAGTATCCTAAGAAAAAATAAATCAGCCATAGGGTGGCTTATAACAAACTTGAAGGGAATTAGCCCAGCCGTGTGCATGCATCGCATCAATCTCGAGGAAGGTGATAAAAATTTATGTGAGATCCAATGGCATTTAAATCAAACTATGATGGATATGGTTAAGAAAGAAGTTCTCAAGCTATTAGACTCGGGTATCATATACCCCATTTCGGATAGTAAGTGGGTCAGCACTGTTTAAGTTGTACCCAAGAAATCAGGGATTACTGTAGTTGAAAATGATAATAGTGAATTAATCCCTACCCGTATGACCACCGGGTGGCATATTTGTATCGATTACTGAAAGTTGAACACGGTCACTAGGAAAGATCATTTTCCTCTTCCATTCATTGATCAAATGCTTGAGCGATTAGCGAGAAAAAATCATTACTATTTTCTTGACGGTTATTCTTGATATAATCAAATCCCCATCACTCCAGAAGATAAGGAGAAAACTACATTCATATGTCCTATCGACGTATGCCATTTGGTTTGTGTAATGCACCCACTACATTTCAACGTTGTATGATGAGCATTTTCACGGATATGATTAATAAATTTATCGAAATCTTCATAGATGATTTTTCAGTGGTTGGCTCCTCTTTTAATGAATGTTTGCACCATTTGGAGCTCGGCTAGAATGATGTACACAAACCAATTTGGTGTTAAATTGAGAAAAATTTCACTTCATGGTGACACAAGGGATAGTTCTTGGGCATATCATCTCCAATAAAGGGATAGAAGTTGATAAGGCCAAAAATAATATTATTTCTTTCTTACCTCTTCCACGGACGATTAAGGCTATTCGATCATTTCTAGGCCATACGGGGTTTTATCATCGGTTCATCAAAGATTTTAGCAAAATTTCCCAACCCTTGCGTAATTTACTTGCTAAGGACACTGATTTCCACTTTGATAATTTATGTTCTAGAGCTTTTGAAAAGCTTAAGCTTCTATTAACTTTCGCTCCAATCATCCAACAGCCCAACTAAGATCTTCCATTTGAATGGATGTGCGATACATCAGGATATGTTGTTGGAGCAGTTTTGGGGAAATAGTAGATTAAAAAATCTCATGTTATTTACTATGCCAGTCGTGCGCTCAATGATGCACAAATGAATTACTCTACCACTGAGAAAGAGTTATTAACCATTGTGTTTGCATTTAAAAAAATCGGTCATATCTTGTTGGGTCTAAAATCATTGTCTACACCGATCACGCGGCCTTAAAATATTTATTATCTAAAAAGGACGTTAAGCCTCGGTTAATCTGATGGATCCTCTTATTACAAGAATTTGGCATAGAAATTTAAGAAAAGAAAGGTGTTAAAAATGTTGTAGTAGACCATTTATCCTGACTTCTGATCGAAGGTGGTGAAGATCTCCTCCCTATCTTAGTGACATTTCCTGATCAGCAGCTTATGGCTATTATACAACTACCTTGGTACACCGACATTGTCAATTATCTCGCAACTGAACGATTACATAACCATTGGTCTAAGTAAGATAAAACCAAATTCTTACACGAGGTTAGACATTTCAGTTGGGACGATCCTTATCTGTATAAATTTTGTTCTGACCAAGTTATTAGAAGATGCATTCAAAATAATGAGTTATAGAATGTACTCATGATTTGCCACACCTATGCTTGTAGAAGGCATTTCAGTTCCAAGAAAATAGCTTCCAAAATTCTTCAATCTGGTCTTTATTGGCCTACATTTTTCTGTGATACACAGACCTTTTGTTCTACTTGTCATATATGTCAGAGGACCAGCAATATTTCTCACCGCAACATGATGCCCCTTAACAATATTCTTATTATTAAACTTTTTGATGTTTGGGGTATAGATTTTATGGGACCGTTTCCATCATCTCATAGAAACTTTTATATTCTAGTCATAGTGGAGTATGTTTCCAAATGGGTCGAAGCGGTAGCACGTTTGACAAATGACCATAGGCCTGCGGTTAAATTTATGAAAACCATTTTTAATTATTTTGGCACTCCTCGAGCAGTTATTAGTGATGGTAGAAAATATTTTTACAATCGTGTTTTTAAAATTTTATTAAAAAATTATTCCATCACTCAAAAAGTTGTTACACCTTACCATCCACAAAAAAGTACTCAAGTAGAAGTTTCTAATCGAAAGATTAAAAGAATTTTAGAAAAAGTTATTCGAACTGATTGTAAAGACTGGTCAGATCATCTTAATAATGTTCTTTGGGCCTATCGAACAGCTTATAAACCCCGATTAGAATGTCACCTTATAGAATTTTCTTTGGGAAGGCTTGCCACTTACATGTGGAACTAGAACACAAAGCTCTTTAGGCCACAAAGGCCCTTAGCTTTGAGATGGACCAAGCTAGGTCTAAGAGAAAGCTTCAACTTTCTGAGTTGGATGAACTCTGTCATGAGGCTTATGAAAGTTCAAAATTTTACAAGGAACATACAAAAGCTTTTCACGATAAATCAATTATTCGTAAAACTTTCGGGCCCAATCAAATGATATTACTTTATAACTTCAAACTTTATCTATTTACCATAAAACTACGATCCCGTTGGCATGGCCCCTTTACGGTTAAAGCTATTTTTCCTCATGGGGCCCTGGAGGTGGAGAATTCTAAGAACGAAAATATTTTTAAAGTCAATGGCCAGCGATTAAAACCGTACTTAGAGTCCTACACTTTTGATGAAGAGATAATATTTCTAAATGATCCAGTATATCAGAGCTGATATTGTATACCCCTATAGTTCCATTACAGCATTATTTAAGTATGGGGGTATATTAATCTAACTGAAGATGGTAAACATAGCGCTTCTTGGGAGGCAGCCATGACACATTCAGGTAAATATTTTTTGTTTTCCTCTTCCATCTATTTTCCTGTTCTCAAACATTGAGGGCAATACTTGATTTATATTTGGGGGTAGGAAACCATTTCTTTAAATGCTTTTTGAAAAAAAAATGAAATAATGGTACTTGACAATTTATGATATATTTTTGACGAATTTCTAAATATTTAAACTGATTTTACCTTGACATAAATATTATGGAAAAACCTAAATTTTGAAATTATACCAAGCATACACTAGAATATTTTGGACTATCTTAAGCTAGATGTACTATCTTTTTATTAGCGACTAATTCAAGTTAACTTGGCATATTTTAAAAATGTGCACTTCACTGTAGTTTTGCAATTAATAACTTCAATAGATTTTTGCTCAGTATAAGGGAAATTTAGTATTTATGTTTGGAATAGTTTGCTACAAGGGAGACAACTGCCTAAGAATAAGTTCATTCCTAAGAAAAAATAATAATAAGCCAAATGTACTTTAAAAACTTTCACGCTGCAAGGCTACTCGCATAATTAAGAACTGAAATAAGAAAAATTATCACCAATCTTAAGTTTGGCCATGAACTATGTAAAAAGAGCATAAGAAAATGGTACTTGTGCGAATCCTGAGTCTAGGTCATGATGGGGCACCACACCCCGACAACCTTAGCCAACTGGCAGGGATTGTCGACCTAAAACTCCTTGCTACGAAGACTTTACTAAGAAACAATATACTCAAAAGAAAAGGGTTAAAAAAAAGTAAAGTAAAGTAAAATTCTATGAAGATGAATTAACTACGGCACTTGTTGAACTGACCCTTGAATTTATTCCAGTATGAACTTGACTACTAAAAATTGAGTAAATTATTTTTGACAACGTATTAGGCGATAAAACTTTTTTTACTGTACACTCAAATATAACTAAAACAAAATACTTGAATCTCTTTCTAATCTTGAGGTAGTACCTCTAGTTTTTGATAAGCTTAAAATATTCTTTGGTATACTTGGGAGAATGGCAAGTTTAAAGATTTTTTCATTGGTATATTTTTGTCACAACTAAGTAAGGATAAGTTCCCATGAAATAAGTCATGTGTATTCTAGAATTGCTTAAAATATCATTATTGACTTTTGTGGGTATAGTCGCTTCAAACCCTCACGAAATAACACTCGTCCACCAGACTAAACCTTGAAGTTTAACGACTTGTTGCATAAGCTAAATGCAATTGCGCTCCCTGCGAAACTGGCTATTATTTTATTTTACTCGGGACGAGCAAAAGATAAGTTTAGGGGTATTTGATGAGTGCGTAATTATGATATTTTTAATATACCCGAACATGTATTTTAGTCGTCCATTATATTTTATTTTGGGTACTTATGTACGTTTGCTTAATTGAAGCTATTGGAGATGGATAGTTGAAACCATTCTCTTAAAGTCAAGTAAAAGTATCTCCAGCAATTCATACCACAAAAAGTCAAAGACACAATATATTTGGTCTCAAGATTGAAGAAATATATACAAAAATATTCTTAGAGAATAAAATCAAATAATATATTGCATCCAAAATCTTTGAAGATATTTTATATTTAAGATATATGCAAGAGTTTCCATAAAGAAATATCTCTACATCACTTAAGAGAATTATATGCAAGAATCTTAGGTGATTGCTTGCAAAATTAGAAGATATTATTGTGAAAATATTATTTACAATTTAATGTATATTTTCTAAATTTGGGTTCCTTCTCTTATAAAAAGAACCCTCCCTTCATTGTAATTGAGCATCTCATGTTGGAGCAAGTTTAGAAGAAAAATAGTTAGTTTTATTTAATTGGTTTCTTCTTCTCTTTTAGTTTAATTTTTACCAATTTCTTCATTAATTGTTAATGCGATAAAGTCCGAGATGAGCGGTTAATCTCCTAGCTAAGGCTAGGATGGGGCCTCTTCTTGGATGAGAAATAGTTAGTATTAATTAGATTCTAATTAGTTTTTTCTTAGAACTTTATGATTGATAAGTTAGTGCATCATATCGAAGGCTTGACCGTAGCTTCAGTTTGCTATACGATAATTTTACATACAAACATGTGTTACTAACCGTAGACTTGATTTAGAGATCTAAACAAGAGGAAACACTAGAAAACTCACTCAAGCCTAGCCATGGTTCAGTTGATAATTCTATAAGATACTCTTCACCATCACTTAAAAGCATAACCACTAAATGCTTAACCATAGATTTAGTGATTTATTTTACAACATCGTATGTGTCTTAACACGAACATATGATGGGCAAAAATATTAGGATCTCGTTATATATCGATTAGTGCTTTAAAAGGTTGAGGTCAAGTACGAACCTTAGCTCTCTCCCTCATTAAGTTTTATAATTAGTTTGTATTTATTCTTCTTAGATTTATCTCTTATAAAATTTTAATTCAGCCTAGAAAGTATTTATTTCCCAAACTTCCTTGTGGATTTGATCTCACTCATCCGTGCTACAATTCGACAATCGTACTTTGAGCGAGTATTTTGCTAGAGGCTCTAAAAACCTCTTATCAATGCTCAACAACTTCTCCCTTATACTGCCCTCTCCTTCAACACCACCAAATTTTGGATGGAACACCACATACAAGTTGTAGCTCAACCTGATATATTCAAAATGACTTTGAACTTTTTTCTTTTTAAGTTGCCTTTTTTGCACTAATAAGGCTGTTCAATACACATATAAAATATACAATACCCTCAATCCAATATTTTTTCCTCAAACCTTATTTCCCTCGTTCAATCACTTATAGTCCAATACTTCAACTTTTGGAAGTAATAAAAGTCTTAGAGAAATTAAAATTACCATTTTCATACCTCACTCAAGTTATAAAGGGTAAGAAGAAGAACATCATTTTATCTTGCTTCTCACGTCCTTTTAATTCCTCTATGATCCCCAAAATTCTTAAACATGAAACAGATGTTGTTTGTAATACTTCTCTTTGAAACACACACTTAAGCTCAAAGGCCTTTACTACACTTTGACTAGAATTTTGAAACCAACCTAAAACCTTCTCCTACCTGCACTAGTTTTATATTGATCTCAAAGCGCTTTCTAAATAACCCACACCGTCAACAACCCTAACCCAATTTTTGAGTGCATTTTTGCACCTTCCCCGTTTGCTCCTTGTCCAGTTAAAATTTGACACTTATCCAAAAACTACAACTCATATCTTTATTGCCTGGTCTGAATTTCAATAGGAAGCAACAGTTGGGATTCACTTTTAAATTTTCTCTCTTCAACCTACATTACATAGTATAGGTTTCTTTTTCTCTCGCTTTAAATATCACTTGTTCTTCTTTATTCCGTCTTCATCTCAAACTTATTTCCATAAGTTCCCTACACTCAAAGTAACATCAAAGGTTCTCAATAAAATTCCACATGGATACTACTTCATTTTGACAAAAAAAAAATGAATTTCAATAGGAAGCAACAGTTGGGATTCACTTTTAAATTTTCTCTCTTCAACCTACATTACATAGTATAGGTTTCTTTTTCTCTCGCTTTAAATATCACTTGTTCTTCTTTATTCCGTCTTCATCTCAAACTTATTTCCATAAGTTCCCTACACTCAAAGTAACATCAAAGGTTCTCAATAAAATTCCACATGGATACTACTTCATTTTGACAAAAAAAAAAGACTAAAAAATGAACCATGAAATCTAGAGAAGATCATAAACTCATAGGCTGGGAAGTAATGGTTGTCAACATATATCATTTCGCCAAAATTATTTTTCAACACTACTCTTTTAATTAGTTAATCAATACTTGAAAATATGGCATTGTGGTTACCGGTGTGTTTCATTCCTCATGATTTTTCACCATAATATTCTCTTTGCAACCCTAAATTTATTGGGACTAAACAAAGTGGAAACTCAAAGAGTTAAATCAACCTAGCATCTTGCAAACCAAGAAATGTCCTGGAGACATCTTGAGGAGTAACCACAACCACATTTCGGGGAGAAAAATATTTTCCCATGAGCTTTTCTCCCTCAGTTATGATTGAAAAGAGAGGACATGTGCTAAGGGTGAGAGATTGAAGAGAAAGAAAATTAAAAATGAGTCCCAACTGCTGCTTTTTGAAAATCTTGGGCAGGAAGATTATACATGAGTTGTAATACTGGACATGTGTCAAAATTTAAGTGGACAAGGAGCAAAAGGAGCAAACCTGAGAAGGAGCGAAAATGCACTCCCCAATTTACAGCCTAGCTCAATGCAGACGTGAGATATCCACGGAAACTTGTCAAACTTTTCTAAATACGCCAAGTGTAAATAGCTTAAAGATGCTCAAAGCGAGAAGTATTTCTTATACGCTATGATGACTGTATTTTATGTTGCTCAAACTGTCGTTCTTCTCTGGAGTTGATTCCGCTCTCCAAAATGCCTTAGTAAGTGTCAAAAACACCTCCAACGTTGCTGCTTTCAATCAATAGGTAACAAGTTTGATCCACAGTTTATCACTTGACGCTGGATTGGGAGAGTCTTAAGTTCAAAAGCGTATCAATCAATTACACCTACATGGAGGATATATATGGTGTGACTGCACCAGAAATTCTGCGTACAATGACAGCTTTAGTGTATCCAGCACTTGATCTCAAGATCCCAAGGTATGTTTGAAGGAAGTGATGGAGTCAGGGCTATATAGGGTATGAAGTCCCATCCAGTGTATATGGTGTACCTGCTACCTTTTGGTAGCAATACTAGTTTTTGTGAATGTACGTATAGATTGTTAGAGAATGCACATGGCACATACATGTAAACAAGTCGAGCAACCAATAGTAGTTAATAAATAGTCTGTAATAGTTGATCATAGTTGGTGACATAGTATTGTATTGTTTAGATTATGGCTTATCATAACCAAATTGTTTTTCTCTTGTAATGCATATACAAGGCTTGCCATATGTTGTATTTCATATCATCTCATTCCAAGTTTGATCAATAAACATATTTGAATTCAGAAAGATGTTATAAAATCATAGAAGGGATGGCTCTAGGGCTGCAATACATCCATTTTTTATTTTTATTTTTTTTTGGCTAGGGGTTTCCGAAGAACGTCAATTTCCGACTACATTCCCCTAGGGTTCGTGCAATAACCCGTAAACCACACGAACCGGGCAAGCCGACCCGAAAGCCGACGGGCTCATACTAACCTCGAAACCCACACGGAGGTCGGAATCGAACCCTGCACCCTAAGATAGAGTTTTATTCCATCTTAACCACTGGGATAACAGGTAGTTGGTTGGGCTGCAATATATCCATAAAGATCCTCTGCTTAGGATTATTAATCTAGATCTTAAAGCTGCTAACATATTTCTAGATGTGGGGAGATGAACCTTAAGATTTCAAAACTTGGCACCACTAAGCTTTCCTGGTCGGTTAAATTCACGAAAATACATGTAGAAGTGCAGGACATTCTAAGTATTTACAAACTAGAGAATTTTGTTCAAACTACTACTTTACATACCAAATAGATAGTAATCTGTATAAATGGGTAAATGCAGTGGATACATGGCGGCGTAAGTATGTTTCCAGGGGGTTTTCTCAGTTAAGGCAGACGCATTTTGCTTCTGAAAATCATTAGTGGATGGAAGGTCAATAGTTTCCCTAAATCACAAGATCTTTTAAGCTACAGAAGTATGAATCTCTCATGAAAATTTGTATATTTTCAGTGGTAAGACTTGGTTTTCCTGCCTGTGTAAATATTAAAGTACCATGGTTTATTTGACACTAATCACTTTATCATAAACTCATATCAAAAAAGCAAATTTCGGCACAAAAAGGACTTCATCCTTTTTATTTGAAGTGCTTCATTGCTTAAATGCAACACTCCAATGCCCTTTTCATGATATTTTACAGTAGTAGAAGTCAAGAAAACCTTTTTTTTGCTGATGCTCTATTTTTGTTAGTAATGAACAAGAAATAATCAAAGAAATATACAATACACAAGTTTAAAGTGGTTCGGCAATTGCCTACGTTCACCGTACAAGAGAGAGATAGAGAGAGAGAGTTTATTTAAGATCCCAAAGTTACAAACACTCAAAGCAATTAGAGGTTCTCTCAAGGATTTCCTCTCAAATTGATCTTACTAAGGGTTGGCTCAAAAAGAACCTAAGTCCCCCTTATATAGTAAGGGAACTATTTACAAATGCCCAATTCTCGAGGCAGGTCAAGGATTCCATCGAAAACTCAAAATTAAGTTTTACCAATATCTGTTCGAACAGAAAAAGTTTATGTTCAAACAGACCCAATTTTATTCGAACAAACAACATTTTCTATTTGAAGAAACAGCCTTCTGGGTGCTCTGTTCCAATAGACCCAAAGTTTGTTCGAACAAACTTTGTTATGTTCGAATAAACTCAAAGTTTATTCGAACAGGAAATAGAACATTAATAATTCTCCACCTCGGTGAAGATTTCCTCAACCAAGTGAACCGAAATTTGAGCCGAACATAGCCACCATCCAAAAGAACTCAAATAAACCCTCTCCGCCATCAAATGTACCCAAAGACCCAAAATCACAAGCATCCCAAAAGAGCCAAGCATCCCAAAGGACCAAAAAAAAACTAAATGTCCCAAGGAACCAAAATCGACTGCACCAAATCAATGTCTACCTACGTACCATGGATCAAGTCGCTCATAGTTTAAAATAATCCATGTGCGGGGCCATGTCAATCCATAGGAAAGAGACGTGTTGTACCCTTCTCTTTATCTCTATGAATTTCCATATCAAGAGTCTGTTTGTACCATTTTCTTGGAGACCTCTTCAAACTGTACAACGATATCTTCATCAATTGACATACATCGTCATTTCTAACAACAGTAAACCCACTGGGCTTAGCTATATTGATCTCTTCCTTCAACTTCCCATGTAAGAATGTCGTCTTAACATCGAGATATTGCAATTCCAATTAAATTCGCTATCAAAGCCAAATTGAGTACAACTGGAGGAGTATTTTACCAATAGACTTGCCTTGAAGCGTAACATCATTTTGGGATCCTTGCTTCTTTTTGTAGACCAATTTACCACCAATCGCCCTCATTTCCTTAGGCAACTTTGAAAGTTGCCAAGATTCATTTTTGTGAAGAGAATACATCTCTTCCTTCATTGTTCCCTCTCAATGTTTCACCGTGGAAGGAACATCCTCTTCAATCCGTTAGTGCTTAGGCTACCATGGCCTTCGCCTTTAGAAATACCATGTCTTTTGTAAGCTGATGGACACATAAAATGACCACTATTCCCCTATGACTTAATATTTATTATTCTTAATTTTATTATTAAACATGACTTATAAAACCAATTTTTATATTTCAGGTCGCATGGAGCTCATTTACCAAATATGTGCAAATACCGGGATGTATAGCTCAAAGGATGAACTGTCAAAGAATGATGTAGAGTTGTCAAACACAAGGGTCCCACATGGGGAGGTTATAATTTTGGAGGATAACTCTTGGAGGTTACAAATTTATGTACATTCATGGCATAGGTAATAAATCTAATATTAAATGTAAGAACCCTCTCCTTCATCTATAAAAGGAGAGGTGGTGAGCTCATAAGATCATCCAATTTTGAGAGAATCATTCTTGTAGAGTGCAAAAGAGCATTATTAGAGTAAGTTGGTAAAAGTCTTGTAAGCATTTGGGGCATTTCATTTTGTAAGTCAATAAAATTCTTCTTTTTGTTGTTAGTTTATGTTCATTCCATTCTTATATCATTTAGGTTTTATAGTTGTTATAATGGCCGGCTAAGTCCTCACTAGGAGTGAGAATGGATCCGCCATAAGCGTATGATATCATGTAGTAGAATGTATTTTTCTCCAACACAATATGAGCATATTATCACAAATCCCAAAACTATATTGTCGAAGACATCCATTATCATCCTATGATCTCTTTAAGTAGAGATATAGGAAGAGTTTTATGATTCATAAATGATATAGTAAAATTGTATTAATATTATATTTTTCTAAGATATGATCCTAATTATCATTTCATAGTTAGCATAGCTTTCATAGAATGTGTTTTTAGTACATACTTAGTTCATACAATATATTCTACTTGAGTTATAATTAATCATGGGATTACATCGACAAAAGGTCAAAGTTTGTTATTTAAATTAAGTGGAGAATTTAATATACGATACTATGTTGATATTGTATGTAAATGGTGGTGAAATCCGAAGCCTCAAACCTTTATTCTTGATTAAAACCATATCATTGATTTTTACGGTTTTACAACCTTAGATTACTAAAACACAAGACCAAAACTAATTTCTAGTTCCGTTTGAAAGTGAACGACACTCTAATTTTTACCCATACTAAACACCGGATTTTAACCGTTATCAAAATGGCGTCGTTGCTGGTTTCGAGCGGTAATTAGAAAAAAAAATTATTGTGTTTAATTTGTTTTTCGGTTTTACTTTTTAGAAGAACATAAATTTTGTTTATTACATTTTTATTTACTTTTGTACTTTGAGAAATTTTTCTTTGTTTTGCGGTGACTACTTTCTTTGTTTTGCGGTGACTACCAAAGGAAGCTAAGGACCAACCAAAAACTAAATAGGGTTATCTTTTCTTCCTCTCTTTGAGTGACTTGTAGTGAAGCAAAATATTATACTCTTGAGCGAAGAGTGTGTAATTAAAGCGAGGATAAAATTGTACTTTTTTTTTCTGCAGGGGCAATATTGGAACCCACATCCTGGGAGGACCTCTCTACAACGCCTACTTGAGCCAGAGAGCCCAGGAGTGCCATCTCAACGGTTTCACCGGGGTAAACAACAAGCCCCTAAAAAGGCCACCCCGCAGGTACTTTCTTCCACCGTACCCTCCTGCGAAGCGGTCAATTTTTGTTCATGTGCCTTATGTTTGTGCACTTTTTAATTCTAAACTTTAGATAAAGGGCAAACAAAAAGTGGGATTTCATCACCCGTGTGTGGCACCGCATACTAGGACCCCGGGAGGTCACGACCTGGTTTAACATTTTACGGAATAGGATATTGACTTTAAAAGAAACCAAGATTAAGCCATAAAATACATAGATAGACAAAAAGGCTTATAGAGCTTGGAGCGGGAGCATTAGGAACGCGATCATTAAGACCTTTGATAGTGGCTACGTTTGTCTGGAGGAAGTAAGTTCCCCGGCATAACTAGTGTGGAAAGGTGATTCTAAGCGGTTTACCCCACCTTCCACCACAGGTGCTTCTAGGTGACTAGAACTGCACGCGAGTTATTGCTAAAGCGAGTATACACAACTCAACGTACGAAACGATCCATTGTCAGGAATAGAAGCAACCGAATCCTGAGACCGGGTTTACAACTTGGCCTTAATTAAGGCCCATCTGAAAAGGTTGTTGTATTTATTTTTTGTGTACCTCATTGTTGTGTGATCATCATAGTGCGCACATCTATTAGTGTGTGAAAGAATGGTTTCAAGGGCCTAAAAGTCGTCTTGAGGGCTTAGAGAATCTGATTTGATAGATATTCCGATCCACTTTGAGGTAGGCGAGTCAACCCAACTGGAGATTTCAATCTCTATTGATACGAAAGACCATACAATCCTTACTCGTAGGGAACTCTTCCCTGTTGAGGGTGAGTTAGAAACTTTTGATTTCCCTGTCTCTCCATTGAGACTTAATCCGAGTCCAATTTCCTCATTCACTCCATTTAGTGTTCCACCCCAATCACTTGAGATGGGAGATGCCAATGATAATGAGAATGGTTAGGGACCCATGCAAATTCTTCTTAAGGATCACATGTTCCCAAAAATGACAAATCGTGTCTCGTGCATTGGTTTACCTCCTACAACTGGGCAATTTGAACTTAGAAATGCGCTCATCAATTCATTGCCAAAATTCTCAGGAGGAGAAGATGGGAACCCATACGCTCATGTTAGGGATTTTGATGACTTAATGTTCCTCTAAAAGTATAGAAATGAGAACGAAATGGAGGCCATGAAACTCATGTTGTTTCCCTTTTCTTTACTATGGAAAGCTTAGAGTTGGCTTTAAGCTCTACGGCCAAAATCAATCACGAGTTTTAAGATGCTTACTGAAGCCTTTTACAAGAAGTTTTTCTCTCTTGAGAAAACTGAGACCCTTCGTAGGGCCATTCTTAGGATTACCCAACTTCATGGAGAAAGCTTAAAGGAATATCTTGAGAGATATAAGTGACTGATCCTACAGTGCCCTCATCACGGTATCATCTTCTGGGTCCTAACTAAAAATATTTATGATGGATTAGATGCTGAAACCAAGAGAACTGTAGAATCCTTTTGTTTATGGAAATTCACTGATAAGGATGATGTAGAGGGTTTGGACTTCTTAGAAGAGATGGCTGAAAAATTGTAAACCTGGGGCACCATGAGAGAAACTGATATTCAAGGAAAGGGGGGTAATGCCTTTGGAGTTGGATCTAACTCCAATTCGGAAGCTACGCTGACGACCATCCTGCGTAAGATAGAGTCCTTAGAAATAGGGAAAAATAAAATGTCCGTTAAAGCACCATTTTTTCATGCTGAGATGCAAGCTTGTGCTGCGTGTGACGATGTTGGACATTATACTCAGGATTGCCCTTTGATTCATGAAATTAGGGAAACCAGGAAGGATCAGGTAAATATGTTTTATCAAAAACCTTCCTCTTTTCCTTATAACCAGTCACATCATCAAGGGAATTCTTCAGGGAGGAATAATTCGAATAACTATTCTTGCAGACCTTATTACTAAGGGAGTAATTCAAATCAAAATCAAGGTGGTGTGTCATTTACTCCCAATCACCAACCTTTTCAGCAAAATACTCCTTACGTTCCTCCTCATAATAGGAAACCATCTTCGGATGATGGCATCCAAGCCCTATTACAAACTAATAACCAGTTGATACAACAATTCATTCAAATGAATCAACAATCCATGAGTCGAATAGAAACATCAATTGCTCAACTGGCATCTGGGTTAAGTACTAGAGACAAAGGTACGTTTCCAAGTCAAACCCAACCCAATCTGAAGGATCAAACCGAGAGTTTACACCGCGATCAGGCGAATGTGGTGATTACACTTAGAAGTGGAAAGACTGTAGACAACAAAGTTAGGATGCCTGAGGAAAAATCATGTAAAAGTCCTAATCCTAGTACTGAGAAAGTTATAGAAAGAGGCAAACCTATATGTGAAGAAACTCCTTTTGTTGAGGAAGAGACTGGGCAGGTCTCGCTAATTGAGAAGATTATCCAAAATGATCCGCCTAGAATTCCTAGAGAACCTTTTCCCCAACGGTTATGAGTCAATAGGAAGAACATCCCCGATGAAGAGGTTAAGGAGATGTTCAAGAATCTTAAGATCACTATTACTTTTCTCGATGCGTTACGACAGATTCCTTCCTATGCAAAACATCTCAAGGACCTTTGAACGTTCAAGAAACGTATGAATGTTTCCAAGAAAGCTTTCAATGTCCATGACAATAAAAATGTTATTCAATTGGATGCTCAGGTTAGCTCTATAATCTAGAACAAAGCACCCGTGAAATACAAAGATTCAGGAATGCCGACAATTTCTTGTCACATAGGGACAAATCGCATCGGAAAAGCCTTAATTGATTTAGGTGTCAGTGTCAACTTGATCCCTTATTCGGTATATGAGCAGCTAGGTCTAGAAGGACTAAAACCGACACATAGAACCTTGCAACTAGCTCATCGATCCATTAGAATTCCTAGGGGAGTTGTGATGGATGTACTTCTCCAAGTTGACGATTTTTTCTATCCTGTCGACTTTGTGGTCCTTGACACAAACCCGATAGAAGACCCAAATAGTGAGATACCTGTGATCCTTGGCCGACCTTTCTTGGTCACTGCTAATACATTAATCAATTGCCGTAGCGGAGCTATGAAGTTGACTTATGGGAATGAGACCATCGATCTGAATATCTTCAATACAACTCATACTCCGTTTGAAAATGAACCCGATGAGTATAATATGCTTGGAACTGTAGTAAACAGTACATTTCATAGTTCCAATCCTAGGGACCCGTTAGAAGCTGGTCTTGCACATTTTGGAGATAATTTAGATGTTGATGATCTTATCAATAAGGTCAATGCCTTGTTGGATTCTGTCCCTATTGTGGATAACAATGATAATGTTAAAATGATGAAAGTCAAGGATCCTGTTCTAGAAGCGAAAGAAGTGCCCGTTAGGTTAGAACTTAAACCTCTCCCTGAAAATCTCAAATATGTTTACCTAGGTCCTAATGAGACTCTTCCATCTATCATAGCATCCGACCTTGAACCTGAGAATGAAGATAAATTAATGCGTGCATTAAAGGGAAACACAAAAACTCTTGGATGGAACATTTCAGATATTAAGGGTATTAGTCCTTCTGTATGCATGCACAAGATAAAACTCGAGGATAATGCCAAGAAGTCCAGAGAAGGACAACGAAGGCTTAACCCGACTATGGCTAAGGTTGTGAGAAAAGAAATTTTGAAACTGCTTGACGCTGGGATCATTTATCCTATTTCTGACAGCCCATGGGTAAGCCCAATTCATGTTGTTCCTAAAAAGCCTGGAATCACAGTTGTGAAGAATGATCACAATGATCTTGTCCCCACTCGCATGACCACAGGGTGGCGAGTGTGTATAGATTATAGAAAACTCAATTCGATCACTCGAAAAGATTATTTTCCTTTACCATTCATGGATCAAATGCTTGAACGTCTCGCCGGTCATGAATATTATTGTTTTCTTGATAGGTATTCTGGGTACAATCAAATACCCATCGCTCTAGAGGACCAAGAGAAAACTACGTTTACTTGTCCTTTTGGAACCTTTGCCTATCGCCGCATGTCATTTGGGTTATGCAATGCTCCAGCAACATTTTAGCGATGTATGTTGAGCATGTTCTCTGACATTGCTAAGCGTTTCCTTGAGGTTTTCATGGATGACTTCTCCCTCTTCAGAGATTCGTTTGACCAATGCCTCTACTACTTATCTATTGTTCTTGCTAGGTGTCAACAGAAAAATCTTGTTCTAAATTGGGAAAAATGTCACTTCATGGTGAAAAAAGGCATAGTATTAGGACATGTCATATCAGCAAGGGGTATCGAAGTAGATAAAGCCAAGATTGATGTCATATCTAGTCTCTCACCCCCACGAACAGTCAAGGATGTTCGTTCATTCTTAGGGCATGCAGGATTTTATCGATGTTTTGTTCCTGAGTTTAGCAAAATTGCTCGACCCCTCAGCAATCTCTTCGCCAAGGACACCACCTTTTTAGTCGATGATTCGTATCTTAAAGCTTTAGAGAATCTCCGAACACGTCTAACATCATCACCCATCATCCAACCTCCAAATTGGAATGAACCTTTCGAGTTGATGTGTGATGCATCTGACTATGCTATTGGTGTAGTTTTGGCAAAACACATTGATAACCTTCCGCATGCCATCTATTATACCAGTAAAACTCTTAATGATGCGCAACTCAATTACACAACCACAGAGAAAGAAATTCTAGCGATAGTCTTTGCTCTAGAAAAAATTTGTTCTTATCTCATAGGTTCTAAAGTAATAGTCTATACGGATCATGCTGTTATCAAACACCTTTTTACCAAGAAGAACACCAAACAGCGCTTAATCCGATGGATATTATTACTTCAGGAGTTTGATATTGAGATTCGGGATAAAAAAGGTACCGAGAATGTGGTAGCTGACCACCTTTCTCGAATAGACAATGATTCTTTAGATAGGTCGTTACCTATTCGTCAGTCCTTTCCTGATGAGCAACTCATGTCCATTCACTCTATGTTTTTTGTACCATGGTTTGCAGACATAGCAAATTATCTTGCCACAGGGCACCTTCCTAGTTTTTGGACCAAGCCAGATAAGAATAAATTTCTTAGAGTGGCCCGACACTTCTTCTGGGATGACCCGTATCTGTTCAAATATTGTTCTAATCAAATCATTAGGAGATGTGTCCCAGATTCTGAGCATACCAAATTCATAGAATTTTATCACTCCCAAGCTTGTGGTGGTCACTTCAGCTCCAAAAAGACCTCTGCAAAAATTTTACAGTGTGGATTTTATTGGCCTACTTATTTCGTGATGCTCACAAATTTTGCAAGGCTTGTGATAGATGTCAGAGGATGGGAGCCTTATCCCATAGGAATATGATGCCACTAAACCCAATCTTGATCGTTAAACCATTTGATGTTTGGGGCATAGACTTTATGGGTACCTTCACCCCATCTTTTGGGTTCATATACATCCTTTTAGCCGTTGATTATGTGACTAAGTGGGTTGAAGCTATTCCTACCAGGACCAATGATAGTTCGGTTGTTATTGAATTTATTAAAGAGAATATTTTTTTCTCGTTTTGGTACGCCGAGGGCAATAATTAGTGATGGGGGGTCACATTTTAACAGTCGAATATTTGCGAACTTAATAAAAAAAATTGGAGTAACACACAAGGTTGCTACACCGTACCATCCGTAGACTAGTGGGCAAGTAGAGGTTTCCAATCGTGAAATCAAGAATATTCTTCAAAAAATGATAAGACCAAACCGTAAAGATTGGTCAACTCGACTAAACGATGCTCTTTGGGCTTATCGTACTGCTTTTAAGACACCTATTGGAATGTCCCCTTACCCGCTAGTCTATAGAAAGGCTTGTCACCTTCTAGTTGAATTAGAACACCGAGCATATTGGGCAATAAAGGCCTTAAACTTTGACATTGAGAAGGCTGATTTGCATCGCAAGCTTCAACTCAATGAGTTAGAAGAACTACGGAATGAAGCATACCATTCAGCAAAGACTTACAAGGAGCGCATGAAAGCGTTTCACGACAAAAACATTTTGCAAAAATCATTTGAACCAAACAAAAGAGTCTTGTTGTATTCTTCTAGGTTGCATTTATTTCCTGGCAAACTACGATCACGATGGACCGGGCCTCTCATTGTTAAAACGGTATATCCACATGGGGCGGTTGAGGTTGAAGAACTGAGTACTGGTAAAATACAAGGAGTGAACGGGCAAAGGTTTAAGCCTTATTATGAACATTTTAGCTTCACCAATGAAGACTTGAAGCTTCTAGACCCAGTTTATGAGGAGTAACATTCATATCCTTTTCACCCAACTTTCACTGAGTTTGGGGGTTCCTCATTTTGTCTGCCTGAAGACAATAAACTTAGCGCTATCTGGGAGGCAACCTATGTTATATCAGGTACTATGTTCTGATTTTTTTCCCTTCTTTTAAGGTATGTTTTCAAATATTGGGGACAATGCTTCTCTCTTGTTTGGGGGTAGGGAAAAATCGTTTACATTTTTTACTTTTTTAGAGAAAAGATAGTGCATTATGGTAATTTATGAGACTCTTTAGTAAGTTTCTGCAAGCTTATAAGTATTTGATATGGTCTAAATATTTTGGTCGTAAAAACCGTGAAGTTAAAATTTTCATCAAATACATGCTTAGAAAATTTTGGAACATTATCTTAAGCTAGATGTACTACCCTTTAATTAGAGAAAATTTCATGTTGACTGATATTTCTCAAAACAGATGCACTTCACGATAGTATTGTATTTATTACTTTTGCTAGAATTTTGAGCAATCAAAGGGAATTTAGTATTTGAGGTAGAAATGATCCACTACAAGGGAAATAACTGCCTAAAGAATAAGTTCGATCCTGAAGTATAATAAGGATTTCTATAAGCTAAAATAGCTCTAAAAACTTTCACGATGCAAGGCATACTCGTATGATTAGAATTAAAAGAGGAAGAATTATCACCAATCTCGAGTATAGTCATGAACTATGTGAAAGGAGCAAGGAATAAAGTTTACTTGTGAGAATCCAGAGCCTAGGTCATGAAGGGCACCAAACCCTGGCAACCTAAGCCAACTGGCTGGGATTGTCGACCAACGACTCATATTATGGAGGCTTCACTAAGGAAATAAGTACCAAAATAAAAAGGCTTATAGTTATTCCCCAAAAATCAATAACAGGATTCGAATTGACTATGGCATTTGTCAAACTGATCGTTGGATTTGTTTTATGAAATACAAAATGACTGGATATTGACTCAAGAGCCTCTAAATAAAGTTGTACGTGCAGTAACTATTTTCACAAGACTTTAGGATATTAGAAAAATATGTAAAATCTCATTTAAGTATTGGGTAGCATTTCTAGTTTTGGATAATTCTCCCAAGTTCTCTGATTATATATATGTGAAAGAATTAAATTTTAAGGGGTTTACCTTCTTAATGTTTTTACCATTATCAGATATCAATAAGTTAGTTGAAATGACCTAATGAGTATCTAAACTACTATAATGCCCTTATTGACTTTTGTGGGTATAGTCACTGCAAACCCTCACGAGACAAAACTCGTCTTATATGGGTAACCTATAAATTTTACGGCTTATTGCATACGTTAAATGCAATCGTCTTAACCACGAAAGAGTTATGCTTTTATTCTTTTTTTTGCTCGAGGACTAACAAACTTTAAGTTTGGGGGTATTTGATGGACACATAAAATGACCACTATTCCCCTATGACTTAATGTTTATTATTTTTAATTTTATTATTAAACATGACTTATAAAACCAATTTTTATATTTCAGGTCACATGGAGCTCATTTACCAAATATGTGCAAATACCGGGATGTATAGCTCAAAGGATGAACTGTCAGAGAATGATGTAGAGTTGTCAAACACAAGGGTCCCACATGGGAAGGTTACAATTTTGGAGGATAACTCTTGGAGGTTACAAATTTATCTACATTCATGGCATAAGTTATAAATCTAATATTAAATGTAAGAACCCTCTCCTTCATCTATAAAAAGAGAGGTGGTGAGCTCATAAGATCATCCAATTTTGAGAGAATCATTCTTGTAAAGTGCAAGAGAGCATTATTGGAGTTAGTTGGTGCAAGTCTTGTAAGCATTTGGAGTATTTCATTTTGTAAGTCAATAAAATTCATCTTTTTATTGTTAGTTTATGTTCATTTCATTCTCATATCATTTAGGTTTTATAGTTGTTATAATGGCCAGCTAAGTCCTCACTAGGAGTGAAGATGGATCCGCCATAAGCGTATGATATCATGTAGTAGAATGTATTTTTCTCTAACACAATATGAGAATATTATCACAAATCCCAAAACTATATTATTGGAGACATCCATTATCATCCTATGATCTCTTTAAGTAGAGATATAGGAAGAGTTTTATGATTCTCAAATGATATAGTAAAATTGTATTAATATTGTATTTTTCTAAGATATGATCCTAATTAACATTTCATAGTTAACATAGCTTTCATGGAATGTGTTTTTAGTACATACTTAGTTCATACAATATATTCTACTTGAGTTATAATTAATCATGGGATTACATCGACAAAAGGTTAAAGTTTGTTATTTTAATTAAGTAGAAAATTTAATATACGATACTATGCTGATATTGAATGTAAATGGTGGTGAAATCTGAAGCCTCTATACCTTTATTCTTGATTAAAACCATATCATTGATTTTTACATTTTATAACCTTAGATTACTAAAACACAAGACCAAAACTAATTTATAGTTCCGTTCGAAAGTGAACGACACTCTAATTTTTACCCATACTAAACACTGGATTTTGACCGTTATCATAAGCCATTCTAGCTTGCCCACATTCCTTGTTGGTTTACTAGTTAAAATTGACTTTATAACCGGAGTCTCCTCATCCGTACTACCAAATGCTCCACCATCGTCTGTGTCTTCATCATTTGGAATATGAACTAATGGCTCACCATCTGTTGTCACACCGGTAGATGACACCCCCTTTATTGCGGAACTCTCTAGCCATTGTGAAGGCACATTAATCTTCACTCATTGTAAAACCTCGTTGGTCGCCATCTTCGTGTACTCAGAGACATGTGACTTTATCATAGATTCTCATCAAAAGTGATATCTCTACTCAGAATGATCTTCTAGTTTCTCATATCCCATAACTTGTAGCCTTTCACACCCTTCTTCTTACCTAGAAAAATGGACTTCCTAGCTTGTAGATCCAACTTACCATCCTTAACATGATAGCATGTCAGGCACCCAAATATACGAAGAGTATCATAATCTGTAGCAGGTTTTCTTGACCAAGCTTCCATTGGTATCTTACCCTCAATTGTAGCCAAAGGCAACCTATTAACGAGGTAGCATGCATATGTCAATGCCTCAGCCCAAAATGTCTTGCCCAGCCCATAATTAGACAACCTACCCCGTACCATTTCTAACAAAGTATGGTTCATATGCTCAGCTACCCTATTTTGTTGCAGTGTCTCTCTAACCGTAAAGTATCAAACTATACCCTCATCCCAACAAACTTGTAAGAATGGATCACTAGTGTACTCCCCACCATTATCCGAATGGGACACCTTGATCTTTCTGTCAGTCTAAGTTTTAATAAGTTCTTCCACATCATACAAATTTCTAGGACTTCATCCTTCTTCCTCATGGTATATACCCATACACACCTAAAAAAATCATCCATAAAAGACATAAAGTAATGTTTCCCCCCTAGCAATACATTCTTGGAAGGTTCCCAAATATCAGAGTTAACATAATTAAGGGTTCCACGTGTACTGTGGATAGCGGTGCCAAAATTTACCCTTGTCTGCTTACCCTTAACACAGTGTTCACAAAATTTAATTTGTATACCTTGGCACCTTTTAATGACCCCTGGTTTGCGAGAACTCTCAAGGACTTTTTTCCAGCATGCACCAAATGAATGTGCCGTAACCGAGTGGTATCTCTAGAAGTGGCCTCCTCCCTTCCCGCAGTAGCAACCTCACCAAGAATAGTTGTACCATCCAGATAGTACAAGTTGTTACTTCTTTTGTGGCCCTTCAATACAGCCATGGCTCCCTTAAGAACCATCTTCACCCCATCCTCAGATACAATCTTGTAGCCTTTTGCTTTAAGTAAACTTGTAGATATAATGTTCTTCCTCATCATCGGAATATACCGAACCTCATTAATCTATTTAACAAACCCATTGTGCAACTTTATACGAATGGTACCTATTCCCATGATACGACAAGGACTATCGTTCCCCATCAATACCGTTCTACCTTCTAGCTTCTTCAAACTAGATAAACAACCTATTTCAGGATAAATGTGATAAGTAGCACCCGAATCCAAAATCCATTCTTTAGAATCAATAACGCATGCACTAGATAATATGGTCAAAAATAAATTATAATCATTACCTCAATTTTTTGTGTCCTGAGCAACATTTACCGAAGAGCCTAATTTTTCCGCTTTCTTCTTCTTAAGAAGCGCGGGATATTCATTTCTCCAATGACCCGTTTCCTTACAAAATGCACATTGGTTATTTCTCAATTTGTTGTTATTTACACCGTAACCTTTTGACTTCGATCGAAGGTTATTACCACTCGACTTCTTTTCGTCCGAAGACCTTCCTCTAGTCATCAATACCTCAGATGTCGACTCCTTAGACTCACATTTTTTCTTCCTCCGGTACTCGTGGTTTATAACTGTCGTAGTCCCATCTGAGTATTGTAATGAACTCTTCCCGTACGTTATCTTCGTAACAAAATGTTCGTACTCTTCGAGAAGCGAGTTTAAGAACAAAAGTATTTTGTCTTCATCGCCAACCATTTCCTCTAGATTTGCCAAGTTGGCTAATAACTTGGTGAAATCATTCAAGTGCTCTGACATAGAGATCTTTTGTCTCATTGTGAAGAGATAAAGCTTCCTCTTAAAATGGAGTCGATTTTGGATGTTCTTCACCAATTAATTATCCTCTAAAATCCTCCAAATTTCTTTGCTGAGATTTTATTCATTACAAGGTACTTAATGTCTTGAGCAAAACAAGAGAAAATTTGATCACAAACCCTCTTGTTCATCTTCTTCTAAACACTCTCATCCACCTCATCCGGCTTGTCCTCCAATACCTCATCTAAGTCTAGTTAACTTAGCGCATCAATAACCTCGCATCGCCACATGCCAAAGTTATTTGTGTTGTTGAATTTCTCAACTTCAATCATCGCATTGTTAAACATCACCGTTGTATTCCTTTTCGGGGCCGAGGAACTAGATTTGACTTCATCTCCCATGTTTCCCCTAATTTCATGAACTAACCAAATCCAAAAAACCAAATTAAAATTGAGAATCCCTAAGTTACCTCAAATTTGCGCACCACCGAGGAACTAACCTCACTCAAATACAAATTTTTCTGTTGCAACCCTGGAAATCAAAACTCTAACTTTCATTTTGGTTAGTAATGAACAAGCAGCAATCAAAGAAATACACAATACACAAGTTTAAGGTGGTTCGATAATTGCCTATGTCCACCGTACAAGAAAAATAGAGAGTTTATTCATGATCTCAAAGTTACAATCACTCAAAGCAATTAGAGGTTCTCTCAAGGATTTCCTCTCAAATTAATTTCACTAAGGGTTGGCTCAAAAAGAACCTAAGCCCCTCTTATATAGTTGGGGAACTATTTATAATCGCTCAAATCTTGAGGCAAGTCAAGGGTCCTAACAAAATCTCAAAATTAAGTTTTAGCAATGTTTATTCAAACATAAAATTTTTATGCTCTAATAGACCCAATTTTATTCGAGCAAACAACACTTTCTATTGAAGGAAATAACCTTCTGGGTGCTCTGTTCGAATAGACCCAAAGTCTGCTCGAATAGACTTTATTTTGCTCGAACAGCTCAAAGTCTATTCAAACAGAAAATAGAGCATCAATTCGAATTAAAAATATTGTTTGTTCGAATAAAATTAGGTCTGTTCGAACAGAAAGTAGAGCATCGACAGTTTTTCCATAAACCTACAAAAATAGGAATAATTTTGCCTCAAACTACATAAGTAATGAAAACTGAGACCCCTACATATGGCTTATACGTGCGGAAGTAAGTAGGAGAGAAATGCCTAGTGAGAAGGAAAATAGGGAGAGACAGGAGCTGTATTTAGTATGCCCAATGAAAGGGGGAAAGAACCAGTGAGACATGATCTTCCTAGTATACAAAATTAATGTTAGTTAACACTTGCAGTCGTGTAAATGGTTTCCCTGATTTATTTGATAATCAACAAAATGTCGCAGGCAGGGAAACACTAGAACAAAGGTACAACTCAATAGTTAATGGATCAAATGCTGGATTATACATTGAATACAAATGAAGTGGAAAACGATACATCCACATTGGTTTACAATATGATGTATCACGGTTCTCATGACCGCGTATGTATACCTTGAAAGAGGGCATCTATCTCTTGGTCATTTAGTCAACGCCACTCTATCCATATTTTAATTTAATATTATTCAATTGATGTTAAATGCTAACTGTTGGAGAGTCACCTTAACTTAGTAGCCCTATTACTAGTAAGATTAGGTTTAGGCTTTTTTTCTATAAAAGCCTCCCTAGGTTAAAATTTTCTAGTCAGTTGATATTTTGGGATATTAGGTTATTGGGTTATTCGGCTATTGGGGTTATTCCGTTAGTAGCCCTAATGGTGTTTCAATTCATTTATTTAATTGACGTATTCACGTCATAAATAGTACCAGAGCCTAGATTTTAACTAACCATTGATCATGGGCTACGAGTTTGAGTCTGATGAAGATGAACAACAAGATTGGGAAGATGCAGATGATTTGGAAGAAGAAGACGGAGGTTGCCTCGAACGAAATACCAATTAACATCTTGGATACTACGAAGACAGTAATGAAGAGGATTCGAAGAAAGACGAATCCGAAGACGAGGAGGAGATCGCCCTAAATACCCAAATTGGTGATCTTACCACAAAGTTTTTAACGATGCAAGAGGTGATGAAGGAGATGCAAATCAGTTTAAAGGAGAACCAGCGAGTTAATCGCAACTTATGGGGTTGGAAATCGACAATCCCTAAAAACTCCACCGCTTGAAATCGAAAATAAATTAAGCTATGGACGAGGAGTGAGTGTAGATTTGATGGAAGACGCTGGCAAGGGGTACTTCGCTACTCCGGTGGCCGATAAGGGCAGGGGAACTAGTGTCGATATCGATAACCGAATCAATGGTTTCGGTTTCGCTCCCCTCAAAGTGGTCCGTGCAGCGAAGATGATAGATTCTAGGACACTAATACTTTGTTGCCAAAACCTATTGGTCTAGTGAACTAATTGGTGGTAACATCGCCAGGAATCGCAATGAGTTTTTCCATAAAATAAAAATAAAAATTGAATTGGCGATATAGTAGCTAGAGAGAAGGGTCTACGGGAGTCCCACATAGTCTCCAGTGCAGCATATCCCATACCCTCCCAAGCAAATCTCAAGGCACAAGGCGATGGTTCGAAACAGGGACCACATGTCCATAAGATGAATACAGGTATATATACTATTTCAGATGTTAGTGGAAGAGTATGGAGGGGATTTTTAGGCAATCAAGAAGGTTGGGGAGGAAGAACCACAATATAGGTTCGTGAACTCCTTTTATATCGCAAGAGATGATTTATCTCTCCCAAATACGGTTCTAGTGAGGGAAAATAATGCGGTGAATATGGAGATACATCGAGCAATTAGATTGACCCCACACCCAACTATTGTGGGCTTGGGGACAACCTCAGGACCGGAATGACAGCTCTTCCAAGCCGAGAACACTCAAGCCTTGAACCCCATACCGACAAACACCCACTGGAAAGCAAAATTTCTTGAGGATCAACCCATTATCATCAACACGACTCCAACAAGCAATGGGAATGCAACGGACACCCATGGACAGCCCACACCTCGTGTAAGAGATGAATATAATCCACCAAGAACAGCCAAGCGAAAAATCATGCTTCAATCGAGAGGATTTGCCCTTGGGAAGGACACATAGTTTTGGGGTAAACCTTGATTATACGTCATCTCGGGATAAAAGCAATAGGGAGTTATTCAATTGATGTTAAGGGCTAACTATTGGAGAGTTTCTTAAGTTAGTAACCCTAATGCTAGTTGGATTAGGTCTAGGCTTTCTATCTATAAAAATTTCCTTAAGTTAGTATTTTCTAGTAAGTTATTATTTTGGGTTATTAGGTTATTGAGTTATTTAGTTATTGTGGTTATTTCAATTCAATTAAGGAGAAAGTTTAGAGTCTAAATCAATAGTGTTTGGATTTGTTTCTTTCATTAACGTATTCACGTCAATGTGTTACAGAAAACATAGAGAACAAACCTAACATGTCCTCCGTCCTTTAGATATGCTCAGTGGAACGGGTCAAATATTTCCGTGATAGAGTTTAAACATACTATGCCAATATCATACTCTACATCACTTGATCTAGTACGTGAGTACTGTTTATATAATACAATGATACTGAGCTCTATATTTTCCGATTTTGCTTACTTGATGCTTACGCTGTCATAACTAATGATAGTTCAAAAAAAAAACAGTTATTTCATATTTAAAACATTCAAAACCTCCGATGTTTACTGCAATAATATTATGCTTGCAAGATGCTACAACCACTACTTCTTTCCCGTTACATTCGACACCAAATCTATGAAAATTTTTGCTGATTTTGTAATGGGAGAATTAACAGCCATCAAATTATACAGAACATTCTCAACTTCACCAATGGAAGGTCGTTTCTTAAACCTCGAAATAACCTTCAGATCTCCTCCTTCCTCTTCAACCCAAACCCCCCATTTCTCACCACTTAAAACTCCATCTCTGACATACTTGAAAACCACTCCCCTTCTCTTACTCAATATCCCTTGAACCTCCAACCCCAAAATAGAATAAACCACCTCAAAAGACCCCACAAAACCGCTTAACTCACCGAAACTACTCTCCTCATCAAAGCTCCATTTCGGATTGAATACCACTACTGGCTTTGAACTCATATCATCACTAACCATCTTCATTGCTTCCAACTGTGAAATTTCAGGAGCTAAAAACACTGCTATATCAGCAAAAGTAACAACTCTGGTATTATCGTTATCAAATGTGGAAATGTCTATGTTCTCAACTGGGTTGGATGTTAGAGACGCCGAAACAGCATTATTAGCAAAATTTGTTAAAGTGGAGTTAGGCCATAAGAGTAGAATCTTGATCTTTGTACCCTTTCTTTTAATGGGTAGATCTCCGAAGACGTCAATAGCAAGTTGGATAAGGGAGTCTGCTGATTCCTCATCGATAATTGGTATCTCTACTCGTAACCTTGGTTGCTTTTGTTTCTTGAGTTTGCCTGCTAGTCTTGGGTTGTTGAGAGGCCTTTCTAAGATAGTTGAGAGGCATGTTTTAGCTTGGAGAATAGCTTCTTCTTTAGAGGAAGGTGGACTGAAGGAAGAAAGTGAGGAGTGTAAGGAGACACAAAGGACTTTCGACTTGTGAGAAAAAAATTGTGGAAAGAGAGAAAAATTGTTTGTGGTATGTAGCTTTGAAGGAATGGAGACAGATTTGAACAGAGCATTAGAAAGATGTACAGGATTGAAAGGATTGGGAGGTTTGAATGTTTGAGAAGGGAGTTTAAGGAGATTGGAAGCCATTTGAATACACTAGTGAAGAAAAGTATACTATTATCCAATGAGACTGCTAGAGATAATGAGATATGGTATGGCAACCACACAAAACAAGGGGCACTCTACACATTTTTAAATGCATATAAACATAGAAGAGTAAGAATGTAAAAAGAAGAAGGTAATCTACACAGATTAACTAGTAACCCTAAAGGGGTGTGCAAGCCTAGCCCCCTAAATAAGATAGGGCGTGCCTAAACGACTGGAGATCCTGAATGAGATGAAGAATGGGAAGAGAGAGAGAGAAAAGAGATGAATTGGGGGTGAAAATTCTATAACTATGGCATCTTAGGATTCTCTTTACTACAACTCCCTTGTACTATTTTAAAAAGAACATAAAAATTGGAGAAAGAATGAAAATGATAACTATGACATCTTATGATCGGAAATTATGAGAATAAATACTAGTTTTTGCCATCTTTGCAAAATCGATACTTTGGCAAGCCTTTTCCAAAATCGATACTTAAATTTGCAAATCGATAATGGTCTCACCTACTACCCCCTAGCTGCCACCCTATTCTCAAACAATAAATATTGATGGGTAGTCTAATCTGCTACAATAATAAAACTACCTACTCACAAAGATTACTCAACAAATGAAAAAGCTATGCCAAAACAATTACAAAGATATACACATCAAATGACAATGTTCTCGCATAACAAATGATAAATAATGTAGAAAAAAATGAGAAACTATCCCACTGGAGTTGTTGAGTAGTCTAATCTGCTACAGTAATCAGAACAGTAATAAGAGGGAAGATTCCCCCCATAATACACTACTAACCTTAAAAATCAAAGCTTCTTCTTCTTATTATTCTTCTTCTTCAACAACAAAGCTTCTACAAAAATCAAAGTAAATTCTCCTTGATGTACTATTTGTCTTCTTCATGTGCCAAGTCTTTCAACTATCGTTCTGCATTCGCTAAAGTCCTCACACAGAGGTCATTCGGAGGAAAAGATCGCTGCTATCATATGTTATTCTCGTTGTTAAAGACAGTTGTTATCCTTCTCTCCGACCGTTAAAATAATCGTTTCGGTAAATATCATTTCTAACTCTGTATCCATCATCTCTGACTGTGTATCCACATCATGATTTGTCCCATTTATCTTAAGAGAAGATGTTATGCCAGATGATACAATTCGTACATAATCATTTTTCTTCGACTTTTTAATCATCTGTCTTCTGCTACTATATCACCGGAATTGTTCATTGATATCATTTATTTCAGGATTCCTATCATTTGTTTGAGGGATTGCTGGAATTCAGTTTTATATCATTTTTCTCATTTGTCTTTGGTACTTTATCACCGAAATTGTTTATTTATATCATTTGTTTCAGGGATGAATGGAGTTCAGCTTTATACCATTGTTCATTTTGGTGGGGATATCGTACGTCCAAAGCTCGGATCAATTGCTACTTATGTTGGAGGAAGTACAAAACTTGCCTCACTAAGAGCGCACTCGTCATACAAAGATTTTGTTATACTCCTTGAAAAAATAAGCGAAATCCGTCGTGAGGACTGTAAGCTGTAGAACTTCGTCCATGGTTGTGCATACGCAATTTCATCAGTCCAAGACTTTAACGTAATGATCAATATGCATAAAACCAATCCCGGCACACCCTTTCACATATGGATTGTTAATGACCTTAGGGTACTTTCCCAGAACTCCCAAAATTTTATTTTTGATTTCTGCTTTTTAGGTAAAAGGTTGTCCACCACCAAAAATACTGGTTCAGATAGAGGCTTGTCCACCACTAAAGCGGGGGTACCTTTGCGGCATAACTCATTTCTTGATCCTGAACCTGAATACAGGGGTTACCTTGAAACAAACGACAGAGGGCTTGATCCGCACAGGTTTGAACCTTTTGTGGATGATGAAAATGATTCTTTCGAAATTATCCGTACTGATGTTTCTGTAATGACCCCGATTTTTTTTCCTAATTATAGCTATTTGTATACTCACCGTTGCAATACTCTACATATTCCTATTCATTCTCACTTCTGCATATTCATTATCCGTATTTACATTCCGCACATATTCATCATTTACTTCTCCTATCCTTAATGCATATATTATTGTTCTTAGTGCCAGGTTTGGTGTGGATTCTTTTTTGGTAGATTTTTGGTGGTTTGATGGTTTTGGTAGTTCGGCGTTTGGGCATTTCAGTTTAATTGTGTGGTGCGTGTTCGAAGAGCGGTTTCTACATCCAAAAAGGGTTTTCTGCTTCTCTCCTCCGCTTGGGTCATAGTGTTTTCGATTTCGGACGTTTCTGGCATTTTCAATTTTCGTTCTGGGGTGGATAAATAGGGATTAGCTACCCCTGGTTTCTCAACGCCTATCAGACCGTCATCAGACTCTTTCCATCCATTTTATTCCTTCCGGTTAAGTTTCTAGCCGTTAGATTTATTTTCTGGGTTTTAAGAGTTCTGGTGGCCGTTCAGCGGTAGAGGTGGTGTTAGACCTTGGGAACCCTTTGTGGTGGTTGTTCGAGTTGTTCCAGTCTTCTGAGGGCCTCGGAGTTGTGTGTGTGTGGTTCAGGAGGACCTAAGAGTAGATTTCTCAGATTGTCGTTCGAACGAGGTTCCTAGTCGTTTGAACAAACCTTTGTGTTTTCTGATCATTTTCTGCGTCTTCTTGACGTTTTGGCCATTGGACAGGATTGTTGTTCGAACGAGATTTATTGTCGTTCGAACGAATTGACTAACCTCCTGGAATTTGACCCGAGGCCTCATGGTCGTTCGAACGACTTTCTTATTCGTTCGAACAAAGTGGCGTTACTCCTGGAATTTTGGCCCAAGAGGATTTCTCGTTCGAACAACTTTTGTATATTCTGACTACTTAAGTCTTTCTTCCTCATTTCTTTTGGTTGGTTTCCTGTTAGGCACTACCTTGGACGATTTAAGAGAGAAAGAGTTCTTGAGAGAGGATTCTTCTCCCCCAATCATCACCATCACCCCCATTCATCACCTCTTCATCTTCATCATCATCCTCTCCCATCCCTAACCTAATCCCTTAACCTCAATACTCTTCACCCAATCCTTTCCCTCGCTCGTGGATCCTTGCCGAGCTTCGCCGCGATCATCTCTCCTATCTTGGGTAAGTAATTTTCGATTCCCTTCTGTCAATTTCGCTTGATTTGGCGTAAGTTTAATTTCTAGGGTTTGGGTTTTATTGTCGTATCCTTTAATTGATTGGTTGTTTGTTGTTCTCTATTGTTGGCATTAGATTATCAGGCGTTCCGCTGTCATTCTGCGAATTTTGATTGAATTTTCGTGTTGGATTTCCGCAGGACTCGGGTTTGTTATCAGACGAGTTTTCATTCCAGCATTACTAAGTTTCTCTAGTAGTATCGTGTATTGGTTTAGAGGGTTATATTGAACTTAGAGACGTTTCGTGATTAACTATAGTTTAAACTAGAAAATATCCTGTTAAGTTGGTCAACCTGTAGTTTGGGTTTGTAAGGATTCTGGAGTTGGTTTTGGTTCGTATGAGACCTGAGGTTTAGTTGGTGGTGGTTGGGCAAGCATTCTCGGGGTTAGATTGTTAGATTGGATGTAGGCGACGGTTGGGTTGCTGTTTCGGCTATGCAGAGTCGGTGCAACAGAGTCCCTATTTATTTGGTTTGGGTTGCCAGGTTAGCGACAACTGTGTTACGTTTGGACACTGATTGTACCTTTATAACTAAACATTTTTTTTCAACTTATTGAGATTTGATACACGAGCACTCCGTTTCGGTTGACCTCCGACAGGATTCAAGGAGTCCGTGAGATCGGGTTAAAAGAGACAGGTGAGATTGGGAATGACACTATCATACCTAGCAAAACCACCCCAGAGTGTGGATTGGTATGAGACAGAGTCCTGTTGATCTCAAACTTAGCCTCGTTGAGGTTAAAATTCCTTGAAATGTTTTGGACTGATGCTCCGCGGGTTTGATCCACCCTTCTACTATGATCAAGTGCGACCAACCTAGCTTGGTCGAGATTAAACAAATCGTACCAGTGTATCCCTTTACTAAATCTCTTTAAGATAGCATTAGACTTTAGCATCAACATTTTTGCATTAGGGGATATTTATGGGAATATCCCTGTTCATCACGCCATATCATAATATTGCATCTAGGATAAGTATAGGATTATCCTAGTCATCACTTCACGCCATAGCATTGCATATCAAATAATCATCATCTCCCTCCTCTCATATTCTTAACTCTATTCCCCTTCCGAATCCACTCCACTCCCTCTCCGCATTAACTCTATTCTTCATTTTCTTATCAATTCAATCCTCCTTTCCACATTGATGGTTACTGCTTATATTGTTAAAATTGCTTAGTCACTTATTCTTTATCGCACTCGTCTTCACTCTATTTTCAGTACCTATTATTAGTAAGTTATTTAGTTATGTTGGATTAGTGAGCTCGTTGTTTGTTCACTCTCGCATTTAAACATTTTCAGAGGTTGAGTAGCTCGGACTGCCGCGTATGTAGCCGGTCCAGAGACAAATTTTGCCGCTGCAGATTTCCTTTAGTTCCAGTTTTCTATAGGTGTTCTCAGCATATGTAGCTGAGCCTGTATTCGAGATGTTGTATTACATTCGAGTGATATGTATATTTATGTCTTTTGCTTCCGCGCTATATTGTTATATTGTTGCATTGTAATTTTTTCACTCTGATGATTATTGCTACATGTGAATAGCCGAACCAAAATTTGTCTACGGCTTGGCTATTTGTGGGGTAGAATCTTTGGATTCCCCGACCTGCACAGCTTCGGATTAGTAATTGGTCAAGCTACCGATTACCGGATTTTAGGGCGTGACAGTTCCTCCGTCAAATGAACCTAGTATTCCTCAATCAAATGTTCATCTCTCAAATGAACCTGTGTTAACTAATGTTTCTCAATCAAATGAACCTTTTCAAACTATACCTACTAATGTTCCCCTCTCAAATGAACATTTTATTCCTTAATCAAGTATTTATCTCTCAAATGAACTTGTGTTAACTAATGTTCCGCCTTCAAATGAACCTATGTTAACTAATGTTCCTTTTTCAATTGAACCCAAAACTATCATTGGACAAACTGAACCTTCAGGTAAGCTCGCAGAATTTATCATTTGTGTTGTGTTTTTTAACATTTCTTATCAAATTAGTATCATGTTAAAAAACATATTTCTCATTTGTTCAGCTGAATTTTAGCTTGAGCTACAGCCCGAACAGGTGAAAGATCTCCTAGATTTTCGGTTCAAATCTGCTGCGTACACGCACTACAAGAAAATAGGGCAGTTGCTACGGAGGACTTTTAGTTTTTGCCATAACTTTATCAGTGCCAAACCACCGCAGTTAACACCAGGATATTAAACTAAAATAGTGGTTAAAGCTTAAAAAAAATAAAAACTACTGATTGGGAACGGATTGAACAAAACCGTGGGTAAAGAGACAAAACTATGGCAAAAAAACAAGCGCTCAAACTATTTTTGCTCCCGCCTTGTTTTCCCACAAACTCTAATTCAATTTTGGCTATCCAATTAGAGGAGAAATCTCTTTATTCTCTCATCTCTCTGCTCGGTACTTTACAAATTTGAGTTTTTAATTCTCTCTCCCTCTGTCTCTTTTGATTTGTTGTGAACCTTGGTTTCATTAATTATGAGTTATTTGATTTGTTGTGAGCCTTGGTTTGATTCACAGGTACTTCACAAACCACCTACACTAAAAATTCTTTGCTCGATACCTGTTTTGATTCACAGGTACTTCACAAACCGCCTTGGTTTCTGTAATTATAGTTTGTTTTGCTCTCTGATGTTTCATTATTTAATTTATTCCAGTTTCAATTAAGGTTTCATTAACAATAACAAGTCATTCCTCAATCAAAAGGTATAATTTCTTTTACCCTAATTTTCATCTTTTATTGATTTTGTATCTTCTAATTGTGAGATAAATCCCATCCCAAAATCCCAATTATGAGTTCTATGGTTCTTCTTTGACATTTTTATTGAGAGTAAAGTTGGGATTAGACAGACCCTCATCTGTATATTAAGTAAATCCCTATTTTATTTATTTATAATCTTTATATAAAAGAACTAGTGGAATATGAATTTATTGAAATTTAAGATCTTTTTTGCTAGGATAGTATTTTAACTTTCTCATGCTACAGAGGATTCTCCTGGTTCAAACCTCTTCCTTTATGAGGCTCACATGTGTATTGTGTTTTTCAAATCCGGCAAATATAACATATTTTCTATATTTATCAATTTTTACCTAATCTATTCAACCACTTACAAGTTTCGTGAAGTCTAGTTTTAATAAAATAGTTATCTAGGCATGGGTCATTTCGAGACTAATGAATAGATTAAATGGTGAATTAGGTTTTTCAGAATTGGGAACTAAGTTTGGACAAATTGGATGTGAATGATTTATCTAGTGTTTGAATGAGGGTTGGGGCAATATTGGAGATTTGTGATGTTTAGTGAATAATTGGAGATTTTTAATGTTTGAGTGATGATTTGATATGGGTTTTTGATTTCCAGAACTGGGTGTTGTTTATTTTGGGGGGAATTCTTTTGGTTAAGAATCAAGATCATTTCTTTAGGGGTTGATTAGTTGGCATTTTAGGAAGAATCTAAATGGGAGAGTTTGGGCAACAGGTTTGTGGTTTGTAAGATTTGATCTTTGGTTGTTTATTTTGATCGGTCGAAAGCGAAAGCCAAGGGAGGGAGTTATTTTGATAAACATGATTTGTATATATGAAGTTCGCCGAGGATGAGTCTGATGAGGAGACAGAGCTTATGAGTAATATCAAGTAGATAAGCATAAAAAAACATTTATTGGGCCAATTCATTCCTGAACACTTTATTGTTTCTGCACTTCGAAATGTGGTAGAAAAAATGATAAAAGGCAGTACACACTACCTTATTGCTCATAGAACTAACTACTGAGTTACAGATCTACTCTATCTCATTCTTCGAAGTAGTAATGTTTCTGCCGAAGTGGCTGAATCTACTGCTAACTAGAACAAGAGTAATTTCACCCCATGAATAGGTGACCAATGCTTTAACTGTTCGAGGCACAAAGAGAGCAGCTAGAACTTTGGAGAGCTCTTCTAGTAACTATATAAACGTGATTAGGCAGACAGCTCCTTAAGAGCTTCCCTGTAAAAAATTGTTACTTGAAAATAACATATGAAGACCAGTACAGAACATACAGTCTTCCATGTCTTCCAGTAAGTCTTAACTCTTTTCAGTTTCAATAGTGAGGCAGTGGTGTAGTTCCCCACAACAGAAAAAGTCAAAACAATTTTATCTCCCAGCAGAGCACGAGGATATTTGAGGCAGATTGGTGAAGATAACTCCCAAGGAATCTTGCAGGTAACAAGGCACACACTATTTCCCATTATTAATCGCATTTGATACTTTGACATTAAGGTTGAGGAAAGAGTTGTGAATAAGCTGGGGGCTGAGTCTCTCTTTCAAAATACCAAGTTTGTGCCAAGGAACTTTATAGAATAGTAGACCTAGCATATCATCTAAGATGCACAGGGAATCCCCTGGCCTTCTTCGTCTGGTATTTTCATCTCCCCAAAAAATTTCATTTTGATCTTATGAGCTTGAATCCATTTAGCCCAAGGACCCTAATGTTTCACAACTATCTTGGAGGTTTACCTCATTATAGAAGCATAATTCTAACTTTCCAGTTTCCCTCATTATAAGGAAGGAACAGTTATCTTCTTGGTGTTGTGGCCATGCCACAAAACACTAGAGCAAACAGCTTCAATCTTGTTGATAACCAACTTAGGCAACATAAAGGAGTTGATCCAGTAAACTTCAATGCTATGAAGCACTGATTTGATCAATTGAAGCCTCCCTGCAAATGTAAGAAATCTATTGGTCCAAGTTTACAATCTAACAACCATTTTTTAATCAGAGGGCTACAATTTCTCGAAGTGAGCCGTGTGGAAATTAGAGGGAGACCCAAGTAGTTAAAAGGCAAAGTATCTTCAAAGAATCCAAGACATATCATATCTCTTTCTTCCTTAGTAACCCCAGAAAAATCGATAGAGAATCCTCCACAAGATTTCCTCTCAGGGAAGCACATCATTATAGAACACATTTTCCTGGTGCCGTGCGAGAAAAGGCATACAGATTTGATGGTTCAGGAAGATATTTTAATAAAGAATGGGATCTAACAGAAGGTAGTGGTAGGAGGTTTTGTTGGTATCATGTAGAGATTCCAAGAGGTAATCAGAAGCTCTCATTATCTGCACAATATTGTTGATGGTAATGCTTTGTTGTTCAGGCCCAACAATAATATTAAGCGACTCTTAGACGTGGGCATCAAAAGCTTTGTTGCATGGCCCAAAAGCATGATTACTTTTTAGAGTATGAACTTTTTTAGTTAATTAGATCTTGTCAGTTTTCCTTTTGTAAACATGGGACAGTGTTAGTTACTTTTGTATAGACGTAACTAGCTTTTGATGCTTATAATCATGTTTCTTAGTTTATTTTCTATTGAAAGATATGAATGTCAAGTATTAACATGTATAAAATTACCTATTTTACGTAATTAGGTAAACCTTTTTTAACTCCGCCTATGTAAAGTTGTTAAAGTTTTGCATAGCCGGTTCCAAGCCTGGGTAAAGGAGGGAAAGAGGTGAGATTATATACTTGTGACTGGCCATATGTAAACTTTTTATTCATATTGATTATTATGTGTTTTAATATATGTGCTCACTTCATTATAATTTATGAAGGTTGGAAATAAAACAAACATCAGAGGGAACTTAGGAAGCCCCAGCCCTGGTCTGGTTGAAGCTCGAGTTTATGGCAGAGATGAAGATGGTACACCATTTGAGGAGCTTCCGGTATAAGATTGAAGTCCAATACATGAAAACATTGCTTTAAAATTATATAGAACTCGCAGGTTAACTAACTTTATCTTAATTAGATTCTCGGGCACAAAAATTTGGTTTTGGAAGCAATCAATATGGATCTACATTGGGATCTTCAAGAACGCCAAAAAAGTTGTGAATATCTATCACAGCGTACTGTCGAGGCTTAAGTATGCTTTTTTTTCTATCATACTTGATAACGAGTCTTACAAATTAATGTATACTGCTTTCTTTTAGCAACTCATCCACAAATTGCTTTTCTTGGCTGTATCTGTTGGTAACTTCTTGAAACCGTGCCAATGCCTTTCGGTACTCTGTCTCAAATGGTGTAGCTCATTTCTCTTCCTCAAAATTTGAGCCTCAAGTTTTTTAAGCTTTACTGTAGTATCCTCAAATGTTTTTGCTCATAAAGCCTCAATGGTGCAAAAGAGGTTAGCTCAATTTGTTGCCTTGTATTTAATCTGTTTATGCTTGTGACCATTTGTACTCTTCAAAATGAAACTTATTTCTATTTTTGATTCTATTTGACAGACTTTCTAAACTTTCTTTTTCAGGATTACGATCTGGTGATGTTGTACGTGTCCAAAATTCAAGGACTCGAAGGTGAACTGTTGCGTTTGCAAAGCTTGAACAACAACACGCATCGCAATGATTTTCTTGATTGCATTGATATGGAGGATGATGCACTTTGTTCATGAAATGCATATCATGATTTTTCATCTGGTTGTGATGCTAAAGCTGTGGACTTTACTGGTACACTTTTTACTGCATGCTTTTATTACATAAATCCTCTATTAACATATCTATAAATATTTTAAGAGCTCTTTTAGTATCTTATTATCTTAATCCATGTTAAAATTGCATGACTAAGTATGACGTAACCTAAGATAATGGTCACACATACTGCTTCCCTACAAGTTTTGTGCTAGTAACAAATGTTGTCCATGAGGTTAGTTGGCATTGTTAGCTTTGGTGAGTGTTAGCATTCGGAATGATATTTATATATTTATATTTGCAAGGTGTCTCGTATCTTTCTTCTTCTTTTTTTTTCTTTTTCTGATGCTACTCTATTCCAACATTACTTAAGATATAAAAGTATGACATGTAGTCAGGGAGAAATTAAACTAGTCCAGAGATGCTAACATCTTTTTTTTTATGGGGTTAGAGATGTCAGTAGGATTTTTTTAATCGCTTTTTTTGGTTGAATTGTCTAAACACAAATTTTGATTTATTTAGCGGTTTTTTATGCAGGTGATGTTGAAGAAGTCGAAAAGGAGTTGGAACATTCTTCCCTCCAAGATAAAATGGACAAGGAGCTTCAAGAATTGGATAAAGAAAGTATCGGAGCAATTCAGAATGTGGAAGGCTTCACGGGAAAAGGAAGTTCTCCAGGTAAAGTATACTTATAAATAGCACATATCTAATTACTTACATTGTTAATGTTGACCATCAAGGTTATATCGTGGACTCTTATTCAACGTTTGGATCAAGAGTCAAATATTCCAATCAACACTCTGTTAAAGAGAACAATGTTCAATTCAAAGCTTGCTGTTGTACTTTCCTTGATGGATGAATGCTTCATGCCTACATTTGATCGGAAAAGTGGTATTAATATGATACAGAGTGTTTTATATAACTGCGGGTAGGTATTTTACTAGAACTTGCTTGATCTTTTTTTTGGGATAACTTATAAATCATTGTTAATGTATCTGTATGATGCCGTAGAACCTTCAAATGTTCACTGAATTTTAACCACATTGTCACAAATAATATGGAGAAGTTGCTGCTCTGTAGAATTAAATTTTTAGATTGGAGGATTTCTTATTGCCTAATTTTAATATGTCCTTATGTTAGTAGATAAATGCCCAATGCTTATAGGGTAACTAGAGGGGTGGGGGAAGCATTGGTATATATAGAGCATATAGGTGCACTTTAGGCATGGAAAGAAAAATTGGGTTTATCAAACTCGTACGCTATTTTAAATCTTCTTTGCCACTGCACACTATTTATCAATAAGGCTTTTAGGTGATATTTCTTTCTTTCTTGTAGATCAAACTTTAACCAGCTCAATTACCGTGGCTTCTACACCGCAATTTTGGAGAGGGGTAATGAAATCATCTCTGCAGCATCTATCTGGTTGAATCTCTCTCATGGGTGCCCATCTAGTGCTTTTGTTGATAATACTAATTCTACTTGTCTTAACCAAATTTATCCAACTCCTAAATTCTTCCTTCTACTCCATCTGGGTTACCACAATCTTTCCTCCCAGGCATTCTTTATAATTTCCTGCAACCATCAATGTCAATCCATAAATTAAAAGTATTTGAAAGAAATTTTACAGTTTCTAGGATTTTGAGTGAGATTAACCATCATAAAGCTATTTCTGAAACACCAGCAGCTGTGAACGCAGACTCAGTGGTGGAATCTGAGAAATTGTTTATCTAGCTTTCATTAATCAAGGCCTATCAATCTAAGTCATGATCCCATCCTGGGTACATTGTTTGTTTAACCATGTGTACTTACGCAAATTGTATCTCATGTCCATCGTGTTGATATCATTCAAGTAACTTTGATGCTTTACGAAAGTTTCAGTAGCAACTAGCCTTCCTCCCTACTTATCATCTTTACAAAAAAATAAAATTGAAGTCCCTGCTAATAGCCAAGGTTTGTTGTAGAACCTGTTGATGTGTTAGAGATGTTTCCACTCCCTGCGACACTATTAGAGCCATACACAGCAGAAATGAGTGTACTCGTTTGGGAGCTCTCTACTATGCAATGCATAACTTGAGGAAAGACTCCTGTAATAGTTACATCACAAATCAGGGATCCCAGTAGACCAAAATTCTGCCGGTATTAGTACTTTCTGCATTACTAACACTTTGCCGGGTAGGGCAGATTTTGCTAATAACAGTTCTCACATTAACCTTTTTAAGTTTGGCTCCACTAACCCAAGAAAGGGCACTTTACGAAGGCTCAGTATATTTTGAACTTCTCCCATGGTTTTGTTCTAGACTTAGTCAAGCTCACCTTACTTGTGATGTAGTGGGACAGACTGATATATTGATCCACCCAGTAATACAGGATAACTGTATTCCAATCTGGAAGAAGAACAAAGTCATAAGTCAAAATACTCCTTCCTATACCAGTAGCTACTTACAATTATATTTCTTTCTTTGTAAAATTTATTTTTATGACCAGGGATGTCTGGTAATGAAAACCATTCAGGAAATTTGTTGAATCCAGAATTAGGCAATTAGCCAACCATCATTCATTATTTTGATCATGTATCTTTTTATATATTTATCAGTTTGTAAAACATCAATCCCTGAGCTTTCGCAATCCATTGAAAAAGCTATTGATGGTCTACGAAGCCGTTATGGTATCTTTTCAGCTTGAATGTAACAACTACTCTGTGAGTATTACTTGTTATAGTTTTCTCTGTTACTTTTTTTTATGGAATTACTATCATAGATTAATAGTATAAATTTTTCGCGTTTCTGCTTTCCTAGTTTATGCCAACTTTCGTACTTAATTAATATATGTGATTTTCTAGGCTCTATTCGGTTATATGTCATTGCAGAATTGTTAAAATCCTAGTTTCTGTTTCTGTGTAATGCGAGAACATATTTTAGTTTTTATAGTGTACAAGGTAAAAGTGAAACCACTTGTAGGTCACATTGTAGTTTGCAGGGATACAAAGCTAGCCTTAGATGGTGATGAGAAAATGGGTAATATGGTTTCCCATGATGTTCAAGATATAACTAAGGAAGATGGTGAGATAATTGAAGCAATTGAACATTTAAAGGTTGATACCATTGTCCCTGCATAAAAAGGCACTGAGCAAGCAAAGAATCTGCAGGCTCATCAAGCTGGTCTCATGGAACAAAAGACACAAGAAGGGTCTGTGAATATTGTGAATGCAGATTTACCTACATCTGAGGACGATACTGATACTGATACTGGGTATGTCCCTGACCTGGATAGGGGATTTTATTATGATATTGAGCATTATATAAGTGCTTGTGCTACTCTAGTAAAGAAACCAAGGGTCGCATCACGAATGACTATAACAGTTAATGAAATCATTAGAATATGTGATCAATTAATTTTGACGGGGCCATATGGCGCAACTGCTCAAGATCATGTGAAGTATGATATTATCGTGTTAATTAGACTTGGGATAGGAGCAACACCTTTTATTAGTGTTATCAAAGATATCCTTTGCGGGTTACAGCTTATGATATGTGATTTTGTACTTCTCCCAATTCTTTTTACATTTCCTAAATACTATTTTTTTAACCAGGATTTGTACTTTTTTTTTCTTTTTTTTCTTTTTTCAGATAATTGATGAAGAATCTGGTGATACTAGATGTCCATCAAAAGCGTATTTCTATTGGGTTACAAGAGAACAAAGCTCCTTTGAATGGTTTATAGATGTCATGAAGGAAATTTCAGAGACAACCCCAAGGCAGGTAACTCCTTATAGATGATATCATTATCTTTCACCATTATCGCCTCCAATTGATGGTGAAGATTTCAGTGACGACCTATTCTAGAAACCAAAAATAGGTTATTCAAAGATGTTTAGCAGGTTCGTCACATCTATAACATGACCTTTACTTACTGTAGTTTGTGAAGGTTTCTCTTTGATCAACCACCAAAGCTTTAGATCTAAACTCTGTACAGTCATTTTATTATGCTGTATTACCCTTGTATTTTGTAGCGGATTCGCCGAGCAGAAAATGAATAATAAACAAGTTGCACATTTCGTTTCTTTTTATCATGAATTTATGTTTATGCTTGAAAGTTCAGTTGCTTTACTTTAACGTCTCTAGAGATGTGAAAGCCCCACTTTCTAGTTTCTTTTGGGTGGTTCATGTTATTTACGTGCGTATCAAGGTTTTCCATGGCAATAAAAAATTATAATAATTATTATTATTTATTATATGTTTTTGCCACGGATTTTGTAGTGGTAAAGGTAGGTTTTTGCCACGGATTTTTCTGTGTTAAAAAAATTATAATTTTTATTTATTTATTATATGTTTTTGCCATAGATTTTGTAGTAGTAAAAGTAGGCTTTTGCCACGGATTTTGTAGTGGTAAAAAACTTATAATTATTATTATTATTTATTATATGTTTTTGCCACTGATTTTGTAGTGGTAAAAATATGTTTTTACCATGGATATTTCCATGGCAAAAAAAGTTTCTCATTTGCCACAGATTATTTAGTGGCAAAAAATAACTTTTTTCCACGGTAAAAATAGTGCCATAGCTTTTGTCACCCCATCAACGCCCACAACCCTAGCCACGATAAAAATAGTGGCAAAAACCCTTTTGCGACAGATATTTTGGTGGCAAATACCATTTATTCTTGTAGTGACAGAGGATCCTAATGACTTCAGTAAAGAGTTTAACATTGGTGATCTATATCGATATATGATTGAACTCAAGAATCACATAAGAGCTTATGCAGTTATAAACAAGTTCAATCTCGAACACGTTCTGAGCAACGAATATGAAATCATGGTACGTTGCAAAGGTCATAAATGCTCTTGGCGGATTTATGCGACAAGATTGGCCGATTCTGCCATATTTAGAGTAAATACTTATTGTTCCGTGCATACTTGCATCTGAATAGAAATTGAAGGTGGGAACGCGAATAAGGCAGCGTCTAATAGATGGGTTACTTCTATAATTAGGCAAAAACTATAAAAAAACCCAAACTACAAACCTTCCAGAATTATTGATGATATGTAAATTCATCACAATATTGATGTAACATACAATCTTGCCTGGCGCGCGAAAGAAAAAGCTCACGCTGATGTATTATCACTTTATGTCATTTGTTCTCCCATAAAAGTCATTTGTACAACCTTGTTTATCATTTATTCTCAGATGTACTTGCAATCCAAGTCATTTGTAAAGCACTCTGTCATTTGTACTTGCCATTCAAGTCATTTGTAAAATACTGTTTATCATTTGTCTGCTCTACAATTTCATTTGATCTACGTAATTATTTCAGATGCGAGGTAGCTTTCAGCATGCATACCAGCTACTTATGAGCTACTTTGCGGAAGTGAGGTTGGTTGACCTGGATTTTGTATTTGACATAGAAACTACGAGTTGTAAGGATAAGAGATTCACAAGGTGTTTTTGGTGTTTTGGTCCTCCTAAAAAAACTTATAAACTATTGAGACCAGTTGATGTAATTGATGAAACTTTTTTAAAAGGGAGATCGTGGGACTCTACTAACAGCCATCGCCATTGATCCAAGTAATCATATTTTTCTACTTGCATTTTCGATAACAAACTCGGAGACCACCAAAATTTGGACATACTTCCTGGAGATGTTTGGGTCTAATTTTCACAGTTATGACACTAGATTTGTCGTCATCTCTAACAGGAACCCCATAATTATTAATGTTGTACCGATGGTGTTTTTATTTTTAATACATACATTTTGCGCCTTTCACATATCTAACAACATTAAAACTACCCTCGAAAGCTCGAGGATCACATTTAGGATGGTAGCAGAGGCCCTAACCAGTATTAATTTTGATAAATACATGAATGCTATCCAGAATACAGATCCAGTGGGTCTCCAATACATACTAGGTATTCCCAAGGAATCTTGGTATAATCTATACATTCCAATGAGTAGGTACGTACGTTGTCACTCTGTATTGCTCAACTAATCATTTGTTATATGAACAATAGTCATTGTAACTCTATTTACATTCTTATTTGCCATTATTTCTCATCATTTCATTATTATTCCTTTTACAGTTATATGATCTCATTTATCATCGGTATACGCTCATTTGGCATTTTGCATCTATGGTTTGTCATTTTTTTAGATACGGAGTCGCTTACACAAATCATGTCGAGAGTTGGAATAACGTTATTTTAAAAGTAATTGATCTCCCTATCCATGTGTTTATTGAGAAATTGTATAGAATTTGTTCGGAAATGTCCTACACGTATAGCGAGGAAGCAGAGAAGAGTCAAGCTCGCTTAACGCCATGGGCTACGGATCACTGTGGGTGCAGAATGTTTGTTACAGATTTACTAACCGGCAGAGTTCGTACATCACGTCACCATTTTTAGATGACTAGTTATGGCAGAACCGATTCTGTAAATATTGAAGATTGTACTTGCTTTTGTCGTTGGTGGCAAACGATGGGTATACCTTGTGAACACAGAGTACACGCTTTGGGTTTTGCTAATGTTGATCCAACTACACGTGTCTCTGAATACTACACAAATAATACATACAAGGCTGTTTATGAACCTATATGGATTCCTATAAGAGGAATTGAGCAATGAAAATTTTAAAATATGATCCACATGTTTGTGCTCCTATTCCAATAGCTCGAGCAGGTCGTCCTCGCACGCAAAGGAAGAGAAGGGAAAAAATGTATGGTCTTGTTACCAAACTAAGATTTTGCAGTAGGTGTCGAAAAAATGAGCACAATCGTCGCTCTTGTAAGCTTCTGCCAATCCCATCCGATGACAATATAAGTCTGACAATGGCACCGTCTTTTACGATAAGCACTGAGCCATCTGTCATCCCAGATGAAGACGTTGCAATCAGTTTGCACTGATGATTTTGGGTACTCTATGTATCATTTGTTTGGATGATCTTTATCGTCAGTGCTAGCAAATTCATTATTTGTCTAATTGTAATTGTCATTTGTTAAAAAAGAAATTCACATTTGTCATTCCCCATTGTATAATTATTTAGCACCAAACTGTCATTTGTACAAGTAGAATATATTATTAGTTTGTTTGTATGATCTCATTGTTTGCTTTCGAAGTATCATTTGTGTATGAATACTTTCTCATTTGTTTGTTTCCATGATATCGTTATTTTATTTATAACTGTCATTTGGTCTCATAGAATTTTTCATTGTCTGCTGAATTTTTATCTTTAGTTTTGTTAAGTTCATCATTAAACTTGACCCCCCTATATCATCATTATTTTCTTACAGAACTGTGATTGTTTTGTTTGCCGCATACCAAACGAAAACCACTACATAACAGCAAAAAGCAAACGAAATAGCACCAAACAAAATATTTTTACATTCATAGAAAGGCAAAGTACTTGTTACCACAAAAAATGATCAAACTAAATACCAAAATAATAAATGTTCACAACTCCTCCTGATCACGTTCTACGCATTCCAGATCGCGCTCCAAGGCCTGGATCTTCTACTCGAGGCAACTAATCTTGGAAGCTGACTCTTCGCACAGTTTCTTGTGCTCATCCCGGTTTAACTTTACGGTACAGAGCTGATCTTTTAAGAAGCGCATTAAAACTTGAACTCTTCAAAATGCTGATATCTCATTGCTATAGTTTGATGCAGTTCATCCTGGATATGATCGAACGTTCCTAATTTCTCCCTGAAGTCTTCATAATGCTCTTTTAGCATTTGTGCTTTCTCACCGGAGACATCCTTCTCCATTAGGCATAGTTTATTCAGTTTGTAGAGACGTTGGTCACGCTGAACTTCCTGCATCCTTACCGACTCAAACCAATCGTATAGAGTGTTCGAACAGACATGGCTAACCCGAGTAGAGTGCGACATTTTTCTTCAGAAGTTGAAAAAAGATTAGGGTTTAGGGTTTGAATAGTTGAGAATAGTTTATTTAAACTTAAAACTTTTATAAGGGGAGTTGAATGCATTGGGAAGAGCAAAAAATAGGGTAAAAGCTATTATTACTTGGTTCGGCGCCGTCGTTTCCTGTTCTACACGTAAGTAATATGAGTATTTAAACTGAGTTGTCTAATCAATTATTATTACTTGTCACATCGATTTATCATAAGTTGAACATAATTTCGCATTGGTTGTTAAGCTATATAACATTATATCTTTCCAGACCTCTCATTGTTTAGCCATAATATATCATTTCTCTGTTCAAATGTTATCACCAGTTTTGTTAAGTTCAACATTTATCTACCATTGTTGAAGGAGTCTTTATCATTTGTTTGGTTCCCTTATATCATTTATATCTGATGGATCTTCCCTAGCGAAAAACTGAAACGAAACAAAAGAAATGTTCATACAAGGGAAACATCCGAATAATAATAACAAAAAAAAAACTAGAAACAACCCAAATGTTCACAACTTCTCACTTAAGGAATTCTGATCATGTTCCATAACTATGATCTTCTGCTCGAGACAGCTAATTTTACAGGCCGACTCCTCCCACAATATCTTGTGCTCATCTCGGTCTAACTTTAGGGCGCAGAACAGATCTTCCAAGAAGCGGATATGAAACTTGAACCCTTCAAAACGCTCTCCTTTCTTTTTTATAATTTTATCCAGTTCTTTATTAATTTCATCGAGTTCTCCTAATTTCTCCTTAAACTCTTTGTAATGTTCTTTCAACAGTTGCGCCTTCTTACCGGTGACATCATTCTCCATTAGGCAAATTCTATTCAACGTGAATAGATGTTTGTCAACTTGATCTTCCTCAATCCCTGCCGCCACAAACCAATCTTGAGGGGAGCTGAAAGAGGCACGGTTAAATCGAGTGGAGTGGGAGTGCGACATTTTTGAGAAGTTTTAAAGAGTTGAGGGTTAGAGCTTTAGTTTAGGGTTTTTTTTTTCGTTTTTTATACTTGGGAGAATTATGACTTTGAATCACGCGTGGCAGGGTTTAGGGCTTATTGTTTAGAGTGTCGGGAACCACGTGGATGTTTTGGTTAGATAACTTGTTAAAAACGTAATCAAAGTTGACTTTAAGACTGACTTGTCAAATATTCTGCAAAGGCAAGAATCTATCTGCTTTAAAGACGGAGATATGGCATTTGTTGTGACCAAGGGTATCATCGTCATGTGCTAATTTTAATTTATTTATAAATAACTTGTCATAACCTTATACTACATAACCTGTACACTTGCTTCTAGTTCTCAACCATTACATACTTCCCTACCAATGATACATTCCCTTATTTTCTGGTGCGGTGAAAATTATGATCTTCGTCTCTCACGTACAAGCCTTAACCCTAACCGCAGGTTCTGTCAATGCTCTCGTAAAATTGGTAGGTGTGGCTTATAGGCTTGGGTAGATGAGGTGAAAAGATGCGATTGTGGTCACATTTGCAGAGTCTCTAAACCGCCCGGTAGGAAATTCTACCATTGCCCACAATACCATTGTCAGTTCAAAACTTGGTTTCGAGAATCCTTTATGCCCGATGATTCTAAAAGGCCGCAGTTATCAACGGCGGAAGACGTCACAAATTCTGGCCAAGGGAGCAATCAGAACCTTGACACTATTACATCTGAAACTTACACTTAACTAAGGATCTCAGAGGTCAGAATGGAGAAGCTGCAAAAAAATTTGTCTAAGCTAAAATCTCTATATCTTAACAAGTAGAGAAATAGTTGGAGTAAAGTATAATATGCCTTATCTTTAGTGATGTTTGATTCTAGCATTAAAATGTTAAGCTCTTAAGGATCAAATGCTAAGTATTATATAACAAATGGCAGAATTTTAATAATACAATACAATTTATGGATTGTAAATGACAAAGACCATAAAACAAAGGATAAATTATTTGTTGTTGGTTGACATATATTTTATTAAATAACAAATACTTTTCCAATGTTCCTTCATCATTTCCAATGGGTTTCGTCAGCATTAAATACTACTACTGTGTTGAACTAAATCTGACATTTGGATTTGACTCAACATTAAATACTGATGTTGTTTAATCGGAAAGTACTTCTCCTTTATTCCTTATATTCTTATTCGGCAAGTACACCGTGAAGAATATGGTGATCACCAGACGCCAAGCGTACGAGGCTAGGGTTTTAGCCAAAATGCAAGAGCTGCGGCTTCGATACTTTGGGACCCAGTCCCTTGAGCTTTCTACTCCTATTCCAGTACGTCCTACCTTCCATGGGATGACGTATAAACAGGTAAAAGAGGCGGACAATGATTATTATCAAATGCAGCGCTTTCTCTATATGGTAATATCGGAGCAGGGGAGGAGAATTGTTCTGCGTCTTCTGGCAAAGGATGCTGTTACTACGGCGGATGAAGCAGCTGGTATGCGTCTGGTGATGTCTAGCCGGTACCCTGAGTAGGATCAGAGGAAGAGATGGTAGGGTGGTGGGGGTTACGGAGGAGGAGACGGTGGTGGTGGTAGGGGAGACCGACCACCGCTACCACCTCCGAGTGCATAAACTGATGTAATGTAAATTTAAAGTTGTACAATATTCGAGCTAATAAAAGTTTCTTACTTTTTTTGTGCCCAATGAGTTATGGGAAGGTAGCCTAAATTATACACAATTAATATCATTAATTTATATAATATTTCTCATTTGTAATTCCTTCTTTGTCATTTTTACAGTACATATTTGCTAGAATGGCTAGTCTATATAGTTGGATTGTAATTAATTTTTTATTTCTTATCTATGATTTGGCATTTGTGATTATAGAATTTTCATTTGTTATCAAAAATTTATTGCCATTTGCTTTAAGAAATTTGTTGTCTATAAGTTGTCATTTGTAAATTATGATTTGACTTTTTTATACAGGATTTTTCATTTGCAATAAATGATTTGGCTATGTGTCTAGAGTGGTTACTAGGGGAAGAGAGGGAGAGACGCATCGATTAACGTTTGTCAAATTAAAACCCCAAGTCTTAACACTCCAACCTCTCCATCTTCTTCCATCATTTCTCTCTCACTCTCTCAAGTAACAAGACTCTCAACAATGTCAGATTTCTTTCCATTAACTCTCCCAACAATGGACAATAGTGATAGTGATGAGGTAGAGCAACCAGCCGACTACACCTTGGGCGAATGTCCCAAAGAGGACTTCGACGTCGAGGAAGACTGGGAGTTGTTGGAGGGTGGTGGTGGTGATGATAATGAGGAAGATGATGATGACGATGATGAGGAAGATGATGATGACGATGATGATGATGATGCAGATGATAGAGATGACGTTGAAGATGAAGATGAAGATGATGAACCTCATCCTCAGAAGAATAGGGGGAGATTATATTAGGTTTTTTTAGTGGCTCGCTTTTTGGAAAGAATTTTTTTGGGAAGAAGCCTAGAAACAGACATTTTTTGGGGGCTCTTTTTGGGGATTTTATGATGATGAATGTTGATAAATGATAATGTTGAATATTAAATGTAATTTACTTAGTTTTGAATCTTTAGATTTATGTTTTGTTTCGATATAGTTTTTAGTTGACAATGATTTGCATGATAATAGACAACATTTTCCCTGATTTGTCATTTGTTATCTATGAAATATCATTCTTTATATTTGATTTGGCATTTATAATGTGAGATTTGTCATTTGTTAGCCAAGATTTATCATTTGCCAACAATCGATGGTCGATTTGGTTCTTTAAACATTTCTATCGTGTCTTAATGATAGTGGGGAAGTTATAAATATTAGTTATCAATTTTTTTTCATTTGTTAGCCATTATTTGTTATTTGTTAGAAATAATTTGTCATTTATTAACAATCTATGGTCGTTTTGGTTCATTGAACATTTGTATCGTGTTTGTATGATAGTAGACTCCATTTGAAGTTATCAAAATTAGTTATCAAATTTTTTTCATCTGTTAGCAATTATTTGCCATTTGTTAGCAATAATTTGTCATTTGTTAACAATCTATGGTCGATTTGGTTATTGGAACATTTGTATCGTGTCTGTATGATAGTGGACTTCATTTGAAGTTATAAAAATTAGTTATCAAAAATTTCTCATTTGTTAGCCATTATTTGTCATTTGTTAGCAATAATTTGTCATTTGTTAACAATCTATGGTCGATTTGGTTTTTTGAACATTTGTATCGTGTCTGTATGATAGTGGACTTCATTTGAAGTTATAAAAATTAGTTATCAAGAATTTGCCATTTGTTAGCCATTATTTGTCATTTGTTAACAATCGTATTTGTATGAAGTCTACTATAATACAAACACGATACAAATGTTTAAATAACCAAATTGACCATAGATTGTTAAGAACTGACAAATTATTGCTAACAAATGACAAATGATGGCTAATAAATTTTCCCTTGTATCTATTAACGACTGTGAATAGATTATAGAAAGCTCAATTTCGTCACTCGAAAAGATCATTTTCCCTTGTCATTCATGAACCAGATGCTTGAACGTCTTGCTGGCCATGAATATTATTGCTTCCTTAATAGATATTTTAAGTACAATCAAATACCAATCGCTCCCAAAGACCAAGAAAAAACAAAATTTACATGTCATTTTGGCACATTTGCCTACCGTCGCATACCCTTTGGGTTATGCAATGCCCCAGCCTCTTACATGGCCAAACATTTCTTTGAGTTCTTCACGGATGACTTCTTACTCTTAGGCGACTCATTTAACTAATGTCTCCATAACTTATCTCTTGTTTTGGCTAGGTTTCAACAAAAAAATCTTGTCCTTAATTGGGAAAATTGAGACTTTATTGCAAAGAAAGGCATAGTATTAGAACATGTCATCTCTGCAAAGGGAATCAAAGTAGATAAAGCTAAGGAAGAAGTCATAACCAGTCTACCGCCCCTCGATTTTTCGAGGACATTCGATCATTCTTGGGACATGCTGGATTTTACCGACGCTTTGTTTCATAATTTAATAAAATCACTCGACCCCTTAGCAATCTCCTCACCAAGGATATTACTTTCGAGTTTGATGATAAATGCCTTAAGCATTCGAGATGCTTAGGACACGCTTGATCACTTCACCCATTATCCAACCTCCTAATTGGAATAAACCTTTTGAGTTGATATGTGATGCATCTGACTATGCCATAGGAGTTGTTTTGGTACAAACCATTAATAAACCTCCACGCGTCATATATTATGCTAGTAAAACTCTTAACGATGCATAACTTAATTACACAACCACTGAGAAAGAACTTCTAATTATAGTATTTTGCCCTAGAGAAAATTTGTTATTATCTCATAAGTTCTAAAGTGATATTCTATACGGATCATGCAGTAATCAAACCTTTTCTCCAAAAAGAGCACGAAGCAATGTTTAATCCGGTGTATATTATTACTACAAGAGTTTGATATCGAGGTTAGGGATAAAAATGGTGTAAAAAATGTTGTTGTTGACCACATGTTTTGATTAACCAATAATTTTTCTAATGAGTCATTACACATTCGCGATTCATTTCCCGATAAAACAACTCATATCTATTTGTTCTATAGCATATGCACCATGGTTTGCTGATATATAAAATAATCTCAATACTGGCCACCTTCCTAGTTCTTTGACTAAGCTCGATAAGAAAAAATTCCTTGGTGAGGTTCAACATTTTTTTTGGGATGATCCATAACTGTTCAAGTATTATGCCGATCAAATCATTCGGAGATGTGTCCCAAATTACGAACATACCAAAATCATTGCATTTTGTCATTCTCACGCTTGTGGTGGCCACTTCAGTTATAAGAAAACCTCTACACAAAATTTGTAATACATGTTTTATTGGCCCACCATATTTTGTGATGCTCACGAGTTTTGCAAAGTTTGTGATAGATGTCAGAGAATGGGAGCCTTGTTTTGTAGGAATAAGATGTCCCTAAACCCTATTCTTATTATTGAACTATTTGATATTTGGGGCATTTATTTCATGGGTACCTTCACACAATCTTTCGGGTACGCGTATATCCTATTAGCAGCTGACTATGCTACTAAATGAGTAGAAGCCATCCTTACTAAAATAAATGATAGTTCGATGGTATTTAAGTTTATTAAAGAGAATGTTTTCTCTCATTTTAAGACACTGAGGACTATAATTAACGATGGGGGATCACATTTTTACAGTAAGATGTTAGCAAACTAAATGAAAAAAATTTCAGTAACACACAAGGTTGCTACACCGTACTATCTATAGATTAGTGGGAAAGTGGAGGTTTCAAATTCGGATATCAAAAATATACTCCAAAAAACGATAAAAATAAACCATAAAGATTGGTCAACATGACTAAATAATGTTTTATGGGCTTATCGTACAGCTTTCAAAACACCTATTGGAATGTTTCCATACCGATTAGTTTACGGCAAGGCATGTTATCTCCCTATTGAATTAGAACACCGCGCCTATTGGACCATAAAAGCTTTAATTTTTTTACATTAGGAAAACAGGTTCACATTGCAAGCTTTAACACAATAAGTTAGAAGAACTTAGGAATGATGCATACCAATCATCTAAGACTTACAAGAAGCACGTGAAAGCATTTTATGACAAAAATATTTAGCAAAAATCATTTGAATCAAATCAAAAAGTCTTATTGTACTCATCTCAATTGCGTTTGTTCCCTAGAAAACTACAATCTCGATGGACTAGTCCTCTTATTATTAAAACAGTTTATCTACATAGTGCATTTGAGGTTGAGGAACCTAGAACTGGCAAAATACATAAAGTTAATGGTCAACGTCTTAAGCCATATTATGAGCATTTTTGTTTCACTAATGAGGATTTGAAAGTTACCAGACCCTGTCTATGAGGATTGAGGTTTTATTTATTTTTATCCAACTTCCACTTAGTTTGGGGGTACCTCGATCTGTCACGCCCCAAAATCCAATCATCGGTAGCTTGACCAATCACTAGATTCGAAGCTGTGCAGGTCGGGGAATCCAAAGATTCTACCCCACAAATAGCCAAGCCGTAGACAAATTCTGGCTCGGCTATTTACTCATAGAAAAATCACCAGAGTAAAGAAAGGATAATAACAACATAGCGGAAGTAAAATAAATATACACATATCTGACTGAAATATATACAATGTCCAGAATAAAGTACAGCGACATATGCTGAGATCACATACAAGAAAGTCTAAACTAAAGAAGATCTTTAGTGGCAAAAATAGGCTCCAATCTGGCTGAACCTCGCTGCAATCCAAGCTACTCAACCTCTGAAATGGTTAAAATTATGAGAGTGAGCAAACCACGGCTCACTAAAATCCAACAAAGCTAAATAACCTACTAATAAGATAAGTACTGAAGAAGAGAGAGAAGTGAATGAGATAGAGTAATAGATAAGGAGATATAGAATAATAACTAGGTAACTGTAATACAGGTAAAAAGTTACAAGACAAGAGGAATATATATATGAAGTGATGATGATATGACATGCAACGACGAGCAGGGACATTCCCATAAATAACCCTAATGCAAAATAATTTAATGTTTTAAATGTGTTTGCAATCCTATTATAATATTGGTTGATCAACCGCTAACATGTTTACTTAAAGAGATTTGCTAAGGGGATACACAGGCGCGATTTCTTGTTTAACTCGACCAAGCTAAGGATATTATCTCACTTGATCAGAGTGTTCCGGGCTTTGCGACCCACGGGGCCTATCGTCCGAACTCTATTTAGTATTCCAAGGAATTACGACCTCAACGAGGACTAAGTTCGCACCATTCCGACTCTGTCTCCTACCATCCCACACCATTAAAGACATCCTAAAACCTCTCGAGGGTTAACCGGTGCGGAGTTCTTTTGTGTCTCCAATCTCAATAAGTTAGAAGCTTTTAAAAGGTGTGACAGATCCCGAAGGTCAAAATATAACAACCGTTAACCCGACAACAAATCATAGGATAGCCACCTGCCTCAGAGTATGGCAATAATCATAAACACAGATGAACTATGACTTTACCATCATAACATCCAAAACTCGTCAGTCTCTCAAGACTGGAACCCAGTGCACAAACAAACCATCAAAACAATGCACATATAGTTTCTAACAAAGCTCAACGACCAACACAAACAAAAACCCAAGTCACCAAAATAACTAACAGGTTTAATAACTACACAGGAGAATATATATAGGCTATACAATAGTTAATTCTCATACACCTCACTAACACAGAGTAATCACTCTAAAACAACACTAATCAACTAGTAGAAAGAATTTAGAAATGAAGGGAACTCGCCTGATAATAATTCAAGTCCGGCAGAAAACCAACTCGGAATACTGGACCTAGAACCGACGACGAGGCAATCGGAACAATGAACAAGCTAACACAGCCAATAACAACAACAAGCAAACAATCAATTTAAGAAACGACAACAAAACCCAAACCCTAGAAATCAAACCCTACGCTGAATCGAGCAAAAAGAGCGGAAAGGAATTGGGAATTACTCACCAATGATAGGAGTGAAGGTTGCGACGAAGTTGGCGAAGGATCCGCGAGTGATAGGGAAGATTGGATCAAGAGTACAGAGGAGAGGGGAATCGATTAGGGAGAGAGAGAGAGAGAGAGAGAGAGAAAGAGAGTGAGTTTGAGTGAAGAAAGGAAATGAGGAAAAAAGAGCATTAAACCCAACAGGTGATCAAACACACATTTGTTCGAATTAGAATTATTCCTATTCGAACAGAGTGAAGGCTTGTTCGAATAGAAAATGTCAGCGAAGAAAAGCTCAACTGCACAAGGAAGGACTTATTCGAATAGAGATACATCCTATTCGAATAAAATAGTTTAGGGGAAAAATAACAGTCCTAAGAAGGATCTTATTCGAACAGAGAAAGTCTTGTTCGAACAGAGGGAAATCCTATTCGAATAAAGCAACTCAGGGAAAAATCCAACTGTACCAAGAAGGATCCTATTCGAACAGAGAAGGTCTTGTTCGAATAGAAAATGTCAATTCAGAAAAAGACCCCAGAAATCCTATTAAGGACACACCCCGGAAACGCCCGCTACGCCTCCACCTCAAGAAACGCCAAAACACCCAAAAACATCACGACCCCCAAACCACACTAACTACAACCACACAACCACCAAATACAACCCAACTAGGGGTTCCCATAAATCACAACACCACCCTATCCCCTAAAACCACAGGAACGCCGAAAAGGAATCTAATGGACAAAACCTGCCGAAAGGAATAATGGATGCACAAAGGATGAAGGAGTAGATGCGGAAAATGTATGCGGACTTAACGTGAAGGAATAATATGCAGATGCAATAAAGAATAGAAATATATACGGAATTGAAATATATGCGACTAAATAAAATAAATAAATTACGGGTCATTACACGTTTTCTCTGGCTGAAGCCAATAAACTTAGCACTATATGAGAGGCAACCAATGCACATCAGGTACTATGTTCTAAATTTTCTTATTACCTTATTTTTTGGTATATTCTCAAACATTGAGGACAATGTTTCTTTCTAGTTTGGGGGTAGAGCAAAATCGTTCATTTTTTTATTACTTTTTATAGAAAAGTAAGGATAATCTTTTAGTTTGTGATTTTAATGGAAAATTTTCATAACTTAGAAATGTTTGGACAAGGCACAAAATATTTTGATCATAAACACCAATAAGTTACAACGTTTATAAAATAAGTTCTTTGAAAACTTTAGATCTTTATCTAAAGCTAGATATACTACACTTTAATTAGTAGGAGATTTATGTGGATTGATAATTCTCGTAATATTGCACTTTACATTAATCTTTTCATCTATTACTTTTGATAGAATTTGGAACAATCTTAGAAAAATCAAGTATTTAAGGTAGGAATGATTCACTACAAGGGAAATAACTTCCTAAGAATAAGTTTGGTCCTATTAAAAATAGAATTCGGATTTCTATAAGCCAAATAGCTCAAAAACTTTCACGACGCAAAACATACTCGCATGATTTAAAACTGAAAGATGAAGAATTATCACCAATCTCAAATATAGCCATAAACTTTAAGAAATAAGGAAGGAAAAAAGTTTGTTTGATAAGAATCCAGAGTCTAGGTCACAAAGACTTATATTGCGGAGGCTTTACTAAAGAAAAAACAAATACTAAAATAAAAGGCATATATAGTTATTCCTCAAAGTGAAAAGAAAGAGATTTGAGTTTACAAAGGCAGTTGTCAAACTAACTGTTGGATTTGTTTCACGAAATACGAGACTACTGGATATTGTCTCAAAATTTCTAAATAAAGTCTTATTTGCAATATCTACTTTCACAATACTCGAGGATTTAAGAAAATATTTGAAACACTATTTAATTATTAGATAGTATCTCTAGTTTTTAATAAACTCCATGATTTTATAAATGTATATTTGTGAAGGAAGTAAACTTTATGTGTTTCTATTTATAATGTTTGTACCATTGACAAATAAAGATGAGTCGTTAAAAATCACCTAAGGATTATTTAAACTAATAGAATGCCTTTATTATCTTTTGTGGGTAAAGTTACTGCAAACCTTCACGAGACAAAACTCGCCCTATAAGAGAAGCTTATAGATTTAACAGCTTGTTGCATATGTAAAATGCGATCATTTTAACCACAAAATAATAATATTTTTATTCTTTTTCTTTACTCGAGGATTAGCAAACATTAAGTTTGAAGGTATTTAATAGGCATGTAAAATGACAATTTCATACCTTGTATTTAAAGCTTCTTAAGCCTCATTTTTATTAATAAATAAGACTTATATGATTATTCCATAATTTTCAGATTATACAAGGATAAATGTGCAATTTGCAAGAAAGAGCCAAATTTTAGAGTACTATTGGAGATCTTATTCTAAATGCAAGTCTTCAAGCTATTTACAAGAGTTATTGATGGAAATGCTCCAAGGAATTAGAAGTAACTTAGTGCAAAAGAAGAGAACAAATTTCCAAATCAAGAAAAACAAGTTTCAAGCCAAAATAGCAGCTGACAAAAATCGAGAAGCAGATAAACAAAGAAAAATTTCAATTGGGCTAAAACTTTATGAAGATTTAGGAAACTCATTAATGTATTTAGCAAGATTTTTTTATAATTTTCAGGAATGCATATTTTTGGGAATAAAATTGGAAAGTTAGTGAAAACTAGCTGTTTTTGGACTTTTGAATTTAGATGTAAGTTTTAGATGTCAGGAACAAAAGTCAAATGCCTCTTTCTATAAATAAAAAATCTTCTTAGAGAAACAACTGATCTTGTAAGAGAACAAGAGCTTGAAAAATTGAAGAAGATCTTTGGTTGCTTTGGAGTTTTTCTTGGTTGCAAGTTTTAATTACTCAATACAAGTCCTAGTTAATTATTTTCTTCACGTCTTCTTTCTTTGCTTTAAACATAGGAATATGAGTAGCTAAATCACTTCCTAGGGTGAGGATGGAACCGCCATTAATCAATGCTTGACATATAATGTTGTTGCAGTAGAATTTCTCACTATTATGCCTAATTATATGATCTCCTCTCTATTTTAGTTGTAGTTAAAGTATTATTATTCTATGATCACCTTAATTGTAGATATAGAATAAGTTTTATTGAATTAAGAATAATATAGTTAATTTTATCTACTTAATTCATTAAGGCTAAGTTGTTTTAAAATATTACGTCGATTAATAAATTATATTTAACAATACATTAATAGTTCGTATTTTCAATGCATCTTCTTATTCACGTAATATGTTTTGATTAGTACATCAATATAAGAGATAAATTTGACGTAAGGTCGTTAAAAATTTTCATCTTAAATTGGGAAATCTACTACTTATTTATGTTAATATGTATTATGGCGTAAAAATCTAATTCCTAGTTTCTACAAATTCGACAAATCCCAAAATTTAGTTATATATTTTGCATTTTAAGTTTAACTATTTTCTTAGTTCAATCATTTTTATTAGAGAACACAAAATTGGAAACAAGTTTTAGTTTGGTATGTAATAGAGGATGAAAATTTGTAATTTTATACCATTTTTCTACAAAAACCCATTTTTGCCAATTAGCAAGACCTTAAAGTGGTGCATGGGTAGTGGATGTTCTTATCATATGACATGTAATTAATCTAAACTGAGACGATATATTGGTGTATGTTCCATTTATTTGATACATTTTTTATCCTCTATCTCTTTCTGTTATTTCCTTTTTCTTTTTAGGACAGTAGGGTATTGCTTTAGTTTTATTTGCACTTTGCATTTTAATATATGTGGAATATTCTTACTAGACTAGGGTAGTACTTTTATGTTATACTAATTCATGGAATAATTATTTGGCAAAATTACAATTCGCAATTGTCAATGACTCCCATATTTAAATAAAAAAACTCATCGTGAATAGAACCATGTGAGGATAGATGTAGAGATTTCATACCCAATAATATGTGATGATATGGCCTTTATTATAAGCTTTGAGTGTTATGATTTTAATTCTTTCCAGCAATTCTTATCTTATTTTATGATCTCATTTTGTTTGCATTACTCAATTGTCGATGGTGACATCAAATTCATGATATTTCAGTAGAACATTTCTTATACTTGATTTGAGATTAAAAAGATACTCTGTCAGACTAAAGATATGTTAATAGGAATTTTTCTTGTTACCTATTTTTTGGCATTTGTTATGATTACCCTAAGTTTTTATCTGTTTCGAGCCTCGTGTATGAAAATATAGCATTCGTTTTCTACCCAACTTCTTTTTGGCCCATTATGAAACTTTTCAGTAAAAAAATAAAAGGAGTGATACCATGTGGCTTTAGTGGCAAAGATGAATATTAGAGGAGAGAATTCCCAATGCTTTGATTGTGCATCTATAAGATTTTTGATAGAATATTTTTTTCAATTTTTTTTTAAAATTAATGTGATATTGCTCTACTAAGTAAAAATATATCAGAAGAAATTTTTTATTATATGTACTCGATAAAGGGAAAGAATACCGGGAAGTGAACTCAAAATCTAGAAAGAGGGGGAGAAAGTATAACTATTAATCTCAGAATACCAGCAAAATACCTACTCCGCCATTTACCTACCCTTGCCTAAGTTAACCTTCCTGACCTGTTTGATCTTGAGTTAAAAACAGTCAGTTTAGTGGAGATGAGAGATAGGAAGTCCATATTAGTTAACTTGACACCATTAATGATAATTAATTGTTGTCCAAGAGATCTTTTAGTTTACAGTGCGCAGTTTATTTGATGAAATATGTATTTTTCTTTTCATATACTCATATTCCCATTTTCATAAAGTAATTTTGAGTAACCACCCAAATGAGGCCGAATCAAAGCAAATTTTCAATATAATGTTCTAACTACAATTGAGTGATATGTTGAAAACAGGTGTCTATCTGACTATGCACACATACACATCAAGTAATTCATTTGAGTAATTTTTTATAACACATGGGTAATGTCATGATCTCTCTAAGAGATTTTAGATACGTTTGTTATTGATCATACATTGTGTTAGGGGGAGTGTTTGTTAATGTCTATTTATGTCACTAATTTGAGAAAAAAAATTGTGTTTGTGTTCTAACTGGCGTCACCATTATTTTGAGGGGGAGATGCATCGTATTTTGAGGAGAAAATAACTATTACTTTTCAATGTGATTTTGCTTTGGTTTTATTTCTTTCCATTTACCCTTTTGTTTATCTGTTCTAAAAAGGGGGAGGGATAATCACTGACAGGTAAGCCAGGAAAGGTTTTGGTTTTCTTAGGTAAGTTTTTAGTTTTCTCTTGGATTCCATTTTTTTTGAATAATTAGGTGATGCATCTTATTTAGTGTGCAGGGATTTCATAGTACATGTTATAGGATGAAAGAGTGGCTACAAGCATGGAGGCTCAGTGATTGACTCAGTCCGTCGAGTTGTAATTTTCTTTCTTTCTTTCATTCATTCTTTCTTTCTTTCTTCCTTATAGTCATAATTTTATCACGAAATAAACCAAAAGGGGAGATTGAAATATCCATATTTGGTATTGGTTTCATTTCGTGTCTATAATAGGTATCAGCACTATCTCGTGGTTATTCGCCATCAGAGAGTGCACGTGGAATGACTACAGTTGGACAAACACTGAACATGTACATTGGTTTTGTACCCCGTCGCTCAAATACTCTAGCTCGTTAGTATTTTACAAATTTTCAAAAAGGATTATCATTTTTGATGAAAATAGCTTACTATTTGAATAGACTTTTGTTATGATCGAAAAGACCTGGCATAACCATCTCTGATCGAATAGACTTTTGTTTTGCCCAAATAGACTTTTGTTCTGTTAGAACAAAACAAGCAGAACCCTCTATGCTCGAATAAACTTCTATTCTGTTCAATACGAGTACAAGATTTTCAGTTTTCTATTTAAAATTTCTTTTGTTTTTTAAACTTTACCTCTTCCAAAACCAATTTAGGGCTTGAGATATTTTGAGAGAAGGGAGAATTCAACGAGAGATTCAACGAGACTTAACCCTCAAGTTGAATCGATCAAGAATTTTGAAAACCTAAATCCAATTATAGATTTTGAGAGTTTAACGAATTTAAGCTTTGAAGTTTTGGTCCATGATCCGAAGCGAGATACGACGCATTTATTACAATATGTCAGATATATGTCTGGAATTTAGTTTATTTTACGACAGATATATCTGTTGCTAATGGTTAAGCACAAGCATCGTTAATATCCAATTTTGACGTAGTGATACAAGGGACTTCACTACACCTGGACCAATAAGGTTATCACTGATATAAGGATACTTAGCAAGCACTGATAGGGTTAATGAGGAATGGGGTAATATTTTCAAAGACTCTAAAGCTAACTTTGTTAGTATTATTGTCTCTAATCATAACCCTATTATAGTTAGCATGTTCAAAAATCTTGATACTAGAAAGAAACCCTTTTAAGTATTTTAATTTTTGGAGTGAAGATGAAGGTTTTCTGAATTGGTTAAGAGTACCTAGAGTAAGAGAATTGTGGGTAATCCTTGTACATGCTTGTGACCAAAATTAATAATATGAAGATGGGGTCTAGAGAGTGGAACAGGAGCAAAGTGGATGATGTCATTCAGAAGGCCTTAATATTATAGTTAGGGTTCAATCTGATCGCACTAACACTATATTACTTATTGAAGATAGGAATGTTGCTGGTATTTACACCCACTTAGCCAAGAGAGTATTAGCAAGGCCATTTTATGCTATTTTAGTCCCACATTAGTTATTCATAGAAGTAGTTTACTATGTCTCTCCTATATATAGAAAGTATGATGCAACCTAAATAATTAATTCAATAATAATATTTTTTTTTTCTCTTATCTATTTCTACATGGTACCGGAGCGAGTTACCCTCGTTCTACACCCGCACTAATCGAACATAATGAGGAATGGGGTAATATTTCTCCCATTCTTTACCTGATGTCCTTCAGTTGGATACTAATCATCTTTATATTAGTAAAATTACCATAAATAAAAATTCCAGTATAACATTATTTCCTGATTATGTTGTTTTTCAGGATCTGGTGTCACGGAAGATGATTGGTAGTAGACGTGAAGAGGGCGATCTTTATTTCCTGGATGAACATGTCTCTTCTATTTCTCCTTAAACTCTTCAGTTAAAGCTTATGTCTAGTAGTGAAAACATAAAGCAGGTGCTACGTTGGCATCACTGCTTAGGTCATATTTCCTTTGAGTATCTACGTTATTTGTTTTTGTCTATCTTTTCTAAAGTATCCATGTATGACTTGTCTTGTGAGACGTGCGAACTAGCTAACATCGTTATTGCACGTATTTATTGAGTATTAATAAAACTTCTTCTTGATTTAATATTGTGCATTCGAATGTTTGGGGTCCTGTCCCAGTTACCTCTAGTTTATGATTTCGTTATTTTGTGTTGTTCATTGACGATTTTTCGAGGTGTACTTAGGTTTATTTAATGAAATCCAAAGATGAGGTCTCCTCTATTTTCCTAACATTCACTGCAATGGTTTATACTCAGTTTGGGAAAACTATTAAAATGTTTCGTTCCGATCAAGGTGGTTAACTTATGTCTCAAGGTCTTCACAAATTCAGCAATGTCAATGACATTGAGCATCAAAACTTTAATACGAAAACTCCCCAGTAAAATGGTTAATCAGAAAGGAAAAATTGTCACATTCTTGATCTTGCTCGTGCTATGTCAATTGACATGAATGTTCCCTCACATTTTTTGGTCTGATGTTGTTCTTACGGCGATGTTTCTTATCAACCGGTGTCCGTCTCAAGTTCTTGTTTTTTGCACCCCGTATTCTATTCTTTATCCAGATCGTTATATTTTTCAAATTCCACCTTGTGTTTTTGGGTGTGTATGTTTCGTCCAAGTCACTGGGTCAGCCTCTAAACTAGATCCTCGTACTTTGAAATGTGTATTCCTGGGTTACTCTCATCCTCAGAAGGGTTATAGGTGCTTCCATCCCTCATCCCGTCATTATTTTACCTCTATGGACGTTACTTTCTTTGAACATGCTCCATTTTTAAGGGTGGTGTTTTCTCTCAGGGGGAGTATTTTCCAGATTGTTCTCTTCCTATAGAAGATTTATCTTCTCCTCCTTCAAATCCACTTCCGTTGAGTGTTCCATATGAGTCTGTAATCCTACCTTTAGTCTTACCTTCAGTTTTACATCCTTTACAAGTTTATACTCGACAACATCCAGAACGCCAGTCTCCTACATCAGACTGCCAAACATCCTCTGTTGCTCCAAGTCTACCATCTACATTTGATTTACCTTTATAAGGTATTAAGCCTTTATCTACCGCTTTTATACCAATTACTACTGATGACGATTCACCTATTTCTCATAGTGATGATGATAGACCGATTGCTATTCAGAAAAAGAAGCGTAATACAGGGAAGCCTGATAGATATTCAGATACAACAGTTTATTCTATCATTGATTATACTTCAGATCATTGTTTATCTCATACTTATAGAGCTTTTTTAGCTTCTCTCTCTTTGGTTGATATATCACGTACAATGACAGATGCGTTAGCCAAACCTCATTGGAAGGCTGTGATATTTGAAGAATTTCATGCATTGGAGATCAATAATATACCTGGTCATTAGTTTCTCTCCCGCCTGAACGTACATCAGTCAGATGCAAATGGGTATTTACAGTTAAAGAAAATCCAGATGGAACGGTAAGCAAGTACAAAGCTCGGTTAGTTGCCAAAGGGTATGCACAGATATATGGTGTTGATTATCAAGAAATGTTTGCTCCTATGCTCAATATGAATACTATTCGAGTCATCTTTTCTATTGCTGAACCGAAATCTTGGCCCCTTTTCCAGATGGATATGAAGAATGTCTTTCTGAATGGAATATTGTAGGAAGAGGTCTATATGTCTCCACCTCCAAGATTTTGTTGGCTTGGAATATAAGCAAAAAAAGTCCATCTATGGGTTTAAGCAGTCTCCTCGAACTTGGGCTGATATATTTGGTACCACTATGATTGACTTTGGTTACGTTCCGAGTAGTGCTGACCATACTTTGCTTCTTCAGCATTTTGGTAAGAAGACTGTTGCATTGCTTGTTTATGTTGACGATATTATTATTACAGGAGATGATATCCAAAGCATTAGTAACCTAAAATCGCATGTCTATACCCGCTTTTAGGTGAATGATTTTGGTCCCTTGCATTATTTCCTTGGAATTGAAGTTGCTCATTCTAGTTCCGGTATTTTTATCTCTCATAAAATGTACATTCTTGATCTTCTCTCTACTTCAGGACAACTTGCGGGTCATCCTGGTAATATACCTCTAGAACTAAATCATCGCCTAACCGACTTTGAGGGGGAGTTATTGGGGGACATTGGACAGTACCAGCGGGTTTTTGAGAAACTAATCTATATTTCTCTTACCCATCCTGATATTGCATATGCGGTTGGAGTTCTTAGTCAGCTTATGCACAAGTCACGTCATCCCCATCTCCAGGCAGCTATTCGTGTTCTTCGGTATCTCAAGGGGTGTCCTAGTCATGGCATTTTATTTCGAGATCATGTTCTCGAGTCGAGGCTTGGACTGATGCTGACTATGCAGGTTTATTATCCAATCGTCACTCTACTTCTGGGTATTGTACTACTATTGGTGGTAATTTGGTTACATGGTGAAGTAAGATACAAGATGTTGCTTCCAGGTCCAATACAGGATCTGAGTACAGGGCCATGACTCAAGGTGTTTATGAGTTAATATGGCTTAAGTGTCTTCTATAAGAGCTTCGGATATCGGTTTCTCTTCCTATGACGCTCTATTGTGACAACAAATCTGTTATTAGCATTTTGGCTAATCCGGTACAACATGATCGTCCCAGGCACATTGAGGTTGATCGGTACTTTATGCATGAAAAGCTTAAATCTAGACATATTCAGACTCTATGTTTCTACTTCGCAGCAGCTTGCAGATTTTCTTACAAAAGTTGTTAGTAGCATATTATTATTAGATGTTTTGTCCAAGCTAGGCATGTGCGATATTCATGCTCCAACTTGATGGGGAGTATTAGCAAGACTATTTTATATTATTTTAGTCCCACCATTGGTTATTCATAGAAGTAGTTTACTATCTCTCTCATATATAGAGAGAGTATGATGTAACCTAAATAATTAATTCAATAATAATATTTTTCTCCCTCTAATCTATTTATACAGAGAGAAGAAGCTTTCTTAAAATAAAAGTCTAGACACAACTGGTTAAGCCTTCGTGACACCAATTTTGCCTATTTTCATAAAGCTATTAAGCTAGGAGATCTTCAAATTATATTCTTTCTTGTATGAAAGATGAGGGAGAGAGAGTTACTGACATTGATTTGATTTCTAAGTATGCAGTGAATTACTTTAAGAACATTCTTGGCCAAAGGAGGATAGTAGACACTAAACATATCAAAATGCTTATTTTTAAAGCTAGTTAGGGTTTGCTCTGATTACCATGCCATACTTGAAAGGGAGGTTACTGAAATTATAATTAAAGATGTTATTTTCTGTATTCCTAATTCTAAAGATTGGGGGCAGATGGTTTCAATTCTCAATTCTTTAAAGTCAATTGGGATGTTGTTAAAAAAGATGTTACTCAGGGAGTACAAAATATCTTCCAAAAGAAGAAGCTTTTACCTCAGGTTAACTCCACTACCATTGTGTTAGTGCCTAAAGTCATCAACCCTAGCACTTTTGGGGGCTATAGGCCCATCTCTTTCTATACTGTTATCTATAAGATTATATCTAAGATCCTAACCCATAAACTGAAAAATGTGTTTGACCCCCTGGTTAGTCAGGGTCAATTTGTCTTTTTAGAGGGTAAAAATATTGCTGAAAATCATCTTATTGCTCATGAGCTCCTTAGGAACTACCATAGGAACTCTAGTCAGTCAAGATGCACCACTAAAATTGACCTTAGGAAAGCTTACGACATGATTCAATGGGATACCATCATTGCCATTCTCCAAGCCCTTAATTTCCCCATTTTATTCATTGAGTAGATTGAGGTGTGTATTACCACTCCTAGATATTCCATATCCCTGAATGGTAGTATTGAATGCTACTTTCAAGGACATAGAGGAATTAGGCAAGGGGACCCCATATCTCCTTACCTTTCTATCCTTATCATAGAAGTTTTTGGTCACTTATTTGAAGATAAAGTAGCCAGTGAGCTGCTTAAGCTTCATCCCAAGTACAAGAGGCATATAGTTACACACCTAGCTTTTGTTGATGATCTCCTTGTGTTCTTTCATACTAACATTTTTGTTAAAATAAATAAGAGGAGATAGTTTTATTCACTCTTAAGTTCATAATAGATTACAACCTAAGTTCCCTAAACTGCTTATATTTCCATCCAATGTGGGACTAAAGTAGTATATGCATAGTAACACGCATATACTCCTACACTCCCTCTCACGTTGATACGAACATGCTCATATCAAGGTGGATGAAAATAAGAGAACAAATAGATAGTCCCTCACAAATATACAATCACTCCCTCGCTAATAAAAAATTGAAGCATCCTTAATAAACCTTCTTCTAGTATTTTCTTTTGCAGTAGCAAAAACATTTCAAAACTTCACACATCACTCATGAAATCGGTAGTAGTAATATTTGACTTGCCATTTTTTCCACATGTGGATTCGTAACCAAAAGTTGTGAAGTCGGCGGCAACTACCGACTTACCCATTTTCTCAAGTAAGGATAATATGAATATCTTGAATAAATATTGAGGAAATAGAGATACTCAGGTTAAAGTGAAAAGACTGCAAAATAGAGGATCAGTCGAGAAAGAAAAAATCACTAGAGGTAGAGATAATCACTCGAGAGAGGGAAATAAAAAAATACTCAAATAATAGATAATCACTCGAGGAAGAACGAATCACTCGAGGAATAATTAAAGAGGCACTCGAGGAAAAAATTACTCGAGAAAGAGATGAGCGTGGTAGAAGAAATTCAACATCCTCACCCGGTTCACAGAATAAATCATAGCTTGCAATAGAATATGATAGAAAAGATCACATCTAGTGATAGGAATATAGACCTCAAGCCACATTTGTAATAAAAAAAGAAGTAAGAAAATCATAGTGATTCAAAGAAAAATTACTAGAAAATTAAAGCGATAAAATTCACCAAGGCTTGTCAATTCTCTCTTAAAAAAACCTCGATTTTTTAACTACAGTTTGTAAACTAGGTGGAAAAAGAATTAAGATAATCACTAAAAGAAAATAAAATATCACTCAAGGAAATAAAAATTACTCGAGGAATGATTAATCACTCGAGGAAAAAAAACATCTCATGATCGTGGTGGAAGGTAAATGTCTTCATTCGATCCAAAGAGAGAAATTGCATCTCACGATAGGTACAAAAAAAAATACATTTTTACGAAAATTAAGAGATAATTAAATCCATAATAGATATATATAGAGAGAGAGAGCTTAATTAATCAATCAGGTCAAACTAAGTTGATGGGGTAGACGAAAACGGAAAAACAAAATAATGTTAGGTTGACTTCAAGCAACATGGCCGCTATTGTGAAGCGAAATAACTTTAATGTTTTGCTAAAGTAAAACTCTTCCAAAAGAATGGTAGTTAAAATTGTTCGAAGAGACTTCGGGTTTTCAGTTTTCTAATAAAAGACATCATTTCTTATTTTTACTTTTAACATCTTCCAAAAGAACTTTTTCTAGGACATGATATTTAGAGAGAAGAGAGATTTCAACGAGCGATTCAATGCGAAGTAAAACTAAAATTGAATCAATCGAAGATTGAGAAACCTAAATCCAATTTCAGATTTTGTGAGTTTGAGCGATTCAAGCTTTATCCGAGGTGAGGTGTTGCGAGAACGTGGAATTGATTGCGAGGAGTTCAATTAGAAAAGAGGTAATCACGGGATATGCTTATCGGGTCTGTAAGTTAATGAATTCTTGTAATTTAGTTTTAATATTGAATTGTTTAGCTGTCGGGTGATTCGGCAGCGACATGTGGGTTTTTCCCCTGAGAAAGGTTTCCCCACAGGTTAAAATTGTTTGTTCTTGTGCTTAATTTACTTTTGCTTGTTATCACTAGAATATTAGACCAACTTGAATTAGGCTAGGGTTAGACCGTTAATTCAAGGTTTTTTGGACCTATTAATTTTGACCTAAATTAATCGAAATCGGTTAGTCTCAAGTGATTAGAAATTTCAGAAAGAGTATAAAGAAATGTGAGTGATGGAAAAAGTGAAGAAAACTTGAAAAACAACTTTTAGATGGAAAAACGTGGAAGAAACTGGGGGTGCTTCTTATGATCTGGTGCTCTTACTTTGTTTTGCATGTTATTCTTGGATGGTGCCACTGTTCCAAGTTCCTCTTGCAGTAACTTCTACTGGATGGATTATTTAACAATGTAATCCCATGGTACTTCACAGAAGAAATTGGGTTTTACGGCTTATAAATTGAGAATTTTTTTTATTATTATCTGCCTTTCTTCATCCTAATTAGTGAGTAGCCAATATTAACTATATTACACGAGGCAGATAGACTGCGGAACTCATAACGGATCTTCTTCTAAGCTAATTTTATTGGTTGTAGCGCTGCAAGTAGGAGTTCTGGGTGGGTTTTTTGGTATAGGAGGTGGAATGCTACTCAGTCCAATATTCCTTCAGATCGGGTTACAACCTGAGGTAAACACCTTTCAGTTTTTCCGCAACTTTTTGTTTGATTAATTAGAAGCCAACTATACAACTAATATCTCCTCTTCATTAGACATTACTTTTTGAGGATACAGGTAACTGCAGCAACTTCTTCATTCATGGTTTTATTCCTTTTTCAATATCAACAGCTCAATTCTTACTACTAGGCATGAAATGGATAGATGAGGTTCTTATCTTCGGTATCGATTGTTCCTCACTTCACTTCTTGGGTTGAAAGTAGTACAGAGAGCCATACAAAAATATGAAAAGAGCTTCCCTGATTCTATTCTCCATCAGCATGGTTACGGTTTTCAGTACAGTTACGATTACTAGTTTTTGAGCTTTCGATGTTTGGAGAATATATACATATAGGGAGGGAATAAATTGGATTCAGTCTACCATGTTAAAAGCATGTACTTCAAGATAGTTCTAAAAACCACATTTATTCAGATATCAATCGGCGGTAGCAGGGCTTATCGAGAATGCCTTGTTATATTCCTCTCTAGATTGCTAGGCATTACTTTATATCATCTGCATAGACTTTTACCATGGTCATCAAAGACTCGTTCAAGAGCTTCGAAAGAAATTGAAATAGCAACACCCCCGTTTTTTTTTTTTGTTGCAAAGAGTACGCAAAAGCAAAATTTTAATTGATCATGGAATAAGTACAGGGAGACAAATAACTGAAAATTTTGTCCATGAAACAAAGACGGGAAGCAAAGTTACAACTAAGGTTGGTAGTGGCACCCCAACAACCTTACAATCAATTGTAGAAGGGTAAGGCTTTGGTACACATGAAGGGGTTCGCACATTTCCCTTAAGGTAAATTCAGCATTCCTGTAGGCACCGAGAAAAATTTAGCTTATAAAGAAAGGTGTCCAACTTGGTCTTAACAGCCCTTTACCCTTAGCAGCTCCCCGCAAATAAAGATTAGTAGCTAATGCCACCATCACTGCATCAAGTGATTTGAGACTACCAAAAAATTGCCCTTAGTTACACTGTTACTGATGTGAATCATCTCTAATGTTCGTTTCTCACATGTCAATGAACTATTTATATTTATGTTATTTTGATTCAAACCTCTCTGCTAGATATGCTTAGTAGTTTTTAGGGAGTTTCTAATTAACCAACACAAGGTTAAGAGAGTACTTTTCCCAGTTTTTAGAATATTCCTAATTAGTGTTTCCACCCCCATTATGTTCTATAAAAGGGAGGCTAGGTTTTTTGTTTTGAGAAGGTTGTTGAAGTTGATGATTTGAAGTAACTTAAGTTTAGGGTTCAGTTTAAGCTTTTGTTTAGTTTTGATTTGAAGTTAGTTTTGTGTGTTTAGTGTTAGTAAAAACCCTAATTTTAATTAGGTTAACGTTTACCAATCCGAGTTCTTGCTTCCGCGACTAAGATTTATGTTAAATTGGTACCAGAGCTAGCAAGATTTTGCGGGATTTTTTTTTACACCAATTGCTACAGTGTTTTCGATTACTGCTACAGTATTTTCGGGTAAATGTAGTTTCTGCGTTGCTACAGCGATTTCAGCATCTGCTACAGTGAATTGTGATTGCTACAGTGATTTTACACTTAAAATTTCTTTGGAGGAGTTTAGTTTTTTGATCCACTATGCGTTGTATGGATCAACAATTCAAAACAATGGCGAAACGGTTTGACGCGATTGATAAAAGGTGTGAAAAACTCGATCGGTTCAATGACATGTTCATTGTCGGTGCTCTTTACGTACCATCATCCCCGCTCGTTCCGCTACGGCCAACGGCGATACCGCCGATGATTGTTGTAGCCAAGAAAAGTTTCGAAGATTTCAACCAATTTTTTCCGTCATCGATCAAAACAACAGAAAACCCCAACAACGGGTTGATCGCAGGTTCACAAGAACGCAAGGAGTTTTCAAGTAAAGAAGACGCATGAGATTCTCGCGTACAAGGAAGTCACGAGGGTGGCACATGGGGTATAAATTACTACAGATCCAATTCAGACCGAAGGTAACACTCCAGCCAGATCCTGAAGCTGCTAACGCTAATGGAAGTTTTGCTTCCACCGGTAATGGAGATAGTAAAGTGTTTTTTGCTGGTTCAGCAAAAGAAGAGAGAGTCGCAGGGAGAAGACTCATCAAAGACGGAGATGATACCGAAGATCCCCATGGCGTCCAGTAGATTCCTCCTGTTGGAACTACAACCGAATATTTGGTCAAACCCCCAATATTGATGAATATCCAGATGAAATAATTGAGAAAAAGTTCGTTGATTCATTTTGGGAGGGCTTTTTAGCAAGTTTCGAAAATCGAATCACAATGTTTTCTTCAGTTTTGGGTGCTGATCGACTTAAAGATGTTTGTGACAACATGGTACCCCCGCTCTTGGGTACGACCTTGGGTTACGGTAAATTTTGCGGTAGAATTTAAAGTTTGAAGATGGGTAGGCTGCATCAAAGAGTTTCGAGTTCCGTAATTTTCTAAAATTTGTCGATTTCGTGGTCGAAATCTTCTGAAGACGGAGGGTTTGATGTGAATCATCTCTCATGTTCGTTTCTCACATGTCAACGGACTATTTATATTTATGTTCTATTGATTCAAGCCTCTACTAGAGATGTTTAGTAGGTTTTAGGGAGTTTCTAATTAACTAACACAAGGTTAAGAGGGTATTTTTCTCAGTTTCTAGAATATTCCTAATTAGGGTTTCCACCCCATTATGTTCTATAAAAGGGAGGCTAGGTTATCTGTTTTGAGGAGGTTGTTGAAGTTGATGATTTGAAGTAAATTAAGTTTAGGTTTCAGTTTAAGCTTTTGTTTAGTTTTGATTTGAAGTTAGTTTTGCGTTTTAGTGTTAGTAAATACCCTAATTTTAATTAGGTTAACGTTTACCGATCCGAGTTCTTGCTTCCGCGACTCAAATTTACGTTAGTTACACTTCTACTTTCTCTCGAAAAAGACAAGAATCAACCCCTCGTGAAGTGCGTTCTTAGTGTGATTACTCTGACTACCAAGTTTGGATCTTAGTGTGTAGTAAACTAGTGATAAACCTAAACTAATCCACATCAGAAATCAAAATTAGTGAAAAGTATCAGCAGGAAGTAGACCCCATATTCCCTACTCATCTGCCGTTAAGAAACATTCACCATCCTAATACATTAAGCAAAGAAAGCCATAGTTTTAGCAACCATTTTGGATATCATGCCCAACAGCCAACACACATCAACATCATAACCCCTAAGAATCACATCATAACCTCCCAAGCCAGGGTATCCAATAGACTACTTATCTCAACACAGCTTCATAAAAAGAATAGACATTATCTCATCATTCAGAGGAATCCATCAATACCAAAAGATCCTTGGGAGTATTTGACACAGTAGCAACAGAGAGTAGGACTTTGCACATATTAACCTGCTAATCATCAAAGAAAATTATTTCTAACCATCCAAACATGATTACAGAGGTAATTGTAACCTCATCATCTGAAAGAGATTAAAAGCTCAATCAATTAGATCTTGAAAGGACACTCCCAGAAAAGATTATGAAGTAGATTCATCTGTCTAGAACCTAAAGAATCTAGAAACTTATTAAGCTATTAGAAATATCAGACAAGAATCACACCTTCATACTGGTTTGACAAGCCTCCAACTTTTAGCGTTTCATATACCCAAACCTGCAACCCTCTTTTTCTCTACCCCATCCGGCTCTTCATAAATCTGTTCCCTTTTCCTCGTAAAGCTTCTCAAACAAACAGTTATTCACCTTACTTTCAAACAATCAAACCAACAAGCCATCTTACCTAACCTCTGAAAGATCAATTGGTGAAGGATTCAACATCAGAGATTTTAAATCGACAAAGCAATCAACACAAGTGAACAAAGATGTTACCAAATCTGCTTATTGACATTTATAATTGATCACTGAAAATTACACAGAAGTCCCCAATAAAATCGATCATTACCCTAAACAGTCCTCAATTTGAGCAACAAACATGGCCAACAACAGTAGCAGAAAAACAACATAAATGGCATCTACCATCTCATTTAGAATTGCCAGCTTAGGCGACAGGTGGACGGAGAAATGGATCCTGTGAAGTATCAACTGCAGCAGGTGGCATGAATTGCCACATGGCAACTCCAGGATAGCCGATAAAAGGCATCAATTTGTTGCTAGCCGTCGCTTGGCCTGGAGCAGTAAATGGAGCTGAGATTGCAGTAGGGTGGGGTAGGAAGCCTGGTTGAGTTCCAATAGATTTGACCTGCTGTTCTAGCTTGTCTTTCTCTGCTTTTAGCCTCTGCTTCTCATCACGAAGCTCATTTTTCTCCGCCTACAAACAAATTTCATTGGATTTGGATCATGGCAAAGTTAACACAAAGCTTCTCGTGGGAAATCATACTACAAGGATATGATGGTGTAACATGACTGTATATGAATCTAAAAGCGGGCATGTCTGTGACCTATGCTCTGGTTTGTCACAAAAGAAGGAAACTAAGAGAGGCATTTTTCATCAGTGGCAGTTCATGGAAATGGTTGAAAATCAAATCAATTTTCCCTTGTTTGGTTGGGCATGGGAAAGTAGACGTAAACAGCAAAAATATCCTTGAAATTAAGAACAAAAAATACCTAAAGCATGTGAGCTTGCAAAAATAAGAAGTTTGCCAAAAACACTTAGGATATTTGTCATTCTGTAACAATGCCAAATTTTATCTCAGGATTTCCTTTCTAGATTCTCCCAATCCCTATTTTCTCTATGTATCCTCTTACTCCAAAGTTTGGCTAACGGCAGTCCAAATTTTCCATCTGGATTCTCTAAGTCTAGTTTTCTCTCTAGATTCTTTCAACCAAAATTTTCTCCTTTTACATATTCTCTATCAAAGTTCTCTCAGTTCAAGTTCTTTTCTATGCATTATCTTTCTAGATTAATAAGTCTAAATTTTACTCCTAGATTCTCCATACAATTTTCTACCTCTACTTAATCCAAACTCTCTAAATTCTTTCAATATCAAATTTCATACCTTAAGATTTTTAAACATGAAACTCACTTGGTTAAAAACTTACAATTATCTTATCTCTAGATTTTCACACTAGGAATTTCTTCGTCATAGTTTCCTTTTCCTACGTTTAAAATGAACTAAACACAGTCCAAGTACTTGTGTTGGGCACCAACTCGTGTGACCTGTCCTAAGACACGAAAAGATGGACATGTTGTATTGACTTCGTCCTTGGATACATTATGTGGGTTTTTTATGTTCCTTGCACTGACACTGTGACAACCCCGCGCAAGACACTATTTTTTACACATCTAGTGATCAGCACTTAACGTTCAAATCTTAGCATAAGAGATATGAACAGATCTAGTGTTCCAGCCTTACGGATATCATTTTCAAAAGTTAAGAATCTGTAAAAGGATAGGGCTGGGTAACTTCGTCGTACCTTCAACTCCTTAATTTTCTCCTGGAGATTCTCGTTGGAGTCCTTCAGCTTCTGGGCTTCACTCCTTAACTGGGAAACCATGCGGACAGCATCAGTCAATACAGCTGCCTTATCCGTTTTAGGTATCCTTCCAGGTTCCAGGATAGAAGCCAATTCGAGAAACCTTGAGATAACACCAAAATCAAAATGAGAAACAAGAAACAATGGAAAAGATCATGCCAAAGTTAAAACAAGAGAATGGAGGAGAAGGAAAAAAAAACATACCTCCCATTCAGCTTATCCCTCCGCATTTTTTCTCTACATGCTTTAGAGCCAGATGCATTGCACGTCTCAGACCTCACCCTGTTACGATATTCCATATAAAGTAAGACACAAAAACATAAAAACCAAAGTGATATGAATTCCAATATCATAAATATCAATAGAAATTTTTTGGCTAGACTATTCTAGTTACGAATAAAGCAAGGTAGTACACAAAGCCTGACCCAAGTTCTACAATCCAAAAAAGTGGTCAAGTGCTCAAACATACATTGTTCCTTATTCAGCTAAACTGCTCTAATTGCGAATAAAGCAAAAAGATAGTAAACAAAGCCCAACCCAAGTTTTACAACCCAAAAAAGAGGTCAAGTGCTTAAAAACATATATTGTTCCTTACTTGAGACCAATAGGCATAAGAGAAGTTATATAGTGAAAAGAGAAATATAATACCGTTTTCTAGGACCGGTTTCTTTGAGGCCATCTGAATCAGCAAGGGAGCCCTCAACTTCCACACTGGAAACAGATTGCAACAGTAAATTGAACTGAAGAAACATTATCATATACATAGCAAGCAAGTAGAAATCAGATCTTTTTCAAAACACTAATGAGTTATTGCAATTATGTCCCTGTGAAGCACCGTAACCACGTATACAGTTACAACATGTGACATCCCATGTCCAATGGGTTACTGTAGTTAATAACTAAAATTTGAACTTTACCGTGTTCACAATTATCAAAATATCCTCTCATTTTCAAGAATGATGATCATCTAACCAATTTCTCCAGGAAAATCTATAAGTGGCTGCAGGAAAAAAAATTGATCTCTCTAAAGAGATCATTTTTTGATCTCTTCAAATCAAATATAGACATGTGGCAGGAGAGAGAAGGTCTAAAGGAATGCCAAACTACACAACTTAACAACCGTTATTTCCTTTCTTTTTCCTCTTAAATGCTTTTATAAAAAAAAAAACCCATAAAAGACATTGTTTAAAAATAATTATAATTATAATTACTATCCAAGTTAAACTTCTGTCTTTGAGCATTTTCATTTTTCAAGTCAACATTTCAGGCGTTGTACAGTAGTAATCTTTCATGGTATTTGGCGATTTCTATTAGATGTTTGTTAGAGCTAGAGAGGATAATAAACTAGTTAAGCCATGGTTGTACACGATGATTTTGTGACTGCTATGGCATTGATACATAAGAACCATCGATGTATGATACTGATATTTTTTGTTGATTCTTAGGCATGATATCAATACAAGGAAGATTAATATATTATTGAACCTTTTGTAATAGTAGTACTAGTAGTCTTCTAGCATTTTAAACAAACATTTCAAGCGTGGTACACCGATAATCTTTTCGACTATACGGCGCTTCCGTCCATGTAAACATTAGATCATGTATGTATCAGTGAAAACATAGTTAATCCATGGTTGTAAGCGGGTTCTGTACACTCGCAATTAAATTGTCCTACAATTATAATGTTTATATATTAATAGCAAATGTTCATGGTGCTTTGATTTCGAACATCGTGTAGAGTGTAGACCAAAACATGAAAGTTGGCGTATGCCTAGAACATAACCGACCCCTTTTTCTCTTTTTTCACGAGGTACCGAGTGTCACAAGACACAATACCGAGTGCCCATAAAATTTTCTAAACTTTGTCGACATTTGTGAGTTTCACTAAACGGTGAAATGTTCCCAAAATCTCACTAAACATTCGACAAAACTTTATCGAAACGAACACGAATCGGCAAAAATAGAAAATTGCTAATTTTTATGCTAGATGGTGGTAATTAATCGGAGAGAAAATATTAAATAATTAAAAACCAAATGGTGTTAAGTTGGGAGTTAACTTGTTTCTTTTATACATTCTCTCTCCTCCCACATGTCTATATTTGATTTGAAGAGATCAAAAAATGATCTCTTTAGAGAGATTAAAAAAAATTATGTGGTTGCAGATCACGTTTTGGAATCCACACAATTCTATCACAATATTTTTTTATTTTTTTTGAGAATGACTCACAATTATAGAGATAGAGAATAAAGAGAAGTACTTCCTCACAATTATTGTCGCGTCCATGATCTTCATTTTCTCTTCTAAGTGCATCATTCCATTTTGGTCCACCTAATGGGGAGTGTGTTTCCATAGAACCTTTACAATCTTTCTCCCATAAGCCATGCATAACTACTCCTTCAAAGACCTCAATCAAGTCAACTTAACCAAAATTTGTATCTAGTCCGTGGCTTTAGGTAACAAGTCTATTTCTACCCATTCCAAAAGTCATAAGTTGTTCCCTTATTAAATTTTTGTTTGGCTCATAGGGGTATCAAATAATATAGCACATGAAAAACTCTGCATTTCAACTCTCCTCCAATGTTTTCCCTTCGTGAAAAAGTGTCTATTGCTTTTTTCATAAAAACAATCAAGCCCTTCCAATAACATTATTATCCTACCAAAACTTGAATTTAGTACCATCCACTTTTTTATCCACATAATGCCAGTAATTCAATCTTACGTGGAAGTTAGGACTTACTATATCAAAGATCTACAATTTGACGACAAATTTAACATAAAGGTCAATCCCTTTTCTCTCATAAAACTCAAAACTGACCCCACGAACTTGCGCAATTTCATTAATCAGACCGACAACCAGTAGGAAGAATGTCTTACATCACTTAGATATTGGGCAAAACGTGTATGATTACGTCCCATGATGCCAGCGGTCACACGTCCGTCCGTGTTTAATACCGAAAATGACCCTGCAACATTACTTAACAAAGTGTAAAACAGTAATTGTAATCCTTTAGTGGAGATCAAAGATTTGATTCTTGAAACTTGAAGAATTAAAGTGAGAATGGGGATATAGGGTTTGTGTTTTAGCTGAGAATTTAGCTACCCTTTTCATTTTCAGATTGAATTTGCTAGATCTAGAGAGAAATTTGGGTTTTGAGGAAGAAGATTGTGAATTTTGAGCTAAATATGAGATTTTTACGAAATTCTTTTTTGATCAAAGATGGAAATTTTGGGAAGGTCCTTGATGAGAAAAGGAAAAGGTTTTGCCTTGTTGGTTTGAAAACTTCCGTGCAAATGCACCAAACCTTTGTCTCAAAATATTTTCGAAACAAGAAATCCTTTAAAGTTGACCGTGTTTAACGCAAGCTTTGATTTTAGATGGGTGGTATTGTTTAAAGTTTGATCAAGCCGGAAGATGACACACGAGGGTCTTGGGAGATGGTATGTCATGTAAATTTAGGCCTGATTTGTTAGTTCTGTTTCTTTTCTTCCTACCCTCTCAAAATTACTAGCTACCAATCAAACAAACAAAAAAATAAAAGATGTGTACCCCAGACTAGCATTTCTAGTTTATACACATACTCCAACCCAGTAACAAAAACATCTTACATTTTGCCGCAACCCAGCTAATTTGCCGTATGTTATATCAAAATGATAAGACACCCTGTAAAACCCATTTCCCTCAGTACCGCAATGCTAACATGCAACATGCAATACACAAGGCTTTCTAAACTAGCATTTGTACCCGCATTCGTCCAACCTAGCCTAGCACAAGAATCTACGCCCAACATTTTAAAACAATCCAACTATTTAGCCGATCAGGTACGCATCGTACCAAGATCATTCGAACCAGAAGAACCCATTTCCCTAAGTACCATAATAATGCTAACATGCAACACAAAATCTAAACAAAATCACATCACTATGATACACTCAAAATGTATAATCCAATATAGGCTATTATTATAAGTTATAACAACCAAATTCTAACTTAAAGGGGTAAACTGATGATGCAATTAAAAACCCTAATTCTCAATTTTAAATTCTAATTCAACGAAATTGAAATTACCTGACATTAGAAAGAGTCTGTGGGTGCTGCCACTGAAACCCAGCATCCGGTGTTGTAAAATCTCCGCAAGGGGCCGAAACAACGTCTTCGATGAGAGCGTAATCGATTAGCCAATTTGATGTTTCTGGATACACCATGACTGACGATGATCTCTGTCTCTGTTTGCAGAGAGAGAGAGAGAGAGAGAGAGTTGAAAAGTGGCGGTTTTGTTTTGGGAATCAAAAGTGTGATTTTTGGTTAAGAGGGGGAGAATTGTTGGAGAAATTAGTGGCACTGGCAGCGTTGAGATTTCAGATTCTTTATGGGCTCCAATTTCAAAGTGGGTTTTATTGTTATTGGGCTTTTTGTAATGACCATGGGCTTTGACTAGTAATGGGCTTTAAATCGATTTTTCTTCATATTCACGGAATATGTTGTCGCGCCTCGCTATCAAATGAGACAGGTTCTAATTGTAGGGGTTTTCTACAATTACTATGACTAACTTGATTAAAGATGGAGAGATTAATACTAACCTCTTCTCCTGTTTTTGCAAATCCTCTTGAGCTCTTGAGTAGAGTTTTCCCTTGGATTGGCAACAGACCTAATGAGATGGTTTTCTGTGTTGTGGCCTCCAATAGGCACTTCCCTTCTATTTAACCTAATAGGGTTTGAGTAGTCTTCCAATTATATCGTCAAACCTTAATAAAGAGTAACACTAGGTCCCACCAACCTTATCTTGGTGTAAAAATTAGGCACAACCAATAACGCCTATAATTTGTCGAAGGCCATCCTTTATTTTTAAAACCACACATGATAATTTGTCGAAGGCAATGATACATCGAACTTGACTATCACTCTATGACTAAAAAGGACGGCTAACGCGGTTCATGGACAAATTTTGGTCAGGCCTTTGAGAACATACCTAATTTATAGCGTGGACGTTGGGCTAACAACCTCAATAGCTTTCTAAGTAGAATTTCTTTACTGGTGGAGTTTAGCATGTGAATGGCAAAAGTACACTTTAATGGTGTGTTGATACATTTCCATTAATGTCCTGCAACATGTGTTTACCAGACACATGTCATTTCAATACTTATACAAACTGTCATACGAATACCATCGTTCATACTAAAATGAAGGTCAAAAGGTGTGGAGCCTACCCATATTCAGCCCAAGCAAACTTGAGAAACTTTTTAGCATTCTCTATAGGCACTTGAATCTTAGATAACCGTCATGTTATAAAATCACTCGTATCTAAAACTTTATTGCAATTGCATAACTGTAATTAAAACTAAATTTGTGCACATACTAACGGATCCAATTATAATAGCAGCTAAATAATCAAAATCAAAACTGAATGTCAACAAAAATAACAACCGGGAACAACTCCCAGAGTGATAAATAATCCTAATGCAGTAACAATAAATAAAATAAATCAATAACTACTATCACATAAAATAACGATCCTCAAAGAGACTCTAGCAATCCCATACGTGTAATATGCCGGTAAAAGCTGGTATCGAAAGGTCCTTAGTAAGCGGATCAACAATCATCTCCACCGTCGACAAATGAGGAATTTTGATAATCTGTTTATGTTTTTATGCTTTCTCATGGTGCTATCTCCCTTGACAACAGGGACTTCATCTGCTTTGCAATCCTGCATGCCATACATCTTCAAAACTTTATCGATATAGGTACTTTGAGATATGCCAAGTATCCCTATGGTCCTATCTCGTTTAATCTTGATGCCAAGGACATAATTAGCATCTCCCATATCCTTCATTTCAAAATACTGAGAGAAAAAAGTTTTCGCCTCCTAAAGAAACCGGACGTCACTGCTAGCGAGTAAAATATCATCGATGTACAAAACCATAAATATAAAATGTTTCCCACTCTGTTTGACTTATATACAATGATCCATTTTGCACTCGACGAAGCCGTGGTTCGAAACCACCTCATGAAACTGTAGGTACCACTACCTAGACGCCTGTTTGAGACCGTAGATAGAGCGATTAAGTTTGCAAAATAGTTGCACCTTCCCTTCGGTCTCAAAACCTTCAGGCTGGTGTATATAAATCTCCTTGTTGAGATACTCATTAGGAAAAGTTGCCTTGACATCCATCTGATGAAGCTCTAAGTCAAAATATGTTGTAAGAGTTAAAATAATATGTAATAAATCCTTCTTCGAAACTAGTGAGAAACTCACATCAAAGTTAATTCATGGATGCTGCTTGAAACACTTCGCAAGAAGTTTCGCTTTGAAATGCTCAACTTTCCCTTCAGAATCACGTTTGGTCTTAAAGAAACATTTGCATTCAACTGCCTTAGACCCTTTAGGTAAATGTGTTAACTCCTACACATAGTTGCAAGACATAGAGTCCATCTCCTCCATTATGGCATTGAGCCACTGATCTGTAAAACTGCTAGCCATAGCCGTACAAAAAGATACTGGATCCTCAAAATCAAATAAATCCCCTTTAACTAAATAAAGATGGTAATCTAAAAACATAGTTGAACGCCTCTCTTTAGAGGATCTCCGAGTAGAAGCAAGAGGCTGGGCTAGAGGTGGAACAATAAGAAGTTTAACAGGAGAGGGTAGAGGAAAAAATAGAGGGAGAACTGGTGTTATGATGGGGTCCGGAACTTGGTTTGACACCATACTCGTCACAGTCTCAATATCATATAAACGCGGAAGCATAGCAACACTGATCGGAATAGAAGTTGGACTCCGAGTCTCAGAACCCTCCTCAAAGATAACCTCTCTATGAATAATACTGATAAAGTGATCTCCCTTCTCTATGAAATGATTATGAGCATACTCATAAATCTCTATAGGTCGAGAAGGACAATAAAACTTAAAACCTTTCGATTTCTTTGGGAAACCATCGAAGAAACAACTAACAATCCTCAAATCCAAATTTTCAATATTCGGGTTAAACAATTTTGCCTCTGTAGGACAACCCCAAACACGCAAGTGATTAAGACTAGGATTTTTCCCAGTCCATAGATGATAAGGATTAGCTGGAACAGAATGAGAAGGAACTCGATTCTGAATATATAATGAGTAACTTAAGTACTCTCCCTCCAAATTCACAGATAAATCAATATGACATAATATGCTGCGAACCATGTTCTAATAAGTTCGATTACGGCATTTACAAATATTGTTCGACTCTGGTGATCCAAGCGTAGTGTATTAGGCTACCATACCCTGATCTTTGAAATACTTATAGAATGGTTTCGAATGTTAACCGTCTTGATTGATCTTACCATAATACTCGCCTTCTCAATATGACCATATAACCTTGATCTTTCGATCTAACTATTTCTCAATCTCTAACTGGAAAGTCTTGAATAAATCAAGTAATTCAGACTTTTGATGGATAAGAAAAATGTAGGTATAACGAGAGAAGTTGTTAATGAAGGTGATAAAATATCGATAGCTACCGCGGGATGGAGTAGGAAAAGGTTAACATATATTTGTATAAATCAGTTATAAATGGTATGTGCTACGAGTAGAGCCAAATTTCCTGATCAATTTTCCACGAATGCAATCGACCTAAATCTAAAATCAAAGAAGTTTAAATCCCTGAGAACCCCATCTTGAACCATAATTTTTAGCATCTTTCTAGAAATATGTCCTAGTCGCTTGTGCCATAACAATGAAGATTACTCAGAAACTCTAGATCATTTAGAATTATAAGAAATACTAGCCTCAGTAGATAAATATAGTAGTAAAGTCTCAAATGAATGATCAATAGATAGATGATATAACCCAACAACTAGTAAACTACCAATAATGGAATCATGATGAATAATATCAAAACCACCATGTCTTTAATTGAAAAAATAACTGAAAGAGTACAACCGAGAAACTAAAACTAGAGATCGTCTCATCGATAGAACATAAAAGGTGCCTGTCAAATCTAAAGTAACGCCCGTATCTAAAACTAAGCAAATAATACTAACGAATTCAATGGGAAGGCGTCAAGCATTTCCCAAGAAAACTTGCTCCAAGTGCCTTGCTGGCCGCCTACTGATGAACCCCTATAGAGAATTCAAAATGTGAACAATTGCCCCAAAATCTAACCACCAATAGTAAGTGGGAACATCAACCTAATTGGATTCAAAGCAAACATAAACAAAACTAATACCTTCTTCCTTAGTCAACCAGTTTTTATAAGAATAATAGTCCTGCTTCATATGATCTTTCTTCTTGCAAAAGAAATACTCTATAACTGATGAAGTAGTCACTGACGAAGTCGCATTCTACTTCCTGTTCCCATTCCCTGAACGAGAATTTTACCTTAAGAATTGATGAACAAACTATTCATGGACATAGTCAGATGATCCGATTCTACTTTACCTTTCTTCTGCCATTTTTCCTCAAAGACCAATGCTGCAATCAACTAACTCATTTCCCAAGTCTTATCTTGATTATGGTAGTAAACTTGGAACCTCTTGAAACTTTTTGGAAGAGACCAAACTGCTAAGTAAACCATCAGTATATCATTAATGGTGAGACCAAGTTCTTTTAAAGTAATAATTAACTCGGAGATCTTAAGAATGTGCAAGCGCATATTTCCACTGCTGTCATTCTTCAAAGATAAAAACTAAGATAGGTTAGAATATTTCCTTCTCTTGACGAAACCCTCAAGCTATTTCTCAGTGATATTTAACAGTTCCTTTATAGTAATTTTCTCTGGGATACTGCCCCGCATAATAGGATCGATGAAAGAACGAATGATGAGATTTGCCATTTTATTGGCTTTAACCCATTTAGCATGGGATATTTTCTCAGCATCAGAAGAGGTATTTGTAAGATCCACAGACTTGGCTTCAGTGAGAATTAAATTAAAATCAAGGTAGCCTAGGCCAATTTGAATTTTGAGCTTCCAGTTGGAATAGTTAAAGTTTGTCAAGGTCTCAATATTAGTCAGTTGGTTTTGGATCAAAAGGTCTATAGTTGTATGAATAAAAGATTTATATTAGGACGTATAAAAAATAAATTTTATGCACGTTTAACTTGATCTATAAAAGATCTATAACTTGATGTCCTTAATCTCGATCTTATATGGGGTTAGGATGGTCGAGTCAAAGTGCAAATTGCATGTAAGGTATTGGCTGTTCACTCTGCGGGTATAGTGGTGTATCATCGAATCCCTCTTTTCAGTAGTGATTTGACATATATTGCCTCCAAGTTGGTGATCACCCACACTCAAGACTATACTGACCTCTTTCAGTTTGACTCGAGGCACTTCCTCACCTTTGGGCCAAGGGTTATCCCCATCTCCCCGTACTGTATAGCCTATATTGACCCACTAATTAATTAGAAGTTTTTTAGCCTTCTTTAGATGATCTAATTATTTCAAGTTTAATTAATGCAAAGTAGTCTTAAAGAGACTTTACAAAATAGTCCCAAAATTATAAAAACTGTTTAACTCCATGGACAAAACTCCTTTGGGTGTATTTACCCACTTTGTATTCCACATTTCTAATGACTAATTGATCTTGCTTAAACCCTATTGGAGATCCTTGGTCATCAATGCCCTATGTCCATTAATGATTTATTATGGCTCATGCCAAATTTCTTTATCCAATTAATATGATATAGTAATTGGTAATTGGTGTATGATTATTTAATCAATAATGAATTAGTGGAATCCCATAATATGGGTTATTATATGATAAAGTATTTCTAGTTCAACCAATATAATGTTATTTTATGTATACTGAAATACCCCATGATTCTTGAATAAATTAGTGCTCTATGTGGGTGGTTGATAATAGTACTAAAAGTTACACCATCTTTATAGAAGATATCTGAGAGCAGTTTACAGAAGTTATGCAAAAATTATAATACCCTAACTCTTGTATATTAAACTGATTCTCTAAATCTCCAAGTTCATCATCTAACATCGCAAATGTCTCAACTCTACAATTTAACTTTGACACCATATTTGTTATGGTATGTTTCAAACTTGAACTTACATGTTTATGGTCCTTGGGCTAAGGTTGTTTCTAACCTAGCTAGGGTGGCTTTGATCTACTGTCAGTACTAGCATATTTTCTGGAATTCTCATTCAATTTTCATGAGTTGTATTATGGGTCTCACATAGTGATGAAGATTAATTACTTTTGCTTATGTGAAGTAGAAGGTTATTAGTGATTTTGAGAAGAAATCTTTAAATGATCCAATGGCACGTAAATGCCTCATATTCTCCAATCGCTCTGGTGTAAAAGGCAGAGTCATAAATGCCTTTAAAATTGATGTATTAAAAATCTTATAGTATGTTTAAGGCATATAAGAATTCATAGGCAGTTAAGGAATTGTCATAAGATACAGAACATGGCCAGCGAGGACTTTCATACAAGTATTAATCAACAAACACATCAACACATTTATTTACAAACAAAAACATCACAGTAACTTTGAATGATTTGGACAAATATAGTGTTCGATGAATTTTAGTTGAGCAATGATGGAAAAAAAAATTAACCATAGCAAATTTTAGCCTAACAACTAATACCAATTATCAGGGCTTTCTACAATTACTATTACTAACTTGATTAAAGATAGAGAGATTAATACTAACTTTTTCTCCTACTTTCGCAAATCCTCTTGAGTGGAGTCTTCCCTTGTATTGGTTGTAGACCTAATGGGATGGTTTTATGTGTTATAGCCTCTTAGAAGGACTTCCCCTTTATTTAAATTAATAGGGTTTGAGTGGTATTCCCATTATGCCCTTAAACCCTAATATAGGGTAATACTAGGCCCCACCAACCTTAACTTAGTGTAACAATTGGGCACAACCAATAACATCTATATGATTTATTAACATGTGTGCTCGTGAGCTGGACGAATAATATTGAATAGTGACGGTATAAATGGAAAATCCAACACTAATAGGTCAGAGCTAAACGTTAGATTGATGAAAATACTCGAAAAACCTAATTTGTAGAGGGATTCCCAGGATATCAAGCGGAGCATAGATGGTAGCCATAGTGAAATTGTAATTTGCTTCTAACATTCATAAATAAAGTCAAATTCGTAATAAAAATGCCTGCATTGGACTCAACAACTAAAAGTCAATGTCTAAAGTCATTTTAACTTTTTAAATTTCTTATTTCCTAATAAGTTAAGTTAAACTTTCTCAATAAGAAGACATGAATGTCGTCTACCGAGGTTTTAGGATGCAAATATTGGTCTAATATACGAGCACTATGGCACGCGCTAACACGTGTGCTAACCGATCATGTTGAGTAATTAAGTAGGCTTTAAGTTATAATTGAATCTGCATTTTATGTAATGCAGTTTACATATGCAATGTCCATGTTGTAGCCTCAAAGTGTATGATATGTGTAGTTTAGAAGATTATTTTTCCGTGTTGGCTTAATTATTGAGAATGATATAAGCCATATTGTTTTACCTTGTTGATTAGAACAACCAATGAAATGTCATTATGTTGCAAGAAATTTGGAAATCTATACAACGCGATAGTGTGTGCCAAACCATTATGTTTAAATATTTTTTTAGCCATTATGTTCAAACATTTATGTTTAATTTATCACTCCAATATTTTTTCTATGTGACGAGTCTATTAATTTAATCCATGACCATGTAGTAATTATGTTCCTTCCACCATCTTTGTCAATCCATGACTCATGTAGTTAATCCAAAAAACATCTACCCCCAAAATCACTTTGGCGCTGAACCAAGTCACCAAGTCAAGGCTATGATAGTATATAGGTAAACAATTAATACACCTAGGGGTTTGCAAGACCTGAAGACGTTTAAAATTTAAAAGCCTTATAAACAAAGTTTCAGCCCTAAAAAGGAGTATAAAAATGACTACTGATCTTGGTGGAGAAAATTAAAATATAGTGCAATATACTGTAAGGGCCTAATTTCATAATAGCTCAAAAAGCTCTTACACCAAATGTACCTGTGACTACAAATACTATAAGAATAGAAATTGATACAGGGCTTAGCGTAGAAACCTCTGAATAGGTAAAAAATCCACAACCTCGGCTTGAGGATTTTAGTAACTGTATCTTTATTGATTTATTCAGAATGATATTTTGATTACAAGTTATGATCTCTTGAGTTAAAAAAATTTGTTGGTCTCTTCTCCTCTGGAATTCATCCCTTTTAAAGACGTCACTCTCAACTTATTTAATATACAAGCACATTCTCCTAAATTGGGGGAAGAGTGGAGGTTATCTCTATAACTGTCAATTTGTGGGATATATGTATCATTGCCTTGTTCTATTTTACTTGGAGTGCTCGAGCCACACTCTTCTGTAGTTTACAGTCCAAGTGCCATTATTGATAACATATGCCACGTACATGTTGTGTGAGTCTGGCTTTGTACTAGCTCGATGATATCCCAACTCAAGGGATAAGTCCCTACAATCACCTCTTCTCAACTGAAGGCACACTTGTGTTGAGTTGAGAAGGTTCAATTGAGCTCAGTATGGGGATATGAAGAGGTTTTTTGGCATGACAATGGTTGATTTGGTACGTAGAATTTTATCTTGGAAGTATAATGGGCTATTGGGAATTGAAATGTTGTTAGGATTTTGTGTTTAATTGGTTGTTGGGTTTCCCATTAGTATTCTTTAAATGATGACTGCTTTGGAAATCTTCCCTACATTGAATGTATGTCTTTATATAAATACTGTTATTGTTGGGCTGCCTGTTATTCTTCTACAAGTTTCTGTCTCTTTAAATCTTATGTAGTGATAATGGTGAGAACCAAACGTCAAGTTTATAAAGCTAGGAATTTTGCTAAAGTGTGGGAATTCTAATTTTGTTACTTTGGGATGCATTCCTTAGATCTTCCTACGCCTATTCCAGTATGGCCTACCTATTATGGCATGACATATAAGGAGGTGGTGGAGGCGGATAATGACTATTACCAAATGGTACAGTTTCATTATCTGATGGTAGAGGGAGACTAACGTAGGGTGGGTCTTCCTCTACTTGCAAAGGATGCCATAACTAAGGAAGATGAGGCTGTTGGCGTCCGCACTAGGAATTCTTGCTATTATTCTATGAGTAATTGAGTCTTGTAGGAGGAGGCGATGGTAGGAGCATGCCTCTATTATAACCATCATCATTTTCTTGCAGACGTTGTAGTTTTAGGGGAAGAAGACTTTTGTTACAACCATCTTCGTTTTCTTAAAGAAGTGGTAGTCTCAAAGGTGGACGAAGCTGCTGGTGTTCGTACATGAAAATCTTGTTGATACCTGATAGTGATTATAACCTGTAGAACAATCTGCAAGAAGTATTTATAACCTGCTATTTCCTATAAAATAATATGTAATATGCAGTTTTGAGCTCATGACAAGGTTGTTGTGATATCCAATATCTAAAACTCTGGATTAGTAGATTAAAATATTGATATTGAATTGTATAATATAATATGGTTAGATTGAAATATGAAATGTTTATCGAATGGCAGGTCGTTTGAACTGAATGTTTCAAATTGAATTTAGTATGTATGATGAAAATAAGCGTGCACCTCAATGTTATGGATTAAAATTATAGTTTGAAAAATAAATGGATAAAAATTTTATTAAGCAATTTGGATTTTTTGATCTAAGGTGGAGAGATAAGGATATATTTGTTAGAGTGGAAAACTATGAGTGTTGTGATCTTTATTAGGTAGTATCTGAGAGGCATACAAGATGAGATTGGATGATACCATATTTTTTCTTATAAATACGAGGTAGATGAAGATGTGAAATTAGTAAACATGGTGAGGACTCGCTCTCAGAGAGTTTGACATGCAGTTGAGGGCGTTTGGCTATAAAAGTAGCTAATGTTTGTTAAAGGTTACTTGGGTAGCTCGATTATGATGCCGAGTTGCCTATTTTTGTATTGCAAGATGATAGGTTGAATGCAAGGGCGAGGGAGAATGAGGTTGATCGTCATTTTTTGTGTGAGGTATTGAGTGAAATGATCGTTGAGCCTGAAGTTTGAAGAACTGCTGTGAAAGAGATTGTACTAGATGAGATAGCAGTTAAAGAAGAGAAAATTTTTGGTGGTGAACTGATCCGATGTGGTGCTGTAGGGCACTTAGGTTGTTTTAGATGTAACTATCTTTGAGAGCTCGATCATGTGTGAGGTCGAAATAATGTAACTGTATATAAGTAAATAATATTTCTACTCTGATTTTGTTCGTTGTTTTATGTGAAAATTGTTTGGAAAAGTTTGTTTTGTTTTTGAATTTCGGATGTTGGTGCTTTGGGAATGACGGGGAAGTTGTTATAAATAAGCAGAAGATGAAGTTAAGAGCACGACACTTATTGGGGGAGGTATAGATTGATTTTGTGTGAAGGGATTTTGTCATCATGGAGGTGGGAAGGTGTGAGAGAGGGATGTGTAGGAGAGAGAGAGAGAGAGATGCATTTAATTATAAGGTTTGGGGTAATGATTAATAAGCATTTATGCTAAAAGGTATGAGTCGTCTAATATGAATAGTGGAAGAGACGCCTTGGCTTCAAAACTGAGGACGGCTTGCGTGAGTCCCGAAAATTGCTAGTGGTTAGAAAGAAAAGTTATAAATAGTCATACTCTTTCTTCTTCCAAATGTTTACAAAAAATAGAGAGGCATAAATCTAGAGAATGAGATAGAGCGAAAGTTTAATTGTAGAGATTTTGGAGAGAAAAACCTAGTGAGGAGGCATCGATATCATAGGGAAGGGAAAGTTGCCACTGTTGTGGTTGAGAACAAATTATTAGTACAAAGTTCTATTGTGAAGAAGAAAGCGCTCACGGTGCCTGATTCCTTTTTTAACATTGAAGGTTAGTGATATCATGAATATTAAATTTATTTTTGATATGGATGTGATGATTTATCATTTCTGTGTTTACGGAGTATTCCCTCTAGGTTTTTGTATTTGAATTTTGAAAGGTTTACTATATGGGGGAAATATTGCTTTTGTACAATTTTAAGGAAAAAATGACTTTTTGAAATCAGTTTTTCTTTTTGACAGTGAAGTATTATAGAGGGATGAAAAATGATATACTGATATCTATGTTATTATTTTTTTTTGTGAAAAACAACAATTAAAGAAAAATATAGAAATTGATTGAAATACCTGGACCTTTATGTAGGTGTAGATTCGTGCAAAAGTACGTAGAAGTAGACGTCCTTCTTTGTCGAGCGTATAGATCGAGATGGAGCCTTCTACCTCGGGTCGTTTGAGTGAGAATGAAGATGTAGGATGTGAGGGTACTAAATTGTGGGGGGTGAGCTGATTAAGTATAGCTCAAATGTGGTTGATCGAGATGTTGAGGAGAAGAACAATTCAGAGGAGAGGGAAAGGGTAGAACAATTAAAGTTTCTTAATTTCCCTGGTAAGCTCTACAAGTATCCTATAAACTCAGATGTGTTTAGGGAGTATTGTAAATGTAAAAGTAGTATAGATGGGGAATGAGGGGATGTAATAGAGTATGATGAGAGATATTTTAGGAGGTATTCTGATAAAAGGGGGTGGAAGTATTTTTTTCTTACTGCCTAATTTGGAGGACGAAAAAATTCAGGGGAAAATACCAGAGTTCGTGGTCCTTAAGTATTTTGTTGAGAATATTGGAGGTGACTTGGATGAGGGTTTTCTACGCTATTTAGCCCAGTTTAAATATGGGTTGGTGGTGCTTTTAAGCAACCTTGCGAAATGCATCATGAATAAGATCAAGGCGTGCCTAACCCAACTGAATGGTAATATGTGGGAGGTTATCAATGTTTGTGAGAATTTAAATAGGAGGTGGGCCCATGTGGAGAGTGAGAGAAAAATAAACCCTTCCAATGTTTTGAAGTATTATTCTGTGAAATATGTTAATTCATTTTGGGGTGTGTATTTCTCTTCCAGCGAGTGTATATAATAATAATGTGTTATGGGTAAAAGGCGAGTGACTCCGAGCTAACAAGGATACCTTGGCTCTTAAATAATAAACTATTAAGAAACCTAAGTAAACCTTACAACTTTTGAACTGTGCCTATTTGTGCTAAATTATGTAATGACATTTTTTATGTTACATGCAGATCCTCAATCTAAAGTAAGGAAAGGAGAATCTTTGATCTATATAGTAGCCCAAGAGGGAGTCGGGCTAGGAACTATGCTTTGCAAACTAAAGATAAGTAGGCACAAAAGGGTGAACAACAAATCTATTAAAGTACAGAAGTCACAAGCGAAGAGAAAAATGGTAGGGGGAATTTTATCTTCGGTTGCATCTCCAACTGCGGTAGACAAAACAGGGGCTTATGATTTGGTTTTTCCCTCGTATAGGAAAGTTCCACTACCCGCCGGGAAGCTGTGAGCTAGTGGAGTGAGCTTTGGAACTACCAGCCGCAAGGTTGCTAAGAGAAAGCTGAAGACATTTGTGTCGACCTCTGTAAACACAAAAAGTTTAGAGGTCGAGGATGATTTGAAGAAGGGGAAGATGGACAATCCCCCATGTTCAAATGAGCTAAAGGACGATGTTGGGGTATCGAGTATGGATGATGAGCTGTTGGCTTTGGAGATTAAGTTTAAGGTAGTAGTGTTGGAGGATGTGGAAAAGGTGAACTCTGCTGTACATGCGGAGTTGTGCTGGGTAAGTTTGATTGGTATAATTAATGTGATTGGCTATTTTCAAAGTGATGTATAACAGGTTTTTGTGTTTATTTTAGGTTTTCAGCGTTGTAAAAGTATTTGCCTTGGATTTGTGGAAGGGAAAATGGGTCTGGAATGCCGGGTTGCTCAGCTCGAGAGAGTGCTGGAGGAAGTGAAAAGGCAATCGATTACAAAGATTATAGAGTTGAAGAAGCATTACCAGGCAGTTTTTGACAAGGTCATGTTGGAGGCCTAACAACAAAATAGCAAAGTGGTTACTGTTGGAATAGCCTTGCTCAGCCGTTGCAAGATGATGGTATGAGTTTATGGATGTAAAAGCTATAATAGAAGGGCGATTCGATAACATCCCTGGGATAGAGGTAGAGGGAGAGGTGGAGGTAAGGGGGACTCCGATTAATGAAGCCGTATTAGGGTTAAATTTTGTGTCCCCTAGTACACACCAGAAAAACTAGGGAATCGAAGAAGTTGAGAAGGTAGAGTAATATAGATGTGAAATATTTGTTGAAGATTTTATTATTGTTGTTTGTCCAACTTTTTATGGGGATAGATGTGAGTTATGAAACTTTGGAATTTGAGATGCTGTTTGATATGAAAATTATTGCGTAGGAACATAACGAACTGCGGGCCATAATTGAGAGCTTAAAGAAAGAGTTCGCTAGGAAGAATTTTTTTTATACGCAGCAGCTCTACTGACTACCCGTACTGAGGTTTGGGGGAGAAAATATAGAAAACTTAGTAAAAAGCATTGGAGTGATTTTCTTGTAGCCCATTTAGAGGAGCCAAAGGAAAAATAGAGAAAGATGAAGTGGTCAAAAAAGATAGGTGTTAGTACATAAATTTTGACTTTGCATGCTTGGTGGTATTAGGAATAATCTACTAGGAGCAACCAAAGACATAATGTAAGTGACCAACTTTTTTAGAAGTTGAAATAGATAGTAAGGGAGTGGTAAAAAAAGGCGTACCTTAAAATATTAGAGGATCATTGTATTTATCCCGATCTGAAATTATAGAGTATGGCCGCCAGAGCTAGAAATCTTTACAGCTCATTATGGTATGTTAATATCTATAATTGACTATAAAATGGGAGTGATGTAGGTAAACTACTATATAAGTGGCCTATTTAGATGAGAAACATATTTTTGTCCTTGTGTTGAACTTTAAATTGAACTATTATGCAGGTCGAGTTAGAAAATGCACAATCTGGTGAGGAGTATGTCCTCAAATGCAACCATGAGTTTAAGATCGAATTGGATAGGATCCAACAAGCATTGAAAGAGACTGAATGGTAACCTTGTGAAAGGTGTCATGAATAAGATTATGGCATGCCTGGCTCAATTGAATGGTAACATGTGGGAGGTGGTCAATGTCTGTGAAAGTTTAAATAAGGGATGGGCTCATGTGGAGAATGAGAGAAGAATAAATCCTTCCAATGTTTGGAAGTATTATTCTATGAAATTCGTTACTTCATCCGGGGGTGCATAGTTCTCTTCCAGTTCGACCCGACCCTAATTTTTCAACCTTTATTTTGTTGGAAGAGTATGGAAGGATAATGTGATTTGGGTGAAAGGCGAGTGTTCTTAGCGAGTAGACGAAGATACCTTGGCTCTCAAATATAAAACTATTAAGAAACATAAGTAAACCTTACTACTTTCGAACTGTGCCTTCTTGTGCTTTGTTGGTTAATGACTTTTTCTTTATGCTGTATGCAGATCCTCGATCGAAAGTAAAGAGAGGAGAATCTTTCATCGATATAGTAGTCTGAGAGAGAGTCGAGCTAGAAGCTATGCTGTGAGAACTAGAAATAAGTAGGTACAAGAGGGCGAATGACAAATCTATTAAATGCAGAAGTCACAAGCCAAGAGAAAAATGGTAGGTGGGATTTTATCTTCGGTTGCATCTCCAACTGCAGTAGACAAAACAAGGGCCAGTGATTTGTCTTTTCCCTCATTCAGAAAAGCTCTACTACCCGTCAGGAAGCTGCGAGCTAGAAGAGTTAGATCGGGAACCACCAGCCACATGGTGGCCAAGAGAAAGCTGAAGACATCTGTGTCAACCTCTGTGAACGCAGAAAGTATGGAGGCCGAGGGTGATTTGATGGACAATCCCCCTCGTTCAGATGAGCAAAAAAATGATGTTGGGGCATCGAGCATGTATGATGAGTTGAAGGCTTTGGAGAATAAGGTTAGGGCAGCAGTGTTGGAGGATGTTGGGAAGGTGAACTCTACAATACCTGAGGAGTTGTACAGGGTAAGTTTGATTTGCGCAATTAATATGATTGGCTATTTTCAAAGTAATATGTAATGGTTGCTATGTGTGTTATTGTAGGTTTCCCGCATTGCGAAAGGTATTTACCTTGGATTTGTAGAAGTATAGAGAACTTAGTGAAAAGCATTAGAGTAATTTATTTGTAGCATGTTCAGAGGAGCTAAAGAAAGAATAGAGAAAAATGAAGTGGCTAGAAAAGATAGGGGCAGGTACGTAAATTTTAACCATTTTTGCCTGGTGGTTTTAGGGAAAATATACTAGAAGTAACCATAAACATAATATAATTGACCCTCTTTTTAGAAGCTGAAATAGATAGTGAGAGAGGGTTAGAAAAGGCATACCTTAAAATACTAGAGGATCGTGGTATTTGTCCCAATCTAAAATTGTAGAGTATGGCCACCATAGCAGGAAATCTGCATAACTTGAAGGCTTTGTAAGTATAAGCTCGTTTTGGTGTGTCGATGATATATTTAATTGATTGTAAGAAATGAGAGTAATGTAGGAAAATTGTTATATGAGCGAACTGTTTATATGAGAAACATATATTTTTTTGTTCTATGTGTCGAACTTCAAATCAAACTATTGTACAGGCCAAGCTAGAACCTGCACGATCAGGTGAGGAGGATGCCATTAAGTGTAATCATGAGTTTAAGCTTGAATTAGATAATGTCCAACAGGCATTGGAAGAGGCTGCAGATCAGTAGGTAAAATTGGGGCTGAAATTGACGAAGTCAGAAGCGACGACGAACAAGTTGACTAAGAAGATCAAGGAGAAGGTAGCTGAATTAGGTTGTGCACAGGCTGAGTTAGTGAGGGTGTAAACAGAGGTGGAGAAGTTGAATAACACTGTAAAGAGGTTAGAAAGAGATGTAGAGAAAATGAAGGGGAAGTACAAAGATGCAAATCGTGGTCAATATCATATTAGAGCCTGAGGCGGAAAGAAAAGAGTTAAAGTAAAATCTTAGCAATATGAGAGAGTAATTGAAGAAGAAGGATGGTGAAGTGGTTAGCGTACAAGCTGAATTTGCCCGTGCTCAGGTTGAAATAAAAGTATTGGAAGCGGATCTAATTTATGTTTGAGCTGCTGTAAGGAAAGCAAATAAGCGAACTAGAGAAAATGGAGATAAGTTGAATATTGCTCAAATTAAGGAAAAAGATTTGGAGGAAGCTTTAAGAAAAAAGGATAACACGTTGAAGAGTGCTTCCTTCAGTGAACATAACGTAAATAAGGTTTTATAGAAAAAGGAGGCAGAATTTTTTGTGTTGTGAAGGGAAGTACAGAAGTTAAATGAGCAGAAAGAAGAAAACAAGGTCGAGCGGGGTAAATCTATGAAATCGCTGATGGTATTGAACGTCCTTGCAGCAGATTTGGAGGGACGTTTGGAAAGAGCTAATGCGCACTATGGAAAGTTTAATATAAATTATCAGATTTTGCTTGAGAATTTTGCTGAACTGGCTATACAGAATCGAAGCAGACTTTCCTTAGATGAGGTGCACTCAAGGGAGATAATGACAGTAATTGCCTAATTTGTGGAGGAGGCGAAGAGGCTTGAGATGGAAAGGGATATGTTGAATGACTATTTGGTGTTGAAGGATTGTATCAGTAAGGTTGATGTAGATTGAAGTAACTATTTGAACCTTATGGAAACTGGTATTGGTTATATTAAGGAGGAACGAGTAGAGAGGGGCAGAGAGGTGGTTGCTGCAAGAGCATAGGAGTTTATGTCTTCCAGAACATCAAAGTTATAAATTGCTTTCTGTTTCTGTATTATAGACATTAGATAGATGAAAGGTACTTTTACCTTTGTGTAATCAGTAGAGATAGTTGATGTTAGTGATTAAAATCTAGTACTACCTTTGTTTTAATCGTTAGAGATAGTAGATGTGAATTGATTGAAAGCTAGTATCACCTTTGCTGTAATCGTTAGAGATAAGAGATGTGTATTGATTAAAAGTTTCTATTAACTTTGCTTTAATCGTTTGAGATTTAGTAGAAAAATATATGTATGATTGCAAAGAGTAATGTGGGAGGAAAAACTTGAATGTTTTCATTAATGAGAAAAGACTGTAGATACTGTTGGAGATTGTAATCTCACTTTTGGAATGTAAGGAAAAATAGTGGATGTATTATGTGTTTGAAAACTTAGGGATTTAACGATAATATTGCTTCAATCTCCTAGTGTTCATAGGGCTTGGTATTTTAACACCGTCCTTTCTCATGAGATAGTAGGATCGAAGACCTTTTCATCCCACAACCAAAAATGGAGCTTTCCAGTTCTCTGCGAGCTTCCCAACATTTAAATTTTTTATGTACTTGGGGGTTTCTCGGAGGACTCGGTCATCGACTTCATACTCGCAACTCTGAACTGTTCTGTTGTATGAACTGACTAGCATATGATGATATCGGCCTAAATTGGTAACAACTCGAGCTCGTGTTTTGTAGATCCAGTTCATATTGCAGGCTAATTCAAACTTATTTTCTTCATCAGTGAGCTCATGATCTTTGATGGGATGATGATAGACTGTCAGGATTACGGCTTCTGTGCCATACGCAACTAGGAATGGAGAACATCTTGTTGATTAACTTGGTATCGTGTGGTAAGCCCACAAGACATGTGGCAGTTCCCTTATCCAATTGCCCTTCTTCTCTAATTTGAGTCTCTTCTTGATTCTATCCACTATAGTCTTGCTTGTGATCTCGGCTTGCTTATTGCCTTGGTGGTAGAATGGATTGGAGGGTAAATGAATAATGTTGTGCTTGTTTTAAAATGTCACGATCTTCTCTCCAGACAACTTTGGGCCGTTATCGATCCAAATTAGGTTAGGGCAACCAAATCGTGTAATGATATGTTCCCAGATAAATGACATAACTTCTTCCTCTTGGGTCCAATAAAGGGGAACTACTTCAATCCACTTCGTAAAGTAATCTATTGCGACAAGTAAGAACCTTTTGTTACCCGGCATGCTGAAGAGTTCCCCCATGAGATCAAGTGCCTATCGCTTGAGAGGCCAAAACACCTTACTTGCGTTGAGATTGGGAGCAGGAGCTCGTATTTGATTGCCATATCACTGGCACGCATCACATTTTTGTAAATACTCCTCGACCTACTTTCAAATTCCTAGTCAGAATATTCCTTGCGTAATTGCTCTATTTGTGAGTGATCGACCTGCAGTATGGGAGCCACAAGTCCCTTCATGTAGATCTTTGAGCATTCTATCTGCTTCTGTCTTCGAAAGGCACTTGAGGCATGGTCCAATGACCGACCTTCTATATAATTTTATTTTCTGAATTGTGTAACACTTTGAGTTTTTAATCAACTGTCGGCACTCTTTTGAATTTTCTTGATGTGGCCCATTATACTTGTTCACTGGGCCGAGATATATGAAGAAAGGTTTCCTCAAATCATCTTCCTCCTCGTCATCTCCCCCAGTGCTGATCCCGTATATCATTTGGAGATCAATGCTGGGGGTTGAAATTACATCGATTTGGAGATACCTTTCTTTTGTTCCTAAGACCCCGGCTATGTAAGCCAAGGAATCGGCGTGTCGATTTTTACTACGAGGTAAAAAATTGAGAGTAGCTTTATTAAATTTTCTCATCCTATCAGCAATTAGGGCTGCATAATCAACCATTTTTTCCATTCTTCTTGTATCGCTTAGAGTATTGATGGATGATTAGCAAGTTGTCAGTGTAAACCGATAGTTCAGAAACTCCGATCTCCAATGCCATATCCAGGTCATGAATTAATGCTTCGTACTCTATGACATTATTAGAGGCTTCATAATTGAGACGTATTGATTTCTCAATTATGTCATTGGAGGGTGTATTTAGTACAATTCCAATCTCTGACCTTACGAGTCCTATTGATCTGTCTGTAAGAATTCTCCATCCCTTCTGTATAACTCATTATGCTCATTTTTCAAAAGGTTTTGAAAGTGGATCATCTTCGAGTTCTTCTGCTAGATATGGATCGTGCTCCTCCCTGTCTGGATCATCGACTAAGAAGTCTTCTAAGAAACCAGCTACTATATGACCTTTTTTTATGGTTCTCTATTCAAACTTGATGTCGTATTCTCCCAATGCGATGAACCATTGTTGTACTATACTTGATTTGTCCTTCTTAGATAGTACTTCTCAAAGGGGATAATTTGCTATGACTTTGACTTAACAGCTTGAATATAGTGGTTGAGGATCAATAAAGCTTAGACGAGTGTAGGGAGTAGTCGTTCAATCCTTAAATATCTTGTTTCTGCCAGTGTGAGGGTTTTACTTATAAAATACACTAGCTTCTCAATCTTTCTTTCGAGCTGAATAAGAATCGAGCTGAGAGAGTTATCTGTAACTATGAGGTAGATGATAAATTCCTCATTATCTATTGAGATGCTCATTATGGAAGATTTCCCCAAATTGGTTTAAAGTTCTTGAAAAGCCGTTTCATATTATGTTGTCCAATCGATCTCTTTAATCAATCATCCTGTACCCCTTCTAGTGGATCCATAAAGTAGCATGAACAACCATCGACATCGATCTGAAGATTTTGAGATGAATTTGTTGATAGCTACAATCTTTCTAACGAGCTTCTGTACATCTTTCTTTGTTTGCAGGGAGGAGATGGTGATTAAAGCTTGAATCTGGTCTGGATCAGTTTCGATTCCTTTCTTACTGATCAAATGTCCCAAGATTTTGCCAGAGTGTACTTCGAATTGACATTTATCTTGATTGAGCTTCATGCGGTATGACCGTAATATGTTGAAAACTCTATCGAGATATATGATATGATATTTATTCAATAATCTTTTTGAGAGTAGATCGTCAATATATACTTCAATGATCTTCCCCAAGTGTACTTTAAATATGTATGTTATTAACCTTTGTTAGGCTGTGCCAGCATTCATCAGACCGAAAGGCATGACTTTATAATAGTAGAGTCCTCTTTCAATGATGAAGGTCATCTTTTCTTGATCCGTATCTAAGAGGGGTATCTAGTTGTACCCTGAAGAAGTGTCCATCATAGATAGTAGCTCGTGACCTTCTACAAACTCGGTGTGTACCTAAGATTTGATGAATGAGGGAAAGGGGAAAATTGTCTTTCGGTGTGTGTTTGTTTAGATATCTGAAATCTACACAAGCTCAAACTTTCCCATTCATCTTTTGAACTGCTGCAATGTACGAAATTTACTCCGAGTACTTGGCTTCTCAGATGAATCCGACCTTGATCAATTTATCGATTTCGATGTTGACTTCATCTCTAAGGCGAGGGAAGAGCCACCTCTATTTCTATTTGATTGCCGTAGCTTTATCTATGATGCTCGATGTATAATACGCCTTAGTCGGGTCAACTCCCAGCATTTCTTTGAAAGTCCAAGCGGAAACATCTCGGTTCTTCTGTAAAAAATGTATGAAAGCTTCTTTCTCCTGTTAAATTAGCTTAATACCAATATAAGTACCCTTACTAGGTTTATCAATCTTAATGTAATATGTAGGTTCTATTATGGAAGGCTGATCATCTGTATGTTTAGCTTTCTATAATTTCTATGCAGCAAATCTATCGGATGTATCTAGTATGACAGATACGGTATTTTGACAAGTTCGTGTGAGTTTTTGGTCTCCTTTGATTTCATAGATGCTATAGTTGTACTTGAAATGAATTATTTGATGGTATATGGATAGAATTGCTTCCATGTTGTGTAACCAGCAGTGGCCCATGATTCCAAAGTAGCTGGATTTAGCATTGATGATGTTTAAAACAACATTGATAGTGGTGGGTCCAACGGTGATGGGTAGATGATTTTTCCTACTCGTTCTTCTTTAAAGCTGTTAAAACCACTGATATCGATGTCGCTAGGCACAACTTGGTCTGCTAGTCTCATTTAGTCGATTATGCTCTGAAAAAGGATCCCAATACCACTGCCAGCATCGACCATCATGGTAGGCATGATGAATTTCTTCATTTTGAGCAAAATAACCAGCGCATCATGATGTAGAAACTTGACATGACTGATGTTGCAATCTTTAAATAAAATCCTAGTTCGTCGATTGCTCAATTTAGGAAGAAGTTTAGCTTCTTTATCTTGAACTGGGAGGTCGCAGCATTTCGTTAATCTTCTCCTTTTGAATATGGTATAATTGTTGATCTGATGGATCTCGATCATGTTACTGTGGTAGTGTAATGTCATGTTTTTAAGAAGGTAATCTTCGCCAATATTTTAGTAAGGAAATTTCAACTGTAAACTTAAACACATAAGATTTTACATGGTAACTCAGTAAATCCTAAGAAAAGCCTCCACCTCGAGGATGATTTAGGTATAAACTCCACTAGTTGCTAATTATTAAAATTATTGAATATTAAGGATGTGAAAATGTGTAAGAATGATAAAGTTGTGAATCGGATTCACATATTCTTTGCCTGTATTTATAGTAGATACAGGTAGTTATAAAAATAAAATTGTTTCCTATTTTGGCGGGCAGTGGGTAAACTTTGTGGATCTCCCTGCAACGGCCCTATTTGACCAAACTTAACGGCTACTGTAGTGGGTTGAGCTCAATAGTCGCGGATGTGATATCTTTTTGTATGACATAATATCTTCAAATAAGTTTTGTTAGCTTCTCCTTGTCAAATCTAGGAAAGATTCAACTACAATCACCCCATTCTCAACCCAATTACTTGTTGTAGAGTCGAGAAGACTATCATAATTTGAAAGGGTTCTCGAACTTTGTATGAAAGCTGTACTTTGTCATTTCCATGGATGAAAGTCAAATTATCCAGATTACTTCATGGTCTCGATGTCATTAATGGCAAGTTGTTTGACTATAGTAAATGTTTTATTGAGAGTGACACTATAAATAGTTTGGAAGAAAGATGGGAAGGTATTTTTTTGCAGATAGTAAAGGTGGAAGTATTCGAAAATGGTGATGACACAATTTCAGATGTTGTATAATGAGTTAGTGAGGCGTGTTAATGCCAAGTATGGGGAGCTGAAGGAGTTATATTTTATGTCGGTTGTCGCTGTCGTCACTTTATCCGAATCCCATAGAGCCAATATATGAAGGAATGACAAAATTGGAGGTGGAGTGTGCTGAAGCAGAGTTCTTCTTCCGGTGCCAGTATCATTGTGTGCTGCAGACACTACGTGAAAAAGGCTTATTAACGATAATTGTACGCAACAAATAATGACTATTCTATATGTTGGAAAGCAAACTAAGTTCTGGACATTTATATATGACACACTTCAATTAAAGTGTCGTATTTTATTAAAAATGTCCTAAAAAATAACGACACTCATAAAAGTCAAGGTTTAAATTTTTGGCGATAGTCCTATATGTTATTTTCCAAACACTGCCTAAAAAACTAAAACTTCCTCTCATTGGAGTCGATCTCCTCTTCTCGGCCCACTCTCTCTCTTTCTCCTTGAAATTTATGAGATAAATCTCCTTCTTAGCTCTCTATCTCCCCCAAATCTTTCTAAGATTGGCACGAAAATATATGAGTTTTCTCTCCCATAATCCTACAATAGGAAATCCCAATTTGGTTGGCGCAAAAAATTGGGTTTTGTCGCTTTTCTTTCCCTTGCTGCCCTAAAAGTCAAGTTTTATCATATTGAAGAGTTATTCCTCCTTTCGGCTCTCACTCTGAAAACCCACAAAGGTATGAACTTTTTGAAAATTTAATTACTATTTTTTATGTTTGTAAAAATTAATTGAAACCCTAAAAGGATTGCTACGGATTGATTTAACTAATCTCTCTCACAATCCAAGTAAGATATTGGCTATTTATAAGCCTTTAATTTAACCTAGAATCGATCAATTTTTTTTTCTCTTTAGCATATTCGATTGAAATTATGATTTATATATTGGGCAAAAATTTTGGTAGTACCTAGAATATATTGTTTGCATTAATTCCTAATTAATTTTATTTTATAATTTTGATAATTGATTGATATAACGTTACCAGGAAATTTTGTTGATTCTCCCAACAATCAATGAGTTCTGATCTTTACAAGGTACTTTTGGTTATCTTTACAAGTTCTGCTGATTCCCAATAGCAACCCTATTGCACTCTTTATAATGTTTATTTCCATATTACACATATATGTATGGATGTATATTATGGATTAATAGGAGTTGTATTAGTGGATTTCAAGGGGGCTGTGTCATAAAGTTACATGTCGTATATGTTAATAAGGTGGATTTATGGGTATTTACAAGATATGGGGTGGGATGTGAGAGACTTTCATCTTGTTCATTAGAATCTAGATCCTAGGGTTAGGTCTAGGATGCCTGCAACGATAGCCCTACGTCGACAAGGTTTGCTAGGGGTATCTATTTTTGGAGGCAAGATGTATCTTAATTTAATTGCCTCATATTACATCCAACTGCTTAAAATTAGCAATTTTCATTAGTTTTTCCATATGGGGCCTTTTTGAATTGAATTCTTGTAAGTGAGTCCGGAACCTTTCGGATAGTGTGTCTAAGTTTGCTGCACACATCATTGCATATGAGGCTAAAAGTGACATTAATATGGGCAATATCTCCTCTAAAAACAATGCTATTTCAGTTAGGAGTAAATACACATAGTTTAGGAATATACTTATAGGATTGTTGAGCTCATTAGAATCCGCTACGAAGGTTTTAAGAAGATCAACATTAACTCTTTAGAAGAGGCAAATCTGTTGTTGAGCTCTTTAGAGATCAAGGGTTCACCGATGCCCAAATATCAGCCTTCATCACAAAATGCCCAACTTTATTTCTAGCCAAACCAGACGAAATTTTCAAGCCCAAGTTTGAGTTTTTCAAATCATTGATTATGTCAACTCCTGAACTTTCTAAAATGATATTATTTATTTTTTGAAAAATGAGCTAGGGGAGTTATCCCCTGATACCATAAACAAAAGAAAGATAATTACAAGGTGGGGACAACTCCATTCCTTATAGACAAGGATAAGGAGGACCTGAACACCAGGAAGAAAGAAAATATATAGTAGATTCCTAACAACAAAAATAAAGACAGGCCGAGATAGCCTAGATCGAAATTGTGTAAGATATCACCAAGACATGCCAGGAAAGAACTAAAGTTAAGTACAAGCAGAGGTTTTCCATTATCCTTGCCTTGCATCTCATGGCGGTTATTATGCTTATTAGAAAACCAAAAGGCTCTGAGAATGCCTGCATAAGCTTCTTTAACTATTTTGTGAAAGTGCTTAGTTGCTCTTTAACCTGAAGAGCTTGATTCAAAAAGAATGTCATTATATTTAAGGTAGCTATCCCATCCATTATCTGAACAAACGGGAAATGTTGGTAGGCAGTTGTTTTGTTGCTTCCTTCTACTCTAGTTTTGCTGAGGTTCTGAACATGTTTTTGTAATGTTATTGTAGCTTTAAGTTCTACCACCATCTTCAGAGTTTTCCCTATCCATTTTCTGAACCGAGATAAACATTTGAGAGAACTGCCTTTACATTTCTTTTCCGTCCATTTTATGGATAGCCAGAATCTACTGGTGCAAGTCTATTGCTTTCTTCTTCCCCATTTTTTATGAGGTTCTTTAAATCTTTCATGTGCATCTTTATGTGATTTGTTGTTGTGACTGTAAGCATCTGTCATCCATTTTCTGGATAGCAGTTCCATCTCTTTTCAGAAAGGTAGCTGTGTCCATTCTTCGAACAAGAGTTCCATCTATTTTATGAATATCTTTCATGTTTTTTATGGCACCCATATAAGAAATACAACAAATGAACAACATTTGTTGTGTCTTTCCCATCCCTTTTCTGACCTGAGTAAACTTGGATCTTACTAAACTGGTATTGTCTTGTAATAGGTCTTGCCACTTGAATCATCTTTAATTAGGCCCTGTAAAGACACAAAAAAATCAGTGGGTTCAATTTTTTTGTAACCATGATCTTTAAGTAAGCAGGCCAAAAAAGTAGCAACTTTGTTAGCTTCTTTAAACACAAGTCTGACATCAAAAATCTCAAAATACAATTATTGATTCTCTAATGGATAATATAGCAGCTCTAGCTTCCCAAGGAGGATCCCATAAGCTTTTAACAATGTTAATAACAGCTCTGGAGTCAGTCTGAATAATAACCATTTTCTCTCCCTCATCAACTGCCATTTTAAGCCCCTCATTAATGCTAATAAGTGTCAACACAATAATAGGTTTCTTCTTGGAGCAGCCAGAACAAGCTTTAACGGAACTGCCCCTGTCCTTTCTCAAAATGGGCTAAAATGATATCTAGCAACCCTTCACTCCTATTAAGGGAGCTGGAGAATCAAATTATCCCATCTTGTATTTTCATCAAAACCTTTGTACAACACAGACGACAAACTTGTAACCCTGCTCAAGTGATATCCCCTTATACTTCTGTACAATGTAGAAAATATCAAGAAATTCATGGCTTTTTTTGTAACAAATTTAGAATAGAAGCTTTCTGTGGTTTCCAAATATCCTAGACTTATGACTTGTAGTCTAAAAAAGTATATTATTCCCAGGTGCTCAGTTCTTTAGATACTCATGTCAAAAGGATTGGTTAAAAAAGATTTGATAAATATACCTTCAAAACTAATGCATGATAAGAAGAGATTTTTTAATAAGTTTGTGATCAAGTATCAAGACGAAATTCTAGAAGTTGTGGAAGCACATCAAGGTAGGATGGAATTTCAAGGGTTTCACAGTGGATCAAAAGGCATGAACGAGTAGATTATAAGTTAATATATTGTTGAGAATGAGATGCAACCAAAGTGGTATCTAAAATGGTGTCTAGAGGCAAAAAACATGTATTGCAAATAGTATGTTAATGTAGTTATTATGTGTATTAAACTATTCTTCAAACTAGGTTGGATACATATATTACAAGGTTGAATCTGAGATTTACTTAAGTTTTTCTTATTGGTCAAATATAATCTTTGAGTTTAATATTTTTTTTTACTTTCACTTGCTATATCTTTAAAGAATCTTCACAATTCATTGAAATTTCTAGCAAGGAATGGATGATAAAACCCCGAACTTCTGACGAATACTTTGACACACGTTTCCCATATCATTCACGACTAGCGTCTTGTAGGTAAAGATGTTAAAAAGATGATACAGAATGATGTTTGTGTAAGTATCAATAACCATAATGAAAATGTATTTTCTTGTAATTCATATGCATCTAAATGTTTTAAGTTGCACAACTGACTTTTGAGTTGGATCTTGAAGTACACAAGAGGGTAACTGACAAAAAGGTGAACAGATCGTGGAAAGAATGGAAAACTAATTTACGAAAAAGTTACGATAAATATTTAACCGATTTTAAAAGAAAAGTGCAGGTACTGAAATATGTGAAAGAAGAAGATTGGTATGAATTTGTAGATGATTGTTCCACGGATAATGTAATAAATCGTCGTGGTAACGGCAAGTATGCAAGGAGCAAAATGCATACCCCTCATACTACTGGATGGAAAGAAAGAGAAAATGGTATTATATTTGTTTGGAAATTAATATTGAATAATAAGTATATTTCCTATATATATATATATATATATATATATATATATATATATATATATATATATTTACTTATGAAAAATTTTGGATTATCCTTTTTAAAATTTTTTGCAGGTACTAAATCCATTTTTCTCTCACAGGAAAATGAAAACCCTGGATAAAAAGTTAAGAGAACTCATCTATTTATGGCATGCCATACGAAAGCGGATGGAACCTTCCCTGAGTCAATGAGAGAAAAAAAATGGTAAGATTTAGCTATTATAAATATAATATTGAATTCTTTTCTTGCATTTTTTTGGCTCATGTTAGTCTTGTGTCTATTCTAAATATCGTTGGTACACACTCTATGAAAAAAGGAAATTTGCGACTATTAAAAAACCGTCTTTAACAGTCATTTATGATGGTTTTTAACTGTCGTAACTTCCATCGCAAACAAACGGTCGCAACTTTACTTTGATTGTACACATCCGTTGTAATAAAAATTAATGAAACACAGAACAAAATAGAACAACAAGAGTAGATTATTCCTTTTTCTATTTACTTTAATCTTGCATTTTGCTATATTCTTCAGGAGGTGCTTTCCAAAGTCGTTCAGAATCTACCTGGCCTTGTTGATGAAAATTTTGATCAAGATGCAGTTTCAAATGTAAGTAATATTTATTTAATACATGTTTTCATTTCATTTTTCTTCTAGATTCTCTTTGGTTTAACATCAATACTGAATGCATCTCCAAATGAAATGATGCACTTGAGTCTTGTGGATTTTCTCCCCAATCTTCATCAATTTTAGTGAGATAGAATCTGAACATGCTGTCTGGTGAATAGTACCCCCCCCCCAAAATAAATAATACATCTTGACACTTAAGTTCTAATAACAACAAAATTTCTACATCAGGTGCTTAACTATTTTTTCCTTACTGCCCCATGAAGTTATTCATCAGATTGAAAGGATGTGCCCCAAATTCCGCTGGCATGGTAGTTATAATAAGAGATTTGATATGCTATCCAATTGTAGAGGTAGGCCTTGGTATAAAAGACCTTTAGAGCTGGAATGCTGCTTTCATTAAAAAACATACTTATGAGATTGCTACCAAGAGTGACAACTCAAGTGAATAAATGTAACTATCTCAGAAGTAAGAACTTTTGGCAAATCAAAATTCATGCTAAATTCTAATACCTCGTCTTTCGAAGACTGATTATGACAATCAGTGTCAATGGAGAATCCCCTGTCTTCATACATTTGTGCATCATCAATGTGCTTCTAACCCCCCTCCAGAGTAAGTGAAGAAACCCCTGAATATAAAGTTAGACAACCGCAGGTACAATATGGCAAATCAACTTCATCGGCGCCATTTAAATTGGAGCACAAATTTTCTACTTCATCTTCACTATCCTCACTGCCCATATACTTTAATGTGCAATATGAATTTAGGTATGAGGTCTCGACTCCCAACATCATCTCGTCTCTTATCTTTGGTTAGATTTCCAAGCACAGATTCAGTAGTAGTAGGGGGCCTCCTCTCATTTTCATTTATATTAGGGAGAGGGGCAAGGGGGATTGGATGGGTAGCCCCCCTGTATTAGCAGAGCTTATAAGGTTTTTGCGTACTTAGGCCTATGCGTTGACTCAATTTTTTATCTTTTCGTGAGTAATTGTACAGGTAACTCTAGATAGATTTTTTTGTGTTATGAGATATTTAGCCAAAGTGGTTAGTTATACTTCAAATTGTTAACGTAAATGGGTACACAATTGCAGTCATATTTTTTTATTATTCATTTCATATAGTGATTCCAACATCTGTGGAAAATATATATACTAATAACAGAAACATTAATGTATCCTTTCGGGTTAATTTTGATACATAGTAACTAGGATCCTTTCGTGTGACGTCTGTTTTGTTATAGAGCTGCCCAATATCTAAACATATGTTCTGTTGTATCATAATAATGCAAGTAGTTGCTTACGGTTATTGTAAGTTTCTCAAAATGGGTGTCTTTTGTCACTGTTTAAAGGGTAATCTCATGTGTAGTTTTCCTGAATCTATTTTTGATCCCTTTTAATTATTTGCACAAGCATGTCTACAAAAAAGAATATCCACGGAAGCATACATTAATGTTTTTTGCATTTTGAATTTCATTTTCTTCTGAATTGATTATAGTTTGAGAAATTGCATTTTAATACATTTTGATAGCGTTGAGATATCTTTTTTGCATGCTTATCTTGATTAGATATTTTCTCTCTCCTTTCCGTACTTGTGGAGAAGAAGTAACATACAGGTATCCATATGGTATTTGTCTAATTGAGTTCAAGCACTATTGACTTACTACAGCTTTAAGTTTTGCTTTATTGTAATTTCTTCTATATTTATTTACTAAAATAGTATTTTTGTAATTGAGTTGCTTTTTGAAGTACAGGTGATTGGAAAAGATAAAAGCAGTTACATAAGGGGCTTTGGCGATATGTCCAGTGCCGAATTGGAAAGCACACTACCTTTCAGAATGAAGCTTGCAAATGAAAAGCCGATAAACACAAATTTGCAATCTCAATTGAAGTCTCTGGGGAACAACTGGTTTTTGAGGCCAATGCGTGAAAGAAACTTGAAGAGAGGTTCGCATTATTCAAATTGTTAGATTTTCCTCGTTAGTCACGAAAGTATCGTACTTCTGGCATCGAAACATCATCTCGGGTATTGACTTATATATTATTTTTTCTATGATTGCTTACCATAAATTATCATATTATTATATTTGAATGCTTATATGTAATTTTTATTATCTGTAGAGTGGGTGTTCACCATTTGCTAGCGTATATCATTCATCCATGCCAGTTCTGGCAAGGTCATGTGAGTTATTAGACTGGTATGGTACTATAATTACTTATGGAACTCTTCAGCAAGGTGGAAGAGCTTTGTGTAATTTCGATAATATATTAATAGATGAAATAATTAATGTAACAAAAAATAGACCCCTTGAGGATGTTGCCGTCGGTGAGATCATAGTTTAGGAGAAAAGTTGTACCATGTTTATTTAAATAATGTATGTTTTTTCTTTTATGCAGAATTGAAAGTAATTTCAAAACACATTTTTGGAAATTTTTAATAATATAGTTTATTTTGGAATAATTAGTGATAAGAGGTTTTTAGGGCCTCTACAAAATACCCGCTTAAAGTACGAATGTCGAATTGTAGCACGGATGAGTGGGATCGAATCCATAAGGAGGTTTGGGAAAACAAATACTTTCTAGACCGAATAACGATTATATACGAGATAAATCTAAGAAGAATAAACAAAAATGAATTATAAAACTTAATGGGGGAGAGCTAAGGTTCAAACTTGGCCACTAGCTTTCAAAGCACTAATTGATATATAACTAGATCCTAATATCTCTACCCATCATATGTTCGTGTTAAGACACATACAATGTTGTAAAATAAACCCCAAAATCTATGGTCAAGCTTTTAATAGTTATGCTTTTAAGAGATGGTGAAGAGTGTCTTAAAGAATTATCAACTCAACCATGACTGGGCTTGAGTGAGTTCTCTAGTGTTTTCTCTTGTTTAGATCTTCAAATCATGTCTACGGTTAGTAGCACTTGATTGTATCCAAAGTTATCGTACACCAAATCGAAGCTATGGTCAAGCCTTCGATATGATGCACTAACTTATCAATTATAAAGTACTAAGAGAAAACTATTTAGAACCTAATTATTCTCAACTATTGCTCATCCAAGAAGATGCCTCATCCTAGCCTTAGCTAGGAGATTAGCCGCTCATCTCGGACTTCATCGTATTAACAGCTAAAAAAGAAATTAACAAAAATTAAACTAAAAGAGAAGAAAAATAATTAAATAAAACTTATGACTTTATTTCTTTTAAACTTACTTTGATATGAGATGCCCAATTACAATGGGGGGAGGGTTCCTTTTATAGGAGAAGGAACCCAAATTTAAAAATAATACATTAAATTGTAAAAAATATTTTCACAATAATATCTTTTAATTTTACAACCAATCACCTAAGATTATTGTATATAGTTCCCTTAAGTAATGTAGATATCTTTATTCATGGAAACTCTTGCATATATCTTCAATATAAAATATCTTCAAGGATCTTGGATGCAATATATTCTATGATCTTATTCTCCAATAATATTTGTGTATATATTTCTTCAATCTTAAGACCAAATATATTGTGTCTTTCAATTTTTGTACTATGAACTGCTGGAGATACTTTTACTTGACTTTAAGAGCTTGGTTTTAAATATCCATCTCCAATAGCTGCAATTAAGCAAATGTACATAAGTGCCCAAAATTAATTATAATGGATGACTAAAATTAATGTTAAAGTATATTTAAAATGTCATAATTACGCGCTAATCAAATACCCCCTAACCTGTCATTTACTCGTCCCGTGTAAAATAAAATAATAACCACTTTCGTGAGGAGTGCGATTGTATTTAGCATATGCAACAAGCCGTTAAACCTCGAGGTTTAACCTGGTGGACGAGTATTGTCTCGTGAGGGTTTACAGTGGCTATACCCACAAAAGTCAATAATAACATTTTAAATAATTTTAGAATACACATGAATCATTTCCTTTGAACTTATCTTACTTAGTTGTGACAAAAATATATCGATGGAGAAATCCTTAAACTTGCCATTTTCCCAAGTATACCAAAGAATATTTTAAGTTTATCCAAAACTAGAGGTTCTACCTCAAGATTCGAAAGAGATGCAAGTATTTTGCTTTAACTATATTTGACTGTACAGTAAAAAATGATTTTATCGCCTAAAATTTTGTCTAAAATAATTTACTCAGTTTTTGGTAGTCAAGTTCTTACTAGAATAAATTCAACGGTCAGTTCGACAAGTGCCTTAGTCAATTCGTGTTTCTAGAATTTTACTTTTTCTCTTTTGTAAGCCTTTTTTTTTAGTACTTTAATTCTTAGTGAAATCTCCGTAACAAGGAGTTTTCGGTCAACAATCCCTGCCAGTTGGCTAAGGTTGCCGGGGTGCGGTGCCCCATTATGTTCTAGACTCAGGATTCTCACAAGTAATATTTTTTTATGCTCCTTTCACATAGTTCATGGTCAAACTCGAGATAGGTGATAATTTTTTCTTTTTAAGTTCTTAGTCATGTAAGTAGCCTTGCAGCGTGAGTTTTTAGAGCACATTTGGCTTATTATTATTTTCTTAGGAATGAACTTATTCTTAGGCAGTTGTCTCCCTTGTAGTAAACTATTCCTAACATAAATGCTAAATTTCCCTTATATTGAGCAAAAATTTATTAAAGATATTAATTGCAAAACTACAGTGAAGTGTATGCTTGCAAAATATGTTAAGTTAACTTTAATTAGTCGCTAATAAAATTATAGTACATGAAGCTTAAGATATTCCAAAATATTTTAGTTTATACTTGGTGTAATTTCCAAATTTAGGCTTTTCTATAATATTTATGTTAAAGTAAAATTAGTTTAAGTGTTTGGAAATTCGTCAAAAATATATCATAAATTATCAAAGTGCAATTATTTCACTTTTCTTCAAAAAACTTTTAAAGAAATAGTTTCCTACCACCAAACTTAAATCAAGCATTGCCCTCAATGTTTGAGAACAAGAATATAAATAGAAGAGAAAAACTGAAATTTTTCACTTGAATGTGCCATGGGTTGCCTCCCAAGAAGCGCTAAGTTTATCGTTTTCGGCCAGACTAATATACCCCCATACTTAAATGATGTTGCAATGGTAGTATAGGGGTACACAATATTAGCTCTGATATACTGGATAATTTAGAAATATTATCTCTTCATCAAAAGTATAGGACTTTAAATACGGTTTTAATCGTTGGCCATTGACCTTAAAAATATTTATGTTCTTAGGATCCTCCACCTCTACGGCCCCATGAGGAAAAACAGTTTTAACCGTACAGGGGCCATGATAACGGGATCGTAGTTTCCTTGGACATAGATGAAGCCTGGAGTTATAAAGCAATACCTTTTGATTGGGCTCGAAGGTTTTACGAATAATTGATTTATCGCGAAAAGCTTTGGTACGTTCCTCGTAAAATTTTAAAGTTTCATAAGTCTCATGACGGAGTTTATCCAACTTTGAAAGTTGAAGCTTTCTCTTAGACCCAGCTTGGTTCATCTTAATATTAAGGGCCTTTGTAGCCCAAAAAGCTTTGTGCTCTAGTTCCACAGGCAAGTGGCAAGCCTTCCCAAAGATAAGTCTATAGGGTAGCATTCCAATCGGGGTTTTATAAGCTGTTCGATAGGCCCAAAGAGCATCATCAAGACAACCTGACCAGTCTTTGCGATCAGTTCAAACAACTTTTTCTGAAATTCTTTTAATCTCCCGATTGGAAACTTCTACTTGACCACTTGTTTGTAGATGGTAAGGTGTGACAACTTTATGAGTGAGGAAATAATTTTTCAATAAATTTTTAAAAACATGATTGCAAAAATGTTTCCCACCATCACTTATAACTGTTTGAGGAGTACCAAAATGATTTAAAATGGATTTCATAAATTTGACCTTAGGCCTATGGCCATTTGTTGGACATTCTACTATTTCGACCCATTTGGAGGCATAGTCCACTGCGACTAGAATATAAAGGTTTCTGCGAGATGAAGGAAAAGGGCCCATAAAATCTATTCCCCAAACATAAAATTTTTTAACAATAAGATTGCTATTTAGGGGCATCATGTTGCGGTGAGAAATATTGTCGGTCCTCTGACATCTATCATATGTAGAGCAAAAAGTTTGTGTATCCCGAAAAGGGTAGGCCAATAAAGACCAGATTGAAGAATTTTGGCAGCTATTTTCTTGGCAGTGAAATGCCTTCCACAGGCTTTGGTGTGGCAAAACATGAGTACGCTCTGGAACTCATTATTTGGAATGTATCTTCTCATAACTTGGTCGAAACAAAATTTATACAGATAAGGATCGTCCCAACTAAAACGTCTAACCTCGTGTAAGAATTTGGGTTTTATCTTGCTTAGACTAGTGGTCAGGTAATCATTTAGTAGCATAATAATTGACAATGTCGGCATACCAAGGTAGTTGTATAATAGCCATAGGTTGCTCATCAGGAAATGTCTCTAAAATAGGGAGGAGATCTTCGCCACCTTCGATCAGAAGTCGGGATAAATGATCTGCTGCAACATTTTCAACACCTTTCTTATCTCGAATTTCGATGTCAAATTCTTGTAATAAGAGGATCCATTGGATTAACCGAGGCTTAAAATCCTTTTTGGATAATAAATATTTTAAGGCCGTGTGACCGGTGTAGACAATAATTTTGGACCCAACAAGATATGACCAAATTTTTTCTAATACAAACACAATGGCTAATAACTCATTCTCAGTGGTGGAGTAATTTATTTGTGCATTATTAAGCGCACAACTGGCAAAGTAAATAACATTAGGTTTTTTATCTACTCATTGCCCTAAAACTGCTCTAACAGCGTAGTCAGATACATCGCACATCAATTGAAATGAAAGATCCCAGCTGGGCAGTTGGATGATTGGAGCAGAAGTTAATAGAAGTTTGAGCTTCTCAAAAGCTCTAGAACATTCATCATCAAAGTGGAAATCAGTGTCCTTAGCAAGTAAATTGCACAAAGGTTGGGAAATGTTGCTAAAATCTTTGATGAACCGACGATAAAACCCCGTATGGCCTAGAAATTATCGAATGGCTTTAACCGTCTGAGGAGGAGGTAAGGAATAAATAATATTGATTCTGGCTTTATCAATTTCTATCTCTTTGTTGGAGATGATATGCCCAAGAACTATCCCTTGTGTCACCATGAAGTGATACTTTACCCAGTTTAACACCAAATTGGTTTGTGTACATCATTCTACCATAAGCTTCAAATGGTGTAAACATACATCAAAAGAGGAACTAAACACTTAAAAATCATCCGTGAAGATTTCAATAAATTTATCAACCATATCAGAGAAAATGCTCAACATACAACGTTGAAATGTAGCAGGTGTATTACACAAACCAAATGGCATACTCCGATAAGCATAAGTCCCATAGGGACATGTGAATGTGGTTTTATCCTGATCTTCTGGAGTGATGGAGATCTGATTATATCCAGAATAACCGTCAAGAAAATAATAATAACTTTTTCTCGCTAATCGCTCAAGCATTTGATCAATGAAGGGAAGTGGAAAATGATCTTTCCTCGTGACCGTGTTAAACTTTCTGTAATCGATACAAATACGCCACCCGGTGGTCATACAGGTTGGGATTAATTCATTATTATAATTTTGGACTACAGTAATCCCTGATATCATGGGTACAACTTGAACAGGGCTGACCTATTACTATCCGAAATGGGGTATATGATACCCGAGTTTAATAGCTTGAGAACTTCCTTCTTAACCACCTCCATCATAGTTAGATTTAAACGTCATTGCATCTCGCGCAAATTTTTAGCACTTTCCTCGAGATTGATGCGATGCATGTACACTGCCGGGCTAATTCCTTTCAAGTCTGCTATAGACCACCCTATGGTTGTTTTATGTTTTCTAAGGACACTCAACAGTCTATCCTCCTGGTCAACATCAAGATTGGAAACTATTATCACAGGTAGAGTTTCAGAATCACCTAGAAAGGCATACTTGTGAGTATTGGGTAATGGCTTGAGGTCTAGCTGGGGTGGTTTAAAAATGGATGGAATAGGTAATGTAGTTGATGGCTCAAGAGGTTTTAATCTAGGTCTCCATTTGGATATGTTTAAAATAGGAGTTGAGTCGAGTAAATCATTAAATTCGTCAACGATTGTGTCTTCATTAAAGTCCTTACCAAAGTTTACAAGACATGATTCTAAGGGGTCGTCAGAAAATGATTTAGGGAACGAGTTGTAAACTAGGGAGTCAATCATATTCAATTTAGCCATGTCATCAGAATGAGGGACTTGAGTATTATTTTTAAAAACATTGAGTTTGATCTTCATGTCTCCCATTGATAATTGTAAGACCCCATTAAAGCAATTAATAATGGCATGAGCAGTCGCAAGGAATAGGCGGCCCAATATGATGGGGATCTCGTAGCTCGGATTCGTGACATCTTCAGTATCCAAAACAACAAAGTCCACAGGAAAAATGAGAGTATCAACCTTGATAAGAATGTCCTCAAGGATACCACGTGGGTATCGTATTGATCTATTAGCCAATTAAAGTGTCATTCGGGTAGGTTCGAGTTCTCCAAGTCCTAATTCTGGATAGACCGAGTAAGGTAAGACATTCACACTAGCCCCCAACTCGAGTAACGCCCTATCCACTTTGTGATCTCCAATTTTATAAGGGATGGTTGGGCTTCCAGGATCTCGAAGCTTAGGCGGGGTTAATGTCACAGTCAAGAAGACTTTCTTGTGTACATTGATTTTCCTTTTCCTAGTGCACGCATCCTTAAGGAATTTGGCATATGCAGAGATAAGCATGATGGCATCGAGTACTGGAATATTTATATGAACTTGTTTAAATGTATCCAATATCTCATCAAATTTAAATCCCTTTATTAGCAGGAAGAAGGCGTTGTGGATAAGGCACCTTTGGCTCAATATGTACCTTTTGTACAGAAATAGATGAGGTAAGCAACTCCTTAGATTTCTTAGAAGGTTCATGGTTGCTTACTACAACTGGATCACTCGTACCTACCTCATCCTCAATAGCAATGGGTATTGGCTCAACTCTAGGCATTTTAACTCGGTTATCAATTTGTCAGGTTGGCTAGGTAGCTTACCCGGGGGTCTCTTATACAATGCATTTACCAATTATCCTATTTGAGTCTCTAGAGTAGAGATAGATTGGGATACAGATTTCTGATTTACCAAAGTCTGTTGCTGAAATTGTATTATTTATTGTTGAAATTGTACTGATTGTTACATGAAGAGAACAAGGGTATCATCCAAATATGGTTTGGGTAGAGCGGGTGAGAACTGTTTGGATGACTGAAAGGATTGCTAAGATGCATGAGGATAAGATTGAGAAATGTAATTTCTAGGTAAATTATGTCTTATAGTTTCTGGCTCTCCAAAACTTGAACTGGGTTGGTTGTTCTTCCACAAAAAAATTAGGTGGTTCTGCCAAGTTGGCTTGTACGTGTCAAAGGGCCTCTTGTAGGTATTATTCAAAACATTCACTTACTCTTGATTATCAATCATTTTATTGAGCATGGGGCACATTTGAGTTACATGGGTTACATCATAACAAACGGTGCAACCATGTTGCTGAACCTGGTTCACACTACCCTTAGATTGATTCATAACCATAGCCTCAATTTTCTGGGTAAGAGTATCTAATTGGGCTTCAATGGTCGTTCCCTTACTCACTTCGTATACGCCACCTCTTTTGGTTGTATGAATATTTCTATGTAGATCAAAATCCCACTGCTGAGAGTTCTCAGCTAATGTCTCAAACTCCTCATAAGCTCTATCAGGTTAAAGGTCCTGAAATTTGCTACTATGCAAAGTATCTAGCCTATAACGATTCTGAAAAGTTATTCCACGATAAAAGATCTGGGCTAGATGTTGCTTCTCAAAACCATGATGGGGACATTGTGAAAGAAGATCTTTATATCTCTCCCATGCTTCGCAAAATGTTTCACTCTCATTTTGAAAATTTTCAACAACTACATTTCTAAGAGCGAGGGATTTTCCCATAGAAAACCATTTGGTTTTGAACTTGATCTCCATTTGATCTCATGAATTGATAGATGCTGGTGCCAATGAATCAACCCAATGACTTGCCTTGCCTTTGAGTGAGAATGGGAATAAACGAAGGCAGACATAATCCTCAGTAAAATATTGGTATTTGGAGAGCGCACAAATTTTCTTAAACTCGTGGACGTTCTTATAAGGACTCTCAGAATCAAGCCCATATAATATAGATAACATTTAGATAATGATTTGTTGTAATAGCTGGTAACACAATACACGAAGGTATATCACTTACCACTGGGGTCCAATAGTCCCTAAGAGATTTGGCGGCAACCATGATTGGGGGTTCGACTTCTAGCTCATCAACAGGCTCAATTGGGTCAACTCTAGATAGATTACCCTTCTCCAAAATTGGGGGTCCTAAGATCTCTATTGTGTTAATTGGGCAAAGTAGTCGCCCTCTCCGTTTTGGCTGAGGTGGTGGGCTATAAATAGGTAAAGGTTCTGGTAACCTTCCAAAATGTTTTTCTCTACGTGTCCAATTGATCATGCACAACTAATAATCAATAAAATTATGGCACCTGGTGCAGTAAACAATCAATCAAACCTAGACTGTAGTACATCACCATTTTTTTCAAAGTAATAATTAGGTCTCCACTATATTCTTCTATGTTCAAAATGGCTACGATGGAAAAAGGCTTTAGTTCCTATACTCCCCTGCGTCACTATGCTAGTACCAGCTTAAAGTAGATGTTCAGTCCTCACGCCTGAGTGAGTTGCCTCATTGTACGTCAATACTTGGAATGGTGACGCCGCAAACTTACACCCAGTATTTCGTGTCGCTAGGCTGGGGCCGTATCCTATGAACCCATGTTTGTACCCTGGTCCTATACACCTATCCGTTGGGTGATGAAATCCTACGGGAATCTTGCTACTCTTTATTATTAACAGTTATTTTGAGGTCTGGGACGTTCAATTTTTCATGTGATACGAATTTCTTCATATCCCTAATGGGTGGTCCCACTTCTTGGAGAGCTTTTTGGGTGATGAAATCCCGCAAGTTTCTAACAATTTTTACCTTTACTAATGCTGGAATGAAAAATAAAATTAAACAGAACAATAGGTCAATCCAACCATAGCAAATTGTTTATTAGAGCAGCGTGTATTTGTACAGTCAGCACGACTTTATATGTCCTAGTGCTGGGGCGTAGCGGATAGGTACCCTTTCTAGATGTCAAGTTTTGAGAAGTACTAACCTACGCAAACAAAGATGGATTTGATGATTCTTTTAGCTTTGTGTATTGTTCATCTCTTTTTCAACTTTGTGACTATCCTGCAAAGCAAGAGAAAAAATATTAGTGATCTTGCGACAACAATATTAATTCAATTTCCAAGTTTATTGTAGTCTATGATGTCCTGATTTTCAAATGCGCATATCTTTCAGCTCGGTTGAGAGAAAGCAATAAATAATATCAATTTGGAAAGATATTTCAGAAAGGAAAAATATAAAAGAAAGAAGTTTTTTAGAATTTAGCTTCGCTAATGCTCAAAACAAATGTTGAAAGAACAGTGACGTCCTTTTCTGAGACTATTTTTTACTGCTTTTTTAGAAGACTGTAACTCACAAACAACTAAACAGAAAAATATAATCTATAGCAATTCGAAAAGAGTTTTGAATTATCTAAAACTTTTGCAGCAAATATATTTCCTAAATATTAAGTATAGGCGATCAAAAATGGTGAAATATTTAGGGATAGACTTCACATCTACTGTAGCGCCAAAAACTTGAAACAATCACTTTTACAAAAAAAATAAAGCTAGAGAAATAGAAAGAAAAAAAATAATAATAGAAACACTATATGCTATTAATGGTTCACTATACTTTTCGGTGAATATTAGAAACAAAGAATTTAGAAATCATTGGCACGGTATTAGAAAGAATTAATAAATAAAATTTGGTATTTGAGAGAATAGTTTTCAACGATTCCTTCTCGGCAACGGCGCCATTTGTTAAGAGGTTTTTAGGGCATCTACAAAATACCCGCTCAAATTACGGTTATCGAATTGTAGCACGGATGAGTGGGATCGAATCCACAACGAGGTTCTGGAAAACAAATACCTTTTAGGCCGAATAACGATTATATACGAGATAAATCTAAGAAGAATTAATACAAACTAATTATAAAACTTAATGAGGGAGAGAGCTAAGGTTCGGACTTGGCCTCTACCTTTCAAAACACTAATCGATATATAACTTGATCCTAATATCTTCACCCATCATATGTTCGTTTTAAGACGCATATGATGCTGTAAAATAAACTACTAAATCTATGGTCAAGCATTTAGTGGTTATGCTTTTAAGAGATGATGAAGAGTGTCTTAGAGAATTATTAACTCAACCATGGCTAGGCTTGAGTGAGTTCTTTATTGTTTTCTCTTGTTTAGATTTCTAAATCATGTCTACGGTTAGTAGCACTTGTTTGTATCCAAAGTTATCATACACCAAATCGAAGCTATGGCCAAGCCTTCGATATGATGCATTAACTTATCAATTATAAAGTACTAAGAGAAAACTATTTTAAACCTAATTATTATCAACTATTGCTCATCCAAGAAGATGCCTCATCCTAGCTTTAGCTAGGAGATTAGTCGCTCATCCCAGACTTCATCGCATTAACATCTAAAAAAGACATTTACAAAAATTAAACTAAAAGAGAAGAAAAAACAATTAAATAAAACTTATGACTTTATTTCTTCTAAACTTGCTCTAATATGAGATGCCCAATTACAATGGGGGGGGGGAGGGTTCCTTTTACAAGAGAAGGAACCCAAATTTAGAAACTAAACATTAAATTATAAAAAATATTTTTACAATAATATCTTCTAATTTTACAACCAATCACCTAAGATTATTGTATATAGTTATCTTAAGTGATGTAGATATCTTTCTTCATGGAAACTCTTACATATATCTTCATTATAAAATATCTTCAAGGATCTTGGATGCAATATATTATATGATCTTGTTCTCCAAGAATAATTGTGTATATATTTCTTCAATCTTGAGACCAAATATATTGTGTCTTTGAATTTTTCTGCTATGAACTGCTGGAGACATTTTTACTTGACTTTAAGAGCTTGGTTTCAAATATCTATCTCCAATTGCTGCAATCAAACAAACGTACATAAGTACCCAAAATTAACTATAATGGACGACTAAAATACATGTTTGGGTATATTAAAAATGTCATAATTACGCTCTCATCAATTAGGTTTAATGTTCAAGTATATTTTGGTAAGAACATTGTCTTGGTGAATGGAAAAATATGGTATTTCATTCAATTAAAAAAATGGCATTTGTTCTCAAAATGACATCTGTAAATCATGTATGTTTAATTCTTAATGGCTATTTCTCATATAATGGTGGAAAAAATGACACATGCAATTGTTAGATTTCTTGAAGAACAACATATACATAAATCTATTTTGTTTTTTTTTAAATTCACGGCAGAAAAATCAGCATATATTATAGTCGCTTTTATTCATAAAATGCGACATATAGTTTTGTAATTTATTTTTAAACTAAACGACTTTTATCTCATTGAAACGACATAAAGAGCGACATATATAATTGTCGTATTTTTTAGAATTAGTGACATATTTATATGTCTCCAAAATACGACATTTATAACAGTCGGTAACAATAACAACTCCATTTTTGGCGATAGTTGTTAACGACATAATATAAGCCGTTAATCAGGAATAACAACAATTATATTTGTCGTTAATAAGCTTTTTTCATGTAGTGTGATTTCCGCAGAGCGGATTGATAGTCTTTAAGAATTAGCGGGCAGGGCTAGCTGTCGGGGATGAAGATTCTTTTGTGGGCAGGGTTAGCTGTGGGGGCTTCTCCAGACATTATCGTTTGTGTAATCCTTACGGTTTGTGAGGTGGTGGGGGTTATAGAGGAGGAGGCTCTTTTTCCTGTGTGGAGTAGCTTTTTTTCATTCGTGAAGTAGTTGTTTTTCCTTTGTAAAGTAACATGAGGTGTACCTTATGTAAAGTAACTTTTAGGCCGATTTGTAATGCTTATCGAAGTAATGAGTGGTGAATGTGAAATGTAATGTTAATTGTATTGCATGAAATAAAATGTTGTGTATTCTTCTGATTTTATATCCACTAATTAGTATTGTCATAAATTGTTGGAAATTTAGGTTTTCTAGAATGAAATGAAGAAAAATAGATTCTCGAGGAAAAAACGTCGAATTATAATGTTGCAAATTGGTAGAATATATCTTAAAGTTGTATGTATAGACTGTATAGGGCCCTGAAGCTGTTCCCTAGGAGTTTGGTTGACTGGGTTGTCAAAGTTCCAATGAATAGTGATTACTATCTTTGACTCTTGGGAGTTGTGATACTTTAATATTTTCATATCAATAACCCTGGTTTGCATGAGGAAGTCATTTTAAATTTGTTGAGATGGTAAGGATGAGGGCGTAGGTCCAGGAGGATGTTTTTTGCAACCATGTGCATGACAAGTAGTGGGAGCTACTGAACCGGTACTTTGGAAAACTGTGTGTAAATGGGCAGATGTTGGCACCGGTGGAGCCCAACTATGAAGGTATGAACGAGGTAGAGGAAAAGGTGGCGGAAGAAGACTAATTGTATTATTGCTAATTATAATCTCTGAGTCCTTCGAAGCATGTCGGTAGTCTAAGAAACCGTGCCAAGGTGTTGGTGAGGAAGGAAAACGCTTTTGCTGCCCGAGACGGCTGAAAGGTTGTCATATTTGTTATTGTTTATGTAATAAATATTGAAAATTTACTCTGTCTTTGATTGAATAATTTATTTTTACATTTATCAGATTGTGTTGTCGACCTTTAGATGGCTAAAATGTTCTCGAAGTATTGTTGTGTATATTTTAACCGTCTTCTCGAATATGATTTGAATTATGATTAATAAAAAGTGCTATGTTGAATAAGTGAATTGTGATTGCAACTCGATGTGTGGGTAGTTGTATTATCGAACATTATTTGAACTTGAATTGTGGCTACAACTGTCCCAAGAATATAGTAGGGGAATAGAAAAGGAAAGATGTGTATAGGTGTATGGAGAACAATGGCTATGTGTTCTCCTGTAGGTTATGTTTTGAGGTATAAGGAATTGGAGGTACAATCTCTTTTTGTTAACATAAGAGCTGCTTTGGTGAAGATGGATATAACAGAGGAATTAGAGGGATATGTGGAAGGTTTGAAGCAGCAATGCATTGGCTTGCTGACGTTAAGAAGGCGAAGGGTTAAAGTCTTCTAGAAGAGACGTCTGAGGTATTTTGTGTAAGTACTCGAACGGTCGCGAAGGGTCACTATTATGTGATGACATGGGGTTATGGGTGATACTGGAAAGGTGTCGTGATTGATAATAGAGTGTTTGGGAGGAAAGCGTATGAGGTGATTGCTGATGATATGGGGAGATAGTGTGGTTCGGTAGACATGGGTATTACAGTAAGATTCTGGGGCTCTCTCTTATATATCTGATGTCGCTGTAAACTTGCAGTTGTGGTGCCAGATTTCTTGCTGATTTGGGCTGGATTTTAAGCCAGAATAGCGCAAAATCAATTTTTTTGGATTCGGCTCTATTTGGCAGGAAATCGTGTACTGATGAAGAGTCTTCGAGAAGTTATGTAATTCCTGTACACTTGAGTAGATAGGGACATAAATAGTTCACAATGTTAGGACTTTTTAAAATTTGATATAAATTTGTATCGGTAACTAATATAATAACATTGAACTAGATAGTAATAGAAAGAATGATGAGTTGGAGATTAAACTTGACAACAGTTTTGATACTGGCATATGAGCATATATAATTTATCATATATGATATTATACTAGCTGAAAAAGGGGTATAAGAATTTTAGGTTCAAAAAATGGCTGAACCTCTCCAGAATGTTGATAAGGAAAGGATCTTTGAGAATCTTGAGGATGTAGAACCACTTTAATCGATGTAACTGCTTGTGTTCAAGAGTGTAGTAGCCTACTCGTCGCCTTCAACAGTCGAAGCCCCCTTCACAGCCTACTCGAATGTATCGAAGCTTACACAATCCCTAAAACAGACTTCCCAGAGATCCCCTGAAGTCGAAGCTTCAACACCAGGAAAAACCTCGATGACGGATTAACACATCGCAATAGACATTCTTCGACCATATCTATACATGGTCGTAGAGCGACAAGACTGACAGCCAGCTCACCAGACAAGCCGTCATAATGATTAGCCTTTATAGCTATAGCGACAGGCCGACCACTACGCCACAGTGCCGAAGTACAGAGACACATCAGGCAGCTGTCATAGTGATAGTGCAGACAAGACCAATTCCCGTATCCCACTGGGATTTTCTGATAGTAATCATGTAATCCTGACCACACTTGGTGACTCAGCTTCCTGTGACTCTATAAATAGAGGAGAGGGGAAACCAAGCGGGGGTTAGGAAAATCATCTTCAGCCCCTTACATTTTATCTTCGACCTCTAACCCTCTCGTTACTCATCAATAATATAATCTTTCTTAAAAATCCTCATCAGAGGTCGTAGAGCATCACATTCGGGCCATTTGCTTGAATCCCTTTGATATTAGATTGATTCTACGTTGTAAGAGCCAACTTCACCTCTAAACGAAGTTAGGCCCCTACAATTGGCGCCGTCTGTGCTTCCCACCCTACCAATCCTTTTTTCCTTTTCTCCTCTCTTTATTTTTCAACAATCTACTGCTCCTCTTCAAATGACACCTACACGCCGCTCCAGCTTAACCTAGGCGGGCAACTCCATTGACGAAGTAGCTGCCCAAATAACTTTATTATTATCTTAACAAGTCGCTCAGGCAGAGGAGCACCGCCAGAACCAACTAAACCAGGAACTTTAAAGCCACCGCTTGGTGATGGAAACTGAACGGAATCGTCGCTTGGAAAATGAAAATAGACAGAATAGAGCAATCAATGAGCTACGCAATACCGTCAGAGAGCTATAGAGATTACAACCCTTGGAACCTACTCGCCCATCCTGGACACCAGACCCATCACGCGTATCTGCCGGCGCCCACCTAGGACCCTCACAAAACCTCGAGATACCCATAGTTCACATCGATGCCGAAGGAATTCCCCGTACAATTCCCCCAACTGGATCTATCCACCTTGGGATCCACCCCTCAAAAGATTCTTCTAACTCCACCCTCCACTTTTCCCGACACACCGGGCGCCGTCCCGCTCGAGAGCGACTTGGGGAACGCAGTGCTGAATATATGTCGTATACTCAACCTCACATCCTTCGAATTCACCAATCTCCCCCTCATCCTGCATATGTTACACAGTAGAACTTCGACCACAAAATACAACTAGTCATTCGCGTTAGCGCGAACCCAGCCACCAACTCCTAGAGCCGCCTCAATAACCCGATCTGCCCCAAACTTTTGGCTCGAAATACCCTCCAACTTCTGTGCTCCCAAACTCAGCAAGTACCGTAATACAGACCCTAAATCCCACATCCTCGAATTCTAAAATGCTCTGAGCCTCTACTCCACGGCTGACTACCTCCTATGTCACTTTTTTCCAATGTGCCTTACTGACAACCCCCTTCGATGGTACCACAACCTCCCAAATGGCTCGATACGAAGCTTCGATCAACTTTCACAACTTTTCATCGCCCAGTTTGCCTTCAATAAGGATAGAGAGGTCAAAGTTGACACTCTATTTAATTTCAGATAATCTAGTAATTAGACACTCGAAGCCTTCACCAGGGGATTCCTCAATGAATCCCAGAAAATAGAAAATCTCGACTGCTCGAACGCTATCTTGGCATATTCGAATGCTCTGCATGATCACAGCTGAGTAAAAGAACACATAGTTCCCTACAAACCAAAAACACTCGAAGAGATGCTCTCGAAGGTCAATGGCTATATCAATCTCGAGCAACTCCAAGAATCCCGCAAACAGAGCCATCCTTTGCAGACAGCAAACTTCAGTAAACCTTGGCAATACCCCCACTCTACTCCCACACCCATGATCTCTCCTATCTCACAGGAGACCGAGAGCTGCAAATGCCCCAACATTGATAACAGTGCCAAAGCTCGTAAGAAGCGACCAAGGCCTGTTTTGCCTACACTTACTGCCCCCTCAGCACCCTTCCACCACATATACAGGCATACCCCATTTGGCGTATCCCTTTACCAATTGAAGTCAGACCAGGAAAATCTTACTGCGCCAATCACAAATGCAACTGTCACCATACCAACAAATGCTTCGCCCTCTAGCGCTCTCTCAAACTTATCTTCAGAGCAGGACGTTTGTATCAGTATATTGCTGATCTTCCAAGCTTTCACGATGGGTCTTACCTCAAATCTCTATCCACCCCTACTACTGACGCAACCGAGGTGCACATCTACAGAGTCAATTTTATCAAAGTCAACAACATAGACAGTGGACATTCCAAGAGCAAACGAAAGTGCATTGAAGAATGTTACAAGCTCACCTATCAAGAGAAATTCCCTACCCTTCTGCCAGAATCAAGCCGTCACCCTCGTCTCAAAGGTATTTCTTTTATCGACTGTGATACTTCACACGCTCGTTTCCCCCATTCCGATCTATTAGTCATCATGATTAAGATCGAGAACTTTGTCCTCCATACAATGTTCATAGACACTAGGAGCGTAGATGATGTCCTTTTTCTCCAAACAATCCAAACCATGAAGAAAAAAGACCTCATAACCGCAGCCAACGTCGAACCAAAAGGTTTTAATGGATCAACTGAAGTCGCTGCAGGTCGTATCAGCCTACCCATAACCACAAGCCTTATTACCCTTCAAACCAGCTTCCTTGTCATTTACAAGAAGTTCAAATACCCTAGTATACTCAGACACGATTGGCCTCATGCCATGCGAGCCATACCTTCGACCTACCATCAGACCCTCCGTTTCAGCACTCACGAAGGTACATGGAATTGGAAAGGCTCTTAACGCCTTGCTCGCTCATGCGAGCACCCAAAGATTGACCAACCCCGAAAACTTCTCAGCCGTCCATAGTAATCATTGCATCTTTCTATCCCATCGACTTCGATAGATACCTCCTCACCCATCAAACCCACTATTTATATCGAACTCGACGGTCCTGGTAGAGGAACATTCATCAGAACTTTTCTTAATGAGTCAGAACGCCTTAAACTTTTAAAATTTCTTCGTGCAAATAAAGATATCTTTGCCTGGACATTTCAAGAAATGCCTGGTATCGACCCCAACCTGGCCTATCATCGCCTCGATCTCATCCCCTATTCCTTAGCAGTAAAACAAAAGAAGCGTAACCTGACACCACAACTTCGAGAAGCAGTAAACCTTGAAGTAGACAAGCTCATAGCCGCAGCTTTCATCAGAGAAGTGAAGTACGCGGACTGGATATCAAACATTGTCGCCGCTCCTAAGAAAAATGGAAAGATCAGAATCTGTGTCGATTTCATAGACCTCAACAAGTACATTCCAAAGGACATTTTTTCTCTAGCGACCATTTTAGCATTCCTTGATGCCACTGCTGGACACGAGCACCTATCCATGATGGACGCGGCTTCGGGTTTCAATCAGATACCCCTCCCCCCTGAAGATCAACTTAAAACTTCCTTTATAATGGAACAAAGGCCTTTACTGTTTCAATGTTATGCCCTTTGGCCTTAAAAATGTCGGAGCCACCTACCAATGCCTTGTCACAACCATGTTTAAACCTTTGCTTGGCAAGTCTATTGAAGTCTATATCATCGACATGTTATGCAAAAGCCTTAAGAAAAACACCCATATCCAGGACCTAACTGAAATCTTCTTAATACTTTATACATATAACATGAAACTCAACCCAGACAAGTGCCAATTTGGCGTGTCCTCCAGAAAATTCTTGGGTTACATTATCAGTAAATGTAGTATAGAGATTGACCCCACCCACATTCGGGCCCTCATAGACATGCCTTCCCCCTGAACAAAAATAGACGTCCAAATAGTGGCTAGCAGGATAGCGGCCCTCAATCATTTTATTTCAAAATCCTCAGATCGATGTGCTTGGCTCTTTTCCCTCTTACGAGATCAGGGCGTCCACATTGTAAAAAAGAAAAGCAATCCGGAGATCAACTGGACCCCTGTGTGCAAACAAGCCTTCCTCAAACTCAAAACTTATCTTGGCCCTCCACCCATTATCAGTACCCCTATCGAAGGCGAAACACTCTCTTTATACCTTGTTGCCACAGAAACATCTATCAGTGCAGTGCTCATTCGACTTGATTCCAATATCGAAAAACCTGTATATATTATCAACAAAACTCTAACCCCCTCAAAAACTCGATATTCAAACTTGAGAATTTTCTCCTCACACTTGTCTATTCTGCCCGTAAGCTCAAACCATATTTTAAGGCTCACCCCATCCATGTTATTACAAGTTACCCCCTTCGAGAAGTACACAGCAAAAAAGAAAAATCCAGACGAGTGCAATAGTAGTCTGTATACCTTGGCGAATGCGACATTACCTTCGAGAAACAAATATCCCAGAAAGGCCAAGCAGTAGCAGACTTTCTAGATGACATCCCAGTCGAAGATATCGATTGGGAAGAACACGAAGATGACTTATCAGAAGACCAACCCAAAATAACAGATCCCTGGAACCCTCTCACTGGCTGGCATTTATTCACATATGGATCAACAGGACCTAATAACTCAGGAATTGGTATTGTCTTTGTAACACCCACTAATGACCGCATAGAGAAAGCTGTCAAACTTACCTTCGAATATTCTAATAACAAAGCAGAGTATGAAGCCTTTATCCATGGCCTCGACCTCACACTTGACCTCGGCATTCCCAAACTTATAGTTTTTACAGATTCCCAACTTGTTCAGAGACATTGCACAGGAGAAAATCAAGCTAACGGTCGCATGGCCGACTACGTTCTTATTGTGCTATAACGCATGGGCCGGCTCCCCGAAAAATCCACAATCACTCATTACCCTCGAGGAGAAAATAGACATGCAAATGCCCTCACCTACATAGCAGCTATGCTCGGACAATTAGAATCTCGGACCCTCCATATCGAAGTAATCGAACGTCCAAGTATCGACCAGATAGAAATCAATGCCATCAATACTGGGGGCAAAATTCATGATCCAGACGATTGGCGAATACCGTTTCTTCATTACCTCAATAATGCCACCCTCCCAGATGATCCCAAAGAAAATCGGTCGCTGTTAGAAAACTATAGCCGATACACTATCCACGAAAATTAATTGTATCGCAAATCATTAATTGACGTCCTCTTCCGATGCATATCCCAAGCCGATGCCTCTCAAACCTTAACCAAGCTTCATGAAGGAACCTACGGTGCTCATACTGCTGGTCATTTTATGTCCCTACGAGCTGTCACCCAAGGATTATTTTGGCCTGATATGAAGAAATAAGCTTTAGAATATGCAAAACACTGTAACAAATGCCAGTGTCACGCTCATGACATTCATTGCCCCTCTCAAGACCTCCATTTCAGTCAAGTTTCCTGGCCATTCAAAAGATGGGCCATTGATATCATTAGTCCCTTCCCAAGAGCCTCGGGTAGCAGATAAAATATCCTCGTTGCAACCGATTACTTCACCAAATAGGTCAAAACTGTACCTCTATGCCGAACCAGAGAAGAAGAAGATATCATATTTTTGTGGGAAAACATCATCAGATATGCTTTGCTGTGGCTAAGGCCTTCAAAGTCTAGTCCATTTCCAGGTTTCTTCTAAGTATCACGTCAACCCTTTACCCCGACTAATACTTGTGGGCGATCTTAAAATGCTTAAGTCTCCAATTTTGAGCAAACTCGAGGGGCAAAGATGGTAGAAAGACCGGACCCCCGGAAATGCATTGGGGGCGATCAGATATGCTTCGCTGAGGCTAAGGCCTTCGAAGTCCACTTCATTTCCTGGTTTCTTCTAAGTATCACGTCAACCCTTCGTATCGACTGATTCTTGATGGCGACCTTGAAATGCTCAAGTCTCCAATTTCAAGCAAACTCGAGAGGCAAGGATGGTCGAATGATCAGACCCTCGGGGATGCATTAGGGGCGATCAGATATGTTTTGACCAGGCTCTGAAACTGCCAAAGTCCAGTCATTTTCTTGGTTTACCCCGGGTATCATGTCCACCCTCTCCCCGACTAATACTTGGGGGTGACCTTGAAGTGCTCAAGTTTCTAGCATTCGAGAAAACTCGAGGGGCAAGGATGGTCGAATGACCAGACCCTCAGGGATACATTGGGGGCGATCAGATATGCTTCGACCAGGCTCTTAAACTGTCGAAGTCCAGTCATTTTCTTGGTTTACCCCAGGTATCATGTCTACCCTCTCCCCGACTGATACTTGGAGGCGAACTTGAACTGCTCAAGTTTCCAACATTCGAGCAAACTCAAGAGGCAAGGATGGTCGAATGACCGCACCCTCGGGGATGCTTTGGGGGCGATCAGATATGCTTCGACCAGGCTCTGAAACCGCCGAAGTCCAGTCATTTTCTTGGTTTACCTCGGGTATCATGTCTACCCTCTGCCCGACTGATACTTGGGGGCGACCTTGTGCAGATCAAGTTTCCAACATTCGAGCAAACTCGAGGGGCACGAGTGGTCAAAAGACTGGACCCTTGGGAATGCGTTGGAGGCAATAAGATATTGCTTCGTTGTGGCTTAGGCCTTCGAAGTCCAGTAAATTTTCATGTTCCCTCTAGGTATCACGTCCCCTCGGCCCGACTGATACTCGAAGGCGGCCTGGAAAATTTTCAAAAATTTCAACATCGCTGTGGCTTCGGCCTTCGATGTCCAGTAAAACATTCAGAGATCAATCTAAATTTCTTTGTCGCTCCTCAGGGTTCGATCACACTACATTTATTCAAACAACAACAATATATGCAAATACTATCTACAATTCTATCAAATGCAGAGAACAATCCATATATTATCCATCAGAGGAACAGTGGCAGTACAATTCAAAGATCAATCATCAACAGTTCAAAGCAAGCAAAATCAACATAATACGCATCCAAATTCCAACAATTCAAGGTTAGACCAAGATAACACAATCAATCAGAAAATCAGACATCAAATTAGAAGTTCAGAATCAGTATGTTCAGAATCAGTATATGCAGAATTCATTTCAAAAATACGCATCATAATGTTTATTATCAACTTTAGAAGTTTTACAGAAAGCAAAAGACAGAGACCAACTGCAAACAACGACATAGATCAACATATTACAGCTCAACATCATATCAGCAGAAAAAGACATAAAACCTCAACCCTAAATACCTCATACCGGCGCAGTTATGCCTTCTTCCTCCACAGATTCCCCAGCAACAACACCCCCAGCAGCTTCATTCGATCCATTGACGACCAAACCATCAACATTTCTACCAATGGGCGCTCCAATAAGAGAAGTATCTACACCACTCATTGTACTTCCAACTGCTTCTTTAACAATGTTCACCTCTCCTTCCTTCATCTGCAATTCACCCCCTTTAACAAGTTTTGAAGACGCAGGGTAAGGTTGCAATATATCAGGGTCATACCCCTTATCATATATAAAGCTTTTCAACCTAACATTCACCTTACATTCGCCATCATACTGCCGCTGGAAATTTACCATCTGTTCTGCTTTCTCCCTCTCATACGCCACAAGCTTTGCAGTCAACTCTCGTTCCAGTCGACCGCTGAAGCTCGAGCCTCTCATCTTAAGAGTCAGTAAGCACCCCCAGATCTTGCATCAACTTCCTGACTTCAGACACCAATGATGCCTCAGTCCCACGAGAAAGATTTAGATTTTCTTTTGCTTGTTGCAATTTCTCTTTTACTGACTTCATTGCCTTGTTGAAAATTTACATCCAAGCATCCGTCTGCTAAAATATTCAGGCAGTCACTGCACCTCAAAACTCGAATAATTTAAATGAAATCTCAGAGTATCATAACAGAAAGCCATATATAGTTACTTGAAACATGTGCTTTTTTATTTCCTTCGAGGCCTCGTCTGGGTCGTCTTCCCAAAGCTCCACAATCGAAGCCTGCTTAGCCACAGCCTGCTCCTTTCATTCAGCCTCCGTCATCTCCTCATCCTCCTCCAGTGTATCATCCTCCCCCAGCGCCTTACGTCTTTTGCGTTGGCTAGCCTTTGATTGCTGCACCTTCAGGGCTTCGGGAGCCATCCGGCCCATCCCCTTCTAAGTTTGAGTTGTTACCGTCCTCGACCTCAATCTGGAAGTATCGCACCTGCGATCTCGGCACAAACTGATAATTCTTTTGTAACTTTTCCCTTCCCATTTCTTTTTTTCCCTTTAAAACACCTTCGTCTCTTTCTTTCTTCGATGGCTTCGGCGTAGCGGGTACGCTTCAAAGCAGGGAATCCGCCTTCTTCCTCCTTTGCCTTTTGATTCTGAGACTGCTAAACACAGAATTTACCCAGTCTTTACTAGCTTCAAGTAGAGTATCAATATAATTTACAGGATTATCCCAATACGAACTCTTCAGACCTACAGAATATAACATGAAAACAATTATTACTTATTCTAGATATAAATCAACAATAACGATTTGACAAATAAACTTACTTTCATTATATACCCTATGTTGCAATTTATAAGGGTCATCCTTTTCTACATTATCATAGTTACCCTTTACTATCAATAAATCTTTATTCCACCCTCGACCCGTCGAGCATAGATAAAAATTCCTGTTCATTTGCACTGGGGCAACCCCCCAGAAATTTAGCACTTCTTTCACTAGCCTTCGAAGTAGAAGCTCCATTCCCAATCGAATTTGGCCTCTGTAAGCCATAATCCCTTCCCCAGGGTCTGATTTAAAGGTCAATCCCACCCCTGCAATACTCAAATACATACCCACCTTTGACAGTTCCAATTTGGCAGCAAACCGATCTAACCTAATCCTATCTTTAGTTGAAATGGTACCTTCGACCCTATCTGACTTAGTTGAATCCCCACTATCGTCACTCTACACCTTATCTCCCTCTCTACAGCCCGAAGGCCCTACATCATCCTTCTCTCCCCATACTGTTTCCTCCTCACTATCCTCAGTCATTATCGTCCTTCGACGTCACGTAACCGGGGCCTCCTCAGTAGGCAGAACCATAGATAATGGGGCATCGATTATCACATCTAACACTTCTACATCATTACCCTCATCCATTGGGGCTCGACCAGAAATACTAACTTCGAATTTTTCAATCTCTTCGTCTATCAGTTTCCGTCTCGAAGCTTGACGGTTAGGCATTTTAGCCTATAGAAGACGAAGCACGCAATTAGACCGATAAATTCGACAAATTCCGTGTCCATAACCCCTATCCCATCTACCCCCTCCAAAAATTTATCAAAACTTCAATCTCAAACTCCAGAATACCCTTTTCGTGTCCATACCTCCAAAACACCTCAAACTCCAGAACGGGTCGAAACTCAGATCCATCAAGTCTCTTTACCCTTGAAAATAACCTCTAAGCCCCAAACACAGAATGCCCTACCCACACTCTCAAAAGAGAAACACAAAGTAAAGTTGGTAGAGATTAAGTGAGTTACTTATGATTAGCAGTACTACCCTCGAATCAACAAGAACAATACAACACATGCAACAATCACTCCCAAATTTGAAATTGCGTATGTTGCCTTCTCCTCTCGCTCTATGATTTTATCACTTAACCGTACAGTAATTACCCTCCTCACACTTATATATCTTTCGAAAAACCAAAACTGCCGAGATTTTCTAAACCACTATCATTACAACGACCCCACTACCCCAGTTTTTTTGGCTACAATGTGTTTTTGAAAAATATACCCTTCGTATCTACACGTGCGAACAACACACTCACTCCAAACTACTTGCAAAAACCAAAGCTTCTCAAACCTTCTTTCCCCCCACTCGAAACTAAACAATCAAATCTATATAGTCACATCATAACCTTTTCTGTAATTCGAGTAAAACATCATCATTACTTTTTGGAACACTACCCCTGACGCACGTACCACTCTGACAGACCAGCCGTCTGGATTGTCAGAGTAGCCTGTCAAATCAAGCATAACCTTCGACACACTCCCGTACTCGAGTACTCGACCTTTCAACATCTCGAAGAATCCTTAACAGATGGCCTCAAATTCATTTATCTAATATATCGACCTTTTCTTCTTTCTTTAAACAGATAACTTTAAACCTTCGACCGAAAATAGACATTCATTTCAGCCATTTAAAAATTCATGCTTACAGATAATGTTTTTAACTTCGGCACACTGTACCTTTTGCTTCGACAAATTCATTTTTATCTTCAAACAACACAAATAATACATTTCGACAATTGCACTATCAATTCAACAAATCAAGATACAATTCAGATTATATTACTACTACTCATACTTTGACAAAGCAGGTTATTCTAAGATAGCACTTTCATTTAGAAATGACAGAAAATATTACACGCCTCGTACAAAGAAAACTGAAAAGAAACAGAGCAATGGAAAGCAGCAACAAGACAACATTAAACCGAGGACCCTATATACCAACGGGATGCTCCTCTTCAATCACGGCCGCGACATCTTCATCCTCCTGGCCCACTATATCCTCTGTGAAGCCTTCGAGAAGAGACAACCAATGGCCTAGTAACGACCCCATCATTTGTACTATTCCCCACCAGTATGCAAAGGGCATGCCAAGGATTGGTGCCCCGGGTTCCACCTCAAAAAGGTCTGGCATTTTAGCATCAATATCCTCTTCTATACCGATCCTCCGTTAAAGAACCAACAAGGCCTCTTGAAGTCCCCTGGCCCTCACTGCAGCTTGATTTCCCAGAACAGATACGTTTTCAGCCATATTGATTAAAATAAATTAAAGAGACAGATGAGGAGAATTTTGCAAGACTGATGAAGAAATCCCCTCTGCCCTACCCCTATTTATGCCTGTAAGCCCACTACAACTTTCCCTCTTCCCTAACCGAATTAATGGCAACCTTCAATTTCCCTCCTCGAAAAGTCAACTAACAACCTCCCAAATTTCCTAGACGTAACTGATTCATCGGTACCTACATTCAAACTTCATTCCCGAGGACTTCTAGTCGAGCATACCACCAACATTGAACACTCGGTCATTATAACCATCGATCATCACAATAGCATCTCATCATACTTTTGACCATAATTACTTCAGAACATCATAACTTAGATCAGTATAACCTTCGATCATCATTACCTTCGAGCATATCATTATACCTTGCGCCTATAAGAGTATTCGGCTACATTCGTCTACATTATCAATCAGACATAGTAATCCAAGTGCGCAAAAAATATTATGTCGATTCCAAATATCCGATCAAACAAACATATTACATTTCTACTACCACCCCAAGCAAAAAACCCCACAAAGAAAAACAAAGACATAAAAAGATACAAATATTCACCACATCAAGCAGTAGCCCTACTTTTGGAAGGTCCAGCTCCACTTGCTGTGTTTTGCTCCTTGATGATCTCTTCTACACAAACAAGACATTCGGCCAGAGCCATCAGGATGAGATAGTGCCTCTCAGCAGTCATAAAATGAAACCTTGGCTATTCTCACAAATAGGTATAAGGATCACCATTGATGAACTCCTCAGGTCCTACCTCCACAAGGTTGGGCATGTCCTAGTTCAGATCATGTTGCCCAAAAAGCTTCATATGCAGTTCTGCCATCTAGTGCCCCACACGACTATTGCGGGCGAACCCCATCCTCTTCTGGTAATGCGTGTTTGGCGTGGTATCCATTCAAATGTTCAGAATTTGGGGAAAGAGCAGAAAAATATTACAAATGGAAGAGGATACAATATCCCTACACAATAACCCATATTTATAGCCTTCACTTCATTTATTACCCTATAACCACCCACACCTCTTAATTACCCTCTTTTATTACTTACCTGAAAACCAATAGTCAAACCACTCAGATTCCAAGAACGAACAGTTTTCTCAGCAAGCACTTTTCCACCTGGCTTTGAAACCTTCGCTGAGAGGGGGCGAATATATTAGCTTACTCGCAGTCTTCGACAGTTGAAACCCACTTTATAGCCTACTCAAATATATCGAAGCCTACTCAATCCCTAAAACAGGCTTCCCAGAGATCCCCTGAAGGTGAAGCTTCGACACCAGGCAAAGCCTCGAGGACAGATTAATACATCGCAATAGACATTCTTCGACCATATCTACACATGGTCGAAGTGTGACAACACAGATAGCCAGGTTACCAGACAAGCCATCGTATTGATTGGCCTTTACAGCTTCAGTGACCGGCCGACCACTAAGCCACAGTGTCAAAGTATAGAGACACATCAGACAGCTGTCATAGAGATAGTACAGACAGTACCGGCTCCCATATCCCGTTGGGATTTCTTAACAGTAATCATGTAATCCTGACCCACACTTGGTGACTCAACTTCCTGTGACTCTATAAATAGAGGAGAGGGGAAACCAAGTGGGGGTTAGGAAAATCATCTCCAGCCCCTACATTTTACCTTCGACCTCTCTTTGCATACTGTATTCAAACCCTCTCGTTACTCATCAGCAATATAATATTTCTTTAAACTCCACATCAGAGGTCGTAAGGCACACATTCGGGCCTCTACGCAAATATTCGTCTTTAATTAGTTCTTACTTTAGACCATTTTCATGAATCCCTTTGATAGTCGATTGATTCCACATTATAAGAGCCAACTTCATATCTAAACGAAGTTCGGCCCCTACAAAGATTGGGCGGTAGGTATAGAGTTGGGCAGAGTAGCTCAGATGTGGCGAGTATTGATCGATTTAAATTAGAGACTAGGGTGATTGACGTATCCGATGGTGAGAAAACTGAAACAGATATAGATCATTAGCCACAGGCAAATGATTGAGATGGTAGCATTAATGGGGAAGAAGAGGTTTAGGAGGAAGAGGTGGAGGAGGAAGAGGGGGAGTGTTATGGGGAAGCTCCTATTACTAGTGAAATATTGAGCTTCAAGGTAAAGTATGGTATCTCAAAAGACATTAGGTTAGAGGTATACCATTACGAGATGACGGATCAGGAGGTCCCTTTGGATGGTACTCTCGTCCATTGAGAACAGATAAAGGAGTTAAAGTTGCCTCTTCGAGCTGACAAAAAAGAGTTTCTAAACTTTTTTGATGTTGCCCCTGATCAGTTCAACCCGAATGTTTATGATCTTTTCCAGGTGGTGGGAGTGATAAATGGTTGATTAAAGGATTAGGGAGAGGAGTTGATAACTGTGGATAACCTGTGTTTGTATTGCACACTTAAACATAATCCACAAATATTGGGGCATAGGTATTTAGCGAGGTTTCGGAGGAGACCTCTCTTTTATAAAATGGTATCGACAGGGGGGTAGTATTTTGCTAAATGTCTCCTTGTCTCTAGGAATTATGAATTCAACCAGAATAATTCAGGAGAGCCTCTTAAAAGAAAAAGCTTCCACCTAGGTGTGTGTTTAAGTAACTTGAAGTTGATGTTTTTAACTTGTTTATTGTGTTGGCATTGGTGTCTAACTATTTGTTGTTATGTCTTCGTGCAGCCGTGAAGGAGATTGATAGAAAGTCTGCAATATCTGAAAAGTTATATAACTTCTGGACCGATTACTAAGATCAAATTGATACTTTGGTTGCTGATCAAGAGAAAGTTGACGGTCTTTTCCAAGAAGCCAGAATAAAGAAAACTCGAACCAAAGGAGCCAATATCCCCCATATCGATGGTATAATGTCTGCCATGAAAAAGAGGACTGCTGAGTCTAGTCTACCCTTCAAGAACCCTACTCTGAGCAGGTATACTACTAATTCTATGGATGTGGAGAGAGATGCTTTGCTGAGTAGAACCTTCAGGAAGAATATGAAGAAGAGGACTGCCAACCCTCCTGCTGCTCCGACTCCTCCATCGAATATGGTATCTCGGCAATCTTCTATTAAGGAGGGAGAAAAAGTTAATGTCTCAAGATCTGGGGCTACGCATGTTACTCATGGTCGACCACAGAAGGCAGCCACTAACCAGCAGTAGAAGATGCATGTAAAGAAGGCTTCCACGGGCTCGGGGAAGAACTAGTCTGGCGAGGAATCCAAAGCTGAGGTCCAGCGAACCTTTCGAGGAAAAGTTTTTTTACTACTTAGTGGGAGCAGAAAGTCTGTTAACCTTCTTCATTGAAGGTCACAGAGCAATGACCAAGGTTAGAAATTTCCCTGCTTTGCTTTGAGTAGAGAACTTGCTCCCTCATTCGAGAACTCATATTATAACTATAATGCAGATCAAGAAGATGTTGGCCGAGGGTAAGTCTCATATTCTTGGTACTGGGACTCTCCTAAATGAACTTCTTGCTTACAAAAACATTGAGAAGGAGCTGCAGAAGGAGAAGGTGGATCTTTTCCAGGTGAAAGAATGCTTGGAGGCAAAGCTAGAGAAGCTGAAGCTAGGAGTTGGGAAGGCGAAAGAGGTGACCATTCGTGAGGCAAAGAAGGCCTGGGAGATAGAGAAGAGGAAGGAGGTCGAGTAGATATGGGTTGACCTTGCTAGGGAGAGGGAGAAGGCATTGGCCTTTCAGAAGACCAATTTTGTGTGTGATGTTTGAGAACAGATCCTATCTGCCCGCAGGCCAACGGTGGCGGAGCATGCCAAGGTCCTCGACGAGGTGAAGGTAGAAGCTGATCGAATCAATATTGACTCCCTCAAGCGCGTGAAGGATTTCTTTGGCGAGTTTCATGATATGGAAGAGAGAAATGACTTCTACAAAGGGTTGGCTATTTCTACTGGGGTGATCTTTTCTGATTTAGATGATAAGGATGAAGTGCTTGAGGTACCTGCGCCTGTACTGCCAGAGGTACTATTTCTAAAGAAGTGCTAAATGACCTTACTCCTGGTCTTCCAGTACAAGACGCTACTCCTATTCCTCCAGTAGAGTAGAAAGTGTTAAAAGTTGCTTACTTGTTGCTGTTTTGTGTACAAATGGTTGATGGGACCGAAAACAATTCTTGTTTTTTAATGACTATTTATGGCAATATTGTTATCGAGTGATTGTTTAAATTTTGAAGTAGTTGATATAAATGCATATATTTTTTGTAGAAAAATATGTTAAGTGTTTGATTCGACAAGATTGATAGTATTTGCATAACATTGTAGATGAATAATCAGAGTATTGCTCTGTGCAAGAATCTAAGTTGACGTAAAGAGGGCCATGTAATGCCTTTGTGAATAAAGGATGATGACCAGATGCTGTTCCTCTATGGGATATCTGGGTTTTGGGAATTAAGACAAAACATGACATGTTTTGTTCTAAAAATAATGAATTTGAGACAAATGTATCCTATAAGTGGATATATGTTTGCTAAAGAGATGAAATCTAGTTCTGATAAATACTTGACAAGTATTTACCGATACTAAGAATTGTAAATTAAAAGATGTAATATTTGTAAAGATGCTTTTATTTGAAGTATTTGAAAAAGATTACCGCTGTTATCTGTAGAAAATTTTAAGATGAGTAGTATTCCATAGATACTTAAGTTGAACTTTGCCCTTAGTCATTAGGCTATAGGTTCCACTGTCATTCATATCGCTAATGATGTAAGGTCCTTCCCAATTTTTATATAATTTGACAAATTTTTTAGGTCGCATACTATTTTGAATCCGTCGAAGGACAAGGTCACCGATGTCGAATGTACGTTTCAGAAACTTCTTTTTATACGCTTTCTTGAGAGAGTCATGGTCTTTCCCCAAGTTTACGATGAAATGGTCCCAAGTTTTTACAATCTAATTAAGGTTGCAGAGAAGTCCAAGTTCAATTTCTTCATCTGTGATTCATCGTCGGGTACTTGGGAGATTAAGGTCAGAGGGGATCATTGCGTCGATACCAAATGCCATCATGAATGGTATGCAACCAGTGGATGTTCGAGGAGTTGTTCTATATACCCATAATATACTAAGTAGTTCATCGACCCATTTTCCTTTTTTCTCTTCAAGTCGGTTGCGTAATCCCGACTTGATGCTCTTGTTTATAGCTTTAGCTTGGCCATTACCCTGGGGATTGTATTGGAAATTGAGGACTTTGTTACTGATAAATTACTTGCCGTTATCAGATTGTTTCATTTGTTAACAACCAAATCTGGTAATGATATATTCCCAAAGAAACTTGATAACTTCCTTCTCGTCAGTGTGACATAATGGTACTGCTTCGACCCATTTGATGAAGTAGTCTGTTCCCTCAAGAACAAACTTTTTGTTACCCGATACAGGGTGGAAGGGACCAATAATGTCTATTGCCCATCTTTTGAATGGCCAGAGGACATTACTAACGTTATGGTCGAGGGCTGGGCTTTTGATGCCTTAAGCATGGATTTGGCACTTGTAACAATTTTGAATAAATTCTTCGCAGTCTTGTCGCATTTTTAGCCAGCATAATCCTTTTGCGAACGCCCTTTGTATTAATGATCTTCCAGAGACGTGAGCTGCGCAGATTCCTTCGTGAAGTTCTTTGATTTTGGCTTGTGCATATTTCTGCGAGATGCATTTGATAAGCGGTCATCCACCAGTGATTCGATCTAAGACCCCATCTTGGAGTTTAAATCGCAGACATTTGGCTAAGAGTGATCAAGCTTTTTCTTTATTGTCCAAGAGGGTGTTTGAATTGAGATATGCATATAATGGTTTTTTCCAATCTTCAAGATCTTTGTCTTCGGTAACATTGATCTGCATCATGTAGCTAACGTCGAGACTTGAATGTTTGATTACCTCGATGTCCAAAGTTCTTTTTTCACTATCTTTGAGCATTAAAGAAATATATTATAGTGCATTGGCATGGCAGTTTTTAGGTCAAGGGAGATAAGAGATTGCTGCTATTTTGAATTTCTTCATTTTATCTTCGACCAGAGCTGCATAATTAACTATTTTGCATGATGTTTTGAATGTTTTATTGTAATGGCTGGCTACGAGTAGGGAATTGACATAAACAACTATTTCTTCCGTTCTAAGTATTATGGCGTGATCCAATCCATGCAGGATAGCTTCATACTTTGTCTCATTGTTAGTGGCATAGAACATGAGTTTTATAGCTTTTCCAATTCGATGATTAGATGGTGTAACGAGGACGACACCAATTCCAGACCCTCACGGTCCAGCAGATCCATCTGTAAAGAGTATCCATCATGTGCTTCGCGACCATACATCTAGTTTAGCGAAGGAGTCATCGGCCAATACATCTTCGAGTTCCTCCTATTCGGGATCTTCAACTGGGAAATTTGCCAAAAAATCAGCTACTGCTTGTCCTTTGACTGATATTTGTGGCTCGAAGGAGATGTCATATTCACCTAGGAAGACAAACCATTACTAAACCCTATGGGATTATTCTTTTTTAGAGAGCACCAGCTTGAGAGAAAACCTGGTAATGACTTTGATGGGGTAGGCTTGAAAATAAGGTCAAAGTTTTTGGGAACTAGACACCAAAGCGAGTAGCTACTTTTTAGTTGTCGTATATCTCTTTTTAGCAAGCATGAGTATTTTACTGATGAAGTAGATTGGCTTTTCTACCCCATCATCTTCTCGAATAAGGATGAAACGGATAAAGTCACCTATAGTCGATAAGTACATCATTAGTGCTTCGCCATCAATAGGTGTACTTATTATGGGAGGACGCATCAAGTATCTTTTGAAATCTTGAAAAACCAATTTACTGTTAAGGGTCCAGATGATTTCTTTGGATTGGATCTTAGACATTGGAGTTGGATTCCCACGTAGATGGAGGTAAAAAAGTTTGCATCGATCAGATGACATAGAGATAAACCTGTGAAGAGCTGCAATCTTGCCAGTAAGTTTTGGTAATCTTTTTTTGGTTTGTGGAGATGGCATTGCCATGAGTACTTTGATTTGTGTTGGGTCTATTTCTATGCCCCTCTTACAAACCAGATGTCCCCAAAACTTCCTTAATGCAAAACCATATTAGAATTTTTATGGGTTTAGCGTCATTTGTTAAGTTCGAAGGAATTCGAAGATGGTCTATAAATTGTTGCAAAGATCCTCCCATTTTATGCTTTTGTAGATCATGTCATCGATGTATATTTCCATGATTTTTCCTAAATGTTCTTTTAACATTTGAACGACAAGTCGTTGATAAGTGGCTTCTGAATTTTTTAATCCAAAAGGCATAACAGTGTAAATGTAGAAAATTTGTTCGGTAACAAATATTATCTTTTCTTGGTCTTCTTCAGCAAGTAGAACCTGATTATAACTGAAAGCAACATCCATCATTAAAAGATGTTTATGCCCTATTACTGAGTCCAGGAGATAATGAATTAGAGGGAGGGGAAAGTTATCTTTTTGTGTGAATTTATTAATTTCAGTGAAATCTACATAGACCCTAATTTTCCCATTTTTCTTTGGGATAGCCACGATATTTGAGACCCATTTTGGATATTTGGCTTTTCGAATGAATCTAACGTAAAGGAGTTTATTGATTTCTTTATTAAATACTTCATGATGATGGGGAGCTAAAGTGTGTCGCTTCTGCATAATTGTTTGACAGTCTAGAAGGAGGCTAAATTTTCTTTTTGCTATGCAATTTATGGATCAATGCTGGGCATCTCTTGAAAAGACCACGCAAAGATGTTGACATTTTTTTTAAAAAGTTATACCAGGGTTTCTCTTTCATCGGATGACAGCTTTGAGCCAATAATGGTATTTCGTCTAGGCCCATCGAGTTCAATCAATTTAACCGCCTCAGTGCCATGTTGCTCGAATGTTGGAGGTTGCCCATGTTGAAATTGCTATGCCTTTAGGAGTTTTGCCGTGGGAAAGTTTGTCATGGTGTTTTCATACACTCCGTGATTTATTAGAAATCGCAAGGCCAGATTATATGTTAATGGTACAACCTTAATAGAATGGAGCCAACTTCTTCCTAAGATCCGCAAATATTTTAACTCAACATCAATGACAATGAATTTCACGAAGGTGGTTTATTATCTTGCTTGAGCAGGTAGTGCAATTTTTCCCAAGGAAGATTCTTTGGAACTGTTAAACCCTATGATAATTGTTGTCGAAGCTTTAACCGAGTCTTTACAGCCCTGAACATCAATGGCTTTCTTGAATAAAACGTCTGCTACGCTTCCCATATCGACAAGAAGTGTATGTAAGTAGTCTTTTCCTACTTTGAGCATTATGACCAGTGGGTCATCATGAGGGTACTTTACATGGCTGGTGTCGTAATCTTCGAAGGAAATGTATTATGGATGTTTGGATTTGCTGAAGCTGGATATAAATCTTGCAATTTTTTATGATGATGTCATCTTGCAGTAGGATGTAATTCTGTCGCCCTTCTTTCTCTTCATGCCCTTCTCAATATTGATCACATAAATATGACGAGCTTGGACTTGTCCTTGTTCTTGTTCGACCTCTTTTCTTTTTGTTTTTTCTTTGAGAAAATTCTGGACATCGACTATATGCTCGTAAAGTTTTCCTATGTGTAGAATACGGTAAAAAATCCTTATCAGAGAGAAACAGTTGTCAGTTTCATGGCTATGCACATTGTGATACTGACACAAGGGTTTGTTTGGTACATTAGGTATAGCCTATACTTCTCGAAATAGGTCATCACCCTTTATTGTTGGCAGGACGGCAAAGGGAATGGATCTCACAGGAGGCAAGACTGGGATGGGTCTATCAGACATTTTTTCTTTCTTCCGAACATTGTTCGTGATTCATTCATGATGTTTAGGAGTCTCATTATTTGCAAATTTTAGAGGTGATGATCAAACGCATCATTGGCATGAATGACTGGGGATTTCTATATTTTATTTTTCTTGGACCGCTCGAGTTCGATGTAGTTATTGACAATATCAACCATTTTTGTCATTATCTTGGGTTTGTGTAGGGTAAGCTCTTCTTGAACTTTAGAATCGATGTGGAGTTCAGAGGTAAATGCTGGAACGGCAATTTCAGGATCTAATTTCCCAATTATTATTATTATTATTTTTGCAGAAAATGCTTGTAAAAGCTAGATAAGGTTTCTTTCCTACCTTGCTCGAAAAAGAACAATGAATCGACTATTATTTCCCGCTCCTTCGTATGCGCATAATTTGACTTGAAGAGTCATTGTCACTGGTTGAAATTGATGATAGATCCTTCGGGAATAGTATGATCCAACTGCTGACAGTGACTCTTTAAGTCGGTAAGAGGATCTGGCATGACATGACATGACTGGTTGAAATTGATGATAGAACCTTTGGGAATAGTATGATCCAACCCTCTGAAAGGTTCTTCCTTAAGGCTTATGTTAAACATCTGGCATGACATGTGATCGAGTTTGGAGTATAATCCAACTGCTACCTTGAAGTGACGGACGTCGGTAAGAGGATCAGTGAGTCACGTATATTGATAAAAATTTGGCATGTGATTTTTTTTCGGAATTGGCATGACTCCGAGATGAGGGGAAATAGGATTTACTTCAATCCTATCGAGAATCGATCTCGGCTTGGATTATCAAAATGTATAGCTTAAATCTTATTGCTCAGGTCACCCAGGGTTATAAATTGCTGAAGGGTATTGGGTGCAGCTGTAACTTGTGGATAAAATTTTTCTTCTCCCTCGGGTTCCAACCTATCTCTTACTGGTCGTCTCACTAGCGGAGGTGGGGTCTGGTGATGTGTGCATAAACTTCTTTGGGTGGTTGATGCCGAGGAAGTGAGGCCAAAATAACGAGAAGCTCTATATGGATTCCATGATCATGATCTTGAAGTTTGAATTCTTTCCTCCCTTGGTAAGTTCTATCTCTATATAGCATTGGAGCGATGATCGCTTTGGGCTAGGGGAGGTGATGTTTGACGGATGGTGAATCGGTTTTGATGTCTTCGCAAATTTTTTATTTCTTTTTGATATGTTCGGTTCTGCTGTTCCAGGGCTTTCCTTCTCTTGTCTCTTTTAACTTGACTGATCTTTGAGCCCCTGGATCCTGTCTGATTCCACTTGCTTTCGAAGTTCGACTACATCATTGTTCAGATCGACGGCTTCAGGAAAGGCAGGGATGGGGTTGACCTCGTTGCTCCTCTGAGTACTAGAGACACTTCTAAGTTTAATATTTGTAATCGGGCTTGTCTAGAATCGCAGTTGGTAAAGAAAAAGTGTGGTATTCCCATAAAAGGCGCCAATTGTAATGGCATATTTTCTGGAAGATAAACTTTGCCAATACTTTAGTAAAGAAATTGTAACTATAAACTTAAACACATATGATTTTATATGGAAACTCTATAAATCCTTAGAAAAACCACATCCTCAAGGAGGATTTATGTATAAAATCCACTAGCTGCGAATTATTATAATTGTTGAATAGTAAGGACGTGAAAATGTGTAAGAATGATAGAGTTGCGGATTGGATTCACATATTTTCTATCTGTTTTTATAGTAGATACAGGTAGTTACAAAATTAAAATAGTTTCCTATTTTGGCGGGCAGTGGGCGAACTTTGCGGATCTCCCTGAAACTACTCTATTTGGCCAAGCATAACGGCTACTGTAGTGGTCGAGCTCTGTAGTCGTAGATGTGACATCTTCTCGAATGACATAATATCTTCGACTAAGTTTTGTTTGCTTCTCCTTGCTGAATCTGGGAAATATGCTCCTACAAGTAATTCTGACAGAAGTGATTTTCCTTGGATTGATCTTCGACCTGAACTACTTCGACTTGCATTTTATAGCTTACATTCTTATATCCCTCCATATCGATAATGTACTAGTGCATTCTCCCATCTTTGAAAATGTACTCCAACAATCTCTACAAAGCATAACAGTTATTAGTTTCATTATGAGTTACCTTGTGGTGCAAACAATACAGTCTGCCTTCGATTGATTCCAAAGACTGAGATATATGATAGAATTTATCTTTTTCTAGTATAGGATAAATCACTAAGATCCTGACATTCATCTTTGGAAGGACTAGTTTGGGCAATAAATTACCTTTTTGAGACTTGCCAGTATTTGCTTGAGCTTGCCTTTATTCACCATGGCCATCCTTTTGTTCACTGTTTCTATCTGTATTTTGACCTTTCGTAGTTTGGACATTCTTAGAAGATTTATGCCTTTCGGTCACCATCCTTTCCAGGTCGACATGCCTATTGACCTTGGCAATCATGTTTTCCAAAGTCGATGGTTTGCTCAGGAATAGACGTTCCTTCGCTTTACAATCAATTTGCAGTGTATTAGAAATTGTTGAAATGGCTGTCATCTAGTTGAGATTATCAACATTTTGGGAAAGTTCAAATAATTTCTTTGCAAGGACCTCCAGTTTCTCCCCCTAAGACTGTTTGAGACAAATAAGAGTGTATAAATTCTCTTCCTTATCTTTGCTGTGAGCGTATGTCTTGACGAAGATCTTCTGTAGTTGGTCGAATATGCTTATTGAATCTTTAGGTAGTAAATGGAACTGCCGAATTGGTTCTCTCTATTGGCTTGTAGTAAACAAATGACACAAAATATGGTTTAAGTTGGAATACAATCCTAGTGAGTCTCGAAATTGCTTAATGTGTTCTTTTGGATAAGTGCCTTTGTACTTACGTATCTTCGGAGTATGGAAACATGTTAATACTTCCATATCAAATAGATCTTTGGCAAGTGGACTTCCATACAGTTTTGTCAAATCATCCTTATTGCCGAGAGCTTGAGCTTTGATTAATTCTTTGATTTGCTGATCCATGTATTCCTGTATGACGTACTAACGTGGTGCTGGAGCGACTTGTCTTGCAGGTCAGGGGTTATGAGTACCACTACCCTCGTTTAAACGATCATGAGCTAGTATCCTGGATTTAGGTCATGACTCCTATTCTTGATGTTTGGAGGTTCTGTATCCTCTCTTAATTTCAGACTGATCTTCCAGTCCCAGATTAATTAAAGCCTCTGGTATGTATGGGTCATTATGTGGATATCTAAAAGCGCTCCTTTGCTAGTTTCTCCTCGAGGTCCCAACCTATCACGTGCTGAGACTCTAGAGTTTATCAGTATCTGATTACGTTCCCTGACATGGCGAAGCTATTAATTGTCTAGTAAGGCTTACAAGGCAGTCTCTATCATTGTCTTTTGTTCTTCATGTCGATTGAATTCTGTTTGTCAAGCTCGGCGTTCACCTTTTAATTCTTGTTCGTGAAGCTCACGGCCTAGCAACAACTGACGTTCGAGCTCATTCCATTTCACTATTTTGGCGTGGAGGTTCATCCTTAATTCTGTGACCTTATCTGGTTTGACTAAAATTTCATGCTAAACTCCTGTGGCAGGTCATTTTGAAGTTACCATGATTGAAAATTGATCGTTGAGTAACTGCATGTCTTAAGATTTCGTGGAAATGTCTTTATTCCCATGGACGGTGCAAAATGTATAGGCCTAATTTCATTATAGCTTGAAAGACCCCTTTACAAAATGAACCTGTAATAATAAATAGCATAATAATAGAAATTAACACACCGTTTAGTGTGGAAACCTCTGAATATGTAAGAATCACGACCTCGGCTTAAGGATTTTAATAACAGTATCTTTATTGCTAGATTGAGATTGATATTTTGATTACAAGTTATGATCTCTTGAGCTAGAAATACTTGGTTGTTCTTTTATCGTATGTAACTCATCCTTTTTATGGACCTCACTCTCAGTTTATTTAATGTACCAGCACATTCTCTTAAATTGGGGGAAGGGTTGAGGTTATCTCTATTACTGTTAGTTCGTGGGAGACATGAGTCCTTGACTTGTTCGGTTTTACTTGGAGGCTCGAGCCATGTTCTTCTACAATTTGCAGTCCAGGTGTCATTGTTGATAACGTATGTTACGTGCATGTTGCGTGAGTCTGGATTTGTACTAGCTCGAGGAATAAGTCCCTACATATGCGATATCTATAGATGGAAGTACTAAAAGCCTCCTAGCTAGGTTACAAACAACTTTGAAGTTTTACAGTTACAGAGAGAATTAAAACTTACTGTATCATTGTAAATTTGAAAGATTGTAACAAAAACTTGCTGCATAAACAAGGCATGTAGATCAACAGTAGAAGCAATAAAAAAAGCTACTGAACAACCATAATCACTAAGTAAATAATTATATCTGGCTCCACCTTTTACAAGGTAACAATATCCGATAGTTCTTGAAGCCGGATCTTCATTTTAATTTAGAACAAACTCTTGGAAGAAAAAGAAAAAAATGGGCATTGGTAAAACATTGTGCGGCAAAAACTAGTCTCCAAAAGCAGACATTGGCAACGATCTTATGGATAGTGTCATTGACCCTTTGACCCTCAGATCTAACAGCTAGCATAATCATGGAAAAACATACCACAAAATTGATAAGATCAAGGTGATTACTATAGGGACCTATCCCTCGACCTAACCCAATTCTAACTACCTCCATGTCAAGCTCACGCATTTTATATGTAATATAAACAATTAGCATTGACACATATCCCACGAACTGATAAAGAACGTGGATTGAGCATAATAGAAGAATATAAACAAGTCTAATACACCTGTCCCCTATGAACTCAATCGTTACTCGGTCAACCACCACTTACCTCATTGTTCGGAGAACGTGCTTCAACACGACATCGAGCTGCGGATAAGACCTATATAATTAAAAAGTTCCAGAAGAGACATCGACCAAAAGGAAGACCACAAAAAAAACTTCTTATTTATAAGTTTAAGCATTTCTAGTTAGAGAGATCACTTGTAATAAGGTATCAGCCACAAACAATAAAAGTTATTGTTACTAAAACCCTCACCTCAAGGTCGTGGTTTTTTATCTATTCAAAGGCTTTCCACACTAAATCACCTATGTTCTTTTCTTGCTTTATATTTGTTTTTATCACAGATACATTGGTGTAAGAATTAATTCTAAGCCATTTCGAGCTAACGGGATTAGGTCATTACATTTAGCACCGTCTGTAGAAAAGAAGACATTTCTATGATATCCTAAGGCATACATTCATTCTACTATCAATCTTCAATCATGGCCATTTCTAGACGACCAGCAACTGGAATCCTGCTTGATCTTTCAGTTTAGCTGGAATAGCTTACAGAACTACGGGCGAATCTTCACGCCGAAGGAGAGAAACGTAATGAGCTCGAATGCTAGTTAAATCTTGACCGAGAGTTCTGAGAGAAGGAGCTCAAAGCCGAGCAACAAGCTCATTTGACAACATTAAAATGACATGAATACCAGATGACAGCCATACAGATTGCGCTACAGGCTCTGCAGGATACTCAACAGGCTCCCCAAACCAGATATCGCTATCAGATACAAGAGACCTCCTGGGTTTCTCTAGAGGAAAGACTGGGACCTTAAGGAACCACCAGCAAAGCTATTTCCAAAAATGTTTACCACGAACCTCAACCATCCATTCATTTGGGCAGTGAAGTTCAATATGATATCAGTAGAGGTCTCTGACCTTCCAGACGTCAAGAGGAAGAATAAGGACCTCAACCTCGAATTCTAGTAGGTGATCGCTTTAGTGAGGGCACCAAAACTTATAATTCATAACCACCTCGCCAAGCCACTCAAGCCATACATCAATACGTCACATAAGAGCATATGGATCAGTGTATCATGGAATTGATTAAAGCTCAGACTCTTGGCCATAAAGGCGACCTTACCAAGTTGAAAGGTAGTCTAATTGCCAAAAGGTTATTTGATATGGATCTATCAAAATGTTTTAACACTCCAAAGATACGTAAATAAAAGAACACCGATCCAAAAGAGGGCAATTAACAATACCATGATTCATTGGGGTTGTACCCCAATCTCAACCACATTCTCTGTCATTTGTTCACAATAAGTTTTTAGGGATAACCGCTCCGGTGGTTCTACTCTATACCTGAAGATTCCATCATCACATTCGATCAGCTACATAAGCAATTCATCAAGACATATGCTTATAACAAAGACAAGGAGGAGAATTTATATTCACTTATTAGTCTTAAATAATCACAAGGAGAGAAAGCACGAGGTACTTTCCGAGAAGTTTTTGGAATTCACGCGAAAAGTAGATAATCTTGATTAGAAAACAGCTGTTAATGCTTTCACCAATGCGCTCCAGCTCGACTGCAAGGCCAAAAAGTACCTTTTCCTTAACAAAATCACGACCTTGGAGGATATGATAACCAAGGTCAATGGGTATGTCAACCTAGAAGGGATGATGTCTAAATGGCATAAATCTACTAAATCCGTCCTAACCACCAAAGGTCCACATACAGAACGAAATATTGACTCAAAGGAGGATTAGGATGATCAAAAGCGTACCAAGGGCAATACTGATACCCCTCAGAAAGGCGGTACATTACCCAAACCGGTCCTCCACAAGATGAATGTCCGCATCTCTGTAATTTTTCTAATTAGGTCGAAGGATAAGCTATACCGTCCATCTCAACCATTGGAACCAATCGAAAGTCATCTGTACTGCATGCATCACGAGTTAAATCATCATACTACTAACAATTGCTATGCCTTACAGAGGTTGATGGAATTCATTTTCAAAGAGGGACGGATGTACAAATATATTATTGACCTAGAATCTTATAAGGATGGCAGCTATAAGAAGCAGCTCGAAGTAGTCCAGGTCGAAGATCATGCTGAGGAGAAACATCTCTACAATACATACTACAACAACACATGATCGAGATTCATCAGATCAACAACTCTTGCAGATTAAAGTGCAGGAGGCTATCAGAATATTGCGACCTCACAAATCAAGATAAAGAGGCCAAACTTTTACCTGAGTCAAGCAATCGCCGGCTTGGGATCTTATTCGAAAATTATGACATCAGCCATGTAAAATTTCCACATCATGATGCATTAGTCATAATGCTCAAAATGAAGAAGTTTTTCATGCATACAATGATGTTCGATACTTGAAGTGGCATTGAGATTTTCTTTCAGAGCACAATCGATCAGATGGGATTGGTCGATCAAGTCATTCCGAGTGATACCGATATCATTGGATTCAATGGTTACAAAGAAGAGAAAGTAGGCAAGATCATCTTACCTAATACCGCTAGACCAGCCATAATCGACTTCATCTTATATGTCATCAATGCCAAATCTCTTATTTTCAAGATTATGGGTCGCTGCTAAATTCACAAAATGGAAGCAATCACTTCCACTTACCATCAAGTACTCCGCTTCAAACACAATGATGCTATCTATGAAATCAAAGGCAGTCAAAAGTAATCTCGATCTTGCGAGAATACCATCTCTGCTATTCTAGATATCTCTGATAGGTACGTTGCATAGAAATTATAGAAAGCCGGTCACATCATTGATCAACCTTCCACAAAAGAACCTACATAATACATCGACATTAATGGACCTAGAAGAGGTACCTTCATTAGTACCAAGATGATCCAGTATGATAAGGATACTCTTATTCAATTCTTATGACTGAATTGAGATATCTTTGTATAGACTTTCAAAGAGATGCCTGGGGTCGATCCGATAAAGGCATGTCACAAATTTGCCATCAACATCAGCGCCACGGTGGTCATACAGAAGCAACGACGGCTCTCACCTCGTCTTCGAGACAAAGTCAATATTGAGATTAAGAAATTGATCAAAGTGGGATTCATTCCAGAAGCCAAGTATCCAGATTGGATATCCAACATAGTCGATATTCCAAAGAAGAATGGAAAGGTTTGAGTTTGTGTAAATTTTACCGATCTAAACAAATACACTCCAAAGGACAGTTTCCCTCTTCCCATCATCTATCAATTTCTTGATTTAATGGCAGGTCACAAACTCCTATCTATGATTGGCGCTGCTTCTGGATATATTCAGATTCCTCTCTTGTAAGAAGATCAAGAAAAGATCACTTTCATCAATGAAAGAAGACTTTACTACTACAAAGTTATGCCCATCGGACTCAAAAACATAGGCGTAACTTATTAACGGTTTATGACTACTATGTTCAAAGAACATCATGGAAAAATTGTGGAAGTCTACATTGATGATCTCTTATGCAAGAGCATACAGTCAAACAACCACATCACAGATCTTACCATAATATTCAACATATTTTGATCTTACAGGATGCAACTCAATCCTGATAAGTGTCAATTTAAAGTACATTCAGGCCAATTCTTTAGCCATCTTATCAGGAAGAAGGGGATTGAGGCCAATCCGGATCAAATTTGAGCTCTCCTCAACATGTCATTTCCAATAATAACTAAGGATGTACACAAACATGTAGGCAAGATTGCCTCTATCAACCAATTCATTTCTAAATCTTTATATCACTGTCGTTGACTATTTCAAGCTACTCCGAGGTTGTACCAAATGAGGAAAAGTTCAACCCAATGCAAAGATCTAATGGACATTAGAATGTGAGGTAGCTTTTTAGGAACTCAAAACCTATTTGGGTAAGTCTCCCATCATGAGCACCCCGTTAGATAATGAGGAACTGATTAGCCATCTGGCAGTTATAGATACTTCTATCAGCTCAGTTCTCATTTGACTTGAAGGAAAGATTGAAAAGCCACTGTACTTCATCTATAAAACCCTCACTCCCGGGGAATTGAGGTATTCTAAAATTAAGAGACTCCTTCTAACTCTTGTTTACACTTCACAAAAACTTAAGCACTGCTTCTAAGCTCATTCACTCAAAGTCATGACAAACTACCCACTCTGGGAAGTATTGTCCAAAAAAGAAAAATCCAGACGAGTGCAACAATGGTCAGTCAGTTAGGGATAACATGATGTAAGTTTGAACAATGATATTCAGAAAAGGGTCAGGCCATTGTTGATTTTCTTACAGATTTTCAAGTGGAAGATTCCGAGTGGGAGGAGCATGATCCTGACTTTACAAAAGAAATAACAAAAGATCCACCTACGAAAACATTTGACGAACGAGCTGAATGGCTTATAAGGAAAGGGTGAAGACTTCTTACATATGGTTCAGCAGGACTAGCAGGGTCAGTAATTAGAATTGTATTGATTAACCCTTCCAGCGACAGAATCGAGAAATCAATCTGCTTGGATTTTAAAGCCTCCAAAATGTCACCGAAGCTCTTATTCATGGACTCGACCATGTACTCGATCTTAGTGTTCCTGAACTTTCAGTCTACACTGATTATCTACTCATCGTCCACCATTACTCCGAGTAGAACAAGAAGAATAGAAAGATGATCAAATATGCATCCCTCGTTACAGATAGGATGAGCAAGTTTCCGAAAGCAACTCTCGATTATCTTCCCCGAGGTAAAAACTGGCACGCCGATTCCTTGGCATATTTAGCCGGGGTCTTGGGTACAAAAGCAAGATATCGACATATCGAAATGATATTAACCCCGAGCATTGATCGCCATTCTGTATGCACGACCAATACTGGGGGCGATGAAGAAGAAGACGACAATTGGCGAAAGCCGTTTATTGCCTACCTCGGCCAAAAGAATGAATGTGACGGGCCTCTTCCAACAAATCCGAAAGAGCGCCGACAGTTGATCGAAAAGTCGAAGTGCTTAACAGTTCAAAATGGTTTTTTATATTGCCGTTCAGTCAAGGGGCCTAACCTCAAGTGCCTCTCCAGGAAGAAAGAGATGGAATACATAGAGATTTAAAAGAAGGGACTTGTGGCTCCCATGCTGTAGATCAATCACTCGCTAATAGAGTAATTATACAAGGAGTATTCGGGCCAGACATGCAGAAGCAAGTAGTAGAGTACTCACCCAAATGCGATACATGTTAACGATAAGGACACATGATTCGTGCCCTTGTACTCAAACTACATGCAGGTAAGGTGTTTTGGCCATTCAAGCGGTGGACGCTCGATCTCGCCGGAAAATTTCCTAATACTGCAGGTAACTGACGATACCTACTCGTAGCAACAGATTATTTTACTAAATGGGTGGAAGTAGTTTCACTCTGTCAAACTAGAGTAGAAGAGGTCACCTCTTTTATCTGGAAATATATCATCACACGGTTTAGATGTCCCTACTAGATTTCGATCGATAATGGGCCCCAGTTCAGTGGTGATAAAGTCATAGCCTTCCTCAATAAACATAATATTATCCACTCACCATCCAATCTCTACTACCCTCAAGGAAATGACCATGCCAAAATCACCAACAAAACCATCTTGGATAAACTCAAGAAATGTCATCAGTCACAGTAAAAAGGAAACTAGATACGAGAGCTTCGTAATGTCTTATGGGCATAACGTACTACCCCACGTCAGTCAACCGGTTGTACCCCATTCCTCCTCTCCTATGGCACATAAGCCGTCATTCCAACAGAATACTACCATCCTGTCAAAGATCACGATCTTACTGACGAAGAAAATGATTTTGAACTAGCCTACAATATGAATTGGATTGATGAAACTAGGGAATGCGTTATTGCCAACCTAGGTCGATATCACCATATGCTGGCCAGCTCGAACAATAGAAGAGTCTAAAGCTAAACATTCTAAATCGACGATCTCGTCCTCAGTGAAATCCCTCAACACAGAAAAGAGTCCGATGCCGAGAAACTTGCAGAAAATTGGGAAGGTCTATTTCTCATCATTGGTTGAACTGGTATGGGATCATATTATCTTATGACAGAGCAAGGAGTTCGAATACCAAATCTATGGAACACTGGGCGACTGAAAATGTACTATCGTTAAGTCTCTCACTTCTCCACTTCAAAATTCTCGTTCTTTCCATTCCAAAAGTGAGATTTCATCTCCATACAGTATATGTTCTATTCTATTCAATGAAAACTTCCAAGTTTTATTCCCACATTACTCTCTATATTACATAGATTAAAGCAAGGGTAATACTAGCTTTCAATCAATCTCTATACAGATTAAGGCATAGGTAATACTAGCCTTCGATCGAGCTCTATACATAAACTGTGATTAAAACATAGGTAATACTAGTTTTCAATCAAAGATCTTTGCCAGACATAAGAAAAAGCAAAGGTAAACTAACTTTCATCTCTCAATATGTCTGCAACTACAGATTAAAGCAAATGTCAAACTAGCTTTCAATCACCCCTCTATACATAATCTGTGAATAAAATAAAGGTAATACTAGTTTTCAATCAAAGATCTCTACCAGACATAAGATAAGGCAAAGGTAAAACTAGCTTTCATCTCTCAATATGTCTGCGATAGAGATTAAGGCATAGGTAATACTAGCCTTCAATTAAGTTCTACATACAGATTATGGCATAGATAATGCTAGCCTTTAATTGACCTCTATACATACTCTATAATTAAAATGAATGTAATAATAGTTTTCAATCAAAGAACTCTACCAGACAAAAGATAAAGTAAAGGTAAAACTATCTTTTATATCTCAATATGTCTGCGACAGGTACTTTTACAGGTTACATTTACAAGCAAATTCTAAGGATTCTTCTCTGCGGATGGGAGGTCAATTATGCTTTCCCCTACAACATGAAAATGATCAGCCATAAAATCTTGAGCTCGAGCAGCTACAGTAATCCTTCTTTGCTCTACTAATTTAGCAGGTTGAGAACCTAACTCTATTTCTATGGCATTTATACAATTTCCTCGATCTACATCAGCTCTACAAATACATCCTCTACCCGATAAAAAATTGTACAAGGTATCCATCTCTAACTCAAGCCTTCTCACATCCTCTATAAAATAGGTAATAACAGTCGTTAACATCGCTGAGTACGTTACCTCGGGCATAACTGCTGAAAAAATTATTTCTCACTTTCTGATGACGCTCTTGCAACTTTTATATCGTGCATCTTGCCATTCTATACGACTATCTGTGCGGAACATAAGATTGATATACTCCTTTGTCTTCTCTATTACTTTATCTGACTTAGCCTGGTTCATCGTCCTCAATTCTTCCACCTAAGCATGAAGTTCCCCAAGCTCTCTGTCTATACTTTCCCAAGTAGGAGACTTCTTTAGCAATTCATCTTTTTTCTATTTGAAGTTATCCTTACCCCTAATCACCCACTCTAACACCTGCTCCCTGATATGTGCAGCATCGAACTTACCTTGGCACTCCCTTAAGTGCTCATTTCCTCTTTGAATGTGAGCTTGAGTGTGAGTAACATATTCCTCCAGCTCTCTACTTCGAGCTGATAGAATAACCACATCCCCTTGACAATGAAGATCCTGGCATCACCTTTGTTCTTCCTCGAGTGTTCTCCAGCCTCGGCCTTCTTGGCACGCAAATTAGCCAAAGCCAAATCAACCTTCAATTGGGCCATCCTCTCATTCAGTTCCTTATATTGCCTTTTAACCAATCGGAACTCTATATCTTTAAGAGGTAAAACTGTACTCAACCGCTCAACCGTAATTTTGGAGTTGGATAGGTGATCTAAAGATTTCTTCAGTTTGTTATCTTTCTTAATCATTCTACTCTTTAATAGCTCCAATTCCGTTTTGGAACTCACTAGATCAGCTTGAGTTTATTCTTGCTCAATCATTTTACTAATCATTCGATCCCTTAGACTATCCAGAAAAACCTATAATTCTTTCTCTGTTGTCTCTAACCACAAAATACGATATTGAGCCATGTCTGCCTTCTTACCCTTCACCATTAACACATCATTCAGGCTTTCGAGCTTTGCTATCTCTTCTTTCGCCTCTGCAAGCTCTATTTACCCCTTGTTAATTTTAGCACCTTTTTTCTCAATCTTTCGAGTTAGATCTTCAGCAGTTTTTGTTGCCACAAAAAATTTAAGATGAAATTTGACGTGTTGATCCTCCCTATCATCAGTTGCCTCTCTCATCTTATTAAACTCTACTGTAAATTTTTGGCTATATTGGAGTGTTTCTTGCTCACTCAAGCGAGCTGACTCCAGTTCTACCTATATCACAGACATAATACATAAAGTTTGATTCAAGAACACTCGACCAATACATTCAATCATGATACATGAATCTTATTTTTAACAAATTTCTATTTTTTGGTATCTACTGTTGTGAAACTGCTTCCAGTCTTAAGGTCGAAGTATGATCCCATTCGATGATAATAGCATGTATATCCAATTTTAAGCTACACATTTTCTATGTTCTAACTTTCTTAACACTTTGGAATTATCTGTATACAGTTGAATACCATTGCTCCAAAACTATTAGAACATTTTTTGTCTGTCTCTATACTCTAATTTTTACTTTCTAGCTCTAAAGTAATGCAGCATACAAGTTAAATATTTTTTGCCCTTCTCTAACCTGTAGCTCTGCTTGTGAAGACAACAGGGACACTGAGGCATCTTTCTCCTTAGCGAACTTATTCTCTAACTCCTCAATTCTGAGGCGCATATCCTTAAGTTCCTACAAACAATTTTTGCAAACATCTCTTAGCTTTCAAAAGTTTATCCAACAAAAAATTATCCCATATAATTATAGTTCTCATGCCCCACATAATCATACAACCATAAAGTTAGCAATTCCACTCTACCTTCTCGTTATCATTCTCTGGATTTTCATTGTAATCCCCTTGGTTATCTAGATCGGTTTGGTGAGAAACACCGGCCAACCCTCCCACCACTCCAACAACAACATCTTCCACCTCGTCCTCTTCGATGTAGGTACCCTTCATGATGGTTGTAACCTCAGCTTTAGAGTACCCCGCTTTAAGAAGTTGATGCCAAACTCTATCACACTAGACTACCACCTTATCTAGGTTCTTCTGCATTTCTTCTATCAGCTAGCTAATGACCACCTCCTACGTAGACTTCATAGAATCCAGTTGCTTCCCCTCCCAAACCTGGTCAGACTTCAACCGCGCCACCTTCTTCTCAAGCTCTACCTTCCCATTCTCGAGCTTAGTATTTTCATCCTCAATCCTAAGGTAGATCCCCTTCATCAGACGAGTAGCCTAAAAAAAGAAATCGAGCATATTTTCAGCTAAAATCACAATACAGAATTCAGAAAAATACAAATCATAAAAACTTACCACTTTGCTCATCTTCTTAACACCCTTGCGAGCTGCAAGCATTGCTCTATCTTCCACAGCTCTCAGCTCGTCTTTATTCATGGGTCAATTTTCCATGACCTTCCCCCTGGTCGCTCCAGTAGGAAAATCTACCCTCTTATTCTTCGTATCTCTTTTGACCTCACCACTCCCCGTTATTCTAGAGAACAAGCCACACTTCAGATTCCTCTTCTTTGGAAACTTCTGAGCTAACTTACTCAAAGTAGATTTTAGCACATCTGCAAAATTGAATGCGATAGCCATCGACAAAGCCCCTCGCCTCTCTCCATCCGTCCCTCTTTTCTTACCGGCTCCAACTCCCATCATCAGTCTCGCTGCTTGAGATTTTTGAATCTTCTTGAACCTGCTATTAGCTTGATTATTCCTATTAATACTGATGTCTTTTAACACTTCTTCTAGCTCAACCTCTTTGCGAGCAATAGTATCTAATAGGGACTCCTTCTTCTTCACATTCGACTGAGGACCTGTAAATTAAACAAAATACATCATCAGCAACATAACAATATTCAATTACAACAGTTTGACATTATATATTTTTAGACCTACTTTTCTTCACAATTCTATACAGAAGGTCCATGGGTTCTTCATCTCCTCTCTGAAGGTAATCAAATTTTACCCAAATCATATTATTATTCTACATTCGACCTGTTGAATTCAGATCGAAGAAAAATGGCCAAGACGAGCTCACAAATAAATATACCCCCCCCACTTACAGAATAATTTTTCACACCATAAAACTACAAAACATCTTTAGGAGGTATTCTCCTTTCCACCTCATTCTCCTCCCACAACCTATTTAAACACTCACAGACATTGATCACCTCTCATATGTTTCCGTTAATATTCATTATCCTTTTCGCAAGATTTCTAAGGGGAAAGCTCAACCCGTACTTCAACTGAGACAGGTAATACAAAAATCCCTTTTTCAGGTCACCCTGGACATTTTAATCATAATACTCCAAGGAGATCAATTTGCCTACTCTCCTATCTGATTTTTCCTTCTCTAAATCAGGCAATACAAAGAAATACTCCTCCCCAAATTCTGCAATACAACCTCTAAACTGCCTGCCAACGTGTTCAAAAATATTGCCTCATATTCCCCCTATAAGAGCTTAGGATTTACATAACTCTCTAAACACATCGAAGTTCGGAGGGTATAATACCAACTGTCTAGGGAAATTTGGAAATTAAACAACTCCTACTTGATCCTCCCTATCAGATGTAACATTCTCAAACTTAGCTGAGCGACCATAGGCTGACACTTCCATAACAGGAAAAGTCTCCATCTCAACTACAAGTTTAAGGATGAGGTTTGTTTCTACCCAGATTTTCCTAACGCTCGACCTACATACAGGTCCAGGTATTCTATTATTATCTTTTACACATCCATCATACACATACGTATATCATATCATATATCTTTTTTACACATATACCAGATAGATTTTTATAGGTTACTATAAATAGTAATTTTTCAAAATTTGAAGACCACAAAATCTTTCAAACACACATTTACAACGTCGTAAATCATCTACTAACCTTCAACGACTAAAAATTAATCTGAAGCAGTGCCAAATCTTTCCTTCAGAATGCTATTATACAACTACTATCGTGACTCAGGCTCTGCATCTTTTTTTCACCTTTCCTGTTGATTACTCTCGTCTATTCTCTCGCATGAATCTCTGTAATTTTTTCTCTTTCCACTCTCACTGCACTTCAATTTTTTAAAAGTTGATTAATGTTTAAATGAGGAAGGTGAAGTATTATTCATAGTCTTTCTCTCTAACTGCAGGCAGTTATTGGGCCACGCACGAGCCACCCTCAATTTTGGAACCGAGGCATCCCTTCCACATTTACTGTTCGAGGTTTTACACCGTTTCGACGAAAATACCTTCCCATCATTGCCCTCTACCCTATATTTTAATATATTTTCATATCTCCTTCCCAAATCTCCTTCTAACCTCCCCACACTCTTGATGACTCAGCACATACGCGTAATCAAACTTTCCCTATACTAACACTAGAGATAAAAATCAAAGCTACCTACTTTTTCTATTATTGCTTCTACTACTAATAGAACTGCTGACATCATTTCCAAAGCTCTCACATTTTAAATTTAAATTTTTTATTCACAACAGTAATAAACAACATTTACAACAAAAAATGACAAATTAAAAACATCATTCTAACTATATTTCTATTACCATTATTTAAATTCATACAATCCATTCCCTCACATATAATTTGCAATAAAATATCCCAGTTATACTGGGGAGCCACACCTGATCAGTTTGCCTCCAGCAATCCTCACATCTTCTAACTTTATCTCTTCCTCAGCAATTTACCTCATAGCCTCTTTTAGAGCCAAGGCTTCACAATTACTTCCCGGAATAGCTCGTCATAAAAGCAACATCCTAATTCAAGTTCCCTAGCCCTCAAATCTAAACCTTCAAATTGATATTTAGACTCCGTCAAGTCATAATCACAATCAAGCAACATAAAAATTCTCTCTCATACTTCAACTATCTTTATCACCAACCGTCATTCAGTAACTTGATGAACTCTCACAGATTGAGTCCTCACCATATTCTCTTTCTACTTCCTCTTTAAGTCATAATTCCCCATATTTATGTAATTTTCTAAATCACTTCAAATTTCCCACATTCTGTATATCTATTATGTTTTTCCATAACAGGAACCCTAAGATCCGGATAAGAAAGTTATTTAACTTATCTATCCACCTTAACCTTTTTGAAATTGTCTTGTCTTATTTCAAACTTATCTACCTCCAATAGAACATTTCTGGAAAGATCTCCTTGAGCCCGAATTTGCAATTCCTACAAATTTTATATCTTCTACAATATTCTCCCCCCATAACTCTAAGTAATTCTATTCAAAACATATTTTTTACACATCATCTATTTTCACAGGCACATTTGTTTATATAGCTCGATTGCTAAATATACTTTCAAATTTAATCTCCAATATTACATTTTATCCTCAAATCTCACATATTGGCATTTCTTATAGCTCGATTTCAATTACAAGAGCTAATTCTATCTATCAACATAGAGTTTAATTTTTTTTATTAAGCTCTAATATCAATTACAGGTACTTTACAGATAACAAGTCTTTCAGGTACTCCAGAGATAAAATTCTTCAGTTCATTCTCAAAATCATATTAATTTTCAATGATGTTTCACTCTGAGAATCTTCTGAAGCAAAGTAGGCATTTGAAATCACAGAACATCCTCCTTTATCCAAGTTTGAATGAAGTCTAGACATGGAGCCAAAACTTCAAATAGAAACTATGGAAGTAAGGACGTCAGTGCTTGAACCAACTCCTCAAACTGAAGGCTTTCTTAGCGCCAAGAAATGATGATTGTATAGGGGTAGATTTCTAATCTCCGTCTCCCCAATCCACCACCATTACCTCCTCCTCCGTAATCCCCACCAACATAGAGTTGGTAGAGATAAAAGTTAGTCCTACCTCAGAATCTAATCCTGCTTAAAATGCCGGTGATACTGCTTCGCAGTAACACCAGCCCCAACATCTGTCTTAACCTTGTCCTCTGCAAGGATATAAAAATACCTCCAACATGTCTCGCCTGTCAAGACAACGTAATGAAATTTCCACATGCAATAAAAATCTTCCTCAGCTTTAGCCGCTTCTTCATCCGACATACTGTAATACGTCGGTGGAACAGAAATTGGGGTAGGTAACACTAAAGATTGATCCACGAAGTATCTCAACTTGAATCTCTGTATCTTAGCAGAAACTCTCTCTTAATAAACTATTCTTCGGGTCTTCACCATTATTACTCAAGACTTTCAGAGAAATTTTCAACAGTAACGTACTTTGCCAGAAGCCACAGTACAGGTACTATTTATATAACCCTTGTATTTAATGCGCAGGTACGTTTCCAAAGTAGTCTTCATTCAAAACAGAACCACTCTTGAAACCCTAAGCGTCCATTACATCAATACTTTCCATCGTCATTCAATATAAATACATCCCTCGTGTAAATACACATGATCTTTCTCAACCAAAGCCACTCGTGCCTTCACTTTTGAGAGGGCAATTGTAGGGACCTATCTCTCAACCTAACTCAATTTGAATTACCTTTATGTCAGGCTTACACATTTTACCATGATATAAACAATCAATATTGAGACCTATCCCACGAACTGATAAAGAACGCGGATCAGGCACAATAGAAGAATATGAACAAGTCAAAGATACCAGTATCCCACAAACTCAATAGTTACTCAGTCAACCACAACTTACCCCATTGTTCAGAGAGTGTGCTTCAGCACGATAATGAGCTGCAGGTGAGACCTATATAAAGAACATGTTCCAAAAGAGACAGGGACTAGAAAATAGACTGCAAAGAAAAACTTCTTATTTATAAGATCATGTATTTCTAGTTTGAGAGATCACTTGTAATAAGATATCTAACTCAAACAATATAATTTACTGTTACTAAAATTCTCAACTCGAGGTCGTGGTTCTTTTACATTAGTTTTTGTCACAAGTACATTGGTGTAAGAGCTAATTCCAAGCCATTTCGAGCTAACGGGTTTTGGCCATTATAATTACATTAATACTTGATCTAGTGATTGTCTTTCTGGAGCAACAATTTTTTGTAATACCAGAGAGCTCTTCAAAGGATTAATAGATAGTAGTGCATAAACCTATTTTGCATAAATAGCATACCAATTTGGAAAGTATCAACTTTACCATAATAGAAAAGATGGATTATAACAAAAGACATACACGAAAATGATTCAATACTAAATGAAGTCATTCAAGACAAACCATTTATTAGAGAATGCAAAATGAGAAGAAAAAAATAGAATCAAGCCAGGTACCCAACAAAATCACAAAGCTTAGGTTTTAAGAATAGTACAACAATGTCACAGAGAATACATAAATCCCAATTATCCCTTAATCCACAAGTGCTATCTTTTAGTGTAAATTAGCGGCTACGCCTTGGTGGCACGTCTTCTGACCTTGAACACAACTTCGATGGCGACCTAGAAACACGTCTACCTGATCTCCAATTTGGTCTAGGCTTATCAGCAACATAGGCGGATTTGCTGCAACCGCACATTTAAAGAGTGAGAACTTAGGATAAAATTGGTAAATGCAAGTACATAATATTCAATATAAAAACTCCAAGTGCACAATATAGTAATTTCAACTTACTTGGTATACCCATCATTAGCTTTACGACGATCTGTAGGGGCATAACCTGGAGAGTAGGAACGTCGGGGCATATGACCACCACCCTTCTCTTCCGCATGATCCCTTAGGGATACTAAACGCTTCACATCCCTTCCCCTAGGGATAATAAAGTAATCATCTCGACTTCTCGGAGCTGACTTTAATTTCAGAGTCTGGCTTGCTAGGCTTCAAGTTGGTCTTGATAGGTGGGAGCTTTACCTTGGTAGATAGCAAACTAACTTCATCGGTATTGTAGATCAAGATCTTATTTACCAAGCGGCCAAACTCATGCGAACAAACAAAAAAGAAGATAATTATGACCAGCCTTCTTAGGTAATGTAATCCAAGTGAAGGTCTAAATTTGGGTATCCGCCTCATTTCATACTGATCAAACTATATCCAAAGGTAATAAGTTGTTTTGGTTTGCCCCTATTAAGGGCCCAAGTTCGCTAAATCTGGATTTAAGTTGTATCTGACCCCAAAAATAGTTTAGTTTACAACACACAAATAATAGTTTTTGATAATTAATAAATAATAGTTGTTCAAGCTAACTGCCACGGGTTATCTCCCATAATCATCATGTCACCCTCAGCATTAGAGAACTCGCCATTTCTTGGTGGGTCCGCACAACTCGTCTTCAATATCAAACACCCCCTCAAGTTTTTGTACAAGTTTTCTTACTGGTCAGACAGTATAATGTCCACAGATCTTCCAACCGCAACCCCTTGCATGCATACCTTGATCTAGTACAATATTTGTTCAGATTTTAAGATGCATTTGTTAAGTATATTACAATTCGGCACGCAATATATTGAATTGCTTACTTATCATGATATATTGGTTGATATAACTATATTATCAAATGTAAGGGCCTAATTTTGTAATAGCTCGAATAAACTCTTACACCAAATATACCTGTAACAAAATTAAGATGACCAATAATATAAGATAACACAGGTGGTTAGTGTGAAAACCTTAGAATTGGTAAAAAGCCACGACCTCAGTTTGATGATTTAGTAACTGTATCTTTATAGTTTGAGATAGATATTTTGATTTTCAAGTTATGATCTCTTAAGCTAGATAAAATTTTGTTGGTTCCCTTAATCTTCTGTGCTCTATTTCTTTTTTGGGCTTTACTCTTAGTTTGTTTACACATATCAGCATGTTCTCCAGAATTGGGGGAAGAATGGAGGTTATCTCTATAACTACAAGTTCATGGAAGACAGGTGTCCTTGACTTGTTATGCTTTACTTGGGGTGCACGAGCTACGTTCTTATGTACTTTATAGTCCAGGTGTCATCGTTTTCACAGGAAAGAAGAAGTTGCCATTGTTGAAGTTGAGAAAAAGATATTGTTACTGAGTTCTATTATGAAGGAGAAAGCATTCACGGTGCCTGATTCCTTTTTCAACGTAGAAGGTTAGTATTTTTCGTGAATGTCGTATTTTTGTTTGATATAAATGTTTGTGTATTTTTATGGTGATTTCTGCATTTCTTTGTTTATGGATTATTCCCTCTAGTCTTGTTCATTTGAATTTTGCAATGTTTACTATATGGGGAAATTTTACTTCTGCATGGTTTGAGGAAAAATTGGCTTTTTAAAATCTGTTTTCCTTTTTTGAGTGATAAGTACTGTAGAGATTTGAAAATAATATACTATATATATATATATATATATATATATATATATATATATATTCTTTTTATATGAAAGACAATATTTACAGAGAAATATAAAATTGATTGAAATACCTGGACCATTATGTAGGTGTAGATTCGTGCAAAAGAACTTAGAAGTAGACGTCCTTCCTTTTCGAGCTTATCGTTTGAGATGGGGCCTTATACCTCGGGTCGTTCAATTGAGGACAAAAATGAAGGACCTATGTAAAAGTAATATAGTTGGCGTATGGAGAGATGTAATGGAGTATGATGGGTGATTAATTAGGGGGTGTTTTGATTGAAAGGGGAGTAAAATGCATTTTCTTGCTGTCTGACTTAGACCACGAGAAAACTTTTAGGAAAATACCAAAGTCAGTTACTCTTTAGCATATTGATGGGAAAATTGGAGGTGATTTGGATGAGGGATTTTTGTATTATTTTGCCCAGTTCGGATATGGGTTGGTGGTGCCTTTAAGCAATCTTCCGAATGACATCATGAACGAGATCAAGGAGTGCTCTACCCAGCTGAATGGTAACATGTGAGAGGTGATCAATGTCTTTGAGAATTTAAATAGGATGTGGGCCCATGAGTAGAATTAAAGAAGATTAACTCCTTCAGATGTTTTGATGTAATATACCCTAAAATACGTCACTTGATCTAGGGATGTAATATACCCTAAAATATTTTCTTGCTGTCTGACTTAGACCTTAATTTTGCTGAAGGAGTATAAAATGATAATTTGATTTGGGTGAAAGGTGAGTGTCACCACCGAGCTGACGAGGACCCCCTAACACTTAAATATAATTATTAAGAAGCGTAAGTAAATCTTACTTATTTCAAACTATGTTTGTTAGTGCTCTGTTTGTTTATTTCAATATTTTGTGATGTATATATACAAATCCTCATTTTAAAGTAAAGAGAGGTCAATATTTTATCGATACAGTAGCCTGAAAGGGAGCTGAGCTAGAAACTGTGCTGAGCGAACTTAAGATAAGTAGGCACACGAGGGTGAACAATAAATTTGTTTAAGTACTCTAAAAGTTACAGGCCAAGAGATAAATGAATGGATTTGGCCCATCTTCTGGGGTTGGAATGGAATTTTCTACGGATATTGGTGCGCTGCCTATTTTGGAAAAAGTTGTACTAATGGCTGTGAAGTCAAAGGTTGTAACCTCAACCTCTTGTAGAGTAAGCTAAAAGACATCAAAGAGGTGACTCGCAAGGGCTGATGGATCGAAATTTGTGATCGCAGAGAGTGGGGAGGTCGAGATGGCCTCAAAAAAGAAAAAAGTTGTTAGTCCCCCACCGGTGGTAGTTAACGTGGTGAAGGAAGTAGTGTTGGATACGGAAATAGTAGTGGAGCTGGTTGAATTGGAAGAGAAGATAATGGTTATTGCTTTGGAGGATGTCGAGGAACTCGAATCCTTAATTCATGTGGAGCTTTGTAGGGTATGATGAAAAATTATTGTACTCATTGTGATTAATTTGAAAAGTCATATATTGTATTAAGCTGCATTTTTATTTATGAATCCCGGATGCTGAAAGGGATCACCCTTGGAGTCGATAAGGGGAAGTCAGTACCGAAGAGGACCATGGAGTTTGATAAAGAATTAACGGAGGAACGCGCAAAACATATAAAACAAAAGGCGCGTTAAAACTTGGAAGTGGAGAACTTGATGTCGTACTTCCGTGTAGCTATGGTGAAGCTTGAACTAGAGGCAAAATAGAATGTAGAGGATGTGACAGTTGCTTGCGACTATCTTGATCAAAGGCTGTATGAGGACGGATACTCTGAGGCTGAGATTGTTACAATAATTGAAGGGTAAACTTCAGATGTTGGTGAGCCTGAGTTAGAGGATGACCCTGAAGCTGGCAGTACTCCTCCCCATGAGACTATTAAAGGTTTGAATGTGGTCTATGCCAGTACTAAGCTAGATAACCAAGGAGGGGAGGACTAGAAAAAGGAAGAGTAATATATATTGCAATCTTTAGAAAATTTTGGTATTAGAGGAGGGAAAACATTTGAATTGATTGGTTTGAGTAGTAAAGTTTGGATGTTGTTATACTGTTTGATAGGGAAATTGTTGTCTACGAACTTGTAATGTCCCAAAATTTTAGGGTATTTTATTTATTTATTATTAAGTATTATTACTATTATTCATAAATTGTTATTCGTTATGCATCCGTGTTATTTCTTTTGGTAGGTTTGTAATAGATTTCTTTTGGTAGTTCGGTTGGTTTCGGTGGTTTTGGGGCGGAAGTGTTTGTATTTTGGTTTTGGGTACCCGTTGTGGCTTGGTAGTTGTGTGATATTGTTGTGTGGTGGTGGTGTGGCGTGATCTCAGGGAATCCAAGGGTAGATTTGGGTTTCCTTTATGCTTCCCCTCCTATCTGGCTTGCCAGTTTCCTCCCGTCCATTATTATTCCTTTCTATCCATTTACTTCCTTTCGGTCCATTTCTTCAGAAAAGATTCCTTCTGTCTTCCGTTAAGCTTCCGAGGAAAAGATTCCTTCTGAAGTTTCCCGAGGAAAAGATTCCTTTTTGGGGGTTTAGGCAATTTGGTGGCCGTGAGGCGGTGGAGGTGGTGTTTCTACCTTGTGAAACCCTTGTTGGACTTGTAGAAGTGTTTGTGTGGTAGTGGGGGTGGCCCGTGGTGTTTCCTGGGTGTCCGGGGTGCCTCCGGGGTTGTTTTTTTGGGGCAGGACCAGTTCTATTCGAACAAGACTCTTTCTGTTTGAATAGAGTTCTTTGTATTCGAGCAGAACACTTCTCTGTTCAAATACACTTGGTTCTGTTCGAACAGAGGCGCGATTTCAGCCCTTTTAGCTTTATTTCTTCTTCTCCTCTCTTCCCCTTTTTTATTTCTCTCTCCCTTCTCTCCCAAACCATTTCCCCTCTCCTCCATACTCTCAACCTACTCTTCCCCATCACTCGAGGACTCTTAGCCCGCTTTGTCGCAAGCTTCGCTCCTATCCTCGGTAAGTGATTCCCGATTCCTTTTCCGTACTTTTCGCTCGATTTCGGCGAAGGTCTGATATCTAGGGTTTGGGTTTGATGTCATTTTCTTGAATTGATTTTTTACTTGTTGTTGTTATTGGTTGTGGTAGCTTGTTTGTTGTTTCGATTGCCTCGTCGTCGATCCTAGGTTCGGTTTTCCGAGTTGGATTTCTGTAGGACTTGGATTATCGTCAGGCGAGTTTTATCTTCTTGAATAACTTGATAATTATCCTGATTTGTGAGTTATAGAAATGCATAATATATATATATTATGTCTATGATTAGGTTAGTGTATGGGTTAATTGCTTAGGAGACTTTTACGGGATATCCGCTTAGAATACCTTAGGCTAGAGTACCTAAGGGTTTGATAAGTTAGTAAAACCCACGACAATGTGAGTTTAGCTACTATATAGAACCTATATGTTATGGTTAGTCATAGGTAGTTGTTCTCAGTTGTCGTTAATGTGACGATAACTCATGAGATTCCTCTTGGACCGATTTCATTGTAGATGGTCATTGCGAATCATTTCTTCGATGAGGTTGAGAATAAAGGCATTTCTCAGTGTGTTACAACGCCTCAGCGTCGCTATATATATAATATATTGAGTATAGTATTGTTGGTTAGTTATTAGGGTGCCTAGCTTGTTTCAGGGCCCTAGTAACTAGGTTTGGCTTTTAGTAGAGACTCATGGACGACACGTTGTTTATCCGCTATTCTTATTAGACAGTATAGTTTACAGATTATAGTTATCCCTTATAGTATAACACCTTGGTTAGTCTGGGTTGCTGGACTTGCTTCCAGGGTAGTCTTGGGGCGATATAGCTTCAGTAAGACATGATCTTCGATTCGGAGCTCGTCCTCTTGCTTGGTATCTCTTGGACTTTTAGTTGTTGGTGATGAGCAGACGGCTTGTCCGTGGTGGTTGGTCGTGGATGTTGAACTTCTGATAATTTTCCTTAGGATTGTTTGCTTATCGTATTGTGACATTTATTGTTCTCATGACTCTTAGAGCTAATAGAGCTTACCCGTTAGCCTTCCTTCCTCGGGATGAGGCTGTTAGGGCTGTGTTCCCTTCTGTCATCTAGGAGGCAGCGAGACAGTATGACTCAGTGAGGTACGCGGCTGAGCCAAGTGGTTTAGGAAGTGGTACATCACCCGAGATGTTAGAATGCGGCTGAAACAGCTTGTTAAATCCGGTTCCTGTACATCCGTGTTGGATACTTATGTACATGATTAGGAGGATTGTGAGGCAGTTCCGTTATTTAGGATTGTTGACTACTCGTTGGACACTTGTAGGTCACCCCATGGGTACTAGTCTATGTTGACAGCTACAATACTGTTGTACTTGATGGTAATTATATTGCTTGAGGAATCTTAGAGACTGATATTGTTTAGATATTGTGACGGTTAAGTTATTGCTTTATCTAGGTTTAGATGGTACAACTGAGTCACAGGTGGGTATCTGTGATAATTTTGGTTGCCACATTCTCAGGCAGGTGGTTATCCTATTGTGTACTGGCTGTGTTAACAGCAGTTGTGTTTCAGTCTTTAGGATTTTAGCTCACATCCATAGATAACATATTCTTGCCTTATCTTACTGCAATTGGATATAAATAACTCCGGATCGGCTGACCCTCGAGAGGTTCAGGGATTCCTTAAATTGGGTTAAAATAGAAGGTGGGTCCAGGATGGATACTATTATACCTAGTCACCCATTCGGGAGTGTGGGATGGTATGAGACAGTATTTATGATCCGGTACAGGGCTTATCCTGGTGGTTGAAATGCCTCTAAATGTATATATAGTCCAGACGTTGGCTCCGTGGGATTTGATAGATTGAGGTAATATCCTCATTGTTTGGTCGAGCTAGTGCAGTACATCGTACCCTTGTATCGAACAATATTCGGTAAGGTAAATCCTCTTTCAGCGGTTGTCAGCCCACTTTAGTCTTGGGGGCTATCCCTTTGGGTTGGCATCGCTAAGTCATTCTGTATCATATCATCATCATCATCATCAAGCATATCATTGCATCTCTGCATACTTCCAATTCGTAGGTTCTTCTGATAGAAATCCTTAACCCTTTCTGCATTATGTTTAATTTAGAATCTTCTGCACTTGGGATAATCATAAGATTATCTTTTTCCATCATATCATCATCATAACATATTATTGCATTGGGATAATTATGGGATTATCCTAGTTCACCATATTCTTCTCCTCTTATTTAAATTCTTCTTCTCCAAATTGGTTATGGTGTAATTTGATTCCTCTTCCTTCTGCATATTCCTCTCCCCTCTGCATCTATTCCCCCCTCTTCTGTATCTGGTTAATCAATTAGGTTAATTAGTTTGGTTGGTTGCTGTGAGCTTTAGGCCGGTATCTGGTTGTGGGCGATCTTGCTTAGCTTATGATAGCTTCGGGGTTATGCCTGGTTGGGGTTTGGGTAACCCTGTTAGATTATTGTGAGCCGAGGATATTTACCCTCGTGTGTGATTGTACTTCTGATGTAGGCTAGTTGCGTATGGCGCTAAGGGCCAAGGTAGTGATTAGAGTGTGGTAGTAGTCCTTGAGATTGGAGTGTAGTTATAGTCTTAACACTCCTTTGCTCGAGATATGTATATATATTTAAAGTATAGTTAAGTATAATCCTTAGACTAGTATTGTACCTATTAAATACCTTTTAGACAACATGGTAGATATATATTATTTATCATTAAATATTATTATATCTTATTTATCATTATTATTTATATCCATCTCATTGGTTAGTATAATTGTTTAGCCATTCTTGGGAGTTAGTGAGCTTGTTGTTTGCTCACTCTCGCATCCCCCATTCAGTGGTAGGTTGCTTCAAGTTTTAGTTGCTAGTGCGGTGATCTTTGGAGAGCTGAGCTGGAGGCTCATTCTCCAGTTATTACTGTTGGGCTTGCTGTGTAGAGGTTTGTAGAATCTTTCGTTTAACTACTTGTTATCTTAGTCTTCCGTTGTTACTGTTTTTCCTTATTACTCTATTGTGATACTATTGTGAATGACTGGGCCAAAATTTGTCTACGGCTCAGTTGTTTGTGGGGCGAATCCTTGGATTCCCCGACCTGCACATCCTCGAATCTCAGTAATTGGGCTAGCTACCGATTACTGGATTTTGGGGCGTGACAGAACTTAACGATATGAACATCACAATTGAGGCATTAAGGAAAGAGCTCCCTAAGCAAAAAAACATTGCATATACAACAGATCTTCTGACTGCACGCATGGAGGTTCAGGTGAGAAAATATAGTTTACTTAGCGAAAAATACTGGAGTGAATTATGTGAATTTCGTTTAGGATGGGCCAAAGAAAAAGTAGATAAAGATGAGGTAGTTAGAAAAGATAGGAGTAGGTAAGTAAGAATTTGGCCTTTCCTGTCTAGTGGTATGAGAGATAATTTACCTAAAACAACCAAATACTTAATACAATTGAGTCTCTTTTAAGAAGTTGATAAAGATAATGAGAGAGGGTACCAGAAAATATTTGAAGGTCATGGTATTCATCCTGATCCTGAGATTGTAGAACGAGAAATCTTCATAGCTTGAAGGTTAAGGAAGTAGCAGCTTGTTGTGGTGTGCCCATAATATATTCAACTGACTATATGAGATGTGAGTGACATATGTAAACTGTTTAATGAATTGTTGATATGAGAAACATATATTGGATAATTTTTATGTATGTAAACTGTTATGCAGGCCGAGCTTGAAGCTGTTCAATTATGTGATAAGGATGCTATCAAATATAATCACGAGTTTAAGCTCAAATTCGATAAGATCCACTAGGAACTTGAAGAGACGGCAGATCATTATGTAAAATTGGAGCTTAAGTTGATTAAGTTAGAAACGACGATTAGCGAGGTGACTTAGAAGATCAAAGATTAGGAAACTGAATTAGGTAGTGCTTAGGGTGAACTGTTGAGCGCTCAAAGTGAGGTAGAAAAGTTGAATAGCATGATAAAGAGGTTAGAAGGAGATGTAGAGAAAATGAAGGGGAAGAATAGAGATGCAGATCATGCTCAATATCGTATCTATGCCTTAGAGGTAGAAAGAAAGGTGTTGAAGTGGAATCTTAATAATGTTTGGGAGAAATTGGGGATAAAGGAGGTTTAATTGGCTAGCATAAAAGCAGAGTTGGGTTGTGCTCAGGATCAAATTAAATCATTATAAGCATATTTGTTTTGTGTTCGAACTGCTTGAAGGAAAGCAAATGAGTGAGCTAGAGAGAATGGGGATAAGCTAAATATTGCTCAAATTACGGAAAAAGATTTCAAGGAAACTTTAAGGAAAAAGGATGAAATATTGAAGAATGCTTGTTTTAGCAGAAATAACGTATATGAGGTTTTATAGAAAAAGGATGCAGAGTTGCTGGCGCTGCAAAGTAAAGTACAAATGTTAATCAAGCATGATGGGAAAAATTAGGTCGAACAGGGTAAATCTTTGGAATTATTGATGGTATTGAACGACCTTGTAGCTGATTTGGAAGGAAACTTGGATGAAGCCAAGACTCGCTATGTAAAGTTGAATAATATTTTTCAGATTATTCATAGGAATTTTACTGACCTGGCCGTACTTAATTGAGACAGACTTTCCTCGGATGCGGTATATTTGAGGAAGGTAATGGTAATAATTGCCTATTTTGTAGAGGAAGTGAAGAGGCTCGATGGGGGAAAGGGACGTATTGCATGACTATCTGGTTTTAAAGGGTTGTATCTATAAGGTTGGCGTAGATCAAAATAGTTATTTAAATCTTATGGAAACTGATATTGGTCCCATCACGGTGGAACAAGTAGTGTTAGGCAGAGAGGTGGTTGTTGCAAAAGCACAAGAGTTTATGTCTTCCAGAGCTTTGAATGTCGGTGAATGTTTATCTGATGTACTCTAAAATGGGGCTGTATAAAGAAGTTGTAAACTATTTTGGCTTTTGTGTTCTAGATGTTAGATAAATGAAAGCTAGTTTTACCCTTACTTTATTATGTAAGTTTCAGAGATAGTAGATGTGTATTGATTGAAAGCTAGTATTACCTTTGCTTTAATCTTTTGAGATTTGGTATAAAAATATATGTATGATTGAAGAGAGTAATGTAGGAGAAAAAACTTGAAAGTTTTCATTGATGAGAAAATAATATATATATATATACTGCTGGAGATTGTAAGCTCACTTTTGGAATGTAAGGAATAATAGTAGATGTAATCTATGTTTGGAAAATTAGGGATTTAACGATAATATCGCTTCAATCTTCTAGTATTCTAAGGGCTTGGTATTTTGATGCCATTCTTTATCATGAGGTAGTAAGATCTAATACCAGTTCATCCCACAACCAAAAATGGACCTTCCCAGCTCTTTGTGAGCTTCCTTACATTTAACTCTATTATGTTGTTGGGAATCTCTGGGAAGACTAGGTCGTTGATTTTGAACTCGCGACTCTGAATTTTTCTATTGTATAAACTGGCTAGCTTATGATGATATTGACCCAAGCTGACAATATCTCGAGCTTGTATTTCATCGATCCAGTTCATATTGTAGACTAACTCGAACTCATTTTCTTCATCAGTGAGCTCATGATCTTTGACGGGATGATAATATGTTATTGGGATTACAACTTTTATGCCATAAACAAGTAGGAAAAGAGAACATCCTGTTGACTATCTTAGTATTGTGTGGTAAGCCCACAAGACATGTGGATGTTCCCTTATCTAATTTCCCTTCTTATCTAATTTTAGTCTCTTCTTGATTCCATCCACTATAGTCTTGCTTGTGATTTTGGCCTGTACATTGCCTTGGGGGTAGTATGGATTGGAGGGTGAATGAATGATGTTTTGTTTCCTGAGAAATGCTGCTACCTTCTTTCTAATAAACTGTGGCCCGTTATCGATCCGAATTAGGTAGGGCAACCGAATCGTGTGATGATATCTTATAAGATAAATGAGATGACTTCTGTAATGACATATTTTCCCTGATGGTAAACTTCGCCAATACTGCAGTAAGGAGGTTACAATTTTAAGCTAGAACATACTAGATTTTATGTAGAAACTCAGTAAACTTGAGAAAAACCATGATCTTGTGAAGGGTTTGATGGTAAAATCTAATATGTACTAGTTATTACAATTGTTGAGAGATAGATTAGATGCAAAATAGTCCTAAAAAATAGAGTTCTCAGATCTCATTTATCATGTGCTCTGCCTGTATTTATAATGGACACAGGCAGTTATGAATAATTGGTCTCCAATCTTAATGGGTAGTGGGCAAACTTCACAAATCTCCTTCAACGGCTCTATTTTACCAAGTGTAGTGGCTACTGTAGAGGATCGAGATCTATAGTTGTGGACTTGATATCTTCTCGACTGATAGGGTGTCTTTGAGTTGGTATTGCTAGCATCTCCTTGTCAAATCTAGGGAGTGTGCTACCTGATTATCTTCTTGAATGATTAGATACCTTCGACTTGACTCTATTGTAGTTTGTCCTTATCGAATATAGGGAATATGCAACTACAATCGCCCCATTCTCGATACAATTAATTATTGCTGTGTCGAGAAGTAAATCAGATTTAATGAAGTTTATCGAACTGATGTGTACAAACTGTATGACAGTTTGAAGGCTATTTTGTCATTTCCAGCATAGGTTGACCAGGTCATTGCATGGTTCTAATGATCATTAAGAATAGACTATGGAAAATGTGACCTTGAGGGTAGCAGGCTATAAATATCAATGTAGAAAGATGAGAAGGTAATCTATTCTCAGTTACAGCATCGTAAAGACGCGATTTCAGATTCTGCTTAATGACTTGGTGAGGTGTCTGAATACAAAGTATTAGTAGTTAAAGGAAGGATATTTTGGCTTTCTATCGTTGTCATTGTGGATGCTCCAACCTACTAAACCATCATATGAAGGAATGATAGAGTTTGAGGCGCAGCGTGCTGTGTTGGACTTCTTCTTTCAGTGCCAGGATCACTATGTGTAGCTGACGGCGGTAGAGGGCATTAACAGTCTTCGTGAGTTAGCCTATATGACGGTAGAAGATGAATATGCTATGACATGCAGGGCTAGCTGTGGTGGCTATTCTGGCCGATGTCATCTTTGTAATCCCCGTAGTACATAAGGCGGTGGGGGTTACGAAGGAAGAGACGTTGGTGGTGGTTTCAGATTAGAAATATGGATCTATCCGCCAGATTGGATGTATGCACCTCTCTATTACAACCATCATCATTTTCTTGCAGGATTATTTTATTTGGGAGAAGCTTTTATTGCAGAGTAGGAAGAATGTAGATTACTGCTATATAATGTAATCGGTAGATCGATTTGTACTGTTTATCAATGTAATTAATAGTGAATGTTAAATGTAATTTTTATCGATGTTCGAGTAATGAGGATAGGTTATCGAATATATGAACAATTTTGAGTTTTGAATTATGGTGACAAATATCCTTAAAAAATTGGAAGTGGAAATAAAAGGAAAGATATTAAGGTATTTGGTCAAATCTATTAAAAAAGGCTAGATGTGTTCCAGTAGGTGATGTATTAAGGTACATGTAATGCAGTCTCTGTTTATAAATGTAAGAACTACACTGAGGAAAATAAAAAAATTGAGGTTGTCGAGATGTATTTAGATGATTTAGAGCGACAATGTAACGGTTTGTTGGCTGTAAGGTGACAGAGGCAGCAGGACTTTGAGAAGAGACATTCCAGGCGTTATGCCAAGTAAGTAGCCGAAGGATCTAGAAGGGGTGTGATAAACAGTAGTGTGGGCACTATAAATGCCCTCGTAGGTGGCGACTGTTCACACACCATTGTTTCTAAAAATTTATCTGTGTTGTCTGACTCTCCTTGCTTATCAACTGTTCCTGTTTCATATATTGGTATAGAGGAGATTAGTGTTCACATTGAAAGAGCCAAAGTCGGGAAGGAGAGAGATATACATACAATACGTCGTCAAGGTCGGTATCCGTCTATACTTTTCTTGTATGCCAAGTGTTGTATTGTTTTTATAATAAATAATTGAAATCCTTTATTGGTAGTAGTTGTATATACGTCATGGAGGATGGAATTTTAGTATGGAGTTGTATTTTTTGAGAAATTCAGAAAAATTGTGTTTTTAGATTTTACTTTCATTTATGTTTTTGCGGGTAGAATTGGAATGCGCCTGATGTGGATAATGTGTCATATAAGGTATGGAAATAGTAGGGTTTAAGGGTTTGCTCTTATTTGGGGGGGGGGGGGGGGGGGGGGGGACGTCGAGAAAGAACGAATTTTATGGCATAGTTTTAGGGGAATTATGAGAAAATGGGGTTGTGAGAAGTGGTGAGATTATGGGGAAAGTATTTTACTTAATGTACGGCATATATTGACAAATTTGGCATCCCTGAGGATGAGATGTTGGAGGAGTATCTTGGGGAGATGATGGACCAAGAACTCCTACAGGGAAGGATTCTCGTACATCGAGAACAAATTATGAAGGGGTTGAAGTTGCCTCTTCGAGCTGACCAGATTATTTTTTAATTTCAATGATGTTGCCCCTGGTCAGTTTAATCCAAATGTATACGACATTTATAGGGTTGTGGCTATGATAAATGATCGTTTAGGGGAATGATGGGAGGAAGTGATATATGTGGATGACTTATGTGTGTATTACGCACATTAAAACAGAATCCATGGAAAGTGGGTTATAGGTACTTAGCTAGAGTTCTTAAGAGGCCGCTCTTTTATGAGATGGTATCGACCGGGGGGGAGTATTTCCCGGATAAGCTGCTGGTGTCAGGGAACTATGAGTTTGATTCCATAAATCCTGGGGAGCGCACGAAGAGAAAAAGTTTTCACCTAGGTTTATATGGAAACTAGAATATTTATGTTGTTGAACTTTATTCTGATGCCTGATTGTTGATGTTTTAACTTATGTCATTTTGTGTGCAACGTCAAAAATGAGATCGGTATAGAATCTTCAATGAAGGAAAAGTTGTATAATCTGAAATCATCTATTTTGGGTGAATTGATTCGCTAGTCGAAGACCAAGAAAAGGTCGAAGGTTTGTTTCAGGAGGTTGGGCTGAAGAAAACCCAAAATGATGGGTCAGAGATTTCATTGGTCGATAGGAAGATGAATAAGAAGGCCGATGGGGCAAGTATTCTGCTCGAGAACCTTACTCTGAGTAGGTATACAACATACTCCACTGCTATAGAGGCAAAAACTCTTTTGACAGGAGTTATTAGGAAGAGTAAAAGGAAGAGAGCTGTTAATTCTCCTCTGGCCCCCACACAACCATTGAAGAGGTTGCTTCGCCAACCTCTAGGGGAAAGGAAAGATAAAGGGGATGGTTCGGGGTCGGGATTGCCAATGTCCCAGATGGTCGACCATCGAAGGCAGCTGTTGCTACGCAGCAGAGAACTACTGCGGGGAAGAAAGGTCCCCTTAACTCGTTAAAGTCAAAAGTTGGGGGAATTTTGGAAGGTTCGAAAGAGGAAACGCAGCGGACGATTGAGTCCTATGTGTCTGTGGCCAATTATTTATAAGAAGAGTTTGCCAACTGCCTTGTTGGGGCTGAGAGTTTGTCGACCTTCTTTATCAAAGGTCATCGCACAATGAACCAGGTTAGGAAATTTTGTGCTGTAACTCGTTTAATGATTTTTGTTCCGTCTTCGAGATCTTATGTTTGTGCTATAATGTAGATCAAGAAACTTCTTCGTGACGCCAAACCCTAGATGCTTGGTGGTCAGAGCCTCACTAATGGGCCCCTTGTCTCTAAAAACATCAAGACAGAGCTCACCAAAGAAAAACACTAACTGGTAAAAGAGAAGGAATATCTGGAGGCCAAGCTGGAGAAGCTTAGGCTTGGTGCGATTAAAATGAAGGAAGTTGCTATTCTGGACATGAAGTAGATGTGTCTGGAGGAGATAAGGAAGGAGATTGGGAAGTATAGGGCTGATTTGGCAAAGGAGAGGGAGGAAGCTTTGTCTCTGTAAAAATCCACCAACGAGGACGATGCTCACAAGATGCGAAGGTCGATGGATGTGGGGAAGGCTGAGGCGTTGGCCCAAGCCTAAGAAGAAATTGATCGCCATCTTCTTGAGTCACTGAAGTAGATGAAATCCAACTTTGCGACTCAATTTGAGGCTGTGGAGGAGAGGAAATACGTCTACAAGGGCCTTGCCGCTGCCGCCAGTCTAACTTTCATGGATTCTGATGCCTAGAATGAGGTACCGGAGGCTGAAGCTTCGATACCTGTAGTGGCCGAAGGTGATGTTCCCGAAGAAGTGTTCGACGCTCTAACTCTTGGGTTACCCGCAAAGATCCCTTTGCCAAATCTTCTTCTTGAGTAGTAATGATAAAGCATATTTAATCTATGCTGCTGAAATATTATGGTTTTGAAAGATTTTTGATGTACAAGTGGTCGATGGGACCGGTAAACTTTAATTTGAAGAACACTTTTATAAAAAAACTTGGTGTAATAGCCTACTCGCAGCCTTCCAAGACTAATCGAATACTTGAAGGCTACATCGAAGCCCAGGGAACCTACAAAATTGCCAAAGGCATATGATTTACCTGAAGCCTTTCGAGACTAGCCTAACATTCGAAGGCCACATGATAGCTTACCGAAGAGCCAAAGCTTACCACAAGAGTTGAAGTCGAAGGTTTTCATGCAGCATACATAACCCAATACCAGTATCAAGAGGACTTCGACCGTATTGGAGCATTGTCGAACGCTGATAAACCTAATAACCAGCTCGCCAGACAACAAAGTAAAATAAGCTGCCACACAGCTATAGTGTCAGAACTGGCCACATGTACAGGACAGCTACCCCAAAAGGGTGTACATGTAATATAACCTCACATGGTGACTTATCCTTTCCTATCTTCTATAAATAGGAGAGGAAAGATATCATGAGGAGGTTAGGGAATCAGAGCCCAAACCTCCCCTAAGTTCAACAACTTTAAACATACTCAAGTTCTACTCAAGTTGAACTATAACCTCATCCATATATATATTATCCCATTCAAATCCTCACTAAAGGTCGTGGAGAATACCAATTCATGGACTCTGCATACGTATGCTAGCACAATATTTTCTTATTTCTGTCTCATATATTTGTGAAAACCTCTAGTCAAATCTAAACCCTACGGTATAAGAGTGTAAACTCCCCTCTACGAGATCACCCCCCTATATTTGGCTCTGTCTGTGCTACACTCACTACCTTCAATCCTTTTTCTTTCCCCATATACTCATATCCAATGGCCCCCACCCTCTATTCTACCTCCGCCATTGTCGGCACCTATGCCGACAGTATCGCCGCCTAATTAGCACTCATCAGCCAATAGTTTGTACAAGCAGAAGAGCATCATACCAACCAAGTGTGCCTCGAGCGTGATAAATGCCGTCAAGAGCTCGAAGTTGAACGGTAGTGCGGTTTGGACGACAGCGACATACAACATCGAGCCCACGAATAGCTCCGCCATACCATCCAGGAACTCCAACAAGTAGAAACTCAAGATGCCCTTATGCATTTCCAAGCTCCTGAACCTTCACGCGTATCTGCCCACGCACACCTTGCTCCTATACTGAAGTGCCTCCGGTTCACCTTGGTGCCGAAGGTGCCCTCACTACCGTGCACATAGGTATGATACACCTCGGCATCCACATTTCCTCCGACTTCTCTGACTCTAACCTCCAAAATTCCCGACATCCCCCAAGGTATCCCGCACGGGAATGCCTGGGAGAACGCAGTGCCAAGTATACTTCTCACCTGCGGCCCTACCACTCGCAACCTCAGCGTTCTCCCCCTCGGGTAGCCCATCTCACCCAACAAGAGCTTAACCAAAAAATTAGTGCCATCATACGCATTAACGCCAGCCTTACACTGAACTCATGGAGTTGACCTAATAATCCAATATGCTCAAAGATCCTTGCCGTCGAAGTGCCTCCGAACTTCTATACCCCCAAAATTTGCAAATATCTTAATACCGATCCTCAATCCTATATCCTTGAGTTCTCAAATGCGTTAAGCCAGCACTTTTTAATGGATCACATCTTCTATAGAATGTTTCCCACCAGTTTTACCGACAACCCCCTTAAGTGGTACCATAGCCTCCCCAATGGGTCCATTCAAAGCTTCGAACAACTATCGAGTTTGTTCTTCTCTCACTTCGTCTTCAACAAAGATCACAAAGTCTGGTCGATACTTTCTTCAACTTGTAAAAGACACCCACCAAAATGCTCGAGAGCTTTACTAGGCATTTCCTTAATGAATCACACAAAGTAAAGAACCTCAATTGCGTTAATGCCGTGCTAGCCTACTCCAACTCTCTGCCCAACCACAGCCGTGTTAAAGAATATATCATCCTCCAAAAGCCCCAAACCTTGAAGAGATGCTATCCAAAGTCAATGGGTCTATCGATCTCAAACGTCTCCGCAAAACTAATGCCAGGGACAATCCTTGCTGCCAAACACAATAAACCTCGGCAACCAAACACAACCATGGTCACTTTTATTTACAATGAGGCCGACAACCGCAAATGTACCCACTTCAACGCTCAATCCTTCGAGCCTCTCAATAAGTTCCCCATGCCAGTCCTTCCCAAACTTACTGTTCCCCACATTACCATTCAACTAATTATACAGGCCGACCCTATTTGGCAGACCCCTTACCCCATCGAAGTCAAAAAGGATGAGCCATACTGCCAGAACCACAAATGTAACTGTTATCACATAAATAAGTATTACGCGTTACAACGTTCACTTAAGATGATCCTTAAAGTCGACTGCTGGCGCTAGTTTTTTGTCGACCTTCCAGGCTACCTCGATAGGACGTACCTTAAGCCCCAACCCCCAATATCGAACCTGCCAAAGTACACATCTTCCAAGCCCATATGATCAAAGTAAACAACATTGATAGTAGCCACACCCGAAGCAAACGAAAGCGGGTCGAAGAGTGTTGTAAACTTACCTATCAACAAAAAAATTTAGTCCTCCTACCCGAATCAAGTCATCACCCTTGGCCTGAAGGTATATCCTTCATCGACTATGACATCTCCCACATTTGTTTCCCTCATTTAGACCCTTTAGTCATCATGATTATGGACAAACACCTCGTTCTTCACACGATGTGCGTCGACAGTGGCCGTGCAACTGATATATTTTTCCTTCAGATTGTCCTAGATATGCATATGACCAATTTGTTTACCCATGTAAACGCTGAACTGAAAGGTTTAAATGGCTCTATAGAGGTGACCGCCGGCCGACTCAGCCTCCCTGTCACCACTGGCCCTATAACCCTTCAAGCTAGTTTCCTTATCATCGATAAGAAGTCTGAATACTTCAGCATTCTGGGCTGCGATTGGCTCCATGCTATGAAGGTCATACCTTCGACCTACCATCAAATACTGTATTTCACTACCATATACAGTACGTGGGATATTAAAAGCTCCCAGAGATTAAATCGATCCTACAAGCACCCCGAAATTAAGCTTATACAGAAACTGGTAAAGCCATATCAATCACTACAGCTTTCCTTCCCCAACCCATCAACCTCATCCACTAACATTCTGCCCAGCAAACCCACAAAATACATCGCACTCAGTGGCACAGCTTGAGACACATTTATTGGCTATTTCTTGGTTGGCAATGAAAAACTCAAACTTACCACTTTCCTTCATTCCAGCAAAGATGTCTTTACCTGGACATTCTACGAGAGGCCTGAGGTTGACCCCACCCTCGCCTGCCACTGACTCGACCTTATCCCCAAATCAATGGCTATCATAGAAAAGAAACATACTTTGGCCCTGAGGATTCATGACACAGTAAACTTTGAGGTCAAAATTCTCTTAGCCGCTGGATTTATACACAAAGTCAAGTACACCTATTGGATCAGGAAAATCATTGCTATCCCTAAGAAAAATGGCAAAATCTAAATCTTCTTTGAGTTTACTGATCTCAACAAGCGTACGATGAAGAATAGTTTCCCACTCCCAATCATTTCAGTACTTCTCAATGTAACCACTGGCCACGAATGCCTCTCTATGATGGACGAGGCCTCGGGCTACAATCTGGTACTCCTTCTCCCTAACGATAAACTTAAAGCCTCTTTTATTGCCTACTAAGGGCTCTACTATTTTAATGTGATGCTCTTCGGGCACAAAAACACGGGTGCCACTTACCAGTGCCTCGTTTCTACCATGTTCATACTCTTGCTTAGCAAGTCAATTAAAGTATACATCGATGACATGCTCTGCAAAAGCATCCACAAACATACCCATATACAAGACCTGACCAAAGTTTTCTCCATCATTTGATCATACCAAATAAAATTAGACCTAGAAAAATACCAGTTCGGTGTCTCATCCGGAAAACTCCTTGGCCACCCTATTAGTAAACAAGGTATCAAGATTGACCCTACCAAATTCGAGGCCTCGTTGATATGCCTTCTCCCTGAACAAAAAAAGATGTCCAAAAGGTACCAGGCAAAATAGTAGCCCTTAACCGCTTTATTTCTAAATCTTCCGATTGTCACGCCTGGATATTCTCCCTCTTACACGAATAAGTCATCGATAAAACCAAGCAGAAACCCCTGCCGTTGATTAGACACCCAAATGTGAGTAAGCCTTCCCCGAACTCATGACTTACCTTGGTCAACCACCAGTCATGAGTACCCCAGTCGAAGGCAAAATACTTTCTCTCCATCTTACAGTCACTGATAAATCCCTCAGCTCGGTGCTTATCCAAATAGATGCAGGCATCGAAAAAACTTTCTACTTCATTAAAAAAACTCTAATACCATTCGAAACACGATATAGAAAACTTGAAAGACTTCTAAAAATCGAAGATAGCATTGTGGAAATTAATAGTTTCTGGTTGGACGGTAAGTGGAATATCTTTATTATTTCTCTGAGTACTGGAGGATCTTTTGAGGTTTATGTTAATCATAAAAACAAGTGGGTAAAATGAGTATTTGGTAAATAAAAGATGGATCTTCCCACAGACGATGTCAATTATAATGACATTTTTTCCCTAATGGTAAACTTTGCCAATACATCCGTAAGAAGGTTACAATTCTGAGCTAGAACATACTAGATTTTACTCGGAAACTCAGTGAACCAGAGAAAAATTGTAACCTCGAGGAGGGTTTGATGATGAAATTTAATATGTGTTAGTTATTATAATTGCTGAGAGATAGAACAGATGCAAATATTCCTGAAAAATTGAGTTCTCGAATCCCTTTTGACATGTGTTTTGCCTATATTTATAATAGATACGGGCAGTTACTAATAATTGGTCTCCTATCTTAATGGGTACTGGGCGAACTTCACGGATCTTTTGCAACGACTCTATTTGACCAAGTGTAATGGCTACTGTATAGGATCAAAATTTATAATTGTGGACTTAATATCTTCTTTACTGATAGAGTATCTTTGACTTGGTTTTGCTACCTTCTCCTTGCCGAATCTGGGGAGCATGTTACCATAATATCTTCTCGAATGATTAGATACCTTTGACTTGACTTTATTGCAGATTGTCCTTATCGATCCAAATCAGGTGGGGGAAACTAAATCGTGTGATGATATATTACCAGATAAATGAGATGACTTCATTTTCTTGAGTTTGACAGAGAGGAGCTGCTTTAATGGACTTCATAAAATAATCCGTTACTATATATAAGAACCTTCAGTTACCGGTGTGCTTGGGAATTCTTCCACTAGATCAAGTGCCCACCTCTTAAATGGCCAAAATACTTTTTTAGCATGGAGCTCGAGTGTAGGTGCTCGTATTACGTTACAATGTCGTTGGCATGTGTCGCATTATCATAAATATTCTTCAGCCTGCTCTCTCATTCTGTGCCAAAAAACTCCCTTTGTAATTGCTCTATTTGCAAGTAAGCGTCCTGAGGCATGGAAGCCAAAAGTTCTTTCGTATAGATCTTTGAACATTCTGTAAGCTTCTATCATTGAGAGGCACTTAAGGTATGGTCCAGTGATCGACAATCTATTTAAGTAATCTTTTTGAACTGTTTAACGCTTTCAATTTTCAATCAACTGTTAGCGTTCTTTGGGATCTTCTGGAAGTGGCCCATCACACTTGCTCTCTAGGCCGATAGAAGCAAGGAAATGCTTCCTCTAATCCTCATCCTTCTCTTTATCGCCCCCAGTGTTGATCGTGTATACTGTTGAGAGATCAATGCTGGGGGTTGAAATTACTTCAATTTTGAGGTACCTTGCTTTTGTACCTAAGACCTCTGCTAAGTAAGCCAAAGAATTGGAGTGTCAATTTTCTCTACGAGGAAAAAAAATTAGAGTAGATTTATCAAATCTGCTCATCCTGTCAGCAAATATGGCTACATAATCGGCCACTTTACCATTTTTCATGTATCACTCAGAATTGTGGTAGGCGATCAACAATGAGTTGGTATTTTCCAATAGTTTTAAAGCTCTAATCCATAATGCCATGTTTAAACTATGAGTCAATGCTTCGTACTCTATAACATTGTTCGATGCTTCAAAGTTTAATCAGATGGACTTCTCGATTCAGTCATTTTTTGAGGGTGTAGTAAGTTCGATTTCAATTCTTGACCCTGTGGGTCCTACTAATTAATTGGTTAAAAGTCTTCATCCTTTATATGATATCCATTCAGCTCACTCTTCGAAAGGCTTTAAGGGAAGATTGTCTTCGAATTTTTCAGTTAGATCTAGATCGTACTCTTCCCAGTCTGGATCTTTTACAGGGAAGTCTGCTAAGATACCAACCACTGTTTGGCCTTTTTCTAAGCTTCCCTGCTGGAACTTGATGTCGTGTTCCCCCAAAGTGATGGACCATTATTGCACTCTGCATGATTTTTCCTTCTTTGATAGTACTTCTCAAATGAGAAAATTTGTCATGACCGTGCTTGAATGTGCATGAGTTTTTGCAAGTGTAGTTAAGAATGAAGAGTTCTCTCTCGATCTTAGAATATCATGTTTCTATTGGTGTGAGGGTCTTTCTTATAAAATATAATGGTTTTTCAATCTTTCCTTCGAACCGAATGAGAATCGTGTTGAGAGAGTTATCCATAACTATGAGGTAGATGATCAATTTCTCATTGTCTATGAGGGTACTCATTATGGGTGATTTCCCAAGATATATTTTGAGTTCTTTGAAAGCTATTTTACATTCTGTTTTCCAATTAATCTTTTCACTTTGTCGTCCTTTTGACTATTCTGGTAGATTCATGAAGAAGTATAAATAGCCATCGACAGTAATCTAAAGAATTAGAGATGAATCGATTGATAGTTGTAATCTTGTCAAAGCTTCTGTACAACTTTCTTTATTTGTGGTGATGGCATTAAGATTAAAGCTTGAATCTGATCTGGATAAGCTTCGATTCTTTTCTTACTGATATGATGTACCAGGAACTTGCCAGAGTATACTTCAAATTGATATTTATCTGGATTGAGCTTCATTCAGAATGATCGTAATATCTTGAAGACTATATTGAGATATGCAAAAGGTGGTTTGTAGAGTAGATCATCATTAAATACTTCAACGGTCTTCCCCAAGTGTTATTTGAACATATTTTTCACTAGTCATTGATAGGCTGCTCAAAAATTCTTTAGTCTGAATGGCAAAACTTTATAATCTTAGAGCCCTATTTCAGTGATGAAGGTACCTTTTTCTTGATCTTCATCCAAGAGGGGGATATGGTTGTATCCTAGTGTAGCGTTCATCATAGATGGCAGCTTGTGACCCGCTGTTGAATCAAAAATTTGATAAAAGATAGGAAGAGAAAAATTGTCTTTCAGTGTGTGTTTGTTTAGACCTATAAAATTTACACAAGCACTAACTTTTCCACCCTTCTTTGAAACTGTGGCAATATTTGAGATCCATTCTGGGTACTTTGCTTCTTTAATAAATTCGACATTGATCAATTTATCGATTTTACTGTTGACCTAATCTCTGAGATGAGGTGAGAGCCTCCTCTATTTTTGTTTGACTACCGTAGCTTTATCTTTGATGCTCAATGTGTAACACGCCTTGGCGGGGTCAACATCTGACATTTCTTTAAAAGTCCAAGTGAAGATGTCTCAGTTCATCTGTAAAAAATGTATGAGAACCTCTTTCTCTTGTTAAAACAGCTTAGCACCAATATAAGTACCCCTGCTAGGTCTATCGATCTCATTACACTCTGTTGCTTCTACTATGAAAGGCTGAACATTGGTGCGATAAGCTTTCTGTAATTGCTATGCAGCAAATTTGTCAGATGTATCAAGTATGGCAGATATGATATTTTTGCAGGATCATAAGAGCTTTTGACTTCCTTAGATCTCGTATATGCCGTCGTTGTCCATAAAATGAAGTGCTTGATCATATGTGGTAACCAATAGCGGCCCAGTATCCCCAGGTAGCAAGATTTTTCATTGATGATATAGAAAACAACGTCGATAGTGCTAGGTCCAGTGGTGATTGGTAGGATGATCTTTCCTACTCGTTCATCTTTTGATCCGTTAAAACCATATATATCGATATTGTTTGGTACCACTTGGTTTGCTAGTCCCATTTGTTCGATTTTTCTCTAAAAATGATCACAATACCCCTACCTATATCTATCATCATGGTATGCATAATGAATTTCTTCATCCAAAGCATGATAACTAGTGTATCATGATGTGGAAACTTGATATAACTGAAGTCGCTATCTTTAAATAAAATTCTAGTTCGTCGATTGCTAGATTCTGGAAGGAGTTTATCTTCTTAATCTTGAACTGTGAGGTTACAATATTTTGTTAACCTTCACCTCTTCAATCTGGTTGAATTTTTAATCTGGTAGATCTCGATCATGTGATTGTGGTAGATGTGTTACAAATGTTTTTCCTTAAATTTATCTTTGACCCTAAACTACTTGGACTTTTGTCTCATAGCTTCCATTCTTATATTCTGCCAGATCGATAATGTACTCGTGCATTCTCCGGTCTTTGAAAATGTGCTCCAGCAATCTCTGTAAAGTTTAATGGTTATCAGTTTCATAATGTATTTCCTTGTGGTGCAAATAATACGGTTTGTCTTCGATTGGCTCTAGAGGCTGAGAAACATGGTGGAACTTTTCCTTATCTAGTATAAGAAAAATCGCTGAGATCCTGACATTCATCTTTGGAAAGAATGGTTTGGGTAATAAGTTACCTTTTCATGATTTGCCTATGTTTGCTTTAACTTGCTTTTAATCACCCTGGCCATGCATTTTTTTACTATTTTTATTGTGTTTTGACCTTTCGTGGTTATGACATTTTTAGTAGATTTATGCCTTTTGGTTATTATCCTTTCCAGGTCGACATATCTATTGACCTTGGTAATCATGTCTTCCAATGTCGAGGGTTTTTTAAAGAACAGATCCTCCTTATCTTTACAATCGATCTATAGTACATTGGTAAATACAGAAACAGTTGCTTTTTGATAGAGATTATCAAGATTTCGAGCAAGTTCTAGAATTTTTTCAAAGACCTCAAGCTTCTTCCCCTAAAACTATTTGAGACTAATAAGAATGTATAAATTATCTTCTTTGTCTTTGTTGTAAGCGTATATCTTGGCAAAGATCTTCTGTAGGTGGTCGAAAGTGAGAATTAAATCTTTAGGTAGAAAATAGAACCATCAGAGTTGTTCTCCCTGTAGGCTTGTAGCGAACAATCGATACAGAATGTGCCTCAAATTTGAATACAACCCTAATGATTCATAGAATTACTAGATGTATTCTTTTGGATTGGTGCCTTTGTACTTACGTATCTTCGGAGTATGGAAACCTGTAGGTACTTCCATATCAAACAACTCATTGGCAATCACACTACCTTATAATTTGGTCAAATCGTCCTTACTACCGAGAGTTTTTACTTCTATTAATTCATTGATTCGCTAATCCATGTGTTCTTGTATGATGCACTAATATGGTGCTTGAACGGTTTGGCGTACAGGTCAGGGGTTATTAGTACTGCTTCCCTCGCTCAAACGTTCACGAGCTGGTACCCTGGATGTAGGTTGTGACACTTCTTCTTGACATTTGGAGGGCCTACTATAGGGGCCTAGCTTCGCGAGAGGGGAAGCTAACTCTTACACTATGAGTTTTATCTTTGACCATGGGGATTCAAGCATACAATCACTAATAACAAGACTTACTAAAGAGATTATACGCTTGCGTAGAGGCCTGGAATGGGTTACTCATTGACCTTTGGTAAGGATTTTTAAGAGTAATGTTATTTATGAGGACTATTCGAAGTATCGAGAATTGGGTTATTAGAGGGTATTCGAAGGTAAACTTGTAAGGTCTGTTGGGAAAGATTTTTTAACCACTTCATAGTGCCTCTTCCTTCCTATTTATAGGATATAGAAAGGGCTGAGTCACCATGGGGGTTCAAGTTACACTAATATCCTCCGGGGACAACTGACTTGTACCCGGATTCGGTTCTGATACTATAGCTGTTTGTTCTAACACTGTGGTTACTGGATCTGGTGCTGTGGCAGTTGAACCTGGCACTGTAGTTGTTGAGCAGCTTGTTTCCCTATTCTGTTTGGTGATCTGGTGGCTGCCTGACGTGTCTTCCTTCAACCATGTACGACCATGGTTGTAGTATTTCTGGTACTGATGCAGCGCTCATGCATTGCTCATCTATCTTAGCATATTGTAGTTGGCTTTGATGGTTTCTTTGAGTGTACGATTAGTCTCGAAAGGCTTCGTGGACACAACTATCGTCTTACTGGGCTTATAATCTTTAGATAGGCTTCGATAGAGCCTTTGAGTGTTCGATTGTAACTAGAAGGCTGCGAGTAGGCTACTACATTCACCCCCTCTCAGCAGGGGCCTCAGAAATTGGCGTAGAGGGCACGTGCTGAGAAAACAGTTGGGCTTGGGAAGTTGAAAAGTTGACTGAGTGATTGTTACATTTCCGGGGAGGATAATTAAAGACTGTGATTAATGCAGGTGTTGATCAAAATGGGATTAAATTGATTGGCATTCAACTACAAATAGGACGTGAGAGGAGAGTTTCAGAGTACCCTCATGTCCCTGTCCAAGTAATCGAAGTCATGACCGCTGCACCGAATATGAGATATTATAAGAGAATGGAAGCCAGAGAGCCTCGGATAGAGAAGAAGACGAATGAGCTGATCGAGACACTCTTTAGGGACCATGAGCTAGACTGGGTTATGCCTGAATTGGTCAAATTAGAGCTAGAAGAACCGATCTCAGGGATGTCATATGCTCACTGGTGGAGTATGCTGCAATGGATGAACCAACTTGCCAGTAAATGGCTCTACTTCTTATAGTGTATGGCTGAAGATCTAATAAATGAAGAAGACCGACTTGATGACAAGGAGGCTGGGCTCTGCAAGAATTGTCCTGTCTGCAAATAAGGGCTTCTTGGTTGTGGTAAAAGTGCAGGCGTGGGATGGTGGTGGTCAAGAAGGTTTTTAGTTTTCTGTTGATGTTACTTGTTTTATTATTTTTTTTAAATTGGTGTAAGGGCAGTTGCTCGAATGAAATGGGAATATTTTGAAACAATTGTCGAAGTGTGATATTGAACTGTTTGTGTGCAAATGTGACAAGCACAATAGATGATGGTAATTTAGGCGCGGTAACCCTTTATCGATTGTCGAACTTTTAGGAACGACCATTAGAAAACAATAAGCAACTGAAGTAAAGTCGAATAGACAAAAAATTTAGGCTGACATATCGAATGTCATGTATGTATGAACGAATGTTCGGCGTAGATTGCAAATGATGGTTTGTAGTCAAGATCAGGAGAGGTTTGAAAGTTTGTTTTATCGTAGGTAAATGGGCTTTGACAGCAAAACCTGATAGCCAAAACAGCTGGCATGTCCGAAGTAGTACTATTCCTAGGGTAGAGTGCCCTGCAAGTCATCGTAATGTATCCTCAGGTTATGGGAAAAAGGGTGTAAGTGACAGGTGGGTTTTGAGATGTTAGTTTTGAGCATTGTGCTCGAAGGTTCGAAAGGCTTATAAAACAATTTAAATGGGGGCGTGTGATATACATGTGAGGGCAGTTGAAGTGTAAAATGGTAAATACACAACTCAGCCGAAAAATGAGGGGGAGTGGGGGAGTGGTAATGATATCAGTGGGGAAACTGAGGCGATTTTGTCTGTGGTATTTAATGTGGTGGGGGAGGAACTGTTCCCCAAACACTCAAGCAATCAAGAAATCATAAAGAGAAAGCAGAAAGAGAGAGAACAAATATACATCATTGTTGAAGTGGTGCTTGGTGGAGAGTAGAGAAGGGATCATCGCTATTGCGGTCTGAATCAGAAAAACAGGTACTCTTCTGACTTTCTTCATAGATATTTTATTTGAAGTTCTCCTCTGTAGTTTCGTCTACTATGAATATATTGAGGGGTAGGTGCTGTTAGAGTTTATGTTGGTGAAGGCCTAGCTGAGAGAGAGGGTTATCCAAGTGGTTTGAGGTACGACTCTGTGGGACATTTAGGGATATTGATGTGGTGACCAGAGCTGTAGTCAAACATTCAACTATGGGTTGGATGAAGGATAGGACAAAATATGATATCAAAATGTAATAGTTAAATGTATCGATCTAATTGCGTGCCTCTTCTTCTGTAGGGTATAATGCATACCCATCAATTTTTAAGGCTAAGGCTGATAGATGAGGAGATCGAGGTAAATGAGACGAGCATGTCTAGTCATGGCTCATGGGGTAAGAGCAGTGACGTAGAGGTATTAGACATTGTAATAGATATCCCTCTAGCTGTAGTAGTACCAAAAGGTGGGGTTTTGAGTAAGAGAAGCCATAAGGCTCGAGTGACCGAGGAGAGTAATAGAGAGGAGATGGAGGGAGGAAAGGGAAGGGGACACAAAGGTAGTATCGAGCCTTCGGGGGATGAAAGAGAAGAAGGGGAGTAGAGTGACAGTAGTGAGAGTTTGACTAGTTTGAGGGGAGCTGCGGGGTCAGTCTCGGCTCAAGAGAAGGCGAGACTTGATCAATTTATGGTTAAGATGGAATTGTTGAAGGTAGGTGTGGTATTAATTGCAGTAGGGTCTGAGTATAGGTTCAAGGCTATCCCTCGAGAGGGTTTCATGGAATTTAGAGGCCAGATTCGGCTAGGGATGCAACTACCCCTTCAAAGGCTGGTGAAGGAGGTATTAAACTTCTGGGAAGTTGCCCCATACCAGATGAATGGTAACTTCTACGAAATGATGAAGGTGGTCGAGGGTATGAACGTAGAATTAAGACGTAAGAAAAGGGATTTGATCGAGTGGTTCAATATTGTATCATTCTACTCTAGGAAAGCCAATAAGAAGGTGGATACGTACCACATCCAATGTCATACGGATAAGCAATGACTGTTTAATTTGAACTCGACGTGTCGAGGGTGGGATAAAGACTTGGTTGTGGTGCGAGGTAATTATGAGAATGCCGAAGGGGAGGACGTTAATAAGCTATAGTATAGGGTGTATAATCCATGTAAGTTGACGGTCGAAGGTTGTCTTTTTAAATATTGATTAAATAGATTGATAAACATGCTTTTGTCGTTTTGCAGAACCTGGTAACCAAACTTTGACAAATCCAGGGAGATATATTGACGAAATGATCGACTTAGATGAGGAGTGGGAAACCGGGAATTCTGGAAGCTTGGTATTAAAAGGAAGAGGTGGAATATGACAGATTCATTACTTTAAAAATGTTCCTGTCGTTTCTGGGCCAGTAAAGAAGTGGGGAAATGAAGGCACTTCGAGAGGGGTCGAAGAAATGGAAAAGGTAAGATTGGTTCTGAAAGTAAACTATGATCCCTGGGTTGGGCAAGGAGGATTAGGGACTCTATCACCAAGTGCAGTTGAAATAGAGTTTGAGGTGCCGAGGCGTGCTGACAAAGGCAAGGGCAAGGTCGTTCCCGAACCTTCGAATGTCCCACAGCCGAAGACTACTTCACGTAAAAGGCCTCGGGAGTAGGGCATTGATGATGCGGATGATTTCAATGAAGTATGTCGTGAAGCTGAACTAGAGGAACATGCTTGAGCCACAGCTATATCGATGGTTACTCTTTGTGGAAATGACCTAGACGAAGCTGCGAAGCAGATGAGTAAGGCGCTCCATGAGGTAGCTATTTTCTGAGGCTCTAAATTTTTTGTAACATTCGATTTGCATCGAGAAGTACTGATAGTTCTAGTATTTTAGTAGGTTCATGCTTGGGACCAAGCTTATGTCAAAGCTCAAAAGGTAATGACGAAGATACTGAAATAGGCGCTAGACAGTCTGGAGCCCACTCGAGGGATCGAGATGTCACTGGAGCCCGAGATTAATACGCTAAAGAGAGATAAGTTAAATATCATAGCTGAATGTGTGAGGGAACTCAAAGTTGAACGTGACAGCAACACTCAGATGCGAAAGATATTGGAGTCGAAGTTTTCTGAGAAGAGGAAGGAAATTGAAGATCAGAGGGAAACCTTCCAGGGGCAATTCGATGAGGAGTGTGAGATATCCACAAACTTGAAGATCTTTATTGAGAGTTTGGGGTATGATCTCATAACTCTCAAACTCTTTCCTGTGCCCGAAGGGCCTTTAGTCGATGGTGGTGTACAATCGGAAGGGATGAAAGTGGATTATTTTGCTAGAGTTGCGGGAGAGGGCGTAGAAGCTCTTGTGTCTGACGATATTGCTGCTGATACGATAGTTGGTGGGGTGGCCGACACTTTGGGGCCAAATATTACTGTCGAAGGTACTAGAGGTATTGTTGTGGAAGAGCCTGTGGGTGGAGGTGATCTGGCCATTCCTGTATGAGGTATTATAGTTGTTATCTTTCTATATCGAACTCTTTTATCTTATCTTATTGTGGTGTTGGAATATTTGGAGTAATGGTTGGCATTGGAATAGTTTGTAACTTATTTGAGCTTGAGATGTTTGTTTAAGATTGATTTGAATTGCTCTAGTGTATTGAACTTGAGTTGCTGATATGTATTGTACTGGAGCTGAATTGCTGATATTCTTGTAGTTGAATTACTGCTATTCCTGTATGTTTGTATCTTTGTACGTTGAGAAGTATAAAATACTTGTTGCAGGGTTTGAACTAGAACCTTGAAGAGCTTTGAGGTCGTCCCTGAGTATCAATCTAGTCGAGGGATGAACATGGTACTTAGGTTATACCAAGAAATTCACTGGACTTCAAAGGTCACCCCCGGGTCTATCCGCGGGATTGAGCCTAAGCGAAGCATTTTATGTTCGCCTCCAATGCATTCCCAATGGTCCGGTCTATCGACCATTCATGCCCTTCGAGTTCGCTCGAATTTGAGACTTGATAACTTCGAGGTCGTCCCCAAGTATCAGTCGGGTCGAAGTCCTGACATAATACTTAAGTTAAACCCAGAAATTCGCTGGACTTCGAAGGTTGCCCTGGGGTCTGCCCGCAGGATTGAGCCTAAGCGAAGTATTATGTGTTCGCCCCCAATGCATTCCAGAGGCTTTGGTCTAGAAACCATTCATGCCTCGAATTTACTCAAATGGAGACTTGAAAAACTTTTAGGTTGCCCCAGAGTATCAGTCTGGTCGAAGGGTTGACATAATACTTTGGTTAGGCCAAGAAATTCACTGGACTTGGATGGCCTAGGCCTGAACAAAGCATAATGTGGTTGCCCCCAATGCATTCCCGGGGGCTTGGTCTGTCGACCATTCATGCCCCTTGAGTTTGCTCGAATGGAGACTTAAAAAACTTTAAGGTCGCTCCCAAGTATCAGTTTGGATGAAGGGTTGACATGATACTTAGATTTGACCACAAAATTCATTGGAAGATAAGACATAAAGCTCAGAGGATAAAAAATATGTTCATTGATTATACAAGATTTACATTTGTTGAGCAAGGAGAGGGCCGCTGCCCGTTGTATGAGACTAACTGCATGGTGTTCCAAGGATTGGGTAGAGGCTTTTCCGCTTCTGTCATTAGAAAATAGGAATCCTTGTCGGTTTTGTCATACACGACATAAGATCCTTTCAAGGATTTGGCTAGCTTGTCAGTATTGCGAGGCTTCGAAGAGGGTGTGACTCACCGAAGTACCAAATCTCCAATATTGAAACTGCGTGGTTAAACTCTTTTGTTGTATGACTTCTGGAGAGGGAGATGGTGATGACCAATGTTTGCGATGGCTCGGTCTCTAGTTTCGTTAATCCATAAGATATTACATCCGAGTTCGAGCTCATTATCTTCATCTAGGAGGTTAGGATCACGTGTTGGCTCTTCAAATTGAGTAGGTAGAACTGCTTCGGTACTAAAGGCTAGAAGGAAAGGTGTGCAGCTCGTCGCCTTTCGTGGTGGTGTTCGATAAGCCCAGAGTACATATTGTAGTTCCTGAACCCATCATCCTTTCTTCTCATCGACCCGCTTCTTAAGACCATCGACTATAGTTTTATTGATCTCTTCGACTAGACCAATCCCCTGGGGGTAGTAAGGTGTTGAGGGGGAGAGGATAATGTTGTACTTCTTGAGGATATTGTAGACTTTGTTCCCAATAAACTATAGCCATTGTCACACCGAATCACCTGAGGGCAGCCGAAGCGTGTAATAATATTATCCCATAAAAACTTGATGACTTCTTCTTCTCTGGCTTGCCATAAAGGTACGACTTTGACCCATTTTGTAAAGTAATATGTTACCACATGAATATTTTCTCGGCTACCCGATGCTTTGGGAAAAGGACCCACGAAATCAATGGCCCACCCCTTGAATGGCCAAGAGACTTGACTGTAATGGAGGTCTTGTATAGGTTTATGGATGCCGTGGGCGTGACGTTGGTATTTGTCATAGTGCTTGGCATACTCTTCAGCTTGCTTCTTCATATTGGGCCAGAATAAACCTTGGGATATGGCTCAAAGGGTCATAGATCGATCAGCAGTGTGAGTACCGCAGGTACCTTCGTGTTTTTCGGCAAGAATGGTAGTAGCTTCGTTGTGAGAGATGCACCGGAGGTGGACGCTGTTTGGGGATTTGCGATGTAACTCGCCTTCAAAGATGGTATATCTGCGACAATTTTCCAGTAATGAACATTTAGTTTTAGGGTTATCAGGGAGGGCAAAATTGTTGCAGAAGGCAAGAAATGGTGTTCACCAGTCATCTTGATAAAAACTCTCGCCCCCAGTATTGATGGCATTGATTTCCATCTGGTCGATACTTTGGCATTTGAGTACTTCGATATGGAGTATTCGAGATTTAGATTGGCCTAACATGGCTGCTATATAGGTGAGGGCATCGGTATGTCTATTTTTACCTCGAGGATAATATGTGATGGAAGAGTTTTTAGGGAAACGATCCATGCACTGGCAGATAGGTGCAGCATACTCAACCATGCGACCGTTGGCCATATTTTTACCGGTGTACTGCCTCTGAATAAGTTGAGAATTTGTAAATGCTACAAGTTTGGGAACACCAACATCGAGTGGAAGGTCGAGGCCATGGATCAAGGCTTCATACTCAGTCTCGTTATTGGAGCATTCAAAGTTTAACTTGACAACATTTTCAATTCGATCATTGGTGGGGGTAGCCAGGACAACACCGATCCCCAAACCGTTAGGTCCAGCGGATCCATCTGTAAAGAGGCGCCAACCTATGTTAGGGTTCCAAGGGTCTTTCTGCTCGGATTGTTCTTCGGGTAGATCATCTTCATGTTCCTCCCAGTCAATGTCATCGACTGGGAAGTTGACGAGGAAATCTATGACTGCTTGGCCTTTTTGGGATATCTATTTCTCAAATATGATGTCGTGTTCGCCAAGATAAACATACCACTATTGTACCCATCTTGATTTTTCTTTCTTGCTGAGTACTTCTCGAAGAGGGTAACTTGTGATAACACGTATGGGGTGAGCTTAAAAGTATGGTATGAGTTTTTGAGCAGTATAAATGAGTCTAAGGAGCAGTCGCTTGAGCTTGGTATATCGAGTCTCTGCAGGTATCAGAGTTTTTTTGATATAGTATACTAGTTTCTCGATGCTGGATTCGAGTTGAATGAGGACTGAACAAATAGAAGTGTCGGTAATAGCAAGGTATAAAGAGAGCGTCTCACCTTCGATGGGGGTGCTAAAGATGGGTGGTCGAACAAGGTACGTTTTAAGTTTGAGGATGGTTTGCTCGCAATCGGGTGTCCAATTGACTTCGGGGTTATTTTTTTTTTTGACCTTGTAGACGCCTTTGTAACGTAAGAGGGAAAAATGCCAAGCACAACGGTCAGAGGATTTGGACATGAAATGGTTGAGGGCGGCTATCTTGCCAGTGACTTTCTGGCTAGCTTTTTATGTTTGAGGGGAAGGCATGTCGATGAGGGCTCGGATATGAGTGGGGTCGATCTCGATACCCCGTTTGCTAATGAGATGGCCCAAAAATTTGCCGGATGAAGCACCAAATTGGTATTTGTCAGAGTTTAACTGCATGATATATTTATAAGTCTGACAAAGACCTCGGTGAGATCCTGGATATGGGTTTGTTATTGGAGACTCTTGCATAACATGTTATCGATGTAAACTTTGACCGACTTGCCATGTAAGGGTTTAAACATGGTGGTAAAAAGACATTGGTATGTGGCACCCGCGTTTTTAAGGCCGAAGGGCATGACGTTAAAACAGTAAAGGTCTTGTTCAATGAAAAAAGAAGTTTTAAGATGATCCTCGGGGAGGAGGTATACCTGATTATAACCCAAAGCCACGTCCATCATCGATAGTCACTCATGTCTGACTGCGGCCTCCAAAAGTACTAAAATGAACGAGAGGGGGAAGTTATCCTATGGTATGTATTTGTTGAGGTTTGTGAAGTCAACGTAAATTTTGATTTTTCCGTTCTTCTTGGGAATAGCAATAATGCTCGATATCTAGTCGGCATATTTGACTTCTTTGATGAAACTGACTGCAAGAGGTTTATCGACTTTCAGGTTTACAGCTTTGTGAAACCGTGGGGCCAACGTACGCTTCTTCTACTTCACTTCTGTAGAGTGAGGGATGAGGTCCTGTCGATGACATGCTAAAGTGGGGTCGACAGCGGACATCTCATGGAATGTCTAGGCGAAGATGTCTTTATTTGCTCGATGGAAGTCGGTGAGTTTGAGGCTTTCGGCCTCATCTAGAAAAGTACCAATGAATGTACCTTGACTAGGACCGTCAAGTTTTATATAGACAGTGGGATCGATGGGTGCGGAAGCTAGCATCGATGGTATGGGGGTAGAGAGAGACATTGATTGTTATGGTTGTTTGACAAGTTTTTGGGTTTGATCGATCTTTGGGTGCTCACATGAACGGGTAAGGCGTTGGGAGCCCTTTAAGTTCTACGTACCACAAGGGGTGGTGAAACGAAGGGTTTGGTGGTAAGTTGAAGGTATGGCTCTCATGGCTTGGAGCCATTCGCGGCCAAGGATGTCGAGATATTCTGATTTCTTGTCGATGACAAGAAAGCTAGTTTAGAGTGTAACTCTCCCTGTAGTTACAGGGAGACTAATGCGACCGACGATAACTTTAGTAGTATCGTTGATGACTTTGCGTTCGATATTAGTCAGGGTGAGGAGGTCTATTTTCTGCATGGCTCAAACAATTTGATGGAAAAGTACGTCAGCTGCACTGCTCGTGTCGATAAGCATGGTATGGAGGACGAGGTGTTTGACCTTAATCATAATGACTAAATGGTCAAAATGGGGGAAACGAACATGCGACGTGTCACAATCAATAAATAAGATACCTTCGGGTCGAGGGTATTGGCTCAATTCTGGCAGAAGGTCTGGTAGCTTCTCCTGGTAGGAGAGTTTGCATCATTCTTCGACAGGCTTGCGCTTGCATTTAGAATAGCCACTATCTATATTGTTGACTTCGATGAGATGGAGTGGGTAAATGTGAACCTCGGCTGGGTCGGCAATTAGGGCGGCTGAGGCTTAAGGTACGACCCGTCAAAGTACCTGGGGAGGTCAGCGACATATTGATGTTGACGATCTGCCTTAAGAATTATCTTGAGAGAGCGCTGCAGAGCATTACATTTGTTGGTGTGATGGCAGTTACATTTATGATTATGGTAGTAAGGTTCACCTTTTTTGATCTCGATGGGGTAGGTGGTACGCCAGATAGGGTCGGTCTGAATCTGCGGTAGAAGGGTGCCGATGGGAGCACTAAGCTTGGGGAGGACCGGTTCAGTCATTTTTTGCAGGCCTCGGTGTTAGTATTGTCGGTATTGGGACTTTTGTGGCTCATAGTCTCCTGTCAGATGGGAGCGATCATGGGTGCAGGAGGTTTGTTCTGATTGGTTGTCAAAGCTATCCCCTGGAAATTTGACTTGCGGAGGCACTCGAGGTCGATGCACCCATTAACTTTGGATAACATCTCCTCGAGGGTTCACGGTTTGTGAAGCACGATGTACTCCTTGACCCGGCTATTATCCAGCAGAAGGTTAGAATAGGAGTGTATTGCGTTCGCACAGTTGAAGTTTTCTATCTTGCGTAACTCATCGAGAAACCATTTGGTGAAAGGCTTCAAGGGTTTCATTGAGGGATTTACGATAGTGGAAGAGGGCATGAACCCGGACCTCCCGATCTTTATTGAAGGAAAATTGGGCGATGAAAAAACTAGATAATTGCTCAAAACTTCGGATTGATCCATTAGGGAGGCTATGATGCCATCTGGGAGGGCCGTCAGTGAGGCTTGTGGGAAATAATTGACACAATAGGTGGTCAGCCATGGAGTATAGGCTTAAGGCATTCTGGAATTCGAGGATGTAGGATTGAGGGTCAGTATTATGGTATTTGCTAATTTTGGGGGTGTGGAAATTTCGAGGCACCTCGATAGCGTGAAGTTTAGGGCAGAGGGGGTTGTTTAACCGACTCTAAGAGTTTGGCATGGGGCTCGTACTGATGCAGATGGCAGCATGGATTTTGTGATCGAGTTCCTGTTGTCTAAGACAGGAAGGACGAGGGGGGGATCTTTATGGTCGAAGGGGATGATGCCGAATGTTCAGCGTGTGCTCAGTGCTCTGCTCCCCGAGATGTTCTCAAACAGGGTAGCGTTTAGGGTATCTGGTTGTGCGAAGAGTATAATCGGAAGAATCCTACATGGGGTGTACGCCAAGGTGGATTGAACTAGTAGGTATAATGGTGGGGGGAGCACCCTCGGTGCCAAGATGGGCCGGGGGTATGTCAATATGTGGTTGAGGCCCAAGTCGGGCGCGGGCGGAAGCATTCAGCAGGGCAGGTGCTCGAAACGGCGGAGGGGCGTCTTGAGCCTGAAGTCGTTGTAACTTACGAACCGCATTGCGTAGATCGTCGAGGGCATGATATTGTATGTTTGCATCATCTAAACGGTGTTGCCGTTTAGCCTCGAACTCTTGTCGATGTTCTTCGCACTCCTGGAATATCTAATTTCGCTGTTGCTCCACAACTTGAGTGAGATGTTGGGAAAGAAGGACAAGCTGTGCAGCCACTCCATCGGCGAAGTTACTGGTAAGGGTGGAAGTAGAGCAGAGGGTGGGGGCAATTGATGGTGGCTTGTTAGAGTAGAAAAGGAAAAGAGAAAAAAGGCAGGGGGAGGATGGTAGGGTGGGATATCACGGACGACGCCAAATGAAGGCGCCTAGCTTCGCAAGAGGGGAAGCTGACTCTTACACTATGAGTTTTATCTTCGACCAGGGGGTTTCAAGCATACAATCAATAATAACAAGGCCTATTATAGGGATTATACGCTTGCGTGGAGGCCTAGAATGTGTTACTCCACGACCTTTGGTGAATATTTTTAAGAGTAATGTTATATATGTAGAATAGTTAAAGAATCGAGAACTGGGTTATTATAGGGTATTCGAAGGAAATCTTGTAAGGTCTGTTGGGAGAGATTTTCTAACCACTTCATAGTGGTCTCTTTCCTCCTATTTATAGGATATGGAAAGGGTTGAGTTACAATGGTGGGCTAAGTTACATGAATATCCTCCGGGGACAACTGACTTGTACCCGGATTCGGTTCTGATACTGTAGTAGTTTGTTCTGATACTATTGTTGTTGGATCTGGCACTATGGCAGTTGGACCTGGCACTATAGTTGTCGAGCGACTTGTTTCTCTATTCTATCTGGTGATCTGGCTGCCTGACATTTCTTCCTTCGACCTTGTACGACCATGGTCGAAGTATTTATGGTACTGATTCAGCGTTCATGCGCTGCTCATCTATCTTCGCCTATAGTTGTTAGCCTCGATGGTTCCTTTGAGTATTTGATTAGTCTCGGAAGGCTTCGTGGACACAGCTATCGTCCTACTGGGCTTCTGATCTCTCGGTAGGCTTCGATATAGCTTTAGAGTATTCGATTGTAGCTAGAAGGCTGCGAGTAGGCTACTACACCTGCGTCCTCTGCTAATCTCTGGCTGATCTTTCCGTCCCAGATGAATTAAAGCTTCTCGTACGTATGGATCATTGCGTTGAAGCCTGGAAGCTCCTTTGCTAGTTACTCCTTGAGGTCCCAACCTATCTCGTGCTGAAAATCTGGAGTTTGCCGATATCTGATCACGTTCCCTGGGAGGTTGAACCTGTTGATTGTCTTACAAGGCAGTCTGCATCATTGTCATTTATTCTTCATGTCGCATCAGCTCTGTTTGTCGAGCCTGATGTTCATCTTCCAGTTCTTGTTCGCGAAGCTCTTGCTCATGTAATAACTAACATTTGAGCTCATTCCATTTCTCTATTTCAGCGTGGAGGCTCGCCTTTAATTCCGTGAGTTGATCAGGTTCAATTGAAATTTCTTGCTAAACTCTTGTGGCTGGTCATTTTGAAGTCATCGTGATTGAAAATTGATCGTTAAATAACTGTATACCTTAGGATTTCATGGAAATGTCTTCTTTCCCACAGACAGCACCAAATATAATGGCCTAATTTCTTAATAGCTCGAATAAACTCTTGCATCAAATGTACCTGTGTTACAATTAGTTAAACTAATAATATAAGATGACAGAGGTGGTTAGTGTGGACACCTTTGAATAGGTAAAAAACCACAACCACGACTTTAGGATTTAGTAACTATATCTTTATTGCTTGAGACTAATTTTTTGAGTTACAAGTAATGATATCTTGAGTTAGATAAACTTTTCCTGGTCCCCTTCATCTTTTATGCTCTATTCCTTTTATAGTGTTTACTCTAAGTTCATTTACATGTATTAGCACGTTCTTCTGAATTGGGGGAAAAGTGGAGCTTATCACTGTAACTGCCAGATTGTAGTCCAGGTGTTATTATTAATAGTGTATATTACCTACATATTACATGAGTCTAGCATGGTATTAGCTCGATGATATCCCATCTCGAGGGATAAGTCCCTACATCTTTAGTAATGAATATATTTATGTTAGAGGCCTATGATCTAACATATATATGTAATTAGCCTGTCAATATTTGCTCGATTTCCACATTTTAAGAAACATTTTGTTAATAAGAATCAAGCTAGTAAGCGCGATCCTTGTTCTATCTCATATTGTGAAAATATGCAATACCTCGAAATACAAACCCCACAAAAGACTATCAATAAAAGAATAAGGGTATATAGTGTACATTACCTTTTTATGGCTCCGAGTTTGCCTACTTTTAATATATTGAGGAGATCTCAGGCAGAACTTCTCAGGCTCACTGCTCACTACATGGAAATCAGATTGGCTGATATTTGATGGTTGAGATTATGTTATAGAGCCTGCATCTACGTCCAAAGATGGACCTAAAATATCCATATTGGTTTTATTTTGTGTTAAGTATCAACACTATCTCGTGGTTATTCATCGTTAGAGAGTGCACGTGGAATAACTATAGTTGGACTGACACCTAACAGATGCATTGGTTTTGTACCTCTTCGTTCAAATACTCTACCCCATTAGTATTTTAGAAAATGAACAAAAGAAGTGTATTTTTTTAATGTAAATAGGTTTTTATTCGAACAGACTTTTGTTTTGTTCGAATAGACGTGACATAACAATCTCTGCTCATATAGATTTTTGCTTTTCTTGAATAGACTTGGTCCTGTTCGAATAGACTTTTGTTCTATTTGAATAGAGTAGTAAAAACCCTCTTTGCTCGAATAGATTTTTTTCTATTCTAATATAGTACGAGATTTTTAATTTTCTTATAAAAGGCCTCTTTTTTATTTTAAACTTCACCTATTCGAAAACTAATTTTAGGACTTGAAATATTTTGAGAGAAGATGGTATTCAATGAGTGATTCAACGAGAATTAACCTTCAAGTTAAATCAATCTAGAATTTTAAACACCTAATTTCAATTTTATATTTTGAGAGTTTGAGGGATTTAAGCTTTGAACTTTGGTACATAATCTGAAGCGAGGTGCTGCAAGAACGATGGGCATTGCAAGAATGAGGAACAAATTATAAGAACCTCAATTAGATTAGTGGTAACCACGTGATGTGCTTATCAAGTCTGTAAGTGATTAAATTCTTGTTAATTTTTTAATAGTAGATTATTAGCTGTCAGGAGATTGGACAGCGACCTATATGTTTTTCTTCTAAGAAAGGTTTCCCACAGGGATAAAATTGATTTTGATTACGCATTCCTGTTGGTAGATTATCATATCAAATTGAGCTAGGTTTGAATTAGACAACTAGTTTTAAAAATTATCGAACCTAACTTATTTGACCTAATTTTTTTGAAATCAATTAATCTCAAGAACTCATAAATTTTAATTGGTATCACAGCGGTCACGCTAGATGGCATAAATACCTAAGTATGGATCCAAACTTATGCATTTGAGATTAATAGATTCTGAAATATTTGAAGGTCCCATAAATTTTCTGCCCCTCTTCGATAGTAAAGACTATCCTTATTAAAAAATCTGAATGGTTACATTTTAACAATCATACGAAGAAAATGTCTCGATTACGATTGAGGATGGATGGAGGAACCCCACTATGATAAAATGAATGGGTGATGAAGATGAAGAGGTCCTTAGGCAAATGAATCAATAGTCTATGGATAAAAATGAAGGTGTTGGTTATAATAATTAGGGACGCAATGCTATTTTTATTACTGTAAACCCAAGTGAGTTTCGACACATATCTATTTGTACCACTTTGAAAGAAGCTTGGGACATATTAGTTCAAACTTGCAAAGGCTTTGATAGAGCCAAGGAAAATAAATTACAAATGCTCATCATGCAATTTAAGAATATTTGAATGGATACGAATGAACCCTTTGATGAGTTCTATGCGAGACAAAGTAACATTATCAACACTACTGCCGCATTAGGTGCAGCTTACTCGAATATTAAAATCATTCACAAAGTCTTGAGGTTCTTCCCAAAAATTTTAGATCCGGGCGTGATATTATAGAGAATATTCAAGATCTTAAAAAAAATGAAGCCAGACTCTTTGTAGGAAATTTGCAAACATTTGAACTCTAGATGCATAAGAAAAACCCTTAGAAGAATATGGGTATTGCTTTTATGTTCCTCTACCACTTCGTCATCTATGGGTACCAAAGAAGCTGACAACTCATGTGTTTCAGATGATGATGATGGGTCTGATATGGATTCACAAATTACCTCTATAAGCAACCAATTTAAAAACTTGCAAAAAAGCATCAATTTTTAAAACAAGGGCAATCAATGAATTATAAGTCATGAACTCACAATAAAGTAAAATTAAATAATTAACTGGCTGACCAACCCTGACACTGAACTAAGTCGAGTTGAATGCTATAAGTATCATAAGTTTGGTCACTATGCACATAGTTGCCATAATAAGAAATATGGCAGTAATAATAAGGCCATAAATATTAGTGTTACTTGGGATGATAATAATGATGAATTTGATACTAATAATGACCATTCCTAAGAAAAAGTAAATGGTAACATTAAGCGCATCCTACAAGAATAAACTCTAGTAATAATTATTCTGTCCCATTTGAGCTTGAAAACTCTGTAGAAAGTTAGAGAGGTAGTGAAAGTTGTAAGTTTGGGGACTCTCATCTAAAAGAGTGATATACTCAGACATTTTTGAAATGTGTTAAACTTGAAAAAGTTAACAAAACCTTGAAATATCAAGTTATCACACTCGCAATGGAACTTAAAGAAAAGGCCGAGGATATAAGCCTTCTGATTTAAAAACTTGAAAGTAAGAAAAAATATCTTTTAAGCAAACTTTAGCTGCAAGAAAATGATCTTCATGCTGCCGAAGAAAAGGCTGAGGAAACTCATGATGAACTTGAAAAGTCTAAGCTTGATTTAGTTTCATCTCAGCTGAAATACCAATTGTTTTGTCATGGAGCAAAAACTATTGATAAAATTCTAAGTTTTGGCAAATATGAAAGTGACAAAAGGGAACTTGGATATAAAAAAATCAGCTTTTAACTTCTCAAGTCACAAAAATTGTTAAAGCCAGAGTATTACCCAAACTTAGTGTAATGTCAAATACTCGCACCCATGTTAGTAAGCCACATTACCCAAAGTATTTTATTGTCATGCTTTTTGTAGAAGGGAATATTTTGCTTTAAATTCTAGATTTGTTTCATACTAGGCCGGTTGGTTGGCTCCTTATCAAGGAAAACAAGATGATAATAAAGAATTCTCCAATGTTCTTTCAAAAGGTTTAGTATTAAAAGTCTATAAGAGTTATTTGGGTGCGTAATGATGAGTTGACATCTAAGTTAAGATGCAATGTTGTACTGGCAGCTATTCGATCGATTTGGGTACAAAAGGATGATTTGTCACCATAGATAAGGTACAATATTACTTTGACAGGTAATGAATCTAAACTGAGACGAGCTATTAGTGTATGATCTATTGATTAGGTACATTTCTTACCCCCTATTCTGATAAATTTGTTTCCCTATTTTTAAAATAGTATGGTATTGTTTTGATTTTATTTGCACTTTGCATTTTAGGAACTTATATATGTGCGATTTTCTTACTAGACTATGATAGTGCTTTTGTGTTATATTCATTCATGGAATAATTATTTGGTAAAATCACAATTCACAATAGTTGGTGACTCACTTATCTAACCTAAAAATCTATCGTGATTAAAACCATGTAAGGATGATTTTAGAGACTCCGTACCTAATGCTATGTGAGGATCTAATCTTTTTATAAGCTTTGAGTGTTATGATATTAATTCTTTCCAGGAAATCTCATCTTATTTTTTGGCCTCATTTCGTTTGCATAACTCAATTGTTTATGGTGATATCAAATTCAAGTTATTATAATAGAAAATTTCTTATAGTTTGATTTGAGACAAAAAGAAAATTGTGAGACCGAAGATATGATAATAGGCATTTTTATTATTTCAACACTATTGGCCTTCGTTATGCTTACCCAAAATTTTTATCCGTTTGCAGCCCTTTGTGCCTCAAAATATATCATTTGTTTTATGCCTAGCTCATTTTGGCCCATTTGATCTGAGATATTTCAGTGAAAAATTAAAGTGTAAGACTATGTGGTGAAGATAAATATCATAGGAGAGAATTCCCAAGGCCTATTTAGTACATCTATAAGATTCTTTCTTGAATAATTAAAAAAAAAGAATTCAATGTGATATTGTTCTACTAAGAAAATAATATAGAAGCAGATAAATTCTATTTTCTATGAACACGATAAAGAGATAGAATGCCGGGAGGTAAATGCAAAATGAAGAAAGAGGGGGTGATAGTGTAACTGTTAGTCTCAGAAACCCAGTAAAGCACCTATTACGTCATGTGCCTACCCTTGCCTACATTACAACTTTTCTAAGATCTGCTTGATCTTGAGTTAAGCACAGTCAGAGGTGAGAGATAAGAAGTTTATATTAGTTAACTTGACACCATTAATAGCAATTGATTTCCTATTTATGAGATATTTAAATTTACAGTGCGTAGTTTATTTAATGAATTATAAATTTTTTTCCACATTCTTATATTTATATTTCCAAAAAGTGTTTACTAGTGAATTTTTTGTGATTTTGAGTGACTATCCAAGTGAGGCCTCAATCAAAGAAATTTTTTAACATAGTGATCTAACTTCGGCTGAGTAATACATTGAAAATAGGTATCTATCTAACTATGCACACACACACTCCAAGTAATTTATTTTAGTAATTTTTTATAACACATGGGCAGTGTTCTGATCTCTCTAAGATATTCTAGATTAATTTTCTTTTTATCATGCATTATGTTAGTGGGAGTGTTTGCCAATGTCTATTTAAGACATTTATTCTTGAATATTTTGTATGTTTATGTTCTAAGTGGGTCACCATTATTTTTAGGGTGAAATATATCTTATTTTGAGGGGAAATAACTAGTACTTTTCAATGTGATATTGTTTTGGTTCTAATTCCTTTTTCTTTTTTCCCTTTTGTACATTTGTGACAAAAAGGGGGGAGAGATGATCATGATAGGTAAGCCAAGTATGTCTTTTGGTATGTTTAATTTTTTCAGGTAAGTTTTGATTTTATCCTAAATTCCATCTTCTTTTTTTAAAATGGTTATATGATGTATCTTGTTTAGTGCATAGGGATTTCAATGCTGATGTTATAGTATGAAAGTATAGCTTCTAGTATGGATGTTCTGTGATTGAGTAAGTCTATTGAGTTTTATTTTTTTCTTTCTAATAGTCGCAGTTTTGTTAAGAGAAAAACCTAAGGAGGAGATTGAAATATCCTTATTTTGTATTGGTTTCATTTCATGTTAAGTGTCAAGCACGATCTCATGGTTATTCATCGTCAGAATGTGTACGCGGAATGACTGCATCTGGTCTGACACCGAACAAGTATGTTGGTTTTGTACCTCTTCGCTCAAATACACTAGTTAATTAGTATTTTTCTAAATGAGGAAAAGATGTATATTTTTTTGATAGAAATAGGTTTTTGTTCGAACTGACTTTTGTTAAGTACAAATATACATGGCAGAACAATCGTTGTTTGATTCGAGCTTTGTTCTATTCGATTAGACTTGGTCCTGTTAGAATAAACTTTTACTCTATTCGAATAGACCAGTCAGAACCTTCTCTATTCGAATAAACATTTTCTCTATTTGAACAAATCACGTATGAGATTTTTAGTTTTCTCATAAAAGGCTCCTTTTTATTTTGAAATTTACCTCTTCCAAAACAAATTTTTGGGCTTGAGTTATTTTGAGAGAAGAAGGAATTAAGTAAGAATTAACCCTCAAGTTCAATATATCTAGCATTTGAAAAACCTAATTCTAATTTTAGATTTTGAGAGCTTGATGGATTCAAGTTTTGAAGCTTTGGTACGTAATCCAAAGTACATCATTTTGAGATCGAAGGGCATTGCGAGAACGAGGAATCGATTGCATGAGGCTCAATTAGAAGATAGGTAACCATGGGATGTGCATATTGAGTCTGTAAGTGATTAAATTATTGTAATTTTTTTTTAATAATAAATTTTTAGTTGTCGGGGGATTCGACAGCGACCTAAAGGTTTTTCCCCTGAGAAAGATTTCCACTGGGTTAAAATTATTATTTATTGTACTTTTGATTGCTAATTGCTATCACTAAATTATCATATCAACTTGAGCTTGATTAGAATTAGACAATTAGTTTTAAAGATTGTCAATCCTAACTTATTTGACTTTATTTCATCAAAATCGATTTATTTCAAGGACTCAAAAATTTCAATTGGTATCAGAGCGGTCACGCTCGAAGGCATAAAAACCTGACTATGGATCTTAACTTGTGTATTTGAGAATAATGGATTCTGAATGATTTAGATGTCCCATAAATCCTCCGCCCTTCTTCAATGGTAAATACTATCCTTATTGGATATTTTGAATGGTTGTATTCTTACAATCACTCGAAGAAGATGTCTGGATTGTGATCGAGGATGTATAGACGCACTCTACCATGATGAAAGGAATGGGTGATGAAGCTAAAGAAGTCCTTAAGCCTAGGAATTAATAGTTTAAGGATGATAGGGAAGCCATTGGTTATAATAATAAGGGTCGTAATGCTATTTTTATGGTTATGATCCCTAGTGAGTTTTAACACATATTTGCTTGTACCACCTTGAAAAAAGCTTGGGACATATTAGTTTAAACTCACGAAGGCTATGATATAGTGAAGAAAAGAAAATTGCAAATACTCACCTCCTAATTCAAGATTATTTAAATAGATGAAAATGAACCCTTTGATGAGCTTTATGTAAGATTAAGTGACATTGTCAATGCTATTACCATATTAGGTGTTGCTTATTTAGATCTTCAAATTGCTTATATAGTCTTGAAGTCTGTTCCCAGGATCTTTAGATCCAGGCGTGATGCTATAGAGGAAGCTTAAGATCTTAAAAAAATGAAATCAGACACACTTGCTAGAAAGTTGTGAGCATTTAAACTTGAAATGCATATGGAAAACCATAAGATGAATAAGGTTTTGTCTGTATGTCTTACACATCTTTTTATCTTCTAAGGGTACAAAAAAAGCTTGCTACTTATATGTTTTAGATGATTGTGATGGGTCTGATATGGATACATAGATTGCCTATTTAAGCAACCATGTTAAAAACCTTGTGAAAAAATGTCAAATTCAAAAATAAGGGCAATCAGTAAATTATAAGTCGTGAACTCATGATGAAGTTAAATTAAATAATCGACAAACCATCCCTGATACTGACCTAAGTCAAGTTGAATGCTATATGTATTGTCACTATGCACATAGTTGCCTTAATAAAAAATCTGGTAGTAATAATAAAGCCAAGAATATTACTATTACTTCGAATGATAATAATGATAATTTTGATGCTAATAATGATCATTCTCAAGAAAACAAAAATGGTAACTATTGTGCGGATCCTGCTAGAATAAACTCTAGTAATGATTATTTTAACCAATTTGGGCTAGAAAACCTTACAGAAAGTCAAAGTGAAAGTGAAAGTTGTGAGTTTGGGGGCACTCATTTTGATGAGTTGTATACTCGAACATTTTTGAAGTATGTTCACCTTAAAAAAGTTAATAAAACGCTGAAAGATCAAGTAAACACTCACATTTGAACATAAACAAAAATCCAAGGATACAAGCCTTCAAATTTAGTGGCTTAAAAGTGAGAAATTAGATTTCTTGACAAACTTGAGCTGCTATAAAAGGAAGTTCATGATGCCAATGAGAAAGATAAGTCAACTCAAGATGAACTTAAAAATTCTAAGCTTGATTTAGTTTCATCTTATCAGATGCTTCAAATGTTTTATTATGGAGCGAAAAATATTGATAAAATGCTAAGTTTGGTCAAATCTAAAAGTGGAAAGAGGGAACTTGGATACAAAAAACTGGCTTCTTTGCTTAAAAGTCTCTCAAGTCACAATTTTTTTTAAAGCCACAATTTTTGCCCAAACCTAGTGCAGTGTCAAATAATCGTACTTAGACTAGTAAGCCATATTATCCAAAAGTGATGTTGCTATGTTTATGGCAAAAGGGGACATTATGCTTCATATTGTAGATCTGTTTCATATACTAGGCTGGTTGGTTGCTCCCTATTAAGGAAAAGAAGAAGATGATCATGAAATTTCCAATGCTTACTTAAAAAGTCTAATATCAAATGTCTATTAAAGCTATTTAAGTGTATAAGGGTGAGTTGATATCTCATTTAAGATGCAATGTTGCACTAGCAGCTACTCGATCTCTTTGGGTGCGAAAAGATGATTTGTCACCACAGATAAGGTGTAATATAGATTTGACAAGTAATGAATCTAAACTAAGACGAGCTATCGGTATATGCTCAACAAATTAGGTACATTTCTTTCCCCCTGTTCTGTTCTATTATATTTATCAATTTTTAGGACGGTAGGGTACTATTTTGATTTTATTTACATTTTCCATTTTAGAAGCTTGTGTAAGTGGAATATTCTTGCTAGACGAGAATAGAATTTTTAGCTTATATTCATTCATGGAATAATTATTTGGTAAAATCAAAATTTATAATAGTTAATGAAATGGCCTAATTCTATGAGCAAGAAGTGGTCGAGAATTAGTCCTTATACCAATGTACCTGTGACAAAAATCTAATAGATTAGAAATGACATTGGTGCTTAGCGTGAAAAGCCTATGAATAGGTAAAAAACATGACCTCGTGTTGAGGGTTTTTATAATAGTGGCATTTAATACTTGAGGCTGATGATATCTTATTGCAAGTTATTTCTAGTCTTTGAAATGATTGATCTTGTGAATAAGAATTTTGGAGCTTGGAGAATCTTAGAAAATATCTCTTTCTTGTTGATTTTCTTTTCCTTTTCTGGTCCTTATTTCTTCTGGAACTTTTTCTTTATATAGGCCTCTGCCGTAGATCTTCTTTTTGCTGAAGCACGTTCTCTGAACAATGTGATTAGTGGCTGTTCGACTGAGTAACTGCTGAGTTTGTTAGAGACATGTAGCTTTGACTTGTTAAGGTTTTTCGATTTGAGCTCGACTCAAATTTCTTAACAGTTCGTGGAGTACATGGTGTTGCAGACTAGAGAAGTCTTGTGGAGAATGTGTGAATCTATCATGGAGGTAATTCGTACTAGCGACAGCTCAATTTTAGGTAAGATCGAGGGATAGGTCATTATAGTTAGTGGCCCCTTAGTCTAAACTAAAAACCCACCATTATTAGAACTATGTGAGGATTATTATGGAGACTTTGTACCTAATGTTATGTGAGGATCTGACCTTGGACAACAATCAATTCCAGTAAATCTCTTCTTATTTTATGATCTCATTTCATTTTTATTACTTAATAGTCGATGGTGACATCAAATTCAAGTTATTCTAATAGTACATTTCCTATAATTGATTGGTGACAAATAAATTAAATTGTATGGGATAAAAAATATGATAATAGGCATTTTTATAGTTTCACCAATTTTTGCCTTTGTTATACTTACCCAAACTTTTTATCTGTTTGCAACCCTTTATACCTTAAAATATGTTTTTCATTTTATACCCAACTCTTTTCGACCCATTTTTTCTAAGGCTTTCTAGTAAAAAATAAAAGGAGTGAAACCATGTGATTTTAGTGGTGAAGATGACTATCGGAGGATATAATTCCCAAGGCTTTACTAGTACATCTATAAGCTTCTTGCAAGAATAATTTTTAAAAAAATTAATGTGATATTGTTCTACTAAAAAAAATATATCAGAAGATAAATTCTATTTTCCAATTATTCGATAATGGAAAAAAAATGCCGACAGGTAAACTCAAAATAAAGAAAGAGGGGCAAAAATTGTAACAGAGTGTTTACTAGTCAATTCTCATCGATTTTAACTGACCACCAAAGTGAAGACTGATTCAATACAAATTTCCAACATAGTGATCTAACTACGGCTGAGTAATACATTAAAAATAGATGTTTATCAGAGTATGCACACACACACATACACACACACACACACCAACACTAAGTAATTCATTTTAGTAATTTTTTATAACACATAGGCAATGTCCTGATATCTTTAAGATAGTCTAGATTTGTTTGGTCTTGATCATGTATTTTGTTAGAGGGAGTGTTTTCTTATGTCTATTTAAGCCATTTATTCTTAGATTTTGTGTGCATTTGTGTTTTAACTAGGGTCACCATTATTTTGAGGGGGAGGTGCATCTAATTTTAATGAGAAAAAACTAGTACTTTTTTAATGTGATATGTTTGGGCAATACTTCTTTCCTTTTATCCTTTTTTCTATCTATGACAAAAAGGGGGAGAGATGATCATGGTAGGTAAGCCAAATAAGATTTTTGGCAGTTTTGGTTTTCTCATGTAAGTTATGGCTTTATCCTAGATTCCCTTTCTTGGAGTGGTTATGTTATATTTCTTGTTTAGGGTGCAGTGATTCCAGAGCAGATGTTATAAGATGAAAGAGTTGCTTCGAGTATGGATGTTCAGTGGTTTAGTCGTCCACCGAGTTGTATTTTTTCTTTCTTTCTTATAGTCGTAGTTTTGTCGTGAAAAGAACCAAAAAGGGAGATTGACACATCAATATTTGGTATTATTTTAATTTCGTCTTAAGTGTCAGCACTATCTCGTAGTTATTCATCATCAAAGAGTGTACGTGGAATGACTACAGCTGGTCTTACTCCAAACATGTACGTTGGCTTCGTACCTCTTCGCTCAAATACTTTATCCCATTAATATTTTTCAAAATAAACAAAAGAAGTACATTTTTTGGAAAAAATAAGTTTTTGTTCGAACAAACTTTTATTCTTTTCGAATAGACCTGGCAAAACCATCTTTGTTTGAATAATCTATTGTTCTATTTGAATAGACTTGGTCCTATTTGAATAGACTTTTATTCGTGCAGAATAGTAAGAACCTATCTGTTCGAATAAATTTTCTAAGTTCGAACGGAGAACGGAATTTTGAGTTTTCTTATAAGCTGATTTTTCTTATTTTGAAATTTATCTCTTCCAAAACCAATTTTAGGTCATATGATATTTTTTGAGAAGAGGGCATTAAACGAGAATTAACCTTCAAGTTGAATTGATCTAGAATTTCTAAAACCTAATTCCAATTTTATATTTTGAGAATTTGAGGGATTCAAGTTTTGATGCTTTAGTGCGTATTCCGTAACAAGGCGTTGCGATAATGAGGAATCAATTATAAGAACCTCAATGAGGAATTCTTGTAATTTCTTTTCAATAATGGATTTTTTGTTGCTAGGCAATTTGGCATTGACCTGTGGATTTTGTTCATGAAAAAGGTTTCCTATAGGGGTAAAACTGTTTGCCCATGTGCTTTTAATTGTTTATTACTATCACTTGATTATCATATCAACTTGAACTAAGTTAGAATTAGACAATTAGCTTCAAGGATTATCGGACCTAATTTTATCAAAATCGCTTAATATCAAGGACTCAAAAATTCTGCGATTAATCTGATCTTCTTCTCCACTTGGGAGAGTCACTACTGGAGAAGGTTTTGCTCAATTTAGAACTTCTACTTGAAAAGCCTTGGGCCCATACACTGGATTAGGCGAAACTGCAGTAGGAGAACTATTTTTAGCAAACACAAGGAAACTCAATTATGTGACCTAAGAGAAGAGGGAGGACGCCTTTCAAGGTGAAAATAATTCTCACACTCTATGTTGATTAGAATATGAAAAAGCTGAAGGAGACTCAAGCGAGGATTTCTAAACTTTTGTAATAGTGGCATTTATTGCTTGAGGCTGATGATATCTTATTACAAGTTATTTCTAGACTTTGAAATGATTGATCTTGTGAATAAGAATTTTGGAGCTTGGAGAATCGTAGAAAATATCATTTTCTTGGTGATTTTCTTCTCCTTTTTCTGGTCCTTGTCTCTTCTGAAACTTTTTCTTTATATAGGCCTCTTCCGCAGCTCTTCTTCGTGCTGAAGCACGTTCTCCGAATGATGTGGTCAGTGGCTGCTTGACTGGGTAATTGCTGAGTTTGTAAGAGATAAGTGGCTTTGACTTGATCAGGCTTTTAGTTTGAGCTCGACTCATGTTTCTTAGTACTTCGTAGAGTACGTGGTGTTGTTGACTGGAGAAGTCATATGGAGAATGAGTGAGTCTAACATGGAGGTAATTCAAACTAGCAATAACTTAATTTTAGCTGAAATTGAGGAATAGGTCCCTACAATCGCCCCCCCCCCCCTCGCAACTGAAGTCACGGGTGGCTTTGGTTGAGAATTTTTTTGGATATATAGGTATGTGTGTTTTGAATATTAAAAGAAGTAATGATGTTGTTGACTATATGGAAAATTGTGTGTAAAAAAGGGGGATGGACGTGCATTGAATGCTGAAGGGAATATTGATGTATGTGATGGCTAGGGTTTGATGGATTTTGCCGGTATTGAATGATGATGCTTGGTGAAACGTTCCTTTACAATAAATGTAGGGTTATATAAAGAGTACCTATACCAAGGATTGTGATAAAGTACGCTTGATCTGTTACAAAAAATCTCTACCATCTTGGAAGATGGTGAAGACTCGTAGAATGGTCCTTGAGGAGTGAATCACTTTGGAAATGCAGAGGTTGAAGATGAAGTTTTGTGGGGATCAATCCTTGGAGGATCCTGTTCCATCTCCTGTTCTTCCGACGTATAGAGGTCTGTCGGAGAATGAAGCGGCTGAAGCTAAAGAAGAGTTTTACTATAGATGGAGGTTTCACCATGTTGTCTTTACAGGCGTGCAACGTTGGGTTTGTCTCCATATCCTTTCGGAAGTCAAGGTTGGGGGCATAGATATAGGGATAGGCATAACTGCATTGCAGTTGCACTAATTTCTTGTTTCGCAATAGATCTAAGGTCGGGCCCTCTTCATCTCTACCAAATCTTTGGAGGTGGTGGCTTTAAAGAGGAAGAAGATTAAAAGTAGAAGTCTGCTTCTACATTTCCATCACATTTTAGTGATAAGAAGACCTTCTGTTTGAAGGGTTGGTTTAAGCACTGAGTTTTCTACTTCCATAATTTCCATTTGAAGTTTGCATAGACTTCGACCAAACTCATGGGAGTGAGCATACTCGTTGTTTCCAATTTCTACTTTGTATCAGGGTGATAAATCACTAAAGCAGGACGAACTGAAGGATTTGATATGTCGGAGTGCTTGAGGGACCTGTTAGTTGTAAAAATACTTAAAAACTTATTACCTGCAAAGTACCATAAGTTAAGTACTAGATAGACTTGGTATCTACATAGTACCTGAGGTTGAGTACTTGAAAGACTTGTTATCTATAAAAATACATGTAATATGTTTCGAGATGAATAAAATTTGTTAACAAATTTTCTGCTGATATAGAATAACTCTAGAAATCAAGTTGTATGATCTGAAGAATGTATGAGTGCAGAATGTACAACCATTTGAAATATTTGAACTGTGATAAATTTATTTGTTAAAATAGCGTCAAGAAACGAACATTATTCTGTTTACGAGTGGGAAATGTGGGAGAGAAAAATTTGTAGGAAGTTGTAGAATGAAGATTTGATGTCACAGAGTAATATTGGCCTGAAAGAATAAGTCGACCTGAAAAGTTGCGGAATAATTGAGCTCGAGGGGATGAGATAAGTTGAAAAAATTCTCCCAAGATTCTAGGGTTTTGGTTACGAGATACAAGGATATTTGTACTTTTTGAGATGATATGGAAGTAAAGCATCTATAAATAAGGGCTAAACGATCTCAGAATATCGAGGAAGAGATAGGAATGGTGTGGACTCGATCATAGAGAATCCGTAATGCCGCTGAAAGGCGATTGGTAAATAATATCGCTGAAGTATGGGAGAGAATTTTTGGATCATTGGGTTATGATGTTGAGCTGCCAGTAAGGGAGTGTCAGCTCGATGGACTAGATTTAAGGAGCAGGGAACTTGAGTATGCCCATTTCTTCTTTGAGGGATTTTTTCATGAACTGGTGAAGGATCCTACAGATCGAGAAGAATTGGTGCAATTGATTGCTGAAGTAGAGATCAAATTTGAGGATGCGAGGATCGCTTTAGGTTCAACGGTTGGGTGTGGTGCTCTAGGACATCAAGGCTGTGATAGATGTAATTATATGTGAGGTGAATGGAGTGTAAGTAAGAATAGGTGTGGCAGAGTATAACTGTTTTGAGTTTCAATAATTTTGAAATAAATTGTTGTTGAGATAGATCCTCTATTTTGGTAAATGTTATTTGTGATCGTTGTGTAAAAGATGAATTTAAAAATATTTGAATTTTGGCTATGGGAGCTTGGGAAATGATGTCAGTGCTATTATAAGAAAAGAAGAAGAAGTACGTACAGAAAATGCAGGGAGTTTTCTAAATTTGTCCCTTATGGAAAAGTTGTGAAATATCGATTACGTGTAAGAGTGAGCAAAAATGAGCTTGGTGGGGTCAGAAGGAGATTTGGAAAAGAGAGATTAAAATATAAGGGAAAGGGTAATGACGGGAAGGCATTTTTGTCGAAAAGGTGTAAGACGTCTGACATGGACAGTGAAAGGGACGCCTTGGTTCCAAAACTGAGGACAGTTCGTACGAGGCTCATTAACTACCAGCAGTTAGGGAGAGAAAATATAAATACTGCTTCAACTTCGTCAATCAAACATTTTTCAACTTCTAAAAACTTGAAGGGCAGTGAGATAGGAAGGAAGAAGAAAGGAAAAATAAGCTCAAACACTTGTGAAGATTTAAGCGAAATGGATCATCAGTCAAAACATAACAGAATTGCTGAATTAGAGTCGCGAAGGTGGTTATACAGCAGTGTGGTAACGAAAGGATATGGCACTGCCTCAGAATCACATTCCGATATAAATGGTTAGTGAATATATGTGATATGTGTATATAATTTTGAAGATTTTTATTACTAGGAAAAAGCGATAAATTACTATTTATAGTAACCTAAAAAAATTTGTTTGTTTATATTAGTGGATATAAGTGATCTGTGTATATGTTTTTGAAGAACAATTTTTGAAGATTTTTGTTACTAGGAAAAAGCGATAAATTACTATTTATAGTAACCTAAGAAAATCTGCTTGTTTATTTGAGATATAAAAGATATTGAATGTGGTTGATGGATATATATATATATATATACAAAATAATCATATATACCTGGACCTTTCTGTAGGTCGACCGTGAGGAGTGCTGTCTAAGATAAAAATCATTTCCTATAGTAAATATGAAGAATTCCCCTGTAAGTGAGGCATCGACCTCTGGTCGGGCGACTGAGTCTGAGATTGAAGCGTCAAGAAGTGAGGAAGAAGTAGGTGTTGATCAATTTCCAGATTTCCTTGGAAGATTGGTGGCCTATTCTCCTTGCTCGGATGCATTAATAGAATTTTTTAAAGTAAAGGCTTCTATAGAAGGTAGATGAGGAAATTGTTTTGAATATGCCGGTAAGAAATTTTGGGGTTGCACTATAGCAACGGGAGAAGAATATTTTTATCTGTTAGCCAATTTGGCATAGGGGAAAAGGGATAGTGGTATAAAGGAATCGATCTCTATGAATTATTATGATAGGATTATTCAAAATAAACTTTCTGAGGGCTTTAATAAACGATGAATGGGAACATGTGGGAGGTGATAAGTATTTGTGAAGCCTTGAATATACGGTGGGAAGGAGAGGGTAGAAAGAGTAGAATATCCTCTGAGGATGTGTTGCAGTTTAACAGTGTAAAATATTTCAGTTTAAGTAGAGGGGCATATTTTTGTGCACAAGAAACTTGACCTCGCTTCTTCGATCTAAACTTAGCAGGTCGACCTTGAAATGACAGTTTCATATAGGTCAAGGGTAAGTACCTTCGGAGAGATGATGAAGAACTAATGGAACTTCTATTTAAAACTATTAAGCAACGTAAGTATAACAATGTATAATGTATGAGATTGATAGTTGAATTTGTATGATATTCGCTGATCTTGATATCTTGTGTATGACAGGTCCTTGGTCGCAGGTGATGAGGAAAGAATCATTGTTGGATAAAGTTGCTCAAGAAGAGACTGAGCTCGAGGTTGTATTGGAAGATCTTGGCAACAGTAGGAAGAAGCGTATTAACAGCCGAGTTGGAAAGGTTTTGAAATCCCAATTGACGAGGCTAATGACGAATGATGAAAGCACTAAGAAGAAGGGGATTGATGGGGAAAGGCGAGTGAACTCGCCTAAGGTCCCCTAGAGTGATTCTGCAGGTCTACCTGAGTCAATTACGTCGAGGAAATTAGCTCGAACGTTCCCCAAGAGGCAAATGATGAAGCAACCTGCGACTTTTGGGGCCACGAAAAGTGGTGAGGAGGCCGAAAAGGAGAAAAAGAGAAGGGTTAAGCCTTCTTAAGATTCTGGAGGGAAGATTATAGAAGATTGGCCTGATACGGAGGATAAATGGAAAGAGGTGGAGGAAAAGACCAAGTTGGCAGCTCTCCATGGGGAGGAGGGGATGCGTAAAATGGTAGGTTTATACGCTTGAATAAGTTTGATTTTGTATTATGATTCGAGCTAATCAATAAGGTCGATTTTTACTTGATTTTTGTAGGTTGCTCAGCTAATGAAAGGGATATGCCTTGGAGTCGAAGAGGAGAGAGCTGAGTTGAAGATGAAGTAGGTCGAGCTTGAAAAGAACGTAGCTCGATTGAAGTCTGATTTGAGCAAGGAGGTGATGCGGTTGGGGGCCCTGGTGGTTTCCCAAGTATTGGAGATCAACATGCTACGGGCTGAGGCGAGGGCAGATATGGATGAGGCTCTAGCTGAGCGTGACAGGCTTGGAAAGCACCTTATGTCCAAGGGATACTCTAAAGATGAGGTCGAGGCCATTAGGGCCAACACGTAGGTGGAGGAGGAGGAGGTTGAAGATGATGTTGTTGGGGTTGTTGATGGGTCGGATTGTATGTCTCCTCAGCCGGTGAGAGACAACCAAGAGGATGACAATGAATGCCTAGAGGTGGAAACTGAGAAGGTAGGATAGTGTGATGGCACTGTTATTGTTTAGATGTTATAGAGTGCTGGAAACTGCTTGGATACATTTTGGATAGAGTTTTGTAGGCTAAGTTGTTTTTGTAAACATTGCTGTAGGGACTTAAGGACATACGTATCAGAATAAAAGATTTAGAGGTTGAGCTTGCTCAGGAGAGAGAAACCACAACATCCCTATTGTCTTCACAAGCAGAGCTACAGGTTAGAATAAAGCAAGAAATATTTGATTTGTATGCTTCATTAATATAGAAGGATAAATTAATAGATAGAGTGTAGAGACGAACCAAATATTTGTTACCTATTTAGGTACAAACAACTCTGGAATGGTGCGTATAAAAGATGTTGGTTTTTGGCAAACAAACATATAGAGAATATGTACCTTGGACTTGGAAGAATTTGTATGGAGCATTCATCCGTGATTCTACTTCGACCTTAAGTCCAGAAGTAACTTTATACTGTAGATGGAAAAAAATTGATATATTGTTAGAAGTGAGTCATATGTAGTGATTGAGTGTTCTGAATCGAAATTAATATAGTATAACTACTATGTGCTGGTTGAATTGGAGTCAACTTGCTTACATAAAGATGAAGCTCGCCAATGTAACCAAGAATTTGTAGAGGAGTTCGATAAGATGAGAGAGGCGAATGAAGATAGAGAAGATCAACATGTGAAGGTACACTTCATGTTTGTTGGGGCAACACAAACTGTTGTTGACCTTACTCGGCAGATCGAGGAGAAGGATACCTAAATTGAGAAGGATCAAAAAGAGCTCGAGTTAAAAGGACATGCCGCAAAGCTCAAAAGCAAGAATGATGCATTGAACGTAAATAGTAGAGGGGCCGACATGGCCCGTTACCGTATACATGCTCTAGAAAGATCAGAAAAAGATTTAAATCGGTCGATGGCTATTTTAAGAAATTGTCTGGCCAGGAAAACACATGACCAAGAAAATATTTGATCTGATCTGGCAAATAGCCTGAGCGAACTGAGGCGATTAAAGAAGAAATTAGCTGATAAAGCTAACGACCTAAAGGTAGCTTTTCAACTGAACAATTGACTACAACTTTCTCTGCCAAAGATATGGAGTTTAGGATGGCACAACACAAGTACAATGAGTTGAAAGAGATAGTGGTTAAATTGAAAACCGATCTTGTACATGCCAATTCGCGTGTAAGAAGCATCGAGGCTGGCTAGCGCTCTAAGAAGAATAAAAATAATGCTAGAGGCTCTCTTGTTCAAGGTGATGTCGTTAGTCTGTCAGCTCGAATAAGAGATTTAGAGGGAAATACTGCCCATATTCAAGGGGATGTGTGTAAAGGTGTTGTGCAGTTACGGGAGTGCTTGCCAGAGAGAAAGGGCTAGCGCATATTATCCGAGGGAAGGAGATTGTTATAAAGGATAAAGAGTAATTGTTAAAGAAAATTCTTAATATGGAAGAACTGATCAAAGAGATCGAGGTACTTCGTGTTCACTTGGTTGATTTGGAGGCAATTAATTGAGCTCAATCAACCAAAGCTGGCAAAAAATCTATAGAGAGCATAGCTTTTACAGATCAAATAGAGAGGGAAATGGCGAGGCGTGAAGCACGGTACAAGAGGTTAGAAGATCGCCTTCAGAGGTTGAGGGCAGTGTTTTTCTAGGGCCCTAACTTCGCATGGGGGGAAGTTGACTCTTACACTATGGATACTATCTTTGACCAGAGGATTTAAGCATATATCCAATAATGATATGACTAATCTACAGGCAATATACTTGCGCAGATGCCTAGAATGGGTCACTCCACGACCTTTGGAGTGGATTTTTAAGAGTACTATAATAAATTTTGAGTAGTCGAAGTATCGAGTACAGCGGATATTCAAAGGCTACATTGAAGCCTACCTAATGACTCGAAGCCTAGTAAGTCAATAATCAGGCCCACAAAACCTTCTGAGACTATTCGAACACTCAAAGGAAGCATCGAACAAGAAATACTTCGACCATAGGTATGCATGGTCAAAGGCTGCCAACTCACTAGACAAAGCAGTGGGGCATGCCGCTCGACAACTGCGGTGCCGGATCCAACAACTACAGTGTCAGAACCAATTGCTACAGTGTCAGACTCGATAAATTACAGCGTCAGAACTGACTCTGGGTACAAGTCAGTGGTCCCCGAAAGATACAGATGTAACTTAACCTCCCATGGTGACTCAGCCCATCCTATGTTCTAAAAATAGGATGGAGGAGGAACTATGAAGGGGTTAGAAAATCTCTCCCGACAGACCTCACAAGTTAATCTTCAAATTCCCTGTAATCACCCTATACTCGATACTTTGACTACACAAAATTTATAGCAGTACTCTTAAAAATCCTTACCAGAGGTCATGGAGTAGCCCATTCTAGGCCTCCATGCAAGTATATTGTCAGTAGATGAGTCATATCATTATTGGTTATATGCTTAAATCCTCTGGTCGAAGATAGATCCATAGAGTCAACATCCCCTCACGCGAAGTTAGGCCCCTACAGTTTTCTTACTCAGTTGTAACTCAGGCTTTACATTTAGAATTGTTAAAGTCGGTGATTGCTTATTTTGTAGAAGAGGTAAAAAGAATTGAGTTAGATAGAGATACCTTATTAGACTATATGTATAAAAGGGATGTTTCTGTAAGGTTGATATAGATCGAGGTGATTTCATGAGCTCCATGGGAACGGATTTGGGCCCTTGATCTGCTGAATTGATAGAGGAGGGTAGGATTGTTGTAATTTCTCGAGCTCGATAATTTATGGCTAGTCAACCTCCTGTTGAAGGGGTAAGCAAAGATGACATCCCCACAGCAGAGCAGACTTCATTGTAGTGGTTGTATATAACCTGAAAATAAATAATATGTGATACAGACATGCTGAGAGACGAAAGCTAGTTTTACCTTTGCTTTATCTTATATCCGGTTTAGCTCTTCGATTGAAAACTAGTATCACCTTTATTTTAGCCTCGGAGTTGATTAGAGTCTGTCAAACCAGGCGTAACCTGAATTTAACTAGTAGAATATGCCAAACAAAGTATATTCTTGATTTAACTGGTATAATGTAGCAGACATATTGAAAGAGATGAAAACTAGTATTACTTTTGTTTTATCTTATGTCTGGTAGAGTCCTTTGATTGAAAACAAGTTCTACTATGTTCTAACTGCAGGAGATTTAGTAGAGCCAGCAAAACCAAGTATATTCTTGATTTAACTGGTAGGATGTCACAAACATATTAAAAGAGATGAAAGCTAGTATTACTTTTGCTTTATCTAATGTCTGGTAGAGTCCATTGATTGAAAACATGTTCTACCTTGTTCTAACTGCAGGAGATTTAGTAGAGTTAGCCAAACCAAGTGTATTCCTGATTAATCTGGAATGATGTCCATTGAAAGCTAGAATTCTCTATGCTTTAATATATGTATTGTCTACAAAGTAGAGAGATGTATGGAGAAAACTTGTAAGTTTCATTGAATCATGAGGAAGGATGTACAATGGATGGAGATGGAAATCTCACTTTTGGAATAAAAAAGCGAGAAACTGAAATGGAATTGTGATGGACCTAAGGATAATATTGTTTCAGTCGCCTAATGTTTTAAGTACTCGAGATGTGGACGCCCTCTTCTGTCATGAGGTAATATGATCCCAGGCATGAGAGGCCTGCCATAAGGAATGGACCCACCCAACTGTCTGTAACTTTTCCAACATGAGGCTCTTTGCGGTGTTGAGGTATTTCTCTGAGGACAAGATCATCGATTTAGAAGGTACGGCTTCTGACACGTTTGTTGTAATAACTGTCCAGCATATGGTGATATTGACCTAGGTTAGTAGTGCCGCGTTCCCAGGCTTTATCAATCCAATTGAGGTTGTAAGCCAATTCAAACTCATTTTCCTCGTCAGTTAGCTCGTAATCTTTGACTGGGTGATGGTATTCTGAGGGAATGACAGCCTCAGTGTCATAAGCAAGGAGAAATGGGGTACAATCTATTGACTAACGTGGAGTGGTACGGTATCCCCATAAGACATCTGGAAGCTCTGGAACCCAATTCCCTTTTTTCTGAGAGTGTAACCATTTCTTAACTCCATCCTCGATGGTTTTGATGGTAATTTTGGCTTGGCCATTGCTTTGAGGGTAGTAGGGATTGGATGGTGAGTGAATGATATTGTGTTAGTTGAGGAATAGCTATGACTTTTTCTCCAACAAATTGGGGCCCATTATCGATATGAATTAGGTAGAGGCACCCAAACCGAGTGATGATGTGTTCCTAGATAAAAGAGATGATATCTTCTTCTCTAGTTTGACAAAGTGGAATTTCTTCTACCCATTTTTTAAAATAATCGGTAGATACGAGGTGGTGGCGGTGGTTACATAGAGAATTAGGAAATTTATTAACAAGATCAAGTGCACATCTTTTGAATGGCCAAAACACATTGCTTGCATGGAGCTCGAGCGCAGGGGAGCGTATCATTTTTCTATGTCGCTGACATGCATTATATTTGCATGAGTACTCTTCTGTATGCTTGCGTATGCTAGACTAGAATACTCCTAGTGTAATGTCTTTGTTTGCCAGTGATCAACCTTCGACATGGGAGCCAAAGTCCATTCGTGTAGATCGCAGAGTATCTTGTCTACTTTCTTTTTAGAGAGGCACTTGAGGTAAGGCCCCGTGACTGAACGGTGGTACAACGTACCGTTTGGATTGGTGTAGCGCTTCAAGTTGTCTATCAGCTGTAAGCGCTCCTGCGATTTTGCTAGAAGTGGTCCTTCACATCTATTGTTGATACGGAGATAAACTAAAAAGGCTTTCGCCAATCATCATCCCTCCCATTATCGCCACCAGTGTTGATCGTGCATATAAAAATATGATCAATGCTGGGGGTTGAAATGACTTTAATTTAGAGATATCGAGCTTCTGAACCTAAAACCCCAGCTATATATACCAAGGAATCGGCGTGCCTTTTTTTGTCTCGAGGAAGATAATCGAGAGTTCCTTGCACAAACTTGCTCATCCTATCTGCAATGAAAGCTGTGTATTTGATCATCTATCCATTCTTTTTGTATTGCTCAGTGTAATGGTGGACGATGAGTAGTGAATCTGTGTAAACTGAGAGTTTGGGGATGCCGAGCTCGAGAGCGAGATCGAGTCCATGAATGAGATCTTCATATTCGGTAACATTATTGGAGCCCTCAAAATCTAGGTAGATTGATTTCTCAATTCTATCGTTGGAAGGGAAAATCAATGCGATTCCAATTCCTAACCCTGTAGGTTCTACTGATCCATCTGTAAGAAGTCTCCACCCATTTCTTATAATCCATTCAGCTCGCTTATCAAATTCTTTGGGGCGTGGATCTTCTGTAACTTCCTCTAAAAGGTCAGGATCGTGGTCCTCCCACTCGGGATCTTCCACTAAAAAATCTGTGAGGAAATTGGCAATGGCCTGCCCTTTTTTGGAATGACGTTGTTCAAACTTGATATCATATTCATACAAACTGACTGACCATTGTTGCACTCTCCTTGATTATTCTTTCATGGATAGAACTTCTCAAAGTGGGTAGTTCGTCATGACTTTGACTGAATGAGCTCGTAAGTAGTGCTTGAGTTTCTATGAACTATAAACAAAAGTGAGAAGAAGTTTCTCAATTTTAGAATACCTTGCTTCTGTTTGAGTGAGGGTTTTACAGATGAAGTAGACTGGTTTCTCAATTTTCCCGTTAAGTCGAATGAGAACTGAGCTAAGTGAAGTATCTGTGACTATTAGGTAGATAATCAGTTTTTCATTATCTATCGGGGTGCTTATGATTGGAGACTTCCCCAAATAGGTTTTGAGATCCCAAGAAGCTGCATCCCACTCTGATGTTCATTGAACCTCTGCTTTTGATTGAACTTTTCCACATTTGGTATAATCGCGAAGTAATAAGAGCAGCCAACGACAACGGTTTGAAGATATTGAAATAAAATGGTTGATAGCGGCAATTTTGCCTTCAAGTTTTTGAATGTCTTTCTTCGTTTTCGGAGATGGCATGTCGAGGAAAACCTAAATTTGATCTGGATTGGCCTCAATCCCCTTCTTGCTGATAAGGTGGTCTAGAAATCAACCTGAATGTACTCTAAATTGATACTTATCAGGATTGAGATGCATCTTGTAAGATCGAAAGATGTTAAATATTGCGTTGAGATCTGAAATTTAGTTGATAAACTGTATGTTGCTGCACAAGAGATCGTCAATGTAGACTTCCACGATTTTCCTGAGATATGCTTTGAACATAGTAGTCATCAATCGTTGATAAGTTACACCTACATTTTTTAGTCCTAAGGGCATGACTTTGTAGCAATAAAGTCCTCTTTCAGTGATGAAAGTAGTTTTTCATGATCTTCCCATGAGTGGAATCTGATTATATCCTGAAGCAGCGTCCATCATAGATAGGAGTTCATGACCTGCTGTAGAATCAAGGATCTGATGAATGTTGTGAAGAGGAAAACTGTCTTTTGGAGTATGTTTGTTGAGATTGGTGAAATTTTTACAAACGTGAACCTTTCCATTCTTCATCGGGACAGCGACAATGTTGGATATCCAATCTGGATACTTGGCCTCTCGAATGAATCCCACTTTGATCAATTTCTCGATCTCCATGTTAACTTCATCTCGAAGTCATGGTGATAGGCATCGCTATTTCTGTTTGACTATGATGGCGTTGATGTTGATTGTCAATTTGTAACTTGCCATAGACGAATCAGCCCCAGGTATTTCTTTGAAAGATTATACAAAAACATCTCGATTTAGTCGTAAGAACTGAATGAGAGTATCTTTTTCGAGTTAAACCAGCTTAGTACCGATAAAAGTATATCTGCTAGGTTTATCAATGTTGATGTATTCAATGGGCTTCTCCCTGGAAGGCTGATCATCGGGGTGATCAGTTTTCTATAATTGTTATGTAACATATATCTCTGTGGTATCTAGAATAGCAGAGACAGTATTTTCGCAAGCCCGAGAAAGCTTTTGACTACCCCTGATCTCATAGATACCATCGTTGTGTTTGAAGCGGAGTGTTTGATGATAGGAGGAAGCGATTGCTTCCATGTTATGAATCTCGTAATGACCCATAATCTTAAGATAACGAGACTTGACGTTGATCACATAAAAGATGACATTGATTGTGGTTGGCCCCACGGTAATAGGTAAGATGATCTTCCCTACTCGCTCTTCTTTAGAACCATTGAATCCACTGATATCTGTGTCGCTTTAAATGACCTGATCGGCCAATCACATTTGGTCGATAGTGCTCTGAAAGAGGATCTCGATACCTCTACCAGTATCGATCATCATTGTGTGCATGAAAACTTCTTTATCTTGAGCATTATGAGTAACGCATGATGATGTAGGAATTTAAAATGGCTAGTATCGCAATCTTTGAATAATATCTCAAGCCAACACTTGCTCAAGTCAGGCAGAAGTTTGGCTCCTTTGTCTTGAGGTGTGAGATTGCAGTATTCTGACAGTTTCCTGCGCTTGAATCTGCTAGAGTTGGTGATCTAATTTATCTTGATCATGTTGTTATGGTACATATGGTAAAGATGCTTCTCCTCAGCTTGATCATCGACCTAGACAACATCAAGTTGTTTCTTATAGCTACCATCCTTATATGATTCCAGATCGACAATATATTCGAGCATCCGTCCCTCCTTGAAAAGCAATTCGAGCAACCTCAGTAAAGCATATCAATTATCAGTAGAATGATGGTTTACCATATGGTGCGTGCAGTACATCGGCTTTCGATTTGTTTCAATGGTTTGGAGACACGGTAGAGCTTATACTTCGTGAGGATTGGAAATATTGTGAAGATTTAAACATTTAACTTTGGGGGGACCGGTTTGACTTGTGAGTCGCCATTTCGAGGGTTGCCATTTATTCAATTGGCGTGCTTTTAGTCACCCTAATCCTCCTTTTGTTCAGTGCTCCAATCCGATGGACCTTTCGTAGAAAGGACGGATTTAGTAGATTTATACCTTTTAGATATCATCCTTTCCAAGTTGACATAACTATTGACCTTGGTAATCATATCCTCCAAGGTCGCAGGTTTATTGAGGAAGAGGTGCTCTTTGGCTTTGCAGTCGAGCTGAAGCGTGCTGGTGAAAACAGTAACAGCTGTCTTCTGATCGAGATTGTCCACTCTATACACAAGCTCCAGGAACTTCTTAGTAAATGCCTCAAACTTTTCTCTGTGTGACTGTTTGAGACTGATAAGAGAATATAAATTTTCCTCTTTGTCTCTGTTGTGAGCATATATCTTGATGAATTACTTCTGCAGTTGGTCGAATGAGTATATGGAGTCTTTAGGCAGAGAGTGGAACCATCAGAGTGGTTCCCCCTTGTAACTTGGAAAGGTCGTCAGTCATGCCTAGAACCTGTGCTTCGATCATCTCCTTAATATGCTGGTCCATATGCTCTTGTGTGACATAGTGACGGGTCGGTTGAACGACTTGATGAGGAGGTTGCGGATTATGAGTACCGGTACCTTTACTCAAACGATCTAGTGCTAGAACTCGAGGCTGAGGTCTCTGTTCCTCTTTCTGAAGTATGGAGCATCAATGACCTTGGGTGAGCTTAGACTGGCTGTCTCCCCCAAACTAAATGGAAGGTTGAGGTTCATTCCGAATATGTCTAGAAATAGCTTTGCTGGTGGATCCTTGAGGTCCCAATCTTTCCCGCGCAGAAACCCTAAAGGATTTTGGCACCTAATCACGATCTCATATCGGGGGAGCCTGCTGAGTATCTTGTAGAGCTTGCAAGGCAGTCTGTATTATTATTATTTGATCTTTATGTCATTTGAGTGCTGTCAGACAAATTTGTCTTTCAGCGTCGAGTTCCTTCTCACGGAGCTCTCGGACCTGAGTTAACTATCTCTCAAGCTCGTTGCGCTTCTTCATTTCAGTATTGAGATTTGCTCGTAGTCCTCTAAGCTGTTCTGACTCAACTGAGAGGTTAAGCTGGACTCCAGTAGTTGGTCGCCTCGATGTGACCATGTTAAAAATGTTGTAGTAGATTGACTGAATGGCTTAGGATATCGTGTAAAGAATATCTTGCCCACAGACGCCCCCAAATGTAATAGCCTAATTCCGTGAGCTCAAAGTGGTTGGGAATTAGTCCTTCCACTAATGTACCTATGACAAAAATCTAATAGATAAGAAATGACACAGGTATTTTACGTGGAAAACCTATGAATAGGTAAAAACCACGACCTCATGTTGAGGGTTTTTATAATAGTGGCATTTATTGCTTAAGGCTGATGAAATCTTATTACAAGTTATTTCTAGACTTTGAAATGATTGATTTTGTGAATAAGAATTTTGGAGCTTTGAGAATCTTTGAAAATATCTCTTTCTTGTTGATTTTCTTTTCCTTTTATTGGTCATTGTTTCTTCTGGAACTTTTTCTTTATATAGGCCTCTACCGCAGCTCTTCTTTTTGCTGAAGCACGTTCTCTGAACGATGTGGTTAGTGGCTGTTTGACTGAGTAACTGTTGAGTTCGTGAGAGACAGGTGGTTTTGACTTGTTTAGGTTTTTAAGTTTGAGCTCGACTCACATTTCTTAACAGTTCGTGGAGTACATGGTGTTGCTGACTGGAGAAGTTTTGTGGAGAAAGTGTGAATCTGACATGGAGGTAATTTGAACTAGCGACATCTCAATTTTGGTGAGATCGAGGGATAGGTCAATATAGTTAGTGACCCGTTAGTCTAAACTAAAAGCCCACCGTGATTAGAACCATGTGGGGATTATTATGGAGACTTTGTACCTAATGTTATGTGAGGATCTGACCTTTGACAACAATCTATTCAAGTAAATCTCTTCTTATTTTATGATCTCATTTTGTTTTCATTACTTAATTTTCGATGGTGACATCAAATTCAAGTTATTCTAATAGAACATTTCCTATACTTCATTGGTGAATAACAAATAAAATTGTATGGGATAGAAAATATGATAATAGGCATTTTTATTGTTTCACCACTTTTGCCCTTCGTTATACTTAACAAAACTTTTTATCTGTTTGCAACCCTTTATACCTTAAAATATGTTTTTCATTTTATACCCAACTCTTTTTGACCCATTTTTTCTAATGCTTTTTAGTAAAAAATAAAAGGAGTAAAACCATGTGATTTTAGTGGTGAAGATGAATATCGGAGGATATAATTCCCAAGGCTTTACTAGTACATCTTTAAGCTTCTTGATAGAATAATTTTAAAAAAAAATTAATGTGATATTGCTCTACTAAGAAAAAAATATATCAGAAGATAAATTCTGTTTTCCATGTATTTGATAAAAGAAAAAAAATACCGATAGGTAAACTCAAAATAAATAAAGAAGGGCAAAAAGTGCAACTGTTAGTGCTTACCCTTGCCTACATTATAACTTTTCCATGATCTATTTGATCTTGAGTTAAACACAGTCGGAGATGAGAGATAGGGAGTCTATATTAGTTAACTTGACACCATTAATAGCAATTGATTTTCTGTCTATGAGATCTTTCAGTTTACACGGTACAGTTTATTTGATTAAATACGAATTTTTCTTTTCACATTCTAAAATTCATATTTCAACAGAGTGTTTACTAGTCAATTCTCATCGATTTTGAGTGACCACCCAAGTGAAGACTGAGTCAATAAAAATTTCCAGCATAGTGATCTAACTGCGGCTGGGTAATACATTAAAAATAGGTGTCTATCAGACTATGCACACACACATATACACATACACACACACACACACACACACATACACACACATACACACACACACACAAACACACACACACACACACCAACACCAACTAATTCATTTTAGTAATTTTTTATAACACTTAGGCAATGTCCTGATATATTTAAGATAGTCTAGATTCGTTTGGTCTTGATTATGTATTTTGTTAGAGGGAGTGTTTTCTTATGTCTATGTATGCCATTTAATATTAGATTTAGTGTGTATTTGTGTTCTAACTGGGGTCACCATTATTTTGAGGGGGAGATGCATCTAATTTTAATGAGAAATAACTAGTACTTTTTTAATGTGATATGTTTTGGCTCAACTTCTTTCCTTTGATCGTTTTGCTTATCTATGACAAAAAGGCGGAGAGATGATCTTGGGAGGTAAGCAAAGTGAGATTTTTGGTAGTTTTGGTTTTCTCACGTAAATTTTGGTTTTATCCTAGGATTCCCTTTTATTGAGCGGTTACGTTATATTTCTTATTTAGTGTATAGTGATTCCAAAGCAGATGTTATAGGATGAAAGAGTTGCTTCGAGAATGGATCTTCAGTGATTCAGTCGTCCACCGAGTTATATTTTTTCTTTCTTTCTTATAGTCGTAGTTTTGTCATGAAAAGAACCAAAAAGGGAAATTGAAACATCCATATTTGGTATTATTTTAATTTCGTCTTAAGTGTCAACACTATCTCGCGGTTAATCATCATCAAAGAGTATACGTAGAATGATTACAGCTGGTCTTACTCTAATCATGTACGTTGGCTTCGCACCTCTTCGCTTAAATACTTTATCCCATTAATATTTTTCAAAATAAACAAAAGAAGTACATTTTTTGAAAAAAATAAGTTTTTGTTCGAACAGACTTTTATTCTATTCGAATAGATCTGGCAAAGTCATCTCTATTCGAATAAACAATTGTTTAGTTTGAATAGACTTGGTCCTATTAGAAAGGATTTTGTTCGTGCAGAATAGTTAAAACCCTATCTGTTCGAATAAATTTTGCTAAGTTTGAACAGAGCACGGGATTTTCAGCTTTCTTATAAACTAATTTTTCTTATTTTGAAATGTATCTCTTCCAAAACTAATTTTAGGTCATATGATATTTTGAGAGATGAGGGCCTTATGCGAGAATTAACCCTCAAGTTAAATTGATCTAGAATTTCAAAAACCAAATTCCAATTTATTATTTTGGGAATTTGGGGGATTCAAGTTTTGGTGCTTTAATGCGTAATCCGTAACGGGGCGCTATGAGAATGAGGAATCAATTGTAAGAACCTCAATTAGAAAATGGATAACTACGAGATATGCTTATCGAGTCTGTAAGTGATTGAATTCTTGTAATTTCTTTTCAATAATGGATTTTTTGTCGTCAGGCAATTTGGCATCGACCTGTTGATTTTGTTCATGAAAACGGTTTCCTGCAGGGGTAAAATTGTTTGCCCATGTGCTTTCAATTGTTTATTACTATTACAAGATTATCATATCAACTTGAACTAAGTTTGAATTAGACAATTAGTTTAAAGGATTATCGGACCTAATTTTATCAAAATCAATTAATCTCAAGGACTCAAAAATTTCACGATTAATATGATCTTCCTCTCCACTTGGGAGAGTCACCACTGGAGAAGTTTTTGCTTAATATGAAACTTCTACTTAATTGGCTTGGGCCAATACACTGGATTAGTCGAAATTGTAGCAGGAGAACTATTTTTAGCAAACACAGGGAAGCTTAATTTTGTGACCCAAGAGAAGAAGGAGGACGTCTTTCAAGATGAAAATAATTCACACACTCTATGTTGATTAGAATATGTGAAAGCTGAAGGAGACTCTAGCGGGGATTTCTGCTTTACTAAATTACATTAAGAAAATATGAGCAGAAAAACCAAGATTTTTTTTTATTGAAAGGTAAGCCGGCTCAAACCAAGTAAACCTAAGCAAGATCAAAAATTGACAAAGTGATGATGTAGATTATATAGTAGGCTCCAAAATTTATGATTTTTGTGGCATGATGATCAATTCTGGATTTAACATTGCAAAAGATGACTTTTTGGATTCTGACTAAGTTAGATTTATTACATTGTTTTTTTTTTTCAAGTTATACTTATCATAGTTTTCATATAATGTTTGTTTGTTTTCTTTAAACTGAGTTTGTGAAATTCCCTGAAAATATGGACAAGTGAATAATATGCTTATCTTATACACATGAAAAATATTTAATATATTCAATATCAAGCCTGGAAAATATATATCATGTACAATGCATTTTAACTCCGAGTTTATACAAGTGGACAAGCTTCATAATAAACAGTAGTTTGTTAGAAAAGGTAAAACTGGTGGTCAAGTCCGTTTTCTCATTACTGCTGGCTGGGAAGTTCGAAGGAGAGCCACCACAAGTGGCTTCAGTTCCCAAGGTGAAACTCTTTCAGGGCCTGGGATAGATGAAGCTTCATGGAAAAAAATATTACCTCCCCTGAACTATCAAACATTTTGTCTCTCACCCTTACCTAACGTCACGTGGCAAGTGAGAGATGAAAGAGTACTAATGGTGACTTAGGTTCTTAATTACTGAGGGAGAAAATATTCCTTCTTTTAAGGTTTTACTATAATTATATTTCTTTCTATTATCTACCTACTTTTACTTTGAATTGATCTGCAAGGATGGATTCATAAATTTTAATGAGAAAAACAATGATTGATGTAAACAAATGGACTAAAAATGCTTACAAGTGGTTGAATCATGAATGTGTTTCACCTAACCAGGAGCTTAGTAGAAAAAATAATAGATGAAAACTTGGCATCTTCAAATGTATTCTCCTCCATCTTCTTGAATTCCTCTCGCAACATAACATAACAATCTTAAAATGGTGTGCTTGGAGTTAAATACTATTTAATAGAGTTGAAACCCAAAACAATGTTGACATGTATTGTTATAATATAGTTAAGAACCTGAAAGAATGTTGACTTTAGAATGTAATAAAGGGTCATGTCCACAACGGTAACCATATAATACAATTTGATATTATGGTACAAATAATAGCCTTTGGCCCAAAAATTGTGAGAATCGCAGGATGTAGGTTTTGGGTACGCATACATTACACATTGTAAGTTACCATATGGCCACAAACGCAATTAAACAACTACTCATATCATCATATAACAGCCATAGATAGGTAAAGTTGTAATCTTAGTGAAAAACCAAACTCGTATTCTAATCCTCCAAAAATTACATCCTCAATACTTTTCCCCTTAAAAATGTCTATTTTAGTGTAGACTAAACGGCTGCCACGCTACTGTGTATAGTTAAATCAACAACGTACTATCTTATTGTACGATGAAGCATATGTACTCTTTGCGATGGAACACCCTAATTCTGTTCCAGTCTCCTAGAGATGTTGCCCTTAGAGCATCTACAATCCATCAAAAATAGCTGAAATCTTGAAATATTGGTGATATATAGGGCCAAGACTTTCATAAAACTTGAGAAGAAATGTATTTCATACAACTGTCATTAGGGAAAGATGACAACGTGTCACCCCTCAAGATGACAAATTTTCCCTTAGATATCTACGACTGACTGAATATTAGCCATCTACTATTTTGCTGTCGCCCGGAGTCAGGGTCTTCCTTCCCTGCCATTTTACCTCCATCTCCTCAGCCTATCCATCCAATTTGAACAAGCTAATGAACAGGTCATAAGGCACACGACAATTAAATCAAACTGTAAAGGGCCTTCAGAGGGCCAAGGAAAATCAATTTCTAAGAGCTCTAATTAGATTTAAAATATAAAAACACTACGTATACCATGTACTAATGCCAAAATATACAAATGTCAAACTAAGTTATGTTTAAATGTTTGCTTGTCTACGGGATTAATGAAGCCCCCTTGAACCTCTGGAATGATAAAGCTCCAATCATCTTTTGGCCTCTGACAATACTGACCCCACTAACTCATCTTGCATCATCACACCCTGCTTTGATGCCAATTCAAGCACTTTAAAAACCTCTACCTGCTCAAGTGCCATAAAACTTATAAATCAAAGATCAAATTACAAAAGCAAAATAAAAATAAGAATCCATGTATCACATTTAAAAATAGATTCCATGTCGTCGCCACCATGGACATATAACTAAGAAATGATAGTTATTATTTGTAAGTAGAACCAATTAATTACCTTATCAAGGGTTGAAAGATGTAGTCAACACAACTACAGTCCATAAGTTGATTGTTGAGTAAGAAGTTCAAGAAATCCCTATAGCACATTTAAATAAGATATTAATCAAAGTATATAATGCTCCAAAAAGATTACTAATGAGAAAGGCCTTACTTGGGGTTGCGGGGTGTTGATGTAAAATTGTGATGGATGTTCTAATGGTCCATTAAACATAGTCTGAAATGATATATATAAGATGATATTATTATGATCGTTTAAAAAAATATCTCAATGCAATACAATTAAGCTTGCAAAAGCAAGCATTTAAAATTAGACACCTCATTATAGACATTGGGCCGAACATGTAACATTATAGGCTCAACATTCTTGTCAACGTGTTGCTCATGGGTATGTGAATTAACAGTTACTTTGAAGTTTAAACTTCTTTTTGCAGCGCTTATGGCTGCTTTAGCAGATTCATGATTACTTCCTTCCGGATTACCTTATCGTGAGATAAGCAAACCTTAAAAAATTAATAAACAAGAGTAAAATACCTTTGAAGCTAGCTCGTATGGACTTACCATTTTGCATTGGGCAAGTCCTTTTTTTTCTTTTCCCCTTTTCTAATGCACCCTTAATTCGACTAGCTTTACCATTTCTGTTCTTGCACGGCTCGTCCGGCAACTGATATTTGCGCCCGCTAGTCTTGATTGGTAGCATCACCTAACTTAGTAGTTGATAATTTTTTATTACCATCAAGATCTGTCACTTCTTCTGGGTTGGTTTTTTAAAAGTAATCCACCTCCTCTTATACCGGAGCTAAACACCCTTCAGTGAATTTCTTACACTTTTCAGAGGAAACACCTTTTTTGGCTATTTTTAATGTTTTTTGTATTAGCTCACTACTTTGTAAACTCAAGGATGAGTAATACGCCACATGTGCAAGTTCCCCACTACTATTGACAAGAGTGTCTAGTTTTTCATCCTTTGTCCACCTTTTCATGTAATAGGAGGATAGAAGATCAAATAGCCGCATACTATGAATTACCTTTAGTGCATGGGCACAAAGAATTTCCAAGAATTCATACTTTTTGCAGCTGCATTTTACTATGTTTTCTGCTATATCAAATGTGACGGTACGTTATATACTAGCAATGGAAGAAACCCGATATTCGCAGAGCGTTCCATATTGCACAATACTATCAATAAACATGTCAAATGTATGCTCATATTCATCCTGAAAATTCAAAAATATTTTAATTATGTATATTTCGAATGCTTAAGCTTCTGCTTGCCAAGATGTCTTTAGATTAGACTTTGTTTGATGGGAAATAAAATCAAGCCATTTTTCCTTTTCACGTCGACTTATCAGTGCTCTATCATATTGAGTAACAAATTTCCATAGAGGCAATGTTCTTTTGAAGTACTTCTTTAAAAATTTATTCATGCCTTCATTGCATTAGGTAGTTGTCATGCCTGCAAGTAAAACTATTATTAGACATTTACGCATACAAATGTGAAGAAGTAAATAATTTTCTTTACATGACAGATTGATAAATTGAAGAAGCAAGTTAAAAAGGTGGATACAAATATATATATAAAGTAAAATGGTCAATACAAGTCTTTGGGATATTATGTAGAAAAGGTTAATTATGGTGCCATGTTGCATATTCATTCACAATTCATAGCATCTCTAGTAATTCATGTATTTAGTTATAATTCTCTAACATAATATTTTATAATGTATTTAGCTGGTAATATGGGTTTTTCATTATCATGATTTTCCTTGCCACTTGGTCATTCCCAAGGGCAAAGCATTTGGTATTTAACTCGGTGTCATTGGATATTGATATAAGATTTGTGGCTTTGATCGAATTATAGCCAGGTTAAGTGGCTCACTTTCCAATATGTACTAGAAGTAGAAGATGCACTTAATTAATCTTCTGAACTATCCATAAAGCCACAGTCAAGAAATAGGAAATAAGTCTTACCATTTCACACATATTATAAAAGCAATTTGAAGGGGCCTAACTTTGCAAGGAGGGAAAGTTGGATCTTACACCATGAGATTTATCTTTAATCAAAGGGTTCAAGCATATAATTAATAATACAAATAACCTACTGACAATATACTTGCGTGAAGGCCTAGAATGGGACACTCCACGACCTCAGATGAGGATTTTTAGAAGATTTGATTTTACTGTCGAGTAGTCGAAGGTTTGAGTACTGGATAATTTATAGAGTGATCAAAGGTAAGCTGTAAGGGTTCTTGGGAGAGATTTTGTCCTCTTTCCTTGGTTACCCCTCCCTCCTATTTATAGAACATAGAAAGGTCTGAGTCACCAAGGAAAGTTAAATTACAGGTGTGTCCTCCGGGTATCAGACACGTATCCTGGAGTTAGTGTTAACGCCATAAATGTCGGGTCTGGCACTATGCTCCGACACTGTAGCTGTTGTTTGTTCTGTCACTTTTCTTTGACACTGTAGCCATTGTTGGCTCTATTATTGTAGTCGTCACGACCTGCAATGGCGCAATTCATGTCTGGTGAGTTGGCTTATCTGACACATTTACCTTCGACCATGTATGACTATGGTTGAAGTATTTCTGATGCTAACCTGGGATTGGTGTACTGATGGATCTGCCTTCATCTTCGAGGCCTGTTCATAGTTGAAGTTTGTGTAGTCTTTGAAGGCTTATTTATGGATTGATTGGACTTCAAGGTATTAATATAGGCCTCGATGTAGCCTTTGAGTGTTCGACCAGTGCTAGGAGGCTGTGAGTAGGATACTACATTCGCCGCCTCTTAGCAAGGGTCTCGGAAATAGGTGTAAAGGCGTTTACTGAGAAAAACTATTAGTTATTAGAATTCGAACAGTTGACTAATGTATATTTTATTTCTGAGGAGGGTAATTACAAAGTTGTGGTAATTACGGAGTAATAAATGATGTTACTGAGGATATAATTAAGGCTTGTGAGGGGGTTACACTGTATACTCTTCGTCATCACTCTCTTCAACTACATTTTGTAAAAGTGATCTTGGATACCACTCCCAATACACGTTATCAGAGAAGTATGGGGTTTTTCAGAGACCGTCGCATTGGGTTGAAAATGGCTGAACTGAAGCTGAAGTTCTTTGGTGACAAGGAGCTCGACTGGAACATGCTAGACCTGCTTGAGGTGGAACCTGGGGAGCCGATCAAGGGGCAATCCTATGCATACTTGCGGGGAATGATGAAGTTAAAGATTACAGCTGCTGAAGAATGCTATCTCATCCTGTCGGCAATGGCCGAGCGTCTAATACATTTAGAAGATCAGTTGGTAGAGGAGCAGGGCTCGACGGGAGGATCTGGCCCGCCTAAAAATAGGGCAGGTTCTTCATAAGGTGGTAGGAGGGTGGCAGTGGCCTAATCCTCACATTAATACCCGGATCAAGAACATGAGCAGTAGGCCTAATCCTCTACCTTTTAACACTAGGAGTGTTCCTCCTGGTCTGAGTATAAGTCTAATTACCAGTAATAGGAATAACAGAGAAAGTACCAGTGGTAGGAATAGAAGAGGAATTACCAGTGGTAGGAATAGCAAAGAAAGTACCAGTGGCAGGAACAGTAGTAGGATCAGCAGTGGGAACAACAAGGGGAGTACGATTAGGAACCTGAGTAGAAGCAGTAGAGTGGTAATCCTGATCATTCTGGCAATAGTCAAACTCATCATGGTCTTGAGTAAGGGGAACAGACTCTGTGCCAATACCTATGTCATCTAAATCATCAGTAATGCCTTCCTCGTCTATCAAGTGCCCAACAGACCTCATATTATCCCTATTGGACCCTCATCACCTAGAAGCTCAAGTGACACCTCGTGATCCTTGAATTTCTTGTCCTTATGGAGCTTAAGCTTCTTTCTGTAGTGAAAGAGAATATTGAAAACAAAATCATTTAAGGGCAACCAACTAGTAAAACTTAGGAATAAACGAAAGGAAACTGCTAGATAGTTTACCTCTACTTCCAAAAGAGCATCCCACACCTCATTATCAGCAGTCACAGTATAGTTTATTGGATCCCAGCCAAATCCACTCAAACCAAACAAAACCTTCATATCAGCAAGCTTGCTCTTCCAAGTCTTATTCCTATTCTTACAATTATTAGTGGTAATAGTTATACCAAGTTGATCAAAAAGTGTTTGTTTCACTGTAGTATATGTTGGAGTCTTCCAACCATTATCACTTTTGTACCCTTGTAGTTTTTGCACCTTATATATTTCAATAGCCACCTTATCCATAACATCAATCTAATTAATTTGTTGACGTTTGCCTCTAAAATTTGTAGGTTCTATCTAACAATCCAAACAAATAACCCAATCACATTCACATTTATAATATTATCACAATTTCCATAAACCATTCATCACAAATTCTATAAACCATTCATCACAATTTCCATAATAAACCATTCATCACATTGCACAACAAACCATTCATCACATTGTCCAACAAATTCATACAACCAATTTATCACAATTTCTATAAATCATTCATCACAAATTCCATAAACCAATAAACCAATTTATCAAAAAAATTATAGCCAATAAACACAATTTCCATAAACCCTTCATCACATTGTTAGTAGCATTATCAATAACCAACAAATTTCCATAAACCATTCCATAAACCATTTATCAAAATTGCATTAACCAATTTATACAGCCAATAAACGCAATTTCCATAAACCATTCCATAAACCATTTATCAAAATTGCATTAACCAATTTATATAGCCAATAAACACTATTTCCATAAACCATTCATCACGTTGTAAATTGTATTATCTATAACAAACAAATTTCCATAAACCATTCATCACATTGTAAGTTGCATTATCTATAACCAACAAATTTCTATAAGCCAACAAATTATAAAATTGCATTAACCAATTTATCACAATTTCATTATCACAAATTCTATAACCAGCAAATTCATACAATATAAGTTGTAAGTTGTATGAATTCATACAACCGACAAATTTTATACAATTTATCACAATGTATAAATTCTTACAAATTATCGACGTGGAAAGATAATGCAAGTTACATTGTTAACATGGAGAGAGGCGTGGAGAGACGGTGGTAGAGGATAAAGAGAGGCATTATTGGCGACGGAGAGAGGCATTGTTGGAGGAAGAAGAGAGGTTGGGAAAGAAGGTGGAGAGAGGGTAGAGAGATGGTGAGAGCTGTGAGGGAGAGGGAGGAGCTTTTGGACGGAGGGAAGGTGGAGAGAGGGCCGAGGAAGGCACTGTGCGGGAGAGGGAAGCACTGTGAGGAATACATTGTTGAGCTTTGGTCAGTTTTTGTTTTTTTTTTGGTTTTAAACATTGGTTTATGATTTGACAAGTTTGGGAATGTAGGGGTGGATAATGAATTAACAGATTTGATAGTTTTGGGATTGAAACGAGCAAAATACCCCCACTTAAACCGTTGATAGGGTAGAAAATGAGCAGACCATGGTAAAGCGGCAAAACGACTAGTCAAAGCCAAATTTTAAGTTTTTTGGGTTGACTTTCAACCCAAAAAACTTCACATGGGGAGGGAGGGTGTGAGGTTTTGTGGTTGGAAGTAGGCCAAACTTCCAGTTTTTATTTTTTCTGGAGAGAATGCCTACTTTTATAAAAAAAAAACATGCCAAAGGTGAGAAGTTTCCAAAAGATCACACATTTTCACACCCTTGACCAAAAAACATACATGGCCTAATAAACTCAGAATGACTTGATCTGGAAGAATAAAATAGAGTAGTTCCAGAACGAAGAAAGAAAATAAAATCTATCAAATAGAAGTGCAAAATTGTGAATATGCCTTGCAAAAGAAAAACTCAATGAATATGTTGGTGCAAGGGATTTAGATGGGAGACTGGAAAATCTTCTCGAATCTCTCGCAGTATTGCTATTGTATGAGGTTTTATCTAAAGAAAGGAACACTCAACATTTTCACGTGAGTGTGTGTGAATTTCCACGTGAGTGTGTGTGAATTTTCACACTTCACTCACCTCTATTGGAGATGCTCTTATTTGAAGATCTCAAAGATGAATTGACCATATTAATTTAAGATCCAAATGGATATAAAACCTGGGTTTATAGAAGACGAAGAAGAGTGCTCCTGTAGCTATAGCATTAAAAGCTATAGCGAGGACACCAACAAGCATGTTGTGGTTAGATATAACAGAAGATGGCCTATTTCTTAGTTGTCTCACGAGTCTCCTCACTCCAACGCGTAGTTCTCCATTTTCCCCTCTAGCAAAAATTTAGATGCAAGAAGGTAAAATAGAAAACATATTTAATGACACTACATTAACGTCTCTTAAGAGTATATTACCTTACCAACAACTAGTCTCTTTGAATTAACAAATTAATATACTCCATCCTGTTGTGAGCAAGTGCCACCTAGGTTGTCCTACTACAAGTAAATTTCCATTTACAAACTAATAAATTAAAAAAGAGATATAGTTGGATGTTCATTGGCTTGTGGAACATATGTTTAAGAAAAGACTTGCTATAACCAGGGGAATGAACATGCAATCTATGTTTTCCATAAGAATGTGTTACTTGCCTTTTCAACAGTTAAGATGCATATTCAGGCAACTCATATATGAGTATTTTGGGCATCTAATCCATCGTTTAGAGCATCTCCAGCAGAGAAGGTATGCTATCCCAGTTTTTGATACTAGTATCTAGAATAGCATTCCACTTTGCTCCTGCGAATTTCTCTCCAAATTTAACTTTTATTCAAATTGAGACCCACAATATTATTTTATGTGAGAGAGAAGAAGTTTATTAAAAATTGGGACCCACAATGTCCTTTTATTAGAGAGAGAAAAGAAAGAAAAAGAATAAACATTTGTGGAGGACCCACCAAAAGTAGTATGCACATACCACTCTCCAAGTTTCGGATTCACATACTTTGGAGGGGTATGGGGGTGAATATATTGAACACCATACCCCTGTTGGAAGGAGTTTTTGTAAGAGTATGTGAAAAGTGTAATAGCATATCACGCTGTTGAAGATGCTTTAATTAATATCATCCAACTTATTTAGCTTTAGTATCCCCATAACCCTTTTTGGACCTGTCCCTTTTCTTGTCCCAAGTATGTTTTACTAAGAAAACTTAACAGTTAAATTATATGAACTAAAACGGACACTCAAAAACCTAATCTTCTTGGTAATCCTATGATTGCTAACTTCATAAATGCCTTTCTTATCTTCTACCCCTATTCATCAAATCACTAATAAAGACAATACGTTCTCGGCGAGGCATATTCAAAACTCCTACCACATTGAACATTGGTATGTCACAGTTATTCGGCTTCCATCTCCATTTCAAATAATCCGCATCTTTACATCCAATAATATACTTAAATCCCCACTCTGTAAATGGACACAAAGAACAATTATACAACGGATAACAATACGTCTCCCGTGAAGCATATTCAAAATTCCTGCCACATTGAACTTTGGTATATCATGTTTCAAACCTTGTACCTCATACAAAAACTTATTTGTCACCTTATGAATTATGGAGGAGGAAGCCAAATGTTAGCTACTTTAAAGTTTGGGGATGTGTAGCTTATGTGTGCAAAGCAGACCCTAAAAGGTCCAATTTAGCAAATTGAGCTTATGAGTGTGTCTTTATAGGTTATGGCATAAACAGTAAGGCATATAGACTTTTTAATCTCAACGATAAAGTTATCATTGAGTCTTAAGATACTAATTTTCATGGGGAAAATTTTCTTTACAAGTTGAAAGACAGTAGGGGTAGTAGAAGTAATGGTGGTTCACAACCATCCACAATTTCGACCTTTAGTATGCCTCAATTTGAGAATCCTATTATTGTTGACACTCAAGACATTTACCCTGAACTTGGAAAAAGTAAACGAACAAAAAGGGTTTAAAAATTTAGTGATGATTTTAGTGCGAACACCTTAGAGGTCAACTCTTCTACCATACAAGAAGCTTTGACTTCGGTTAATGCCAATCTGTAGCAAGAGACCATAAATGATGAGATGGATTCTCAATCATCCAATGGCACTTGGGAACTGGTGGATTTTCCACCTAGTAATCGTCGTCCTATTAGTTGTGAATGAATTTAAGATTAATAATGTTGATAAGTGCTTATATTATAAGATATTTGGTAATATATGTACTCTATTATTTTTGTATGTAGATGATCTTCTTATCTTTCATTTTACTCTTAATTTGGTAATAGAAACTAAGACTTTGCTAAGTCAGATCTTTGAAATGAAGGCCTTAGGTGAGGCTACTGTCATTCTTGGCATGAAGATCATACGTACTAACTCTAGTATCTCTCTTGATCGATCTCACCGTATTGAGAAGATGAAGAAGTACTATTATTTTGATCGTACACCCGCTTGTACTTCTAGTGACCCTCAGGTAAAGCTTTCAAAGAATCAGGGTAATTCTGTGAGGCAGAAAGAATACTTTATTATTTGTAGCCTTAGGTATGCTACTGGCTGCAGTAGACCTGATATAGCTTATGCCGTAGGAGTACTATGTAGATTTACGAGTAACCTAGGTTTCACTACTAGAAAATGGACCAACAGCCACAGTCTACATTAGTTTTAGCCGCGGTGACAACAGTAGCTAAATGCTACAAACCTAACCGTGGCCAAGCCCAAAAATTTGTGGCTAAATCCATATACCTATTTGGTTTTGGTGGCACTAACTCTTGTTTATGGCAAAACTGTGGTGAATGACTAGCTAAAATGCGGGATACAAAATTCAGATTTCTATTTCCCTCTATTTCTAAACTTTCTTATCCCACATTTTGTATTTTAGATTTGTTAAGCATATTTCTCCCAAAATTCTTCAATCATATCTCTTTCCGAATCTCCAATATGATAAGTTTTAATTTATGATTTCCAATCTCCAATCTCCAATCTCTGAATCTCCACTTTGTGTTTCCAATCCCAAAAATCTTTCTGATTTTCATTTCTTATTTCCACTTTCTAATTTCCAATCCCAAAAATCTTCAAATCATCCACTTTGAGCTTTAAGATTTGTGACATCTCTCTCTGAGGGAGCAGCTACCTAATCTTGGTGAGAGAAGTGCTAAAGTAATTGGACCAACACCCATTGAGAAAGCCCCAAAATTTTAGCCAGCTGATGATGTGAAGAAACCTTTTGTGAACAAGAGGAAACACAAACTCACCAAGCTCGATCAGGTTCAATTTTTAAGAGATTTAGTTGTCTTTGATGTTGGGTTATTTTTGTTTCATTTGATTTTGATGTTTGTGGTTGTTTTTGTGTGAAATTAGAGCAAATATTACATATGCGACTGTTTAATTGTGCTTGTTAAGAGGTTTAAGGGGAAGAGAGTTGTGTTTCGTAAGCAACTTTCATCTGGGTTGTTTTTGGTTACTGATAAGTTGTTGCACTTATGCTTATGCTACAATTTTTTATTATTTTGTAAAAGAGAGTAGAATTGGATTGTAAAGTATTTATGTTTAGGCCTTGTAAAGCGCTAAAATGGTTAAGAAATATGCTTTGATATTTTAGTATGCAATTTCTTACAAATTGAGATTTTTCATATATGTTTATAGTAAATGTCAAGATATATCCCCTACCCATTCACCGCAACCCGGTCCTACCTCTCCATCCGTTGACCCCATAATGGCGAGTATAGGTTTATTGGACGAAGTATCACACCTATCATTGCTATAGTTATAATAGTGCTTTGGTTTTCTTATTGTCTGGTTCCCCAATACATTTATGAGTTGATTTGTTAACAACGCGCACATGAGGAAAAATGAAACCTGCAACACACGCACACACGAAGAGAAACGAAGAATGCGCACACGACTTGCGTACGGAGAAATGAAGCCTTCTAATAGCATAGTTTTAGAGGACCTGCAAGCATTGACAATAGTTCGAGACGCAAATTAAAATGAAAGACAATCCACACAGACAGCATTAACTGATTGTCTTTCATTTTCATTGGGACAAGGTAAGGGGTCTATGAATAGAATTAACTTCCCAGAGCACGATGTGAGCATCTTTTTTTTTCTGACTATAGTGTTTTGCTTTGATTCATCTCAGATTTGTTGTTATCCTTTCCTTCACATCCAGAGTGGCCTTGCTCGTAGACCTACCTAGAATCTAAGCTTATAGCTCTCTCTCTGTAGAGGTCTAGTTAGTAGTTTAGGGAAGTCACTGCTTGGGCTCAGACTCCCAAGGAGGCCAGTGTACCGACCCTCAACAACTCTATAGATAGACACGTTATCGACCTTGGAAGATAGACGCATTCCTTTTTAACTAGCTATCCACCAATTTTAAAGAAAAGAGTTTAAAGTAGTTAGAGGTAGAGTTAGGCAAAAAGTTTAGCTTTAAATAGACAGTAGAAAAGAGGATCCTATACTACAAAATAGCATGAAGCAAGGATCCTAAAATAAGTTTAGAGCCAGAAATTGCATTGAGTGCATTTGGCTCTATGGTTACCATTTCTGCAAACCAGACCGAATGTAGTAATATGTTTTAGCACGTTCCCAAACTGCCGGGTCTTTCTTCCGAGCCAAACCAACGGATTCTTTTTTATAGTAGAAGGCGTAGGAAGCTCCTCCATGACGAGATATAGATAAGACCAAGGCTCAGAGCTGACAGAAGACCTTAGGGATCAATGGATGCTTGCAAGGTCAGAACTACCCCTAGGAGCTCATGACCTTGTTCAGATAGAGAGATTTCATACGCAGGTAAGAGAGTATTGATAGAACTTGCTTACGACAAAACCTGATCCGATCTACCTCGGGAATGGCCTACAGGAGATATCAAGGCCACCGTTGAAATGTATCTTTCTACGTGGTGGCGCTTCTTGGTTGAGCTAGGCACTAGAAAGCAATTAGTCAAGAATAGCCCACGTTCAGCTATGCACTAGAAAGCAAAAAGCACCTATTTTAAAACATACTTCATGGGGTTGGTTTTTTTAGCATTGTGAGCTATTTGAAAAATTGAGATCTTTCGACCATTACCAGTCCACTTTTCCATTGTTGGTCTAGCTCAAAACATCTAGCGCTACATCTTACCCTTTTAAAATTTGAAAACCATAATATTTGAAAAACATGAGATTTGACATTCGGGTTTTGCCTGACTTAGGTCAGGCTTATGACTTCCATCCAAGGCTTGACAATTTTAGTTTGATCGAAACAATATGTAATAGATAGCCAATGGTATAATTATATCCTTATATGGTCTGAACTATTATATACAATAGGCTGGTTTTGCTTTGTGAGCTTAGTAGGGACTCTGATTTTTTAATAGACATTAGATAGTTTACTTAGGTTGGAACATGTTTACTGATATATATATATATATATATATATATTTGTTTACTTAACCACTTGAACCAGAAAAAGGCCCTCTCTATGTATATGATTATGTGGCTAAAAAAGCTTAAACACAACCAAATTTTTAGCTATGCTAACCATTTGAGATGGAATACTATTTGTATAGATTGTGAGCATGTCCAGTAGTATTGTTATTTTTCATTAGACACTACAGATAGTGTCTTCCCTACATCTACTTCAATAACCTGGTCAGCAAATGTCAGGATCCTCCATCTTCTATATTCTAGAGCTTGTAAAAAGCCTTATTTCAGGCCTCTCTTGTATCTAAAACCCTCACCCTCAAAACTCGTCATCTTTTACTCACGTTTATTCACCTAGCACAAGGAGAATCTGGAGATGATACAGTAATATGTTTGTAGCTTTGATCAAGTCCTCTTTGAACAAGTTTTGTAAGATTAAGATCAATGAAGTATTATAAAGGCTCACCAAGCGCTTGTAGCAACTTCGTAAATCACATCACATACAATAGTTAGGCTGCCCCCTCTTGTATTTATAGTGTTTATGTTAGTTCTTTTATTATTAATGCTTATGCTGGCTTGCTTCTAGTTTCTTTATCTTTTCCCCATCTTATCATGCATCTTCTTACTATTTCCCTTTCTTTTATAAAAGACAACAAAGGCATGAAAAGCTCTTGTGCGTTTTTGTTGCGTAATATATACTTTGAAAGCTCGTTCCATGGATAAGAGTTGGATAAACCTACGACATCCTGACGCAGGATTTATAAAAGGTGTGTACGCCTTTATAGATTTTGCCCGGAAGCACTTTCCTAATACTGAAAACATTATCTATCGATGTAAGTGTTACAGAAACAAAATGATTTTGATTTCTTATGACGGTGATATTATACATTTAGTAAGAGATGGATTTATAGAAACCTATAAGGTTTGGTATGCGCATGGCGAAAAAGAAGTTCATAAGGTTTTTGAGCATGTAGAATTATTTAAGCAACACCAAAATGAGATATTCATGGATGACTCGAGTAATAACATAGGTAGCCCAGTACTTCCAGATAGTGGTGATATGGTAAATCCAATTTTAGAAGGTGTGGCGGCCAACGTATCGAGTAAATATCAAGAACCATGTGAATACGACTCCACTGCAAAACTTAAGAAAAATGTGCAAGAGGCCATGACAGCATTATATCCTGGATGTGAAGATTTTAACGTCTTAACTTTCATCATACAATTATATAAGTAGAAAGTTAAACACAATTGGTCTGCAACCAGTTTTATAGATCTTCTTAAGTTATTTCAAGAACTACTGCCAGCAGGAAACAAAACCCCAACCAATAGCTATCGTGCTAGTAAGATAATATCTCAAGTCGGTCTTAATTTTGAAATTTTGTATGCTTGTCCTAATGATTGTATTTTATACTGGAGAGAAAATGCTTTAAAAACCAATTGTCCGACATGTGGTACCTCTAGATATAAAGAAGGCACAAAAGTTTCTTCTAAGATACTACAGTATTTTCTAATAACACCGAGGCTGCAAAGAATGTAAAGGTATGAGTTTTTTTTTGCTATAGTTTTATTTATTTAAATTAATCAATTAGGTCCAATGCTAAAATTGTAATACATGCAATTTGTGTCTTCCCTCCCGCCCTCATTTGTAGTGTACCACGGGTGGCAAAAGACATAACTTGGTATTCAACTGGAAGATTACCGGATGGAAAAATGCGACATCCTGTAGATTCTATAACATGGAAGGCCTAAGATAGAAAGTATAAAGATTTTTTTGTTAAATATCGGAATCTTTGATTAGGTCTAGCAGCAGGTGGTGTTTGTTCGCTTGGTATGTTCAGGTCGCCACATAGTTGTTGGCCCGTCATGTGTATGACATGCAATCTCCCTCCAAATTTATACATGAAACAATAGTTCATAATGCTGAGCTTGCTAATACCCGGTCCCCGACAACCAGGAAATGACATCGATATGTACATGAAACTATTAGTAGCTGAATTAAAACAATTGTGGAAAGAAGGGTCTATGACATATGATGCATTCACATGTATAAAGTTTAACATGCATACAATATTGTTATGGAAAATTCACAATTTTCCTGCATATGGAAGTATCTTCAGTTGTAAGACAAAGGGAGAACTCGTATGTCTATGTTGCGGTCTGAATAAAGATTCCATATGGCTTCACTATGGAAAGAAAAATGTGTATCCTAAATATAAAAGATGGTTGCCAAATACTGATGTGGCTAGAAAGGACAATAAGACCTGTACCTTTGATAAAATAGAAGAACTTAGATAGCCACCTTTATATTTGCTTGGGAAAGATGTAGAAGAAATGACTTCTAAGTTAGATTTAAAATGGGGGAAAGCGCAACCTACAGTAAAAGCAAAGAAAAACGATATAGCACTAGGTGAAGTTGATGAGTTCGATCCTGCGACATACTTCTCCAAGCAATCCATATCTTTCGATCTTGACTACTGGGTGGATATCCATAATCATAACAATTTGGATGTTATGTACATCGAGAAGAATGATTGCGAGATTTTACTTACACTTATGATAAATTCAAAAAAATAAGAGGATTACCCTAATGCACGTAGGAATTTAAAGCGATTGAAAATCAAAAATAATTTGTGGCTAAAAACTCATAATGGGAAGGAAGTTATGCCGCCGGGTCGGTTTTGGTTACAGAAGGATGAGAAAAAATACCATGATTACCATGTCTTGATACAACATATACTTCCTGTTTTGCTTCAACATGCTTTTAGAGAAAGGAAAGAAATCTGTGATATAATCAGAAGCTTTTCAAACATCAACAATGCACATTATTAAAAAACAATTGATGTTGACACGCTCACAAAAATCGACGCAGGTATGAGAAGAACTTTGTATGAAGTTGAGAAGAGTTTTCCTCTATCTATATCTGTTGTGATGATGTATTTTCCCATCCACTTAGCTTATGATGCCCGTGTGAATTGACCTCTTACATTTTGAATGATGTGAGCATTTGAAAGGTATTTTTATACTATTCATATTTCTATTGTTATAGGCAAATAAAAATTGTGTTATAATTGTTTATATTTTTAAAAGGCAAATGACGACATTCAAAGATGATATCATGAATAAAGCCCACCCTGAAGGCTGTATTGTGCATGCATATTAACATATTATACTGAGTATAAAGGTTTGGGAAATTCAAAAATCAAAACAAAATTGCATAAGTCTTTGGACGGTTCTCTTTATGCTCCTCCCGATCTACTCAATGTTGTCGACTATAATGAAAATGATGGTGAGGGCAGACCAGTTGGCTCCAGCCAAGAATTAATCATAGAAGGTATTGAATACGAACAAGCTCGCAGTGGGTGTTAAAAAGTCTACCATGTTCTGATACTTCAAAAAGGTATATATTCGTACACGAATATTTATAAATAGTTATCCTTTTATTCGGAATATAATTTTTTTTTTTTATATTTTGATACTTAGAAAACATGATAACTTCATAAAGTTCCATAAGTTAGCAATGGGAAAGAGGTCAGGACAGTACAAAATTCTTAGTGAAGAAGAGTTCATACCTTGGTTAAAAAAGTAGGTACATTTAAAAGTTGTAAGATTTATGTACAGCAAATAAAAGTATAATTATGTAAAACAAATGTTTCAAAAATTGGATCACTTAATTATTTTTGCATTGTGTAATTTTCTTTACAGTTACAAACTGTGAAAAATGTCAATATCAATTTCGTCGATATTGTAAGTAGGCCATCATATTATGCTAATTGGTACAAAAAGTATTGTGTCAATGGGTTCTTGTTTGTGACCAAAGATTATGAAGCAACAAAATAATATCAAAATAGCGGGGTTAACACTAGTGCTATGACTACCTTCAGATCTAGTTGTAATGATAAAAATGCAAAGGACGAATCAATTGTATACTATGGGGTTCTAGAGGACATCATCAAACTTCAATATCGAGAAGGGCATAAGGGTATCATATTCAAATCTGTTTGGGCTAAGATTACACACCATGGTGTTTAAGTGGTAGAAGCAAACTTAACGTTGCTTAATTTATCCAACTTAATTAGATCCGATCATATGGCTAATAAACTATTTATTCATGTTGAACATGCTGCACAAGTATTCTATTCCCAGGATCCAAAAGATCCAGATTGGCACGTAGTTCTACAGGTTCCATCAAAGGTTAATGTTAATGACGAGGCATGCCTTTTATCTGACGAATTTGTTTTATCTTACTCTGTTATTGGTCCCAGTAATAGGGAAAGTTATATTAATGAGGAACAAATATTTCACCATCCCGAAGATATCATTGCTAAAGAGAGGCCGAAGTAGCGAAAACGTTAAAAGAAATAGCAAAATATTACCTTGTAGTCTTGTATGGTTTCTCGCTTCTATAACTTTCAGTTACGTTGTTCGTATTTGCTATAACTTATGCTTTATTTATGTTTCTATAATTTATATGAAGTACAATTAATTATTTTTTCTACTTATACATTTGTTGCTTTGGTTATCAGCTTCTTTCATGGATCATACTACGCATTCACTTGATTCTGATTCAGATGTGCAGATACCACATGTAAAATTTATTATTTCAAAATTAGTTTAGAAGTTAATATTATTGTTATAATTGTTTAATTATTCTTTTGTTTGTGTAGGAAGCATACCTTCTCGTACTTCATCTTCTTTGAGGAGAAGGAGTCCATCTCGAGGATCCAAACCTTTACCTGATGTGAAGAAGAAGAAAGTTGGAGTTAATTCATGGGGTTAACCTATTTGAGGCGTCAACTCATACTAAACATTTGTTGGAACTTTTACTCGTAACCATTTCCCTATTAATTACAAGAAACTTACCAATGTTCTTGATGAACTCATTCATATTGTAAAAATAAAGCTAGAGGTAATTTGTTTTATTTGATATTTATCAATTTATTATATTTAATATTTATTATCATTTTCTTTCTCATTCTTCTTGTATATTCAGCTGACCTTTGATCTTAGGCGTGTTGCTAATTTTAGCATATTGTAGGGTATGAACGATGTTTGGAAGAGACATAAGTCTAGGCTAAATAAGAAGTACATTAAAGGTAAGGACCCGACAAAAGTAAAAGCTACTCCCCCTCTATTTGTTCCAAAAGAAGTTTGTGTAGAATTTGTTGACATATGCAATTCAGATGCATTTCAGGTATCTTTATAATAATCAAATTTATCTTTAGCAAATGTATTTCTGGTTTTTCTTGATAATTGGTATGTGATTTATGTTATTAATGAAGGCTTAAAGCAAGAAGAATGCATAAAATCGTAATAAAGTAAAGGCGCCATGTACCACTGGTCGAACTAGTATGGTTGTTGTTTATCATAATTTAGCAATATTTTATTCGACAAACATATATAAGCACATATATATAATTTTTTCTTCTGTGTACTATGTATTTACTTTAGATAACTATTTATTTATGTTAATCTAAATACATAGGATGTGGAGAGAAATGTCCCTGATGAAGATGTTGGTAGGGCTGACATGTTCATTAAAGCTCATACCAAGGCAGACAAGACCTATCAATGCCTTGAAATTATTGTAAGATACTCCGTCAATCCTATATAAGTCTATTATACTATATAAATTATAGTTTATCTTGTGTTTTTATTTGGTTGACTTTTAACGTTGTGTAGGAAAAACAATAAGAGAATATGAACTTGTATCCAGATTCGAATAAGATTGGTCATGATGATGTACTTGCAAAGGTATATTAGTAACTTTTAAAGATCATAAATTAATACTTAATACATCAATATTTACTAATAATTTCAATGCATGTAGACTCTTGGCAAAGAGAAGAAAGATCATATGATGGCTATGGGTATAGGCATCACCTCATCATTTGTGGCTAATGCAATTCATATAGTAGAAGAGAATGAGGATTTGGAAGCTACAAATAATGAACTAAAGACTATGTTGTTGAATATGCGAAAGGACTTGGATGACCACATCAAAAATGCATCGGTAAGTCTTACTATAAATATCTATTTTTTGTAAAAATAAAAAGTATATATAAAAAAATATTTCACTCTTATGACGACTTTCTTGCACTCAGGGTATACAACAAATACAACCCTTTCGTTTTGTAATGCACCAAGTAACTCATCGCAAGCTACGCAGGTGCTAAGAGTTTTAATGTACTGATTAGTATCACAAATTAGAATTTATAGTGTACTCATTTTTATTATGATTGTATATGTCGAGAAAGTAATCAGATTTGAATAGAGAATGCAAGTTGAACGGATGTCCAGAAGGGATAGTCGTTTATGTTATTGTTGTTGATGTTAGTCCTGATGCGTATTGCAACAATAAGCAGCTCGGAGATGGGTACTATAAGATAAATATATTCAATGTCATCAGCGAAGATGCTTTATTGTTTAGGCAAGACAGTTTCACTAAGACAATGGGAGATGTGGTTACTGGAGGCTTTATTACATGGCCTAAGTCTTTTATTATATTTACCTTTTGATTCCTTTTTTTTTTTGGAAAAGACCAAGTTTTATGCTTATGAACTTGTATGCTTATTTGTTTTGAGAACTAACATATGTTTTACCGTGTAATATAATAACTAGGAAAAACCTTTTTAACTCCGTCAATGGAAAACTTAAGCTTTAATTTGTCGGTCCCAAGCCTGGATAAAGGAGGGAGAAGGTCATATTCTCTTATAAGTTTTTTGAGGTTCCCAATATCCGATCCAAGTATATCTCATTTTCCACGTAACTTATATTATTATTGAAATTACATTTTCTTTATTTCCTAATCTATCTGATGTTGGTTCAAAATTCATGCGAAATGACTTGCTTTCCGAGGTCCTTCTGGCTCTTATCACCATTCGAGGTCTCATTGTTTAGAAGACAAGGCTAATAAGCGATTGAAATAGGAATCTAAAGGATCTTTTAGACAGTCTTCTTCTTCAAAGCAACAAAAGCAAACGACAGTTTCTTCGAGCATGTATATCTGGTTTACAGATCCATGGTGAGAAGAAAGGGTGAATATATTTCCTTACTGATGTATTCACAAATTGGTTGTTTCTGATAAGTAATTCTGCAATATATTTTTCAGGTCAGCCACATCGTCATCTACTTACTATAGGATGGAGTATTTTTGTTAGCCAGAAGAATCTTGTTTCAGGAAATACAGTACTCTTTCTGAGGTATATTTGCCTGTTTAAAATTCTTTGAAGTGTTGCTCTCATTTTGAATATATGGGGTGGTTATGTAGGGGTGGAGATGGAGAACTGCGATTAGGAATCAGATGAGCTGTTCGACCTAGAAACAGTCTCCCTAATTTAGTTCTTACTGATAAAAATATGCATCCCAACATCTTTTCTCCAGTGTCAAATGCAATATCAGCCAAGAGAATCCTGAAGTTTATACTGTTGAAAAAATAGCTAAGGATTATCGGATTATAAGGCAGAGGGTCCATGCTATTTTGTGGCTGAAGGAGATTGAGGAAGAAGAGGAGAAGAAATGTGGCCCATTGAATGATTCTATTGAGCGTTTGCTAGATACATGTCCTGAGTAAGTCAGCAAATATCTAGCCATCTCTTCTTAATTTCTTAATAACACGGAGATACATCTGAAAGAGCAAACAAAAGCATGTTTATTTGCTCTTTATTTGTGAATGCAATGTTCAATTTTTTTTATTTTATGTTCATATAGTTTGCCTGCTACCCTGCTACTTTATCAATATTTAGTTTTTGTGTACAGGGCATACCTACTTTCTTGAATGTAAAAGTTCAGACAAAACCCACAACATGAATTATACTACCGCATGCCACTTGGTTTTGTGGACAAGGAGATACTACTATGGGATTGAAAATGAGGGTTATAGTTAAATTTGTTAATTTGGTTCTCGTGTTAGAATCCTGGATTATACCTCCGCATTCTTGTGTGCCAAATACGAAATCCTGGATTAAGCTGGATAAATTTCCATACTCTATTATATACTTTTCAGAGGCTGTGCAATCGGACAGTAAAGTTTACCTTTGTTTGTGTCAATATGAAAGTTTATGAATTTGCTTAACTTAAACAATTAAACCTAGTTATGTGTAGTTGTTTTATGCATATTGAACACAATACCTGTCAGACATGTTGCTTAACTTTTTTTGCTCAATGTGATCATTTTTTTACTTTAGTGAGAGCACTATGAACTCTTTACTCATGTCTTTGGGTAAGCTAGAGTAATATCTTACTGATCGGAATGTCTTCCTTGCATTTTACTTACAATCAAATGTTTTATTCTTTATCCTTAATCATTCGCTTTATTGGAATGATGTATGTAAAAAATGAAAAGAATCGCGAGTTAAAGAAACAAAATAATGTACTGACTTGGTTCAATTATCAATTTTCATAAAGATTAATGGCTACATAGTTATGGCTTTTCATTGGGAACCTGGAATCATCCAAAGGTTACCTACTTATTCCCTTTTCAAGTTTTTCGACTCCCATGATACGGAGTTCCCTATGGCCTCCCTCTCTTATAAACCAGATTTTAAAATTATGCCTGAGGGGTTGAATGGCACCACCAAAGATCTGAATGAAGTTCATTACGTAATATCAGTGAGAGAAGATAAGGTGTTATATTAAGACTTTGTACGGAGAATGACATTCAACAAAAAACAAGTAAGTTATTGTATTCCTTTCATTTTGAGCGATGCAGTTGCGAGCAGGTTGTAGGAACTGTCACTTTCTCTTTCACTCAAGTGCCTGTCTTTTGATTTTCTAGGAACATCATTGGATGAAAGTTCTGAAGAATTTGGTACTATTCAGGTATATTTATATTTGTTGGAAATATTTACTCTCACTCCTTCTACCATCTCTCTGGCTTTTCAACCTATACTAGTATACATAATCTAGCTTGTACAACTGTGAAAAGGGACTTGCAATTTCTAGCATCACTATTATTTTCCTACTATTTATACTATGTTCAGTATAGGAATTGGTGTACTTAGCATGGCCAAGCAGGTTGTTTTGAGGATGACTGGCGACAATAAAGTGACTGGGAACAATCCACTCTGGCTATTCTACAAAGATGTATGATTCCCGCCATTTAGTCATATTTTGATGATCGAGGACCATGTAGTATATCATCTGTGATATTTATGTGGATACGTTTTCACTTCTTTTATGTGCATAACCTATTCCCTGAGCAGCCTTGAGAAATTCATTTCTCACTTATCCGCATAAAGGGAGAATGGTTTATATTAATGACTAATAATAGGAAATTGGTTATCACATGTTCATGGAGACAATGTGATACAAATTATGGTCTGCTAATGTCTCCAAGAGGATATACCAATTTGAAAGATGAACTCCAATTATACTATAATTTGTAATGCATTATTTTAGTTTTGGTTAACTTTGTGCTTGATTGGTTTGAACACAGGAATTTGTCACTTAAGCTAGAAATAATATTGAGCTATCAGTTGCGCCTTTTGCGAGAGGCTTTGGTCCAGGAGAAATAGAGGGTCTTGGAAAAGGGGTCAGTCTCCTTGAAGTGGTAAGGCTATTTTAAAAAGAAAATGTATCAAGAAAGTTTCATCCTCTTGTTTTCTCTCTTTTAGTTTGTTTGACTAGGTGGTTAAGCTTAGTGGTGGTTGCACTTCTCTACCTAGAGAGATGTCATGGGTTCGAAACCTCATGGGGCTAGAAAATCAGGGTTACGAATCCCCATTTAAAATTGGCTTGCCTTGCAAAAAAAAAGACTAGGTGGTCATGAATTATCTTGAGCACTAAATTCTTGCTTAATTATTTTTTGTGATTCTCATAACCAATATTTACAAGTAAAAAAGGTTAAGCCTTACGTACTTCTATGTCTGTCTGGAGTTGGCAGTATCTTTACTGAGGAGGTAAGGACAGCCCACTTGTAACATATCTACATGATATTTGTTTTTCCTTTGATGCATTACAGATAAGTGACTAATTTTGTCATTCTCATTTTTATCTTTGACATGGTGTTCAACGTGTACTTAAGGCAATGCAAGAATCGGATTATGTTAGGCCTGCAATATTTTTTATGTCAATTCCTACTTTAAATGGCTAATCACTTCATATCCTAACTATTTATAATTGATTGCATATTGACCACTTATCCTTTATTAAACTGTTAATTCTTCTCTGGTACAGCGGAGTGCACAACTGCTAATGCCTTCAAACATGCAGTAGAAAACATAGCTTTTGCTAGTGGGAGCCCCTTTGGAACTATTAATCTTTGTTAGTTCTATTATATATATTGGATCCTATTTTATTCGCAAGTAGTATTTCTTAGTATATATCATTGCGCTGCCCCCTAGCTAATAATTTGCTGCATAGTTCCAGGTCAAATTTTACGTTTATACAAGAAAATGTATACTGCATAGATTTTAATACCTGTTGCCATTGAGAACCTTAATTGTTGTAGCAGTCTTAGCTAGAGCTTTTGCCGCCCATTTTGGACTACATTCCACTACGAATATACTGTATTCAACTGCGAATACACTCCCAATATCAATGTTGTGGGAAAAAACTCATATGCCAGCACCCATATTGTTTCAAGGAAAATAACAACAATGTCACTTATTCTTGAAAATAACAACAATAACAACAATAGCATATATACAACTAATTTCTTGGGTCTTTTCCATATCTAATCCAAACCTGAAGCCTTGACGAAAAACTTTACTTCACTCGAGATTTATTCATGGCAGTTTTGGGCATCATTGGACCTGATCTGCTTGTCCAAAAAATGCTTCTCACATTCCCTATGATCTTCATAATACCAAAACCTGGCACCACAAATCCTTTTGAAAACTGTGTCAACAACCTTTTCTTTGTTCTTTTACTTATCTTTAGTGGTTAGGTATAATGAAAAACTTTTCCAGTCAAGGTTGGTAGTCTAAGGTGAATGCTAACTTTCCAAACCCATTCAGACCAACCAAGGGACCTTTGCTCTTGGTCTTAATTTTAGAAAAGTTGACTTAATATTAAAAAGGCCTTGGCTATGATTTTTCCACACCGGTCTATCTTCATCGCCTAATTGTAGCTGATCATATTAAGTGAAACCTGAGGTTGTTAAAAAGTTGATACAACATGTGAGATACTTCATTCTCATTTATATGATGTCACACACTTTAGAGTTACTAGTTATCTTAATCGAGGACAGTAAAAAACCCATGGTTTGCTTCAAAGATCCATTTTAAACCCTTCATTGAAAATGCACTAGTATATGTTGAAAAACACATAAAATGTTTAAATAGGCTTGGATTATGGTATGATTCAAATTGATTTGTAAGGGTATGAAATAATACATATTTGGAAATATATTGGAAATAGGTTATCCCTAAGAACTTATTACTATAAGTTGCTTTATTTTATTGTCTCCAAGATTAATAGTTATAACTTACGATCCATATAGCCTTGTTGTAATGTCCCAAAATTTCAAGGTAATTTTTTGTTGTTGTTTATTATTAATTATTGTTACTATTATTCATATATTATTATTCGTTATGCATCCATTTATTCCTTTCGGCAGGTTTTGTATGTTAGATTCATTTTATGTAGTTTCGGTGGTACGGTGGTTATTCGGAAGAGGAGGTGGGGTTGTGGCCTTGCTAACCCCTAGATGGGCTGGTGGGGATGTTTGTTTGATGTGTTTGTGGTTTTGTGTGGTTCCGGTAAGCCGTTGGATTAGCCGATAGGCTTTCGGAGTTTTCCGAGCAAAGATTCATTTTTGGGGGTTTAGGCGTTTTGGTGGCCGTGAGGAGGTGGAGGTGGTGTTTATACCTTGGGAAACCTTTGTTGGGTTTGTAGTAGTGTTTTATGGTGGTGTGGTGATGTAGATGTAATTTCGGGGAATCGTTGGTTAGCCTTGGATTTCTGTGGTTTTCCACTGATAAATTCCTTTATTTTTCAATTAGATGGATTCCTTTTACCAACTGTTAATTTTTGGACTGCTTATTTATGTTCGGGCATATTTCTGTTATGATTTTTCCCTCTGTTTTTGTTCAAACATTTGTGCGTTCAGACGACCAAGTTGGGTCTTTTGGGCTATTCTCGAGCGTTGGATTTACCTCGAGATGAGTGTTGGCTTCCTCTATATAAACACTTCATTTCATTTACAAATCATTTTTCTCTCCAAACCAACTCCAACTCTTTCTCTCTAGCCGACTCTTCTTCCTCAAGTAAAGCCCAAACTTTGGAAACCCTTCTCCTCCCTTCAATCCTTCTCTTCCTTCACTTTTGGCTTGTTTAGAGCTTGAGTTATCATCCCCTATACCCTGATTTTAGTTCTTCAGAGGGTGAGATTTTCTGTTCTAGAGAGAGAAAGAGAGGGTTGCGTTTCCGTCGTCGATTCACCAATTTGACGTCGTTCCCTCGTCGGTTATAGCTGTTCCCTCTTCCTAACTTCAGATTTGATTCCGGTGTTGGTTTGGGTCATTGATGGACTGATTATAGGGTTTATAATTGTGGTGCTTGGGTTTTGGGGTTTGTGACCAAATGGGCATTGTTGGTGATTGGATTTTGTAATGTTTGTTTGCAGGTGTTGTGCTGATTTAGGGGTTGTGTTTGATTGGGGGATTTGGGCGCTCGGTAGTGAATCATTGGGTTTCGATGTTGTTTCGGAGAGGGCTGCCTGAACCGGCGGTTGTTGCCATTTCGGTTCAGATGTTTGCTTCGCTTAGTTGCTGATTTTATCCGTTAATGTTTAGCGAACTTCCCTAACGAAATTACTGCTGTAGGACTGTTTTAACGCCCTTTGAACACCGGGTTCATGATTGTTGGGCAGATGATTTGGCGGGTTTAGAGTGTCATATCTTCATGTGATTATGGGTTATCGGAGTAGCGCAGTGTAGCGTGGTGAACCGTGGGTTTAGATGCAGTTTTGTTACTGAATTCAAATTTGGGGTTGTTTTGTTTTCAAATTTGGGTGGGAATCCTTTATTGGAATTGTATCTGGGCTTCGGGCCTTGATAGTGGTTGATGTGGTGGTGTTTCCGGTCCTTTCCGTGATTGATTTGGAGTTCCGGAAGTCGATTCGCGGAGCACATTTTCGTTGGAGTGTTGTTTAGGCAGTTTCGCCGAGATTGCCGTTCCGAGCATATCGTCAGGCGAGTTTTATCTTCCTTAATAACTAGACCATTATATTGATTTGTGAGTTATTGTATCACATAGTTTATCATTTTTATTACCGTGATTATGTCAGTATATGGGTTAATTGCTTATGACACATTCACGGGTTATCCGTTTGGTATACCTCAGGCGAGAGTACTTAAGGGTTTCATAAGTTAGTAAAACCCGAGTTAGTTATAAGTTTAGTTACTAGATAGAACCTGTAGGTTATGTTTGGTCAGAGGAGGTTATTATTTGTTGTCGTCGATGTGACGATGACTCCTAAGATTCCTCTTAGACCGATTTCGTTGTGGGTGGTTATTGCGGATCCTTTCTTCGCTGAGGTTGAGAACAAGGGCATTTCTCAGTATGTTGTGACGCCTCAGCGTTGCTATATTTATATTTATATATATAATATATAGAGTGTGGTATTGTTGGTTAGTTATTTGGGTGCCCAGCTTGTTTCAGGGCACTAGTAACTAGGTTTGGCAAATAGTAGAAACTTATGGTCAACATGTGGTTAGCCGCCATTTCTCTGAGATAGTATAGTTCAAAGACTATAGTTCTCACCCTATAGTATAGCACCTTGGTTAGTTTGGGTTGCTGAATTTGGTTCCAGGGTAGTTTTAAGGCGATATAGAATTAATAAGACATGGTCTTCAATTCGGAGCTCGTTCTCTTGCCTGTTATTATTTTGATTAGTCTTAGGACTAGTCTAGGTGTACTTTGTGTTCTCGAGGCCTGGTCCTTGAGCACTGTCATTGTGATTGGTGGTTGTTTGGAATGTTAAATTCCATGTGGGAGTGTGGTATCTCCTGGACTGTTAGTCGTTGATGGTGAGCAGACGGCTTGTCCGTGGTGATTGGCTGTGGATGTTGAACTTTCTATAGTTTGCCTTAGGATTGTTTGCTTATCGTGTTGTGACACTTATTTTCCTCATGATTCTTAGAGCTATTAGAGCTTACTCGCAAGCCTTTTTTCCCTGGGATGAGGCTGTTAGGGCTATTTTCTCTTTTGTCATCTAGGAGGCAGTGAGATAGTATGGCTCAGTGAGATCCGCGGCTGAGCCAGGTGGTTTATGAAGTTGTACGTCACCCGAGATATTGGAATGCGGCTGAAACCTCTTGTTGAATCCGGTTCCTGTACATCCGTGTTGGAGACTTATGTATATGATTAGGAAGATTGTGAGGCAGTTCTGTTATTGGGGATTGTTGACTACTTGTTGGACTCTTGTAGGTCACCCCATGAGTAATATTCTATGTTGACAGCTAGAGTACTGTTGTACTTGATGGTAATCATATTGCTTTAATGAATCTTAGGGACTGATGTCGTTTAGATGACGTGACGGTTAAGTTGCAATTTCATCTAGGTTTAGATGGTGCAACTGAGACACAGGAAGGCATCTGTGTTAGTTTTGGTTGTCATGCTCTCAGGCAGGTGGTTATCATATTGTGTGTTGGCTGTGTTAGCAGCAGTTGTGTTTCAGTCTCTAGGATCATACTCGCATCCAAAGATAATATATTATCTCCTTATCTTACTGCGATTGAGTACATAAACAACTTCGCATCAGCTGGCCCCCGGTAGGTTGATAGGATCCCTGGAACGGGTTAAAGTTTTAGAGGTGAAGATATGGTTGGATTAGTTTTTCTGTTGCCCAGTCTCGTCCTACGATGAGAGGCATGGTTAGATACTATTTCCTGGTGCCCAGTCTTCTCCTACGAGTGAAGTTATGGTTGGATGGTAGTTCCTGGTGCCCAGACTCCTCAGGCGTGGTTGAAATACCTATGCTTATATCTTTTAGTCTGGTCGAGCTAGTGCAGTATATCGTACCCTTATATCCAACAATATCGGGTAAGGTAAATCCTTTTTTAGTAGTTGTCAACCCACTTTAGTCTTGGGAGCTAGCCCTTTGGGTTGACATCGCTAAATCATTCAACATTGGGATAGGTATGGGACTATCCCACTTCATCATAAACCATTCTGCATCATAACAGCATCATCATCATCATCATCAAGCATATCATTGCATCTCCCCATACTTCCTTATTGTAGGTTCTTCTGATGGAAATCCTTAACCCTATCTGCATTACGCTTAATATAGAATCTTCTGCACTTGGGATAATCATAAGATTATCTAATTCCATCATATCATCAGCATAACATATCAATGCATTGGGATAATTATGGGATTATCCTAGTTCCTCATATTCTTCTCCGCTTATTAAATTCATCTTCTCCTAATTGATTTATAGTGTAATTAGATTCCTCTTCCTTCTGCATATTCCTCTCCGCCCTACATCTATTCTTCCCTCATCTGTATCAAATATAATTTATTAGGTTAATTAATCTGGTTGACTGTTGTGAGCTTTAGGCCGGTATCTGGTTGTGGGAGATCTCGCTTAGCTTGTGATAGTTTTAGGGTTTTACCTATTAGGGTTTTGGTAACCCTGTTGGATTACTGTGAGCCGAGAGTTGTTTACCCTTGCGTATGATTGTACATCTGAGATAGATTAATTGCGCATGGCGCTGAGAGCCATGGCGGTGATTAAAGTGTAGTTAGTGGTCCTTGTGACTGGAGTGTAGATTAGCATTCCTTTGCACGAGGTCTATTTATAGATAGATTTATTAGAATTAATATACATACGTATACCTATTAGTTATCCTATATGTATATAGATTACATATACATTATTTATCGTTAGATATTATTATATCCCACTATCATTACTACTTATCTCCATCTCATTGGTTAGTATAATCGTTTAGCTATTCTTGGGAGTTAGTGAGCTCCTTGTTTGCTCACTCTCGCATCCCCCTTTCAGTGGCAGGTTGTTTCAGGTTTTAGTTGTTGCTGTGGTGATCTTTGGGGAGCTGAGTTGGAGGCTCATTCTCCAATTGTTACTTTTGGGCTTGCTACGTAGAGGTTTGTAGAATCACATGTTTAGATAATAGTTATCTTAGTCTTCCGCTATTTCTGTTTTCTTATTACTCTATTGTGATACTATTGTGAATGACTGGGCCAGAATTCGTCTACGGCTCGGTTGTTCGTGGGCGAATCTGTGGATTTCCCGACCTGCACAGCTTCGGATCAAGTAATTGGTCAAGCTACCGATTATTGGATTTTGGGGCGTGACACTTGTATTATCTATGACAGATGAAGAAATCAATAAAGGAATCCTCTTTTCTTTGATTTCATGGTAATACCTTGATCTCCATGGTGCAACCTTCTATTTCTTTTAGATATAACAAAATTCTTTATCCTCTAGATACTAAAATAATTTTATGTTGCCTTATGTAGTATTCGTCATATTACAACAGAAGTTGGGGCAACTGTTGTACGTGAGGGTGTTGCCGAAGAGCTCGCTGAAGGGCATGGTGGCATTGGAACCAAAGATCTCATGCACATGTCAGAGGTAAGAACTATTATAAAAAAAATAGTAGTATCAAAGTATAATATACCTTAAGCTCCAACATCTAACCGTTGCTTCCAATATGAAAATATTTCTCAAAATACAGTAAACAGTATCTTTTACTGATGTAGTTGGAAAATATTGACACATTTGTTTTGTTTTACTTGCTTGGTTGTAGAAGGAAACAAAGGAATATGTAGCACGGAGTATGTGGTACCTTCTCTACCATCCCCTTGTACAAGAGAAATAATTCTCCAAGAGCATCTATTTTTTACGCGGTTACACGACGCCATTTTGATTGCTCCTGTTAATTTTTGTTATTTATCTTTCTTAGGAAATTATGTAATCGTGGATTCGGCCATTTACAATGGTGATGTATATATATATATATGTATGTATGTATGTGTATTTATATATATATATATATATATATATATATATATATTTGTAAAATGACTAGCCACGGCTAGTTTTGTATATATATATATATTTTGTAAAATGACTTTGGCCACGGCTAATTTTGTAGTAAATAGAGAGCATTAGCCATTGATGAAACAGTGGTAATTAACAAACATTAACCACTTTTATTATGGTGGTGATTAACAGGTATTAGCCACGGGACATGTGGGAAAGTTTGCTGCCAATGGAGCCATTTGCCACGATTTATAATGTATCCAATGTGTATTAATAACCACGAAATAGCCACCGTACTACCCATGGCTATATATGATTCATTTGCCACGGTCAAGTTCGTGCTTGAGCATTAGTCATACCACCAGTTGACACGACCCTGGGCACGCGCATACCCGTGGCGAATGGTATTAGCCACGGCCAGAGCAGTAGCAAATGATGTTAATTCTAATAGTTCTTGGAGCACTAAAGTGTTCTTGATAGAGTTATGCGGTACCTTAAAAGGACCATGAACTTGGGTTTACATTATCAGAGGTTTCCTGCAGTCCTTGAGGGATTTAGCGATGCAGACTGGAACTCATTTTTGAATGATTCCAGAGCCACCAGTTGATACATCTTTAGTATTGCTAGGGGTCAGTTTTTTGAAGGTCCAAGAAACAAACGATACTAGCTCAATTAACTATAAAGTCTAAGTTAGTTGCACTAGCTCCAGCGAGTGAGGAGGCATGTTGGTTAAAAAACCTTCTGTCTTATATTCCTTTATGGGTTAGGCTATTACCACTGATTTTAGTCTATTGTCATAGTACTGCTATGATAATACTAGTATAAAACAAGTATTATATGGTAAGAAGCTGGCAATTCGTCGTAAGCACAATGAGATGAGATGATTTCTCACGTCGAGTATGGTTAGAGTGTAAGAGTTGAGAACAACCTTGCAGATCTTTTGTCGAAAAGACTATTTCAAGATAAGGTTTGGAACAATTCTATAAGGATAAGACTCAAGCTACTCATTGTAAAATCATATGTGGGGGTAACTTAACCTATATGATTGAAGCTCCCAAGATCTAGGTTTAAAGGGAAATATAAGCCACATAGTGATATAGTGGATCATGCAACTTTTGAGCTAACAACTCATAGTTTATCGTAGTGTGTATATATGCATGATATTCCTGCAATAAGAGTTAGGTTGATTTTTTTACTCTTAATGAGAACTATAGCCCATTCTTTGAGTAGGGTGCATAACTTCAAGGGAACTCTTGATAGTCTCGCCGAGGTGATTGTGGAAGTGGGGCTGCTTCTTATGAGAATCAGACTAAATTCTCTAGAGCCTTCACATATACAAGGATTGGGCACATGGCTGTAATGTGTAGGGGTTACTTTAAGAAAAATACCTAATAAGACTATAATAATGTGTTTCTCGGAAGAATAACTTCGCCAATACTTAAGTAAGGAATATGCAACTATAAACTTAAGCACACAAGATTTTAGGTAGAAACTCAGTAATCCTGAGCAAAAGCACGACCTCGGGGAGGATTTAGGTAGAAAATTCAATAGTTGCTAGTTATTACAATTGTATAAACAGTAAGGACATAAGAATGTCTTAGTAAATAGAATAGCCGATTGGATTAACATATTTTTTGTCTGTATTTGTAGTAGATACAGGCATTTACAAAAATCTTGTAGTTTCCTATTTTGGTGAGTAGTGGGCGAACTTCACGGATCTCCCTACAACGGCTCTATTTGACCAAGTATAACGGCTACTGTAGCAGGTCGAGCTTTGTAGTTGCAGATGTAACATCTTCTCGAATGATGGATTATCTTCGACTAAGTTCTATTAGATTCCCCTTATCGAATCTAAGAAATATGCTACTACAATCGCCCCATTCCCGACACAATTACTTGTTGCATCGGGAAGAATATCGGAATATGAAAGGGTTGTCAAATTCTTTATGAAATCTATGCTCTATCATTTCTAAAGTTGAAAGTCAACTGAACCTGGTCATTTTATGTTCCCAATGAGCATTAATGGCAGGATGTGGGATTATGGTAACTGTGAAGGTGAAGGTGATACTATAAATTCATTGAGAAGGATGGAATGGATTGTTTGGCAGTTTGTGAAGGTAAGGTACTCAGTGATGGTGACGACGCGATTTTAGGCCTTGCACTATAGGTTTTTGGGGCGTGTGTGTAGTAGCCTACTCGTAGCCTTCCAAGACTAGTCAAATACTCAAAGGCTACATCAAAGCCTACTAAATACTCAAAGCCCAACAAAACAATCAAAGGCATATGAATTCCACAAAGCCTTCCGAGACCAATCGAACAGCCGAAGGCCATTTCAAAGCTTACTACTATAGTCAAAGCCAAAGACAGTCGGTCAGCATCAGAACCCGGCACAAGCTCTTGAGAGACTTCGACCAGACATACATGACAGCCAGCTCACCAGACAGAATAGTGAAAAGAAGCCGCCAGACAGTTATAGTGTCAAAACTGTCTTCACATACAGGACAGCTACCCCAAAATCTGACCTCGCATGGTGACTCACCCTTTTCTATCTCCTATAAATAGGGATGAGGAAATACCATCACCCAAACCCTCTCCAACATCACCCACCTTCGAGCATCAACAGGTCTGACTCGACTCGAGCTGTAACCTATTCTATATATACAATCTTCTATTCAAATTCTCGCTAGAGGTCGCCGAGAATGCCAATTCATGGACTCCACGCAAGTATATTAGTATAGCAATCCTTCTTATTTAAATCATATATGTCGGTGAAACCTCTAGTCGAAGATAACCCTCAAGGCATAAAAGCATGATATCCCCTCTGCGAAAAGACGCCCCTACATTTGGCGCCGTCTGTAGGAATTCCCACCATTTCCAATCCCTTTTTCTTTCACCATATCACCATATCTAATGGCCCCCACCCTTTGCTCCACCTCTGCCATTACTGGTACCACTGTTGACGACATCGCCGTCGAACTTCCCCTTATCAGCCAACAATTTACTCAAGCAGAAGAGTACCACACTAGCCAGCTACACCATAAGTGTGAAGATCGCGGGCAGGAACTCGCGACTAAACGGCAGCATCGTTTAGACGACAATAATAGACAACATTGAGCCCTTGATAAACTGCGCCACATGGTTCAGGAACTTCAACAACTCCAAACCCAGGACAGTCCTCTACATTATTGTGTGCTGCCCCCTCGCGCGTCACAGCTCACCTACACCTCAGGCCTCACCCCCAAATCAAGGTCCCTTCGGTGTCGATCCATCTCGGTGTCGCCATTACCGAGGATTCGCCCGATTTCACCATTCAAACCTCTCGATATCCTACACGGCACCCTACTCGGGAGTGCCTCGGAGAATGTAGTACTAAGCACACCCCTAGCCGGCAGCCTTATCACCAGTGGCCCAGCATTCTGCCCTTGACCAGCCTACCTCACACAGCAAGAACTTGACCAAAAACTTAATGCCGTCATTCGCGTCAGTGCGAGTCCTACCCCAAAATTGTGTAGTTAATTAAATAACCCAATTTGGCTTAAACTCCTCGCTGTCAAGGTGCCTCCCAGCTTCCATTCCCCTAAAATTTCCAAATACCGTAACACCGACCCACAATCTCATGTCCTCGAGTTCCAAAATACTTTAAGCATGTACTCCACAACTGATCACATCTTGTGTCGCATGTTTCCTACCCGTCTCACCGGCAGCCCTCTCAAGTGGTACTAAAGCCTCCCTAATGGCTCTATTCTAAGCTTCGAACAGCTATCGAACCTGTTCATCTCTTATTTCGCCTTTAATAAAGATTGTGAAGTTCGAGTATATGTCCTTTACAACTTTTAAAAAGCACCCACAAAAACGCTCGAAAACTTTACCAAGCGTTTCCTCGACGAATCACGCAAGGTTAAAAATCTCGATTGCGCGAACATTGTCCTCGCCTACTCCAATGCCCTACCTGACCACTGCTGTATTAAAGAGTATATCATCCTCCAAAAGCCACGAACCCTCGTGGAGATGTTATCGAAAGTCAATAGATACATTGACCTTGAACATAACCGCAAAACTAATCGCTAGGGACAAGCCTCGAACACCAACCATAACAAACCTTGACCCCCAAACACACCCATGGTCGCCCCCGTTTCTCACGAGGCCGACAACTGCAAAATCCCCCACTTCGATGCTCAATCCTTTAAACCGCGCAAAAAGTATCATATGCCTATTCTACCCAGACTCACCACTCCTATCAATACCCTCCTCACACTCATCCAGGCTAACCCTATCTTGCAAACTCCCTTCCCCATCGGGGTCAGAAAGGATGAGCCCTACTGCCAGAACCATAAATGTAACTGCCACCCTACAAAAAAGTGCTACGCTTACAACATTCTCTTGAAATGATTCTCAAAACCGGCCGCTTGTACCAATATGTTGCCGGCCTTCCCGACTACCGTGGCGGGTCATACCTCAGGCCCCAGCCAGCTCCGAACACCGGCCCAGCCGAAATGCACATCTTCCAACTCTACCTGATCAAAGTTAATAACATCGATAGTAGCTACATCCAGAGCAAGCGAAAGTGGGTCGAAGAGTGTTATAAGCTTACATATCATCATATATTACCAGTCCTCCTACCCGAATCTAGCCACCGCACTAAACCCAAAGGTATATCCTTCATCGATTGTGATACCTCCCATGTTCATTTTCCCCTTTTAGACCCTTTAGTCATCATGATTAAAGTCGAGTACATAGTTCTCCACACGATGTTACCCTTCAAACCAGTTTCTTTGTCATTGACAAGAAATCTGAATACCTTGGCATTCAAGGCCGTGATTGGCTTCATACTAAGAATGCCATACCTTCTACCCACCACCAAACACTGCATTTTACTACCTCATGCTGTACCTAGAACATGAAAGGCTCACAACGCTTAGCTAGCTCGTGTGAACATCCCAAAATAGACCTAACCAGGAAACTGGTAAAGCCATAACAATCACTGCACCTCTTTCCCCCCAATACTTTGCCCTCTTCCACTACACTTATCGAACTTACAGTTTACATCAAACTCGACGGCTCTGGTCGATATATATTTATTGGTAGTTTTTTGGACGCCGACGAAAGCCTCAAACTCACCACTTTTCTTCGAGCCAACAAAGATGTTTTCAATTGGGCATTTCATAAAATGCCCGGCATCGATCCTACCCTGGCGTACCACTGACTTGACCTCATCCCAAAATGCGCGGCTGTAAAGCAAAAGAAACGTACTTTAGCCCCGAGGACTCGTGATGCAGTAAACCTTGAGGTCAAAAAACTCCAAGCCTCTAGGTTTATATGCAAAGTCAAGTATGCCGACTGGATCTCGAACATCATTTCCATACCCAAAAATAATGGCAAGATCTGAATCTGTGCTGACTTTATTATTCTCAACAAACACATGCCGAAAGACTGCTTCCCTCTCCTGCTCATTTTTGTGCTTCTGGATGCTAAAACCGACCATGAATGCCTATCCATGATGGATACGGCTTCAGGTAAAAATCAGGTACACCTTGTCCCTGATGACAAACTTAAAACATATTTTATCACAGAACAAGGGCTTTACTGTTTCAATGTGATGCCCTTCGGACTCAAAAATGCGGGTGCTACTTACCAACGCCTTGTTACCACAATGTTCAAACCTTTATTTGGCATGTCAGCTGATGTTTATATCGCGGACTAGTTGTGCAAAAGTCTCTATCAGCATACCCATAAACAAGGCCTGACCGAAGTCTTCTCAATCATTTGATCGCACAACATGAAATTAAACCCAGACAAATGCCAATTTGGTATTTCCTCCAAAAATTTCTAGGGTCACCTCATTAGCAAATGAGCCTCGAGATTGACCCTACCCAAATTAAAGCCATCGTTGATATGCCTTCTCCCCGAACCAAGAAAGATGTCCAAAAAGTAGCAGGCAAAATAACAGCCCTTAACGGATTTATTTTAAAATACTTTTACCATTGTGCTTGGTTATTCTCCCTCTTACGTGACCAAGGTATTACTAAAGCCAAAAAGAGAAACCCCAAAGTTATTTGAACTCCCGAATGCGAGTAAGCTTTTCTTGAACTCAATACTTACCTTGGTCGGCCATCAGTCATGAGTACCCCGCTCGAAGACCTAATGATTTCCTTATATCTCATGATCACTGACACTTTTATCAGCTCCGTCCTTATCCGAATAGAAGCAGGTATCAACAAACCTATCTACTTCATCAACAAAACTCTGATTACGGCTGAAACACGATATACCAAACTCGGGCGACTGCTCCTTATACTCGTCTATACATCTCAAAAGCTCAAACCGTACTTCGAAGCACACCATATACGTGTTATCACCACCAACCCCCTTCAGGAAATCCTCAGTAAGAAGGATTAATCCCGACGGGTTCAATAATGGTCCATCTACCTTAGTGAATACACTATAACTTTCGAGAAACAAGTATCCCAAAAAGGCCAGGCAGTCACCGATTTCTCAGCCAACTTTTCAGTTGAAGACATCGACTGGGAAGAACACGAAGATGACTTACCCAAAGATCAAACCAAGCATAATGACCCCTGGAAACCTAGTATAGGATGGCGTCTCATTAAAGATGGATCCGCAGGACCCAACAGTTTTTGCATAGGTATCGTCCTGGTCATACCATCAAATTATCGAATTTAAAAGGCCATCAAGTTAAACTTTTAATGTACCAACAACGAGGCCAAATGCGAAGCTTGGATGCAAGGCATCGATCTAGCCCTAAAACTTGGTGTCCCAAGACTAGTTGTATTCACCAATTCGCAGTTCGTCCAGCGATAGTATACCGGCAGAAATTAGGTAAACAGTTACATGGCTGTGTATACAGTACTTGTCCGCCAGCGCATGGATTGCTTTCTTGAAAAATGATCGATCACAGATTATCCTCAAGGAAAAAATAGACATGCAGACGGCCTTGCTTACATTACAACCATGTTAAGAAGTCTGAATCTCGAACACTTAATATCAAAGTACTCAAACGTTAAAGTATCGACCAGATGAAAATCAGCACCATCAATACTAGGGCCAAAAAGTAAAACGATCATTATTAGACAACTGTCGACGGCATAGCATTCCCAAGGGCAGTTATGCCGAAAATCACCAAATGAAGTACACCTCTGTTGCATATCCCCGCAAGAAGTAGCAATTATCCTTACTGAACTCCACAAAGGAAATTGAAGCTCCCACACTGCCGGCCAATCCATGACTCTCCACAAAATCATACAGGGTTTATTTTGGCCAAATATGATGAAACAAGCCAACAAGTATGCGAAGCACTATGAAAAATGCCAGCGTCACGCCGACAACCTTCAAAGCCCCTCACAGGAACTCTAATGTAACCAAGCTGCTTGGCCATTTAAGAAATGGGCCATCAATCTGGCGGGCCCTTTCCCGAAGGCTTCAAGTAGCATAAAACATATCTTAGTCACCATAAAAAATTTTACTAAATGGGTCGAAGTTGTGACTTTATGTCGGACAAGGGAATAAGAGGTTCCCAAGTTCCTCTGGGAATAAATCATTGCACACTTTGGCTGCCCACATATGATTCATTGCACCAGTCCACAGTTTGTAGGGAAGAAGGTTCGAGCCTTCCTCAAAAAATATAACAATATCCTCTCCCCATCTACACCCTATTACCCACAAGGGAATGGCCTATTCAAGGCAATCAATAAAACTATAGTTGATGGTCTTAAAAAATGTGTCGATGAGAAGAAGGGGCATTGGGTTTAAGAGTTACAACATGTACTTTGGGCTTACCGCACCACACCACGTAAAGTGGCGGGATGTACCCCTTTTCTCTTGGCCTATGGTACTAAGGCAGTCTTACCACCTTAGTTTGTGGTCGTACACGCAACCCCGATCTCCCGGATGAAGAAAATGAGTTTGAACTCGGATGTAATATGATATGGATTGATAAAACCAGAGACTGATCGAACCTTAGCCAGCCTCAGGCGTTACTAGATCTCACTTCAAAAATCCTATAATAGGAGGGTTCGACCACAAAGTTATGACATCGGTGATTTGGTACTCCGTCAAGTCACTCCCTCTTCCAGACAATGCAATGCCTGCAAGTTAGCCAAATCTTAGGAAGGTCCATATGTGGTGTACGAAAAAATAGATAAAGGATGGTATTACCTGATGATTGAAGTTGAGGAACCTTTACCCAACCCATGGAACATGATGCAGTTAATCACATACAATAGGCCATGACCACCATCCATCACCATTAATGTAGCCATAATCTAATTAATATAAATATTTTTGTCAACCATGTGCATCATCTCATAGCTCTGTAAACTTCTTGATTTGGATTAACCTAAGTATCCAGTCAACCTTTTGACCCGACTGATACTTATTGACGACCTCAAAGTTTTTCAAAGTTTCAATCCAAGCAAACTCGAGTAGCATGAATAGTCAAAAAACTGGGCACTCGGGGATTCATTGAGACCGACCACAACTTGCTTCGTTCAGGATCAAACCCATGGATAGAAATACCTGGGGGCGACCTCGAAGCTCTGCAAACTTCTTGATTTGAGTAAACCTAAACAGTTAACCCTTTGACCCGACTGATATATGGGGGCGACCTTAAATTTTTTTCAAAGTTCCAATTCGAGCAAACCTGTGTGGCATGAATAGTCAAAAGATTGGAAACTCGGGGATGTATTTGGGCCGACCACATCTTTCTTTGTCTAGGATCAAGCCCGAGGATAGAAATTCCTGGGGGCAACCTCAAAGCTCTGTAACCATCTTAATTTGGTCTAACCTAAGTATCCATTCAACCCTTTATCCCGATTGATACTTGGGGGCCACCTCGATATTTTTCAAAGTTCCAATTCGCGCAAGCCCGAGTGGTATGAATAGTCGAAAGACTGGACACTTAGAGATGCATTGGGGCCGACCACATCTTGCTTCACTCATAATCAAACATATAGCTTTCCACATTACCAACATACATTAAGAATAAATTTAATATTTTGACCAAAAAGTTCATTCGTTCAAGCAGAATATCAGTACACGTCAACTTGCTCAAATTAAAATATCAAGCATTGTTTTGACATACATCAATGACAAAAAAGTTTCTTACAAACAAAACCATATCAAGACAAGTTCCTTTCCCTCTCTTAGATAAATAACTCAAAAAGATTACCTAAGTTCTTCACAGGCACCGCCATTTCACTAACACTAGGATTCTCCCCTACAGGCGCAACTTCCATATTTTCAACACCAGCTACCTCGACCACAGGGTTCGACTCTGTACCCTCTACGTTTACAATGTCCTCAAAGGTAGGCTCCTCCATCAAGGGATATAGTTCAAAGGTTTTTGGGTTATACCCCAACCCATCAACAAGTTTCTTCAATACTAAAGTCACCTCGTACTCTTGATCGAACATTGCTTGAAAACGTGCTTGGTTATCTTACAATTTCACTTCCTGCCATGCCACCTCTGCTTTTAGCACTACCACCTTTAAGTCACATTGGCCAACCACCGCCAGGCTCTCCCTCGTCACATCAAAACAAGTTTGCAGCTGTTCTCGCACCAGCGCAACAATTCGGGTTTACAAAGACAAAATAGTCCCCTTCGCGGGCTCCCTCCCATCAATCGACTCCTTCAACTTCTTACTGGACATTTTTTGAGCTCTTGTAAAGGAGATCATCCTAACCTGCATCTATACAGATCATATACACCTCAACCATTTAGCAGTTACACACATAAAGTTTAATTTTTACCATTTCTAAAGACCAAAAACAACTTATCTGGCTCCACATCACCTCGGCACGGTGCCCTACTTCTTTTGGGTTCGTGGCGCACAGATGTATCATCGACTCTGCCAATTCTCAAATAACCTCCTCTTGCTCGGCCATGAGCTGCCTGGCTTCTACCGAGTTAGCCCCTTCGGCCATCTGATCGTAATTTTTTTTAGGTCGTTGTCTTCATCAGGTGAGGGGTTGAGCCTTCAATAGTGGTTTTTACCTTCCCTTTCTGGGCCAGTTGCACTACTTTTAGAACCACTTCGGGTATATTTGCACTTCGACCCCTTACCTCAGCTGTTGATGCAGGAACATCTCGATGGGTCCTCAGCACGAAGCTCAACTTCCATGTTAGATTATTATATTCCATATCACTTGGTCCTTTGGAGGGGCCTACCTCTTTTCTCTTCTTCGACGAACCAGCTGCAGTCGATGCATTTTTCAGCAAAGTATCCATCTTCTTTTGCCTCCTTATAATTTTCAGCTTCCGGGATACCTTATTCACTCGGTTCTCACTCCTGTTGATGAGGTCATCGATATAGAATTAAGGGTTTTTCAGTCCTCTATTAGAAGGCTCTGCAAACAACAAATTAAACGTCAAAGTACTTTCCAAAGAAATACAACAATAAATACTTGCCCATACACTCACTTGGGTTGAACATCCTATTGCTCAGAGAAAAATCTACCTCCCCATCGGTATACTCATAAAACCCTTTCGCTACTACCAAATCCTTATCCCACCCGTGCCCAGTAAAACATAAGTCGAATAGCCACAGCTTCTCCGAGTGACACTGAATGTGATACGTGCCTACCTTATTATTCCCCTTCTTCGAGTAGAACGACACTACATCGAACCACTCTATTAAGGGTATCCTTTCGCGTATCAACTCATCATTCATACCTTTGATCACCCTCATAATCTAATAAAATTTACCGTTCATCTGGCACGGAGCTATGCCCCAAAAATTTAGCATAATCTTTAACAGCTTTCGTAGAGGTAGACGTATCCCTAGTCGAATCTTCCCATTGAATGCCATGATCCCCTCATTAGGCGTATCCATAAATGAATACTCTGACCCTAATGAAACCAGGATAATCCCCTTCCCCTCCTGCTCATGTTTTGCCATAAACCGCTCTAACCTTGCCTTTTCTTGAGGCGATACCAGTCCCACATACGTATCCTCCCCCTCAGTCTCTTCGCTACTCTTACTCACTTCCCCTTCCCCTTCCCCTTCATTCCTTATATTCCTTAAATGTTCGACTCTAGCCTCCTCACCTCTTTCCTCCTCTTCCTCTTCTTCATTACTCTCCCTGACTATCCAAGCTCTACTCCAGCTCCTTCTAAGCAAACTAATATCGGGCTCCACTATAGCTAGAGGCACGTCTATTACAATTTGTAACTCTTTGACGTCACTACTCGACTCTCCTCGACCAAATGAACTCGGATCGTTCACTTCGTCATCATCCGTATCCTCAAAGCTTCGCGGGTACGCATTCTACCCTACAGATGAGGATGATAGACATTAGCTCGATATATTCGAGTATCAAGCTTTGGGTTTATATAACACTCTCACCTACCCCACCCTCATTCATCGGCCATACCAATGACCAACTATTCAATTACTACCTCCTCTACTCCAACACTCTCACACTCCAAGATGATTTTACACAGGATCTCCTAGTCCTTTTTCTCAAACCCCACCGCAGTTACGCCATTAATGGTGCCACCGCAAGCCTCATTTCCCATCCCTGCCCTAGAAATAAGAGCAGAACGAGCTGTAATACAAAACATAGAGTTAAAGGACCTACCTGTCAGGTACAGTCAAAGAACTCAAGCATCAATGCCGCCAACCTGTACAACAATAATGGATTCTCCTTCCTTCCTCTCTTCAGCAATAAATATTTTGCCTCTTGTCTGCTTGCCTCTCCCTGTTTGATTAGAAATAATACCACTTTCTCTCTCCCCTCTTAAATACATACCCCTAAACCACCTTGGTTTCCCAAATTGTCATCATTACCACTACCCCCACTACCTCTGCCACTTCCCTCCACATTTTTAGCTATCGTGTATTTTTACCAGACTACCCCTATTAATACAAACGTGTGAATGCCACACCTTTACTGACTGGACATTCCAAGTTCTCAAGTCCTCGAACCCTTCTAAATATCACGATGTTCTTGCACCCAACAACTTTGAATACCCTTCCCCCTTGGCAACAGGCCTCTGACATCCAATCAGACCCTACCACAACAATCTCACCTAACTGCCATATGGCTTCCACCCATGAAGAGTGTCCCGTCCGATAGCTCTGCCATTACGGCTGCCAAACCTTTACAGTTAAAGTACCATATCCCCTCATTCCTTGGGCAATCTTTAATGCTCAACCTCACTCGTATCCTCGAGTATTTTTTATCCATTCGACCTTCGATCAATTATAATCCCTCCTGCCAAATTTTAGATTTTTCAAGTATTGGCCATCATTTTGTGCCTTTCTTACGCCAAATTCTAACCGCACCTTTGTTATCATCGACCAAATTATCTACAAGCCATACACTTTACTCTACGTTGGAACACATGAATCATTAATACTTTTTTTTATTCAGCAAAAATGGCACGAACAAAACATATAAAGCTACAAAACTTCACCCACAATATCGAAAGACTCCCCCTACTTACACACGGGGAAATTATTCTAGTACTATAGACACATCTTTCCACTATCCTCGACAGCCACCAGCCTCTCTGCCAGCAATCACACCGCGTAGGAGCGCTTCGTCACGCTCCGCATGAACTGCTAGATCATTATCCACCAAAACATGAACCTTTTAGCCTTCTCTCTCTCTCCCAGTAAGCTCCTTCCAGTACAAATTCACCATGTTGGGTAGAGGTGCCCCAGGTCGCCACGTCCGAAATACATCCTCTTCAATTCTTTGTATTTCTCACACACACATACTTCTGTCTCCTCCATTTACATTTGATAACGATTTTTTATGGTGGTACAATTTCTCAACAATAAGAGAAGAAGATGGAAAGGTTTGACATTGCATGGCCCCTCTAACCATATTTATACCCTGTTTAAGGAAGCATTAATAACCCCCCTTAATCAGCATCATCATCATTAATATTGTAGGAATTACCCACATTCATACCAGTCAAGTTTTTAACTTTCCACACCTAACAATTTTATTAGTATGCACCGTCTATAATAATATCTGAGGCACCAGCAGAGAGGGGGCGAATATAGTCACCTACTCGCAGCCCTCCATGACAAGTCGAATACTCGAAGGCTACATCAAAGCCTACTAAAGACTCAAAGCCCAAAAATATAACCAAAGGCATATGAATTCCATGAAACCTTCCGAGACTAACCCGAAGGCCATTTTGAAGCTTACTACTATAGTCAAAGCAAAAGACAGTCGGTAAGTATCAAAACCCAGCACCTGCTCTAAAGAAACTTTGACCATATTAATGCATGGTCGAGGGCAGACATACCTGGCAGCCAGCTCACCAGACATAACAGTGAAAACAAGCCACCAGACATCTACAGTATCATAACCAACTTTACGTACAGGACAGCTGCCCCAAAGGATATACATGTAATCTGACCTTGAATAGTGATTTAGCCTTTCTTATCTCCTATAAATAGGTAAGATGAAACACCATGAAGGGGTCAAAAAAACTAAGCCCAAACACTCTCCAACATTACCCACCTTCGAGCAACTACAGGTCTGACTCGATTCGAACTATAACCTATTCTATATATACAATCTTCTATTCAAATCCTTGTTAAAGGTCGTGGATAATACCAATTTATGGACTCCACGCAAGTATGTTAGTACAATAATCCTTCTTATTTTTGTCATATATATCTGTGAAACCTCTAGTCAAAGATAACCCTCAAAGTGTAACAGTGTGATCTCCCCTCTACGAAATCATTCCCCTAAAGTGTGGATGCCAAGTTCGTTGAGTTAAAGGAGTTTTACTTTAGCTGGTTGTCGCTGTCGTCTTATTATCCAAAACTGGTGGAGCCGATATTTAAAGAAATGGCGAAGGTGGAGGCAGAGATCCCTGAAGTGCAGTGCTTCTTCCGGTGTCAGTTTCATATTGTATTACTGATGGCCTTGAAGCGCATCGAGTATCTTCAAGAATTAGGCACTACCCATGTAGAGGATAAAGATACTTTTGTGGGCAAGGCTACCTGTGGCAGCTTTTTTGGGTGTTGTCGTCTTTATAATCCCCTCAAGTTGTGAGATGGTGGTGGTTATAGAGGAGGGTATGGCTATTTTTCCTTTGTAGGAGAATACGTCATACTACTGATGTAAAGTAACTTGTAGTTCATCCTGCAAAGTAATCAAAGTAATGATCCTCGAATGTAAAATATAGCAGTTATCTTTATGAAATAAAAATATTGTTATGTTATTTTATATCGATTAAAACAACTTATCCTCTGGAATAAAATGGTAAAGTAACATCTCAAAGAAAAATGTCGATCTATGACTGTTTGAATTATAATAGGGTTTCGAAGTGAAGTTTGTTGATTGTGCGGGGCCCATAAACGGTTTCCTAGGAGGTTTAGTTGACTGAGATGTCAGAGCTCCAATGGATAGTGAATTATTTTTTTTAACTTTTGCTAGTTGTGATATTCTGGGTTTTGCGTATAAATACCCATATATTCATGAGGAGGATATTTAGTTTCTAGGAAGATGGTTAAAACGAGGGCATAATTGCGTAAGGAGGAGTTTTCCAACCGGGTGTACTTCAAGTATTGGGAATTATTAGAACGATATTTTGGAAAATTATCCATAAATCGGCGGCCGCTGGTATCGATGGAGCCGAGCTATGAGGGGATGGGTTAAGCAGAGGCGAAGGAGGCCGAAGTGGATTACTTATTTCAGTGCAAAGTATAATTTCTGAGTCATTTAGATCGTGTCGCTAATATAAGGACCCGTGCCAAGGCGCTAGTGAGGAAGGAAGATGTTCTTGCTTATAGGAAAGGTTGAAAAACTATTTTTTATAATAAATGAATAAACTTGTACCCAACTGAAATAAATGACTTTATTTTTACCAGATTTTGTTTATCGATTGGTATAATAATGAAATGTTCTCGAAGAAGAGCTGTGTATATTTCAAGTGTTTTCTCGACTATAATGCGATATAATAAATAAGTCAATTGTGATTAATATTAAATTGTGATGTTGGATATGTGATTGTTGATGTTATCTCGATGTTTGGGTAGTTGTATTGTTGAACAAATTTTGAAATTTAAATTATGGTTACAACTGGCCCGAGAATATAGAAGATGAATAAATAAGAAAAGATGTGTGTAGGGTTATGTAGAAAAATGGTTAGGTATTCTCTTGTAGGTGATGTATTGAGGTACAAGGAATTGGGCGTACAATCTCTTTTTATTAACATAAGAGCTATTTTGGTGAAGATGAAGATAGCAAAGGAGTTAAAGTGATATATGGAAGGCTTGGAGCAAGAATGCATGGGCCTGTTGGCATTTAGGAGGCGAAGGGTTAAAGACTTTGAGAAAAGGCGACCAAGGCATTATGCTCGATTACTTGAATGGTCACGAAGGGGTGCGATGAACAGTCGGGTGGGGCCTATAAATGGCCCCATGGTTGGCGACTGTTCACACACCAGTGATTCTGAAAAAAATTATATAAGTTCCAACTCTTTATGTTCGCCTCTGGCGTCGTTGTCCACCATTGGTAACAAGGAAATTAGTGTGTTGATCCAGAGGGCTAAGGTCACAAAATAAAGGGATTTAGAAGCAGCGCGACTCTGAAATTAGTGACTGCGTTAAGATTTTTCTTTTGTACTTGAATATTTGTATGAATATCATACGATTTTATTGAAACCCAATGTTGAGATGAACATGGAGGATAGAATGTAAGAAGTAATTCAGTTTTAATGTGTGAGTTAGAAGAAATTAAATAAAATACTTTTTTTTTATGCATAAAATTTAGAATTTTATATAAGGCGGGATCATAAGTACAAGGTAATTACAAACACGGACAAAACTGCCCTTAAAAGTGTAAGAAAGAAGCTGAAACACACATTGTTCGAATAGACAAAAAAGTCTATTCGAATAAGATTTTATCCGAATAGATTATTAGTCTATTCGAATAAAACATCTCATCCTAAAATATATTCGAACAGAAAAGATTTTATTCGAATACAAAGAGATAGCCTAAAATATATTCGAGCAGAGAAGAAATTTATTTGAATACAAAAAGGCAGTCTATAATGTATTCGAATAGGGAAGAATTCTATTTGAATAAAATCGTCCACATTGATATTTGTCTTCCAACTTGCCGTTTGTCTTGACAATTTGTAAAAATTTCCCAATTCGTTCGAACAGCCTCCTACTTTGCTCGAATGACTTTCCCCTCTTACTAAATAATCATCCAGTTCAGCATGATTTCTTAACTCTGAAGTAGTCTGTGACATGATCTTCAATATTTTGCAAGTACGCCGGTCTACCATTTGTCCATTCTTCTGCTGGTTGGTTTGGGTCTGACCCTCTCCTTGTAATTTGATCTACCAAGAAGTTGTATTCCCTCCATACATAACTGAATCAGATTTGTAGAAGGTGGGGGATGATTAGTTCTAAAGCCGTTTTAAGTGTCCAGGGTATTTTATCTTTTATGAAAACTTTAATTATAGCAGCCGAGTCGAATACTATCCACACTCTTCTCCACCCTTGTGTTATAGCTTTTTGAACCCCTGATATGATTAAATTAATCTCAGCAATAAAGTTCCCAGCTTGCCCAATGGATTTACTGTATGTGCCCATGAATTCCCCTTTATTGTTCTTGTAGAAGATGCCTATGCCTACTTCACCGGGATTATCTAGAGCCGATCCATCACAACATATTTTTACCTCATCTTGATTTGGAAGCCCCCAGTTATAGCTTTCTATGTTGTTGCCTAATCACGGTGTGCACTAAACATGAAGTACCTTGATGATCTTAAGGTCCTGAATGGTTCTATTCATTGTATTTTTGGAGAGGAGAGAGGCATCTGCAATATCAGTCAGGATGTGTAACATAGTTTGCTGGATAGGGGTTTTGACTCCATCAAACCGCCATTTGTTTCGAACTCTCCAAATGTTGCTGCATGTTGCGAAAACCATGGCCACCCAGAGATCAGAAATGTATGCGCTTTACCTCCCTCTAGAATGATTCTCCAGTTGTTTGATGGGGTGATAGGTACATGGACGAAACATGTCGTAGGCTTCTACCAAAGAGAGATTGTGAAAGGGCACTGCAACAAGGTGTGAGACTCAATTTCTGAAGCGTTATGGTATTGGTGACATACTGACACAATAGAGATGCCTCTCATCATTATGGCGTCATCCGTAGGGAGTATATGGTTCAGCAAGCGCCAATCAAAGCCTCCCAGTCTAGGGTGGATTGCTTGTTTCCAAACGTACTTCAACCACCATGCCGAGTCTTCCTTACTGCACAGTGTTTTATATGCATTCTTGGTAGAGAAAAATCCTTGGATATCAGGTTTCCAGATCATAGTATCATGGGAACTTGTGGGTTGATAAAATCGATGAGCCTTGCTTTGTACTTTTTCCATAAGTGTCGAGGCATATCAATATGTTCCATGAGTGGGATATCTGTTGCCCAGGTGTCACTCCGGAAATTAATTTTTTGTCTGCTTCCAATGAGCCATCCTATATGTGATTTCAAAAAGGTTACTCCGGTCCGTATTCCCTTCCATAATATCGACGGCTTATAATATCAAATAGTATCCCCGTTCTTGCTACTAAATTTGGATTTGAGAAATTTTGCCCATTCCTTTGTTCCTAGTTGAAAAGGCCAGTGAAGTTTGCAGAGCATAGCTTTGTTGACTTATCCCACACTACGTATTCCAAGCCCTCCTTCCTTAGTTGGTTTACATGCCTGATCCCATTTTAGCGTCACCCCCTTCCTTTTTGTTGGGTCTCCAGTCCAGATGTAGTTTATAAAGATTTCGTCTCCCTCTTTGATAAGCGATCTAGGCCATTTGTAAACTGCCATATTATGAATCGGTATGTTATTTAGGATAGACTTTGCATGAGTGATCCTTCCCTAAAATGAGATCATGCTTCTCGTCTAGTTGTTAGCCCTTTTTCTGATATTTTCAAATAACAGTAAAATCGCTTGCTTTGTTAACCTCCCTTGCATGAGTGGAATGCCCAGATACGTTTCTAGAAATTTTCCATCTTTGAAGCCAAATATCTTAGTGACCACTCTTGTGTGGGTGAGAGAGGTATAAAACTCAAAAAAATTATGCTTTTGGCCACACTAATCTCTTATCCATAGACCATCTGATATTCGGTAAGGATGAGCAGAAGCTGTCTCAGGCATTTGTTGTTCCCGTTCACAAAGAAGAATATATTATCTGCAAAAAATAGGTGAGTGGGGCCATGCATATCCTTTGTTGATGTCATAGTCTATATTTTTCCTTGTTCTCTGGCCTTATAGAGATTTATGCTCAGTATGTCCTCCACAATTATAAACAGAATTGGGGAGAGTGGGTCTCCCTGCTTGAGACCCCTAGCCATCTGGAAAAAACCTAAAGTACTACCATTGATAAGAATAGAAACCATACTAATACTAGCAATAGTTTTCCAGTCAAAGAATTTCAAATTAAACCTAAATGTTCGAAGAGTCGTGAGTAGGTATTTCCAGCTCAGTGTACCATATGTTTGAGTGATATTGATCTTCAGAGCCACATTCCAATTTTTCCTCTTGATTTTCATCTCATTAGCCATCTCCGAGGCCATACAAATATTATTATGGATGTTCCTATTCTTGATAAATGCACTTTGGTCCCTCGAGACACATCTGTCGACAATAGGAGATAACCGAGTGGCAGGAATATAAGTGATGACTTTGAAAATAAAGTTACTGAGGCAAATCGGCCTGTATTATAGAATCTTAGATGGGTTTCTAATTGTGGGAATCAACACTATGAGGTTAAGGTTTAATGTCATGGGAATCATACCATCCATAAAGAATGAGATTATCCCAGCATTAATATCTATGTTTAGGATTTCCAAGAATTTTCAGTAAAAAGCACCAAAAAAATCGTCTGGACCGGGGGCGTTGTTGCTGTCCATAAACAATACTGCATCCCTAATCTCCTCAGTGTTGGGGCTGCAGTGAAACCGTTGTTTTCTTCTTATGTAACTTAGTTGGGGATGTGATTGAAAAGTTTTGGACAGTGCTATATATCTGTAATAGCGAATTGGGCCTTGTAGTAACTCATGATATGTTCCTGTATGAGCGTCTTACTTATAATTTTTCTTCCAGTGTTGCCTTGGATATTTAAGAAAAGGGCATTCTCGTTCCTAGCCTTTGTGGTTAAATAGAAAAACTTTGTGTTTCCGTCCCCTGCTTGTAGCCATTTGATTCTAGATTTTTGCCTCCAATCCATCTTTTCAGTTTCCTCCCATCTGTTAAGGATTTTTATTTGAGCAAGGTATCTCATTCCTATCAAGTTGTTGGTGATATCTTCCTCCAACTGTATCTGTAGTTGCAGCATCTCTCTCCCTCCAGGTTTGTTTTTTGTTTATGCGGGGCTTTGGATTGATGTCTCCATACCTTAATATCAGTTTTAAGTTTTCGTAGCTTAAGCATAATAGATAAAAAAGGGGCAGCATAAATCAGCTTCCCGAGCTTCTGGCTATGATATCCAAGAATACAAGTTCCTCTCCCCATGATTGAAGATACCTGAAAGGGATATTTTTTGGTTTAGGCGCCTGACAGCATTCCCCCATAATAAGTGAGTGATCGGACTGAGTTCTAGGCAGCACTTTCATTCTCCAACCTCTAACCGTGTTCTGCCATTTTTCATTCTGGAGACATCTGTCGAGGACCACAAGCATTCTATTTATCCTACTCTGCGCATTGCACAACTTAAAGGTAAGCCCATAGGAGGGGCTTTCTGTGAGTTTCGCTATATCGAGGAAATTGTTGAAATCTATTACTGCATTTGTGTTAGGTGAATGTCATCCTCTTTTTTCTACTATCCAGAGGACCACATTGAAGTCACCTTTGCATATCAAGGGTTTGATATTTGTTGCAGCTAAATTAGAGAGGTCATCCCAGAGATCCAACCTATTAATTTTGTTGTAGTCTGCATGTACAAAGGAGAAACAACTCTCCATGTAACTCACCGTAATATATTATTTTGTCATAAAAATGACACCAGGTGCAAAGGCTCCTTTAAGCCAAAAAATCCATATGTTACCTTATTCTGCATTTATTCATTGGAAATGACTATGTTTTCATACCCTAGAAGCATAAAATTCTTACAAAAAAAATTTGGTTTAGCAATTCTCATAATATTTGGTTGTAGTTTTTCCGTTGTTTTCTTGAGATATCTTGTTGCTTTTCTGTTTCCCAGCCCTCTGGCATTCTTGAATATGAGTTTCATTGATCTTTTTAGGTAGAGCGTGTTACTCTTGGATCTATGGGATACAACTTGCCCCCTTTAAAAATTTGATTAGGACTGAGATGCACCAGTTCTTTATGCTCCATTTCATTCACCCAACTTGACGGGTTGAGGTTTTATCTGACTTCATTTGTCACCGTAAAGTATGTGTCGCCTTCATCTCTATTTGCCACCTTTACCTGATTGTCTGCTACATCTGCTATATCTTCCACGAGATCCTCCTTATGTGGCACTGGATTAGACTTTTTTGTGTCTATCTCTCCGTTTCAACTCTCCCCTTGCATTAACAAATTGGAGTTATTATGTTGTCCTGATGCAGCGAAAACATTTTGTTCTATATCATTTTCCACTTCTCTTAGTACATCAAATTGGTTACTCCTACTAGCTATATTGTCCCTCTTGGGTAGTGTCGGTGTTCTATAGGTACTCTTAGTTGCTGACCACTCGATTGTCTCCCCAATATTTTTGTGTTACTGCAAATGGGCAGATGGTCTAGGCATGTCCGGGAAGTAAATAAGAGGTGATGCAGTACTGCTTGCCTCCATTGATTCTTTAAAATACGTGTGTTTACCCGGTCCTTCAGTGACTTTCTTCCCCAACTCCTTGTCTTAAGGTTGCTTTTCCTGGATTACTAATTTTTGATTGCCCCTGCTTCCTTTTGCTAGCTCTTTTCCTATCATCGGTTTGGTCATGTTATGCTCCACTTTATTAGCTCGGAACGCTTTCTGCACAATCTTGCATTTTGTGATCGTGTGTCCCACATTTTTACAGTGAAAGCAGTATTTGGGGATTCGATGAAGCATGACCTCTTGTTTGACAATATTTCCCTCAATCTCCAGATGAATATGGTCTGGAATTGGCTTAGAGAGATCAATGTTAACTAGAACACTCGCATGGAAACAATAGTCTTGATATCTTGTCGATTGGTTTATTTGAATAGGGTAGCCAAGTGTCTTCCCAAGAGATAAGATAATCTTTTTGTACCACATTTAGCTAGGCAAACCAAAAAACTTCCACCAAATCAGAGCATTGGAGTTGCTATGTCTGTCCACCAAAAAATTTGGATTCCATAGCATGAGTCTCATAGGCATTTGTTCAACCATCCAGGGTCCCCTGCTCCAAATCCATATCTTGTCTTCTTCTAACTCCAATTTAATGATGAAAAACCCATTTCCAATAGGAATCAGCTTGCACATTTCATTTGTTTTCCAGGGATTTCTTGCAAATTCTTGGACTGTTGCGAATTTGATTTTTTGTAGGTCCAACCGTCCTATAAAACTGAGTCGGTATACTAATATTCCAGTAGAGATTTTAGCTATAGGGATTGATATAATCGGGATGCCCCCTCTCTTTCCTCCTTCTAGAAGAACAGCAAGTCTCTCTCTCTCTGTCTCTAGTCCACAAACTTTGTATGCAAACGATTGCACTTGTTTCTCCCCACCCGGGGCAGGGATTTTACTCTGGGTAAGGGATTCACTACCCAAAACCTGATTATTCTTTGTTGTTTGATCGGGGTTTCCTCTTGGCATAACTTGGTTTGCTAAAGAATTGTAATTTTCTTCCCCTTCATCCATGTTCATGAATCCCCAGGGACATGTAACCATTGATTTGACCTTGTTACCTTGGACGGGTTGACCATCAAGGACCCGAACCTCTTGCAGGCTTGGATTATCTTCCTTTCGGTATGCTGGATTGATCGAAAAGATGTTGGGAAGTGTATTCGCAGTAGGGCTTGGCGTAGGGGTGAATTTCCTTAAATTTTGATTATTGAGTCCCTCATTTCCTAACGAGTTGATATCCCTGTTTATAATTCCTTGCAGGAGAATAAGAGTGGAGATATCCATCTTGATCATATTGAAGAACTATAGGGATTCGGATTTAGGATTGGAAATTAGGCATTTTCGGATTGATTTGGATTGGAAATTTGTAGTTTTGGTTTTCACTATTCATATGAACAGTAACTACTATTTACGAAAATTAACAACAACAAAAGAAATTAACCTTACTTTGCTTGGTAATCCACCTCCAGCTCAAGGTTCTTCCCAATAATCAAAGGTCCAACGAAGAGGAATCGTAGAACCAAAAATTTGGAGAAATTTCTTTCTTTCTTTTTTCATTCTTTTTTTTTTGTGGAGAAATTAAAAAAATACAGTTCAAGGGTTTTGATAAAATTAGGCGGCAATGTGATGATGTGGGAGTGCGGGTGAGGCTGGAAAGGTGTCGAAAGTGATCAAAGAGTATTTTGGAGAAAGGGGTAGGATGTAATGAAATAATAATGAGGGGAGAGAGTCTGTGGTGGTTGTTGTGGGTATTACGGCAGGATATTGAGGCTCTCTTCCGCAATTTTGATATTATATGATGCATGCAGTTGTGGTACCAAATATCCTGCTAAGTGGGACAGATTTTACGCCGGAGAGAGCGTAAAATTAAAATTTCGGATTTGGATCTTTTGGCGGGAAAGTGTGTAACTTCTTAAGGATCTTTGGGAAGGTAGTAGTTCTCGTACACTCGAGTAGGAGATGTTAGAGATATATAGATAGTTCTCGATGTTAGGACTTAGTTAAATTTGTGATAAAATTGTATCGATAACTTAACAAAATAACGTTTGAATATGATAGTAATAAAAAAATGATGGGTTAGAGTTCAAACTCGGCAGCAATATTGATACGAGCATATGAACGTATATAGTGTATCATATATGAGATTATGCTAACTTTAAAAGGGGAATCGGAATTTCAGGTTTCTAAAATGGCTGAACACATCCAAAATGATTATAAAGAAGAAATCTTCGATAACCTTGTGGATGTAGAACCACTCCTAATCGATGAAACAGCGTGTGCGCAAAAGTTGGGTGGGAGGTTTAGGGTTGGTTCGAGAAGAGCGGATGTGGCGAGTATCAATCAATTTAAAGTGGCACCCAGGGTGGTGGAATTGTTTAATGAGAGGGGGACCGAGACAGACATGAATCACGAGCCGCAGGCAAGTGATCGAGAATGTAGTGATGGTGGGGATGAAGATGTCGAGGAGGAAGAAGAGGAGTGTTATGGGGAGGCTCCAGAAACAAGTAAAATTTTGAGCTTTAAAATGAAGTATAGTATTCCTAAGAACATTAGGTTAGAAGAATACCACTATGAAATGACGGATCTGGATGTTGCATTGGATGGTATTCTCATCCATCGAGAACAGATAAAGAAGGCGTTAAAGTTGCCTCTTCGAGTTGACTTGAAGAGGCTTACAAACTTTTTTAATATTATGCCTGGTCAGTTTAACCTAAATGTTTACGATCTTTTCCGTGTGGTGGGAGTGATAAATAGTCAAATAAAGGATAGAGCAGAAGAGCTAATCACGGTGGATGATCTATGTGTGTATTACACACTCAAATAGAATCCACAAAAGCTAGGGTAAAGGTACTTAGCGAGGTTCCTGAAGAGACCCCTCTTCTTTGAAATGGTATCGACAGAGGGGCAGTATTTTGTTGATTGTCTCCTCATTTTGGGGAATTATGAATTCGATAAGAAAAACCCAGGGGAACCTCTGAAAAGAAAAAACTTCAACTTATATGTATGTTTAGATAATTTGCATGTCGAAGTTTTGTCTTGTTTGTATTGGTTGAAATTGGTGCCTAACGTTTTGTCATTTGTCTTCGTGCACCATTGAAGGAGATTGATAAAAACTCAACGGTTTCAGAAAAGTTGTATTACATCAAGAAGGGTTACTTTTGTCAGATCGACAATTTGGTTGTTGACCCTGATAAGGCTGTCAGTCTTTTTAAGAAGTTGGATTAAAGAGAATTCAAACTAAAGGAGCTGAAATCCCGGTTACCGACGGCAAAATGTCTACCTGGAACAAGATGGCCGCGGATTCGAGCTTGCCTCTCGAGAATCCTTCAATGAGTGGTTATACTACTGATTTTTCCATAGTATAAAGAGAGGCATTGCTGAGTGAGACCTTCGAGATGGGCAAGAAAAAAAGAGCTGTCAGCCATCCCCCTCGTCCAGTTCTTCCCCAAAAGAGGGAATCTCAAAGATTTCCTACTAAGGAGGGAGAAAAGGTTTATACTACACGATCTGGGGAGGCGGATGTTCAACCCCCAAAAGCGTCCACTTATCTATAAGTGAAGAAGAAAGTATCCTAGGGCCTGATGAAGAATAAGCTGGGCAAGGATTTTGAGGGTGAGGTCCCCAACGAACCATTGAGTCTTATACTGCTGGGATAACTTTTCTCGAGGAGGAGTTCGATGACTGCTTAGTTGGAGCATAAAGTTTGTCAACCTTCCTCATCGAAGGCCACAGAATGATGAATAAGGTTAGAAATTTATCTGCTTTTGTTCGACTATAGAACTTGGTTCCTCAATCGAGAACTCATATTATGACTCTATGACATATCAAGAAGATGTTGGTCGAGGGGATGCCTCGTATTCTTGGTACTGGGACTCTAGCAAACAAACTTCTCGATTACATGGGCATCGAGAAGGAGCTGGTGAAGGAGAAAGAGGATCTTGTCCAGGAGAAAGAAAGGCTGGAGGCGAAGGTGGAGAAGCTAAATCTTGGGGGAAGGAAGGTAAAGGGGGTGGCTATTCATGAGGAAAAGAAGGCCTGGGATATGGAGAAGAAAGCAGAGATCGAGTAGATAAGAGATGTTCTTGCTAAGGAATGGGATGAGGCATTGGCGTTGTAGAAGGCCAATTTTTATGGCAATGTTCGGGAACAAATTCTTTCTACCTAGAGGGCGATGGAGGTGGAGCATGCCAAGGTCCTTGACGAGGTGAAGGCTGAAGTTGATCGAGTCAATATTGATTCCCTCAACTGTATGAAGGCAAATTTCTCTGGGTAATTTGATACTATGGAAGAGTGAAAAGTTTTTACAAAGGGTTGGCTGCTGTTGTTGGGGTGTTCTATTTGGATTCGGATGCGGAGGATGAAGCTAATGAGGTACCTGTTGTTGCCATTCCCAAAGGTACTGTTCCTGAGGAAGTATTAGATGATCTTACTCCTGGTCTCCCTGTAAAGGCTAATGCCCCGATATCTCCCCATGCAGAATTGAAAATTTGTTTGAAAATTTTTTGTTTAATGAATGATGTACAAGTGGTCGATGGGACCGAAACAATATCTTGTCTATTTTTTTGAATGATTAATTCATGATATAGTTGTTGTCGATTAATTGGTTAAATTATAAAGTAGTCAATCAAGATGCATAGATTTTTTTTATAAAAAAGTATTTTAAGTGTTTGATTCAACAAGATTAATAGCATTATATACTAATGTAGATAATATGCAGAGTGCTACTTTAAGGCAAGAATCTGAGATGATGGAAAGAGGGCCATGTAATGGATTTATGAATGAAGAATGATGACCAGATGTTGTTCTTCGATGGGATATCTGGGTTTTGAAAAAAAGGACAAAACATTGCATATTATGTTCGATAAATAATAAATTGCAAAAACATTTATCCTGTAATTGGATAGATGTTTGTCGGAGAGAAAAAAGTGAGTTGTTGTATATATTTACCAAGTATGTACTTGTACGGATAAATATAAAGTGGAAAGATGTAATTGACAGTAAAGATGTCCTTATTGGAAGTATTCGAAAGAGATTATAGCAATTATCTGTAGAACATTTTCAGATGGGCTGTATTTCAAGGATATTCGAATTGTACTTCGTCTTCTGTCATTATCCAATATGTTCCACTGTAATTCTTGTCACTGATAATATATAGCCCTTCCCAGTTTTCTGATAATTTTCCAGAGTTCGTAGGATGAGTACTGTCTTAAGAGTATTTTTATTACTTGCATTCAATCAAAGGAATGCAAGTAAATAATCTAAAGTATCAACAATCTATAGGCAAAATACTTCCATGGAGGCCTGATTGTGACGCTCTACGACCTCTGATAAGAATTTTTAAGAGTGTTTTTATTACTGATGAATAATCGAAGGTTCGAGTTCTAGGTTTTACAGTGTGATCGAAGGTAAACTACAAAAGGGCTGGAGAGGATTTTTTTAACCTCTCCTTAGTTCCCCATCTCTTCTATTTATAGAACTTAGGAAAGGCTGAGTCACCAAGGTTAGGTCAGATTACAAGGGTACTATCCGGATATTCTGGAGCAAGAATGGGAGCCAAAATTAATGGAACTATCACTGCAACAATTGTTGGGTCTGTCTCTGTACTTTGGTAGTACGACAATGGTTATGGCATATCACTATAACTGTAAGGACCAACCACTGCGTCATCTTCTCTGATGAGCTGGCTTCCTGTCCCGTCATACTTCGCCCATGTGCAGATATGGTTGAACTGATTCTGCTGTGATGTGTGGGGTCCGTTCTCGAGGCTTGTTTGTGGTTGAAGCTTAATCTTCAAATGATCTCTAGGAGGCCTGTTTGAGAATTTGACTAGACTTCAAGAAATTCGAGTAGGCTGCGAAGTAACCTTCGAGTATCTGAGTAGGGTAGAAGGCTGTGAGTAGGCTATTACATTCGCCCCCTCTCGGCGAAGGTCTCAAAAATAGTTATAGAGGCATTGACTAAGAAAATTGTTTGGCCTTGGAATTTGAGCGGTTTGACTGTTGGTTTTCGGGTAGGTAATTAAAGAGGGTAATAAAAAGATGCTAGTAGTTATAGGGTAATAAATGAAGTAAAACTATAAGTATGGGTTATTGAGTAGGGATACTGTGTCATCTTCTTCTTTTTCATTCTTCTTTCAATCTCTTCTACCAATTTTTGAAATCTCAATGGATACCACACCCAACACGCAATATCAGAAGAAGATGGGGTTCGCCCAGGATCGTCGCGTAGGTTGGAAGACTGCTGAACTGGATATAAAGTTCTTTGGGCACCATTATCTGGACTGGGACATGCCCGAACTGGTAGAGGTTGAAGCTGGGGAGCTCATCGACGGGGATCCTTATGCCTATCTTTGGGACCAACTGAAGTACAACTTTACTACTGCGGAGAAGCGTTATCTCTTTCTGTCGGCTTTGGCCGAATGCCTTGTTTGACCAGAAGAAGAGATGGAGGAACAAAGCGCGGTAAGTGGAGCGGGAAAGTTGGCTTGGGAAGAGGGAAAGTTGAAATCGTTCTTCAAGTATAAAAGAAACTGTGGTTGAGAGGATTTCTCATCGTTCTGCATTCTTTCTTCATCTTTCTTCTTATTTGCTCGGATCAGAATGCCAGCAAATGTACCCACATAAGAAAACCAGGCGGCAGTGAGAGGCAGGCAAATATAGGAGAAGGCGTTGAAGCTGCAATGGAAGTTTGGGATTGATCAGGATATTGACGCAAAAATGATGGACCTCTATGAAGTGGAACCCAGGGCACCCATTATCGGAATGTCTTTTGCATACTAGTAGGGAATTCTGCAGATGATGGGACCATTACCCGGCCACCGGTTGTCCCTACTCGAGTCATTTGCAAAAAAGATTGTGGGCGAGGAAAATGCTGGTGTTGTGCCTACGGGCGAAGAGGAGAAACCCGCTGATAATTAGGATCCTCTGTCTATTGGGTGCTTTGGTTAGCTTCTATTGTTGCTCTGTTCTTCCTCTTTCTCTCCTTTTTTTTGATAGGGTCTATAGTTTGTACTTGATGTATTGTCTTGTTGAATGAAATTGGGATTTTAAATTGCTGTTGAAGTAGTATTTTATCTTATCATAAGTAGAAATTTGAGCTGTCATACTAAAAGTCTACAATATCAAAATAAAAATTCTGAGCTGTTAAAGTATCGGTAACAACAGTCGAAGGAGGATTCCTAATTCTCTAAGTAATATCCTGAGGTGTCGAAGTAATAATATAATCTATCGAAGTAGGGTGAGTGTGATATGTTCGAAGGAAAAAAGGGTGCTTAGGTATAAGTGCCAGTCGGGATTGTCGAAGTAATACTTGTTATCTGCCAAAGCAATGTTAAGCTTCTTGTATAAATAAAATTTTGAACTGTCGAAGGAAAGGGTAATCTGCTAAAATAATAAAGGCATGAGGTTTTGAATTGACGAATGTGTTATAGATCGAATGACGATATATTTGTGAAACGAATTTGAGGTTATCTGTTGAAAAGTCTTTGAGACGTGGTGTAGTAAATTACTCGAATGTGAGAAGTATGTCAAAGGTTTTGATGGATTTGACTGGTCGTGCTGGCAGCTCGGACAGCTGGCTTATCAGGACGGTATCTGCGTCTAAGAAAGTGTGTCGGACTGGTAATCATTATTGTTGTCCTCGTTTTACGGAAAAGTTGTGATTTGATGTTTGGATTTGATTGTTTAGCTTCGAGTGAGGGTGAAAAGTTTTGAGAAGCTTTGATTTTGTTATGAAATCAGAGTGAGCGTGCGGTTCGCATGTAAGGGAAATAAGGGGAAAATTGGTCAAAATGCGTTGTAGTCGAAAAGCTGGGGTAGCGGGGGCTTGGTAATGATAGCTGTTAGAAAATCGAGGCAATTTTGGCTTTTAGAGGGGGTATATATATGAGAGGGAACTAGCAAAATGTACTATTCACAGAAGAAAACTAACTAGAGAGTGAGAGGATGAAGGTTGATACGCCATTGCTAAGTAATAGAGTTTATTGAAGTTGCCGCATTGATCTTATTGTTTCGAGTATTCTTCTAACACAGGTATGTCACTTGATTTCAGCCTATTTTTGTGTTGTTTTCCCTTCTGTGTCTGTGAGTATAATATTCTGGGTCCGGAGCTTGGAGGTTATCTTCGAGGATAAGAGAATTCACGAGTCTAGGTTTTGATTCATTCGAAGAATTTGAGGGTTTTTAATGAGGCATTGGGTTTAGGATCGAGGTTTCGAATGTGTATAAATTTTTTGAGGGGGGTAGATGGGATATGGGTTATTGACACATAATTATCGAGAAAATCAATCTAATTTCGTGTCTCTTCTTCTATAGGGTAATATGCATACCCGTCAAGTTTCGAGACAGAGGTTGATAGACGAAGAGATCGAAGCATTCGAAGCTAGTATTTCAGGTCGTGCCCCAACGGATAAGGGCAGTGACTTAGAAGTGATAGATGCTGTAACTTATGCCCATTTGTCTATGGTATTGCCGGTTGGTGAGGTTCCGATTACGAGACATCGTAGGACGGTAGTAACGGAGAATAGTCAAGAGGAGGAGATAGTGTGGGGAGAGTGAGGTGAGGGTAATGCGGGGCCCTCTAGTGGTGGAAAGGGAGGAGAGGGGTAGGGTGATCAAAGTGGGGATTCGACTGAGTCGGATAGGGTCGAAGGTGCCGTTTCGACTAGATATAAGGTTAGATTAGATCGATTCGCTACCAAACTGGAGCTGTTGAAGGTGGGGGTGTTCTTGAGTGTGGCGGGAGCAGGATTAACTTTCAAATCGAACCCTAGAGATTGAATAATGGCATATAGAGGCCAGATTCGACTGGGGATGGAACTTCCTCTTCGAAGGCTGGTAAAAGAGTAATTGAATTTTTGGGAGGTTGCTCCGGTGTAAATGAATGGAAATTTTTATGAGATGATGAGGGTTATAAAGGGGATGAATGCAAAGTTAAGCAGTGTGAGAAGAGGTTTAACTAAGTGGTTTGATATTGTGACCTTCTACTCGAAGAAGGCGAGCTAAAATACGGGTACCTACCACATCCAGTGTCACCCTGAGAAGCCCTATTTTTTTTTATCTATGTTCGACAGGTCGAAGGTGGATTAAAGACTTAGTCATAGTATGAGGTAACTATGAGTATGTTGAAGGGGAGGACCTTTATAAATTGCACTATAAGATCTATAATCAAAGTAAATTTTTGTCGAAGGATTGTTGTTGATGTATGTCTTGAATAAGTTGTGATTATACTTTGTTTGCTCTGAAGGTCCGAAGAATCTGACTTGGAACAATCCAAGGAACTATATTGATACCTTGCTCGAAGCTAGTGAGGATTGGGTTAATTCTGTTTGCGAAAGTCTTGGTATAAAGAGACAGAGAAGGAAGAAGATGGATTCCCTTATTCGAAAAGTGCCCGTTAAGCCAAAGCTATCGAAGAGGAGGAGAGGCAAAGGTGGTTTGAAGGTTCCCGAAGAAATGGGAGGGGATGAGTTGCAAAGAAACATTCAGTATGTTCCAAAATCGAGGAGGGGGTTGAAGCAAGCAGCGTCAGTGCCTGAAGTAGCTAGTGATGCTTCATGACTGAGGTTGAGGCAGGTGCCAATACAGGCTGAGAAAGGCAAGGGTCAGGTTATTCCTGAAGTTCCGAAGGTATAACAGACGAAGGTTATTCAGCGCAAAAGGCATAGGGCACTGGGGGAAGATGATGTAGTAGATGAGGATGAAGAGATGATGGAAGCTGAATGACAAGAGCAAGCAGTAGCCAAACGTGCTTCTATGGTTGAACTCTACGAAGATGACCCAGACGAGGCTTCGATGGAGATGAAGAGGAGTATGTTTCGGGTAACTGCCTATTAATTTCTTTTGTGAGATTCTGAGATTTCTTTTTAAGTTCTTCGAGTTTTAAGAGGTACTAACTGCTCGAATATTCTAGTAGACAGATGTTTGGGAACAATCTTACAATAAGGCAATGAAGTCAGTAAAGGGGAAGTTACAGTAGGCGGTTGAAAGTCTGGATCTTGCTTTAGGGACCAAGGCTTAGCAAGTGTCGGAGGTCAAAGCTTTAAAGCGATATTTGGAGGCAATCACAAACTTCTTTGATGAGAGGCTTGAGCATCAGTGGTCTAAATAGAAGTGAGTATGGGCAGCAAAGCTTGCTGTAAAAGTGAGGGTGAAAGCAGAATAAAAGGTGATTTATCAGGCATAGTTTGATGGTGAGTATAGGGTGACTGTTAAGCTGAAGGAATATTTAGAAGATAAGGGGTATAACCCCGATACTTTGGAGCCCTTCCCAGTTTCCCAAGAGCTGGTTGCTGGAGATGCTTTGGAGGTGAAGGAAGGAGAGGCAGATTTTACTGTTGGAGCAGATGGAGGTACTGGAGGTGGTATGGAGGTACCTGTGATTGGAGCAACCAGTATTGGAACTGTGGATGATGTTATTGCCGATGGTATAGGGTCGAAGCTTTCGATTGAAGGTGCTGAGTGTGGTGGCGTTGTAAGGCCTGTGGGAGAAGAGAATGCCGCTGCGCGCGATATGAGATATTTGGTATTGGGGTTCCATGCCCACCTTTTCTGATTTGTTTGTTGAGTTGTAATATATTGAACCATGTTTCTTTTTCTGTGGAGTTGGTCTCTGAACTCGGTATTTCTAGTAGCTATCGTACTGTACTAATGTTGTTTATCTGTTGAACTTCTGATTTTAAGTATGAACCGCTTTTGAATTGATGCCTGATGTTCAGAACTGAATTTGCTGTCTTATTCTGGCCTTGCTTTATTCTGGATTGTTAAAATGTTGATATGTAATCTATTGGTTTGGCTTGTACCAAACTTTTGATGACTTATCCTGAGTTGTAATGAAATTGTTTCTCTACTGTATAATGTTTTAAATCTTCTTTGCATTATAGATATTTCTGCGTAATAGTATCTTTCTGTACTGTTTCTGTCGAATGACTGTAGAGTGATCAAACCCTATAGAGCTTCGAGGATGTAGTAATATCTCTTTTGAAATTGTCAGATCTGCTGGACATCGAAGGCCGAAGCCACAACGATGTAAGACGTGTTCGCCCCCAACACATTCCCGAGGGTCTGGTCTTTCGACCATTCGTGCCCCTCGAGTTTGCTCGAATGTTAGAAACTTTAAAATTTCAAGGTCGCCCCCATGTATCAGTCGGGGCGAGGGTGGACATGATAACCGGGGTAAACCAAGAACACTAGGCCAAAATGAGTAACAAATGATACGGCAGGTCAGTCGTTATTTTGCTAAAGTTAATTCCATTTTAGTCAAAAAAAGCGTCATTCTTTTTACAATAGCTTTATGTTTTCGACTTGAAATGCGCCGCAATATTACGACTGTAAACCACGCCGTAATAAATGCAATTTTTAGTTAAAATTGCGACACATTTATGAGCTTTTTTATACATCGCAAAAAATATACACAAGTATCAGTCGTTATTTTTATCGTATTTGTTCCATTTTCCGATTTATTTATTCGTTGTTTTATGCGTCGTAATTTTACAAAGAAAAAATCGCCTAATTTTTTGTAATTCTAAAAAAATTCAACATACAAACTAATCGTGTTATCTGTCACACAAAAACGTCGACGTATTAAACCCAATTATTGACGATAATTTTAGTCGCTTCTTGCAATTATAAATTTTAAAATTTTATTAAATAATATTAGTTTATTAAGAGAGTCTTTCCTATACTTTTACAATTAGAACTAGATGGATTTGAACCATCATTGTCTCATGTTCATGAGAGCTCTTGCCATTTAGAGTTTATAGTTATATCAATAAAAATGTATAAAAAGACAATGTGTATAATAGTAGCAATTGTGGGGTTATATTATTAAGGGAAAAAAATAATTATATTCATTTGTGTATATGTTAAAAGATGACTTGCAATTTAAATTAAAGGAATCTGCGACTGGATAGTATACAAGGAGGACCCCCGGCCAATTTCCAAATCCCGCGGAACCCTCAGTTTCATGATAGCAAAATAATAATAATAATAATAATAATAATAATAATAATAATAAAGAGATAAATGTACCATACAAAGATATGACAGATTATAGTGAAAGAAGCATAAAGTACCTTTCAAATAAGATACTCCTAGATCCGTTACCTTCCTGCAGGAAATCTGCAACTCTTTCAAATTTGTAAACCCTGAAATAAAATCAAATGAGCAACTTTCATGTATTATCAATATAAGGAACAATTATGACATATTCGTTTTTATATTTTAATAAGAAAGCATGAACATATTAAAACATTTACTTAAAAGGAGAAACCCAGTATAATCTTCTAAGTTAATAATCAATCCTAAAGTATGAAAACGCCTTCAAGCATGAATTACAATTCTAAGCATCATAGAAAATAGATAATAATTAAGGAAAGAGAAAAAATTGAACGATATACATGCATAATTGCATATTTACATAACCAAATTAAAGATTACGAGGCCACCTACATATAAAGACCTATGAAGTTATTGAGTTCAGGAAGCATAATATAGTAGTAGAGGCTTCCACTAATATTAAACTCTGGGTCATCTTATATCAATGGCACTAATAGATGAGAAACACTAAGCAGTGCCAGTGTTGAAAATGGGAAATAGTTAAATATACAATTAGGCCACAAGGAAGCATCTAAGATAGATAAAAATGGGCATAGAAGTTGCATATTCTACGCAACATATTTAAATAGATTTTTGAGAAAGTATTCAAATGTACTAATGACTAAGACGAACCCAAAAAAGAAAAGAAAGAAAAACTCGCAGAAACACGAGCTCTAGATGGTGGGGGGTTCAAATATCTATGACTTTGGCTTGATTTAGTCCAAAATTTTATGATATCGACTAAACACCATACTAAAAAGTTCAATAGTGGAAAAGTGGCAAAATTACGAATTGTTACCTTCAAGTAACCATTAGGCATATCTTGCACAACATAGCCTGAAGGAAGCCTTCTAGAGCTCATGAATGTCTGTGAATTTGAAGTATCTCGGTTCATGTCAACTGACACATCAACTACTGCTCAGACACCCTCAGAATGTTTCTTGCAAAACCGCAGAAAGTTGACCTCACGAATGGGAACTAAAGGTGAAAGAACTTGAAGTTCCCATGCATCTGCATATGAAAATTTTCTTCACAAAAGTTACTACATGATGAGGCCAGTGAAGTGTTAATGGAAAAAAATGATTATAGGATAAAGGAAATTACCAGCTAAAGTGCACCATTTTTCATTCCTCCGACTGTAATAGGTATCACATGTTGAGGCCGTTCAGAGAAAAACAAAACTAATCCAACGCACATAATATTGTCACTATAATAAGGATTGGAATTAAGTAAAAAAAAAATGGATCAAGAAATAATTGTATATATGAAGCCTGCGAAAAATTTGTGCCTACAATATTCCCAAGCAACCTCTGATCATAGACCATGTTTGGCACCTTGTTTCCGAAAAAGATCTCTGAATTGTTTGCAATTGATTCAATAAACCTGAGATCAAGATACTCGGGTGTGAGCTTCAACTTGTTCGCTTCATCTTCCTTCATCACTTTATAAAAGTCGGCATCTGCCAAGCTCTTCTCACGAGCCATGTACATATGGTTTTCAATTTCTTGTTATCTCTTGGAACTGTCCTTCTCCATTAATTTTTGTTCCATGAGGATCTTACTAACCTGCAGATTCTTCTCCGCTTCAGCTAAAGAAATTTTCTTCTGTGTTTCTGCCTCTTTTTCAGCTACCATTTGTCTCTCCATCGCAATTAAGTCCTTAGTGCGTTCTTCTTCCATCTGCTTAAAGTTGCGCTTTATGCTTGCTGGGATGGTTGGCTTTGTGACACGCACACTTAAGATTTCAATACCCGGAGCATAACATGTACAGTCAACCTGAAGAGCATCTTTCATTTTCTCATCAATCTGATCAAACATATCAATGTAAACTTGTCTTAGAGACTGAGCACTGCAGAACTGAATGATATCATGATGAATTTTGTCATATATCCATGTTTTATCATACTGAACTCCATAGTTAAGTAATGTCTCGTACACAAACTCCTTGAGAAGACGATTAACAACCTCTATCTTCTCGAAACTGATCATAACTCCGCCTTTTGTACCGCATGGGAGATCTTCTACCTGATCCGTCTGAAGGGTCACTTGAATGGGCTCAAATTGGGTTATGAGAGGCATCGTTAAGTGAAAACCTGGTTCAGTAATTGTTTCACCACCTCTCCAGTACACCCCGACATGACCTTCTGGAACTTGAAGTATAATGGAAAAGCTACTGTTTGCTGATGAAAAGGATGTCGGAACCAAGATCATGGCAGCAATGGCGACGAAAGCCATGAAAATAGTGAGATTGGCTGAGAAATCTCCAGCCGGAGGAGGTTGAGCGGCTCTTCCTCTTTGTTGCTGCTGTTAGGGATCCATTGGTATTGTTTCTGCTTCAACTATATGCTCTCGTTTTCTTTCCAATGGGAATCAACTTTTTTTCCTCTGTACTCTACAAAAAGTCTACAACCTTACCTCTCTCTCTCTCTCTCTCTCTCTCTCTCTCTCAGTGTATATAAATGTATATAAATATTAAAGTTTAGGCACTGAAGTAGTTGTGTTGAGTAATGTCTTGATAAACAAGACTAAAAGAGAATACTGTTGATCAAGCCCGGTGCCTTGGCAGATCCGTTGGCACATCTTAATTTCCCCTACGACACTCTTATGCATATAAATTAGCAAGAAAGGGGTTGAGGAAATGAGAAAAGCGTTTTAATATGGAAATGAATCTTTGATTCATTGCCACAGTAAAATCCAAATGCTGTTCAATAATCTGGACATAGCGATTAAGGTGAATGATGTCTTCTGTAGTGTGATTGTTTTTTCTCTGATCTGTATTCTTTTTTGCTTGTAAACTTTTCTATTTTCTATAGGTTCTTAGCTGACGTTTAGTCATAAAAAGAGTGCCATACAAGATTAAAAGCATAATCCACCAAATTACAAATATTACTCAAAATAAGTTGTTGATAAGAAAATTAACAGGAAAGCCACAAACGACAACTTTATAACAAGAGAACTAAAAAATTGACCTGAGCTAGAGCAGGAAGTACTTGTTTCCCTGTCTTCTCAAGAAAACCCGCACAATCCCCAAGTGCATTCACGTCCTCCACAGAAGGTCCTCCACAGAAGGTACACGCATCCACTCGTCAATTCCAATCATGTAATGTTCAATCGAGAATTGTTTAATTAATAGCAATGCACACCAAAACAAAGACATCTTATGGTAAACAAAACCAGAGACATACCTTCTACCCTGGGACTTGGGAAGATTTAGTGATTTGAGAAAATCTGAAGATCCAACTCCAGTGGACCAGACCAGCAGGCCATATGGGGACATCGGGCCCATCACTGATAATCTGTGAATCAGATATAGTAGCAACAAAGATGCATCAGGGTATTGGTAATATAGATAACTCCAAAGGCGTGTCGATGCACTTTCCGTGCATAGTCACACGAGTAGTACTAGTGAAAGAATAAACAACTTAATTTGCTATTACTAGGTTCAACATAATAAAAGATGTTCAAAATGGAAGTGTTTAGATATATACTGTTAACATTTACCCCAGGCATATATATATCAGCTCTTCTGTGATAACTCAATAATGTCTTTTCAGTGTACCAGGTACTGCATTAAATACAAGAAAGCTATATTACATGGTAAGTACAATTCATGTTGTGGCACATCTGACACCATTTGAACTGATAGATAACACATGCAACTAGAAGCAGTACCAGGTAAACAAGCATAATGCCTCCCCTTCCCAACTTTGTCCTGGATTTGGACTCAGGAATACAAGGAGAAATCCCAATAATAGATGAGATCTCGAGATCAATAGCTCCCGTTCCCAACTTTATTCTGGTTTTGGAGCCGGGAATACTAGGAAATCCCGATAATAGATGGCATCTATTTTTCCAAACTCTGACATAAAACTGTAGGAACACCATAGCAGACTGGAGCTGCCCCATTTAAGATAGGCAACTTACAAGCATCTCGAGCTTCACTTACGAACGATCCAATCATCTGTCTGTGACCACAATTAAGATTTAATCCATCTTCTTTTAGCTTTCTTTCTCCTAGGACCTTCTTCTTACCATTTCCTTTATTGCATCTTTTGTTCTTGAGATCAAATTCTTGGACTACCGAATTACACAACGTACAATTACCAGAAGAAATTGATCTCTCCTTGAACATTGCATTAAGCATTAACCTACCAAATCTATCGATATCTGGGGATGTCACATCCCACAAGTTAGTTATCATGACCGGATAACCGGCTAAGTAGGAAATGACAGCGCCTTGACGGTTATAACACCCCTTATAAGATATAGAGCCACTGCAGCATCCCATCAGAACAGTAGCAGCGCAATTTTCTATTTTCCGTTATTCATCGAGGAACCTTTTGATGAAGGCCTTCAGTGTCTCATTGCTAGATTTTCTGAAATTGAACAGGGCGTCAACTCTGACTTCTCTGTCCTTATTGAAGGCAAATTGGGCGATGAAAAGCCGTGACAGTTGCTCGAAGCTTCGTATCGAGCCATTTGAAAGATTGAGATACCATCGAAGGGGGTTGTCAGTAAGGCTGGTGGAAAAAAGGCGACATAGTAGGTAATTGGTTGTAGAATAGAGGCTAAAGGCATTTTGGAATTCGAGAATGTGCGATTGTGGATATGTGTTATGGTATTTGCTGAGTTTGGGGGCACGGAAATTAGGGGGTATCTCGATAGCGAGAAGTTTAGGGCATATGGGGTTATTGAGGCGACTCCAAGAGTTGGTGGCGGGGCTCGCGCTGACGTGAATAGCTGGTTGTATTTTGAGATCGAAGTCTTGCTGTGCAGCATAGGCAGGATGAGGGGTAGATCGAAGGATTCGAGGATGGTGAGTTCGAGTGGGTGGAATGTGTTCGGCGCTGCGTTCCCCGAGACGTTCTCGAGCAAGGCGGCGTATGGGGTGCCTAGAGGATCGGAGGGTAGAGTCAGAAGAATTTTCTGGGGGTGAATGCTGAGATAGATGGAGTCGGCAGGAGGAATAATGTGGAGAGCACCCTCGGCTTGGATACAGCCTTGTGCCCCTCCAAGAGTGGGTAGGTGTCCCAGACGAGTGCGGGCAGACATGCGCAACGGATCTGGTGCTTGGGATGGTCGAGCAGGTTCTAGAGACTGTAATCTCTGCAGCTCTCGAACGGTGTTACGTAACTCATCGATTGCCCGGTTCTGTCTTTCGCGACGTCCATGCAGCGGTTCCGTTCAGTTTCCAGCTCCAGGCGGTGGTTTTCACGCTCTTGGTTAAGTTGTGCATGGTGGCGCTCCTCAGCTTGAGTAACTTGTTGAGATAGTAAGGCTATTTGGGCGGCCACTCTGTCGATGGAGATACCGGCATGGGCTGAACTGGAACGGAGGGTGGGTGCCATTGAGGAGAATCTGTAGAAGTTAAAAATAAAGGGAGGGAAAGAGAGAAGGAGATTGGTAGGGTGGGAAGCACAGATGGCACCAATTGTAGGGGCCTAACTTCTTTAGGAGGGGAAGTCGGCTCTTACAACACAGGGTTAATCTTCAATCAAAGAAATGCAAGTAAATAATCTAAAGTATGAACAATCTGTAGACAAAATACTTGCGTAGAGGCCTGAATGTGATGCTCTACGACCTCTGATGAGAATTTTTAAGAGTATTTTTATTACTGATGAGTAATCGAAGGTTTGAGTTCTAGGTTTTATAGAGTGATCAAAGGTAAACTGTAAAGGGACTGGGAGGATTTTTCTAACCTCTCCTTGGTTCCCCATCTCTCCTATTTATAGAACATAGGAAATGCTGAGTTACCAAGGTTAGGTCAGATTACAAGGGTACTGTCCGGATATCTCAGAGCAAGTATGGGTGCCGGAATTGTCGGAACTGTCAGTGTAATAGTTGTTGGGTCTGTCTCTCTACTTTGGTACTACGGTAGTGGTTAGGCCTGTCACTATAGCTGTAAGGACCAACCACTGCGCCGTCTTTTCTGATGAGCTAACTTTCTGTTCCGTCATACTCCGGCCATGTGCAGATATGGTCAAAGTGTTTCTGCTGCGATGTGTGGGGTCTGTCCTCGAGGTTTGTTTGTGGTCGAAGCTTCGTCATTAAATGATCTTTGGGAGGCTTGTTTGTAGATTTGACTGGACTTCGAGATATTCGAGTAGGCTGCGAAGTAGCCTTCGTGTGTCTGAGTGGGATAGAAGGCTACGAGTAGGCTACTACAGAGGTTGCAGAGAAGTCCAAGTTCATTTTCTTCATCTATGATTCTTCTTTGGATACTTGGGAGATCGAGATCTGAAGGTATTACCGCTTTAATACCAAAGGCCATCATAAATGGTGTATAACCAATGGATGTTCGAGGAGTTCTTCAGTAGGCAAACAAGGCACTAAGTATTTCATCAACCCCTCTGCCCTTTTTCACTTTAAAATGATTGCGTAACCCCAACTTGATACTCTTGCTTATGGCTTCAGCTTGGCCATTACCTTGAAGATAGTATGGCATCGAAGTAGACAGTTGAATTTTGTATTTGTGGAGGAAATTAAGGAATTTGATGCTGATGAATTGCTTGCCATTATCTAATCGTATCATTTGTGGATAGTCAAATATGATTATAATGTGCTCCCAAAGAAATTTGAAGACTTCATTCCCGTCAGTGTGACATAGTGGTACTGCTTCAACCCACTTGGTAAAGTAGGCTATTGCCACAAGAATGAACTTTTAGCTACTCGATGCTGGATAGAAGGGACCAATGATATTAATTGTTCATCTTTTGAATGGCCAGAGGACATTGCTAACGTGTAAGTCGAGGGTTGGGCTTTTGATGTTTTGAACATGGATTTGGCAATTATAGCATTTTTGGACAAAGTCTTCGCAAATGCCTTCGTGAACGCCTTTTGTCCCAATAATCTTCCCGAGATGTGTGCTACGCAGATACCTTCGTGAAGTTCCATGATTTTGACTTGTGCTTGCTTTTGCGATATGCATTCGATAAGTGGTCATCCCCGAGTGATTCGATATAAGATCTCATCTTGTACTTTGAACCACGGACATTTAGCCAAGAGTGATCGAGCTTCTTCTTTGCTGTCCAGGAGGATGTTAGAATTGAGGTATGCATAGAATGGTCTTTTTCAATCATCAAGATCTTTGTCTTCGGTAATATTGATTTACATTGTGTAGCTTACGTCGAGACTTTAATGTTCGGCGACCTCGATGTCCAAAGTTCTTCTTTCACTGTCTTCAAGCATTACAGCAATGTACGGAAGTGCGTCGGCATGGCGATTCTCGGCTTAAGGGAGAAAGGAAATTGTGGATGTTTTGAATTTCTTCATTTTTTACTTCGACCATAGCTGCAAAATCAACCATTTTGCCTAATATTTTGAATGTTTTGTTATATTGGCTAGCTACGAGTAAGGAATCGACGTAAACAGCTATTTTTTCCGATCCAAGTGCTATAGCGAGATCCAGTCCATGCAAGATGGCTTCATACTTTTTCATTATTGGTGTCATCGAATTTAATTTTGATTGCTTTTTCAATTTGATGATTGGACGGTGTAACTAGGATGACCCCGATTCCTGACCCTCGTGATCCAGCAGATCCACCTGTAAAGAGTCTCTATCCTATGCTTTGTGACCATCCGTCTGGTTCTGCTATTGAATCATCAGTCAATACTTCTTCGATTTCCTCCTATTCCTGGTCCTCGACTGGAAAATCTGCCAAAAAGTCGGTTACTGCTTGCCCTTTGATCGATATCTAAGGCTCGAAGGAGATATCATATTCGCCTAGAAATGCAGACCATTGCTGAACCCTGTGGAACTTTTCTTTTTTAGAGAGTACGATTTTGAGCGGAAACTTAGTGATAACTTTGATAGGATAGGATTGGAAATAAGGTCGAAGTTTTTGAGAACTGTATACCAAGGCATGTAGCTGCTTCTCAGTTGTTATATACATTTTTTCAGTAGGCACACAAGTTTTGCTGATGAAGTAGATTGGCTTTTCCACACCGTCATCTTCTCAAATAAGGACGGAACAAATAAAGTTATCTGTGGTCGATAAGTACATTGTTAGGATTTTTCCATCAACAAGAGTACTCATTATGGGAGAATACCCCAAGTATCTTTTGAGATCTTGGAAGCCAATTCACATTCAGGGGTCCAAATGATTTCTTTAGGCTATTTTTTGGACATTGGAGCAGGATTCCCACAAAGAAGGGGGTAACGAAGTTTGCATCAATCAGATGATTTGGAGATGAAACTGTGAAAAACTACAATCTTGCTAGTGAGCTTTTGTTCATCTTTTTTGGTTTGAAGAGATAGCATTGTCATGAGTACTTTGATTTTATGCTGGATCAATTTGTATTCCCCTTTTTCTAACCAGATGTCCCATAAATTTACCCAATGCAACACCAAATTGGCATTTCTCTGGGTTAAGTTTCATTTGGTAAGTACGATGGATGTCAAAGATTGTCTGGTGATTTTTGCAATGGTCTTCTCGCTGTAAGCTTTTACAAATCATATCATCGATGTATAACTCCATTAATTTTCCTAAATGATCTTTAAACATTTGGGTGACAAGTCGCTGGTAAGTGGCTCCAACATTCTTTAATCAAATGGAAAAACTGTGTAATAGTAGAAACCTCTTTCCGTAACAAATATAGTCTTTTGTTGGCCTTCTTCGGCAAGAGGCACCTGATTGTAACTGGAAGCTGCATCCATCATTGAAAGAAGTTTATGCCCTACTACGAAGTCGAGGAGTTGAGGGATTAAAGGGAGGGGAAAGTTTTCTTTTGGGGTGAATTTGTATTGTTCAATAAAATTGACACAAACTCAGATCTTCCCGTTCTTTTTTTGTACAACCACGATATTCGAGACCTATTTTGGATATTTGGCTTCTCGAATAAATCTGACGTGAAGCAGTTTATCTATTTCTTTACTAACTGCTTCTCGAAGTCAGGGAGCTAGATTATGATGTTTATGCACAACTGCTTTACTATCTGGAAGGAGGTTGAGTTTGTGGTACACAATCGATGGATCGATGCCAGGCATTTCTTGAAAATACCATGCAAAGCTATCGACATTTTTCTTTAAAAGTTATACCAAAGTTTTACTTTCTTTAAAAGATAGTTTTGAGCCAATAAAGGTGTTTCATCTTGGCCCATCCAGCTCAATGGATTCAACCACTTCAGTATCATGTTGCCCAAATGTTGGAGGTGTCTCTTACTGTAATTGCTATGCTTTCAGGAGTTTTGTTGTGTGAGAGTTGGTGGTGGTGTTTTTACACATACGTGTTATAGCTTGACTCCCTGTGATTTTATAGACTCTGTGATCTATTAGAAATTGCAAGGCCATATGATATGTCGATGGTGCTGCCTTAATAGAATGTAGCCAACTTCTACCTAAGATCCCCAAATATTTTGATTCAACATCTATGATAATGAATTTAATGAAAGTGGTCTCTGATTCTACTTGAACAGGTAGTGTGATTTCTCCTAAGGTAGATTCTTTGGAACCATTAAACCCTGTAATGGTTGTTGTCGAAGCTTTGACCGAATCGTTGTGGCCCAGAACATTGATGGCTCTCTTGAATAAAATGTCTGATACGCTTCCTATATCGACAAGAAATGTGTGCAAGTAGTCCTAACCTACTTTAAGCATTATGACTTGTGGGTCATAATAAGGGTACTTAACATGGCTAGTGTCGCAGTCTTCGAAATAAATATGATATGGGCGTTTAGCCATGCTAAAGCTGGGGAGAAGTTTTACTGATTTGTCCGATGACGTCATCTTGCAGCAAGATATAATTCTATCATCTATCTTTTTCCTCTTTCCCTTCTCAATTTTGGTCATGTAAAGATGGCGAGCTTGGCCCTGTCCCTGCTCATATTTAACTTCTGGACGTCAACTACATACTCGCGAAGTCATCATGCGAGTAGAATGCGGTGAAAGATCTGTATCAGAAAGTAACAGTTGTCAGTTTCGTGGCTATGTACATTGTGATACTGGCATAAAGGTTTGTTTGGTACATCAGGAATTACCTGTGCTTCTCGAAACAAATCGTCCCCCTTTATCATTGGTAAGATAGCGGAGAGTGTGGTTATCATAGGAGGCAAGACCAAGATGGGTATGTCAGGTTTTTTGTCTCTCTTCTAAACGTTATCTTTGCAAGTAGCAAGGAAAATGGTTTATTGGAAAGAATTACAGGGGAGCTTTTCATCTTATCCTTTTTAGACCGCTCCAATTCGATATAGTTATTAACAACATTGATCATCTATGTTACTATTTTGGGCTTGTGCAAGGTAACTTCTTCTCGAACTTTAAAATCTATGAGGAGTGTTGAGGTGAATGCTGGAACGGTAATTTTGGGATCTGAGTTTTCAATCTTCCTTGTTTCCTATAGGAAATGCTTATAAAATCTTTCTAAGGTCTCTTTCGCACCATGTTTGAAAAAGAATAAAGAAACAGCCGTAATTTCTCGCTCCTTAACATGAACGCAGTTTGATTCGAAGAACCTCTGTAATTGGTTTAAACTGGTGATGGAGCCTTCGAGAATAGTATGAAACCATCTGAAAGGTTATTCTTTAAGGCTCATATTAAATAATTTGCATAGCATGTGATCGAGTTTAGAGTATAATCCAACTGTAGCTGTGAAGTGTCGGACGTGTGTGAGAGGGTTCAGTGAGGCCTACATATTGATAAAACTTTGACATATGGAAATTTTCTGGAATGGGCATGATTTCAAGATGAGGAGATATAGGGTTCATCTCAATCCTATTGAAAACAAATCTCTTAGTTGGATTATCGGAGTGTATGGCTTGGATCCTATTGTTCAGATCGTCCAAGGTAATAAATTACTGCAAAGTATTCGGTGTGACTACAACTTGAAGGTCAAAATCACCCTGTCCTTCAGGTCCCAACCTGTCTCTCACTGGTCGCCTCACTGATGGTGGCAGAGTTTGGTGACGTGTGCGTCGATTTCCTTGGGTGGTCCATGCTAAGGACGTGAGACAATAATGTTAAGAAGCTCTATCTGGATTCCTCGATCTGGATCGAGAAGTTTGAACTCATTTATCCCTTGGCAGGTTCTCTCTCTCTGAGTTTCCCTGGAACGATGATCACTCTAGGCTTGGGGAGGTGGCGTTTGACGGCCAATGAGCCGGTCTTGATCTCTTCGTAAATTCTCCATTTCTTTCTGATGTATACAACTTTATTGATCCAAGGCTTTTCTCCTCTCGTCTCTTTCGACTTGAAGAGCTTGGGTATAGATTTATTGATCCTGAAGCCTCTGGACTCGGTCAGACTCCATTTGTATCTAAAGTTTGGTTATAGCACTATTCAGATTGATTGCTTCTGGTATGCGGTTAATCTCGTGGTTTCTATGAGTACTAGAGACACTTCTGAGATTCATATTTGTCATCTAACTGTCAAGGATCACAGGTGGTAAAGAAAAAGTTTGGTAATCCCACAGACGGTGCCAATTATAATGGCATGTTTTCGAGAAGGATAACTTCGCCAATACTTATGTAAGAAATATGGAACTGTAAACTTAAGCACACAAGATTTTACGCGGAAACTCAATAAATCCTGAGAAAAACCACGACCTCGGGGTGGATTTAGGTAAAAAAATCCAATAGTTGCTAGTTATTACAATTGTTTGAACAGTAAGGACGTAAGAATGTCTTAGTAAATAGAATTGCCGATCGGATTAACATATTTTATGCCTGTATTTATTGTAGATATTCGCAGTTAGAAATATAAAATAGTTTCCTATTTTGGTGGGTAGTGGGCAAACTTTGTGGATCTCCCTGCAGCGACTCCATTTGACCAAGTATAACGGTTAGTGTAGTGGGTCTAGCTTTATAGTCGCAGATGTGACATCTTCTCGAATGATAGAATATCTTTGACTAAGTTCCATTAGCTTCTTATTATCGAATCTGGGAAATATGCTACTACAAGAACCATGTGTGATTTTCCATCACTGCAGAAAGCCGGATAATGAGTTCGAGACTCAGATCACCTATTATTCTCCTCCTTTGGGGATTGCCCACTATGTAAAGGTTCATGTCCTAGATACCTTTACTTTTGTATGGTCTATATATCTTTCTTTTTTTGACACCAAATTTTAGTAAATTTTATAAATAAGGGATTGTTGAATTTTATGCAATAAAATGTTGTTATAAATTAAGTTTTAAACTCTTGGACTCCCAAAACTCTCAACCTCTCTATATGCATTAGTTCCATATAGGTGAGATAGAAGCTTATAAATAGAAATATTACCAAAGGTACACACACTGTGATTGTATGTGTAAAGGGAATGTAAATGTATGTGTGAGTGTATGAGGGTATTTTATACCCATGATACTCTAAAACATCCCTCAGACCCAGTTCGGGCTCGAGTTTGGATTTTGATTTGGAGGTTATTGTCAAAACAACTTGGTGGCTCCGGGCACAATTTCTTAAAGAAAGCAAGATCTGTGTTTCTTGCAACTTCCTTTCACTAACGATTTGATTATATTATCTCTACTGCGAGGGTAACATGTGTTATTTTACCAATTAGAGTTCTTATTTTCCAACACTATCGTCTTTGATCAAACTAATATCACATGATAGTATCGACCCAACAGGGCTCATTACCATTTCCATTTCTGTTACCGTTTTTGTTATCATACTATATCCATGGAGCGCTTGGCTAAGACTCAAAAAAATGTATATATAACCCCACCCAAACGCTAAAAGTAATGAAATCACTAAACAAACAATTATAACGACAAAAAAAACCCACAACACCTGAATTTTGTGATGTGCTGCAACCCTAGGACTAACAATAAAGCCTGAACCTCCTCGCCCACCTTGACTAAAGTTAGACAACATACTCTAGTGATCTAGGAGGATCTAAACATTAAACTTGTTAGGAAGACCGATTGCGTCCTTATGATGTAAAAGAAGATGTGTCAGATTATACATTAGGGGCAATTTTGTTGTCGAATGGGACGTTGATTGCCTACTATTTTAAGATGTTTATAGTAGCAGTGCGCAACTATCCCACCTATGATAAGGTGTTCTTCGCATTATATCAATAAATGAGGCATTGGCAGAGTTACTTATTAGAGAAGGAGGCTGTGGTACATTCTGATCATAAATTATTAGAGCTTTTATCTTCACAGTACAAGCTACAGCAAGCTCACCATATGAAGTAGATGTCGTATCTACAATAATTCACCTTGATTACAAAGTACAAGAAGGGAGTAAACAACTAAATGGCTAAAATGTTATCTTGAGAGCCATTACCAATTATTTCCGCTTTATTGGTAGTAATGCAGATACAGCCTATTATTCTGTCTAAGTATGTTACAAGATATGATGATGACAAAGAACTCAGTATGATTTACCAAAAGTTGATGAAAGGCAAAACATGTGAGTATGACTTGAAAAATGGTTTGATTTATAGAGGAACTCTACTATGCATTCCAAAAGGTGGAGACTTTTTATATTGGATTAGGGATGCTCATTCTTCCTGGGTAGCAGGTCATTTTGGGGTTGGTGAGACTCATTTAAATTTGTGGTGTTATGTCTATTGGCCCAAGATACAGATAGATGTTGCCTGTGTAGTTCGTGGTTGTGTTCTATACAACACACAGAAGCTTTCTAATCGTAAGTTAGGATTCTACTTAACATTTCCAATACCTAACCGACTTTAGAAGAGCATATCGATAAATTTTATGGGCAGTTTTCCCATGACCAAGTATAAGAATGATTATCTGTTTGTTGTGGTAGATCAATACAGCAAGATGATAGTTCCTATTCCATGCCAAAAGACCATTATCGGGGAAGGAGGAGCGCATTATTTTTCAAAGACGTTTTGAGGTATTTTGTGTTCCCTTCTTCAATTATTTTTTTATGGGGATGGCCACTTTTTGGGGCATTTCTTGAGATCGTTAAGGGAGATGATGGGTACTAAGTTGATGAAAAGTACCGCATTTCATCCGCAGACTAACGGGTAAACAAAGGTAGTCACTCACACTTTGGTTCATTTATTACATGGATTATATTCTAAGTATTCTTAGACATAGGATAAGAGTTTACCATATCTTTAGTTTGCGTTTAACTGGGTGATTCATGGCTCCATTTTAAAATCTCAATTTGAAGTTTGTCTTGGGTACTTGCCTCAAAGCCCCTTTGTTATGGTCTTTAGCCATAGAGATAAGACGGTATTAGAGAAGGAGGAAGATGAGCAAGTTAATGTTCAGCATTTCATTGAGAAGATAAGGTTCATGAGGTGGTTGAAGTACAATTGAAAAATACTCAAGCGAAGTATAAGGCTTGACATGACAAGCATCGGGTTGAATGTACCTTTCAAAAGGGCGATGTAGTTTGGTTATATTTGGTTACATTTGGGTAAAGAACGACTAAAAGGAGAAAGTAAGAAGCTCAAGCCTATCCGTTATGGTCTGTTTATTATACTTAAGAAGATTGGTGACAATGCATTCCATTTGGATTTGTCACCATTTATGAAGATGTATTCGGTGATTAATACGGAGTCTTTCAAACCCTTTAAGCCGTCTTTCCTAGATGTAGACTCCACAATCGACACTCGCCTACTGTCAGTTGATGACTTATGGATGTAAAGAGAAATTTTTTTGTAGAAGGATAGTATTCTAGAGAAGGAAGTTACTGCTATAAGGCGGGGAAGTATCGAGTCGCTCAGAGTTGGAAAGAAAGGTCAATTATCAAGCATATTAAAGTGGTACAATTGGGAAATGGGCATGACCACTTTCCTTCGGCTCCAATTTTAGCATGAGCAGGAGCTCAGGGATCCTAAAGGGGGAAGTCATGATCCGGAATAATCAAAACATTAAATCTCTTAGAAAGATGCCAAAGGTAAGGTCTAATCGAACTGAGCCTAGTGTAGCAGCCTGCTTATAGCCTTCCAGTATTATTCAAACAGTCGAAGGCTACATCAAAGCCTACTAAAGACTTAAAGCCCAACAGGACAACAACGAATTCCACGAAACCTTTTGAGATTAATCGAATACTCAAGCACATAGTCTATCAAAGTAAGTCGAAGCCGAAGCCGAATACGGTCGGACAACATTAACTCTAGAATGACTTCGACCATGGTAATGAATAGCCGAAGGAAGATGCACCTGACAACCAGCTTACCAAACAAAATAGTAGAAACAAGCCGCTAAAGAGATATAACATCATAACTAACTTATCGTACATGACAGCTGCCCCAAGTGGTATACATGTAATCTAACCTCACATGGTGACTCACCTCTTTTCTATCTCCTATAAATAGAAGAGAGAAAACCCTGTGGAGGAGTTGGAAAAACTCTGCCTAAATCCCTCCTAAAATTACGTTTGAACACCCTATAACCTTCTCTTAACTCGAACAGTCATCTAACTCAACATCTACACAATCTTCTATTCAAATCCTCGCTAAAGGTCGTGGAGGACTCCACGAAAGTATGTTAGTGCATTAAACTAGTTGTTTATAGTCTTATATATTTGCCAAAAACCCTAGCCGAAGGTAACCTATAAGCTCTAAGAGCAAAGTTTCCCCTCCACGAAACAAGGCCACTACATTTGGTGTTGTCTGTGTTATACCCACCCTTTCCAACCCCCTTTTCTTTCCCCTTACAGCCATACTCACCCTCATTAGCCAATAATTTTCCCAAGTCGAGGAGCGCCATACCAACCAGTTACGTATTGAGCATGAGGATAGATGACAAGAACTTGAGGCTGAACGGCAGCGCCGTTTAGACGATAATGACCGGCAACATTAAGCACTGGACGAACTGCACAATACAGTTCGTGAACTTCAAGATGTTCGCACCCTAGATGCTACTATGTATTCTCAGGCACCCGCACTCTTGCGCGTCTTTACCCGCACAAGAATCGGGCCCCACCCCCTAATCGAGGTTCCCCCGGTCTTCCTTGGTGCTGAGGGTGCCACTACCGCCATACCCGTTGGCTTGATCCATCTTGGTGTCCCCATTACGGAGGATTCATCTGACTCTACCTTTTGTACTTCTCAATACCCCACATGATGCCCTGCTAGAGAATACCTCAGGGAACGCACCGCCGAACACACCCCTAACCCACAGCCTTGCCACCCTGGCCCTCGGGGTTCTCCCCCTCGACCTACTTATCCACACAGCAGAAACTCGACCAAAAAATTTATGCTGCCATTCTCATTAGCGCGAGCCCAACCCCGAACTCATGGAGCTGATTAAATAACCCCATTTGGCCAAAGCTCCTCGCTGTCGAGGTGCCTCCAAATTTTCATACCCCAAAAATCTACAAATACTATAATACGGACCCACAATCTCATGTCCTTGAGTTTCAGAATACTCTCAGCCTGCATTCCACAACCGATCACATCTTGTATCTTATGTTTCCTACCAGTCTCACTGACAGTCCCCTCAAATGGTACTACAGCCTCCCTAACGGCTCAACTTGAAGTTTCAAACAACTTTCAAACCTTTTCATCTCCCATTTCGCCTTTAATAAGGATCCTGAGGTCCGTGTCGATGCCCTTTTCAACTTCATCAAATTACCCACTGAAATGCTTGAAAACTTTACAAAGCGTTTTCTTGATGAATCATGCAAAGTCAAAAACCTCGATTGCGCGAACGCCGTTCAAGCCTACTTCAACGCCCTGCCTGACCACAGCCGCGTTAAGGTCTCCTCGAGGAGATGTTATCTAAGGTCAATGGATACATCAACCTCGAATGTCTCCGCAAAGCTAATCGCCAGGGACAGACCTCAACCACCAACCACAGTAAACCTCGACCATCGAATACACCCATGGTCACTTCTGTTTCTCAAGACAACGACAGTCGCAAATGCCCCCACTTCGATGCTTAATCTTTCAAACCCCATAAAAAATGACCCAAGCCCGTCCTGCCTAAACTCACCGCTCCCATCAACACCCTTGTCACACGTATCCAGGCCGATTCCATTTGGCGCACTCCATCCCCCATCGAGGTCAGGAAGGATGAGCCTTACTGCCATAATCACAAATACAATTGCCACCCTACAAACAAGTGTTACGCTCTACAACATTCACTTGAAATGATTCTTAAAGCTGGTCGACTACGCCAATATGTTGCTGAACTCTCCGGCTATCACGACGGGTCATACCTCAAGGCCTAACCCCCTCCATCTAATCGACGGGTCATATCGCGACGAGGTCATATCTCGACGGGTCATATCTCGACGAGGAACATATCTCGACGGGTCATACCTCGACGAGGTACATATCTTTTAACTCCATCTAATCGGAGTCAATTACATCGATAACGGCCATACCCAAAGCCAATGCAAATGAGTCGAAGAATGTTGTAAGCTTACCTATTAACAGAAACTCCCAGTCCTCCTACCCGAATCTAGCCACCGCTCTCGACCCGAAGGTATATCCTTCATCGATTGCGATACCTCCCATGTTCACTTTCCCCATTTAGACCCTTTAGTCATCATAATTAAAGTCATGCACCTCGTTCTCCACACGATGCTGCCCTTTAAGCCAGTTTCCTTGTCATTGACAAGAAATCTGAATACCTTGGCATTCCAGGCCTTGATTGGCTCCATGCCATAAAAGCCATACCTTCTACCTACCACCAGACATTACGTTTCACTACCCCATATGGCACATGGAACATGAAAGGCTCCTAGCGCTTTGCCCGCTCATGTAAGCATCCCAAAATTGACCTTACCAGGAAACTAGTGAAACCATAGCAATCACTGCATCTATCTCCCCCTACCACCTCGGCACTTTCTTCCATACCTGTCGAACCTATTGTTTGGGTCGAACTCGACGACCTTGGTCGAGGTACATTCATTGGCAGCTTTTTGGATGCGGCCAAAAGCTGCGAACTCAATATGTTCCTTCGAGAAAATATAGATGTTTTCGCTTGGTCCTTCCATGAGATGTTTTCGCTTGGTCCTCATCCCCAAATCTATAGCTGTAAAATAGAAGAAGTGTACTTTGGCACCGAAGATTCGTGAAACAGTGAACCTCAAGGTCGAAAAACTCCTAGCCGCTGAATTTATCTGAGAAGTCAAGTACGCTGATTGGATCTCGAATATTGTCACTGTCCCAAAGAAGAATGACAAGATCCAAATCTGCGTCAACTTCACCGATCTTAATAAACACATACCGACAGACATTTTTCATCTCCCAATCATTTTGATACTTCTGGACGCGACAGCCCGACATGAACGCCTATCTATGATGGACGTGGCTTCAGGTTACAATCAGGTACTCCACCTCCCGGAAGATCAACATAAAACTTCCTTTATCATAGAACAAGGGCTTTATTATTTTAATGCGATGCCCTTCGGTCTCAAAAATGCAGGTGCCACTTACCGACGCCTTGTTACCACCATGTTTAAACTTTTGCTTGGCAAGTCAATCGAAGTTTATATCGGCGACAAATTGTGTAAGAGTCTCCAAAAGCATACCCATATATAAGACTTGACTGAAGTCTTTTCGATACTTCGATCATACAATATGAAATTAAACCCCGACAAGTGCCAATTCGGCATGTCCTCCGAAAAGTTCTTGGGTCATCTCATTAGCATACGAGGCATCGAGATCGGCCCTACCCAAATTCGAGCCCTCGTTGATATGCCCTCTCCCCAAACCAATAAAAATGTCCAAAAGGTCGCCGGAAAAATAACTACCTTGAACCGCTTCATCCCCAAATCCTCAAACCGTTGTGCTTGGCTATTCTACCTCTTGCGCGACCAAGGTGTTCATAAAACCAAAAGGAGAACCCCCATAATTAACTGGACACCCGAATGCGAGCAAAGATTTTTCGAACTCATAACTTACCTTGGCCAACCACCCGCCATGAGTACCCTGGTCGAAGGTGAAGTACTTACATTATATCTTGCGTTCCCCGAGACTTCTATTAGCTCGGTCCTTATCCAAATCGAAGTTGGTATCAAGAAACCTGTCTATTTCATCAGCAAGACTCTAACCCCAGCCGAAACACGATATACCAAGCTCGAACGACTGCACCTTACTCTTGTTTATACTTCTCGAAAGCTCAAACCATACTTCCAAGCATACCACATACGCGTTGTCACCAACTACTTTCTTCACAAAATCCTCAGTAAGAAAAAAAAGTTTAAACGGGTATAACAGTGGTCTGTCTACCTCGGTGAACATGATATCACTATCGAAAAATAGGTATCACCGATTTTCTTGCCGACTTCCCAGTCGAAGACATCGACTGGGAAGAACACGAAGACGATTTACCCGAAGATCAGCCCAAACAGAATGACCCTTGGAACCCTAATATGGGCTGGTGTCTCTTTACAGATGGATTTGCAGGACCAAACAGTTATGGGATAAGTATCATCCTGGTTACACCTTCAAACGACTGAATCATAAAGGCCATCAAATTAAATTTTGAGGGTAACAACAATGTGGCCGAATATGAAGCTTTGATATATGGTCTCGACCTCGCCCTCGAACTTGGCATCCGCAGACTATCAGCATTTACTGATTTCCAACATGTTCAATGACAGTATATCGGCAAAAACTAGGCAAACGGTCGCATGACTGAGTATGCAACACTCATCCGCCAGCGCATGGATTGTTTCCCTGAAAAATCATCGATTATACATTACCCTCGAGGTAAATGTAGACATGCCGACGCCCTCGCTTACATCATCGCCATGTTAGGCCAGTCCGAATCTCGAACCCTCAATATCGAAGTGCTCGAACGCCCAAGTATCCACCAAATGGAAATCAACACCATCAATACTGGGGGCGAGAGTCTCGATCCTGACAACTGGCGTACACCTTTTCTATCATTCCTTAACAGTTTTACCTTACTGGAGGACCCAAAAGCCAAACTTTCATTACTGGAAAACTAGTGACTGTATGCCATTCTTAAAGGTGGTCTACACCGTAAATCCCCAAATGATGTACACCTCCGTTGTATTTCCCAACGCAAACGCCACCATACTTACTGAATTTCACGAAGGTGATTGTGGCTCCAACAACGCTGGTTGCTCCAAGGCTCTTCGAGCAATCACCTAGGGTTTTTTCTGGCCTAATATGAAGAAACAAGCCAAAGAATATGCAAAGCACTGTGACAAATGCTAATGTCACGGCCATGATATTCGAAGCCCCACATAAGAGCTCTATTGCAGCCAAGTTGCTTTGGCCATTCAAGCAATGGGTCATTGATCTCGTGGGCCCTTTTCCCAAAGCTTCAGGTAGTAGAAAACATATTTTAGTCACCACAGATTATTTCACTAAATGGGTCAAAGTCGTGCCTTTATTTCATACCAGGGAAGAAGAAGTCACCAAGTTCCTCTGGAAAATATTATTACATGTTTCGGCTGCTCACATATGATTCGATGCGACAACGGTCCACACTTTGTAGGCAACAAAGTCTGCAATTTCCCCAAGAAGTACAACATTATCCTCTCCCCCTTTACCCCTTATTACCCATAGGGAAATGGTCATGTCGAAACAATCAAAAATACTACATTCTATAGTCTTAAAAAATACTTTGACAAAAAAAGGGTCGGTGGGCTTAAGAATTACAACATGTACTTTGGGCCTACCGTACCACAACAAGAAAGGTGATGGGCTGTACTCCTTTCCTCCTGGCCTATGGTACCGAAGTTGCGTTGCCCACTCAGCTCGAGGTGCCAACACACAACCTTGACCTTCCCGATGAAGATAATGAGTTCAAACTTTGATGCAATATGTTATAGATCGATGAAACCAGAGACCAAGCCATAACTAACCTCGGACGTTATCAGATCTATCTTCAAAAATCATACAATAAGAGGGTTCGACCAAGAAGCTTCGATATCGGAGATTTTATACTTCGACTAGTCACATCCTCTTCAAAACATCACAATACCGGCAAGTTAGCTAAATCAAAGGAAGAACCTTATGTTGTGTACGATAAAACCAATAAAAGATCGTATTATCATATGACAGAAGCAGAGGAGCCCTAACCCAATCCTTAGAGCACCATACTGTTAGTGTCCTACAACAGGCTGCGGCCACCAGCGCTCACAACTAATGTAACCATAATATAATCAATAAACATATTTTTCTCCTCTGAGCTTCATCTCATATCTCCACTAAACTTCTTGAGTTGGTCAAACCTAAGTATCATATTAACCCTTCGAGCCGACTGATACTTGGGGGCGACCACAAAATTTTGTAAGGTTCCAATTCGAGCAATCCCGAGTGGCATAAATGGTCAACATACCGGACACTCGAGGATGCATTGGGGCCGACCATATTATGTCTTATTTAGGATCAAACCCGCAGATAGAAATACCCAGGGGCGACCTTCGAACTGCAGTGAACTTCTTAAGTTGGTCAAACCTAAGTATCATGTCTACCCTTCGACCCGACTGATACTCGGAGGCGAACTCAAAGATTTTCAAGGTTCCAATTAGAGCAATCCCAAGTGGCATGAATGGTCAACAGACCTGACACTCAAGGATGCATTGGGGCCGACCACATTACGCTTCGTTTAGGATCAAACCCGCAGATTAAAATTCCCAGGGGCGACCTTCGAAGTCCAGTGAACTTCATGCCTTGATTCTTTACCAACCTGCAGTTTTTAACATTCTCGAGTCCACATATCAAATATACCAGATAGCTCATTCAACCATACAAACATACCAATACATATTAATTTGATCAAATGCTAATACCAAGCACTATTTTAACATACATTACAAACCAAAATAGTTTCATACAGTCAACCAGAGCAAGACAAGTTATATTTTTATAGACAAAATAGTTCCTTTACACAAGACCCCCTATGTTCTCCACAGGTTCGGCCATCCCTTCTCTTCCAGGAATCTCCTCTATATTATCGCCACCAGCACCTTCGACCATTGGGTCGATACCAACACCTTCAACCACAAGGTTCATTTTTTGCCCCTCTATGCTCGCCACATTCTCAGCAACGGACTCTTCCTCTAGAGGATAGCGTTCGAAAGTCACTGGATCGTATCCCAACCCATCTACAAATGTCTTCAAAGTGGTCATTACCTCACACTCTTGGTCAGACATCGCTTGAAAATGCGCATGATTGTTATGCAGTTGTTCCTCTTAACTGGCCACATTCGCCTCTAGCACTGCCACCTTCGCATCATAACTTGTGACCACTGCCTAGGTCTCCCTTACTGCATCAGAAAAAATATATAGTTGTTCTCACTCTAACTCTCTGATGCAGGTCATCAGAGACAGAATGGTCTCTTTTATAAGCTCACCCTCATCCATCGTCTTATTTAGCCTCTCACTCATTGCTTTTTGTACCCTAGTAAACGATATCATCCAAGTATTCATCTACACGAATCACAAATACCTCGACTAGTCAGTAGTTCTCTAAGCATAATTTCAATTTCAACCCTCCAAAAATACTTACCTAGCGCCAAACCTTCTCAGCTCACCGCCCTGCTTCCTCTAGATTTGTGGCACACAGATTTAGCATCGACTCTGTCGTTACTTCAACGTCCTCCTCCTGCTCGGTGGAGAGTTGCCTCGCTTCGGCCGAATTATCTCCTTCGGCCATCAACTCAAAACTCCTTTTTCGCCTAGTTGTTTTTGCTAAGTGGGCGGTCAAGCCCTTGTCAGTAGCTTTTCCTTTGTCCTTTATTATCTGCAGTGCTACTTCAAGAACAGTCTCGGGCATAGTCGAACGAGTGGATATGGGCACTCCCAGACGAGCCATCGGTATGAAACTTGACTTTTGCGTTAGATTATTATAATCCATCTCACCTGCCTCTGCAGAAGTGCATACCTCCCTCCTCCTCGATGGCCTAGCTACAACTGGCATGTCTTTCAACAATGTGTCCATCTTCTTGCATCTTTTTCTTATAATACCCAACTTCCAAAACACTTTATTCACCCAGTCCTCTCTCTGGTCGATATAGGCCTTCGAGTGTTTTAGCCCGTTATTGGTGGGTTCTGTAAAATAGTAAATTCAAAGTCATAATTCTACTCGAACCAACACAACAACATATTTGATTATCAACTTACTTGATTTGATCAGCCTATTCTTCAACCCAAATTTTACCACCCCATGGGCATTCTCCTAATTCCCCTTTACTATAACCAAATTTTTATCCCCCCACGCCCAGTCGAATATAAGCCAAATAGCCACAGTTTGTCAAAGTGGCACTAGATGTGATGCATCCATACCTTCTTATTTTCCTTCTTCAAATAGAACGACATTACGTTGAACTACTCAATCGAAAACCTCCCTTCGCGCTTTAACTCAACATTCATCCCTTCGACCACCCTCATTATTTCATAAAAGTTGTCGCCCATCTGGCAGGGAGCCACATCCCAGAAGTTCAGGACCTGCTTCACCAGCCTTCGAAGATGTAGTTGCATCCCTAAACGAATCTGCCCCCTAAACGCCATAATTCTCACCTGAGGCAAATCCATAAACGAATACTTGGCCCTTAACGGTACCAGAATAACCCCCTTCTTTGCCAACTCATGTTTTGCCATTAATCGGTCCAGCCTCGCTTTTTCCTGAGGTGAGACCTACCTCATATATGTTTGCTCCTCATATGTATCTTCACTACTATCACTCTCCTCCTCTTCCCCTTCATCCCTCTCATCCCCTAAAAGTTTTACCCCAACCTCCTCACCTCTTCTTCCTCCTCCTCGTCACTTTTTTCCAATTATATGTGCCCTACGCCGGCTCCTTTCGACGTACCAACATCTGGCTCTACTACAGCCAATGGTGCGTCTGTTGCAATTTATAACTCTTCGACGTCACTGTTCACCTCTCCTTGACCAGATGTACTCATCTCCCCTCCCCCATCCAACAAAAATAAAAAATAAAAAGAAGATGAAACGATATCACTTTTCTCTAATGGGTGGTCCAAAGACATTCCTGTTTGATGACGTTGATTGTATCGAAGTCGAAATCCAATAGTTATAACGGCATCTCTTGCTTATGTCTCTACAAAAAATTCAGCAGCTATAATGGTGTTCTTCTCTATCGTTTGTGCCTCTTTATCTCTTTGAGTGGAAATAGTGTTGGCCTTTCTCTCTCATTTTTTCCCCTCTTTAAATAATAGCCCCTAAAACCGCTTCCGTTTCCCCAACAATCATTATTACAACTACCCCCACTCCTTCTGCCATTTCCCCCCATTTTCAGGCACTCTGAGTATTTGCCATACTGCCCTTACTTATACACACGTGTGTGAGTGCCATATTTCCCCTAAACAGAGTATTTCCCTCATTCTCTCAAACCCTCGATCCCCCTCAAAATTAACGACTATACATGGTCCTGCCTTCGATAACCCTCTTCCTTCAACACTAGACTCCTGACACCCTATCTAAGCCTACTACATCAACTTCAATCAACCCACACATGGCCTCCAACAAATTCCCAAGGAAATCTAATTATGGCCTGCTACGACATACTGCCCCATGAGCAGTATCACCTCTGACACCTCTGCCATTCCGGTTGTCAGCTTTTACAGTCGAAGCCTTTCATACCCTCATTTTTCAAGCCATCTTATAAACTCAACCATAGTCGCACCCCTCGACCACATTCTTTCGACCATCGATCAATGATCTTCGCTCTTACCGATGTCTCGAATTTTATTACCATTCCTATTCATTTTTTATATCGAAGCTTAATTGTGCCTAAATTATCATCGCCTACATTACCTACCACTGTTATACTTCTACACATCAATCACCAAATTTGTGTTTCATTAAAAAAGAAAACCACAAAAAAAACAAAAAAAACATCAATAACAACAACGTCCCACTCTACATACCCACCCACAATATCGAAAACCCCCCTATTTACACGTGGGGCAGTTCTTCCAGTTCCCCGAGCAAACCTTGGCAGCATCTTCAACTTCTACCTGTCGCTCTGCCAGATACCATTGCATGACCCCCCACCAGTGCGCAAATAGCTCCCCGCAGATCACTTCGCCTGGCTACAGCTCCACCAAGTCTGGTATCGGGGCCCCCAAATCTCGATCCCCAAAATATTGTTGCCTCAGAACCATCGTCTTGGCATTCACTCTTTGTTGTTTTTCCTCTAGTTTCTTCTAATAGCGTGTGTTCAGAGTGGGTTTCATTACTTTACTAAACAAGGAGGAAGATAAACAGTACTTAAACATTTTCCCCCAAGAAGCCCCCTATGTATACCATGTTTAAGGCAAATTAACTACCTCCTTAATCAGCATTATCATAATAACTCTCCTCAGAATTACCCATATTCACATCAGTCAACTTTTTAACTTCTCATGCCTAACAGTTTTTATCAGCACGCGCCATCTACAATAATTTCCAAGGTCTTTGCTAAAAGGAGGTGAATGTAGTAGCCTGCTCGCAGCCTTCCAGTACTATTCGAACAGTCGATTGCTACATTGAAGCCTACTAGAGACTTGAAGCCCAGCAGGACAATAACAAATTCTACGAAGCCTTCCGAGATTAATCGAACACTCGAGCACATAGTCAATCGAAGTAAGTCGAAGCTGAAGCCGAATACGGTCGGACAATATTAACTCCAGAATGACTTAGACCGTGCATTGCCGAATACGGTCGGACAACATTAACTCCAGAATGACTTCGACCATGGTAATGCATGGTCGAAGGCAGATACACCTGACAGCCAGCTCACCAGACAGAACAGCGGAAACAAGCTGCCAAACAGCTACAACGTCATAACCGACTTATCGTACAGGATAGCTGTCCCAAGGGGTATACATGTAATCTAACCTCACATAGTGATTCACCCCTTTTCTATCTCCTATAAATAGATGAGAGGAAACGTTGTGGAGGGGTTGGAAAAACTCTGCCTAAAACCCTCCTAACATTACCATTGAATACCCTGTAACCTTCTCTTAACTCGAATTGTCATCTAACTCACACTACCAAAAAAATGACTTTTAGGGACAACATAGGTAGACAATTTGTGAAGAGCATTGCCCATCACAACTTAGCGACGGTTTTTTCCGTCAGCAAAACTAAAACTGTCGTCGCTAATACCATTATTTATTTATTATTTTAATTATAATTTTGTAACAAATTAGCGACAGCTACTTACTGTCCTGAATGTTCTTTAGTTTCAACACAACAGAGGAAACCCCGTCGGATTTGGTAAGAGTGGAATCTTGCCATCGCTTTTTAATTAATTAGATTAGATGAAATCGCAATTTTACTTTTTCTCCTCCAAAAAAAATCCCTTCTTTATCACCCACGAACTCCTTCAAGCAGCCTTCTCCTCCACGAATTTGAGGTGACTGTGATGAATTTCTCCAGCCTCAATTTCATGCCAAATTTGTGTCGCAATCCCAATCTCTCACAGTTATCCTCTTTTTTATATTTTCAGTAAAATTCTTCCCTCGCGATCTCTGTAACCTCTCTCTCTTATGTCTTTTGGATGGTATTTAACCTCTATATTCTTCAAATAGATTTCGTTTTAGTGTTCAAAGAGGCGTAGACAGGTGGAGGGAGAGGAAGAAAGGGGTTTTCCTTGAGTGAGAAGAGCACAAGTGAACTCCATGATTTCCTTCTAATTAGTTTTCTTGGTTTCTCTGAATTGTTGATTGGGGATGTTATGCTGTTTTTGGCTGTTGATCGTGCCCAATTTCTCCTTTAGATTTTCAACAATGGTGCCTAGCTTTTTTGGTTGTTTTCCAACTAGAAACTGGGTTTCTATTTTATACAAGTTTGAAATGCCATTGTAGATATGCTTGCTTTTTAAGGTATTTTGAGATAGAATCCCAATTTGGTTGAGTTAAGGCAGTTCTGGGTATATGTCCCATCAATTTACACTGTTTTATGTTAGATAAAATTCCAGTTTAATTGAAATGTAATGATAGGTGTGCAAACATAATCGTTTTAGAGTTTTTGGAGTATCAAACATAGTCAGTACACAGCATTCAAGACTTGACCAAAGGTGTGTATCAAAAATTATGGCTCAAAAAGATACTCCTATGTTATTTATCCCATAACCAGTATTGTTTTACCTGTATCCCTAGTATTTTTAGTTTTTTTTTATCAAATTCAATCCATAGTTAATATCTTCATTAGTTCTCATTGTTTCTCTAAACTGGTGATAAAAAAACTAATAGCTTTGGTGTTGTTCTGACCAGGCAATGCTCTAGTGTTAAGAAAACATAAAAAGAAATATATAAGTAACTGAAAATCATTGTATGAAGACCTGAGGAATGAACAATGCCAAAGATAGATATCGTACCTCTTGTGTTCTGCCTGTGTAATTTGCAAATGGTGGGTAATCTCACCCTTTTCCCTCAAATGCAGATGTTACAGCAAGTACGAACAACTAATCTTTGTGATAATCAAAAATAATGAAGTCGTCATACAAGAAAGAGCCATCCTTATTGTAGCGAAGAAGGTAATAACAATAAATAGCAAGGATTTTCTTGAGCCTATTTATCATCCACAGTTACCTTTTTGGCTCTGTATAACAGAACATTTTCGATGGCAGAGCTTTATCTTAAATGTAAGTATGAGAAGAGTTGTCTGACTGATATGTGTACATCCAGATATCACTCAAAGGAGGTGCTTCCAAAGGTCTCTGGTTCTGAGATATGTAAAGTGGTACATAAATCGCCTCCCATAATGTTTCAAAGTGTTGGTGGATGGTCAATCTCAGTATCTAATAATGCATTACAACATGCAAGAAGTCTTCTTGGTGATAGGGAGTTGGACAGTTCAGTGAATGAGGGAAGTTCTGAGATATGCAAGTCATAAAAGAGGATTTTATGCATTTTGCAGGATTTAAAGTGTGGCAGATGGGGCTTTGTTGCATTCCCAAGCACAGCTTTCTGCTTTTGCTACAGTTCACCAAGTAATATGCATTCCCATTTTTCAATCTCCTCATCCTTAGCATTTTGAAGCCAGTCCAGTATAGGTCTACTGTAATCTATAACATATGGGTCTCTCACATCGTTGCAAAATGTATCTTCTATGAGAAAATATCCAGAAGGATCATCTTTTCCTATTTTTGCATCAGCTGGTCCGTCAAGCAGTATATTTGATCCCTCAATTCAGCAAGAGTTTGCATTTCTAAGACAAAAAATTCAAGAGTCTTTACCCAAGATCTTCTGCTATTGTAAACCTCAACACACAGAACTACTTCAGGAAATGACACAGGTAAATACTCATGCACATGTGATGGCTTCACCTTTGGTGCAGAAGTTATATATCTGAGAGAAAGAACTGATGTTTGTCAATGAATACCTACATTCTCCTTATATTCGTTGTGAAGCTTGACTGAGTTTGTTTTTCATTTAATGTTTGTTCATTGCCTTTGATGATCAATGCAATTTTTTGCTTGATATCTTCATTATAATGTTTACTTTAATAGTATTTTCATCTTTCAGAAAATTACAATTAACATGATTTATTTAATTGCCCTTATGCATAAATTATTTAGGAAAACTATTGACATGATTATATTGCCCTCATACTTAAATTAATGTGGAAAACTAAAGTTGATTGTGTTTTTATATTTAATAGCTTTGATAGTGGTTGCTCTTAATATAAATATATATGGTTATGGTGTGGCTTATTTTGCTAGACTTTGTGCATGTATTCCCCTTAACTTTTATTTTATGCTTATACATTATATTGCCTATGGTTGTATCTCAAGTAGCTACTATTCTTACTACCTACCAACTCTTTATGCTAATGCTAGGAATGATCCAAAGGTATGTTTAGGTAAAATATTCTTATCATTCACTTGAACTATATGTTGTATGACTAGATCACCTATTACAATTGTCTAATCATACTTTTAAAACATGTGATTTTCAGGTGGCTTGAAATTTGAGCACAAAGCCAGTCGGAGATGCCTATATAATCCCCCTTATGAGTTGCAAGCCTACAAGTACATGAATGATATAAATAAAATTTAAAATTGAAGTTCTTTGTAAAGCTGTTAGTTTGCTAATAGTCTAGAATTCGGTAATGAAAGTGGTCTCCTCTTTGGAAGCTTCACAACCATAATATACAATTGCATTACAAGAAAGAGAAGGATGGGTAGTGTTGCCCAGATGAGTATGGCTATGACTTATCTTCTCACCATTGTTGGGGAATGGCATATGCAAAATATCCTTCGGAGCATGCAGGTTCAATTTCATTACATTTATAAGTTTTCTATTATCACTTGTTCCATTAGTTGGTCCTAACTTTTTCCGTTGTTAATTACTTAGAGTATGACCTGATAATTGCACTATGAGAGTGAGCCGTTTGAATCCAGAAAGAACTCAAAAAGCTGCCATGTACCAAATGGGTAGTCACTTATTGTACAAAAAGAATTTTTCATGTTCTGAAGTTGTTACTTGAGTTTCTATGCTGCATTTAATTACGATCGTGAAGCCAAACGAAGGCGTCCTGATTCTACATTTAGCATTGAAGAACATAAATAAAGCTTATGCGCAAACTAATCCATCTTGGGGCAATGTTGGCAACTAGCAGGATCTAAAAGTTCTCAACTCCCAACTAGATGAAATATAGTTGAACATAAATACATATTGAGAAGAACAGTACTTGGAAGACAAAAATACAGATGAAAAGGCAGCATTAGATGTTGGACAGTATGTGGAAGACGTTGGAGAGACCAGAATCTGCGTTATGCTATGGTATTATGGTACTGAAGGAAAAAAATTCAGGGATAGACGCTTAAATATGTCAAGACCTTTTTGGTGCCACTCACACAATGTTCTTGATGGCTAAAGCACTACTTTCGGCCCTATGTTATGCCTATTTTGCTAAAGCTGGCTTAAATCCCTGATGGAGTGCTCAATTTCGTTAATCGATTTGGCGCTAAAGCTGGTGTAGCTATGAACTCCCATATGGACATTGATAAAGAGTACATCAAAAGTTGAAACCTTCAGCAGCAAGTAATTTGATGGTACTTCTCTTAGTGAAAACTATGTTATATTGACAATCCCACTACAGACTAAAATGTTAATGTCCCCTAACATTGAACTTATGTTTCTTATAGCTTGATGATAAATTGATATAGTGTATAAACTTTAGCAATGATTTCACTTGATTCACTTGCTTTACTTTTGTAAATGCAGAGCAATATAGAGATCAAACTGTTTCCACAAAGAAGTGCACGCGACTCCATGTGTATATGGAGATATATTTTATATGTTGTTATTTGGAGATGTTCAAATCTTCATCTCCCAAATACCTGATTTCCATAACATGGCATGGCTCTCAATTGTTGCAACAGTTATGGCCTTATCTTATTCTTTCATTGGACTGGAACTTGGCTTCGCCAAAGTAGTAGGTGCCATTTCAATTGTGTGCATTTTATCATCGCGAAATACTCCCTGCTGAAAGAATCTTATGATCTAGTAATCTCTTTGTAGTCAAAATGGAAGATTCTAAGATGATTTCATGAAGTTATGTCTAAAATATATTAGAGATATTGTGACTTTGATTCAAACAATTTTATCCATATGAAAATTTGTACTCCCAAGTTTGCAACTTTTGACTTGCCTTCACTTTTCAAAAAATGTTTTTAACCTCACTCTTGCACTATTGCACATATAAGAGATAATTTGCTTTTTAGCCTCATTGTACGATCAAATTTATGCTTTCTTCCATATAGTTACATCACTTTGAAGGTCCCGTGTTCGATCCACGCTCACCGCATACGTCTTTTTGAAATAATTATCGTAAAAAGTTTATGGGATGTATTGGTTATTTTATTTACAATTCAACTTATTGTCCTCTGGGCTTGCGGAGATGGATGGATTAAGGGGAGTATTGGAGGAATACCCCAAGAAACAGCTGCTAAGAAAGTAAGGAAAATCTCCCAAGTACTCGTAGACATTTCTTTTGCCTACCCATACTCCATAATTCTTATTAAGATACAGGTGATGAGATGTTCCATTTTGATCAAGGAAAGATGTTTCTGAATATATTTAGATGTCAGTTAAAGCACGAGATGCATAAGTCTACAAATCTTATGAATAAAGAATCTAAATCATAAACCTGATTCTTTTGAAAATGAAGGATACACTAAAATCAGAACCAACGAAAAACTGGACCATGAAGAAAGCATCGATGATGGCTATAGTTATCACCATCTTCTTCTATCTCTATTGTGGATGCTTCGGATTTGCGACCTTTGGAGACCAGACACCAGGAAAATTTTTAACAGGGTTCGGATTCTTTAAGCCTTATTGGCTTATCGACTTTGCCAATGCCTGTATTGTTTTGCTCATCTAGTTGGAGGATATCAAGTATATTTGCATAATTCTCAGTACTCACTTGTCATATGTCAAACTTTCAAAGAAATGAGGGAAAGAGAATCAATCTCTATTCCTTTCAGAATTATGTTGCCACATAAGCCTGAAAAGTGATGTTTTAGTTACTTTTTAAACTTGACCTGCTAAAATTTGAACTTGCCTGTTTTAAATGTGCCACATGGCATGCAAATTCTTAAGGAGTAGAGATTAATTTTTCCGCTACGGTGGAGAAGATTAAGACTCCATATTAAATCTAGTCTTACCCGTTTCTCTATCCTCCTTTATGCTTTCCTCGTGGTGGAGAGGATTAAGACTCCATGTTAAACTTTCACCGTTTATAATATTGAATAGGTTTATGATGCGATCAAATTCTTTGAGGACAATCTAGGTGGTGATGAGGTTCTCCTGTCCATAGGTATAAAATTTGTAGCAAAACAATTTTAGGTTTTTTCATATTTATATTTGTGAGGCTGGGAAGAAACTTGCCACGAATTTAAATATTATAATTATGTCCGATCTGTATATATATTTTTATGACAGTTTGGCTGATGTATCTTGTTTCATAATAATATTCTGGATATAGACAAGATATAAACCCTCATTTGATCCCTTGGTTTGAAGCAGTAAGTCAGACTCTAAGATTTGTTTGTGGTGTTGTAGGAAAGGACACTGCAGATGACTTTGAGGAGGACGTTGGCCTCAGGAGCAGTGTTAGGGCAATAATGGATGAGCACTACTTCGGAGAGATTGATTTATTGACTAAGCAGAAATCTCCTCCTCCCAAGTAGCCACAATACAATCAAGACACCAGACTTTAGACCATGGGGAAGAATATATGAGCATAACTATCATGATATTTGTAAAATAAAACATTAGGTCTCTGCACTGCTTGAGACAATTGTTGTCGTGTAACATGTTTATCTTTGGTTTTTTCCTTATTTCAACTTTTATAATATAAGATACAATTTTAATTTAATTGCAAGATTATTCTTTTTATCCTATACAGCCGCGTGTGTAAATATATATATTATATATATTTTTTCTTCGTATAAATATTTTTGGCAATAAGTATTATCCGCTGGAAAAAGTTGTTCGTGAACTCAATGCCGACAAAATTCTATTATCGCAAAAGCCAAAATTCAAAAGAAGAAATGAGGAATTTGTTTTTTATCGGCGACAAATAAATAACGTCGCAATAGATAGTGACGGCAACAAACAATTCTCTTAGATGACAACTTAAACTGTCGCAAAAGGCATGTTTAGCGACGGAATCTGCCGTCGTGAATAAGCAAGAAACAATGACATAAAATACTTGTCTCGGAAACTATGGTGTACGGTGACGGTTTTTACAGTCGCCAAACTTTTGCTGACACCATCAATTGCGGCAGCGGTCCGACGGTCTTTGCTCGTCACTAAATGGTTTTTGAGACGTATGAAACCCGTTGCCAAAACCTTTTTTTTTTGTGATGTCAACATCTATACAATCTTCTATTCAAATCCTCACTAGAGGTCGTGGAGAACCCAATTCATAGACTCCACGCAAGGATGCTTGCGCATTAAACTAGTTGTTTATAGTCTTATATATTTGCTAAAACCCCTAGCCGAAGGTAACCTATAAGGTGTAAGAGCAAAGTTTCTCCTCTACAAAACATACCCCTACACCTAGTCTAGGACTTCTATTAGAATAAAGTCAGGCTCTATTCGAATAGAGCCTAGTTGAAGTCTTCTATTCGAGTAGAGTCAAGCTCTATTTGAATAGAAAATGTTCTGAGTCTTTTGTTCGAACAGAAAAATGTTTGATTCGAACAGAGTTGCGGCTACACCTATTTTTAAGCCATTTTAAGGGCAATTTAGTCTTACATTGTAACTAGAAAATTTGTAACCTATTAAAGGGCAAGGCTAGGCAAAGTGAAGAGGATCCAACTTGTAATCTAAAACTTTCGGTTTAGGAAGAGTAATTCACCGTAATCAATCAATTGTGCAGTAGAAATTGTTCTTGGGATTAACCCAGCAAAATATTATGTTCTTCGTTTAATTCTTCGTTTAAGGTACTCTCTAATTTGATTCTGAATTATCCGGTTAAAAGTATTAATCACCATCCGTATAACACCAGAACTCATCCCAACACTTACGACATCACTATGCACTACAACCACCACATTATCACTCAAAAATATCAAATCTTTGGACACATTAGATCATATCTTTCGACACATTTGATAAAATCTTTGATGATCACAACATAGTTGATCACAAATTCTACTAAAACATCACTAAAAATTGATCGAAACACTGAAAATCACCTAAGATTGAGTACAGACAGTGAAATTGAATTGGGAAAAACATTAGAGAACTTGCATGAATCACAATTATAGAGACTAACCCAATTTTGTTTATCGATTGAGCGTCACCCCTTTAACTTGAAACCTGAGCTTGAGCTCAAGTTGTAATATTTGAAGCATCTCTCGTAGAGTTCACGAAAATGGTGGAGATTGGCTTATTGGGTCGAACTCAATTAAGGCTCAAAAGTTTTACTGTAAGGAGAAAAATATATTGCAATATAGGATTTAAAGTTTGAAGAAGTGAAGAGAGGGTTTAAAAGCATTGATAATGTTTGAGGGTTGGAGAAGATGAATTAGGGGTTAGAGGGAGAAAGAGAGAATAAAGAGGAGTTTAGGGAGAGAGAGTTGAAGAGAATATCGATAGGAGAGGAGGGTTGTGTATAAAAAATTTGGAATTTTGCCCAATGGCTTAACGATTTAAGTAGAAAATTCAGAGTCGATAAACATAATTTTTAAGTAAACATCCAAATAATTTAGAGGTTTTAAAAAGGAATCATAGAATTTTGAAGGGGAATCTAACGGCCGCGACTTAATATTAGAAAAAAAGCAAATGATCTGAACCATTAATTTCTTCATCGATGCACGAGAAATGGGAAACGAAGGGTGCAAATTAAATTTTTGCCAATCACATGTATGCTTAGTAGTATAGATCATATATCTTACCGATTTTCACTCTCAGCTCTAAACTTGAAACAACTCTGTCTATGAATAAAATCAATCTATAGTAGGGTATTATTGTAGACTCAACAACTAAAAATCAACCTATTTCACTCCTTAAATGAAATTTAATTTCTTATGTGGCCGTCTAACTCTGTTAACAATAAATAAAATATCTCTTCACAACAAAACAGTAGTATTTGGTGAGAAATCTTACGTGGCAAATAGATTTTGAGGAACTTGATCCTACTTTCGCGATTCCAATGTAGCTATATAATTATAATTGTTGTTTTTGGAGAAACGACTACAGATGCTCCACTTAATCAGCCTCTCGAAAAGACAAAGAAAATGAAATTTGAAAATTGAAAATTTTAAACTCCGTTTTTGGTCTAGTGGCACACTGGAATGAAATAGACCCATAACCATCCAGGGCACATTTCTCAAGGCAAATTCCAACAATTCTTTAAGGACTTAAAAACAAATTCAGGTCCCATTGGAATAAATAAATAAACAGAAACACCCCCAAAAAAACTAGTCTAAAACTGAAAATCTAGGAATCCAAGAACCCCCAACAATGCTGATCTTCACTCGGGCTTACGACTCACTGAGTCGCGACTCACTACGCATGCACAGGACCCTGAGTCACTACAATCGGAACCGGTGGACTATTATAAACCGGAGCAGCAGTAATCGAACCGGCTGAAATCGGACCAGGCGGACTCAAACCCGGAGGAGAAGGAGAACTATCATTATCACAGGACCCGCCATCACACTTATGGGTCTTGTGATTAAGCCCCCGTTTTGCTAAACCAAAGCCCACAATCAAGCCCATTACAACAAGAACTGTGACAATAAAGATAAAGATCTTTGTAGCTTTGCCCACAAAACACATTTTGAAGATGTTTTGGTTGTTTGGTGATATTAGGAGAAATGGGGTTTATTTCTTCTTGTTTTCATAGTGGCTTTGGGATCTATTGAGGAGGTAGAGGTGAAGTTGAAGATGTTTTTGAGGAGTGGATGAAATGTTTTTGGGAAATTTTTTTGTTTTAAGAGGCACGTGAAGGCAATTAAGATCAAAGTTAAAAGTGAATGAATGCTTTGTTTGGAGGAATATTGTTACCTGTACCTGTTTCTGTTTCTGTTTGTTTACCTTAAGAGCATCTCTAGCAGTGGAGTAGTTGGAGGAGAATCTCCTAATAAGCATACTGGTGTTAACAATTCGTTGTATTTTTTTTTTTTGGTTGCGCCAGGCAATGGAGTGGCAATTAGTGAGATAGATTTGCTCGAGAAATCTTCTCTAAGTTTGCCCTGAAAGAATATTTATTTGAATTTCTAAACCTCCTACCAGACAGCAAAGCAATCATGTAGAAACGTCGAAACTTAGTTCCCTATCTCCGCGAAGCCGTGAACGAAGATTTTGATAAACTCCTTCGTGTAAGATTTATTCAAGAAGCCAAATATTCAAAGTGGGTTTCTAATATTATGGCAGTCCCAAAGAAAAATGTGAAGATCAGGGTTTGTGTTGACTTCACAGAACCCAATAAATTCAAACCGAATGACAGTTTTCCACTACCACTGATCCCACAACTCCTTGACTCTGTCGCAGAACACGAATTTCTTTCCATGATGGATGCTCCGGCTACAATCAAGTTCCACTAGCCGAAGATGATCAAGAAAAAACAACATTTATTACTGAAAGAGATCTCTACTGTTACACAGTGATGCTTTTCGGGTTAAAGAATGCAGGAGCTACTTACCAAAAGCTTGTCACTAAAATGTTCAAAGATCATCTAGGCAAAATCATGGAAGTCTACATCGATGATATGATCTGCAAAAGCTTGAAGCGCAAAGATCATTCCAGCAACCTCCAAACCATCTTCGATATCCTCCGCAAATACTAGATGAAACTCAACCCAGAGAAATACCAATTCGGTGTCGCATTTGGCAAATTCTAGGGCAGCTGGTCAACAAAAGAGGAATCGAAATCAATCCTGCACAAATCAAGGCACTCATCGCAATGTCATCTCCGCGAACAAAGAAAGATGTCCAAAAATTTACAGGCAAGATCGCCGCTCTTCACAAATTCATCTCCAAGTCATCTGATCGATTCAAACTTCTTTTATCTCCTTCTTCGTGGAAATCCCACTACACTTTCAAAGAAATAGCATAAGGAAATCATTTGGACTCCTGACTATGAGTTAGCCTTCCAAGATCTTTAACAATACTTGGGGTGTCCTCTTATAATAAGTATTCCAGTTGATGATAAAATACTCACGATGTACTTATCTACAACTGAAGGTTCCATTAGTTCCATCCTTATTCTTGAAGACGAAGGAGTAGAAAAACCAATCAACTTCATCAGCAAGACCCTCATGCCTGCTGAAAAAAGATACACAACGATAGGAAAGCAACTACTCGCCTTGGTCTACAGCTCTCAAAAACTTTATCCATACTTCCAAGATCATTCCATCAAAATCATTACTAAATATCCCCTCAAACTGGTACTCACCAAAAAAGAAAAATCTCGAATAATCCAACAATGGTCTATTTTCCTTGGTGAATATGACATCTCCTTCGAACCCTAGATATCTATCAAAGGACAAACAGTTACTGATTTTTTGGCAGACTTTCCTGTCGATGACCCTAATTGGGAAGAACTCAAAGAAATCTTCACATATAACACAATTGCCAAGCCAGATGCATGGTCGCGAAGTACCGGATGGTGACTCTTTATAGACGGATCAGCTGGACCACGAGGATCGGGAATTGGCATCGTCCTCGTTACACCTTCCAATCATCGCATCGAAAAAGCTATTAAACTAAACTTCTATGCCACAAACAATGAGACTGAATATGAAGGTATTCTCCACAGACTCGATCTAGCACTCACACTTGGCGCAGAAGAAATAGCAGTTTACGTCGACTCTTTACTCGTGGCCAATCATTACAATAAAACGTTCTGCACAATTAGAAAAATGGTTGATTATACAACCCTAGTAGAAGAAAAAATGAACAAATTCAGACACGCATCGATCTCCTACTTACCTCAACAAGAAAATTGTCATGCCGACGCATTGGCTTGCATTACCGCCATGCTGGGAGATAGTGAAAAATGATCTTTAGATATTGAAATCATTTTGCATTCATGCCTTCATATACAGTCAACAATACAAATCACTATTACTGAAGATGAAGACCCTGACGACTGGAGAAGACCATTATATGCATACCTTAACTTTAACATCCTCCTGAGTAACAAGGAAGAAGCCCATTCACTTTTGGCCAAATGCCCTAGATTCACAGTTTAAGATAACGTCTTATATCGTATCATAGGAGGAGGGCCCCTGATTGAATGCATCTCTCAAAACCAAGCTTAAGTCAAAATCAAAGAAATTCACGAAGGTATTTGTGGAGCTCACATTTCGGGAAGATTATTAGCCTAGCGGCCATTCACACAAGGAATATACTAGCTCAGGATGAGATAGGACTACGAAGATTTTGTACAAAAATGTTATAAATGTCAAATCCACGCTCAAGATATCAAAAGTCTAGCACTTGACTTGTACATTAACAATGTCCTCTGGCCATTCAAACGATGGGGAATCGACATCATTGGACCTTTCCATCCAACATCGGGAAATCGAAAGTTTGTCCTTGTCGCCACTAACTACTTCACGAAATAGGTCAAAGCAGTTCCTCTATGTCATACCGATGAAAATAAAGTTATCAAGTTCTTTTGGGAGCACATAATAACCAGATTTGGCTGCCCACAAATGATACGATCTGACAACGACAAGTAATTTATCATCAGTAAAGTCCTCGCTTTCCTCCACAAGTATAAAATACAACTATCAACTTCCACACCATACTACCCTCAAGGCAATGGACAAGTTGAAGCCATCAACAAGAGCATTAAATCAGATCTACGCAAGTATCTCGACGAAAAGAAAGGCAGATGGGTCGACGAACTGGTCAGTGTTCTCTGGGCATACCGAACAACTCCTCGAACATCCACTGGCTGTACTCCATTTATAATGCATTTTGGTACTGAAGCGGTCATACCCTCAGACCTCGATCTACCAAGTGTCCGAAGAAAAATTACAGACGAAGACAACGAGTTGGATTGAAGAAACTCGAGACAAAGCTACTGAAAAAAGCCAATAACAAAAAAATTTAAAAACAAAAATTTGGTTTTGGCGACCTTGTCCTTCGACGAATCCAAGATAGTACTCGACCTAAAAATTTTGGCAAATTATCAAAAAACTGGGAAGGGCCCTACATTGTCAGCGACAAACAAATAACGGGACTTACTGGCTGATGACGGAAGACGAAGTCCAACTTGAATTTCCATGGAACACAGCTCAACTGAAAATATTTTACAGATAACAGCTATAACAATTATCATCGATTCCAATAAAATAATATTTACTATTACTTACATCTTTCTATCTTTACTGTTCTCGACCCATACTTAATAAGTATGCATCAGACACTCAATCATCTTTACAATCTTCAACTTGATCTTAATACATACTTGATAAGTATGCATCAAACAATCAAACAACTTTACTATCTTTATTTAGTCTCACTCCATACTTCTTAAGTATGCATCCAAACTATCATTCAATTTAAAGCAAATACTATCCAATTACAGGATACTCTACTTCGCAATCCTTACTTATCGAACAAAATATAACAGTTATATTTTATTCTTTTTGAATTTACATCTAGAGATCCCACTGAGGATACACATCAGGTAATCCTTCACATTGCTTGCCATTTTATGGCCATAGTTTACATATCATGCCAATAGGCGTTCCTTACTTATCTGCTACAAGTTACAATCACATTCCACAAATATTATTCTTGTCGAATTTAATACTTATCATAATTTAAAACATATATGCAACTAAATATTTTCAAAAAACTTTCTTCGAAAACAAAAATTCATCATTCAAAACATCGTATAATTAAATTGTTCAGGTCCCACTGACCACTTTTACATTTCTCTTTCAAAATATCATAATGTTTACACAAATGTATTTACACTACAGGGAGAGACACGACGTCATCAACCTTCGTTAACCCCTCAGGAGAAAACACTTCCAATGATTCCTCAGGACGTAACCCATTAGCTTCAGTCATCACCACATCATCGATGACTTCCGTCCAACTAAGATCTTCGAGAGTCTCTGGAACATCGTCATCTGAATCTGAATCCTTGAAGACAATACCACTAGACTTGGCCAACCCCTTATAATGATCCTTCCTCACCTCTAGCAACTCGTACTGCCCTACATAGTGGCCTTCACCTTCTTTCAAGTATTTAACTTCTCCGCTATCAACTGATCCCTAACCTCGTCCAGGATCTTACCGTGTTCCAGCTCCATCGCCTTTCGCACATCGGCAATCTGCTCCCTTACATCCTTCTAGAAATTTGTTCTAAGCAATGCCAAAGCCTCCTTTTTTTCCTTCTCCCACATTTTATTTGCTTCCCGAAGAGCAGCGTCCTTCGCCTTTCGCACTTCAAGTTTATAGATATTCAGCGTTGCATTCAACCCTTTCTTATCTTTGATCAAAGCTTTTTTTCCCCTCGTCAATTCTTTCTCGATGTTTGTATATGCCAGCACTTGATTTGCAAGGTCATTACTACCAATAATGCTATATTTCACCTCTGTCAACAACTTCTTGATCTGCATTACATTCATAAATTGAGTATTTCAATGACATACTAGTTTCTTTAATCGAAACAAAGTAGAAAAAAAATTCACCTTCGATATGTTGCGGTGGCCCTCACTAAGAAATATTATCAAGCTCTTAGCACCAACTAAGCAATCATCAATTTCAACCTGCAACACATTCGTTCCCGACATATAAGAATCCATCATCCTCTGGACTTCAATCTTAGATTCCTCAACGAACTTGTTTTTCGATGACTTTCCACTCTTCTTCTTCTTTAGGAGTACACTTATCGCACCCCGTGGAGGATGCCCTTCCAACAAAGCAACTGGATTATAAATCTTCACCTCCTCTTCCATTGTCGACCATCAAGTATTCCTCTTATGTGGAAGTTAAGGAGGAACAACTTGGCTCGCTACCCTTTTCTTTTTACTCTTTCCTAATATTCTAGCAAACATCAAGTCTATTTCTATAGTTTGGGAGTCAGTCGTGTACCCAGCCAGGGAAGGATTTTCTAATGGCAGACTAGACTCTTTGGCTCTCTTGTTTTTTGCCGACATCTTACCGCCGATAACAGGGACTTCCGAGCCTTTTTCTCTCGACCTATTTAACCCAGACTTTTAACTCGACCTCTTTAATCTTACTAAAGAAACCCTTCCTAACCTTGTACAATTCTTCTTATACTTTCGACTTCCTATCGACCTCCTTTAAAGCTGCACATAAACGAAATACAGTTACAAACAATTCATATCACATTCAACACTTTAAACATCAAAATTTAAGTTACATAACCACAAACTTAAGTGAAAAGTTCATCTCTTTAAGAGCTCCCCAGGGTCTTTCTTGTCGAACACATAGTTCCCAGACATGAGTAAATATTCGTCATGTTGATACCATGTCATAGAACAGCGGCCTCTTCAATAACATTACCAAGTAGCGATAACCTACTTTCTTTGGGTTCATCTTAACTGTGTAGCACACACATAAATCATCAACAGTAATCAACTCTTTCCCCCTTGACTTAAGTCGATCATTTATCACCCCACATACCTGAAACAGGTCGTATACATTTGGATTGAACTGACCATGTACCACATCAAAGAAGTTCATCGACTTCTTATGATCAGCTCGAAGAGGAAGCTTCAACCCCTTCTTAATTTATTCTCAATGTAGGAGAATCCCGCCAAAGGGTACTTCCTGGTCAATCATATCATATTGGTACTCCTTTAACCTAATATCTCTAGGAATACCGTACTTCTTCTTAAAACTCAGTATTTCCTTCGAATCTAGACCCTTTCCATAACAAGCTTCCTCACCTTCCTTCACATCTTCTTCCCCACCCCCGCTACCTTCTCGATCACTAACCTGTGACTCGTGATCCACATCTGTCTCGGTAGCCTCCTCATCAGACAATTTGATAATCCTAGGTACATCTCTAAATTGGTCAACACTAGCTAGGCCTGTACTACTCGACCCCATGCTATATCTACCTCCCAACTGTTGCGCACAGGTAGTTACATCGATCATCAGGAGCTCTACATCTTGAAGGTTCTCGTATATATCGTTATCATCAATTTGAGTTGGTTTAGCCATTTTTAAGAACCTAAAAATCATATTCTATTTTTTACAATAATTCATATCTTATACATATATATGTGTTCATATTCACATAAGTTGTTGAGTTTAACCTCTAACATATCATTCACACATTACTATATACTAGTATCATTACTACTGCTACTATCATTACTTACAATTATACTTACTACAGTCAGTTCTCGATACAATTTAACTATTTATTACTTAAGTCTCAAAAACATCGATTACTTTACTAATTGTCATTTATGTCGATATTCAGGAATCTCAAGAGTTCTTGAAGTAAACTTCGCCAGTTTCAAGACAAAACCACTACACTTCAAAAAATTACAAGATATCACCTTCTCCGGTGTAAAATCTTGCCAACTCAAAACTAACAAACATCGTTTTTGACAATATCACTAAAATCCAAACTAATTCCCTGCAGTCGTGCCTTACTCGCCGCGACACCAACCAATCCCTCTCTCCACTTCTCACCACCAATTTATCACATCTCTCACACCTAAACACCTTTATAAACCATTGTAACCATTCAACCATTTCCTTTGAATGAATACCATTAACGATCACTATTCAACCTCTGTCATCCAAACCCTAGCACAGTCAAATCTTAAATAACTTTCAATCCATCTGACCTTCAGCAAATTCCTTCTGCCAATACACTATACATACCTACATCTACCAATACTTACAAACAAATAATCAAGAAACATACACAATCAACACAGTTACTAACCTTGTATTCGCGTTGGTTCGGTATCCCCTTATTTTACCCGCATTGCTCTCTTAATCAGAACATTGACCTCCTCCTTCCCAATTGTTAACAATGAATCCAATGACGAGCACAAATAATTCGCACTTGAGAGAATTTTTTCAGAGTTTGTAAAATGTGAATAGTCTCCCACCTCCGAGTTATTTATAGACCCCACGCGACTGTTCATCGTACTGCTTTGCGACCGTTCGAGTAATCAAGCATAACGCCTTAAGCGTCTTTTCTTGAAGTCTTTGACTCTTCGCCTTCTCAAAACCAACAAACCACTACATTGTTGCTCCAATCCTTGCATATCTCGAAGAATTTCTTCTAACATATTCATACTCAACAAAACACAACCTATTTTTTCATAAAGATGTTGTACATCATCTTCCTTATACTTCAAGATTTCACCTACAGGAGCACACCTTGCCATGTTTAAACCTCTCACTACCACCTCACATTTTTACCTTATTTACAAATCCCCATATCTACGACAATTCTTCATTAATCCGATCAATTTTCCAAAATTCATTCGACATTACAAATACAATGAGTAACACAATATTACATTCCATAATTTTACTAAGTCCAAAATATATTCGATAGCAATTTAACATAAAAAAACATCGACAACTACATTTTGACATCGAATTCTATTATTATTTAATTTTTAAGCACAATTCGACCATTATATTTACTACTTCTACAAATTTAATTCTCAGACTCTTAACTGCAGCAACATCTTCTTTCCAAATTAACATCTTTGCATGAATATACATGTAACTCACATGCTCAGGAGGACTCCAGAATTACAGTTGACAGTAAAACTAGAAATCCTCTTCAGCATCCTTCACCTCTGCCTCGCTCATCCCTTCATAATCTGGCTCAACAGGATCTTTCAAGTGAATATTAGCATTCCGATTACCGAAATACCGACTTTATAATTCCCAATACTTAACTTTAGCGCGGTTGAACACCTCATTCCGTATTTAAGACCTAGTCTTCACCATTTCTTTAAACACAACTCTCACTTTTGAAAAATACACGAGCTACTTATTACCCACCACAGTCAAAGCCAATACAGCACACATTTATTTCTCCTTGGAACTTTACATTTTTAACAGTCAAATCAATCAACCTTGAAATCCGTTTTTGGCCCTACACAATACATTGAACTTTGAGACATATAATACTCAAAACTTATACACATTATAAAATTTTCTTCGACATCATTTCTACTTCACCTAAATTGTTTATTTAACGACACAAAATGTCAAAAAAAAAGTTTATTCATTGAACTATAAATTACACTTTACATTCGACAAATATATCCTTCGATTACATATTCATACTCTTATTCCTGGGGGAGTGGGTGAACTTTGTGGATCATTGATAGTTCTTTTCTTGACCAGGCACAACGACTACTTTTGGTAAGTCGAGGACTTGTGGTATCTTCTTAAATGCCCTCTATCTTTGATTATGTATGTCTATCTTTGACTACGCTTTGCAGGCTTATAATTGCCCTATTCTTGACATAAGTACTTGTGGTTGTATAGAGAAGAAATTAGAAGCTGAAGAGGTTGCCGAATATTATTATGAGTTGTCATTGTCATTTCTAAGGTCAAAGTGAATTATATCTAGTCGGATCATTCCCGAGGAGTAATTAATGCGGTACAATGAACCTGACAGACTAAAGTTGGGTATAAATAGGTGGCTTAAGGAGGGTGCGATGGTGGTGGTTTAGAAGGATGTCGCCTCAAGTTTGGTCTAACTTGTTATCGGAGGCTAATGACGGTGAACAACCTGAGGTAAAATCCTATCCCAAACTGGTTTTTTAAAATCCGTCAGTTGATTGGGTAATGGCGTAGGGGGGGTGGAGAGAGGTAGAGTTAAAGAAGATGTGTATCTGTTGGAGCCAATTGTGTCAGCGTGCGATATTGAAGGGAATGGAGTGCATCAGTTTGGGGGTAAAGGGGTAACTATTAGTGTTAAAGACGAGGATATGAAACTTGGATGGGCGTCCAGGGATCTTGCCAAATGTAGGAACTTCTTGTATTTTTTTGCAGCCTTTTATCTATGGAAGCATCTCTTAGAAGTTCAGTGACTTAAGATTCATTGAGCTTCTTAGGACAATTGCTCCTAGTGCCAGAAGTAATGCCAGATTCTGGCAAAAGAGGCTTTAATGTCAGATTCTGGTGAAAAGAAAGCACAGAGTAATTAGTCCCTTAAGTCGGATATAAAGATAGTAGTGTAGTTTGATGTAATGTAATCGAAGGATATAGTGATCGAATGTAATATGTAACAGTTTATTTATCAAATAAAGATATTTACTTCGAATTGGGTTCTTTTTGTTTATGTTGTTATCGACTATATATATATATATATATATTTTTTTTTTATTTTTTTTGTCGAAGGCAACTATGAGTAAAGTGAGTGTTGGAATGTATAAGCAACTTGAAGTATAGTTTATCGAGTGGGTCCAAGAACGGATTTTGAGGTTTATTGAGGTGGTTGTTGAAAATGTATAGTTCTGAGGTAAATTAAAAGTTGGTTTGTTGACTTTGACTTTGCAGTGGTATAAATATCTTTTGTTGCTTGAAGGAGAGTCATTCTGGTTGAGGAGATGATGAAGACGAGATTGTAGGCGCATAATGAGGTATATTTCCATGTGCAAGAGAAGTATTGGGAAATATATGGTAAGCATATCAGACTCCTGCAGAATGTAGATATTCACTTGGAGGATCCTGTAGAACCTGATTATGATAGGATGGGCGAGGCAGAGGCCAAGGATGATGAGCAAGAATTTATGTTTTATTGCCAATGGTAATATTGGACTCATCCTGAGCGTGTGGCTTACATGTGTACTCGTTCAAAGAAGTTGGTGAAGAGAGAAGATGATGTTGTAACTAAGGGTTTGTAAGTTGAATTTTTGAAAATTGTATGTAAAGGTCGTTTTGTCGTTGAAATGAAATGAAGATTTAAATTTTATGTGAGTATGTATTTTTCGATGCTGCATTGTGGAATATTGGTTATTGTTGAATGAATTTTGAGTTAGTAAATGCTAGAATATCTTATTAAATAGTAATAATCTAATGGGAATAAAAAAAATTGTGTTGTTGTCGAATATGTTTCTGAAATATAGGGGTTTGCAGATTAGATAATAATGGGTGGGGGGGTAAGAGATGTGGGTATGCAATTATGGAAAGGTGTTTTCCTTTGGGTGAAAGTTGGGAGTATAAAGAAAATGATATACAGTATCTTTGCAAAAAAAATTAGGTGTATAATGTTGAGTATGAATATTGCAGAAAAAATTCTTTGAGATATGGAAGGGTTGAAACAAGAATCTAGAGGATTATTGATTTTGAGAAGGCGAAGGGTCAAAGGCTTTGAGAAAAGGTGTACGAGGCGTTATGTTCGAGGAGGTGAATAGTCGTGAAGTGGTGCGACGAACAGTCACGTGGGGTCTATAAATAGTTCGGAGGTAGGCGACTGTTCGTACTTTGCAAGCTCAGAAAAAAATTCTCCAGTGCGAATTTCTCGTGTTCGTCGCTGGATTTGTTGGCAACAATTAGGAAAGAGGAGATTGCCATATTGATCGAAAGAGCGAAGCGGGCGAAAGAGAGGGATACAGAGGCAGCATGGTTACAAGGTTAGTAAATGTTTTTGATTGAATATAGCCAACTTTGCCACAAAATTCCCAAGTACTTAAAGTCTGCGTCGATGTAAAGGAATTTGACGAATGTTGTTTCTGATCCTGCCAGAACTAGCAGAGTAATCTTTCATGTAGTTAATTCTTTCGATCCGTTGAAGCCGGTGATTATCGTTGTCGAAGCTTTAATCGAGTCTGTGAGGCCTAGGACTTCTATTGCTCTTCTAAATAGTACATTTGTCATGCTTCCAATATTGTCAAGAAGTGTATGTAGGTAGTCCTGGCCAACTTTGAACATAATGACGAGAGGGTCACCGTGAGGGTACTTTACGTGGCTGGTGTCACAGTCCTCGAAGGTGATATGGTATGGGTGTCTGGATTTACTCGAGCTGGGCAGAAGTTTTGTAGATTTATCTGAAGAGGTCATTTTACAGCAAGAAGTAATCCGATCGTCTTGTTTTCTCTTCTTCCCTTTTTCAATCTCGATCATATACAGGTGGCGAGCTTGCCCCTGAACCTGATTTTTTTCAACGTCTTTGTATTTTGCTTCATCGTCGAGAAATTTTTGGATGTCGAGGAAATAATTGTGAAGCCTTCCAGCTAATAGTATACGATGAAAAATTTGTATAAGAGAGTAGTAGTTGTCAGTTTCGTGGCTATGTATATTGTGATACTGACACAGAGGTTTTGTTGGGACCTCCAGAATGGTTTGCGGTGCACGATAACACTCATTCCCCCTTATCGTTGGTAAGTTAACAGAGAGAGTTGTTGCCATTGGTGGCAGGGCCGAGACTGGTGTGCCAGGTCTACCATCCATTTTTTAATTATTGTTAGTGTCTCTACCGCGTTTCTTGGGAGAATCAGTTGTTGTTGATCGCTGGGGTGGGGCCGAAGTTGTTTCTCGAGAATGGATGGCAGATGAGCTTTTCATCTTATCTTTCTTTGACTGCACTAGTTCGATGTAATTATTAACTACATCAATCATTTCAGTGACTGTTCTCGATTTGTGCAGTGTGAGCTCTTCTCGAACTTTGGAGTCGATATGTAGGGAGGAAGTGAATGCTGGAACGATGATCTTGGGGTCATATGGAAGTTTTTTGTGCAGTTAGGCCCGCATATTGAATAAACTTTGGCATATGGAAGTTTTTTGGGATGTGTATTACTTTGAGATGAGGGGAGATGGGGTTTGTCTCGATTCTGTCAGGCACGGATATTCGGCTTGGGATGTCAGAGTTTATGGCTTGGATCCTGCTGTTGTGGTCGTCCAAGGTGATAAACTATTGTGGGGGAACTGGTATGTCTGCAACCTGAGGAACAAAATCTCCTTGTCCTTCTAGTCCAAGTTGATCCCTTATTGGTCTCCTTTTAGGTGGGGGAGTCTGATGACGCGTACGTTAACTTCCTTGAGTTTTTGATTCTTAGGATGCTAATCTAAAATGTCAAGATGCCCTACTTGGATTCCCAAATCTGGATCGTGAAATTTGTAACTCGTCTTCCTTTGGCTGATCATCATGTTGAACCACTCTTGATTTATGATCACTTTGGGCAAGTGAGGGTGACGTCTGGTGGCCAGTGAGTCAATCTTGTGTCCTCTTCAGTCTCTCCATCACTTTCTGGTGTGTTTGACTTTGTTGATCAAAGGCTTTTCTTCGTTCGTCTTTCTCTGTTTGAAGAGCCTGAGTATAGATGCGTTGATCCTCCAATCTTTGGGCATTTTCTGTAGCCATTTGCCTCGATTACTGCATCGTGTAGGTCGACCGTTCCTTGTATCGAATTAATTTCTTGGTCTCTCACGGTACTGGAATGGCTTTTTAGGTTCATGTTTGTCATCGGAAGGTGTTTAGATTAGTGGTGGTAAAGAAAAGTATGATATTTCCTGTAGACGGTGCCAATTGTAGTGGCGTGTTTTCCGAAAGGTGAACCTTCAACAATACTTATTCGTAAAGAGAATGCAATAAAGACTTAATAGACAAGATTTTACGTGGAAAACTTAATAAAAGCTGAGAAAAACTACGACCTTGAGGAGGATTTTGATATAAAATCTAGTATATTGTTAGTTATTACAAATTTTGGAGTGAAAGTAAGGTTAGGAAGTAACAATGGTAAAGTTACGGATTGCTGAATGCTGAATAATCTATTCTCTGCATGTATTTATAGTAGATATATGTAGTTTACAAAAAAAGAAAAAAATAGTCTCCTATTCTGGGAGGAGTGAGCGAACTTCGCGGATCTTTAACAGCTCTTTTCTTGACTAGGCGCAATAGCTACTTTTGGTAGGTTGAGGACTTGTGGTATCTTCTCGAATGTTATCTGTCTTTGATTATGTATGGCTATCCTCGACTATGGTTTGCTGGCTTACTCTTGTCAAATCTGGAAAATATGCTACTACAGCCTCTGCTTGGTCATTACGGTCGCCGACTTCATCCTCAGGCAATTTCCTACGCCACACTTGGGGTGGCATCCTTACAATCCACCACCACCAAACCCTTCTTAACACCGTCTATTTATACCCCACTTGAATTTTCCAGGTCCAATGTTCTGCATTAATTGCTCCTCGGGAAAGACATGACCATATTCACTTTACATTGACCTCGGAAATGACAACAAGCAGACTTTTAAAGACATCGGCAACCTTTTCAAATTCCAACTTCTTCTCGATAAAACCACAAGTACTTTTTTCAAGAATGGGGCAATTGTAGTAGCAAATATATTTCCCAGATTCGGCAAGAATAAGCCGGCATAGCATAGTCGAAGACAGTTAGCATTCGAGAAGATACCACAAGTCCTCAACCTACTATAAGTAGCCATTGTGCCTGGTCAAGAAAGAGTTGTTAATGATTCGCGAAGTTTGCCCACTCCCCCCAAAATAGGAGATTGTTTATTTCTTTTTGTAATCTGCTTGTATCTAATTTAAATACAGGCACAAAATAGATTATTCAGATCCACAATCCTACTACTTTTACTTCCTTACCCTGCAGTCACTCAAAAACTTATAATAACTAGCAACATATTAGATTTTACATCAAACCCTCCTCAAGGTCATGGTTTTTCACAGCCTTTACTGAGTTTTCCACGTAAAATCTTACTCGTTTAGGTTATTATTGGACCTTCTTTACGAAAATTATTGGCAAAAATTATCCTTCCGGAATCCATGCCATTATAAGTCAATTAAAGATAAAGGGGGAAGAGTTGATCACAGTGGATGATCTATGTGTTAACTACACACTCAAGCAAAACCTGTAAAAGTTAGGATATCGGTACTTGGCGAGATTTTTTAAGAGAACGTTATTTTATGATATGGTTTTGAAAGGAGGGCGGTATAGTGATAAGCGTCTTCTTGTTTTGGGGAATTATGAGTTTGACAAGAAGGAGCTGGGAGAGCCCTTGAAAAGGAAAGATTTTTATTTAGGTTTGTGGTTTGGTAACGTAAATGCCGATGTTTTGAATTTTGTGTATTTGATGAAATTATTTTTTACTGTTATTTGGTATTTGTACAGCCTTGATGGAGATTGATAGGAACTCAGAAGTACAAGAGCAACTATGCAATATCAGGAGGGGTTTCTACGATAAGATCGATAACTTCGTCATCGACAAAAAAAAAGTGGGCACTCTATTTCAAGAGGCAGGTTTAAAGAGGTCGAGGGATAAAGGGGTAGAGGTTCCAGTAATCGATGAAAAGATGTCTGTGAGGAACAAAAGAGCCGCAGAGGTGAGCTTGCCTTTGGAAAATTCTTTGTTAGCTGGGTATACGATGGATTATGTAACGACTGGGAGAGATTTAATGTTTACGAAAACTTTGGCGAAAGGAGAAAAGAAGAGGACGGCCAGTCAAGTTGTTCCTCCTTTGCTGCCCCCAAAGAGGCTTTCACAAAGGTCAACCATCGAGGTGGCGAAAAAAATTGAAGCACCAATTGCTATTCCTGATGGGTAACCTCCACTAGCTTTAGCGAGCATGTTCCCGAAGAAGAAGGCGTCTTCGACATCGTTGAAGAAGAAATTGGTTGAGGAGTCCGAGATTGAGGTCTAAAAGGCCATAAATTCTTATGTGGCCAGGGAAACTATACTGGAGGAGGAAGTCGACGATTGTTTAGTTGGGACAGAGAGTTTAATCCCTTTTCTTAGCTAGGCTACCGAAACATGTCGAAGGTGAGAATTTTTTTTGCTTTGCTTCTATTAAAGAATTTGGTGCCTCATTCGAATACTCATATTATGAATGTAATATAGATCAAGAAGTTGTTGACTAAGGAAAAAGGTTGCATTGTCGGTACTGGCACTCTAGAAAATTAGCTGGATGTTTACAAGAATATAGAGAAGGAGCTGGTGAAGGATAAGTAAGTGTTAATCGATGAGAAAATGAAACTTGAGGCGAAGTTGAATAGGTACAAGCTGGATGCTATGATGGCGAAGGAGGTTGCCCATCGAGATGCGAAGAACGCCTGGGATAAATAGGCCGAGGAGATTAGGGTCGACCACGCAAAAGATAAAGAGAAGGCTTTGAATTTGCTAAGAACAAACTTTGAGAATGATGTGCGGGAGCAGTTCAACGCTGCTCGAAGGGCGAAAGAGGTGAAGCATTCAAAAGTCATGGAGGAGGTGAGGGATGAAATTTTTTGAGATAGTTTAGAATTGTGTAAGAAGGTGAAGGAAAATTATGTAAAGCAGTACGATGCGGTGGAGGAGAGGGAAGATTACTACAAAGGACTAGTTGTCGTTGGGAACTAGGAGTTTGTCGATTCAGAAGTTGAAGATAAAGTTCCTGAAACCCCTTAAGTTCCTAGTGGGACGGAGGTTGTCGAGGATCCTGTGATGATGATTTCCGAAGGATTTCATTCAGAGGAAATATTTGATGAGCTCGCTCTAGGTGGATTCGCGAAGGTTGATGATGTCGTGTCTCCCCCTGCAGAGTAAATCATGGTTATAAAAATTATTTGTTTTTGATGAGAGATGTAAAAATAGTCGATGGGGCCTAAATAATATTTTGCTATGTTTCTTGAATGCTGAAGTTTATGTTTATCGAAGAATTTTTTTAAAAGTAATTGAATGATTATTTTAGTTAAATTTATGCTAAGTATTGATATTCGACAAGATGGATAGTGTAAAATATGACTGTAGATAGTAACAGAGTGTTGCTTTAAATAAATTATTCGTGATGATTAAAAGATATCCATGTAATGGCAAGTATCAAGAATGTTTACCAGATTTTAGTCCATAAAGGGATATCTGGGTATGGATTGAAAAGAACAAATTATGATATGTTTTGTTTGATAAGTAATGAATGCAAACAAGACTATCCTGTAATTGGATAGTGTTTGTCAAAGAATTGAATGCTAGTTTGGATTCTGTAGTAGCCTACTCGTAGCCTTCTAGCTCCAATCGAACACTTGAAGGTCACATCGAAGCCTACCTAGAGGTCTGAAGCCCAGTAAGACGATAGCTGTGTCCACGAAGCCTCCCGAGACTAATCAAACACTTGACGAAACTATCAAAGCCAGCCGCTATAGTCCAAGATAGATGAGCAGTGCATGAACTCCGCATCAATACCAGAAATACTTCGACTATGGTTGAAGGTAGACACGTCAGGCAACAAGATCGCCAGACAGAACAGAGAAACAAGACGCTCGATAACTACAGTGCCAGATCCAAAACCACAGTGCCAGATCCAACAACCACAGTGTCAGAACCAATAGCCACGATGTCAGAATCGGCAGCTATAGTATCCAAACCAACTCCGGGTACAAGTCAGTTGTCCCCAAAGGATATGCATGTATCTTGATCCCCATGGTGACTCAACCCTTTTCTATATCCTATAAATAGGAGAGAAGATACACTAGGAATGGGTTAGAAAAAACTCTCTCGTAAAGCCTGAGCAGATTACCATCGAATACCCTATAACTCCCCATAGTTTAAACATTCTACTACCTTAGATATATATAACAATTCTCTTAAAAATCCTCACTAGAGGTCGTGGAACATCCCATTCTAGGACTCCACGCAAGTGTGTTAGTATATTAGTGTCGTTTACTATTATATTAGATACTTGCAAACCCCAATACGAGGATAACTCAGCGGTGTAAGAGCTAGTTTCTCCACTACAAAACTTGGCCCCTATATTTGGCGTCGTATGTGTTATCCCACCCTGCCGAATTTCCCCTGCCTTTTTTCTCTTTCCCTTTTCTACTCCTACAAGCCACCTTCAATGACCCCCACCATCCGCTCTACTTCTGCCCTTGTCGGTAACTCCGCCGATGGAGTGGCCGCTCAACTCACCCTTCTTATCCAACAATTCGCTTAAGCTGAGGAACGATAACGTAATCAATCCGCCTTGAGCGTGAAGAACACCGCCAAGAGTTTGAGGCTAAATGGCAGCACCATTTAGATGATGCAGACAGATAATATCGTTCCCTCGATGATCTACACAATACAGTTCGCAAGTTGTAACAACTTCAGACTCAAGGTGCCTCTCTGCCCTCTCGCGCACCAGCCCCGTCGTGTGCTTTCGCCCATGCCCGTCTTGAGCCCCAGCCACATATTGAAATACCCCTGGTCCATCTAGGAGCCGGGGGTACTCTCCCCACCATTCTACCTATTGGTCCAATCTACCTTGGCATACACCCCACAGAGGATTCGTCCGACTCCATTCTTCGAAATACTAGATACCCCAAATGCCGCCCTGCTCGAGAACATCTCAGGGAACGCAGCGCTGAACACACGCAGAACATTTGGCCTCATCCCCCTTGCCCCAAAGATCCCTCCCCCCTCATCCTCTATATCTTATGAAATAGGAACTCGGCTATAAAATCCACAACGCTATCCGCATCAGTGCAAGCCCCACACTAAAATCTTAGAGTCAGTTAAACAACCCCCTTTACCCCAAACTCCTCGCTATTGAGGTACCTCCAAATTTTTACGCTCCCCAAATCAGAAAATACTGTAATACCGATCCCCAATCCCACATCCTCAAATTCAAAAATGCCTTAAGCCTTTACTCCATGGCTGACCACCTGTTGTATCGACTATTTCCCACCAGCCTCACAGACAACCCTCTCAGATGGTACAATAGCCTCCCCAATGGCTCCATCAGAAGTTTTGAACAACTTTTGACCCTTTTCATCGCCCAGTTTGCCTACAACAAGGACCGCGAGGTCCGGGTCAATGCCCTCTTCAACTTCCGCAAATCGCCCAACGAAACCCTTAAATCCTTCACCAAACAATTTTTCGATGAGTCATGCAAAGTTGAGAATCTCGACTGGGCAGACGCCATTCTTGCGTACTCTAACACTCTCCCTGACAACAGTCGTGTAAAGGAGTATATTGTACTTCATAAACCATGAACCATCGAGGAGATGTTATTCAAAGTTAATGGGTGCATCGACCTCAAACGCCTCTGTGAGTCAAATTGTCAGGGGCAAGCTTCGACTACCAATCATAACAAACCTCGACAACCTTCTACACCCATGGTCGCTCTCGTTTCACAGGAGACTGAGAGCTGCAAATGCCCATACTCTGATGACACTCCTTCTAAGGCCCGCAAAAAATGACCTAAGTCAGTTCTCCCCAAGCTCACTGCCCCCATCAACACTCTTCTTCCACAAATTTAGGCCGACCCAATATGGCGTACCCCCTACCCCATCGAGGTCAAACAAGGTAAAGCTTACTGCTAGAATCATAAATATAACTGCCACCACACCAACAAATGCTACACTCTGCAACGCTCTCTTAAAATAATTCTTAAGGCGGGTTGCCTACATCAATAAGTTGCTGACCTCCCCAGCTACCTCGATGGGTTGTACCTTAATCCCCAATCCGCCCCTGTTGCTGACCTAGCCGAGGTACACATTTTCCAACTCCATCTCATCGAAGTTAACAATATTGACAGTGGCCATTTTAAAAGCAAGTGCAAGTGTGTCGAAGAATGTTGTAAGCTTACATACCAGGAGAAGCTTCCGATCCTTCTACCATAATCGAGCCAACATCCTCGACCTAATGGTATCTCAATTATCGACTGCGACACTTCCCAGGTTTGGTTCCCCCACTCTGATCCCTTGGTCATTATGATCAAGGTCGAACACCTCGTCTACCATACCATGCTCATCGGCATGGGCAGTGCTGCTGACGTACTATTCCTCCAAACTGTTCGGGCCATGAAGAAAACTGATCACATCACTCTGGCTAATGTCGAACTTAAAGTCTTCAATGGCGCCACTAAATTCGTTATCGTTCGCATTAGCCTCCTTGTCACTCCAGGACCAGTTACACTCCAAACCAATTTTCTCATCATCGATAAGAAATCTGAGTATCTAGGCATCCTTGGGTGTGACTGGCTCCATGCCATGGGAGTTATACCTTTGACTTACCATCAAACACTTCATTTTTCCATCCCTCGTGGTACATAGAACATGAAAGGCTCTCAATGCCTTGCCCGCTCATGCGAGCACCAGGAGATTGATTAAACCTGAAAACTTGTCAAACAACCATAGCAATCAATGTCTCCCACTATCCCCATACCGTTTATGCTAGCTACCACACCTATCGAACTCGACGGTCCTGGTCGATGTATGTTCATTGGTACTTTTCTAGATGTGGCCGAAAGCTTCGAACTCACCGACTTCCTTCAAACAAGTAAAGGTGTCTTCGCCTGAACATTCCATGAGATGCCCGGTGTTGAACCCACTTTAGCATGTTATCGACTTAACCTAATCCCTCACTCTACAGCAGTGAAGCAGAAGAAGCGTACGTTGGCCCCATAGCTTCGAGAAGCTGTAAACCTCGAAGTCGACAAACTCTTAGCCGCGGGTTTCATCAAAGAAATCAAGTACGCTGACTGGATCTCCAATATTGTTGTTGTCCCTAAGAAGAACGGAAAGATCAAAATCTGCGTTGACTTTACAAACCTCAACAAATACACACCAAAGGACAACTTTTTCCTCCCGATCATTTCAGTACTCCTAGATGCAACCGCCGGCCATGAGCGACTATCGATGATGGACGTGGCTTAGGGTTATAATCAGGTACCCCTTCTCTCCAAGGATCAACTTAAAACTTATTTTATCACTGAACAAGGTCTTTACTGTTTTAACGTTATGCCCTTCGGCCTTAAGAGTGCGGGTGCTACTAACCAACGGCTTGTTACCACCATGTTTAAACCTTTGCCTCGCTAGTCGGTTGAAGTCTATAATGACGACATATTATGCAAAAGTCTCAAAAAACACACCTACATCTAGGACCTAACCGAAGTCTTCTCGATACTTCGACCATACAACATGATGTTAAACACAGACAAATGCCAATTCGATGTTTCTTCCGATAAGTTTTTAAGCCACCTTATCAGCAAACGGGGTATCGGGATTAGCCCCCGCTCATATTCAAGCCCTTATCGATATGCCTTCCCCTCAAACAAAAAAGATGTCCGAAAGGTTACTGGTAAGATAGTCGCCCTTAACCGCTTTATATCCAAATCCTCTTACCGTTGTACCTGGCTTTTCTTTCTCTTACGCGACCAAGGCGTCCATAAGGCCAAAAAGAGAACCAACCCCAAAATCAATTGGACACCTAATTGGGAACAGGCCTTTCTCAAACTCAAAACATACCTTGGTCGACCACCCATCATCAGCACCCCCATCAAAAATGAGGTACTTTCTTTATACCTGGTAGTTAAAGACACTTCTATCAGTTAAGTCCTTATTCGACTCGACTCTAACACCGAGAAACCCGTATAATTTATCTGCAAAACCCTGACACCTACTGAGACTCGATATACAAAGCTTGAGCGATTGCTCCAGACCCTCGTTTACACTGCTTAAAAGCTCTTGCCATACTTTCAAGCTCATACTATACATGTTTTCACCAGTTACCCCTATCGAGAGATATTCAGCAAGAAGGAAAAATCTAGACGTGTGCAACAATGGTCTATTTATCTTGGTGAATACGATATCACATTTGAGAAGCAGATATCTCAAAAAGGCTAAGCAGTTGCAGATTTCCTTGCCGACTTCCCGGTCAAAGACATCGACTGGGAAGAACACGAAGATGATCTACCAGAGGACCAACCCGAACAGAACGACCCTTGGAACCCTAACACAGGTTGGCGTCTCATTATAGATGGATCCACCGGACCTAACAGTTCGGGGATCGGTACACAGATTGGCTTCTCTTTACAGATGGATCTTCCAGACCTAACAGTTTGGGGATCAGTATTGTTCTGGTCACCCCCACCGACGACAGGATTGAAAAGGCCCTCAATTTAAACTTTGAATGCTCTAACAACAAAGCTTAGTATAAAGCCTTGATCCATGACCTTGATCTCTTACTCGAACTTGGTGCTCCTATACTTGCAGTATTCACAGATTCTCAACTTGTTTAGAGGCAGTATACTAGTGAAAATCAGGCCAACGGTCGAATGGCTGAGTATGCTACTCTCGTCCACCAGCACATGGATTATTTTCCTAAAAAATCTTCTATTACTCATTACCCTCGAGGCGAAAATAGACATGCCGATGCCCTCGCCTATATAGCAGCCATGTTAGGCCAATCCAAATATCGAACACTCAATATCAAAGTACTCGAACGCCCAAGTATCGACCAGATAGAAGTCAATGCCATCAATAGTGGGGGCGAGAGTCTCGATCAAGATGACTGGCAAACACCATTTCTTTCTTACTTCAACAATTCGACCCTCCCAGATGATTCTAATGCCAAACGGTCGTTATTGGAAAATTACCGCAGATACACCATTCTCGAAGGCAAGTTACGTCGTAAATCCTCAAATAGCGTCCACCTCCAATTTATCTCTCATAATGAAGCCACTAATATTCTTGCCAAACTCCACGAAGGTACTTGTGGTGCTCACACTGCCAGTTGATCTATGGCCCTTCGAGCCATATCCCAAGGTTTATTTTGGCCTAATATGAAAAAACAAGCTGAAGAATACTCCAAACATGGTGACAAATACCAATGTCATACCCATGACATCCATAGCCCTTCACAAGACCTCCATTACAGCCAAGTCTCTTGGTCATTCAAGCGGTGGGTCATCGATCTCGTAGGTCTTTTTCCCAAAGTATCAGGAAGTCGAGAAAATATCCTCATGGCAACAGATTACTTAAATAATGGGTTGAAGCTCTGCCTTTGTGTCGAACCAGAGAAGAAGAAGTCATCAAGTTTTTATGGGAAAATATCACTACATGCTTCGGCTGCCCTCACCTGATACGATGTGACAATGGTCCATAATTTGTTGGGAACAAGGTCCGTAATTTCCTCAAGAAGTGCAACATCATCCTCTCCCCATCAACACCTTACTACCCCCAGGGGAATGATCTGGTCGAAGCAATCAATACAACCATAGTCAACTGTCTTAAGAAGCGCATCGAAGAGAAGAAAGGACGATGGGCTCAAGAACTACAAGATGTACTATGGGCCTATCGAACAATACCACGAAAGGCAACGAGCTGCACATCTTTCCTCCTAGCCTATGGTTCCAAAGCAGTGCTCCCTACTCAATTTGAAGTGCCGACACGCGACCCCAACCTCCCTGATAAAGATAACGAGTTTGAACTCGGATGCAATAGGTTATGGATCGATGAAACCAGAGATTGAGCCATAACAAGCCTCGATCATTACCATCTCTCTCTTCAGAAGTCATACAACAAAAGAGTTTGACCGCGCAGTTTTAATATTGGAGATTTGGTACTTCAGTGAGTCATACCCCCTTCGAAGCCTCGAAATGCCGATAAGCTAGCCGAATCCTGGGAAGGACCTTATGTCGTGTATGAAAAAATTGACAAAGGTTCCTATTATCTGATGATAGAAGCGGAGGAGCCTCTACCCAATCCTTGGAATACCATGCAGTTAGTCTCATACAACAGGCTGCGACCACCACCTTGTTCAGCTTATGTTAATACAGTATAATCAATGAACATATTTTTATCCTCTGAGCTTTAGGTCTTATCTTCAGTAAATTTCTTGGTCTAACCTAAGTGTCATGACAAGCCCTCAACCAGACTGACACTTGGAGGTGACCTCAAAGTTTTTTCAAGTCTCAAATTTGAGCAAATTTGAGGAGCATGAATGGTCAATAAACCAGACCCTCAGGAATGCATTGGGGGCAAACATATAATGCTTCGCTTATGCTCAATCCCGTGAACAGACCCGGTGGTGACCTTCGAAGTCTAATGAATTTCTTGGTATAACCTAAGTATCATGTCAAGCCTTTGACCAGACTGATACTTGGGGGTGACCTTCAAAGTCCAGTAAATATCTTGGTATAACTTAAGTACCATGTCAAGCCTTCGACTAGACTGATACTTGGGGGCAACCTTAAATCTTTTCAAGTCTTCAAAATTCGAGAAAACTCGAGGGGCATGAATGGATAACAGACCGGACCCTCGGGAATGTATTGAGGGCTAACACATAATGCTTCGCTTAGGCTCAATCCCGTGGACAGACCTGGGGGCAACCTTCGAAGTCTAATAAAATTCTTGGTATAACCTAACTATCATGTCCATCCTTTGACAAGACTGATACTCGGGGATGACCTCGGAGCTCTTCAAGGTTCTAGCTCGAACCCTACTACAAAAGTTCAATACTTCTCAACGCACACAAATACAAGCATACAAAAATATCAATAATTCAACTACAATATATACCAGCAAGTCAAGTTCAGTACACAAGCAATCCAAGTCAACTATAAGAAATTAAGCAAACTTTAATATTACAGCAAGATTAGAGAGAGATTGTTTTAGCAGCTATACAACATAAACACACCTTCTACCAAAACTTCACTCATACAGGAGTGGTTGTATTATCCCCTCCTATAGGTTATCAAGCCACCAAACCCCTAGTACCCTCGATTGAAGGGTTCAGTCCCACAACATTCGCGATACCATCGGCTACAACACCAGCAACAGCCTCGTCGACTACAGGAGCCTCCACATCACCGCCTCCACCAGCAGGATCCACTTCTATCCCTTCCGTCTGAGAGACAACTTTGACAGAGCTTCTTTCGGTTGGAGGAAAGCGCTTGAAAGTTATGGGATCATACCCCAAACTGTCTATAAAGTTCTTCAAGGAAGTGGTCGACTCACACTCCTCATCAAATTATGCTTGGAAAGTTACCCTCTGCTCTTCCATTTCTACCACCTTCACAGCAAGCTTTGACTCCAATACCTTTTGCATTTGAGAATTGTTGTTACGCTCAGCTTTAAGTTCCCTTGCACAGTCAGCTCTAATAGTCAACCTCCCTCGCTTTAGCACATCCACCTGGGTCTCCAGCGACAGCGCGGTCCCTCGAGCAAGCTCCAAATTTTCTATCGCCTAATTCAGCTGCCTCGATGTTTCCTTCTGGGCCTTGGCAAAAGCTTGAGCCCAATTATGCATCTGCTAGAATACTCGAGCCGTCAGTACTTCTCAAAGCATAGTGAATTTTAGTATAATTTTAGAATCTTTAAAAATAGTTACCTTATGCAAAACCTTATTCATCTCCTTCCCAGCCTTTTCTGGGTCATTTCTGTAGAGAGTCGCCATCGACGTAGCCGTGGGTCAAGCATGCTTCTCTAGTTCAGCTTCATATCAGGCCTCGTCTGTATCCTCCACATCATCAACCCTCAGCTCCTAATGCCTCTTACATTGAATAATTTTTGACTTCTGGAGTTTCAAAGGTTCGGGAATGACCTTGCCCTTACCTTTGTTAGCCTGCTTTGACGCCTCGGGAACTACTTTGGGCACTGGCGTGCTTGTTGCCCCCTTGGAAAATAGTTCGACTTGCGAATCAACCTTGCTTTATCCATTTCTTTGGGCCCTTTTGAAGTACATTCTTCTATTCACTTCTTTGTTGGTCTAGCAACAACAGGCTCATTTTGATGCAATGTATTCGTCTTCCTCGACCTCTTCCTCATAAAACCTAGCTTCCCAAATACTCGGTTTATTCACTCTTCATCCAAGTCGATGAGTTTGTCAATGTACCTCTTTAGATTCGCCAAAGTCCTGGGGTTGGGTTCTGCAAAACAACAAAGACAAGTTTAGATAACCTATTCGTACACCTCCACCAAAAGCCTTCGACAGTCGACATACTTGGATTATACACCTTGTGTTACAGCCTAAACTCTCCTTTCCCCTCTGCATTCTCATAATTACCCCTCACTGCCACTAAATCCTTATCCCACCCTCGACCCGTCGAACACAGATTGAATAGCCACGGTTTATCTGCATGACACTGGATATGGTAAGTATCCGCCTTCTTATTAGCTTTCCTCGAGTACAATGATATAATCCCTAACCACTCGATTAACCCCCTCCTCCCACGCTCTAACTTCATATTCATCCCCTCGACAACCATCATCATCTCGTAGAAGTTACCATTCATCTGGCACGGAGCCACATCCTAGTAGTTTAACACCTCTTTCACTAGACTTCAAAGGGGTAGTCGCATCTCCAGTCGAATCTGACCTCTGAACATAAAGAAGCCCTCTCGAGGGGTATCCCTAAATGTGTGCATTGCCCCTACTGGTGTTAGCACCACTCCCACCATCAAAAAATCATGTTTAGCCATAAATCTATCCAGTCTCACCTTCTTTTGAGCCGAGACAGACCCAGTACTCCCCTAGAACCAACCAAATCCTTACTACTATCGCTTTGTTCCCCTTCTTCTCTCTCATCCCCCGAAGCCTTGACGCTACCCCCATTCCCTCTTCCCTGCCCTCTATCCATCTCCTATCCATCACCCTTCCCGATCACTTGAGCCCTACGACAGCTCTTCCTCGAAGCCCCAATTTAGGTACTACCACGGCTAATGGAGCATCTGTTGCAATGTCTAACTCTTCTATGCCGCTGCTCTCACCAACTTGAGCATGACCAGACACATTTAGTTTATTTATGTCGATCTCCTCATCTATTAGCCTCAGTCCCGCAGATTGACGGGTATGCATTATACCCTACAGTTGAAGAGACACGCAATTAGATCGATATATTCGACTATCACATCTCAATATCATATTTTGGTATACCCTCTCCAAGCCATATGGGTTACCCCTCCCTCCCCCCCCCCCCACCCTTTATTTACCAGTACAAACAAGACCCTAACAACATCTACCCCACAGTAGCAACAATAGAGATACAAAAGATGAAATGGCAGAACAGAAATACATAGCGCACACCTTTTACAAGAAAGTCAGATGAAGTACCTTTTCGAATGATTCAGACAGAAGTAACGACGATTCTTACTCTCCTCTCCAACAAGCTCTTCAACAATGGCGTATGCTTTCTCTCCTTCTCTTGGTTTTCTCTCTATGATTGATAATTTGGGGAATAGTGAATTTCTCCCTCGCCCCTTTAAATACCACTTCAGACAAAACCACCTCGGTTTCCCCCCTCACCATGATTACCACCCCTCCACTCCCTCTCATTTTTTGGCTGAGACGCCTATTTACAATTTTACCTGCAACTACTCTCACGTGCGTACCACATGCCCCTCTCCACCGGATCTTTCACAAGCCCCTCAAACATTCTAGCACCCTGCCCAAAGATGTCAATTGAAACTTACGTGTCACTTCCACTCTTTTCCCATACTCTGAGGAAACATTATGATGACCTGTAGGGCACCCTACCCAAAAAATTGTACCGCCTCTGACATGTCAATTGTTATGGCTGTCATGCTCTGCAGTCGAAGCCCTTTTGCCTTCAAAAATGGAAGTTTCCAAAACTTTCCTGATCTCGTTTGCGAACCATCATCTACATCCTACATCGAATCATCGCCAATACAAGTCAAGCACTCGAACCTTCGTTCAGTATTTTTCAAATTATATGACTTAAATTCTAGTTTCTTACCCTTCTTAATTGTGCTCATTACTTACGATCGACATTCAACATTCTAAACCACACCTGCAGTTTAGTCATTTATAATATTTGTCAGCAATACAATATTATAGTTCATCAAATTACTGTTTCATTCCGATGCATTGACAGTACAAATGGGCGAATTCATATTAAAAAAAGAAGAAGATAAAGAACACATAAACAAAAATAACAAACAGCAATAACATCAACATAAAACAAAAAACAACTTCCTACCCCTCACCCCCCCCCCCTTCCTACACCAGTGCCATTACCAAAGCCAAGATGCCCCTATTTGTAGACGGGGCAGTTCTTGCAAATCCCAGCCTCCTCATCATCAACTCGGTCCTCTTCATTTACCAGATCTTCTGCCATATATTGTAATAAGTAGAACCGGTTGCTGGCAAGTAGGTCCATCCATTACAGCACCCCCCACCAATGAGCATAGGGCATCCCAGAGTTCTGAAGCCTAATAAGATGATTGTTGTGCCCACGAAGCCTCCTGAGACTAATCAAATACTCAAAGGAACCATCGAAGCCAATCATTGTAACCAAAAATACATGAGCAATGCATGAACTTCGCATCAATACCAGAAATACTTTGACCATGGTTGAAGGCAGGCATGTCAGACAACCAGATCACCAGATAGAATAGAGAAACAAGCCGCTCGACAACTACAGTACCAGATCCAACAACCATAGTGCCAGATCTAACAACCACAGTGTCAGAACCAACAACTATGATGTTAGAATTGATAACTATAGTGTCAGAACGGACTCCTGGTACAAGTTAGTTTTCCCCAGAGGATATGGATGTATCTTGATCCCCGTGGTGACTCAGCCCTTTCTATATCCAATAAATAGGAGGGAAGAGGCACTAGGAAGGGGTTAGAAAAAACTCCCCCACAAAACCTGAACAGATTACCTTCGAATACCCTGTAACTCCCCACAGTTCCAACCTTCGACTACTTTCGATATATATAACAATTCTCTTAAAAATCCTCGCTAGAGGTCATGGATCACCCCATTCTAGGACTCACGCAAATGTGTTAGTATATTAGTGTCGTTTACTATTATATTAGATACTTGCAAACCCTTATACGAGGATAACTCAGCGTTGTAAGAGCTAGTTTCCCTACTACAAAACTTGGCCCCTACAGATGGATACTTATCTAGTATGGATTGAGACTAAGTAAAGATAGTAAAGATGATTTTTAGTATTGATGCATACCTATGAAGTATGGATCGAGACTAAGTAATGATAGTAAAGATGATTGTTAGTTTTAATGCATACTTATCAAGTATGGATCGAGACTAACTAAAGATAGTAATGATGAATGTAAAGATAGTAAATATGTAATTGAAAGTAAAGATAGTTGTATTGGAATCGTTGAAAGCGGTTACAGTTCTCATCTGTAAAAGATTTTCAGTTGGGCTGTATTCCATGAATATTCGAGCTGCATTTCATCTCCAGTCATTAGCCAATAAGTCCCACTATCAGTTTTTTAAGTGACAATATATGGTCCTTCCAAGTTTTTTGACAATTTACCAGAATTTTTAGGTCAAGTATTATCCTGAATTCGTCGAAGGACAAGGTCGCCAATGCCAAATTTTTACTTTTAAACCTTTTTTTTATAAGCTCTTTTGAGTGTGTCATGGTGCCATCCCAAGTTCATAATGGCTTTCTCTCGAGATTCTTCGATCAAGATGTGGTTGCAAAGGAGACCTAGTTCATTGTCTTTATCTGTGATTTTTTTTCGACCACTCGATAGATCGAGGTCTGAAGGTATGACAGCTTCGGTGTTGAAGGCCATCATAACTGAAGTATAGCCTATGGATGTTCAAGGACTTATCCGGTATACCCATAGAACGATTAGTAACTCATCGACCCATCTGTCTTATTTTTTATCGAGGCGTTTGTGCAGTCCTGATTTAATGTTCTTGTTGATGGTTTCAGCTTGTCCGCTACCCTGAAGGTAGTATGGTGTCAACGTAGATAGTTGAATTTTGTATTTATAGAGGAATCTAAGAACTTTGTTGGTGATAAATTATTTACCGTTATCAGATCGTATCATGTGTGGGACGCCAAATCTGGTTATGATGAACTGCTCCCAAAGAAACTTAATAACTTTGTTTTTATCAGTGTGACATAGAGGAACTGCTTTGACCTATTTGGTGAAGTAACCTGTGGCCACTATAACAAATTTACAATTTCCCGATGCTGGGTAGAAAGGTCCAATGATATCGATCCCCCATCTTTTGAATGACCAGAAGATATTGCTTATGTATAAGTCGAGTGCTGGACTTTTGATGCCTTGAGCGTAGATTTGGCATTTGTATCACCTGTGAACAAATTCATCGTAATCTTCCCGTATCTTTGGCTAGTATAATCCTTGAGTAAATGCACATTGGGCCAATGATCGTCTTGAAATTTAAGCTGGACAGATCCCTTTGAGAAGTTCTTTAATTTTTAGTTGGGACTATTTCTGAGAGATGCATTCAATAAGAGGTCCTCCTCCTGTAATGCAATTGAGGATTTTATCTTGAACTGTGAATCTTGGGCATTTAGCCAAGAGTGATCTGGCCCCTTCTTTGTTACTTGGGAGGATATTGGAATTGAGGCATACATAAATAGGTCTTCTCCAATCATCTTCATCTTCATATTTGGTAACAGTGATTTACATCAAATAGATTTTATCGAGACTGGAATGTTCGATAACCTTGATATCCAAAGTTTTCTTTTTACTGTCTTCGAGCATTACAACAATGTATACTAACGCGTCAGCGTGGCAATTTTTGGCTCGAGGGAGGTAATAGATTGTTGCTGATTTGAATTTTCTCATTTTTTATTTGACTAAGGGTGCATAATCGACCATCCTGTCTGATGTCTCGAATGTCTTATTGTAATGATTGGCGACGAGTAAGGAGTCAACGTATACAGTTATTTCTACTGCTCTAAGTGCAACAACATGATTGAGTCTGTGAAGTATAGCTTCGTATTCTATTTCATTGTTGGTGGCATAGAATTTGAGTTTAATGATTTTCTCGATGCGATGATTGGATAGTATAACGAGGATGATGTCGATTCGTGATCCTCGCAGTCCAGCAGATCCATCCATGAAGAGTCTACATCCTGTGCTTCGTAACCATGTGTTTAGCTCTGTAATTGAGTCATCAACCAATACTTCTTTGAGTTCTTCCCAATCGGGGTCTTTGACTGGAAATTTGCCAAGAAATCAGCTACTGTTTGTCCTTCGATTGATATATGAGGCTCGAAGGAGATGTCATAATCGCCGAGGAATACAGACCATTGTTGAACTCTTTGAGATTTTTTTTTAGAGAGTACAAGTTTGAGAGGATATTTGGTAATGATTTTTATTTGATGAGCTTGGAAATATGGTCAAAGTTTTTTAGAGTAGTAGACCATGGTGAGTAGTTATTTTTCAGTTGTTGTATATCTTTTTTCAGCAGGCATGAGAGTTTTGCTGATGAAGTAGATTAGTTTTTCAATAGCTTTGTCTTCCTGAATAAGGAGAAAGGTAATAGAATCATCAGTTGTTGATAAGTACATTATCAGTGTTTACCATCAATTGGAGAACTCATTATAGGAGGATGCCCCAAGTATCGTTTAAGATCTTGGAAAACCAATTCACAGTCAGGAGTCCAAAAAATTTCCTTGGTCTATTTTTTGAACAGTGGAGTTAGATTTCCATGAAGAAGGAGGTAAAGAAGTTTGCATCGATCAGATGACCTGGAGATGAACCTGTGAAGAGCTGCAATCTTGCCTGCAAATTTTTGTACATCATTTTTTGTTCGAGGAGATAGCATTTCCATGAGTGCTTTGATTTATGCTGGATTTATTTCGATTCCCTTCTTACTAACCGGGTGTCCCAAAAATTTGCCAGATGCGACACCGAATTGGCATTTTTTTTGGGTTAAGCTTTATCTGGTAGGTGCAATGGATATTAAAAATAGTTTAGAGGTTATTGCAATGATCATCTTTGGTGAGAGGGACCTGATTGTATCCAGAGGCTGTATCCATCATTAAAAGAAGTTCGTGCCCTGCTACAGAGTCGAGGAGTTGTGGGATCTGGGGGAGAGGAAAGTTATCTTTGGGCATGAACTTGTTGGGTTTTATATAATCAACAATAACTCTAATTTTTGCATTCTTCTTTGAGACCACTACTATGTTAGAAATCCATTTTGGATACTTTGCTTCCCTGATAAATCCTACACGAAGGAGTTTGTCAATTTATTCATTAACGGCTTCGCGAAGGCGGGGAGCTAGATTTTGACACTTTTGTACAACTACTTTATTGTCTGGAAGGAGGTTAAGCTTGTGGCATACGATCGAAGGATTAATGTTAGGCATCTCTTGGAAATACCATGTAAAGATGTCGACATTTTTCTCCAAGAATCGGATCATAGTTTCTTTTTTATCGGATAACAGCTTGGAGCTAATGAAGGTGTTACGGCCAAGCCCATCAAGTTCAATGGAATCTACTACCTCAGTATCATGCAGTTTGAATGTGGGGGGTATTTCCTACTGTAGTTGCTTTTCCATGAGAAGTTTTTCCATGTGAGAGTTGGTGGTGGTATTCCCGCACATATGTACAACTGTTTGGCTGCCTTTGATTTCGTAGGCTCAGTAATCGAATGGAAAACTTAATGTCATATGATATGTCGAAGGTACTGCCTTGATCGAATGTAGCCAACTCCGCCCTAAAATTTCTAAATACTTAGACTCAGTATCGATGACCACAAATTTAACAAAAGTAGTTTCTGATCCCGCTTGAACTGGCAGGGTAATTTCACATGTGGCTAATTCTTTTAAACTATTGAAACCTAAGATGGTGGTTATCGAAGCTTTTACTGAGTCTTTTAGACCCAGAACTTTAATTGCCCTTCTGAACAGAACATCTGTGGTGCTTCCTGTATCGACGAGAAGTGTCTATAGGTAGTCTTGTCCTACTTTGAGCATAATGACCAGAGGGTCATCATGAGGGTACTTGATATGGCTGGTGTTACCGTCCTCGAAGGTAATATGGTATGAACGCTGATTTGCTCGAGCTAGGGAGAAGTTTTGCAGATTTGTCTGAAGATGTCATTTTACAACAAGATGTAATTTGATCGTCTTGTTTTCTTTATTTCCTTTTTCAATATGGATCACATAAAGATGGTGAGCTTGCCCTTGGCCTTGCTCCATATCAACGTCTTTGTTTTTAGTTTCACTTTTGAGAAACTATTAAATGTCGATTACATAATTATGAAGTCTTTCAACTAATAGAATGTGATGAAAATTTTGAATGAGAGAGTAACAATTGTCAATTTCGTGACTATGCGCATTGTGATACTGACACAAAGGTTTGTTGGGGATATCCGGAATTCTTTGTGCCGCCCAATAGAACTCATCTCCTACTATTGTTGGTACGTTAGCGAAGAGAGTTGTTATCATTGGAGGTAGAACTGGGACGGGTCTGTCTAGCCTTCCGTTTCTTCTTCTAGCGTTGCCAGTGTTTCTCCTGCGTTGTTTGGGTGCTTCGGTATTGGCTAATTTTTGGGGTGGAGATGAAAATATTTTACGAGAATGGATGATAGAGGATCTTTTCATCTTATCCTTCTTGGATCATTCCAATTCGATATAGTTATTAACAACATCAATCATCTTTGTCACCGTTCTGGGCTTATACAAGGTAAGTTCTTCTCAAACTTTAGAGTCGATATACAGAGCTGAGTTGAATGCTGGAACGATAATCTTAAGATCTGAGATCCCAATTTTTTGTGTTTCCGGTAAGAATCTCTTGTAAGAACTTGTTAGTGTTTCTTTCACACCCTGCTCGATGAAGAATAAAGAATCCACAATTATTTATCGCTCCTTAGCATGAGCATAATTTAACTCAAAGAGGCGCTATAACTGGCTGAATGTAGTGATGGAGCCTTCGGAGATTGTATGAAACCATCTGAGTGGTTCCTCTTTTAGGCTCATGTTGAATAATCTGCATTACATGTGGTCGAGTTTGGAGTACAAGCCAACTGTGGCTTTGAAGTATCGGACGTGAGTGAGAAGGTTAATGAGGCCTACATATTGAATAAATTTTGGCATGTGGAACTTATCCAGAATGGGTATAACTTCGAGATGAGGGGAGATGGGATTTGTTTCGATTCTATCGGGAATAGACCTTCAGCCTGGGATATCAGATCTTATGGCTTGGATTCTATTGTTTCGATCCTATTGTTTATCTCTAATAGGTTATCTTTCTGGTGGTAGTGGAGTTTGATAACGCGTGCGTCGACTTCTGTGGGTTATCGATGTTAAGAATGTAAGTCCAAAATATTAAGAAACCCTATCTAGATTTATGGATCTAGATCAAGAAGTTCGTAGTCGTTCTTTTCTTGAATGGTTTTCACTTCGGGTCACCCTGGAGCGATGACCACCTCGGGCCTAAGGATGCGACATTTGACGGCCAGTAAGCCGACCATGAGTTCTTCATAAATTCTTCATTTCTTTCTAATGTGTCCGACTCTGCTAGTTACAGGCCTTTTTCCTTTCATTTTTTTCGACTTGAAGAGCTCGGGCTTGAATGCGCTGATCTTCCAACCTCTAGATTCGGTTAAATTTTATTTGTCTCTGTTATTTAATCATAGCATTGTGCAAATTAACTGTTTTTGATATTAGGTTGATCTCATGGTTCCTCAGCATACTAGAATGGCTTCGGAGATTCATGTTTGTCATCAGATTGTTTTTAGATCAGAGGTGGTAAAGAAAAGTGTGGTATTCCCACAGATGGCGCCAATTGCAATGGCGTATTTTTTGGAAGGATAATCTTTGCCAATACTTTTAGTATGGGTGGTACAATAATAAGCTTAAATGAATAAGATTATACGTAGAAACTCTATGATGGCTGAGAAAAATTATGACCTCGAGGAGAATTTTGATGTAAAATCCAATAGGTTGCTAATTATTATAGCCTGTTGGGTGATAGTACAGTAAGGAAGAATAAATAGTAAAGTTGAGGATCTGAATAACCTATTCTCTGCCTGTATTTATAGTAGATACAAGCAGTTTACAAAAAGAAAAATAGTTTTCTATTTCGGGGGTAGTAGGCGAACTTTGCAGATCTCCAACGGCTCTCTTTGACCATGCACAATGGCTACTTTTAGTAGGTCAAGAACTTATGATATTAGACATGGCATCTTCTCGAATGTTGGGCTATCTTTAATTATGTTATGCTAGCTTATTCTTGTCAAATCTGGGAAATATGCTACTACATCTCTATATAACAAACTCGGGAATGAGCTACTATCAATTGCTACCAGAACAAATGAGCTGTGGATTTGCGTAGGGGATTTTAATTGCGCTCTCATGACTGAGGATATGAGGGGCAGAAGACAACCACTATCAAGAGCCATGCAAAAAAATTGGAACTTCATTGACAGGGCTACTCTTACAGAGAACAACACAGTAGATATAAGCTATACATGGAGTAACCCGTAGAAAGGGGCCAACAAAATACTGAGATGTTTGGATAGATGCTTGTACAACCCACTTTGGGCTAGCAAATTTCAGGGATGGAGAATCAATAACTACCCACAAACAGTGTCAGACTATTCCCTCATTTTTTAGAGATTACCAAGCCATCCCAAAACCTTGCAACATACCCTTCAGATACCTTCAAGCATGTAACACTTATATAGACTTTGGGGAGGTGGTTTGCAGCAACTAGAACACTGAACTAAAAGTAATACCTCTATTATGCCTAATGTTAAAACTCTAGTGACTAAAGAATGATATTAAGCAGTGGAAACGAACAAGACCGGACATGGCGCGTGGAATCAAAAAAGTTTTGGAGGAAGACCTGCTACAACTACAACTCAATCAGGAAACCCACTGGCATAGTGATACTCTAGACTAGGACATCATTTCAAAGGCTACAAAAATATTACATATTGAAGAACGAGAGGAGATTCAATGGCGTTAAAATTCTAGAATTAAATGGCTCACAGAAGGCGACCGCAACACCTAATTTTTTCAAAGCATGGCGAGAGTTGGAAATGAAAAGAGCATCATCACAGAGATTACGACAGAGAAAGGAATTATCTTGATAGACCAATCCAAGATAAAGGTGCACATACTCCAGTTTTATACACAAAAATTTGGAGAGAACCCAGTATACCTAAACAACAACATATTGAATGTATTAATGTGCAGAGTGGAACAAACTGAAAATGGCATGCTAGTAGCACTCCTAAATAAGGAAAAGATCAAAATCGCAGTGTTTAGTCTGAATAAGAATAACTCTCCAGGGCCGGACGGATTCCCAGGGTCCTTCTTCACAGTATTCAGGAAGGTAGTTAAATAGGATTTTTGTAAAGGAATTTCCTCCTTTTTCATTGACATAAGACTTTCGGCCAACTTTAACTCCAATATTATAATGCTCATACCTAAAATCAAGAAACTGGAGAAGGTAAACCACTACAGACCAATTTTCCTGAGCAACTTTGTAGTTAAAACAATCAAGAAGATAATGACTACCGGCCTATCACCAATAGTAGAGAGAGTGGTATCCCGAGCGTAAAGTACCTTCATCATGGATTATGCACAAAAATATTTGAATGGCATCCGAGCTGGTAAATGAGATGAAGGGCAAGAAGAAAGGAGGCAATATGGGACTCAAGCTAGATAAAACGCAAGCCTATGATACACTAAGCTGGATTTTTCTTACAGCAGCTCTCCAGGACTTCGGGTTCTCCCACAACTTCTGTGAGTTGATTATAACCATTATCAATAGTGGAAAGATTTCAATCGTGATTAACGGAAGTCCCACAGGGTTCTTCAGCCCTGGGAAAGGTCTTTATCAAGGAGACCCTCTCTCTCCAGTGCTGTTTGCACTCACAGAAGATATTTTGAGTATTAACCTGGAGAATTTGAGCGACTAAGGAAAAATCCATATTATGGTCAGTAACAGGCAAATACAAGCCCTAACATACCTTTTCTTCATAGATGGCATATTCATATTCCTTAATGGAGATACTAGAGACCTAAAACACCTGAAAATACTCCTTCAATACCAAGATGCATGTGGTCAAGTTGTAAGCCTGGAAAAGTGCAAGACTTTTATGGGGGAGATCCACTCACTAGGAGAAGGGTGATTCTCGACATATTCCGATTCCAGAAAGGGAGACTACCAGAAACTTACCTGGGAATACCCCTCTTCTAGGGAAGGGCTACAAAGAATATTCTGCGACCGCTGGAGGAATAAATTAGAAAGCGGGCGAATGGTTTGGTAGGACGACTTCTGTCGTTTTAAGGGAGAGTTGTCTTGGCCTGATCAGTCCTAAGCAACCCACATATATATAACATGGCAGTCTACAAATGGCCTCAACTCTAATCAAGGGGGGAGAAGCTATTATTCATAATTTTATTTGGTCTAGGGATCCGCTCAAAAGAAAGGGAATTAGCCTTATATGGAAAAAGGTGTATAAACACATACAGGAGGGTGGACTAGGCATTCATAAACTAGGGGAAGTTAATAATGCGATTCTCTACAAACTTTACTGGACATTTACCTAACAAAGTGAAGACAAGGCATGTTTCATGAACGCGAAATACCAAAACAGAAATGGAGAGGTAATCACATACTGCAAGAATTTATCTATTTGAAGGGGGATACAAGCAGCAAAACATTTGGCAGGTCAGTACATGGATTGGGTGATCGGCAATGGTGAAAAAATTTACTTCTGAAGAGATGGTTGGACAACGGATATCCCCCTGAGAGAGTATATTAACCTTTTTGCGCACCTATGGATGAACTGTACTGCAAAGCTGAGCAGCTTTATCAGCAACAAAGGATAGGAGATACCCCATGACATTCTACTACTATTTATGGCACCAGGGATCAATCTTGAGAGACTTGACATGATCCCCAAGCTCAAGACCTACTAATTTTGAAGCCAGACATTCACTAGAAATTTACAGTTAAGAACGTTTTTAATTATATTTGCAAAACCCAAGACACTACATGGTAGTGAAAAATGGTTTGGAGTTATACCTTACACCCCAAGCTGAGCTCGTTTGCATGGAAACTCCTTAATCATAGCCTCTCCTTCGATGACAGAGTAGCAAACAAAGGCATCTGCCTCCCCTTCGCCTGCTCCCTTTGCCAACACAATACCAAAACCGAGCAACATTTCTTCTTCGAATGTGAATACTCTCTGAAGGAACTGGATATGTAACATCTTCAAAATACCACTGGTGAATAAAGATGGCAACTGGAAAATAGTTCTTGCCAAAAACATTGATGCAAGCTCTTATGTTAAGGATCTGTGGGTCTCGATAGCTTTCGCCAATTGCAATAGACTTTGGAAAAGGTGTAACAGCTTCAAATATGATGAACGAGGAACAACCAACCAATAGCTGTAACAAGACATACTGCGAGACATCATGGACACATTCCAACTCTCCAAAAATAGCACGTACAACAACGGAACCGACCTACAAATTATCAAAGCCTTGACCGTCCAGTGTTGACAGAGATACATAACACCGATTAAGAGTTGTTGGTGGGAACTACCAAACCCAGGGGAGATTAAGGAATGTTGTGATGGTTCTGCGTTGGGTAACCCTAGACCAGCATGTATTGGGATAGTATATAGGAATACAGATGGGGAGGTACTGGGTACTTTCAGCAAAGCACTAGGCAATACCAATAACTATATCATAGAGATTAAAGCCATCATGCAAGGCGCTAAGCCAGTAGTAGAGAAAGGTTGGAATAAATTGTGGATGGTTTCAGATTCTCAGGCCACAGTTTAAGCATTCATGAATGAAACGCTTTCATGGACTAAGGTCACTGAATGGAAATGAATCAAATAAAAACTCGACTCATTCTGAATTACTCAAATGTGAAGAGAAACAAATTTTTCAGTGGATACAACGGCCAAACGAGTGTCCACAAATATAGAACCTTTTGAAGAATGATGTCCAGGAAGGCCAGATTTCTCACCTGCATAAAGGACCCACACACATTATACTTCTAATCCCCAAATAGCACCTGAAGGAAAAATACCATCAAGTCGTTCGAACAACATTGGAGGTCGATCGAACGAACAGGCAATTCAGAAGATAAATCGAAGGCTATTTTTAGCATGTCGCTCGAACAAACTTGGAAGTCATTCGAACAAATCGCACGCTATGTTCAACAATGGCCTTTTACTACACTTTATTTAAACTACACTGGACTCATTGGAACAATTTGGCGCGGATGCATACCCCTTACCTGTATTAGGGGTTCCTGGTTTATTTTCTTCTTTATTATTTACTTTTCGCAGAGAGCCCCATCTGTATATGCACTAGTGACATGTACTATCGTATGGCATGGTTTTCTCTCCCTCCTCATATAATCTTTCTTTTTGATATATTTTACTAAACATTTTGCAGAAAATAGAAAAAAAACATAATTAGGTCTAAAACTAGACTCTATTCTAACTCTTCTACACCTCCTAGGGTCGATATCCTCAATAGTGTTAGTCTTACTACTAGATGAAACGTCTAAAGGATGTTCTAAAGTTCTCAAGGCTATAGATGACTTGTGTGGGAAATAATTTTTAAAGAACTCCGCTTCTCTAGGCTCAATAATAATGTTTGTGTCAATACTAGATACGCCAAATCTAATAACTAAAAATCTGTAGGCACTACTATTCAATGTATTACCAATGAAAACACAATCAACAATTTTTGGCCCTAATGTGGTTCTCTTCGGATTTGGCAGATCTACCTTCGCTAAACATCTTATCATTTTAAGGTATTTATAACAATCCTTGGAAGAGAGAATAGCTTTTGATGCTTTGACATAAAGAGAAATGGTACATCAGAAGAGACTGTATGCGATTTTGGAGTCACGCCTCGAGAAAGTGAGATCTCACTTTTCAAAGATAGTCGTATCTCATGCATCACTCTCAGACCTGTTAAAGTCGACCGTTACATATTTTGTAGAGGAAGTAAAAAGACTTAAGTTAGAACGAGATACCTTGCTCAAGAGTTTGCCTAACAAGGGGTATATTTGTAGAGTTAATATATATCGAGGAAACTGCATGTCCTTCATCAAAACAAACTTAGACCCTCGACATGCTGATCTGATAGAGAGGGTCAGAGTTGCTGTAACTCACAAACTAAATTCTGATCGAACTCCTGTTGTAGGGTAAAGCATGGCTGATATCCCAACAGTAGAAAAGAATCCATTGTAATGTGACCTAAAAAATAAATAGTATATGTCGAAGACATATTAAAATAGATGAAAGCTAGTATGATATTTGCCTTATCTTATGTTTGGTAAGGTCTTTAATATAAAGCAAGTTTTTATATTTTTTCTAATCGCAGAGATGGGTTGAGTCAGTCAAACCAAGTAAATCTTGATTTAACTGTAGCAATGTTGCAGACATATTGAAAGAGATGAAAGCTAGTACTACCTTTGCCTTATCTTATGTATGTTAGAGTCGTTAATATAAAAAAAGTTTCTACATTTGTTTTAATTACAGAGATTTAGTAGAGTAAGCCAAACCAAGTGTTATCCCTGATTTAATTGGTATAATGTCCCAAACAAGTTGAAGTCGATGAAGGCTAGTATTACCTTTGCCCTATCTTATGTTTGGCAGAGTCTTTGATATAAAACAAGTTTCTGCATTTGTTTCAATCGCAAAAATTTAGTAGAGTCAGCCAAACCAAGTGTAATCCTTGATTTACTGGGTATAAGATCGATTGAAAGCTAGTATTATCTATACTTTAATCTATAGAATATAGATGAATCTACGTGAGTAGAGAGATGTTGTGAAAAACTTAGAAGTTTCATTGATCAGTTCAGAATTTACATTGGATGGAGATGAAAATCTCACTTTTGGAATTGAAAAATCAAAAGTGAGAAATATAAATAGAGTAGTGAGACGCTTAACCATAGTATCGTTTTAGTTACCTAGTATTCCAAGGATTTGAAATGGGGATTCCCTTTTCTGTTATGAGATAATATGATCCCAGGCCTGAGAGGCCTGTGATAATGAATGGACCCTCATAATTATCGGTTAATTTTCCAGCTTGAGGCCCTTTGCGATGTTGAGGACGAGATCGTCGATTTGGAAGGTACGGTTCCTGACTCGACTGTTGTACGATCTGGCTAGCATATAATGATATCGACCGAGGTTAGCGTTGGCACGTTGCCTGGTTTCATCAATCATATTAAGATTGTAAGCCAATTTAAACTCATTTTCCTCGTCAATCAGCTTGTAATCTCAAACTGGATGATGGTATTCAGAAAGAATGATGGCCTCAGTATCATAAGCAAAGAGGAATGGGGTGCATCCGGTTGACTGCTGAAGAGTGGTACGATATGCCCATAGGACATGAGGCAGCTCTCAAACCCAATTCCCTTTTTTCTGTGAGTGAAGTTGTGCTTTGAGTCCATCCACGATGGTTTTGTTAGTGATTTCGGCTTGGCTATTGCCTTGAGGATAGTAAGGATTTGATGGTGAGTGGATAATATTGTGTTGGTTGAAGAAGTTTACAATTTATTCTCCAACAAATTGGAACCCATTATCAATACAAATTAGGTGGGGGCACCCAAACCGAGTGATGATGTGTTCCCAAATAAAATAGATGACCTCTTCTTCTCTGGTTCGACATAGTGGAACTGCTTCTACCTATTTTGTAAAATAATCGATAGCTACGAGTAGGTGATGGTGGTTACCTGGAGAGCTAGGAAATTTACCAATGAGATCAAGTACCCATATTTTGAATGGCCAGAATACATTTCTTACATGGAGTTTGAGCGCAGGGGGGCGTATCATGTGTCCATGTCTTTAGCAGGCATCACATCTGCGTGAGTACTCCTCTGCTTGCTTGCGCATGCCAGGCCAGAATACTCCTTATGTAATAGCTCAGTTTTCTAGTGATCGACCTACAATATGGGAGCCACAAGTTCCTTCATGTAGTTCGCGGAGCATTTCATCTACTTTTGGTTTGGAGAGGCACTTGAGGTAAGGCCCCGTGACGGAAAGGCAGTATAGCATACCATTTTGATTTATGTAGTACTTAGAGTTGTTGATTAGTTATCGACGCTCTTTTGGATCTACTGGAAGTGGTCCATTGCAACTATTGTCGACACTGAGGTAGGTTAAGAAAGGCTTTCACCAATCGTCATCTCCCCCTTTATCGCCCTTAGTATTGATCGTGCATACAGAAATACGATCAATTATGCACAATCAATACTGGGGGTTGAAATGATTTCGATCTAAAGATATCAAGCTTCTGTACCCAAGACCCCGGTTAGATATGACAAGGAATCGGCGTGTCTATTTTCACCTCGAGGAAAATAATTGAGAGTTGCTTTCGTAAAGTTGATCATCCAATCTGCAACGAGGGCCACGTATTCGATCATCTTTCCATTCTTCTTATATTTCTCAGAGTAATGGTAGACGATGAGTAGTGAATCTATGTAAACTAAGAGTTTGGGGACATAGAGCTCAAGAGCGAGGTCGAGTCCATGAATAAGAGCTTCGTATTCGATGACATTATTTGAGGCCTCAAAATTTAAGTGGACTGATTTCTTAATTCTGTCACTAGAAGACGAAATCAATACGATTCCAATTCTTGACCCTGCAGGTCCTGGTAATCCATCCGTAAGAAGTCTTCACCCTTTTGTGGTAATCAATTCAGCTCATTTGTCAAATAGTTTGGGGGTGGATCTTCGGGAGTTTCTTCTGTAAGCTCAATATCGTGTTCCTCCCACTCGGGATCATCCACTGGAAAATTTGTGAGAAAATCGGCAACGGCCTGACCCTTCTCGGAATGACGTTGTTCAAACTTGATATCATGTTCTCCCAAACTGACTGACCACTGCTGCACTTTTCTTGATTTTCCTTTCTTGGATAGAACTTCCCAAAGTGGGTAGTTCGTCATGACTTTGACTGAATAAGCTTGGAAGTAGTGCTTGAGTTTTTGTGAAGTGTAAATAAGAGTGAGAAGAAGTTTCTCAATTTTAGAGTACCTTGTTTCCACTGGAGTGAGGGTTATGCTGATGAAGTAGACTAGTTTCACAATTTTCCCTTCAAGGCGAATAAGAACTGAGCAGAGTAAAGTATCTGTGACTGCTAGGAAGATAATCAGTTCCTCATTATCTATTGGGGTGTTTATTATGGGAGACCTCCCCAAATAGGTTTTGAGATCATGAAAAGATGTTTCACATTCTGGTGTCCATGTGACCTCGGTATTTAGCTGAACTTTTCCTTATTTGGTACAACTGCGGAGTAATAGGAATAGCCATCGACAGCGATCTAAAGATTTTGAAATGAAACGGTTGATAGCGATAATCTTGCCGGCACGTTTTTGAACATTTTTCATTATTTTTTAAGAAGGCTTGTTGAGGAGAACCTGAATCTGATCTGGATCGGCCTTAATCCCCTTCTTGATGATGAGGTGGCCTAGAATTCAGCCAGAATGTACCCTGAATTAACACTTATCGGGGTTGAGACGCATCCTGTAAGATCAAATAATATTGAATATAGTGTTGAGATCAAAGATATGATCGGCTGATGTAAACTTTAACGACTTTCCCTAGATGTGTTTTGAACATAGTAGTCATCAACCGTTGATATGTGGCATCTACGTTTTTGAGTTCAAAGGGCATTTCTTTGTAGCAATAAAGACCTCTTTCAATAATGAAAGTTGTCTTTTCTAGATCTCTTCCAAAAGTGGAATTTGATTGTATCCCGAAGCAGCATCCATCATAGATAGGAGGTCATGGCCGGCTGTAGAATCAAGGATCTGGTGAATGTTAGGAAGAGGGAAACTGTCCTTTAGAGTATGTTTGTTCAGATCGGTAAAATCTATGCAAACTCAGACTTTTCCGTTCTTCTTTGGGACAACGACAATATTGGATATCCAGTCTAGATATTTGGCTTCTCGAATGAATCCTACTTTAATCAATTTCTCAATCTCGGCGTTAACTTCATCTCGAAGACGAGGTGATAGTCGTCGTTGTTTCTATTTGACCGTCGTAGCGTTGATGTTGATGGCCAATTTATGACATGCCTTGGCTGAATCGACCCCAGGCATTTCTTCGAAAGACCATGCCAAAACGTCTCGATTCAGCTGCAATAACTGAATGAGAGCATCTTTTTTATGCTAAACCAGCTTAGTACCAATTAAAGTACCTCTGCTAGGTCCATTAATGTTGATATATTCTTTGGGCTCCTCCATAGAAGGTTAATCGTTAAGGTGATTAGCTTCCGGTAATTGTTATGCAGCAAATCTGCCAAAAGTATCTAGGATAGCAGAGACTGTATTTTCATCTGCTCGAGAAGGCTTTTGACTACCCCTGATCTCATAAATACCATTGTCGTGTTTGAATCGGAGTGCTGATGATAGGTGAAAGCGATTGCTTCCATGTTGTGAATCCAGCAGCGGCCCATAATCCCAAGATAACGAGATTTGGCATTGATGATATAGAAGACGAGGTCGATGGTGGCTGGTCCTACGGTAATAGTTAAGATGATCTTGCCTACTCGTTCTTCTCTAGAACCATTAAACCTACTAATATCGGTGTCGCCCTGAATAACTTGGTCGGCTAAACCCATTTGGGACAGTGCTCTAAAATAGAATCTCAATACCGCTTCCAGTATCGATCATCATCGTGTGCATGACAAACTTCTTCATTTTGAGCATTATTACTAACGCATCATGATGTAAAAATTTGACATGGCTAGTATCGCAATCCTTGAAGGAAATCCAAAGCCGGCGATTGCTCGACTCAGGAAGATGCTTGGCTTCTTTGCCTTTAGGTGTGAGATCGTAGCATTCTGATAGTCTCGTGCGCTTGGATCTATTAGAATTAGTGATCTGATTGATTTTGATCATATTGTTATGGTGCATATGGAAAAGATGTTTCTCCTCAGCTTAATCATTGACCTGAATAAGTTCAAACTGCTTTTTATAGCTGCCATTTTTGTATGATTCTAGGTCGACAATATATTCAAACATTTATCCCTCTTTAAAAATGTACTCAAGCAACCTCTGTAAATATAGCAATTGTCAGTAGAATGATGGTTTACCATATGATGCAGGCAATATGGTCGATTATCGATTAGTTCTAGTGGTTGAGAGATGTGGTAGAGCTTATCCTACAAAAGTAGTTGAAAAATTGTAAAGATTCAGACATTCATCTTTGGGAGGATAGGTTTGTTTGGCGGACCGCCTTTCCGAGGGTAGCCAGTGTTGCCCTTGTTATACTTCTTATCTCTATGTTCCTTATTTGGTTCAGTGTTTCGATCTGTAGATGGACCTTTTGTGGTAAGGATGGATTTAGTAGATTTTTGTCGCTCAGACATCATCCCCTACAGGTCGACGTAACTATTGACCTTGGTGATCATATCCTCCAAGGTTGCATGTTTGTTGAGAAAGAGGTGTTTTTTGGCCTTGCAGTCGAGCTGGAGCGTGCTGGTAAAAGCAGTAACAACTATTTTATTATTGAGGTTACCCACTTTACGCACGATCTCTAAAAATTTCTTCGCAAAAGCCTCAAGCTTCTCTCCGTATGACTGTTTGAGACTAATAAGAAAATATAAATTCTCCTCTTTGTCCCTGTTGTGAGCATATGTCTTGATGACCTATTTCTGTAGCTAGTCGAATGTATATATGGAGTCCTTAGGGAGAGAGTGGAACCATCGCAGTGGTTCCTCCTACAAACTTGTGGCGAACAGACAGCACAGGATGTGGTTGAGATTGGAGTACAACCCCAATGAATCACAGTACTGTTGAATGTGCTCCTTCGGGTCGGTACCTTTGTATTTTTGTATTTTTGGAGTATGGAAACCTTTCGGTATCTCCATATCGAATAGTTCTTTGGCAATCGGACTTCATTGTAATTTTGCGATGTCGTCGGCAGTACCCAGAACTTGTGCTTTAATCAGCTCCTTAATTCGCTGGTCCATATGCTTTTTCGTGACGTAATGACGTGTTGGTCGAATCGTTGGACTAGCAGGTTGTGGATGATGAGTACCAGTACCTTTACTCAAACGATCTCGTGCTGGAACTTGATGTTGAGGTCGTTATTCTTCCTCCTGACAGACGGAAATTCAGTGACCCCGACTGGCTTCGGACTAAACTTCACCCCCCAAATGTATGGAGGGCTGTGGTTGAGATTTGCCCGTAGCTCTGTAAGTTGCCCCAACTCCATTGAAACATCGAGCTGGATGCCTGTAGTCGGTCGTCTGGAAGTAACCATGATTGAAAATTGTAGTGAAAGAATGCCTTAGGATATCGTGGAAATGCAATCTTTCCCGCAGAGGGTACCAAATGTAATGACCAAATTCCGTAAGCTCGAAATGACTTGGAATTCGCTATCACACCAATAAACTTGCGACAATATTCTAATGGAAAGTAAGAAATGACACATATGATTTTAGCATAGAAAACCTCTGAATAGGTAAAAAATCACGACCTCGAGTGGAAGATTTTTATAAAAGTATATTTATTGCTTGAGGCGGATATCTTATTACAAGTGATCTATAGATATAGAAATGCTTGAACCTTGTAACTAAGAAGTTTGAATGTTTCTGAAAATTTAGACAAGTAGTTTCTTGGTGATCTCTTGTGTAATTTTTCTGGTCCTTGTCTCTTCTAGAACTTCTCTTTTATATAGGCCTTCTCTGTAGTTCTTCATCGTGCTGGAACACGTTCTCTGAACAATGTGGCTAGTGGCGGTTAACTGATTAACTGACGAGTTTGTGAGAGACAGGTGTTTTTGACTGGTTAAGGCTTTTTTGATTTGAAGTTCGACCCACGTTCTTCACCAGTTCGTGGAGTAGGTTGAAATGTTGACTGGAGATGTCATGTTGAAAATGCGTGAGTTTGAGATGGAGGTAATTTGGACTGGCGACAACTCGATTTTAGGTGAGATCGAGGGATAAGTCCCTACAATCTCAACCCCTTTTTGTCTTTGAGACAATGACAAACTGAGTATTAAAATCTTAACCAGACCAATTGGGTTTTGAATGTCAGGTCGGGATTAGACCCACCATATTGCAGCCCTAGGGTAAGGGAGGAAAAGGGAGTAAATGTAAATTAGCGTACCTAAGTAAGTGAAGCTAAAGGAACATATACTTTTCTCATCCATAAGGCAAACCAAATACTTCCAAGGGATCCAAAAGAATAAAAAATAGAAGGCAATCCAAATAAGTGAATCAGAAAGGGAGAAAAAGCTAATCCCATTATAGAACCAAGATACATGCCGCTATATACAAGTGTAAGTGATCTACTTCTCTCAGACACTGGAATCCACTTTAACAGTATGTTATTCATAGAAGGCGTAACAACACCCCTAAATCATTCAACAATGACAATATCGTTATTATAAACAGCAGGTTTAGATGCAATGAATGTTAATACTGTATATGATATTTGTTTGTTAAGTAGTTCACAATAAAGACGGTATGAAAGAATTTGTACCTTCAGCATAGAATATTTGGAACTAAGTGCGAAAATAGGACATAAGAAAACATTAGTTCTCCTTGCATATCTAGAAATAATAAGTTTTTTTAGTATAACTTTTATATATGAAATGACTCAAAGTAAAGGTGAGTAAGTAATTTCATTTTTCCTATTCCTAATACGAAGTATGCATGAGTTGTGACCTAAGGAGTCAAGCACTATAAGTAGGGGTTAGGTCATCTCGATAGAGCTCCTATCTTAGTAACTCGCACTTATAGTTATCACATGGCTTAAAAGCCTCTTAGGAGATATTTGTAGCTTTTCTTCATCATTTTGATAAGAAATTAAATCTTGTTTTAGTATTAGCTTCATTAAGATGAAGAAGAATATATAGAGATCTTTAAATTTACTTTAAGTGCTAAATCTATATACCAACATATTTTTCTTGAGGTAGTAAATATACAACACTCTATCTTCATAATGGTTCTACCGTGTACAAAACTTACAGCCACTCATGGCTTTACTAACTTAGTTTCCGTTCAATTTTTCCTGACTGTACTTTACCTATGGCTTTTATGTAAGCTCCAGTACCTCTTATCACCTACTATACAGGTACTATAATAAGTATCAAGTACAATATTGGTACAAGTATCACTAGACCTTAAAGTCACACTTTCACGGGCCTATGTCGTCTCATAGTGGCACACTTTCTAGACCTTAGTGTAATGCAGGTTTCTATCTTTCCAATCTTTATCCAATAGAGATCAGAGTTCAATGTGCAGTTTGATCTGGACCTCAATTAGTCACAAATAATACCTGACATGACCTTCATCGATATTAAATAAACCCAGGCTTTGGTTCATGACAAACAAAACTTTCTTATACGTGTTTTAGATATGTAAAGTAACATAAGGACCCTGATGGGATGTGAGACATGTTAGTCTTTGCGACTCAAAATGGAAGAAAACATATTAAAGATGGAAAGATCTAATTATATCGATCGAAGTGTTGGCCTGCTGCAAAAAGTCAAAGAATGAAAGTTGTAGGCATCGTCGAAACAAAACCAAAGCAGCTGGCGGATCTGCGTTCAGTTAATGGAGTTTTATCTACAAGTAAATCAAATCGTTGTTGTAAGAAGAAAACTTAAAAGAGAAGATGGAGAGAGATGTTGTTGCTAGATTTTTAATAGGGAAAACCTAGGTTGATTTAGAAGGGGAGTCGAAAAAGAAGTTAGAAAAGAAGCTAAACGAAGGTAATGTTAGAGTTTTCTTAACGGCATAGAATGTAGATGATTTTCCAAGTAGTAAATTAGTGATTTTCGTATAGTGAGAATAATATTATGATGGAACTGAAATTACTATAGGGCTTATGGATGTAAGAACACAAAAGGATAATTACATAGCTCTTCCACTCATAAGCTGTCTAGTATACTATAATAATAAGTTACACTCAAAGCTAATATATGGTTTACGAGTTCATTTTTATGTACTGGCTAAGTTTTGACTCCCCTTAAAATCTTCAAGGTTGTGCTTAGAATCAATATGGAAGAAACTAAAAGTACAATAGTCTCCAGAAGCAAGTTAAAGCACAAACAGGGATGAAGCTATGGGGCATATGAAAATACTTCTCACTCATTGAAGAGATAGTATGCCCATTATCATATTCTAGAAAAGAACAACTTCTATATAAAATTAATAAACAATATCAATGGATTCCCAAACCTATTATAGCGATAATGAAATTCAGTGAGCAAAGAGGAAAAACCCAATTAAGGTTTAAATCTAAGAAATACAAATTTAGCTTCAAGGAAAATCATACCTTTGAATCGATTTCAAACTGCCTCATAGCACCACCAATACAAAAACTAACAAACATTAACCCCAAAATCAAAAGAGAAGACATAAATGCAAAGCAATGATTGTTGATTTAAAGAAGAGAAACGAGACAAAATTTACCCAACTTACAAGATCCCTACACTTGAAGATTAAACGAGAGAGCAACAAATTTCAAAGCCCTCATTCAAATACCTCATATGCAAAGATTGTAGAAGTCAGAAATACAGCAAAGGAGGAGAGAAGACTTATAGATGATCGGCAGTGTCCCCTTTGAAATTGCGGCTGGTAAAGGGAGAGATAAACTTTTTGTTCGCCAGTAGTCATTTTCTAGCGATAGCAAAACCTCTTTTCTTTAGTAGTATTTTACTATTTTTGTTGTAGTATAATGGTTACCCTATTGTAAACATGATTTTAGTGGGGGGAAAATAGGCTACGATAGCATTAATGTAAAATATGCTATACATGTTAATTTTTAATAACATTCAATATATATGCTATAAAATTTGTGCTATTAAAAGTACTTTTTCTTGTAGTGATCTTAGCAATATTTAAATAAATCTCAGCCATCCATCTTGCTATTTTCAACCAATCTTCACAAAAGAACATTAATCTCAGCCCCTCTATGTCTTGGGGACAATGGCAGACTCGTCTATTTGAAAAACACCATTCTCTAATGTATAATATACTAGTTGTGCCGGTGGTACACCACGGCTGCACTTGTTGTTTCATAGCACTTTTTGTGCCTTCAATACTACATACCAAACTAATATACCCGTACTGACACTGCAAAAGAATAAACTCGTAGTCTGCAAAATGTTGTGTCTTCGTCAATTATGCTAACATGTGGATCTCAATGGTGTCTCCACCAATAGCTTCTCCTCCATCCCATGTTAAAGGTTAAAAATATCACTGTCCACAAATAGTGCAACATTTTCCCTTTCGTGATATAGTTTCTATCATTTATACACTAATTCATAACATAAAGTATTGGATCTTGGGGATTTAAACCACCATCACTTGAGATAATTGGAATTTCATTTCCAACACCGAGCGCTCTACCATTTGAGCTAAAGATCAAATATTGTTTTACTCCCAACTAAATGCAAAAAGACTGATAAATCTAGTGTACAACAGTTATGTTATGAGAATTATAGGTAGAGATTCTATAAAGAAATTTTATCAGTACTAAAACTAAATATAGGGTCATAAACAGGTCCATAGATACTTATGAAATGAAATCAAACTAAAATATCAAGTGTCCAAATTGAAAAAAATAATAATTATAAGCTTGTTTAAAACAAACTTGAAGTAACGACATGGATCTTATTATTCAATAAAAATTCTATCAAGTGAGAATTTTGTGCAAGTCTATAAAGGCCTAAACTCTTTAGTGTGACTCTTCTCAAACTTAAAATGTTGCCCCTTCCATACCTTGAGCTTTGGTTGAACTTGTGAAAACCTTTGCTCTGCATCATCTTGAGCACCATTGCTACCCTGAAAAGGAAATAAACAATGCTTACAAAACATAAATATTAAATCTGAAGATATTATCACCCCCATGTTGTTGTGACTAAAGCAAGAAAATCATGCAAGCATTTTATGACAGTATATAAAGAAAATGAGTATGGGAAAGATGGGGACGCTAAAAATAGACATCAAAATTATGAGATTTTAGTTAAAAGGGAGTTATTGACATTGCTCCATAACATCAAGATTCTTAAATAATTTCATTACCCTAAAATTTGATACCTAGGAAACTTAAAGATATTTGTGTATGTGAGAACATAGTGAGAAAAATAAATAGATAGAATAACTTATCATTCTTTGAATAAATTACCGTTTATTTTTTTGTATACAGTTTTTAGGCGCTCTAACCATTCATGAGTCCTTGGAGCTTCTTCCCAATTAGTGGGTTGAGGTTTTCTCAATTTTTCCCAGATGATCAAGGTCATTTGCAATAATGTTGTCTGCCCTATAATTGTTATGCACACTGATGAAGGTCATTAGCATAATCTCCCTTCATGTTGTAATATACCTACAATGAGAAAAAAATGCACCTCTTAGACCAATCAACAATAATATTTGGCATCCATTTCCTCTTGTAAAGGAAACCAATTGTGCCTCAAAATCATATCTGGGTGTCCAACTAAAGACACTAAAAGAACACAACAAGATTACAATAAACAAGTCGAAATCAAAAAAGAACTAACCTTTGGGTCGTCTTCTTTCTTGTTCAACTACTGATTTAGCACATCCAAACATTCCCCAAATTTCCTCAATTGAAACAATAATAACACCACTTTACCACTCTACTGATGACAAAGATGATGAATCTCTTAATCCATAACAAAATCAAACCAAATCAGATAACAAAACTAAGGATTTTCTCATCTACTTACAGTGATGAAATTGAAAGATTCAAGAAATTAGGGCTTCGGAGGCCAACATAATAATTTCAAATCAACCCATCGTGGCTGCAGTAATGCTTGGTAGGTCCAATAATTAGTCATCATCCTACTCCACCCATCCTTTCCTTCCTGCTTGATATGGAATTAACTGAACTTAGAAAGCAATCTTCGTTGAAGAAGATATTCATCTCGAGTTCATACTCGCTTTGGCCTTCTTATTTGCAATAGACTAAGTTCAAAAAAAAATTCACACACCTCCATAAGTTGAAATATATTTGATAGTCACGTATTCATCTTGCAAATATCATATGGGAAACTGAGCCAATTATCAATCGATATGCTTTCATCCTCTTATAGTTGATTGCAACATGTAAGGAAAAAAATAGAAAAACAAAATTAACGCAAGCCAAGTTAGATAAAAAAAAGTTATAGGGAAAGTTTCAAGAGAGCAAGAAACACCTTAGACCTCTTCTACAATGAAGGGAAGGGAAAAGGAAACCAAGCAATGTTGACCAGACCATGAGATATTATAGAAGCTAGGGATAGCTTCGTAGGAGATTGCACCTAAGTTCATTTAAAAATAATGGCGTTCCAATCCAAACATCCTATCCATTTCTCGCCTTGAAATAACTGCCTAGCAAATTCGTAATGAAACACCAATTAGGTATACATCTATTTAGATATAAGAAGAAGAAAAAAGAAAATTAATGAATTGCAAATCATACTAACGGAAATCTAACCATTAAATAAGAACACAAAAACAGAGCTAAAGCTTACTAATTAGGGAAGAAGTTATAAGGTATGATAATGGAAAACAAAAATACTTCATACAATGTTCCATTTGGTCCTTCCTTTTATTGCTTGACATTGTAGCATCGTTCTCTCGGAATGACAAATTTTCATTGTAGAATTATTAGTCATGGGAATTATCTACGAAAACAGTAAACCTTGTAGTAAGATGATAACCCAATTTTAAGACTTAAATATCTTTGACACAGGTAACAATATTCATAGACTGATCTATGGAAGCATACAAAAGAAGACAGTAGTAGATTCAGAAAGTAGATACTAATAGCAATAAGGAGAGAAAAAAGTTTATAAATAGAGAGAAAAACCACCAGCATTCCTCCATTACTACCGAAATCAAAATTATTATGCCAAATTGAAGCATCAAAACTCTTCATTTTACACAACTTATTTATTTATAAAAATAAAACATATTCTTTTTCAATCAAAGATAAGTAAAATATTTTAAACCAAATGTACAAATGAAACTCAAGACTTCCCACCCTACCCTTAAAGTTTTGATGAACCACCAAAAGGTCAAGGAACCACCAACATTTTTTACTTAATTTTCATTTCAGAGCCGTTAACTAGATAATTAAAACATAATATTGAGGGACAAAAATGTTCCAACCTAAGTTCACCTAAAATCACTACTAAAATATAAATAAACTTGACATTTCATTTGGAGAAGAAGGAGCATTTGATCTTGCAAAATGGATTTGATGGTACAAAAGAGTTAAAAGGTTCAACAAAATGTATCTTTGATTAGTCTAAATGTTTGACTTTAATTTTATATCTTTGCAAAGTTCAGATGTGCAAATACACATGAAATTTCATAAACATATAATCAATAATTGATCGAAGATGCAATGCTCGAAATCCTTATGTTACCTTTCTTAGTGATCTTAGAATAAACATTGTCTATATAAACTTAAAGTTCCAAAACAACCATCTTCCTTTGTGGCTAATTGCTCAATCTTCCAACCATCTTCCTCCCTCTTTATCATTAATCTCGCAGTTTTACATAAGCTCTCTCAGGAAACTAAAATCCAATATCAAAAAACCCAACATTTGCATAAAAATCAGATTTTTATCGGCACCCATTTCATTAAATTTCACAAAGAACAAAATCTAGATTGTAAAAAGAGATAGAGAGAGAGAGAGAGAGAATTAAACTTATCATATTTAAAATAAAGGATACTAGTTTTCTATAGTTGAGGCTTGGTATCTAAAGCTTTAGTAATTAAGAGATGGTAGAGAGAGGAGCTGTCAAACCTTTCATTTATTAAATCACAATCAAACCCTCATCTCTAAATCACTTAAGTTGAATGAAATCCAGCAGTAACACTTTGATTATGAGATAGATAGAGGAGCAAAGATCTATAACGCCAACTTCAGCAAGTCAAATTGTTAAAGAAAGATTGTTTGAAAGGGAGGTGATGATCTCTGATAGAAGGTTTCATGGTATCTGTTGAGAGAGAGAGAGAGAGAGAGTTGGGAAAAAAATTGAGAAGAACTTGTTTCTTTTTGTTGGGGGAGAAGAGTTTAGATTTTTAGTCGGGATTGGAAAGTTTAGCTTTTGTTCTTAAAACACAAAGCAGCAAAACTGCCCCTCCATGTGCCAATATCGAGACGCCGACAATGCATCTCTACCCCCTATTTGTCTCTCGACATAAGGCAAACTTGTCCAAAGGGCAAAAATACTGACCTATTTTAATAGAGAGAGAGCGAATACCGATGTCACGCCACGGATACTGCTGTGAAGTTCAAGTGGCGTGCCTTCGGCACTACTCTTCCCGAGTGGCGTACCTAAGGTACTACCGAATAAGACTTGAATCGAATTGTTAATAGTTACTAACAAAGAAAAAAAGTTTTGTAAATATTTTTAGCTCAACCTCACTAAAACTCTTGCAATTTCACGACACAAATCTTAATCGGTATTTTAAATTCTACATAAAATTTAGCATCATTTCCCCTTTTCTATAGACCATAAACCACTTGTAAATAATTTCATAAACCGGTATAATAATCAAAGGAAAAATGGGCAACACTTCCCTTATTTGATGGAGTATAAAACACATGTAAATCATTGAGAAACCTTTATTGCAATTCAAAAAAATTGGACAACGTTTTCCCAATTTTATTAACAAAAACCACCTACAAAACATTCATAAACCTGTATAGCAATCATTTAACACATCTGCACATGAGCAACATGCACAAAATACTTATTCGACCTATCTTAAGTTTTTCAAAAACATATTTACTCATGTGGCTCAAACGATAAGTAACTACTGTCGATACACTTTTGCCCCTGGATGTATAATAAAAAACATGATTAATTATCCCCAAATTTAATTTGAATCTACATAGTTAAGTGAAATAGATGGATAAGTGTAAGAAAGTATAGTAATTATCCAGTATAGTTGGAGTATAAATGATAAAAATTCTTTTACTGGAAGAAAAATATGATATGCATTGCAGGATATGAGATAAATTATATGTAATTTTTTGGCATACCTATAATAGTACTTCAGGATATACTATGTTTGCTATATAATTGGAAGCATTTGGGGTGAAAAGTACACTGATTCTATTAGTAGAAGTGCATCTTGATAGCATGACGTAGAGCTGTCCGTAGGAGAACACTGCAGCTATTAGATCGATGACGATATATTTTACCGATTGGCCTTGCGATTTACTGATTGTCATTGTGAATACCATACAGACCAGGAATTGTCGCCTTGCTATTCAAAATGGCATTTCAGAACTGGACGGGATCAGAGATATTCTTGGAATAAAAACCAACTCCCTCACGTGTTTGCCAATTAATATTTTTGCATCGATGATCCTGTACGAGCATTGAACAACTTTAAGGTGTGTCTCGTTATAGAGTCCGTCTTTGGGAGACAGATTCCTTAGGTGTATTATTGGGCATCCAACCTTCAGTTCCAGCTTGAACAGTGGTAGCCCAGGAGGATCGAGGGATTTCAAATATTCCGTTTGATAGCGCTCGCCTGCATCTTCTTCTTCTAGTTTGTCAGCTACAAGGAACACGATCAGTTCTCCGGGAACATGTTCAAAGCTACGGCATTTATAGCCTTGACGTCTTCATTCCGCGCCGAGAGAATACTTCGCTCAATCATAAATTCATTATCCCTCGAGCATACCTCATTCATGAGAGGATAAATAGAAAAAATGAGATCTTCGATGCTCTGATAGTTTCAGATTGTTGATGGCAGTTGAACGATTTCAGTGGGAGTGCTCCTTGCATGTGGGTACGAAAGAATGCCATTTTATTTTTTCCTCTTTCTTTTTCTCTTCGGGCACGCTGAGATTGTATATCCTTTGGGGTTCTTTTGCTTAAAGTAGACTCAATTTTCACTTTTTTTCTTCGTGCCCGTTGTGCTAATTCTCTATTCGTGCTCGGGTCATCTAAAGTAGACTCATTTTAATCTGTCTTGACCTGTGGTTGTTGTGTAAATGTTGCATTTGAGATCCTTCCATCAACAGGCCGTCTTTTTTCAGTTTTTCTTCATGCTCGTTGTGAAAACTTAGCTTTGGAGATACATTTGTCTAATATAGGTTCTTTTTTTTCTCTCTCTCTGTCTCTCTTCGTGCACGTTGAGAAAATACTCGGTTTGAGCTCCATCTGCATATTGCAAAGTTATTGTTCTTCTCTTTTTTTCACTTGTTATTCATATACATTGTTTTTTTATCGGCATAATTAGTGTATCATGCTTTTTTTTCTTTCTCTCTCTTCGTGCACATTGAGCTAATACTTTGTTCGAGTTCCCTCTGCCTATTACAAAGTTATTGACCTTTTATTTTTTTTTACTTGCTATTCGAATACATTACTTTTTTATCGGCATAATTGGTGTGTTATGGCTTGTCCCGGCTTCGCTTGAATGTCTACCTCGTTTTACATGTTTGCCAAGAGTAGGTGATTTATCCTTAATGAAAAGAAGAAAAGGATTTTGGGTTACGGGGATATCATTTAACATTTTGCTAGTAAAAACCATAGTAATTTACAATAGACATTAAATAATGCATGGAAGATGTGAAGGATAGGTGCACATATCTATATCTACTTAGAAACACAGTTATAAACGACATATACCACGACTAATAACACACAAATATTTACTAAAAAATGTACCCATCTCAGTCCGAATCAAAGTATAATTGTAAAAGAAGAGCGGCTATTACATCTAAGATGCCACGACATATACCACGACTAATAACACACAAATATTATTCTAGATATGAGTAACTTTATTACCTCATCCAAAGTGACATTAAAGTCATAAATAGGGGGGGGTAAGATTGTTCGACCTCCATGATACAAATATTTGATCACAACCAAGATATGAACCTGCCCCCACATGTATTCAAATTTCCCAACAAAAAATTTGGCCCAGCCAATCAAATCTATAAAATGAAACACCAAATTTAGGCTCAACCCAACAACAGAACCTAAAATTAAACTCAGCCAAACACAATCAAACAAAAACATCAATATGATCGAATGCAAAGTAGATGAAATTACTTCCTGACTTACTTGCAAGTGAAAGAAGAAACCTCTGAAATCAACAATGAGATCAATCTAAAATTTGAATCGATGATGAAACTAAACGGATTCTTGAATCTCAAATGTTGAAAGATAATTTGCTAAAATTGAGATAAGATGTTTGATTGATTGAGATCAGAAACCCTTCGTCGCAGTATAGCCCCTTCTCAAAACTCTCCTCTCAATACTCTCATTATTAATAAGGGTTGGTTAAGATACTCCAAATCGAATTGTCAAAACCCCAAATTGAAGTAGGTGAACACAAAGGTTTGTTCAGAGAGAAAGAGACAATCCGTATAATTATAAAGCGTAGAGAGACAGAGAGAGCGTTGGTTTTGTTTTGAGATTTTTTTTTTTTAAGAAAGTATCGGGGAAGGAGAAGAGAAGTTTCTACTCGGTTTTTTTTTTTTTTAGCTTTTTGACTTAAAACTTGAACTTTCGAAACTGCCCATCCATATACGATTCTCGAGTCATCCAAAGAAAATCATGACCCCACTTTGTCTCTAGACATAAAACAGACTTGTCCAAAGCGGCAAAAATACTGTCCCGATATAATAAAGAGATTTCAGCTTGTTGTTGTAATTTGTAACTCTTAAAACTCATCAATAAATATGGATAAAGTCCCTTCTCAGAAGTTGGATGTAGAAAAAATAGCAACTCCCCAAGGAAGTTGAAAAGAAATAGGGGAAGTAGAGCATAACGTCTCAATTGGTTTAGAGTTCAACGCGATAATAGGTTGGATAAAGTCCTCCTTTGGATAAAGTCCTCCTTTCCTCCAATTAAGGAGTAAAAAGTTTTATCCTCAGTCAGTTCTAATAACCATAGAGTTTCATTCACAACAAAATACTAACAAAGAGGACTATGGTGTCAAAGGCACATTGGGTAGAATGGAGAATTGAAGAACCAGTATTAGCATGATCATTAGGCCGTTGGGAGTTGTTATATAGTTTCTATAAAATTTAAGGGATGGTCTAGATGTCATGACATAAAATTTAGCAAATAAAGAGAAAACCAAGATTACCAACACGAAAAATGAAAATACTGCATTCGCTATGAAACAACTAATTAAACGAATGATACACTGGTGGGCTGTGTGTGTGTGTGATACATAAGAGGATCCACAGCAGCTAGATACACCCTGACGTGGCGGGTGGATTCTCAAATCCACCCTCAAATCTACCCTCTTTAGTTCCCAGTAGTTAGGTCGATTTGTGACGTGGCGATAAAAAATCCACCCTGAAGGTGGATTCTCCACCCTCAGGGTGGATTTTTGGTGGATTGATGCCTCGCAGTTCAGAACTGTGCATAGGGTAATGGACGCTCCAGATTGAGACACGTGACCAAATCTTTTTTTCTTTGATTATGCCGCGCAGTTCAGAACTGCACGTAGTGATATTTACCTTGATTTGTGACGAACTGTTGTAGGGTGAATTGGGGTGGCTTGGATTCACCTTGATTTTGGGCAAATCCACCCACCCTACTGTTGTGGATGCTCTAATAAATAGACTTCAACATTATAATCCATGTTGCTTAGTAGTGCGTTTAGTTAGGTATTCTTCTGCCTTGACAGTGAGTTTCTATTACTTCTTGTGATCTTACTTACTGGGACTCTCTTTGGCAAAATTCGTAGGAGTAGCATAAAAACTTGATATGGATTGTACAACATGTTCAATGTCATCGAAGAGCATCTACGTTGCAAATTAGGCAATTCTTTTTTAGTATCTTGTTTCCATAAGTATAGCCCGAAGTAACCTTCATCTTGCCGTTTTCTTTAGGATAATCATGTTCTTTCCTAGGAAAGGAAATTTGTTTCAATTTCTCTATAGTGAATCAAGCAAGGGAGCTGGTGAGATCACTTGAAAAGATGAAGCTTAAGTAGTCATGAAAATTCTTTTTAGAGCATATCATATTGCAATGAAGAGTACATTTTTGCTCCTTCCTATCTTTTCTATATACGGCCCTGCATTAATATGAGTATGACATGTGGCCTTTTTTATAACCAAAACCACTCATCAAAAAGTAAAAATTCCCTTTTATTTTGTTCCTTTGGCTCCTACCTAGTTTTTTTTCTCGTTCTTTTTCTCTCTCATCTTTAAACTTGAGTAATGTGCTCCCTCTCTACCACCGTACTCTTCTCTCTACCTCTATACTCCACAAAAAGGCTTAGTAACATATGAAGCATACTCCACTTCTCTGTAAAAAAAAAATTTTTAAAAAACTTTGGAACAAATACGATACATAGCTCCACAATACAATTTTTTAGATATATTTCATATATGTACACAAGTAATTATAGGTAAGTATAAAACAACTACGCTCGTTAAAACATATATCTAAAAGCACTTAAAAACATAGATCTCAAATCAAAGTTCAACACAATACTTCTACGTGCTTCAAAAATAAATGAATCTGGGTTGGCACCTACTTAACACACTTTTAGCTATTTAGTGTGTTTAGACTCTACTCTACTCAAAATCTATGATCAAATACTATAAATGGTCTACGTATCTAATTATTTATCTTCTCGAGTTGATAGCTAGGGTGATGTGGTTTGATTATTGCCTATATCTTAAAACCGAAATGATTGTGGGACCTACTACTGCCTGGATCAGGCCACCAATAGAGTTCTTCTCTAGGAAAACTTTTGGATTGGTCTCCAGTGAATAATAGTATTTAACTAAGTATCCATTCACTGGTCCTGCACTTTAACATTTAACAACTAAAGACTTGGATCGGGTTTTATTAGCTCTTAAACACCAAAGGTCCCGAGTAAGTCAAGCCCTCTAGAGTCCTCAATACTGAGGTCTCTAGGTTTGATTACATAGGCTTTTCCCTAGGTCACAGCCTAATGGGATTAGCCCCTACTGATTAAACTTGCGTAATAAGAGAGAGGAATAAAGCATAAACATTTTTTTGCAGAAAGTTAAGATTTTATTGCTAGAAGACAGGGATGCAAAAATAGAACTGCAACCCCCTACAAGCAGGAAGGAAGCAAGAATAAAAAAACCAAAATACAATCCTGATCATTCATAATTAAATCTAAGGTACTCGGTGACATTGTCTTCTATCTTTTTCAGGTACTCAGGCCTACCATCATGCCACTCACTATATGGGGGAATGTTACTGGAGCCTCTTCTTGTTATTTGATCATATGAGAAATTAATTTATCTCCAAATTGCATCATATCTAGCTGACTGTATCAGATGTTATAGCTGGTTCCAATTAGATCGCATAGACCCAGGCAATCGGTTATTCTTGTATGATTGCATAGCTGTTGTAGGATCTGAAACTAACCATAGATTGTTCCAACCCTTTTGTATAGCCTTTTCACTCCATCATAAATAACTGTAATTTATGCAATATAGTGTGTCTTATGGCCAATGGATTTGCTAAAAGTACCAAGAACACTCCCATCTGAACTTCTATAGATGATCTTATACCTGCATTACCTGGATTCCCTAGAGAAGAGCCATCACAACACACTTCTACTTCATCCACCTGAGGCAGCTCCCATCTGCAGCTTAAAACAGATGTGGCTTTTCTTGGATTGCATTATACTATTAGGGCTTCGATTATTTGCAGATCCTGGATGTTGTTGTTCAGGCATTTCTTGGACAAGATTGCTGAGTCAGATATGTCTTTCATAATGTTGTGAAACATATTCTGCATGGTGTTTTGGTGGTTATCATTTCTGAACTTGTTTCTGACTGTCCATAAGCCTCTGCTAACATAAAACACTGTTGCTATCCATAGATCAATCATATAAGGGCTGCAGTTTTTTGGTCTTTCAAGAATTATTTTCCAGCTATCATCATTAGCTATAGGACTCACCCTGAAGATATTTATAGCCCACTGAAATATAAAAAATGCTACTAGACACTAAATACAAAAGTGTTGTTCCTATGGTCTTTCAAGAATTATTTTCCAGCAATAATCATTAGCTATAGGACTCACCCTGAATATTTTTGCAGCCCACTGTCATAAAACGATACTACTGGACACTAAATAAAAAAGTGTTGCTCCTCATTTTCATCCATACCACATATAAAATAGACTGAAGGTAAGCATATGCCTTTTCTCTTGATAACAGAATCCAGTGTAAGTACCTTGTTGAAAAGTTTCCAAGCAAAAGAGCTCAGATTGGGGTGTAACCAATGCTCCAAGCATATTTCCACCACCAAGCATTATTTTTCTTTTTTCTGATTGCCTCATATGCACTCTTTGCTGAAAATTCCCCATGAATGTCTTCTTTCCAAATTCTTTTGTCTTCCTTGAGTGGATCGCAATTAATATCATCAACTAGAATGCCCAAGGCAAGTAACAGAACGTATATATCACTAGGAAAGTTTCAGCCCTCTTCATTGATGAAATCCCCCAGCTTAGGTTTACACTTTTTTCACGTATGACTAGGCATATCTATATATTATTTTAGAGGAATGTCTGCTGCCCAACAATCTCTCCAGAAGTCAATCTCTACACCATTGCTTATTAACCAGCCCACATAAGGTTTAGATATTTCAACAGTACTCTTAGTACCATTCCATATTGAAGATTTCTTATAAGATTTGATGAAAGCACCACTGGTTATTTTAAATTTGGCTCCAAGCAGATGAGGCCAGTGTTCTTCACCCTGACCAAAAATCAAACTCAACTTACATAATATTGCAGTATTAATCTCTTGTAAACTTCTTAACCCCATCTCACCCTCTTTGAGATACAGGCCTTGTTCCATCTCAGTGTCACCCTTTTTCTTTTATTAGGATACCTGGTCCAAATAAAATTTCTTATAATTGTGTCCCCTTCTTTGATGAGAGATTGAGGCCACTTATAAATTGCCATGATGTAGATAGGGATACTATTTAGAATAAACTTAACTAAGATCACTCTGCCCTGAAAAGAAAGTAGTTTACCATTCCAGCTGTTAGCTCTTCTTATAATATGTTCTACTAATGGTCTTATAGTTGTGCTAGTGAGTCTGCCTCGAAAAGGTGAGATTCCAAGATAAATTTCTGGGAATCTGACCTTCCTTAAAACTAAAAATGTTAACTACAATTTTCCTTCTTGTGATAGAAATTTTGCCCAGAAAGATCTTGCTCCTGTCAACATTTATTTCTTGACCAGATGCTAATTGATATTGGATAAGCAGCTTTTTCAGATTCTTTAGACATTTAGTAGAATCATTGATGAAGAGAAAAATGTCATCTATAAATAAAAGATGTGTTGGCCCTTCTATGTGTTTGATTTTCACCATTGGTTGTTTTCTGCCTGCCCTCTTCAATCTGTGGAGATTAATGCTTAAAATATCTTCTGCTATTGTAAATAGAAAAGGGGACAAAGGGTCCCCCAGATTAGGACCCCTGTCAACTTCAAAGAAACTTGCAGGACCCCCATTAATAGAGTTAGAAATCGTACTCCCAATGATCATAGCCATGATCCATGAGCAGAAAGAATTACCAAATCCAAAAGCCTGAAGTGAGTGTAACAAGAAATCCCAGCTTAGAGTGTTATAATCCTGGGTAATGTCCAGCTCTAGAGCCACATTTCCCCCTGGTCAATCATTCCTCATTTCATTCACCATTTTTGAGGCATACATATGTTGTTCTAGATGTTTTCATTCTTTATGAAGGCACTTTGGTCTTTAGTCACAATTCTATAAGCAATAGGAGACAGTCTACTAACCATTATCTTAGTAATAATATTGAAAACAAAATTGCTAAGACAAATTGGCTGTAGTACTTTATAGATGATGGTTTTTTTACTTTAGGCACAATGACAATGAGGTTAGAATTAAAGCTCACAGGCAGTACCTTGTATTTAAAGGAGGCTATCCCATTGCAGATATCCTTGTCGATAATGTCCCAGTACATAGTAAAGAATATCCCAGGAAAACCATCAGGACCTGGAGAGCTTTCCTCTCACAAAGAGAAAACAGTAATTTGAATTTCCTCGTCAGAAGGGATAGTAGTTAGATCATTTTCCTGCTCAGTCACAGTTTTAGAGAAATTGCATAACAAAAAAGGCCAGATTTGAACTTCTTTTCTGGCAAATTTGTCTTAAAAGTAGCTTGTGATATGAGATTTGATATGTTGCGGGTCAATAGTCACACTGCCAACTTCCACTTGCAGCTCACTAATGATGGCTTTCAAATTTCTAGATTGGCTACTATGAAAAAATCTTGTGTTTCTTGCCCCTTCTTTCAACCACTTAATTCTGGATCTTTGTTTGCACATCTTTTCTTCCATAAGTTCAAAAGCAGTGAGTTGTTTTTCTTTTTGTAGCATCTGGTATCTAACACATCATTCTCATGGTCTTCCTCCATTTCAAGCTGAAGCTCCAGGATCTCCTTCTCCAAATCCTTTTTCTTTTCAAGTACAAGGTCTGGCACACTTTTTTCCAAGTTTTTATGTCTTCTTTCAGCCTTCTCAACTTTAGCATTAGTACAAATAAAGGAGCTGCATACATAGATTTGTTCCAACTAGTTTCCATCACCTTGCCGAAATTCTGATAGTAGCTCCATGAATTGAGATATCTAAAGGGGATGTTATTTGGTTTGGGCACCAAGTGACATTCCCCAAAGATGAGAGAGTGATAAGATCTGCCTCTTGGAAATACTTTTGTTCTCCAACCTTTGAATTTATCAATCTTGCATTATGAAAAGCTCTATCCAAAGTGCTAAGGATTCCGTTAACTCCTTTCTGGTTATTGCACTAAGTAAACTTCAAGCCAATTGAATTACTTTCTGTTAGATTAGCATTATTTATACATCCAGCAAAATCAGTAACTGCATTTAAAAGTGGGGGATTGCCTCCTTTTCTTTTTGAAATTCTGAGAACAGCATTGAAATCTCTTATACACAGCCAAGGATGAGTATTGATCTGAGCAAAGTTACTAATCTGCAGCCATAAGTTCAGCCTGTTAATTATGAGACATTAAGTGAGACAGCATTTATTGAAAAAAGACAGTAATTTATTGTGTTATTTTGGAGATACTATCTGGCCCCTAAGTCTCTTCTCTCTATAAAATCCAAATATTCCCTTTTTGCTCTCCTTCTTCATTAGAGATGATAAAAGAACTATACCCCTTTATTTTAAAGTTTAAAACATAAATTTTTGGCTCCACTAGGCACATAATTGAAGGTTTCACCACATCAACTTTTTTCTGAAGATAATTCATTGTTTTTTGTTTCTATGACCCCTTGCATTCTAGAAAAGGACCTTCATTTATTATTTCTGAGGTTAGATCTGTTTTCCATCACTTGAATTAAGTGATCCGAAAGAGGGGAAAAAAACCTAGTGCGATTTTGATTGATTTTCTTTGAATTCTTTATTCATTTTGTTTTATGTAGCGATTAATCAATGTCTGATCAACAATTGAAGGTGGTTTTCCCATGGGGGTTCATGGGGAAAGCAGATGAAAGAGTGATTACTACAGAACCCAATCCAAAATCGAGTTCTAATGGCAAAAACAATTAAATAGCGCATACGGAGAATGGTGACCAGGTTATGAGGGGAACCACTTCTTCTCAGAGTAAAATCCCTGATGTTACTGATTCTAATGACAATAAACAAGTATCCTTTGTTGATAAAGTCAGGGGTGAAAAGAAGAGAAAGGTGGACATGTCAAACCTACTCACACCAGGGAAAAGGGGTGATATTCCAATTCTTTCAATACCTACAGATGGGATGAAGGAAGGAATTAATCAATACAAATTCAGTCTAATTGCGAGGCTCAATTTACCGAAAGTAAAATTTTCCAATGTGCAGGAATTTGCTAGAACCAAATGGAAGATTCAAGGTTAGTGTAAATTGATTCCCTTAGGTAAAGGCTTTTTCATCATTAAGCTTGATAATAAAGAGGATAAGATTTATATTTGGAATAGAGGACCCTGGATTGTGGACAAGATGCCCATGAGACTTATGCCCTGGAATACAAAATTCTCTATAAATAAACACAATAACACAAATGCTTTGATTTGGTGCAAGCTGCCTGGATTGCCTATAGAGATGTGGAACTCAAAAATTATTATGTCAATTGGAAAGAAGCTGGGTACACCAATCCAATTAGACCAATCTACAAGAAACCAGGATTATGGTTATCATACATGTGTCCTTGTAGATATTTATTTATCAAAGAACATACCAGATCATGTTCTGGTGGAAATTGAAGGGGAGATTATAAAATAGGAGGTAATCCTTTATAGGGTACCAAAATACTGCAAACATTGTAGAAATGTTGGGCACACCATTGTTGAGTGTAAGATCATACAGAAAGAATGCAGAAGCAATGTCCAACCTCAAGTTTTCAAGAACACAAGGAGAGTAGACAAGGTGGCAGAAGTAGTGAATAAAGGCAGTAAGGCTTTGAGAATAAATGAAGTCACGAAAAGGAAAGATGGTCGTTAGGAAAGCCCCACATTACCAAACAAACATACTTAGTTTAATAGCACTCCCACTGCAAGTAGTGATGCTTCACCCATAATCCAATTTCCCGGAATGGAGAAAAACCAGACACACATTCAACAGTTTGAAAGAATTGAGCAGAATAGTGGGTGGTCTACCCCTAAAGGAAGCAAAAGGAGTACAAATAATGCTGTTCAAAAAGTTTCAGACATATCTAGTACTAACAAGTTCCAGGCACTAAGTGATGAAGAAGGGGAGACAAACAAACAGCTACCAATTGCAGAACAAGTTCAAATAAGTATTAAAGCTCTCAGTACATAAGAAAAGAATACTGCAACTGATATAAGTAGTGATAATGCCATACAAGAAATGAGACATATGCTGGATCCTAATAGCTGGGCAGACCAAATGGAGATGGAAGAACCAGTTCAGCTTGCATCAAATCAATTTATGATAGGAGGCAAGATATACACCATAGACCCTAGGGGGACTAGATCCAATAACCAACATCAATGAGAGTAATTTATTGGAATACAAGGGGTTTGAAGGACAGAAAAACCCTAAAATATCTCAGGAAAAATGTTGTGGCATTAAAACCCATGATTATATGCTTGGTGGAGCCCAAAATATATAGCATAAACTTTACTCTTACAAAGTTTAGTAACCAGGTGATAACAAATGAGGAAGCTGGTCTCAAAGGAAATATTTGGGTGATGTGGGCAGGAGTACAGAAACAGAAACCTGATGGCATAGCTCAAACTAATCAACACCTATCTCTGATGTTTATGGATAGTTATATAACTTTTGTTCATGCTAAATGTTCATGAATTTTGAAAAGGGATCTATGGCAGGATCTGACATCTATATCTCAAGCTATTAATGGAGCCTGGATCTTCATGGGAGACTTTAATACAGTTTTAAGAACTTGTGAAAGAAAAGGTGGAAGACCCCCACTATTAAGATCAGTAACTGAATTCTCATATTGTCTTGATGGAGTTGGTTTAACAGAAAGTAACACAACTGGTCTAACCTATACATGGTGTAATGCACAGAAGGGGCAGCATAGGATTTTTAGTATTCTGGATAGATGTCTGAACACCGTTGAATGGATGAATAAACATAAAGGATGGAGGGTGATAGTTTTTCACAGAACCAACTCTTACCACTCACTTCTTTTTGGGGAATATCAAGCCATTCCAAAACCAGTTAATATACCTCTTAGATATCTCCAAGTATGGAGAGCATACCCCACCTTCAAAAGTGTGGTTGAATCCAGTTGGAACAGACCAATTACAGCAGCCCCCTTATTTCTCATTATGCTCAAACTAAGGAGATTGAAGGGGGACAGCAAAGAATGGAAAAAAGAGGCACCAGATGCTATGAAGGATCAAATGAAGGGACTAGAGAGAGATGTCATGCACAGGCAGATACAACTAGAAGGTGACCATGAGAATGACCCCATTCACAACTCAATTCTATAAAAAGAAAAGATGTTTGCTGATATGGAAAAGAACGAAGAGATTATATAGAGACAGAGATCAAGACAAAAGTGGCTAAAAGCTGGGGATAAAAGCACAACCTTTTTTCACTCTTCAACAAAAACTAGAATTGAGAAAACACTAATAAGTGAGATCACTAATCAGGATGGAATTGTTTTGACTGAACAAAGGGAGATAATGGAGCACATAATCCAGTACTTCAGAAAAAAATTCACAAGGCAGGCAGTTAGTGAAAAGTAATGATTTGTTTGACCTCATAAGCACCAAAGTTAGTATAGAAGAAAACATCAGTCTTACTAGCATTCCAAAAAATGATGAAATCAAGGAAGCTACCTTCTCTCTTAATGAAGGCAGTATACCAGGACCAAATGGCTTTTCAGAAGGATTTTATAGAGTTCACTCTGACATTATAGCTACTGACATTTATGTTGGGATATCTTATTTTTTCAAAGAGGGACTTGTACCAGTAAGCTATAACTACAAGCTCATCATTCTTATTGCCAAGATCAAAAACACTACTACTCTTCTACAGGCCTTTTTGCCTTAGTAATTTCTCTTTCAAGATTATTAGTAAGATTTTAGCAACCAGACTAACACAAGTTGCAGCAAGGATTGTTTCAAAGAATCAAAGTGCTTTTATTCAGAATAGAAGTATCCAAAGCAATATATGTATGGCATCAGAATAGATAGATGAGATGGCAACTAGATATTACCCAAGCTTTTAATACATTAAGTTGGGAATTTCTTATTAAGGCCCTTGGACATTATGGTTTCAACAATACTTTTTGCAGCTGGATAAAGACTATTTTGCAGTGTGGGAAGAAGTCTATATCTGTGAATAGAAGTCCTACAGGGTATTTTGATGTCAGTTGAGGCTTAAAGCAAGGTGATCCATTGTCCCCTCTACTGTTAGCAATTGCAGAAGATGTGTTGAGCAGAAATTTGAAACAGCTTAAATCAGAAAGCAAAATACAGCTTATGGTCACTATTAGAAATATTGAAGGACCTACACACCTCTTTTTTGTAGATGATGTTTTTCTATTTGTGAATGGCAATCCTGGATGTCTGAATAATCTTAAAGAACTCTTGCTGGAGTACCAAGATGCTTCTGGCCAAACAGTAAGTGTTGACAAAAGTAAGATGTTCCTTAGTGGTATTCCCTTTACCAGAAGAAGAGCTGTCCTAGATATTTTTGGATTCAAAGAAGGTAAGCGACCTAAAACATATCTCGGTATTCCAATATTTCAAGGAAAAGTCACAAAGTAACATCTAAGGCCCCTCCTGAAGAAGATGAAAAAGAGAGAAAATTGGTGGACTGGAAGACAAATTTCATTTCAAGGCAGGGTTGTCCTAGCAAAATCAATTCTTATCAGTATCCCAATATTCTATATGGGAATCTATAAATGGCCGCAATCTATCATTAAGGAAGGTGATGCTATAATCAGAAATTTTATATGAACTGGGGACCCATCCAAAAGAAAAGGCATAACTCTGAAGTGGGAAAATGTCTGTAAACCTCTAGAAGAAGGTGGACTTGGGATTAAGAAATTAAGGGAAGTTAATGACTCCTTGCTGTGTAAGCTTCACTGGGTATTTGCCAAAGGAGAAGAAAACTGGGCAGAATTCTTAGAAGCCAAATTCAATAATAGACAAGGAGACTTCATTAGCTATTACAAAAAATCTTCAATCTGGAAAGGCATAAAAGAAGCAGCAAATTTATCTAAACCCTTCATTGGGTGGATTATTGGTGATGGATCAAACATTAACTTCTGGAGGGACACTTGAGACACAAAAGTACCTCTTAGGGAGCTCATAGATCTACCTAAGAATCTTTGGAAAAATTGCACAACAAAGTTTAGTGCTTTTATCAATGGGTATGGGTTGAACATACCTGAAGATATCAAAATACTGCTTCTTACAATGGGCATAAATACAAATAGCATACCCTGCAATCCTAGTGAATCTGATAAACTCATCTGGAAAGAAGACTTACAAGGAGATTTCTTGGTGAAGAAGGCCTATGCTGCAATCAGAAAAAAGAATAATATTGTATGGTGGTGGAAATACATAAGGAAAACAACCTTCATCCCAAACTTAGTGGCTTTGCATGGAGACTATTGAACAATGTATTGCCCCTGGACAGTAGGGTTAAAAGAAAAGGCATACCTACAGTATCTTGTTGTTCTATGTGCTGCAATGAAGAAGAAACTGAAAAGCATATATTACTAGAGTGTCCTACAACAGCAAATATTTGGCAGTAGGCAACTAATATTTTCTGTTTCTATCTTATAATAGGTGATGATAATTGGAAAACTATCCTCCAAAGAAATGCCAGCAGTGGTATGTATGTCAAAGACCTGTGGACATGTATGGTTTTTTCAACTTGTAACTGTTTATAGGGTGTGAGAAACAGGTTCAGATATGAAGGCAAGAAATCAAGCATAAAACCTATACAGCAGCAGATTCTCAAGGAAGTTTCAGATACAGCACAACTTTCAAAAAATTGTATGCACAATTCACCACAAGAACTCAAGATCATCAAAGCGCTGCAAGTACATTGTAAGCACAGAAAGCAATCTAGCATCAAAAGCTGTTGGTAGAAACTACCAGAAATAGGAGAAATAAAAATCTGTGGTGATGGATCCTCTTTGGGAAATCCAGGGTATGCAGGTATAAGAGTAGTATACAGTGATGACAAGGGGGTAGTTTTGGGAGCTCTGAGCAAAGCTATTGGAGTTACCACTAACTACATGGCTGAAGTTCAAGTAATCCTGGATGGATTACAAAAATCAGTTGGAAATGGATGGCTCAAGGTTTGGGTAGTGTCAGATTTCAAGGCAGCTACACAAGCTTTCATTAATGACAAACTTCCATCGAAATTTCAGACACAATGGAGAAAGATACAGCAGCAAATGCAAAGCAGATTTAGATTAGTATGGAGAAAGACCAATTTTTCAGCAGACACAACAGCAAGAAAAGGCTCTAATTCATTATAGGCAGGCCTGGATACTTAAGCAGAATTGAAAATCATATTACAGAATACTTTAGGTTCACCTGAAGGTAGATATTTAATTTTCTATTTTAGCTTTTCATTTTGTAAATCTTGAATCTGGGCATTTCTAGACTTGGCTGTATCAGTTATGATCATTCAGGCTAGATCCCCTCTACTGTAAATTTTGGTCCCACTTATGAAATAAAATCTCAACTTTATGCAAAAAAAAGACTTTGGGGTCTATGGTATACATCCTGCCCCCCTTAAAAATTTAGATTGGTCCAAGCTCGAACTGCTCCACCTACACCTCGTATGCCCAATTGTTTGGATCAAAAAGATGAATCACTTCTTCTGCGGCTAATTCTGCACTAGTAGGTTCCTTTGTCTTCTTGAGGTAGTATAAACCCCAAATCTGCTACTACTTTTTCAATTTTAGTATTTACTGTATCTTCCTCCTAGTTATCTCTTTCATCCTCTCTATCCATATTAACTTGACTGTTGACTTCATCATATATACCCAGAATATCTTCAGTCCCCATAAGAGCCTGAAATTTGTTGGAGTTGCTAATATCAACTGCAGTTGTTTTTTCTTTTTGGTTGTTCCCCCTTGATTTTGGCACAGACCATTCACCTTGTTCTTTTATAGTCCCAAATTGCTAAATATGGTTAACAGGTTTTGTCATACCTAGAAAATAGATGGTTGGTGAAATAGTGCTGCAAGCTTCAAGTGAATCTGTGAAGTATGTGTGCTTGTTGGCCTTATTTGTGGTCTCCTTGTTACCTTGTTGCTTCGTTTTAGCTTCTTGTATTCTCACTGCTTGATTACCCCTAGTATCCTGCTCCTTAGTTGCCCTCTTAGCTTTAGCCACTTGTGTTTGCTCACTTACTCTAAAAGCTCTCTGAATGATTTTGCACTCTGCAATACCATGCCCAACATTCTTGCAATGATTACAGTATTTAGGAACCCTATACATAATCACTTCTTGTCTAATCTCTTTGCCCTCCACATCTATCAAAACATGGTCTGGTATAGGTTTGGATAGCTCTATATCAACTAAAACACTTGCATGATATCCATATTCTTGGTTAATAGTAGACTGGTCTAAATGAATTGGCGTCCCAGGTGTACTACCCATTGACATAACAATCTTCTGACTCCATAATTTAATTGGAAATCCAGGAAATTTATACAAGATCAAAGCATTAGAGTTACTATGTTTTTCTGGTGTGAATAAAGAGTTCCATGGCATAAGCCTCATAGGCATATTCTCTACTATCCAAGGACCCTTACTCCATATTGATATTTTATCATCATTATTATCCAATTTAATTAAAAAAAAAACCCTTTTCCAATTGGTATAAGTCTATATACCCCTTTGGTTTTCTAGTTTTTCCTAGCAAAATCTTGAACTGAAGAGAATTTTACTTTTTGGAGATCTAACCTGCCAAAAAGACTGAATTGAAACTGAGAAACCCCACTGCTGTGATCTTCAGAAGAAATAGAAATTACTGGTGATTCACCTCGTTTGCTTGGTTTGATAAGTTGAATTGACTCCTCCATCATTGTTTCCTTACTATTTACCATTTCGGCAAATGATTTGGTTGTTGTGATTTCAGTTGGAAGTTGTGTCTCTGTTGCTGGACAATCAGGGATTTTACTTTGGGTATCGAAACCCATAACTGATCTCATCTTTCATTATATCCTCAATCTCCGCTTGAGATTTTGTGGTGACTAGATCTGCATCTGAATTCCTCCCCATATCAGGATTTGCTCCTTGTATGTTTGTTGTTGCATTTGTTGTGATCGATTTAACCGTATCCATCAAACCCTCATTATTCAACCCCAATGATTTAATACCATTACTTCATTTGAAGTAGAATCAAGGCTAGAGCATCCATGATTAACAACAATCAATTGATAGTCCAACTATAATCAATAATTCAGGATTTTGAAATTAGGGTTCTTTCATTTTTCTTCCGTGTTTCTGAGTAGCTTGTCGTCAGAAACCGGTGAAACCGCGAAACCGAGCCGAACCGACAATTTTTTCCGGTTTGTAACAGTGCCGGTTCGGTTTTCGGTTCCAAAAGTGAGGAACCGGACTGCCCCAGTTCGGTTTTTGGTTACTACCCCGGTTAACCGACCAAACCAAACCGGAGGGGGTATAATAGTAACTTAAGTAGTAGCTGTTGAGAAATGCTTTACATTAGGCATATTTGGGATGTTATATATGATATCTCTCTCAAAGTCTCATCTCTAGCTCTAATTCTTCTCTATCATTCTCTCGAGTCTCTACTCTCTCTGTCTTAGTCTCTCTCTAGTACCAGATCATAAGATTACTCTCTCTTAGTCTCTACTCTCTACTCTCATAACAAAGGTGGTGCAGTGCTGCTCAATTCCAATTCCAACTTACAACTTACAAGTTTTGGTTTGCGGTTACAACTTCACTAAAAGATTTGGGGTTACAACTTACAAGCTTCCGACTTCTAAGTAACTGCTCAATTCCAATTCCAAGGATGATGAATTGATGATGATGATGAATTGATGATCTTTCTCTCTCTAGTCTCCAATTCCAATTCGTTCCAATTTTAACAGGCATAGTGTAGACAAATAATCTCTCTCTCAAATACAGTTTTGGGAATTTTGGGGATTTCAAATTTTAGGGTTTTTTGATTTTGGGGATTTATGTCTGATTTTGGGGTATTTAGGGATTTGGGTATTTATGGATTTTTTATTACAAATTTTGGAGATTTCAGATTTTATTCGAATATAATTGGTTCTACTTCGATTACATTTCTACCTGAGATGTTTATTTGAATAGATTTATAATCTATTCGAATACATTTCTACCTGAGATGTTTTATTAAAATAGATTATAAATCTATTCGAATACACTTTATTCTAAACTTCAGTATGATTCAGGCATTCAGCAATCAACATATATATAAATTCTAAACTTCTTGCTAAAAAAACTAATGACTTGTACTTTTTCTCAATAATGGCGAGTTCTGTGGATGAAGTACAAATAAATGTGAATTATGTGAATGATGTTACTGAGTCTGAGAGGCAGAGCCAACCAGTTGAATCTTCACAATCAACAAAACGAAGTCGAAAGGGAAAAATTACATCAGAGGTATGGGATTATTTTACTAAAGTAAATGATAGTAAACCTCTTAAGGCAAAATGTAATTACTGCAATTTTTTGTTTGCAAGTGATTCGTCGTTTAACAGTACTTCTTCCTTAAGAGGTCATTTACATCATCGATGTAAGAGTGCTAGTAATCCTTGTAGAGCACCACCCGTCGATGATAAGCAACAAACCCTTAGCTTTAAAAGAAAGAATGGAGGATAAGAACAAGATCCCGTGCCTATCTTATTTAGCCAAGATTCTTGTAAGAAAGCTCTTGCCAAAATGATAATTATGGACGAGCTCCCATTTAGATTTGTGGAAGGTGAGGGTTTTCTAAATTTTTGTGATTTTCTTTGTCCAAGATTTAAGGTTCTTTCACGTGTAACAATAGCTAGGGAGGCTATTGTTATATACTTGGAAGAAAAGAAGAAGTTGAGTAGTATTATAAGAGCCTACAAAATTTGCGTCACTACCGATACTTGGACCTCCATCCAAAATATAACCTATATGTGTCTCACCGCACATTATATCGATAGTGAGTGGAGGTTGAATAAAAGGATACTCAACTTTTGCGTAGTTCCGAACCATAAGGGTGAGACAATCGGAAAGATGGTGGAGAAATGCCTTCTAGAATGGAAAATAGATAGTATATTAACCGACACATGTGATAATGCAAGCTCTAATAATTTGGCAATAGAATGGTTAAAGAAGAAGATGAAATATTGGAAAGATGTAGTTTTAGAACATGAGTTTATACATGTTAGGTTCTCCGCACATACTTAAAATTTTATTGTGAAGGATGGACTAAAGCAATATGACACGGCAATAGCTCGAGTGCGTGATGCGGTTAGATATGTGAGGTCGCCTCCATCTAGATGGTTGACGTGAAAAAATTGTGTTAAAGAAGCTAAAATTGAATGTAAGAAAAATGTATGTTTAGATGTACAAACGAGGTGGAACTCCACGTACATTATGTTGGCGGCGACAGTAATGTTTGAAGATGCATTTGCGAGATTGCAAGATGAGGATGTTGGGTATATAGAACACTTTGTTGGGATAGATGGTGTTGTTGGCGTGCCTCCGGGGAAAAATGATTGGGATAGAGTTAGATTGTTTGTGCATTTTTTGGGTGTTTACTACAATACAACTACCAAAGTTTATGGGTCTAAGTATGCTACATCTGACCTTTTATTTAATGAGATAATAAATATTAAGAGTAACTTGAAACAGCTATCAAACCATATTGATCTTGGTTTAATGTTCATGAGTATGAGTATGATGGAAAAATATGATAAGTACTGGGACATTGAAAATATTAACCCATTGCTATTAGTTGTTGCTGTTCTTGATCCTCGTTTCAAGTTGGAATATGTTGAATTTGGGTTGAGTGGATTGAATGAGAATGCCAAAATTGTTTTGATAATTGAGAAAGTAGAAAAAACACTTCAAAGTTTGTATGATATCTGTAGATATCTGTATCTATATCTAGTTTCTCATATAGATACGCGGTATTTACATTAGACACATGCCTAGTTTGTCCCTGACAACTTGACAGACTAATCAGTATCGAAACATTATAGCGCCCATAACCGGGTAATATGTCAAACTGTAATCGATGTCAGATCTCTTAAAGATTTCCTGGGCAACTAGTCTTGCCTTGACCATATTATCTCTCCGAGTTAATCGCATTTCCGTACCTTTCCCATTTATAGCCGACAGGCTCAATTGTATCATTTTGTATTATGCTAGCAAGCTGAGCTCCGCTTAGATTCTAAATGCCCACTTTGGCCAATGTATAATAACATACAATTATTTACAATAAGTGGCTCTGGATCCGTATTCTTGATGGCGAGTACAGTAGCGAATATGAAACTTTGTCGATAAATTTCTACTGAATGATCCTACGTTGTGCTTATTACAGACTTTTAATATATCGAGATCTCATTATTATCATATGTATGTGCCACGCCAGACTAGACTCATAATGCATCAACTGGTCGCGTAACTACTATTACCTTGTCAATGGGTGGTTCCATCCTCGATGAACCGACTACACTATTAGTCATATTTGTCCCTTATTCTGTAGCTCCCCGACTCAGAATACATTCTTCCAACGATGCTTCACATTAAGCCGAGCCTCAGATTCGTTTGCAATACTAATTCTCCCAGAATGTTTTGTTGTGGTACTAGTTCCCCTGGAACGTTCTGCTTTGTAGGTGTATTACTTGCAAGTATATATACTTACAGTACTTCAATAGTATCTATGAATGTGTCTAGCAATTCATTTACTACCTATTGGAGATTTTTAATTCGTTAAACTTTATTGTCACCGAACTTATATATAGGGATCTAGATGAGACAACGATGGTGTTTTTCAAGACCTCTTGGAAATATCCTCAGCATTGATTGTCATATCTTACTACACCAATTTTACTAAATTAGCACGGACCTTATCCGTGGTATTAGTCGTTTTGCCACAGATAAAGTCTGTAGTAAAAGGTGCGTGGCAATATTTTTGCCACAAAGTTTATCTGTGGTTATCTAATTTATATTATAACGGAGTAAATCCATGTCAATTTTTTTGCCACAGAGTTTGTCTGTGGTTATCTAATTTATATTGTTACAGAGTAAATCCGTGGCAAATTTTTTTCCACGGAGTTTGTCTGTGGTTATCTAATTTATATTGATATAGAGTAAATCCGTGGAAAATTATAATTAGGATATTTACCACTGCTTTAGTCCGTGGCAATTTAATTTTTATTTGTTTTAAAAAAAAATTAAAAAATAGCCAAAACTTACACACATTAGAAAAACAAATTGCACCTGTTATATACACATATATAAACAAAAACACACAATTCAATAACTTGTTTCATTTATAAATATTGGCCCAAAAAATCTAGGTACACTGGTTACATGCTATATGCATGTTCCCTATAATAAATCCAAAAAAACTATGGATTGAGAAACAAAAAAAGGAAGTACAGTGGCTTCAAAAGCAAATGATTAATATAACGATGTTCAAGCCATAATCTCAAAAGTAGTAACGGGTCCAAGAATAGGGAGCGACATTAATCCATTATAAAAGCCTTCAAAAGGATGGGAAGCACCTTGCAAGAAAATTAACATAACAAATAAATTATAAAGATCAAACCCCTTTGAACTTTTAGTTGTTAAATAGATAACAAGAGGAATTTAAAAAATGTACAAGAGTTTATAAGAACATTTACCTAATAGGCAAAACACAGAAAAATCTTCGGGTACTTGATCTTCGTGCCAATTAAACGTTCGTCAAAGAAAATCCTACGTTGACCAAAGACCGAAGAATTTTCCTCGAAAATTATATCAACAATAACCTCATATTCAGCCTCCTCGCTTTCCTGGAGACCAGGAAGTACTAACGCCCTCCCAGTGGCAACAATATGCTCATGTAAGTTCAAGAAATGAACAACTGCTCTTCTCGCAAAAGAGGCATAAAATTTACAATATAAAGCATGTGGTACTAATATTAGTATTATATGTGCATAATGAAAAACAACAAATTAGAGACTTGTTTTGTTGAAAACATTAAGTGTTTAGGTTTGTGGAATTATCAGTAATTTTCATAAAAAATTACAAATTTTATCATTGATGAATGAATTTGTTCTTATTCAAAAAAGAAGAGAAAAACAACAATTTAAGAAAAAACTTAATAAGTAATCCATACCCGTGATCTTTCAGTAGATGTTGTAACGCATTCAGATGATCTAAGAGAAACTACCATGTCTTTTAAATTCTCAAACCTAGCATCATTTTTACCCTTGTATTGGGAAAAACGGTTCTCCAAATCAATATAGGATTCCTTATCCTCAGTAATGTGTGGCCTCAATAGCTCGGTACTCTGTATAAACTTTTTGGTTACATCCGGACCCATAAATTTTAAAATTTACACACCCCTTTTTCACAGGATCAAATACTTAAGCTAAAGGATCATGGTCAACATCAAAATACTTAGACTGTAAATTCTTCATGATAATATTTTTTACTGCAATCTACAAATAGAAAATTAAACTAAATTATACTAAAATTATCAATTAAAGCGATATCAATTATACTTGGACAGTAGTTATCTTATTTTATTACTCAGTTTATCAAAAATAAATTCTCTTTCTCGGTGAACTAGATGAAGTGTTGGAGGGAACAGAGAGTGCAGAGTTTCAACATTGCATGATTCCACTTTTTAGACATATTGGTTACTACTTAAATAACTCTCATTTCTAGGTAGCAAAATGCTTAAATAGACAAATTGGGGTGCGAGGCTTTTGAGAGAAGAATTTGTTGCTGAGGTGAAGAAGTTGCCTATGATTGGAGCTGAAGGCATCCAAGTTCTACTTATTCTGGAGCAGAATCTGTGCTTTATTCAGAGTAGGAGAGAATTATGATACTGATAGACTGTACTACCATTTCAGTACCTGCTCATGAACTATAAGGGATCCTATTAGGCTTAACATTAGCAAAGAATACTAATTGCAAAAGGGTGTGCTTAGGAACATACTCTATTTTCAGAAGGAAGAGAGAACCAATTGAAGAGTTTGAGTCTTTCTAGATGGTCCACGTCGTCAATGAAACTAATACAGTGGCTGATAATCTGGGTGGGATGAGGGCTGGAGTTATGTTTATGGTACTTGACATCATCCTGTTATCTGAAGAATTGTAGGAAATAACTGGTTTTATGCTAAACATTGACAGATTGGATCAACGCTCTGTTTGGCTTTGGCGATTGAGGCGTCGGCTGATCCGGAGCCGGCTTAATTGTCTCGGCTTTTGCCGAGACTGTTGAAGTTGTTGAGGAGTGAGAGCTTTAAGGTGAAGCCAGCGTTGTTGTCGTTGATTGGTAGCATTGTGGAGTCCGGAGTGGTTTTGAGTGAGAGTTTGTTGGAGAATTTGGTGAATTGTATGATGGAGTTTTTGAGTAGTGAGAATTGGGCGACGAGGAAAGGTGCCTCGAAGGCGTTGGAGATATTGGCGTTGGCTAAGAGGAATGTGTTGTCGGAGTTCAAGTCGGCTTGTTTGATAAGTTTTGAGGAAGAATGTTACAATTTAGCCATATCCACTGGAAGAATGTCAAATGCCGATACTACAAGAAACAGTTGCTGCATGATACCTGGTGCGGACTTCTTGAGTTCCAAGTTCTGGAGGAGAACGGAGGGTACTTACTCTGCATCAAATTGTGTATCTTCTAGGAATCCTCCATCATTGACTGCCATGCGAAACATCACTGATAGAGATGGGCAGAGCCGGAGATTTCGATTTCAAGGTGGCAGTGGTGGACTTGTTGTCAATCCATTGGCAGATACTACCGACAATTCAAGGAGAGTTTCAGTGGTTCACATGAATTAAATGCCAAGGGAAACCATCCATGGCTCTGAAACAAATCATCTCTGCAGTGTCCATTTGATGCACCATTGACAGTCAACAGGTAGATGACTTGATTAGTTGATTTAGTAGTCTCTAGTACTTATAATGTCAAATATTTTTCCAGGATTGTTCCGCTTTCCCTTTCCATTTCAAATTATTCAACGTGATGCACTAGATTGAGATAAAAAATCTAGAGATTAAGATATTGGTAAGGTTGAGAAATTTAGACAGGGAGAGAAAAAGTTTATAGATACAAATTTTGGCCTCAGAGAATTTAAAGAATGATTTGGATTGAGAAAGTATGGATTGAAAGAATATAGAAAGAGAGTTTATATTGGAAGAATTATACGAAAAAAAATCTAGAAACATAATTTGGGACTAGGAACATGTAGCAGATTGAGACTACCAAGGGATGATATCGTAGAGAGAATCAAAGGAAAATGTGTAGGATTTAGATATAAAGTTTGATTGGGAGAAATTTAATAGAGAATCCCAAGTGAGAAAACACGGAGATTGTGGTCTACTCCGTAGAGATAGAAAATTTGAAAGGTGGAATATTTTGAATGGGAGAAACTAAAGTAGAAATATGTAGATTAAAGTCTAGAGAGGGATAATATGTAATAAAGATCAAAGGGAAAATGTAGAGAAATTTTGGATGTAAAAAAAGAAAATTTATGGAGATATTTAGGATTGAGAGTATCTAGAGAGAATATTTGGAATGAGAGAATGTAAAATGTATCAAGATTTTTAAAGAAAAACGTAGAGATTATTATGATAGATAGAAAAACTTACAGAAAAGAATCTACAAGGGAAAACTTGGATTTAAAAAAGTAAAAGAACTAAGAGAGAATTCAGAGAGATCATTTGATGGTCTCAGGTCTGGTGCAATATATCTTAGAAGGCCTTTATTTCACAAGTTTCTTATTTGTTGCAAGTAAGCACATTTTTCATATTTGGCCGTAATGTATATTTTAGGCAATCGCTAGTTCGAAGATTCTACCTATTTTTGCTTCCAAACTACCTTTGACTAAAGAAGAACTTGAATCCCCACTCTTGCATTCTATACACATTACCACTACGCTTTTTAAAGGGCTATTCTGAAAGACCGTACGCAAGTCAGAAAGAAAATGCGTGCAACCACTTGAACCAGAAAGACGTAGGTTTGCTTGAGTTGGCTTTGTAGCTTCAACGCTTGCATTAGCACCAACTATAAGTGTTATATATAGGTGATTCCTGGGGTTGCCCGAGTTCGCTCGGAGTAGTTTGGAAGCCGCAAAAGAAGACGGTGGAAAGTAGTTTAGGAGGCCTACAACTATTAAGCTATTTTTTAACAGATTTACGTAAGGCGGAAAAGAAGCTTTAAATAGAAGACGGTAGTTTGGAAGCCGATAAACAATGAAAGAAAAGCAACTTGCGTACAAAGAAAGGAGCTAGTTAAAAAGAGCAAGAAAGAAAAATGCCCTTAACTACTTTTAAATGGCCTTTTTCAAAATAGACATTGCGGGGAAAGGTAAAGAAAATGCCCTAGTTTTGCGTACGCAAGTTCGAAGCGAGCGATACCTCTAAACTATAAAACTCTACTCTTTTTAACGTACGCAAGTCCAACTACCTATTTTTAAACTACCAGCACTGCGCTATGCGATTTAGCAACATAGCTTCAGCAAGAAACCTTTGGTCTTATTCTTTATTGCTGGGCTTTAGTAGTTAAAGCATAGCTTCAACAAGAAATCTTTTTTTAGTGTGGCGTGGGATTCCCGACAAAAAAAGATAATGGGTTGAAAAGCTAGTCTCGTCAAGCGATTTCTTGCTGATCGAAAAAAGGTGCATTAGTCAGCCTGGAAAGAAATAGCTCCTAAACTACTTAAAAGCGAATATAATAATGGTTCTTTCTTTTTAGAAGGCAGAAAATCTGGCGCTATAAACCTGTTTTCCCATAATGTATATTTTTCCATACAGACACAACTTTGCTAATAATGTCTAATGATGAGATGGGAACCTCACTACGTGCTTTGCTTTCAACCATCTTCCAGTCGAGGATCCTTGCTCTCTGACACGGCGTTGCAGACCATTTTGGCACCAAGGTGCTAAAAAAAGGGTTGAATTATGGCAAATAGACGCTAAACTACTGAAAGAAGGATCCTAAACTACGAGTGAAAGACTGTTTTTTAGTAGCTAGTGGCACAGTGAGAACGGAAACGGCTACTTGCGTACGAATAAAGGTAGCCGAAGGTTTTAGAAGGTAGCTTTATAGCGCAGAGAGACATTTTTAAGAAATAGAAGGCGAGGTGCGACTTGCGTACGTTAAAAGCAAAATTAGGTATTGAGCTATTTATTAAGAACTTGCGTACGATGGAGTAGTTTAGAGGCCGCTTTCTAAACTATGCTTTCTTCGTATTCAGAAAAGCTCTATTTGAGGTCGCTTTCTAAACTACGCTTTCCCGGTCTTCCAAAAGAGCTTTTACTTTAATAGGACTTCTCACTTCTTCTGTAGCTTTCACAATGTTCTGCTTATTGCCTAAAAGCTTAGGGAGACTCACAACTTTCCTAGGTATCTCTGACTCTCCCCTTCTATACTCCGCATGACATATGGAGTGGAGTTGGTCGTCTAAACTACTTAAACTGGGCATTCTCTTTCAGTCTTATCTATACATTCTTCCGCGACTCTAAACAAACCAGTGAGCGACTATCGTGAGTATCCCAGCCTAAGAGTCTATTTGGGCGACTCTTACTATATAGGACTTGTTCTGGCTACCTAGTTTAAAACTGGGGCGTGGTTCGAAGAGCAAAATGCACCAGAGTGTTAACACGAAAGCAGAACGTACCAGTTTTAAAAGTCTTTTTTTAGTCGGAAGAATAGCACGTAGTTTGAAAGCAAGACGCACCAGTTTTAAAGCAGTCTTTTTTTAGTGTGGATTGGATCCAAGAAGAAGAAAGCAAAGCGCACCAGTTTTAAAATAGTCGGAGGAGTAGTTAAAAATAGTTGGCTTACTCCATTATTCATACTTAAATAATGCTAATTGTAGTAAATTACAAACTCCTTTAATGGCTCCTTCTTACTATTTTTTATTTGTATTTTTCACTTACTAATTGACAGATAATCAATATAACTTGGGGGGATTTGGAGTTTGTTCTCTTTTGAACAATTTGTTGAGGAAGGAGGTGCAATGGGCCAGCATCATCTTTGTAGATGAAGGATCCGATGAAGCTGATTGGTCTATTGATGATATCAAGCTTCACATAGAGATTTACAGTGGAAGTGGTCGAATATTTACAAAACAGATAAGTTCCAATTAGGGTAACTTATCGAGTAATCTCTCATTTCAAGCAATTCTCATTGGACACCAATTCTGCAAGCAATTCTCATGGCAGCCTTTAAAGGTGGAAGTAGACTTTCAAATAGTTGTTAAATGGTATAACAAGTCTGGGATAGTATCTACTCGGTTCCGTAGCATATGGGAAAGAATCACCGTAGTGGGGTATTTTCTAAATATCAGAGTAGGGCATGTTTTTCAGAGAAGGTAACAGTACTCCAGATGGGTTGGCAAAAGAAGGCAGCCAATAAATTTCTAAACTATATTGGGAGGATAGTAGCCTACCTAGGAATGTAAGAGCATCCTATTTTTGTAGATAAAATGGGGATTGCGAGTATAAGGAAGTGACTGTATTATTTTGCTTAGGGGCTCAGGCTTATATCCTCATCTTGTATCTCTTTTTCACAACAATAAATATCACTTCACCTAAAAAAAAACAAATGTTGTGAAGATTTGTATTTTTTGTTCATGGAAAGGAATTAAAAAATTAAAAGCCAAATGAAACTCTTGCGTGTGAATATAAATTTTACCACTTCTTCCTCAACGAATGTCGTGAGGAAGGTTCCATCACTACGAGTATGACCAACTAAGAAGGAATCTGACCTAGTAATAGTTGGATCCACTTCCATCTATTAAGAACAAGTAGAAGACAACTCAAAGTCACCATCAATCATAAATAAAGAAATAGGAAAATTCAAAACTTATAAAATAAGCTAACCATTTCATCAGCCACTCTGAATGCCTCCTTTCTCCCTGTTGTATGAGAGGTTAACATCTTTGACCTATTTATCTTGTTCCTTTCCCGACTAGCTTTAACTTCTTTTGTAGAAGTAAGGTCGACAAATCGAACCCAATCTTCAGGTTTAGTCTTTTTTGGGCAGTTCTTCCTCTCATCATCTGTATCGCACTCATCTTACTTTTTCCTAAGTGTTTTTTTCCATTTCTCCACATGGTATTAGCTGATTTCATAAGTTTTCTTTTTGCTGTTTGAGGAAGTACATATTCGCCCTGTTATTAGTATAAAGTATAATCAATAACAAAATAACAACATTTATTCAATACACGAATAGTAGCATAACTAGTTTTAACTTACACATATCGTTTCCCAAATGGTATCTTTGAGTTTAAGAAGAACGGCTAGCCAACTTGGATAATATGGAAGAATATATGTACTCGCACTAGGTTGCCAAAACGGGATATAAATTTGGTTGAATTCTTTCCAACAACATGTCCTAGCAACAAAAATCTTAACCGTATCTTTGGTTTTGAAGAACCTATGGAGAAAATTAAGTATTAAGAAGACAAAATAAACCTATGAAAAATATATTTGATAGGATTAACATAAGGAACTGATAGTTTTTGTCATAAAATGACATATCTACGACATTAATCATGAATTAACAACATATATAATCGTTGTTAACTACCCTTTTTCACGTAGTGTTGCCCTAAATAGAGAATAAAATGTTATAGAACTACCTCCACCTGATGTATCAAAATGCTCATGTGATCCCTCAACATGTATAGGCAAAGGTATAGGCGACTGCTCCATAGGGTTTAATGAGGATGATATCGATTATGATGGTGGTAGCATCCTGAAACAAAAAAAATCACTCGTGTAAGAAACTATTATTATGATAGCTACATTTATATAATATGCCACGAATACCACATTTGCACAAAACCAAAAAGCAAGCTAAAATTTAATAAACAATTATGTTAGGGAATAAATAGTGGGGACAATAGATATCATATTTGTTCATTTGATGATACAATTAAAAAAAAGGCATGCAAATGGTATCTATTTGTTGCACTAACTAAAACAATGTGATACGGGTTTAAGTGTCACTTAGTGCAGGGAGCATCATCCTTTATAAATATATCAAGCTCTACAGGCAGGGAGTTAGGGTACACCATACTCTCTCCTTCAATAGAAGAAAAGGAAGCAATAAAATTTGTTTTCTTGGTTTGCTTCTCTATACACATGAATAATATCAAAATAAGCAAAATTAGTGATCAAATCTATTATAGATTGATGTAACAGGTATCACCTCCAAGGTGGTTTGATATTGACTTTGATGTAGCTTATCGCCTGCAGTGAGTCAGTTCCCACACATATTCTGCTTATGCCAGCTTGCAGAACAATAATCAAGCCTCTTTCAATAGCCTTCAATGCCTCCTGTTCTACAACTGAAGAAGGCTGATTCATAGCATGATAAGCACAAAATACAGTTCCCCCATGGTTTCTGACAAGACCTCCATACCCACCTCTAACATCAGTATGAGACCCATCTGTGTTGAGCATCCAAATTCCTTCACCAGGAGCAGTCCAGGAGAAATGTATTTGTTTTTTTAATGATAAACATAGGTTTAATGTTAAAGGTATAACACAATTCTCTCTCCCTGCTGTTATCCCACACCTTGTTGATCTCCATACTTAGTCTGAGCTGGATAACAAAGAAGTTACTACAATTTTGATATTCACCATTGATAACAAAGGAAGTGATCCCAACTTATCTATGGTAAAATACGGAAAACTTTGAAAGAATTACCAGCTCTGTTTCTTCTTCTACGGCTTCCTGCAGTAGCCCAAACTAAGTGTTTGATATTGAATTGGCTTCTTACAAAAAAACTATATCTTGACGAAAACTGGTTTAATTCTTTAATGGGATTCTGCATATATGATGATATATCAAAAAGTCAGGCTTCTCATTAACTAGTTTAATGCCTTTACCAGGACTACAAAAAAAAGAAGGAAAAGTAGCAAAACCAGGCTTCTCATTTCCCTTCTCTTCATCACCCACAAATACATATATGATGACCAACAAACAAATGTGCAGACAGTAAAGCAAAAAATTCTCAGAGACATAAAAGACACATTAATCTTCTCTAAAGGCAGTATGGACAACAGTCGGGGCAAAAGTGAAATGATATATCAAAAAACGGATTAAATAACAAGTTTAGCAAAATGACGAAAGAAAAAGTTTACGTGTCAAATACAACTAGGATATATTTTGAGTTTTCTATATCCACGATCCTTCAATAATTTCTTCATCTTCATCTATGTTCTCATTTATTAATCCCAGCATTGATGAAGTAAAGGGGTTCCCCGTCTCAAAAATTAATGGTTCTTCATACGCGTCAACGTCCTTATCTAATCTTTTTGGAGCATCAATTAACCACAAACCAATCCGTCCTTGTTGGATCTTGACAATAGAAGACTTGCGAAGCTTGAGATGCAAGACAATATGGTTCATCGCCGACCTTTGAGTTTCTTTTTAACTTTTCCAAATTCACGAAAGTTAAATTTGCTTCAGCATCAAATGTTCATCCATTAACTTTATCTTCAACCCGCACCCAATCACAATAGAATATTATTTGGGGGAAATCATAATAATCTAGTTCGATAATTTCTTTAACAACCCCATAGTATATAGTTTCCGCTTCACGTGGGTTTTGATCTCTTGCACTAGCAACAAAATTAGTCATCGGCTTCATCTTACCCCACTATTTTGTATTGTCTTGCTAAACTCTGAGTCTGCGGTACAAAGGACAAATCCATTTACGCGATATGCTTTGTATGATGTCGCTTTAAAGCTTGGCCCATCGACTAATCTTTTTAGCATAGACATTTCCGAGTTATCAAACTATAAAATAAAGATATATCCAAAATTAGCTTGTCTGAGATTAATAATTATGGTCAAAATGCATTACGTATGTTTTTACCTGTTCCCTTAACCATAATATATAATCTAGTGGTTTTCCCTCGTTTATGCTTCCCCTACGTCTTGAAACTCTCATGAAATCTTTGAGGTAAATATCATACTTCATGCATATTAATTAAGTATTAGGTATGACCTACATAGTTACATTAAAGTATAATGATATTTATATACGTACTTTTCCCATTCTTCAATTCCATCATATGAGCTCAAATCCCAACGACGCACTTGTTCGTAATTGAGTATTTCGAGATGTATGACACGGCCTTTGTCAAGAGGTTGTTCCTTATCTGCATCATCATCCATGAACGCTGGTTACCCTCGTTTATGGGTCCCTTTTCTGTCATTAGGTATGTACTCTATGCAGTACAATATCGCCTCATCCAAAACATAACGGTTAGCGATACACCCTTCTACACGCTTTGGATTCTTCACATAATCTTTGTATGTTCTCATTTTTTTGATGCATGTAGTAAATTATATACCATTTTAAGCAAATGTACGTTAAAAATTAAATAAACTTTAAGCTGCTTACAAACCTCTCAAAATCATACATCCATCTAAACTTGACGGGTCCACATCTCAATGCCTCATCCCCTAAGTGCACAGCAAGGTGAACCATGGAAACAAAAAATGATGGAGGAAAGTACTTCTCAAACACATATATAGTTTCAATAACCCGTTTAACCATGACTTACAGTTCATCTCGATGAATAACCTTGGAGCATAGCACATTGAAGAATGAGGATATCGTTCGAAAAGTGACAAGTAATGGCTTCTACTTTTTAAAAGCATACATTAAGACTACTGGTAAGAGTTGTTGTAACATGACATGATGATCATGCGACTTAAGGCCTTTTATTTGATGTTGCTTCATGTCAACATTATGTTTCCAATTAGAACTATACCCAATAGGGACCTTTAACGAATGTAAGACACGACAAAAGTATTCCTTCTCTGCTTGATCTAATTCAAAGGGGGCCTTCGGAATGAAAGTCTTATTCCCTTTACATTGTAGCCATAATTGTTTCCTTATTTTCAAATCTTCCAGGTCCTTGCGAGCTTTAATACCATCCTTGGTTTTTCCTTTAGTCCCCTATGGCAATTGAAGCAAAGTTACTTTCCACATGCATTACATCAAGATTATGCGGCACAGGTAGATACTGCACATACTAAATAAATTAGAATACATACTTTAGCATCTAATATGTATTGATTCTACCTAAGTATTCTCTTACCTTCCAATAAGGCAAATCGAATAAGATAGTTTTCTTTGACCAAGGAGTCGGATCGTCATCATTATTTGCTACTCTTTTTCTCTTTTATCCCACTTTTCCCCCTTTTGCTGCTAGCTTATCTACTCTGGTTAATACCTCTGAACTAGTCAAACGTATTGGCGCCCTTCTATGTTCCTCAGACCCATTAAACTGTGATTTTTGTTTCCTAAACGGGTGATCAGCTAGTAGAAATCTCCTAGTATCCATATAAACATGCTTGCATCCATATTTTAACCTTTTTGAGGATATGTTTTCACTACAAATTGGACACCCATATTTTCCTCCAGTTTTACAACCAGAGAGACATGTCCATATGCCACAAAATCATTGATCGTCCATAATAAGATTGCTTTTATTGTAAACATAGTCTTCTCATGGGCATCATAAGTTAAGATTCTATTATCCTATAAATCTTTTAATTTTGCAACAATGGTTGGAGGTAAACATCGATGTCTTTTCCAGGACCACTCTTACCTGGAATAAGTAGCGTAAGTAGCGTCAGAAGAGTAAAATCTTTTCACAGGCATAAATATGGTAGAAGATTGTAGGGGACTATCATCACTGGCCAACAAATATATGAATTGCTCTTATTACCAAATGGGTTGAACCCGTCTGTAGCTAGTCCAAGACGAAAATCCCGTGGGTCTTTCGAAAATTTAGGGTACCTAATATCTACTCCTTTCTAACACGAAGAATCTACGGGATGACGCATGATGCCATCATTTGATGCCCCTTTATAATGTCATTTCATACTCTCAGCAATCCATGGAATGCTGCGAAAGAAAATAAAAAGACATAACGCTTATTTAGTTGGTTATGTTTATAAAATAAACATACAAGTTATAAAGATTAACACTAACCTGTAAAACCTTTTCAACCTGAGTGTTAAGGGAAAATACTTCAAAACCATTACTGGTACCTTTCTTGATTTTTTCCTTGTAAGGAACTCGAATGTCGATCTACTTGCACCACACATGGGACAATTTTTCTTGGCCTTATGCTCCCTCTAATATAATATACAGTTTTTTGGGCACGCATCAATATTCTCATAATCCATACCTAAACACTTAATCATCTTCTTAGCAGCATACATACTTTCTGGCAAAGTGTTACCTTTAGGAAAAAGTCATTTCAACAAAACCAACAACATTGTGAAGCCAGTATCAAACAATTGACAAGTTGATTTCAAACTCATTAACTCAATTGTTGTTGACAACATTATATCTTCTGGTGAGCATGAAGGGTATAGTGGACGGGAAGCATCATCCTTTAACTTTTGATACTCGATTTGTTCCTCGGGAAATTCATTAACACCTACATAAGGCCCATCTTCTTGCGCGCCTTCGTTAAGCCCTTGTGGTTGCATATAACCGAATGCATCAACTAAATAAACTGTTCTTGGTCGCACAACATCATCATGTTGAGTAATAAATGGTTCATTAGGATTCTCAATGTGTGCATCAACAATTGTATCTTTGGGCTCCCCGTGAAAATACCATGTCGTATATGACTGATTTATACCATAAGTTATTAAACGAGTTCTTATTTCTTCAACTTCCTTTACCCCATTGACATTACAACATTTGTTATAGGGACAATATGCTGTATTTCCTAAAGTTTGTTTTACATATTCAATGAGCGACCGAACGCCATTGGGGAAATCATAAGTCAATCTATTTGCTTTCATCCAATTCTTGTTCAATTTCGAGGAAGACATGTCCACAAAACTTCAATATCTCTGGCTAAAAAAAATGGCCCTAAAGTAGGAAAATAAAGAAATAACAAGTTTAAAAAGTGAATCATAGCTCAATGGTCTATATCTCTTGAAATATATGCATCATCTGAGTGTATCCCAATTAATAGGCAAGTGAGGTATAACCAACAATTCTGAATAATCAATACTACAAAAAGAATTTGAAAACTAATGTTTTCATACTCAAATAAATGGTAGTTACTCAAATTAAACATAACATATAAGCAAACAAAACTAAAAGCTGAATCAAGATAAAGGCAGGCGATTACTGGATGTTGTTTATTGCATCCAATGCTTTTTTATACAACTAAAGGCAAGGGTATTATGGTCTGGAGACCCAAATATGGATTAGTTTCATTCACCAAGTCCAATGTTGAAGAGGTCTTTATTTTATTATTCCAGGATGCATAGGATACATATTTAAAACCTAATCAAATATGGGGCAGATGGCTACAACAGACGAGCTGCCTATAGGCAGAACCAACTGGTTTTAAAAATGGATGGAAGGAACACTGCTCTCCTTAGGTCAATCTAGCCTAACTCAATTCAGAAAGTGAAAGGAAGAGCCTTTAAAGCTTAGAAGCTAACAGTAATAACAATAGCTTACAAGTGGGTGTATAGAAAACAGATTTAGAAACTCTTCCAGCCTGTCCAGAAAATGGATAGAAAAGATATCCTTAAAGATTCTCCGAAACCTGAGCCATCTTTTGAGGACAGACCTCCTGTTTATATTTTAAACATTTGCTCTTTCTTCAGAAGTAGCAAGACACTTCAAAACCATATCAATTATGGGGCAGCTGTCTATAACAAACGAACTGCCTACAGGAAAATCCAGATGCTTTAGAAAATGGATGGAAGAAACACTATTTTCCAGATCTGGTCAATAAAACCTAACTCAGTTCAGAAAGTGGAAGGAGGAGATTTTGAAGCTACATGCCATCTGATATATGCCTCGTATGGGGGGCAGAACAGATGAAGTCAGCCTGCAAGAGATGTTAGGTTCACAAAGGACAAAAGCGGTAGGGTAGCCAGTTAGGTCTAACTAAGAAGTGCAAGAGACTTACGTATGGCGATACAGGTAGATAGATCCCGACTTAGGAAAGAGAGCTATAGTGAAGAGCATGTAGCAACTAAGCCTAGACCTAAGTGTAGAGAAGAAGATAGCAAACAAGGGCACCGTTATAAATAGTGAATTGCAATGTATATATAAGACTATACTTGCGTATGACGAAATATACATTATTAAAGAAAATAGCCAAATAGAAGGCAAGGTATTTAAAATACAAAAGACAAATGGGTATTAATTTTTTTAAAAGAGTTGTAAAAGCGGTTTAGAAGCACAAAAGAAAATAGGAACCATGCTGAGCCAGCAAGGTAGTTTCGTTCCGTAGTTTGGAAGCTTGTATTTTTAATAAAAACTAGTAGAAGCTAGCGCCGTTATAATTAGTGGGTTAAAGGCGTGGTTGAGCGTTTGCAAGTTTCAAAAAAAAAAAACATTATGCTCAAATAGTCCTTGGTCTTTGGCGTACCATTTTTGTTTTGCTCCTATCCCTTATCCTATCCTTAGTTTCGCTGGTCTCTAGTTTATTGAAGGCGAGACAGACTCACCCAATACGACAGACCAGGAGCTCGGTCAGGAAGAAGAGAGGCTCAAAGGAAGAGAAGCTGCAGATCAGCCAGATTGAAGATGGGCTGCACCGGTATAGAAGAGATGAGCCAGAGAGGTTAAGGAGCGATGTGAGTAGCGCTAGCAAGAACAGTTCCAGTAGACAGACAGAGGAATGAAGAACAGAATGCCCTCAGAATGGCAAGATCTGGTTCATACTATTCTAGCCATAATTTGGTTCACTACTCTAGCTATAACCTATAGGCTCTTGTTGGAAGACAGGAAGTAAAGTCCAAGACTGAAGGCGTAGCTGGTCTTCTTCTACAGAGAACAACGAAACAAAGGATGGAATGCAGAGTTGGTCTTCTTCTGCAGAGACCAGCGAAACTAAGGTATGGAATGTAGAGAAGTCCAATCTATGCGGAGCCTTAAGAAGGTTAGGCTGGGAAGGAAGACCAATCTGCTTACTTAATCTAGATTCATTTTTTGAGAGGTACATTATGGAGAAAAAGGCTGATGGCTCCATCTTCAAAGCGAGGAAAGGTGAGTGATGGTTTGGCATGTCTAAGGACTCACATCCATGGCGTCACTTTTCTTTCTAGTACGTAGGCGTCGTTTTTCTTTCTATTCTAGTACAGAATCTTGCCTCTGCCTTCGTGGATCCGAAAGAGTAAAATCTCTAGACCAGACAGGGACTGGAAGCTTTGAAGCGATCGTAGTTTAGAAGACCAATAGGAGATCTTGGATCAAATAGCGCTTGGGGATAGCGAGAGAGAGAGAGTAGTTTAGGAGACCTATAGGCTAACAGTTAGGGTGCGTCTGTAAGCAAGCATCATATCAAATAAGGACTTCAGCCGGCGCCTATCTCCATCTATATGGAACAGAGCTGAGCATGCAAGCAGTGAACACTTGCGTACGGAGAAAGTAAGCCAGTGTGTTTTGATCTTATATTCCTTCACATAGTTGCATCTTTCCTATTTATATTTACCGCTTTCAATAGGTTGACAGGCTATGAGAAAATCAAGTATAGTTTGATCTTCTATTCCTTCACATAGTTGCATTTTAATCCTGAAGAGATACAGACCCATTTTGAAACCAAGTATAGGTGACAGGCTGTGAGAAAATCAAATCCAATCATATTTAAGAAAAAATGCGGGGAATGGTATGGTTCGCAACCTAACGAAGTGTCGTGAAACTACTCTCTATTTTTATATTCTTTATGGTAGACACCTATCTAACAAGCATCTGCTAGTTTTCATCCAAAACAAAACATGACTACAAGGGTGGGTAACACCTAAGTATACTGCCAGACTAGCACACTAAACTACCAATCACAAAATCCCTACAAGATGCGGCCCTAGACAATAATATTTAAGAGAAAGGATAAACTAGTGGCAAAGATGGTACAACTTAACAAGAGATCATTGACACTACTTTGGGGGCTAATTAACAACAAGATAAATGTACATTAATGCAAAAAAATGAATATCATCAATAATCATATACGCACCATAAAATTTGCAAAAACGGGGATAATTGAAAAATAATTATTAAATCTTGTTGCTTACTTTGGGGGCTTAAAAGAGTCTTCAACTTGACGTCACAACTTACACATTATCACCTACAAAAACAAACAAAGATACAGCTTCAAAAACTAATGCGACGACTTCCATTTTGGTGCGCATAAGATAATAGGAAAATAAAAGGTCTTCATAAGTAGTATGTTTAATAGTAATGAAGAAAAAGAAACAAACAACAAATATGAATATAAAGATAAAGTTAATTAGCAAAGATGAACAACATCAATTTAATAGCAGTAAACTCCCAAAGATTGTATATTTTTGGAATCAGCTCTAAACTATTAAGAAAGACCAATTCTCCAAAACCCCCTTGTTTAAACTTTAACTCTAACTTTTTTTCCCTAATTCCTTCAAACCCATTGTCATTTTTGGAATCATCTCCAACACCTATCTATTATATATATATATCAATACGAAAAGGTTACATCATTTTTGTCAATATATATATATATATTGACAAGGCACGAAATTAACATTTTTTTTTTAAAATACTGTAAATTAGTGACCTTTTCAATTTAGTTAAGGTTAAGATGAACACAAAGTGTATAAGAACAATACAAATTCCTCTCATTTTCTACTAACACTTCCTTCACTAGCTGAAATCACATTAAATAAATTAAAGCTTGTCATCTAATTTGTCATTTACATGAGGGATCATCTCTATCCTGTTGCGGGGTCTCCGTGGAGTCTTGGGCGTTCCTGGTGTTTGTTGTGAGAGTTTATGTCTCACGAACCCATAAAACATACACCCAATAAAAGTCACTCCACACCCAACAACATTCAAAGCAGGGATTGGATTTATAAATATAAGCCATGGAACCATCACAGTAGCTACAAGCTTCATATTACCCGTTACATTGAACGTCACGACTGTTATGGAATGGATGACATAAAATATGGAAAAGTTGAGATAGAAACCCAACACTCCTGAGGTCAAGATTAAGATGAGGGATAAGCAAAGAGTCTCATGGGTGTAAAACCATACCCAAACCCCATGCCCTTTAAGGAATAAATTTGGCAGGGCCAATATCATGGTCGCAAAAGGAGTCATGTAGTACACCGTGTTTATGCAGTCGAACTTATATCCATACAATAGAGACTCTGCAAGGATAGTCTTTGTATATGTAGCTAGGCAAACAAATAAGTTAGCACATAATCCGAACATATTAAAACTAAGTTCAGTAACAGAAGTGAGAAGAATCCCTCCTACAATGGGCACCAAAGAAGCCCAGATGCGCCAGTCAAAGTATTTTCTCCAAACTAGCCATTGAAGCACCACTATAGTGGCAGGAGTGAATGATTTTATCGTCTGCATGAAGGAGACTGGAATATACTGTAAGCTCACATTCCCCAACACTATGTTGATACAAAAAACGAAGGACATAGGAAATATCCTTCTCCAACTGTCTTTTGGGTTAACCGTTATCAGTGGCCTAACTTTAAGCACTTTGATTGCTATGTATGCTTTAATAGTTGAGAATATGAAGTGAATGCAAGACACTGTAAGAGGGAACTTAAAATCCAATTTTTGAAAGATCCACTTGTTCATAATAATGACATCAACATTGAACCCCCCTCCCTCATTGTAATATAGCTAAAAGCGACCGAATCACACTCCACTGACACAATCTAATCTCCTCCATTGATCCCTAATTCTTCAAACCCAAGATCACCAACACCTCAACAAATAAGTAATCAATCACACATGAATCTTTCTCTACCACTGTACGATTACAGAGCTAGAGAGAGTTCGATTATAAAGTAATCAAAGTGAAGACTAAAAATACTTAGTCTATCTATTATATATAGTTCAATCACATCATTCTACAAGAGAATTAAAGTTTAGAATGAAACTTACTGGAAGATTAAAGAATAAGCAAATCAACCAATTCGAGAGCAGCAAGTGAACAAATACATTGAGGAATTTCACAAACAATTTACTAACCCATCGCTGAGATCAGGAAACAAGAGTTTTAGTTTCAGGTTTAGGGTTTGAGATCAAGTATGTGGGGATTTTGAGTCGGTGTTACAAATCAAATTCTTTTCCCTCTGTTTCTCTTCCCTCAATTTCTACTCTACTCTATTTCTCTTCCCTCTGTTTCTACCCTGTTTGTAAGCAATAGCGACTCTAAGAGTAAAAACAAAATTATTGGAGGGAAACCAAAAGACAGAGAAAAATTTAAAAACAAAAAAAACCACAGACTCCAATTCTATTTGCCACAGATAAAATCTATGTCTAATAAACTACACATAATATCTATGGGGAAAAAAAACTATGGCAAATTGACTATTTTGGTGTAGCGTCTTCCCCCAATTCTGGGAATATCGTCTCATCAAAGTGACAATTTTCTGCCCTGCAGTATATACGTCGCTTGTGGTGTGTCCAAATATCCAGTGATAAATGCGAATCATAACCCACATAATACCAGGGCGACGTTGAGGGTCCCATCTTTATACATTGTGGTGGTGCGATTGACACTTGTACGGAACATCTAAATGTTCATTGATGGGCGAATCTGGGCTCTGAACCAATTACTAGTCACTTTTGGGAAAAAATAATTTGATGATTTATTAAGGGATGAACCCTAATAAGTGTAGTGGGAGCAATAATGCATATCCCACGCACTAGCCAGAAGTTGTGATCGTAATAACAGTGGCCTAACAATTATCCTAAATCGCTTGATTAGGTTCTCCGCCAATCCCGAGTTGGGTATGGCATGGGGTACTCATAATGCTTTATCATTTATCCCATTTAACGATAAAATAATCATCAAAAGCCTATAAGTCTAACTCCCAAGCCCCCGTCAAGTCGCATCGATCGACTTTTATCGGTTAATCCAGGAACTAGGCCTGCGATCAAATGATCTAAGTGAGAAGTCGTGTTAACGTTGCATTCCTAAATTTTATAAGTAGGCAAACGTAAGACCATCTCCATGCATCTTTTATGACCATAAATATTCAAGTGGGCCACTATGTGGATGGAAAGGCCCACATGTGTTTTCATAAATACGTTTAGAGCGAAGGTTGGAGATCCCACTCCACTTTGGTCATACTAGAATGAAATAATAGACTTTCCTTGAAAGCAATCATTTCACGTACACTCTCTGGATCTTCTCTCCTTTTATGGAAAGTTGAGATGTAATTCCAATAATTCTCCTCACTATTCAAGCCCCGAAGAGTATATTAGAAACCGTTCTAATAGCATATTCTAACCTTTAGGCATGAAGTGAATCCACAGAACTTTGTCTGTCATTTTCTCCGATAGTCATTATGTGATAAGTATTATCATGTAAATCCCTAAACTCTGTAAAATCCGGTTGGATTTACTAGTTTATAAACTGGACTAGATACCATGTATCGTACCGTTAGGGAGTAATAACGCGACACACTTAGTGCATTCTATCATGTTGGCCGTGCCAATGATATTCGTGACATCCCCGATGTACTAGGTTAGAGACAAGAAATATGTTCATATCTTAAAAGGATCGAGTGCGTGGTACTAATGTCTCTTAGACATATGCCGTCACTCATCCGATTATTGGTTAAGCTCTATGAGCAGATAGATTCATAGGCAGGTTATATGCAGTAGATTAACTACCATATATAGAATTTAACTACTTCCCAAGTAATAAATTCAAATAATCACAATTTATTATAACGAAATAAATCTCATGTATGTCACGAGCACTTTATTAAAATATAAATGATATGTTCCCAACAAAATCAAAACTATTGAGAATAGAAGGATAGTAAATCAAGTCTGTGTTTGAAAATAAACTACTAATGCTCTCTCTAATATGACATCACATGTCTACTGAGATATCATTGTGGATTACTCCGTATGTTGATCCATGACGGAATCAGTCTCATCGAAGTAGTCTGATGTTGTACCCTTCACAGGGGTAGAGTCAGTATCAACAACTGAATGGTGGGCCTGGACTCTGTTACCTGTAGCCACCCGTGGTGCATGGCATTCCCGTGCCCAGTATCATGTGCTATCGCAGTTAAAGCAAGTAGATCCATGATCAGTCTTCTATTCCTTATTTACATTACCTAGTATATGGGATTTCTTAAATCCTTTACCTCTCCTAGGGCTAAAGGGTTTCTGGTTCCCGCCCTTCCCGTATCCCTGGTATCCTCCCCTGCCCCTTCCATATCTTCGTCCCTGACGTGCAGAGTTGCTTCCCCGAAACTAAATATTGTTTGATGCAGGCAATGACGTACTCCTAGGAGGCCGCATTGCATGATTCTTCATCAGAAGTTCATTACTCTGCTAAGAGAGGAGCAATGCCTGAATTAAGACTACATGAGTCATCAAGTTCTCTTACCGATATTGCTTCTGAAGCGCAATATTGCTAGCATGGAAGGTTGATAAAGTCTTCTCTACCTTGTCAGCATTAGTGACTTTCCTCTCACACAGCTCAAGTGTAAAAGTTATTTTATGGACTGCTGAGTTATAAATAATGGCTGTCCTAAAGTCTTGGAACCTAAGGGTGTTTCATTGGTACATCGCTTTTTGGAGCATAATGGTCTTTTGATGACCATAACGCCCCTTCATGCTTGCCTATAAGTTAACTGGCTCAACCTTGTTGAGGTATTCAGTCTTCAAGTCATCTTAAATATGATGACGGAGAATAAACAAAGCCCTTGCTTTGTCCATAGGATCTTCCTTGTTGCCAATATATCAAATGCAAAGAAAATAAGTCAGCGTTAATGCACCAAGTGAGGTAGACCAAGAGACTTTAAAAATAAGTCTTCTGTAGACCAAGAGACTTTAAAAATAAGTCAGCGTTAATGCACCAAGTGAGGTAATTGGCTCCAGTGAGCAGTAATGGTAGAAATTCAATATTTTTGAGTTTCGCAGACATCTGTAATGCAAGATATAGATTGTATTTAGTAACAATTCTTGATAAATATATCAAATGCATTAAAGACATAAATGATTCCCAATGATATTATAGTTGAACCTTATTCATATTCTAAAAATAATGAATTTTTTTTAATACTTAAATTCCAAATTTTACCTTGTAAAAACAACAATTTTAATTTTGGGTGTACATTTTAATAGAATCTTAGCCAAGATTGCTATTTAAAACTACTAGATGTGTGCTTTCCTTATTATGAAAACTAGGGTGTTCTAAGCCCTCTAGTTCTATAAAGGTAGGTATATTCTAGTCAAATGACCATATTTGCTACGAATATGAGGGGTATTAGATGTTTAACTGATAAGTGGTCCCATCCTGAAGTTTGTTGGGTTCACAAGATAGGTTGATTATACCTATCTTTGAACTAACATTCTAGGGTACTATAGGTTGCTATCAGTGCCTATATACATTTAAATGCTATTATGTAACATCTAATTGTACCTAGATACGAAAAATTTATTCCTCAGACACCAAGTTTTTAAAAATAAGACTAAGTCAATTCCCAATTGAGCTCTAAATATTTGTCCTTGACAATTAATTATGATTTAGATATGACTCCTATTCGTATTCTAAATTAGTTTTGGTTTCATATTATTTGTGATCCCTGGTCATGATAATTAGTATCCTAGGGGCATACCAGTAATATTCTATTAGTTATTGTAAGATACTTAAATAGGTATTACACCATTTACTTATATCACATATAAGTGAGCCAACTATCTTATACAAGGTACTTTTTCTTAAAAAAAATTAAAAAAAAATTAATTTTTTTTTTTAAAAAAATGGGTCCTCCATGGGGTAGGTCTAGTCAATAGGAATTTTTCAAAAAAAAATTAGGCTCAATTTGACAAAGAAAATAGGCTATTTATAGCTGTTTTAGTGTCTGGACCGGTTCTGAACCAGTCTTACTCGGTCTGGGTCAAGGCCTGGACTGGGTTGACTGGTCTGAATCGGTCTGACCTGGTCTGCCATGTGCCATGCACGTACAGGTCATACGTGTCACACGCACGGGCTACACACGTGTTCGCCACACATGCCATACGCACAGGCTGCACGCGTGTCACGCATGTCATATGTGCGCACGTGTCTTGTACGTGTCTACCACGTCGCTGCTCTAGTGGCCGTCCGACAACTTTTTCGGTGAATGTCGATGAATTTTCCGACAACTTTTTCGTTGACCATCTAGTAAATATTCTGGTGATCGTTCGAAAAATATTCCAGAGAACTTTCGGTGACCGGTCGGTGACAGTCCGCGCGACTGTCGCGTGTCACAACACATGTCATACGTGCTACGCATGTGTCATGCCACGTTAGTATGCCACGTGTCCTCGATACGTGTCACTGCTGATGTCACAGTGGATAATGATGACGTCACATCAGATAATTATTAAAAATAAAAAATAATTAAAAAAATAATTTAATATTTTTACTGACATCATCGACCAATAAAATGCCATTTTTGGCTGCGAAACTGCCCAGTTTCAACGTGCTATTCCCGGTGATTGGATATATCCCTGAGACATGCCATATGCCGTTGGAAAGCTCTTGGAGTAGGCTATCCAACCAAAGTGGTCTCGCCTCTATCCGATGTCCACAGAAAGAGATATACAAGTTTAAATACATCCCTTTTTCAAGGGTACAAAATATCAAAAACCCTAATTTTTAATCAGAAAAAATAGGGAAAATATGTTTTTGAACTATGATAATCTATCATATAGTATAGATTAGTAAGAAATTGAATAGGAGTTCAAAAACTGTAAAATACCTCTTCTCCTGATTGCTTGGTTTCCCTGAAAACTCTTATTAGAAGGTAATTTTCTGCTCTCTTCGTTCCTAGAGCTTGCGTACTGATAGCGTGTTAAGAGATAATCGATAGAGAGTATACTAACAGTTCTATATCATGAGAACAAAAGGAGAGAGAAAAGAGATGATTTCTTATTAATTTTGAATAATGTTCTCTATATGTAATACAAATATATAAGGATAACCCTACAACAAAGGTTACCTAACCTACTCAAACTCTCCTCATAACCCTATTGGGCCTATGAGCTTATTATGATTCCTAATAGGATACCCCAACCCTGTTGGATTCCTAGCTTGGGCTTGGACCCAACTCATAACACTTATTAATAGAAAATCTAAACTAACCTTCACTAATTCCTGAATCTAGACATTATTACAGGTCAATTGCTTAACACATACCCGCGGTTGCAGTTGACTATTTTGTCGACGCTTATCTTTAGTTGTCCTGCCTCACCCGTCTCCTCAATTATTTATTCCAGTTTGGATTCTTCAGAGCTTCCTCTGACTGCTAAAGGTAATCTACATAAATGGTCTCACGCTAATTTGGTATAGTTTTTGTTGATTGTCCCCCACAGTACTTAACTGCAAAAATTATGTGCATTTCGACACTAAAGCATTCTAACAGTTTTAAAATTTGAAAACTACGAAACAAATTGAAATTCAGGACTTAAGGGCTCAGGACTCCAAAAGCACATGTAAACAGGGCCTAAAATCGACACAATAATGTGTCTTTCAGATGTCTTACTTTCCTACCCTATATTAACAATTAATAGACACAATAATGTCTTTGTATGCTTACATAATCAAAGGGAGAAAAGTGTATTCTGGTAATTAAAAATCCAAATGCAAGTTAACAAAGATAAGTTTTAAATTCACCCCAAACTCTAAAAGATCGCCCCATCCGACTATTTTGTAAAGTTAATTACGCATAATATATTTCAAGATAAATATGCCCCCCAAATAAAAACATAAATATTTTTCAATCTAAATGCTCGCCCCCTCCTTAATTCCTACTCTCTAGCTTAGTTTTGAGAAAATAACCAAAAAATACATTTTGCAAGTTATATAATTTCGATTACTCTCGTCATCTCTACAATGCAAGCAAAGAATTTAATGAATGATAATGAAGAAAAATCTATCTTTTAAGCCATGTGATATGATTCGGTGATGTTTAATTTTATAAAGACGGTTCAACTTATATATATTCAACACCAACAATTTTTCAGATTTTAATCTATGGGGATTTGGTTATATGATAAGAATGTCCATTAATACTTAATTTTGTAAAGATGGGTGAGCTAAATAATCTAGAGAAATAAAAGTGAGGTGAGATCAAATCAGGGTAAGCTAATTAAAGACTGGGTGTATTTAAAATTTCTCGTTTAACAAATTGGGGATGAGCTTTCCATATTAGGCAAGTCTCTTAGAGGGATTCTGAGGTCAAGCCTAGTTGTCTCGGTCAATACTTCCATTTCGGGAGAGTTTGTGAATGATTTCTTCTAGTCTTAACATGGAATTATGGTCCATAGAAACTGCGTCTTTAGCCTAATATGGAAATCGGGAAGAGGGTACTTCCTTTGCTGTTATTTTGAGACTTAAAATCTTGGATTTAAGCTCTCTCCCAATACTAGTTTTATGGGGGAAACTTTCAGCTATTAAACTCCCAGAGATAGGAATTCAATGAGGAGTGAACAGGTAAGAATTTAGCCTCATTGGTAGATTGGATCAGGTGAAGACTAAGTTGGTACAAGCTTGAGTTTCTGCAACGGAGATGTGGAAATTAAAGGGAGATGTCCATTCATAGCATTAGGTAAGGATACTTTACCATTTTTCTTGATAATGAAGAAGATAAAAAAAAGATCTGTAGAGGAGGACCATGGCATGTTGATAACCAATTACAAAGGGTTACTTGACGTGATGACTACAAAGGCGGAAGCGAGATTCGTAAGAAAATCACGTTAAGTTTAAGATTTAGAGAAAACTACTAGTTTCTACTAAAACAACTCAACTTTCATTAACAATTCAACTGCTGAGTTTACACCACCCTCTCCCTTATAACTTAGGTTTCCTAAAATCACTCCTACAATATATCCCCTAACCTATCCAAACTGACTTAAACTAAACTCTAGAGCAACTCTAACAGAGTAAATAAAAACATAAGCTAAAATAGAGACCAAAAGTTGGTTGTGGTAAACATCCATAGGCATGTGCTACGTCATTACTCCTTGGAACTCTGATTTTGATATTAATTAGCAAAAAATTCCAATGAAATGGTTTAGATGAAGTTCCCTAGATTAGAAACTAAGTATTGGGAGGAGGGTGTGTTGATGTCAATTGCTAAAACAGTGGGTAACCCTATCCAAGTTGACATCCTAGTACTCTGATGAGAAACGCTCGATTTTATGCCAGTGTTTTGGATGATATTGATTTCTTTAAAGCAGTTCCAGGGATAATCAAAGTTGAAAAAGATGGGTATGAACATATTTAGGAAATCCAGTTGGGAAGAGTTCCAAAAACCTGTACTCATTTCAAAGTGGTAGGTCACTTGGTGTCTGATTGTAGAGATGTTATAAAAGAGATTGAGGAGGAGATGATACTAAAAGAAAAAGAAGAAAAGAAAAGTAAGAAAAAAAGGAGAAGAAATAGAAAGAAAAAAAAAAATTGCAAGATGATATTTGAGGGGATGATCTGGCAGCAGATAGAAGATAGAATAGGACCAAAGAGGTGGAAAGAGTGGCAAACCAAGATAAGCAGAAGGGTATTATGGTGGACACTACTCCATAGAGTAAGGAAGTACCTCCAATTCCAACTCCTAAATCTTACAAGAAGGTGGTGGAGGTCATGGACAATAACATCAGGAAGGTGGAATCTCCAGCTACTCCAAGTGATAATTGTCATGGTAGTAAGGATGTTGATAAAGGATCTACAAATAAGACAAATAGTATTGGCTCTCCAATAAGCCTTGAGGCTAGGATGATTAAGCAGGCTTGGGCTGATATGGTGGATGAAGAACAAGAGGGAACAGAGAATACTAAAGGAGAGGAAGTGCATGGCTCAACTGATAGTGGAGAAGAATCTTATGAGGATAGTGATGAAGATATTCATACAGATGTCGACATTAACCTATCTCATGTTAATCTTACTCAGGAGGACTATGCTGATGAGTGGATGACTGTTATGAATAAGAAAAATATCAGAATGAATAAGGCCAAGGTTAATGCTGCTCCTATAGCTAAGATGCAAACTCGGAAAGAGCAGCATAGGAGTAGATGATGCAGATCATCTGTTGAAACTGTAGAGTAGTAGGGAATCTTAATACCTGCAACTCTCCCAAAAATATGTTAAGTATACTCCTAGTATTTTATGTATTATTGAGCCTATGGTGATGGCCACTCTGAAAAGATTGAGAAGTTTGGGTATGACTAACATGGCTTTTGATGGCACTTTTTTTGAAAATGTTAATAAGATTCCTAATATTTGGATCTGCTGGGAAAAACATACGGATAAGCCTAATATACTTCTGGGAAAAACATATGGTGATGGCCATGTTCCCCCAACACATTACTATTACTTCTGAAAATGTTATTATTTATGTTATCCATGCTCGTTGTTCCTATATTGCAAGAAGAGCTTTGTGGAATGAGTTTGAAGTTAGTGGTAGCAGTGGTTTACCTTGGGTTTTGGTTGGTGATTGTAACATGGTGCCTAGGTCTGATGGGAAGAAAGGGAGCTACAGTTCTAGAAGACTAGCTACTTCGGAATTTCAAGCCTTTATTGATAGAAATGTGCTTATTGAAAGTCTTTATAGTGGAGCTGTTCATATTTGAATAACGGACAAATGGGTAATGACAGAGTGCTTTGTGTGTTTGTGAATGGTCTGTGGTTGGAATCTATTACAGGTTGCAAGTATAAGGTGCTTGCTAGAACCAGTTGAGATCATTCCCCTATTTTAGGTTGGAATTTGGCCATCCCTAAATCATCAAGTAGCCCTTTCAGGTTTTGTAAAATGTGGTTGAATAATGCTGGGTTTCTTAGCACAGTTAAGATGAATTGGGAAGAGAATTACATGGGGACCCTTTGTATGTCTTTGGTAAAAATCTTAAAAGATTGAAAAGTTGTCTCAAGGACTAGAATATTACTGTTTTTGGTACAACTAAGAGGAACATTGAAAAGCTGAAGGATTGAATTGAGAAACTGCAAATCAGTCAAGATTCAAATGCTAGTAATGAGCAAACTCTCTTGGGTATGTCTCATTATGGGGGTCAGCTGAAGATTGCTTTGAAGAATGAGGAGGAAATGTGGAAGCAAAAGTGAGGAATAAAATGAATAGAGGCAGGTGACAAGAGCACTGCATATTTTCATACTATGGCCAAGATTAAAAGAAGCAAATCTATGATTGTGTCCTTGGCCACTGAAGATGGGACTACTATCACTGATCAAGAAGATTTGAAAAACTATATTGTGGATTTTTATACTATGAAATTTGAACATTGTCAAACTTCTTTGATGCAGGTTTGTTAAGTTTGGTATCACAAGTGGTCACTGTTGATCAAAATGAATCCCTAATCAAGAAAACTGATGAGGAGGAAATCAAGCTCATGGCTTTTTCTCTCAACCCAGATAGTTCTGATTCAGATGGGTTCTCATGAACTTTCTTCTAAGTTTGATGAAAAATTATAAAGTATGACACGGTGAAAGCTGTTAGATCCTTTATTGTAGATATTACTATGCCTAAGGGTATGAATTTTAATTTTATTGTCTTAGCCCTAAGAACAAAGAAGCTTCCAAACTATAACATTATAGACCTGTTTGGATGGGAAATTTTATTGTAAGAGTAATTTCCAAGATCATGGGTAGCAGATCAAAAGAAGTGATTAGTAGTGTGGTTTCTAAAGAACAGTATGCATTAATTCAGGGTAGAAATGTGCAGAGTAAAGTAGGTCTCGCATCATAAATGGTGAATGAGGTTAACAAAAAGAGACATTGACGGAATGCGGGAATCAAGATTGACATAGTTCAAGCTTATGACCCTCTTAGCTGGGATTTTATAATTCAAGAAGAATGGGATTTCATCACAGGTTTTGTAGCTGGATCACTCTTCTTCTTAAGAGTATCTGGATCTCTGTTTTGATGAATGGTGGCTCATGTGGTGTTCTTTAAAACTGGGAGAGTCTTGAGACATGGGGATCCCCTTTTTCCATCCTTATTTGCTTTAGCAAAAGATGTGTTGAGCATGAGATTAAACTATCTAAGACATTCTGGTAAGGTCCAGCCTATGTTATCTGGCAAAGGGGTGTCAGCACCATCCCACCTCTACTTTGCTGATGACATTCACCTTTTCCAATGGTCATATGAGGGGTCTGAGAGCCTTATTTGATTTGCTGGAGAAATATCAGTTGTTTTCTGATGGTCAATTTATCAATAAAGGGAAATGTAAATTGTTTTTAGGTAGCATGGATCAAGGCAAGAAAGAAAGAGTTAGAGACTTGTTTGAGTTCGCTGAAAGTCACCTTCCTGAAGTATATTTGGGAATACCCTTGCTGCAAGGTAAAGTGAGTAAAAATACTTTAATTCATTTGGTTGACAAGATCAAGAAGAAAGCAACCAGTTGGGACGGTAGCTTATTAAATTTGCAAGGGAGATTGATTCTTATCAATTTTGTGCTGGGTGGTTTATTTGTATATAACATGGACATCCACATCTAGCTTGGTGAATGAGTATGAGAAAGTCTTGAGAAATTTTTTGTGGTCTGGCAATCCTGATAATAAAAAAGCTTGTACAGTGGGTTGGGAGAATACTTGCAAACCTTGTAAGGAAGGTGGTGTGGGAATTAGGAAAATAAAATATGTTAACTTGTCTTCACTCATGAAGCTTTCCTAGAATTTCCTTAGTACTAATGATGACTGGGCACTTTTTATGAGAGCAAAGTTTATTAACAAAGCTAGGGTTATATTGCAGGTTCCAATGGGGTCATCTATTTGGGCTGGTATCAGATGGGCTATTCCTGAAATTTAGAAAAATAGTGATTGGATTATTGGTGATGGTACTGACATTGACGTCTGGAGAGACAGTCGGTATAGTAAGGTTCCCCTTAAAGACTTTATAAATAATGATAATATTCACTGGAGACTTATGCATTCCAAAGTGAATAGTATTATTGTGAATGGAGAATGGTGTATTCCTCAAAACCTTATAGACATTCTGATCAGATTCAATATTGATATTAAAAAGAACAAAATCTGCAGTGGGTGATTGGATACTAAGATCTGGCATCCAAACTTGCAGGGCAAGCTCTCAGCTAACAATGTTTTCAATGAGATTAGAAAGAAGAATTCAGGCTATTCACCCCAGGTTTGCTTTGTGGGTTGAAGGCTATATCATAATAGACTGCCTGCAAATGATACGATTAATAGTAAAGGGGTTCATTTAGCTTCTTTTTGTAATCTTTGCAAGCAAAATGTTGAGATACTCTTAATCACATTATGTGGGATTATGAGTTAAAAAGGGGTTTGTGGGGATGGGTGAGTGCTTTATTTAATATCAACATTGCTGTTCAAAATCTTTAGAACTGTGTTAAAGACGCTGGCTCTAAAAATCCTCATGTTAAGGATTTGTGGGTTGGCAATGTCTGGCATGGTACCTACTTGCTCTGGTCAGCTAGAAATTTTATTAGGTTTGATGAGGATAATCTTAGATTGGATTCTATTAAGAGAAACTTGCTTTCAGGAATTCAAGAGACTGATACTCTCTCTAAGGCTTGCATGAATGGAGGATCTGAGTTTGCGACACTGTCCCATGGTTCCTTTACATCCCAGAAAACCACAATCTAATAAATCTTGCTTCTGTAGTCCGCCAAAATTGAATGAGGTGAAGATCAATAATGATGAAGGAGCTTCTAAAGGTAACCCAGGTATGGGAGGGGCAGGTTGTATTATATGAGATCAGGCTGGTAAGGTGTTGAATGGTGAGAACTGTCTGATACGGTTTGGGCATTGTCATTAGTTTTTTTGCTGAATGTAGTGCCTTTGTTGAAGGTACAGCTAGTGCTGCTTCAAATAGTTGGCTGGTAGCTTGAATTGAATCAGTTTTTCTGGTTGCAGTACAAGTTTTTTCTTCTAATAGATATTACTAGTACTACCCGTGGCTCGCCACGACGATTACGTCGATGCGCCTTCGACACTATCTATCTAACCGATATGTTACAAAAGCGAGCCTTCAGCACTATCTATTTTTCCTAACCCCAAACACGACTTAAGAATACCCAATGAGAGAGAGAGAGAGAGTACCTAAGTGATGGCAACAACGTCTAATATATGGTTGCCTATTGGACGTCGTTACTTTTAGTTTCATATTTGTTGAATTAACCTCAAATGCACGACACCAAGGTATACTTCTGGTCTCATATTTTCCACAACACATAATAGAATTCGACACTACTTCTGGTCACAACTAGGGCTGTTCACGGGTCGGGTCGGGCCGGGTTCAGCCATATTTGAACCTGAACCCGGCCTGGTCGGGTTAGCCAGATTTGAACCCGAACCCGAACCGACTTTGTACAGGAACCGAACCGAATTGGTCGGGTCGGGTCGGGTTCTGAACTCGGTTTTTTTTTTTCGGTTTTTTTTTTCAAATCCACATATGTAAATCCATACAGCAAAAAAATATGTAAATGAACAGCAAAAATTAACATAAACATAAACAACAAAAATCCAACATTTGTAAATCCATACAACAACATATGTAAATGAATCCATACAACATAAACATACAACAACACCAACATATGTAAATCCAACATAAAGAGCAGCAAACAGCAGGCAGCATAAAGAGCAGCAAACAGCAGGTAGCAGCAAACAGCAGGCAGCAGAACCAGATTCCTTACAGTTTAACATGCTAACAGCAGCAGTAACAGGCTAACAGCAAAAATCCAGCAGGCAGCAAAAATCCATACAACAGAAATCTGAAATCCATAACCTGAAATCTGAAATCCATATAGCAGAAATCTGAAATCTGAAATCTGAAATCCATATACGGCATTAAGGCTATAAGGCATTAAGGGCAGTAAACCAGATTCCTATAAACAAGCTATACTCAAACAGACTATACTCAAATCCATATAAGGCATTAATGCATATAAACATGCATTAAGGGCAGTAAAACAGATTCCTATAACCAGATTCCTATAAGCAGGGCAGTAAACCAAATTCCTATAAACAGGGCAGTAAACCAGAAATCTGAAATCCATATATGCTCAAATGCTCAAATACTCAACAGGCTATAAACCAGATTCCTATAAACCAGTTTACAGTTTATGCTCAAATGCTCAAATACTCAGCAGGCTATAAACCAGTTTACAGTTTATACTTTATACTCAAATGCTTAAATGCTCAAATACTCAACAGGCTATAAGGCATGCTCAAATACTCAAATGCTCAAATATTCAAATACTCAACAGGCTATACTTTTAAACTTATTGCAATAATCAATAATCAATAAATATTACCCATAAACTTTTAAACTTACCACAACCATAAAACGAAATGTTGTCTCAACTGTTTGTGCAATCCTCTATCGACATTGATGCAAGCCCCTCAAACAATTCTAAGAAATCAATAAAATAATAAAATTGTAGTTAAGTATCATTTGACGTATAATTGCAATAATTAAACTACTAAAGTACTAAATGAAAATATTACCCGCATCAATCTTATCATATTGTTCAATCTCCTCCATAGAAGCTTGAATATCAATTGGTTTATCCTGTGACCGATGCCAATTTTGAGTACATATCAAAGCCTCTACCGTGTTTGGTCGTAATGAACTACGGAATAGGTCAAGTATCCAACCTCCCGTACTAAAGGCGGACTCGGAAGCTACCGAAGTAACCGGAATAGCCAATATATATCTCGCAATAAGAGAGAGAACCAGATACTTAACATTATTGTTCTTCCACCAAGATAAGATTTCAAACTTCTTCCCTTCCATTTCATCTTCAACATCCGCTTTTAAATACTTCTCCACTTCCGATACATTTCCCGAGTTCCCTTTTTTATGCCTTTTCCATTTACTAAGGGGGTCTTCCAATAGATCACATGTCATCGTATCACCGACATGTGAAGTTGCCGTACTTGAGTTATGGCCGCTTCTAACATACGATACAAATAACCGATGTAGTGTCTTTTCTACCTTTTCGCATATCAAAGCAATTTTACCTTCATCATATAACCCCGTTAAGCCAAACTCTATATAATCAAGCTTCATACGTGGATCAAGCACCACCCCAACTAATAACAACGGATTTAACTTCTCAAGGTCCCAATACTTATCATATTTTTCAACCATGTTCAAACCCATAGACTTCAAACCGTGATCCTCATGATCACTTAGTACCTTCAAGTTATTTTTAACGCTAATAATCTCGTTGAATAACAGATCAGAAGTAACATAGTTAGACCCTAAAATTTTGGTTATAGACGTGTAATATACTTTTAAAAATTGCACAAACAACCTAGATCTATCCCAATCAACCTTCCCTGGAGGCAAACCATTACTGTCTTTCCCTTGGAAATATTTAAAATATGTTCCATCATGATCATACTCCTCAAATCTCACAAAAGCTTCTTCAAAATTTACCGCCGCATCTAACATAAGATATGTAGAATTCCACCTTGTAGAAACATCCAAACAAACATTTCTCCGGCTATCAATTTTAGCTTCTTCAACACATTGTTTCTATTTTATCCACCTAGACGGAGAAGATCTTACATATCTAACCATATCTCGTACTCGAGCAATTGAAACATCAAATTGCTTTAAGCCATCTTTACGACTAGGTTTATGATGTGTGCGGAACACCTAATATGCATGAATTCGTGTGCCAATATTATATTTTTCCAATGTCTAGTCTTCTTTTTAAGGTAATCAATCGCCAAGTTGTTCGAACTTGCGTTATCACACGTAAGGGTCAATATGTTATCTACACCCCAATCTATCAAACATTTCTCCACCATCCTCCCAATAGTCTCACCTTTATGGTTTACAACGACACAAAAATTAAGTATCCGTTTGTTTAATTTCCACTCACTATCAACATAATGTGCGGTTAAACACATATAGTTAATATTTTGAAGTGAGGTCCACGTATCGGTGGTTAAACAAATTTTATTAGCTTTCAATATCTTCTTCAATTTTTTCTTTTCTTCCACATACATAGCAAGACAAGCCCTAGCTATAGTCACGCGGGAAGGCACTTTGAATCTTGGACAAGTTACTTCACAAAATTTCAAAAAACCTTCACCCTCCACAAATCTAAAAGGAAGCTCATCAATTATTATCATTTGAGTGAGAGCTTTCTTACAAGATTCCTGACTAAAAGTGATGGCACAAGCTCTTGTCCTTTACCATTTGGCTTGAAATGAAGAGTTTGTTGACTATTACCCGACTTTGACCGAAGAGGATTTTTAGGGCTTTGACATCTATACTGCATGTGGCTACTCAAACTAGAAGTTCCATATTTAATAGAGTCACAATTAAGCAATACCGAGCAATAGTTACATTTCTCTTTTGGAGGAAGCATACCTTGTACTTTGGTAAAATAGTTCCATACCTCCGATGTTGTTTTTCGTTTCTTGTTCGATGCCACTTCCAAAGATTCAAGTTCATCTTCTTTTCCTTTTGCTTTTCCATCTCAAGCCAATCTTGAACTTCTTGAAAATTTATGTCTTCATTCGCCGAAGAAGTCCCAATTACTGAAATAAACAAAATCATTAACTGCCAAAGATTAAACAAAATCATGTCCTAAATCATTAACTGCCAAAGATTAACTGCCAAAGATTAAGCAATACTGCATGTCCCAAATAAACAAAATCATTAACTGCCAAAGATTAACTGCCAAAGATTAAGCAATACTGCATGTCCCAAATAAGCAAAATCATTAACTGCTAAAGATTAAACAAAATCATTAACTACTGCCAAAGATTAACTGCCAAAGATTAAACAATACTGCATGTCCCAAATAAGCAAAATCATTAACTGCCAAAGATTAAACAAAATCATTAACTTTCGAAGAAGTCTCAATTAAGCAATACTGCATGTCCTAAATCATTCACTGCCAAAGACAGTTAAACCTAAATCATTACCCCCAAAATCATTACCCCCAAAATCAGTACCTAAATCATTACCCCCAAAATCAGTTACCCCCAAAATTAGTTACGAATCCAAAATTAGTTACCCCCAAAATCAGTTACGAATCCAAAACCCCAAAACATAAGAGAGAGAGAGAGAGAGAGAGAGAGAGAGAGAGAGAGAGGTGTACCTGGAGCTGGAGTTGTAGACGAATTCATGGCCGGAGATGATGACGAATTCATAGCTGGAGATGTTTCAGACTTTCAGAGATTATGACCAAAGTTTCAGAGATGATGACCAAAGTCTATAATGACAAATTCACTGCTTTCAGTTTCAGAGATGATGACCAAAGTTTAGAGGACCAAAATCATAGCCGGAGATTAGAGGACCAAAATCAGAGTGGAGATTAGAGGACCAAACTTTCAGAGACGAATTCACTGCTTTCAGAGTTTCAGAGCAAAATCAGTTACCAAAATCAAAGAAGTGGAGATTAGAGGACCAAAATCGCAGAGGCGCCTCAGAGTCGGCTCAGCCTCAGAGACCAAATGTTTTGAATGAAATGAACTTCACTCTTCCAAACCTAATAAAAGAAAACCTAATATAAAACTAATTGGTTTGGGTTCGGGTTTTGAACCAAACCAAAAAATGAACCCGAACCCGAACCCGAACCGATTATATTCGGGTTTTAAGAACTAAAACCGAAACCGAACCGGCAGATCAATAAACCGGACCGAATCGGCCGGTTCGGTTCGGGTCGGGTCAGGTTCTCGGGTTTCGGGTTTTTTTGTACAGCCCTGGTCACAACTATGGTGCTACATTTCATAGTTTGACATCGTATGATTTTATTGCCATTCTTAGCCCAAAATCTCCCACTTGGCACCGTAATACCCGTGCCACCCTCATATATTGACCTTCTAATATATATTAGGCTCTTAGCAGAGGTGGTTATTCCTGCTCTTCTACAACTTAACATTTTTATCATGTAAGTAAGCTTATCCTTCTTTAAGCAACTCAACATATTCAAGATGTAGATTCCTTTAAGCTTATCCCATTCAAATTTTTTTCCTTTTACACTTCAATGCTCTTTCAATTCAAAGGTTTTCCTTAGTATCAATAAGTTAATATGCCTTGTATTATTGTTGGTGTACCTGCGTCTTCTCATGTCCTCACACCAATCACAAAATGCTTACATTATAAACATTATTAACTTCATTTGTAAATGTTTTAAATCAATCTATGATTATCTTATTATCCTGCATAAATGTTTACAAAGTACCAGATATGCAGCCATTCATTAATGGCTACAAATTAGTATTTTCAGCATAAACCATTCGCCTAATATTTCGCATTGTTTATATCAACTCTTCAACTTTTCTCATTAAACTTAGACTTCTCCGAATTGTACTATTTATCTTAACTGGCATCACTTAAGAAAAAAAAGCGGAAATAATATATTCATGATGAATTAAATTGTTTAAGATTGCCCAAAACTATACCATCAATTCGTTGTTATGATTTAGATTTTTTGCGCTCTTGACAATGTGTAATGACAACTTAAAAATATGAATAACTGACCGTACTCGTTCTTTCCTTTTCCTTGAATTTTTGTAGGAACAACTAAAATCAAGAATCTAGAAGATAATGTTGGATCTGTTAGCGTAAAACTTACAGAGGCAGAGTTGTTTGAGATTTCTAAAGTGGTACCTGTCAGTGATGTTGTAGGCCCTAGGATTAACAATAACTTCTTCAATATCTCATATAAATTTACAAATACACCTGCAAGAGATAGGGATATAAAGAGCGCACCACTGAACATCTTGTTTCGACTCAAAATAATAATAAAATTATCTCTTCAAACTGAATATATATCATATTGGTCAGTTTTCTATTGTCTATTGCAAGAGATAGGATGTAGTTCTCACTTTACTTAATAATCTTGCGCTTATTTAGCTTAGTCTCCTATATCTAATGCAAACATGTTTTTTTTCTTTAGTAACTTGTATATGTTCGATGACATTCCTCAAAGAGTAATATGAACCGAAACACAAACAATGCAATAAAATCTTAACTTAAGTACATGTAATTTGTGGAAAACTCAGGCCATTTTGAAGGATTCCTTCTCGAAACGGGTAAAGTATGATGACCAAATTAATCACTCCAATCCAAAACACTATCATCCCTCACCAACATCTTACTCCCATACCCTTCCGAAGCCGCTGCTTGAAGCGTAATGGTCGAGAGAGAGAGAGAGAGAGAGAGAAAGAGAAAGAGAAAGAAAGAGAGAGAGAGAGTGAGAGAAATACCTTGCTTAGAAATATAAAGAGAGGTGCTGATGGGAGAGACAAATTTGGGGGAGAGAGACGTGATGGGAGAAAGAAGAGTCGGGTTTAACTTTATATTAAGATCAAAATCAGCAAGAATTATCATCAACTATAACAGGAAGTATAACTCAAATCAGTAAAAATAAATCAGCGCAACACAACAAGTATAACCAATCTTGCGTTTATATTAAGATCTAAACCTATGGAAGTACCAATCAAACTTAACGGCAGCAGCAATAGCAATAACAAGTACCACTAGCAACAAGTACCAATATCAAGCCTTCTAAAAAACAAAGTACCAACATCATCAAAGTAAGAAATCAAAACCCTAGGTACAAAACATATTCATACTTGAACAACAACAAGAGAAAGGAAGAGAGAGAGAGAAAAAAAAAAGAGAGATAGAGAGACGCAAATGGGAGAGATGGAGAGACGTGATGGGAGAAAGAAGAGTAGGGCTTAGCTTTTGAGATGAAGAGATGCACTAAGACTAAACTACCCCTTTTTCAGTGTTTTGTCCAAAGTACCCATAAGTATAAGAGTTAAATCAATCTAGACCGGTCATCTTACTTTTTTCCACAAATCTCAGACCCTCTTTATCTTTGAGACAATGGCAGAATTGTTTATTTGAAAAGCGCCATTCTCTAATGTATAATAGATTCCTTGGTCATTGAATTGGGCTTGGTATAAAGCTAAAAAGATCATGAAAGAGATAAGATTTTTAGCAACATGGAAGGAAGGGAATTTAAGTTCAGATCTCCTAACAGGTAGATAAGCTAATCTTCAGGAAGGTGTTTTTGAGATTAATGCAAGGAGGACTCAATTTCTATTTAAAACTGAGGATCCCATAATTGAGTACTTTATATTATGTATGTAACTTTCTTGTGTTTGAGCAAAATTGTCTTTTTATTAAGCCAAAATAAAAAAGATAAAAAAGAAGGCTTTTGTTGAATTGCAACACTTTCAAATTACAATTTATGTAGAAGAAGATCATTAATGCACCCATAATTAACATTATGAGAGAGATCATACTATCTTGAGGGCTCTAAAATAGAGATATAAAGATCCAAAAGAGATACAATTTTGGTGAAAATAACAGCTTATAAGAGAAATCTTGAAAGGAAAATTTAAAGAAAAAATTAAATTAGATAGATTTTAAAAAACTATAGATTCTCTGATTGTCAACATGTCCAGTTAGCTCATGTGGTCTTCGGTTCTGGTTTCAGATACATGGGACGAGGGTTCGAGACATGGTCTCATAATAATTATAAATTCTCTCAAGTAAAAAGAAAGTGGGTATTCTAAAATACGAATTTTTTATGTCATTTTTATTTTTATTTTGCAAGGCAAATCAATTTTATATAGGGATCTGTAATCCTGAGTTTCTAACCCTATGAGGTTTTGAACTCACGACCTTTAATATGTTATGTCTTTTTTTCTTGCAAGAAAAACATGACATATTATTAAGAAAGAATGATAGAGAGACAAGCCTCCCCACAAAAAAGACAAGACTCTACACCTCAACAAGAGGGCAGAAGTCTTAAACCAAACATACTCACCTGACTTTAAAATACTCTCTCTCAGGATCCTCTACACTTAGAAAGTGGGGGCTATTATTTACATTAATACCAAGGTTGCAAGCTCTCTTAGCCATGTTATCAGAACTAAAATTTGCCTCTCAGAATATCTTATACTTCTAAATTTCTATTTCACATTACTCCACTTAACTTTTAAGCACCAAGGAATGCCTCCAGATTTGAAGGCTTTAATTTAACCGCAAGTTCAGAGTTAGCTTTTAGCCATGCTATCTCCCACCCAGAGCTTGAAGAAAAGTTCAGGCCTTCAATCACAACTCTATATTCAGTAATTAAGTTTGAAACAACCCCCAAATCCATAGATATAGCTCCTACCACAGTTCCACCACTGTCCCTAAGGATAAAGCCAACACCTCCATTACCAGGATTTCCAGCAGCAACACCATCTGTATTAACTTTAATCTCATTAGCTCTAGGCAGTTTCCAAAAATAAGACTTTAGAAAATGGTTTTTTATGGGCTTAGACATAACCTCAAGGTCTTTAATGATGCTCAACTCCTTCATAATGTTCTTCATTTGAGACTTGGACAGAAAAGATACTTCATGAATTGAGTAACTAATTTGCTTCTTAATCTTATCCTCTGACCACTTTGCTTCATCAAAAATGATAGCATTTCTCGAGTTCTACACAGCTTTGCAAGTATTCAAAACCCCTCCAATCCATAAATCACTTAGAAAGGAACTGTAAGTCTTCGATATCAACAACGCTTCTTTAATGTTCTTAAAACTGACCTGAACTTGAAAAACTAAGCACAACCAATCCTAAATTTTTCCAACAAAAGAGCAAGCCCAAAACAGATGCTCCACATCTTCAACAACAATCCCACAAATAAAACATCTAGAACAAATAATAAGACCTTTTTTCTATATAACATCATCAGTAGGCAAGGCTGAATGGCAAATCTTCTACCCCAAAGAAGATAGTCTAGGATGTATGCTATCCCTCCAAACAAACTTAAACCACCAACAACAAATTAAACTTCTTTATGATAATATTGTAAGCTGTGTGAGTTAAAAATTTACCTTTTGGATCAGGTTTCACACTCTTAAATCCATTTCACCTTTAGCAATCTTAATACTGTTGATATCAATACTAACATTCTGCAACATGGTGGGAATATCACCACTCACATTCCACTCCGCATTCTCAATTAGATCACTGAGCCAATTTTGAGTAAATTTCTAGTTCCTAAGATCAGGGCATAGATGCTTGATAGACCTGTCAGACCCCCAAGAGTCTCTCCACAAATCAATGTTATGACCATCCCTAATAACCCAACCACAATGCTCTAACAAGATATTTAAAGCTCTGTTAATCCCAGCCCACATAGTAGAACCCTTATAGTAGTTAATCTTCTCTCTAATACAAGTAAATAATTTTGCATACATAAACTTGGCCCACTTAGACTTTCTAGCAATCAGATTCCAAGCTTGCTTCATTAGCATAGACATATTCATGTCCCCAAGTCTTCTTATACTCAGACCACCCTCACAATAAGGTTTATACACTTTTTCCCAAGAAATAATATGAATCTTCCTTTTATCTGGATTACCAGTCCACAAGAAGTTGCTCAAGATTCTTTCCCCCTCTTTAATCACAGTTTAAGGCCACAGGTACACTCCCATGTTATAAATAGAAATACTGCTTAAAATAGACTGAACCAAAGTAACTCTTTCTTGAAAGGACAACAGTCTCCCAGTCCAGCTATTTGTTCTTTTTCTTATTTTGTCAATAAGAGGAGCGAGAACCCCTTTGTCGACTCTGCCCTTTACAGGAGGAATCCCCAAGTATTTTTCAGGCAACTTCCCTTCCTTGAACTCAAAAATATTCTTAGTAATGTATTTTTTATTACCATTCATAGCTCCAATAAAGATTCTTCTCTTCTTTGTGCTCACCCACTGCCCTACAAAATCTTGGTATCTATCAAACAACTTCTTAATAGTTTTTCAGGCCCTTTTTTCTACCATTTGCAAAAGTGATCACATCATCTGCAAACAGTAAATGAGAAGGGCCAGGAATGCCTTTTATATTGACCATTGGCTACACTACTCCATCTTCTCGTAGATTATTTATCCATCTAGTCATCACATTTTCCACTAAAGCAAACAAAAGAGGAGAAAGAGCATCACCTTGTCTCAACTCTCTCTCAGTCTTGAAAAACCCACAAGGTCCCCCATTAACAAGGATAAAAACTTGAGAACTTCTTAGAATAGATAGAATCCATCTACACCAAGTCCAGGAGAACCTAAATCTCTTTATTACCTCCAAGAGAAACTCCCAGCTAATAGTATCATATGCCTTAATTGCCATATTCCCTCCAAATCTCTTATTTGTCAACTCATTCATCATCTCTGAAGCTAACCTAATATTGTTCTAAACATTTCTGCCCTGAATAAAAGTACTTTGTTCACAGGAAATAAGCTTGCCAGCAAGAACTTTCACTCTACAAGTCAAAATTTTGGTTATAATCATCATCACAAAATTACTCAGGCAAATTGGACGATAGTGATTAAGAGAGGAAGCGTTCTTGATTTTTGCAACTAATACCATAAAGCTCGAATTAAAACCAGAAGGAATAACAAACTTTTTGAAGAAAGAAATTACTGCAGTACAAGCCACTCCCCCCACAATCTCCCAATAGTGATGATAGAAGGAGACAGAGAACCCACCAGGTCAAGGGGCACTCCCAGTATCCATACAAAACACAGTAGCCTTCACCTCATTCACATATGGAATAACTGAAAAATGATCTCATTATCACCATCTGACACCAAGGAAGGGATAAGGTTAAGCAAATCTTCACTCAAACCACCAGGAACATTTTGTAAGAACCTGGTTTTGAAGAGGGGAAACCTTGCACTTATACCTCGAGGGTTATCTTTGACTAGGGGTTTTGGAAAATATATAAGTCTATAAACAACTAGTTAAATGCGCTAACATACTTGCGTGGAGTCCATGAATTGGGTGCTCCACGACCTCTAGCGAGGATTTAAATAGAAGATTGTATATATGTTGAGGTTGGTGACAGCTTGAGTTAGGGGAAGGTAACAGGGTGATCGAAGGTAAAGTTAAAGGGGGTTTCAGGCAGAGTTTTTCTAAGCCCTCCACACTGATTCCTCTTTTCTAATTATAGGAGATAGAAAATGAGTGAGTCACCATATGAGGTCAGATTACATGTATACCCCTTGGGGCTGCTGTCCTATACGATAAGTCGGTTCTGACACTGTAGCTGTATGATGGCTTGTTTCTACTATTTTATCTTGAGAGCTGACTGTCAGGTGTGTTTGCCTTTGACTATGTATTACTATGGCCGAAGTCATTCTGGAGTCAATGTTGACCAATTGTCTTTGGTTTCGGCTTCGACTTACTTCTATGACAGATTCGAGTGCTCGAGTGTTTGATTAATCTCGGAAGGCTTCTTGGAATTTGATATTGCCCTGTTGGGCTTTGAGTCTCTGCATAGGCTTCGATATAGCCTTTGAGTATTCGATTAGTACTAGAAGGCTGCGTGTAGGCTACTACATTTGCCCCCTCTCAGCAGGGTTCCTGAAAATTATTATAGATGACACGTACTGAGAAAAGCTGTTAGGCATGGGAAGTTGAAAAGCTGACTGGTGTGAATGTGGGTAGTTCTGAGGAGGGTAATTAAGATAATGTTGATTAAGGAGGTAATTAATACGCCTTAAGCAGGGTATAAATAGGGGCCTCTTGGGGGGAAATGTTCAAGTATTGTTCATTTTCTTCGTTGTTTAGTAAAATAATGAAACCCACTCCGAACACGCGCTACCAGAAGAAACTGGAGGGGAAGAATCAACAAATTTATGCGAAGGCTATGGTTTTGAGGTAACAGTATTTTGGGGATCAAGACTTGGATGTGCCGATGCCAGACTTGGTGGATCTAGAGCCAGGAGAAGTGATCTGCAGGCAGCCGTTCTTGCACTGGTGGAGGGTAATATAATTGTGCTTCCCAAGTGTGACTCAACGGTCGTTTTTAATGTGGGACCTGGCAGAACAACTGGTGGAAGCCGAAGATGCTGCCAAGGCTTGCTCGGGGTAGTGGAAAAATTGCCTCACGTGTAAATAGGGGGGTTCTTTGATATTATTGTTGGGTATGTAGAGTGAGGTATTGTCGCTGTTGTGTTTGTTGCTGTTTGTGCTGATTTTTTTTGTTGTTGATATATTCCCACGTATTTTTTAAATGAAATAAAGATGTGGTTATCGATGTGTGGTAGCATAACAATATAAGTAATGTAGGTGATGATAATGTAGGCACGGTCAAGGTTCAAACTTTGGACTTCGGTAATAAAAAAAAGAAGGAATTGTAATAAAATTTACGAATGTGGTCGAGGGGTGCGACTATGGTTAAGTGTGTAAAATGTCTCGAAAAAACAAATGTATGGGAGGCTTCGACCGTAAAAGCTTACAGTCAGAATGGCAGCGGTGTCAGAGGTGATACTGCTCATGGGGCAGTGTGTCGCAGCAGGCCATAATTATGTTTCCTTGGGAGTGGGGTTGAGGCCCCGTGTGGGTAATTTAAGGTGATGTGGTAGGCCCGAATAGGGTTTCAAGAGCTTGGTGTCGAAGGAAGAGTGTTGTCGACGGCATGAACATTTCTAGTCGCTGATTTTGAGAGGGTATCAAGGGTTTGAGAGAATGAAGGGAATACTCTATTTAAAGGGAAATGTGGCACACACGCACGTGAGTATAAGTAGGGGAAGTGTGGTATATACACAGAGTGCCTAAAAATAAGGAGAAATGGGAGAAGGAGTGGGCGCTGTGGTAATGATGACGGTTGGGGAAGCCGAGGCGGTTTTGGTGGCTGTTATTTAAAAAGAGGAGAAAATGACCAATACTATTCCCACTGAAAGAGAGAGAGAGAGAGAGAGAGAGAGAGAAAGAGAGCAGAAGATCAATATTGTCGTTGTTAAATTATTTTAGAGATAGAAGTAAGAGATGCATTTGGAATTGTTGGATTTCGATTTTGATATAATCAACGTCATCAAATAGGTATGTCCTTGGACCGCCCGTTAGGGATAGCTAATATTTGTTCATCATCTTCTTCTTATGTTGTTTGATCTGGGGTGGCGGAGGGGAGAAGTGTTTGCTAAGACCCCGGTAATGGTGCAACTGGGGTAGGGCATAATGGCTGAGGCTGGGAAGTCCAGCGAAGCATAAACATTGAGTGACATGAGTTTGGGGAGTAGAGGAGGTAGTACTTAAGTATTTGGTTGTGGTACGGCTGATATTTGAATGGGTAGGTAATAGTACAATAAGAAACCAATACTTGATACACAAATATATCGAGCTAATTGTCGATCCTTTTCTTCTGTAGGGTATAATGCATACCCGTCAAGCTTCGAGGATGAGGCTGATAGATGAGGATGACGACGAGGTGAATGAGCCGAGTACATCTGGTCGAAGGGAGGCAAGCAGCGACGTGGAAGAGTTGCAAATTGTAACAGACGCACCATTGGCTTTAGTAGAGCCAAATGTGGGTATATCGAAGAGAAGCCGCCATAGGGCGCATATAGTCGAAAAAAGTGATGAGGAGGATGAAGAAGGGGAAGAAAGGGGTGAGGAAGGTGGGGTCAAACCTTCGGGGGATGAGAGGGATAAAGAGAAAGAGGAGGAGAGTGATAGTAGTGAAGATACAGGTGAGAGGCAGACATATGTGGGGCAGGTCGCACCTCAGGAGAATGCGAGGCTGTACCAATTTATGGCAAAGCACAGGTTCACGAAGAAAGGGATTATCCTGGAGCCATTGAGGGCCAAGTACTCGTTTATGGATTTGCCTCAAGAGGGAATTATGGCGTTTAGGGGGAAGATTTGTTTTGGGATGCAACTACCTCTTTGAAGGCTGGTGAAGCAAGTGCTGAACTTCTGAGATGTGGCTCCATGCTAGATGAACGATAATTTTTATGAGATGATGAGGGTGATTGAAGGTATGAGTATGGAGCTGAGGCACGAGGAAAGATTTTTGATCGAATTGTTTGAAGTAGTGCCATTCTATTCGAAGAAGGCGAATAAAAAGGTAGGTACGTATCACATCCAGTGTCATTTAGACAAATTATGGTTGTTCGACTTGTGTTTGACTGGACGTGGTTGGGATAAAGACTTAGTGATAGTGATCTAGGAGGATCTAGGAATATTGGAAGCTTAAGTAAAAGTCATTCGAACGAGCTTGAGAGTCGTTCGAACGACTCCCAATTTCGTTCGAATGACCTTTACCATCCCAGAGCCATATTTCGTTTGAACGAGTTGAGTTTTCATTTGAGTGACTAGGCAGGTTTTTAGGGTTTTAAACCAATTGGCGTAAAGTCGTTCGAACGACTCCCTATTTCGTTCGAACGACTCTAGCGGTGGTTTTATTTATGAGGCGTGCTTTTTCCCCGAGATGCGTTCTGTTTTGTAATTTCAAGTTCCCTCTATATAAAGAATACTTAGGTTATCTTTTTTTTTCTTATATTAGATCTAGAAAGATTTTTAAGGAAGAGCTTAGGGTTTTAGAGTGATTCATTGTAATTACTTCATTTTTAAGCAATTAAATCTTTTATTTTTCCTAATCAATTTAAGCAATTAAATCTTTTATTTTTCCCAATCAATTTAAGCAATTAAATCTTTTATTTTTCCCAATCAATTAGTGTTCTTCGTACTTTTAAGCTAACTAAAGCTTCTAAATCGTATTGTGGATAAAATGGTATCAGTTTTCCAATTACGATCTTTGAGGATTGATTGTGGTTTATGGTCTCTACACGTGACCGTCTCAAGCAAATGAAGGAGAAGCTAGTAAGTCCGTTGAAGATCCATCGCAAACCTAATTTGAAGAAGAAGGACGATTTGGAGATGGGCGATTCCGATGATCAACTCACGATTTTGGAAATAACGGTTTCTGACCTAACTTCTACAGTAGGGGAGTTGCTAGAACAATTGCGTCTCACAAACCTCGCGAAGGCTTTCACTTCGGTGACACGGTGAGGCCGCTCTCATCGGCGAGGTTACTCGAGGAGGAAAAGGGTTATGGAGGTAGATGGAGACGACAATTTTGTGGAGATCAATAGTAATTTTAGTGATGCCAAATCTGACAAGGAGCGATCGGGTATAGGTAAATGATAAATCCTATACGTAATCTTCGTATCAATTTTAAGATTGAAATTCCGGTATTCGACAGTTCGATCGATGCCGAGAAGTTAGAAAATTGGTTAGATAGGTTTGAAACTTATTTTTCCGTTTACAAATACTCTAATGCTCAGCAAATTTGCTTTTCTACGTTAAAATTCACAAGTCATGTACTCACGTGGTGGAAATCTTATTGGAAACGCCATGATGTAGGAAGTTTGGGTTGGAAAGAATTTAAGGTTTTAGTGCAAAAGTAGTTTTATCCGATTGGGTATGAGCAAGAGAGATGGTATAAATGACACAATTTATGCCAAAAGTTTGAGCAATCCGTACAGGAGTACACTATGACATTTCATAACCAAGCTTTTGTTTTGGATATTAATGTGGACGAGTATGAGGTGTTCATGAAGTACACAGGGGGTTTGTCAGAGTCCATTAGGAGAGAGTTGAAGCTCTTTACTGTGGCCAATATCGAGGACGCAACCATGAAAGTAATTTCCATTGAAGGCAAGTACTTGAAGAATGACAAAGAAGATGACAAGAATAAGTCGGGGTACAAGTCTAGTTGGAAAAACAAACATAAGGGAGATGCCAAAGGAGAGGGGTCTTCGTCCAAGGAGTATCATTGCAATCATTGTAAGGCGAGTGGGCGTATTTCCGATTATTGTTGGAAACTTCACTTGGAGTTTAGGCCGAAGGAGAAGAAGAACAAAAAAGAGAGATATGTACTAGCCACAAAGGTTGTTGACCTCCCGGATTTAGTTAAACTGAATCCTAAGCTTACACTTTTGTCTCAAGGAAATTTGGCTACCGAGGAGGAGAGTCAGGAAGAACTTTTTCATGTCAGTATTCAGGTAAAGAAGAGCTTAGTCGAGGCTATTGTTGATCTTGGCAGTAAGAAAAATTTGATTTCTGAGGCGTTGGTTAATAAGATGGGTTTGACGACTACAACTCATCCTAAGCTGCATGGTTTGGGATGGATATAGAAAGATGTGGATTTGATGATCACGAAGCAGCGTACATTCAAATTTGCGATCACTAAAAGGTTTATTGACGAGGTGACATGTGAGGTGGTTCCTTTGGATCTGTGTCAGGTGATCTTGGGTAGCCTTTATCTTTGGGATCGAGATTCGATTCATTACTGTAGAGCTCGCAGGTATCGTCTTGTGAAGGAGGGAAAAGAGTTCCATATCAATGTTTGTAAGGAGCATGTTACTACGTTAAATTTGGTAACGGCGACTCAGGTGAAGCATGTGGTTAATGCGAGCGGCAAGTTTGTGTTATTGGTGCGACCAGTTCAGGAGGGTACGTCGGCTCAAGTGTTGTCTCCAATGACAATGTCTTATATGCAATAAACTGAAATGGGGAAGTTTCAAGAGGAAGTTGTGGTATATATTGATCACAAACCATTCCAATTTTTAGCTGCACAGTCCAAGCTACAACAAGCTCGCCGGATGAAGGGGTTGTCATAACCCCATCAATTTCCCTTCATTATAAAGAATACGAAGGGAGTGGCAACAAATTGGCTGATAGCTTATCTCGACCCCCATTACCAACTACTTCCGCTAAGTTGGTTTCTATGCAGATACAACCTTTTGTTACATCAACGTATATTGCAAGATATGATGAGCCCAAGGGGCGTAGTGTATTTTGCCGAAAATTGCTGCCAGGCAAGACATGTGGTGGTATTGAGTCATTCCGAGTTGGGAAGAAGGGTAAGTAACCTAGTGCATCGAAGTGGTAAATCAGGGTATTGAGCAACGTCGCATTCCTACCTCTCTAGTTTTCACTTGAGCGGGAGATCAAGGCTCCTAAAGGGGGGAGCCATGATCCAGGAGGATCCAGGAATATTAGAAGTTTAAGTAAAAGTCGTTAGATCAGTTGGCGTAAAGTCGTTCGAATGGCTCCCTATTTCGTTTGAACGACTCTGGCGGTGGTTTTTTTATGGGGCGTGCTTTTGCCTCGGGATGCGTTCTATTATGTAATTTTGAGTTCCCTCTATATAATGGGGACTTAGGTTTTCTTTTTTTCTTATCTTAAATCTAGAAAGAGTTTTGAGGATTAGCCTAGGGTTTTGGAGTGATTCATTGTAATTACTTCATTTTTAAGCAATTGAAGCTTTTATTTTTCCCAATCAGTTGGTGTTCTTCATACTTTTCAGCTAACTAAAGCTTCTCAATTGTATTATGGATTAGGTAGTGAGGGGGAGGTATGAGAATGAGTAGGGGAGGAGGAATTTGGGTTGAGAAATAGGCTGTTCAAATCAAGTAAGTTGATAATCAAATATATTATTGTGTGATTTCGAATATGTAGGGGCCTACCCCTCGATCTTACCCAAATCGAGTTATTTCCAGTTCGAATTACCTCTATAGTAGCCTACTCACAGCCTTCAAGCACCAGTCAAATACTCGAAGGCTATATCAATGCCTATCCTGATACTCAAAGCCCAGTAAGACAGTAATTAAGTCCAAGAAGTCTTTCGACATTAATCGAATGCTCGAAGAAATATTAGCCGAAGCAGAAGACAAACAGCCAGTACCAGAATTCAGTATCAGTAACAGAGAGATTTTGACAATGGTAATACATGGTCAAAGGTAGACATTTCTAACAGCCAGCTCACCAGACAGAATAGTAAAATGAGCTGCCTAATAGCTATAGTGTCAGAGCCGACTCTTAGTATAGAATAGTTGTCCCCGAAGGATATACATGCAACCTAACCACCCATAGTGACTCAGCCCTTTCTATATCCTATAAATAGGAAGGAGGAGGCACTATGAAGGGTTAAAAAATCTCTCCCTCAAAACCCTGCAAGATTACCTTCGAATACCCTGTAACTAATTTCATCATCGACCTATCTGCTAACTCGATATATATATATAACATCAATCATTCAAAATACACGCTAGAGGTCATGGAGTAACCCATTCTAGGCCTTCACGCAAGTATGCTAGTTCAGTAACATAGTTTATTATTATCTTATATGTTTGTTTAACCCCCTAGTCAAAGATAGCCCCTGGTGTAAGAACCTGTTTCCCCTCTTACAAAACTTGGCTCCTACAATTGATACTGTCTGTACTACACCCACCCCTGTTCTCTTTTTCTTTCCTTCCTTTTATAGCCATATTCTATGGCCCCTACTCTTTGCTCAACTTTTGCCCTTGTCGGTAACTCTGCCGATAGAGTAGCCGCTCAACTTGCCCTCATTAGCCAATAATTTTCTCAGGCCGAGGAGCGCCACACCAACCAGTTACGCATTGAGCATGGAGAACACCGCAAAGAACTTGAGGCTGAGCGGCAGCTTCGTCTAAACGACTATGACCGGTAACACCGTTCCCTGGATGAATTATGCCTTACCATTTGAGAACCTCAACAAGATCATACCCACGACGCTCCTCAGTATTATTGATTACTCGCTCCCTCGCACGTTTCAGCCCGTGCACGGCTTGGGCCCCATCCTCAACTCGAAGTCCCCCCGGTCCATCTAGGGGCCGAGGGTTCTCCCACTGTTATACCCATTTGCTCGATCCATCTTGGTATCCCCGTTATAGAGAATTCCTCTGATTCTAAACTTCGCACTTCTCGCCGCCCCACATGGAAACCCGCTCGAGAATGCCTTGGCGAGCGCAGTGCCGAACATTCCCCATGCCCGCGGGCTCGCCACCCTCGACCCCAGGATCTCCTCCTAATCCTGCCTATTTTACACAGTAGGAACTAGACAAAAAATCTGTACCGCTATTCGTGTCAGTGTGAGCCCCACACTGAACTCTTGGAGTCGATTAAACAACACTATCTGCCCCAAACTCCTCGCGGTCGAAGTACCCTAAAATTTCCATACCCCTAAAATCAGCAAATACCGCAATACCGACCCTCAGTCTCATGTCCTCGAATTCCAAAATGCTTTGAGTTTATATTCCACCGCCGACCATATCTTGTGTTTAATGTTTCCCACCAGTTTTACTGGTAGCCCTCTCAAATGGTACCACAACCTCCCTAATGGCTATATCCGAAGTTTTGAGGAATTGTCAAACCTTTTTATCACCCAGTTTTCCTTTAACAAAGACCGTGAGGTCCGAGTCGATGCTCTCTTCAACTTCTGCAAATCCCCTAACGAAATGCTTGGAGCTTTCACATAGCAGTTTCTCGATGAGTCAGGCAAAGTTGAAAACCTCGACTGTGCGAATGCTGTTATCGTGTATTCTAACGCCCTACCAGATCATAGTCGTGTCAAGGTGTATATCGTTCTTCATAAAACACAAACCCTCGAGGAGATGTTATCTAAGGTTAATGGATACATCGACCTCGAACGCCTCTACAAATTCAATCGCCAGGGGTAAGCCTCGACCACTAACCATAACAGACCTCGACCATCGTCTGCACCCATGATCGCCCCCGTCTTAGAGGAGACCGAGAGCCATAAAAGCCCTCATTCTGATGCAACTCTATCTAAAATCTGTTAAAAATGACTCTTGTCGGTCCTACCAAAACTCACTGCTCTTATCAGCACCCTCATCACACAGATCCAGGCTCATCCTATTTGGCGCACTTCCTTCCCCATCGAGGTCCGTAAAGACGAACCCTACTGCCAAAATAATAAATGCAATTGCCACCCTACAAGCAAATTCTATGCCTTGCAGCGGTCGCTGGAGATGATTCTTAAAGCAGGTCGTCTACATCGATATGTCACTGACCTCCTTATCTATCTCGATGGGTCGTATCTGAAGCCTCAAACTGCTCCTGCTACTGACCCAATCGAGGTACATATTTTCCAATTTCACCTCATCGAAGTTAATAACATCGACAGTGGTCATACTCGAATCAAGCGCAAACAATTCAAAGAGTACTGTAAGCTTACCTATCAAGAAAAGCTACCCATCCTTCTACTCAGATCTAGGCAACGCCCTCGATCCGAAGGTTTTTCCTTCATCGATTATGATACTTCTCATGTTCGCTTCCCCCACTCTGACCCCTTGGTCATTATGATTAGGGTTGAACACCTCGTCCTCCATACCATACTCATTGATATGGGCAGCGCAGCAGACGTACTGTTCCTCCGGACCGTTCAAGCCATGCAAAAAATAGACCTCATTATACCAGCCAACGTCGAGCTCAAGGGCTTTAACGGCGCTACCGAATTCGCTGTCGGACGCCTTAGCCACCCTATCACCACCGGTCCACTCACCCTCCAAACTAGCTTTCCCGTCATCGACAAGAAATCTGAATACCTGGGCATTCTAGGGGCACGACTGGCTTCATGCCATAAAAGCCATATCTTTTACTTACCACCAAACACTTCGTTTCACTACCCTTCTTGTGGTACGTGGAACATGAAAGGCTCTCAATGCCTTGCCTGCTCATGCGAGCACCCTAAGATCGATCTTACCTGAAAACTTGTCAGACCATAACAATTAATGCTTCTCTCTCTCCCAATACTATCAAACACATCTAACATACCTGTCAAGCCCACTATTTACATCAAACAGGACGGTCCTGGTCGAGGTACATTCATTGGAAGTTTTTTGGATGAGGCCGAATGCCTCGAGCTCACTACTTTTCTTCGAGCAATAAAGATGTCTTCACCTAGATGTTCCATGAGATGCCTGGCGTCGATGTCACGCCCCAAATTTCAATAATCCATAAACTAGACTAATTACTAAGATTTGAGGACATGCTGGACCCCACAAATAACCAAGCCACAAAAGAGTTAAGTTCAGGAATCTATCGGTGCACAAATCTGAGTAATAAAGAATGTAAAGACAGCGGAAGACTAGGATAACAATAACTAAACAAAGATTACTACAAAAATTACAACAAACCTCAACAGGTTAGAAACAATAATCTAAACAAAAGAAATTTCTCACAAGAACATCTACACTGAGAATCCAAAATACTAACTCAGAACCAAGCCTTCAGCTTATGCTCTCCATCAAGATCACCACCGCCATAGCTATAAACCTGAAATGTTGTTATATTACGTGAGTGAGCAAACCACCGCTCACTAACTCCCTAAATAGCTAAACAATTATACCAACTAATGAGATGAATAATATAATAATAAGATATAATGAATTGTTAATGATAAAATAATATATGCTGAAGATGTTAAGGGTATCTAATAGAAAAGTAGAATAACCCTAATAAATCTATTAGACTACAAGTCAGAAGCCAAGGAAAATACTAAGACTATAAACTATACTCCAAACACAGCTGAAGCCCTCAGCACCACACGCATCCACTCTGCCTCAAAAATGTAATAACATACCATAGTGAGCAAACCACGCCCCACTCTAACCCAACCAGGCTAAATAACCATACTAAAAGAACTAATGCAAGAGAGATGAGGAAGGGATGAACGAGATGAGGAAATATATATATTGATGTGATGCGATGATGTGATGATGTGATATGATATGCTATGCTATGCTATGATATGATATGATATGATATGATTCTAGAATTGTTCTAAGATTGGATGCTTATGATATGAATAAATCAATGGACTAGACCCTATAAATCAATGTATTGGGCTGATCAGCCGCTAATGCATAATAACCTTAAAGAGATCTTAGTTGGATACAATGGGTTTAACTTGTTCCAAGCTCGACCAGGCTAGGATATTACCACTTGATCAGAGTGAATAGGGGTTTCAACCCGAAGAGCCATCATCCTCATACTATTCGAATTCTAAGGTATTTCAACCTCTCAGGATAGTGCTGGCACCAGAGGGGAACTATCTCATACCATCCCATACTCTCTTATGGGTATTCAGGTATGATATCATCTCAGCCAGAACTCACCATACTATTTCAACCCGAGCTAGGAATCCTCCTAACCTATCGGGGGTCAGCCGATTTGGAGTGAGTTTATGTATCCAATCTCAACAAGATAAGAAGAAATGATTATGTGATCTACAGATCAAAAAAGATCTACCAGAGATTAAAATGTTGCAGCCGCTAACACGACAAGCACACATAGGATAATCACCTACCTGAGCGAGTTGCAACCAATCCTAACACAGACGAACAGTGACCCAGTCGTACATGTTTACATAGAACAACAGTGACCAACTAGTCACAACATCTAACAAGATGGCCAACGACTTACCAGTCATATGTCAAAATAACAGATGAACAGTGACTAACCTGTCACAACATTAAAACAACATCAGTCTCTAAGATCTCCTAACGCAAACATGATTACCATCAAATGCTAGAGTACCATAGCCGTCAACACAGACTAGTACACAAGGGATAACCTACCAGTCTCCAACAAGTAGTCCACAACCCCCCAAGAACAGAGTTACAATATCAACTCTTCAACGACTATGTACTTAAGTCTCCAAAATAGGTGAACAGGAAACCTACTAGGTTCCAACATCACTAGTGATAGTACAAACATCGCATAACAACCTGGCGCTCAAGGATAAAGCCATTAGAATGCTCAAACGAGGAAGATATCTAAAACCAACAACGAAGAAAAGAAGTTTAACAGAGTAGCTCTACAAGCTCAAAGAATCATGAGGACAATGAGTGTCACAACACGATGAGGCAATCAACCCTAAAGAAAACTATTTGGTGCTAGACACCAACAATCAACTACTAAGGATAAACTGTCTGTTCACCACAAACAGCTAAATAATCTAGGAGATACCAAACCCCAACATGGAATCTATCATTCCAAACGATCACCAAATCAACGACAGTGCTCAAGGATAAAGCCACGAGAACACAGAGTACACCTAGGATATTTCTAAGACTTAACGATACAATAACAACTAAGAGGACAAGCTCCGAACCAAAGACCATGTCTTACGAAAGCTATACCGCCCAAGAGACTATTCATGGAACCAAGAACTAGAATCTTACTACGTTATTTGTTTCCAAGGACAAAGCCACAAGGATAACGCAGATAATCCCAAATAGATAGTGCTTAAATCCATTAGCATGTCTAACGACTAAACTAACAAGGTCGCTATAACTAAAAGGTGATAACTATAACTCTAAACTTATACTAATTAATAGTGGCTAAACCATGGGGAATTTGTATATCTCTACTAACCGCCGAACCTAATTACTAGTGCCAAGAAATAGGCTAGGTACCCTAATAACCAACCAACAATTCCATACTCCAAATATAACGACGCAAAATCGTCGCATATACAATAACCATGAATATGACCTATGACCTACAAGATTCTATATAGTAGCTAACTCACAATTGCCGTGGGTTTTACTAACTTATCAAACTCGTATAGGTGCCCTTAGCAATTAACCATATACTAACCTAATCACAGTATAAACATAATAAACTATGTATTACGATAACTCACGAATCAGCATAATGATCTAGTTATTCAGGAAGATAAAACTCGCCTGACGAAATGCTCTAGAAGAATCAATCTAAGCAATACAACTCAACGCTCCAACAACGGTACCTCACGGACAAACACCTCCAATCAATCCACTAGCCAAGCAACACTGCACCGCTACAATCCTAGTAAAGACAATTTAAAGTAAGCACAACTCAACCAATCATAACCAGAACCTCATAATCAACCCAACCCAACATAAATCATATCTAATCCATCACATAAGGGCTCTACTAAAATTGAAATCAGATTATCAAGGAAGGAAAAACAGTTAGGTGAAGCGAACTGATTTTAGAACTCCTGAACACAACAATGATCTTCGTAATCGTCTCTCTTAACCCAATCAATAAACAACTCTTCAGGAATCAAACACCAATGACTTACAGTAATAATTACTCTTAAAATATTCTCTAATCAATTACCAAGCAAGCAAGAGGGTTACACTGAACTGAAAATCAGATTATAAAGTTGGAACAATAACGGGAATTACTTACAAAAAAAGGGCAGCTGCGATTGGAAATGGATGACGACTAGTCAGCGATTGAAGATGGTTAAAGCAACCTTCTCTCTACACTTTAAAATAGTAGCAACAAAGGCGGCAACGGCTGAAATAGAACAGCCACAAAGGAAACAACAACTGAGCCGCAATAGTTGCCACTACTCCCTCTAACAGCAGCAGCTCTTCTCCCTCCTTCTCTTCCTCAAACAACATCCCCTTTCCAATATCTCAAAGACTCTCCTCAAGATGTGTAGTTATCCAATGGAATGGCACTGCGATAGCTACAACTAAGCCTACCCCATACGGGTAAAATGGTGCTCTAATGTTCACATTCACAGTAAGCCTATATATTATACTAAGAGTTCTGATATTTAAAATGATGGAACACAATGCATGATGTCAAGGAAAAAATATGGATGCATAATTTATTTATTTAAATAAAAAGAAAAAAAAATCCGGGACATTATTGATGATCCCACCCTGACCTACCATCGACTTGACCTTATCCCTCACTCTACAGTCGTGAAGTAGAAGAAATGCACTTTAGCACCGAGGTTTGAGAAGCAGTGAACCTCGAGGTCAAAAAGCTATTGACCGCGAGTTTTATCAAAGAAGTCAAGTACGCCAATTGGATCTCAAATATTGTAGTTGTCCCCAAGAAAAATAACATGATCCATATCTGCGTTGACTTTACAGACCTCAATAAATATACACCGAAGGACAGTTTCCATCTCCTAATTATTTTTGTGCTTCTGGATTCTATGGCTGGCCATGAACGGTTATCTATAATGGATGCAGCTTCCGGTTACAACCAGGTACCCCTCCTCCCTGAGGTCCAACTTAAAACTTTATTTATTACTAAACAAGGTCTTTATTGCTTTAACGTAATGCCCTTCAGCCTAAAAAATGTGGGTGTCACTTACCAACGTCTTGTTACCACCATGTTCAAACCTTTGCTTGGCAAGTCGGTCAAAGTTTACATCGACGACATGTTATCCAAAAGGCTCCAAAAACATACCCATATACAGGACCTAACCGAAGTGTTCTTGATACTTCGTTCTTATAACATGAAGCTTAACCTAGAAAAATGCGAATTAGGGATTTTGTCTGGCAAATTCTTGGGCCACTTTACAGCAAATGAGGTATCGAGATCGACCCCACTCATATTCGTGCCCTCATCGATATGCCTTCCCCTTGAACTAAGAAGGATGTCCAAATGGTTACTGGCAAAATAGCCACCCTCAACCATTTTATATCAAAATCCTCTGACCGCTGTGCTTGGCTTTTCTCCCTCTCACGCGACCAAGGCGTCTATAAGGCCAAAAAGAAGAACAACCCCGAAGTCAATTGGATACCTGATTGTGAATAGGCCTTCCTCGAACTTAAAACATACCTTAGTCGAGTACCTATCATCAGCATCTCCAACGAAGGTGAAATACTTTCTTTATACCTTACAGTCACCGACACTTTTTTTAGCTCGGTCCTTATTCGACTCGAATTCAGTATCGAAAAACCTGTAGACTTTATCAGCAAAATTCTGACACCTACCGAGACTTAATATACCATGCTTAAGCGATTGCTCCTTACACTTTTCTATACCGCTTGAAAGCTGAAACCATACTTTCAGGCTCACCCTATATGCATTATCAATAACTACCTCCTTTGAGAGATCCTCAGCATGAAAGATAAATCTAGATGGGTACAATAATGGTCTATTTATCTTGGTGAACACGACATCAATATCGAGAAATAGATATCTTAAAAAGGCCAAGCAGTTGTTGATTTCCTTGCTAACTTCCCGGTCGAAGACATTGAATGGGAGGAGCACGAAGATGATTTACCAGAAGATTAACCCAAGTAGAGCGGCCCATGGAACCTCAACACAGGCTGACGTCTATTTATTGATGGATCCGCCGGACCTAACGGTTCGAGGATAGGTACTATCCCGGTCACCCCGTCTAATGAACGAATCGAAAAGGCTGTCAAGCTAAGCTTTAAATGTTCTAATAATGAGGCCAAATATGAAGCTTTGATAGATAGCCTCGATCTTGCCCTTAAACTTGGTGTTCCCAAACTTGCAATATTTACTGATTCTCAGCTTATTCAGAGATAGTACAATGGCAAAAATTAGGCTAACGGTCGTATGGCTGAATATATTGTACTTGTCCACCAACGCATGAATTGTTTCCCTAAAAAGTCTTCCATTACACATTACCCTCGAGGCAAAAATAGACATGCCAATGCCCTCGCCTACATAGCAGCCATGTTAGGCCAGTTCGAATCTCAAGCACTCTATATCAAAGTACTCGAACGCCCAAGTATCGACTAGATGGAAGTCAATGCCATTAATACTGGGGGCGAGAGTCCTTGATCTCGATGATTGGCGCACACCCTTCCTTGCTTATTTTAATAGTTTCACCCTCCCGGAAGATCCCAAAGCCAAATGTTCATTACTAAAAAATTACCGCAGATACACCGTCCTTAAAGGCGGACTACACCGCAAATCTCCAAACAACAAACACCTCCATTGCATCTCTCAAAATAAAGCCACTACCATTCAAATTGGAGTTTACGAAGGTAACTGTGGTGCTCATACTGCTGGTCGATCTATGGCTCCTCAAGCCATAACACAAGGGTTATTTTGGCCCAATATGAATAAACAAGCTGAAGAGTATGCAAAATACTGTGATAAATGCCAACGTTACGCCTCTGACATCCGAAGCCCTTTACAAGATCTCTTTTGCAGCCAAGTCGCTTGGCCGTTTAAGCGGTGGGCCACTGATCTAATGGGCCCTTTCTCCAAAGTATCGGGTAGACGAGAACATATTCTAGTGGCCACAGATTACTTTACTAAATGGGTCTAAGCCGTGCCTTTATGTTAAACCATAGAAGAAGAAGTCATCAAGTTCTTATGGGAGAATATTATCACATATTTTGGTTGCCCTCACATGATTCGATGTGACAACGGTCCACAGTTTGTTGGGAATAAAGTCCGCAATATTCTCAAGAAGTACAACATTATTCTCTCACCTTCAACACCTTATTGATCACAGGGGAATAGTCAGGTCGAAGTAATCAATTAAATCATGGTCGACGGTCTTAAGAAACGTGTCGATACGAAGAAATGCTGATGGGTCCAAGAATTATAACATGTACTCTAGGCATATCGTTCCATACCAAGAATGGCGATGGGCTGCACTCCTTTCCTCCTGGCTTACGGTATCGAAGTTGTGCTGCTTACTCAATTCGAAGTGCCAACGCGCGACCCTGACCTCCCCGATGAAGATAACGAGTTCGAACTTGGATACAATATATTATAGATAAACGAAACCAGAGACCGAGCCATCGCAAACTTTGGCCACTACCATCTCTCTCTCTCTCCAGAAGTCCTACAATAAAAGAGTTCGACCACGCAGTTTTAATATTGGAGATTTGGTCCTTCGACGAGTCATACCCACTTCGAAGCCTCGCAATGCCGGTGAGCTAGCCAAGTCCTGGGAAGGACCTTATATCTTCTTCGACAAAATCGATAAAGGATCCTATTATCTAATGACGGAAGCTGAGGAGCCTCTACCCAACCCATAAAATAATATTCAGTTAGTCTCATACAACAGGCCGTGGCCACCACCTTGTTTAACTGATATAAATACTGCATAATCCATGAATATATTTTTTATCCTCTGAGCTTTATGTCCGGTCTCAAAGTGAACTTCTTGGACAAACCTAAGTATTAAGTCATCCCTTCGACCTGACTGATACTTGGAGGCTACCTCAAAGTTTTTCAAGGTTCCAATTTGAGCAAACCCGAGGGGTATGAATGGTCGGTAGAACGGGCCCTTGGGGATACATTGGGGCCGACCACATAATGCTTTGTTTAGGCTCAATCCCGCTGATAGGCCCAGGGTACAACCTTCAAACTCTAGTAAACTTCATGGACAAACCTAAGTATCACGCCAACTCTTCGACCCGACTGATACTTGGGGGCGACCTCAAAGTTTTCCCAGGTTCCAATTCTAGTAAACTCAAGGGAGCATGAATGGTCGGTAGACCGGACCCTTGGGGATACATTGGGTCCGATCACATAATGCTTTATTTAGGTTCAATCCCGCAGATAGACCCAAGGGCGACCTTGGAAGTCCAGTAATCTTCTTGGACAAACCTAAGTATCACATCAACCTTTTAACCCGATAGATACTTAGGGGTGACCTCAAAGATTTTTAGGGATCCAATTTGAGAAAACCCAAGGGGCATGAATGGTCGATAGACCGAACCCTCAGGGATGCATTGGGGCCGACCACATAATGCTTTGTTTAGGCTCAATTCCGCGGATAGACCTGGGGGCGACCTTCGAAGTCCAGTGAACTTTTTGGACAATCCTAAGTATCACGTCAACCCTTCGATCTGACTGATACTTGGGGGCGACCTTAACATTTTTCAAGGTTCCAATTCGAGCAAACCCGAGGGGAACGAATGACCAATGGACTAGACCCTCGGGGATGTATTGGGGCCGACCACATAATGCTCCCCTTAGGGTCAAACCCGCGGATAGACCCGGGGGCGACCTTCGACATACAAGCGTACTGAGTTGGTCAAACCTAAGTAACATACCAACCTTTCGACTTGACTGATACTCGGGGGCGACCTCAAAGTTATTCAACTTTCTAGTTTGAGCAATCCTGCATAACATGAATGGTCGACAGACCGGATACTCGGGGATACATTGCAGCCGACCATATCATCCTTCGATCGTCGATGTTAAAAGCTTTCCATACTTTAATTCTCATACATTCATACAAGCAATTTAAGTCAACTACATACATACCAGCAGCTCAAGTTCAATTACGTTATACATTGTTCAAGTACTACCGATCCTGTACACTTAGTTCAAATTTAACATCACAGCAAGTTAAGGAGAAAAAGTTCTATAGAAAACGAAATAAAATACATTCTACATACACCATACTCACATAGGATTGGCCACATTCTCTCCTTGATCTTCTACAATACCACCTCCACTAACTTTGGCAGCAGGGTTCATTCCCAAAGCATCAGCAGTACCTCCACTTGCTGAAACCCCTTCAACATTATTAGCACCATCCCCTTCGACCGCAGGATCAACTACAACATCTCCAACACCTCCCCCTACAGAATCCATTCCCATCCCCTCTGCCTGCACAACATCTTCGACAGCTCGAAGGTCTCTGGATTATACCCCAACCTATCTATAAAGTTCATCAGGGCTGTGGCCATGTCACACTCATCATATTGTGCCTAAAAATATGCTTTGCTATCCTTCAGCTGCTTCTCATTCTCAGCCAGCATCACCTCTAACACTGTTCACGTTTAATTACTGTTTACAATCGTAGCTTTGACTTCCCTCACATCATCAACTTTAATTTGTAACTTCTCTCATCCTAGCACACCGACCAGGCTCTCCAGCAGCATAATGGTCCCCTGTACGAGCTCTAAACTTTCCCTCACCTACTTTAGCTTTCCACTCGACACCTTTTAGGCTTTGTTATAAGCTTGCTCCCATGCATTCACCTGCACGAATACTTGACTACTCAGCAATTATTGAAGCATAATTGTAAGTTTGCAATTTCAAAAATACTTACCTGATACATAATCTTGTTCATTCGCTTACCTGATACATAATAGTTTCGGGCATGCTTGACCGTACCATCCAGAATCACCTCGCCGCTCCCTTAGCACATAGCTCGACTTTCGACTCAACCTGTCATATTCCATCTTCCCTGCCCTCATCGAAGAACTCCCTTCTTTCCTTTTCTTTGATTGTCTTACAGCTACAGGAACGTCCCTCAATAAAGTATCAATTTACTTTTGCCTTTTTCTGGCAATACCTGTAATGGCCTAATTCTGTGAGCTCAATGTGGCCTAGAATTAGTCCTTACACCAATGTACCTATGATTAAAATCTAGTAAATAGGAAATGACACAGGTATTTAGCATGGAAAACCTATGAATAGGTTAAAAACCATGACCTCGTGTTGAGGGTTTTGTAATAGTGACTTTTATTGCTTGAGGCTGATGATATCTTATTTCAAGTTATTTCTAGACTTAGAAATGTTTGATCTTGTGAATAAGAAGTTTGGAGTGTTGAGATTCACAGAAGATATAGTCTTCTTGGTGATTTCTTGTATCTTTTTCTGGTCCCTATCTCTTCTAGAACTTTTCCTTTATATAGGTCTCTTTCGCAGTTCTTCATCGTGCTGAAGTACGTTCTCCGAACAATATGGTTAGTGGCGGTTGACTGAGTAACTGTTGAGTTAATGACGGACAAGTGGTTTTGACTTGTTCTGGCTTTACAGTTTGAGTTTGACCCACGTTCTTCATCAGCTTGTGGAGTATGTGGTAATGTTGACTGGAGAAGTCGTGTGGAGAATGCGTGAGCCTGATATGGAGTTAATTCAAACTTGGGATAACTCGTTTTTAGGTAAGATCGAGGGATATGCCCCTACAATCGCCCCCTCACAACCGAAGTCACGAGTGGCTTTGGTTGAGAAAGCATCCAGATATATGGGTATTTGGGTTGGAAATTTAAATTTTAAAAGCAGTAATGATGTGTGTTGACCGCATGGAAAATGCGCGTGTCAAAGGAGGATGTATATGCATTGAATGTTGATGGGAATTGATAGACGTGATGATTAGGGTTTGAAGAGTTATGTCTTACTGAATGATGACGCTTGGGAAAATGTATCTGCACAATAAATATAGGGTTATATAAAGGGTACCTGTACCGTGGATTGTGACAAAGTACTTTGTTGTCTACTATAAAATTCTCTATAAGTTTTGAAGATGGTGAAGACTCGTAGGATGGTTCTTGAAGAGCGAATCACTTCGGAAATCTAGAGATTGAATTTAATATTTTTTGGGGATCGCTCTTTGGAGGATCCTGTTCCTGCTCCTGTCCCTCTGATGCATAAAGGCATGTCGGCAGACGAAGCAGTTGAAGCTGTGGAGGAATTTTACTATAGATAGAGATTTCACCACGTTATCTTAATAGGCAAGCAGCATTGGGCTTTTCTCTGCATTCTTGCGTAGGACAAGGTTGGGGAGACAGATGCAGGGATAGGTGCGACTGCGGGAAAGTTATACTTATGTCTTGTGTTACAATAGATTCTAATGTTGGGCCCTCTTTATCTCTACCAACTCTGCGGAGGTGGTGGTTTTAGAGGAGGCAGTGATGGTAGCAGAGGAGGAAGACACAAAGTAGAAGTCTAGTTCTACACATCCATCGCTTTCTGGCACTAAGAAGACCTTTAGTTTGAAAGGTTGGTTCAAGTACTGAGTCTCCTGCTTTCATAGTTTTCATTTGAAGTTCGTCTAGACTTCGAACAAACTCATGAGGGTGAGGATACTCGATGTCTCCAATTTCTGTTTTGTATCAGGGTGAAAGATTACTGAAGCAGGACGAACTGAAGGTATGATGTGTCGGAGTGTCTGAATGACCTGTTACATGTAAAAGCACTGAAAAACCTATTATTTGTAAAGTGCCTATTGTTGAGTACTTGAAATACTTATTATTTGTAAAAGCACTTGCTATCTATAAAGGCACTTATAATCTGTTAAAGCACTTGTTATCTGTAAAAGTACTTGTAATTTGTTTTGACATGAATAAAATTTATTATCCAATTTTCGTGCTGATATAGATATAGGATAGCTCTAGAAATCGAGCTGTATGATCTGAAAAATGTATGAAATGAAATGTATGAGTGCAGAAAGTACATATACTTCTTACATTCGAACTAAGATATATTTGTAAAAATCTATGTTAAGATGTAAGTATGATTCGTCCTACGTGTTGGAAATGTGGGAGAGAAAAAATTGTAGGAATTTTTTTTAAAATGAAGATTCGACCTCAACGAGGCATTTAAGTTTAGAAAGAATAAGTTCGATCTGGATAGATGTGGAATGACTGAGTTCGAGGGGGAACTGATAAATGGAAAGAACTCTCGCAAGATTTTGGTACTTTTGTTACGAGATAAAATGATATTAACACTTTTTGAGGGGAATTGGTAGTAACAAATATATTAATAAGGCAGAAAGATCTTGGAATATGGGGAAAGAGATAGAAATTGTGCGTACTCGATCCAAGAGGATTCGCAGTGCCGCTGAAGGACAATTGGCCATAAAGATCGCAGAAGTGCTGGAGAAATTTTTTGGACTGCTGGGTTATGATGCCGAGTTGCCAGTGTGGGAGTGTTAGCTCGAAAGATTAGATTCAAGGGGTAGGAAACTTGAGTATGCTCAATTTTTCTTTGAGGGATTTTTTTTGTAAACTGGTATGGGATCCTACAGATCGAGAAGAGGTGGTCGCATTGGTTGCTAAGGTGGTGATCGAATTTGAGGATATAAGGATTGTTGTAGGTTGACCAGCTGGATGTGGTTCCCAGGTGACCAAGGCTATTTCTGATGTAATTATATGTGAGGTGCCTAGAGTGGATATAAAATAGGGTGACAGAATATGATTGTTTTGAGTTTGAATAATCTGAAATAATTTGTTGAATAGATCCTTTATTTTTGTGAATGTTGTTTGTAAATTTTGTGTAAAAATGAATTTGAAAATATTTAAAACTCTGTTATGGTAGCTTTGGAAATGACGCTATTATTATTATAAGAGTAGAAGAAGAAGCACGTATAGAAGAAGCAGGAAGGTTCTAATTTTTTCTCTTATGAAAAGTTGTGAAAACTCGATTGCGTGTAAAAAGTGAGTCATTATGAGTGGGGTGAGGTCAAAGGGTAATTTGGAAAAAAGAGATAAAAATAGATTAAAAAATAAGGGAAAGGGTAATGACGGGAAGGTGTCTGTACCAAAAAGGTGTAAGACATCTGACATGGATAGTGGAATGGATGCCTTGGTTATAAAATCAAGGACGGCTCATACGAGGCTCAATAACTACTAACAGTTGAGAGAGAAAATATATAAATACTGCTTCATCTTTGCCAATCAAACGCTTTTTAAATTATGAAGACTTGAAGAGTAGTGAGAGAGGAAGGAATAAGCGAGGCAAAAACTCTATTGAAACTTGTGAAGAATCAAGCAAGAGCGTTCATCTATTAAAGTATGAGAGAGTTGCTGAATCTGAGTCACGAAGGTGGTTGTACAGCAGCGTGGTGAGGGAAGGATGCGGCGCCGCCTTGGATTCTTATTATGATATAAATGGTTTGTAGACATACGTGATATGTGTATGTTTTTTTAAAGATCAATTTTGTATTGCTTGAAAAAGTGATAAATTACTATTTATAGTAATCTATGAAAATCTTTTGTTATAAGAGATATGAAAGATATTTGAATATTGTTGACGCATATAAAAAGGAGATATCAATAGATACCTGAACCTGCATATAGGTCAATCATATGTAGTTTTTTCTAGGATAAAATCCTTTTCTATAGTTGATATGTGGAATTCTACTGTAAGTGAAGCATCAACCTCTGGTAGGCCGACTGAGTCTGAGATTAAAACGTCCAAAGGTGAGGAAGAAGTAGGTGTTGACTAATTTCTAGATTTCCTTGGTAGATTGCTATCCTACCCTCCTTGTTCGGATGCATATAAAGAGTTCTATAAGGCCAAGGCTTCTACATGAGGTAGATAGGGGACTTGTATCGATTATGTCGGTAGGCAATTTAGGGGTTGTACTGTAGCAACGTGAGTGGAACACTTTTACTTGCTGGCTAATTTAGAGAAGGAGGAAAGGGATAAGGGTTTAGATGAATCGATCTCTTTTGAGTACTTCAATGGGGAAGTTCGGAGCAAACTCTCATAGGTTTTCTGTACTTCCTATCTCAGTTGGTGTATGGGTTGAGTCTTCCCCTTAGCAATCTGGTGAAAGGGATTATAAATCTTATCGGTACATGTCCCATTCAAATGAATGGGAACATGTGGAAGGTGATAAGTATTTATGAAGCTTTGAACTTATGGTGGGAAGGACAAGGTAGAAAGAGGAGGATATCCCCTGAGGATGTGTTACAGTATTATGGTATAAATTTTTTTGGTGCAACTAGAGGGGCTTATTTTTGCACGAGTGCAACTTGACTTTGCTTCTTCGATCTTAACCTAACAGGTTGAGCTTAAAATGATAATGTGATATGGGTGAAGGGTGACTGCCTTCGGATAGATGATGAAGAACCCATGGAACTTCTATTTAGAACTGCAAACCAACGTAAGTAATAATGTATAATGTACAAGATTAATAGTTAAAATTGTACAATGTTTGTTGATGTTCAGGTTGTGTATATGACAGGTACCAAATTATAGGTGGAGAGGAAAAAGTCATTGTTGGATAAAGTTACTCTAGAGGAGACTGAACTTGAGGCTGTATTAGAAGATCTTGGCATTAGCAGGAAGAAGCGTGTTAACAATAGAGTTGAAAAAGTTTTGAAATCTTAGTCGACAAGGCTGATGATGAGAGCTGACAGCAGCAAAAAGAAAGGGACTGATGGGGAAAAGAAAGCTATCTTGCTGAAGACCCATTGAATGAACATAGGATTACCTGAGTCTATTACATCAAGCAAATTAGCCTGAACGTTCCCCAAAAGGCAACCACTGAAGCGTACTGCCGTTGCTGGGCCCCAAGGAAGTGGTGCAGCTGCAGAAAAGGCAAAAAAGAGAAGAGTTGAACATTCTAAAGTATCGGGTGGGAAGGTCATTAAAAACTGACCTGATATGGAGGACTATTGGAAAGAGGTAGAGGAGAAGGCCAGGTTGGCAGCTCTCCAGGGAGAGGAGGAAATGGGAAAAATAGTAGGCTCATATACTCGAGTACTTATTTATGATGGATTTCGTACTATGATCCAAACTAATCAAGAAGGCCAATTTGTTATTTTGCAGGCTGCTCGATTGATGAAGGGAATATGCCTCAGGGTCGAGGAGGAGAGAGCTGAGCTAAAGAGGAAGTTGATCAAGTACAAAAGGAACGTAGCTCGATTGAAAATGATTTGAGCAAGGAGGGGAAGCGGCTTGAGGCTCTGAAGGCTTCCAAAGTTGTTGAGATTAACAGGCTGTAAGCGGAGGCGAGAGTGGACTTGGAGGAGGTGGAAGCTGAGAGTGATTGGCTTGGGCATCACCTTATGTCCAAAGGATACTCTGAAGAGGAGGTGAATTCCATTAGGGCCGACACCTATGTGGAGGAAGAGGATGAAGAGTTTGAAAATGATGCCGCTGGAGTGGTTGATTGGCTGGATGGTGTGTCTCCTCAGACGGAAAGGAATAACCAAGGAGATGACATCGAACGCCTGGAGACTGAAACTGAGAATGTAGGATAGTGTGATTGTACTATGATTGCATGAATATTTTGGGATGTTTGTAAACTGGTTGGACATATTTTGGATAAAATTTTGTAGGCTAAGTCATTTTTTTGTAAACCTTGCTGTAAGAACTTAAGGACATACGCCTCAAAATAAATATTTAAAGGTTAAGCTTGCTAAGGAGAGAGAGAACTCAATGTCCCTGCTATCTTCGCAAGTGGAGCTGGAGGTTAGAATAGAGCAATAACTTTTAATTTGTATGCTTTATTAGTATAGAGCTACAAAGTAATGAATAGAATGTAGAGACAAACCAGCAACCCCTTACCGATTTAGGGGCAAACGGCACTGGAATGGTGCTAGACATAAATTTTTTTAGATTTTGGCATACTCAAGTATAGAGAATGTGTACCTTATATTTGTGAATATATGTTATGGAGCATCTATCCGAGATTATACTTTGACCTTAAGTTCAGAAGAAGTTTTACACAGTGAATGTCAAAAAATAGATATCCTGTTAGAAATGAGAAATGTTGTGATGGATGTTCTAAATCAAACTGATATAATATATTTATAATGTGCAGGTCGAATTGGAGTCAGTTCGCTTATGCGAAGATGAATCCCTCCAATGTAGCCAGAAGTTTGTAGAGGAGCTTGATAGGATGAGAGAGGCGAGTGAGGATAGGGAAGACCAACATGTAAATGCACACTTCAAGTTCATTGAGGAAATACAGACAGTTGTCGACCTAAATCGGCAAATTGATAAGAAGGATGCCAAAATTTAGAAATGGCAAAAGGAGTTCGAGGAGTTAAAAAAACATGCAACGAAACACAAAAACCAGTATATCATTCTGGTTTTTACCAACTGTATATCATTATGGTTTTTGTGTAATGGACTAATTTGAGAAATGCAGGCCCGTTATCGTAAACAGGCTTTTGAAGGATCGATAGAAAGTTTAAATCGGCTGGTGGCTAGTTTGAGATATGATTTGTTTAAGGAAAAGAATAATCAAGAGCGCATTCGAACTAATTTGACAAATAACAGGAACGAATTGGGGCGATTGAAGAAGAAACTAGTTGATAAAGATAACGACATAAATGGAGCTCGAGAAGATCTAACTGCGTCTGAATTAGTAGCTGAGCAATTGACTACAATGCTTTCTGTAAAGGATATGGAATTGCGGACAGTTTAAGAAAGATGCAATGAGTTTAATGAAAGGGCAGCACACCTGGAGGCCGAGTTAGGTTAGGTCAACTTGCGTGCTAAGAATGCTGAGGTTGGGGAGCGCTCGAAGGGGAAGAAAAATGATGGCAAAATCTCTCATGTTCAAGACGATGTTGTTAGCTTATCAGCTCGAATAAGGGAGTTGGAAGGGGATGTTGCTCGGATTCAAGGGTATGTGCACAAAGGGGTAGAGAAATTATGGGCGTGTGATAAAAAATTAGACGCTGCTCTCACCAGTGAGATGATGAGGGTGATAGAGGGGATGAATGAGATTTGGCTTGTGAGGGCCAAAGTTTTATTAAGTGGCTTGATATTATCACCATTTACTCAAGGAAGGCTAGTTAGAGCCCGGGGACCTATCACATCCAATGCCTCATAGAGAAACCTTGGTTTTTTTATCTGTGCTCGACAGGCGGGGGTGTAATAAAGATTTACTGATAGTAAGGGGAAACTATGAGAATATAGACGAGGATGACCCTTATAAATTATATCATAGGGTATATAACGAAAGTAAGTTTTCTGTCGAAGGGTTGCTATTGATGTGTATTTAAAATAAGTGATAACTGTGTTCTTATTATAATCTGTAGGTCCGAAGAGTTCGTCTTGGGATAATCCGGTAAATTATATTGATACTCTGCTCGAAGCTAGTGAAGACTGGGTAAATTTTGTGTTTGATCGTCTCAAAATCAAAAGATAAAGGAGGAAGATGTATGATTCCCTGCTTCGAGACATACCCGCTGCGCCGAAGCTACCAAAGAGAAAAAGAGGTGAAGGTATTGCAAAGAGGCAAAAAGAGATAGGAGGGGAGGAGTTGCCAACGAACTACCAGTTTGTAACGAGATCGCGTAGGGGATCGAAGCAAACAGCTCCAGTGCCCGAAGTGGTAGGAGATGCTTCAAAGTTGAGGCCGAGGCCGGTAGCAACTCAAACTGAGAAGGAGAAAGGCCGGGTAGCTCCCGAAGCCCCGAAGGTGCAGGAATCGAAGGCTGGCCAACACAAGAGGCGTAAAGTGCTGGGGGAGGATTATATACTAGAGGAGGATGAAAAGATGACGGAGGTTAAACGGTAGAAGCAGGCTGTGGCAAAGCAGGTTTCGATGGTCGGGCACTGGTAGGATGATCCAGACGAGGCTTTGAAGGAAATAAAGAAGCACATGTTTCTGGTAAGTATATATGGCTTTTTGTTGTGGTACTTTGAGATTTCTTGAAAATTCTTTGAGTTTGGAGGTATACTAATTTCTTGAATATTTTAGCAGACAGATGTTTGGGTGTAAACTTGCAGTAAGGCAATGAAGTCAGTAAAGGAAAAATTAAAACAAATAAAGGACAATCTAAATCTTTCTCGTGGGAAAGAGGCATCACAGGTGTCTGAGGTCAAGAAGTTGAAGCAAGATCTGGGGGTGCTTACTGACTCTTATGATGAGAGGCTCGAATTGCAGTGGTCGAGGCTGGAGAGAGAGTGGTCTGCAAAGCTTGTGGCATGTGAGTGGGAGAAAGCGGAACATAAGGTAAATTTCTAGCGGCAGTATGATGGCGAATGCAAGCTGAATGTTAGGTTAAAAAGCTTTATAGATGATAAGGGGTATGACCTTGAGACATTGGAACCTTATCCTGTGTCTCTAGAACTTGTTGAAGAGGATGATTTGAAGATGAAGGGAGGAGATGCGATCATTTTTGAAGAGGCAGTTGGAAGTACAAGGGGTGTTGCATATACTTCTCTTGTTGGAGTGTCCATTGGTAGAGCCGTTGATGGTTTGGTCGTCGAAGGTTCGAATGAAGCTGCTAGGAGATCTGTAGAGCAAGAAGGTGTAACCGCGCCGATATGAGGTATTTGGGGTTGGGGTTTCATGTCTTCTTCAGCTGATTATAATATTGACTAGTAATATGTTGAATGATGTTATTGTTTTATGTTGGTCTCTGAACTCGGTAAGTTTTTTTTGTTATCTGTTGAACTTCTGAAGTTGATGCTGAACATATTGATGTGTATTTTCTGAAGTGAATTTCACATATATTGATTTTGAACATACTGATTATAAACTTCTGATTTGATATCTAATTTTCTGATTGATTGTGTTATCTTGCTTTGATCTTGAATTGTTGGAATTTGGATGCGTATTCTACTGATTTTGCTTGCTTAGGACTCTTGGTGATTGATCTTTGAATTGTACCACACTGTTCCTCTGATGGATAATATGTTGAATGTTCTCTGCACTTGATAGAATTGCAGATAGTATTTTTGTATACTACTGTGGTTTGAATGACTGTAGTGTGATCAAATTTTGAAGGGTGTCGAAGATGCTTTGATCGAACTCTGTGTGTATGTACTATTTTTGTCGAATAATTGTAAAGTGATCGAACCCTGAATGATCTGATAGATATCGAAGGCCGAAGCCACAACAATGTTTGAAAATTTGAAAATTTTCCAGGTTGCCTCCGAGTATCAGTCGGGCCGAGGGGGCGTAGTACCTAGAGGAAACCTGAAAATTTACTGTACTTCAAAGGCCTAAGCCACGACAAAGCAATATCTGATAACCTCCAACGCATTCCCGAGGGTCCGGTCTTTTGGCCATTCGTACCCCTCGAGTTTGCTCGAATGTTGGAAACTTGAGCAATTCAAGGTTGCCCCGAAGTATCAGTCGGGGCGAGGGTGGACATGATACTCGGGGTAAACCAAGAAAAGGAATGGACTTCGACAGTTTCAGAGCCTGGACAAAGTATATTTGATCATCCCCAATGCATCCTTGAGGGTCCGGTCTTTTGACCATCCTTGCCCCTCGAGTTTGCTCAAATTTGGAGACTTGAGCAATTCAAGGTCGCCCCCAAGTATCAGTCGGGGCAAGGGTGGACATGATACCCGGGGTAAACCAAGAAATGGACTGAACTTCGAAGGCCTTGGCCACAACGAAGCAATATTTAATTTCCCCCAATGCGTCCCCGAGGGTTCGGTCTTTCGACCATTCTTGCCCCTCGAGTTTGCTCGAAGTTGGAGGCTTAAAAAATCTTGAGATTACCCCCAAGTATCTGTCGGGTAGAAGGCTGACATGATACCTAAGTTAAATCCAGAAATTCAAAATTAGACAGGAGACGAAATAAGGGTGGAAAAACTTGTTTATTTAATGTTTTGGATTACATCAGTTGTACATGGTTGGAGATATGGCCTGCTATAGGAGACCAGCTGTATTGTATTCCAGGGGTCTGGTAGAGGCTCATTGTCCTCCGTCATTAAGTAATAAGAACCCTTATGTGTTTTATCGTACACGATATATTGTCCTTCCCAAGACTCGGCTAACTTGCCAGTATTTCGAGGTTTTGAAGATTGATTGACACGTCGAAGTACTAGATCTCTAATGTCAAAACTCCGTGGTCGAACTCTTTTGTTGTAGGATTTCTGAAGTGATGTGTGGTACCGGCCAAGGTTGGCGATTGCTCGATCTTTGGTTTCATCGATCCATAACATGTTGCATGCAAATTCGAATTTATTATCTTCGTCTGGGAGGTTAGGGTCTCGAGTAGGTACTTCGAATTGAGTTGGTAATACAGCTTCGGATCCATATTTTTGGAGGAAGGGGGTGCATCCTGTAGATTTTCTTGGGGTTATGCGATATGCCCAAATGACATGTTGTAACTCATGAACCCATCGTTCTTTCTTTGCATCGACTTTCTTCTTAAGACCATCAACGATGGTTTTGTTAATTGCTTCTACTTGACCGTTTCCCTGGGGATAGTAAGGTGTGGAGCGTGAGAGGATGATGTTGTGTTTTTTGAGGAATTTTCTGACTTTGTTGCCAATGAATTGGGGACCATTGTCAAATCGAATCATATGGGGACAGCCGAAGCGAGGGATTATCTTTTCCCATAAAAATTTGACAACTTCCACTTCTCTGGATCGACATAGAGGTACATCTCTGACCCATTTGGTAAAGTAATCAGTTGCGAAAAGGATGTTTTCTCTGCTACCCGAGGCTTTTTGGTAGGGTCCAATGAGATCGATGGCCCATATTTTGAATGATCAGGAAAGTTAATAGAAATGGGGGTCTTGAGAGGGGCAATGGATATCATGGGCATGACATTGGCATTTGTCACAATGTTTTGCATACTCTGAAGCTTATTTTTTCATATCGGGCTAAAATAATCCTTGGGTGACAGCTCGAAGAGCCATAGAATGACCAGCAGTGTGAGCACCCCAGGTTCCTTCGTGATGTTTAGCTATGATTTGAGAGGCTTTGGTTTGAGATACGCATCGAAGGAGGACGCCACTGGGGGATTTTCGATGTAATTGCTTTTTGTTGATAGTGTATCTTCGGCAGTTTTCTAGCAACTACCGTTTGGCTTTGGCATCATCTGGGAAGATGGCATTGTTGAGGAACTGAAGAAATGATGTTCGCCAATAGTCTGGATCGTGACTCTCGCCCCCAGTATTGATGGTATTGATTTCCATCTGGTCGATACTTGGGCATTCGAGTACTTCGATATGGAGGGTTTGAGATTCTGATTGTCCGAGCATAGCTGTTATGTAGGCGAGGGCATCAGCATGTCTATTTTCTCCTCGAGGGTAATGAGTGATTATGGATTTTTCTGGGAACCGGTCCATGCGCTGTCATACAAAAAGGGCGTAGTTGGCCATGCGACCGTTTGCTTGGTTTTTCTCCTGTGTAATGTCTCTGAACAAATTTGGAATCTATAAAGACTACGAATTTGGGAATGCCGAGGTAGAGTGTGGGGTCGAGGCCATGGATTAAGGCTTCATACTCTGCTTCGTTATTGGAACATTCGAAGGTAAGTTTGACAGCTTTCTCTATACGGTCATTAGTGGGTGCTACCATGAAAATACCAATTCTATAGCCATTAGGTCCTGCTAATCCATCTGTGATTAGATGCCAGCCAGTAAGAGGGTCCTAGGGATCTGCTATTTCGGGTTGGTCTTCTGATAAGTCATCTTCGTGTTCTTCCCAATCGACATCTTCGACCGGGAAGTCAGCTAGAAAGCCTGCTACTGCTTGGCCTTTCTGGGATATTTGCTTCTCGACGGTAATGTCATGTTCGCCAAGGTAGACGGACCACTGTTGCACTCGCCTGAATTTTTCTTTTTTACTAAGTACTTCTCAAAGGGGATAACTAGTAATAGCACGGATGGAATGAGCCTGAAAATATGGTTTAAGCTTTCGGGCGGAATAGACAAGTGTGAGGTGCAAACGTTCAAGTTTGGAATATCGAGTTTCTGCGGGGGCTAGAGTTTTGCTGATGAAATATACAGGTTTTTCGGCGTTGAAATCAAGTTGAATGAGTACTAAACTTAGAGAGGTTTCTGTGACTGCAAGGTATAAAGAGAGTATTTCGCCGTTGATAGGGCTGCTAATAATTGGTGGACGACCAAGATAAGTTTTGAGTTCAAGGAAGGCTTACTCGCACTCATGGGCCCAGTCGATCTTGGGATTGTTTTTCTTTTTTTCTTTGTGGACGCCATGATCACGTTAGAGGGAAAAGAGCCACGCACATCGATCTGAGGATTTAGAAATGAAACGATTGAGGGCTGATATCCTGCCCGCCACATTTTAGACGTCTTTCTTGGTTTGGGGCAAAAGCATGTCTATGAGGGCTCAAATTTGGAAGGGGTCAATCTCTATCCCGCATTTACTGATAAGGTGACCCAATTTTTTTCCAGATGACACACCAAATTGGTACATGTCTGGGTTGAGTTTCATTTTATACGGGCAAAGTATTAAGAAGATTTCTGAGAGATCTTAGATATGGGTATTTTCTGAAGACTCTTGCATAACATATCGTCGATATAAACTTCGATAGATTTGCCAAGCAAAGGCTTGAACATGGTTGTGACAAGGCGTTGGTAGGTGGCTCCGACATTTTTAAGGCCAGAGGGTATAACATTAAAACATTAAAAGCCTTGCTTAGTTATAAATGAAGTTTTAAGTTGATCTTCAGGGAGAAGGGGCACCCGATTGTAACCCTTAGCCGCGTCCATCATGGATAAGCGCTCATGTTCAACAGTGGCATCGAGGGGTCCTGAGATAGTTGGGAGGGGGAAACTGTCCTTCGAGGTGTGCTTGTTGAGGTCTGTGAAGTCGACGCAGATTTGGATCTTTCTAATCTTCTTAGGAACTGCTACAATGTTTGATATCCAGTCTGCGTAATTCACTTCTCTGATAAAGCCTACGGCTGCGAGCTTGTCTACTTCAAGGTTCACGGCTTCTCGAAGTTGTGGTGTCAGGTTACGCTTATTTTTTTTTACTGCTGAGGAATAGGGGATGAGATCGAGGCGATGGCAGGCCAGGTTGGGGTCGATACCAGGCATCTCTTGAAATGTCCAGGCGAAGATGTCTTTATTTGGTCAAAGGAACTCAGAAAGTTTGAGGCACTCTGACTCATTGAGGATGGTTTCGATAAATGTACCTCGACCAGGATCGTCGAGTTCGGTATAAAAAGTGGGTTCGATGGATGAGGTGGTATCTGTCGAAGTCAAAGGGATAGGAAGGTGCTGTGATTGCTATGGGCAGCTGAAAAGTTTTTGGGTTTGGTCGATCTCTGAGAGCCTTTCTAATTCCAAGTACCCTCGTGATTGTTGAATTAAAGGGTCTGATGGTAGGCCAACGGTATTGCTCGCATGGCGTGAAGCCAATCTCGTCCGAGTATTCCGAGGTATTTGGATTTCTTGTCAATGATGATGAAGTTGGTTTGAAGGGTAATAGGGCCTGTAGTAACGGGTAGGCTGATACGGCCAACAACGACTTTGGTTGATCCATTGAAACCATTTAGTTTGATGTTGGTAGCGGTTATGAGGTCTGTTTTCTACATGGTTTGGATTTTTTGGAGAAAGAGGACATTAGCTGCACTCCCAGTATCTACGAGCATTGTATGGAGGATGAGGTTCTCGATCTAAATAATGATGACTAATGGATATGAATGGGGGAAACGAACGTGTGAAGTGTCACAGTCGATAAAAGAAATACCTTCGAGTCGAGGGTGACGACTTGATTCTGGCAGAAGGGTAGGGAATTTCTCCTGATAGGTGAGCTTGAACATTCGTCGATGCACTTTCGTTTGCTCTTGGAATGTCCACTGTCTATGTTGTTAACTTTGATAAACTTGACTTTATAGATTTGCACCTCGGCTGGATCAATAGTAGGGGTAGATAGAGATTTGAGGTAAGACCCATCGAGGTAGCTTGGAAGATCAACAATATAATAGTGTAAATGTCCTGCTCTGAAGATAAGTTCAAGAGAGCGCTGAAGGGCGAAGCATTTATTGGTATAATGACAGTTGCACTTAAGGTTGGCACAGTAAGATTCGCCTGGTCTAACTTCGATGGGGAAAGGGATGCACCAAATGGGGTCTGCTTGTATATATGGTAGAAGGGTGTTGTGGGGGGCAGTGAGTGCAGGCAAAATAGGCCTTGGTCGCTTCTTGTGAGCTTCGGTACTGTTATCAATGTTGTAGCGTTTGCGGCTCTTAGTCTCCTGTGAGACATGAGCGATCAGGGGTGTGGGAGCAGAGTGGGGGTATTGCCGTGGTTTATTAAAGTTTGTTGTTTGCGAAGGCTGGCTCTATTTGCAGGACTCTTTAAGGCGCTCAAGATCGATATAACCATTGACCTTCGAGAACATTTCTTTGAGTATTTTTGGTTTGTGAAGAACTAGGTACTCTTTTACTCGGCAGTGGCCGGGCAGGGCATTAAAATATCCCAAAATAGCATTCGAGCAGTCGAGATTTTCTATTTTCTTGGATTTGTCGAGGAATCTCCTGGTGAAGGCTTCGAGGGTCTCACTGCCAAATTTTCTGAAATTAAATAGAGCGTCAACTTTGACCTCTCTGTCTTTGTTGAAGGTAAACTGGGCAATGAAAAATTGTGATAGCTGCTCGAAGCTTCGTATCGAACCGTTTGGGAGGTTGTGGTTCCAGCGAAGGGGGTTGTCAGTAAGGCTCGTTGGGAAAAGGCGACATAATAGGTAGATAACTGTAGAGTAGAGGCTCAGGGAATTTTGGAATTCAAGAATATGGGATATGGGGTGTGTGTTACGGTATTTGCTGAGTTTGGGGGTACAGAAGCTAGAGGGTATTTCGATAGCCAAAAGTTTAGGGCAGATCGGGTTATTGAGGCAGCTCCAGGAGTTTGTGGCTGGACTCGCGCTAATGCGAATGATGGGTTGTATTTTGTGGTCGAAGTCCTGCTGTGTAACATATTCAGGATGTGGGGAAGATTGATGAATTTGAAGGTTGTGAAGTAGAGTATGTGGTATAAAATCAGCACTTCATTCTCCAAGCCGTTCCCGAGCAGGACAACGTCTGGGGTGTCTGGAGGAGTGAAGGGTTGTGTCAGAAGAGTCTTCTGTGGGGTGAATCCCAAGGTGGATAGAGCCGATTGGTGGAATAATACGGGGAAAACCTTCGGCACCGGTGTGAACGGGGGGTATCTCGAGGTTTGGTGAGGGCCTTAGGCGGGCACGGGCAGATACGCGCGATGGGTCTGGTACCTGGGATGGGCAAGGATGTTCCAAGGGCTGTAATCTCTGCAGCTCTCGAACGGTATTGCGCAGTTCATCAGTTTCTCTGTTCTGTCTGCTTTTATCATCTAAGCAGCGATTCTGCTTAGTTTCCAGTGCCAAGTGGTGGTTTTTACGCTCCTGGTTTAGTAGGTTCTGGTGGTGCTCTTCTGCCTGAGTGACTTGTTGAGATAATAAGGCTATTTGGGCAGCTACTCCGTCAATGGAGTTACCTACCTGGGTTGAGTTGGAACGGCGTGTGGGTGCCATTGAAGATAATCAGTTGAGGTAGAAAACAAATAAAGGGGAAAAAAGGAGAGGAGATTGGTAGGGTGGGAGGCACAGACGGCGCCAATTATAGGGAACTAACTTCGTTTAGAGATGAAGTTGGCCCTTAAAACATAAAATCTATCTTCAATTAAAGGGATGCAAGCAATTAGTCTAGAGTAAGACCTAACTATAAACAAACTCTTGCGTAGAGGCCCAAATGTGACTCTCTACGACCTCTGATAAGAATTTTTAAGATGGATTATATTACTGAAGAGTAATTAGAGGGTTCAAATGCAGTGAATATGGGGAGGTCGAAGGTAAAATGCATGGGGATGAGGATCATTCTTCTAACCCCCACTTGGTTTCCCCTTTCCTCTATTTATAGAGTCATATGAAGCTGAGTCACCAAGTGTGGGTCAGGAGTACATGATTAGTGTCAGGAAATCCCAGCAAGTTATGGCGCTGGCTCTATCTGCACTGTCACTGTGACAGCTGCCTGATGTGTCTTTGCACTTCAGCACTGTGGCGCAGTGGTCGGCCTGTCACTGTAGTTGTAAAGGCCAATCATTACGACAAACTGCTGAAGTAGAAGTCTAAACTTTGTGAAGTAAAAAGTATGTTCTTGTTGAAGTTGTCGAAGTAGATGTATGAGCTTTGTAAGTAGAAGTCTAAACTTTGTGAAGTGAAAAGTGTGTTCTTGTCGAAGCTTTTAAAGTCTGAGCTTTGTAAGTGGAAGTCTGAATTTTGTAAAGTGAAAAGTGTGATCTGTCGAAGCTGTCGAAGTCTGAGCTTTATAAGTAAAAGTATAAACTTTGTGAAGTGAAAAGTGTGATCTGTCGAAGCTCTCGAAGTAGATGTCTGAGCTTTGTAAGTAGAAGTCTAAACTTTATGAAGTGAAAAGTGCGTTCTTGTTGAACCTGTCGAAGTATAAGCTTTGTAAGTAGAAGTCTTAATTTTGTAAAGTGAAAAGTGTGATCTGTCAAAGCTGTCAAAGTCTGAGCTTTGTAAGTAGAAGTCTAAACTTTGTGAAGTGAAAAGTGTGATCTGTCAAAGCTCTCAAATTTGAAGTCTGAGCTTTGTAAGTAGAAGTCTGAACTTTGTGAAGTGAAAAGTGTGATATGTCGAAGCTGTCGAAGTCTGAGCTTTGTAAGTAAAAGTCTTAACTTTGTGAAGTAAAAATTGTGGTCTGCCAAAGCCGTCGAAGTCTGAGCTTTGTAAGTAGAAGTCTAAACTTTGTGAAGTAAAAAGTATGATCTGTCGAAGCTCTCGAAGTAGAAGTCTGAGCTTTGTAAGTAGAAGTCTAAACTTTATGAAGTAAAAAGTGTGATATGTCGAAGTCTGAGCTTTGTAAGTAGAAGTTTGAACTTTGTGAAGTGAAAAGTATGATATGTCAAAGTTGTCGAAGTCTGAGCTTTGTGAAGTGAAAAGTATGATATGTCAAAGCTCTCGAAGTAGAAGTCTGAGCTTTGTAAGTAAAAGTCTGAACTCTGTAAAGTGAAAAGTGTGATTTAATGTTGGGATTTGACTGGACGGCTTTGATTGAGCATTATAAGGTTCGAGTGGCTATGAGTTGCTGTGTTGAAACTAATCTTAGAACTTGTGCTCTTTGAAATTGATTTGTATTTACTTGTTTGTGCTAGATACTTGATGTATGCTCTGAACGGAATTGGATTTGAATTGATTTGCGTTAAAACTGCTTCTCTGATATATGATGTTGTGGAACTTCTTGCATATGGTGGGATTGTAGATATCCTTGTATGATAGTATTTGTATGGGTTATATCTGTCGAATGATTGCAGAGTGGTCGAACCTTGAAGAGTTTCTAGATGGTTGTGATGCTCTTTAGAAATCAAGGGATCTGCTGGACATCGAAGGCCTAAGCCACAACGATGTAAAACGTTTAAAAATTTTCAAGGTCACCCCCGAGTACCAGTCGGGCAGAGGGAACGTGATACCCAGAGGAAACCTGAAAATTCACTGGACGTCAAAGGCCTAAGCCACAACGAAGTAAGATGTCTTTGCCTTCAACACATTCTCGAGGGTCTGGTCTTTCTACCATTCGTACCCCTCGAGTTTTCCCAAATGCTGGAAACTTGAAAATTTCAAGGTCGCCCCCAAGTGTTAGTCGAGGCGAGGGTGGACATGATACCAGGGGTAAAGCAGAAAATCGACTGGACTTCGACTGTTTCAGAGCCTGATCGAAGCATATCTATTTTCCCCCAATGCATCCCCAAGGGTCCGCTCTATCGACCATCCCTGCCCCTCATGTTTACTCGAAATTGGAAGCTTGAAAATTTCAAGGTTGCCTCCAAGTATCAATCGGGTTGAAGGGTTGGCATGATACTTAGAAGAAACCAGGAAATCCACTGGACTTCGAAGGCCTTAGCCACAACGAAGCTTAACTGTTCACCACCAATGCATTCTTGAGGGTCCAGTCTTTCAGCCATCCTTGTCCTTAAAGTTTACTCGTTATTGGAAGCTTGAAAATTCTCATGGTCACCCCCAAGTATCAGTCGGGTCGAAGGTTGACATGATACCTAAGTTAAACCAAGAAATTCAATGAAAATAGGAGACAAAATATGGGTGGAAAACTATTTATTGATTTTCCTGGATTACATCAGTGGTACAAGGTTGGGGATATGGCCTGCTATAGAAGACCAGCTGTAATGTATTCCATGGAGTTGCTGGCACGGGTAGAACTAGAACTGAGAGTAGGTGCCATTGAGGAGAGTCTGTGGAAGTTGAAAATAAAGGGAAGGGAAAGAGAAAGATAGATTGGTAGGGTGGGAAACACAGATGGTGCCAAATGTAGGGGCCTAACTTCTTTCGGAGGGGAAGTCGGCTCTTACACCATGGGGTTTTATCTTCAAACAAAGGAATTCAAGTATATAACCTAGAATGTAAAAAATCAATTGTCAATATACTTGCGTAGAGGCCCGAATGTGGTGCTCTGCAACCTCTGATGAGGATTTTTAAGATAGTTTATATTACTGATGAGTAATTGAAGGTTCGAGTGCAGGGTTTTACATAGTGATCGAAGGTATACTGTAAAAGCTCAGAGGGGAGATCTTCTAACCCCACCTTAGCTCCCAATATTTCCTATTTATAGAATCATAGGAAGCTGAGTCACCAAGTATGAGTTAGATTACATGAGTACTTGTCCGGATATTCTGGCAGAGGTATGGGCGCCGGACATGTCTGTACTGTCACTGCGGCAGTGGTTGGGTCTATCTCTGTACTTTGATACTGCAGCAGTGGCTGGGCCTGTCATTGTCTGCACGGACCAACAACTGTAATGTCTTGTCTAGTGAGATGGCTGTTTGTCCCGTCATACTTTGACCATGTGTGGATATGGTTGAAATGTTCTTGATGCGATGTGAAGTTTGTCTTTGATGCTTCGATACATTCGAGTAGGCTGGCTTCGATACATTCAAGTAGGCTTTGAGTGTGACTGGGGTAGAAGGTTGCGAGTAGGCTTTGTGTAAAAGGCTTCGAGTAAGCTTCGAGTAAAAGGCTGCGAGTAGGCAACTACACCACCTACTTCACAAAGTTATGAATAACGTGGGTCGAGTTCGAATAGAAAAACCTGAACAAGTCAAAGACACCTGTATCTCACAAACTCAATAGTTACTCAGTCAACTACCACTAACCATATTGTTCAGATAACATGCTTTAGCACGATAAAGAACTGTGGAGAAAGCCTATATAAAGAAAAAGTTCTAAAAGAGATAAGGACTAGAAAAATACAAGAGAAATTACCAAGAAAATTATATTTTATAGATTCTCAAAATATCTAAAACTTCATATTCACAAGATTCAAGTATTTCTAAATTGAGAGATCACTTGTAATAAGATATCAGCCTCAAGCAATAAAAGTTATTGTTACAAAAATCCTCCAATTAAGGTCGTGGTTTTTTTACCTATTCATAGATTTTCCACGCTAAACCACCTGTGTCATTTCTCTTTTCAGTTTTTGTCACAAGAACATTGGTGTAAGAGCTAATTCCAAGCCATTTTGAGCTTATGGAATTAGGCCATTACATTTGGCGCCATCTGGGGGAAAGATTGCATTTTTACGAAATCCCAAGGCATACTTTCACTTTACTCTAAATTTCAATCATGGTCACTTCTAGATGACCAGTAACCAGAATCCAGTTCAATCTTTCAGTTGAGCCAGAACAACTTACTGAGCTACGGGCAAATCTTAAAACCAAAATAGAGAAACCCAAGCTCGTTTGACAGCGTTAAAATGACATGAAGACCAGATGATAACCATACAGACTGCCTTACAAGCTCTAGAAAATACTCAGCAGGCTCCTCCAACAAGAGATTGCCAAAGGCCACCAACAAAGCTATTTCCAGAAATATTCAGCACAAACCATAGCCTTCTATTCATTTGGGTGGTAAAGTTCAGTCTGAGATGAGTCGAGGTCACCGATTTTCCATACGTCAAGAGAAGGAACAACAACCTCAACCTTGAGTGAAGGTACCGGTACTCACAATCCGCAACCTCCTCATTAAGCCACTCAATCGACATGTCATTATGTCATACAAGAGCATATGGATCAGCGTATTAAAGAGTTGATCAAAGCACAAATTTTGGGCACTACAGATGACCTTACCAAGTTTTAAGGAAGTCCAATTGCCAAAGAACTCTTCGATATGGAAATACCGAATGGCTTTTTTACTCTGAAAATTCACAAATACAAGGGAACCGATCCAAAGGAGCACATTCAACAATACCGTGATTCATTAGGGTTGTATTTTAACCTCAACTACATTCTTTGCCGTTTATTCGCAACAAGTCTACAGGAAGAACTGCTTAGGTGGATCCACTCTTTACTTGAGAACTTCATACATACATTCGACCAGCTGCAGAAACAATTCATCAAGAGGTATGCGCACAATAGAGACAATGAAGAAAATCTATATTCTCTTATCAATCTCAAACAGTCATACGGAGAGAAGCTCGAGGCTTTTAGAAAGAAATTTTAGGAACTTGCGCGTAAAGTAGACAATCTCGATCAGAAAACAACTGTTACTGCTTTCACCAACGCGCTCCAGCTTGACTACAAAGCCAAAGAGTACATCTTCCTCAACAAACCTGCAAACTTGGAGGATATGATGACCAAGGTTAATAGTTATGTTGACTTGGAAAGGATAATGTCCAAAAGGCATAAATCTACTAAATTCGTCTTTACCACGAAAGGTCCATATGCAGATCGAAACACTAAACCAAAGGAGGATCAGGGTAGCCAAAAGTGCGCAAAGGGAAATACTGGCAACCCTAGGAAAGGTGGTTCACAAGTCAAGACGGTCCACCCAATGATATATGTTCGGATCTCTATAATTTTACTGACAATTGTTATACTTTACAGAGGTTGCTCATATACATTTTTAAGAGGGACGGATGTTCGAATATATTGTCGACCTGGAATCATACAAGGATGGCAGCTATAAGAAGCAGCTTAAAGTTGTCCAGGTCAAAGATCAAGCTGAGGAGAAGCATCTCTACCATATGCGCCACAACAACATGATCGAAATCAATCTGATCGCCAACTCTAACAGATTCAAGTGCAAGAGACTGCAAGAATGCTGTGATCTTGCACTTCAAGATAAAGAAGCTAAACTTACCCGAGTCAAGCAATCACTGGCTCAGGATCTCATTCGAAGATTGCGATACTAGCCATGTCAATTTTACACATCATGATACATTAGTCATAATGCTCAAGATGAAGAAGTTTGTCATGCACACAATGATGATCGATACTGGCAGCAGTATTGAGATTCTCTTTTAGAGCACTATCGACCAAATTGGTTTGGCCGATCAAGTTATTCAAAGCGATACCGATATTAGTAGATTCAATGGTTCTAAAGAAGAGCGAGTAGGGAAGAACATCTTACCTATTACCGCAAAACTAGTCATAATCAACATCATTTTCTATGTGATCAATGTTAAATCTCGTTATCTCGGGATTATGGGCTATTGCTGGATTCATATCATAGAGGCAATCACTTCTACCTATAATCAAGTACTCATTTCAAACGCAATGATGGTATCTATGAGATCATAGGTAGTTAAAAGTTTTTTTGAGCTTACGGAAACACCGTTTCTGCTATTCTAGATACCTCTGACAGATATGCTGCATAACAATTATAGAAAGCAGATCACCCCGATGATCAGCTTTCCATGTAGAAGCCTACGGAATACATCAACATTGATGAACCTAGCAGTGGTACTTTCATCGGTACTAAGCTGGCTCAACATGAAAAAGATGCTCTCATTCAGTTCTTATGACTAAATAGAAACATTTTTGCGTGGTCTTTCGAAGAGATGCCTGGGGTCGATCCGGTCAAGGCATGTCACAAATTGGCCATCAACATCAATACAACGACGGTCAAACAGAAACAGCGATGCCTATCATGACAACTTTGAGATGAATTTAACATGGATATTGAGAAATTGATCGAAGTTGGATTCATTCGAGATCCCAAATATCCAGATTGGATATCCAAAATCGTCGCTATACCAAAAAAGAATGGAAAAGTCCAAATTTGTTTAGATTTTACCGATCTGAACAAACATACTCCAAAGGATAGTCACCCTCTTCCCAATATTCATCAAATCCTTGATTCCACAGTAGGTCACGAACTTCTATCTATGATAGATGCTAGTTCTGGATATAATCAAATTCCACTCTTGGATGAAGATCAAGAAGAGACCACTTTCATCAATGAAAGAGGTCTTTACTGCTATAAATTCATGCCCTACGGACTTAAGAAAGTAGGTGCAACTTATTAACGGTTGATCACTACTATGTTCAGAACACATCTTGGGAAAGTTATGGAAGTCTATATTGAAGATCTCTTGTGCAAAAGCATATAGTCCAGCAACCACATTTCAGATCTCAACGCAATATTCAACATTTTTTGATCTTGCAGGATGCGTCTCAACTTTGATAAGTATAAATTTGGAGTATATTCAGGTTGATTTCTAGGCCACCTCATCAGCAAGAAGGGGATTGAGGCTAATCCAGATCAGATTCAGGCTCTCCTCAATATGTCTTCTCCAAAAATGATGAAAGACGTTCAAAAACTTGGTGGCATGATTGCCGCTATCAACCATTTCATTTTAAAATCTTCAGACCAATATCGTTGGTTGTTCCTATTACTTTATGGTTGCACCAAACGAGAAAATGTTTAGCCCAATACAGAGGTTCAATGGACATCAAAATGTAAAGTAGTTTTTCAGGATCTGAAAACCTATTTGGGGAAATCTCCAATCATGAGCACCCCAATAGATAATGAAGAACTGATTATCTACATAGCAGTTTCATATACTTCACTCAGCTTAATTCTCATTTGACTTGAAGGGAAAATTGAGAAACCAGTCTACTTTATCAGAAAAACCCTTACTCCAGCAGATACGAGGAACTTTAAAATTGAGAAACTTCTTCTCCTTCTTGTTTATACAACACAAAAACTCATGCACTACTTCTAAGCTCATTCAGCGAAAGTTATGATGACCCACTACGGGAGGTTCTGTCAAAGAAAGAAAAATTAAGGAGAGTGCAACAGTGGTCAGTCAGTTTGGGAAAACATGATATCAAGTTCGAATAATGTCATTCTGAAAAGGGTCAGGCGGTTGCTGATTTTCTCATGGATTTTCCAGTAGAAGATCCCGAGTGGGAGGAGTACAATCCTGACCTTGCCGAGGAAGTTACAGAAGATCCACCCCCCAAATTATTTGACGAGTGAGCTGAATGGATTATAAGCAAATGGTGGAGACTTCTTACAAATGAATCAGTAGGACCCGCAGGGTCTGGAATGGAAATCGTATTAATTACCCCTTCCAATGATAGAATTGATAAATTAATCCGCTTGGATTTTGAGGCCTCAAACAATGTCACCGAGTACGAAGCTCTCATTCATGGACTTGACCTAGCTCTTGAGCTCGACATCCCCGAACTCTCAGTTTACACAAATTTACTACTTATCGTCCACCATTAGTCTGAGCAATACAAGAAGAATGGGAAGATGATCTAATATGCAGCCCTCATTGCAGATAGGATGAGCAAGTTTGCATAAGCAACTATTGATTATCTTTCGTGGGGAGAAAATAGATACGCCGATTCCTTGGCATATCTAGCCAGGGTCTTAGGCATAGATGCTCGATATCTCCTGATCGAAGGAATTTCAACTCCCAGCATTGATCGTATTTATGCATGCAAGATCAGCACTGGGGGCGACAAAGAGGGAGATGACGATTGGTGAAAGCCTTTCTTAGTTTATCTTGGAATCAATAGCAAATACGAATGACCACTTCCAGCAGATCGGAAGGAGCGTCGACAGCTGATAGACAACTCAAATTGCTATATTAATCAAAATGGTACCTTATACTACCATTCAGTCTTGGGGACTTACCTGAAGTGTCTCTCCAAATAGAAAGCGGATGAGATGCTCCACGATTTACATAAAGGGACTTGTGGCTCACATACCGCAGGTCAATCACTGATAAACAATGCCATTACGCGAGGAGTCTTCTAGCCTGGCATGTGCAAGCAAGCAGAAGAGTATTCACAGAAATATGATGCATGTCAGTGATATGGATAGTTAATTTGTGCCCCTGCGCTCGAGCTCCATACAAACAAGGTGTTTTGGCCATTCCAAAGATGGGCACTCCATCTTATCGGCGAATTCTCTAGGTAACAGCCACCACCTACTCGTAGCTATCGATTATTTTACAAAATTGGTAGAAGCAGTTCCACTCTGACAAACTAGAGAAGAAGAGGTCATTCCTTTTATCTAGGAACACATCATCACTCGATTTGGGTACCCCACCAAATTCGTATCGATAATGGGTCCCAAATCGTTGAAGAAAAAATCATAGTTTTCCTCCATTTACACAATATCATCCATTCACCATCCAATCCCTACTGCCCTCAAGGTAATAGCCAAGCCAAAATCATCAACAAAACCATCATGGATGGGTTCAAGAAAAGGCAGCACACACAGTAAAAAGGGTATTAGGTTCGTGAACTTCTTTATGTCTTATGGGCATATCGTACCACTCAACGCCAGTCGACAGGCTACACTCCATTCCTCCTTGCCTATTGTATCGAGACCGTCATTCCCTATGAATACCATCATCAAGTCAAAGATAACAAGCTAACTGACGAGGAAAATGAGTTCAAATTGGCTTACAACCTCAACACCGCAGCACCGCAAAGAGCCTCATGCTTGGAAACTAGTAGACAATTGGGAGGGCTCATTCCTTATCATAGGTCTCTCAGGCCTGGGTTCATATTACCTCATGATAGAAGAGGAAGTTCACATTTCCAATCCTTGAAATACTAGGCGACTAAAACGGTATTATCGCTAAGTTCCTCACTACTTCAACCTCAATCTCTGTATTTTAGAAACAATGCTCTCCTCTAGTACTATTCTACGGGCCTTCACCATCTTCAACAATTTTAGAGAATATTATTATAGATCAAACGTACTTTCCCACAAACCTCGGTACATGTACTATTTATATAACCCTATATTTATTATGCAGGAACGTTTTCCGAAGCGTCATCATTCAATACAAACAAAACTTTTCAAACCCTAACTGTCGCGTATATCAATAGTCCCATCAAATATTCAATGCACGTATGTCCCCTCATAACACGTGTAGTTTCTATGCCATCAAACACCACCGTTACTTCCTTCATTATTCTAATTCCCAACCCGAATACCTATATACCCAAAAATTCTTTGTCAACCAAAGCCATTTGTGACTTCGGTTGTGAAGGGGCGATTGTAGGGGACTACCCCTCGATCTTACCTAAATCGAGCTATCTCTAGTTCGAACTACCTCTATGATAGATCCACGCATTCTCCACATGACTCCACCAGTCAACATTGCCACCAACTTCACGAAGTGATGAATGATATTGGTCGAGCTCAAACAAAAAAGCCTGAACAAGTCAAAGCCACCTGTATCTCACGAACTCAATAGTTACTCAGTCAACTGCCAATAACCACATTGTTTAGAGAACGTACTTCAGCATGATGAAGAACTGTGGAGAAGGCCTATATAAAGAAGATGGTCCATAAGAGACAAGGACTAGAAAAATACACGAGAAATAACAAAGAAAATTATATTTTCTAGATTCTCAAAACTTTTAACTTCTTATTCACAAAATTAAGCATTTTTAAGTCAAGAGATCACTTGTTATAAGATATCAGCCTCTTGCAATAAACGTCACTATTACAAAAATCCTTAGCTCGAGGTCATAGTTTTTTTACCTATTTATAGATATTTCTACGCTAAACACCTGTGTCATTTCTTGCTTTTTATTAGATTTTTGTCACAGGTACATTGGTATAAAAGCCAATTCTGAGCCACTTCGAGCTTGCAAAATTTGGCCATTGCAGTCGACTATAGTTTTATTGATTGCTTCGACCTGACCATTTCCCTGTGGGTAATAAGGGGTAGAGGGAGAGGATAATGTTATACTTTTTGAAGAAATTACAAACTTTGTTCCCTATAAATTACAGACCATTATCACATCAAATCATGTGTGGGCAGCTGAAATGTGTGATAATATTTTCCCAGAGGAACATGGTGACTTCTTCTTCCCTGGTTTAACATAAAGGCACGACTTCAACCCATTTAATAAAATAATCTATAACGACTAAAATATATTCTCTGCAGCCTAAAGCTTTGGGGAAAAGGCCCACGAGAACAACGACCCATCGCTTAAATGGCCAAGCAACTTGGAACGTCCAAGCGAAGACATCTTTATTTTCTTAAAGGAACATCCAAGAAAACAAATCTCAATGAATGTACCTCGAGTTCAGCGTAAATAGGGCCATCGAGTTCGACATACACAGTAGGTTCGGGAGGTATGGTAGAAGGGGCCGAGGTGGTAGGGAGAAAGTGATATAGTAATTATTATGGCTTTACCAGTTTCCTGGTAAAGTCAATTTCGGGTGCTCGCATGAGCGGGCTAAGCGTTGGGAGCCTTTCATGTTCCATATTCTGCATGGGGTAGTAAAATGCAGTGTCTGGCAGTAGGTAGAAGGTATGACTTTCATGGCATAGAGCCAATCATGCCCTAGAATGCCTAGATATTCAGACTTCTTGTCAATGACGAGGAAACAAGCTTGGAGGGCAACTAGACCGGTCGTGACAGGGTTGCTAATGCGACCGACGACGACCTCAGTAACGCCATTAAAACCTTTAAGTTTTATATTGGCTGGTGTAATGGGGTTAGTTTTTTGCAAGGCGCGGACGGTCTAGAGGAAAAGTACGTCGGCCGCGCTACCCGTATCGATAAGCATCCTGTGTAAGACAAGATGCTCAACCTTGATCATGATTACCAAATGATCAGAGTGGGGAAAACAGACGAGAGGGGTATCACAATTGATGACGGATATACCTTCAGGTCGAGGGCATTGACTAGATTTGGGTAGGAGGATGTGTAATTTTTGTTGATAAGTAAGCTTATAGCACTCTTCGACTCATTTGCGCTTGCGTCGAGTGTGGTCACTGTCGATGTTATTAGCTCCAATGAGGTGGAGCTAAAAAATGTGTACCTCGGCTGGGTCGGTGTTCAGAGTGGGTCGGGGGTTGAGGTACGACCCTTCAAGATATCCGAGGAGAATGGTAATATATTAATATAGATGACCAACTTTAGGAATCATTTCCAGCGGTTGCTGCAGAGCATAGTAATTTTTTTGTAGGGTGGCAATTGAATTTGTGATTCTGGTAGTAAGGCTCATATTTGTTTACCTCAATGGGAAAGGGAGTACACCAGATAGGATCGGCCTGGATGAGTGTGAGAAGGGTTTTGGTGGGAGCAGTGAGTTTAGGTAGAAAGAGTATGAGACATTTTTTACGGGGTTCGGATGGTTGAGCGTCGAAGTGGGGGCGTTTGTGGCTATCGTTCTCTTGAAAGAACAACCATGGGTGTATTCCATGGTCATGGTTTTCTGGGGTTGGTGGTCGTGGCGTATCTCTGGCGATTAGATTTGTGGAGACGTTTGAGGTCGATGTATCCATTGACCTTGGATAGCATCTCCTCGAGGGTTCGTGGCTTTTGGAGTGCGATATACTCCTTAACGCGGCTGTGGTCAGGCACGGCATTGAAGTAGGTGAGGATGACATTTGCGCAATCTAGGTTTCTTACTTTACGCAATTTATTGAGAAAATACTTGGTGAAAGTTTTAAGCGTTTTATTGGGAAATTTGCAGAAGTTCAAGAGGGCATCGATACGGACCTCACGTTCCTTAATAAAAGAAAAATGGGAGATAAAAAAGGTTTGAAAGTTGTTCTAAACATTGAATGGAGCCATTAGGGAGGCCATGGTACCATTTGAGAGGGTTGTTTCTGAGACTGGTAGGAAACATGCGACATAAGATATCATCGGCTATAGAATATAGGCTAAGAGCATTCTAAAACTTGAGGACATGAGATTGGGGGTCAGTGTTATGGCATTTGCAGATTTTTGGGGTATGGAAATTTGGAGGCACCTCGACAGTGAGGAGCTTCAGGTAAATGGGGCTATTTAATTAACTCTATGAGTTCGGGGTGGGGCTCGCGCTAATGCGAATGGCGGCATGAATTTTTTGGTCAATTTTCTGATGTGTGAGATAAGCAGGTCAAGGGGGAGAACGCTGGGGTCTAGGGTGGTAAGGCTCTGGGTGAGGGGCATGTTTGGTACTGCGTTCTCTGAGGTACTCTTGAGTAGGGAGTCGTGTGTAGTGTCGAGATGTGTGAAGGGTAGATTCAGACAAATCCTTAGTGATGAGGACACCAAGATGGATCGAGCAACTGAATATGGCGGTGGGAGCACCCTCGACACCAACGTGGGCTGGGGGTACCTCGAATTGGTGGTGGGGCCAAGCCATGCGCGGGGTGGGACGTACAAGGGGGTGGGTACTCGAGAACGCATAGGAGCATCTAGAGTGTGAACATGTTGAAGTTCACAAACTTTATTGCGCAGTTCATCCAGTGCTCGATGTTTGGGGTCATTATCATCTAAACGGCACTACCATTTCTGCCTTGGAATTCTTTTTGTCTGTTCTCATGCCCAATCCATAATAGATTGATATGGTACTCCTTGACTTGATCAAATTGTTGGCTAATAAGGACTAGTTGTGCGGCGATGCCATCGGTGAAATTTTTGACAATGGTAGAGGTTGAGCGAAGGGTGGGGGGCCATTAAGTATGGCGATAAGGGGAAAGAAGAAAAAGAAAAAAAAGGATTGGAAAGGGTGGGTACAGCACAGACAGCGCCAAATATAGGAATTTGGTTTCGTAGAGGGGAAATCTTTCTCTTACACCTTGAGGGTTATCTTCGACAAGGGTTATGGAAAATATATAAGTCTATAAACAACTAGTTTAATGCGCTAACATACTTGTGTAAAGTCCATGAATTGGGTGCTCCATGACCTCTAGCGAGGATTTGAATAGAAGATTGTATATATGTTGAGGCTGGTAACAGTTCAAGTTAGGAGAAGGTAACAGGGTGTTCGAAGGTAAAGATAAAGGGAGTTTTAGGCAAAGTTTTTCTAACCCCTCCACAGTGTTTCTTCTATTCTATTTATAGGAGATAGAAAAGGGGTGAGTCACCATGTGAGGTTAGATTACATGTATACCCCTTAGGATAGCTGTCTTGTACGATAAGTCAGTTCTGATACTGTAGCTATCTGGTGGCCTGTTTCTACTATTCTGTCCGGTGAGCTGGTTATCAGGCGTGTCTGCCTTCGACCATGTATTACTATGGTCGAAGTCATTCTGGAGTCAATGTTGACCGATTGTCTTTGGTTTTGGCTTCAACTTACTTCGATGATGTATTCGAGTGCTCGAGTGTTTGATTAATCTTGGAAGGCTTCATGGAATTCGACGTTACCTTGCTGGGCTTCGAGTCTCTAGGCAGGCTTTGCTGTAGCCTTCGTGTATTCGACTAGTATTGGAAGGCTGCGAGTAGGCTACTACACTTCTTCACTTTTGTAGAATATGCATCCACAATATACTGCTCTATCTCTTGGCTAGTTCTTTAAAAGGACTCCATTATCTCTTTTGACAGAAGTAATCCATCTCCTCTCTCTTTTGATTTTGGCCATAATATGAAAATATCTAGTATTTTTATCTCTAGCTTTCAACCACTTCACCTGCGATTTTTGATGCCAAAGTAGTTCCTCTTATTGCATAGCTTTATTGAGATAAATATTAGCTAAATTCAATTTATAAGATAGTTGATCATTAGAAATATTCAGCTCAATCTCTTTATGAAGCTCCAATATCTTCGTGTTGAGATTATCGATGATAATCTTGTTAGCACCAAAAGTATTCATACTCAAACTTTTGAAACAATTCTTCACATTCTTTAGCTTCCTACCCAGCACCAGAAGAGGGCCCCCTGTACAGTTCATTTGCCAGGCTTCATTTACCACTCTTAAGAAATTACAATGCTCAGTCCATATTTTGTAGAATCTGAAAGGAACATTATGTGGTTTAGGGACTCCATTACATTTTCCAACACCGACGATTTTTTTTCAGCCACAATTTCGATCTGATCCTCGATTGGAAAGGACCATTGTACTATAAAAAAAGGTTTATGATGTTCCTCTCTTCATTATTTAATTATCTTTCAAACTATTGGTAATTATGCTAGTTAAGGCTTTCAAACCGGCGGCCTTTTCGATCCCAATTCCTGCTGGCAAGGTTTTGACGAATCCTGCGATCAACCCGTTGGCAGGGTTTTGTATGGTTTTGACCGGTAACTGCAACACTATCATTGACCCAAATAGGGCCTTTTAGGGAGGGGTTAAATATCCTCTCGAACCTAAAGCTTTGACTAGCTCATCAAACCTTGTAGATAATTTTGTGAGGCTATCCGCCAGGGTAGCATTGCTCTTCTTTAGAGCTATTACAAACCAAATCATAACCATCCCATGGACCAAAAAATCGCTCTAATGCCAAATATGACGAGAATACGACACGGAAGCAGAACCGCTTCAATTCAACCTCACTTAATAACAAAACTAAAGACAAAACAAACTAAATTAGCATAAACTTTCTACTCAAACTTGAGTTCAACTTTAACAACCTCCCGATCAATTAAACTACCTCCTAGCATTTATCCTCCTAAACCCAAAGTATCTCCCTAGAATCTCCCCTGAAGATCTCTCTCAATCCTACTAACCCAACAATAAAGGAAACAAAACATTAAAACAAGTCCAGCAGTGATCAAATTATAATAGGCATATACCCGAGCGGGGTGAGAGTCGACCATGTGACCCATGTCTCATTAATTACTGTCTTGAAAAGGTTATAGAACTGAAATTAAAAGATCCAAGAGGAGATACATTTTTGGGAAAAATTGGAGTTTATAAGAAAAATATTAAAAGGGAACCTTTTAAGACAATATTATATTAGATTGAGCTTTATGAATTTTAGATTCTTTGATTGTCACCAAGTCTTAAAAGCTAATGTGGTCATAGGCTCTAGTTCCAGATACATGCAATGAGGGATCAAATCTTGGTCGCAGCATTTCAAAAAAAAATTAAGGATCCTTTCAAAACAGGACTTGGTTGCATAATAATCATAAATCCTCTAATGTAAAAAAATAGGTATTCAAAAATAAGTATTTTTTATAGGTCATTTTTTAGGTGTTTTGAATCATCCTGTAGTAGCCAACTCGTAGCCTTCCAAGACTAATCGAATACTAGAAGGCTACATTAAAGCCTACAAGAGACTCGAAGCCCAGGGAACCTACAAAACAGCCAAAGATATATGATATACTCAAAGCCTTTCGAGACTAATCTAGCACTTGAAGGCCACATCAAAGCTTACCGAAGAGTCAAAGCTTACCACAAGAGTCGAAGCTGAAGGCAGTCATGCAGCATACAAAACCCAATACAAGTATCAAGATGACTTCGACCGTATTGTGGCATGGTCGAAGGCAGAAAAACTTGACAGCTATTTCATCAGACAATACATTTTAATAAGATGCCAGATAGCTACAGCATCATAACTAACCTCACGTACAAGATAGCTGCTCTAATAGGGGTGTACATGTAATATGACCTAACATGGTAACTTATCCTTTCCTATCACCTATAAATAGGAAAGGAGAGACATCATGAAGGGGTTAGAGAAATTTAGCCCAAACCTCTCTCAAGAGAAATTCAGCACAAACCTTACCTATCCCATTCAAATCATCGCTAGAGGTCATGGAGAATACCAATTCATGGACACCACAATAGTATGCTAGCACAATATTATCTTATTTCCATTTAATATATTTGTGAAAACCTCTAGTCAAATCAAACCCCACGGTGTAAGAGTGCGAACTCCCCTCTACGAGATCACGCCCCTAAATTTGGGGCCGTTTATGTCATACCCACCACTTTCAATCCTTTTTATTTACCCATATACCCATATCTAATAGCTCCCACCGTCAGTTGTACCTTCGCCATTTTTGGTACCTCTGCCAACGGTATCGTTGCCCAATTAGCTCTCATCAGCCAACAATTCGCTCAAGTAGAAGAGTGTCACATTAACCAAATGCGTCTCGAGCGCGACAAATGTTGTTAAGAGCTCGAAGTTGAATAGCAGTGTTGTTTGGATGACAATGGCAGACAATATCGAGCCCTTGACGAGTTCCACCACACTGTGCGGGAACTCTAGCAGGTACAAACTCTAGAAGCCCCTATGCGTTCCCGTGCCTCTGAATCTTCGGGCGTATTAGCCCGCACACGCCTTGGCCCACACCTTGCTGCCGAAGGGGCCCTCATTACCGTGTATGTAGGTTTAATATACCTCGGCATCCCTATTTCTAAGGACTCCTCCAATTCTACCCTCTGAACTTCCTGATATCCCCCAAGGCGTCTCGCCCGAGAATGCTTGGGAGAACACAATGCCGAGCACACTCCTAACCCGCGGCCTTACTACCCGTGACCTTATCATTCTCCCCCTCGAGCAACCTATCTCACCCAACAAGAGCTCGACCAGAAAATCAACGGCACCATATGCATCAGCGCGAGCCTTACACTGAACTCATGGAGTCGATTTAATAATTCAATATGCCCGAAGTTCCTCGCCTTCGAGGTGGCTCTGAACTTCCATATCCCCAAAATCCATAAATATCGCAATACTGATCCTCAATCCCTTGTCCTTGAGTTCTAAAATGCGTTAAGCCTGCGCTCTTCAGTGGATCACATCCTCTGTCAAATGTTTCCTACCAGTCTAACTGAAAGCCCCCTCAAGTGGTACCATAGCCTTCCTAATGGGTTCATTCAAAGCTTCGAATAGCTATCAAGTTTGTTCATCTCTCACTTCGCCTTCAACAAAGACCATGAAGTTCGAGTTGATGTTTACTTCAACTTTCAAAAGATACCCACCAAAACGCTCAGGAGCTTTACCAAGCATTTTCTCGATGATTCACATAAATTTAAGAATCTCAATTGCACGAATGCCATGCTAGCCTACTCTAACGCCCTGCCCGACTACAGCCGCGTTAAAGAGTATATCGTCCTCCAAAAGCCTCGAACCCTCGAAGAGATGCTATCCAAAGTCAATGGGCACATCGATCTCGAGTGTCTCCGCAAAACTAATCACCAGGGATAAACCTCTACCACCAACTACAAAGACCTCGATAACCAAATACATCAATGATTGCATCCGCTTGTAATGAGGCCAAAAACTGCAAATGCGCCCATTTCGATGCTCAATCCTCCCAGCTTCGCACAAAGTACCCTATGCCAGTCCTACCCAAACTTACCGTTCCCCTCAATACCATTCAACCAATCATACAGGCTGACCCTATTTGGGGGACCCCTAACTCCATCAAAGTCAAAAAGGATAAGCCATACTGCCAAAATCACAAATGTTACTATCATCCCAGAAACAAGTGTTTTGCATTATAATGTTCACTTGAGATGATCCTCAAAGTCGGCCGCTTGAACCTGTATGTTGTCGACCTTCCCGGCTACCTCGACGGGTCATACCTCAAGCCCCAGCCAGCCTTGACTGCAGGACCTGTCGAAGTACACATCCTTAAAGCCTACATGATCGAAGTAAGAAACATCGATAGTGGCCACACCCGAAGAAAATGGAAGTGGGTCAAAAATTATTGTAAACTTACCTACCAGTAAAAAAAAATTATCGTCTTGCTTGAATCAATCTATTACCCTAGACTCGAAGGTATATCCTTCATCGACTATGAAATCTTCCACATTCATTTCCCTCATTCAGACCCTTTAGTTATCATGATTAAGGTTGAACACCTCGTTCTCCACATGGTGTTTTTCCTTCAGACAGTCCGAGCTATGCACAAGACCAATCTGATCACCCATGCAAACGTCGAACTGAAAGGTTTCAATGACTACACAGAGGTGGCCATTGGCCGACTCAGCCTCCCCATCACCACTGGCCCTATAACCCTTTAAACCAGTTTCCTTGTCATCGACAGGAATTCCAAATACCTCGGCATTCTGGGACGCAATTACCGACTCAAAGATCAACCCGCACTTACCGAATCCTAGAACCTTAATACAAGATGGCGTCTCTTCCCAGATGGGTCTACCAACCCGTAGGGTTATGGGATAGGCATCATTCTAGTCACACCGTCCAACAACTGCATCAAAAAGGCAATCAAACTGAACTTCGAATATACCAACAATGAGGCCAAGTACAAAGATTTGATACATGGTCTTGATCATGCCCTCGAACTCAGAGTCCCCGAACTAGCCGTCTTCACCGACTCACAGCTCGTCCAAAGAAAATATACCGGAGAAAGCCTGGTGAAAGGTCACATGGATGAGTATGTAACACTCGTCCGCTAGCGCATAGATTGTTTCCTTGAGAAATTATCGATCAAACATTACCCTTGAGGTGAGAATAGACACATCGACGCCCTCGCCTATATTATAGCCATGCTAGGCCAGTCTGAACCCTGAAAACTCAGTATCGAAGTACTCAAATGCCCAAGTATCGACCAGATGGAAATTAATACCATCAGTACTGGGGGCGAGAGTCTCGATCTCAAAGACTGGCGTACACCTTTTCTTACAAACTTTAACCATGCCACCCTACCCGCGAACCCGAAAGTAAAACGATCCTTATTGGAAAATTGTCGATAGTGCACCATTCTCAAAGGTGGTTTGCGCCGCAAATCACCAAACGGAGTAAACCTCTAATATATTTCTCAACAGGAAGCTGCAACCATCATTACTAAGCTCCACGATGGAAATTGTGGCTCCCATACTTCCGCCTAATCAATGGCTCTCCGAGCAATAATACAGGGTTTGTTTTTGCTGATCAGGAAGAAACACGCCGAAGTGTATGTGAAGCACTGTGACAAATGCCAGCTTCACGGCCATGATATTCGAAGCCCCTTACAAGACCTCCACTGTAGCCAAGTCCTTTGTCCCTTTAAGAGATAGGCCATCGACCTTGGGGGCCTTTTCCCTAAGGCTTCAGGCAACAGAGAATATATCTTAGTCGTCACTGATTATTTTACTAAATGGGCTAAAATTATTCCATTATGTCGAACAAGAGAAGATGAAGTAACAAAATTCCTCTAGGAAAATATTATCACACACTTTGGCTGCCCACATATGACTTGATGCGATGATGTCCCACAGTTTGTAGGCATCAAGGTTTGAATATTCCTCAAAAAATACAACGTCATCCCCTCTCCATCTACACCGTATTAGCCACAAGGGAATGGATAGGCCAAAGCAATCAACAATACTATAGTCGATGGTCTTAAGAAACGAGTTAACGAGAAGAAGAAACGTTGGGTTTAAGAGTTCCAACATGTACTCTGGGCCTACCATACCACACCATGAAAAGCGACGGGCTGTACTCCTTTCTTCTTGGCCTATGGCACCGAAGCAGTCTTACCAACTTAGTTCGAGGTCACAACATGCGACCCTGAGCTCCCAAATGAAGACAATGAGTTTGAACTCGGATGTAATATGTTATGGATCGATGAAACTAGGGACCGAGTCTTACCAAACCTCCAAAAATCATATAATAAGAGGGTTCAACCATAAAGTTTTGATATAGGCAATTTGGTACTTTGCCAAGTCACCCCCTCCTCGAAACCACGCAATGCTGGTAAGCTAGCTAAACTTGAGAAGGGCCATATGTGTGTAAGACAAACGGACAAAGGATCACATTACCTTATGACTGAAGCCGACCTAACCCATGGAACACAATGCAGCTAGTCTCATATAATAGGCCATAGCCACCATCTCTTACCATTGATGTAGCCACCGTATAATCAATAAACAATTATTTTTCACCTTGTGCATCGTCTTATCTCAATGAACTTCTTGATTTGGGAAAACCTAAGAATCCAGTCAACCCTTCGATCCGGCTAATACTTGGGGGTCACCTCAACGATTTTAAAAGTTTTAATTCAGGCAAACCCGGGTGGCACAAATATTTGAAAGACTGGACACTCAGGGGTGACATTGGGGCTGACCACATCTTACTTCGTTCAGGATCAAACCCACGGGTAGAAATACCTAGGGGCGATCCCGACGCTGAATGAACTTCTTGATTTGGTCAAACCTAAGTATCCAGTCAACCCTTTGACCAGACAGATACTTAGAGGCGACCTCAGAGTTTTTCAAAGTTCTAATTTGGGTAAACCCGGGTGGCATGAATTGTCCAAATACTAGACACTCGGGGGCGACATTAGGGCCGACCATGTCTTGCTTTGTTCAGGATCAAACCCGCGGATAAAAATACTTGGGGGCGACCTCAATGCCCAATAAACTTCTTGATTTGGGCAAACCTAAATATTCAGTCAACCCTTTAGCCCGACTGTAATTGGGGGTGACATCAAAGTTTTTCAAAGTTCTAATTCGGCAAACCCGAGTGGCATGAATAGTCGAAAGGCTGGACACTCAGGAGTGACATTGGGGCCGACCACGTCTTGCTTCGTTTAGAATCAAACCTGCGGATAGAAATACCCGGGGGTGACCTCGAAGCTCTATAAACTTCCTAATTTGGGCAAACTTTAGTTTCCAGTCAACCCTTCGACTAGACTACTACCTGGGGGCGACCTCGAAGCTCCATCACTCCTCGATTCCGGTAACCCTCGAACCCCATGGATAGCGCTACCCAAGGAAACTTTGACAATTCGATAAGTAAAATCATCTGATAAGATAAAATACCAACATACATCCACAAGTTCAAATCAAATAGAGTCGCATTGTTTACACAACCATCACCAAACCAGCAAAAAGTTTCTTACAAACAAGATATACAACAAGCCAGATCAAATAAGTTTTTTCCTCTAAAAGCTAGATCAAACTGGATTACCTAATTTTTCCATAGATAAAGGAATTTCCTCAGTCCCAGGGATCTCCCAAACAGTCGCGGCTCCCATATTTTAACACCAGCCACCTCGACCATATGAATCGACCCCGTTACATCACACAGCTCAACCGCCGTAAGTTTCTCCTTCACCGCATCATATCAAACTTGCAATATTTCCCACTCTAGTTTAGTAATTCGAGTGTTCGGTGACATAATAGTTTCCTTCGCAAGCTCTACTCTGTTAACCAATTCTTTCAAATTCTTACTTGTCGCCTTTTCGGCCTTCTTAAAATTCGACCATTCAGCAAAAAAATCCAAACCATGTTCAAACATTTCCTATTTGCCAATAATATATACTTGGCACCATACCACCTTTACCCGACAACCTGCTTCTTCTAGGTTAGTAACGCAATAAATGCATCATCGACTCTGCTGTCGCTCGAACAACATCCTCTTGTTTGGCCGCGACCTACCTTGCCTCAGCTGAGATCGCTCCTTCGCTTATCTGATCATACATCCTCTTTCAAGGCGTTGTCTTCGTTAATAGAACCTTTGAGCTTTTGAAATCAGATTTTCCCTTTCCCTTTTAGGCCTGTTGAACTGCCTATTGGGTACTCGAGCCTCGCCTTCTTACCTCAACCGATGATACTGGAACTCCTCGACGAGTCCTTGGCATAAAGTTTGACCTCGGCCTTGTTAAGTTGCAATAATCCATCTCGCTTACCACTTCGGGCGAGGTAACCTTTTTTCTCCTCTTTGAAGGCCTAGCTGTGGTCGAAGTTTCTTTCAACAAAGTATCCGTCTTCTTCTACCTATTTCTCAAAATCTCTAGCTTCCAAAACACTTTTTCACCCTTCCTTTACTCTCATTGATCAGGTTGTCAATGTAAAACTAAGGGTTTTGTAGTCCTCTACAGACGGGTTCTGTAACAAACAAATTGAAAGTCAATCCATATCTGAAATAACACAATAAAAGATACTTGAACATGCACTTTCTTTGTACAACCTATTGGTCAGGGCAAGCTCTACTTCCCCATCTGCATAAGCATAATTACCCTTCACTACTACCAAGTCCTTATCCTAGCCATGCCCAGTCGAATAGAGGTTAAAATAGCTAAGGCTTCTCAGGGTGATACTGAATATGGTACGTTCCCACCATCTTATTCTCCTTCCTCAGTAGAACAACACGACGTCGAACCACTCAATTAAAGGCCTCCTTTCACGTTCCAACTCTTTACTCATGCCTTCAATAGCCCTCATCATCTCGTAAAAGTTACCATTCATCTGGCACGGTGCCACGTCCCAATAGTTTAGTACCTCCTTCACCAATCTTCGAAGGGGCAGTTGCATCCCCAATCAAATCTACCCCCTAAAAGCCATTATCCCTTTATTGGGTACATCCATAAACGAATACTCTGACCCTAATGGCACCAGAGTGATCCTCTTCCCCACTAGATCATGTTTTGACATTAATCGATCAAACCTAGCCTACTTTTAGGGCAAGACCTTTCCCACATACGAGTCCTCATCCTCAGTCTCTTTACTACTTTCCTCACTCTCTTCCACCTCCTCCCTATCCCCTTCATCCCCCACATTCCCTGAGCGATCGACCCCAGCCTCCTCAACCACTTTCTTTTATTCCATCTCTTCATTACTCTCCCCAACTACCCGAGCTCTACGTCGACTCCTCCTCACCGAACTAATGTCGGGCTCAACTACTGCCAGAGGCATGTCAGTTACGATTTGCAACTCATCGACGTCACTACTCCCCTCCCCTCATCCAGAGGTACTCGGTTCATTTATATCAACATCGTTCTTATCTATTAGCCTCAACCTCAAAGTTTCGCAGGTACATATTATACCCTATAACAGAAGAGGGAAAAAATTAGCTCGATATATTCGAGTATTAAGTTTCGAGTATATATTATACTATCACCTACCTCAATATCAATCATCGGACATACTGAAGACCGACTATTCGACTACCATGTACTCTGCTCCCACACCTATCACCACCCAGAAATGAACCTTCGAGGGATATTTTAGCCTTTTCTCTCAAACCCCACTATAGCTACGCCATTAATAGCAAAGCAGCAACCCTAACTCTTGACCCCACCACAAGAAGAAATAAACACAAATAGAAATATAACACAAATGGCCAAAACACCTACCTGTCTGGTAAAAATTCCCTACCAACACAGAATTACTGTAACAATGGTGTCCAACCTTCACAGCAACAATGGATTCTTCTCCTCCCTCTCCTCAGTAACAATGGTTGGTTATATTTTTTTTCATTTCTCTATTTGATTAAATGTTTCCAGCCACTCTCTCTCTACTCTTAAATATAGCCCACTAAACCACCTTAGTTTCCCAAATTGCAATCATAGCCACTACCCCCATTACCCCTCTCACTTTCCTCAACATTTTTAGCTAAACATGTGTGTTTTACATAAATACCCCTACAAAATACGCACGTGTGTTAGACACACCTTCACCAGTTATGGAATTTCCCTTCACCTCTCAAATCCTCAACTCCTTTTTACATACCACTTTTTCTAAATGCATTCTACCAACAATCTTCGACAACCTATAACCTTCAATGACAAACCCCTGATAAACTATCATATCTTTCCAAGTGAACTTCACCTACATAACGTGGCATACACATCATCCCCATGGCCGACATATATTGATTACTGTCTACCCAGCACACTGCTCAATACATGTTATACCATCTGGCAACTCTGCCATTATGGCTGTCAAATCCATGTAGTTGAAACAAATCCCACCTCGACCAATTCGTTCACCTTCTTTGATCACTCAAACCATTTCGGTATGGTCGAACTACTATATATCCTCTAATATTTTCCCCCTTTGACCGTCGCAGAAGTTCATCTACTCTCTCAATAATCTTTAACCAAATACTTTCTTATTCATGATTATTTCAGTATTTTTACCTTGACCATAAGCTTTATTTTCCATATAAAATTACTGACCGCGTCTATGTTACCTTCGATCAAGTTATCTACTTATGAGTACTTTCAATAAACCTAAACACCTCGATAGCAGTATGAAGTAGTATTTTTTGATTTCATTCAACAAAAAAGAGAGAATGAACTGAACAACAATTGCATTTACTATCCCCATCCACAATCAAGAACCCCCCACCCTACTTACATACGGGGCAGTTCATCCAGTACCACGGACAACACTTACCACCTTCTTCAGCCATCACCAGCCGCTGCGCCAACATTCAAAACCCGTAGGAGCGCCCCGTCACGCTCTGTAGATGCTGCTGAAATATTGTCCACCAAAAGTTGAATGCCTTGGCTTCCTCCCACTCCCTGCTGGTCAATTCCTCCTGGTGTAGGTTCTCTAAAAATGGCAATGGTTCCCTAATGTCCTGCGGCCAAAGTACATTTGCTTCAGCTCCACATACTTTGCCTCTTTACGGGCCACCTGCTCTTTTATCCTCGGTTGGTAGCAAGTTTTCATGGCGTTTAGAAAAGAAGTTGAACAAAAACTTGTTATAGAAGAAGATGAACAGTACTTCCAATGATATCACCCCTTAAACCTTATTTATATTGTGTTTAAGTATTAATACCCCATAATCAGCATAGTCCCCATCGATGCCCTTTGAACTCCACACATTCATACCAGTCAACTATACAACTTCCCACTCATAACAGCTTTTCTCAGAATGCGTAATCTACAACAATTACCAGCCCCCAGGTAAGAGGGGGCGAATGTAGTAGTATACTCGCATCATTCTAAGACTAATTGAACTAGAAGGCTATATCAAAGTCTACTAGAGACTCAAAACCCAGGGAACCTACAAAATAGCCAATGGCATATGATCTACCCAAAGCCTTTTGTGACTAACCTAACACTCGAAGGCCACATTAAAGCTTACCGAAGAGCTGAAGCTTACCATAAGAGTTAATGCCAAAGGCAGTCATTCAGCATACATAACCCAATACAAATATCAAGAGGACTTTGACCGTATCAGAGCATGGTTGAAGGCAGACAAACCTAATAGCCAGCTTACCAGACAATATAGTGAAATAAGCCACCTGACAACTGTAGTGTCAGAACTGACCTCACGTACAAGATAGCTACCCCAAAAGGGTTCACATGTAATAAGACCTCAGATGGTGACTTTTCCTTTCATATCTCCTATAAATAGGAGAGGAGAGACGTCATGAAGGGTTTAGAGAAACTTAGTCAAAACCTTCCTCAAGATCAACAACCTTCAAGTATACTCAAGTTCTATTCAATTTGGACTGTAACTTCATCTATATATACATTATCCCATTCAAATCCTCGCTAGAGGTCGTGGAGAATACCAATTCATGAACTCCACGCAAGTATGCTAACACAGTATTCTCTTATTTTTGGCTTATATATTTGTAAACCTCTAGTATAATCTAAACCCTATGGTGTAAGAGTGTGAAATCCCCTCTACGAGATTACGCCCCTATACATCCAATTTTAAAATTAGATAGTAAAATAGTGTAAGGAGGGTATCAATCACGTAGAAAAATTGAGTTTCAATCTTAAAAGAAATAATGGGGAATAAGGTTTTAATTTACGTAATTAACGACACAACTAGTACATTTTTAAATTATTTCTAATCTGGGCCGGAGCCTGGAGAACTCCTATTTTTGCATGTCTATGGGTTACGAAAGTTCGGTCCCTAGTTGACGCATATCTAGGGTTAAAAGTAGAATCTCACTTTTTGAGATCTCTTACTATGGAATAATAAATTTAGTTCAAGTCTTGCGATGGAATATAATGTCTTGATCAATTTACAATTTTTATCCAAATCTTAAAAGTTTTTTTCACAACATATAGAATATTGATCCAGGATGATTTGAAAATTAACCAAAGTCGTTCGAACGAGGTTGAGAGTCATTCGAACGACCCAATTCTACCTCTTTAGAATTTGGCTCAGAAAGCCAAAGTCGTTCGAACGACTTCTATTTCCGTTCGTATGACGAATGTTTACGTCTCTGGAATTTTGGCCCATAGAAAAAAAAATCGAATGAGTTTGGATACCGTTCGAATGAAATGTCAAGTTTATAGGGTTTTAAACCAATTGCGTAAAGTCATTCGAGCGACTCCCTATTTCGTTCGAACGAGCTTGGTACTAGTTGTATTTGTGAGGCGTACTTTTACTTCGAGATACATTTTATTTGTATTTTTAGTTCCCTAGTATATAAAGGGGACTTAGGCTATTTTTTTAGATTTAAGTTACTTCAATAAGAGTTCTGAGGAAGAAGCTTAGGGTTTAGTGCAATACAAGTTGTAATTAATTGATTTGAGCAATTGAAACTCTTAAAAAGATTTTTCCTAATCCAATTTATGTGTTTTTTTATACTTTTTTGCTAAGTAGGGCCTTCTCTTCGTATTGTGGATTAAGTGGTATCTGCTTTCCAGTTACGATCTTTGAGAGTTGATTGTGGCTTATGGTCTCTATACGTGACCGTCTCAAGCAACCAAAGGAGAAGCAAGTGAGTCCGTTGAAGATTCATCACAAACCTTATTCGAAGAAGAAGGACGATTTGGGGATGGACGATTCCAGCGAAAGACTCACAACTTTGGAAGCGACAGTTTTCGACCTAACTTCTACTGTATGGGAGTTGGTTGAACAATTGTGTCTCACGAACCTCGTGAAGGCTTCTGCTTCAGCGACATGGCGAGGCCGCTCGAGGAAGAAAGGGGTTCTAGAGGTGGATGGAGATGTGGATAATGTAGAGATCGATAGTGAATCTAGTGATGCCGAATCCGTCAAGGAGCGCTCGAGTTTTGGAAAGTTAATGAATCCAATGAGTAATATTCGTATTGACTTTAAGATTGAAATTCTAGTATTCGATGGTTCAGTCGATGCCGAGAAGTTAGATAATTGGTTAGATAGGTTAGAGACCTATTTTTCTGTGCATAAATATTTTGACGCTCAGAAAATTTGCTTATCTACTTTGAAATTCGCAAGTCATTCACTATCATTGTGGAAATCGTATCGGAAATGCCATAAAGTAGGGAGTTTGAGTTGGAATGAATTTAAGGTTTTTGTATGGATAGAATTCTATCCAATTGGGTATAAATAGGAGCGATGGTAAAAATGGCACAATATGCGCCAAAGGTTTGGGCAATCAATACAACAGTTCACTACGGAGTTTCATAACCAAGCTTTAGTTTTGGATATTGATGTGGATGAGTATGAGGTTTTCATAAAGAATACGAGAGGTTTGTCGGAGTCCATTAGAAGAAAATTAAAGCTCTTTAATGTGGATAATATCGAGGATGCTACCGTTAAAGTAATTGCCATTAAAGGTAAGTACTTGAAGAGTGACAAGAAAGACAATAAGAGCAAGTTGAGGTACAAATCTACTTGGAAGTCTGATCAAAAAGGGGAGTCCAAAGGAAAGGGGTCTTCATCCAAGGGGATTATCTATAGTCATTGTAAGGCTAATGGGTATAATTTAGATAAATGTTGGAAACTTCACCCGGAGCTTCAGTCGAAGGAGGAGAGGGCAAGAAAGATAAATGTACACTAGCCGCAGTGATTGTGGATCTTCCAGATTTAGATAAGCCAAATTTTAAGCTTACTCTAATGTTCAAGCAGCCTCTAGCTATCGACGAGGCAAGTTGGGAAGAGCTTTTCTATGTTAGCATTTAAGTGAAGCAGAGCAAAGCCAAGGCCATCATTGATCCGGGTAGTCAGATGAAATTAATTTCTAAGGCGGTGGTGAAGAAGATTGGTTTGGCTACTGTGGCTCATTCTAAGCTGTACGGTTTGGGTTGTATTCAGAAAGACGCGGAGTTGAAGATTACTAGGTAGTATACGTTCAAGTTTACGATTACTAAGAAGTTCATTGACGAAGTGACATGTGAGGTAGTTCCGTTGGACGTGTGTCAAGTTATCCTGGGTGGCCCTTATCTTTGGGACCAAGATAAAATCCTTTACCACAGAGCTCGCTATTATCGTCTTATGAAGGATGGGATGGAGTTTCATATCAATACGTGTAAGGAACATCTTACTACCAATAATTTAGTAATGGTGACTCAGGCGAAGAGGTTGGTTAATATGAGCGGCAAATTTGAATTGTTGCTGGTACGACCGGTTCAAGAGGGTCCATCGGCTAAGGTGTTGTCTACTTTTGCAATGTCTCCTAAGAAGCAAACCAGTATGGGGAAGTTGCAAGAGGAGTATGAAGACTTGTTTATGGGTATAGAAGGGATGCCGCGTAAGAGGGATGTGGAGCATGATATTACCTTGGTGCATGGTGAGCCACTAACCAATATTGGGCTATATCAGACTTATGTTACAGAGTCTAATGAGATCAAGAAACAGGTACATAAACTCTTGGGGCAAGGAGTTATTAATCCAAGTTTCTCACCTTGTGGTTCACCGGTTTTATTGGTGCCGAAAAAGGATGGGTCTTGGAGGATATGTATAGATTATCGGGCGCTGAACAAGATTAATATGAAGAATTGTTATCCGCTTCCACGGATTGATGAGCTTTTAGATGAGTTGCAGACGGCTCAGTTTTTCACCAAGTTAGATCTTAAGTCAGGTTACCATCAAGTTAGAATCTTGGAAGAAGATACTTGGAAGACAGTGTTCAAGACCAAACAGGGCCTATTTGAGTGGTTGGTGACGTTTATGCGGTTAATGAATGAGGTACTTTGTTCTTTTATTGATCATTTGGTGATTATATATTTGGATGATATCTTAATATATAGTATTACATGGGAGGAGTACCTTAGGCATTTAAGTAAAGTGTTGGGAATTTTGCGATCATAACAACTTTTTCTAAACAGGAAGAAGTGTGGGTTTAGGAAGAGGGAGATAGTCTATTTGGGATTTATTGTTGGTGGTGGCAAGCTTAAGCTCGATTTAAAAAAGGTCTCGGTCAACACTAATTGGCCTAGACCCCATACAGTAACGGAAGTGAGGAGTTTTATGGGTTTTTCTCAGTAATTACAAAAGTTTATTTGGCATTTTTCACAAATACCCACACCGTTACATCCTTTGATGAAGACCGGAGTATAGTTTGTGAGGGAAGAGCACCATGAGAAGATTTTTTTGTTACTGAAGCATAAGATTACGGATGCACCAGTGTTAGCATTGCCCAATTTGCAGTGGCCATTTGAGGATAAGACATATGCATCAGACTATGCATTGGGGCAATCCTTTTACAGGATAAGAAGCCAGTTGCTTACCATTCTGAGATGTTTACAAGAGCAGTGCACAACTATCCTACTTACGATAAGGAGTTCTACGCGTTATATCAATCAGTGAAACATTGGCAGAGTTAGTTATTGGGGAAGGAGGTTGTGGTACATTCCGATCACAAACCATTGCAGTTCTTATCTATGCATTCCAAGCTTCAGTAAGCTTGCCATATGAAGTGGATATCGTACCTTCAGCAATTTACCTTATTAATCAAGAATAAGAATGGAGTGGACAACCAAATGGCTAATATATTATATCGACCACCATTACTAACTATTTCTACTTTGTTGGTAGCTATACAGATACAGCTTATTGTTCCCTCTACGTACGCTTTAGGGTATGATGACGACAAGGAGCTTAGTGTGATTTACAAGAAGTTGCTGCAAGGCAAGACATGCGAGTATGTTATGAAGGATGGTTTGATTTATAGGGGTAGTCTACTATGTATTCCAGAGGGTGGATACCATTTTTATTGGATTTGAGAGGTACATTATTCTCGGGTAGTAGGTCATTTTGGGGTTGAGAAGACTCTTTTGAATTTCCGGCGTTATGTCTATTGGCCGAAGATACAAGAGGATGTTGCTCGTGTGGTTCGTGGTTGCGTGCTATGCAAAACATTGAAGCCTTCCAATAGGAAGATAGGAATACACTTACTATTGCTAGGTCCTAGTCGACCTTGGGAGAGCATTTCGATGAATTTTGTGGGTGGTTTTCCCATGACCAGGTGTAAGAATGACTATTTGTTTGTGGTGGTAGATCGATTCAATAAGATGATTGTTCTAATTCTATGCCAGAAGATGGTCACCGGGGAAGGAGCAGTGCGATTGATTTTCATAGATGTCTGGAAGTATTTTAGACTCCCTTTTTCTATTATTTCTGGTAGGGATAACCGCTTTTTGGGGAATTTCTTGAGATCGTTATGGGGAATGATAGACACTAAGTTGAAGAGAAATACTACTTTTTATCCCAGGCTGACGGGAAAACAGAGGTAGTTAATCGCACTTTGGTACATTTATTATGGGGATTCCATTATGAGCATCCTAAGACTTGGGATGAGAGTTTACCATATCTTTAGTATGTGCTCAGCCGGGCAATTCATGGTTCCACTTTGAAGTCTCCATTTGAACTTTGTTTGAGGTACATGTCGTAAAGCCCTTTTGATTTGGTATTTAGTCTTGGCGACAAGACGGCGTAAGGGAAGGAGGAAGAGGAGTAGGTTAAAGCTTAGCGTTTCATGGAGAAGATAAGCAAGGTTCATAAGGCTCACCACGACAAGCTTCGGTTTGAGTATACTTTTAAAGAGAGCGACCTAGTTTGGTTGTATTAGGGTAAGGTACGGCTTATGGGGGAAGGTTAGAAGCTCAAACCTATCCGTTATGGTTCGTTTTTGATACTCAAGAAGATTGGTGACAATGCATTCCAGTCGGATTTGCCACCTTTCATGAAGATGTATTCGGTGATTAATACCGAGCATTTAAAGTTATTTGAGCCGTCTCTTTTAGATGAAGGCTCTACAATCGATACTCGCCTACCGTCAGTTGATGACTTATGGATGGAAAGGGAAAATCCGTTGTAGGAAGATGGTATTCTAGAAAGGAAAGTTTATACTATATGACAGGGTGATATTAAGTTGATCCAGGTTGGGAAGAAGGGTCAGCTACCTAGTAAGTCGAAGTGATACAGCAGGGAATTGGGCATCGCCGCATTCCCACATCTCTAGTTATAACTTGAGCAGGAGCTCAAGGCTTCAAAAGGGGGGAGCGCCTATCAATGATGGACGCGGTTTCGGATTACAATCAGGTACCTCTCCTCCGCGAAGATCAGCTTAAAACTTCCTTTATCACTGAACAAAGCCTTTACTATTTCAATGTTATGCCCTTTGGCCTTAAAAATGTGGGAGCCACTTACCAACGCCTTGTCACAACCATGTTCAAACCCTTGCTTGGCAAGTCGGTCGAAGTTTACATCGGTGACATGCTATTCAAGAGCCTCCGAAAACAGACCCACATCCATGACCTAACCGAAGTCTTTTCGATACTTCACATGTATACTATGAAACTCAACCCAGACAAATGCCAGTTTGGCGCTTCGTCTGGAAAAAAATTTGGGTCACCTTATTAGTAAACGAGGTATTGAGATTGACCCCACCCATAATTGAGCCCTCATCGACATGGCTTTGCCCCGAACCAAGAAAGACGTCCAAAAAGTAGCCGGTAAGATAGTAGCCCTCGACCATTTTATTTCTAAATCCTCAGACAGATGTGCTTGGCTCTTTTCCCTCTTACGCAACCAAGGCATCCACAAAAAAAAAGATTAACCCCAAAATCAACTGGACACCCTCGTGTGAACAGGCCTTCCTCGAACTCAAAACTTGTCTTAGCCGACCACCCATTATCAGTACCCTATCGAAGGCGAAACACTCTCATTATACCTCGCTGCCACAGACATTTCCATCAGGTCAATACTATTTGACTAGACTCAAACATCGAGAAACCTGTATATTTCATCAGTAAAACTCTAACCCCCGCAAAAACTCAGTATTCCAAACTTGAGCATTTGCTCCTCACACTTGTTTATTCAGCCTGCAAAATCAAACCATAATTTCAAGCCCACCCCATCCGTGTTACACAAGTTATCCCCTTCGAGAAGTACTCAGTAAAAAAGAGAAATCTAGACGAGTGCAACAGTGGTCTGTGTACCTTGGCGAACATGACATTACATTTGAAAAGCAGATATCCCAGAAAGGCCAAGACATCGCAGACTTTCTTGCCGACTTCCCGATCGAAGATGTCGATTGGGAAGTACACAAAGATGACTTAACAGAAGACCAACCCAAAAAAGCAGATCCCTGGGACCCTTACACTGGCTGACGTTTATTCACAGATGAATCCTCAGGACCTAATAGCTCAGGAATTGGTATTGCCTTGGTAACACCCACTAATGATCGAATAAAGAAAGCCATCAAACTTACCTTCAAATATTCAAATAATGAAGTTGAGTACGAAGCCTTGATCCATGGCCTCGGCCTTGCTCTCGATCTCAGCATTCCCAAACTTGTCATTTTCACAGATTCCCAACTTGTTCAGAGGCATTTCACAGAAGAAAATCAAGCTAACGGTCGCATGACTGACAATGCTCTCTTTGTGCGATAGTGCATGGACCGATTTCCTGAAAAATCAACAATCACTTATTACCCTCGAGGAGAAAATCGACATGCAGATGCCCTCAGCTATATAGCAGCTATGCTCGGACAATCAGAATCTCGGACCCTCTATATAAAGTACTCAAACGCCCATGCATCGACCAGATTGAAGTCAATGCAATCAATACAAGGGGCGAAAGTCTCGATCCAGGCGATTGGCAAACACCATTCCTCCATTACCTCAATAACGCCACCCTCCCAGATGATCCCAAAGCCAAATGGTCGTTGTTAGAAAATTGCCGCAGATACACTATCTACAAAAATGAATTACATCGTTAATCCCTAAATGGCATCCTCCTTCGATACATATCTCAAGCCGAAGCCTCTGTAATTCTAGCCAAACTCCGTGAAGGAACCTGTGGTGCCCACACTGCTGGTTGTTCAATGGCCCTACGAGTTGTCTCTCAAGTATTATTCTGGCCGAATATGAAAAAACAGGCCGAAGAGTACGCCAAACACTGTAAAAAATGCCAATGCCATGCTCATGGCATTCATTGCCCATCTCGAGACCTTCATTTCAGTCAAGTCTTCAGGCCATTCAAAAGATGGGCTATCGATCTCATTGGTCCCTTCCCAAAAGCCTCAGGTAGCAGAGAAAATATCCTTGTTGCAACCAATTACTTTACCAAATGGGTTGAAGTTGGACCTCTATGCCAAACTAGAGAAGAAGAAGTTATCTAATTTGTATTTGAAAACATCATCACACGCTTCGGCTGCCCCCATATGATTCGATGCGACAATGGTCCCAAATTCGTAAGCAGCAAAGTCATAAAATTTCTCAAAAAACACAACATCATTATCTCACCCTCAACACCTTATTATCCCCAAGACAACGCTCAAGTCGAAGCAATCAGCAAAACCATTATCGACGGTCTCAAGAAAAGATTTGACGCAAAGAAAGGACGATGTGTTCAAGAGTTACAACACGTCCTCTGGGCCTATCGAACAACCCTAAGAAAATTTACAGGCTACACTCCCTTCCTCCTAACATATGGTACCGAAGCTGTGCTCCCTAATTAATTCGAAGTACCTACATAAGATCGTAACCTCCTAGACGAAGACAATGAGTTTGAGCTCGCATGTAACATGCTATGGATCGACAAAACCAGAGATCGAGATATCGCCAACCTTGGCCGCTACCACACATTACTTTGGAAATTCTATAATAAGAGAGTTCGACCACAGAGTTTCAACATCAGAGATCTAGTACTTCAACGTGTCAACCAATCCTCGAAACCTTGAAATGCCGGCAAGCTAGCCGAATCTTGGGAAGGACCTTATGTCGTATACAATAAAACTAACAAGGGTTCTTACAATCTAATGACAGAAGACGAAGAGCCTTTACCAAACCCATAGAACACAATGCAGCTGGTCTCCTATAACAAGCCATATTCTCAACCTTGTACAACTGATGTAATCTAGAATAATCAATAAACAATTTTTCCCAACCATACTTCGTCTCTTATTTTTCTTGAATTTCTTGGTTTAACTTAGGTATCATGTCAACCTTCAACCAGACTAATACTTGGGGGTAACCTTGAGATTTTTCAAGCTTCCAATTTCGAGCAAACTCGAGGGGCAAGGATGGCTGTGGCTAAGGCCTTCAAAGTCCAGTCGATTTCCTGGTTTCCTCTAAGTATCACGTCAAACCTTTGACCCGACTGATACTTGGGGGCGCCAACCTTGAAATTTTCAAGCTTCTAATTTCGAGCAAATTTGAGGGGCAAGGATGGTCAACAGACCAGACCCTCAGGATTGCATGGGGGCGAACAGAAATGCTTCGATCAGGCTCTGAAACTGTGGATGTCCAGTCAATTTCTTGGTTTACCCCGGGTATCATGTCCACCCTCGCCCCAACTAATACTTGAGGGTGACCTTGAAATTTTCAAGTTTCCAACATTCAAGAAAACTCCAAGGGCACGAATGGTCGTAAGACTAGACCCTCGGGAATGTGTTGGAGGCGAACACATATTGCTTCGCTGTGGCTTAGGCCTTCGATGTCCAGTGAATTTTTGGGTCTTCTCTAGGTATCATATCCCCTCGCCCCAACGGATACTCGGGGGCGGCCTTGAAAATTTTCAAACATCCAACATCGTTATGGCTTCGGCTTTCGATGTCTAGCAAATTATTCAGGGTTCGATCACTCTAGAGTTATTCGACAGAAACAGCACATGCAGATACTATTATACAAGAATATCTACAACTCTATTAAGTGCAAGGAAGATTCAAAGCGTCACCTATTAGAGAAACAGTTGTATTACAACTCAAGTTAAGTCATCAAAGGTTCAAAACAAGCCAAACCAACAGAATACGCATAAATATTTCAATAATCTAGAATAATGCAAGGCCAGAGTAGGATAACAAAGTCAGTCAGAAAATTAGGCATCAATTCCAAAACAGTTCAGAATCAACTTTAAAAGTTCCACAGATAACCGCCATCAGTACTGTACAATAACTTGAAGATATACCAAGTTCAAAGACCAACGCAAACAAAATAAACGTAGTTCAAAATATTACAACTCAACATCAAATCAAAAAAGGAAAACATGAAACCCCAACTCCAAATACCTCATATCGGCGTGGTTACACCTTCTTCCTCCACAGAACCCCCATCGCCAACACCCTCAGCAGCTTCAGTCGAACCTTCGACAACCAAACCATCAACAGTTCTACCACTGGCCGCTCCAATAACAGAAGTCTCTACACCACCTTCAGTACTTCCACCTGCCTCATCAATAGTATCTGCTTCTCCTTCCTTCATTTACAAATCACCTCCAACAACAAGTTCTGGGGAAACAGGGAAGGATTCCAACGTATCGGGGTCATACCCCTTATCTTTTATAAACATTTTCAACTTGACATTTACCTTACATTCACCATCATACAGCCGCTGGAAACTCACCTTCTGTTCTACTTTCTCCCTCTCTTTTTCTGTAAGCTTTGCCGACCACTCCCGCTCCTGCCTTGACTGCTGAAGCTCGAGCCTCTCATCAAACGAGTCAGTAATCACCTCCAGATCTTGCTTCAACTTCTTAATTTCAGACAACAATGATGCCTCAGTCCCCCGAGAAAGATCTAGACTTTCCACTGCTTGTCACAATTTCCACTTTACTGACTTCATTGCCTTGTTGTACAATCGCACCCAAGCCTTCGTCTGCTAGAATATTCAAGCAGTCACTACAATTCAAAACTTGAAGAACTTAAAAAAAATCTCAGATTCTCACAAAAATTCATAAATAGTTACCTGAAACATATGCCTCTTTATTTCCTTTGAAGCCTTATCTGGGTCGTCCTCGCAGAGCTCGACTATCAAAGCCTATTTGGCAACTACTTGCTCCTTTCATTCACCCTCCGTCATTTCTTCATCCTCGCCTACTGCATCGTCCTCCCCCAGCACCCTGCGCCTTTTGAGCTAACCAACCTTCGATTGCATTACCTTCGAAGCTTCAGGAATTACTCGACCCTTCCCCTTCTCAATCTGTGTTGGCACCTGCCTTGGCCTCACTATCGAAGCATTGCCAACCAATTCAGGCACTGGCGCTGCATGCTTCGACCCCCTCCGTGTTCTCGGAACATACAGAAAATTCCTTGGCAACTCTTCCCCTCCCATTTCTTTTGGACCCTTCGAAACACCTTCGCCTCTTTTTCTCTTCGATGGCTTCGGTGTAACGGGCACGTTTCAAAGCAGGAAATCCGCCTTCTTCCTCCTCTGCCTCTTGATTCCAAGACTGTCAAAAACTAAATTTTCCCAGTCCTCACTAGCTTCGAGCAAAGTATCAATATAGTTTATCGGATTGTTCTAAGATGAATTCTTCGGACCTGCAGAACAAACAAAATACAATCACCACTCATTCAAGACATACATCAGCAGCAATCCTTCGACAACAAACTTACTTTGATTATACACCCTATGATGCAACTTATAAAGGACATCCTCCTCAACATTCTCATAGTTGCCCCGTACTTCAATAAATCTTTATTCTACCCTCGACCCATCAAACATAGATCAAAAAACCAGGGCTTCGCTGGGTGACATTGGATGCGGTAGGTACCTGGGTTTGGTTCGCCTTCATCAAGTAGAAGGTAATAATATCAAACCACTTAATCAAACTCCGATCCTCACCACTCAATTTTGCATTTATCCCCTCTACAACCCTCATCATCTCATAAAGCTTTTCGTTCATTTACACCGGGGCCACCTCCAAAAAATTTAGTACTTCTTTCACCAGTCTTTGAAGAGAAAGTTCCATCCCCAAACGAATCTGGCCTCTATTAGCCATTATCTCTTCCCTGAGGTCTGATTTGAAGGTTAACCCTTCCCCCGCCACACTCAGAAATACCCCCACTTTCGACAGCTCCAGCTTGGCAGCAAATCAATCCAATCTAACTCTATCTCCAGGGTTAGCAGCACCTTCGACCCTATCCGACTCAGTCGAATCCCTAATTTCGTCACTCTACACCTCTTCCCCCTTCCCACCCCTAGAAGGCTCTACATCACCCTCTCCCCTCTCCCCCCACACTGTCTCCTTCTTCTCACTATCCTCAGTCACTATCGTCCTACGACGTCTAGTAATCGGAACCTCCCCAGTTGGTAGAACCATGGATAAAGGGGCTTTGGTTATCACATCTAAAACTTCTAATTTGATACCCTCATCCATTGGGGCTCGACCAGAAATACTAGCTTCTAATGCTTCGATCTCTTCGTCCATCAGCCTCCATCTAAAAGCTTGACGGTTATGTATTTTAGCTAACAGAAGAAGAGGCATGTAATTAGATTGATAAATTCGATAATTCCTCATCCTTAACCCATATCCCATCTACCCCCTCCAAAAGATTTATCGAAACCTCGATCTTAAACCCTATGCCTCCTCTAAAATACTCAAAATCCCTGAATGGTCGAAACCCAGATTCACCAAATCTCCTTATCTTCAAAGATAACCTCCAAACCCTAAACCCAGAATGTCCTACTCACAGTCTCAGAAGGGAAAACAAAATAAAAACTGGCAGAGATCAAGTGACATACCTGTGTTAAAAGCACTATCCTCGAAACAACAAGATCAACGCAACAACTGCAGTAACTATTCTCAAGTTCTAATGGCGTACGCTTTTTTCTCCCCACTCTCCTTGATTTGCCTCAGTAAATAGTACAGTGATTACTCTTCTCACACTTATATACTCTTTCAAAAAACCATAACTACCTCAATTTTCTAACCATTATCATTACCACGACCCCACTACCCCGGCTTCTCGGCTACAATGTGTTTTGACCGATTTACCCCTCATATCCCTCACGTGTGAACAACACACTCACTTCAACTTGCCTGCAAAACCTAAAGCTTCGCAAACCCTTTTACCCTTACTAGAAGCTAAACAATTAAATCCAAACAGTCAAGTTACAACCTTTTCTGTAATACGAATAAAATCATGATTACTTTTCGGCATACTGCCCCAGGCGCACGTACCGTCCTGACAGACCAGCTGTCTAAACTGTCAGTACGACCAGTCAAATTAAGCATAACCTTCGATATACTCCTCGAATTCGAGTAATCTACCACTCCACGTCTCGAAGACTCATCAACAACTAGCCTCAAATTTGGGTTTCTAATATATCAACTTTCGACCTACAACACATTTGTCAATTCAAATCCTCGTGCCCCCTTTTCCATCGACAGATCACATTCGATAGATAAAACATTTATGCTTACAGACCCAACCTTGTGCACCAACACACCAATCTTTTCAACTTCGACAGATAATACTCCTACTTCAACAGACTGCAATTTTTTACTTCTACAATTCAAGTTTTATCTTTGAACAATCCAAACACTATACTTTGACAGTTATATAATTAATTCGACAGCTCACGATACTACTTCAAGAATTCAAATTATACTATTACTTTTAGTTTGAAAATGCAAGTTATTACCTATGAAGAGTAAGAATACTACCATAACAGTACTTCCAAACAACAATCTCATTCAGAAAGACAAAACATATTATAAGCCTCCTCAAAAGAAAAGAGAAAGGAAGCAGAATAGAGAAAAGAAACAACAAAAACAGTAAAAAGAGAGAGGACCCTATTTATCAATGGGATGCTCCTCTTCAACCACGGCTGCTGCATCCGCATCCTCCTGGCCCATTATATCCTCCATAAAGCCTTCTAGAAGAGATAGCCGATGTTCGGGTAACGGCCCCATCATCTGTAGTAGTCCCCACCAGTATGCGAAGGGCATGCCAAGGATGGGTGCCCCGGGTTCCGCCTCAAAAAGATTTGGCATCTCAGCATCAATATCTTCCTCTATACCAAACCTCCGTTGAAGCCTCAATAAGGCCTCTTGTATTCTCCTGACCCTCACTGCCGCTTGGTCATCCTGAACGGGTATGTTTGCAGCCATCTTGATCCGAACAAATAAGAGATGAGATAAAGAAAGAATGATTGAAGAAAGATGAAGAAATCCCCTCCACCATAGTTCCTTTTATACTTCGAGAACCAATTCAAACTGTCCCTCCTCCCCAGCTGCATTAATTATTATCTTCAATTCCCCACCTTGAAAACTTAACAACTAACCTCTCCAACTTTCTAGACGTAACAGATTCATCTGTACCTTATTCCCGAGGACTTATAGTCGAGCAAACCTCCAACATCGAACATTCAACCATCGCTATACTTCGACCATCATTATACTTCGATCATATCATATACTTCGGTCATATCATAACCTTCGATCATATAATAACCTTCGGTCATATTATTATACTTCGATACCCTTTTTTATCCACAATCAAAAATACGATGACATGCATGTGCTAAGCGCGCCTATAAGACTATTCATCTACATTATCAATCACACACAGTAACACAAGTTTTTAGAAAATATTGCTTCCATTCCATTATCCGATTGACAAACAAGAATACATTGCTGCAACCACCCCAAACAAAAGCCTCAACAAAAAAAAACAAAGATACAAATGTTCAACACATCAGACAGTAGCCCTATTTCCAGAAGGTCCAGCTCTACTCACTGCGCTTTGTTCTTCCATCTCCTCCTCATCACAAACAAGACATTTGGCCAAAGCTGACAGAAAGAGATAGCGGTTCTCCACAATAGGAAAATCATACTTCAGTCGGTCCCAAAGATAGGCGTAAGGCTCCCCATTGATGATCTCCCCAGCTTCTACCTTCACCAGTTCAGGCATGTCCCAGTTCAGATCATAATGCCCGAAGAACTTTATAAGAAGTTCACCAGTCTTCCGCCCTACATGACAGTCCCGGGCGAACCCCATCATCTTCTGATATTGTGTATTAGGCGTAGTATCCATGAAGATTTCAAAATTTACAGAGGAAAAAGAGAAGAATGAAAAGAAGAAGGTTACTCAATATCCATACACAATAACCCATACTTATAGCCTCACTTTATTTATTACCCTATAACTACCTATACCTCTTAATTACCCTCTTTAATTACTTACCTGAAAACCAACAGTCAAACCGCTCAGATTCCAAGGCCAAATAGTTTTCTAAGCAAACGCCTCTCCACCTGGCTTTGAGACCCTCACTGAGAGGGGGAAAATGTAGTAGCCTACTCACAGCCTTCGACCCTGTCAGACACTCAAAGTCAACTTTGTAGCCTACCCAAATATATCGAAGCCCTTTTCAATCTTCAAGATAAGCCTTCAAGATTTCCCCTGAAGACGAAGCTTCGACTTCAAATAAGCCTCGAGGATGGACTAGCACATCACAGCAGAAACCCTTTGGCCATATCTGTACATGGTCAAAATATGATGGGGCAGGCAGCCAGCTCACCAGATAAGCCAACACAATGATTGGTCCTTGCAGCTACAGTTACAGGCCCAACCACTACGCCACAATATAAATGTATAGGGATACCTCCTGCAAATGTCACAGTGACAGTGCAGGCATGTCCGACGTCCATACCCCGCTGGGATATCCTGACAGTACTCATATAATCTGACCCATACTTGGTGACTTAGCTTCCTATGGTTCAATAAATAGGAGAGATGGGGAGCCAAGGGGGGGTTAGAAAAATTCCCCCCAGACCCCTTGTAGTTTACCTTCGAGAACTTTGTTAAGCCCAGTATTCGAACCTTCGATTACTCATCAGTAATATAATACTTCTTAAAAATCCTCATCAGAGGTCGTAGAGTGTCACATTTGGGCCTCTACTCAAGTATTTGTCTCTAGTTTGTTCATACTTTAGATCATTTACTTGTATTCCATTGATAGAAGATCAACCTCGTGTTATAATTGTTAACTTCCCCTCTAAAAGAATTTAGGCCCCTATAAAAATTATGTTAAACATCATAATAGAAATATGGTATTTTAAAGAGAACTTGTTCAAACTAAACACAAGATTGCTTAAATTTTGGGCGTTGTTATATGCTTTGTGATTCATATTTGGGTATGGATCCTTGCTAGATTAATTTCTAAGAAGGAAATTTTTTAAGTTATGCCAGATTAGGTCACTTTGTGTATAAAAGAGAGCTACGAGATTTATGGATACAAACTTTAACATAAGTGTGATGCAGTACAGATGGGTAAGCCTTATAGAGATGAGGTATTTGTAAGGTGAAGAAGTTCAAGAGCTATCTTGGTGGTAAAAAGAAAGAAAGAGGAGAAGCACATCTCCGATGTTAAGCTATGATGTGAATCAAATAGAGGAGGAGAAGAGGGATTAACAACAAATAAAGGAATTACCCAAGTGAATAGATGTCATTTTTCTAAAGAAAAGCCAGTATATATAAAATCATTCGGGGGTTAACGACAAAACTACAATCGCAGGTAGACTGTATTGTAAAATCTTATCATTAGTTGTCATTTTTCAACTTGTTTCCTCAATTCTCTATTCAAGTTTGAATTCTCCAGAGCTTTCCCTACCTGCAAAAGGAAGTGGTTTCTCCCCAGCTTTGTATTGTTTCTTCTTATACTCTCTAACTATACCAAACTACAATAATTATGCTTATTTTAGCTCAAATGCAATCCAACAGTTCTGAAACTTGATAAATATGAAACAAAGAGATAATTATAGGTTAAGGGCTCATAATGAGAAAAAGTACAAGTATAGAAGGCTTAAAATAACACAACAATGTATTCATCATATGTTATATTTTCGTACCCTATATTAATAAAATAAAGATTGGAATGCTTGCAATTACAATATCATTGAGAAAGCAAATAAGAATCTTGGTTGAATTTTAACGCTTTCAAATTACTGTTTATTTAGTGGTCAATCATTAATACACCCATAATAATAAGAATTATGAGAGAGATCATTAATGTCTTGAGAAGGTGAAATGTCCTGTATTTTTAGGTTATTTTTTTTATTTTATTAAGTATTATTATTATTATTCCTATATGTTACTCGTTATGCATCCGTATTATTTCTTTTGTCAGGTTTGGTGTTAGATTTATTTTCTGCGGTTTAGGTGTTTTGGTGGTTGTTTGATTAGAAGAGTTAGAGTTTCGATGTTAGGAGCCCGTGGTTGGATGTTAATTGGGTGTTGTTGTTGTTTCGGATTGTTCTTGTCTTTTGAGGATCTTGGTGTTGTGCGGTGTTGTGGGTGGCTCAGGAGGATCTCATAATGATTTTTGGAGTTTTTCCCAGTGGTCGTTCGAGCGACTTGGCGTTACTATATATCATTCATCATTTTCTCTCCTCTTTCTTCTCTCTCCCTCACAAACTTAACCCTAACTTCTCAATATTCCTCCTCCCTACAATTCCTCAACCCTTCTCCTTCCTTGGCTCGATTGGAACTTGAGGGAATCACCTTCTTCCACAAAATTTTAGCTCTTGACTCTCGTGAAAGAGAGGGCTGTCATTTTCATATTCGGATTCGTCGGTGGATCGCCGTTTCTTTACGAACCATAGCCACCACTTTGAACTCATCTATCTCTCACCTTCGAGGTTCGTACTCTCTCTCTCTCTCGGTTGAGCCGTGGTTTGTGACGATTCAGACTTGGTGGCTGATTTTGGTTTTAGGGCTCGTAATAGTGAGATGTTTGATGGGTTTTCACCATTTTTGTGATGGTGAGGTGCTTGATTTGAGTTTATTGCAGGTGTTTGTCGGTGGTGGTGATTTCTTAGGTTGGATTGTTGGCGTTTGGGTGGCTGAATTGGTTGGTTAAGAATTGATGTATCCTTGTATGATTGTGCCCATTAGGGTGGTGATTGGGGTTTGGTGTAGTTAGAAAGAGGAGGTGTGGTGGTTGTTCTAGATAGTAGTTGTTGCTGTTCTGGAGAGGGCTGCCTGGACCGACGATTGCTGCCGTTTAGGTTCAGATATTACTGCCCAGATTACTGTTGATCTAGAGGAAGAGTAAGGGTTGTTTTTACCCTCTTCAAACGCCGGGAGAGTGATTGTTGGGCGGCTAATTCAGTAGGATTAAAGTGGCATATCTTCATGTGATTGTGGGCGATCGGAGTAGCGCAGCGTAGCGTTGTGGACCATGGGATTCGATGCAGTTTTGTTACTGAATTGAGGTGTGGTGCTGATTTGAAACTCAGTTTCGGGCGAGGATCCCCTGTTGGAATTATGTTTAGGCTCCAGGCCTTGGTAGTGGTTGATGTTTTGTTGTTCCTGGTCCTTTCCCTGATTGATTTGGAGTTCTGAAATTCAATTCGCGGAGCACATTTCCGTTGGGGTGCTGTTTGGACAATTTCGCCGAGATTGTCGTTCTGAGCGTTGTTTTGTCAGGCGAGTTTTATCTTCCTTAATAAATTGAATATTATATTGATTTGTGAGTTATTGTATCACACAGTTTATCAAGTTTATTACCATGATTTTGTTAGTATATGGGTTAATTACTCAGGACACATTCACAGGTTATCCGTTTGGCATACCTTAGACGAGAGTATTTAAGGGATTGATAAGTTAGTAAAACCCGAGTTAGTTGTAAGTTGAGTTACTAGAGAGAACCTTTAGGTTATGTTTAGTCATAGGTAGTTGTTCTCAGCTGTCGTCGATGTGACGATAACTCATGAGATTTCTCTTAGACCGATTTCATTGAGGGTGGCTATCACAAATTTTTTCTTCATTGAGGTTTAAAACAAAAGCATTTCTTAGTGCGTTGCAACGCCTCAGCGTCGCTATATATATATATATATATATATATATATATATATATATATATTATATCTTGAGTGTGGTATTGTTTGTTAGTTATTAGGGTGCCCCGCTTGTTTCAGGACACTAGTAACTAGGTTTGACGATTAGTAGAGACTTAGGGACGGCATGTGGTTTAGCTGCCATTTCTCTGAGATAGTGTAGTTCAGAGACTATAGTTCTCATCTTATAGTATAGCACCTTGGTTTTTTAGGTTGCTGGAATTGGTTCCAGGGTAGTCTTGGGGAGACATAACTTCAGTAAGATATGGTCTTTGATTCGGAGCTCGTCCTTTTGCTTGCTATTATTTTGATTAGTCTTAGGACTAGTCTAGGTGTACTCTGTGTTCTTGAGGCCTAGTCCTTGAGCACTGTCATCGTGATTGGTGGTTGTTTGGAATGTTGGATTCCATGTGGGAGTGTGGTATCTCCTGGATAGTTAGTTGTTGGTGGTAAGCTGACGGCTTGTCCGTGGTGGTTGGTCGTGGATGTTGAACATCTGTTAGTTTGCCTTAGGATAGTTTGCTAATCGTGCTGAGACACTTATTGTTCTCATGATTCTTAGAGCTTACTCGTAAGACTTCCTTCCCCAGGATGAGGCGGTTAGGGCTATGTTCCCTTCCGGTATCTAGAAGGCAGCGAGACAGCATGGAACAGTGAGGTACACGGCTGAGCCAGGTGGTTTATGAAGTTGTACATCATCTAAGATGTTGGAATGCGGCTAAAACCTCTTGTTGAATCCGGTTCCTGTACATCCGTGTTGGAGACTTATGTACATGGTTAGGAGGATTATGAGGTAGTTCTGTTATTGGGGATTGCTAACTACTTATTAGACACTTGTAGGTCACCTCATGAGTAATAGTCTATGTTGACAGCTAGAGTACTGTAATATTTGATGGTAATCATATCGCTTTGAGGAATCTTAGAGACTGATGTTGTTTAGATTTCGTGACTGTTAAGTTATTGTTTCATCTAGGTTTTGATGGTGTAACTGAGTCACAGGAGGGCAACTGTGTTTATTTTGGTTGCCACGCTCTCAGGCGTGTGGTTATCCTATTGTGTACTGGCTGTGATAACAACAGTTGTGTTTCAGTCTTTAGGATTTTTGCTCACATCCATAGATAACATATTCTCTCCATATCTTACTACGATTGGATACATAAATAACTCCGCATTGGCTGACCCTCAAGAGGTTCAGGGATTCCTTAAATCGGGTTAAAATAGACGGTGGGCTCAGGATGGATACTATTATACCTAGTCACCCATTCGGGAGTGTGGGATGGTATGAGACAGTATTTACAATCTGGTACAAGGCTTATCCTGGAGGTTGAAATGCCTCTGAATGTATATATAGTTCGGACATTGGCTCCGTGGGATTTGATAGATTGAGGTAATATCCTTATAGTCTGGTCGAGCTAGTGAAGTACATCGTACCCTTGTATCCAGCCATATCCTGTAAGGTAAATCATTTTTCATCGGTTGTCTGCCCACTTTACTCTTGGGGGCTAGCCCTTGGGTTGACATCGCTAAATCATTCTGCATCATCATCATTATCATCATCATCATCAAACATATCATTGCATCTTTGCATACCTCCTATTCGTAGGTTCTTCTGATAGAAATCCTTAACCCTTTCTACATTATGTTTAATATATAATCTTCTGCACTTGGGATAATCGTAAGATTATCTCTCTCCACCATATCATCATCATAACATATCATTGCACTGGGATAATTAAAGGATTATCCTAGTTCATCATATTCATCTCCTCTTATTTAAATTCTTCTTCTCCTAATTGATTTGCGGTGTAATTAGATTCCTCTTCCTTCTGCATATTCCTCTCCTCTCTGCATCTTTTCCTCCCTCTTCCGTATCTAATTAAGTTATTAGGTTAATTGGTCTGGTTGGCTGTTGTGAGCTTTAGGCTGGTATCTAGTTGTGGGTGACCTCTCTTAGCTTGTAATAGCTTCAGGGCTGTGCCGGGTTAGGTTTAGGTAATCCTGTTGGATTATTGGGAGCCAAGGGTATTTACCCTCGGGTGTGATTGTATTCCTGAGGTAGGTTGGTTGTTTGTGGGACTGAGGGCCATGGTAGTGATTAGAGTGTAGTTAATAGTCCTTGAGACTGGAGTGTGGTTATGGTCTTAGCACTCTTTTGCTCGAGATGTATATATACACTTATAGTATAGTTACATATAATCACTAGTCTAGTTATATACCTATTTGATACATATTAGTCATCCTATATATATTTATACATATACATTATTTATCGTTAGATATTATTTTATCCTATTATCATAAATATTTATATCCATCTCATTGGTTAGTATAATCGTTAAGTTATTCTTAGGAGTTAGTGAGTTCGTTGTTTGCTCACTTTCGCATCCCCCTTTCAGTGGCAGGTTGTTTCAGGTTTTAGTTCCTGCTGTGATGATCTTTGGGGAGCTAAGTTATAGGTTCTTTCCCCAGTTACTACTGTTGGGCTTGCTACGTAGAGGTTTGTAGAATCTTACGTTTAGATATTATTATCTTAGTCTTCCGTTATTTCTATTTTTCCTTATTACTCAATTGTGATACTATTGCGAATGACTGAGCCAGAATTTTTTTATGGCTCGGTTGTTCATGGGGCGAATCTTTGGATTCCCCGACCTGCATATCCTCGAATTTAAGTAATTGGTCTAGCTACCGATTACTGGATTTTAGGGTATGACAGACTTGGCATCAGAGCTCTAGGTTAACTCTTATCTCGATATCTAGCACTCATAGGTTGAGTTATTCTTCAGGACGATTCCTTGGTGTCCTGTATTTTTAGCGCATGTTTGGTTAAAGAGTTAATCTCTTGAGGCCTTCTGCGTGTAGGCTTCTAGCATAGGTCTAGTGTGTAGGCTTCTAGAATAGGTCTAGTGTGTAGGCTCTTATTGTAGATTTAGAGGGCTCAAGATGTTTATTTTGAATCCTTCGAATGGTGTTTGATTGGCTTCTACTGGTAGTGGTTTCCCTGTTTGTTTTGGTGTTGGGTTTCAACTTTAGATTTGTGATTTTACGCTATTTGGATGATGTTATGTTTGTCGTCGTAGTAGTTTCGACGTGTGTTCTATTTTAGTGTTCCTCTTATCGAGTTTTGGGTATTTGCTCTTAATCGAATTCATATCGATCTGGATATTGGATCTGATCGTTTGGATTGGTTTTCATTATTTACTGAAATGCATCGTTTTAACCGATTATTTCCATCTCTTGTGTCGCGAACCTGATCTCATAGCAGACGTGTTGTAATACTGGGGGACCGTGTGCAGATCAGATTTTGGCGTTGTTCATATAAGGAAAGGGACATCATATTCCACTTTCCCCTTATGTATTTGGCATTAATAAACTATTTGTTTTTTTTTAAATCAAACTATATATATTTTCATACAAATTATATATTAATATATTTTAACCATAATCTATGATATGTTGTTTTTGCTATAATGTCATGTACCTGGACGGGGAGTTCAAGGGCTTTCTATTTTATTGACCTTATCTAACCACTAGTACGATATGGTTATACATTGCATTTGAAATATACTATATTATACTTAAGTAGGTCTTTTAAATTTTAGGACGAAATTCCTTTTAAGGATTATTATTATTCCAATATGTTACTCGTTATGCATCCGTATTATTTCTTTTGTCAGTTTTGGTGTTAGATTCATTTTCTGTGGTTTAGGTGTTTCGGTGGTTGTTTGATCAAAAGAGTTAGAGTTTTGATGTTAGGAACCCGTGGTTGGATGTTGATTGGGTGTTGTTGTTGTTTTGGGTTGTTCGTGTCTTTTGAGATTCTTGGTGTTGTACGGTGTTGTGGGTGGCTCAGGAGGATCTCAGAATGATTTATAGAGTTTTTACCAGTGGTCGCTCGAACGACTTGGCGTTACTATATATATCATTCTTCATTTTCTCTCCTCATTTTTCTTCTCTCTCCCTCACCAACTTAACCCTAACTTCTCAATCCTCCTCCTCCCTTCAATTCCTCAACCCTTCTCCTTCCTTGGTTCGATTGGAGCTTGGGAGAATCACCTTCTTCCATCGAATTTCAGCTCTTGACTCTCGTGAAAGAGAGGGCTGCAATTTTTAGATTCGAATTCTTTGGTGGGTCCCATTTCTTTACAAACCATAGCCACCACTTTGAATTCAGCTCTCCCTCGCCTTCGAGGTTCGTACTCTCTCTCTCGGTTGAGCCGTGGTTTGTGACGATTCAGGCTTGGTGGCTGATTTCAGTTTTAGGGATCGTAATAGTGAGATGTTTGATGGGTTTTAACCATTGTTGTGATAGTGGGGTGCTTGATTTGGGTTTATTGCAGGTGTTGGCCGGTGGCGGTGATTTCTTGGGTTGGATTGTTGGTGTTTGGGTGGCTGAATTGGTTGGTTAAAAATTGATGTATCCATGTATGATTGTGCCCATTAAGGTGGTGATTGGGGTTTGGTGCAGCTAGAAAGAGGAGGTGTGGTGGTTGTTCTAGATAGTAGTTGTTGTTGTTCTGGAGAGGGCTACCTGGACCGACGATTGTTGCCGTTTTGGTTTAGATATTACTGCCCAGGTTACTGTTGTTCTAGAGGAAGAGTAAGGGTTGTTTTTACCCTCTTCAAACGCTAGGAGAGTGATTGTTGGGTGGCTGATTCGGTGGGTTTAAAGTGGCATATCTTCATGTGATTGTGGGTGATCGGAGTAGCGCAGCGCAGCGCGGAGGACCGTGGATTTCGATGCAGTTTAATTACTGAATTCAGTTGTGGTGCTGATTTGAAGCTCAGTTTCGGGCAAGGATCCTTTGTTGGAATTGTGTTTGGGATCTAGGCCTTGATAATGGTTGATGTTGTGGTATTCCTAGTCCTTTCCGTGATTGATTTGGAGTTTCGGAAGTCGATTCGTGGAGCACATTTCTGTTGGGGTACTATTTAAACAGTTTCGCCGAGATTGTCGTTCCGAGCGTTGTTTTGTCAGGCGAGTTTTATATTCCTTAATAACTAAACGATTATATTGATTTGTGAGTTATTGTATCACATAGTTTATCATGTTTATTACCGTGAATATGTTAGTATATGGGTTAATTGCTTAGGACACCTTCACGGGTTATCTGCTTAGCATACCTTAGACGAGAGTATTTAAGGGTTTGATAAGTTAGTAAAACCCGAGTTAGTTGTAAGTTTGGTTACTAGATAGAACCTGTAGGTTATGTTTAGTCGTAGGTAGTTGTTCTCAGTTGTCGTCGATGTGATGATAACTCATGAGATTCATCTTAGACCGATTTCATTGAGGGTGGTTATCGTGAATCTTTTCTTCGTTGAGTTTTAGAATAAAAGCATTTCTCAGTCTGTTGCGACGCCTCAGTGTCGCTATATTTATATATATATATATATATATATATATATATATATATATATCTTGAGTATGGTATTGTTGGTTTGTTATTAGGGTGTCCCGCTTATTTCAGGGCACTAGTAACTAGGTTTGACGATTAGTAGAGACTTATGGATGGCATGTGGTTTAGCCGCCATTTCTCTGAGATAGTGTAGTTCAGAGACTATAGTTCTCATCTTATAGTATAGTACTTTGGTTGTTTAGGTTGTTGGACTTGGTTCCAGGGTAGTCTTGGGGTAACATAGCTTCAGTAAGACATGGTTTTCGATTCAAAGCTCGTCCTTTTGCCTGTTACTATTTTGATTAGTCTTAGGACTAGTCCAGGTGTACTCTGTGTCTCAAGGCCTAGTCCTTGAGCATTGTCATCGTGATTGGTGGTTGTTTGGAATGTTGAATTCCATGTGGGAGTGTGGTATCTTCTGGACTGTTAGTTGTTGGTGGTGAGCTGACGGCTTCTCCGTGGTGGTTGGTCGTGGATGTTAAACTTCCGATAGTTTGCCTTAGAATTGTTTGCTTATCGTGTTGTGACACTTATTGTCCTCATGATTCTTAGAGCTTACTCGTAAGCCTTCCTTCCCCGGGATGAGGCTGTTAGGGCTGTGTTCCCTTCCGTCATCTAGGAGACAGCGAGACAGCATGGCGCAGTGAGGTACGCGGCTGAGCTAGGTGGTTTCTGAAGTTGTACGTCACTCGAGATGTTGGAATGCGGTTGAAGCCTCCTGTTGAATCCGGTTCATGTACATCCGTGTTGGAGACTTATGTACATGATTAGGAGGATTGTGTGGCAGTTCTATTATTGGGGATTGTTAACTACTTGTTGGATACTTGTAGATCACCCCATGAGTACTAGTCTGTGCTGACAGCTAGAGTACTGTAGTATTTGATAGTAATCATATCGCTTTGAGGAATCTAAGAGACTGATATTGTTTAGATGTCGTGACGGTTAAGTTGTTATTTCATCTAGGTTTAGATGGTGTAACTGAGTCACAGAAGGGTATTTGTGCTAGTTTTGCCACACCCTCAGGTAAGTGGTTATCCGATTGTGTCCTGGCTGTGTTAACAACATTTGTGTTTCAGTCTTTAAGATTTTTGCCCACATCCATAGATAACATATTCTATCCTTATCTTACTGCGATTAGATACATAAATTACTCTGCATCGGCTGACCCTCGAGAGGTTTAGGGATTCCTTAAATCAGGTTAAAATAGAAGGTGGGTCCAGGATGGATACTATTATACCTAGTCACCCATTCGGGAGTGTGGGATGGTATGAGACAGTATTTACAATCCGGTACAGGGCTTATCTTGAAGGTTGAAATGCCTCTGAATATATATATATAGTTTGGACGCTGGCTCCGTGGGATTTGATAGATTGAGGTAATATCCTCATAGTCTGGTCGAGCTAGTAAAGTACATCGTACCCTTGTATCCAACCATATCCTGTAAGGTAAATCCTTTTTCAGCGGTTGTCAGCCCACTTTAGTCTTGGGGGCTAGCCCTTGGGTTGACATCGCTAAATCATTCTGCATCATCATCATTATCATCAAACATATCATTGCATCTTTGCATACCTCCTATTCGTAGGTTCTTCTGATAGAAATCCTTAACCCTTTCTGAATTATATTTAATATATAATCTTCTGCACTTGGGATAATCGTAAGATTATCTCTCTCTACCATATCATCATCATAACATATCATTGCAATGGGATAATTAAAGGATTATCCTAGTTCATCATATTCTTCTCCTCTTATTTAAATTCTTCTTCTCCTAATAGATTTGCGGTGTAATTAGATTCCTCTTCCTTCTGCATATTCCTCTCCTCTCTGCATCTTTTCCTCCCTCTTCCGTATCTAATTAAGTTATTAGGTTAATTGGTCTGGTTGGCTGTTGTGAGCTTTAGGCTGGTATCTGGTTGTGGATAACCTCGCTTAGCTTGTGATAGCTTCAGGGTTGTGCCTGGTTGGGTTTGGGTAATCCTGTTGGATTATTGTAAGCCGAGGGTGTTTACCCTCGTGTGTGATTGTATTCCTGAGGTAGGTTGGTTACTTGTGGAGCTGAGGGCCACGGTAGTGATTAGAGTGTAGTTAGTAATCCTTGGGACTGGAGTGTGGTCATAGTCTTTGCACTCCTTTGCTCGAGATGTATATATACACTTATAGTATAGTTACATATAATCATTAGTCTAGTTATATACCTATTAGATACCTATTTGTCATCCTATATATATTTATACATATACATTGTTTATCGCTAGATATTATTATATCCTATTATCATTAATATTTATATCCATCTCATTGGTTAGTATAATCGTTTAGCTATTCTTGGGAGTTAGTGAGCTCGTTATTTGCTCACTCTTGCATCCCCCCTTCAGGGGCAGGTTGTTTCAGGTTTTAGTTGCTGCTGTGGTGATCTTTGGGGAGCTGAGCTGGAGGCTCTTTCTCCAGTTACTACTGTTGGGCTTGTTGCATAGAGGTTTGTAAAATCTTACGTTTAGATATTGTTATCTTAGTCTTCCGCTGTTTCTGTTTTCTCTTATTACTCAATTCAAGTTTGGATTTGTCAGATCTTTCCGTGACTGCTAAAGGAGATCAAATTTGGTGGTTTCTCCCCAGTTTGGTATAGTTTCATCTTATTGTCTCCAGCAGTACTTAACTGCTACAATTATGCTCATTTTAGCTCAAGTGTACTCCAACAGTTCTAAAAATGGAAAAATAAGAAAAAAGAAAGAAAATTAAGGATTAAAAGGCTCATGATGAGCAAAAACACAAGTAAAGAAGGATTAAACATCACACAATAATGTTTCAATCAAGTATTTTACTTTCCTACCCAATATTAATAATAAAATAATGATTAAAATGTTTGCAATTACAATATCGGTGAGGAAGTCAATAAGACTCTTTGCTGAATTGTAACACTTTCAAATTACTATTTATGTAGAGAATGATCATTAATACACCCATAATTAGCATTATAAGGGAGATCATTATTGTCCTAATAAGGTTTAAGAATAGAAATTGAAGGATCTAAGAGGAAAAACAATTTTGGAAAAAATAGAAGTTTATATATGAAATATTAAAAGGGGAACTTTTAAAATAATATTATATTAGATAGAGCTTTTAAAATTTTGCATTCTGTGATTGTCACAAAGTCTTGCCAGCTCATCTTGTCTTAGGCTCTAGTTTCGGATACATGCGACGAGGGATTGAGACTTGGTCGCATAATAATCATAAATGTACTCTTATCTGCATGAAAAACTAACACCTCTTAAGGAGATGATCGAGTCTAGTGTATACACACTATCTCCTTAAGACAGATTCGCCCCTGCCACAGTGCTTTACATGAATATAGGCCCCCGTCTCCCATGATACAACGATCAGTCGCAGAAAGAAGAAAACACTTCTATCTTTCTGCCAAACGAACTTTGATTGCGCATGTTTTCTCTTTGTAAAAAGACTCAAGAAACTCTGAAAAACTGATGATAATAAATGAAAATGAAATTGGGTTATATAGAGCATAAGTGACTCTTCACCAAGAGTCACACCTCAAGTTAATGCCTCTTCACCAAGAGTCACACCTCAAGTTAATGCCTCTTCACCAAGAGTCACACCTCAAGTTAGTGCCTCTTCACCAAGAGTCACGCCTTAAGGTGCGTCTGTTGGAGACACCCCAAACCCAAAAAATGACTAAGTGTTTAAAGGAATCCCCATAAGCCCATGACCCAAGGCCAAAGCCCAATCATAGACTTATAATAATAAGCGGGTATCCTAGGTCGAGCAAGCCCATGGGTAGCCCATGCACCCAAGCTAGCTTGCACACATGGGCCGCACATGTCGCACATGCGTGTGTGACCCACCAACTCTCACACTCATTACAACAAAGTAAGTGTTTGATTTACTTATATAGGAGAGTTGTGATTCCCTCATATCCAATGTGGGACTAAAACCACTTAGTTCCACCATTCAAACTTAAAGGAAAAACAAATCATATTGTATTTTCCAACAATAAATACTCTGACTAAAATCAATGGGTATTTAAAAATACCAATTTTTGATAAGTCACGCTTTAGGTACTATTGATAATCCAATTTTAAAATTAGATAATTAAATAACGTAAGTAGGGTGTCGATCACATGGAGAAAATGAGCTATGATCAAAAAGGAAATCTAGGGGAGTGTAATTTTCGCATAGCTTAAAGTTTCGAAATTGTAGTTCTGCATTAAACTGTTTTATCCAACTTTATCTAGTTTTCCTATTCGATGAAATTAGAGAATCCAATCGTAATAAATATGGACTATAGGCCAAGAAAATGAAAAGGATATGAGCCGACTTCGTACTTTCTAGGGTCAATAGTAAAATCTCACCTTTAGAGGTCTTTGAGTGTAGCATAATAAAATTAGTACCGAATATGAAGTCTTGATCAACATCTATTTTCAATCCGAATCTTAAAAGTTATTTAGAGAACATATAGAATATGCAGCGAGATTAACTCATGAAAGACTTTCCTCTCAAGGTTTCTTGATGTTTGTAGGTAAGGGTTTCCTCTTTAGGATAGGCCCGAAGTAATTTACTCCACATAATTAATTAGCCTAAACAACGGTAAATATTTAATTTGAGTAATATAAGTTAAAGAGATAGAAAAATATACATAATTGGAGAGTAAACAAGATTTATATTTTTCTAGATCTGGAATTATGTTAAAGATCATAAAAGAAATTTGGTATTTTAAAGTGAACTTGTTCGAACTAAACACGAGATCACTTAAAGTTTTGGCGTTATTACATGCCCCCTGATGTGTATTTGGGCATGGGTCCATGTTGGGTCAATTTCTTGGGTAGAAATATTTTGAAGTTATGTTGGATTAGGTCTCTTTACGTATAAAATGACCTAGGAGGTCTAGGGATACATAACTTTAACATTAGTGTGATGCAGTTTCCATCGCAAAGTCTTATAGATAAGAGGTATTTTTGCAAGGTCCAAAAGTGGGAGTGTTATCTTGGAGGCTTGATAAAGATAGGGGAAGAGCATCTCCGATGCTAAGCAAAGATGTGAATCAAAAGCTGGAAGAGAAAACGTATTTGCGTAAAATAAAGATTTAACTCATGTGATATGATGTCATTTTTGTTAAAAGAGAAGCCATTATATATGAGATCATTCGGGGGTTAGTTGTTTACAAGAAACCCGTGATTATGTATCTATCATATGTTATACTATCTTGCCCTATATTTATAATAAAATAATGTTTGGAATGCTTGCAATAACTATATCATTGAGGAAACAAATAAGACTCTCTATTGAATTGTAACACTTTCAAATTACTGATTATGTAGAGAATGATCATTAATACACTCATAGTCATAAATTGCATTATAAGAAAGACCATTAATATCTTGAGATGGTTTTAAAATAGAAATCAAAAGATCCATGAGGAGAAACAATTTTGGGGGAAATAGGAGTTTATAAGAGAAATATTGAAAGGGAAACTTTTAAGATAATATTATATTAGATAGAGTTTAAAAATTTTGGATTCTCTGATTGTCACCAAGTCTTATCAGATCAAAAGGTCTTACGTTCTAGTTCCAAATACATGCGACAAGGGAACGAGACTTGGTAGCATAATAATAATAAATCCTCTCTTGCTAAAAAAATAGGTATTCAAAAATACCTATTTTTAAAAGGTCATTTTTTAAGTGTTATTAGTAATCCAATTTTAATATAATATAATAAAATAACGTAAGTAAGGTGTCGATCACATGGAGAAAATGAGTTTCGATCTAAAAAGGAATCTAGGGTAATAAGGTTTTAATTAAAGTAATTAGTGACCCAAATAACAAATTTTTGAATTATTTCTAACCAAGGATAGACCATAGAGGAATCATATTTTCGCATAGTTTCAAAAGTTCGATCCCGTCTTAAACTTTCTTATCCCACTTTATCATGTTTTCTTATTCGAATAAATTAGAGAATCCAGTCGTACTAAATATGGACTCTCGGCCCAAAATAAGGATATGAGCCAACTTTGAACTTTCTAGGGTCAAAAGGATAATCTCACCTTTAGAGGTCTCTTATTGTGGTACAATGAAATTAGTTCAAGTCTAGCAATTGAAAATGAAGTCTTGATAAACTTTCATTTACTATCTGAATTTTAAAAGTTATTTAGAGAACGTATAGAATATGCAGTGAGATTAGTCATGAAAGACCATGCTCTCATGGTTTCTTGATGTTTGGAGGTAAGGGCCTCCTTTTTAGGATTAGCCTAAAGCAATTCACCCAACATAATTAACTAGCCTAAACAGTTATAAATGTTTAATTTGATTAATATAATTTAAAGAGAATGAAAAGAAGAAACATAATTGGAGAATAAACAAGTTTTTCATTTTTTTTATCTGAAATTGTGTTAAAGAACCTCAGAGAAACATGGCATTTTAAAGAAAACTTATTCGAACTAAACACGTGATCACTTAACTTTTAGGAATACTTACATGCCTCATAATACATATTTTGGTATGGGCCCTTGTTAGATCGATCTCTTGAGTTGGAAAATTTCCAAGTTATGTTGACTAGGTCTCTTAGCATATAACAGGGACCTAGGAGGTTTAGCGATTCATAATTTTAGCATAAGATTGATGTGTACACATGGTTAAGCCTTATAGAGAAGAGGTTTTTGCAAGGTGAGAAACTGGGACAGCTATCTTGGAGTTCTGGGGAGGAGTATCTCTGATGCTAAGCTAAGATACAAATTGGTAGAAGAGGAGAAGAGGTATTTACAAAATATAAATATTTTACTCAAGAAATCAGATATCATTTTTACAAAGGGAAGTCAATATATATGAAATTATTCGGGGCAGTTGTATACAACAAACCCGCAATCACGGGGCCACTGTATCGTTGATTCTTCATTTGAGTTGTCATGTCTCGACCGGTCTCCTCAATTATGTATTCAAGTCAAAATTCTTTCGAGCTTTCCCTGGCTGCCGAAGGTGATCTTCTTAACCGGGCACTCTCCAGTTTGGTGCAGTTTCTTCTTATACTCCCCAACAGTACTTAAAACTCACAATTATGCCCATTTCAGCTCAATTGTACTCCAATAGTTCTGGAACTTGAAAAATATGAAGAAAAAAAATCATGGCTTAAGGGGCTCATGATGAGCAAAAACACAAATAAAGATGGCTTAAAATTGACGCAAAAATGTGTCTTTAAGATGTCTTAATTTCCTACTCTTAATTAAGAATAATAAAAATATTGGATTGCTTGTAATTACTATACCATTGTAGGAAACAAATAAGATTTTTGTCGAATTGTAACATTTTAAAAATACTATTTATGTAGAGGATGATCATTAATGCAGCTATAATTAACATTAAAAGATAAATTATTACTGTAATGGACTAATTTTGTAGTAGCTCAAAATAGTTTGAAATTAGCTCTTACACCAAATGTACCTGTGACAAAAATTAGTATAACCCAATATAAAATGACACAGGTGATTACCGTGGAAACTTTGAATAGGTGAAAACCATGACCTTTTGTTTGAGGATTTTGTAATTGTAACTTTATATCTTGAGGCTGATATTTGATTACAAGTTTTGATCTCTTTGAGTTAGAAAATCTTGGTCTTGTAGTATACAATTCTTGGTATTGTCTCCTTTGGAACTCATCCATTTTACAGTTAGTTATCGTGTAAAAGCATGTTCTCCTAAAAATGGAGCAAGTGGTAGTTGAATGTATAACTACTAGTTCATGGGAGACAGGTGTCTTTGACTTCTTTATATTTTTTGCATTGCTCGATCCACATTATTTATCAGTTCGTGGTCAAGGTGTCATTTCTTATTGTGTATGCCATGTGCATAATGCGCGAGTCTAGTATTGAGGTAACTCAAGTTTAGCATAGGTCGAGGGATAGGTCCTAACAATCACCCCCTCACAACTAAAACACAAGTGGCTTTAGTTGAGAAATGTTTGGTGAATGTTTGTATTTTAGAATTTGGAAAGGTATACTGTGGAATTGGATGGATTGGGACTTATGACTTATGAATTGAAGATTGGATTTGGCATTAATGGTATTGGAGAGGACGGATGTATTTGGCTTTTGGGTTTCCCAGTAAGTGTTGTATTGAATGATTACTGCTTTGGAAATTCTTCCTTACATTGAATGTTGTTCTTCTATAAATATTGTTAATACGGTATCATCGGTTATTCCTCTAAAAGTACTCTATCATTATTTTTCTATATGATAATGGTGACTACTAGACGCCAGGTATACGATGCCAGGGGTCTTTCTGAATTACAGAAGCTCCAGTTGCAATATTTTGGCAACCAACCTTTGGATTTGCCCACTATCATACCTGTTCCTCCGACGTATCATGGGATGACGGATGAGGAAGTAGCGGAGGCTGAGAATAACTATTATCAGATGTTGCAGTTCCATCATGAGATCCTTTCAGGTGAGTAACGCCAAGTTTATCTTTGCCTTCTTGCAGAGGATGTCATTGATGAGGCGGATAAGGAAGCTGGTGTACGTCCCAGGAAGTATTGCCATTATTCTATAAGCAATTGGTCTCTATAGGAGTTGATCCATTCTTCTTTCTCTATCTTTCTGAGGTGGTGGAGATTACGGAGGAAGAAACGGTGGTGGTGGTTGCTGATTGGGAATATGCTTCAAGTCTTCGTATTGAAAATATGCCTCTGTTACAACCATCATCAATTTCTTGAAGGAGTATTTCATGCGGGAGAAGCTTTTGGTTTCAAAGTGGAAATACTATTGATAATTGTTATATATTATAACCTGTAGATCGATCTGTAGGAAGTTTATGACATATTATGCTATCTCTAAAGTATGTAATAAGGAATTTTTGAGCTAATGCAAAAGTTTTATCACAATTCGGTGTGGATACATTGAACTAGAAATTAGCATGGTGAAGTAAAATTTTGATAGATCGATCGATGTGTGAAAAAATATATGTGGAGTGTACAAAATAGTTAATTGTATCAAACTGAAAGTCTATGTGGCCAAGCTTTGAACGAAAAAAATCGATTTGTATGAATATTTGGTCAAAAAAGGTAAAACATGCATAATAGAGTTTGAGATTAGCTCACAAAACATAAGGTCAAATATTTCATATATGGTGAGCTTGTATTGAGAAGATGGAATCAAAGATATTTTAGCTGGATTTTAGGGTGCGGAATTTTGGGATAAGGGGGATGTGATACATATCATCCTATATGCTAAATTGGGGGGATTTGACGTGATCACAATCGTTGGGTATAAATATGTTAGAAATAGTAGCTTTAAGGAAGATAGATGGTGAGGAATCGTTCTCAGAGAGCTCAGCATGCGTCCGAGGGGCGTTTAGTAATAAAGGTTGTTAAAATTCGTAAGAGGATATTTGGGAGGCTACATTTTGATGCCAATTTGCCAAAATCTGTAATACGGTTTGATGGGCTTAACTTTAAGGGCGAGGAAGAACAAGGTTGGGCGTCACTTTTGGTGTGAGGTATTTCATGAATTGATCGTGGAGCCTGAAGCGCAAAAAACTGCGGTGAAAGAAATTTCCCTAGAAGAAATAGTTGAAGAAGATGAGAATATTACTGGGAATGTACTGATTAGGTGTGGTACTCTGGTGTATCTTGGGCATTTTATGTGTAACTATTTTTGAGAGAGCAAACTTCTATTAGTTTGAATAAATGTAAGTAAAATAAAGTGAGAACATGTCTGTGCTGAATTTGCTCATTGTTTGTTGTGAATGTTGTTATAAATAAATATTTGAATTTTGAAATAGTATAGCATTGGGAATGATGTCATACGTAGTATAAGCAATAGGAGTAGGAGAATAGGAATCAAAGTAGCATGTTTTGTTTTTGTTGGGGACAAAGTTTTATTACGTGTAATTGGAGTGTTTCATCATGAGTGTAGGAAGATGTGAGAGTGATTTGGGTAGGAGAGAGTGAGATACATTTAAATATAGAACTTGGGGTAGTGATGGAAAGGTGTCTTTCACCATAAGGTTTAAATCGTCTGACATGAATTGTGGAAGGGACGCCTCGGTACCAAAATCGAGAGCGGCTTGTGTGAGCCCCAATAACTGCCAGCGGTTAGAGAAAGAATGTATAAATAGTCATTCTTCTTCGCCATTCAATCGTTTGCAAAATGCAGGGAGACTAAAAAATTAGAGAAAAAAAAAATTGAGTTGTAGAGATTTTAAAGAGAGAGTAAATGAAAGTAGCCATCAAAACCGAAGAGAAAAGGGGGTTGCCATTTTGGGGTTGGATAAAAAACCCTTGTTACGAAGTTCTGGTATGAAAGGGGAGACGTGCGATATCTCATATTCGTATTCTGATGTTGAAGGTTAGTGGGTCATTGTTGATTTTTCGCATTTGTGTAGTTGTGATTTAGATGAATCTTATGCTGATGGATGTAAAGTTTACTATTTTTGTGTGTATTTAAAATTTGAAAATTTGCTATTTTTAGGAAATTTGTGAAAAATGATATTATTTCTCTGTAATTAGGTTTGTTACAGGAAAAGCATATATATTGTTGTATGATGTCTATATATATAAAAAATAAATTATAAAGAAATTTGATTAGAATATCTGGGCTTGTATGTAGGTAGAGGTGTGAGAAGGCTCTGTTTTAGAAATAAGCCTCAATTTCGAGCATACTCTTGACATGGAGACTTTGACCTCTAGTCATTTGATTGAGGTTGTACCTGTAGAAATTAAAAATGTTGAATCGCTGGGGGAGGAGTTAAAAATAGAGAAGTATGATGCAGTAGAGTTAGAGGTGGAGGGGAAGGATAAATTATAGTTTCCAAATTTCCCTTGGAACTTCGTTTCAAATCCTGTAGATTCAAATGTGTTCAAGGAGTTTTGCAAAATTAAAGGCAGTTTAGATGGCGTATGGGGTGAGGTAATAGAACATGTCGGGAGGTCATTTCGGGGATGTACGGTTGAAAATTGTGATGAATACTTTTTCTTATTACCTGATTTGGAGCATGAGAAATCTGATAGGGGAGTGGATGAGTCTATCTCTTTTGATTACTTCAATGGGGGTGTCTAAAGTGAACAGGACCAGGGATTTTTTTGTTATCTGTCCCAATTAGATTTTAGACTGATGGTGCCTATAAGCAATCATTCTAAAAGTATTTTGAATGGCATTAAGGCCTATCTTTCCCAACTGAATGGGAATATGTGGGAAGTGGTAAATGTGTGCGATAATCTGAATAGAAGGTAGGCTTTTAAGTGGGTGGAGAGGAGAATAGCTCCATTAGATGTTTTACAGTATTATACAGTAAAATATTATACGGCGACTGGGGACGCATACTTCTCATCTAGTTCATCTTGACCTCAGTTCTTCAATCAGAATTCGGCTGGACGAGTATGGAATGATGTAGGAGTATGCTCCCACTAACCACAAGATGGAAGGTCGTTGGACGACCCCTCTACCAAAAGTAGGAAAACTATAGCTAGCGTCGACCGTTCAGGTCGTTAGATGAACTCCCTGCTAATGACAAACACATCTTAGGGAAAACTCTCTTAAAGACCCCAAAGGCACGATGAATGCAACCGATGGCAACGGTCATTAACCCTTGCCCACGTGGAAATATGAAGCCTATAACCCTGGGGGGATACCTTAGGAATTGCGCACGGCACGTGAGCAGGAGCACTCCTAGGTTAAACCCTTCCCCTATTAATAGAGAAGAGATGCAACCCAGGAGAGGACCATTTTTTGGGAACCTCCTCCTCCTTCAAAGAAACTAGAAGAACTTAAGGGGAAGAGGAGGAAGTAACCTAGAGAGAGTCAAGTGGTACCCGCATCTGGTGAGACGTGTCAAGCCCAAAACATGTACATACTTATTATCGTCTTTGAGAAGAATCCGGGGACTATAATTAGCACCGTCTATGTTTACGAGACTTCAACCTTTATACAAGCCGCGCAAAGATGGTGGTTTCTACACGAAATGTGAGCTGCTCTATTACTGTTATAAGAGCAAATGTCAATAAAAGAGGACCTGATCCGCCAGCATCAATTGACCAGCAATGAACTGCGCGATACTCTCGTCGCCATACATCAACCGACGCCAGGTAGCCTAGTGGCATCCACATCCGTTGGCAACTCTACACCCCACGATGTGGCCCCCAATAATGACACCCACCCATGGTTGCCTCCAGTCTATAGGCCAATATATGAACACCAGCTCATACAAGTTCATAACCCATAATCGACGCCCTGGGGAATGATAGCACCCCCAGTCATCCAGCGCCCCCCAACACCGCAGTCCCCTGTGCACCATATGGTAGGTACTCGACTACCTCAACATCGACCCATTTACCAGCTTAACCACAATGACCACCACCACCAGGTCGTTATGCCCTGTAGTACCAAGGTATGCGTCCCCCCGCGCCCGTAGCGCACTTCGGGGCCTGGCACGGTGATGACTATGAAAACCCCCCAGTGGCACCAATTGTACAGCCCTGACGACTCCTCCTACTCACCCGGGCATTCCTACAGGCCCTTCCAAGAAAGAAACCTCGCCTAAAACGACCGATTTCATGAGCGGTATCTAGGAACGCCTCGATACAAACACCTATACGAGCAGCACCATGAGAGTTACTTCGATGAGTCATCCACCCGAGGTGGGCTCAACCCAAGACGGGACGCTGGCATGAATGACCCCATACCAATAACGGCCACCTAAGTGAAGACGTTAATAAAAAATACGCAGAGTAACGACCTCACCAAGCGGTTAACCAAGGAGACCCTATGCCAGATTCACAATACACCTTTCACAGTGGTCATCTGGAATTATGTCCCAGGCCAGAACTACTCTAGACCAAAGATAGAGGCCTTTACCGGGAGCCAAGACCCATACCAACACATCTCAAAATTTAAGCACTGTATCGACTTACAACACCAAGCCGACGGGCACATGTGTCGCCTGTTCCCCTCGACCCTTTTCGACGGGGCCCTCGCCTGGTTCAATAGCCTTAAACCCAACTCCATATCTATGTTCGAGTAACTTTCCTTGGTATTCATCGAAAAGTACCTATGCAACCTGTAATCCAAGAGGCAGTTAGCGGAACTGCTTTTCCTGTACCTACAGGTCGGAGAAACCATCGACTCCATCCTGACAAGATTTAAGAACGAATTGACCCTCATTAAGTGGGTCGACGCTCAGACTGCTTGTCTAACTTTTATGGGTGCCTGCTTGCCTGGTTCTAAACTTTGCGAGGCCTTACACATGAAGTAACCCGAGACATTGGAGAACCTATACAAGAAACTGTGAAAATACAAGAACGACATGGAAGTGGACAACCGAGTGTTTACCTCTCAGACAGCCGCCCTTCTCAGTAGTGTTTCTGCCCCCTCGCCTGTCATATGTCCAGAAAATTCTAAACACCTGAGGGACGTACGGGATGCCTAAGGAAGAATCTTTGTGACAAAACCGAGCCCTCACGAGATGGAAGATAAAAACCCCACGCTGGGAATGTTACTCGCCCAGTGACCTCACTATTATGCAGGCAGACCTCCCCATCATCATTAAGAATGACCCAGACTACAGGATCCCACGCCTAAAGCTTGACCGTCCCAAATGACCATACTGGTCACACCACAACGTCCGCGGCCACGATGCCGAGGAGTGCTTCGATCTGATCAATATGACTAAGACATGGTTCCGCCAAGGGCGCTATACTCAATACCTCAAGCGGCCAATCCTACCCGAAGACAGACTCCCTCAAAGAACCCTTAAATAGTCAGCAGTGAAAATCCTAGCATAGGGGTACGTTACAGTATATGAAATGATCCTGGGTGACCTCAATAAAACGCTATCATATAAGGCAGTTTCCAACTCCACGAGGCAGTATTACTGACTTAGCGAGAACCAACGGACGGCTCACAAAATCAAGGCGGGCCCAGAGCTGCAATATGGGCAGGCCATCTACTTCACGAATAACGATTTCGGCTTGGCCTCCCATCTGCATGAGGATGCCTTAGCCATTTAGATTGTGGTCGGGAGTGTCCTCGTCAAACGTATGGTGGTAAACTTTGGTAGCGGAGCCAACATCCTATATTACGATGCCCTCAAGAACATAAGCATGCAAGATTGCCTAGCACCATCCAAAATAGAGATTTTAAGTTTCAACAGGCCCACCGAACGAGCCGTGGGAGAACTCATAACTCAAGTACAGGTTGGACCAGTCATGGTATACACCACGTTCATTGTCATCAATAGCCCCTCAGTCCATTACAATGATATCCTGGGAAGCAACTGGATCCATGCTAGGAAGGCAGTACCATCTTCCTTTCATCAAGTAATATGTTTCCCCATGAAATTTGGCACGTACCAAATACGTGGCTGCTAAGTCGCCGCCCGTATTTGTTATGCTAGCTCTTTACAAAATTTGGTAGCCCGTGAGAGCTCGAAAAGAAAGGGAAGAATATCACGATTAGGGAATAGCAACGAACATGGAATGAGCCCATGGTGGTGGACTCGTCCCCCATTCCTCGCATCCCCAACATGCAAATGAAAACTGATGAACAACCTTCTTATCAAAACGATGCAGTTATAAGCACGTTTGAAAGATACTGGACATCACCTCTCGTAGAGCCAGTCGATATGATTAACCTCGACAGCCCTACGAAAACCACCTATATTGGCTTACTATTGACAGGAGAAGAGCACTCGGACCTTATCACCTTCCTACAGCAGTACAAGAATGTCTTTGCCTGGTCGCTCGATGAAATGCCGAGCATCAATCTCGGCGTGGCATGTCACCACTTATATGTAAACGACAAAGCTATACCCATCAAATAGAAACCACGATGAACAACCTCGAAGTTATAGGGAGCCATAAACAATGAGATCCAAAAGTAACTCTAAGCAGGATTTATCAGACCGGTGGACTACCCATGCTGGGCAGCGAATGTGGTGGGAATCCCTAAGAAGAATGGTAAAATACGAGTCTGTATTGATTTCACCGACCACAATAGGCACTGTCCGAAGGATAGCTTCCCTACACTCCTCATCACCAGACTAGTAGATTTAACGACCGGTCATGAGAGATTATCATTCATGGATGGTTACTCCGTGTACAATCAAATGATATTGGCAGCCAAGGATCAAGAGTACACCTCCTTTACCACCAAGTAGAACTTATATTGTTATACCGCCATGCCTTCGCCCTGAAGAATGCGGGATCTACTTACCAGCGCCGAGTTACCGCTATGTTCAAATAATAATTGGGGAAGACAGTGAAAGTCTATATTGACGACATGCTCGTAAATAAAAAGCTTCACACGGACCATCTAAGAGACCTCGAGACCATCTTCACAAAGATTGAGTCGTGCTCGTAAAAAAATATGCCCCTTCGTATGCGGACAAGTTTTTTACCGTATAAAACTGCAAAATATCCTCAGGAGATATCTTCTTCCCAATCTCATTTACCTCCCACAACTTATACAAAAATTTACAAACACTTATCACCTCCTACATGTTCTCATTCAACTGAATAGGACATGCCCCATTGATGTTCATTATCCCTTTTGAGAAATTTCTAAGGGGAAGACTTAACCCATACTCCAACTGAGATAGGTAACATAAAAAACTCTCTGCCAGGTCACTCTGGATGTTCCCATCGACGTACTCTATAGATATCAATTCATTTATACCCCTATCTCTTTTTACTTTCTCCAAATCAGCCATTAGATAAAAATATTCTTCTCCTGTTGCTATAGTACAACCCCCTAAATTGCCTATCGACATGTTCTATGCAACTACCCCATCTACCCCCTATAGAAGCCTTGGCTTTACAAAACTCTTTGAACACATCAGAGCGAGGAGGATAGGTTACCAATCTTCTAGGGAAATCAAGAAATTGATCAACCCCTACTTATTCTTTACAATCAAATATTACAATTTTGGACTCTGCCGATCGACCAGAGGTTGACGCATCATTAACAGGTGAACTTTCCATATCGACTACAAATCTACAAAGGAGGGCTTGATCCTACACAAGCACTCCTCATGATCGACCTACATACAGGTCCAGGTATCTATCATTATCTCTTACACATACATCATTTGTATACAAATATCTTTCATATATCTTATATCAGACGGATTTTCATAGATTACTATAAATAGTAATTTTTTAGATTTGCCTAAAAATAGAATATGATCTTCAAAAATATATTCACACATCACAAACTCTTTACTAACCTTCTATGTCAAAATGAAAATGTGATTCAGTGCCAAATCTTTCCCTCACAATGTTGTTGTATAGCCACCTTCTTGCCTCAGTCTCTGTAACCGTCTCTCGCTTTGATTGGTTATTGCTTTCGATTAAATCCTCACGAGGTTCTCTGCTACTTTTGTTTTTCTTCTTCCTTCCACTCTCACTTTTCTTCAAGTTTTTAGAAGCTGAGAAACGTTTGAATGACAAAAATGAAGCAGTATTTATATTTCCTCTCTCTAACTACTGGCAGTTATTGAGACTTACACGAGCCATCTTCGGTTTTGGAAGTGAGGCATCACTTCTACTATCAATGTCAGACGTCTTGCACTTTTTTCTATAAAAACACTTTCTCATCATTGCCCTTTGCCTTATATTTTAATCAATTTTTATCTCTCTTTACCAAATCTCCATCTGACCTCACCACACTCATGATAACTCAAGCTTAAACATAATCAGATTTCCGCAGCTTTTGTACAAGGGACAAAATCAGAAGCTCCCTACTTTTTCTACTTTTTCTTCTTCTTCTTATAAAAGTGATGACGTCATTTCCAAAGTGCTCAAAATTTCAAAGCTTTTCAAATTAGTTTTTTCACAACAGTCACAAATAACATTCGCAAAAATAGAGGATCGATTCAATTATTATGCTCATTCCATTTCTTTTAAATTATTCAAGCTCATATAATTACATACACTCATGTCATCCATATTTATATTTGTTTTATTTCCCTCACATATAGTTACACCTAAAAAATCCCTAATGTCCTGGGGAATCACATTCGATCAGATATCCTTCAGCAATCCTCACATCTTCCAATTCGATCTCCTCTACAGCAAGCAATCTCTCTGTATCTTTTCGAACAGCAGGATCCACCATAAATTTTTGGAACATCTCTTTATAGAAACGACGTTCATACTCACGTTCTCTACCAATCTCATCTAAGCCATTAATTTGAACCTCCCTCACTGGCAGCTCAGTAACATAATCCAACAGTCCAAAAATCTTCTCCCGTACTTCAGCTATCTTTATCGTTAATCGCCCCTCAGTGGCATAATGAATTCACTCAAATCGAGTCCACACAATTCTTATTTCCTTCCACCTGTTTGAAATGCATTCCTCCCTTATTTATATATTTTTGCTACCAATTCCCCACAGCTCAGGATATTATCCTATTATCTCGTAACAGAAACCTTAATATCCTGAAAAGGTTATTTAAACATATCTCTCCCTGTCGACCTCAGTTATTTCATCCTATTCCAAATCGAGTTTAATCCTTCCAAGTCTAGTATTCCAGAACGACCTCACTAAGATCGATCTTTCATTCTAAAATTTCTATAATTTTCTCTCATCCAAATATACAGCCCCCCGGTCGAACATCGTATTTGACACATATTTTTACATTACTAACATATTTCTAACAGCTCAATTTCTAGAGTTATTCTATTATATATCAACACAGAGTTTGGATAACAAATTTTATTAATCTCGAATCAAATTACAGCTACTTTACAGATAACATATCTTTCAAGTGCTTTTATAGATAACAAGTCTTTCAAGTACTCAAACATCAGGTATTTTATAGATAACAAGTTTTTCAAGTACTTTTAGGCACTCCTAAACATCAAATCCTTTAGTTTATTCTACTTTAGTAATGTTTCACTCTGATGTAAAGTAGAAATTGGAAACAATGAATTTCCTCTCTTCCATGAGTTTGGTCTAAGTCTAGTTAAACTTCAAATGGAAACTATGGAATATAAGAAATTTGTGTTTAAACCAACTATTGAAACAGAAGGTCTTCTCAGCGCAAAAAAATGATGGAAGTGCAGAAGTAAATTTCCATTCTCCGTCTACCTCCTCCACAACTACCGTCGCCTCCTCTAGAACTATCACCTCAGCAGAGTTGGTAGAGATGAAGAAGGCCTGACCTTTGAATCCAACCCAATGTAAAATATTAGTGTAACTGCCCAACAATTACGCCCATCCCTGTATTTGTCTTCCCAACCTTGTCCTCCGCAAGGACGCGGAGACAAACCAAACGTTGCTCGCACGTCACGACAATGTAATAAAATCTCCACTTACAGTAAAAATCCTTCTAAGCTTCAGCCGCTTCATCTTGCGACATTCTTCGATACGTCAGAGGAACAGGAACGGGAGTAGGCATCTCCAAGGACTAATGCCCAAAATAATTCAACTTTAACCTCTGCATTTCAGTAGCAATTCTCTCTTGAAGAGCCATTCTCCGAGTCTTCACCATCTTCAAAACTTTCAAAGAATTTTGCAACAAAGCAAGCGTACTTTACCACAAACCTCGGTACATGTACTATTTATATAACCTTATATTTAGGGTGTAGAAACATTTTCCCAAGCGTCATCATTCAATACAAACAAAACTCTTCAAACTACGAACATTTTTCATGCAGTCAGACACCATCATTACCTCTCTTATTTTTCAAACTTCCAGCCAAAATACCAATGTACCCACAATTTATTTCACAACCAAAGCCATTCGTGACTTTAGTTACGAAGGGGAAATTGTATGGGCCTACCCCTCGACCTTACCCTGATTGAGCTATTTCCAAGTTTAAACTACCTCCATGAAAGACTCACGCATTCTCCACATAACTTCAACAGTCAACATTACCACCTACTTCATGAATTGATAAAGAACATGGGTCAAGCTCAAGCAAAAATACTTAAACAAGTCAAAGACACATGTCTCTCACGAACTTAACAGTTACTCAGTCAATCGCCACTAACCACATTGTTTGGAAAACATACTTTAGCACGATGAAGAACTGTGGAGAAGGCCTATATAAAGAAGAAGTTCTAGAAGAGACAAAGACCAAAAAATTTATACGAGAAATTACCAAGAAAATTATATTTTCTAGATTCTCAAAAAACTTCAAACTTCTTATTCACAAGATCAAACATTTATAAGTTAAGAGATCACTTGCAATAAGATATCAGCCTTAAGCAATAAAAATCACTATTATAAAAACCCTCAACTCGAGGTGGGGTTTTTTTACCTATTCAAAAGTTTTCTACGCTAAATCACCTGTGTCATTTCTTGCTTTCTATCAAATTTTTGTTACAGGTACTTTGGTGTAAGAGCTAATTCCAAGCCACTTCGAGCTTACGGAATTATGCCATTACAATAGCTGTTTGGGTTTTCCTAATTGGGGATATTTGGAGGCATCATCCTTTGAGGAGAACCTTGGAGTGGGATATAAAACCTCACCATGTATACGTAGGTGCAAGTGCATTAGGTGGTACTTCATGGATACGAAGATGCAAATAATACAGAGTTACCGAAATGGAAGAGATAATTGACAATCCCACTATTTTTAATGGCTAATTTGGACATTTGTATAACTTTCAACTAGTTCAGAGTTCATATTCAGCAAAATAAACCAACAATATTTTTTATTGTTCAGGTTCAACAATCAAGCTTTAGATTTAGAATAAGCAATCAGAATAAGTGTTCTGAATTAGCAAAAAAAAACACATGACCTCTAAGCTTTGCCTTACAGTATTTCCACATATGCCTAGGCAGATTGATATATTCCATGAGTAGAATGTTTGTAGCCCAGGTGTCTCACCAAAAATTGATGTTAGTCTCATCTCCAAGGAGCCATCCAATGTAAGGTTTGGAAAGGGCAACTCCACTTTTAATACCAGACCATAAAGTAGAGATCTCATGGTATCAAATAGGATCTCCACTCTTGGTGCTAAATTTTAAGCTGAGATATTTTGCACATTCCTTGTTTAAAAATCCAATGGAGCTTGCGCAATATTGCGTTATTCACATCCCCCAGTTTTCTAATACCAAGCCCACCCTCCTTCATAGGTTTGCAGACCTTATCCCACTTCAAGGTTACTCCTTTTCCTTTTGTTGAGTCTCCCGTTCAAATGTAGTTTCTAAAGATAGTATATCCCTCTTTGATAAGCAGCCTAGGCCAATTGTAAATTGCCATATTATATATGGGTATACTATTCAGAATAGACTTTGCAAGAATTACCCTTCCCTGAAAAGAAATTATGCTCCCTATCCAACTGTTTGCCCTTTTCCTAATTTTTTTTAATAAGTGGTCTAATGGCTTGTTTAGTAACCCTTCCTTGAATTCATTGAATGAGGGGAATTCCCAAATATGTCTCTGGAAATTTACCTTCTTTGAATCTAAATATCTTGGAGACAACTCTTTTTCTTGTTAGAGGAATACTGCTCAAGAAAATCTTTCTTTTGTCCATACTAGTCTCTTTCCCAGACACTTTCTGATAGTCCGTGAGAATGCCCATAAGTTATCTAAGGCACCTGGTTTTCCCATTCACAAATACAAAGATATCATTTTGAAATAATAAGTGAGTGGGTCCATATGTAAGCTTTGTTAATGCCATGGCTTGAATTCTTTCTTGTTCTCTGCCCTTGTGGAGGCTAATGCTAAGTATGTCTTTTGCTATTACAAACAGGATTGAGGATAGAGGATCTCCTTTCTTGAGCCCCCTAAGCATCTAAAAGAAACCTGATGGGCTGTCATTAATGGAGATAGACACCATACTGCTGCTAATAATAGTTTGTATCCAAGAGCAGAATTTTTGATTAAAACCAAAAGCGTATAAGGTTATAATGAGATATTCCCAACTAAAGCTGTCATAGGCTTGACTGATATCAATCTTGAGTTCCACATTACCATATTTTCTCTTGACTTTCATTTCATTCACCATTTCAGAGGCCATACAAATGTTGTAATGTATGCTTCTATTCTTGATAAAGGCACTTTGTTCTCTAAAAACAACCCTGTCAGCAATAGGAGATAATGTAGTAGCGAGAATCTTAGTTATAACTTTGAAGATAAAGTTACTAAGACATATAGGCTTGTAATGTTAAACTAAGGAGGGCCTTAATATTTTAGGAATCAAGATAATGATATTGGAGTTGAAATTCAAAGGGAACATACCATCAAGAAAGAAAGAGGTTATCCCAAAGTATATATTTGTACATAGAATCTCCCAGTCCTTTCTATAAAAGGCTCCAGAGAATCCATCATGTCCAGGAGCGCTGTTGTTATCCATAGAAAAAACTACCTATTTAATCTCCTCATTGGTTGGACAAGAAGTAAGACTCATATTTTATTCTCCTTGTACTCGGTTTGGAAGTTGTTCAAAGAGTGTTGAGCAGTATTGAGTGTCTTTAGCAGAGAAGTTGGAGGTGCAGTGATTGATGATATGTTCCTATATAAGGGGCGGACTAGTAATGACTCTTCCTGTGTTGTCTTTGATTTCAGTGATCAGAGCTTTTGCATTCTTAGCATTTATGGTTGAGTAGAAGAAGCTGGTATTTATGTCTCCTGCAAGTAACCATTTGATCCTTGACTTTTGCCTCAAATCCATCTCCACAGTTTCCTCTCACCTGCTAAGGAGTTTGGTTTTAGCTAGGTATCTCTTTTCGATAAGATCATTTGTGAAATCATCTTCTAATTGGAGTTGTAGGCTCATAACCTAACTATCCAGTTTTTGTTATTTTTTCATATGGGCATCTGAAGTTTTTCTCCATATCTTTATATCAGCCTTAAGTCTTCTCAGTTTTAGCATAATGGAAAAAGGTGAAGCAACATACATTGGTTTGCCCCAGCTTTCTGCCATAATGTCACCAAATCCAGGTTCCTCTCCCCAAGACTGAAGGTACCTAAAAGGGATGTTGGAGGGCTTCGCTACTTGGCAGCATTCACCCAGGATAAGTGAGTGATTTGATTCTGTTTGAGGTAGCACATGCATTTTTCATCCCCTGAAAGTATTCTGTCATTGTGAGTTTTGTAAACATCTATCCAGGACCACCAGTATTTTGTTGTTCCCACTTTGAACATTACACCAGGTAATTATAAGCCCTAAGGAGGGGCTCTCAGTTAATCTAGCTGTGTCCAGAAAGTTTGTAAAGTCCATTACTGCATTTAAAGGGGGTAGTCTTATTCCTCTTATCTCAGAATCCTAAGAACCACATTAAAATCTCCAATGTATATCCAGGGCTTTTCATTTGTGACAGCAAAATTTGTGAGGCTAGACCAAAGCTCTAACCTGTTGTTTTTGTTGCAATCAGCATGGACAAACAAGAAGCAGTTCTTCATGTATTGAACCATAATATATTATCTAGAGTGAGAGAGTATCTTAGGCTCAGGAGTACCCATCCATAAAATTTGTAAGTTACCTTTTTCTGCATTTTATTCATTAGTTAGGACCTTAAAGACATACCCTGGGAGAGCAAAGCTTTTGCAAAAAATCTTGGGCTCTATTATGCCAAAAATATTTGGTTTAAGTCTTAAAACTATTTTCCTAAGATATCTAACCGTTTTTCTATTCCCCAACCCATGGGCATTCCAAATGATAACCTTCATTGATATTTAAGGGTAGATCTTGTCACTCTATGGTCTAGGGTGTACACCCTACCCCCTTGAAGCACTTGATTAGGTCCTAGCAATACTTGTTCTTCTTAATCAACTTCATCATCCCAGCTGGAGGTGTTAAGCTATTGTCGGACCTCTTGTACTACCTTTAAGTATGCATCTTCCTCCAGAATCTCTTCCACATTTATTGACGCTAGTATTGGTTCTGTGTCTGCTACTTTGCTTTCCCCGTGTTGACTTGAGTTGCTATGATCCCCATCCTAATCCTCTTGAGATGTTGAATCTGCATATTCTATATCTTCTTCCACATCACGGAGGGCTCTAAACTGGCTTACTCTACTAGTTATACTATTTACTTTGGGTGAGGTATGATTTGTGTTGCTTCCCTTTGGTGTTGACCACCCTGAGTTGTCTCCCACTTTTTCATGTTGCTGAATATGATTAAAGGGCCTTTGCATACCTGGGAAGTATATAGGTGGTGATGTTGTACTACTCACTTCCAGTAGATCCTGGAAATACGTATGTTTACTTGTTGGTTAAGGATTTCTCTATCACATATCCGTAGCCTAATTTTGCTTCTCCTGAATTGTAACAATTTGGTTACCCTTTATGCCTTTCGCCACTTCTTTCTGTGTCTTCTTATTTACCTTGTTGTGCTCCATTTCATTAACTCGGAAGGTTTTCTACACAATCATGCATTCAACAGTAGTGTGCCCTACATTTTTGCAGTGGTTGCAATATTTAGGTACTCTATATAGTATTTACCTATTGTTTTATGATATTTCCTTCAATCTCAAGTAGGATGTGGTCTGGAATAGGCTGAAAGAGATCGATATCTGTAAGCACATTAGCATGATATCCATAGATTTGATTACTTGTAGAGTGATCCATCGGGATTGGAGTACCAAGGGTATTCCCTAATGATATAATTATCTTCTTGCTCCACGTTTCTATAGGCAATCCTAGAAAATTACACCATATCAATGTGTTAGAGTTGCTTTCTCTCACAACAGAGAAAACTGGGTTCCATGGCATGAGTCTCATAGCCATTTTTTCAACCATCCAAGGCCCCTTGATCCATATAAATATCTTGTTCTCTTCTGACTCAAGTTTCATTATAAAGAAGGCTTTTCCAATAGGAATCAGTTTGCATGTTCCTTTAGTTTTCCATTGTGTTCATGCATACTCTTGTACCGTTGAGAATTTTATCTTTTGTAATCTTCCTATAAGACTGCATTGATAGATTGAGATACCATTAGATAGAACAACTTTAGGGATTGAGAGTAATGGTATATCTCCTCTCCTTTTAATTTGGGCAGTAGATTCACTCCCTAAAACCTAGATCCCCGTGATTTCTTGCTCTTGAATCCCTCCTCTACTCAAGTAACAATTAAAGATATTATTCTATTGATTAGATATCATTTTTCATAAGGTAAGCCAGCATATATGAGATTATTAATTTTGGAAGAGTTTTAACCAACCCGTGATTGTGGGTTAGGTTGACTTTATTATTGACTCTTATCTTTAGTTGTTGTGTGACTTGTATCACCACCAGTCTCCACAATTTTTAATTTAAGTATGGATTCTCCAAAACTTTCTGTGAATGTTGAAGGTGATTTACTTAAGTGGTCTCCACCCAGTTTGGTACAGTTACTGCTGATAATCCCCAATGTTACTCTAATGCTATAACTATGCTCATTTCAACTCAAATGCTCTTCAGAAGTTCTAAAACATAGGAAATTTGAAACCAAAAAAATCATTACATAAGGAGCACATGATGACCTAAAATATATACAATAATGTGTTTATCAGATGTCTTGCATTCCTACCAATGGAAAATATATTCACCTCCATCTTTTCCCTTTCTCTTTTAAAGACAAAGCAAGCCAATTGTTAGACTCATTAGTACCCTCATCAATTAGAACATGGGCTGAACTTTGAAAAATTACACATCAAAATTCTTCACTATTGCCAAAATACTTGTTGCTAAGAGAAAAATTATTGAATTCCATCGAGATGAGTCTGAACCATTCAACGAGGCTTGAGATAAATTAAAGGACCTTCTCTTACGATGCCCACATCATAATTTTGAAATCCAGTACTTAATCAAAAAATTATGTCAAACATCAACCTCATGATCATAATGAGTATATGTAATTACCACTCTCAGGAGTGGTAAAGCTGTTGATAACCAGGTTGAAATGCTAAAAGACGGCACCTTGAACCTTTTACCAAATACTCCAAAAACTATTGCGAATACGGAGGATGAACCTGTTAAAATAAGCACTAGTAAGCCCTTAAACAACCCTGTGCTAATTAGGAATCCTTGCATACCACTAGTGCAACCAAAAGTACATTTCGCTCCTTATATTTCTTACCCACAACGCCTGAAAGGTGGACTTAAGAACGTTCAAAATGTCAAGTTAATAGACACATTCCGTCATGTTCACATCAATATTCCATTGCTTTAGGCTATAAAAGCGTGTTCCTATATGTACCAAATTCCTTAAAGAAATGTATATTAAGAAATACTATCTTAACTTTTACAAGAAATATTTCCCCCCAAGACACTTAACCCACCAGAACTCCCAGATCCTCGTACTACAACTATCCCAAGTATGATATGAAATCATCATGTAGACATAGCCCTCCTTGATTTAGGAGCTAGTATTAATGTCCTAGCATATACTGTCGACAAGGATTTAAGATTGGGAGAATTGGCACCATCATAGATTAAATTATAGCTAGTTGATAGATTCAAAAAGCATCTGTAAGGCATACTTGACCCACCAGAACTCCCAGATCCTGGTACTACAACTATCCCAAGCATGATAGGAAATCATCATGTAGACATAGCCCTCCTTGATTTAGGAGCTAGTATTAATGTCCTAGCATATACTTTCTACAAGGATTTAAGATTGGGAGAATTGGCACCATCATAGATTAAATTATAGCTAGTTGATAGATTCAAAAAGCATCTGTAAGGCATACTTGATGATGTCTTTATCAAAATCGGAGAACTCATATTCCCAGTTTATTTTTTCATAATGAACACAAAGGATGTGTGGAATGCTATAAAAGAGACCCCCCCCCCCCCTCATCCTTGGTAGACCATTCTTAGTGACAGCTCACGTCGTGATTAACTGTCTCACGGGTAACCTAGAACTGTCTATAGGAACTCTAAAGGTCAGACTTAATCTATTCAACAATAGTAGCCAAGTAACGGACAAAGATGACCTTAAAGGAATTAATACCATTGAAACCTGCATGTACGATTCCATTCCACCAATATACTCTAAAGACCTATTGTAGTCTTCTCTTAGACACGAAGAGGATGCTTTGGACGAGGTGGAGGAAGTTGTGGAGATAAAGAAATATCTAGATTCGAGCCCTCCATATAAGAAACTTCGATCTATCATCCAACCTCCACAACCTAAACTTAAGACCTTGCCAGAGACCCTCAAGTATGCCTACCTAAGTGACATTGAGGCTCTCCGTGCTATCATATCTTCCAATCTAACTGCCAATCATGAAGACAAGCTCTTAAATGTTCAAAAGAAAAATAAGATAACAATAGGATGGTCCATAGTTGATTTAAAAGGAATTAGTCCCACCGTTTTGCACACATCGCATACACTATGAGGATAGTGCTATGAATATCACAAAATGCAAAGGCGACTGAATCCTATTATGATGGAGGTGGTCAAGAAAGAAATTATCAAATTACTCAATGTGGGAGTAATATATATCCCATCTCTAATACTAAATGGGTTAGCCCTGTTCCAAATGTCCCAAATAAGTGTATAATCACGGCAGTCAAAAATGAGAACAAAGAGTTAGTGTCTACTCGCATATGGAAGGATCACTTTCCTCTAGCATTTATTAACCAAATACAAAATAATTAGTTGGCAAGCCTCATTATTGGTTTCTAGATGGCTACTCAGGGTATACTAGATTGCCATAGAACTAAAGGATATGGAAAAGCCATATTCACTTGCCCATACATAACATATGCATACCTTCGCAGACAATATGGACTATGCAATGCACCTATGACCTATCAAAGGGGTATGATAAGTCTTTTCTCCGATATGCTAAAAAAATTCAATGAAGTCTTCATTGACAATTTCTCAGTATTTGGGTTGTCATTCAATGAATGGCCCTCCACCTCGACCTCATTCTTCAGCAATGTTCGGAGGCTAATCTAATTATGAATGGAAAAAAATGTCATTTCCTAATGACACAAGGCATTATGTTGGGTCACATTATCTCTGATAATGGGATAGAAGTTGATAGATAAGAGATCGACACCATTTCTACGTTACTACCTCAAGAAACTGTGAAACATCCGATCATTCTTAGGCCATGAGGGACTACACTGGTGATTTATTGAAGACTTTAGTAAAATCATTCGACAATTGTGTCACTTATTTGCTATGGACTCAAAATTCATATTCGATAAACCCTACATGGAATCCTTCGAAGAGCTCAAATCACTATTAATTAATGCTCCTATCATTAAACAACCCAATTGGGATTTACCCTTTGAACCCATGTGTGAGGTCTCTGACTACACATTAAGGGTAGGTTTAGGGTAGAGAGTGGATGGAAATGCACATGTCATCCATTATGCTATTCGTACGCTGGATGCAGCACAACAAAAATATACCACTACTAAAAAAGAATTGTTAGTCGTTGTGTTTGTACTAGAAAAATTTTATTCATATCTTCTAGAGCCCAAAATCATAATCTATATAGACCATTCGGCATTATAATATTTTCTTTCAAAGAAAGATGTTGAGTCTCGTCAGATTCGCTGGATCTTGCTACAGCAGGAATTCGACATTAAAATTTGAAACAAGAAGGGAGTTGAAAATGTTATAGCGGACCACCTGTCTAAACTATTAGGGGATCCTCAAGATATCCCCCCTTCTATCATAGAGACCTTCCCTGATAAACAACTAATGTATATAACCGTTCGTCACTCCTACGATGACATAGATAACTATCAAGTCACAAAAAGAATGCCTCATCATTGGGCTCTTCAAGCTAGGGAAATTTTCTTCAGGATATCAATGACTTTTTTTGAGATGAACCATATCTTTATAAGATATGATCTGACCAAATTATTAGGAGATGCATCCTAGATGAAGAGATACATAAAATACTTGAATATTTTCATTTTTTAGGCTTTTGAAGGATTCTTTATTATAAAAAGAATTGCCAAGGTACTCCAAAATGGGCTATATTGGCCCTGCGTACACTAGAATGCTTATTCTTACTATATGAATTGTCTGACGTATCAAGTCCAAGGGATTAATTTTCAATGACAGATGACACGATATGATCCTATCCCTGCAGAAATCTTCATAGTGTAAAACATAAGGTTTATAGGGTCATTCCCTGTTTCCAAGGGAAACTCATTCGCTTTGATAGCTATTGACTATGAATCCAAATGGTCCCAAGTTGTTGCATACCATCTCAACATTTTTTTTTGCAAAAAGTTTAGTAATATATATCCTAAATCTAGAATACATGAAGGGGAAAGCCAACCATGCCATGCACACTAGTACATGTCACTAGTGCATATACAGATGGGGATCTTGACGAAAAGTTTTTTTTTTAAATAAATCGAAACCCCTAAGATTGGTAAGGGGCATGCCTCCACGTCATTATGTTCGAACGAAGCTAGTCTCGTTCGAGCGATAAATTAAATTTAGCAATTGACACGCCTCAGCTGGATTTGGCCTACTGGAGCACGAGTCTATTCGAACGACCTCCAATCTCAACAACCAGCGTTCATAATACAATTCCTAAAAAAATTATTTCGCCGCTTTAGAAGTTCTCATACAATTCCTACTATGAGATTACAATATCGACACAAGAGATGTGCCAAGGCCAATAGAAGCTAGTAAAAGTTTAGTTTATCCTGGGTGAGAGTAATCATAATTACCCAAAAAATTGGGCCGACAATCTTGAATATTACATATGGCCACATTGAGTACTCTATCTAGATGATCCCTTAATCCCATTTATCCACTAAGATTTCATTTACCGATGAAACTCTGATTGAAAGACTTAAGTTTCGATATATCCTTTGTCTGGCTGAAGACGTAAAATATATAACTTTATGGGAGGCAACTCACATTATCATGTTAATTCCCTAATTTTCCTAGTCTTGCATTAACAAGTTATGATCGCAAGAATAGTGATGAGCACATGTCCATGTGATAGAAAGCCAAGAGAACTCCTGGAGATGCTTTAACAAAAGAAAAAATTATTCTAAGGGAGTATTCTCTAAAGATGCCATTTTCAAATAATTTTGTTTTAATCTAAGTTAAATGGGATATTTTTTTGGTCTTCAAAGTAGTCACGGGGACAATAATATAGGTGGGGATTAAACCCTCACATGGGTACAAATCAATAAATCTAGATACCTTCATTTCAAATTAATTAATATTTAATTAAAGGATAAGATTTTTCTCTAACCTATAAATACCCCTATATCCTTCTCATTCGATATAAGATTTCATTTTCCCCCCAAATTCTATCCATAGATGACCAAGCTTGAAGCTCAACCTCTTTCTTCCACAGCAACCCATAAACGTTGGTGTTGTAGGCACAATCAAGATGCGCTAACAAGTATGTGGGTCCCACTCCCCCTAAAAAAATGTATTTCCTCTTGGTCTCCCTAAGCTTAAACATGTTACATGATGGTAGTAAAGATCAAGGTGGAAGAAGATTGTAAAGAAATCATCACGAATGCGCGTTACAGTGCGTATTTCATGACTGAGATTACGAGGCGTGGGTAACAAGCGCTATCCTACGCTCCCAGAGAAACTTTTTGCCTTACTCGAGTCTGGGATTTCTATGCCTCTATCATTTTATCTGATCTTCTGGCAGGATCTATGATAGTGAATTGAAGAGATCAAAAAATAACGGTAAAACTCAATAATATCTCACAAGTTCTTGATATTGGCAAGGGAAACCTAGGGCAAAACACAACCAAAGGGTTCATCACTACTTATGCAAATGGCCTAAATTGCCATTGAGACTTCAAGGTCCGTAATGATGGCCTTTTAGCCACATATATATACATTAATTAAGTAGCCAAAATTAAGTGGATAGTTTCTAATATTTTACCTTCTTCCTACAAAACTTATGCCCATGTTTACTTGTTTCTTTGCCTTCAAACATCATCACCATACAACATCTATAGAAACCTCTTTGAGTCTATTGAAAGAGTGTGCCTTTACCAAATCGTAGCCAGCCTAGAAGCCTTGTTCAACCTGTCCTAGTCACTAGAATACTTGGGCACTTGATCCCAGGGTGCACCATTTGAGTTGTTAGAAAAGAGATAAAAAAATAAATGGGTTACTACAATATTGATCAAGAGTGTTCAAGTGGCTTGGACGCCAGAGATTGCCAAATTTGCAACCAAACTGGGACTTCGATTCAGTCAAGCTCACCCAGCCCACCATTTCTAGATGATTATCTTTATGCATGGATCCCTGAGCCAGCTGCATCGGATATTCTAAAGATGTTTGGTAGAATAATCAAGACTTTGTTTCTCCACACATAGAAAGAATGAGTCGTTTGTCGCGGTTGTTGCAGCATAAAGTCTAGCACACTCAACGTTGATCATAGCGTCAGAGGACCATAACCTTAAATTTTATGATCTATCTATGTATTTTTTACTTTATTAAGTCTAAAAAAAATGTCATCTATTTTTTTATTACGTACTTTGTGATTCCCTTATGAAGTATTTGTTTTAAGAATACATCTATTGCCTTCCGCAGCATTTCATTTTAGCACAGCAATTGTAGTATCTTGCTTATCTCCAGTACTTAATTAATATACATATCTAAAACATTGGGGACAATGTTCATTTTAAATTAGGGGGTACGGAGTAACATGTTTATTTGGGGAAAATAAAGTGCTTTTTAGGAAAAATAAATAAAAAATGCGACTTGTTAAATTATTTTTGTCCTACATTAACAATAAAAAGTAGACACTTATATTTCTAACTCAGTAATGCATACATCTAGTTTAATAACTCTTTTATATTAATGTTATTATTCATGACTCGATTAGTCCATTTCCATCTTGTAACACTAATTCACTGGAAAAATACTCGGCAAAAATACTCTCAAAAATAGTCATATACTGCTTAGTCTAGATGAATTGTTGGTTATAATTAGAGAACTTGAGGATAACTATAATGACCTTTTGAACCTAAGTGAGATATTCATGCTTTGAATTACCTTTGACTGTCATACATAAACTTTCTCCAGATTCAACATCCTTAAATTCATGATCTCATTACATTGCATGAGCGATAGTCGAGAGTAAAGAAAAATTTGAGATAGAATTGCAAGAACCATTTTTTGCTAAATTAGAAGAAATATTATTATTGAGGGCCTGTTTGGATACCCTCTAAAACTGGGTTGGTTCGGTTCAGAATCGGTTAAGGTGAAAAAACTAATGTTTGGCAACATGTGGGATCAATTATTTTAGTTTTGTTTGAACTAGTTTATCCTAATTATAGCAGATAACCAGTTTTTTCTTGGAAGGACTTTTACTCATTTTGAAACAGAACTAGTTTTTAACTTTTTAAAATAGCGAAAGTAAAGTACAGAGAATAGAGCCGATCTCTAAAGAAAATACAAATAGGCCTCCTCTACTCTCTCTCTCTCTCATATCATTGTTTCACCATTAACCGATTCAGGCTCTCTCTCTCATCTCCAAAGAAAACACAGATAGGCCTCCTCTACTCTCTCTCTAATCTCTCTCTAATCTCTAAACTCTAGTCTTTTCCTCCCACAACTCAAAAAAAATTCAAAAAAAAACATAGAACACGCCTGCTCCAAACCTTTCCTCCTTCTCGAACTGAAACCTTAGAGAATCAAGCTTCTACTTCATATCACCAATCAAGTTTCTCTATTTCTCTTTCTCTAGAGTTCAAGTTTCAATTATCAACAATCAAACAACTACAACACAATCGTCAACTCTCGAATTCAAGGTTTTATCTCTTAACCCTTGCTTCAATTTGATTTGATTACCCCTTTTCATGTGTTTAGATGTTGCTATGTTTACCCCTTTTTGATTGTTATCTCCAATCAGTATGAAACCCTAGATGTATCGATTATTGTTGATATAGTTATCATCAGTAAGATTGAATTGAATTGGGTTGTGCTTATTTTCTAGAATCTTGATCAGTATGAAATGTTTAGTCCAATGTGTACTATATAGAGTTGCAAAGTTATTTATGTTTATGTAGGAGATTTGGGTATGTTAATGTGTGTTATATAGAGTATGTTTGTGTTTGCATGGTTGAGTAAGATTAATAAAGGTGGTTCTTATAATTCTCTTACGTTGTTGTCACCTGCAATTTCTGGGAGCTTTAGTTGGTTTCTCCTCACTGTTCGTATCTGAATCCCTGCTCAGGTACTCGGTTCCATTACTAGAGTTAAGTTTAACATTCTTGAAATGTGTCTCCCATGCATAAAGTTTCAAAACTTTCATGTTCACTAGAGCCTCTGAAGTTGCCTTGAGCCTCTCATCCTGTTCAACCATAAGTTTTGTTTGGAACTTATGTTGTAATTTTGCCAAGGGGGCATTGCAACGAGCGGTGAGAACAATTACAGCTAGAGGAGCAATTATCGCAAGCCCAACAGCATGGACAAGAACTGTTAAAGTAATACAAAGTTAGAGGTTAGTAGTCCACGTTTGATGAAACCAGAAAGGGAATTCACCAATTCTGTAAGCATCCACTGTCACATAGTTCATTATCTCCCCAGCCTAATCTCGTGAACGACCCCTTGTGTTCTAACTCTCTTAACAACCGTAAAGATACCACTCATTTGATTGAAGAATTTTAACGAGTGCCAATAATCTTTGAAGAAGCTTTGTAACTCAGGCCAAGACCTTGTTACGATAGCAGAACACATGCTGGATCCTACACTAGATCCAGCTATAATTCGAGGCATAAGCTTATGCTCCACCAAAATCTTCACAACACCTATATGTAAAGATCCAAGGGATGTACCACCACTCAAGAGCAACGTTGTCCTCCCAAATGCATGCCTAGTCTCATGCATTAAAGCATGTTTTTCTTCCAAAAGCAACTCCTCAGTATCCGAATCACAAACCATCCTCAGCTACATCGAGACCTCATCGATATACTCTTTTATAAGCATGGGCACTTGAAGCCTACCCTTGTGAAGCACAAAGTTGCACATATTACCAAGATTCCGAATGAGATCTGCACGCATACAAAATTTAATATCTCTCAAACAACCCTCTTGACGGCGATGACGAAGCTCCTGGAGCTTGTTCCTCACCAACTCCTCATCATAAAACTCTTACTCGTTCATCTTTGGTGCTTCCTTATAAAGTATCTTCGCAGCATGAGCCCATTCCTCATACGTCAAAGCAGTTCTCATCATATTTCTCCAAAACTTCCTTCGATAAGCCAATTCTGCCCTTAGTTTAACATTTGTGTACCGCTTCAGCAGAAATGCTATAAGTGTCACCATTGCCAATATCCCTTGCGGATTCTTAGGGTGAAACCATGAGATTATCGGCATAACCGTATTTCCAATCCTACAAAACAACTTCCACAACAGGCGGAAGATCTGTTCCCTAAACTACGACATTGTTTGGGATAACATACATTTAGATTCTTCAGTATCCATATAAATCCATAACATCAAAAATTAACGGATATAAGTAAACTAATTTTATCAAGGAATTTAACCACCAAAAGGATATTGTATTCAAAAAACCAGCTGTTGCAAAAGGAGTTGCATTACTATCAGAATTGGTATCATTAGCTTCACCATTCAAAGGTGTATAGAGAGTTGCACCATTGACAGCACCACCCGTTTCATCAAACCTGTATATCTTGTATGCACACAATAATAATAGAATGACTCTTGGCAGAGATAAAACATCCAGAACTATCTTAATTGATGTTTCTTTCTCCAAAATGACAACCGAAAAAGATAGAATACATAAAATTCCTGCAACCAACAATGCAAAGATTGACCAAAAACTTGAAAAGGATCTTGGTAGCTGTCTCCCCCAATGGCTTAATGTTAATCCAATAAACAACCATGTGAATCCTTGAAATAACACCACTAGCCACCAATGCAGAGGTCTTAAACTCTCTTCTAGTATCCAAATTCCCAAACAAAGATAACCCAATCCCAAACCACCAATGCATAGGTCTTGAATCCTGCTGTTATCATGGGGTAGGTATTTGCTCGAGGTGAACATATAAGCAAAGATCATCTATATGTATACTGGCTTGCCCCCATCGAGGGAACTCTTTTGGGTGTGTGGACATTCAAGTTGCTTTCTCCGCCTGCAAAGAAGCAAAAGGAAGAAGCAAAGAAGAGTAAATCAAAATGAATAACATTTCAGGTCTTGTATTATTGTACTTTAACTCCTTGCCATTTGTACAGTGTTTACCATTCTACATACCATAAGCAATTCTAACATCTTGTTGTTCGTCTTATGAATTGTGATTTATGGATTTCGCTGTGAATTTTTTTCATCCATCTTGTGATGATGGACTAAACCACCAACAACATGATATATTTTTTTATGTAATCTAAAATCTAACTTTGATTAATAATTGTAGACCCACCTATGGATAATGCGAGCACTTCTAATAATAATCGCGGTATAACTATGTGGACACCGCCTATGGATCGTTACTTTTTGGATCTCATGTTAGAACAAGTACGTGCAGGACAAAGAAATGATAAATCATTTACAAAGATTGCATGGGCTGACATGAAAAAAAATTGAATGAAAAGTATGTAAATATGAATGATGATAAGGAGGTTCTGAAAAATCGACATAAGAAGTTAAGAAATATCTTCACGATTTTGAATACTCTCCTAGACCAAAGTGGATTTGGATGGGATGATGAGAAACATATGGTGACAACTGATAGTTACGTTTGGGATGAGTATCTAAAGGTGTGTAACTTTATAATTTTTATAATTTATTATTTAAAATAAGATACTAATTTATACACGACCACATGCAAGAGCATCCTGAAGCTAAACCTATGCGAACTAAAACAATGCTGAACTACCACGATATTGATGAGATTTGTGGAAAATCAACATTAACAGGATAATACGTTAACTCAGCTAAAGATCTAAAGTCTGAAAAGTTGAGCGATGTTAACATAACTCAAGTTCAAGATTCTATAGATGATACAGCCGTGGAAGATGACTCACCTCTTGTAAACAATGAAGTAGAAAAAACACAAATTGCCAGAAACAACATCAACTGCTGAAGATATCATAAAAGGGAAAAGGAGTACTGGTGAGGGCATTATTGATGCTTTGAAATCAATTGCATCCTCATTCGATGGAATGTAAAATAGGAGATCAGAGAGTGAAAAGAAACCAAATGCCATTGAAGTGCTTGACGTTATTTCTGGTTTACTAGAGGGTGATTACCTAAAAGCTTGTAATCTTCTCAATAATGAAGGAAAAACGAGAATGTTTCTAAACCTAGCCGAAAATAAACGAAAGAGGTGGTTGATGTGGAAAATAAATCATAAGAAAGATAATAGAATTGCAACCTCTAAAATTATTTTTTGTTTATTTAGTTATTATTTAAATAAGATCTTTCATCATTGATTTGTAAGTTTATTTAAACTTTAATGTAGTATTGCATAATAAATTGGTAATATTTTCTAATTTTGTGGTTATTTATATTTTTGAATATTAATTTATATAAAGTGTAAGAAGTAAAGTACGATGGACGACTATGATTCTGATGAAGAAGATATGATTGCACTAGCTGCAACTGCAGCTGTAGTTGCAGCTTCTCATTACTACGAGAATCTTATATCAAAGAAACCATGTCGCAACTCAAAATTAACTGGTAAAGAATATATTGCTAAATTAGTAGACGGTAATCCTGTTCGGATGTATGAAAACCTTCATATGGATAAACTTGTTTTTAAAAAGTTGTGTGATATTTTAACAACAGAAGGCTCCTTGCGTGATACGAGGGGATTTAGTGTTGATGAGTAACTAGTAATGTTCATATATACTATTGGTCATGACGAACGCAGTAAAATAGTTCAAGAACGATATCAACATTCTGGAGAAACTGTTAGTCGCTACTTCAACATTATTTTGTATGTTGTTGTTTCTCTTACACCAAAATTCTTGCAGCGTGCAAAGCCTGATACTCTAAAGGAGATCTTAAATGATCCAAGATTTTTTCCATATTTTAAGATTAGAATTTTAATAAGGATTTGAGTTTCTTTTTGAATTTCGTACTCTAACATTTTATGAAATTTTCATAAGGATTGTGTGAGGGCAATAGATGGCACGCACATCCCAGCGCTTATAAACGTTGATGATCAGGGAGCTTTTCGCAATCGAAAAGGGAGTATTATGCAAAAAAAAAATCGCCGCATATTCATTCAATTTGCAATTTCAGTATATTTTGGCGAGATGGGAAGTTTCGGCTTCAGACTCACATGTACTACAGTCAGCTTTGACAAAAGAAGATAAGCTTCAAATCCCAGAAGGTATAAGTTATTAAGCATACTAGTAGGATCAAATTAAATTCGAATATAAATTTATATATATATAGGGAAATTCTATCTCGTCGATGCAGGTTTTGCAAACATACAAGGTTTTCTTGCGCCATTTTGTGGTGTAAGATATCACTTAAGCAAATTTGCGGGTGGTGATAATCCAAGAAATGCAAAGGAGTTATACAATCACCGACACTCATCGGCCAGAAATGTCATAGAACGCATTTTTGGCATATTGAAAGCCCGCTTTGCTATATTGAGAATTGTTCCTCCTTACCCATTTGAAACACAGGTGAAGATTGTTATTGCATGTTGTATCATACATAACCACATAAGAAAAGATAACAAGAATGATCAGCTATTCAGTGAAATGGAATAAGATGATAGTGAAGATGAAGATGAAGAGAATCAAGTGCAAATGCAAGGAACTAGGGGTACTTCGCGAATGGCACAACGAGAAACTGCAATTCAATTGAGAGAAGCAATTTCAAATACAATTTGGAATGACGAGCAAAGTGAAGAAAGCGAAGAAAGTGAAGATGGTGAATAACAAATATTTTGTTTTCGTAGAAATAATTTGAATATTAATGCAATAAGTAATATTACAATCACTTGCCTGCATTGATGAGTATTTTGTTATAATTTTGAGTACATGTATTGATGTTTTTAATAAATTTAATTTGAGTATTTTATTAGAAAAAATTAAAATTAATTATAAGAACTGGTTTATGATACAAGTATCCAAACAACATACAAGTCAGAACAGGATAACAGGTAAAAATGACCAAATATCATATTAAACAGAACTAGTTCATGTTTATACATATCCAAGATAGGCTAGCAAGGTTTATACTTGGCTGACCCAAAAATTTAAGTATCTAAACAGCCCTGAGAAAACCAACACAATACAAAAGGGGTGTGTGGATGCAACCAACCCATACTACCTAAATCTAAAATATTCAAACATGGGAACCTCAATCCTCTTAAGGTAGTGAGGTTTCCCTACATGCAAATCAAAACTACCCTCATTCATATTTGTATCACTTACTGCAAGGTTAGCAGAACTAAAGTTAGCATCCCTCCAAATTTCAGTAATTGTTACCTTCTTCATCTTGTTTTTTCCATTTATCCAAAGATTTTCAATAACCCAAGAAATCTCATTAGAATTTAAGGTACTGATAGCAGCAGAGGAATCAGATTCCAGCCAACCAATTTCCCATCCATTTGAAACAGCATAATCCTGACCATGAACAGAGTTGTACATTCAGCCATAAATCTGGTAACATTCCCCAAACCCATAGTCATGGTTCTCAGGAAATCACCCTTGTGGTTTCTGATTATAAAGCTTGTTCCTCCCTTACCTGGATTACCTTTTGAAGCTCCATCAGTATTGATCTTAAGTTCACACTCTATAGGCAGATCCCAGAAAGCAGACTTAACTACCATTTCCTTTTTTGGATGATAAGGCACTCTCAAGCTATGAACAATGCAGAGATCAGCTTTGCCATTGTTCATATGAGCTATAGATAAGTAGGCAGTTTCCTGTATCCTGCTAATCCACTTAGTCTTTTATTTTTCAATCTGCCAACTAGTTTGTTCATAGATACAGTCATTACTAGCCTTCCAGATAAGGTTGGTATCCCCTAGCACAACCCACAGCCAAAGATCCTTCTAGTAAGGGCTCAAGTTATCAACAGCCTTCAAAGAGTTCTTTAGATTCTATTCAACAATATTCAGTTTAAAGATTGTTGCAAACCAGTACCAAAGTGGTCTAGTTACTGGACAGTTTCATATTATATGATCTGTAGAATCTTCAGCATTTTTGCAAAGACAACAAATAGAGGCTGAAACAATACCTTTTTTCCTAATATTTTCATCTATTGGGAGTCAACCATGAGCTAGTCTCCAGCCCCAGATACCTAATCTAGGGTGAATGGCTTCCCTGTAAAGGTACTTGCTCCACCAGTTAGTTTGCCCCTTACTTTTAATTTCTTGAAAAACATTTTTTACAGTAAAATTGCCTTTGAGGTCAGGTTTCCAAATCCTTCCATCAGGTTTGCCCCTACAGATTTTAATACCTAAAATATCAATATTAAGCCCCTGCAGAATCACACTAAGGTCACCAGGGATCACCCAAATGCCATCCGCAATGGTACTATTCTGCTTAGCCTTCAATCTGTTCCAAGGTAAAGCATATGAATTAATTAACTCCTTAAGAGAAATTTGGTGACACCAGTTATCCCTCCATAAGTCAATGCTACTGCCATCACAATTAACCCAGCAAGTTCTTTGCTCAACCTTTGCCACTGGCCATCTCACACCTGGCCAAATAGATGATCCTTGAGTAGTAAAGATTCTTTTTCCAGCCTATGTAGTAAACTCAGCTCGCATGAACTTTGACCACTCATCCTTACCAGCAGTAAAGGTTCATGAGAAGAGATAAGTTCAGCTCCTCCAGTCTACTAATGGCCAATCCACCTTCCTTAAGAGGCTTGTAAGTTTTATCCAACCCCACCACACAGGCTTTCCTAGATTTAGGACTACCAGAGCAAAAGAAGTTTCTGAGAATCTTTTCACCTTCTTTTAAAATTGTATTAGGACACTAGTAAATCCCCATATTGTATATAGAAAGACTACTCAAGACTGATCTCACCAACACTGCTTTACCTTGTAAAGAAAGTAAGCTCCCTGCCCAGCCACTAGCCCTTTTGTTGATCTTGTCAATTAAGGGTTTAATAGTGGCCTTAGTAACTCTCCCCTGCATGAGAGGAATCCCAAGGTATTTTTCAGGATAGATTCCTTCAGATAATTCAAAGAGGTCTTTACCTTTCACTTTTTTCTCATTTGTCATTGCTCCCATGAAAAGTTTGCTCTTTTCCTGACTGAAAACTTGACCTGCAGCATCTTGATAAATTTCCAGTAGATTCTTTAAACTTTTAAGGCCACCAAGGTGGCCAGTTACCAAAAAAAAAAAAAAAAACATCTGCAATTAAAAGGTTATTAGGGGCAATCACTTCTTTAGCATTCAGCATGGGTCTTATACATCCTTGTGAACCAGATCATTAAGGCCATTGCTAAGGACATTTCCTGTAAGGACAAAGAGTGCGGGGGGGAGAGGATCTCCATGTCTAAGTCCCCTCCCTGATTTGAAGAGTCCATTAGGACCTTCATTCACATAATAGAAGTAAAACCACTTCTCAAAAAACCATGTATCCACTTACAGAATTTAAAATCAAATCCCATTTTTTTACAACAGTCATTAAAACTTGTATCGATTTATAAGAACCATTTCTTATCTTTCTTCGAGGCAAAAAATTGACCATACGACACCAAGGAAATGATTTTAGGCATTTCTTTGTTAAAAGACTTTTTGGCCTTCGTATGAAAGCACCTTAAATTATTTTCCATTACCCCATTAGGCCTAAATAAGCCATCGTTTGAAAGACAACTACCTTTACCCCGTTCTACAAATTCTTAAGGATGCAGATAGTTACAGTAGTAGTTAAAATCAAAAAAATGGGAAATGATATTAGAAAATGGGAACAACAGAAAATTAGTGAACAAGACAAACCCCTGGGAAATATTTTTAAAGAGTATATCAAGCAAGGGATTATCAAGTGAAAAAGTCACGAAAATAAAATACATGAACGAGCTGCCATATAGAAAAATAATGAAAAGTTGAAGAAAAGGTGCACAAGTGATCCAAAAAATAAGAATACCAAAAGTTATTCTCATAATGCCAGCAAAACACCTTTTTTCCATGCATTACCTATCCTTAGCAAATATTACAACCTTTCGAAGACCTTCTTGATCCTTAGTCTAGTATGGTCAGTTTAGTGCAGACAAAAGGGAAAAAGTCTATCGTAGCCTAATTCGACACCTTCAATGGCAATCGAACTTTTGTTTATAAAATTTATCTAGACAAAATTTTGTTGCTTTTAAGTAATTATGAGCCTTCGCTTCATTTAAAATCAATTCGTGCTTTTTTTTACATCTGAGAAAAAAGGCAGAAAAAATATCAGTGATTATACGAGAGAAATTTTATGGTAGGCCGCAATTCAAAGCTAATCTTCAACACTAATATTCAAAATTATGACGAATCTGGAATCAAAGGCTTTGTAGTACACACACATACATACACACATAAACGCACATACACACACACACCGATTCATAAATTTTACTGAATTTATAGTGGCAATTCGATAACGTACAAAGATTATCATGTATATATTTATTTAATATTTAAAAGAGTTATCACTAATGCATGCATTACTACTACAAACACTTTTTATGTTAAAATGTTGAACACTTATTATTAACAAGTTGCATCCGAATTTTGTGGGTATATTCACTGGAAACCCTCGCAAGACGATACTCGTCCGCCACAGGAACCCGGGGTTTAACGGCTTCTTGCATATGTTACATGCAATTGCAACTCTTACGAAAATAACTTAGCATTATTTTACTCAAGGGTGAGCAAAATGATAAGTTTGGGGTATGATAAATGCCGAAATTTTACTCTTTAAAGCACCTAAAACAAGTTATTTTGGACGTTCGGAGTTGCTAATAAATATGACTAATGACTATGTTATTAATTTTTTAGATTCTAGACCCTCCAAAGAGAACTTGGGGCAAAACAAGAGTTAATAGCCTTAAGAAGCCTTCTATATCCATTCCTTAATCCAGAAGCAATCTTAGGAGCTAAAACACTGCTGAAGTACAGAAAATCCAGCTTGAAGCTACACTAAGTATCAGAGATAAACTCCAGCAGTTTACACAGTTAGCCAGTCTCAAAGAATTGACCAAAATACATTATGCACATTCCAAAACGACAGGGCTAGATCTAATCCAATTTTAACATCTAAAAGAAGCCCAAAAGAAGAATGATGAAAGTTGAAGCCCAAGGCTACCGTAGACCCACTATCATGGGTTAATGAGCATTGGCAGACTAGCATTCGCGGATCTACAGGGTTACTTGGTTCCCAAGTTTGACAAAATTACTCTTTTATCTTTATACGTCAAAAGTAGAATAAACACTCAATTTTGTTTAGTCTCGCATTACTTATGCAACAAAAGGGAATTGGTTTCTTCTGGTATAAAAGAAATCTCTCATCAATTATAATCTTCATCTCTCATAGGAATAAAATTTAAGAGAGAGCTCTTTGTTTAAGAGTTAAGTATTTTAGTTAAGACTAGCTTGGGCAAAAGCCCAGGTATGGCCGACTAAACTTATTTGATATGACTAGGGAGGAAGTTATCCTACCTGAGTATTTATTACCAGAGTCTAGCTATTGGGTCACCTCTGGGTCTCCTCCTCAATGGTCTGAGGGAGAGTCTAGATGGGTTAGTGCTCATAATTACGTTTAGCCCTTATTCCTAGTGTCCATCCTTAAGACCCTAAAGGCATAGGAATATGCCTTTCTATGAAAGGGTACATCTGGAGACTAGAAAGTCCTCCTCTAAAGAGGTCTAAGGAAGGGTCTAATTCATGGCCCCCTCCTAAGGACTAACGAAAGATAGGGGTATGTCACTCATAGAGGGTGCACCTGGAGTATAAGTTAGGCCTCAACCTCTTCTGAGGTAGAAAATAGGGCAGGTGGTACTCTCTATACACCAGCCATGTCCTAGCCCACTCAGTAAATAGGTCGAGGTATGAGTCCTTATTAGGATTAAATTCGAGGACCCAAGAGGGATATAAGAAGGGTCTAGAGCCTTAAAAGTCGCTTGACTATGGGAACGCCCAATAAGGTATATCAAGGTTTTAGGGCCTAATAAGCTTTCACTCTGGACCAACTACTGACGGTGAGCCTTGCCCTTAAAATGGAAGGTCCAACTCTATTTTGAATTAGGTGGGTACCAACTCAAGACAGTTATAAGTAGTGGTTCCTTAAAAGGGTACTTATAGAGTGCTTGAGATGGCAACCCCACAGGTAGATTCAGATAAGAAAAGCTCAAGCAGGGGATGTAAAAATCCCCAAGTCATAATTTTTCTACTAGAATTTTCCTCACCTCTCAAAAAAAAATTACAACCAGCTCCAGCAAAAAGTCCAATAATCCCTGCATGCAATCTAAAGAACCGACACCGATCCTCAACATGGTTCGACCCCGTTTATTGACATACTACTGTAGTAACAGAAATGTATTGAAGAAAAAACTCTAGTAAATCACTAAACTAAGATTTGAATCGAAGGGAGGAAGAGAATAGGTATTAACGAAATATATAGATATTACTCAATTGATTAGATATCATTTCGCTAAAGGGGAGTCAGTATATATGAGATCATTAATTTAAGAAGAGTTCGCAACCAACTTGCGCTTGTGGGTTAGTTGTTTACAGCAAATCCACGATCGCGGGTTGACTGCATCGCTGACTATTATCTTTAGTTGTTGTCTCCACTAGTCTCCACAATTCATTATTCAAGTTTGGATTCTTTAGAGCTTTCCCTGACTGCTAAAGGTGATCCACTTAGGTGGTATCTTCCAAGCTTAGTTCAATTTCTTTTGATAGTCCCTAACATCACTTAGCCGTGGCGACTATTCATATTTTAGCTCAAATGCATTCCAACGACTCAGAAACTTGAAAATTTATGAAAAAAAGAGAAAATCACAATTTAAAGGGCTCGTGATGAGCAAAAAAACATGGAAAGAAGGCCTAAATAGACAAAGTAATGTGTTTATCAGATGTCTTACTTTCCTACCCCATAGTAGTAATAAAAAAAGATTAGAATGCTTGTAATTACTAAATCATTGAGGAAACAAATAAAACTTTTGTTGAATTGTAATACTTTTAAATTATATTTTATGTAGAGGATGATCATTAATACATCAGTAATTAGCATTATGACATAAATCATTATTGTCTTAAGAGGTTTAGAATAGATATAAAAAAAAAAAAATTAAAGAGGAGATACAATTTTGGGGAAAATAAGAGTTTATAAGAGAAATCTTAAAAGGATAAAGTTTAACACATTATAATATTAGGCAAAGTTTTGAAATTATATCTGATTGTGACCAAGTCTTATCCACTTATATTAAGCAGAGTTTTAAAATTATCTCTGATTGTGCCCAAGTCTTGTTAGCTTAGGTGGTCTTAGATTAATGTTCCAGATGCATGCGACGAGGGATAGAGACTTGGTCACATTATAATCATAAATCCTCACATGTAAAAAATAATGGAAATTCAAAAATGCTCATTTCAGATAGGCCATTTTTAGGTGTTATCAATAATCCAATTTTAAAATTATATAATGAAATAACATAAGTAGGGTATTGATCACATGGAGAAAATGAGTTTCGGTCTAACAAGGAAACCAAGGGAATAAGGTTTTAATAAAATTAATTATCTACACAAATAATACATGTTTCAATTATTTTTAACTTGGGTCAAGCCTTGAAGGAATTCTATAATCTCATATCTAAGGGTTTCGAAATGTTTGATCCCGCCTTAAACTCTCTTATCCCATTTTATCAAGTTTTCCAATTCGATGAAACTAGAAAATTTAATCGTACTAAATTTGGACTCCAAACCCAAAAAGTAGAAACTCGCCTTTAGAGATCTCTAATTAAGTTATAACAAAATTAGTTAAAGTTTTGCAGCTTATATGAAGTGTTGATCAACAATTACCTTCTATCCGAATCTAAAAAGTTATTGGGAGGACGTATAGAAATATACAGTAAGATTGACTCACAAAAGACCTTTCTCTCAAGGTTTCAAGATATTTGTAGATAAGGGTCACCTCTTTAGAATATGCCCGAAGGGATTCACCCTACATAACTAACTAGCCTAAACAACTGTAAATATTTAATTTGAGTAATCTAAGTTAAAGAGAAGAAAAAAAGAAGATACTAAATCAAAGAATAAACAAGCTTTTCATTTTTCTAGATCCGAAATTGTGTTAAAGATCATAATAGAAACATGGTATTTAAAGAAGAGCTTGTTTGAACTGAACACGAGATCACTTAACTTTTAGACGTTGTTACATGACTCTTGATGCGTATTTAGGCTCTGGCCCATTTTAGATGGATCCTTTGAGTTGATAAATTTCTTAGTTATGTTGGAATAGGTCTATTTGCTTATAAATGATACCTAGGAGTTCTAGGGATACATAACTTTAACATAAGAGAGAGGCAGTACACATAGTTAAGCTTTACAAACAAGAGGTACTTCTAAGGTGAGAAAGTTGGAGAGCTATCTTAATGGCTCAATAAAGAAAGGGGAAGATGCTAAGCTAAGATGTGAAACTAAGGGAGAAGGTTAAAATGTATTTAATACAAATAAAGATATTACTCAAGTGATCTGATATCATTTTTCCAAAAGCCTGCCAGTATATATGATATCATTCGCTGGTTAGCTGACAAGCCCGCTATTGCGGTTTAACTGTATGGATGATTTTTATCTTTAGATGTCGCGTCTCAACAGGCCTCCGCATTTCTCTATTCAAGTTCAGATTTTTCAAAGCTTTTGGTGACTGCTGAAACTTATCTACTTAAGTGGTCCCACCCTAATTTGGTACAGTTTCAGCTGATTGTCCCCAATTGTACATATCTGCAATAATTATGCTCATTTCAGCTTAAATTCCCTCCAACAATTTTGAAACTTGAAAAATATGAAACAAAGAGAAAATCACGACTTAAGGGGCACATGATGAGCAAAAACACAAGTAAAGAAGGCCTAAAATGGACACAATAATGTGCCTATCTAATGTCGTCCTTTCCTACCCTATAGAAATAATAATAAAAGATTGGAATGTATGTAATTGTTATATCATTGAGGAAACAAATAAAGCTTTTGTTTAAATGTAACACTTTCAAATTGATGTTTATGTAGAGGATGATCATTAATACTCCTCCAATTAACATTATGAGATACATCATTACTATCATGAGAGGTTTTAGAATGGAGATAAAAAGATCCAAGAGGAGATACAATTTTTTTGAAAATAGGAGTTTATAAGAAAAATCTTGTAAGGGGAAATTTTAAGACATTATTATATTAGATGAAATTTTAAGAGATTTCTCATATTGTCACCAAGTCTTGTTAGTTTATGTGGTCTTAGTATCGAGCTCTAGATGCATGCGACTATGGATCGAGATTTGGTCGCATAATAATCATAAATTCTCTTATGTTAAAAAATGGGTACTCCAAAATTCCTATTTTTGATAGGTCATCTTTTAGGTGTTATCATTAATCAAATTTTAAAATTAGATAATAAAATATCATAAGTAGGGTGTCGATCACATAGAGAAAATGAGTTTTAATCTAGCAAGGAATTTATGGGAATAAGGTTTTAACTAAAGTAATTAACTATACAAAAAATGCATTTTTGAGTTATTTCTAACCTGGGCCAAACCTTAGAGTAATCTTATTTTTTGCATATCTAAGGTTTTCGAAAAGTTCGGTCTAGCTTTAAACTCACTTATCCCATTTTATCAAGTTTTTCTATTTGGTTTAATTGGAGAATCCAATCTTATGGACTTAATTGGAAAATTAAGAAAATTAGCTCGGATGCATATTATTTGTGCAAGTAATCGTGCAAATGCATTGTTTCTAGACGATAGAAGGCATACATGTGACCAGCGACATAATGCATCAATCAAAAGCATGAAATATCGGAAAGGTCAACTTGCTAGATGGATTGGTTCGCATAAATCTCCCTGTATCCTTTGAAGCAATGTTGGTGATTTTGTTCCTACTTTGGTGAGTGACGGTTTAATGAGAGGTTTACCTTGTACACGGAAAATGCACGGCTTTTCTTTAAGTAAATGTATCTTTTGACCTCGGGGAGGGCGTCTGATCAAATTACTAACAATTTGTCTTATCGTCTTATATCTTGGGTGCCAAGGCGATCACGTTAAGTTCTATAATTCTAATCATTACTAATCTCAAACTTTGAAATGGCATAAGATTTTATGATGCATATATATGCCTGATATATACCAGATGACTGACTTGGAATATTTTTCCAAAACAGATCTATGATTGCTAGTAAAGGAGGTGATGAGAAGAAATTTATTTTCTTATAACTCGTTGGTTTCAATATGGTATTCATTTTGACGTATATCTCTGAAATTGAGTAAGTTCCTAAATGACTTACTTGAGTATAAAACTTTTCCGATATTTAATATTGAAATTGAGTAAGTTCCTAAATTATTGATAACATTGTGAAAAGCAAATAGATCCATGTTAATGGTCTGAATGAATTATTAACTTGTTAATAAATATGAGTCCACAACTAATTTTGTTAACCATAAAATATATAGTTACTGTCTGAATCAAATATTTTGAATATGTTAAGTGACTATGAATCATAATTTAATTAAAAATAACAAAATTCAAGTTCTAGCAAAGAAAATATATGGAATTTAATACAATGATATTTTAAATATGGAAACATGTCTAATATGAAAAATACAAGGAAAACATGGAAATCAATAATAATATGTACATAAAATGATGTAACACTGCGAAGCATACAACTCATTGAAATGTTAATATGCTAAGGGACGAATATCGTAATCTCATGCAATAGAATTATCTGATGGAATCTCTTACTTTAAGAGGATGTCGGTGTATCCCCCATAAACAATTCCAAGGATCCCAGACGCTACACTGTGTACTCTGGTATAGGGGGTGCTGGAGTATCGGAGTCTGCGAATAAACTCGCGCAATCATGTAGGAGTATCCTAACTATAATAATGCCCTACATCGGCCCCTGTTATAGGCCCTGGGCTGTGGATACTGCCAAGCTATCATATTACGGAATTCCTATCGCAAACTACCAGCAGTAAGATCTGTCTCCATTTCCTTTGGGCCAAAGTGAGTAGAGCAGGCTGAGCATATACCGATCAATAGTACTGGACGCTGGTGTATACCATACCATGATGGATGTATAAATACACGAGGGATAATGTACATGCATAACGTTGGCATCCATCAGTAGGAAACTCCAATCTCTATAGTCTGGAATGGAGTTGCAATGTCCTCCAGAAATGAATGGAGCTCAGTGAATCTCATGCCCTCATAAGCAACACATTTCAAGATCGTCATCTATTTTCAAAGAACAATTTTCATTGAGTATATTATCCAAGTGAACCTATCATGGTTCCAACTATGGAATAATCATACAGGCTAAGGTATTTGTACATTCCCTCTTGATCACTATATTATGCTAATTTAATCATGAATTTACTAATCTGATAGTCATATGCTTTCAAACATCTAGGTATATGAAGTTTGTAAGACTTCTTAGGATTATTTAAATCCAACGACCTTCTGAATGATAGTGATAGATCATAACAGTGTTTGTATATATATATTTTATTAATATATAGTTTGAAAAATGTAGCTAATTTTCAATGATAGGCATGTGTATAAAACTAATCTACTTGTTATAAAATTACCAGAATTTCTTTGAATATTTTATAATTTTTATTAAATTTCAATTATTTTCTAGAAATTTTCTCCAATTTTCTGTGATTTTCTGCGAATTTTCGTTGAGTTTTTACTAAAAGTCATGATTTTGGATCGGTGTGGACCCATTGGGTTAGTCCAGAACCATTAGGGCCGGTCTGGGTTGGTCGTAGTTTGATCTGGATAAATCTAGATGGAGTATGATTAAGTTATAGGGTCTGGCCAAAGTCTGTTGACCAAGACTTGGTCAAAAATGGATGATGGGTCAATTATGACCTTAAGGTTAGTCTAACCCTATCCATACCCAAGAATACACACACAAGAATGCACATGCACACACATTTATGTTGCTACTAAGGTGTTATGTCGTACTAACACATGTCATCCACTGTGTGGGACACATTACAAGCAGTTTCCCAATATTTTCTTAAAAAGTAAAAAATAGCACAAGTTAAACATGTGTTTTTTCTTAAATTGTGCCATGTGTCGAGCATATAGGGTCAGATCTGGTACACGAAGCACTGTATCAGCTCCATTGTGCGTCCTTCTCATTCGTGCCTATTGGCAAACTGTCAAGGCTGTTAGCGATTGGGGGATCGACTCCGATCGACCACATTCATAGTAGGTCAATGGGGACCCACAAAAAGTCTAGCATATTATCAAACCGTCCATGTATCCGAACTCCATTTTGGGGTTCCCAGTTATGCTATTTGTGGCCAGTTTCTAGGGTTTCTAAATATCCTTACAAAAATGTTGAAACACAGGGATGGATTGGGTTTCAACTGCATCGGCTGAGGACTTGTTAGATGGATCTCTTGAGTTAAAAAACTTCTAAGTTAAGTTAGATTATGTTTCTTTACTTATAAAAGAGACCTACGATTTTTAGGGATACACAACTTTAACATAAGAAAGATGCAGTACACATGGTTAAGCCTTATAGAGAAGAAGTAATTGCAAGGTGAGGAATTGGAGAGTCCTTTTTGAGGTCCGATAAAGGGAGGGGAAGAGCATCTCTGATGCTAAGCTAAGATGTAAACTGAAGAGCATCTCTGCCTCATTTTCAGGAAAACGTACCTCTATACAATAATGAACTGAGAGTGAGATCTATATAAAAGATTAGTTTCCGAGGAAAAAGGCGACCCATGAATTTTAGATTACAAGACTAAGATTTTCTAACTCAAGAGATCGAAACTTGTAATCAAATATCAGCCTTAATCAATAAAGTTACAGTTACTAAATCCTCAAATAAAGGTCATGGTTTTCACCTATTCAAAGGGTTCCACGTTAATCACCTGTGTCATTGTTTTATACTAATTCTTGTCACAGGTACATTTGGTCAAAAAGTTAATTTTAAGCTATTTCGAGCTACTACAAAATTTAGACATTACATTTGGCACTGTCTGTGGGAAAGAAGACATTTTCTACGATATCCTAAGGCATACATTTACTCAACTATCTATTTCCAATCATGGTCACTTCCAAGCGACCCGCAACAGGAGTCCAGCCCAGTCATTTGGTTGGGCCAGATCAGCTCGTAGAACTACGGGCAAACCTTCATGCCGAAAGAGAAAAACATAATGAGCTCGAGCGTCAATTAATCCTCGACTGTGAGCTCCGCAAATAGGAACTAGAGAGCGAACGTCAAGCTCGTCAAACAGAATTCAAGTGACATGAAGAACAGATAACGACAATGCAGACCACCTTACAAGATAATCAACAAGCTCCCCTTGCCAAAGATCGTGATCAGATGCCAGCGAACTCCCAAATCTCTGCATGAGAAAGATTGGGACCTCGAGAAACAACTAGCAAAGCCATTTCCATAGGCTTCATAATGAACCACAAGCTTAAATTTATTGGGGAAGAGAAGATCAGTCCAATATAAGTAGAGGTTTTTGGCCTTCCAAATGTCCAAAAGAGGAGCAACGACCTCCACCTAGGATACCAGCTCGTGACCTCATGAGTGAAGGCACCGGTACTCATAATCCGTGACTAGTATGCCAAGTCGCTCAAGAACCACAATAGTACGTCACACAAGAACACATGGATTTATGTATCAAGAAATTGACCAAAGCTTAAGCTCTAGGTACTAATGATGATTTAACAAAGTTGCAAGGTAGTCCGATTGATAAAAAATTATTTGAAATGGAAATACCCACCGGTTTCTATACTCCAAAGTTACATAAATATAAAGGCACTGATCCGAAGGAACACATTCAGCAATTCTGTGATTTACTGGGATTGTATTTAAATCTAAACCATATTCTCTACCATCTGCTCGCCACAAGTCTACAGGGATAATTACTTTGATGGTTTCATTCTCTACCTAAAGATTATATCCTCACATTCGACCAACTACAGAGGATCTTCGTCAGGACATATGCTTACAATAAAAACAAGGAAGATAATTTATACACTCTTATTAGTCATAAACAGTCTCTAGGAGAGAAGCTCGAGGTCTTTGCAAAGAAGTTTCTGGAGCTTGCATGAAAAGTTAGCAATCTTGCTTAGAAAATAGCCATTTATGCATTTACAAATGCACTACAGATCGATTGCAAAGCAAAGGAATATTTCTTCTTAAGCAAATCTTCAACCCTGGAAGACATGATTACCAAGGTCAATGGGCATGTCGACCTTGAATGGATGATGACCGAAAGGCATAAATCTATTAAATCTGTCCTAACCACAGAAAGGTCAAAATACAGAGCGTAACAGTAAACCAAGGGAAGACCAGGGTAATTAAAAATGTGCCAAAGCAAACACCGGCAAATCTCGTAAAGGAAATTTTTTACCCAAGTTGGTCCTCACCAAGATGAATGTCTGGATCTCATCAATTTTTCTAGTGCTAGCAAAAGATATGTTTTATCGTATATCTCAACCCCTGGAACCAATTGAAGGCAAACCGTACTGCATGCATCAAAAGGTAAATCATCATAAAACTAAAAACTGTTATGCTTTACAAAGGTTGCTGGAATATATTTTCAAAGACGGGAGAATGAACGAGTACATTGTCGACCTAGAAGGATACAAAAATGGAAGCTTCAAGATACATGTCAAAGTAGTTCAAGTCAAAGATCAGTCTGAGGAAAAATACTAATACCATATGTACCACAATAACATGATTGAGATCCATCAAATCAACAACTCTACCAGATTCAAGTGAAGGAGATTAACGGAATGTTACGATCTCACCGCTCAAGATAAAGATGCTTAACTTCTTCCTGAATCAAGCAATCGACGAGTTGGGATTTCATTTGAGGATTGCGATATCAGTCACGTTAAGTTTCCTCATTATGACTCTCTGGTTATCATGCTAAAGATGAAGAAGTTTGTTATGTATACAATAATGATTGATACAGGTAGTGGTATCGAAATCCTCTTTCAAAGCATAATCAAACAAGTAGGACTCGCCGATTAGGTTATTCTAAGTGACATCGATCTCAGTAGGCTTAATAGCTCTAAGGATGAACGAGTAGGCAAGATCATCCTGCCCATCACCACGGGACCTGCCACAATCGATATAATTTTCTACATCATCAATACCAAATTCTGTTACTTAGGGATTATGGGCTGCTGTTGGATCCACAACATGGAAGCAATCGCTTCCACGTACCATCAAGCACTTCGCTTCAAACACAACGGCGACATTTATGAAATCAAAGGCAGTCAAAAGATTTCATGAGCTTGTGAAAATACTGTTTCTGCTATTCTCGATACATCCGACAGATTTGATGCGTAACAATTACAGAGAGCTGATCACACCGATGACCTTCCTTCAATAGATGAACCTACAGAGTACATAGACATTGTGTAATGACCCAATTTTTTTTTTAGTATCATTTATCTACTCACATGTCATCACTCTGCATATTCCTATATTATCACTCTGCATATTCCTATGCATTACCACTCTCATGTTCCTATACTTTAAGCATTCCACATATTTATTCTAAATCCAATATGCTTACCTCTTCCATTTTCCTTTATGTATATCCTTTTGTATATGAATTTTTGACAGGTTTGGCATTAGATTCCTTTTCAGTAATTTCTATATGTTAGGGCAGATTAGGTTGTGTTGGAACCTTGGGAACCCCTGTTTGGGTTGGTGTTGGTGTTGTGTTGTGGTGTTGTGATGTGGATATGACTCCTGAGAAGTATTGTATGCCTTTGAGTTTATGTGTTTGTCCATTGGATGGATTCCTTTTACCAACTGTTAATTTTTGGACTGCTTATTTATGTTCAGACATATTTCGGTTATGATTTTTCCCACTGTTTTTGTTCGAACATTTCTACGTTTAGACGACCAAGTTGAGTTTTTTTAAGTGATTCTAAGATGTCGATGATGCCTCGAGATGCGTATTATGTTTTCCTTATAAATACCCAAACCTCTCCTCATTTTCAAATCATTTCTCTCTCAAAAACCGACTCTAACTTTCTCTCTTAAAAACCGACGCAAACCCTCTCTCCAAATTTCTTCCCTCTCGGGCGATTTAGGCCGTAATTGCTTCGCCTAGTTGCTGATTTTCGTCCGTGAATGTTTAACGAGCTTCACTAAGCCACAGCGTGGAAAAAATAGTTTTCCCACTCGTCAATTCGTCGTCATCCCTTTGCCGAACTCGGCCACTCCCTCCTCTGTAAGTTAACCCCTGATTTCCACTTCCTTGTAGTTGTATGATTTCAATATTTGAGTGAAACCCATAAATTAGGCTTTGTGATTGGAGAATGAATTTGGGGTTTTTGATATAGGAGTGTAATTGATTTTAGGTTATTGGGGTCAGCGGTGTATTGGCTGATTTGGGCGGTGTTGTAGAGGGCAGGTGGTCCTGTAGCTTAATTGTGGAACTCGTTTGTGTTTGGATACGAGTTGCATAGTTCGTCGAATTCTCTTTTATCATGCGAGTGTCCCATCAAGTCTAAATTCGTTACTAGTATTAACTATGCTAATGTAAAAATGACACTTAGGATGCACTATAGATTCATTCTCCTTGCTAAGCTAGTTATTACCTATGTTAAATATGTTAGCGTAGTAAATTAGTTATGTACGTTTGGGCTTTAAGAATGGGTTAAAAGTTGTTACGCTAGTTCTCGCGGCTTTGTCCTTGAACCCTGATAGCGTAACTACTCTTGACTCGTCCTAGGAGTTGATTATCAGTAGAGTTTAGTATCAAAATGCTTGTAGAGCTGTTGTTTCTATATACTATTGTTTGTAGTCTTGTATGTTGTGTATTCTTGTGGCTTGGTCCTTGAATACCGTTCGTCTCTTTAAGACTAGTATTATCATTAATACTGTGACCGTTAAGTCACTATGCATCTGTGTGTTGATGCTGTGACTGTTAAGTCACTATGCATCTGGGTATTGACGCTGCAACAGCTGAGCATCCAAGATTGATGTCATGACTGGTTATTAGTCGTTGTTTGTCTGATGTTTAGATGTTGTGACTAGAAATTAGTCACTGTTCATTCGTTGTTTGATCTAGTGACGGGTTCGTTATTTTCCATATGTTTATTGACGTGTGATCAGTAAGTCGCTGGCCATCGGGTTAGATGTTGCGATTGAGTCACTGTTCATCAGTGTTAGGGTTATTTACCACTTTTTCTTAGTTGGTGGTTATCCTACGTATATATGCCAGGTTAGCGGCTGCAGTGTTTTGATCTCTGATGGATCTATTTTGGGTCTGTAGATCATATAATCTTTTCCTCTTATCGTGATGAGATCGGATACATAAACTACTCTAAATCGGCTGACCCCCGATAGGTTAGGAGGATTCCTAGCTCGGGTTGAAATAGGATGGTAAGTCTGGTTGAGACACTATCATACCAGACTATCCTACCAGAGTATGAGATGGTATGAAATAGTTCCCCTCTGGTGCCAGACTATCCTGAGAGGTTGAAATACCTTAGAATTCAAATAGTATGAGGATGATGATTCCTCTGGGGTTGAAACACCCTGTTCACTCTGATCAAGTGGTAATATCCTAGCCTGGTCGAGCCTGAAACAAATTGAACCCTTTATATGTAATGATGATCTCTCATATGTCTGAGTCCTTGCACTAGCAGTTGATCAATCAACTATTATAAGATTGAGTCCATCAATTTAGCTTCATGCATCATTCCAGTATCAAACTTCTGCATCATCATATCACTTCCTCTCACATTATATAAATTTGTGTTTAGTAAGACTGTCTTTACTTCATTCCCTTGCTAATTAGAACTGCTATATTATGTCACTATGCTTCACCACATTATAGTTACTTATTCTTGTCAACATTAGTTGTATTAGTATAGTTTTTAGCTTTGTTGGGTTATAGTGAGCCATGGTTGATCACTCTCGATGTTTACATTTCGGAGGTGGAGTAGCTGCTAAGTAGTTGCTGTGATCTTCAGTAGAGTTCAGAGTTTAGATCTTTTGCTACTGTAGGTCTCTATTAGTTATATTTCGGTTTGGTTGTTGTATAGTTTTGAGACATTGTTCATATTTTAGTTTTTATATGTATATATCTATCTATCTTTTGCTTCCGCTATTTATATTCTTGTGCTTTAATGAATTGCTATATGTGAATGACTGAGCAAAAATTTGTCTATGGCTCGGTTATTTGTGGGACAACTCTTTTGATTTCTTACCTTCACGCCCTAGGTCCCTGTTAATGATTTGGTTTGAAATCACGAGGATTTTGGGGCGTGACATATTGATAGACCTAGCCGAGGTACATATATTGGTATTAAGATGGTCTAACACAAAATGGAGGCCCTCATTCAGTTCTTACAAATGAACAGAGATGTCTTCGCTTGGACTTTCGATAAAATGCCAAGAGATGACCCAGCCAAGGCCAATAGCAGATTAAGCATCAACAACAATGCCATGGCTGTCAAACAGTAACAAAGAAGACTATCACCTCACCTTTGAGATGAAATCAATAGTAAAATTGATGAATTGATCAAAGTCGGATTTATTCGAGAAGCTAAGTACCCAGATTAGATCTCCTACATCGTCGCAATTCCAAAGAAGAATGGGAAAGTCTGAGTTTACATGGATTTCACAGATCTCAACAAACATACTCCAAAGGATAACTTTCCTCATCCAATCATTCGTCAAATTCTTGATTCAACAGCAGGCCATGAAATTTTATCTATAATGGATGCAGCTTCTAGATACAATTAGATACCACTTCTAGACGTGGATCAGGAAAAGACTACTTTCAACACTGAAAGAGGGCTCTACTCTACTGTTATAGAGTCATGCCTTTCAGACTAAAGAATGCTGAAGCAACTTATCAAAGGTTAATAACGTTAATGTTCAAAACACACTTGGGGAAAATCACTAAAGTATACATCGATGATCTACTCTGCAAAAGCTTATTGTTAAAAGACCATATCACCAATATCGTTATGGTTTTCCACATTTTTTGTTCATATAGGATGAGGCTCAACCCTGATAAATGTTAATTTGGAGTATACTCAGGGAAGTTCCTGGGAAATCTCATCAACAAGAAGGGGATTGAAGCCGACCCAGATCAAATTCAAGCTCTCCTCAACATGTCCTTTGCGAAAACAAAGAAAGACGTTCAGAAGCTTGCTAGAAAGATCGTTGCTATCAATCGATTTGTCTCTAAGTCTTTAGATCAATGCCGGTGGCTATTCTTATTACACCGAGGATGTACCAAACGAGAAAAAGTTCAACCCAATGAAGATATCTGATGGATAGAATAATGTGAACAGCTTTTTAAGAATTCAAAACCTATCTGCGGAAGTCTCCCATCATTAGCACTCTGATAGACAATGAGGAATTAATCATCCACCTCGCAGTTGTAGAAAATTCTATTATCTCGGTTCTCATTCGACTCGAGAGGAAGGTAAAAAAACTAGTATATTTTATTAGCAAAACCCTTACTCTTGCAAAAACAAGGTATTCCAAGATCAAGCGACTCCTTCTAACTCTCGTTTACACTTCACAGAAACTCAAGTACTACTTCCAAGCCTATTCCATCAAGGTTTTGATAAACTACTCACTCCGGGAAGTTTTATCTAAAAAAAAAGTCACAAGGAGTGCAATAATGGTTTATCAGTTTGGGAGAACATTTTATCAAATTTGAATAGCGTAATTCAGAAAAAGTAAGGCAGTTATCAATTTTTTAGAAAATTTTCCTGTAGAAGATCCAGATTAGGAGGAGCACGACCCTGACCTCACAGAAGAAATACTAGAAAATTTACCTACCAAACCATTTGACGAATGAGCTGAATAGATTACCAGGAAAGGATGGAGACTTCTTACAGATGGCTCAGCAAGACCCGCAGGGTCAGGAATTGGAATTGTACTGATTGCCCCATCAAATGACATAATCGAGAAATCAATCTGCGTAGATTTTGAAGCTTCAAATAATATCACAGAGTATGAAGATTTGATTTATGGGCTTGATTTAGCGCTCAAGCTCGGCATTCCCGAGCTATCAGTCTATACAAATACATTGGTAATCGTCCACTATTACTCCGAACAGTACAAGAAGAATGAACAAATGGTCGACTATGCAGCCCTCATTGTTGATAAGATGGGCACATTCACAAAGGCCACTCTGGACTATTTACCACGAGGGGAGAATAGATATGCCGATTCCTTGGCTTACTTAGCCAGGTCTTGGGTACAAAAGCATGATACTCCAAATCGAAGTGATGTCAACCCCCAACATTGATCTCTACTCTGTATGTGTGATCATCACTAATGAAATGGAGGACGACGATTTGAGGAAACCATTTATTTCCTATCTTGGCCCAAAGAAAGAATGTGACAGACCCCTTCCAGTAAATCCAAAAGAGCACTGTCAGTTAATTGAAAATTCAAAGCATTATGCAGTTCTGGAAGGCTATTTATATCAAAGATCAGTAATAGGGCCTTATCATAAGTGCCTCTTTAAGCTGCAAGCCGATGGAATGCTCAAAGATTTACATGAAGGAACTTGTGGCTCCCATGACGCAGGTCGATCACTTGCAAAAAAAATTATTACACAAGGAATATTCTAACCTAGAATGTACAAGAAAGCAGAAGAGTACTCATAAAGATGTGGCAACTGTCAACGACATGGATACCTGATACGAGCACCTATACTAAAGTTTTATGCGAGAAAGGTCTTCTAGGATTTGAAGAGGTGAATACTCGATCTAGTTAGAGAATTCCTTAATACACCGGGTAACCGATGGTTCCTACTCATGGCAACAGATTACTTTATAAAATGGGTGGAAACAGATTCATTTTGTCGAGCTAGAGAAGAAGAGGTCATCTATTTTATCTGGGAACATATTATTACACGGTTTGATTGCCTCTACCTAATTCAAATCGATAATGAGCCACAGTTCATTGGAGAAAAGGTCGTGACTTTCCTCAACAAACACAACATAATTCATTCCCCATCTGATCCATACCACCCTTAGGGAAATGACCAGGCTCACCAATAGAGTAATAGTAGATAGAATCAAGAAGAGGCTTCAATCATAAAAGAAAGGAAATTAGATATAGGAGTTGCCTTACGTCTTATAAGTGTACCATACTACACCAAGACAATCAACTGGGTGTTTCCCCTTCCTTCTGGCTTACAACACAAAAGCCATCATTCTAATGGAATACCACCATCCTGTCAAAGATCACAAGCTCATAGGTAAAAAGAATGAATTCGAGCTAGCCTACAATATGAGCAAGATCGATGAGACCCGAGATCGTGCTATTGCCAACTTGGGTCAATATCATCATATGCTAGCCGCACTGGCCTTAGGTCATATTACCTCATGACAGAGAAAGGCATCTGAATACCAAACCCCTGGAACACTAGGAGATTTAAATAATATTATCGCTAAATCCCTAGTTCCCAAATACATAATACTCTATTCCAATTCCTTGCATTCTAAAAATAAGATTCCAATCTTCAACAGTGTGTATACTCTTTTCTACTAAATAAATTTTTTTAAGTTTTTTCTCACATTACTCTCTACACACTACAAGAAAAACCACATTTAGGGAGAGAAAAAAAGGGTCCCAAAAGGCTACTAATCCGTCTCTATAGCTATTAGGGACATCTTTTGAAACGGTAAAGTGTTGTCCCTTTAGGTTGGTGTCCCAAATACATTAGGGACGAACACATCTGTTTCTAATACTATTAAGGATGGCATTAAAGACAAAAAAAATCCTTCTTTAAATGTATTTGTTTTTCAACTCCTTTGGGAATGAAGTACAACTGTCCCTAATACATAATATTGGGGACGAATTTGTTTGTCTCCAAAAGTATGGCGCCAAATTTTCCCGCCAGTGCCAATATTATTGGGGACAGATTATTCTATCTCTAATATACAATATTTGAGACAGATTTGTTTGTTTCTAAAAGTATAGCGCCAAATTTTCCCGCCAGCGCCAATATTATTGGGGACGGATTATTTTGTCTCTAATATATATCATTTGAGATGGATTTGTTTGTTTCTAAAAGTATGACGCCAAATTTTCCCACCAGGACTAATATTATTGGGGACGAATTATTTTGTCTCTAATACACAATATTTAATCTGTGGCAAAATGATCTTGTTCACCACTGTTTAATCCTTGACGAATAGGTTTTTTAATTAAAAAATTATTATTATTGTAAATACTCCATTAAATAAATAAAAAAATTAATACAAAAGATCTCAGTACATTTACATAATTCATTTTTCTGGATCCTTCAACAAATGAGTTTAGAATGCACTCCTATTCAACATATGCGAGACAAACCTTTCTATTCCCTTTCCACCGCCACCCTAAGATGCCTTTATCAATGCAGAGTAACCCACAACCTGACAGCTTGCATATGCATCTTCCGTTGTGTAAACACAAGCTTAATAGTATATATTCTCAGGGATAGACTCCAAAATATTCTCAGTAGATATTTTCGCCTATCAAATATTTATCAAACTACTACCATTGCAATAAGCATATCACTTAATTCCACATAAGCTAAAGCCATAAACAAGAAATACTCACAAACCCATATCCTTTTGATCTTCCAGTACTAACCTGTGCAATACTATGATTTCCAGCTAAAAAATATGGTCATTAGTATGCAACCGATAAAGAACCAATTGCTTCAGTAAGAAAACATAAATTGAAGCAGCTTCACCCAGTCGTAAATAACATTTTATTAAAGTTGTAATCATATAATAAAGTATATACATGTCTAAAACTATTTGCTAGAGCCCAAATTAATGAATATTCCTTATTAGAGATAGTCTTCTTTATTAACATGCTCCATGATCTATAATTAAAGGTAAGGATTAATACTTAAACATGAACCACATATCAGCATCAAATTAAATAGATAAAAATCACATGTCATGAACTAGTTTGGTAGCAAATAAATAGTGTGCACACATGAACATCATGGCTGCATACATGAACACTTGTGTGAGTATAGTTTCGATTTTTACTACGGTACAAGCTAAAAGAACATAGACTCTGAAAAACTAAGATATAGCTTATAATAAATAGTTTGAAGCTACTAGCCCCTCAATACTTCGTCTCAAGCTTGCATCCTAAGACACATTTGGACAAATTAACTAAAAGCTCATATATAGAATCATAAAAAATAGAAGAGCAGAGCCGTGTAGCATGGATATTAGAAACATAAGAAGGAAAGAATAAAGGAAATGAGGAGCTCGACTGTTGAGGAGTCGGGACTCATGGAAAGCAGCACGTAGGAAGTTCAATAAGTTGAATGTGTTAGGATCGAAGAACTGATTAAGAGATAAAAGACGGTTTAATCAATTTTTATTAGATATTAAGTATAACTATTCCTTCTTGCACCTCAAGATAGTTGGATCACATAATTTACTGGAGACAAGAATGAGCCCGATGTGGTAGAGTTAATTCTAAAGATTGTTGTTTTCTTGGATAAGATGACTATACTTGATCTCATTATATTTTCGAAGATTGTTGTTGTCTTGGAGAGGGCTTAACCTTTATTTTGCATAGCTATCTCACGATTTATGTATACCTTTGTGAAACAAGCAAAAATTTAGACTGAAATATAAGGGAACCCCAGTTTCAGATGATACCTTCTAAATATAAACTAGGTTAACAAATCTTTGTGTCACAACTCGCGGGTCGCAGAAACTACGTCTATAATGCAGATCAATGAGATACATCCTGTCATAAAATGTATTGATAATTAGATCTGAAACAACTATTACAGAAATTCAAACGGTTAGAAATCTACTCATAAAAGCCTTTACGATCTCTGTGTATCTCTAAAAGGTATTTATGATCTAAATCAAGAACGGACTGATTTCTTCTTAGAAGCAAACGTCTCAATAGCTATCTCTATCAATCGACACCTGAACAAAGGGTAATTAAAATTAAAAGCTAAAATCAAGAGAAAGATTCAGAAAACAAGGGTTTTATTGTTTAATTCTCACATACACAGTTAAAAAACCTTTAAAGAAAGGCTTAATTTCCCTATATTTCTACCATAACCAACACAAAAACCCTTCCTAATTAGGGTTTCAACAAAATTTGAACAATCAAAGATAGTAAATCAAAGAGTATATTTGAGAGTGGATGATCAATACTCAGAGAGAGAGAGAGAGAGGTATAAATGTAAATCACCGATTAAAACGAACTCTGAGAAATTGAACTGATCGATTGAAATCAAGAAGTTTGGGAACAATGCACCGTTTGAAATCAATTAAAATCAGTTTCTAAATACCCAAATCAGAGAGAACTCAAATTAAAGTTTTGCTTATTTAAATTGATCGAGTGAAGGAGAAAAAACGTGTAGGAGGTGAAATTTTGTTTTAAGAAATACCTCTGAACTGATCGAGCAGAGAAAAGAGAGAATAAAGCAGAGAGAAGAGAGAATAAAGGGGCTTATATCTTTTGATTTCCCGTATTGCATACTTAGAGCAGTAAACAAGGCGGGAGCTAAAATATTCAAACAATATTTCTTGCCACAAATTTATGTTTTTCGCCACGGTTTTTCGTAACACGTTGATGTCTCTTTTGGTACATAAACTTTTGGCCACTACTATAGCCTATTGGCCACAATAAAACTTAAGGTAGTCTGCCACAGATAAAACTATGGCAAAAACTATAAAAGCCATCAGTGGCTATTGCCTCTTTTTCTTATAGTGTGACCAATTAAGCAATTTCATATCTGAGAACTTGAACTGATGGATTGAAATCAATAACTAGAGATTAGTAACAAATCGAGTACAACATAGCAATTGAAATCAGATTCTAAATACTAGATTTAATTAGAAACAAACAATAACCAAATTAAGATTAAAGTTTTGTTTGCCAAATTGATGAGAGTGAGGTGAAGGAGTTAAAGTTTTTGTTTATGAAATTCCGTGCGGAGAGATTAAAACAAAGGGGTTTCTATCATTTGATTTCGCTGCATACTACAGTAGGAATTAAATAGAGGCTGGAGCTAAAACATTTCGCGCAATATTTCTTGCCACGAATTTGTGTATTTAGCCACGATTTTTTTTAACACAGACCCTTGACTTCAGTATCTTTTTTGGCAGATAAACCTTTGGTTACTACAATAGGCTATTAGCGACGATAAAACTTGTGGTACTCTGTCACTGATAAAATATTGGCAAAAACTAAAAGCTATCAGTGGCCATTGCCCATTTTTCTTGTAGTGTCAATTAACTAGACTACCTATAGATAGAAGATGGCAATGAAAGTCACGAGAGTATTGAACGCCTCCATCGCCAAAACTCTCCGACACTCGACCACGAAAACCCCACAAAACATCACACACATTATCAACCCGATAGGTTTAACAACATCCACAAATACTTTTAATTTTGGATTCCCTTCTTTCTCCAATAGGTTTAACAACATCCACAAATACTTTTAATTTTGGATTCCCTTCTTTCTCCACTGTACATCAAAAAGTACCAATTTCAAGAATCATCTATTATGTGGTTACCAGAGATAAACATAAACTAGCAATTCAACAAATCTTAAACAATCAATTAAGTAAATCACCAAGAGCAGCAACAATAAAGGAATTAGGGTTTCAGTTTTAGGGCTGTGATCGTGTATTGGGGTTTATCGCAGTCGCAAAGAGTTGATGGAAGAAGGATTGTTGGGATGGGGAGCTAACTTGCATGCATGAAATTGGGCCTTTTTGTTTTTGTTTTTGTTAACTATAAGGGACGGCCATGTCCAGCAGTCCCTAAACTTATACAATTAGGGACGGCCAGATCCAAGAGTACCTAATCTTATATAATTAGGGACGCTCAAATTCAACAGCCCCTAAACTTATATTATTGGGGACAGAGTAATTCTTTCCGTCTCATAAACTAAAATATTAGAGACTGATTCAAAATCGTCCCAAATATTTGATTATTAGAGACAAATTTTACTCCGTCTCTAATAACTGGTCCCTAATAATCATTTTTTTTGTAGTGCTAGGTACAATTAGATGTTACCAGATAACATCTAGAAGTATATATGACATTATAGCACCCTGATATACTCATAGATCATTATTTTTAAGATATGATTAATCTACCTATTTAGGGAACTTAGCAGAATTCAAGGATAAAACCCCTCATCAACTAAACGTCTAATATCCCCAAATATTCATAGCAAATTGGCCATTTAGCTAAATATACATTCCTTATACATAACCTACAAAACCTTGGGGCTTGGAATACCCTCAGTGGCTAGATAAGGATCCAAACATTGGATAATTTTGAATAGTTATCTTGGCTAAGACTCTATTAAAATGTATTTTAAGGTTAAGATCACCACTTTACGCTATAAATACGGGATTTGACACTTAATAGGATATCATGAATATAATGTTATTCTCATTTACAAGTAATAATTGGGAATCATTTACTTCATAGCACTATATACTATGAACTGCAAGTAATGATACAAAATCATGTACTTATTATAACTTCATGAGTATTTGGACAAGAACAATGTTCATCTACAAATAATGATTGACAATCATTACCTTGAATACTCAGAATTGCCTTATGCTTAAAATGTTTATCGAATACTACTACTAGTATTGATTTACATGCATAATTGATGTTGGTGACACTCGGTACATTGGGTACTTACCCATACTGCAACTCTGTTTGGAACAAGCAAACTTTACCTATATGGATTTTGAGATCCATCCGCCTCTACAAAATTTAGACATGGCTATTGTTTAAAACAATGAGTCCATAATTAAAAGGCCTATATTTTGATGGCACCCTCGCCCCCATATTTATGAGGACCAGATAATGGATTACCCTCCAATTCTAGTATAATATCACTACTTTTAGTAGTACAACTCCGCTATGATGTTATGTGAAGAAATAGTTAAGGAAGATAATAATATTTAGTATATTCTATTTACTTTCCACGCTTCAAATATTGTGCTTCTAAGCAAAAATTCGATAGCTCACTACCTGATTAAAGTTTTACTCATTTAATGAGTACAACAATTTCAGAAACACAAACTCATGCCTTTTAAGCATACGCATGTGTCTGTCTCACACAATATAAGGTATAGAGACGGGGTTGTAGACATTGTCGTAACCATAAATAAACGAGAGGTGATAACACTGCTAGGAACCAATCGGTTGGGTCTCATCGAAATTGGGTTTGGGGTGACCCACCAACTACTAACCATGGAGAGTTTTTAGAGGCTTCAATATATATCTCTATAAGGGTTATGTTTTGAAACTTAATATGTTCCTTAATGAAAACTTCTTCTCTTCTCCCTATATCTATGTGTTTATGTGTGTGCATGGATACATAGCTAGAGTGATTTTGTTCCCAATAATTTTTTTTTTGTTATCTAACATCTGATTTCATCAATCTGGCGGTCATATAATAAGTCACAATTACAACTTTCTGCTTTCTGCATGACACAAACTCAAACAACAATGTTTTGTCCCCCATACACAATTTGAATTCCTCTAAAACTACCTAGTCTACCTTAGTAGTGCATACCTTACTAGAGGAAAAAATTGGGTAAATTAGCTTTTAGACCTGAAATAATGACCACGAATTGGGCTAACCCCTTATGATTGTCATTTTTAGCTTTTCGACTCTAAAATACCCCAAAAGTCGTTCTCCGAGATGAAAATAATATGAAGTAGCATAAATACCCATAGCCCTGCAACATATGATTTAATCCTAATGCCACACTGTAATTATGAGTCCCACGTATGATTATATCATAATGAAACGCTGTAAAACTAGATCCACGTATGATTTTTTTATCAAACATATCCAACGGCTATGACAAATCTGACCATTGCAACCCCAGTTACGGCTATAAACCTAACCCAGATCTTCATCTTCATCTCCTCTCTCATATTAACTACATCTTCTTCTTTTAATAGTAACTTCATCTTCAGAAACTAAAAATAGGTGGTGAAATATATGTAGCTGGCACACAATTAAGGTCAGAAGTTTGTTTAACATCTACTCAAAATAGGGTCTAAAAGCTAATTATTTAAGATACAGGTGGTCTAAAAACTAAAATTAAAACATTGAAACTCTTGAATTTTTCACAGGTTGTTTGCCAAATGTGGAATCTTGAGGGTCACATTGCATCGAAATATCCTTGGGTTTACACAAAATGCAAGAAAGATACATGCAATGACATCATGAAGCTGATGGTATTTCTCACTGAAAATAACTATGAAATGAATTTTTTAAAGTGTCAACAATTAATTTGTGAATCCTTTCAATTGTTATCAGATATTGTTAATCAAGCCAGGGGAGCAGAAAGAGGTTTATCAACTTCAAATGGCTATTTTGGATGTGGTCAAAGTAGCTATTAGGTGAGAGAATAACCTTGGGTAAGATTTCCCTACACTGCACATGGATGCAATTACCTTATGAAAATATTTACTTCTAAGACACAACAGTCCTTTGGGTAGAAGTTTTTGAAATGTGAAGATCCAATATGTAAAAAATTTATTTGGTTTACTGATTGAATAAGAGAAGAATCTGTAAAGAATGTGAAAATAATAGTGAAGATGCCATTAAATGAATTTGTAGTTCAATTTGCTACAAAAGTGATAGTGGAGAAGAAGGAGAAAATGTAATGATATAAAATAACAGTTAAGCATCTGAAATACTGTATTCCAACATGAAGTACACATAGAAATTTGTCTTACAAATAATAGTTAAACATCACCATTTTTAAACTCAAATGCAACAATGAAATAGTTAGCTGCAAAATGATCAAATTCTCTAAGGGGCCCTGACTGGTGCAACTTTGTTAGTTACTCTATCAGATGTTTCTCTTTGCCCTAAAGCATCAAACCAATGTACAAACCCTCTGGATGTCTGATTGGTTCTATATCCACCATATTCTCTTATAGCATTAGGAACTTGCCTAGGTGGTCTAAAATGTTGACCAGTTGAATGTGATGGCTGAAATAACTGTGATGGTTGAGATTGTTATGATGGTTGACTGGTATTATTCTGTTGTGGCTGTGATGGTTGAGTAGTAGTAGTATGTGATAAAGGAGTTAAAATAGGAGTTGAAGTTTGAGGTGGCTGTGTTGGTTCTTCTGCTCTCCCTTTTCCTCTACCAGTCCTTCTTCCTCTTACCCTCCCCTTTAATGAAGGTGTCCTAAATTTAGTATTTAATCTCTATGCCTTTGCTCCTCCTCTCCCCATGTCTAGCTTTTCTGCAGATTGAGCTTTACAAGTTTTCTTGTTTTGCCTAAATTCTTAACACTTACTGCATCTTCTTGGTTGCCTAACCACACCATTTACCTCATCTATCACTCTTCTCCTTAGTATTCTAGGTCTCTATGCTAGTCTCAATAATGGAGGTCTGATATCTCTTGTAGGCTATTTCATAAGAGTAAATGTATACTATAAAAATCAAGAGAAATAAAAAATTCAGTAATCTAAGGGCAAAAGTAACATACTTTTCTTCAGTCTGATGAGTTTGTAATTAGATTTAAAGCTTGGTTGTATGTTGCTACATAGGCTACCACCCTATAGTAATGACTACAATATCTGTACATATGCCATGATAAAGTTATGAAATAGTAAAAGACACAATGAAATTACAATTATTACATATTAACTAAACAAGAGAGCACTTACCCAACCCACTGATATTTTAGTTGATCAATCACTTTGACTGCATGTACACAAGGTAATCTAGTGATCTGCTAAACATTGTAAGTGCATATATGTTCTTCCAAGTTTAATATCCACCTTGTGCCACTGTAATTAAGAACCTGCCACTGATCCTTTTCAAATTCCTCTAACATGTAGTGGTGATTATATGTTTTCAACAACTCAATCATCTTTAGTGCTCTAGGTACCAATCCATTCTGATCTTACTCTCTTGCCTTCAATTTCCTTTCATAAAAGAGTGTCATCTGTATCAAATTCATCCTTTCTACCATCTTGTTTAAAGGCTTATCTCTAATCTTAATAATCCAATTGTTAAATGATTCTGAGAAATTATTGGTCACATGCTCACACTTTGTAGAATCATCAAAGTAAGACCTACACCAAGATTTGCATGGCTCCCTTTCTAACCATATTTTTACATCTGTTTCTGCAACTTCCAACTTGTCCAAATTTGCTTTAATTACATATTTTTTGTATGCTTTTGATGCATTCCAAGCCAATATCATAAAATAAGTACCACTGTACAGTCGCTTGAAGTTTTTGTACATCTGCCAGAACACAAACTTTATAGATCTTATTAGTTTTTAATGGAGAGATAATATCATAAAGTTTCCACATGCTCATGGAGAGTATTACTTTTCTATGCAATTTTCTCAACGGTTTCTAAAATTTTTATAAAGAAAGACAAAAAAGGGAAAAGGAAACTCTCCTTATTAACCTTCGTTAAATGTTTATCCAATTAGAGGGAGGGTTGGCCGTTACCGCAACCCTTCGTTCAGAAAGGTTGGCAAATCCGGGCTCAAAATACTTCAAGCGCAAAAGATTTTGCAATCTACTTGCATGCAAGACACATCCATATTACAGACATGCAATATACTTGGTTCCCATCCCATTAATTTGCATAAAGCTAGTGTTAACCCTTTAACCAATAATAGTATTGTGTAGTAAAGATTTGTGTTTTGACGGTTCAGAAGATGAATGGTTTTTCCATTCTTATGCAGTAGTTTCCATCATAATTCAAGGTTGAGTCCCTAGGGTGGGGTTCATTGTTATTCATAACTAGGGTTATACATGGAACCAGCCAAAAAGAGAAACCAACCCAGCCCGGTCAGTTCGGTCTGATTTAAAAAAAACTCGGTTTAGTTTCGGTTTTGAATTTAGGATCCAGGTTTTTGTTGGTTCGGGTTCGTTTTTTCTTTCCAGAAACGGGTCAGACCCGAATCGATTCTTATTTGATAATGTGTTTGTGTTTATCTCATATCCACTTGAAAAAACTAAATCTAAGCTTTCGATCTTCTCCGATCTCACTCACAAAATAATGTTATTCTTGGTAAGCAAAGATTGGTGCTTAGTTTTTGTTTTATTTTGTTGCATGCAAAATCAAATCATCCATCTACACATAACATCAATAAGTAAGGATGGTGTTAGTGTTTTGGTGTCTTTTAGATCCAATGTATCTTAGATCTCTTCTTTGGTCAAAATATAATTGTTTTTTTGTTAATCTATACTTTAAATATTTCAGGGGATGTGGAGTGAGTTAGAAGTGGTAAGAGCATCTCGAGTAGGGTTTGGGTTTTGGTTGGGTTTGTCAACTTAAATCCAAATCCAAACTTTTAGCCACCCAACAGCGCCAATTTGAGTTTGGGTTTGCCAGCCGGACATGTCAGAAATCAACTGAGTTTGTGGAGCTCAAACTAAAGAAAAATGAGTTTGGCAATCCGGGCGATAAAAGAACACTACCAAACTCAATTATTTTTACCTGAGCACTCCTTGACTACCTCTTCTCTCCCAAAACCAATTGTAGAGCATAGATGAGAACCTCTACGCTCTCCCTAAATGGAAAACTCTGGCACTAACAGTAATAACTCCGCACCGTCGACCCCATCTTCTCATAACCAACCTTCAACAACATTCTCTCAACAACCATCATATCAATTCACTTCATACCTCTATTACAACCAATCTCAATTCCAACCTCAATTCCAATAATAGACCCCACCTCCGTTTATCATGTCACAAGGGGATACCTTCGGAAGACAGTATCAAAATCTATTTAAACTCTTTTAACCGCAGCCTCAGGCATTTAGCCCATACTCCATACTATCAACCCTATCCGCTCACTCAACCTCAAGGTTTTTAACCTCCAAATTACTTTTAGAACTACTTATTCCATGGTAAATCTACTCAGCACAATCAAATTGATGCAAATACCTCAATACCTGTTGACGGCGGCGCCGGAGAAAGAAAAAGGAAAAGGAAGAAAGAAAAGAACACCCAAAAAACAAAGATAAAGTGTAGAAGTACCAAAAGATGCTAAGTTTTTAGACGAGACGGATAATGCTAGACTACATTAGACAGATGCAAACTTTATGTGTCTCACAAGGGTGTAGGTAACAGTTTTTGTCTAAACAGTGGGCCGCACATAGGGTTTCACATTCTATCAAAAGGTCAACATTGCCTTTAATAGAGACCCTGAGTGCCCTACACGACGATCAAGTGGGTCGACCAAAGCTCAGTTGTATTCCCTTAATGCGCAATGTGTGGGATACAAGGGGATAGTTGCTCAAGTATAATTTTGGCACGACAACGGGAAAACTGATGAAGATCGGGTACATTCTAATTTCCTTTAACTTAATTTTGTTTATTTTTCTTTGATATACACGTTATTTATTTGTATTTGGTAATTTTGTGAATTTTAGGAAAATGATGCTCACAAGATCTATCAAGGTATGAATGGCGACAATGACTTCAAACACTGTTAAGCGTATAAGATTTTGGCGCAAGAACCACGATGGGCTAATCTAAGTGATGATGGGTTAAACCATGCATGAAATGTTCCAATAAATGTAGCTAGGAGAACATCAGAAATTTTTTCTTTGGGGAACTCGGTCGGATTAAACAATCTATCGTAGGACCCTGACGACCCACCTACACCTCAATCCGCAAACCAAAATTTTGAATTAAATGGTTCATTTTATGAGGGTGGAAGCAGGCCCATCGGCCAAAAACTTTTTTAACAAAACTTTTCAACAAAAATGGCCTTGGATGGTGTTGTTGCATCTGGTATTGGTATCCAAACAATGCTAGATAAACTACGGTTAGAGAAGAGATTGGCGAAAGAAGAAAAGGATAGAAGAAGAGCGGAAGCAAATCAGCAATGGCAAGCCAAAATTGATTTGGAGCAAGCAAGGGAAGATTGCAAAATCATAGATAAAGACCTGAGTAATCTTTCTGGATATCAATTATAATACTATCTGCAATGGCAAGCTGAGGTCATAGAACGTCTCGCCAAGAAGGGTGGACCAAGTACTTGAAGTGGTGATAAAATGCAATTTAACTTTACTGTATATTGAAGTTTTCTTTCCAAGAATGTAGTTTACGTTCCAATAATGTAATCGTTTGAATAATGTACTTTGTTAATGAAGAATAAAATCTTGTTTTTGAAATGTTTATTTCCGAGAATATTGTGTTAAAACAAATGCAAGATTAATGCAATATCTGTTTATTATTTAATAAACTTGTACGACAAGAAGCATTAAATTTAATAAAGAACACTCAGATAATATTAAAAATGAAGTACTAGGTTTAAAGATTTCCTTTCACGACCTACAAATGCTTGATTAGATCATCCTTTAGGTTAAAGTGTAGTTCTCGACTTCGAATGCAGTTCATTTTCAATATAAAAGATTTTATTATTTTGCATTCGCGTATAATATTGAATCGTTTGCCTTCGATAAATGAGGGATCGGCCGGATTATAGTCTAAGTATGATGGGAATAAATCTCGTTCCTCTTCAACGATAAGATTGTGCATTATGACGTATGCCTTCATGACATTATTTAAAACCTCGGGTTTCCACAATTTAACCAGATATTTTACAATATTGAACCGTGATTGTAAAATCCTAAACGCCCGTTCTACATCTTTTTGGCTACTTTCTTGTTGGGCAAATAATTTTTGTTTCACAGTAACCGAATTGGATATGGTTTGGACAAGTATTCCCCATTTAGGGTATATGCCATCCGCTAGGTAATACCCCATATCATAAGCTTTTCTGGAAATTGTAAAATTATAAACCAGGGCTATACCATCGGTCAGGTCGGTAAAAAGATGTGATTATTACAGGACATTGATATTATTGTTAGACATAACCCAAAAAATATATGCCAAATCCAAATGTCGTGTGAAGCTACCGCTTCAAGAATAGGTGTCGTCTTGGGCAAATGACCACTAAATTGATCGTGCCAAGCAAAGGGACAATTTTTCCATATCCAATGCATGCAACCAAGGCTTCCTAACATGCCAGGAAATTCTTGTGACTCTCCAATTACTTTAAACCTTTTGACATCGGCCGCGTTTGGTACTCGAAGATATTCCTTGCCAAAAGTTTGTATAACCGCAACACAAAACCTTTCCATACTTAACACAAAAATTTGTAAAACCTTTCCAAATTTTTTGGTGTAGAGCACAAATTATCGCCGCATTATCAAACAGAAGATCGTCAGAGGAGGATGATGATACATGGATAGTACATGTGAAAGATCATCAATAGATGAATATGATGTTGAGGAAGACATTTAAAGTTATAGAGTTGAGAGAAGGGTACTAGCGGTGAAGGGAGATCAAGTTTCTTGAGAAGAGAGAAGTGAAAAAGGATAAGGGGGAAGAAGAAGTGGTTATTCAAAATTAGTAGAGGCGGCGGTAAAAGGAACACTGTGCGGTAATCTTTTTACTACCGCCTCCATTGACTTTCAACAACGGCTACTTCATCTGGTGGGTCCTTCATAATGGCTAGTTTTGGATCACAACGGCTACATTTTGCTTTATATATATGTTGACTAGAGAAGTTCTAACAGCAGGTCCTCTTCTTGAACTCAACAGTGTCAAGTTTTTTAGCTTTAATATAGGATTCTTCGGTGGTATTTGTGCAGAATGAAGACTGCGCCCTGGCCGTGTCCTGGCAGTATTTTGTTGATAATCCACCTCTTTGACAACTTCACTTCAATCAGTTATGGAATGGGGTTCATGTCAAATTTAAGGAGCACACAAAACTTCAATACCCTCATGGAAATTTATACAATAGGTGGAATGTTCTTAAGGCTAAATGTCATGAGTTTCATGAGATACGGAAGAGTATTGATAAACGAGTTAGAGGTGTTCCATAAGCTTATATTTCTCACAAAGCTAGAGATGAATGTATGAGAAATACAACCAGCTATTCGCGTTCGAAACTCCATAAAATATTTTTTACCGGAACTACGTCCTGCCTGATGTGTTTCCAGTAAATTACCAACTTTCCAACTACCATCCGGATCAGCTTTTATGCCTCTCTTGCTGATTAAATGTCCCAAGAACTTTCCAGACTAGACCCCAAACTGGCACTTTTTAGGGTTGAGTCTCATCTTGTTGGGACAGAGGATTTTGAAAGTAGTGCGCAAGTCTATAATATGGTGTTCCTTTAAAAGGCTTTTACACAATATATCATTAATGTAGACTTTCATCATTTTTTCGAGATGATTTTTAAATATTTGTGTCATCAGTCATTGATAAGTTGCTCCAGTATTCTTGAGACCGAAAGGCATGACCTTATAATAGTATAAGCCATGTTTTATAATGAAAGTTGTCTTCTCTTGGTCGTCAAGTAGTATAGGTATCTGATTATATCTTGATGCAGCATTTATCATGGATAGGAGTTCGTGTCCCACAGTAGAATCGAGCAGATGGTTTATAATAAGTAGAAAACTATCCTTCGGAGTATGTTTATTGAAGTCCATGAAATCCACGCATACTCTGATCTTGTCGTTCTTCTTTGGGACTACCACAATGTTCAAGATCCATTCTGGGTAATTGGCTTTTCTGATAAAACCAACTTCGATAAGTTTGTCGATTTCTTTATTTACTTCTTCTCGAAGTCTCGGTGATAAGGTCTTCTATTTCTTCTTAAAAACTTTAGCTTTGTCCTTTTAATTGAGCTTGTGGCAAGCTAGATTGGGATCAATACCCGACATTTTGTAAAATGTCCAAGCAAATACATCGCTATTGTCTTTGAGGAACTGAATGAGAACATCTGGTTTTGCTGTTGGCAAAAGAGTGCCAATCTATGTTCTTCGCTTTTTGTCACTGATTTCAACGTACTTTGTTATTTCTATGCTTGGCATATTATTTTCTGCAGAGTTTACTGTATAGTTTTCTATAACTTTTCCTATTGTTTTCTGTAATTGCTATGCGAGCTGTGGCTCTGAGGATTTTGGAACGATGATGACAAAATGTTTGCATGCTTGAACGAGCTTTTGACTTCCTTTGATCTCATATACGCCACCAATCCACTCAAATTGCAGCGCTAAATAATAGGTGGATGGAATAGATCGCATATTATGTAACCAGCAGCGCCCCATTATTCCCAAATAATGGGATTTCGTATTGATAACGTAAAAGACAGCGTTGAGTGTCACAGGTCCTGCCGTGATAGGAAGTATGATTTTTCCTACACGTTCTTCTTTAAATTCATTGAATTTACAAATATCGATGTCACTGGGCAGTACATTGTCAGCCAGTCCCATCTGATCAATCGTGCTTTGAAAAAGTAATTTGATAGTACTCCCAGTAGCAATCATCATCGTACGAAGCACCATATTTCTCATTTTTAGCATGATCACCAAAGCATCATGGTGAGGATAGTTGATATGGCGAACATCACAGTCATTAAAAGAAATTCCTATTCGATGAGAGCTAGAAACGGGAAGTAAGCGAGCTTTTTTACCTTTTATGGACAGGTCGTGACATTAGTTGACCCGTCTTCTCTTAGATTTGTTTGATTGGTTGACGATCTGAGTCTCAACAAAGTGGCAGAGTGACATATGGTATAAGTTTTTCTCTACTACCGGCTCTTCAATTTGTACATCATCTATAAGAAGTTTGTAACTTTCGCTCTTGTAGCTTTCGACTTCTACAATGTACTTGTAATGGCCAAATTCCGTAGCTCGATATGATTAGGAATTAACTATCACACCAATGAACATGTAACAATACTCTAATATAAATTAAGAATTGGAGACAGGTGTTTTTAGCGTGGAAAACCTCTGATCAGGTTAAAAACCACGACCTCGTATGGTGAATTTTTTGTAAAAGTATCTTTATTGCTTGGAGTGAATATCTTTATTGCAAGTGATCTCTATAATATATAAATGCTTTTGATCTCGAAAATAAGAAGTTTGAGTGATTTTTCTAGACCCTGTCTCTTCTGGAACTTTTCCTTTATATAAGCTTATCCACAGCTCTTCATCGTGCTAGAACACATTTTCCAAATAATGTGGTAAGTGGCGGTTGACTGAATAACTGACGAATTTATGAGAGACAGGTGTCTTTGACTGAATATTATTTTCCAGGTTTAGCACGACCTACATTCTTGAGTAGTTTGCGGGGTTAGTTGGAATGTTTGACTGGAGTGTTAAATGCTAAAATTACGTGAGCCTGAGATGGAGGTAAATCAAATTGTGTGAGCTCGATTATGAGTGAGGTCGAGGGATAAGTCCCTACAATTGGTTGAGAAAAAATGTGTTAAAAGTTTGAAATTTAAAATAGAGCAATGATGGCATTTGACTGGGTGGAAGTTACGTGATATTGGGATGTGATGGGTATTAAATGATGATGCAGATGTATGTGACGGTTGCGTTTAAATAGCTGTGTCCATAATAAATGATGACGCTTGGGAAAATTTACCTGCATAATAAATTTAGGGTTATATAAAGAGTACCTGTAGCAATTCTTTTGAAAAATTCTTGTATGTGTAACTTTCTTTGAGATGGTAAAAACTCAGAGTATGGTTCTTGAAGAGAGGATTGCATCTAAAACGCAGAGGTTGAAGTTGAAATACTTTGGTGACCGTTCTTTAGAAATGGCGATCCCAGCCCCTATTCCTCCGATGTACCAAGGCTTGTCGGTAGAGGAAGCGGCTGATGTTGAGGAAGATTTCTACTATAAGTGGAGATTTCGTGTTTTTGTCTTGACATGCGAGGAACGTTGGGCCTGTTCCCACGCCCTTGCGGAAGATAGGGTTAGGGGTTCATATGTAGGGAAAGGTGTATCTGCGGGGTAGATATGATGATTTCTTATGTTGCCATGGATTCTAAGGTTGGGCCATCTTCATCTCCGCCAACTCTTAGGTGGTGGTGGTTATAGAAGGGGCGGTGGTGGTAGTAGAGGGGGAGATCAGGAAGGGGGATCCTGCTGACGCATTTCTATCATGTTTTTGCACTCAGAAGACCTTTCATCTTGTTTTGTGGGTACCAACACTGAGTCTACTGCTTGCATAGTTTTTGCTTGGAGTTCGACTGGGCTTCAACCGAGCCATGTGAGGGAAGATATTTTTTGGCTCTAATGTCTTCTTTGCATCAGGATGAAGCATCACTGAAGTAAGATGAACTGGAAAACATGATACATCGCCGTACCTGAATGCCCTGCAACCTTTAACAAATAGGGAAAATTTATTATCTGTAAGGTACCAAGAGTTTGGTACTGGACGGATAACATTTTGTTGTATTCCTGTGTGAAATCTTGTTATTTGTAAATCATATGTAATATCTTTGATATGAATAAAAGTTGATTTTATGAAACAGTGTATAGAAAAACTTCTTGAATCGACCTAAATTGTGTTGGGTGTTAGTTGAATAATTGTTGATAAGTGATAAAATAATTTTATAATGTTGCTCGAACTGAGATGAATATGTATTGGAAATGTCGAGATGATATAAATGATTTATGTTTAACAGGGGAGTGATAGAATTTATAGGAAATATGTAAACTTGAGCTGTTATAGGTCGAAAGAGGTAATGCTGATGGCAGCGTAAGGTCGAGTACAAAAGTGACTATTTTGTATATTGGTGAGGAGATAAGTTCTACCAATTGATCCTAAGATTTGGGGATTATGTTATGAGATAAATGATAAAAATCACATATTTTTAGTAGAAAGTTAGTGAGAAACGCATAAATATGGGTAGGATGAAAGAAAAATGGAGGAGAGATTTAAAATGGACTGCTCGATCTCAGAGGATTCGTGCTGTGTGAAAGGACGATTGTCTATAAATATTACCGAAGTTCGTGAGAGGATCTTTGGTTTGTCTGGTTACGATGCTGAACTATGGGGAGGGAATGTGAGCTTGAGGGTTCAGATGGAAGAAGCAGGGATTATGCTTGTTAATTTTCTGAGGTGTGTTTGTGCGAGAATAGGTAGATCGAGAAATGTTGAGATTGGATTTGATGATCTGATGACCGTCAAATAATGCGATTGGATGATGTTTGTTTATGTTACCAAGGTTGCGATGTATGTTGTGTTAAGTGTGTCTTATGAATAATATAAATGTTATAAATGTAATTGAAATAATATAAGTCAATCGGATCCTCTAGAGGGGCAAATCTATTTTGAGACTGTTTTAGCAAACATTTAAAATAAATTTGAACATTTGTACAATTTTGAAAATGACGTCAGTCACTATAAGTATGATAAACAAGAACTGAAAAACAAAAATATGAAAAAGAAGAAGCTTCTAGTTTTGGTTTGTATGCAAAATGAAATAGAGCTCTAACATCGTACAGTGTGAGTCATCATGAGTATGGGAAGGTTAGGAAGAGATATGGAAATAAGGAGAAAAAAAATATCTTAAAAAATGAGGGGAGTTGTAATGATGGAAATGTGGTTTTATCGAAAAGGTACAAAGCGTCTGACATAGAGAGTAGAAAGAATGCCTCGATTGTGGAATTGAGGACGGTTCGTATGAGGAGCAATAAATGCCAGCTGCATGAGAGAGAAAGGATAAATAGTTCTTCATCTCCAAACAAACTTTTTATCGCAAAAAACTTGGGGAGCACTCAAAGAAAAAGACAAAAGATCAGGGGATTCGATAAAGAGTTATCTGAAGGCAATAAACGGTTGAAGAGGGCAAAAGATTCTAGATCTCGTAGGTGGCAATACAACAGCGTTGTGAGGAGAAAGCTTGACTCTATTGCCGATTCTCATTCGGATACTGAAGGTTAGAAGAGATATATGGGATATATGTTGACGTATTTCATTTTGTAAAGATATATGTTATACGTGAATGATTGATCAGAGATATATGTTGAATATATATATATGTATACATAGATGGAAGAATGATAAATACCTTAATATGTATATAGGTCGAGCGTGAGAAGCATCTGTGTAGGTCGAAAACGTGCCTGCAGAATCTGTTTTTTAGATGGGTAGTTTGTCTGTTAATGAGATTTTGACCTCTAGTCAGACGAATGAGTCTGATAACAAAGGGGAAGGAGAATTGGAACAATTCCTGGGTTTCCCTGGTCAGTTGGTGTCGTATCCTCTGAGAATTTGACCTTCGATTTAGATCTGTAAAGCAAAGTAAGTATAAACATGCATAAATAGAATTATTGTTATGTTTTGTTGACAACTGTAGTTAATAGTAAAATGTGTTATTGCAGGTGTGAAGTCTACAGTAGAAAGGAAAGAATCCCTGTTGGAGGAAGTTACGGAGGAGGAGACTGAACTAGAACTTATTTTGGAGGGACTTGGCCTGAGCAGAAAAAAGAGGGTTGATAGTAAGCCGAACAAGGTTAGAAAGACTTAGTCTACCAGGTTGATGGCGGGGGTCGATGAAGGCAAAATGCAAATAAGTGGTGAGGAGGTTCAAACAAAGACTTCTGGGTCGGGCAGTTCAGCTCAACCAAATCTTACGACGAGCAAGATAACTCAATAATTTCTGAAGAGACTGATATTAAAGGCTCAACCGGCCTCTGGTACCACAGGAAGTGGTGAGGTCCCGAAAGGGATAAGGAGGAGGGTCGAACCTTCAGAGGAGTCAGGAGTGAAGGTTGCTGAGGGGCGATCTGCTTTGGTGGATGACCTCAAAGAGGTCGAGGAAGGGGCTAGGTTGGCGGTTCTCCAAGGAGAGGAAGACACGAACAAGATGGTTAGTTTTATTGATTGGGAAAGAATTGCTTAATGTATTTAGAGCTAGTCACTAAGATTGATTCATTTTATGTAGGTCATTCATCTCGTGAGGGGGATTTGGCTCAGCATTGAAGAAGAAAAATCTGAGCTGAAAAAGGCAAAAAATGAGTTGGAGAAAGAACTAGCTCGAGCCAAGACTGAAGCCATGAAGAAAGTCAGGCAGCTGAAGGCCTCACATGTCGTGGCAATCGGCCAGCTACAGGTCGAGGCAAAGTCTAATTTAGACAATATGGTTGAGGATCGTGAATGACTAGGTCGTCACTTGATGCTGATGGGCTACTCTCAGGAGAAGGTGGATGACATTAAGACTAACACCTATGTTGAAGAATGAGATAATGAGGAAGCATAAGTGGTAGGAGTCGTGGATGATCTGGATGGTGTCTCCCGCCAGACAGTACTTGATAACCAAGGGGATGATGTCAAGCTCCCAGAAGGTGGGAGTGAGAAGGTAGGGTAGACACGTGTTTTGAATAAATATTTGTAAGTTGTTTGAATTCTGCGTAGGGAAGCAAATTCTCTACGTTGACTCTGTTCGTAAAATTTTTGTAGGCAGTTAGAGAGATGAGTCTCAGAATAAATGACCTATAGTCTGGACTTGCCAGGGAAAGAGTGACCTCAAAAGCCTTGTTGTCTGAGCAAGCGGAGCTGCAGGTTAGATCGACATAGGTTTTTCGACTTGCATGATATACTAATGTTTAGTTATCAAGAAAATAAGATAGGAATGCATGGAAAAAATTTAGCGCTATTAATATAGAGTAATATATCGAAAGTATGTATCTTGTAAGCTGACGAAAAATTCATGCAGGGTTCATCTGAGAATGGACTCCAAACTTTTTAGTCTAAATGTACTTGGAAGCAGATGTTTTAGAAACCAGATAGTCCCATTAGAAATACAGTATGTATATATTCAAAGGCTTTCCTGAATCAAACTGTACTATAACTTGTTATATTCCTCAGGTCGAATTAGATTCATCTCGCACACATGAAGACAATGCACTTATGTGTAACTGGGAATTTGCGGAGCAGTTCGATAGGATGAAGGAGGCGAACGAGAACAGAGAAGATCAATGCGTAAAAGTACATTTCAGAGTTGGGAAGTTGAATCAGGCCGTTTCCGACATGACTCTCCAGGTCGTGGAGAAAGATTCAGAGATTAGGAAGGTATTAAAAGAGTTATCCGAGGCAACAGAACGTGCCGGAAAGCTTTAATGTCAGGTTGATGCGTTGGTTGTGAAGGGTAATCAGGCTGATACTGCCCAATATTGTATTCAGGCATTAGAACAATCAAAGGAACAATTTTGATTTGATCTTCACAGTTGTAGGGGCGAGCTGGAGCGAATGATACAAAAATTTGTCAAAAAGGACGACGAGCTGAGGGTAGCTCGAGTAAATCTATCGGCTTCAGAGGCCGTAGCTGAACATTTGCAAACAGCACTCCCCGCTAGGGATATGGAATTTTGAGGAATGCAACGAGGGTACGATGACTTAAACGAAAGAGTTGCTCGACTTAAAGCCGAAAATGACCAAGCCATTGCTCGTGCCAAGAAAGTCGAGGCTAGAGAGCGTTCTGGGGGATGTAGAACTAAGGTTAACACTCCTTTAGCTCTAGGGGATGTAGTTAGCCTCTCAGGTCACATTAAAGAGCTAGAAAGTAACGTATCTCAAATTCAGGGGTATGTTCCGAAGGGAAATGCGATTTTGAGGGAATGCCAGCATAAGTTGCATGCTACTCTTATCAGAGAGAAAGTTCTAGAAGGGGAGATCAAAGCAAAGGAATCGCTGGTGAAGAGGAAAGAAGAATTATTGAAAGATCTGCCGGCTAGGGAAGAGTTGAACATAGAAATTGGGAAACTTCGTGCTCGGGTAGTAGACTTAGAAGCCCTGAACCTAGCTGAGTCAGCGAAGTATATTTCCAAGTTGGAAGATATTATTTATCATGAAAAAGTCGATACGGATATAATTGAATGGAAAAATGATTATACTAGGTTAAACTCACGCCTCGAGAGGTTGATGGTAAGGTTTGCAATGGCGGTAGTAGCTAATATGTCTCGATCTGACCTGTTAAGGGTGATCGTTGCATATTTTGTAGAAGAAGTAAAAAGACTTGAGTCAGAACAAGATACCTTGCTAAAAACTCTATCGGATAAGGGATGCATATGTAGAGCTAAGATTTATCGAGAGGACTGTCTGGGCGTCATGGAGACCCAACTGGACCCTCGAACTGCTAAATCAATAGAACAAGGTAGAGTTGTTGTGGCTTGCAAACTGAAAGAAAGACCTCTCGATGTGTAGGGAATAGTTGTTGACCCTTCATCAGTAGAAAAGAATCCTCTATAATATGAATTTGATCTTAAAATAAATAGTATTTGTCGCAGACACATTGTAATAGATGAAATCTAGTATGACCATTGCTTTATCTTGCGTCTGGTGTGGTTTTTAATAAAAAACAATTTTTTTATATTCGTTTTAATCGCAGAAATGGGTTGAGTTAAACCAAGTTGAAACTTGATTTGAACTATAGAAATGTTACAGTCATATTGAAAGAGATGAAAGCTAGTATGACCTTTGCCATAACTTATGCCTGGCTGAGTCTTTGATGTGAACTAATTTTTACACTTGCCACAATCGCAGAGATAGAAAGATTCAGCTGAGCCAAGTGTTATCCTTGATCCAGCCCACTGAAATGATCCAAACAAGTTGTAAAAGATAAAAACTTGTGTTACCTTCGCCTTATCTCTTGTTTGGCTGAGTCTTTGATATGAACCAAGTTTTTACACTTGCTACAATCGTAGAGATAGAAAGATTCAGCTGAACTAAGTTTTATCTTTGATCCAACCTACTGAAAATGATCCAAACAAGTTGTAAAAGATGAAGACTAGTATTACCTTTACCTTATTACTTGATTGGCTAAGTCTTTGATGTAAACCAAGTTTTTTCACTTTCCACAATCGCAAAGATAGAAAGATTCAGATGAACCAAGTATTATCCTTGATCCAGCCTACTGAAATGATCCAAACAAGTTGTAAAAGATAAAGACTAATGTTACCTTTGCCTTATCTTTTGTTTGGCTGAGTCTTTGATGTGAATCAAGTTTTTGCACTTTCTACAATCGCAGAGATAAAAAGATTCGGTGAAACCATGTGTTATCCTTGATCCAGCCTATTGAAATGATCCAAACAAGTTATAAAAGATAAAGACTAGTATTACCTTTGCCTTATTTCTTGTTTGGATGAGTCTTTGATGTGAACCAAGTTTTTATACTTGCCACAATCGTAGAGATGTAGTAACAGAAGTTAATCAAGTGATATCCTTAATTGAACTTGGAAAAGATTGATTATAAGCTAGTATTATCTATGCTTGAATCTGTGAAATGTAGACGAATGTTCGTGAAGAGAATGGCATTGTTCTAAAAAACTTTCATTAATAAGTTCAGAATTTACATTGGATGGAGATAAGAATCTCATTTATAGAATTGAAAAACAAATAGCGAATAATGGAAATGGAGTAGTAAAACGCCTAACGATAATACCGTTTCAGTCGTCTAGTGTTTCAAGGATTTGAAATGGGGATTCCCTCTTCTGTCATGAGATAGTATGATCCTAGGCCTGAGAGACCTGTAATAATTAATGGACCCTCCCAATTGTCGGCTAATTTTCCAGTAGGAGGCTCTTTACGATGTTAAAGAATTTATCTGAGAGCGAGATCTCTGATTTGGAAAGTACGGCTTCTGACTCGGTTATTGTACGACCTGGCAAGCTGATGATGATATTAATCTATGTTAGCGATGACGCGTTCCCTGGTCTCATCAATCATATTGAGGTTGTCAGCCAATTCAAACTCATTTTCCTCATCAGTTAGCTCGTAATCACAAACTGGATGATGATATTCAGTAGGAATGACTGCCTCAGTGCCATAAGCAGGGAGGAATGGAGTACACCCAGTGGATTGTTAAGGAGTGGTTCGATATGCCCACAGGATGTGAAGTAGTTCGCGAACCCAATTTTCTTTTTTCTGTGAGTGAAGCCATTTTTTGATTCCATCCACGATGGCTTTACTGGTGATTTTGGCTTGGCCATTGCCTTGAAGATAGTATGGATTTGATGGTGAGTGGATGATATTGTGGTGATTTAGGAAGGTTGCGACCTTATCTCCCACAAATTGGGGCCCGTTATCGATACGAATTAGGTGAGGGCACCCGAATCGGGTGATTATGTGGTTCTAGATAAAAGAGATAACCTCCTCTTCTCTGGTTTGACAATGTAGAATTACTTCTACCCATTTTGTAAAGTAATTGGTAGCTGCGAGTAGGTGATGACGATTACCTAGAGAGTTAGGGAATTCTCCGACGAGGTCTAGTGCCTATCTTTTGAATGGCAAGAAAACCTTTCTAGCATAGAGATCGAGCGTAGGGGAGCATATCATATGTCCATATCTCTGGCAAGTGTCATACCTGCAGGAATACTCTTCTGCTTGCTTGTGCATGCCAGGATAGAATACTCCTTGAGTTATAGCTCGGTTCACCAATGATCTACCTGCAGCGTCGGAGCCACAAGTTCCTTCATGCAATTCGCGGTGCAGTTCATCTGCTTTTGACTTCGAGAGGCCCTTATGATAAGGCCCTGTTACGGAAAGGCGGCAAAGCATACCGTCTTGAGTAATGTAATACTTTAAGTTGATGATCAGCTGTCGGTGTTCTTTTGGTTCAACTGGGAGTGGCCCTTTGAACTTGTTGTCGACACCGAGGTAGGACAAGAAAGGCTTACGCCAATCGTCGTTTCCCCCTTTATCGCCCCCAGTGTTGATCGTGCATACAAATATGCGATCAATGTTGGGGGTTAAAATGATTTCGATCAGAAGATATCGAGCTTCCGTTTTTAAGACCCCAGCTAGATATGCCAAGGAATCGGCGTGTCTGTTTTCACCTCGAGGAAGATATTCGAGAGTTTCTTTCACGAACTTAGTCATCCTATCTGCAACGAGGGCTGCGTATTTGATCATCTTCCCGTTCTTCTTGTATTGCTCGAAATAATGATGAACGATGAGTAATAAATTGGTGTAAATAGAGAGTTTAGGGACATCGAGCTCAAGTACGAGATCGAGTCCGTAAAAGAGAGCTTCATACACGGTGACATTATTTGAGGCCTCAAAATCCACGAGGATTGATTTCTTAATTCTTTCATTTGGAGGGGTAATCAAAACGATCCCGATTCCTGACCCTACGGGTCGTGCTGATCCATCTGCGAGAAGCTTCCACCCTGACGTAGTGATCCAGTCAGCTCAATCATCGAATGGCTTGGGATTTGGATTCTCTGGTGTATTTTTGGTAAGGTCTGGGTTATGCTCCTCCCACTCGGAATCCTCCACTGGAAAATTCATGAGAAAATCGGCAACGACCTAAAACTTTTTAGAATGACGTTGTTCAAACTTGATATCATGCTCGCCCAAACTGACTGACCATGGTTGCACTCTTCGTGACTTCTCTTTTTTGGACAAAACATCGCGAAGAGGGTAGTTCGTCATAACTTTGATGGAATGTGCTTGGAAGTAGTACTTGAGTTTCAGCGAAGTATAAATAAGGGTGAGAAAAAGTTTCTCAATTTTATAGTACCTTGTTTCTGCTGGTGTAAGTATTTTACAGATGAAGAAGACTGGTTTCTCAATTTTCCCTTCCAGGCGAATGAGAACCGACCTGAAAGAAGTATCTGTGACTGCTAGGTAGATTACCAGTTCCTCATTACCTACTGGGGTGCTCATTATGGGAGATATCCCCAAATATATTTTGAGATCCTGAAAAGGTGCTTCTCATTTTGGTATCCATGTGACTTCCGCAGTTGGCTAAACCTTTCCTCGTTTGGTACATCCGCGGAGTAATAGGAATAGCCAACGGCAACGGTCTGAAGATTTAAAGACGAAACAGTTGATCGCGATAATCTTGCCGGCGAGTTTTTAAACGTATTTTGTTGTTTTTGGAGAAGGCATGTGGAGGAGAGCCTGAATTTGATCAGGATTGGCCTCAATCCCTTTATTGCTGATGAGGCAGCCTAGGAAGCAGCCAGAATGTACCCCGAATTAATACTTATCAGGGTTGAGACACATTCTGTAAGATCGAAGGATATTGAATATTGTGCTGAGATCTAAAATGTGATTATCTGACTGTATTCTTTTGCCCAAAAGATCATTGATATAGACTTTAACTATTTTTCCCAGGTGTGCTTTGAACATAGCAGTCATCAATCATTGATATGTGGCACCTGCGTTCTTGAGCCCAAAGGGCATGACTTTATAACAGTAAAGGCCACTTTCGGTGATGAACGTTGTCTTCTCTTGATCTTCTTCCAAAAGTGGGATTTGATTATATCCTGAAGCAGCGTCCATCATAGATATGAGATCATGGCAAACAGTAGAATCAATGATCTGATAAATGTTGGGAAGAGTAAAACTGTCCTTTGGATTATGTTTGTTTAGATCTGTGAAATCTACGCAAATGTAAACTTTTCTGTTCTTCTTTGGGATAGCGACAATGTTGGATATCCAGCCCGGATACTTGGCTTCTCAAATGAATCCCACTTTAATCAATTTCTCGATATCGGTGTTAACTTTATCTCGAAGATGAGGTAAAAGTCATCGTTGCTTCAGTTTGACCGCTGGGGTGTTGACGTTGATGGCTAACTTGTGGCAAGACATAGCTGGATTGACTCCGGGCATTTCTTGGAAAGGCCATGCAAAAACATTTCGATTGAGTTGCAGGAACTAGATAAGAATGTCTTTCTCATGCTGAACCAGCTTGGTTCCGATGAATGTGCTTCTACTTGGTCCATCAATGTTGACATATTCCGTGGGCTCCTCTATAGTTGTTTGGTCTTCGAGGTGATCAATTTTTTGTAATTGCTATACGGCCAATTTGTCTGAAGTATCTAGGATGACAGAAACAATATTTCACAAGCTCGAGAAAGTTTTTGACTACCTCTGATCTCGTAAATACCATTGTCGTGCTTGAACCGGTGCGCTTGATGATAGGTGGAAGCGATTGCTTCCATGTTGTGTATCCAGCAGCGGCCCATAATCCCAAGATAGCTAGACTTTGCATTAATGGCGTAGAAAACAATGTCGATAGTGGACGGTCCTGCTATAATAGGTAAGATAATTTTGCCTACTCGTTCTTCCCTGGAGCCATTAAATCCACTGATGTCTGTGTCGCTCTGAATGACTTGGTCAGCCAAACCCATCTGGTCAATCGTACTCTGAAAAAGAATTTCAATACCGCTTCCAGCATCGATTATCATTGTGCGGATGACAAACTATTTCATCTTGAGCATTATGACTAACATATCATGATGTGGAAATTTGACATGGTTAGTATCGCAATCCTCAAAGGAGATTTCAAGTTGGCGATTGCTCAACTCGAGAAGAAGTTTGGCTTCTTTATCTTGAGGTGTAAGATCATAGCATTTCGAGAGCCTTCGACACTATGATCGGTTAGAATTGTTGATCTGGTTGATTTCGATCATGTTGCTGAGGTGCATGTAGTAGAGATGCTTCTCCTCAGCTCTGTCGTTGACCTGAACAACTTCGAGTTGTTTCTTATCGTTGACATCTTGGTATGACTTCAGGTCAACAATGTATTCGAGCATCCGTCCTTCCTTGAAAATGAGCTCGAGCATCCGCCGTAGAGCATAGAAATTGTTAGTAGAATGATGATTTACCTTAGGGTGTAGGCAAAATGGTCAATTCTTGATGTGCTCCAATGGTTGAGAAATGGGGTAGAGCGGGTCTTTTAACAGTAGTGGAAAAATTGTAGAGATTTGGTTGTTCAGCCTTGGGAGGATGAATTTGTTTTGTAGACCGCTCCTTCGATGGTATCCAGTATTTCCCTTGGTGTATTTCTGATCTCCCTGTTCCTCTATGGGATCGTTGGTTCGTTCTACATGTGGGACTTTGGTGAAGAAGACAGACTTAGTAGACTTTTGTCGCTCAGACATCATCCTCTCCAAGTCGATGTAACCGTTGACTGTGGTGATCATCTCCACTAATGTCGCAGGCTTGTTAAGGAAGAGGTATTCTTTTGCTTTGCAATCGAGCAGAAGAGCATTGGTGAAAACAGTTGCGTCTGCTTTTTAGTCGAGGTTATCCACCTTTCTCGCAAGCTCGAGGAATTTCTTTGAAAAATCCTTAAGCTTTTCTCCATGTGGCTGCTTAAGTCTGATAAGAGAATACAAGCTCACCTCTTTGTCTCTGTTGAGAGCATATGTTTTGATGAACTGCTTCTGCAGCTGCTCAAATGTGTAGATAGATTCCTCAGGATGAGAGTGGAACCATCGGAGTAGCTCCTCTTGTAAACTTGTGGCGAACAGTCGGCAGAGAATGTGGTTGAGATTGGAGTACAACCCCATTAAATTGTGGTATTGCTGAATATGCTCCTTTGGGTCAGTACCTTTGTATTTGTAAATTTGGGGAGTATGGAAACCTTTTGGTATTTTCATATTGAATAGTTCTTTGGCAATCTGACTTCCTTGTAACTTCGTGGTATCACCGATAGTACCCAGAACTTGTGCCTCGATCGACTCCTTAATTTGCTGATCCATTTGTTCTTTTTTGACGTATTGACGTGTTGGCCGAATCACTAGTCGTGTTGGGAGGGGATGATGAGTTCCCGTATCTTCACTCAAGCGATCTCGTCCTGGGACTTGATATAGAGGTCGCTGGTCTTCCTCCTGATGGATAGAAAGAGGGTGACCTCGGCTGGCTTCTGATTAAATTTCTCCCCCCAAATAGATGGAGGGTTGCAGTCCATGTGGTAGATTTATGGAAATGGCTTTATAAGTAGCTCCCCGAGGTCCCAACCTTTCCCTTGCTGAAATGCTGGTGGTCTCTGGAAGTTGATCGTGACCCTTGGCAGGAGGAGCCTGCTGAGTATTTTGCAAAGCCTCGAGTACAGTCTGCATCGTCGTCATCTGGTCTTTGTGCCATTTGAGCACTGTCAAACAAGCTTATCGTTCTGCATCGAGTTCTTTTTCTCGGGGCTCGCGATCCTTTTCCAGTTGACGTTCGAGTTTGGCATATTTTTCTGCCTCTGTGTAGAGATTTTCCCGTAACCCGGTGAGTTGTCCCAGATCCACAGAAATTTCAAGCTGAGTTCCTACGGCACGTCATCTGGAAGAAACCATAATTGAAAATTGTAATGAAAGACTACCTTAGGGTATCGTGGAAATGCAATCTTTCTCACAGGCAGCGCAAAATGTAATGGCCAAATTCCATAGCTCGATATGATTAGGAATTAGTTATCACACCAATGAATCTATAGTAACACTCTAATATAAGGCAAGAATTGGAGACAGGGGTTTTTAGCGTAGAAAACCTCTGAACAGGTAAAAAACCATGACCTCGCATGGAGGATTTTTAGTAAAAGTATCTTTATTGCTTGGAGTGGATATCTTTATTACAAGTGATCTCTATAATATAGAAATGCCTTTGGTCTCGTAAATAAGTAGTTTGAGTGATTTTTTTGGTCCCTATCTCTTCTGGAACTTTTCTTTTATATAGGCTTCTCCACAGCTCTTCATCGTGCTAGAATACGTTTTCCAAATAATGCGTTAAGTGGCAGTTGACTGAATAACTGACGAGTTCATGGGAGACAGGTGTCTTTGACTAAATACTATTTTCTGGGTTTAGCTCGACCTACGTTCTTGAGTAGTTCGTGGGGCTGGTTGAAATGTTTGACTGGAGTGTTAAGTGTTAAAATTGCGTGAGCTTGAGATGGAGTTAAATTGAACTGCGTGAGCTTGATTATTAGTAAGGTCGAGGGATAAGTCCCTATAGTACTCATGCATTCGTCCATTAGCGTAAGGCAATAAACGCTATAAGGCAATGCAGTGTGTTTTGTTTCATGATGTCTGACCGTGTGGTGAATGCAATATAGTTTGATCTTAATGGGTTGGAGATATTGTGCATTGCAGAAGAAATGATCCTTCTAAAGTATAGGATAAATATTGGCTATGGTCATATTCATCTTGGGAAGGCAGGGCCTGGGCAAGTAATTCCCATTTTGAGGTCGCCCGCCGTCAGATTTTGTTCGTTTCCTGTCTCGTCCCTGATCGGCAGTACGATTAAAGTCCTGGATGACTGGCTGATCTCGAGTTGTTAATATTCACTTTTGGGGTTTCTATTTGTCAGATACCATTCTTTCCAGGTCGATATAACCATTGGCATTTTTGATCATGTCTTCCTAAGTTGCTAGTTTGTTGAGGACGAGGTATTCCTTCGCCCGTCCATCATCATGTAGAGTATTGGTGAAAGCCGAAATGCTAATCTTCTGATCGAACCGATATACTTTTTGAGCTAACTTCAAGAACTTCTTAGTGAACATCTTGAGATCTTCGCTTAGCATCTGCTTAAGGCTGAAGATGGAGTACAAATTCTCTTCTTTGTCTCTATTATGCAAGAAATTCTTGACAAAAAGTTCTCACAGCTACTCAAAAGTTGTGACGGATCCCTTAGGTAGTGTGTGGAACCATCGCTGAGGTTCTTTGGACAAACTGGTAGGGAAATGCCGGCAGAGAATGTGGTTGGATGTTGAATGTAGGCCTAAAGCATCCTGGAACTCTTGGACCCACTAGATCTGTTCCTTTAAATTTGCTGATATTCGGAGTATGGAACCCGGTAGGGACCTTGCCATCAAACAACTCATGTGCGATCGGGTTCTTCTATAATCTATTGTGGATTCCTTTAGTCAGAGTCTGAGATTTAAGCATTTCTTTTATTCATCTCTCGACATGTTCATGGGTCATGTACTGTTGAGCTGCGGTGGTCGGGCGAGTGACGCGCCCCTCTCTAGGATTATGGTCGCCACTACCTTCACTTAGACACTTTTTTGCTAGGACTCGAATTCTTCGAGGTAGATTTTAATTTTTCTGACTCCCGCTGGGCCACCATCTACTTCCTGGTGGGCCTCCTAAATTAGGATGGGTTCCATATCCTGTTGATGATGGTTAGATTGAAGAACACCTCCTACGTAATTGCCTTTTAGAGGAGATTCTATTCTGTCATGAATGGAAATACACGAGCCTTCAGGTTGTACAACTTTATTCTTCTGGGTGGTGACTTGCTGACCCTGTAGAACCTTCAGTGCATACTTTACACTCGCCAACTATTGCTCTAAAGCAGCAGGTCTTTCTATTTCAGAATTTAAGGTGGCCCGCAGATCTGCTAGCTTAGCATTTTCTTCTACTTGAACTATTGGCGTGCTCTGATCTGGATGTGACATTCTGAAAGGAGATGATTAGCAGTTTTTAAGATAATAGGTTTGAGAACTTTGGTTCCCACAGACGGTGCCAGATGTATTAGCCTAATTCCGAGATCCAGACTTAGCCTTTATACCAGATGTAATTAGAACACAAATAATAACTAGCATAAAAGCTTAGCATGAAAAACCTTTTAATAGATTTAAAACCATGACCTCTCTTGAGGATTTTAGAAAGAGAAAGATATTATTGAGAATACTATCTATTACAATGAGTACTCTGAATCAATGGAATTTTGGAGTAGGGATTCTTCTATATCGAATTGCCTCCCCTTAATCTGTAGTTCTCTGGTCCTATTTATAGGTCTCATCATATGACCGTTTGATGACCATTAACATTCTTAATGGTGGACGTTACAAAGCAGATGTAAGATATTCTTTGACCAGATGATGTAACGTCCTAACCTCTTTTGCTGTACAATGACTTTATTGATGATTGTACACTTGCGTACATCGAACTGCAGACGTGGAGATCGAAAGTGATGACTCAAACTAAGGAATATTGAATATGTATTTAGTACTATTTCCTGTATACTGACGAGGTCGAGGATGAAGCTTTGAGTCCGAGGTACGCAAGATGGCTCTCAACCAATAGTACAACAAACCTCACGGACGAGTGGTGTTGGTTGAGAAATTCATGTTGTGACGTTGCTATCTAGATACTTTCTGTGCCCCGTGTTCCATTGGTGAGATCGAAATCTCGTATGTAGTTTAAAGATGAAGCATAAGTTTGAGATGCAAAATACGCCACTACACTGCCAAGGTTTGATTTTTAAATCTTAACACATAGTTCTGGACATAAAGCATAACCATTATCATATGACCCTACTATATTCTCCATCACCATGTTCCTTGCATTCCATGCAGTGTAATATGAATCTCTTAGTCCAAAACTTCTATACACAATATCAGATAATTGTATTAGCTTTGTTGTATTTGCATCTCTGATTAGATTCTCAATATCCTTTGCAACCCAAATAGTATTTGCATTCCTATTTAATGTGTCATTCTTACCACTACACTCATGTATAAAATGCCCATTTTTAAGTGTCATGATGTGGCCATCATTTAACCTTTTTATGAACACCCACCAAGGACAACTTGGTCTCTCATTACACACATATCTAATCCTCTTACTTTCATTATTCTTTTGTCTAAATGAGAACCTCTGAGTAATTACAAAATTCCTCATAAATGACCTATACTAAAATATATTTGGCCACTCCCACTACACCAAAATAGTCAATTTCCCATAGATTATTTTTTTTGCCACAGATATTAGGTATGGTTTATTAGACACAAATTTTATCTGTGGCAAATAAAATTGAAGCCTAAGGCTTTTTTTTGTTTTCTAATTTAGCTCTAATTTTTGGTTTCCTTTCAATATTTTCAGTTTCTCTCTTGGAGTCGCTATTGTTTACAAACTGAAACCGAGTAGAAGAGGGAAGAAAAACAGAGGGAAGAGGACTCAAAATCCCCACACACTTGATCTCAAACCCTAAACCTGAATCTGAAACTCTTGTTTCTTGATCTCAGCAATGGGTTAGTATATTTCTTCTCAAATTTCTTAATGCATTTGCTCACTTCCTACTCTCGAATTTGTTGATTTGCTTGTTCTTCAATCTTCTAGTAAGTTTCATTTCAAACTCTAATTCTCTTGTAGATTGTTGCAATTGAACAATATATAGATAGATTAAGCATTTTGAGTCTTTACTTTGATTACTTTATAATCGAAACTCTTTCTACCTCTATAATCGTATAGTGGTAGAGCAAGATTCATGTGTGATTGATTGCTTGTTTGTTGAGGTGTTGGTGATCTTGGGTTTGAAGAGTTGGGGTCAATGGAGGAGAGTAGATTGTGTTAGTGGAGTGTGATTCGGTCGCTTTTAGCTTTTGTCTCAGAAATTATGTTCTCTTCTACAGGTTTAACAATTTCCGGGTTCGTAGAAGAATTTGTGTATTCCCCTTGGTTGTTTCATTCTCAGCCTTAGTTGATGTACTAGAATTCTCGGTCTTCTCCGATAAAACTGTTTCCAGATTCTGTTCACCCTCAGTAGAAGTTTCCGCCATCAATGTTGCATTTTGATCATGACTATCCATTCCATGTTGCTGAGATGAAATAGAAGTTTCTAAAGTTCCTTCTTCTGAATGAGTGGCTTCTAAATTCTCTGTGGCTGAACTATTCTTCTGTTCTTGATGATTACTTAGTTATGTCACAACTGAATTGGAATCAGATATATTACTTGGTTTTGCACCCTTTTCCTCAATCTCCGCGACATTTGAGTTGTTCTGAGCGGTTTCACCATCACCAGACGCCTTTGGGAGTGAATCATTTGTATTAGAAGTGACATCCTCACTGCTGTTAGTTTTATTTTCCTGCTGAAACTTGACATTTTCTATTTTTTTCTACTTTCTGTTCCTCACTTGAGGTTACTGAACCTTGATTTTCAGCCTCAGTAGTTGTAAGTTGGGTCTTCTGAGCTACGATACCGGAAGCATCATCCCCATTGTAATGCTCCTCTCGGGCCTCTTGAGTATTCTTCAAATGCTTCTTCTTCTTCACCACCTTTCTTATTCTCAATTTCTACTTGAGGATGGAGGTCCTTCTTCCCAAGTTTTAAGATCTGGTTGTATTGACCAGATCTAGAAAATAGTGCTTCTTCCATCCATTTTCTGAAGCATCTGAATTTGCCTGTAGGCAATTCGTCTATTATAGATATCTGCCCCATAATTGATAAGGTTTTGATGTGTCTTGCTGCTTCTGAAGAAAGAGCAAATGTTTAAAATATAAAAAGGAGGTTTGTCCTCAAAAGATGGCTCATGTTTTGGAGAATCTTTGAGGATATCTTTTCTATCCATTTTCTGGACAGGCTGGATGAGTTTCTAAATTTGTTTTCTATACACCCATTTATGAGCTATTGTTATTACTATTAGCTTCTAAACTTTAAAGGCTCTTCCTTCCACTTTCTGAATTGAGTTAGGCTGGATTGACCTGAGGAGAGAAGTGTTCCTTCCATCCATTTTTAGAACCAGTTGGTTCTGCCTATAGGCAACTCGTCTGCAACTAGGGCGCGTCTTCATAAATGCCTATTTGAAATCACCAATTAAAAAATCGATAATGAGGGAGTGCATTTCAATCCACATGGTCAGGATGGAATCTAAGTTGGTAATGCTTGTTGGGAAATCTACTGTCTGGAGCATGGGATTCAGCCTGATGGCCAAATGCCAAGTGATAAGACAGTTGGTGGAGGCGATGATGCGTTCAACACTTTTTTCAGTGAAACCGGTGCAGGAAAGCATGTTCCCCGTGTTATTTTTGTTGATCTTGAGACCACTGTTATAGATCAAGTCAGGACTGGGACTTACCGTCAACTCTTTTACCCTGAACAGCTTATCAGTGGCAAGGATGATGCTACTAATAACTTTGCCCGTGGCCATTACGCCATTGGCAAAGAGATAGTTGATCTCTATTAGGATCGCATTCAAAAGCTTGCTGGCAACTGTACTGGCCTTCAAGGCTTCCTCATTTTCGATGCTGTTGGCGGAGGTACTGGTTCAGGGTTAGGTTCACTTCTCTTGGAGTGCCTCTCTGCTGAGTATGGAAAGAAATCAAAGCTGGGTTTCACTGTTTACCCCTCCCCTCAAGTTTCTACCTCCGTCGTCGAGCCTTACAACAATGTCCTTTCCACCCACTCCCTTTTGGAGTATAGTGATGTTGCTGTGCTTCTTGACAATAAAGCTATCTATGATATCTGCAGACGCTCTCTTGGCATTAAACTCCCCACATACACTATACTCAACCGTCAAGTGTCTCTGGATATTTCATCTCTCATTGCCTCATTGAGGTTTGAATGTGCCTTGAATGTGGATATGACAGAGTTCCAAACCAACCTGGTGCCATACCCGAGGATCCACTTTATGCTTTTTTCATATGCACCTGTGATCTCTGCTGAGAAAGCGTATAATGAGCAGCTCTCTGTGGCTGAAATTACCAACAATACTTTTGACCGTCATCTATGATGGCCAAATGTGACACACGCTACGGCAAATACATGGCTTGCTATTTGATGTACAGAGGTGATGTTGTACCAAAGGATGTGAACGCTGCAGTAACAACCATCAAGACCAAACGAACTATCCAGTTTGTGGATTGGTGTCCAACTGGGTTCAAATGTGGTATCAACTGCCAACCACCAATTGTTGCCCCAGGAGGCGATCTTGCTAAAGTGCAGAGAGCTATCTGTATGATTTCTAACTCAACCAGTATCTGGAAGTCTTCTCTAGGACTGATCATAAGTTTGATCTTATCTATGCTAAGCGCGTATTTGTACACTGGTACGAGGGTGAGGGTATGGAGGAGGGAGAGTTCTCTGAAGCTCGTGAGGACTCGCTGCTCTTGAGAAGGATTATGAGGAGGTTGGTGTTTAGTCTGCTAAGGGCGAAGATGGTGACGATGGAGATGAATACTAAGTGGAGCATTTCTCATTGCTCGGAGTTTGTGATACTCTACTACCATGTTCCTGTCTCAATGTTACGCCCTTTGAGTGCACTTTCTGTCAGCTTCATGTGATTGTGAACTTTGTTGCCTAAGAAGATTTGTTACTGCCGTAGTGTTGTTACTGCTATCATTATTTTAGTATTACTACCCTTCACTGCTTGTGTGGTCTTTTAGTTGATAATTATAGGCAGCTCGTCTATTGTAGCCATCTGCCCCATATTTGATTTGGTTTTGAATATGTATCCTACTGGAATAATAAAAGAAAGACCTCTTCAACATTGGACTTGGTGAATGAAACTAATCCATTGTTGGGTCTCCAGACCATAATATCCTTGCCTTTACTTGTATAAAAAAAAATTGGATGCAATAAACAACATCCAGTAATCGCCTGTATTTATCTTGATTCAGCATTTGGTTTTGTTTACTTGTATGTTATGTTTAATTTGAGTAACTACCATTTATTTGAGTATAAAAACATTAGTTTTCAAATTCTTTTTGTAGTATTGATTATTCAGAATTGTTGATTATTTAGAATTAAAATATTTGTGGGATAATGGTATCTTAACTTATGATGCTCATGAAAAGACTATGTTTACAATGAAAGCAATCTTATTATGGATGATCAATAATTTTCCGACATATGGACATGTCTCTGGTTGTAGAACTGGAGGAAAATATGAGTGTCCAATTTATAACGAAAACATATCCTCAAAAAGGTTAAAATATGGATGTAAGCATGTTTATATGGATACTAGGATAGCTGATCACCCTTTTAGGAAACAAAAATCACAGTTTAATGTGCTTGATAAACATAGAAGGGAGCCAATTCGTTTGAATGGTTCAGAGGTATTAAGCAGAGTAGATAAGCTAGTAGCAGAAGGGGGAAATGTGGGAGAAAAGAGAAAAAGAGTAGCAAATAAAGATGACGATCCGACTCCTTGGTAAAAAAAAACAATCTTATTCGATTTTCCTTATTGGAAGGTAAGAGAATACTTAGGTACAATCAATACATATTAGATGCTAAAGTATGCATTGTAATTTATTTAATATGTGCAATATCTACCTATGCCGCATAATCTTGATGAAATGCATGTGAAAAGTAACTTTGCTTCAATTGCCATAACAACAATAATGGGGAGTAAAGGAAAAACCAAGGATGGTATTAAAGTACGCAAGGACCTGGAGGATTTGAAAATAAGGAAACAATTATGGCTACAATGTAAAGGGAATAAGACTTTTATTCCGAAGGCCCCCTTCGAATTAGATCAAGCAGAGACATAATCCTTTTGTCGTGCCTTACATTTGTTAAAGGTCCCTATTAGGTATAGTTCTAATTGGAAATATAATGTTGACATGAAGCAACATCAACTAAATGGCCTTATGTTGCATGATTATCATGTCATGTTACAACAACTCTTACCAGTAGTCTTAATGTATGCATTTAAAAAACAGAAGCCATTACTTGTCACTTTTCGAACGATATCCTCATTCTTCAATGTGCTATGCTCCAAGGTTATTCATCGAGAAGAACTGCAAGTCATGGTTAAACGGGTTATTGAAGCTATATGTGTGTTTGAGAAGTATTTTCCTCCATCATTTTTTGTTTCTCTGGTTCACCTTGTTGTGCACTTAGGGGATGAGGCATTGAGATGTGGACCCGTCAGGTTTAGATGGATGTATGGCTTTGAGAAGTTTATAAGCAGCTTAAAGTTTATTTAATTTTTTAACGTACATTTGCTTAAAATGGTATACAAAGAATTATGTAAAGAATCCAAAGCGTGTAGAAGGGTGTATCATTAACCGTTATGTTTTGGATGAGGCGATATTGTACTGCATGGAGTACATACCTAATGGTAGAAAAGGGACCCATAAAAGAGGGCAACCAGCATTCATGGATGATGATGCAGATAAGGAACAACCTCTTGGCAAAGGCCATGTCATACATCTCAAAACACTCAAGTACGAGCAAGTGCGTCGCTGGGATTTGAACTCATATAATGGAATTGAAGAATGGGAAAAGTACGTATATAAATATCATTATACTTTAATGTAACTATGTAGGTCATACCTAATACTTAATTAATATGCAGGAAGTATGATATTTACCTTAAAGATTTCATGAGAGTTTCAAGACGTAGGGGAAGCATAAACGAGGGAAAACCACTAGATTATATATTATGGTTAAGGGAATAGGTAAAAAGATACTTAATGCATTTTGACAATAATTATTAATCTCAGACAAGCTAATTTTGGATATATCTTTCTTTTATAGTTTGATAACTCGGAAATGTCTACGCTAAAAAGATTAGTCGACGGGCCAAGCTTTAAAGTGACATCATACAAAACATATCGCGTGAATGGATTTGTCTTTTGTACCGCAGACTCAGAGTCTAGCAAGACAACACAAAATAGTGGGGTTAAGATGAAAGCGATGACTAATTTCGCTGCTAGTGCAAGAGATCAAAACCCACGTGAAGCGGAAACTATATACTATGGGGTTGTTAAAGAAATTATCGAACTAGATTATTATGATTTCCCCCAAACAGTATTTTATTGTGATTGGGTGCAGGTTAAAGATAAAGTTAATGGATGTACATTTGATGTTGAAGCAAATTTAACTTTTGTGAATTTGGAAAAGTTAAAGAGAAACTCAAAGGTCAACGATGAACCATATTGTCTTGCATCTTAAGCTTCTCAAGTCTTCTATTGTCAAGATCCAACAAGGACTGATTGGTCTGTGGTAATTGATGCTCCAAAAAGATTAGATAAGGACGTTGACGCGTATGAAGAACCATTAATTTTTGAGGTGGGGAACCCCTTTACTTAATCAATGCTGGGATTAATAAATGAGAATGTAGATGAAGATGATGAAATTATTGAAGGATCGTGGATATAGAAAGCTCAAAATATATCCTAGTTGTATTTGACAAGTAAATTTTTTCTTTTGTCATTTTGCTAAACTTGTTATTTAATCCGCTTTTTGATATATCATTTCACTTTTCTCCCCACTGTTGTCCATACTGCCTTTAGAGAAGATTAATGTGTCTTTTATGTCTCTGAATATTTTTTGCTTTACTGTCTGCATATTTGTTTGTTGGTCATCATATATGCACCTATTCTTTTATATCATGGCGGGATGTCTATTTGGTTAGCTTATCTGGGGGGAATGGAAACCTATTAGAATCTTGGAGGCAAGTCTGATGGTCACCTATTCTGTTGTTGTCATTGGATGTCCAACTTTACAAATTCCCCGTGCTGCGCAGACTATGGGTAAGAACTCTTTTTCTTAGGAAATTAACATATGATCAGAAGAGAGAAAAATAGTATCATTGCTCATCGTTTGAAGACATTTGGTGAACTCATATGCATCATGGCTTTTACGATCTTAATGCAAACTGCTTAAATTCGTTTGATTGAAGAAGCTCTCCAGTTCACCAATGTTCCAGGTACACATCCATATCTTTTGCTGGAGATTGTAGTAATAATAGAGAGATAAAGGATAGCTTCTTCAATAGTGGTCAATGTACTTACGTATTACCTTGGCATATGTATTTATGAACAACCTTGTCATCTCCCAGATAAACAAAAATGAGCTTATTATGATTTTTGCGATGGTGCGATATGACTGAACAATGAACTAGTTGTATGGGGTGCGCAAGTTCATGCATCTCTGTATGCAACACAAATCAAGAGGGAAGTGTCCAGTGATGCATGAGTGCATACCTCATACAAATTTCTGAACGAATATTGTATGGTTCTTCTATGATGCTAATGTGAGAAATGTTTTGATAAGTCTTAATATTACTAAAAATGATCATTAGGCATGTAGTTTTTTTGTTTTGTTTCGTGGGTAGTAAAGAAGAAAAATGAATTCTGTAGAAAACTTATTTTCTTGCATTTGGATTTTGAGGAAACTCGGGGATAAGAAAAATATTTTTCTTCCATTTTTCACTGTTTCGCATATATTGTTATGATGTTAATTTCGTGTTCTATTTATTCCTGAAAGTTTGTTATACATTTTCTCAATATATATATTTTTTTCCAAGTTAATCGGAAAGATCTTGTTCTTGGTTTTGAAAAGTTATAAAATCTTAATTGTATTACACACGAAAATTTTAAACTCGGGAAACTCAATTGGAACTAATACTGTATTCACAAATCTAGTTATAAGACGTTGGGAAAAAGAAAATAAAAGAAGAGAGGAAGAAAGATAAATCCATTTTTTTGGCCTAATACAATTGAGGTTGAATTGAAGAAACCATACAATATTGGGTGTGGGATTTGGGGGCCTCAATCATACGTAGCGAAGAAGTATGGGGCCAAAGGCATAGGCATCGACATAAGCCCCCATAATATTCAAAGGGGTACAAAGATTTCAAATGCACAAGGATTGGGACATGAGGTATAAGCAACTCTCTTATATGTGAAATTGTAATCATAACGAACATATATCTTTCCCATACCTATTGCATGTTTCCCTCAATACTTGGATTTCAGTTTTCTGTAACAATGGTTATGGTTTACAGGTTACATTTCAAGTTGCAGAAGCACTTCAGCTACCTTTTTATGATGGGCAATTTGGTACTGTTTGGTCCCTGGAGTGTGGAGACCATCTGCCTGATAAAACGAAGGTACCTCCATTATTCTTTCTTATCCAATGTTGCTTCTTTTGGCCTAGCATCTCCAATTTCAGAGATACATGTTAGCATAAATTTATTGCATGCCTATTGCCTATGCATCTAATGGACTAATCCCACGACACTACAAAGACTTATACAACATTTGCCGTAATACATTATGTTCTTATTTCTGGGCCGATATACTCATCTGCAGTGATGCATGCGTGTTATGGTCTTCCAAGACCCCTACATCACCATAATATATCCCATATATTAATTAGTTAAGATGCTCGTAATTATCAATATTAAGGGTTTAAACTCTATCAAAACTTTTAGGTGGAATAGTATGTAGGCGATTAGATCAATAACAGTCCCCTCGCTTTTAAGTTCCTATTTGATTAACCTTCAATTGTTAAGCATTTTCATTAATACCAAAACGGGAATCTGGTCCCAATGATTTCTTGAGCATATGCGTTAATCTTTTCTGTTTTTCTCATATATGGTTACATCGACTTAATTTTTATTAATATATTTAACTGGCAGTTTGTGAGCGAGTTGGTACGTGTTACAGCTCCTGGTGGCACTATAATATTAGCAACTTCGTGCCTTGGAGATCTTACTCCAAATGAAGAGTCCTTGAAACCCCAAGAGAGAGAACTCTTACAAAGTTTATGCGAATCTATATACCTTCTTGAGTGGATCTCGTGTGCACATTATGCTGATCTGTTCAAGTCCCACACAATGAAGGTACTACCATCTACCTATATATATACTTCTGTACATGTGGCTATTCATGCAACTTAGTCTCCAAAAACTTTTGGTTTCTTCAAGCTTTGATGAACTTCATAAAACTAATATAGCGTCAAATTTTGTCACTGACTAATTATTAACTCTCATCATAACACTTTCTGGTTGGAGCGATATAGCTATGTACTAACCAGAATTTCTCCTGGTTATAACTGCTAAAAGTAAATGATGCAATATCTCCTTAAGCTCATTCATCGTACCACAACAAAGGGTATAAAAGAAAAAGGGTTTTGGGTAACAACTGATCCAGGCTCATTATCTTCTTTACTGCAATCAATACCAGATGATGAGGAAGTGTCCATGTTATGTTTCGTTACAGCACTCGCCTTTGATGTGATGTCCTTGTTTTCCTGAATCTCTATTTAGAAGCACATAATTGAGCTTAAATCCCTACATAACTCTTGGAATATTTTGTCTCTTTACAACATTATATATGTGAATTTTTTCCAGGTTAGGAAACAGTTGTACATTCAAGGAAATTCTGCTACACATGCAAACCTTGTTGTCCTTGATAAGCTTATAGCCGCTCGCCATGAACTTGCTCAGGTTATATTCTTTACAAAGAACGTCTTTATTCAAGATCATATAATCTTTCTATTTATTTTAGTGTTATAACTATCTAAATTTTGTGATGGATTCACGTCTGATCATCCATTTCGGCAGTAAATCCTGCCATAGAGCCATAATTATTTATACCATGACTTCTAAGTATATTAGTCATGTATACATGCTAACATTACGTAGCTGTAATTTTAGGTTCCTAGGACTGCATTTATTTTATTTATATTTTGTTTTGATGATCATATGTCCTTGACTGCAAACTACTTCATTCTTTGAATTGCGGTAATAACCTATACTTTGAACGCATATAGTTTGCTTGAAGCCATGATGTAATTGTTAATAAACTTTAGAATGATATATAATAATCATTGGTCTGAAGTGGAGGCAGATCTCTACTATTTCCTATCATAGTTTTATCACTTTGTAGACGTTCAAAAGTAATAGGAGGGTGATTGATATCATGGTAGTTCAGAAAACAAAGTGACATAATTCTCAATCTCGACTCACTATTGGAAAATTGAGAATTATGTCATTTTACCAAAGCTTTGCATTGGGAGGAAATATCGATAATTCTTTGGTCTTATAATCGTTCTTTTCGGTTTTGTCATTTTACCAAAGCATTCATTGACAAGAAGTTCTGAGAGTGACAGCTATGTTTATTTTTCAGTTAGCTAAGTTGCCGTAATGATTTCAGTCCATGCCTGGATTATTTTGGGGCATGAGGGCATTTCGTTTTAAGTTTTTGGTTAATATAAAGTTTTTTCAGTGATATGTTTGAAGCCCTGTCCTACTTTTCCAAAAAAATAAATTATTTGAAGTCCTACACCTGAAGGACCAAGTAAACAAAGTCATTTAGCCTTTAACTTCATCTATTGGTTTCTATCTTTTGAACAAGTGTAGTAGGAGATTCTTTGTAGGGAAATAACTTTGAGTTAGTCCTTTTTTCTGGAGATATGGATGACCTTATGATCTTTGTTCAAATCCGTGTAGTTGACTAAAGGCTACAACTCCCTAGCTTTAGCAACCCTTTTAAACGTACACAAGTTTGAGCTCAGTAGCTACAAGAAGCTTTTTTTTTTTTTTTTTAAATGGAACACTTTCGATTTCTATTTGATAATTTTTCCTAATGGGGAATAACATATATGTCGTGAAAGCAATAATCACTGTAAGCTGTTTAGAACAGAAATGAGAGATACATAGAATCCTATAAGAGAATGCATTCAGAGAAAGTGTAAGAGCCTCATATACAGCTTGAATCCCTCCCGAATATAAATCTTCTTGTCCAGTCAGACACTACCAACACCCTTGTGTGCCAGGTGACTTGCTTGCTCAGATACACAGAATACCAGAGCCATTGACTCCTGTGACCCATGGAAACCCAGTCACCTGGCAGTTCTGCAGCTGTCTGCTCCCCTCCTAACGGAGCGAATTGTCCAAAATGTTTGTACCGGAAGGGACGAAATTGATGGCGACCAGATTCTTTAAACCGAAGAGGACCTTCTGGACTAGTTTTGTATTCCTCCATATGGTTAAAACATCTAGCAAGATATGTGCCATGTTGAGCCGCAACCTGAGCAGTTGCAGGGAGACCCTTCAGTTATGAGTCTCATGAGAAAGAGTAAATTTGAACCCTTCAATATTTACTTCTTTCATATCATTTCCTTGGGAGTCCTTCAAAAGATCCTTTGCACTTCTTAGATGCTTATTCTTTAGATAGAGCTCCAGTTGTGGATACTTTACAAGGATGTCCTTGATCACATCTTGGAATTCTTTGACTGTTAAGGTACCAGAGTTGTCTTTGTCGGCAGCACTGAATATTGTCGAAATATCTTCCATGACTTTACGTTGGTGTATAGTAGCGCAATCACCAAGAGCATACACACTGTCACATCCCTCGACTCGTAGCCATTCATCAGTAGCTAAAAAGCGTCTCTTGCTCTGTCCAATTTGTTCCATAAAGTTCCTTATAACATGGCGTGTTCCAGTACCAGCAGACCATACAACCATTCCATAAGGTATAGAGGAGACAATTCCTTCCGATTTCACCTTCACAACAATCTCTTTCTCAGAGACACCTAAAACCCGACATTCTGTTTTTACTTTAATACCATCTCTTTGAAATTTATGTTCAGCAAATGTACTGACTCTTTCACCAAACATGTTCAAAATATGATCTCCAAATTGAACCACTGTTATTCTCACTAGGTTCTGAACCATTAGATATATCTTCACTAGATCTTATTTGACAAAGTCATGTAGCTCTGCAGCAAATTCAACACCTGTTAGACCCCTACCAACAATTACAAAATGAAGTTTCATAATTTTTTCTTCTTGACTTACGTTTGGAAGGTCAGCCTTTTCGAAACAGCTTATCACGCTCCTCCTGATCTTTTGGGCATCTTCCACTTCCTTTAGGAAATGGCAATGCCCAATGACCCCAGAAGTGTTAAAAGTATTTACTTGAGCCCATGTTGCTATTACCAAATAGTTATAATCTAGAAATATCTCAGTCTTGCCTAACACAGTGTCATCATTTGAATGACAGATAACTTTCTTGTTTGTTGCATCAATCTTGACACACTCTGCCTCACGAAATTGAATCTGACCATTTTTCTTCTTTATAATGTTTCTAATTGGTTCCACGATGCTGCGTGCTTCCACTGTACCACATGTTGGACTAGGTAATAGTGGGGTAAAAGAAAAATAGTTACGCGGTGACATAACTTGAACATCGAAGGAGGAAATATCAATGTTCTTCAGAAAACTCATGCCTGCCCAACCAGTTCCAAGAACTATCACCCTCTTCTTCTTCACATCTCTTGGAGATAAATCAGCAGCAAGAGCACTATGGTCTGCTTGAGACTCCGAGTATGCCACTAGACCACCGCTACTGAGAGTGAGTTAGCTGCAGGAAGCTAGGAGCAGTCAATAGCATAGTTATAGCACAGCGAGAAGAAGTTAGGATGAAATAGAAGGCGAGGATCCTATTTTCCATCATCAAAGAAAAGTGTTGTTTTTTGTGGCTGAATATAGACTCAAACACACTACGTAGGTCTACCAGGCAAGTCATAGTGGTAAAGCCGTGGTTAAGGATCCTCTTTTCTTTAATACTTTTCTAGACTTTCTTTTCACTACTGGCTGCAAAGACTGGTCCGATCGCTATCAAAGTTGAGTTACTTTTTGCTATGCTCTTACGTAACTTTTGCTTAACTCCACTTGCGTTTGTAAAATAGCAAGGAAACAAGGATATTGAAAGCAAAGAAAGCGCTAGGTATGTGCTACCTAAGCTACAAAGAGAGGTGCTGAAATAAAGAACCAACTTGCGTACGGACAATGTTCTTCCCTTGTAGATATTAGAAAAGCTTCAAAAGTAAGTAAAATTTATTTATTAAATTTCTGCATTGTGTATATATACTATTTTCAAGATAAGATTCCTAAAAGATATCTCTATGTTTCTCTATTTTGTAAAACTTCCTCTAATGCTACCAAGTACCAAGTGCAAGTCTATTCATTTTACATCATTTATACAAAGTTATTCCTCTTGAAACAAAGGAGTTGATTTAAACAAAGGATTTGATTGTTCATAGTTTGTATAGCCACAAAGAAGTGTTTCTATGAGAACTTGTGAGGTGGGTTTTCTTTGACTGGGTCCTTTTGTTGTTTTGACTTTGGAGTATTACTGCATTGTTCGTTTTGCATTTGCATACAACTTAGTACTGTCAGCTCAAGGAAATGTTGGTGTATTTAACCAGTTTGAATTAGATGACCATATCTCTATCATTTCAAGTGAATATTTTGTTTTAGGTTATTCTTCATACAAAATAAAGAACTTCTAACTAGCTTTCTTCTCTTTGTTTCAGTAATGCAAGTGATTCTTTGGATAAGTTGGGATTCTTAAGTGTGACTGAACCTTCTCTTCTTGGAGATGCTGGTGAACTAGAGATATGGATCAAGCCTGATCCAGAAAATGGGACCATCACTATAACGTATGCTATTTTAGCTATTTTACGGAGTATTCCCTTTGTTACTAGAATTATCGAAGCAATATTCACATTATGTTTTCACACGATTGCAGAGACACTGGTGTGGGAATGACTAAAGAAGAGCTCATCGACTGTCTTGGTACGATTGCTCAGAGTGGAACTTCAAAATTCTTAAAGGCCCTGAAGGTGTGTTTACGTATTTCTGCTCAAGTCGCATACTAGATATTTATATTTCTTAACTATTTCCTCATAAGTTCGCTATATCTTGAATTTAACTGTGAATCCTTTAACATTATGTATGAAAACAAGGAACTTGGGGCAGATAACGGTTTGATTGTTCAGTTTGGTGTCGGATTTTATTCAGCATTCCTTGTTGTAGACAAGGTATAGTTTGAATTTTTAAAAGATAAATTATAATAATTTCTATATCACCCTTTACTATATAAGAATCTTTTTTGTTCGGTAGCTTCTTTATTTGAAATGTACACTTTCCGTAATTGATCTTTATTTTTGAGTGGAGGTGTCTGTGTCAACAAAGAGCCCAAAGCCAGATAAGCAATATATATGGGAAGTTGTAGCTGACAGTAGCTCATATGTCATCAAGGAAGAGACTGATCCAGAAAAAATGATTCGTCGTGGAACACAAATTACTCTACACCTAAGGGTATAGGGTCTCTTAATTTCTTCGTTTCTGTAATTCCATTCTTTTTCAAATTGCTTCAATTTCCCCCCTTTATGCTCTTTCAACATGATGACAAGTATGAATTCTCGGAGCCAACCAGGGTCAGTGGCTTGGTGAAGAATTACTCCCAGTTTGTTTCTTTCCCCATTTATACATGGCAAAAGAAATCACGCTCTGTCGAGGTAAGCTTTTCTATTGCTACAGAAGTCGTCTTAGTCAAACCCAATATAATAACTAGTTGCATAGATAATAGGATTTTATATCTGTCATATATATATATATTATGGTGTAGATAGTGTTGAATAGGTTTGATTCCTTCTCAATTAACTTCTTGTAAAACAACTTATATATGCACAATTCTATAAAAAGACATTTAATGAGTTCTTGGACCCTCTTGCCCATACCCACTTTACTACAGAGGTATGTGATTTACCATTTGCTTTCCCTTGGCCCAATTTTTTTTTATCGAGCGCTTACTATTTCTTTTTTACATCTCGAGCAGGGTGAGGTGGAATTTAGAAGTGCTCTTTACATTCCGAGTATGGCACCTCTTAACAATGAAGACGTGGTAGCCAAAACAAAGAACATACGTTGTATGTCAAGAGTGTATTCATCTCAGATAATTTTGATGGTGAGCTGGTAAGTTCTTATCCTCCACCGTCAATGTGTTTGACAGTGATCATAATTAGTGGCTCTTGAACCTCCAATCACTTATGTGTCACATGTTCTTCTTGTTACTCAAAGATAGAAATTTCTCATTGTATTTAACTAATCTATTTTTTCATATCGCTTATGCACTTCCTACGGTATTTGAGCTTTGTAAAGGGTGTGGTGGATTCAAATAACCTTCCTCTCAATGTCTCCAGAGAGATCCTTCAAGAAAGCAGAATTGTACGTTTTATAATCACTTTTATATGCAATAAATATCTCATAGTGATTCTCTTTTTGCTGTGAAAAATCATTAGATATGCCTTTCAAATTAACAAAAATAATATCCCTGCATTATGCATATCGGAACTCATCATATTTGTTAATTAAGAGTATAAACAATTTTTCATTTCTTGAGATTTTATTTTGTATTGAGCTCGTGGAATATATCTCATATACTGACTGATGTCAAAACTTAAATTTCTATGTTAAAGCTTTGTTTGATGTGTCACTATGTATGCATCTTGTAATAAAGAATCTCCTCTTTGTGCAGGCTATCGCATCTATGATGCGTGCACAGGATGTTGATTCAAAAAACCTTGAAGTGCTTCTTGCTTTAGGTAGGTATGAGTCATACTAATGGTAAGTTCTTATTTTTATCATTGTTTGTAAAAAGAGCACATTTGATAGGGGGGGGGGGGGGGGGGGGGGGGTAGAAAGTATTCTACCTTTTTAAAATTCTTTTGGGCTTTGTTGAAAGAATTTGAGCTCTATTTATTAGTATTGCAAATATAGAGAGGATACATTTTTCAATTAGAGCTTTGAGAAAGAATCACTTTTGACAATCAAGACTTTACATCTCTTCACTACATTGCAGAGTTGGAGCAAGCAACAGCTTTGAAATATTTATATGGATGGCTTCAAAACCACCCCAAGTATAGCACAATTGCCCCTCCCGAGCGGTTTAATTCTCTCTATTATGCTGATGTAGGACTCCATACCTTTTTAGCTTATGTTTCCTACACAAAGCAAATGTATCTTTAGCTTGTTACCATGGTTTTACTAACATTAAAAATAAATAATATTTATATATATCCCTGGCTAGTGATTTCAATGTGCAGTTGTTTTTGTGTTGGAAAATTATTTACTTACACATAAGTTTATTTATTTTTTCTTGTAATTTTATAACTTTTAAGTCATCTTATTTGGTAGGTTGCTATGTTATTCAATGAAGCTGCTCAAATTTCACCAGATGATGCTGATGCTCACATAGTACTTGGTGTTCTTTACAACTTATCCAAAGAGTATGATAAAGCTATAGGATCTTTTCCGACTGTGTTGAAACTCAAGCCACGAGATTACTCTCTCTGGAATAAACTTGGTGCAACACAAGCTAATAGCGTTCAAAATGCAACACAATTTCGGCTTACCAACAGGTAGTAATTTGGAACAATTTCGGCTTACCATGGGATTACTCTCTATTCTTTCTTTTATTCTCTTATACATATGTTCTTTTAGCATATGGAATAATTGTATTTGGATCTTTTAATGTTTAAGGGAATGAGGGATTTATTTTGGATATCTATTTTTTGTCCATGTATTATTAGTATGTATGAAATGTATTGTTGGAGGATTGGGAGTGCTTTGCAGGTTCAGGAGTGCAGTATTGCAGTATTTTTATATTTTTTTTTAAATAAAATAAAAATTACCACAGACTTTATCCGTGGCAAAATGGGTATCATCTGCGGTATTTACAACAATTAACCACAAAAAAACTCCATAGCAAAAAAATTGCCACGGATTTACTCCGTATTAATATAAATTTAATAACTACAGACAACTCCATGGAAAAAAAATTGCCACGGATTTACTCCGTAGCAATTTAAATTAGATAACCACAGACAAAGTCCGTGGCAAAAAAAATTGCCACGCACCATTTGCTACAGACCTCCACTACAGACTTTATCCGTGGCAAAACGACTATTACCACAGATTAGGTAAGTGGTAATTTAGTAAAATTGGTGTAGTGTCCATCCTAATTATTAACATAGACTCTGGTGCTTGAGATGGCAGAAAGGGTTTATCATCTTCATCATCTTCTTTCTCATACAAGTTTAAAGAACCCATCACAAAATCTCTATTATTAGCCAAACCTTCATAATCTTCTATATAATCCATTGTTGGAACATCATCACCATCCTGTGATGTATGGTTACTATGATAGTCTTTTTCAGTATCCACATTGTCAAAGAATGAGTCTCTAGTTAAGTCTTCAAACTCATTGTTCTCAAATTACCTCATAAGCTCATCTCTTGTCCATCTTGTAACTTCCTCATTAACATTTTCTACATCCTCCTCCTTAATTTCAACTTCTTCTTCTGGCATAGTATTTGGTTAAATCGTCAAGCTCCTCCTCAAAAAGGTAATCAACCCTAACCTTCTTCACCTTAGGCTTTTGTGATTTAGTTTTTGTTTTTCCCCTTAAGGATTTTACATTAAAAGCCTTAGAAGTAGACACTTTTAAAGATCTAGCTATCTTCTCTAAACATTTAGTATAATTTTTTTTCTTGATTTTTGGTGGATCATATCCTAATTATAATGGTGATTCTTCAACAGGGATTGTCACTATCTTAGGTCTTTCCTCTGTTTCAATAAAAAATCTGTAATACCCATAAACTGGGTCTTCCTGAATATGCCAAAACATCAACTTAACTTTTAAATCATAATTAAGGACATGCAAAACACCATCTACAATAAATAACAACCTAATCACACCCCCTTTCACAAGAACATTATTATATGGACCATGCTCGTAGTCTATCCTTGTAGCAATAAACCCCAATAGTTCCACAAAACTAATATTTATAGGCACAGTTAAGATAAAACAACAACTACCTTTATATTGACTCACTCCGTACCCACTCTTACATGGTTCATCCCACTCCCCACCATACTCGATTATTAGTTGAAATACATCCTAAAATTTATCATTAGGCTTGGTTTTAAATGATATAATAAGAAAATTCAAATTTAAGCTTACCTTGTACTGTAATAACTTTATCTTTTGCCTTGATCCAACAATCCATAAATTACAATTGGCAATCGAGTTGTGTTATGTTTTATGTGCCCTAAATTACCTTGTGCATCTCACGTGCTCTAAATGTGCAGGGTCTAAAAGTTAACACACTTCAAACACAGAGGGTCTAAATGAAAAATCACAACAAAAGGGTGATTATGCCTAGTTCGAAAGTGGTTATGTGGGGAATTGGAGGGAGAAACACATCGATTGACGTTTAACTCCCAGTCAGTTTCAAAACTTGTATAACCCCAAGTCCAACACTCCAACCTCTCCATCTCCCTTCATCATTTCTCCCTTTCTCTCTCACACAAGTCTTAAGTCTCAAGCTCTCAACAATGTCGGATTTCATTCCACTAACACCCCCAACATTCGACTAAAGTGATACTGATGAAGGAGAGAAGCCACGACCATCCGAGTACAGTGTTTCTCTTTAGACGAATGTCCTGAAGAGGACTTCGACGTCGAGGAGGACTGTGAATTGTTAGTGGGTGGTGGTGGTGAGGAAGATGATGATGGTAAGGAAGATAATGATGAGGAAGATGATGATGAGGATGATGATGACGACGACGACGATGATGATGATGATGGTGATAAGGGTGACTATGAAGATGATGAGCCTCCCCGTCAGAAGAAGAAGAAGTTATTCTATTAGGTGTTAGGTTTTTTTGGTTTTAAGGAAGGAATTTTCTGGAACAAGCCCAAGTTTTTGGGTTTGTTGGAAATATTTTTTTTGGGTTTCCTTTTGGTTTTTTTTTGTGAAGATGATGAATGTTGATATATTTTAGTTGCTAGTTGTTAATAGATTTCACTTTGTATTCTAATTTAGTTTTGATTTTCGTTTTGTAATTTTTCTAAGTTTAGTTTCAGAACAATGGCGAGAAGGAGATGAAGTTGGCGCTAAGAAAATCTACGTGGACACTAAGAAATGTCTATGTAAATTTTTAGTATCCACGTGGATATTCCAACTGGATAATTATTTAACACGTGAATTTAAAACTTAAAACTTAAAACTTAAAACTTAAAACTTAATTGAAAGGGTAATTTTAGTATTTTAAATAAAATTAAAAGCATCGGGTGTTTTAGAGTCCAAAAGCTGACAATAACAGGTTAGCCCAATTCGTAGTCCCTTGTTTTTTTTTGCAAACCCAAGACCAGGCCTTAGGGCAAACACAACACACTTTACTAAGCTCACCCTCATCTCATTTCCGCCGTTCTCCAAACCCTGAGAGAGAGAGAGAGAGAGAGAGCAACAATGGGACGAGTAATCCGAGCCCAACGTAAGGGAGCAGGTTCAATCTTCAAATCCCATACTCACCATCGCAAAGGCCCTGCTCGATTTCGCAGTCTCGATTTTGGAGAACGAAACGGATACCTTAAAGGAGTCATCACTGAGATAATCCATGATCCAGGTCGAGGTGCACCACTTGCTCGTGTCACCTTTCGTCACCCCTTTAGGTATAAACACCAGAACGAACTCTTCGTTGCTGCTGAAGGGATGTACACAGGGCAGTTTCTGTATTGTGGGAAGAAAGCTAATTTGATGGTGGGGAATGTTTTGCCTCTAAGATCTATTCCTGAAGGAGCTGTTGTGTGTAATGTTGAGCATCATGTTGGGGATCGTGGGACTCTTGCTAGGGCTTCTGGGGATTATGCGATTGTGATAAGTCATAATCCGGATAATGGGACTTCCAGGTAATTTTAGTTAAATTTGTGTTTTTGATTTTGGTTCATTTTTTTGGTGTGGGATTTGGATTTGGATTTGAATGATGTTTGGGTCAATGGGTAAACTTAATTTGTATATTTTACTATGATATTGTGTCAATTAATTTATTTTCTTAGTTTAGGTAGTGTTGGATTTGGATTTAAGTGGTAATGTATGTGATGGGTATATATATTTTGTATGCTTTTTTTATGAGTTTGTGTTATCTAAGTTTGATTTTCTCTGATAATATTGATTTCTAGTTCTTAAGGAAAGGGTATAGTTATTTCTATGGGTTTTCGAATTATACTTTATTTTAGTTGTATATAAAGGAATGGGAAACTGTGTTGAATTGATTGACTATGGTGTTGCACCTAAAGGACTGTCGATTGTCTTTAGGAATTATTGAGATTGCTGAATGAAGTAAATATTTAGACTAGTAATTAATTGACTGCCTATTAAACATGTTGCCTTCATTAGCAGAAGTTGATAGAAAAAGTAAATAAGCCCAATTTTTGCTACATTCATAATCTATACTACTATATAAAGAGAAGGGGGCTTAGAGTCATATTTGGTGGTCCTACCTGCTTTGGTCGTCATGCGAAATGAAAAAAATACCCTTGCTGAATAAAGAATCTTCCCTCTTCGTCCTTCGTCTCTCTTTCTCTCCCTTTAGGGTTTTCAAAGTCTCTGAACAATTCTGATTTTTCCCTTCCATCCCTTCCAATTTGCTTTGAGTTTCAGGTGTTCTCTTCCCCTTATTCTTTCCTTTAAACTCTCTCTTTCTCTCTAATGGATGATAACACGATTTTGATAATTTCGGAGTGTGGGTTTTGATCTATTGTTGGTTTATAATTGTGGGTTGTGATTAATTGTTGAGTTATGATTATGGGTTATGAACATTGGTGATATTTTTCAAAGTAAATTCTCTTCTCTCTCTTCTCTCATATGCAACATTGCCAAATTCACTACAAGTCCACCTCAACAATTGCCTCTCCCATTGATGAAGAATCATCATTCTTGAGCGATACCCAGAGCGTCACCATTACCAGCTTTGGGGATGAAAGTTCGGGTGTTGAGATTGGAGCCGAGAGTGGAGAAGAGAAAATGGTATTTGGTATTGAATTAGAAGTTCACATAGATTCACAGCGGTAAAGAAAAAGAATATTGTTAAGAACACAAAACCTTTACGAATAAATTTGGCTTAATTCGAGGAAAACTTTGCCTCTTGACTGGTTCTTCGAGGGAACCAAACCTCCAACAAAAACACAAAGTGTTTACAGATATTAATCGATGGTTCTTTCTCTCAAATCAAATGCTTAAATAAAGCTTACATAGTGGACTCTATCAATTACTCCAACTAAACCTAAAAACATGGGGGTTCTACTTATTCTCTAACTCTAATAACTACAACCTGTTGAATTTTTCAAATAACTACTTGAATTGTAACAATCCTTCCCTCTTAAAATTTAGACTTGTCCTCAAGGCTAATATTGGAGAACTGCTCCTTCATAAACTTCTTATCTTCCCAAGTGGCATTCGCAGGAGAAGAGCTGTGCCATTGTATTAGAACCTCTTGTTTCTTCTTAACCCAACGATCTAGGATAGCTTTTGGTGTAGAAAGGACCTTCTCTTCATCGATGCTCATCGTAGGCAACATTTGCTGGACATCAATATTATCTCCAATCTTCTTTTTGAGAAGGGAGACATGTACCACAAGATGAATTTATGAAGTTAGTGGTAGTTCGAGTTTATACGCCACTGTTCTAATGCGCCGAAGAACTTTGAAAGGACCATAGTACCTCGTTGACAACTTAAAGTTTTTCCTTAGAGACACAGATAGTTGCCGATACGGTTCACCAACAGAAAACTCTTGTTCCATATGCTTGGAGTCATAAACTTGTTTCATTCGTGCTTCCATATGCTTGGAGTCATAAACTTGTTTCATTCGTGCTTGAGCTTCAGTGATTTTGCTTCTAATTTCCTTAAGCACTTCATCTCTAGCAATCAATTCTTCTTCAACCAAAGCGACCCTAGCCGTACTTGAAACATAAGCCAATAGTGTGGGAGGGTGTCGTCCATACACCACCTCGAATGGTGTTTGCCCAATTGATGTATGCAAACTGGTATTATAGCAAAATTTTTCCCACGATAGCCATTTAGTCCATTTCTTGGGTTAGGAACCTGTAAAACATCGGAGATAAATCTCTAATCTACGATTCACTACCTCGCTTTGTCCGTCGGTTTGAGGGTGGTGAGGGTGGTAGCTGGAACTAAAGTTGAAGGTTGCACCATTTAATTGGAAGAGTTCCCTCCAGAATAAGCTTGTGAAAGCGGGGTCCCGGTCACATACTATTGAGTGAGGCATTCCATGTAATCGAAAAACTTGATCGAAGAAGACTTGAGCTACTCCTACAGCGGTATACGGGTGTAAAATTGCAGTGAAGTGCACATACTTGGATAGTCGGTCGACGACGACAAGGATGGTAGATTTACCATTCGGGATAGGCAATCCGTCGATGAAGTCCATTAATATATCCTCCCAAACATGATTTGGTATAGGAAGCGGTTGTAGAAGACCTGTTGGAGCGAGATGTTCTTCCTTTTGTTGGCAAATGTCGCAACGCCTTATGAACTCTTGTTTAACCCAATTTATTTCATCACATTTGTGTCTCAATTTGTGTAATTATTTTTTGAAACTGGGGTTATCACTTGCTTATATTTGATATCGAAGAAAATATATGCAGTGGGATATCTGTACTTTATACTTTGATATTTATGTTGATTAATTTTCTATGCTTGGGATGTTTTCAGGATCAAACTTCCATCGGGTGCGAAGAAGATTGTACCAAGTGGATGCCGTGCTATGATAGGGCAGGTTGCAGGTGGAGGTAGGACTGAAAAGCCTATGCTCAAGGCAGGAAATGCTTATCACAAGTACAGAGTGAAGAGGAATTGTTGGCCCAAGGTCCGTGGTGTTGCTATGAATCCAGTTGAACATCCCCACGGTGGTGGTAACCACCAACACATTGGTCATGCAAGTACAGTTCCCCGAGATGCTCCTCCTGGAAAAAAGGTTGGTCTTATTGCTGCCAGAAGGACTGGTCGTCTTCGTGGTCAAGCTGCTGCTGCAGCTGCCAAAGTGGACAAAGCTTAGTGAAGTTTTATGTTCCTCTCTATATCTTTTTATTGATCAGTATTGTTGTGCCAGACATCCTATTTACATTAGGTGCAATTTGAAAACTACAGTAAAATTCTGTTTGAGTATTATCAGTGGAAATTGGATCTTGCCCATCAATTTTCTTTTGTTCTGTATGTCAATGACCCATGGTGGTTGTCTTATTTTTGAGTAGTTCTTTGGTTGTCATCTTTTATTTCATTTGTATTTTGATCACCTTGATATAATTTGAGTTAAAAAGGAAGTATTTTGTGATGCTTTTAAATCTTTGTATTGTGAATTTATGGTGGTGTTGATATGATATTCTGAAATCTTAAGATACAAAACCTTGGGGGTGTTTGTTTTTTTAAAGTTAGTAAGAGCATCCATGGCAGTTAGGTTAATTATGACGTGGCAAGGTGGATTGAAAATCCACCCTCATCTCAACTAATCCGCCTCCCAGTAGCTAGGTTAATTGTTTACGTGTCCACTTATTTTCCACCCAGAGGGTGGATTTTTGGTGGATTGATGTTGTGCAGTTAAGAACTGTGCGTATGGAGTAAGCCAATGAGATGATGATACTTGTCAAGCTTTAATAGGTTCTCTTGCCGTACAGCTCAGAACTGTGCGTATATGCAACGTTTGAGATTGAGACGCGTGGACGGCTTAGATTTAAACTATTGCAAACGGCTAGTTCTTGTCGCGCAGTTCAGATTTGTGCGGCAATAGCCTGCATGAAATATATGTCCATACTTGGTTTTTTTCTGATTAAACTTCTTCAACAAGATACTCAAAGACTATAAACGGCTAGTTTTTTCTTTATTTATAAAACCCATTTATTTTCTGATCTCTTACTCTTCTACAATTAACTCATTCATCTTAAATCTCAAAATTCAACTTTCTTCTTTTGTTATCAATTTCGCCGAATTATGTCTGACAAAATCTTGGTTGACCTACTCATGTCTGACCCATCACTCTTATCTTTGGAGTCATCGTCTTCATCATCGTCCGGAAGCGAAGAGCTTTTCCAACGTCAAATTGAGATGACGCATGAGTATAACAAGATTATGATTTAGAAAATAGAAGCAGAAGAAAAAGAGTAAGAGGTGACATCATCACGGAGGTGGGGAGGTAGTAAAATGGGAAGGATTGACAAGCAGAAAGACTGTGATCATAAATTGAGGGAGTTTAGCCTTAATCTGGATTACTTCGGTGACAACCCAAAATTCAAAGGTATCCTATTTCGTCGTCGATTCCGTATGAGCGATGGTGTGTATCAACGTACTTATGATCAAATACTTTCTTCGAACCCCTGTTTTATTCAAAGAGAAAATGTCGCTAAGACGATGGGCTCATCCTTGCACCAAAAGATAGCGTGCACAATTCGCATGTTATGTTACAGTACGAGCGCAAACGCCCAAGAAGAATACTTTCGGATTGGGGAGTCTACGGGTATTTTGTGCTTGAAAGAATTTTGTAAACTATTATAACACAATTCAAAGCTCAATACTTTAGATCTCCCAATGAAAACGATACATTACACTTGTTAGAAGTGAATGGATCGTGAGGCTTCCCGGGGATGTTAGGTAGTTTAGATTGTATGCATTGAAAATGGAAGAATTGTCCTACTGGGTGGGCAGGACAATATACCGGGTATGAGAAAATACCGACGGTGATTTTAGAAGCGGTTGCATCCCAAGATCTTTGGATATGGCACGCATTCTTTGGGGTGCCCGGTTCTAACAACAACGTGAATGTCTTGTATCAAAGGTGGCTTTTTAACAACTTGTCTAATGGAGTTATGCCGCCATGCAATTATAATATAGGCACGGTACCGCACACTATAGGGTATTACTTAGCGGATGCAGTCTATCCAAGATGGCAAACACTTGTTCAAACCATAAGAAATCCGTCCAATGATGCCGAAAGACATTTTTCGAAGATGCAAGAAGCATGCCGGAAAGACGTAGAACGTGCTTTTGGGGTATTACAAGCTAGGTTTCAAATATTGGCACACGGTGCGCGATTTTGGAAACCTAGTGATCTAGAAAATGTTATGTATGCATGTATAATCCTGCACAACATGATCGTCGAAGATGAACGTCATACTTACATCTGGCAAATAGACATTGATCCCGAGTTTAGAACATCCGTGAAGAATTGGAAGGAGGACTTAAATCCAAGACATGCGGTCAACACTATGGCAGAGTATATCCAGAAGGTTCATGAAATTATAAATAAATGTGCTCATTTCCAATTACGAGATGATCTTGTCGCGCATTTGTGGAATCGAAAAGGGGCGGAGTAATGTAGTCTTCATCATTGTTTTTTTTATTTTCTAAAGTAATGTATTTTGTTTCCAAGTTTTATGTTGAAGTTGTAATGTATTTGCTCTACTTGATTGGAGTATATTTTAAATAAAAAGAGCCGTGGGATCTTTGCCTTACCTGTACTGCTCTCCCTGAGCAAAAAAAAGAGGAAAAAAAAGCCTCCCTAATTTACATAGGCCACAGAAATCAAGTGACAACATCAATTAGGATAGGCACATTTGTTGGGTTCAACCAAGTATAACTTGAAGTGAATGCAACTCTATTGAATAAAAAAAAGATTAAGCATCATTTAGGCTAAAAATAGACGATTTTTCCTAAGTTTACTAAGTTCAACAAATTGGCCTAGTATTAGTTGTAACAAATGTAACAATCTACAATGAAAGGTCGAGTATGTGATGACAATGTCATGGAGGCATTTGATAATATGTACATGAAAAGAAGAGATCAACTCACAGGACAAGTAGATAGTACTCAAGAAACCTAAAAAAAACTTGCACCCTAAAACAACCAAATAACTGCAACTCTTATGGTAGGAAATGGGTTTGTTGAAGCTTACCAGTTTCTGAGAGAAATCACCTTATAAAACTTTAAAGAAACTTGGTTTACTGCTTCTGCCTTTTGATTTTGAACCCATTTCTTATGTTTTATTATTTTGGTAGAGGTAAAGAGAAGGAGAAAATCTCAGGTCCTGTAAGAAAGAAGTAAGAAGCAAAGTACATTATGGCAGAGTACATCCAGAAGGTTCATGAAATTAGAAATGAAGGTGCTCATTTCTAATTACGAGATGAACTTGTCGTGCATTTGTAGAATCGAAAAGAGGCGGAGTAATGTAGTCTTCATCATTATTTTTTTATTTTTAAAGTAATGTATTTGGTTTCCAAGTTTTATGTTGAAGTTGTAATGTATTTGCTCCTCGATCTCACCAAAAATCAAGCTGTCGCCAGTTTGAATTATCTCAATCTCAGACCCACACATCTTCAATGACTTCTCCCGCCAACATTTCAACCTACTCCACGAACTGGTGAAGAACGTGGGTCAAACTCAAACCGAAAAACCCAAACCAGTCAAAGACACCCCTCTCTTAAGAACTCGTCTGTTACTCAGTCAACCAACACTAACCATATTGTTCGGAGAACGTGTTCCAGCATGATGAAGAGCTGCGGAGAAGGCCTATATAAAGAAGAAGTTCTAGAAGAGACAGGGACCAGAAAATTATATGAGAAATCACTAAGAAAACTACTTGTTCTAGATTCTCATAAACATTCAAACTTCTTAGTTACAAGTTACAAGTTTTAAGCATTTCTAAATCGAGAGATCACTTGTAATAAGATATCCACCTTAAGCAATAAATATACTTTTACAAAAATCCTCTACTTAAGGTCGTGGTTTTTTTTACCTATTCAGAGGTTTTCTACGGTAAAATCACCTGCGTCATTTCTTGCTTTCCATTGGAATATTGTCGCAGGTTCATTGGTGTGATAGCGAATTCCAAGCCATTTCGAGCTTATGGAATTTGGCCATTACATTTGGTGCCGTCTGTGGGAAATATTGCATTTCTACGATATCCTAAGGCATTCTTTCACTGCAATTTTAAATCCTGGTTACTTCCAGACGACCGGCTACAGGTATCCAACTCGATGTTTCAGTGGAGCCGGAGCAACTTACATAACTACGGGCGAATCTCAATGCTGAAACAGAGAAATGCGCAGAGCTCGAGCTTCGGTTAACTAAGGATTGGGAGCTCCGCGAGAAAGAGCTCGACACAGAACAATAAAATCGTTTGACAGCGCTCAAACGACATGAAGACCAGATGACAACAATGCAAACTGCCCTAAAGGCTCTGCAAAATACTCTGCAGGCTCCTCCAATAAGATGTCACGATTAGTTGCCAGAGACCTCCCGTATTTCTGTAAGGGAAAGATTGAGACCTCTAGGAGTAGCCAGTAAATCTATTTCCAGGATGATTCAGTACGAACCACAGCCCTCCATTCATTTGGGTGGTAAAGTTCAGTCTGAAGCTAGCTGAGGTCACCGAATTTTTGTCTGCCAGGAGGAAGAACAACGACCTCAACATCAAGTTCCAACACGAGATCGTTTTAGTGAAGGTACTGGTACTCATCATCCACAACCTGCTCGGCCAACGATTTAGCCAACACGTCATTACGTCACGAAAGAGCATATGGACAAACGTATTGCCGGTGACATCACAAAATTACAAGGAAGTCTGATTGCTAAAAAATATTCGATATGGAAATACCGAAAGGTTTCCATACTCTAAAAATTCGTAAATACAAAAGTACTGACCTGAAAGAGCACATTCAACAGTACCGTAATTCATTGGGGTTGTATTCTAATCTTAACCACACACATCCTGTACCGTCTGTTCGCTACAAGTCTGTAGGAAAAATATTTCCGATGGTTCCACTATCTCCCTGAGGACTCCATATATACATTCGATCAGCTGTAGAAACAGTTCATCAAGACATATGCTCATAACAGAGACAAAAAGGAGAATTTGTATTCTCTTATCAGTCTCAAACAGTCACACGGAGAGAAGCTCGAGGCTTTTGCAAAGAAATTTTTAGAACTCTCGCGTAAAGTGGATAACCTAGATCAAAAAATAGCTGTTATTGCTTTTACCAATGCGCTCCAGCTCGACTGTAAGGCCAAAGAGCACTTCTTCCTCAACAAACCTGCGACCTTAGAGGATATGATCACCAAGGTCAATAGTTACGTCGACCTGGAAAGGATGATGTCTGAGCGACATAAATCTACTAAATCCATCCTCGCAACCAAAGGTCCATCTACAGATCAAAATACTGAACCAAAGGAGGAACAGGGAGATCAGAAGTGCACCAAGGGCAACACTAGCTACCCTCGGAAAGGCGGTCTGCCAAACAAACCCATCTTCCCAAAGGTGAACGTCCGAATCTCTACAATCTTTCCACTACTTTTGAAGGATAAGCTCTACTGCGTCTCTCAACCACTGGAACCAATCGATAATCGACCATATTGCATGCATCATATGGTAAACCATCATTCTACCGACAGTTGCTATGCTTTACAGAGATTGCTTGAGTACATTTTTAAAGAGGGATGGATGTTCGAATATATTGTCGACCGGGAATTATACAAAGATAGCAGCTATGAGAAGCTGGTTGAAGTTGATCAGGTCAATGATCAAGCTGAGGAGAATCGTCTTTACCATATGCGCCACAACAACATGATCAAAATCAACCAGATCACCAATTCTAACAGATCCAAGCGCAGGAGACTAGCAGAATGCTGCGATCTCACACCTTAAGACAAAGAAGCCAAACTTCTTCCTAATTCGAGCAATCGCCGGCTCGGGATTTCCTTCGAAGATTGTGATACTAGCCATGTCAAATTTTCACATCATGATGCGTTAGTAATTATGCTCCATATGAAGAAGTTTGTAATGCACGCGATGATGATCGATACTGGAAGCGGTATTGAGATTCCATTTCAGACCACTATCGACCAAATGAGTTTGGCCGACCAAGTTATTCAGAGCAACACCGATATCAGTGGGTTTAATGGTTCTAAAGAAGAATGAGTAGGGAAGATTATCTTACCAATTACCGTAGGACCAGCTATCATCGACGCCGTCTTCTATATCATCAACGCCAAATCTCGTTATCTCAGGATTATGGGCCGCTGCTAGATTCACAACATGGAAGTAATCACTTCCACCTATCATCAGGCACTCCGATTCAAACGCAACAATGGTATTTATGAGATCATGGGTAGTCAAAAGCTCTCTCGAGCTTGCGAGAATACCGTATCTGCTATCCTAGATACTTCAGACAGATTTGTTGTATAATAATTATAGGAAGCTGATCACCTCAACGATCAACCTTCCACGGAGGAGCCCACAAAATATATCAATATTGATGGACCTAGCAGATGTACTTTATTTGGTACTAAGATGGTTTAGCACGAAAAAGATGCTCTCATTCAGTTCTTGCAACTAAAAGGAATGTCACAAATTGGCCATCAACATCAATGCCACAGCAGTCAAACAGAAACAATGACGACTATCACCTCGTCTTCGAGATGAAGTTAACTCTGAAATTGAGAAATTGATCAAAGTGGGATTCATTCGAGAAGCTAAATATCCAGACTAGAAATTCAATATTGTCGCAGTCCCAAAAAAGAACAGAACAGTCCGAGTTTGTGTATATTTTACCGATCTGAGCAAACATACTCCAAATGATAGTTTCCCTCTTCCTAACATTCATCAGATCCTCAATTTCACAGCAGGCCATAACCTCCTATCTATGATGGATGCTGCTTCAGGATACAATCAAATTCCACTTTTGGAAGAAGATCAAGAAAATACAACTTTCATTGCTGAAAGAGGTCTTTATTGTTACAAAGTCATGCCCTTCAGACTCAAAAACACGGGCGTCACCTATTAACGGTTGATGACTACTATGTTCAAAGCACATATAGGAAAAGTCGCTGAAGTCTACATCAATGATCTCTTGCGCAAGAGCGTACAGTCAGCCAATCGCATCACAGTTCTCAATACTATATTCAACATTCTTCGATCTTACAGGATGCGTCTCAACCCTAATAAGTATCAATTCAGGGTATATTCTGGCCGGTTTCTAGGCCACCTCATCAGCAAGAAGGGGATTGAGACCGATCCAGATCAGATTCGGGCTCTCCTCAACACGCTCTCTCCAAAAATTTTGAAAGACGTTTAGAAACTTGCCGGCAAGATTGCCGCTATCAACCGTTTCGCTGCTAAATCTTCATGCCGTTGTCATTGGTTATTTCTATTACTCCGCGGTTGTACCAAACGAGAAAAGGTTCAGCCAAATGCAGATGTCACATAGACACTAGAACGCAAAGTAGCATTTTAGGATCTCAAAACCTATTTGGGGAGGTCTCCCATAATGAGCACCCCAATAGATAATGAGGAACTAATTATCTACCTAACAGTCAACATTTAAAGGCTGGAGCTCAAATTTGGGGGCCATGTCTTTGGCAGACATCACATTTGCTTGTGAGTTCAATGGCTCGAGCTTTCATCTTGGGCCAAAAGACTCCTTGAGTAAGAGCTCGATTTGCGAGAAATCATCCCACTGCATGGGAATCACAATTCCCCTCATGGAGTTTGTGGAGGAACTATTGAGCTTCTTTGCTTGACAAACATTTGAGGTGCGGTCCTGCGGCCAAAATTTTGTAAAGGAGACCGTTGTCCATGATGTATCACTAAGCATTATCAAGTACCCGTCTCTTCTTCGTGGGATCTGTAGGGAGTTTGCCATCAAATATATTTTTAGTCCCAATATACTTGAGGTAAGGTCGTCTCTTTAGGGACCTGTCCCTCGATCTTACCTTAAATTGAGCTGTCCCCAGTCTGAATTACCTCCATCGCAAACTCACGCATTTTCAACATGGTTTCTCCAGTCAACATTTTAACCTACTCCGCGAATTGGTGAAGAATGTGGGTCAAACTTCAAACCGAAAAATCTTAATTAGTCAAAGACACCTGTCTCTCACGAACTCGTCATTTACTCAGTCAGTCGCCACTAGCCACATTGTTCGGAGAATGTGCTCCAGTATGATGAATAACCTATATAAAGGAGAAGTTTCAGAATAGATAAGGACCATAAAAATTATACAAGAGATCACCAAGAAACTACTTGTTCTAGATTCTCATAAACATTCAAACTTCTTAGTCACAAGGTTCAAAAATTTCTACATCCTGAGATCACTTGTAATAAGATATCCGCCTCAAGCAATAAGGATAATTTTACAAAAATCCTCCACTCGAGGTCTCTGTTTTTTAACCTATTTAGAGGTTTTCCACTCTAAAATCACCTGTGTCATTTCTTGCATTCTATTAGGATATTGTCGTAGGTTCATTGGTGTGATAGCAAATTCCAAGCCATTTCAAGCTTACCGAATATGACCATTATATTTGGCACCGTCTATGGGAAATATTGTATTTCCACGATATCCTAAGGCATTCATTCACTATAATTTCCAATCATGGTTACTTCTAGACGACTGGCTATAGGCAGTCAGCTCGATGTTTCAATGGAGCTGGGGTAACTTACAGAGTTACGGGCGAATCTCAACGCCGAAATAGAGAAATGCGCCGAGCTCGAACTTCAGTTAACTAACAATCAGGAGTTCTGTGAGAAAGGGCTCAATACAGAACGACAAGCTCATTTGACAGTACTTAAATGACATGAAGACCAGATGACAACAATGCAGGCTGCTCTAGAGGCTCTACAAAATGTTCAGTAGGCCCCTCCAACAAGAGTTCATGATCAGTTTCCAGAGACCTCCCGTGTTTCTGCAACGGGAAGATTAAGACCTCGAGGAGTTGCCAGAAAAACTATTTCCAGGAATCTTCAGCACGAACCACAGCCCTTCATACATTTGGGGGGTGAAGTTCAGTCCGAAGCTAGGTGGGGTCACAAAATTTCCGTCCATCAGGGGGAATAACAACAACCTCAACATCAGTTCCAACATGAAATCATTTGAGTGAAGGTACTGGTACTCATTATCCACAACCTGCTCGCCTGGCAATTCAACCATCACGTCATTACGTCATAAAAGAGCATATGGACCAACGAATTAAGGAGTTGGCCGAAGCACAAGTCTTGGGTACTGCCGGTGACATCATAAAATCTCATGGAAGTCTGATTGCCAAAGAACTATTCGATTTGGAGATATCGAAAGGTTTCCAGACTCCAAAAATTCATAAATACAAAGGTGCCTGTAATGGCATATTTTTCGGGAGGAAAACCTTTGCTTATACTCGTTCGTAAGGGTTGTGCAATAAATAAGAATCAACCAAGATTTTACGTGGAAAACTCAGCCGAAACTGAGAAAAACCACGACCTCAAGGAAGATTTTGTGTAAAATCTAGTAGATACTAGTTATTACAAGTTTATGAGTATTGCGTACGTTTAAGATAAAGAGACGTCCTAAAAAACCATCCTTAGAACCTATTCTCTGCCTGTATTTATAGCATATACAAGCAGTTTTACAAAAAGAAAAAGTCCTATTCCGGAGGTAGTGGGCGAACTTTACGGATCTCTAACAGTTCCTTCTTGACCGGGCTACAACGGTTACTTTTGGTAAGTCGAGGACTCCTGAAATCTTCTGGAATGCTGAGCTGTCTTCGACTACAGAGTGCTGAGCTAACTTCGACTTCATAAGGCTGATTTATCTTCGACTGTAAAGTGCTGGCTTTATCGAATCTGGGGAATATGATACTACAATCACCCCATTCTCGACAGAAGTACTTGTAGTTGTGTCGAGATGAAAAACTAGAATATGATGAGGTTGCCGAACTGTGTAAAAGTGAACAAATATCATTACCGAGGTCAAGGTGAGCTGTATCTCGGATGTTGATTTCAAGGTGTAATTAATGTGTGCATTGAATGTAATTTAAGGATGCTGGGTATAAATAGGGGCTTTATTGAAGGTGGATAATGGTGTTTAAGTGACGAGGTCACCCCAAGTATGGTTGTTGATGAAGTCTGGGATTGAAGACAGTGATTTGTTGGGTGAAAGCTGGCATGGAAGGAGAGATGAAAATGGGTTATGTGATCGGAGTAGCGCAGTGAAGTGGGAACAAAGATCAAATAGGAACAAGATGTTGCTGTTGGAGATGATGAGAGCATCATGCGTATGTGAAGGCAATGTTTGGAGTCAGTTTGGGGGTGAAGAGGTAGCTGTCTTTACTGGGGATGAAGATCCGAAGATGGGATGGGTGTTCAGGGATCTTGCCGAACGTGTGGGTGTGTTTGCAATTTTTTGTTGCCTTTTCTTGCTGAAGCATCTCGTTAGAAGTTCAGTGACTTGAGAGTCATTGAGCTTCGATGACCGGAAAGAGGCTTTAATAACTGATTTTGGTGAAAAATAGACAAAGTAAATATTGACATGTCGAGGTAATTAGCAAGAACAGTGAAATTGTAATAGAAGACAATATTAATTGGTAGAAGTGAACATACTCGAAAGAGATTGATATCGAATTTAAGAAATGATTTTAATTGAATGTGAGATATATCGAATGTAAGAAATGAGTTGCAAATAAATTAATGTGTTTAATTTATTATTTGTGCTTTTGTTGTCGAGTATCCAATATGATTACAATGTGTGATAGAACTTGGTCGAATATTGGCAAGTATACAAAGTCTAATGTGTATGTAACTGTCAAATGTATGTAAATAAAAATGTGGCTAAACGAAGTATGAGTAAACATAAATAAATCAACTGATGTCGAAAATGATCCCTGAAATATAGGTATTTGTGAAAATATGATATAATAAGGGAACGTTAATGCGAAATGAATATGGCAAGATGTTTTCCATTAGGTGACGGTATGAAGTATAAAGAAAATGATGTATATTGGTTATTGGAAAAGATGGAGCATACACTGACAGAGATGAATGTGGCTGTAGATATTCTTCGAGAGTTAGAAGGTCTGAAAGGTGAATGTAAACATTTATTAAAGGGTAGAAGATTAAGAGCCAAAGATTTCGAGAAGAAACGTATGAGACATTGTACTCGACGAACTGGACCATCGTCACGTGGTGCGACGAACAGTCACGTGAGGGCTATAAATATGTCAGAGGTAGGTCACTGTTCTGATCACTTGGAAATTGAAATCTTTTTAGGGAGAAAATTGTTATTGCTCGCTGCTGCAGTTGTAAGATACGATTGCGAAGGAGGAAATTTGCGTGTTGATTGAAATGGCGAAGCGAGCGAAGGAGAGGGATACTGAAGCTGCATGACAACAAGGTTAGTAAATTTGTTTTTGTGTTCTTGGTTTTGTTTGTGTACAATTTGCTTCATGAGTAAATGCATTGTATGAAAAAGTGATCAATAACGTCTAACAAAGTGGAAATGAAAGAGAGGGGAAAGATAAATAATGGCAGAGGTGTTTCTGGGAATGTAATTTTGATTTCTGTGTGGCGGTGATTTTGAGTCTCGTAAAATGGGAGGGAGAGTTGGAAGGGAAGTAAAATGGGGTGCTGTAAGTACGACGTTGTGAGAGGATATGATTTTGAGGGAGAAAAATATGCGGAAAGGATTGGATTGTGCGGTTTGGTCGCAGGATTTTACGCCAGAGAATGAGAATTCGTATAAATGGAAATAACTGGTTTTGGCGGGAAAAGTGATAACGTCTTCGAGAAGCTATTCAACTTCCTATAAATTTGATAAGAGGATAATAATTAGTAAGTTTATCGAGGTTACTGAATTTAAATCAGAGGAATCATTGAGAACTTAGGAAATTGTGTATGAACGATAAAAATTCCATGTGTAAAAATCTGATATAGGCTTGATCGAGAACTATCTAAAAGTATAAATGTTAATGATTGTAACAGATGGGAAACTAAATGAAGTGTTTGGAGAGTGACCTCAATAACGATATCTATTATGAATATGTTAACGTAAGAAGATCTATATATGTATCGCATATGTAAAATTCTAACTGTGTTGAAAATATGGAATCTGATTTACAGGTTCTTAAATGGTTGAACCCAATTTAAATGATGATAAAATTATATTTGAGAGTCTCGATGATGTAGTACCTTTGATGATCGACGTGAGAACGTGTGTGCAATAGTTGGGGAGGGGGGAGATACAGGGTAGGTTCGAGCAGTGCAGATACATGGAGTGAGGAAGAGTTTAGGGTAGTCCCTAGTATGCATGAAGTACCTGAGAAAGAGGTGAGTGATACGGGTGTAGATCATGAGCCTCAAACGAGTGATCGAGAAGCGAGTGCAAATGGGGAAGAAGATGTTGAAGTGGATAAAGAAGCCTGTTATGGAGAGGGTGTAGAAACGAAGGAAATTGTAAGCTTTAAAAAGAAATATGGTATCCCTGACGATGTTTGAATTGAGAAGTATCAATACGAAATGATCGACCAAGATATACCTTTAGATGGTATTCTTGTTCATCGAGAACAGATAAAGAAAGGATTAAAGTTACCCCTCAAGGCGGATCAGAAAAAGTTAATGAATTTATTCGTTGTAGCCCTAGGTCAATTCAATCCGAATGTACATGACCTGTTTAGGGTATGTGGTACGATAAATGGCAGATTGAAAGCCAGAGGGCGGGGGGGGGGGGGGAGGTAATAACAGTAGATGATTTTTGTGTATACTACACGATGAAAATGTGCCCGAAGTTAAAAGGGTATCGTTATTTGGTGAGGTTTTTGAAGAGACCGATGTTTTACGATATAGTATCCACTGGAGGTCGATATACAGAAGACCAATTACTAGTATCTGGAATTATGAGTTTGATCCTAAAGATCCAGGGGAGCCGCTTAAAAGAAAAGCGTTTCATCTAGGTCTGCGGTTAGGTAACTTAAATGTTTAAGTTTATGAATTGTCATATGATATGGACTTGGATATAAAGAATTTTTTTTATCTATTTTGTGTTTCCAGCACTAAAAGTAATCAGGAAGACAACTGTTATAAATGAGTTGTATAAGATAAGGGATGTATTTTTGTGCAGAATTGATAATTTAACAACGAATCAAGATCAGTTAAGTGAGATTTTTCAAGATGCAGGATTAAAAAAGTCGAGAACTACAGGTGCCGAAGTGTCAATTATTGGGGGAAAGATGTCAGTGAAAAATAAATAAGCTGCAGATAAAAGTTTGCCTTTGAATAACTCATCTTTAACAGGTTATAACACAGATACGAAGATTGATGCGATGCCGGGGGAGTCTCTTGGAAAAAATAAGAGGAAAAGGAAGGTGAATATGGAAAAATCTTCGTTGCTGAATCCGAAGAGAACTACTCAACAATCATCATCTGAAGCTGTCGAAGATTCTGATAAACCTACTGTGGGGAGTGGGTTACCTCCATAAAGTGCGAGCAGTGCCATTCCTAAGAAAACTACTGCTGGGACTGCGAAGAAGAGGTTAGAGGAAGAGTTTGAAAAGGAGATGGCAGGGAAGATGAAATTTTTTGCTTGGGGGGCTAAGGATTTGAAGAAAGATATATGGCGGGCTGCATGGTGGGTATTGATAGTTTGGATACAATTTTTAGATGAAACACAGGGGAACTTGTCGAAGGTGAGAAATTTCAAAGCGTATGCTGGAATGAAAAGTTTGGTAAATTTTAAAAAATAATCATTATATGACTTTCATGCAGATTAAGTCGGTGATGAGTCAAGTAATGGGACGTGTGGAGGGTAGTGGTGATCTGGCGAACTGATTGGTTGCGTGCAGAAGCATCGAGAAAGAATTGACTGCCGAGAACGCAAAGTTAAATGCGATGTTAAACAGGTACAAGCTGGAAGTGAATAAAGGGAAGGAGACAGCATTGGCGGAGGCGAAGAAAGAAGCTTTCCAAAGCAGAAATCTGAAGTCGAGAAGGAAGTTGATGATGTTCGAAAAGCAAAGGAGTTGGAGCAGAAGACAATGCTCGATGAATTGATAACTTGGATGAATGAAGAAAAACTGCAAAAATGCCACGAAGTGAGGCAACAATTTAAAGAGCAGTTTGATGAGTCGGAAGAGAGAAAGAAATATTATAAAAGAGTTGTTAAGGCTGGTGGGCTACCATGTGACAACAACTCTGATGATAAAGTACCATAGACTCTGGATGTCCGTGGAGGAACTGAAGTTGTTGACGATGTAAAGAAGATGGAGGTCGATGGTTAGCTCGTTAGGGACGTAGCAGATGTGTAGGTTCCTGTAGGTCTTGTGAATGAAGAAAAATCTCCTTTAGAGATGTTAATTTTGGAGTAATGAACATTAATTTTTGAAAGTTTGTATCAAATGGTCAGTGGGACCAAAAATAGTTTGAATTTTGTGTTGAATGATGTGTTTGTCTGTTTTAACATAGTGATGATTATCTATTATGTTTTGAAAATAAATTGTAGTATATGTGATAGAGGTAAAGAGATCTATTGCTAAAACAGGCTGTCAGATAAATACTTGTAAATAATATATCGAAGACAAGCCGAAGTAGTAAAAAGACTTTGTCAGATAAATACTTGTAAAGTATATATCGAAGAGAAGCTGAAGAAGTAAAGAGACTTTATCAGATAAATACTTGTAAAGTATATATCGAGGACAAGTCGTAGTAGTGAAGAGAGTTTGTCAGATAAATACTTGCAAAGTATATATCGAAGACAAGTTGAAGTAGTAAAGAGACTTTGTCAGATAAATACTTGTAAAGTATATATCGAAGAGGAGTCGAAGTAGTAAAGAGCCTTTTTCAGATAAATACTTGTAAAGTATATATCGAAGACAAGTCGAAGTAGTAAAAAGACTTTGTCAGATAAATACTTGTAAAGTATATATCGAAGACAAGCCGGAGTACTAAAGAAACTTTGTCAGATAAATACTTGTAAAGTATATATCGAAGACAAGTCGAAGTAGTAAAGAGACTTTGTCAGATAAACACTAGTAAAGTATATATCGAAGACGAGTTGAAGTAATAAAGAGACTATCAGATAAATACTTGTAAAATATATATCGAAGACAAGTCGAAGTAGTAAAAAGTTGTAAAACAAAGTGTTTTATTTGATTCAAAGTAAACGACTACAGTGTATCATCTGTAGAACAGTTTAAGCTGAGTTGTGTTCCATGGATACTCAAGCTGAATTTCATCTTCAGTCTTGAGCCAATAAGTTCCACTATCTGTTTTGTTCCACACAATGTACGGCCCATCCCAGTATTCTGATAATTTTCTTGAGTTTTTAGGTCGGGTATAGTCTTGTATCATTCGTAAGGCAAGGTCTCCAATACCAAATTTCCGTTCTCGAACTCTTTTGTTGTAAGATTTTTTCAATGTATCATGGTAGCGGCCCAAATTGGCTATGGATTTGTCCCTGGTTTTCTCGATCCAATTAAGGTTGCAAAAGAGTCCGAGCTCATTATCTTCATCATTAATTTTGCGTTGAGCACTGGGGAGATCGAGATCTGAGGGTATGACTGCTTTCGTACCAAAATTCATCATGAAAGGCGTACACCCTGAGGAAACTCGAGGAGTGGTACGGTATGCCTATAATGCACTGAGGAGTTCGTCGACCTATCTGCCTTTCTTATCGTTAATGCGCTTTCGTAAACCAGACTTGATGCTCTTATTAATGGCTTCAGCTTGTCCATTGCCTTGAGGGTAATATGGTGTGGTAGTTGTGAGCTGAATCTTGTATTTATGAAAGAAAGCGAGAACTTTAACGCTGATGAACTGTTTACCATTATCAGAACGCATCATCTGTGGATAACCAAACCGGGTAATGATGTGTTCCCAAAGGAATTTGATGACCTCATTCTCATCAGTATGGTATAAGGGATCTACTTTGACCCACTTGGTGAAGTAATCGGTAGCCACTAAGACGAATCTTCTGTTTCCCCAAGTTGGATGGAGAGGGCCAATAAGATCGATTCCCCATCGTTTAAATGGCTAAAGGACATTGCTGATATGTAAGTCGAGGGCAGGGCTCTTGATGTCTTCAGCATGAATTTTGTATTTGTAGCATTTGCGAACAAAATCTTCACAGTCTTGTCTCATCTTGGGCCAATAGAGTCCTTGTGTGAATACACATTGAGCTAGTGATCTTCCGAACGCATGTGCACCGCAGATACCTTCGTGAAGTTCTCTGATCTTGATATGAGCCTGTTTCTGCGATATACTATTTTGAACTGTGAATCGGGGGCACTTGACTAACAGGGATCAAGCTTCTTCTTTGTTATTGGGGAGGATGTTAGAGTTGAGGTATGCAGAAAATGGTTTTCTCCAATCTTCAGGGTCATCATCTGCAGTAACAATCAAGTGGGGTGTAGACAAGATATCGAGGCTAGAGTTTTCGAGGATCTCGATGTCCAAAGATCTTTTTTCACTGTCTCCCAGCATGGCAGCAATGTAAGCTAAGGCGTCGGCATATCGATTTTCTTGCTGAGGTAAATATGAAATGGTGGCATGTTTAAATTTCTTCATCTTGTCTTTGACTAGGGCAACATAATCAACCATCTTTCCTGTTGTCTTGAAAGTTTTGTTGTAATGATTAGCGATGAGTAATGAGTCGACATAAACTCGAAATTTTTCAGCTCCAAGAGTAAGTGCGAGATCAAGGCAGTGCAAGATGCCTTCATACTCTGTTTCATTATTGGTTTCATATATTTTGAGCTCAAGAGCTTTTTCTATGCGATGATTGGAAGGTGTAACGAGTACTATGCCAATTCTGAAATTTTGTGGTCCTGCGGATCCATCCGTAAAAAGTCGCCAACCAGAACTCTTGGACCAAGCGCCTGGTTTGGCAATTGAATCGTAAGTAAAGATTTCTTTGAGTTCTTCCCAATCGGGGTCTTCAACTGGAAAATCTGCCAAAAATTTGGCCACTGCTTGCCCCATGATTGATATTTGAGGTTCAAAAGAGATGTCATATTCAACAAGGAAAACAGACCACTGTTGAACTCGTCGAGATTTTCTTTTTTGGAGAGTACGAGTTTGAGAGGAAATATTATAATGATTTTGATGGGGTGTGCTTGGAAGTATGGATGAATATTTTGAGAGTTGTAAACCAAGGCAAGCAATTGTTTTTCTGTGGTGGTATATCGCTTTTGAGCAGCCATAAGAGTTTTGCTGATAAAGTAAATAGGTTTCTCGATGCCTTTATCTTTTTGAATAAGGACGGAGCTGATTGAATTATCAGTTATGGATAAATACATGGTGAGTAATTCCCCATCGACGGGAGTACTCATTATAGGAGGACGCCCCAAGTACCGTTTAAGATCTTGAAACACCAGTTCATAATCAGAAGTCCACATAACTTCTTTTTGTTGTTTGTTCGAAAGAGTTGTAGGGGACGAAAAGGAAGGTACAGAAGTTTGCATCGATCAGATGACTTTGAGATGAATCTATGAAGAGCGGCGACCTTACCGGCGAATTGTTGAACTTCTTTTTTTGTTCGAGGAGATGGCATTGCCATAAGTGCTTTAATTTGAGCTGGATCAATTTCGGTTCCTTATTTGCTGACTAGATGGCTCAGGAATTTTCCGGAAGCAACACCGAATTGACATTTCTCTGGGTTAAGCTTTATCTGGTATTGTTGAAGGATATCGAAGATAGTTTGGAGGTGTTGGAAATGATCTGCTCTTTTTAAGCTTTTGCAAATCATATCATCGATATATACTTCCATGATATGGCCGAGCTGTTCTTTGAACATTTGAGTGAACAATCGTTGGTAAGTGGTGCCAGCATTTTTTAGCCCAAAAGGCATCACTGTGAAACAGTAAAGTCCTCTTTCGGTTATAAAAGTAGTTTTTTCTTTATCTTTTTCAGTGAGTGGAACTTGGCTGTATCCTGAGACAGAATCCATCATAAAAAGAAGTTCGTGTCCTGCGACTGAGTCGAGTAGTTGTGGAATCAAAGGTAACGAAAAACTATCTTTTGGTGTTAATTTGTTAGGTTCTGTAAAATCGACACAAACCCGTATTTTACCATTTTTCTTTGGCACGACGACGTTATTAGAAACCCACTTTGGATATTTAGCTTCTCGAATAAAGCCGACATGAAGGAGCTTATCAATTTCATCATTTTCTGCTTCTCAAAGTCTGGGAGCCAAGTTTTATCGTTTTTAGATTTCTACCTAGCTGTCTGGTAGGAGGTTGAGGTGGTGGCAAACAATAGAAGGATTGATTCCGGGCATCTCTTGATAAGTCCAGGCGAAGGCATCAATATTTTTCTTTAAGAGCTGTATCATGGCATCTTTTTCGTCGAGTGAAAGCTTAGATCCAATGAAAGTTATGCGCCCGAGTCCATCGAGTTCAACAATGTTCACCACTTTAGCATCATGTTGTTCAAATGTGGGTGGTATGGTAGACTGTAGTTGCTATGCCTTGAGGATTTTTGCTGTATGAGGGTTGATGGTGGTATTTTTGCACATGCGTGCGACTGCTTGGCTACCCTTAATTTCATAGACTCCATGATCCGTAGGAAAACGTAGTGTTAAATGGTAGGTCGATGGTATCGCTTTGATCGATTGTAACCAGGTGCGTCCCAGAATGCATAAATACTTGGACTCTACATCAATTTCAAGAAATTTGACAAAGGTGGTTTCGGAGCCTGCTTGAACGGGGAGAGTGATTTCTCCTATGGCTGATTCTTTGGAACCATTGAAGCCTGTGATTGTTATTGTCGAAGCTTTGACAGAATCTGCAAGTCCTAACACTTCGATTGCTCTTCGGAATAAGACATCTGTGGCACTGCTGGAATCAATGAGAAGGGTATGTAAGTAATCCTGCCCCATTTTAAGAATAATAACAAGTGGGTCATCATGTGGGTATTGTACATGGCTGGTGTCACAGTCCCCGAATATTATTTGATAAGGACGTTTGGATTTGCTGGTTCAGGGAAGAAGTTTTGTTGATTTATCTGAGGAAGTCATTTTGGAGCAAGACGTGATACAATCGTCTTATTTTCTTTTATTCCCTTTCTTGATTTTGATCATGTATAAATGTCGAGCTGGGACCTGGATATGATTTTGTTCGACTTCAATAGTTTTTGCTTGTTCATCGAGAAATTTCTGAATGTTGACAACATAATTATGGAGTCGTCCGACCAAGAGGATACGGTGAAAGATACGAATGAGGGAGTTGCAGCTATCAGTTTCATTACTGTGCACATTATGATATTGATATAAGGGACTATTTGAAAGATCTGCAATAACCTGTGGTATACGATAACACTCGTCTCCCTTTATCGTTGGCAAAATAGCAGAGAGGGCTGTTGCCATGGGTGGTAGAATTTGGACAGGCCTATCCAGTTTACCCTCTCTTCATCAAATGTTATCAGTATTTATTGGCAGTAGGCTTTGGTGCTATTGTGGTAACTGCTCTTTGAGAAGGGGTCGATACTTCTCGAGAATGTATGACAGAAGAGCTTTTTATCTTATCTTCCTTCGAGCGTTCCAGCTCGATGTAATTATTTACCATGTCAATCATTTCAGTGATTGCACGTGGTTTGTGTAGAGTAAGTTCTTCAGGAACTTTGGAGTCGATGTACGGAAGTAAACGTTGGAACCACGATTTTGGGATCTGAATTTCCAATCTTTCGTGTTTCTTGCTGGAAACGTTTATAAAAACATGCCAAGGTTTTTTTCGCCCCTTGCTCGAAGTAAAATAAAGAGTCCTCTGTAATCTCACGTTCCCTAACATGAGCGTAGTTGGACTCGAACAAATTTTGTAATTGGATGAAAAAGGTAATGGAAGCTTCTTGTTTAGTATGGAACCATTGGAATGGTTCTTCCTTTAGGCTCATGTTAAAAAGTCGACAAAGCATGTAGTCGAGTTTGGAGTACAACCCAACTGCGGCTTTGAAATGTCGAACATGTGTAAGTGGATCAGTAAGGCCTACAAACTGGATGAATTTGGGCATATGGAAGTTGTCTGAAATAGGCATATTTTCAAGATATGGAGATATGGAGTTTGTTTTGATCCTGTCGACCACAGATCGTCGGCCTGGGATATCATTGTTGATAGCTTGAATTCTGTTGTTAAGGTCATCCAGGGTGACAAATTGCAGCGGAGGAAGAGGCAAGGATATAACCTTAGGAACAAAATCGCCCTGTCCCTCTGATCCTAACCGATCTCTGATGGGTCTTCTTTCTGGCAGAGGGGTCTGGTGACGTGTACGTCAATTTCCTTGAGTTGTCAAGGCTGAAGAAGTTAAGCCAAAATGTTGAGAGGCCCTATTAGGATTTCCAGATCTGGATCGAGACATTCATTGGTCATCATCCCTAAGCTGATCATTACGCTGAACTGCTCTTGATCGATGTTAACTTCGAGCCAGTGGTAGCGATGCTTGGCGAGCTATTATTCGATCTTGCGTTCTTCGCAATCTTTCCATTTCCTTTTGTTGGGTTTGACTCTGCTGATCTAGGGCTTTCCCGAGTTCGTCCCTTTCTGTTTGCAGAGCTTGTGCATGGACACGTTGATCTTCTAGTCTCAGATTTTTTTCTGAAGCCATTTGGTTTTGAAGTTCAAGAATCGCACCGTACAAATCAAGAGCTCCTGGGATGTCTTGATCTCTTACGGTACTTGAATGGCTTCTTAAATTCATGTTTGTTATTTGGACGGTGCCCAGGTCTGAAATGATAGAGAAAAGTATGGAATGCTTCCACAGACGATGATAATTGTAATGGCGTATTTTCCGGGAGGAAAACCTTCGCCAATACTCGTTCGTAAGGGTTGTGCAATAAATAAGAATCAACCAAGATTTTACGCGGAAAACTCAGTAGAAACTGAGAGAAACCACAAACTCGAGGAAGATTTTGTGTAAAATCTAGTAGATACTAGTTATTACAAGTTTCTGAGTATTGCGTACGTTTAGGATAGAGAGACGTCCTAAAAACCCACCCTTAGAACCTATTCTCTGCTGTATTTATAGCATATACAGGCAGTTTTACAAAAGGAAAAAGTCTCCTAATCCAGAGGTAGTGGGCGAACTTTACAGATCTTTATCAGTTCCTTCTTGACCGGGCTACAACGGTTACTTTTGGTAAGTCGAGGACTCCTAGAATTTTCTGGAATGCTGAGATGTCTTCGACTACAGAGTGCTGAGCTAACTTCGACTTCATAAGGCTGAGTTATCTTTGACTGTAAAGTGCTGGCTTTATCAAATCTGGGGAATATGATACTGCAGTACCGACCCAATGGAGCACATTTAACAGTACCATGAATCATTAGGGTTGTACTCCAATCTCAACCCATCCTCTTCCGTCTATTCGCAACAAGTCTTCAGGATGATCAACTCTGATAGTTCTACTCCCTTCCTAAGTTCTCCATATATATTCGACAAGCTGCAGAAGCAGCTCATCAAGACATATGCTCACAACAGGGACAAAGGGGAGAATTTGTATTCTCTTATCAGTCTTAGACAGTCACACGGTGAGAAGGTCGAGGCTTTTGAGATGAAATTTCTGGAGCTCGCGCAAAAAGTGGATAACTTCGATTAGAAAATAGTTGTAACTGCTTTTACCAACAAGCTCCAGCATGGATGCAAGGCCAAAGAGCTCCTCTTCCTCAACAAACCTGCAACCTTAGAGGATATGATCACCAAGGTCAATAGTTACGTTAACCTGGAAAGGATGATGTCTGAGCGACAAAAATCTACTAAATTCGTCCTCACAACTGAAGGTCCATCTACAGATCGAAACACTGAACCAAAGGAGGAACTGGAAGATCAGAAGCGCACCAAGGGAAACATTGGCTACCCTCGGAAAGGCGGTCTGCCAAACAAGCCCATCCTCCCAAAGATGAACGTCTGAATCTCCACAATTTTTATCTTGACATTAACTGATTTTGTTTGGTCTCTCAGCCAAAAGATGATCGTCTGAGCTATCTTCGACTGCAAAGTGCTGGTTGAAGTAGTTTGTTTGGTCTCCCAACCACTCGAACCAATCATCTTCATGATGGAGTTAACACTGAGATTGAGAAATTGATCAAAGTAGGATTCATTTGAGAATTGTCGCTATCCCAAAGAAGAACAGAAAAGTCTGAGTTTGCGTATATTTTACCGATCTGAACAAACGTACTCCAAATGACAGTTTCCCTCTTCCCAACATTCATCAGATCCTCGATTCTACAGAAGACCATGACCTCCTATCTATGATGGATGCTGCTTCGGGATACAATCAAATTTTACTTTTGGAAGAAGATCAAGAAAATACAACTTTCATCACTGAAAGAGGTCTTTATTGCTACAAAGTAATGTCCTTCAGTCTAAAAAATATAGGTGCCATATATCAGCGGTTGATGACTACTATGTTCAATGCATATTTAGGGAAAGATGTCGAAGTCTACATCGAGGATCTCTTGTGCAAGAGCACACACTCAGCCAATCACATCTCAGATCTCAACACTATATTTAACATTCTTTGATCTTACAAGATGCGCCTCAACCTTGTTAAGTATCAATTCGGGTTACATTCTGGCCGATTTCTAGGCCACCTAATCAGCAAGAAGGGGATTGGGGCCGATCCAGATCAGATTTGGGCTCTCCTCAACATGCCTTCTCAAAATACAATGAAATACGCTAAGAAACTTGCTGGCAAGATTGCCGCTATCAACTGTTTCGTTTCAAAATTTTCAGACCGCTGTCGTTGGCTATTCCTATTACTCCATAGTTGCACCAAATGAGGAATAGTTCAGCCAAATATAGAGGTCACATGGACACCAAAATGCAAAATAACTTTTCAGGATCTCAAAACCTATTTGGGGAGGTCTCCCATAATGAGCACACCAGTAGATAATGAGGAACTGATTATCTACCAAGCAATCATAGATACTTCACTCAGCTTGATTCTTATTTTCCCTGAAAGGAAAATCAAGAAACCAGTGTACTTTATCAGCAAAACCCTCACTCCAGTGGAAACGAGGTACTATAAAATTGAGGAACTTCTTCTCACTCTTGTTTACACTTCTTAGAAACACAAGCACTACTTCCAAGCTTATTCAGTCAAAGTAATGACGAACTACTCACTTCGGGAAGTTCTATCCAAGAAAGAAAAATCAAGGAGAGTAGAATAATGGTCAGTCTGCTTTGGAGAACATGATATCAAGTTCTAGCAATGTCATTCTGAGAAAGGTCAGGCCGTAGCAAATTTTCTCGCAAATTTTCCAGCGGAAGATCTCGTGTGGGAGGAGCACAACCCTGACCTTATAGAAGAAACTTTCAAAGATCCACCTCCAAACCATTTGACGAACGAGCTGAATGGATTACAACAAAAGGGTGGAGACTTCTTTCGGATGGATCAACAGGACCCCTAGGGTTAAGAATAAGAATCTTATTGATTACCCCTTCTAATATTTGAATTGAGAAATCAATCCGCTTGGATTTTGAGGCCTCAAATAATGTCACAAAATACAAAGCTCTCATTCAAGGACTCGACCTCGCTTTTGAGCTCGACGAACTGAACTCTTAGTCAATACAGATTCCCTACTCATCATCCACCATTACTCTGAGCAATAATAGAAGAATAGAAGATGATTGAATACGTAGCCCTCATTGCAGATAGGATGAGAAAGTTCAGGAAATAAACTCTCGATTATCTACCTCGAGGTGAAAGCAGACACGCCGATTCCTTAGCATATCTAGGAGGGGTCTTGGGTATAGAAGATTAATATCTCCATATCGAAATCATTTCAACCCCTAGAATTGATCGCATTTTTGTATGCACGATCAATACTGGGGGCGATAAATGGGGAGACGGCGATAAGCAATAAATCTTTCTTAGCCTACCCCGGAATCGATAACAGTTGTAACTGACCACTTTTAATAGATCTAAAAGAGCACCGATAGTTGACCAACAACTCGAAGCGCTACAAAAATTGAAATGGTATGCTATACTGCCTTTCCGTCACGGGGCCTTACTTGAAGTGCCTCTCCAAACCAAAAGCAGATAAAATGCTCTGCGAATTATATGAAGGGACTTGCGGCTCCCATGCCGCAAGTCGATCACTTGCAAATAGAGCTATTACACAAGGAGTATTCTGGCCCGGCATGCACACGCAAGGAGAAGAGTACTGACGCAGATGTGACACCTACTAAAGATATGGACATATGATACGTGCCCCTGCGCTCCAACTTTATGCAAGCTAGGTGTTCTAGCCATTCAAAAGATGGGTACTTGATTTCGTTGAAGAATTCCCTAACTCTCTAGGTAACCGCCATCACCCACTCGCAGGTACCGATTATTTTACGAAATGGGTAGAAGATGTTCCACTATGTCGAGCCAGAGAAGATGAGGTTATCTCTTTTATCTGGGAACACATTATTACTTGGTTTGGGTGCACCCACCTAATTCGTATCGGTAACGGGCCCCAATTTGTGGAAGAAAAAAATCATAACCTTCCTCAACCAACACAATATCATCCACTCACCATCCAATCCTTACTATCCTCAAGGCAATGGCCATGCCAAAATCACCAACAAAACCATTGTGGATTGACTCAAAAAATAGTTTCACTCAAAGAAAAAAGGGAATTGGGCTCGAGAACTACCACATGTCCTATGGGCATATCGTACCACTCCCAGACAGTAAACAAGATACATCCCATTCCTCCTTGTCTATGGTACTGAGGCCGTTATTCCTTCTGAATACCATCATCCAGTTCGAGATCACGAGCTGACTGATGAAGAATAATGAGTTCGAATTGGCTTGCAACCTTAATATGATCGATAAAACCAGGGAACGCGCCATCGCTAACTTATGTCGATATCATCATATGCTAGCCAGGTCGTACAATAGCCGAGTCAGAAACTCTACCTTCCAAATTTGTGATCTCGTCCTCAAAGAGAATCCTCAACATCATAAAGAGCCTCAGGCTAGAAAATTACCTAATTTTTTTGCTTTTTCAATTCCGAAAGTAAGATTTTCATCTTCATCCAATGTAAATTCTGAACTGATCGATGAAACTTCCAAGTTTTTTTACAACATCTCTCTACTTACTTAGATTCAACCACATTCTGTAGATTAAAGCTTAGATAATACTAGCTTTCAATTGATCTTATTCCAGTTAAATCAAGGATAACACTTAGTTTGGCTGACTCTACTAAATCTCTGCGATAGAAACACATGGAGAAACTTGCTTTATATCAAAGACTCCACCAAACATGAAATATGGCAAAAGTAATACTAGACTTCATCTACTTCAACTTGTTTGGGACATTATACCAGTTAAATCAAGGATAACACTTGGTTTGGCAAACTCTACTAAATCTCTGCTATTAAAACAAATGTAGAAACTTGTTTTATATCAGCGACTCTAACAGACATAAGATAAGGCAAAGGTAATATTAGCCTTCATCTCTTTTAATATGTCTGCAACATTACTACAGTTAAATCAAGATTCACTTGGTTTGGCTAACTCAACCCATCTCTGCGATTATAACAAATGTAAAACTTGTTTTATATCAACGATTCTAGCAGGCATAAGATAAGGCAAAGGTAATACTAGCCTTCATCTCTTTTAATATGCCTACAAAATTACTACAGATAAATTAAGATATACTTGGTCTGGCTAACTCAACCCATCTCTGCGATTATAACAAATGTAAAAACTTGTTTTATATCAAAGACCCTACCTGACATAAGATAAGGTAAAGGTCATACTAACTTTTATCTATTTCAATATGTCTGCGACATATACTATTTATTTTCAGGTCACATTACATTGGATTATTTTTTGCTGCTGGGATGTCGACCATGCTTTGCCCTTCAGCAGGAGGTCGATTAGAATTTTGTTCGCGAGTTGCAGCAACTCTGCCCCTCCCTATCAGATTAGCAGGTTGAGGGCCTAAATTAGTTTCCATGAAGGTCATACTGTTCCCTCGATCTATATTGACTTTACAAATGCATCCCTTGTCAGACAAACTCTTGAATAAGGTATCTCGTTTTAACTCAAGTCTTTTGACTTCCTCTACAAAATACACAACAACCAACTTTAACAGGTCTGCACGTGACGCATGAGCTACAACGATCCATGAAAAGTGAGATCTCACCTTCTTGAGGTGTGACTCCAAAGTCGTATACAGTTTCTTTTGATGTGCCATTTCCATTTTTGTCCGAGCATCAAAAGCTATAGTCTATTCCAATTTTTTGACAAATTTTGCTGATTCAGCCTGATTAATGGCCTCTAGGTCCACCACCTGGGCTTGAAGTCTCTTGATTTATGTATTCAGCTTTTCCCTGGCTGAAGTATCCCTTAACAAATAATCTTTTTTCTTCATCAAAATTTCCTTTGCCCTGATTTCCTCTTCTAAAATGTACTCCCTGACAAGAGACTTGTACTGGCATTACCTTAAGTTTATATTCCCTTTCTGCACATCTCCCTGAATTCGAGCTACCTCACCTTCCAGCTCTCTAATTTCACCTGACAGGCTAACTACATCCCCTTGGACTAGAGGAACTTCAACCTCATTTCTACTCCCCCTTGAGCGTTCTCTAGCCTCGGTTTTCTTGACACGCGCGTTGGCTTGTGCCAATTCGGTCTTCAATCGTGCCACCCTCTCATTTAACTCGTCACACCTCCGTTGCATCCCCCGAAACTCTATATCCTAGGCGAGTAAGGATATATGCAAGTGTTCGACTATAACTTCCGAGGCTGATAGATTTTCTCGAGCCACCTTCAACTCATTATCTTTTTTAATCATTTTTTGTTTCAGTCGTTCCAGTTTGCTTCTACAATTTTGAAGATTAGCTTGAGATTGTCCCTCCGATCTTTCTAGCGCCTGAATACGGTATTGAGCCATTTCAGCTTGCCTACCCTTAGCCATCAGCATGTCAATCCGACTTTGAAGGTTCGCGGCGTATTTTTTATTATCTCCACAAGCTCTTTTAGCCCCTTGTCAATTTAAGTATCCTTCTCCTCGATCTTGAGAGTGAGGTCGACAACAGTCTGGGTGCCTCAATAAATTTAAAATTCACCTTTACATGCTGGTCTTTTCTATCCTCATTCACCTCCCTTCCCCTATTCAACTCCTCTGCAAATTCTTGGTTACATTGGAGTGCCTCATCTATGCGCAAGCAAATTGAATCCAATTCAACCTGCACAATAATAAATACATTATATACAGCTCTATTCAGAACACCCATTAACATGATATATATATATATCTCATTTCGAAAAATATATATGTTTTCTAACATCTACTGTGTACAACTACTTTTGGACTTAAAGGTCGAAGTAAAATCTCAGATAGGTGCTCCATGAGATATATTTCAAAGTCTAGGGTACATGCTTTCGATATTCTACTTTTTTCAAAACACTTTGAATATGTTTATCCACTATAGTAGTGTTATAGTCCTAAAACTGATAGCGAGTTTTTGGTCTGCCTCAACGCTTTATAATATCTAATTTACTTGGTAGCTTTATGTCAATATAACATACAAGTCAGAAGACCTATTTCGATCTAACCTGCAGCTCTGCTTGCGAAGACGGCAAGGCTGTGGAGATCTCTCTTTCCCTGGTAAGCCTGGTTTCTAGTTCATTTATTCTGAGACTCATTTCTCTCAGTGCCTACAAGAAGGTTACAAAAAAGGGCCTCAGCCTACAGAAGTTTATTAAATATGCACAAATCCAACAATTTGCAAGACACTTCCAAAATACTCATACAAAGTCATTTCTCTACCCTACCTTCTCATTCTCGCCCTCCAGGAGTTCGGTATCATCCCCTTGATTGTCTAGCACCGTTTGGCGAGAGACACCGTCTAGTCCATTAAAAACTCCCACTGGCCCCTTTTCCAGTTCTTTATCATCACCCTCCTCAACATTGGTGTCAGCCATAATGGCATCCACCTCATCCTCAAAATATCTCTTCAACATAACGTGGCACCCAGGCCTTTCGCGCTCTGCCTCCACCTCTTCTAAATTCACCTTCGCCTCCGCATATAGATGGCCAATCGCCACTGCATGGGAGGCCTTCAGGCCTCTAACTTCTTTGCTTCCTTGAGAGCATCAGCCTTTGCTCGAGCTACCTTATTTTCAAGCTCGACCCTCACCTTCATCAGCCCGATTTTTCTTCTTCTACTCTGAGCCAAATCCCCTTCACCAAACGAGTAACCTTTACAAACAAATCGATCTCAGCGTGAGTTCGAAATGCAATAAATAAATATTTCACATGATCGAACATAAATACATACCATCCTGCTCAGGTCCTCATCTCCATGAAGAGCCGTCAGCCTGGCCCTTTCCTCTACTGTATTGAGATCCTCCTCAGTAGCAGGTTGTTCTTCAGTGACCTCTTTCCCCGACCTCTCCAAAGGTTCGATCCTTCTCCTTTTCTCTTTTCCGTCGACCTCACCACTTTCAGTGGTACCAGAGGCTGTCGGACGCTTCAACATCTATTTTTTTGGAAACGTTTGAGCTAATTTGCTCGACGTAATAGACTCCGGCTGAAACTGCCTATTTTTGGGGTCTTGGCCACATTGGTTTGACCTTGCCCACCAATTCCTCTCTTCTTCCCATCATCAACACCCACTATCAGCCTGGTTGATTGAGATTTCTGAACCTTTTTCGACTTACTCCCAACCCTCTTCTTTCTGCTAAGGCCAAGTCCTTCCAACATAAATTAAAGTTCAACCACTTCCTCCGTAGCTTCATCTAACAATGAATCATTTCTCTCCACTCAGGACTTTAGGCCTGCCATGCACAACATTTGTTATTATCAACAAAAGATCATCAGTTCATACATATCAATATTATACTCTATTTATTATTTTACTTACTTTGATTTACAGTTCTAAATAGAAGATCCAAAGGTTCTTCATCATCTCTTTGAAAACAATTACCCTTCACCCATATTACATTATCATTCTAGGCTCGACCTGCTGAATTAAGATCAAAGAAGCGACGCCGAGTTGCACTCGCACAGAAATATGCCCCACCACTGGCGTAATAATTTTTTCCCCATAAAACTGCAATATATCCTCCTCAATTTCCCCTTATTCTTGTATTTTTCATTTAGATGGTCGCAAACACTTATTACCTCCTACGTGATACCATTCAATTAAACAGGACATGCCCCAATAGTATTCATAATCCCCTTCGCCAAATTGGTAAGGGGGAGACTCAACCCATACTCTAATTGAGATAGGTAACACAAGAAACCCTCTTAAATGTTACTCCGAGCACTCCCATCAAAATATTCTAACGAGATCGATTGATCTATACCCCTATCTTGTTTTTTCTCCTTCAAGTCGGCCAAAAAAAAAATACTCCTCCCCCATCGCTGCAGTATACCCCCTAAACAGCCAACCAACGTATTTTGCGCAGTTATCCCATTTCCCTCATATGGTAGCCTTGGCTTTACAAAATTCTTTAAATGTATCTAAAACAGGGGGATAGGCCACCAATTTGTTCGGGAACCCTAGAAATTGTTTGAATCCTACCTCAACCTCACTATCAGACTCTACCGTCCGACTAGAGGTCAAAACCTCGTTAATAGGTGAACTGTCCATCTCAACTATAATTTTACAGGAAAGTTTTGATCATACACAAATACCTTTCACGTTTGACCTGCATACATGTTCAGGTATCTATCATTATTTCATACACATCGATCATTCATATACAACATATCTTTCAAATATTCTGTCTACATGTCAAATATCATAGGTTGCTAGAAATAATGATTTTTTAAAGATTTGCTTAAAACAGATTACGATTTGCAAAAAACACAGCACATGTATCTACTAACCTTTAGTGTTAGAATGAGAATTCGCAGTAATGCCAAGTCCTTCCTTCACAATGCTGCTATATAGCCACCTACGTGATTTAGTGCCTTCAACTCTCTTCGACTGTTGATCACCCTCAGATAAATCCTTACCAAATCCTCTAAATTTTTTTCGCGTTTCTCTCTCTGTGCTCTCCAAATTTTTAGAAGTTGAAAAATGTTTGAATGATGAAGATGAAGTACTATTCAGTCTTTCTCTCTCTAACAACTGGCAGTTATTGCGCCTCGCATGACACATCCTCAGTTTTGGAATTGAGGAGTCCTTTTTACTATCTATGTCAGACGTCTTGTACCTTCTCAATAAAACCGTATTTCCATCATTACCCCTGCCCTCATATTTTAATCTATTTTTATCTCCTATTTCCATATCTTTATCTGACCTTCCCACACTCATGATGACTCACACTCCACGATATCATATTTATGTAGCTTTACCTAATAAGCAAAACTAGAAGCTTCTGTATTTTTTTTGTTCATGTTCCTTATACTTATAGTACTAGTGACATCATTTTCAAAGCTAACAAAATTTTCAAAGTTATTCAAAATTTGTTTGTCAAAACAGTCTCAAACGATATTTGCAACTATATAGGATCAAATTGACTTCTAGCTTTTATGTTAAATTTAACAACACTTACATTTATTTAGGATAACACTTTATATGTAATTACATCTAAAACAGCCTTGATGACTTGAGCGACCACATCGATCATCCCATCTTCAAATTCGATCTCCACCTTAGCAATCAATCTAACAATCTTTTCTCTATCTGTAGGATCCCACACCAATTCGCGAAAGCATACCTCATAGAAATGTTAGGCATACTCAAGTTTCCTACCCCTTACATCCAGTCCTTCGAGTTAACACTCCCTCACTGGTAACTCGGCATCATAACCAAACAATCCAAAAATCCTCTCCCGCACTTCAGCGATCTTTATGGCCAATCGTCCTTCAGCGGCATGACGACTTCTCTGAGATTGAGTCCGCACCATCATAATCTCTTCTCCATATTCAAATTTTTTTTTACCCTTATTTATACATTTGTACTACACTTTCCCCTCAAAACGTGATTTTAACATTTTATCTCGTAATAGAAACCCAAAAAATCTTGAGATAAACTATTGAACTTATCCCTTCCCTCGAACTCATACGTTACATTAATTTTCAATTCGAGCTTATTTTTTCAAGATTTATTCTTCTATCAACCTCTATTAGCTCAAATTTTTGCATTACATATTTCCTATAATTTTTATCTCCCACATTTCTAATACACAGACTTATCATACTTACATCACCACATAAATTTTTGCACATGTTTATCTCATAAACTTTTGGTACTCATAAACTTTAATTCATTTGGTACATCCTTCAAACATTTCAGTTCGATTTTATGAGTTATTTTCTATCTACATAAACATAAGTAATTGGATGACAAACATTATTCATGTAAATAAAGTTATACCTGATTTTACAAATAACAAGTCTTTTAGTGATCGATCTCAGGTATATTACAGAGACATAATCTGTCGAGCACCCAACTTCAGGTATTTATCAGATAACAAGTTTTTTAGTGCTTTTGCAAGTAACATGTCATTCAGACACTCCGACACATCAAATCCTTCAGTTCGTCCTGCTTAAGTGATCTTTCACCCTAATGCAAAGCAAAAATTAAAACCAACAAAAAGTTTACCTCACATGAGTTTGGTCGAAGTCTAGTCGAACTTCAAATGGAAACTATGCAAGCAGTAGACTCAGTGATGGCACCAAATCTTCAAACTGAAGGTCTTCTGGGAGCCAAGACGTGATGGAAATGTAGAAGTAGACTCCCACTTCTCATCTTACTCATCCACTGCCATCACCACATCTCCTATAACCACCACCCCCGAAGAGTTGGTAGAGATAAAGAGGGACTGACCTTAGAATCCATGGTGATACAAGAAATCTGCATAACTGCCTCGCAGTTATGCCTATCCCTGCATATGAATCCCCAACCTTGTCCTCAACAAGAGTACAGAGACAAGCCCTGCGTTCCTCTCTTATCAAGACGATGACATTAAACCTTTACTTATAGTTAAATTCCTCCTCAGCTTCAACCGCTTCGCCTTTCGACATGCCTTGATAAGTCAGAAAAACAGGTGTGGGTATCAACATATCCAAGGACTGGTCACCAAAATATTTTAACTTCAACCTTTGTATTTTAGACGCAATCCTCTCTTCAAGGACCATCCTCTGAGTCTTTACCATTTTAAATATTTTAGAGAATTTTATAAATTATAAGCGTATTCTGCTTCAAGGATTCGATACAGGTACTATTTATATAACCCTACATTTATTATACATATACGTTTTACCAAGCGTCATCATTCATTACAGACGTAACTCTTCAAAATCATAACCGTCACATACATCAGCATCCACATCCTTATTAAATACGCGCCATTTCCCCATAACCCGCATAATTTTTACACAGTCAAAGCCATCATTACTCCGTTTCAATTATCAAGAACTTTAACCCAAATATCAATTACAAGCAGATCATTTCTCAACCAAAGCCACTCGTGACTTCGGTTGTAAGGGGGCGATTATAGAGACCTATCCCTCGATCTCACCTAAAGTCAAGTTATTGCAGTTCGAATCACCTTCATCTCAAACTCACACATTTTTAACATAATTTCCCCAGTCAACATTCCTACCTACCCCACAAACTGGTTAAGAACGCGGGCCAAACTTAAACCGAAAAGCCTTATCCAGTCAAAGACACTTGTCTCTCACGAACTCGTCAGTTACTCAATCAACCTCCATTAACCACATTATTTGTAAAACGTGTTCTAGCACGATGAAGAGCAGCGGAGAAGGCCTATATAAAGAAAAAATTCCAGAAGAGACAAAGACTAAAAAAATTATACAAGAGATCATGAAGAAACTACTTATTCTAGATTCTCAGCAACATTCAAACTTCTTAGTTACAAGGTCCAAGAATTTCTATATCTAGAGATTACTTGTAATAAGATATTCGCCTCAAGCGATAAATATACTTTTTTAAAAATCCTCCACTCGAGGTCGTAGTTTTTTTTACCTATTCAGAGGTTTTCCACACTAAAAATACTTGTGTCATTTCTTACTTTCCATTAGAATATTGTCGCAGGTTCATTGGTGTGATAACGAATTCCAAGCCATTTCGAGCTTACAGAATTTGGCCATTACATTATGCAATCGTGCCCAATTTCCCTATTTGGTTTTTTCTAGATCCCAATTTCCCTTTAAGATTTTTTGTAATCGTGCCAAGCTTTTCTAATTGTTTTTAATTAGAAATCAAATTTTGTATACAAGTTTGGAATACCATTATCGATATGCTTTCTTTCCAAATTTGGTTTAGTTAAGGCAATTTTAGTAATTGTTAGATATATTTTAAAATTTGAAATCACTAAGATATTATCTTAATTTGGTTTTTTTTTCTCCTGTCCAAAAGACGACTTAGACTTAAAGATAAATGCGTTACTTAGTGCCAAATTGGAAAAAGTTTGAATGTAGCAAAGCCAATTACTCATCTCTGATGCCATGCTTGAAATCTTCTTGGCCTTGATTTGAAACCCTGTACAAATTACGATTCAACGAAGAAGGCTATTTAGAGACTCTAAATTAATAATGGAGGCCTATTTTATCATTCATTAATTGTATATGTTTTGACTCAAGGATGTAATATTATTTATCCAGAATCTATATAAATAAGCATAAATGGGATAAGATACACCTTCACTTGACCTCTGCAACACCTATGAATCTTCTGGTTGAGAAACCTACATATCTAACCACGGATAAACTAAATAAAGTTAACATGCCAATACAAGACTCCTCCAACAGATATCATTTGCCCATAGTAAATTTTTATTAGTTTGTTCAAAATTTCTCCTTCGAACCGTATCCATAGTTGATCATGACGTAATGTAAGTTTGGACAATTCATAATTAATTGTTCCTTGATACCTATAAAATAGACACTTGCAAATTGTGCTTCATGGTTGATGGAACATATACGATAGGAGAGGGAAAAAGAGAGGTTCCTTGGTATATATGTTGTGTAGTTTTGGTTTATTCACCACCTCGTTTGCTAGTTATTCATTGAGTAAAAAATCTCGCCCTTTTGTGTTTTGCATGACATAATGGTGTACTCATTGATTTTTTAATGTACTATGATTTTCTCTACTTCCTTATTGATTTGAAGTACTGACTATCACAAATGATTATATGCTTGTCAGACTAATATTTATTAGGGTTCTAGCATGATGGATAAAATATAAGTTAAATATTTGACATCTATTTTCTATTTGATTTAGTTGAGCACTAATATAAATCCCAATACTAATCATTTGCAAATGTCTGGCATTGCTCATTGTGTGGATTAGATAAAAAATTATTTTGTCAGCTAAGCTTTCACTTCAACCCAATTTAGAAATTATTAAAAACATGATTAAGTCTAAAATACATCAACTTTTATGTTTTTATTATTAATATATGTTCGCAGATTCGTCTTAACTTGATGAACGCCCAAATCATGCATGAGAATGATACAATGGTTACTGGGTCAAGGTGATAAAAGTTTAATTTGTTGGTACTCTTGAAGTTCATTGTATACAATGTACTTGGTTTATAAATTACTTGTTTATAATTCTTCCTTTCATTTTAATTTGAAGCAACATCTTCTACTACATCATCCGTGGGTAGGAAAAGGGGTCCTTCGCAAGGAGTCACATGTAGTGATGTACATTATCAAAGAGTAACATTCTTGGAATTACAAAGTCTAAAGTTGGTTGGTTCTATATAACCTTTAATAGGCAATCTAACATTTCTTATAGGAATCAACCTAGAAACCAACGGTTTCAGTGCTTAAATTCCCCAAAAATTTGGTAGATGGTTGCAAACATTAAGCACTTATTAAACCGGCCCATTTTGTCCTTGGTTTTCAATTTATGATCAACATTTTGGTTTTCATTTCTTCTGACAGGTGTTGGGAAAAAGCACATCCAAAGAAGGAAAGGAGTAGTTTACAGCTCTTGACAAGCACAAGAAAGATTTTGTGTGGATGGACAAACAAGATGGTGACGCAATTGATATGGCATTTTGCAAGAAGAAAATTCAAGCAAGGAAGGATTGGCTCCAAAAGTTTAATGTGTGAACGCTGACCCATCTTTATTCTTAGTTCAAAAATAATTTTCAGGGTTTGGACCTCTTACAAGTTTTGTTTCTATTTTGGCTTTATAGCCCGAGACTTACCTTGATGAGAAGGAGAAACTTATCAAGTACAGTGACTTTGTGAACAAGGAGCTTATACTCTTTTTAATGGAGGATTTGCAAAGGTCAATTCCGTCTATGGTTGATGGCTTGAAACCTGGGCAGAGGAAGATTGTTTATGTTCATTCAAACATAACTTTACAAAGGAAACAAAGGTTGCTCAGTTTTCTGGTTATGTTTCGGGGCATTCAGCATACTACCATGTTGAACAAAATCTTTTTGGCACCATTATTGGAATGGGGCAAGACTTTGTTGGCATTAATAACATTAATCTTTTGCAACCAAATGGTCTGTTTGGCAACCGACACCAGGTACAATTGAGTTTTTTCTTCTTAAAGTTAATTGCATCTTTTTACGTGTGCTATCTTATTAGTATTGACACGGCCCTAGCCGGGACCGACTCTACAGTGCCCGGAGTGCAGCGGAATAAGGGACCGTGCGGCGTACACGGACTCGCGATCGGCGTGTACCAGCCTTCTTCACAGGCGCGGCGCGCCAGTAGCATGCAACCCACGGATGCTAGAGCGACATCCGAATTATCTTGGATACTTGTGAGGGGTCATCGATTATGTATTCGGTATAGGCAACAACGCTGAAGGTTCCCTCAATAATCCCTACAGCGTAATCTCTCACGACGCGCGCGAGGTACGGAAAGCACACCTGTCCAGTAGCGGATCTGGGTAGCTCAATATGCCGGTTTCCACATAAGGGACTCATATCTCAAGGGGCGACGAGCCTGGACTAATTATACTGTCCATCTGAAAGGGGCGGTGCGTCTCGGATAGCCCGCGGGGCATAGCGGCGCCATATGAAGCCCTTTATTGAAAACCGGCCTGCATTGCGAGGCAATGTCCCCTGGCCTTCCCTAGGCCTAGGAGAACTCATAACTATCCCTTGTAGATAGTCCATGAGCCGGGGTCCTTGATGACCAAGCCTTAAAGCTCTTTTAGTCATGGGGAGGATCGGACCAAGGTTCCTCCTTAATATAGCTACTAAGTAAATAGTCAACTTCCAAAACGAAACGTTAAAACATGAGACGAAGCGTACTGGACCTTTTCGCCCCCTTAACTGAATCCGATTGTGATGAAACTTGGCGTGCTGCTATATTAGGATATAGAGAACAAATACATTCGGACAGAACTCAAAACGCTCGGGTAAATTTGGCCGGCGTTCGGTAGGTCGTCACAAGTATCATGCATAATATATTTCAGGGAGGAAAAAACCATGCAAGTGCTAGGTATGTCTATACCTGCCTTTCTCCAATTACAAGATTCTTGTTTCCCAAGGACGGCGATTGCCTTCTTGACTACTTGAATGAAGATGGACAGTCCATTGAGCCAACCTGGTAAGAATTCTAAACTTGAAGCAAATTATCAATGTTTAGAGAGACTAGCTTATACTACAATTTATGTACATGCCGACTATCCCGATGGTTTTAGTCAATGGTTGTGAAGGTATAGGAACTGGTTGGAGCTCACTTCCCTGAATTTGTGATTTTTTAATTATCGCTTGTTCCATAAGTTTGTCCTGACTTTTTTCATTGCTAACTACGTAGGATATGACTTAATAATTGCACTATGAGAGCGGGCTATTTGAATCCATAAAGAAGTGATTGAGATCCACTAACCTCAGAATGCTAGTCATATACTATAGGTAGTCATTTGCACCAAAGGTAGTTTTCTTGTTCCTTACTAGATTTTTTATGGTGCATTTAATTGTGAGTTCCATCCAATATATTTTTAATGACACATTGGGAATCATGACTTGGTTTAGGGTTTAAAGTGAACTTTCTGACAGTCATTGATGAGGAATCACATGATGAGGAAACTGGATGGATGTATATTCATGGCTACGTTTTCCGATACCCGAAGCAGAAGTCCTTGTTCTCGGCCGTTCTTGGATCAGGAACTCAGCTCCTCACTCTTGCAATGTTCATATTTCTCCTTGCAATTGTTAGGGTTTTTATCCGTACAATAAAGGGGCTCTCTTTACAGCTTGGGTTGTCATATATGCCCTTACATCTGGAATTGTAGGTTACACAGTAACCTCCACATATCTACAACTGGAAGGAGCAAACTGGGTACGAAATTTCATTTTAACGTGTTGCTTGTTCTGTGGACCGTTATTTTTGGCATTTTGCTTCCTCAACACAGTTGCTATCGCGTATAGTGCCATGGCAGCTTTTCCCTTTGGAACAATATTAGTGATTCTTCTTTTATGGACACATGTAACTTCTTCTTTACTTGCATTGGGTGGAATTGTAGGCAGTGGCGGAGCCAGAATTATTGGTCAGGGGGCAGGAATTTTTTGGCCCCAAAAAATAAAATTGGAAGGCTAACAAAAAAACAAAGAAGCATATTTAACAAAATCCAGCTACAATTGCACTTTCCTAACTGAAAATTTTCCTTCTTAATCTTCACAAATTCAAAGGGTTTGAAAGCTTTCCTCTCCATATCTGTCAGCAAGAGAAGGCCATTGTACAACAACTTAATCTCACCCATAGCATGCAACAAAAAGATCTCCATGTGCTCATTTCCAACAACAAAATCCAGAGTAAACTCATTCAAAGTCATGTCAAAAGATGCAGCTATTCTCAGTCCCAAACATTGGAAGCAGGTTGGTCAATTGGGGTCAATATTGAGGTTAGTCAATTGGGGTCAATATTTTCATTAGGCATTGGTCTCCTAACTGCTACTTACCACAAACAAAATCAAAATCTCAAACTTGCCCAAAATTTCAGGATTTTCAGAATGCCAAATATCACAAAAAATAGTGAAAATATAGCCTCTCCCTCCCTCCCTCACTCACATATTCATCCAAATTATATAAAAACCAATAATAACACTAGTAACCCATAAGTCAAGTATTTCTACAAACACCTTTAACAAAACATAAAAAACCCAAGACAATACAAACCAACTAACCTTTTTTCACTCCCAAGCAATCACCCTCTCCTTCAAAAACAACAGGCACAGACACCCTCTACTCCGAACCTTCATCGGCCTAAACAAGTAACAAGTTAAGGACCTTATCGGTCTCTGGGTCTATATGAACCTGCACCAATACCATCACAAACTCAACAAATCACCCCCAAAACAAACAAAAACCCAATTCAAATCAAATGGGTATTCTCACCTGTCTCGGAATCACAGATCCCGACTCCAAAACTTTCGACGACCCAGACCTAGCGCGAACATCAAGCTTGAATATTGTGGAACAAAAAGAGGGTTGTAATGATTCGAAAAGAGAGTTGATTTGGTTTGAATCAGTAGTGAGGAGGTGTTTCCTTGCGACAGGGTGATACACAGTGGTTGTTGATGCTTAGAGATGAAACAACAGTGGGGATTCTTCCTTGTGCTCTGTCTTTTGCTATTTTTTTTATTTATATTTTTTTTAACTAACCTGCAAAACTGATTGGGGGAAGCTGCCCCCACTGGCCCTCATGTGGTTCCGCCCCTGGTAAAAATAGCAAAGCCGAGTTCCAAGCTCCATGTCGAACAACCAAGTATCCGAGATAAATATCTTCTCTGCCGTGATATAGAGGAATAGTTCCTCAGATAGCAATAGCGGTGTTTATGCCCTTTAAAGCAATCTATATCGAGCTATACTACATATTTACAAGCGTTTGGGGCCACAAGATTTACACTATATAAAACATCTTGTTCATCGTTTTTATCATCGTTACAGCCTTTATCACTGTAGCACTGACGTACTTTCAACTTGCTATTGAGGATCATGAATGATGGTGGAGGTCTGTCCTTTGTAGAGGCTCTACAGGTGTCTTTATGTTTAGTTACTGCCTTTACTATTATTATGCAAGATCGGACATGTCAGGTTTCATTCAAGCATCATTTTTCTTTGGTTATATGACTTGTATTTGCTATGGCTTCTTCCTCATGCTTGGGACAGTTAGATTCCATGCTTCTTTGCTGTTTGTTCGCCACATATATCGCTCTATAAAGTGCGAGTAGGTGTTCAAGAAGCAGTACATATGAATAAAAGATTTTGTTTTAGTATTCAGTAACTTCACCATCTACCAGGCAGTTGTACCACGTACAGTGTAGAGTTTACAATGTAGTAATTAGAGCATCCACAACAGTTAAGAGGGTGGATTGGATGAACTTTGGGGTGAATCCAATCCACCCCACAACAGTTTTCAATCCACCTAGAGTGAATTAAACCCAACGCACTTCTGAACCGCGCGCTAGATTGACGTCCCAGATGAGTCCATGTGGCCTAATCTCTGCCGTCCATGATGCAGCGCACTTCTGAACCGCGCGTACCATTCAGCCAATAGGAAAATACCAGGTTTTAAAAATATATATATATATATATATAGCCACGCGGTTCAGAACCGCGCGGCATCACCCTGAGTCTTTAAGCTTATTCCTCTTTGAATTGGCTAAGTCTGATTCTTATAAGCCTTTGCATTGGCATTAAACTTGGCATATCCAACATATCCAAGGCATTAACTTGGCATACCCAACCTTGCTCCACAAGTTTCCCCACCCAACCCATTTCCTCCGTTAATCACTTCAAAATGTCGGGTTCTTGTAGTTCACGACCGAGGAAAAATGCTTCCAAAACTACACGTAACTCTAATGCGGAAGTAAAACGAAGGGGGAACGCCGACATCACAAATAATTGGTCGTTACAATTGACGTCCGATAACGATCCCACCCCAACGTACGATAAGTTGAACCGAGTAGATATCATCCCGGACGGCTGGGTCCATATATCTGCTGGATCAGAGGAAATAACGGTAAGGTTTATGTAAATTTCATGTGTTATTAACGTATATTGTAATGTGTTCGATGAAATGCCCGAATGAACTTCTAACGTGTTAATGTGTTTTTTTTGTCAGAACCGAGATGAATTACAGTGTAGGGGATCATTAGATAAGGTACTGAAGTGGTACCGATGGATTGCCGTGTACCTGAAGTTGAAGAAGTTGGTCGACGGTATGGGTTTTACAGATTTTTGCTAGATTAATGCGGGAAACTCAGATAACCGTCTCATTCATGCTCTCGTGGAGCGGTGGTGGCCTTCCACCCATACCTTTCACTTCCCTTGTGGGGAACTGGGTTTCACACCGTTAGACTTCGTCATGCTAACGGGCATATCTTTTAGGGGGGGGGGGGTCACGAACTCCCGTACGACGAGAGGTACTCCAAGTTAGAGGAAGCCGAAAAAAAGTTCCTGAGAATTACAAGCTCTGACATGAGGTACGGTAACGTCACTCTCTCCTATTTAAAAAAGTGGCAAGAGCCTTTGAATCTAGGTAACCACAATTACGACTCTGAAATGGATATCGTGTATGCACGGGCATTTATTGCCTATATGATGGGTAATCTCTTCTTCTCAAATGGTGCCACATCCCTTCGGTCAGGTTATCTGGCAGCCTTGACAGACTACGATATCATTGGTGCGCCAGATTTTGACTGGGGTACGCCCATTATGGCGGCTTTGTATCGGGGGCTTGATGAAGTCTTAGTTCTGAGGCCTGAGAAGGTGAAGAAATCGATCACCGGATTTTATGCGGTGTTGGAGTACTGGTTCTTCGAGTACTGTCGGGTTGGAATGTATCTTGTTAAGGTACATAACTTTAACCATATTTATCCTCGTATTTCTGGGTGGAGAGATGAAAGGGCGAGTACGAGGTCTGAAATACATCATTCTTTTGCCATAATCAGAGATATGATAGAATGGAAGGACAGAACCAGCATAGATTGACAACCATGGGTCAGGTCTACAAAATTGAGACGTCCAGAGGTAAGCGTTACAAAAGCGCTGAGTTTCCAGAGGGTTCCATTGGTGTCAGTCCCATACAGCCATGGTACACTTTGGTATTTAGGAGACCGGTATATGCGTAAGATGACCAGGTTTGATGGTGTGCCCTATGACCCCCCTGAGGAGATTATAGAATTCCCAAGGTACGATTGAGAGTTATATCAGAGTCTGAAGGATGTGAACTTCTACGATGGTCGTGATTACCTTGTTCCCGGTGTAAATGATTACATGACATATTGGTGTCTCGTTCATCCAAATCCCAAGATCGGTTGTACTATAACAAAGAGGACAGGAAATATTTGGTCGGTTGGGCGTGATCTAGTGAGGCCCGATGTAATCTTGCCACCTACATTGAGTTTAGCTACGTCTTCAGAGGTGCAAGACTATGGTGTTCAGGAGACCGGCGATCCACGTGATATGGGATGGTTCATGGATGTAGCGGGACCGAACGATCAACGTAGATGAATACCGATCCCGGTGATGCAGGTACCATACCCGTGTCCACCTGTGTATAGTACGGATGAGTTGCGGCATCAAAACCAAGGATTAAGGTATGCGGCATATGAAGACTCGAGGCAATACGTTGATCGCACGACCGAGTTAGAGGAATAGATGAGACGGAGGGATGAGATCATCCGAGAGACCTCTGATAGACTAGCTGAGATGTCTATTTCCTACCAGACAGAGCCGGTTGTGTAATGTACCTATGACGAGAGCCTCGCACGTGGCAGACGCTACCGCCAATCGAGGAAAGGTCGTCTCAATTAGGCTATGTTTTATTTAAAACTTTTATTTATATTTTGTTTAAACTATGTTGTGTATTAATATTGCTTAAACTATGTTTTATTCAGAGTATTAATATATATTTTATTTTGATAATTATATTTTTGGAAACTTGTTGTACAAGTTACTCAACGGACATATTAACGGCTATATATTTTGTCTTGGAAACTTGATGCACAAGTTACTCAACGGTTATAGCGGCTATATTTATTTTTTGAAACTTGTTGTACAAGTTACTCAACGGCTATAATTATGGCTATAACATTTTTTGGACACTTGTTAACGGCTATATTTTTTTTGGACACTTGTTAACGACTATATTAACGGCTAGTTTTTTCATCTATGAATATCATTCATCTCCTACACTCTCCTCCCTTCTAATCTTCTACACTATCCTCTCTCCTTACCCTTCTCTTCAAAACCACTATGTCTTCCTCAAGCTCCCAATCTAATTCTTAAAACCACTCTCAATCTTCCAATACGAACCAACAAGGAAACATCTTTCGTCATCAAATCGGCACATTTGATCCGTCGCAAATGCCTAAAACTTCACAAGGTCAGAATCACCATGTTCGCCAACTATTTCTGCTACCCGACAATCAATCTCAATCTCAAACCCATTGATATTACTATTATTACCCAAACCAATGATATTACCCTCAATTTGATGGGTATACGGGCTCGTACCCTCAACCGGAAAATCCATATTATTTATCTCAAACTTGTTTCGCCGGTAGAAGTTCGAGTACCACGCCGATGCAAGGTACATGTGGTTTAAATTATTTAAATCTTAATACATCGCTGGTTGCATCTCCGGTCATCTCCAAGGAACTCAATCCGGTTCTTACGAGAAGTAATACGTGGACTCATGAGAAGGCAATGTCTACAAAAAAATGGCATCGACACCTATTATAGTTGAGGATGTAGCTCAGGTTGAGGAACTCAATCCGGTTCTCACAAGAAGTAATATCAACACCTATTATAGTTGAGGATGTACTTGGCGCTTCAGAGAATATTCATGACGACAAAGAACAATGCTCCAACTCCAAGAATTGGTCGTCCGATGACTTTGTGAATCTTGCATGCGTTTGGTCCCAAGTGTCTCAAAACCTCACTACCACGAACAACCAAAAAGCTGCTACATTTTGGTTCAAGGTGCGTGATCAATTCAACTCCTTCTATGTTGACCAATCGATGTGGCGATCTTACAACAATGTTAATTATGCGTATAAGGGGCGGCTTAATTATGAATGTTCAATTTTTAGAGGTATCATTCAAGACCTTGAGAGCCGACATCATACCGGTATTGGAACGGATGACTTCGTAAGTATTTTATTTATTTTTCTCATTTTATTAATGTTTAAAGGTGAATCATACTCTAAAAGATTTTCTAACTTGATTTCTAGGAACGTATGGAAAATGATACATTTTATCAAACCCAAGGCAAACCATTTAAACTTGGGGAAGCGTACAAAGTTTTGGAAACTTGCCCAAAATGGTCACAAATTCATCACATCGGCCATCCCGCCCGCAACGTTGCTAGGAAGTCAAATTTTAACGATAGCCCGGGTAACTCCGCCAATACCGATCCTGAAACATCTACATCCGACACTCCAAATATTGCAATTCCAGATGATTCTATCGACGTGGATGCACCACTATATTCTTGTGGGGAGGTACGACCGGACGACCAAAAAAAATACAAGGCAAAAGAAGCGACAAAGTCAAGTATTGTTTTTTGGGGGAAGAGGATGGTTGAGACAGCGTCCAACATGATGAAGTCATGGAATCTAAGAGATGAGCAGAAAAAAGAGGAAAAGGAAGCTAAAGCTAGGCGTCGAAAGGAACTAAAGTTGATGAAAGAGGTTGAGTTTCAAAGGAGGCGTGAAGTGGAGCTAAATCGAAAAAAAAACTTCGACGACTCGCATATGTTAAAGGTGATGACAACAGACCTTGGTAACCTACAACCGACACAAAACCGTTGGATGAAGAAGTAGATTAAAGAATATTCGAAGAAGTTGAAGGAGTAGTGTCCAAGTGATGACGACGTTTCTAGTGATGGAGAATGATGTAATCCTTAGCATTAATAGTAGTTATTAAGATCTATGTAATTTTATTATTTTAATAAAATTGTTATTAATGGTTCGTATTTGGAAATGATGAAGACTTGGAAACAAAAATCATTATAACTTCAACATTAAATTTGAAAGAAAATACGTTACTTTAGAAAATAAACAAACAATGATGAAGACTACAATTACTCTGCCCCTTTTCGACTCCACAAATGCGCGACAAGTTCATCTCGTAATTGGAAATGAGCTCCTTTATTTCTAATTTCATGAACCTTCTGGATGTACTCTGCCATAGTGTTGATCGCGTGTCTTGGATTAAAGTCCTCCTTCCAATTATCCACGGCTTTTCTAAACTCGGGATCAATGTCTATTTGCCGAATATAAGTATGACGTTCATCCTCCACGATCATATTGTACAAGATTATACATGCGTACATAACATTTTCTAGATCACTAGGTTTCCAAAATCGCGCACCGTTTGCCAATATTTGAAACCTAGCTTGTAATACCCCAAAAGCATGCTCTACGTCTTTCCGGAATGATTTTTACATCTTCAAAAAATGCCTTTCGGCATCGTTGGACGGATTTCTTATGGTTTGAACAAGTGTTTGCCATCTTGGATAGACTCCATCTGCTAAGTAATACCCCATAGTGTGCGGTACCGTGCCTATATTATAATTGCATGGCGGCGCAACTCCATTAGACAAGTTATTAAAAAGCCATCCATGATGCAAGACATTCACGTCGTTGTTAGAACCGGGCACCCCAAAGAATGTGTGCCATATCCAAAGATCTTGGGATGCAACCTCTTCTAAAATCACCATCGGGATTTTCTTATACCCGGTATATTGTCCTGCCCACCCGGTAAGACAATTCTTCCATTTCCAATGCATACAATCTAAACTACCTAACATCCCCAGGAAGTCTCGCGATCCATTCACTTCTAACAAGTGTAATGTATCGTCTTCATTTAGAGATCTAAGGTATGGAGCTTTGAATTGTGTTATAATAGTTTTACAAAATTCTTTCAAGCACAAAGTATCCGTAGACTCCCCAATCTGAAGGTATTCTTCTTGGGCGTCTGCGCTCGTACCGTAACATAACATGCGAAGTGCGTACATTATCTTTTGGTGTGAGGATAAGCCCATAGTCTTGGCGGCATTTTCTCTTTGAATAAAATAGGGGTTCGAAGAAAGTATTTGATGATAAATACGATGATACACACCTTCGCTCATACGGAATCGACAATGAAATGAGATACCTTTGAATCTTGGGTTGTCACGGAAGTAATCCCGGTTAAGGTTATCCCCCCCCCAATTTATGCTCACGGCATTTCTGTTTGTCAATTCATCCCTTTTTACTACCTCCCCGCCTCCGTGATAATGTCTCCTCTTGCTTTTTTTCTTCTGCTTCTCCTATCCCAATCATCATCTTGCCATACTCATGCAATAATTCAATTTAAGGTCGGAATAGTTCTTCGTCACTGGACGATGATAAAAATGATGAATCCGAAGATGAAAGTGATGTCTCAGGCCTAAGCAGGTCATCAATGATTTCGTCAGACATGATTCAACACAATTGATAAGAAATAATGAAGGTTAAGTTTTGTGATATAAGATGAATGAGTTGATCGTAGAAGAGAGTAGGAGATGAATGGGGGTTATAAATAAAGAAAAAACTAGTCGTTTATAGCCGTTGAACATCTTGTTGAAGAAGTTTGATCAGGGAAAAACTCAGGTGAAATAATGGGGAACCAAAGATATTTTTAATGTAGGCTTATGCTACGCACTTCTGGACCGCGTGGCAAAAACTAACCTTTTAGAAATCTTTAAATCTGAGCCGTCCACGTGGTTAAATCTTAGTCGCTGAAACCCAGTGCACTTCAGAACTGTGCTTTATAGGAAGCATTGATCATGGGACACGTGTCATCATCTTAGGCCTGAAGTGTTGCTACGCACTTCTGAGCCGCGTGCTATGTATGCAGCGCACTTCAGAACCGCGCGGCTCTCAATCCACCCTCAGGGTGTATTTTTGGATGGATTTTTGAGTTGCCACATCAGGAATTTACCTAGTTTCTGGGAAGGATTTGGGGTGGAAAAGAGGGTGGATTGGGAATTCACCCTGTCACGTCAGGGTGTACCTAGTTGCTGTGGATACTCTTATAGTAGTAGAAGTGAAGTAAAAACTAGTACTTCTTCCCTCGGTAAAATTACAATTTTTAATGTGAAAAAAATTATATTTTTTTTTACAAGCTTGGTATCTCTATTGTCGTCGTGACTTCAGGAGCATAGACAAGCAGCTTCCTAGTCTTACTACTTTAGACTTACAGGTAAGATAATAATTGTATTTGAATGTGCTAACTGCCCATGTGTTATTAATGATTAACCCATTCTGAAGCTGACTTTCTTTCTCATTAACATTTGTTTTGACAAACCATTGCAGTATGTTTCCACACAATTGTCAAACTGCCTACATAGAGCAAATGATTATTATTTCAGGTATTGTCACCTTGAATTTAGAACTATTTTCTTTGTATTGGATCGAGAGTTGAGCTACTATTGTTAAATTTCTTATTGCAGATGCAAATGGATACTCTTGTAAGTTCAGTTCTGGACTACTCTCCTGTACACCGTAAATGGGCCTTAAATGCATGGCTTTATCTTAACTTGTGGAGCCATTGTTTAGAACATTTAGCAAATAACTGAAGCTTTATGATGTGACCTTGTTGTGCTCTGAACAAGCTTTAAATAATTTTAATTGGTTCATCGAGTAACTGACATGAACATTAAGATACAATTCTCATATTTGTAAGATCATTTTTGTATCTTATAGAGGCGTGTGTGTATATATATTTATTTTATTTTTATATATTTTTTCTTTTAATAAATGTTTTTGGAGATGGGAAATATAGTAAACATTGTTGCCAAAACTAAAACAACAACAAAATTAATTTATCACTAAAGACAAAATCAAAAAGAAGAAGTGACAAACAAATTTTTGTCAGCAACAAATTAATATCGTTAACACAGAGTATTTTTTGCAACAAACGTGTCTATTAGATGACAACAAGAAACTATTATAGAAGGAGGTGTCGCCAAATGTGTGTCTATTAGACGACAATAAAAACTTTTGCAAAAGGCAGTGTCGCTATTTTTTTATTGATAGAATTTATTGTCGCGAATACGCAATAAACAACAACGAAATAGACCTGCTACAAAAGTTATTTCATTTGGCGACGGGTTTGTCCGACACCAAACTTTTGAAGATCCCACCATCAACGACAAAGATTTGACAGTTAAAAACCGTTACTAAAAGGCCTTTGCAACAGGTAAACACCGTCGGGGAAAATCTTTTTTTTGTGTGGTGTTCTGAGCTTTTTTTTTATGTAGAATTTAACTCAAATATGGCCATTCATTTTGGAATGTGCAGAATAAATTTTGGTCGCCCTAGGGAGACTAGGGATCTACCTAAACTATTGGACATTGTCTCTGATACATGGTGAAGCTTCAAGCTTGATCTACTACACTTCTATAGTGCTTTGGCTCCTTAGATTGCCTTTAAAATAAATATTAGATATAAAAGGCTTCTTAAGGCTTTTAACTTTTGTTTATTGCCAAGTTCACTTAGGATTGTTTCGAATCCCAAAAATAGGGAACATAGACATTAATCTTACTTATTAGTAACTCACGATGGCAAAAATAACTTAGCTTAGGTGCTTTAAAAAGTAAGATTTCAGTACTTATCACTTAAAAATCTTTATAATATTATTTTTCCCATGACGTTGTAGCTCAAAGCTAGAAGATCAAATCGGGTGTCATTAACATGATACCTACCTATCATGGGATTCACATAGAATGTTCTTATATGCACATAAATGACTTCAAAAAATATGACATGGGGATGGTTAGACTCATTAGGTCCTTTTTTTTATTTGAAGAAAATACTAAATTTTAAAGAATATGACATTAAAATTCTTCACTATGGCCAAAAACTCTATCTATCAAGAACAAAATTATTGAATATTGTAAAGATGAGTCTGAACCATTTTATGAGGCCTAGGAAAGAATAAAGGATCTTTTCCTGTGAAGCCCACATCACAAATTAGAACTTCAGTACTTAATCCAGATATTTAATTGTGGCAATAGGCTCGATAGCAATTATAGGATAGAATCCATTCATAGAGGTAATTTCCAAAATCTTTAGCCTGAAAATGCTTATGAAGCAGTTAAGGCATTAGTAGAGAAAATCTTACAATGGAACTTTGATGCCCATAAGAATGTTTGCAATGTAAAGGGAGGAAGTAGTCTTAGAGATTAGTGACAAGATGGAACTTCTTGCCAAGTTGGATGTCCTTACAAAGAAGATTAAACAGCTCCTTACTCTACCTACCCCAGTGAATAATGTCCAGCAGTCGTGTATGACATTTGGTAAATTTTATCATATTGAAAAATTGCCCCCTCGACGCTAAAATCAATAATGCAGAGCACGTTGATGCTCTGCACCAGAAACTACCAATGCAGAACCACCCTAATTTTTCCTGGAAAGATGACCAATCAAATTCTAGCACTATTAGGCTTGTCCAGCAAGGTACGTGTCAAACATATGGTAATCATCTCATGCCTAGAATTCCTCTTACAACTCGATTCAAAAAAGTGGAAAGTTGAATAGATTGTTGTATAGGATATCTTAAAAATTAAATGAAACTTCCTTCTCAATCTCAATCTAGAATAGAAAAATAATTAAAGAACCTATTAGACAAAGTCAACGATTGAGAAAAGGATACGGTGCCTATCCAGTGAGAGGTAAATCCAAGAGGTGCTCAAGGTCAAGCATCAACCTTTAAAACTGAACAAGTGCATGGAATAACCACTCTCAGGAGTGGTTACTCAGCTGATAACCAAGTTAAAATGCCGAAAGAGGATACCTTGAGCCCACATCAGATGCCTTGAGAGTAGTGAGCCCTTATGTAACTCTGTGCTAACTAGGAATCTTGGCATAACGCCTTTTCAACCTAAAGTACGCTTTGCTTCAAATGTCCCTTATCCTCAGCGCCTCGAAATTGGGATAAGAGCGATCAATATGCTAAGTTAATGAACACATTCCATCACGTCCTCTTTAACATTTTAATACATGAAACTATAAAGCGTGTTCTAATTTATACCCAATTCCTTAAAGAAATGTGTACTAGAAAGTGTTGTCTAAACATCCCCAAGATAGTATTCCTCACCGAGACACTTACCCCCAAAAATATTTGTGATCCCGGTACTCCAACTTTCCCATTCATGATAGGAAATCATGTGATGGACAGACCCCGCCTTGACATAAGAACCAGTGTTAATGTCCTACCATATACTATCTTTAAAGACTTAAGATTGAAAGAGTTGCCACCGACTCAGATTAAAATACAGCTCGTTCATAGATTGGAAAAATATCTGAAAGGAATACTCCAAGATGTATTTATCAAAGTCGAAGAACTCATATTCCTAGGTTGTTTTGTCATAATCGACACAATGGATGTGCTGAATGCAGCTAAAGAGATCCCTCTCATCCTATGCAGACTATTTTAACTGTAGCATACAACCCATGACATGATTAACTATCACACGGGTGCCCTAGTTCTGTCTATGAAAACTTTTAAACCTAGCCAAAATGTATTCAATAATAATAACCAAATCTTGAACAACGATGACCACACATGCATCAATGCCATTGAAATCTGCGTGTAAAATTCCTTTCCACGAACATATTCAAATGACCCCTTTGAGATTTTTCTAACACATGTAGGGGAAAATTTTGATGGGGTGAAGGAAGTTGAGGATATAATGAAACATCTAGATTCAACTCCTCCACTTAAGAAATTCCAACCTAGGATAGAAACTCATATCCATACCACATCTTTACCCAAACCCTCTATTATCCAACCTATATAATACGAACCTAAGACATTGCCAAAGACCCTTAAATATGCCTTCTAAGGTGACAATGAAACTCGCCCTGATATCAAAGTATCCAATCTTACTTTACCAATCATGAAGGTAAAGCTCTAAAATGTTCTGAAGGGAAATAAGATAGCTATAGGTTGGTCCAAAGCTGATTTAAAGGGAATTAGTCCAGCCGTTTGCACACATCGCATACAAATAGATAACGACACTAAAATTTTCCATAAAATAAAAAGGCGACTAAATCCTAATATGATTGAGGTAGTTAAGAAATAAATTATCAAATTACTGGATGCAAGAGTAATTTATCCAATCTCTGACAGTAAATGGGTCAACCAGTTCAAGTTCTCCCAAAGAAGTCAAGAATCACGATAGTTGTAAATGAGAACAAAGAGCTAGTGGTAATTGTCAAAAGTCTGGTGTGTAGTAAAAGTAGAAATCGAGTGTCGTTCACTTCCGAATAGGACTAGAAATAGTTTTGGTTTGTGTTTTAGTAATCTAATATTGTAATCAAAAATAAAAGATTTGACTTTAGTCAAAAATAAAGGTCTAGGGGCCTCATATTTCACCGCCATTTACATACAATATCAGCATAGCTTCATACAATAATGTCTCAACTTAGTTGAACTAACAAACTTCAAACTTTTGTCGATGTAATCAGATAATTAATTATAACTCAAGTATAATATATCATATGAACTAAGTATGTGCTAAAAACACATTCCATGAAAGCAATCCAAACTATGAAATGTTAATTAGGATGATACCTTAAGAAAATACAATATTAATTCAATTTTACTATATCATTTGAGAGTCACAAAACTCTTCTTATATATTTACTTAAAGAGATCTTAAGATGATAATGGATTTTTCCAACAATATAGTTTTAGGATTTGTGATAATATGATCAAATCGAGTTGGAGAAAAATATACTCTACTACATGATATTATTTGCTAATTACGGATCCATCCTCAACCCTAGTAAAGATTTAGTCAACCATTGTAACAATCATACAATATAAATAATATGATGAGAGCGAGAAAAACATATTTAAGAAAAAAATTGCAAATTTTATTACTACAAGAATGGGACTTACAAAATATTCCAAGTGTTATAAGTTTGCTCCAACTTCTCCAACAACGCTCTCTTATACTCTATTATAAATAATACTCTCAAAATTGGATAATTTTTATGAGTGTACTACCTCTCCTTTTATAGATAAAAGAGAGCTTTCTTGCATTAAATATGAGATTGTAACTTATGCCATGAATGTAAATAAATATGTAACCGCCAAGAGTTATCTTCTAAAATGTAACCTCCCCACCCAAGACCCATTTCCTAGAGAACTCTTCATCTTTCTTCAGCAGTTCATCTTTTGAGCTATACATCTCGGTATTTGCACATATTTTGTAAATTACCCCATGCGACCTGAAATGTAAAAATATGTTTATAGGTCATGTTTAATAATAAAATTAAGGATAATAAACATTAAGTCATAGAAGAAAAATGGTCATTTTACATGCCTATTAGCTAGTTTCTACTTGCACGACCACAGGGTTGCGTGTATATATCAACTACCAGAAGTTAAACACGGTCACGCAGAAGGATTTCTTTCCTCTTCCATTTATTGACAAAATGTTGGAATGACTAGTGGGCAAGTTTCATTATTACTTTCTAGATGGTTCCTCAAGGCATAACCAGATTGCCATAGCACCAAAGGATCATGAAAAATCCTAATTCATTTTCTCTTACGTAATCTATTCATACCGTCGCATGCCATTTGGGCTATCCGATGCACCTTTGAGCTTTGAAAGGTATGTAATGAGTATTTTCTTTGATATGCTGGAAAAATACCTTAAAGTCTTTATGGACGATTTCTTAGTATTTGGATCCTCATTCGATGAATGACACACCCACCTCGTCCTCTCATGTATGACACCTATTATTATTCTGTAGGGGCAGTTTTAGGACAAAATGTGGATAGTTACACACATGTATCCTAATATGACAGTCGCATGCCTGACTAAGCATAATAAAACTTTACTACCATTAAAAAAGTAATGTTAGCCTTAATGTTTGCATTTGAGAAATTTTAATCATACCTACTAGGGTCTAAAATTTTAATTTTTATGAACCATTTGGTCTTAAAATATTTTCTATCAAAGAAAGAGGCCAAGTTCCGTCTGATTCGCTCGGTCATACTGCTGCAGGAATTTGACATTAAAATTTGAGACAAGAAAGAAGTTGAAGACATTGTAGTGGACCACCTATCTAGACTACTAGGCGATCCACCTGATAAACTCCCTTTTATAATAGAGATATTATATGACAAACAGCTAATGTCTATCACCATCCCTCGCTGGTAAGCTAACATAAAAAAACTATCTAGTTACAAAAAGATGATCATGCCATTAGTCTTTCCAGGCTAGGGAAAATTTCCTCCAGTATATCAAAAAATTTCTTCGAAAAATTTTCATGCCATTGTCGACCGAAACTCCTTGTTATTGAGGATTCACTAAGAAACCATATATAAAAAGAAGGAAAGACTTGTAAGATAAAAAATACCAGGAAGATGAATTGACTACGATACTTTTCGAACTAAACGATGAATTTATTCTACACTACAAGAAAATAAAGTTTTAACGTCACCTAAATAAAGTCATTTATTTAAAAAATGACGTTATAACTATAATTTTAACTTTTCATCCGTGAAACATTAATAACCCAAGTACTTACAACGTCCTCTCTTCATAAAGTGATGTCATTTTTATACTATTGGCAACGTTTCTAGGATGACATAGAATGTATTCCAGTAAGGTTGCTTTTATTTTGATGTTAAAATTTTTCTTATCTCATTCACATCACTATTTCCCTCAGTGACGTGGTTTATCTTTGTCTTAATGCTAAAAAAACCTATGAGGCCAAAGTTTGAGAAGCGCAAAACAATTTTTCATGGGAATAGAGTTTTGAGGAGATCCTGTAGATATTTCTATGGAGATTAACAGTAAAGGAGAGAAGAATTGTAAAACCTTACTACAATGGGATTTGGAGCCTTATACTTGAAGGAATTGAGGGAAACTCAAAGGAGGAGCCATCAACCATGGAGGTTGAACCGAGCCCGATCCCTAATCTTCAACTTCTCGACTTATCTCTACAATCTTTGCATTTTCTATTTCTATCTGCCATCATTGTCATCCCACTTTTGTCCCCCATTAGAGTTTGACCTTATACTTGTTGACATGTGTTATAGTTAGAAACAAACCCAACTCCTTCTCGGGAAGGATTAGTTAGTCATTTATTAAATTGAGTCACTGGGAACTATGGGTAAACTTAGCCTTAGTATCCTATCAGTACTAATTTTAGCTTATACACATGTTAAGCCTTAGTATGAGAATGGGTGAGACATCTAGGATTGATGGCACTGATAAAGGGCAACAAAATTTCCCCAATTTCATGGACAAGTAATTTTTCTTGATTTCCCCTTGCAACTGTTTATGTTAGAAAAGTGATAGGCATTTGGGGGCGAACACATTAGCATCTTAAGAATTAACAATTAGCAAAACCATATGCTACTTAATGCTTTTCAAGGAGATTTCCTTGGCAGCTGCAGGCACCGAGCTGAAGGGAGCTTGATTTTTCTTTTATAAAGTGAGCTTTATAGTAGAAAAATAGAAAAGAAAATACAAGGAGCATCAATCTTTCAAAGATATATATCATTCCACTTCTTTCACATTAAGTATGATTTCGTAGTCTACGACCTATGCAAATTTTTCTCATATTTACCTTGCGGATTCACAATCATTTTCTACATACAACGTTCTGATATGCTGGCTGTATTCTTTAATATTTAAGGGAGCTTTATAAAATTAGCTGATGTCCACTTTAAGGGTTGTGGCCCTAAGGTGAATGTTACATGGCTTAGCTATGATATTGTGATTCATTTGTAAACAACTTCTTGTTGTACCAATTAATAGCTTTCCATATATTGGAGATTTCCCAAAGGTGCCAAAGGAGTTAGATATCTTAATTAACAATCAAAATCAAATTTGGCCGAGGATTGGCAACAAGCCACAATTTTCTTTATATCTTTGTTCATTCTGCATTAGATGTGCTAGGAACATCATATACTAAAAATAACTTTTTCATGTTGATATGGTCGTAGTTGTTTGATAATGTTCTAAGCTTACCGTATTCAGCCAATAATCATGATACACTTCTTGATCCATTTTTTTCTTCTCTTCCTTGAAGATATAAACTTCTTCGTCCTTCATTTTAGAAAATTCAAATTCATAAAGTAGAAGTTGGCCGGGATTAACTTTTCTCAACATTCTGTCTTTCATTTCTAGTTATGCCTACAAGATTGTTTGTTGCTTTTCGCTTTATCACCTGAATTAAAGCTTGTTTTTCGTCATGAAATCACTAACGAGTAGCAAGAGGTCCATTAATATGAGATTTTGTATATTTCATCTACAAGTTATTTCTATTTGACTATACATTGTGTACATTATATAAATAAATGAAGTGTCATTTTCTTTTCCTACGTACTGCTGCTGTTTTATGATTGAAATATGTTTTGAATTAGTTTTTGCTATGCTGTAGGTATTGTAATCAATATGTAGACAAAGATGCTTTGATATACTTGAGTTTGGCAAATGAAATGTTACATTACTTTCATCCAAATATTAAAACAATTGCAGAAGATGTAAGTAATAGGTACTCTGATTCCCGTTATCGTCATAATATTCTTTATTCACTACAGCATTGATACATTTGAACATCCATTATTAGATAGTTGTAGTTAATTCCTTAAAAAAATTCTCCCTAAATTGGTACTTCCAACTCTTTCTTAGCAACCAAGAAAATTGTTAAGGTGGTTTAGTAGTATACCAAGGTTGTTGAGCAGTACCTATTTTATCAGGTAATTTTAGGATAAAATTTTATATTATTAACCAAAAAGTGGGGAATAATGTGCTCGTGGAGAAAATTTTGGTATGTAACCTATTTGAATATGTGTTGATTTATAAGATTCCTTTGTGGAAATCCAAGAGATTTAAGAATAGATATCTATGAATTAAGGTCATGCCTCCACTATTATTATTTGTTTTCAGGTATGAATAAAATTGATAGTTTCATCAATAATAGTAAAGCATAAAAACTGTAAAGGAAGAACTCCCACTTTAACACTAGTTTGATCGAATCGACAAAACTCTGCAACATATTATGTCAATGTTCCATCATGCTACCAAACGAATAGATTCCCTTAAAGACAAGATGAGTTTGGCAAAACGGAGAAGGTGTCATCTTTTATCCATCACAAATCATAACCCGCTTTGAAATCAAAACCCTCTTGCCCTTCATGTGTAGCTCCCTTTACTAAATTTAATATTCCCTTTAATGTCAGAAAACTAGTGAAGAATAGTTTTGCTTGGTTACGATCAATGGGGAAGTCGCCTACCTCGGGATATATAAAACCCATAAAGAACGAGGAATTATGGGAGCTTATTCACCTTAACCCACTAAAGTTTCTTTATTGATTTTGGTAGTGATGTAATGTATTATTTTTCGGTCAGAATATTCAACTGACTGGTTTCTTTTTAATAGCAATCCAACTATTTCCCTTTTCTCCTTTCATTGAGATTTATTTTTCATGCATTAACTTTGTTGAGCAGGTTATACTTTATCCTAGATTATGTGAGTCAACCTTTGAAGGTGGATTAGGTTTCGATTATTATGTAAACCTTTTTGTATTAGAGATGTGGCTATGGTTCATTGAGAATGTCCCTAATTATCAGTGGCACATGACTAAGGTCTAACCCTAACCCTAAAAAACTAAATTTTTTTCCTAATGTATTGATTTTTTTTGTTTTGATTCCTATGTTACATGTAGCATCAATGAAGCTTTACTTTGTATCATAAATTATTTGTTGAATATATGAAATTGATAACTGAAGTAGATTGTGAACAATCTTATTGGCAATAGAAAAACTGCGGATAAGATGCTCACATTTGTTAAGAACCACAACCAGGTAATTTTTTATTATTTAATGTGATTTTAATATCACACAGAGTCCCGTTAGTGAAATCAAAACAAAATTTGACCACAATTTTCATACACTTTGTGTATCATCTTCATTTATCTGGTGGCAGTCTATATCTGGTGGGGATTCACTTGCTGAAATATTATTTGGCAAAATTAAAGATAATTCTCCTGGCGCACTTGACTCTACTTGTGTTTTCTTTCTCTGAATGTTTGCTTGTGTGTAATCTAGATGATAAAACTAATAACGCACTTGACTCAACTTCATGGGTAATAAATTTGGGCATTCAAAGGTACGTCATTTTCCTTCTTCCAAACCCTTGGAAACTTATTTTAGCTAAATACTAATTTTCATGCTCTAGAGGTTCGAATTCCCTATGCCAAGCTACAATTTTTCTTTTTCCATCTCCAACCGCCAGTGGGACTTGTTGTCAAATAAAGGAGTGCATAATAATCTATTCTCCTTTGATAAGGTATAAGTTTCTTAAAATTTGGTGGTTATTTAAAAATCCATTTGTATAGGTATATTGCACAACTTTGGTTTACACCTTATAATACTTTTGTATTATTGTCAGTGATCTAAATATAGCAAAAAAGCCAATGATCTGAATTTCAAAAATGACAATGGTCTTAGAAAAGAAAGAAAATTGGCCAGTTTTATTTCATTATTTGTGGAGATAACTAGTTACAAGTGAAAAACCATTATGAAATGAATTGGTCTTTCTTCATAGGATATGATGAAGCTGGATGACATGGAGAGGATAATTTCTAGATCTTCACCCAACATTCATCACCGGAATGATACTGGAATGGTACTATCCCTCTTTAAATATTTTGTTATGTTAAGGTTAAGTAAATTGTATAATAGTCATGGCTCAAATATTGTACAGATGCCCTGATACATACCAGAAATTTGGATTTGTGATGCAATGTCCATGGGTATCGAAGCGATATATCTTGATTAAACAGATATTCTAGTTTCTCAAATATCCTCACAAAAAAACTTATTATCTCAGTAGATATCGGTCGTTATTGAAACATATTGCAGTACTTGGGCATATACTATTCTAATTGTTTTTTATTTTATTAATTTCCAAAAATATAATATAAATACAAAGTGATTTGTTATGGTCCTGCAGTTTAATAGTCTATATATTGGATAATGCACTTGATATATGTAGATATTGACTGATGTATCATAACGTAGTAAATGATATTGAAATACTAGACATCATCAAAAGTTCGGTCAATCATTTATAATATTCAGTTTCATTTTTGATGTTCCCTGGATCTTGAGCTGGTCTATGTTTTATGCATTTATAGATTATTTGTTACTTGAGAGGTCCACTTTTTTCACATTCAATTTTAACACAAGAAGCTCCTATGAGAGATATAGCGTTGGTGTAGAAGATGATGGAGAATATCAGGTAATCAAATTCTACCTACGTATTATTTCATATCTCGTATTTTTTTTTTTTTTTTGAAGAAGTGTGTCTTATATCAATCTATTACCTAGTGGAGAGATTCCAAGAACTTTCTACAAATTCTCATCATCAAATATTCTAAAAGACTAAAATAATAGTAATATCTAAACTTCCATCATCTTTGATACTTATGTTAATTACTTGTAATTATGTAATAATAATAATCATAACTACAACTAAAAACAAAAAGAAGCTAATCATCTCATCTCCGCAACACCTATACACCCCTACGAGCGAGTACTGATATTTGTCGACCTATCTTTCCATGTAAACTGAGGTTCTAAGCTCTCAAATATTATATAGTTGAAGCTACTCTATTCACCTTACTTTTGGACAAAGATAATAGTTAAAACTATATTTAACATGAACTACATCGACATAAGTAATACTGAATATAGATGACATAAAATATGGTGGACAAGGACATCTACAATATCAGGATTATGTTCAACGAACCATTAGTAAAAGGTATTTAACGCTTTGTCAATGCCCTTGTCCCATTCTTTTTACAGTTCCTTATTTCTCATTTTATATTGTTACTTGCAAAGTCTCTCTTAATGAAGCTCTTAGACCGGGAGATAAATGAGAAGCCTTATTGGTGCTAGAATGATGGCGGAAAGGCAAACATACTACGTGCGCATTGGATATGATAGAGCTAGGAAGAAGTTCTCTATAAATGGTGTCAGATAGAAGAAGATTGATAGGAGCCTCTTCGGCTAAGGAACAGACTAGACCAACAATTCAGATAGATAGTAATAGAGTACTATGCCATCTTCTATTGGCAGGCAGGCAGCTACCTTGCAGTTGAAGGGCCTCATTTGCATAACATGTGATGCAAAGGCTGCAGGGCAAAAATGTACTTTTTAAAAATTTTTAAACCAGCAACATTGTTTTTACGGTGATGTAAACTATTCTATATTGCGTATCTAAGTCACTATCCACATGACTTTGTTCTTCAATTACGTCACTTTTAACATGACGATAATTCTTCACTTACATCACTTTTAGCGTGACATGAATTCTTCAATTATGTTATTTCTTAGATGATGTGAAAAGTTCCAATTACGTCGCTTTTAAATGACGAAAATGAATAGAGGTTGATTACTATGAAGAAACTTTTATGCCACTTTTTCAACATAAAAACGTTATTAATAAAGTGATGTAAATGCATAGTACTAACCAAGTCGCATTCGTCAACGTCACTTGGAAAATGACGTTATTTCTCTTTCACTTCACTTTGTTAATGATGTAAATACCCTTATTTTTTGTAGTACTAATAAGTACTAGACTTCCAAATACTGAATCAACTATTCTATACAATGTATTGTGATTTAACACTATCTTCACTATATTGAGATATAGCTAAGGTAAATATTTGAATCTTTTTATAAGAATAGGTTCTATTTCAAGTTTTAGATTCTGGAAATGATATTTTATGGTATACTTGGGAAATACTGAGTTTTAAGAAATTTTCTATCATAATATTTTATTATCATAATAAAGTAAGGATAAGTTGACAGGAAATAATTCATTTGAAATCTTGAATTACCAAAGTCTCATTATCGATTTTTACGGGTAAAGTCACTGTAAACCATCACGAGACAACACTCATCCACCAAGGAAATCTGGGGGTTTAACAGCTTGTTTCATACGCTAAATGCAATCGTGTGACTTGTGAAAATAGATTTTATTCACTTTTGTTTGGGGAATAGCAAAATATAAGTTTTGGGGTATTTGATAGACACAAAATATTTATGTATACAACTTCCAAATTTATATCTACCTTGCCATTAATTAAAAAAAATGTGATACACTCCAACAAGGGTGATGCACTCCAACAATGATCCTCATTTGAAGTTGTCAACCAAAGGCCCATTGAAGACCATTGAAGAAAATTTAATGTTGAAATTATTCTTATGAGTTATAATATTTATGCATAGTTTAAGGCATTGTTTAGGGGATTTTATATTAATGTTGATGTTTTATAATTCCTCCTATACTCTCTAAATTGGAGGGAATCCCACCTATATGAGATATCTTGTCACGCCCAAAAATCAAATAATTGGTAAGCTTGACCAATTACTTGATTAGAAGCCGTGCAGGTCGGAGAATCCACAGATTCACTCCACGAACAACCAAGCCCTAAAAAAGTTAAGGCTCAGTCATTCACTTAAAGCAATAATCATGAGAGTAAAGAAAGAATAATAAAGCGGAAGTAAAAGATATATATACATATCAGACTGAAATCAGGATACAATATCCCGAATATAGTACAGCGACATATGCCGAGATCACATACAAGAATGTCTAAACCAGAAAAGATCTGCAGTGAAAAAACTGGCTCCAAACAGGCTGAAACTCATAGCAATCGAAGCTACTCAACCTCTGAAAGGGGGGAACAAAGCGATAATGAACAAAACCACAACTCACTAAATACCCAACAGAGAAAAGTAACTTACTAATATTATACGTGCAAAGAAGAGGGTGAAGTGAATGAAATAGAGAAAGCTTTAAAGTAAAAGAATAGTAAACTAAGTGATTATGATCCAGATAAAGAGTTATAAGAACAGAAGAATAGAGATAGGAATTTTGGAGAAGAAGAATAGCGATAAGGAATAATGATATGAGATGATGATATGAAATGACATGATGAACTGGGATAATCTCATAATTATCCCAAATGCTGTATGCTATGATATGCTCTGCTAGACCCAATGCTGAATGATTAGATGTTTTAAAACATGTTACAATCCTATTATAATATTGGTTGATCAACCACTAGCATGGTTATCTTAAAGAGATTTGTTAAGGGGATACAATGAGTATGATTTTTGTCAAGCTCGACCAAGCTAGTGGATACTCACTTGATCAAAGTGTTCTGGGCTTTTCAACCCATGGAGCTAACATTCAAACTATATTTTTCATTCCAAGGAATTTTAACCTCACCGAGAAAAAGTCTAGCACCGGATTCATACTGTCTCATACCTTCCCACACTCCTGGATGGGTATTAAAGGTATGATAGCGTTCACAGCTAGTTCTTTACCTACTATTTTAACCTGATATAGGACTTCTGCGATCCTATCGGAGGTCAACCGATGTAAAGCTATGTTATGTATCTAATCTCGTTAAGTTAAAAAAGTTTTACATGATTCAAAGATGCAACAGATCCCAAGGATCAAAACACAATAGCCGCAAACCTGGCATCACAAATAGGATGACCACCTGCATAAGAGAGTGGCAAACAATCCTAAAATTGAATGAACAGCGACTCAGTTGCACCATCTAAACCTAAATGAAACAGCAACCTAACCGACACCACAATAACCAACATCAGTCTCTAGAAGACTGAAACCAGCAACAAGAACACAACTACGAGAATACCAGACTAGCAACTTCTAGCTAAACCCAAAATCCAATGCAAACTATATACCAAGTTGCAGAATAACTAACATATAGGTTAACAACTTATACAGAAAAATATAATATTAGAAAATAACTAAATCGCATGCACCTCTCTACACAGAGTACTAATCTAATCAGCATCTATTAACTAGTAGATAAATTTATAAATGAAGGGGAAACTCGCCTGATAATAATCCTGAGTCCAATGCAAACTATAACCGGAATTCAAAAACCCAAAATCAGCAATTCAGCTAACAGAACACAGGAAAAGCTACAACAGACAAATACAACAATAATTAAACAAACAATTGTAGGAAACCAATCAGCAATCCAAACCCTAGAAATTAACCCAACCACAAGCCCTAAAACTCAAAACCAACATCTCAGGGAGTAAAGGGGAAATACTTACTGAAGGAATTTGCGAGGAATCGACCCAACAACAACCACCAATCTCAATGAAGAGCAAGGATTAAGTGTGGGAGAGGGTTAAGTGGAGAGAGAGAGAGAAGAAAGAGAGAGGAATGAAATGAAAATAACCCCAAAAGGAACAAAACAACCGCAGACTCGTTTGAACGGAAATGAGGTTGTTCGAGCGAAGTGAATATAAAGACAAAAATTCCAGGGAGGTATCTCTGTCGTTCGAACGAAAATAGGTTCGTGCGAATGGACAAGGAAGTCGTTCAAACGACTTGGAGATTTTGGGTCAAGTTCCAGGAGATCAGTCAACTCGTTTGAACTAAGATGAAAGTCACTCGAATTACTGCTGGAAAATCCCAAAATTCTCCCAGAATCACACGAACACCCAAACACAGAATAACGCACAAACAGACACTAACAACACCACCATCAACACCACAACAGCACTAATCCAACCATGGGACCCCGAACACAAACCACCTCCTCCCAATAACCATCAAAACACCGAAAACACCGAAAAGGAATCTATCTCCAAAACCTGCCCAAAAGAAGCAAAATGGATACAGAATGGATAGATGGAATGTGTGGAATATATGCGGATGCTTAATGTAAGGAAATAAATGCATATGCTAAAAGAATAGGAATATGCAGAAAAGGAATAAATACTAATAAATAATAATAATAAAAAATACTGGTCACTACAATCTACCCTACTCAAAGGAAATTTTACCCCGAAATTAAACACACACCTCAGTCCAAGAATAACTGTGGATAATGCCCCCTCAAATTAGCCTCTAACTCCCAGGTAGCCTCTTCTGGTCCATGGTGACTTCACTGTACTTTCACAAAAGGGATAACCTTGTTGCGAAGAATCTTCTCCTGACAATCCAAAATAGACACCGGATGCTCTATATATGAGGCATCGTCATGAACCTCTTTGGGTTCCCACACAATTACGTGAGTCGTATCCCGCTCATACCTCCCCAGCATAGAAACAAGAAATACGCTGTGAACTCGGTCCAACTGTGGCGGCAATGCTAAATGGTACGGTAACTCTCCAACTTTGGCCAGAATTTTGAACGGACCAATAAATCTTGGAGCTAACTTCCCTTTCTTGCTGAAACGCATGCGCCTTTCATCGGAGAAACCTTCAACAAAACGTGATCACCGATCACAAACTCTAAAGGTCTCATGCGGATGTCGGCATAACTCTTCTGTCAGCTCTGTGTTGTACGTAACCGATCCCTGATAATAATAACTACCTCAGTAGTCTCACGAACTAAGTCTGGCCCCTGTAAACTCTGCTCACCAACCTCTGCCCAACTCAGCGGTGATCTACACGGTCTATCATATAAAGCCTTATAAGGTGCCATCCTGATGCCCGACTGAAAGCTGTTGTTGTACGCAAACTCTACCGAAGGTAATCACTCGTCCTAGCTACCCTTGAAGTCCAAAGCACAATCCCTGAGCATATCCTCAAGAATCTGGTTTACTTTCTCCATCTGACCGTCGGTCTGGGGGTAAAATGTTGTGCTGAAATCTAATTTGGTATCCATAGCTTTCTAGAAACTTTTCCAAAAGTTACTGGTAAATCTGGTATCTTGATCTGATACTATAGACACCAGAAACCCGTGTAAATGCACTATCTCTCTCACATATAATTTACTCAACTCGTCAACCGTCAAAGTCTTGCGAACTGGAATAAAATGTGCCAATTTGGTCAATCGGTCTACAATCACCATAATAGAATCGTGGTTCCTCTTCGTCCGCGGTAAACCTAAAATAAAGTTCATCATCACGTGCTCCCATTTCCACTCTGGAATATGTAAAGGCTTAAGCTGCCCCGCCGGTTTCTGATGCTCGGCTTTCACCTGCTGACAAGTAAGACATTTGGAAACAAATTCAGCTATCTCACGCTTCATATTGTCCTACCAATAATGCCTCTTCAAGTCCTGGTACATCTTCGCACAACCTGGATGAATAGTGTACCATGAACCGTGAGCCTCGCTCAAAATCTCACGCTTCATCACCTCTGAATCTGGAATGCATAATCTGCCCCTATGCCTAATACTGCCATCTGAACTCACTGTCCAATCGGGTCTACTATAATCTGAAGCCCAAGACTGTAACTTTGCATCTTGCTGCTAAGCCTCTATAATCTGTGAAATCAATGAAGACTGAACCCTCAGATTTGCAAGGAAACTACCCGTACCCCGTGAACATAAACTCAGCCTAGAATCTGCCACATCGCGAAGCATCATGAACTCATGAATCACCAGATGTACAAGGAATCCCCTAGGCAAACGGCTCAAAGCGTCAGCCACCACATTTTTCATCCCTGGTTGATACTGCAAGTCTACGTCATAGTCTTTCTGGAACTCCATCCATCTGTGTTGTCTCATATTCAGCTCTTTCTACAAGGAAAGGTACCGCAAACTCTTGTATTCAGAAAAGATCTCAAACTTCTCTCCGTAAAAATAATGCCGCAAAATCATCAATGCATAAACTACTACTGTCAACTCAAGGTGTTGAGTAGGATAACTCCTCTCGTGCACCTTAAGTTGTCTCGAAGCATAAGCCACCACCTTCCCTTCTTGCATCAGAACACAACCAAGTCCACTGAGCGAAGTGTCGGTGTAAAACACATAATTCTGCCCACTGGAAAGAACAATAAAACCAGGTACTGTAGTCAATCTTTTCTTCAACTCTGTGAAAGTTGAATCACATCTGTCATCCCAAACGAATCTATTGTCCTTCTGCGTCAAGCGAGTCAAAGGAGCTGAAATCCGCGAAAAGCCCTCAATGAATCTGCGGTAATAATCGGCTAATCCCAAAAAACTTCTAATCTCCGTAACATTAGTCGGCTGAGCCCAATCGGCAATGGCCTCAACCTTAGAAGGATCTACTGCAATTCCATCCTTGGACACAACATGCCCAGGAATTTTACCTCTTTCTGCTAAAAGTCAAACTTCTCAAACATAGAGAACAACGCGTTCTCCCTCAAAGTCTGTAAAACAACTCTCAAGTACTCCTCGTGCTTGGCATCGGTCTTCGAATAGATCAAAATGTTGTACACAAACACGATGACGAACCGGTCTAGAAATTGTCAGAAAACCCAGTTCATCAAATTCATGAAAGCTGCAGGCACGTTTGTCAAACCAAACGGCATAACCTGAAACTCAAAGTGTCCATAACGCGTCCTGAATGTTATCTTGGAAATATCCTCCTTCTTGATCCTCAGTTGATGGTAGCCTGATCTGAGATCAATCTTCAAAAAAATTAGGTAAAGGATATTTGTTCTTGATCGTGGCTTTGTTTAACTTTCGGTAATAAATACATAGACGCATTGACCCATCCTTCTTCTTCGTAAACAAAACTGGCATTCCCCACGGTAAAGTACTTGGCCGAATCAACTTCTGATCCATCAACTCAAAAATTTAATCATATAATTGCTTCAGCTTAACGGGTGTCATACGATACGGAGCCTTCAAAATCAGAGCCGTACCATGTAAAAGATCTATGCTAAAATCAATCTCTCTCGTTGGTTGTAAACCGGGAATCTGCTGGAAAATGTCGGAATAGTCACAAACCACCAAAATTAAGCTAATGTCTACACCGGAGGACTCTAACTCTAAGAAAGCCAATAAGTCATCTCTCGACTGCGTAGGTTTCGAACTAGCAAACACGAACCGCCTCTCCCCAAGAATACAAAAAGTCGTTATCTTCTTAAAACAGTCTAAGGTAATCCGATGCGTCGACAACCAGTCTATACCCAAGATGATGTCAAACTCCTGCATCGGTAGTACTAAAAGGTCTACCGATAGGACACGACCGCAAATAACTATCGAGCAATCTCTACAAATATGAGATATGGACACCGAAGAATTGAGAGGAGTACTCACAAAGATCTCATCAAGCAATAAAGAAGACTCAAAACTAATAATTCAGAAGAATGCATATGCTATGAATGAATGCGGTGCACTAGAATAAAAAAAAACACGAGCGGGCGAATAAAAAATATGGATCGTACCTTCCACCACAGGTGGAGCGGTGCGAGCACCTCGCCTCCCCACTGCATACATCCTTCCCTATCCACGGCCCTGAAACTGGCCCTGCTGCTATCCTGGATGCTGCGGTCTCTGTACACCCGGATGGCCTAAAACTAGCTGTCTACTCTGTAGACCCTGACACTGTCGCTGTGGAAACTGTTGAGTCTGCTGCGGTCGCGGTTGATAACCAACTGGACTCTGAAACTGTCTCGATGTTTTTGGACCTCTGGCTGGTTTATGACAATGTTGCTTAACGTGCCCCATCTCCCTGCAGTTCTAACACTGACGAGAAGCAAGATGTGCTCTCTCAAAATACTGTCCGCCCATAACTCTAGCTGAAGTACCCTCAAACATCTGCCCCTTCAAACCCAAGCTATCGTACTGAGTCTGAACCACCTTGCTCTTATTGGGTCTTTAGTCCTGTCTCTACTGGCCCCTCAAGTCCTTAGACTTGCGATCCTCGACATCGTTCTGTTCTAAAGCCAAAGCTTTAGACAAAACCTCTTTATATGTATTGGCACCAGAGGTAATCAAGAACCACCTAAAATACAGACAAAGACCCTTCAGGAACTTCATCTTCCTCTGTTCTTCATTATTAACAATGAACGGAACGTAACGGGAAAGCTCGCTATATTGCTGATCATATCTCAATATACTCATATTACCCTGCTCCAACATATAGATCTCCAAAATGCAGGCATCTCTGTAACTCTGCAGAAAATACTGACAGAAGAAACGATCCTGGAAGGATGGCCAAAGTATCGGAGTCTCCACTATGGTCCTCTTAGCCGTATCCCACCAATAATCTGCCTCGCCCTGAACTAGATACGTCACAAGTGTCACCCGCTGATCGTCAGGACACTTCATCGCGTCCAAAGTCTTCTTAATAGAGTTGAACCATACCTCTGCCTCAGATGGAACTAAAGTGCCAGAAAATGTAGGATGTTTGTATCTCTGGAGCTGCTCTAAGTAACTGTGATCTCTAGCTACTAGGCTCTTTGTCTGCTGAAAATAAGTTACAAAACCCTCCATGAACTGCTTCATCTCTGCTGAGCACACTAGAAATAGCCATTACAGGTAAAATGCTTGTCTGCTCTGGAATCACTAGAGTAGTTGGGGTACCCTGATGAATCTGAAACCTCAGTACTATCCCCACACCAACCCAAGCCTCTAAAGCTATTTGTTCGTTCTGAATGATCAGAATAGACCCCAAACTCTCTTGACTAATTGTTGGCCCACCAGCTACTGCACCTCTGCGTAAATCCTCACGAATACCCCCACGGGTTCTTGCGCGACCTCTACCTCTGCCACCACTAGCCATCTGTATGAATAAAAGAAACACAGCTAAGGAAAGGAGGAATTGAATAGGAACTAGAAAAGAATACGATAAAATGCGTAAAATCTGAAAAGAATCGATGATAACTCTGTCTAAAGAATAACTCGTCATATAATTTGGAAGAACAGGGATAGGGATTAACCTATAACTCTGATACCAAGTCTGTCAAGCCCAAAATCCAATAATCGATAAGCTTGACCAATTACTAGATTATAAGCCGTACATGTCAGGGAATCCACATATTCGCCCTACGAACAACCGATCCATAGACAAGTTCAGGCTCAGTTATTCACTTAAAGCAATAATCATCGGAGTAAAGAAAGAATAATAAAGCGGAAGCAAAAAATATATATACATATCAGACTGAAATCAAAATACAATATCTTGAATAAAGTACAACGACATATACTGAGATCACATACAAGAATGTGTAAACCAATGAAGATCTGCCACGGCAAAACTGGCTCCAAACAGGCTGAAACTCACAGCAATCCAAGATACTCAACCTCTAAAAGGGGGGAACAAAGCAAGAGTGAGCAAAATCATGGCTCACTAAATACCCAACAAAACTAAATAACTTACTAATATAATAAGTACAGAGAAGAGGGTGAAGTGATTGAGAAAGATAAATTTTTAAAGTAATAAAATAGTAAACTTAGTGATTATGATCCAGATAAAAGGTTATAAGAACAAAAGAATAGAGATAGGAATTTTGGAGAAGAAGAATAGCGATAAGGAATAATGATATGCGATGATGATATAAAATGACATGATAAACTGGGATAATCCCACAACTATCCTAAATGTTGTATGCTATGATATGCTCTGCTAGACCAAATGCTGAATGATTAGATGTTTTAAAATGTGTTAATATCCTATTATAATATTGGTTGATCAACCATTAACATGTTTATCTTAAAGAGATCTGTTAAGGGGATATAATGGGTATGATTTTTTTCACGCACGACCAAGCTAGTGGAAACTCACTTGATCAAAGTGTTCTGGGATTTTCAACCCATGGAGCCAACGTCCAAACTGTATTTTCATTCTAAGGAATTTTAACCTCACCGAGGATAAGTATAGCCCAGATTCATACTGTCTCATACCTTCCCACACTCCCGGATGGGTATTAAAGGTATGATAGTGCTCACAACCAGTTCTTTACCTACTATTTTAACCCGATATAGGACTCCTGCGATCCTAGCGGTGGTCAACAGATGTAGAGCTGTGTTATGTATCTGATCTCGTTAAGTTAAAAGAGTTTTACATGATTCAGAGATGTAACAGATCCCAAAGATCAAAATACAATATCCCTAAACCCGACATCACATATAGGAAGACCACCTGCAGAAGAGAGTGGCAAACAATCCTAAAATAGAATGAACAGTGAATCAGTTGCACCATCAAAACCTAGATGAAACAGCATCCTAACCGTTACCACAATAACCAACATCAGTCTCTAGAAGACCAAAACTAACAACAAGAACACAACTACAAGAATACATCACTAACAACTTCTAGCTAAACCCAAAGTCCAATGGAAACAATATACCAAGTTGCTGAATAACTAACATATAGGTTAACAACTTATATAGAGAAATATAATATCAGACAATAACTAAATCACATGGATCTCTCTACACAGAGTACTACTCTAATCAGCATCTATTAACTAGTAGAGGAATTTATAAATGAAGAGGAAACTCGCCTGATAATAATCTCGAGTCCAATGCAAACTATAGCAAGAATTCCAAAACCCAAAATCAGCGATTTAGCTAACGGAACACAGGAAAAGCTACAGCAGACAAACGCAATAATAATTAAACAAACAATTACAGGAAACCAATCAACAATCCAAACCCTAGAAATCAGCCCAACCACAAACCCTAAAAATTAAAGCCAACAACACAGGGAGCAGTGGGGAAATACTCACCTAAGCAATTGGCGAGGAATCGACCCAACAACAACCACCAATCTCAAGGAAGAGCAAGGATTAAGTGAGGGAGAGGGTTAAGTAGAGAGAGAGAGAACAGAGAGAGAGGAATGAAATGAAAATAACCCCAAAAGGAACAAAACAACCGTAAACTCATTCAAACCAAAAATGAGGTCGTTCGAATGAAGAGAATATAAAGACAAAAATTCTGGGGATGTACCTCAGTCGTTCGAACGAAAAAAGGATCATACGAATGGATAAGGAAGTCGTCCGAATGGACCTAGAAGTTGTTCGAACGAATTGGTAATCTTGGGCCAAGTTCCTGGAGATCAGTCGACTTATTCGAACGAAGATGAAAGTCGTTCTAACGACTACTAGAAAATCCCAAAATTCTCTTAGGATCACACGAATACCCAAACATAGAACAACCCACTCACAGACACCACAAACACCACCAACAACACCACAACAACACTAACCCAACCATGGGTCCCCGAACACAAAACATAACCACCTCCTCCCAATAACCACTGAAACATCGAAAATGCCGAAATGGAATCTAACTCCAAAACCCGCCCCAAAGAAACAAAATGGATGCATAATGGATAGAAGGAATGTACGGAATATATGCGGATGTTTAATGTAAGTAAATAAATGCATATGCTAAAAGAATAGAAATATGCAGAAAAGGAATAAATAATAATAATAAAAAATACGGGTCACTACATATCTTGGAGAGTATAAATCAAGGTTAAAAGCAATAAAGGTTTTTCTTTCTCTTTTCTTCTTATATTTTACTTTTGTTGTTATAATAGTATTATGGTAATGACCAAAGGAATGAGTAGCTAAACCCTTTACCCAAGGCTAGAGGATGCTATATCCAATATAGCCTTAGTGTAGAATAGGGTAGTTTATTATAGAATAGTTACTTTTTTCTTTTTCCAATTTAATGTATAGTCTTATTTCTACGATCTTAGCTTGACCATAGCTTGAATTCATGGGATTAAAGAGTTCAAGCAAATCATCTTTTTTGACCATTACAAAATGGCTTAGAACATGCATAAGATAATATAAGCCATCCTTATCAGCCGGACCATGGTTGAATAAGTTGGCATGAGTAATTCCCAAAGTATAATTTCTTCTTTTGTGATGTATGCATATAGCCGACCAATGATATGTAATACGGGAATTCGTGATAGACTCTAACTAGATATATTATCCCACGGTTACAATGGATGGAGTGGAATTACGCTTTTGTTTCCACTTCAATACATATCAAAACCTTGTCACTTTTATTTATTTGTTTTCTTCATTTCAAAACCTACACACAAATCTTTTGTATTTGATAAAATTAATAGCTCGAAGCTAATTTGCACATACAAGTCTCTTGGAATATGACCCCGCTACTATTTGTACTCAATAGTACACTGTTCGCTTCTGGGTCATTTTAAGATGTTGGTTTTATATCGATCTGCCTGGACCCCAGATATTGCCCATAGTAGCAACCCAACTGGTTCCTTATTTAGTTACACTTACCTAACCCACCATTTCTAGGTGATGATCTATATGCATGGATCCCTAAGCCAGCTACAAGGGATATTCTAAAGATGTTTGGTAGAGTGATTAAGAGTTTATTTTGCTCCATAGGCAGAGAGGAAGAATGATCTATTACGGCCGCTGCAGTACAGGAGAAGCTGTAGATATTAGTCTCAACTAGATTTAAAGAGTTTAGTACCCGCAGTGTTGGTCATAACGTCAGAGGTCGTCAGCCATAGTTATTATGATTTATCTACCTATGTATTTTTTACTTTATTTGAGTCTAAAAAAATGCAAAGAATAAACACAAAAATAAAAAGTGCCATGTATTTTTCCTTTATTATGTACTTTGTGATTCCCAAATGAAATGTTTGTTTCAGAATACATCTCTTTTCTTTCACAACATTTCATTTCAGCACAACAATGTTAATATGTTCCTTATCTCTAACACTTTTTTTTTATTTCACTTGCATATCTAAATCGTTGGGGACAATGTTTATTTTAAGTTTGGGAGTACGGGGTTATATATTGATTTTAGGAAAAATGAAAGTGTTTTTCAGGAAAAATAAAACAAAAATGGGACCTGCCTGATTATTTTTGTCCTATATTAAGACTAAAAATTATACACTTGTATTTATGATTAAGTAATGCATGCATATGGTTTAGTAACTCTATCATATTGATGTTATTATTCACGACTAGATTAGGGAATTGCCCTCTTGTTACATTAATTCACTTGAAAAGTACTCAGTAAAATCACTCGCACAACAGTCATATGCTGCTTAGTCTAAATTAATAGTTGGTCATAAAAAGAGTACTTGTGGATTACTGCAGATACCTTTTGAATGCAAGTAAGATATTTGAGCCTTGAATAACTTCCGAGCGTGATACATAAACTCTCTCCAGATTATGCATACTTAAATTCATAATTTCATTATTCATTGTACTATCGATTGTTGAGGCTGAAATAAAATTTGAGTTAAAAATTCTAGAACCCTTTCTTATCATTCTTTGGTGTGAAAAAGAGAACATAAGAAGCGGATGAAATAATTTTATGCATTTCTTTGTTGAAACTCTTTTTGGCCGTCGTATGAAAATACCTTACATTATTTTCCATTAGTCACCCCAGTGAGCCTAAATAAGCTATGGTTTGTAAGAAAAGTAACTTTACCCCATTCTTAGAATGCTTAAGGAAGCTGATAATTACAGTATTGGTTATAAACAAAGAAATGGGAAATAATATGAAAAAAGGGAATAACAAGATATTTGTGAGCAAGACAAACACCCTATAAATATAAAAAGAATGAAAAAGGTGTATCAAGCAGGGGATTATTAAGTGTAATGGTATCGAAAATAAAGCATATGATTGAGCTAGGTAATATAGAAAAATCATGAAAAGTGGAAGAAAATGTGAGCAAGTGAAACAAAATTAGAAGACTTTAAGATATTTATGGAATGCCCGCAAAATACCCATTTTCTATGGATTACCTCTCATTAGTCTACATTACAACTTTTAAATGACCGTCTTAATCATGAGTCTAGTATGGCCAGTTTAGTGGAGATAAAAGATAGAAAGTCTATGGTATTTAACTTGGCATCTCTAATGACAATCGAACTTCCATTTATAAGATCTATCGTCTGCTGCTTGTAGCAATTATGAGCCTTCGCTTCACTTAAAACTAATTCGTGCTTATTTTTACACCTGAGAGAAGATAAAATAAATACCAGTTAATATTTGAGATAAATTCTATGTGAGGTTGCAAGTCGAAGCTAATTAATTTCGATCACTAGTAATTAAAATTATAACCAATATGAAACCAAAAACTCTATAGTATTTTGACAGAGCATACACACACACCGATTCTTAAATTTTATAGAAATTTCTGTGGTAACTCAACAATGTACTAAGATTCTTATGTATAGTTTATATAATATTTTGCATAGTAAATACTAATACATGTATTACCACTATAGACACGCTTTTTGTTAAAATGGTGAACAATTAAGGTGTACAGGTCACATTATGATTTTGAGGGTATATTTACTGGAAACCCTAAAGAGATGGCACACGTCCATCAGGTGCACCTACGGGTTTAAAGGTGTGAAAAGTGCTGAGATCTTATACTTTAAAGTACCTAAAAAAAGTCATTTTGGTCGTCCTGAGTTGTTAATAAGTCTGACAAATGATTATGTTTTCTATTTTTAGGATTCCAGACCCTCTTAAGAGAAATTGGTGTAAAACAAGAGCTAAAAGCCTTAAATATCCTTCTATTTGAATTCCTTATTCTTAAAAAAAATTGAGGAGCGAAAGCACTGCTGAAGCATAGTAAGTCCAGCCATCTGCAGTTCTAACAGTTCCTAGTCTCCAAGGAGTAACCAAAATATATACGGTGTGTTCCAGGATGACAGGGCTAGATTTAAAAAAATCATCCATCTAAAAGAAGCTCAAAAAAAGTCGAAAGAAAGTTTAAGACAAGAGGCCCCCACAAACCTACAGTCGCGGATCTGCAGGCCTTGGAGGACCAGTGCTCGCAGGTTGTCTGGGGTACTTGGTCCCCAAGATTTGACAGAATGGAAAGTATACCCTTTGTAGGTTAAAAGTAGAAGAAAACATAGAAAAATAAAATTTATTTATATTGCTTATATAAAAAGGGCATTGGTTTCTTAGTTATAAAAGAAATCTCCCAGCGATTATAATCTTCATCTCTCAGAGGGACAAAATTTAAGAGAGAGCTCTTTATTTAAGAGTTACCTATTTAAGTTTAGACTTTCTTAGACACAAACCCAGTTATGGCCGGCTAAACTTCGTAGTTATGACTAGGAAGGAAGCTAATCAACATGAATAGCCATTAGCTGAGTCTAGTTGTTAGGTCACCGTCTGGTCACCCCCTCAACAGTCATAGGGAAGGTCTAGGAGGGTTAAAGCCCCTTAATTGATATAACCTATCTTCTTAGTGTTCTTCCTTAAGACCCTAGAGGCATAGGAGTAAGCCTTTCTATGAAAGGGTACACCATGAGATCTAGAACATCCTCTTCCTTTGAGGATTAAGGGAGGAGCTGGGAATATTGGTACTTTTTAAGTAAGATTATTCTCTATTCCTAGCCCCATCAAAGGACTAACAAGGGATAAGGCTGACCTGGAGGATTAATCAAGCCTCATCATCTTCTGAGGTAGAGACTAGCGCAGGTGGTGTTCTCTAAAGGCCAGCCATATCCTAGCTCACTTAGGTGATAGGAAGTAGTGTGAGTCCTTACTAGGATCACATCCAAGGCCTTAAAAGTGCATGACTCTCACAATACTTGTTAGGGCACAACAAGGTCTGGGAGCATAATAAGCTTAGGATTGAGTTGTCCCATTCTGTCTAGACCTATTATTGCTGGTGAGGAGTAAGGAGGGTCCTGACTCAGGGCTGTCGCGAGTAATGGCCCCTTAGAAGGGTACTCAAAGAGAGCTTAGGAAGGTAACCCCATAGGTAGATCCAGATAAGAAATACTCAAGTAGGGGACGCAGAATCCTGAAGTCATAGTTTCTCCTCCAAAATATTCCTCTCCTCTCAAAATAATCTCTAACCCGCTTTAGCAAGCAACCAAAAACCCTTGTTTACAAACTAAACAACCAACTCCGATTCCTAGCACGATTTGACCCTACTTACCGACATACTATAAAAGTAGCATGAATTTATTGAAATAAATATTTCAGTACATGAGATAAGAAGAACTTGAATATCACAACCTTTAACCACTAGAAAATCAAACCATAAAGCATTAACAGTACACGAAATTTCAATGGAGATGGACCCCCCCCCCGATAAGCACGATGTATCTATTGTCAAACAAAGGGTACAAGAACCTCCGCAGCAAGAAACCTGAGAAAGAAAACCTAAAAACTCTCTCTGAAGAGAAAAAACCTTAAAATTTTCCATTTTCTTTCTCTAGATTGTTTTTTCTAATGAAGGCCTGAACAAGCATAACATAATGCTTAACAAAGCCTAAGCTTTATAATAGACAATATCCATTGAGGCTAATCCCGAAGTACTCATCACAATACAATTTCAACGACCAAAAAATAAGTTGTTGTCAAACTCTATTCGAGCGGGATATGTTCCCATTCGAACTAGATAGACAGATTCAAGTCTCACTCCTTCTGTTTGAACAAAAACCAACAAAAAACTTCCTTATATTAACTGTAAACCCCGACAACGGTTATTGGTCACCCAAAAATAAGATGTACTGTTTGTGGAAAATTTATATTCACTCTAGTTTTTGAAAATAAATGCAAGTACTCTAATAGATTGATCTATCAAATTCAATGCTAAATCTATCTAAAAGTGTTTTCCTGTAATTTGCTAAAAGTCACCAAAGCCCTCATTTTAGGAGGGCTAGCAAAATTCAAACATAAATTATTAATCCCTTAAGCCCATAAATAATATGGGGTTCTAGGATTCGAATATAAATTTTCCAACTCTCCTATAATGAGAGCTTTTCTAATGTGCTTACTTCGAACCATAAGGAACCAAAGGAACAAGAATGCACTGCGGATGGCGATGGTTGCCAAAATCCTTCTTTCAGAAGGTTTGGCAAATTTCTTTCTCATATGAATTCAAGGATTGTTTTTGGATAATTTGTACTGACCAGTGGGAGTTGCGTTTTACACATGTTCATGGTCTAAAATCCTCTATTGGTAGTGAACATGCATGGTACATATAGCTTATGGTTTCAAAATAATAAATTCAAAGATAAAATACAATGGACCTTAATGTAGCCATTAAATCGGGGGCAGTGTTGATAGCAAACGGAAAAGCTACCAGTTCAAGCCTACGATATGGGATTCCAACTTCATCGAGTCGCTGAAGAGCCATTATATGGTGACTATGAGTAATCCTTAATGTTCATTAATATAATTTTTAGCCCTGCATGCATTTTTGTTGCATGAATAACACGTTAAATCTATTTTGTAAGGCGAGACATACACAAGTAGATGCCAAAATATGCATGAACATGTGGGGGTGATGCTTAAATAGACTATGGAAAAATTGACATCTCTTGAGCTTATCGATGACCTCGAAAGACTTGGATTGGGATATCTCTTTGAAGAAGAAATCAAGCAAAGCTTAATGGGAATATATGGCAACATAGTGAATGATATGTGGATGAAGGATAATTTTTATGCAGCAGCTCTACTCAGGCAGCATGGCTATCAGGTCTCACAAGGTACTTTAAGGGGATTGATCCTGTAGTTGTATGCCATAGTAATATTGTCAAAATATGTTTTGGAAAGGGAACTCTAGCGTCCCATTTCATCAGCCGGCTGGGAATGGGACTCATCAAAATCTTTAACCATACCGCCCTAGAAATTAAGCTATTGCATTTTAAAATTATGACAATATACATTAATTAAAATAGTTCCATTTCTTATGCTTCAAATCCAAAAAAATTTGGCTCCATAGGTGTTGAGCATTATTGCAAGGAATCACTCCAGGAGGACGTCAAGGGGATGTTATGTTACTACGAAGCTGCACATGTTTCTTTAGAAGGCAAAGACATACTCATAGAAGCGATGGAGTTCACAAGGAAACATCTTAAAGGCCACCAGAGAAACATCTCAAATTCCTGTTCGAATAAAACTTGTTTTGTTCGAATAAACTATTTCTCTGTTCGAATACATTACCTGATAACTTTCTTATTCGAATAGGTTTTTGTTCTGTTCAAATAGACTCTTTCTCTATTCGAACAAATTGCCTCATAACTTTATTTATTCGAATAGGATCTTGGTCTTGTTCGAAGAGAAATTATTCTATTCAAATAGACTTTCTCTCTATTCGAGCAGAGGTTAGGTTTTCAGTTTTCTTATTTAAGACATCTTTTCTTTTCTCATAACTTGCCTCTTCTAAAACTATTTTTTGAGGGCTTGAGTTTTTTAGAGAGAGAAGAGATTTCTTTGAGCGATTCTAACAAGATCTAACAACATAAACTTAAATCAATCATTAAATTATAAACCCAATTCATGATTTGAAGAACTTGTGAGATTCAAGATAGGAAGCTTTCATGAGAGATTAAAGCAGGGCATTGCGAGAACGTAGAATTGATTGCGATAAGCTCAATTAAAAGAGAGGTACCTACGAGATGTGTTTATTGAGTCTGTAAGTAATTGAATCATTATAATTTCTTTTTAATAGTAGATTGTTTAGCCATCGAGTGATTCGTCAGCGACCTATGGGTTTTTCTTCTGAGAAAGATTTCCCACAGGGTTAAAAAATTTTGGTCTTGTGTTTAACTTCCAATTTCTTGTTGACACTAGATAATCGAATTAATTTGAATTAGGTTAAGATTTGAACATTAATTCTAAGGAATTCAGATCTATTAATTTAGACCTAAATTAATCAAAATTAGTTAATCTCAAGTAATCAAATATTTTAATTGGTATCAGGGCAGTTGCATTCTAAGGCTTTATAACCTGAGCGTGAATCCTAACTTAATTATTTGATATTAATAAATTTTGAAAGATTTGGAGGCCCCATAAATCTTCTGCCCCTCTTCGATGGCAAAGACTATCCTTATTGGAAGGTCAGAATGGTTACATTCTAACAATTACTCAGAGAAGATGTCTGGATTTCAATCAAAGATGGATGGATGCATCCTGCCATGATGGAAGGAATGGGTGATAAATCTGAAGAGGTGCTTAAGCCTTTGAATCAATAGTCTAAGGAAATAAAGGAAGCTGCTGGTTATAATAATAAGGGTCGCAGTGCTATTTTCATTATTGTGAGCTCAAGTGAGTTTTGACACATATCTGCTTGTACCGCTTCAAAAGAAGCTTGGGACATATTAGTTTGAGCTCACTGATAAAAGGTTTATTTGGCCTCTAGCAAAATATCCGCTCAAAGTACGGTTGTCGAATTGTAGTACGGATGAGTGGGATCGAATCCACAATGAGGTTTGGGAAAACAAATACTTTTTAGGCCAAATTACGGTATTATAAGTGATAAATCTAAGAAGAAGAAGTAAAAACTAATTATAAAACTTAATGAGAGAGAACTAAGGTTCGGACTTGGCCTCTTCCTTTCAAAGCACTAATCAATATTCAACTAGATCCTAATATATCCACCCATCAAATGTTCGTGTTAAGAAAAATACGATGTTATAAAATAAACCACTAAATCTACGGTCAAGAATTTATTGGTTATACTTTTAAGTGATGGATAAGAGTGTATTAGAGAATTATTAACTCACCCATGGCAAGGCTTGAGTGAGTTTTCTAGTGTTTTCTCTTGTTTAGATCTCCAAATCAAGTCTACGGTTAGTAGTACTTGTTTGTATCCAAAGTTATCATACACCAAGCCGAAGCTATGGCCAAGCCTTCGATATGATACACTAAACTATCAATCATGTTGCACTAAGAGAAAACTAAATAAAACCTAATTAATACCAGCTATTGCTCATCCAAGAAGAGGCCTCATCCTAGCCTTAGCTAGGAGATTAGCCGTAAATCTCAGACTTCATCGTATTAACAACTAATTATTTACAAAAGAAAATAAAAGAGAGAGAAGACAATTAAATAAAACTAAGACTTCATTTCTTCTGAACTTACTCCAATATGAGATGCCCAATTACAATGGGGGGAGGGTTTCTTTTATAGGAGAAAGAACTCAAATTTAGAGACTATACATTAAATTGTAAAGAATATTTTCCCAATAATATCTTCTAATTTTATAACCAATCTCCTAAGATTCTTGCATAAAATTCCCTTAAGTGATGTAAAGATCTTTCTTCATGGAAATTCTTGCATATATCTTCAATATAAAATATTTTATAGGATCTTGGATGCAATATATTCTTTGATCTTATTCTCCAAAAATATTTGTGTTTATATTTCTTCAATCTTGAGACCAAATATATTGATTATTTAACTTTTTGTACTATGAACCGCTGGAGACACTTTTACTTGACTTTAAGAGCTTGGTTTTAAATATCCATCTCCAATAGCTGCAATCAAACAAATGCACATAAGTACCTAAAATTAAATATAATGAACGACTAAAATACATGTTCAGGTATATTAAAAATATCATAATTATGCGCTCATCAAATACCCCTAACCTTGTCTTTTGCTTGTCCCGAGTAAAATATAATAATAACCACTTTCATAGGGTGCATGATTGCATTTAGCATATGCAACAAGCCGTTAAGCCTCCAGGTTTAGCCTGGTGAACAAGTGTTACCTCGTGAGGGTTTGCAGTGACTATACCCACAAAAGTCAATAATGATATTTTAAACAATTCTACAATACACATGACTCATTTCCTTTGAACTTATCCTTACTTAGTTATGATAAAAATATATCGATGGAGAAATCTTTAAACTTACTAGTCTCCCAAGTATACCAAAGAATATTTTAAGCTTATCCAAAACTAGAGGTACTACCTCAAGATTATAAAGAGATTCAAGTATTTTGCTTTAGCTATATTTGAGTATACAATGAAAATAGCTGTATCGCCTAATACGTTGTCTAGAATAATTTTCTCAATTTTTAGTACTCTAGTTCTTACTGGAATAAATTCAACGGTCAGTACGACAAGCGCTTTAGTCATATCGTCTTCCCAGAATTTTACTCTTTATTCTTTTTCTTTTTGCAAGCCTTTTCTTTTGAGTACTTTGCTTCTTAGTGAAGCCTCCATAACAAAGAGTTTTCGGCCGACAAGCCCTGCCAGTTGGCGAAGGTTGTCAGGGTGTGGTGCCCCATCATGACCTAGGCTCAGGATTTTCACATGTAATATTTTTTTTGTGCTCATTTCACATAGTTTATGGTCAAACTCGAGATTGGTAATAATTTTTCCTCTTTCAGTTCTTAATCATGTGAGTAGCCTTGCAGCGTGAAAGTTTTTAGAACACATTTGGCTTATTATTATTTTTCTTAGGAATGAATTTATTCTTAGGCAGCTGTCTCCCTTGTAGCAAATTATTCTTAACATAAATGTTAAATTTTCCTTTACTGGGCAAAAATCTATTGAAGGTATTAATTACAAAACTACTGTGACGTGCACATTTTTAAAATATGCCAAGTTAACTTGAATCAGTCGCTAATAAAAAGAAAGTACATCTAGCTTAAGATATTCCAAAATATTATAGCATATACTTGGTACAATTTCAAATTTTAGGCTTTCCTATTATCTTTCTGTCAAGGTAAAATCAGCTTAAGTGTTTAGAAATTCGTCAAAATATATATCATAAATTATCAAAGTGTTATTATTTCACTTTTCTTTAAAAAACATTTAAAGAAATTGTTTGCTACCCCCAAACTTAAATGAAACATTGCCCTCAATGTTTGAGAGCATAAAAAAATGGAGAAATAAAAACTGGAATTCTCACTTGAATGTGTCATGGGTTGCTTGCCAAGAAGCACTGAGTTTACCATCTTCAGCAAGACAAATGTACCCCCAAACTTAAAATTTTCGATATAACTGGAAGGGTACAAAGTTGAAAAGGTGATGTACTATCCTGGTTGCAAAGTCTCTTTCAAAAACTAGATAACACATGAATGGTGATCCTTAATATTAGCCCTTAATTGGGCAGATATATTTTATAAAAACCTGAGAAAGTTTAAAACTAATTCTCTATGAAAATATTTTTTCTAAAAACTTTGCCTATCATTTGATGATTCCAAGTTGAAAATCTTGGACAAATCAAGAAAAACCATTTTCTCCAAGATAAAGCAAATACATACCCAGGAACATATTTTCCTTTAGAATTTTTAATACAATCATATGATTACTATGTATTGTAGTAAATAAAAAGATTGGTATACAAGTATTCCTCCCTGAATGTACTAGATTCAAAACTCGATTTTCTTGGAAAGATATTTTTTTTGAAATTTTTTCAAAACCCCCATGTTATCGTTAATATTCCAAAAAATGTGAGAGGTGGTTCGGACAAAGCAAGTCCGTGAGGCATCCCAAAATTATAATTTTTCAAAAATATGTTTTCTTTTAGTAGAAGAACTATATAAGATATTTTTGGATGTGGGGATCGGGAAACAATTGACACTAACAAACATTTAAAATTTATGTGCCTAAAATTATAATTTATCTCAAGGGACTCATCCTGACCATTGACGTGGATATTCATTGGCTTAGGGACATGACCAAGTTGAAACATATTTTTAGATGCTAATAATTGTACCATTTCACGAATCTCTGGATCATTCGTGTCCTTAAAATAATTTAAACATTCAACAGTAGAAATGCAATAAGAGTTATCTCCGTACAAGTCCTCAAAATCGTTTATGGTCATGGTACCCCCATTAGGCTAAGGTGATAGAGGAATGGATTCAAGGAAGAGAGATGAAGAACGTGATACTGGTCTGGATAAAGATGGAGCTCGTATTTTCTCAAGAATTGATGTTGAATTCACACTTTCAAGACTTTTGTCATCATTTGAGAAATCGTCTAAGAATTTGGAAAAATACTCACTTTCTATCATGATATCATTTTTGAATTGGTGGGGCTCCATCGGTGAAGGGATGGATAATGACATCAGTAGTTGAATGTTGAGGGTAGAATTACGAGGTGATTAAGAAAGAATTTTATTGAACATGTTAGCCGTTTCTTTAGGATCTTCTTGTGACATAGGATCATCAACCTTAAAATGTTCATCTTCTAAATCTGCCTCGTAATATGGTATCCACTCACCCCACGGGGAAAACATTCTGTGATTACGCTTGAATTCATTATTTTCTAAATCGCAAGGGGATTTAACTTCAAGTTGTTCTTCTTCATTGCTTAGAAGTTTTTCCTGCTCTATTTCACTCCTCATGGTTGATAGCTGAGTCATCTGAATCTCTAACCTAGATATAGATTGGGTCGTAAAAGTTTGATTCACTAAAGTTGGTTGTCGGAATTGCATCATTTGTTGCTGAAATAACAATGCTTGTTTTTTATTTTCCATTGATTGTTGCATGAAGAGAGCAAGGGTGTCTTCCAAAGATGGTTTAGGTGGAGCGGGTGGGAACTGCTTGAGTGACTGGATGGATTAATGGGTATGCATATAGGAATGAGGTTGGAAAGGCTCTACGTATTGAGAATTTTGGTGATCCCATGATTGAAAATAATTTTGAGGATATTATGGGATGTCAAAATGTAAGTCGTATGAATTCCAATGCTCTTGCATGAATGACATTTTACAATTAATTTAACACCCAATGTAATTAAAAATCAATCAAGCCTTAAACTCTAGCACTTCAACATTTTTTTAGAAGAAATAATTAGGTCTCCCCTATATACTTCTATGTTCGCAAAGGGGTAGGATGGTCAAAGACTTTGGTTCTTACACTCCCCAGCGTCACTATGCTAGTACAAACTTAGAGTAGATGTTCGGTCCTCACGCTCGAGTGAGTCGCCTTTTCATACGTCAGTACTCGGAACGGTGATGTCGCAAACCTACAGCCAGTACTTCGCGGCGTTAGGCTGGGGCCGTATCCTACAAACCCGTGTTTGTACTCCGGTCCGGTATACCTATCCATTGGGTGGTGAAATCCTGCGGGAATCTTGCTACTCTCTTTTATTATCAGTTATTTTCATGTTTGGGACGTTCAATTTTCGTGTGATATGAATTTCTTAGTATCCCTAATGGGCGGTCCCACTTATTAAAGAGCTTTTTGGGTGATGAAATCCCGCAAGTCTCTAACAGTTTTTACCTTTACTAATGTTGGAATGAAAAGAAATTTAAACACATCAATAGGTCAATCCAACCACAACATATATTTTATTAGAGCAGCGTGTATTTGCACAGTCTACACGATTTTATGTTCCTAGTGGCAAGGTAGAGCGGATATGAACCCCTTATAGATGTCAAGTTTAGAGAGGTACCATCGTACGAGAAGTATTTCTCGGTGAAGCTGTGGCCGCCCCTTTACCTAGAGGACGAAAGAAGGAACTGTCCCTTCACTTAGGGGGCACAAGAAGGATGGATTTAATGAAGCTTTTAGGTTTGCATATTATCAGTCTCATTTCCAACTTTGTGACTATCCTGCAAAACAAGAGAAAAAGGATTAGTAAACTTGCGACAACAATATTAATTCAATTTCCAAGTTTATTGTAGTCTATGATGTTCTGATTTTCAAATGCGCATATCTTTCAGCTCGGTTGAGAGAGAACAATAAATAATATCAATTTGGAAAGATATTTCAGAAAGGAAAATATTTAAGAAAGAAGTTTTCAAGAATTTAGCTTCCCTAATGCTCAAAGCAGGTGATGAATGTACAACGGCGTCCTTAACGAAGACTATTATTTTACTATTTTTCAAAAGGCTATAACTCACAAACGAGTAAACAAAAGAATATGATCTACAGAAATTTGGAAAGGGTTTTGAATTATTTAAAACTTTCGTAGCAAATGTATTTCCCAACTACGAAGCATAGATAATTAAAAATTGTGAAACATTCAGGAACAGACTTCACAGTTACTGTAGATCCAAAAACTAGAAACAATCCTTTTAAAAAAAAACTAGTCTAGAGAAACAGAAAGAGAAACGATAATAATAGAAATACTATATGCTATTACCGGCAAACTATACTTTTAGAAACAATAAATTTAGAAATCATTGGCATGGTATTAGAAAGAATTAATAAAGATAATTAACAAAAAAAAAATGGTATTAGAGAGAATAATTTTTAACGATACCTCCCCGGCAACGGCGCTATTTGATAAGAGGTTTTAATGACCTCTGGCAAAATACCCTCTCAAAGTACGGTTATCGGATTGTAGTACGGATGAGTGGGATCAAATCCACAAGGAGGCTTGGAAAAACAAATACTTTCTAGGCCGAATTATGGTATTATAAAAGATAAATCTAATAAGAAGAAGTAAAAACTAATTATAAAACTTAATGAGAGAGAGCTAATGGTCAGACTTGGCCTCTTCCTTTCAAAGTACTAATAAATATTCACTATATCCTAATATCTCTACCCATCATATGTTCGTACTAAGATACATACGATGTTGTAAAATAAACCACTAAATCTATGGTCAAATATTTAGTGGTTATACTTATAAGTGATAGTGAAGAGTGTCTTAAAGAATTATAAACTCAACCATGGCTAGGCTTGAGTGAGTTGTCTAGTATTTTCTCTTGTTTAGATCTCCAAATAAAATTTACGGTTAGTAGTACTTGTTTGTATCAAAAGTTATCATACACCAAACCGAAGTTATGGTCAAGCCTTCGATATAATGCACTAACCTATCAATCATGAAGTATTAAGAGAAAACTAAATAGAAGCTAATTAATACTAATTATTTCTCATCCAAGAAGAGCCATCATCTTAGCCTTAGCTTGGAGATTAGCCGCTCATCTAAGACTTCATCGCATTAATAACTAATTATTTACAAAAAAAAATAAAAAAGAGAGAAGACAATTAAATAAAACTAATACTTTATTTCTTCTAAACTTGCTCCAATATGAGATGCCCAATTACAATTGTTGAAGGGTTCCTTTCATAGGAGAAGAAACCCAAATTTAGAAACTATACATTAAATTGTAAAGAATATTTTTACAATAATATCTTCTAATTTTATAACCAATCTCCTAAGATTCTTGCATATAATTCCCTTAAGTGATGTAAAGATTTTTCTTCATGGAAACTTTTGCATATATCTTCAATATAAAATATCTTATACGATCTTGGATGTAATATATTATTTGATCTTATTCTCCAAAAATATTTGTGTATATATTTCTTCAATCTTGAGACCAAATATATTGTGTTTTTGATTTTTTGTGCTATGAACTGCTGGAGACACTTTTACTTGACTTTAAGAGCTTGGCTTTAAATATCTATCTCCAATAGCTGTAATCAAACAAACATACATGAGTACCTAAAATTAAATATAATGAACGACTAAAATACTCACCTCACAATTTGGGAATATTTGAATGGATGAGAATGAACCCTTTGATAAGTTTTATGCGTGACTAAGTGACATTGTTAACACTAGTGCCGCATTAGATGCAGCTTACTCAGATATTTGAATTGCTTACAAAGTCTTATGATCTCTTCATAACAGCTTTAGATCCAGACGTGATGCTATCGAGGAAGCTCAGCATCTTAAGAAAATGAAACCATATATTTTAGCTAGAAAATTGTAAACTTTTGAACTCGAGATGAAAATGGAAAACCTTGAGAAGAACAAGAATGTTTCTTTTAAATCTTTATCTTACTCTTCTTCTTTTAGGGTACCAAAGAAGCTGACAACTCATCTGATACAGGTAATGATGATGGGTTTGATACAGATTTACAAATTTCCTCTATAAGCAACAAACATAAAAACCTTGTGAAAAAACATCAATTTCAAAAATAAGGGCAATCAGTGAATTACAAGTCGCAAACTCATTATCAAATTGAATCGAATAGCCGACAGACCAACCTTGACACTGACCTAAATAATGTTGAATGTTATAAGTGTCAAAGTTTGGTCATTATCCTCACAGTTATCCCAATAAGAAATCTGGAACTAATGAGAAAGCTATGAACATTAGTATTACATGGGATGATAGTGATGATGAAAATAATAATAATGAGGATCATCCTCAAGTAGTTGAGAATGGACAATATTATGCATATCCTCATTTTCTAAATTATAGTAACGATAACTCTGATGCTTTCTAACTTGAGAATTCTATTGAAAGTCAAAGTGATCATGAGAAAAATGAGTTCGAGGACCTGAATCTTGAAGTCTTGTATGCTAAGACTTTTGAAAAGTGTATTAAACTTGGTAAACTCAACAAAGTCTTGTAAGACCAAGTTAATACACTTATGCGTGAACTTCAAGAAATAACTAAGAATACAAGTCAGGAGATAAAAATGCTTGAAGTTGAGAAATAATGCCTCTATGAAAAGGTTATGATTTTAGGAAAAAAAAAGTTCATGATGCGAAGGAGAAAATGAAATCAACTTTGGACGAACTTCATTTGGCCGTTCGTCCAAGCTTGATGAAGTTTTATTTCAGCAGAAACTTGAAAATTTATATCATGGGGCTAAAAATATTGATTAAATGTTATGTATGGGAAATATGGATACTGGCAAAAGGGGTCTAGGATATGGGAAACATCTCTCTAATGCATAGGCTCCTCAAGTCACAATATTTGTGAAAGTAACTGCTACTACATCATTGCCCAAACATAATATAATATCCTTCACTCGTAATCAAGCCAAAATTTTCTCGTATCCTCATGGTCGAAAGGGTCATATTGTATCTTATTATAGATTTGTTGGATCCTATCAACCATATGCTCGACCATTCTATGTGCAAATATATAACTCAAATGTGATTTCTACTAATGTGAAAAGTGAGAATGTAAGTAGGTGGTTTGCTCAAAAAACATCACCTCGAATGGTTAGTCGGTCTATTTGGGTACGAAAGGATGACTTGTCATAACAACTAAGGTAATGAATATCAACTAAGATGGGTTATCAATATGCTCCATTGATTACGAGTGAATATCAACTAAGTACAAAGTGAAAATTGCAAATAAAAACCAAAAATAAACTAATGTATGTGGAATATTTTTGCTAGACTTGGACATTGCTTTGTGTTATATTCATTCATGAAATAATTATTTGGTAAAATTACTATTCACAATAGTCAGTAATCCTCCAATTTAAACTAAAAGCTCACCGTGATTAGAATAACGTGAGGATAACTGTAGAGACTTCGTACCTAATGCTATGTGAGGATCTAGCCTTTTTACAAGCTTCGAATGTTATTTCATAAATTCTTTCCAGATTCAACAGCTTTTTCTTATCTCCTTTTTTATAATCAATTGTCGATGGAAACTTCAAGTTCAAGTTAGTAAATAGAAAATTTCTTATACTTGATTCGGGATGAAAAAGATACTTTGTGAGACCGAAGATATGATAATAGGTTTTTTATTGCTACACCTTTTTGGCCTTCGTCTGTGCTTACCCAAATTTTATATACTTGCAGCCTCTTGTACCCTAAAATATGTCATTCGTTTTTAATCCAAATCATTTATTAGTTTACCCATTTGTTCTTAGACTTTTCATTGAAAAAAATAAGAGAAAAAAAGAAGGGAAGAAGTGATTAGTTTACAAAAAAAAAAAAATGAAAAGAAAAGAAAAGAAAGGAAGAAGTGATTTTTGGGGGAAAGATGAGTATAAGAATTGAGTGTATATCCCCAATGTATTTGCTAGTATATCAATCAAAGTTTTGCAAGAATATGAAAAAAAGGGGAAGAAGTATTCTATTCCATGTGTCCTAAATAAGAAAAGAGAATGACAGAAGGTGAACTAAATTTATAGAAAGATGGGGAGTTAGTGTAACTGTAGTCTCAGAATGCCAGTAAACTACCTACTCTATCATGTCCTTTCCCTTGCCTACATTATTACATTTTCAAGACCTGCTTGATTTTGAGTTTAGCACAGTCAGTTTAGTAGAGATGAGAGATAGGGATTCTATGTTAGTTAACTTGACACCATCTATAACAATTGATTTTCTGTCCGTGAGATCTTTTAATTTACAGTGCATAATTTATTTGATAAAATTTAATTTTTTCAATTTACATACTCATATTCATATTTCATATAGAGTGTTTACTAGTCAATTCTCAGTGATTTTTGAGTGACCACCCTAGTGAGGCTTAAGTTGAAGCAGCTTTCCAATATAGTATTCTAACTGCAGGTGAGTAATACGTTAAAAACTGTGTATCCATCTGACTATGCACACACACACACACACCAAGAAATTCATTTAGTGATTATTTTATAACACATGGGCGATGTCTTGGTCTTTATAGATTATTTTAGATTCATTGTCTTTATATCATGCCTTGTGTTAGGGGGAGTGTTGTCTTTTTTTGCTTGCTTATTTCAAAAACACTCCCCGTATATGTTTTTCTTTTGTTCTTTTTAAGAGGGTTACAATTATTTTGAGGGGGACTTTCATCTGATTTTGGGGTATTGGTGTTTAGTATTTTCGTAACTACATGTTTGTTTTATTTAGTTTGATTTTTTGAGTATCCTAACAGTCTGTCTTTTCATAATATTTGCTCTGACATTTGCTGGTGTTTCTTTCTCATCTATTTTTTGTTTAACTCCTTTAGTGACTGTTATATATTTTACTTCTCCTTTCATTTGCTATTTACCATTTGTTTATCTGTGCCAAAAAGGGGGAGAAATGATCCTGACAGGTAAGCCAGGTAAGTAATGTTCCTTTTTCTGGATCCCGTATTTTATTTGAACGGTTACGTGATGTATATTGTTTAGTGTACAGGGATTCTGGAGTATATGTTATAAGATAAAAGTGGAGCTTTGAGTATGGATGCTAAGTGATTGAGTCAGTCCATCGAGTTGTATTTTAATTTCTTATAGTTCTAGTTTTGACATGAAATGAACCAAAGGGGGAGATTGAAATATCCATATCTGGAGTTTATTTCATTATGTGTCTAGAATAGGTGTTAGTATTTCCTCATGGTTATTCGTCACTAGAGATTGTACATGGAGCAACTATAGATAGACTGACATTGAGCTGGTAAGTGGTTTTGTATCTCCTTGCTCTAAATGTCAGGCCCTTAGTATTTTATACAGTATGGAAGGAAAGTGATATGTTTTTTTTGAGAAAAACAATTCTCTGTTCGAATAGGCTTTTGTTCTGTTCGAATAAGATCTTGTTCGAATAAAAGTTAGTATCTATTCGATCATTTTCACTCAGAACTATGTTTGTTCGAATATGATTTTGGTCATGTTCGAATAAAACTTGTTCTGTTCGAATAGACTATTTCTCTGTTCGAATATATTATCAAAGAACTTTGCTGCTTGAATAGGTTTTCGTTCTATTCGAATAAAACTTGTTTTGTTCGAATAGACCCTTTCTCTATTTGAACAAATTGCTTCAGAACTTTATTTATTCGAATATAATTTTGGCCCTGCTCGAATAAAAATTATTCTATTCGAATTGACTTTGTTACCATTCGAGTAGAGGTCGGGTTTTCAGTTTTCCTATTTAAAATATCATTTCTTTTCTCATAACTTCCCTCTTCCAAAACTTATTTGTGAGGGATTAAATTTTTTAGAGAGATAAGAGATTTCTTTTTGCGATTCAAACGAGAACTAAAAACACAAACTTGAATTAATCATTGAATTGCAAACCCAATTCATGATTTGAAGAGTTTGTAAGATTCAAGATTGAAAGCTTTGACTGGAGATTGAAGCAAGGCGTTACGAGAACGAAGGGTGTTGCGAGAACGTAGAATTGATTGAGAAAAACTCAATTAGAAGAGAGGAAACCATGAGATGTATTTATCGAGTCTGTAAGTAATTGAATTATTATAATTTCTTTTCAATAGGGGATTGTTTAGTTGCCGAGTGATTCGACAGTGACCTGCAGGTTTTTCTCATGAGAAATGTTTCCCACATGGTTAAAATTCTTTGGTCTTGTGTTTAATTTCAAATTGCATGTTGATACTAAATAATCGAATCAATTTGAATTAGGTTAAGGTTAGAACATTAATTCAAAGGAATTCAGACCTAATTATTTAGACCTAAATTAATCAAAATCGATTAATCTTAAGTAATCAAATATTTCATAACTAAACATTGCAAAACAAGTAAACTGTTCGTTAGAAGTTCCCTTGCATTGGTGGATGCTAAAATCAGAGTCTAGATGGTACATAGATGCTGTTGAAGGAGAGAAGACCATAAATCTTATTTTACTTGAGTTGGCTAAATTGGAGTTCAACATTGTTCAAGCCACACTTTAAAAAGACCTCAAAATATCGTCCTGGTAAATTTCCTTTCTTGTACTCATTTTCTATGAAAAGCACCGAGATGCCCTTTTCATATAAAAATCTTGTTAAGGAAACAAAGGTAATATTGCAACTTTTGTAAGTAGTGGAAGAACTACAAAATGGGGAGCTCTCGTTATTTTGCCTTACAAAATTCAGGTTGAGAAATCCTGAACTAGTCTGCTTAATACATATAGGTGGTGGAGGAATATCGGCTTAGGGACGAAGTTGAGCTTTGCAAGAGACTGATTAGCTAAGAGTTTTCAAGCAAGTGTAGCCGAGAGTTTTCCAACTTTCAAGATTCGAGGTGCAGGGAATGGCTAACGAAAGTGATAAATTTTGTGCTGATAGTTGATGAAATTTATGATATTTTTTACCTCTGTGGACGAACTCGAGTTATTTAATGACGCATTCGAGAGATAACTAAACAATTTTCATATTCAATTATTATTATGAAACACGAATTGAGCAGGGAAGCACTAGAGAGGCGCCTAGCCAAAGTGTTGATGGTTGCATCAGTGGGTTGGTCCAGCATCGCGCTTAAAATGATCATGGGTATATGGTTCTTTTGTTAAGATCTCACTCTACTTCTCCTAGATGCATTTGAGAGAAATAAAATCCTCACACCTCTGATGGAGGTGGTTTAGTGGGGACAATATCGGTGCCGCGCAACCTTCTCTACATGTTTCTTCAAATTCAAGTGGAAATCATATATATTTCACAACTCTATCTTTTGCATGTTAATTGTCTAGGTGGGATAACAAGCAATTGCACAAGCTTCCATACTATATAAAAATATGCTTCCTAGCTCTCTTCAATGTGATAAATGAAATGGCCAATGTTATTCTTAACGAACAGGTATATGAATTTCTGCCCTACATGAAAAAATCGGTATGATCTCCATGATTTTGGAGCATGTTAAGCTTATTTAGCTAGTGAAATCATTAATTTTTTTTGTTTTCATAATTAGCTAACAATTGTGTTTTACATAGTGGGCAAATTTCACAAAAGCAATGCTTGTGAAGGCCAAATGGTGAAAAATCGGATACAGACCATCTCTTTAGGAATATCTAGATAATGGCTGACTTTCATCATCTGGATCTGTAATTTTTGTTCATGCTTTCTTTGCAATAAATCAGAATATAACAATTAACGCATTTGAAAATCTTGAGAGCGATAAAGAGCTTCTATACTACTCCTCCATGATATTACGACTATGTAACGATCTTGCAACCTCATCGGTAATTATATATGGTTTTTTTTATGATGTTGAGAGGTAGTTTTGGATCATAACTTGGGGCCAGGATAATTTGAAGAGAAATTTGAATTTGTCCAGGCGGAGTTGAAGAGAGGTGAGACTTCATCGTTAATTGTTTCATACATGCACGAATCAAATGCATATGAGAAAGAAACTCGAGAACACATTCGAGTTTTGATTAAACACATGGAGGAAGATGAATGTATCCATCACTAATTCACCATACAACATTAAATTTGCTAATATAGCTATCAACCTTGCAAGAACATCTCTCTTTATTTACCAATATGGAGATGGAGTTGGTGTTGAGATCTATAAAAACTAAGGACCATATCTTGTCTTTGTTAGTGAACCCTACAAAATGATTACCACAAAAATAAAGGTATGTTGTTTACGTAGGAGTTTAGTTGTGGTCTAATGCCTATATAATGCGCTGGGGATGCCTGTTGCCTTGGTCATTCGAACGAGGCTGATAGTCGTTCGAACGACCTCTTGACAACCCCTTAGAATTTTGGCCTAGTTGCCCAAGTCGTTCGAGAGATTTCAAATTTTGTTCGTACGACCCTTTGACAACCCTAGGAATTTTGACCCAGACGCAAATTTTGTTCGAATGACTTCAGATTTTATTCGAACGAAAATGCAGAGCTCTATTTTTTTGATGGTTTTATAACCACTTGCTTGCCTCGATATTTGAGCGATTGTAAAGAGTTTCCTTAGTATATTCAGGGAAACTTAAGTTCTTTGAGGGACATCATTTAGTCAATCCTTTGGTGAGATCATTTGGGGAGGATTTCTTGAGTGAGATTTTCTAATGGTTATTGAGTGATTGTAACCGGGATCTTGAATAAACTCTCTCTCTCTCTCATACGGTGGACGTAGGCAATTTTCCGAACCACTATAAACTTGTTATATTGTGTATTTTTTTTATTGTTGTTTGTTAAACCAAATTGACTCGAGTCGCAAACCCTGAAGCCAAAACTCCAAGTCGATTTGGGTTAGCCACAAACAAGCAACAATCAAAGAAATACACAATACACAGTTTAAGGTGGTTCGGCAAATTGCCTACGTCCACTGTGCGCGAGAGAGAGAAAGAGAGTTTATTCAAGATCTCGGTTACAATCACTCAATACCAATTAGAGGTTCTCACTCAAGAAATCTTCTCTATTTGATCTCATCAAAGGATTGGCTAAAGAGGATGGCCCTCAAAGAATTTAAGTTTCCCTTCATATACTAAGGAAAATCTTTAAAATCGCTCAAATCTCGAGGCAAGCAAGTGGTTATAAAGCCATTAAAAAATGGAGTTTCACATTTCTGTTTGAACGAAATCAAAAGTCGTTCGAACTAAATTTGCTTATGCGCCTAAATTCCAGGTGGTCGTCAAAAGGTCGTTCGAATGAAATCTGACGTCGTTCGAACGACTTGGGTACCTGGGCCAAAATTCCAGGGGGTTGTCAAAAGGTCGTTTGAACGAATATCATCCTCGTTCGAACGACCAAGGCAACAAGCAGCCCCACAAATGGCATGTTTGTTTCGGTTGAAATCAATCAATTCAAGTTGAATAAAATCCATTCAATGTACTTCTACCTCTCCAAATTAATTTTGCAATTTAACCAAAGATACAATAGCAAAAAATATGAAATATATTATTCTATTTCATCTTATTAGTTTCAGTCATATGTACATTGAATTTATCTTACGAAAGGTCTTGATTTACTGCAAAGGAAATCTAAACTGGAAAAAGGGGTTGAAGCTACCCAGAAAAAATCAAACTCCAAGCCCAAATAGAAATAAATATGAAAAACTTTAATCTCACTAAAGAATTTTAGTCTTCCAAAGTGCCAAATGTCTTCAGATCTTTAAAGGTTCGCCTCCTTCAAAATATTATTGAGGTAAACTTGGGGAGAATTATTATCCTGTTGTGATTCAAAGGTTAGGGTATGGCATGAAGTACTATATTAAACATAGAGAGGAAAAAGAGAGAAAGAGTACAACAGAAATAATATAAACTCGATCCTTTTAAGGGCTATTTATTGAGTATAATAGCTAGTTACCTAAGATGAAGAGGCATATCTCTTGGATATGCCACTTGGCTACGTGGGCTCCCAAACCAATCCTTGGGCTTGAACCTCAGTTCATAGCACTCCCCCTTTTGAGTGTCCACAAAACAAGACCTAGTCGTAGAAAAAACCCAAAACCAGAATTATCTCAATAAGATAGTCCCTGGAAAAGAAAACTCCGTGACTAACCTCCGAGCTTTATTAGGCATGCCTCCTTAGTTGCCTTGTTATATTTTGCTCAATAAAAACCTCTATTAGGCTAATAAACTGAGTTCAAGGAAAAAGAGTACAACGGGCATTACCGTCATGTATGTCTGGCAGTAGAGGAAATTCCCCACAAAGAAGTTCTACCTCTGATGTTGTTGATTCCTGATATTGATGTATGCTCAGTCATCTCATGTCGATACCATAGGTGAGCTTCCTAAATGGTCATTGAGGTAACACCTTCGTGAATACATTAGCCTGGTTATCGGTTGATTAGACATGGGTATGAATGAACTTGGTTAATGCTGACATCTCCATTCTTCTGCAATTCGCGGGTATGAATGATCTTGGGAAAAATGTGCTTTGTGTGATCCTCTTTGATGAACCCTTCGAGGTTAAGTTATCAATGCACGCTAAGTTATTTTCATACAAAGTTGTTAGTGAATCTTTGATTGATGATAGTCTATCACTTCTGTCTATCTCTCATATCTTAGAGCACAAACAAACTGCATCTCTTCCCACTTCATGTAATGCCAAGATTTATGTATGATTTGATGATCTTGCCACTATCATTTGCTTCCCCGAATGTCACGGGATTGCTGTGTTACCTGCTAAGAAAATGTACCCTGTTTATGATCAAGCTTTGTAGGGATCTGGTAATAACCCAGCTTCTGTATAACCAATCAACTGGCATTTCACTGTGAAGCGATAGAAAAAGCTTAAGTCGATAGTTCCTTGTAGATATTGGAGTATATATACCATTCCAATGCCTAAGAGTAAAGGAAATTTCTCGATACAGTAAAGTACTGATAGCTCCTAGGTAGGGCACGTTAGGTATTGCCTAGGAGTGCTTCTCTTTTATCTGTAGGTCTTAAAGGATCAGTCTCGATGTTTGAAGACCGACCGATCATTAGAGTTGATAAAGGATGTGTCGTATCCATATTGTGTCACTTAAGAATCTTCTGGATATATGTAGACCAATGACTATGAACAAGCCATTCGCAAGATGTTCGATGGCAAGTCCAAGACAAAACTTAGTCATACTGAGGTCCTTCATCTCAAACCCTTACTGCAGAAAGTTGGCTGTTGTACCAATCTCCCCCTAAGTAATGATGATGTTTAAGTCATCTACATATGCAACGATTAAAGCAAAATCTGTAATAGTTCTCTTGATGAAAACGCATGGACAATTAAGATCCTTCGAGAATACTTTTCTCCATAATGACCCAGTTAACCTATTATGTTGCATGTGCTCTGATTGCTTTAGTCCATATAAGGATTTATCCAGCTTTAGAGCCTACTGGGGCCTTTCTTCGAGCTGGATAGCTTACGGTAAACGCAATCCATCTAGGATCCGCCTGTGGATGGTGGCATCAAAATTTCCATACAGATATGCGGTTATAACATCCAATAGACGCATGCCCAGTCTTTCCTAGACTAACAAACTGGGCAAATAACGAAATGTGATAACATCCATGAAGGGCGAGTAAGTCTCTTCATAATCAACTATGGGCCTCTGGGAGAAACCCTATGCAACTAGTGGAGCCTTGTATCTTACTACCCTCCCGTGCTCATCACGTTCGCGTATACACACCCATTTATAACTTACAGTCTTTGTGGGACCACTACTCCACTAGAATATTGGTATGAATACTTTTTTCTTGCATAGGGAGTCAAGCTCTACCATGATCAGTACTTGTTACTTTGCCAATCGGTTCTTTGTCAACATTCGTCAATAGTGCATGGCTCCAGATCCTCATCCATCTGGTTGAGAGCAACAACGTAAGTAAATTTATCCTCGACGACTGTTGTTGATCAATTTAATTGTTCACCACCATAAGATAAATAATTTATCGAGATCTTAAGGTTTGATTTATGCGCATGGCTATCACTAACAACTGATTTATCTATGGGAACAATAGTTTGCGTAACTACACTAGAAGCATGTTTAAGTGCACGTCGTCCTTTAGCACTAGTAACACCATTCATTGGTGGCCTATTTAGGTCCTTCAAGGACTCTGACAACACCACTAGTCTGTGATCCTATGAAATCATCTGTCATGCCCCAAATTTTAATAATTAAAACAAATTTAACTAATGTCATTAAGGACATATAGGTCAGGGAATCCAAAGATTCTCCCCCATAAATATCTATGCTACAAGGAAATAGCTCAGTCATTCACTATAGTAATTTATCAGAGTTATAAAAGAATAACGAATAGCGGAAGAGAAAGATAAATATCAAATCTGAAATAGAATCAAATATCTCAAAATCGTAAAGCAACAAGTAAATAAAGGAGTTTAACGGAGTCCGATATTTCAAATAAATGAATAAAATAAAGACTAACAGCAACAGTAAGAACTAAGCTTCAATCCTTGGTTTAGCTCTTTGCACACTACCAAAAAATGGGTATTTGGCAGCACACATAGTTATCTTTTGGCAACACACTTTGTCTGTAACAAGTTTGTGACACTTCAAGTCCGTTGCAGTAAGCCCAAGTCTATTGCATTAAGAGATTCGTAAAAATAAGACCCCGATTCTTTTCTTACATCTCTCCCTAAAATTCCCCGCCAAAGCTTCCCCCCTCCCCTTTCTCTAAATTTCCCCCAAAAATTATCTTCTCTCCCACGATTTTAAATAAAATTCGTTATGGATGACCTCTAATTCTGCAGGATATTTTATAATTTGTGGTATCTCTTTCCATGAAAGTACAGTTTCGTTGGTTGTTCTCGCACTCCTCCTCTGCAGTTAAGGGTATCTCTTTCTACCTTTCCTTATTCTTATCTAAGCATTCAATCAATTTCAGCTGATAATTGCTTTGTTGTGTTTGTTAATTTTGGAAAAGTACATAGTTAGGGTTACAATTGAACTTATTTTCTGAAATTAGGGGTTTTGAGCAACCTACTTATACTGTTTTCAAATTATGGCTTTCTAAATATACTATTTTTAAATCATAGAATTCTTCTAAGAGTTTGCTTCTTTGGATTTTGATTTACCTATAATCACATAAACAAACAAAATTTTATCATACACTCTAATCCCTTCAAACACATCAATACATTCTATAAATTTCAAACATGTCCTTTCTATTTGTTAAAGAAGAATTTGTGGTTAGGCATACCCCCACCTGGGATTTTATTCATATGAACAGAGTTACAATCTAGGGTAATTAGTGCTATTTGCATAAGCTATAAAAAAGAGTCTAAGATCTAATGGAAAGGTACAAAGAGAAAAAATGATAAGTGTTAGTGTATCGATCTATGATTCAATGTGAACTGAAACTTTATTATCTTCTCTGAATTTGAAACTTGTGAGAAAGCATTCAATCTTTAAGATTATCTTTTTGGCATCTGTAAGATTAATAATGGAAGTTTGCAAATACCTTTGATGACTGATTACTAATATGTCGTGCAAGACGTGATGTGTGCCATTGCTGAACTTGATAGCCTTGCAACAAGGTATGATAAAAAAATTTTAGGAGAAACCTATGGGGATCATACAAATGCTGCCAAAAACTGTAAAGTAGCTTGTCAGGTACTAATTAAATGTCGCATTGAATTATAATTACATGTTCCATCTTAAGTAGAACGGTGTAAAACTCCATACGACTCCATACCTGTGAGAGTTTAATTTTTTTGGTGCATATGTTCATTTCAAGTCCGTGTTGCAATCAGATGGGTTACCAGGCATATAAAATAGGGGGAAATCGAGAGCTGTTACACAAGCCTCTCATTAATGTGCATCATATTGTTGCCTACTTAAAGTTGTTATCAAGTTACGAGGGAAAGCACGTATACATTATTTTTCATTGTCACTCTTTAAACTGATTATGCACGGTGTAACTGCATCCGTCTGTAAATACTACATTATTGTATAACTATGGAGTTGATGTTTGCAGAGACATAACTAAAAAATTTATAGTCAGGGCTAATACACGTGGCCCAACTAAAGCAGTTTCCAAGTCAATACTGAATTATTGGAGAAGATAATTTTCTGTAAAGAAAAATCTTACATCTATTAAGTTGTTTTGACCTTCAAAACTAAAACTAAGAACAAATGTATTATTGTAGCTTAAAGTTCTATTGGATCTTGAAGCTAGAAGTTATATAAACCATTTTGGCACTCCTTTTTTCAGGTCACTTACCACTATTTAAACTGGAAGAAGATAACTCTTTTTATTTTGCAAAAATTAAGTAAAATATATATCCAAAAATAAGGTTACAATATGAGGGAAAGCCAACAATGCCATACTCTAGTACATGTTACTAGGGCATATGGTTATGGGGTTCTCTACGGAAATAAAGAAATACAAAAGGAAATAAACCTAGAAAGGCATGCATCCTTGTTAATTTATTCGAACGAGTCCAGAGTCATTCGAACAACAGGAACAATTTCTCGTTCAAACGAGCTCTAATGTCTGTCGAACGAAGAAAGGAAAAACCTAATAAATGTTGTCTTACTCGACAAAATGAAAAATCGGTTTTGAGATTAACGTGCAATTTGTTCGAGCGACTTCCAAGTCCATTTGAACGACCTGTTGAAAATTGCCTTCGACTTGTCGTCTGAATTGACAAGTTGTAATTGTTGTCAGTTCATTCGAACGACCTCCTTTGTCGTTCGAATGACTTTCTTGAATATAAAGTACTTCATGCAATAGTCTTAAATTTTCTCTAGATATTCTAGTTTGTCGTTCGTTCATTCTTCCATCGGTTGGTTTGGGTCAGAGACTCTCCGTACAAGTTGATCTGCCGAAAAGTTGTATTCTCTCTACGCATGGCTAAACAGAATATGTAATATATGTGGAGTGATTAGGTCCCAAGAAGTTTTCAGTGCCCATGGGATTTTGTCATTGGCGAAAGTTTTAATGGCCGCAGCTGAATCAGATACCACCCACAAGTAACGTCACCCTTTTGTAACAGCTCTCTGAACTCTTGACATGATAGCCGTGATCTCAGCTATATACTTCATTGCGTGACCAAAGGCTTTGCTATAGGTACCCATTACTTCATCGTTGCTATCTCTGTAGATAATCCCAATACTTGCATTTCTTGGGTTGCCTAATGCCGAGCCATCACAACATATCTTTGTTTCATTTGGTGTTGGAAGTTCCCATCGACAGCTCTCGATGTTGCTGCCCTGTCGTGATCTACACTAAGCATTTAACACCTTTATGATCTTGAGGTCCTGTATAGTATTGTTCATAGTGTTTTAAGAGAGGTGAGTCATATCTGCAATGTCTATAAGGATGTACAGCATAATTATATGGAGAGGAAGCTTGAATCTATTATATTTCCATTTGTTCCTTGCTTTCTAAATATTGTTGCAATGGAAAAGACCATAGCCACCCATAGATCTTTTATGTAGGTACTAGACCCTTGTCCTCTTTCCAAAATGCTTCTTCAAATTTCTCTCAGTGTAATAGGATCATAAGATAACCAATTTGTAGCTCTCTACCAGAGAGAGACCCCTAATAGGCATTATAAAAAAGTGTGTTTTTCGGTTTCTGTAAGATTGTTGCAGTGGTGGCAAACCGAGACTAGAGAGATACCTTTCTTCATAATGGTGTCGTCCATTGGAAGGAGATGGTTCAACAGACGCCATGCAAAGAATCCCAGTCTTGGGTGAATTGCGTTACTCCAAACGTATTTCCACCACAATGCCGTATCTTCTCATTTACGCGGAGTTTCAAATTCATTCTTGGTTGGGAATGCCCCTCGTAGGTCTGGTTTTCAGATCATAGTGTCCTGGCTATTAGGTTTATACTGGATTTGCTGAATATTTATTCCAAGATCCAAAAGAAGGAGCCGAATGTCATTAGGGAATTGTCATCCTTGTTGATTAATTAAGTTGTTAAGCCTAGCTGGATAGCGCTTCCACATGTGTCTGTGTAGCCCTATATAATCCATGAAAGGGATTTTTGCAGCCCATGTGTCTCTCTAGAAATCTTTTTTTGTACCATCGCCGATGAGCCAACCTATGTAAGGTTTCGATAGGGTAGCTTCAATTTTAATACCAGACCAGATAGTAGAGGGTTTGTAGTACCTAATAGTGTCTCCACTCTTAGTACAAAATTTTTATTTATGAAATATTGCCCAGTCTTCTGATCCCTGTTTGACGACCCAGTGAAGTTTGCAAAGCATCGCGTTGTTTACTTCCCACACTTCCTTAATCAGTTTACATACCTTTTTCCATTTCAACGTCACGCCTTTCCTTTTTGTCGGATCCACGATCCATATATAGTTTTTATGAATTTTATCTCCCTCTTTAATAAGCGAACTAGGCTACTTGTAGACTGCCATATAATGTATTGGTATAATGTTCAGGATTGACTTTTCAAGTGTAACCCGTCCCTGGAAAGTGATTATGCCACTAGTCCAGTTGTTAGCCATATTTCTAATTCTTTTGATCAGAGGCAATATGACAAGCTTTGTGACCCTCCCTTATATGAGTAGAATTTTCAAGTATGTCTCAGGAAATTTGCATTCCTTGAACCCAAAGATTTCTTAGACACATCTTCTGCGAGTGAGGGGAATAGTGCTCATGAAAATTTTTCTTTTGGCCACACTTATCTCTTGCCTAGACACTAGCTGATAGTCTGCTGGGATGGTCTTGAGTTGTCGCAGGCATCTGTTGTTCCTATTCACCAAAAGAAAAATATCATCTGTAAATGAATAGGTGAATGGGACAGTGCATTAGCTTTGTCGATGTCATGGTTTGTATTCTACCTTACTCTCTGGCCTAGTGGTGGGTAATGCTTAGTATGTCTTCCGTGATTGCAAAGAGGATTAGAGAGAGAGGGTCACCCTGCTTGTAACCTCTAGACATCCAAAAAAATCATGATGGGCTACCACTAAAAATAATTGAGACCATGTTACTGCTAAAATTGCATGAATCCAAGAACAGAATTTTGGAGCAAACCCAAAAGCGTTTAAGGTTGTGAAGATGTATGTCTAGCTCATAGTGTCATATGCTTAACTGATGTTTATCTTGAGAGCCATATTTTTGTTCTTTCCCTTGATTTTTATCTTATTCACCATTTCAGAGGCCATACAGATGTTGCTATGAATGTTTCTATTCATGATAAAGGCGCTCTAGTCTTTCGAAACACATTTATCCGCAATTGGAAAGAGCCACGTAACCTGCATTTTTGTAATAACTTTGAAAATAAAGTTACTAAGACATATCGACCTGTAGTGTTGAATCGAGGATGGGTTATGGATTTGATGAATTATTGCAATGGTGCTGGAGTAAAAATTCTTAGGAATCAAACCATCCCGGAAAAAAAAGTATATTTCAACGTAAATTTTGGAACTCAGGGTCTCCCAAAAAATTTTGTAGAAATTTCTAGAGAATCCATCTGGACCGGGGACGCTGTTTCCATCCATCGAGAATACTGCATCTCTAATCTCGTTATTGGTTAGGCATGAAATAAGGTTATTATTTTCTACGTCTGTCACTTACTTGGGTAGCTGATGGAAGAGAGTTGAGCATTGTTGCGTATCTATAGCTTTGAACTTGGTGGTGCTATAATTGATGATGTATTCCCTTATGAGAGGTTGGTCTGTGATATTTGCACCCGTGTTGTCTTTAATTTCTGTAATCAGTATTGTATGGACTTAACCCTCGAGCCCATTCATAATTGAGCTCACACAGCTTAAATTACCTCCGTCTATGGCTCAAGCAATCTCAACACCTAACACTCCTGTCAAACATTCTGAATAGCCCTACGACCTACTCAAGAACGTGGGTCGAGCTAAACCCGAAAAATGTTATTCAGTCAAAGACACCTATCTCCCACGAAAATGTTAGTTATACAGCCAACTGCCACTAACCACATTATTCAGGAGACGTGCTCCGACATGATGAGGAGCTGTGGGAAATGCCTATAAAGAGGAAAAGTTCCAGAAGAGACAGGGACCAGTAAAATTACTCAAACTTCTTATTTACAAGATCACAAGTATTTCTATATTCTAAAGATCACTTGTAATAAAGATATCCACCCCAAGCAATAAAGATACTGTTACAAAAATTCTCCATACGAGGTCGTGGGTTTTTACCTATTCAGAGGTTTTTCACGCTAAAAACACCTATTTCAGCTTCTTGTTTTATATTAACGTATTGTTGCAGGATCATTGGCGTGATAGCTAATTCCTAATCATATCGAGCTACAGAATTTGGCCATTACATTTGACGCCGTCTGTGGGAAATATTGCATTTCCACGATACCCTAAGGCAGTCTTTCATTACAATTTTAAACTATGGCTTCTTCTAGATGACAGGCCGCAGGAACTTAGCTCAAAATTTCTGTGGATCCGGGACAACTCACCGAGTTACGGGCGAATCTTCACGCAGAGGCAAAAAAATGCGCAAAACTCAAACTTCAATTAACGAAGGATCGCGAGCTCTAGGAGAAAGATCTCTATGCGGAACGACAAGCTCGCTTGACAGCGGTCAAACGACATGAAGATCATATGATGATGATGCAGACTGCACTTGAAGCCCTACAAAATACTCAGCATGCTCCTCAGGCCCGGGGTCACAATCAGCTTCCAAAAGCCACCCATATTTTAGTAAGGGAATGATTGGGACCTCGGGGAGTCACCAGTAAAGCCATTTCTAAAAATCCGCCACACGGACGCAACCCTCTATCTATCTGGGAGGAGTAGTCCAATCCAAAATCAATCGAGATCACGAGACTCCCATCGGTCAGGAGGAAGATCAACGACCTCTGAGTCAAGTCCTAGCACGAGGTCACATGAGTGAAGGAACGGGAACTCATCATCCCCTACCAGCACATCCAGCGATTCAATCAGCACGTCATTACGTCACAAAGGAACACATAGACCAACGAATTAAGGAGTTGATCGAAGCACAAGTTTTGGGCACTACCGTTGATACGACGAAATTATAAGGGAGTCCGATTGCCAAAGAACTATTCGATATGGAAGTACCGAAAGGTTTCCATACTCCCAAAATTCATAAGTACAAAGGTACGTACTCGAAGGAGCATATCCAGCAATACCGCAATTCATTGGGGTTTGTACTCCAATCTTAACCATATTCTCTGCCGTCTGTTCACCACTAGTTTGCTGGAAGAGCCACTCTGTTGGTTCCACTCTCTTCCTGGGGAATTGATCTATAGATTTGATCAGCTACAAAAATAGTTCATTAAAACATATGCCCACAGTAGAGACAAGGAAGAGAGCCTGTATTCTCTTACCGGTCTTAAGCAGTCATAGGGGGAAAATCTTGAAGACTTCTCAAAGAAATTCCTAAATCTTGCAAGAAATGTGGATAACCTCGACCAAAAGACCGTTGTTACCGCTTTCACCAATGTGCTGCGGCTAGATTGCAAAGCTAAGGAATATCATTTCCTCAACAAGCCTGCGACTTTAGAGGAGATGATCACAAAAGTTAACAGTTACGTCGACTTGGAAAGAATGATATCTGAGCGGCAAAAGTCTACTAAGTCTGTCCTCTCCACCAAAGTCCCATTAAAAGATCGAAGCAGCGAGCCCAAGGAAGAACAGGGAGATCAGAAATACACCAAGGGAGGCACTGAATACCCTCGGAGAAGCAGTCCACAGAACAAACCCGACCTACCAAAGCTGAGCTCTCGAATCTCCACTAATTTTTTGCTAATACTGAAAGACACGCTCTACCGCACATCCCGACCACTGGAACCCATCGAGAATTGACCATTTTTCCAACACCATAAGGTAAATCATCATTCTACTGACAATTTCTATAATTTATAGTGGATGCTCAAACTTATTTTTAAGGAAGGACTAATGCTCGAATACATTGTTAACCTGAAGTCGTACCAGGATAATAACCATAAGAAGCAACTCGAAGTTGTTCAGGTCAATGACAGAGCTGAGGAGAAACATCTCTACCATATGCATCTCAGCAACATGATTGAAATCAATCAGATCGCCAATTCCAACCGATCAAAACGCTGAAGACTCTCGGAATGCTGTGACCTTACACCTCAAGAAAAAGAAGCCAAACTTCTTCCCGAGTCGAGCAATTGCTGACTCGGGATCTCTTTCGAGGATTTGGATACTAACCATGTCAAGTATCCACATCATGATACGTTAGTCATAATGCTCAAGATGAAACAGTTTGTCATACACACAATGATGATTGATACTGAAAGCGGTATTGAGATTCTTTTTCAGAGTACGATCGACCAGATGGGCCTGACCGACCAAGTCATTCAGAGCGATACCGACGTCAGCGGATTCAATGGCTCCAAAGAAGAACGAGTAGGCAAGATCATCTTACCTATTATAGCAAGACCAACCAAAATCAACGTTATTTTCTACGTCATCAATGACAAGTCTCGCTATCTTGGGATCATGGGCCGCTGCTGGATACACAATATAGAAGCAATCGCTTCCACCTATCATCAAGCACTCTGATTTAAGCACGACAACGGTATTTATGAGATCAGAGGTAGTCAAAAACTCTCTCGAGCTTGCAAAAATACTATTTCCACCATCCATGATACTTAAGACAAATTGGCCTTATAGTAATTATAGAAAGTAGATCACCTCAGTGATTAATCACCTATGGAGGAACCCACATAATACGTCACCATTGATGGATTCGGCAGAGGTACATTCATCAGAACCAAGCTGGTTCAGCAGGAGAAAGATGCTATCATCCAATTCCTATAACTCAATTGAGACATTTTCGCCTGTCTTTTGAAAAGATGCCCGGAGTTGACCCCGGCCATGGCTTGCCACAAGTTAGCCATCAACATCAACGCCACAGCGGCCAAACGAAAATATTGACAATTTTTACCTCACCTTCGAGATGAAGTCAATACCGAGATCGAGAAATTGATCAAGGTTGGATTCATTCAAAAAGTAAAGTATCCAGACTGGATATCCAACATTGTCACTGTCCCAAAGAAGAACGGAAAGGTTCGCGTTTGTGTAAATTTTATAGATCTAATCAAATATACCCCAAAGGACACTTTCCATCTTCCCAACATTCATCCGATCCTTGATTCCACTGCAGGCCATGATCTCCTATCCACTACACCAATTTTTCTAAATTACTATGGATAAAGTCTATGGTAATAGCCGTTTTACCATGGATAATGCCTGTAGTAGAGGTCTATAGTAAAAGGTGTGGTAATTTTTTTACCACGGAGTTTGTCTATAGTTATCTAATTTATATTGCTACAGAGTAAATCCGTGGCCATTTTTTTACCACGGAGTTTGTCTGTGGTTATCTAATTTATATTGATACGGAATAAATCTGTGGCAAGTTTTTTACCACGGATAATATTTGTAGTATAATTAGGATATTTACCACTACTTTAGTCCGTGGTAATTTAATTTTTATTTGTTTTTTAAAAAAATTAAAAAAATAGCAACAAAACCTGCGCAATTCAGAAAAACAAATGGCACCTGTTGTATACACATATATAAACAAAAACACACAATTCAATAACTTGTTTCATTTATAAATATTGGCCCAAAAAATCTAGGTACACTAGTTAAAAGCTATATACATGTTCCCTATAATAAATCCAAAAAAACTATGGATTTGAGAAACAAAAAAAGGAAATGCAGTGGCTTCAAAAGTAAAGGATAAATATAGCGGTGTTCAAGCCATAACATCAAAAGTAGTAACGGATCCATAATGGCGATTAATCTGACGCAGGACTTGTGGCCACCTCTGGCATGGCACTACTAGTGTGGATGATAAGTGTTACATCAGCAGCAGTGCTCCCTATTCTCCCACACTTCACAGGAAGAAAGTAAGACTTTCATTAGCAAAGTAAACTGATAATCATTGGTAATTGAAGCAATTATTTTGAATCATTCTTCATGTATTTCTACATAATTAAACACTTAGAAATTTTTAAGAGAGAATTTTACCAGACATTGGATGGATCCCATTCTGCATTGGGGCCAAAAGAACCTCAGGTTGTACAGGGTATTTCATGAGATGGTACTGGTGCTCAAGCATATGGTTGAACATGATGATTTGTTTCTTTAGCTTTAGCCTTTTACTGTAGAATCTTACTTGCCAGTTTTCACAGCATCCAGCGGATACATTTCATTTTGGTGTAGTGGATATAAACTTAATCGTGGAATATTAATAATAAAAACTTGGAAATAATAGCATATATATTGAGATTAAGTTTAAACCTGTGATGTTGTGGATGGTAATCTTGGCCCTATATGCCCTCAATCAACTCTTATTGACGGAACTTCATTATTTAGTGTTTGTGCCTTGCTCCAGATTGGGTAAGAAAGACCATATGATGCAACTGACATGGATAAAAAGTTACACTGTCACGATTAAATAGAAGAGACATATATGGTAAGTCTCTGAAAGTTGGTTGACTAATCTTCAAATAACAATCACTCTTATAAAATCTAATGGGCATCTTGACATAAGCATAAATTATAAAGATAGAAATTGAAGTAGTCTTTAATGTACTAGTGGGTTTAAGATGAATAAAACTTACATTTTTTCCTATTCCAATTGTAGGTAGATCAGCAAGAACTCCAAGATGATAGGCCAACCAAAATTCTACAATAGAAACCCAAACACAAAGTTGAATAGATAAAAAAATCTATAGAGCCAATTTAATAGTTATAACGACAATACAAAACTATTAGAAGCCAGGTTGAATCTATTGTACTTGAGCTCTTCCTAGCAAAAAAATCTAAATAATAAACTTATGTCTAGGATGATCTAGATGTATCCATCCCATTTGAGGAGGGTTACATTTTTAGGCCCCCTCGATATAAAGTATCTACCGAGCAGAGTTGGTAAGAAACGATGGCGTTGTGCAAGAATAAGAAGGAAAAACTTGCCTATAGGGTGAAGTAATCCGTTTCCATCAACCATAAGTAGCTGTTGAGATTTACAACAGGTGTGGTAGGGGTAAAAATGTAAACCAGATGAGAGGGAGGCTGACCTGAAGGTATAAGTGACAGGCAACAGTGTTACATTTCATTATCTACTGTAAGTCTATGAGAATTGGAGCCTGAATGAAACTAACTCAACTCAACAACATTACATCATACATATAAAGGCAGGCAAGGAAGAAGTGAAGTGTATACCTACCTCTCTAAAGATGAGGAACCCAGGAATATATGGAATGTGAAGACGAACAATGTTGAACTCTTGGTAAACAACTTTGAGAGAGGTGCTATTTAGAATAATGAGTGCGGCACATGAGATGGATGGATCATCTTTTGAGAAACTCAAGTCAACCCCAGTGCCTCTGAAATTGAATAAGTTGCAATGAACCCAGTCTTTTTGTATCCAACTGAAATATTACGCAAAAAAATTAACTAACACATAATTTTTGAATACTGGTACTCTAAACAACTGGAACGTACATTGGTCTTGAGCTGCTTGCTAAAGTCTCCAAGATGACTATTTCGTAACACTAAACATAGTTTTTATTTATGGATGTAAGTGGGTGGCTAAATAACAGAATACTTATCCAAGCAAATGTAAAATACATGGCAAATCACACAAATAACAAGCAAGAGCAAAAGCTATCAAAACTTTCTCATAAAGCTTTAATTTTTTTTTTTGGGGGAAACTAGAGTTAGGCTTTAAATAATATATTTATTATATCTCACATCTATTTGCCTCTTCATGCTTTAAAATTAAAAGATGCTTAATGATTTATCTCAATAAATGCTATAACCTTTGATCCTGTAAAAGAGGTTAAGACGCCAAACTTGCAATACCCTATTATCTATGTTTGGAAGACTTATCTACAATTTCAGCAGACAAAAAAAGTCCGGCAATAAAGGCCCCAATAACAAGCATGGTTAAAGTAGCATCCCATCCCTTAGACGAAAGATAGCATCGTTATCCAAACCACCTCCACACTTCTTGATAAGATTTGAAATAGAGTATGTTAGTCTCTCTGATCCCTTAATTATCATCTTTCACAAGCAGTCATTGATTCTTCCGCAATCTGAGTAACGAAACCACTTCCCTACTGACAATTTTTGTTAAATAAAAATAATTAATATCATTCTAGAGAAGAGAAATCATGCATGTCTCATAACTTTTATCATCCTTTAGATACTCAACAAGAATATGCTGGGTATCACTATGACATTATGTGGTTATCATGCCATTAACCTTTCACATCACCGGGGTCATGTAACTACATATTGAAATATAGTTGCAAACTTTCAGGTATACCAAAAGCAAACATGAAAAAAATAAACAAATTTGAATGGTGCACACCTTAAGCTCACCCATTTTGTGATCCTTCAAGCTACCAACATGATATTCCTTTTCACACTGGATCAAGAAAAAAGTACATTCAGATGACAGTTTAAGCACAAAAACTTTGGAAAAGAAAAGCTTGATCTTATAAAGAATAAGATTGAACCCAACCAATGACCTATGTCTATTTTTTTCTTTCTTTCTTATTACCTTTATTTCACTTCTTGGGGCTGAATGCATTGTTTTGTTGGTAAGGAATCTAAGGATCTATCTTTGTGGTCAGTTCCAGTAACAGGTTGTTCCTCATTACATTGTAGTATATTAATTAGACTTATTTTCTAGCCTGGCTGAAGTAAAACATCAACTTATTCTCTATAAAAACATCATGTTTCTCTTTCTTAGTTGACCATCCAATCACAAAAGTGAGGAGGTCCTATAGCATACTTATAGGACAGAGAGAACACTTTACAATGAGAAGAAGGTCAATGCTTTGGTTACTAGCTTTGCTAATAGAACAGAGATAACACTTCACAACCCTTATTCAAGTATCCGCTGCCCTAGCTGTTTCCAAAAAAATATTCTCCGTTGTATAACTAAACATACGTGTATGCAGTAGTTTCCTGCATTTTAAACTGCCCAACCAAAGAAATGGGAAAAAGCTTCCATGCCTTTTTTTCACTCTTTTTCATTCTTTCTATTTTTTGTACATTTTCATAGAACTGTTGTTTAATAGAAAATGGTTGTCATTTTCATTCGTCTTCCACGAACCGACTACTGCTCAAAAGTTCTAGTATAAATTCCAAAATATACGTTGTAGGTTAACATTGTGTCTTGGGCTGAATATATAGTTACTGTCACATACTTGAAGTTTAGCAAAATAGTATCATTACTCACTATGGAGGATGGAATACATAGTCTTAATTTCTTAACAAATAAATCTAGCCGGGTTGACAGACTCCATAACAAGGGTGTACAAAAAAAATTGGGTCAAATTTGTTTCTCGTTGAGTGGTCGTGTTGTGTACTTGGTTAAATCAACTCCTTTGTTTCAAGAGGAATAACTTTGAATAAATGATATAAAGTGAATAGACTTCCACTTGGTACTTGGTAGCATTAGAGGAAGTTTTACAAAATAGAGAAACATAGAGATATCTTTGAGGAATCTTATCTTGAAAATGGTATATATACAAAATGTAGAAATTAAATAAATAAATTTTACTTACTTTTGAAGCTTTTCTAATATCTACAAGGGAAGAACATTGTCCGTACGCAAGTTAGTTCTTTATTTCAGCACTTTTCTTTAAGGATCCTCTCTTTGTAGCTTAGGCAGCACATACCTAGCACTTTCTTTGCTTTCAATATCCTTATTTTCTTGCTGTTTTACAAACGCAAGTGGAGTTAAGCAAAAGTTGCGTCAGAGCATAGCAAAAAGTAACTCAACTTTGATAGCGATCGGACCAGTCTTCGCAGCGAGTAGCGAAAAGAAAGTCTAGAAAAAGTATTAAAGAAAAGATGATCCTTAACCACGGCTTAACCACTATGACTTGCCTGGTAGACCTACGTAGTGTGCCTGAGTCTATATAGCTCCTTTCTTTAGAGCAAACGCTTCTTCTTTCTATGGATCTATTTGCAACTGAAAAAAAAACCTTTGTTGCCTAGCTTTTGACTAGCTTATATATAACACCCAACCCATCAAAACCTCGCGCTAGCTCTAAAACACAAACACAGAAAGCATAACTCAATACGAAATCGATGCATACTTTGAAGTCATCTTCTCTTTTCAGTCATCCCCGGTCGTCTTATCTTTCTGGTGGCTCCGCGTAAAGATTGTTCCAACTCTTATTTAACTCCTTTTAAAGTCCTGTACCGTTTTGAGAAAGGATCCTTGAGCAAATAGCTTCTTCTCTATAGACATGCCTTATGTTTTCCATTGACGAAAGAAAGGTTCTGGTCGTCAAGCGTTACTTTTTCGTCTGCTTTACTTACTGGTTTACTAATGAGCATGATTCTTGATTAGGCTTTAAAGACTAACTGCTTGAAGTTCTTACTTTGGCTTTAAAGAATTTTATTTCTATTTTCTTTGCTAGCTTCTATATACAATACATTACAAGGATCCTAAACTACCACTATTTATAACGGTGCTAACCCTTATAGCACTCCTTAGCCACAAAAAATAGCACTTTTCTTTTATGATGGAAAATAGGATCCTCGTCTTCTATTTCATCCTACCTTCTTCTCGCTAGGCTAAAACTATGTTATTGACTGCTCCTAGCTTCCTGCAGCTACTGAGCAAAAACTTGCATACGTTAGAAGCTACTTTTTGTAGTTTTGGACATGCGTACATTTAAAAGAGTTGCTAAAGCTGGGGAGTTATAGCCTTTAGGAAACTACACGGACTTGCATATGTTTAAAAGGGTAGCAAGAGCTAGAGAGTTACAGCCTTTAGGCAACTATACGGACTTGCGTATGTTTAAATGAGTAAAAGGCACTAGAAATCTTGAGTCGCCAGTGACGATCCTTCTTTAAAGAGTGTGCTTTCAAGGACCAGCTGAGGTCGATAGTCCAAGGTCTATAGTGTGGTCGCCCTTGCCGAGGTCTATAGTGTATCTATCTGGACTTCCTGATCTTCTTGCATAGCTGAGCTTCCTTGCGTTTGGTTTATCTCTTTTGTCCTTACTCCTCCTAGGGCTCCTAGGCTGACTCTTAGTCTCTAAAAAAAAAAGAAAAGAAAAAAAGACCTATACATTACGGTCGCATGGTTTAGGATAGGATCTGTCCTCACTTCAATGTCTGAGGCATCTTCTCTTCTGTCAGTTAGGTTCGGCTTGGGTTCTCTCCGATCCAACTAGAGGCTAATATGGTAGTAGTGCCTTCTATGCTTAGGTTAAGTTTCTCTCACTTCTTCTTTCATATTCTACTCTCTATCGAACCAAAGACACTCTCTCCAGCACACCCAGCTACGACACTTTGGTCTTTGTGCTCCCTTCTTCTGGCTCAAGGATCCTACTTGCTACACTATCCATAACACACTCAGTTTTGCTATCACGTATTCGTATATTGGGCAGTTCTGATCCATTCTCTATTTCTCACAATTTCTTATAGAGATGTAACAAGTAACCATTTAGATCTCCTAATTTCGGTTTGATGCAAATATTCTTAGATATGTCTAACAAGAAATCACTAAGCTCAAAGTCACTTTAATCCTTCAAAATTCAACATGAAATCAAAAGCACATATCATAAAAAGCAAATTCAATGAATAAAGAAACTCACCGAATGGTTAGCGGCATCCCAAATCAGACCCTTCACGATGACCTTCAAGCTCCTTATGTCGCCACACCAATTGTAGACTTAGAATCGAGACTAAGCTAGAGAAAAATTTTGATTTCCCAATACCATAGCTTTGAGAAATTTAATGATAGAGAATTTAACAATTGAGAAATCCAAATTACAGACAATGAAGCTTCAGTGATGGAGAATTCAACAATTGAGAAATCCAAATCGATTAAAAAACTTATAGCTTTGGGAATCGCAAACTGATAATTCTTTAGAGCAGCAAATTGAAGGAAATTTGAGAAGGAAGAAATATATCCGAGAGGGAACCATAAAATCAAAATTTAGCAGCTATCCCTCCAACCCTTGCAACTCCAGCAAATAAGAGACGAAGGAAAGGCAATAGAAAATTACCACGGATAAGCATTTATTTGCCACAGTAAATATCCATGTCAAATTTACCATAGCTAATGTCTGTGAAAAATCAAAAATCAGACCGTGGCAAATTCATGATTTTGGTATAGTGTAATCTTTGTAATGAACTTGTAGAGTACATTGCAAAGTGATATGGGCCTGAATTCTGAGATGTTTTCAGGAGATTTAACCTTAGGGATCATTTTAATGACTATAATGTTGACCTCATTAAGAAGCTTAGAAGATCTTAAGAAACTTCTGATAGCCTTAGTCTTAAATGTAATATTGGCAAACATATTATATCAAGAAGTTAAAGCCCTCCCATTCACCCACCAAATTTTCAAATACCACTCCTCTCAGGGGTAGATTTTAACAAAGATCATAAGTTCATCCATATCTCTAGAAAAAAGGAATAACTCAAAGTTATTTCCCTACAGAATTTCCTACTACACTTGTTCTAAAGACAGAAACCAATAGATGAAGTTAAAGGTTAAATAACTTTGTTTACTTGGTCCTTCAGGTGCAGGACTTCAAACAATTTTTTTTTGGAAAAGTAGGATAGGACTTCAAACAAATCATTGAAAAAACTTTATAGTAACCAAAAACTTAAAACAAAATGCCCTCATGCCCCAAAATAATCAAGGCATTGACTGAAATCATTACGACAACTTAACTAACTGAAAAATCAATATAGCTGTCACTCTCAGAACTTCTTGTCAATGAAAGTTTTGGTAAAAAGACAAATCTGAAAAGAACGATTATAGGACCAAAGAATTATCTTTATGTCCTCCCAATGCAATGTTTTGATAAAATGACATAATTATCAATTTTCCAATCGTGAGCCAAGATTGAGAATTATGTCACTTTTTTTTTCTGAACTACCATGATATCAATCACCCTCCTGCTACTTTTGGATGTCTACAAAGTGACCAAACTATGATAGGAAATAGTAGAGATCTGCCACCACTTCAGCCCAATGATTATTATATATCATTCTAAAGTTTATTAACAATTATATCATGGCTTCAAGCTAACAATATGCATTCAAAGTGTAGATTATTACCGCAATTCAAAGAATGAAGTAGTTTGCAGTCAAGGACATATGATCATCAAAACAAAATATAAATAAAATTAATCCAGTCCAAGGAACCTAAAACTCCAGCTACGTAATGTTTGCATGTATACATGACTAATATACTTAGAAGTCATGGTATAAATAATTATGGCTCTATGGCAGAATTTACTGCCAAAAGGGATGATCAGACGTGAATCCATCACGAAATTTAGATAGTTATAACACCAAAATAAATAGAAAGAGTATATGATCTTGAATAAAGACGTTCTTTGTAAAGAATATAACCTGAGCAAGTTCATGGCGAGCGGCTATAAGCTTATCAAGGGCAGAGGTTTGCATGTGGAACTGAATTTCCTTGAATGTACAACTAATTCCTAACCAGGAAAAAATTCACATATAATGCTGTAAAGAGACTAAATATTCCAAGAGTTATGTAGGGAATTAAGCTCAATCATGTGCTTCCAAATAGAGATTCAGGAAAACAAGGACATCACATCAAAAATGAGTATTGTAACGAAACATAACATGGACACAACCTCATTATCTGGTACTAATTTTAGTAAAGAAGATAATGAGCCTAGATCAGTTGTTATCCAAAACCCTTTTTCTTTTATACCCTTTGTTGTGGTACGATGAATAAACTTAAGGAGATATTGCATGTGTTTTGGAATATGTGATGCTGGAAATATATCCACAGAACCTGGATCAGTGACAATATTTTTGCTGAACCTGATGAAAAATAAATAAATGAAACCTAACTCAATATAAACAATTAGCTACTTTTAATCCATTACATTGTGTAAAGCAAAGAATTAGAAAGTTATGAATTATAACATACATGAGGTAAGAACCAATAATATAGGGAACATCACCGGAAGGTACTTTCATTATATACCCTATTGTAAATTTAGCATACTTGAACTCCTGACTGTAAGCATACTTTATTAAGAGTTGTATTATAGCCAATACAATCAGATCATACTGTGAGCATAGCAGATATGGTTTTTTGAAATCTATTCTAGCTATTCGTAAACCCAAGGATCATGGAAACTATCCCTATCTACTACAGATTTTAAACGTTTTAAAGAATGCTGGAACATTGCTTAAAACTATCCCTATCTACTATGAAACTAAATGTGTAATCATTTGTTGATCTCCATACTTAGTCTGAGCTGGATAACAAAGGAGTTACTACAATTTTGATATTCACTATTGATAACAAAAGAAGTGATCCCAACTTATCAATGATATAATATAAAAAACTTTGAAAGAATTACATGCTCTATTTCTTCTTCTACGGCTTCCTGCAGTAGCCCAAACTAAGTGTCTGATATTAAATTGGCCTCTTACAAAAGAACTATATCTTGAAAAAAACTGGTTCAATTCTTTAGCAGGATTCTGCATATATGATGATATATCAAAAAGCCAGGCTTCTCATTAACAGGTTTAATTCTTTAACTGGTTTAATCCCTTTACCAGGACTCCACAAAAAAGGAAAAGTAGCAAAACCATGCTTCTTATTTCCCTTCTCTTCATCACCCACATATACATATATGAAGACCAATAAACAAATGTGCAGACAGTAAAGCAGAAAATTCTCAGAGACATAAAAGACACATTAATCCACTCTAAAGGCAGTATGGACAACAGTGGGGACAAAAGTAAAATGATATATCAAAAAGCGGATTAAATAACAAGTTTAGCAAAATGACGAAAGAAAAAGTTTACGTGTCAAATACAACTAGGATATATTTTAAGCTTTCTATATCCACGATCCTTCAATAATTTCTTCATCTTCATCTACGTTCTCATTTATTAATCCCAACATTGATGAAGTAAAGGGGTTCCCCGTCTCAAAAATTAATGGTTCTTCATACACGTCAACATCCTTATCTAATCTTTTTGGAGCATCAATTACCACAGACCAATCATTCCTTGTTGGATCTTGATAATAGAAGACTTGCGAAGCTTGAGATGCAAGACAATATGGTTCATCGTCGACCTTTGAGTTTCTCTTTAATTTTTCCAAATTTACGAAAGTTAAATTTTCTTTAGCATCAAATGTACATCCATTAACTTTATCTTCAACCCGCACCCAATCACAATAGAATACTGTTTGGGGGAAATCATAATAATCTAGTTCGATAATTTCTTTAATAACCCCATAGTATATGGTTTCCGCTTCATGTGGGTTTTGATCTCTTGCACTAGCAATGAAATTAATCATCACTTTCATCTTAACCCCACTATTTTGTGTTTTCTTGCTAAACTCTGAGTCTGCGGTACAAAATACAAATCCATTTACGCGATATACTTTGTATAATGTCACTTTAAAGCTTGGCCCGTCGACAAATCTTTTTAGCGTAGAGATTTTTGAGTTATCAAACTATAAAAGAAAGATATATTCAAAATTAGCTTGTCTGAGATTAATAATTATTGTCAAAATGCATAAAGTATGTTTTTACCTGTTCCCTTAACCATAATATATAATCTAGTGGTTTTCCCTCGTTTATACTTCCCCTACGTCTTGAAACTCTCATGAAATCTTTGAGGTAAATATCATACTTCCTGCATATTAATTAAGTATTAGGTATGACCTATATAGTTACATTAAAGTATAATGATATTTATATACATACATTTCCCATTCTTCAATTCCATCATATGAGCTCAAAACCCAACGACACACTTGAGTGTTTTGAGATGTATGACATGGCCTTTGCTAAGAGGTTGTTCCTTATCTGCATCATCATCCATGAATGCTGGTTGCCCTCATTTATGGGTCCCTTTTCTACCATTAGGTATGTACTCCATCCAGTGCAATATCGCCTCATCCAAAACATAACGGTTAAAGATACACCCTTCTTCACGCTTTGGATTCTTTACATAATCTTTGTATGTTCTCATTTTCCTGATGCTTGTAGTAAATTATATACCATTTTAAGCAAATGTACGTTAAAAATTAAATAAGCAGGTAGCTTCTTACAAACCTCTCGATGCCATACATCCATCAAAACCTGACGGGTTAACATCTCAATGCCTTATTCTTTAAGTGCACAACTAGGCGAACCATGGAAACAAAAAATAATGGAGGAAAGTACTTCTCAAACACACATATAGCTTTAATAACCCATTTAACCATGACTTGCAGTTCTTCTCGATGAAGAACCTTGGACATAGCACATTGAAGAATGAGGATATCGTTCGAAAAGCGACATGTAATGGCTTCTACATTTTAAAAGCATGCATTATGACTAGTGGTAAGAGTAGCGGTAACATGGCATGATAATCATGCGACTTAAGGCCTTTTAGTTGATGTTGCTTCATGTCAACATTATGTTTCCAATTAGAACTATACCCAATAGGGACCTTTAACGAATGTAAGGCACGACAAAAGGATTCCTTCTCTACTTGATCTAATTCGAAGGGGGCCTTCGGAATGAAAGTCTTATTCCCTTTATATTATAGCCATAATTGTTTCCTTATTTTCAATTCTTCTAAGTCCTTGCGAGCTTTAATACCATCCTTGGTTTTTCCTTTAGACCCCATTATTGTTGCTATGGCAATTGAAGCAAAATTACTTTCCACGTGCATTACATCAAGATTATGCGGCACAGGTAGATACTGCACATATTAGATAAATTGGAATGCATACTTTAACATCTAATATGTATTGATTCTACCTAAGTATTCTCTTACCTTCCAATAAGGAAAATCGAATAAGATTGTTTTCTTTGACCAAGGAGTCGGATCGTCATCTTTATTTGCTACTATTTTTCTCTTTTCATCCACTTTTCCCCCTTCTGCTACTAGCTTATCTACTCTGCTTTATACCTTTGAACCAGTCAAACGTATTGGCACCCTTTTATGTTCCTCAAACCCATTAAACTGTGATTTTTGTTTCCTAAAAGGGTGATCGGCTGGTAGAAATCTCCTAGTATCCATATAAACATGCTTACATCCATATTTTAACCTTTTTGAGGATGTGTTTTCGCTACAAAGTGGACACCCATATTTTTCTCCAGTTCTACAACCAGAGACGTATCCATATGCCGAAAAATCATTGATCGTCTATAATTAGATTGCTTTCATTGTAAACATAGTCTTCACATGAGCATCATAAGTTAAGGTACTATTATCCCACAAATCTTTTAATTATGCAACCAATGGTTGGAGGTAAACATCGATGTCTTTTCCAGGACCACTCTTACCTGGAATAAGTAGCGTTAGAAGAGTAAAATCTTTTCGCATGCATAAAGATGGTGGAAGATTGTAGGGGACTATCATCACTGGCCAACAACTATATGAATTGCTCTTATTACAAAATGGGTTGAACCCGTCTGTAGCTAGTCCAAGGTGAAAACCCCGCAGGTGTTTCAAAAATATAGGGTACCTAATATCTACTCCTTTCGAACACGAAGAATCTACGGGATGACGCATGATGTCATCATTTGATGTCCCTTTATGATGTCATTTCATACTCTCAGCAATCCATGGAATGCTGCGAAAGAAAATAAAAAGACATGACGCCTATTTAGTTGGGCATGTTTATAAAATTAATATACAAGTTGTAAAGATTAACACTAACCTGCAAAACCTTTTCAACTTGGGTGTTAAGGGAAAATACTTTAAAACCTTTACTGGTACCTTTCTTGATTTTTTCCTCGCAAGGAACTCAGATATCCATCTACTTACAGCACATATGGGACAATATTCCTTGGTCTTATGCTCCCACCAATGCAATATACAGTTGTTCGGGCACGCATCAATATTCTCATAATCCATACCTAAACACTTAATCATCTTCTTAACAGCATACATACTTTTTGGCAAAGTGTTACCTTTAGGAAAAAGTCATTTCAACAAAACCAACAACATTGTGAAGCCAGTATCAGACAATTGACCGGTTGAATTAAAACTCATTAACTCAATTGTTGCTGACAACATTGTATCTTCTGGTGAGCATGAAGGGTATAGTGGATGGAAAACATCATCCTTCAAATTTTGATATTCGATTTGTTCCCCGGGAAATTTATTGACACCTACATAAGGCCCATCTTCTTGTGCGCCTTCGTTAAGGCCTTCTGGTTGCATATAACTGAATGCATCATCAACTAAATCAACTATTCTTGGTCGCAAAACATCATCATGTTGAGTAATAAATGGTTCATTAGGATTCTTAATGTGTGCATCAGCAGTTGTATCTTTGGACTCCCCGTGAAAATACTATGTCATATATGACTGATCCATACCATAAGTTATTAAATGAGTTCTTACTTCTTCAACTTCCTTTACCCCATTGACATTACGACATTTGTTACAGGGACAATATGTTGTATTTCCTAAAGTTTGTTTTACATATTCAATGAATGATCGAATGCCATTGAGGAAATCATAAGTCAATCTACTTGCTTTCATCCAATTCTTGTTTAAATTCGAGGAAGACATGTCCACAAAACTTCAATATCTCTGGCTAAAGAAAAATAGTCCTAAAGTGGGAAAATAAATAAATAACAAGATAAAAAGGTGAATCATAGCTCAATGATCTATATCTCTTGGAAATATATGCATCTTCTAAGTGTATCCCAATTAATAGGCTAGTGAGGTATAACCAACAATTCCGAATAATCAATACTACAAAAAGAATTTGAAAACTAATGTTTTCATACTCAAATAAATGATAGTTACTTAAATTAAACATAACATATAAGCAAACAAAACCAAAAGCTGAATCAAGATAAAGATAGGCGATTACTGGATGTTGTTATTGCATCCAATGCTTTTTTTATACAACTAAAGGCAAGGGTATTATGGTCTGGAGACCCAACAATGGATTAATTTCATTTACAAAGTCCAATGTTGAAGAAGTCTTTATTTTATTATTCCAGTAGGATACATATTCAAAACCAAATCAAATATGGGGCAGATGGCTATAATAGACGAGCTGCCTATAGGCAGAACCAACTAGTTCTAAAAATGGATAGAAGGAGCACTACTCTCCTCAGGTCAATCCAGCCTAACTCAATTCAGAAAGTGGAAGGAAGAGCCTTTAAAGCTTAAAAGCTAACAGTAATAACAATAGCTCACAAATGGGTGTATAGAAAACAGATTTAGAAACTCTTCCAGCCTGTCCAAAAAATGGATAGAAAAGATATACTCAAAGATTCTCCAAAACCTGAGCCATCTTTTGGTGACAAACCTCCTGTTTATATTTTAAAAATTTGCTCTTTCTTCAGAAGCAGCAAGACACATCTAAACGTTATCAATTATGGGGCAGATGTCTCTAACAGAAGAACTGCCTACAGGTAAATCCAGATGCTTCAGAAAATGGATGGAAGAAATACTATTTTCTAGATCTGGTCAATACAACCAGATCTTAAAACTTGGGAGGAAGGACCTCAATCCTCTAGTGGAAATTGAGAATAAGAAAGGTGGTGAAGAAGAAGAAGCATTTGAAGCACAAGAAGATAATAAGAATGTAAAAGAGGAAAGCAATATTGAAGAGGATGACGATATGATAGCCACTGAGGATCAAGAGAGAGTGGAAAGGAAAGCGGACAGAAGAGATGATTTTACAGAAAATGATGAGGAAGAGAGTGAAGTAAGAAATAGTGAACAGAAGGAGATGGAGAGTGAGGGAAAATGTTGAAAATTAAAGCGAGCAGAAAGATGCCAAAGAGAAGAAGAGTGATGATAAAGAAAGTGAAAAATAGGAAACCAAAGAAAGGGAGACCAAACAGATGGAGAGTGAAGATAAAGAAAATGAAAACCAGGAAACCAAAGAGAGTGATACCGAAGAGATGGAGAGTGAAGATAAAGAAAGTAAAAAGAAGGAAACCGAAGATAAAAAATGTGAGCAAAATGAGACTGCTAATAGGAAAAGCGAAGAAAAAGAAGCTCAACAAAATGAGACTGCTAATAGGGAGAGTGAAGAGAAAGAAGGCAAGCAAAATGAGACTGCTAATACGGAGAACGGAGAAAGAGAAGGTCAGCAAAATGATACTTCTAATAAAGAGAACGGAGAGAAAGAAGGCGAGCAAAATGTGACTGCTAATTGGGAGAACAAAGAAGAAGAAGGCAAACAAAATGAGACTACTAACAAGGAGAATGAAGAAAAAGAAAGCGAGCAGAAGGAGAAAGAAAGAAAAAGAAAATCAGCGGAAGGAAAGTGAAGAGAAAGAAACGGATAGCAGACTGAGGAAAAGAAAGTGAATATGGAGAGCACTGAAGACCAGGATCACAATAGAGGTGACAAGAATACTCAAGAGACCTGAGAGGATCATTACAAAGGGGATGATGCTTCCAGTTTCGTAGCTCGGGAGACCCAACTTACAACTACTGAGGCTGAAAATCAAGGTTCAGTAACCTCAAGTGAGGAACCGAAAATAGAAAAAGTAGAAAATGTCAAGTTTCAACAGGAAAATAAAACTAACAGCAGTGAGGATGTCACTTCCAATACAAATGATTCACTCCCAAAGGTGTCTGGTGATGGTAAAACCATTAAGAACAACTCATCTGCAAATGTCGTGGAGAATGAGGAAAAGTGTATAGAACCAAGTAATATATCCAATTCCAATTCAGTAGTGACAGAACTAAGAAATGAGCAAGAACAAAAGAATAGTTCAGCCACAGAGAATTTAGAAGCCACTCATTCAGAAGCAGGAACTTTAGAAACTTCTATTTCATCTCAGCAACATGGAATGGATAGTCATGATCAAAATGCAACATTAATGATGGAAACTTCTAATGAGGGTGAACAGCATCTGGAAATAGTTTTATCAAAGAAGACCGAAAATTCTAGTACATCAACTAAGGCTGAGAATGAAACAACCAAGGGAGAATACATAGATTCTTCTACGAACCCTAAAATTGTTAAACCTATAGAAGAGAATATAACTTCTGAGACAACAACCGCTAAAAACAAGGAAGTTTCTTCGTCTTCAAATGGTGACGATGTTCAGATTGATCAATCTGAAAATTCTGAGAAAATTGCAGAAAAGGAAGACAGCCCCGTATCTTCAAACACTAGTGAAAGTATAATTGAAGCTCAGAACAACGAATCAGATTCCTCGCTTCTGCAAGAAGTAAAAGCGGCTCGCACAGACCTGGGGACCTTGCCTGAGGTTGAAACTCAAGGTAAAATTAGTGGTAATGTAGCAGCAGAATAATGTAAGAGCTATAGAATGGCCTCATTGGCATAGATAAGAAATCTCATTAGCGTAGAGAAGAAATGAAGCCTACCCGCTCTTTTTAACTTACGCAAGTCTCTTTAAAAGTTACTAAATCCCTTAACTTTCGGCGTACGCAAGTACCTTTCTTCAGTCCCTTCTTTCTTTATTTCTTTAACCCTTTCATCAAATGTTTCCCATGAAAGACTCTTTTTTTGCCCCTAAACTACAACTACTGCTTGGATCCTAGCCTACTAGTGATTTTAAAAAGAGCGTAGACCTATGAACCAGATCTAAGGAGAGGCAAACTCTCAGCTTTCGGTCTCTTTTGTAAAGAAGGATCCTAGCTCCGACTCTTATCTATAGACAAATCCTTATAAAGCCGACCCAGGCCAACCCACTAAAGCGCTTTGATTCGGTACAAAGACAGGTTACTAGACAGAGTAATAGGAAGAGCGGTTGGGATATGGTATAGGGGTTTAGGCCGTAGGTTGCCTTGCTTGGATGGAAGAATGACCAAGCTTTTTCTTTTCGACCCTACCAGCACTAAGATACAGTCTTCTTTTTCCTCTTGTTCACTACTAGAACAAAGCCAAAGTCACTATTTTTTGAGATTTCACTTTTAGTAGTTTAGGAGTCGACCTCAAAATGGAAAAAGTTGATTCGACCACACTCTTTTTTAGCACGGTTGATCCTTGAATGCAAGCCGCGAATATCCATATAGGTAAAGATAGCTCCGATGAAAAAAAACACCGGTGTGTTTTGGAAATGCGTGGTTTAGGAGAAGAGAAAGAGAATGAATTAGTGTCAGAGGGAACTTAAAATCCAATTTCTGAAAGATCCACTTGTTCATGATAATCATAGTAACATTGAAATCGCACCATTGCAATATAGCTAAAAGCGACCGAATCACACTCCACGTACATAATCTACTATCCTCCATTGATCCCTAACTCTTCAAACCCAAGATCACCAACACCTCAACAAACAACCAATCAATCACACATGAATCTTACCCTACCACTGTACGATTACAAAGGTAGAGAGAGTTTTGGATATAAAGTAATCAAGGTGAAGACTCAAAATGCTTAATCTATCTATTATATATAGTTCAATCACATCAATCTACAAGAAAATTAGAGTTTGAAATGAAATTTACTAACCCGTCGATGAGATCAGGAAACACGAGTTTCAGCTTCAGGTTTAGGGCTTGAGATCAAGTGTGTGGGTATTTTAAGTCCTTTTCCCTCTATCTCTACGCGGTTTGTAAACAATAGCGACTCTAAGAGAGAAAACAAAAATATTGGAGGGAAACCAAAAAATAGAGCCAAATTAGAAAAGAAAAAAGACCACTGGCTCCAATTTTATTTGCCATAGATAAAATCTATGTCTAATAAACTACAGATAATATCTGTGGCAAAAAAAAACTATAGCAAATTGACTGTTTTGGTGTAGTGTATCAATGATGGACGATGCCTCAGGATATAATCAAATTCTAGTTCTGGAAGAAGATAACATTTATCACCGAAAGTGGTCATTACTGTTACAAAGTCATGCCCTTCGGGTTCAAGAATGCAGGAGCCACATATCAACGATTGATGACTGTTATTTTCAAAGCACACCTGTATAAAAGCATACAGACAGATAATCACATCTCCGATCTCAAAACAATATTCAGCATCCTTCGATCTTATAGAATGCGTCTCAACCCAGATAAATGTCAATTCGGGGTAAAGTCAGGGCGCTTCCTAGGCCACCTCATCAGCAAGAAAGGGATTGAGGTAGAACCATGTCAAATCCGCGCTCTCCTCGACATGCCTTCTCCAAAGACAATGAAAGACGTTCAAAAACTCGCCGGCAAGATTGCCGCCATTAACCATTTTATCTCTAAATCTTCAAACCGCTATCGTTGGCTATTCTTATTACTCAGAGGCTATACCAAACGAGGAAAGGTCCAGCCAACTGCAGAAGTCACATTGACACCAGAATGCTAAACAGCTTTTAAGATTTCAAGATCTATTTGGGGAGGTCTCCCATAATGAGTACCCCGGTAGATAATGTGGAACTGCTAATCTACCTCACAGTCACAGACACTTCTCTCAGCTCGGTTCTCATTCTCCTGGAAGGGAAAATTGAGAAACCAGTCTTTTTCATCAGCAAAATGCTTACACCAGCAGAAACAAGGTACTCTAAAATTGAAAAAATTCTTCTCACCCTTGTTTACACATCGCAGAAACTCAAGCACTACTTCCAAGCACATTCCGTCAAAGTGATGATGAACTACCCACTTCAGGAAGGTTTTTTCTAAAACGAGAAGTCAAGAAGAGTGCAACAATGGTCAGTCAGTTTGGGAGAACATAATATCAAGTTTGAACAACGCCATTCCGAGAAAGGTCAGGCCGTTGTCGATTTTCTCGCGGATTTTTCTGTGGAAGATCCCGAGTGGGAGTAGTACGACCCGAACCTTATCGAAAATATGCCAGAAAGTCCAAGTCCCAAGCCCTTCGACGAACGGGCTGACTGGATAACTACGTCAGGGTAGAGGCTTCTTACAAATGGATCAGCAGGACCCGCAGGGTCAGGAATCAGGATTATTTTGATTACTCCTTCCAACGAAAGAATTGAAAAATCAATCCGCTTGGATTTTGAGGCCTCAAATAATGTCACCGAGTATGAAGATCTTATTCATGGACTCGACCTCACACTCGAGCTCGATGTCCCCGAACTCTCAGTTTGCACAGATTCATTACTCATCGTCAATCATTATTCTGAGCAATACAAGAAGAACGAGGAGATGATTGAATACGCACCCCTCGTTGTAGATAAGATGAGTAAGTTTGTAAAAGCATCCCTCAAATATCTTCCTCGAGGTGAGAACAGACACGTCGATTCCTTGGCGTATCTAGCCGGGGACTTGGGTACAGAAACTCGATATCTCCAGATCGAAATCATTTCAACCCCCAATATTGACCGCATCTCTTTATGCACGATCAACACTGGGGGAATTAAATGAGGAGACAATGATTGGCAAAAGCCTTTCTTAGCCTACCTCGATGTCGACAACAAGTACAACGGACCACTCCCAGTAGATCCAAAAGAACGCCGGTAACTAATAAACAACTCAAGGCGTTACATTACTCAGAACAATATGTTTTACCATCTATCCATTACAGGGCCTTGCCTCAAATGCCTCTCGAATTACACGAAGGAACTTGTGGCCCCTACGCCACAGGTAGATTATTAGCGAACCGAGCAATAACACAAAGAGTATTCTGGCCCGACATTCACAAGCAAGAAGAAGAATATTTCTGTAAATACGACACATGCCAGAGACATGGAAATATGATAGGCGCCCCTTCACTCGAGCTCCATGCAAGCAAGGTTTTCTGGCCATTCAAAAGATGAGTACTAGACCTCGTCGGCGAATTCCCTAACTTTCCAGGTAATCGCCGCCGCCTATTCATAGCTACCGATTACTTAGCAAAGTAGGTAGAAGCAATTTTATTATGTCAAACTAGAGAAGAAGAGGTCATCTCTTTTATCTAGAACCACATAATCACTCGATTCGGGTGCCCTCACCAGATTCGTATCGATAAAGGCCCCCAATTCATGGGAGAAAAGATCGTAACCTTCCTAAATCACCACAGTATCATCCATTCACCATCAAATCCATGTTATCCTCAAGTCAATGGCCAAGCCGAAATCACCAACAAGACCATCGTGGATGGACTCAAAAAGCAGCTTCACACACAGAAAAAAAAAATGGGTTCGCAAATTACCTTACGTCCTATGGGCATATCGAACCAGTCCCCGATAGTCTATAGGGTGTACCCCTATGATGTGATAGTACCAAAGACATAATAATGATTGAGTTAAACTCGATAGGGAATAAAGGATGTCAAGCACCGTTCGGGGGGAGACACCATCCAGACCATCCATGACCCCCAGTACGTCTGCTTCCTCCTCTTCTTCCTCAGCGTAGGTGTCAGCCTTAATAGCATTCACCTCCTCCTAGGAATAGCCCTTCAGCATCAAGTACCAATTACTCTCTCATGCAGCTGGAATTTATTGCTCCTCATACGAACCGTCCTCGATTCCAGAACTGAGGCATCCTTTCCACTCTCCATGTCAGACGCCTTGTACCTTTTCGATAAAACAACATTTCTATCATTACAACTCTCCTAATTTTTTAACATATTTTTTCCCCTCTTTATATATCTTTTCTTGACCTCCCCTCACTCATAATGACTCGCACTGTGGGATGTCAGAGCTCTATTTCCTTTTTTCTATAAAACAAAACTAGAAGCTTCTGCATTCACGTATTTTTGCTTCACATTCCTTGTTTATCATACTTATAGTGATTGACGTCATTTACAAAATCCTACAAATATTCAAATTTATTCAAAATGTTTGTTGAACAGTCTCAAAAAAATTTGCCCCTATTGAGGATACGATTAACTTATATTATTTTTGTTAGATTCCAACACTTATTTGATTCATAAGAAAGCACTCTACACAATATCCACCACAGCCTTGGAACACTTAAAGCAACCATCATCTAATCAAATCATTCGCCGACCCTCATATCTTCAAAATCGATCTCTACTTCAGCGATCAAACCAACCAACCTTTCTCGCTCTACCGAATCCCTCATGAATACACGAAAGAATGACTCATAAAAGTAACGGGCATACTCAAGTTCTCTACTCCAGATATCTAACCCTTCGAGTTGACACGCCCTCATTGGTAACTCAGCATCGTAACCGAGCGAGCCAAAAATTCTTTCCCGCACTTTAGCAGTTTTTATAGCCAATCGACCTTCTGCAACATGACGAATCCTCTGAGATTGAGTCCGCACCATCCTAGCCTTCCCCCAAAAATTTTGGAGGTCATGCTATCAGTGTTTATAAGATTTCTCAATCAATCCCTCCTTTTACTCAGTTTTTACCAAGTATCACGTAACAGAAGTCCAAAATCTTAGACTCACTCATATAAGTTTTCCCCTCACTATAGACACAGCAGTTGCTAAATCGACCTTTCGAGTAGTATCTCTATCGACCTTAAACAGCTCGAATTTACATATTTTTTATAATTTTTATCACAAATATTTTATATCAATACATATTCATCTCAGTTCGAACAACATTACAACATTGCTTCATCACTTACTCAACTAACATCCAACACATTTTAGGTCAATTCAAGAAATTTTTCTATGCACAAATGCATGAGAAACAACTTTTATTCATATCAAACATAGTTCATACGATTTACAGATAACAAGTTTTCACACAGGAGCACAACAAAATGTTATCCATCCAGCACCAAACTTCAGGTACTTTACAGATAATAAGTTTTTCCTATTTGTTCAAAGCAACAGGTCATTCAGGCACGGCGGGGCATCATCTTTTCCAGTTCTTTTTACTTCAGTGATTTTTCACCCTGAAGCAAAGAGAATAGTGGAACCAACAAAAAGTTTTCCTCACATGGCTCAATTGAAGCACAGTCGAACTCCAAGCGAGAACCATGTAGGTAATGGACTTAGTATGGCACCCACAAAGCAAGATGGAAGATCTTCTGAGCGTAGAACCACGATAGAAATGCCTCAGCAGGATCTTCCTACCAGTTCCCCTCCTCCATTGCCACCACCGCCTCTTCTATAACCACCACCACCGAAGAGTTGGTAGAGATGAAGAAGGCCCGATATTAGAATCAATGGCAATACAAGAAATCAGCATATCTGACCAGCAAATATACCTTTCCCTGCATATGAGCCCCTAACCCTGTCTTTCGCAAGGGTGCAAAGACAGGCCCAACGTTCCTCGCCCGCCAAGACGAAGACATGAAATCTCCACTTATAGTAGAAATCTTCCTCAGCTTCAACCGCTTCCTCTCCTAACAAGCCTTGGTATATCAAAGGAACAGAGGCTAGGATCGCCATTTCTAAGGAACAATCACCAAAAGTACTTCAACTTCAACCTCTGTATTTCAGACACAATCCTCTCTTCAGGAACCATACTCCGAGTTTTCCCCACCTCAGATAAGATTACGCATGCAAGAATTATTCTAAAGGATTGATCAAGGTACTTTTAATATTACCTTAACTTTATTTTGCAGGTACATTTTCCTAAGCGTCATCATTTATTACGGACGCGACTATTCAAACGCAAACTGTCACATACATCCGCATCATCATTTAATACCCATCACTTCCCAATATCAAGTAAATTCTACCCAGTCAAAGGCCATCATTACTCCATTTTGAATTTACAACTTTTACATATCCTTTCTCAACCAAAGCCACTCGTGACTTCGGTTATGAGGGGGCGACTGTAAGGACTTATCCCTTGAGCCCATTCATAATCGAGCTGACACAGCTCAAATTTCCACCGTCTTAGGCTCAAACAATCTCAGCACCTAACACTCCAGTCAAACATTCTGAATAGCCTCATGACCTACTCAAGAACGTGGGTCGAGCTAAACCCAGAAAATGTTATTCAGTCAAAGACACCAGTCTTCCACGAACTCGTCAGTTATACAGTTAACCGCTACTAACCACATTATACGGAAGACGTACTCAAGCATGACAAAGAGTTGTGGGAGACGACTATAAAGAAAAAAAGTTCCAGAAGAGACAGGGACATGAAATTTTCTCTAACTTCTTATTTACAAGATCATAAGCATTTCTATATTCTAAAGATCACTTGTAATAAAGATATCCACCCCAAGCAATAAAGATACTATTACAAAAATCTTCTATACGAGGTCGTGGTTTTATACTTATTCAGAGGATTTCCACGCTTAAAATACTTGTTTCAGTTTCTTACTTTATATTAACGTATTATTGCAGGATCATTGGTGTGATAGCTAATTTATATTCATATTGAGCTATGGAATTTGGCCATTATAAGTGCCTTAGCGTTCTTGGCCTTTGTGGTGGAGTAAAAAATATTTAGCATTACGTCTCCTGCTTGTAGCCATTTGATCCTCAATTTTTGTCTCCAGTCCTTCTCTTCATTTTCCTCCCATCTGTTCAGCAGTTTTATTTGGCTAAGTATCTCCTTTCGATAAGATCCTTAGTGATATCTTTTTCTAATTATACTTAAAATTACAGCATCTCTTTCTCTAGTTTCATTTTGTTACACTGCTAGGTTACAGAGTTTTGCCTCCATCTCTTAATGTTTGCCTTGAGGCGCTCAGTTTCATCATTATCATGAATAGTAGAGATATAATTAGCGGCTTCTCCAACTATTTACTACAAGTACCCTGAATCCTGGTTCATCTTCCCAAGACTGGGGATATCCTAATGGGATGTTAGAAGGTTTAGGTACTTGGCAGCAATCTCCCGAAATGAGTGAGTGGTCGGAATACGTTCGAGGGAGTACCTTCATTCTCCAACCTTGAAAATTATTCTGCCATTCTATATTCTGTAAGCATCTGTCTAGGACTACCAGAGTCCTGTTGTTTCCACTTTGAGCACTGCTCCAGGTGAAAGTTAGACATGAGGAGGGGTTTTCACTTAGTTTAGCAGTATCCAGAAAGTTATTGAAATCCAAAACTGCATTTGTGGGAGGCGGTTTTCTGCTCCTTTTCTTAGCGAGTCGAAGAACTACGCTGAAATCCCTGTTGAATATTCAGGGCTTCACATTGTTTGCAGCAAAATAAGAGAGGTTAGTCCAGAGCTTCAACCTATTAATTTTGTTACAATCTGCATGAACAAAGAAGAAGCAATTATCCATATAGTTTACCGTAATATATTGTTTTAAAAGAGAGAGTACGTCAGGTTCAGGAGTTTCTTTGAGCCATAGTATCCATAAGTTACCTTTAACTGTGGTTGGTTCATTGGAAATGACTTTGTTGTCATATCCCAGCAGTATAAAGTCTTTGAAGAAAATCTTTGACTCAGCAATGCCTAGAATATTTGGTTGTACTCTTGATGTTATTTACCTGAGATAGCAAATCGTTTCTCTGTTTCCCAGCCCTCAGGTATTCCAAAAGATAACTTTCATTGGTCTTTACGAGTAGATCGTGTCACTCTCAGGTCGATGGTGTATATCTTTCCCCCTTTAAGAACTTAATTAGGGCCAAGCTGCACCTGGTCTTCTTGTTCCATTTCATCTGCCCAACTTGCTGGGTTGAGATTGTGTCTGACCTCATGTATAACCGTTAAGTAAGCATCTCCCTCACGGATCATATCCACATTTGTTAGTTCTATTGCGATATCAGCGTTTGCCATAGGAGGAACTTATTTACTGGAACATGTGTCATTTCTGCGTCTGCTACTATGCTCTCCCCTTGCGTATTCGAGTTGGTGTTCATTCTATTCTGCCCCTCATAAGGTGCTGAATCTATATGTTCAATTTGTTCAATATCGTCTACCACGTCTATGAGAAATTCAAACTGGTTATTCTTACTAGTAACGTTGTTATCCTTAGGTAAAGATGGTTGGTTGTTGCTGCCCTTTGTAATTGACCACCTTATGTTCTCACCTATTTTTTCATGCTACTACAAGTAGTTAGATGGCCTAGGCATGCCTGGGAAGTAAATAGGAGGCGATGTTGTATTGTTCTCCTCCAAAGTCTCCAAAAATTATGCATGTTTACTCTATAATTGAGTACTCTTTCTACCCATTTCCTTAGTCTGAGGTTGCTTCATCATAATTAATAAGTTGTTACTACCCTTGCTGCCTTTCTTGATTCCATTGGTTTTCTACGGTTTGGCCTTGTTTTACTCCATTTCATTGACTCTAAATGCTTTTTGCACAATCTTGCGATCCTGTGTCCATTATTTTTGCAGTAATTGTAATATTGATGGCTACGATGGAGTAGTACTTCTTGTTTGATGTTTTGGCCCACAATCTCAAGCTAAATATGGTTTAGGATTGGCTTAGACAGATCCATATCAACTAGCACATTAGCATGATATCCATAGTCCTGATTTTTTGTGGATTGGTCAAGCTGAATAGAAGTGCCAAGTATCTTCCCAAGTGACATAATGATTTTTTTATTCCACATTTCTATAGGCAAACCAGGGAACTTGCACCAAATTAAAGCATTTGAGTTACTGTGTTTGTCAACCGAGAAAAATGGCTTCCAAGGCATAAGTCTCATAGGCATTTGTTCGACCATCCAGGGTCCTCTACTCCATATGTAAATCTTGTCTTCCTTTGACTACAATTTGATGATAACAAAGCCTTTCCCTAATGGGATCAGTTTGTAAGGTCCCTTTATTTTCTAGTGGTCTTCTGTAAATCCAATCGTCCAAAAAGACTGAACTGGTAAATTGAAATGCCATTGGTTAGTTCTGCTGTAGGGATTAAAATTATTGGTGTGTCACCTCTCCTTCCAACTTTAATAAGCCCAATCGTTGGTCTATTCTTCGTTTCTGGACCCCAAACTTTGTCTGCAAAGGAAGTCTATACTATATCACAAATTGTGACAGGGATTTTACATTGGTGTGTAGACTACCCCAAAACCTGTTTATCCTTGATTGCTTGTGCGGTATGATCTTCTGTTACAGCATTGCGTTTGATTCCTTCCTCAGCTGCCATATACATGAAACCCCAAGGGCATACAACCTTTTGTACTTGATTTGATCCATCCTTGCTGGCTACAAGGATTTTATTTTAAAGGGCTTGTGGCCCATTCATAACCTGATTTCCATCAATCTGTCTATCTGTTGCTGTAGTTATTATCGAGGGTGATTGATTAATTATTGTGTGGTTAGGGATTTACGTAAGAGAAGCTTGTTGCATTAACGCCAAATTTAAACCCTGATTCCCTAATGAACTGATTTCGCGATTGATAATTGGCTTAAGAAGATTAAGAGTTATGAGATCCGTTGTGAAAGATTAAGAATTATTCAAGAACACGAGCATCGTGAAAGATTTAACGCCTATTTGTTTCCTCCGATTATTAATACAGAGATAACTGTAAGTCTATACTTGAAAGATGCAAGGGAACTATAACATATATCTCAGATCTCTGGAGAACTACAGCATTTTAAACTTATAGTACAATCTAGACTGAAGGGAATAAATATAAATTTGAAGAAACTACTTCCCATTGCATGAATCTCTTTGGAAGAAGAAGACAACTCCATTTGGTAAAAATCAAGGAATCCATAATTGCTTGACTTGGTGGTAGTAAATTGAACGTATGAAACAATCACTCACAACAGTGACTTCCTCATACTCTACTTGTTTTTCTGTGAGTATTTTACACAAACCCTTTTTACACATATATGCATTTAAAAGTCAACTATATGGGTTCAATGATTTAGTGTGCTTCATTTGAGGTGTTTTATGCAAGTCATAATCAGCTTATTTATCATATCCGTATTTTAATTTTATAATTTATCTTAGGATTTTACGACTTTTAAGAAACTAACTGTCAAGTCTCTACCTGAAATTATTTGACTGAAAAGATGGATACTCTGGACTATTTTTAATATTTTCCTTAACTAACTAGAAGCTTCATTTGAAAGTATTATTCGTGCATTTTTAGGAATCTCAAATCCTGCAAGAACTTGTTAGGTACTTTAGCTACAAAATTGTGCTATCATATTCTACTAGTCCAACCTGTAAAAATTATGCAAAAGTTATTCAATTAAATTCAAACTCAGTGACAAAATCTTGCCACATAAAACCTCATAGTTCTTAATGTTGACCTCTTTATCCATGTCGCATAACTCATTAGAAGAAATTCTCCGTGTCAATTGGGAATTTGACCAAATTTATTATGATTGATATTAACCTGAACAAGTTCTTTTATGGTATCAGTCATGGTTAGAAATATTTTTATACTTAGTCAAAGTAAATCACTAAGAAAATAAATATTTGAGTAGGTGTTATCCAATGTCAATTGTTGCTCGTTACTTTAGACAACAATCAACATCTGTATCATACATGTTGTTATTTTTTTCTTTATTTTATACATGTAATCCGCAAAATGATCTACAGGAGAATAGTTATAGGACGGGAGGGGAATATAGCGGATAAAAATCATCTAATCACCGTCTTGGTAGCTTTGAACATAATTCATGAAGAATTTTTCAATACCTTGCGATTCCTTCTCAAATTATGTAACTTTTCTAAACTTTTGTTTCATACTGTTGCAGTCTTATTGAACAATTTGAATCCATCTTACAATCTTTTGATGCCAGAACTTATCAGCCTTAATTTATTCTTGGAGTGTAAGAAGGTAACTTAATTACATCATTGAACTTCATAGTTTTATATAATCCTCTAGCTTATACTATTGTGTATGCGATATTTTTCTAAAAAATTTCTTTACTATTATCAAAATACATTTTTTTGCAGAGTTATTGGTGGTATTATTAAAGAACCATTTGTTACAGGTATGTCTGTCTCAAACTTAGACCGAGTGCAATTCTTTTATATTTCATGCAAAAAGTATATTTTTTATTCATGAATAATAATGTACAAGAATATGAACATAGACAGCATCACTTATAGACATCCCAACTGGGTTGGCGCCCCTAAGTTATTGATCATGTGCTTACCATAGGAAGCATTAAGAAAACAAAGCTGAATTTAGAAAATGGAATAATGAAAAAATAAATCAAAATAATATCATTTCTGAAATCTGAAGTACTTTGTGGCTGAATCTTCAATTTTGTGATGGTATTCAGGCCTCCTATCTTTCCATAATTTAAAGGGGTACACTGCATTAGATTCTCTCTTTGCAATTGCATTTATAGAAAAATTACTGTCTTTCCATGGTACTGTATATCTGTCATACTTTAGATATTTGGTCTGAGAATGCTCCATTGTGTCTTAAGAGATTAAGGAAGTTTGTTGTTTTTGAATTTATTAATGGCTACTGAAGAATCGGACACAAGCCAAACTTTCCCCCACCCATTCCACACTGCATTCGAGATGCCACTCATGATACCCAAGATTTTTGCTAGATAATTAGTATTGCTCCACTACCTTACAATAAGTACCAAGAAATTCATCCTTGTTGTCTCTAAATACTTGCTACTCCAGGGTTACCTAAGGCTGGTCTATCACAACAAACTTTAACTTTTCCCTTATCTGGTAGATACCAAAAGTAGCTTTTAACTCTCAGGCTTGTGCTTGGTTTATATTGTACTTGCAGAGCTTTAATAACTTTAAGATCTTCTACAAAGTTGTACATTATGCTTCTTAACTGATTTGCAGAGACTGAAACTTGTTTAAGAACGTTCTTTCAAATATAACTTCAAAAGCAGTTTGCTTGCCTTCATATCTAAAATTATTTCTCACTGACCAACTATTTTTGGCAATAGAGAAAACCATGGACACCCACATGTCTTTGATATAGGATTCTGTTGTTTTTCTCAAGTATAGATCCCCAGCTTTCAAATTCTATTTTGTAATCGTAGTACAATTCGTAAGTATGACTAAAAGCATGATTTGATTTTAAACATGCTTAGTTATTATTTGCAAAGAATATACATTATTTTAGTAGTTTAGTATGACTGAAAACATGATTTAGATGTTAAGGATTTGTTGAAAAACAAATATAAGTTCCTAGTTATTTACGATTAAGAGTCGTATCTTTACCTGAATGTTTATATTCTATACGTAATTATCTTAACCATCACATATATATTTTTCTGATTTTTATGCAGTCGCAAGTTCGCAGTTTGACTAGAGTAAGAATATGCATGGAGTTAGGGATGATCAAGTATATAAGGTTATTTTCTACCTAGTTTTCATATATACTTTTGCTGATAATCTCTTTTATCATTGCTCCAAAGTTAAAGCTAATTACATTAGCTACAAAATCATCATGGTCAATTAAACCAGGTGAATACAAAAGTAAATTTAAATTGATTGTCAATTTTTCTTCATATACAAACTATATTACTAGAGTAATTATATTAAGATATTTCAGTCCTTGTTTCACTATATTGTTTCCTTTGGCATGGTATTTTCACGAGGGTTGTGAGAAATAGTAATTCACAAGTGAATTTCAACCTTTTCATATAGGATACTGTCGAGAGTGATATATGATTTATACTATTTATATGTACATCATGATGAGTTTATTTGATTTGTGGTTGATTACATTTTTTTAAAATGTTATAACATGCAACCCTTCATTTCATAAAAACCAGAGGAAAAAATTACTTTGTACAGGGCATGGACCAAAAAAATACATCATTAGAGGTATGTAGTTGCTCCATTTCTTATGGAATATTATAGCTTATTATTAAATCCATAAAAGGCTCCTCTATATCATCAATGATGCAGCCTTTTGCATTACATTTCATATCATAATTTGGTGGTGTTATTCGTGAATCATTATATACAGTGGTGGCCGTTGCAGGAAATCATATATCCGGCCTCCCTCGTACAAGTATGAAGACACCAAGGGAAAATGTGTGTTTATCAACTGATTCTAAATCTATGATAGAAAATAATATAATGTAGTTTTATCTGTTGTTGTATGAATGTCATGAGAAATTAATTGAGTTTCCTTAATGTAATTTTGCGTAATAATAAAATTTAATATAAGGTTTTGGATGATTTCAGTGTTGTTATTTTTCTTAAATTAAAAAATGAAGTTGTAAAAGACATTATTTGCAACAAATGATTAATTTAGCAACAGTGGAAAAAAAATTGTTGTTGGGGGTGTTGTAGAGGCTATTATGGCAGACAAAATCTGTTGCCAATAATTAAATAAAGACAACGGACGGTGTTTGTTGCAAAAACTTTATTTTTAGTAACGAATTTTATCTGTTGCAAACCCATTCGCAACACACCCTACGACAACACTTGTGTTACAAATAAAATTGGTTGCATAAGGGCTTTGGCAACGAATTTAGTCCGTTGCTAAAAGTTTTTTTTTTAGTGGTTGCAACTCCATACAACAACTCCATCTCTAAAATGTTATAAAGTGTGAGAGTAAGCAAACCACGGCCTACTATAACCCAACAAGAATAAATACAATACTAATAAACCTGATGTTATAATGAAGAGGAAATTAAGAACACGCTGAGATATACTTATCATTCAGTAATACGAAGTGAAAATGAATTAAATATGAGAAAATGATATGATTTTAACGATACTCTAAAGTTGGATGATTAAATGACGTTAGACTGATGAACTCGATCCTATAATTAATTACTTTATCAACCGCTAGCGTATGATGACTTTAATGGATATAAGTGATTTGATTTTTGTCAAGCTAAACCAGGCTAAAGATATTTAACTTTATCAAAGTGTTCCGGGTTTTTCAACCCAAGGGGCCTAGTTGTCTTCACTCAATTCTTATTCCAAGGAATTTCAAGCTCACAGAAGATAAGATGGGTACCATAGGTTCATACCTGCTCAAACTCACCTACTATTTTAACCCAAGCTAGGAATCCTAGTAACCTATCGGGGGCTAGTCGATTTAGAGTTGGTTCATGTATCCAACCATATTAAGTTTTTAGAAGAATTTCCCTATGACTTTCTAATGCAAAAAGATTTATAGGATCGATATACAACTGCCACTATCATGGTTTGTACACATAAGATAAACCACTTGTTTGAATGAGTGGTAAACAATCCTAGCGTAGATGGACAATGACTCACTAGTCCAAATTTTAAACAACATTAATCTCTAAAAGACAAACTCAATATTCAAGGACGAAGCCACGAGAACAAATTATAAACGACGAATGAGAATCACTAACTGTAAGTGTCTTAGAATATGATAGACTGTACTGACCGACTAATTAGAACAAGTTAGAAGTAACTACACTATTAGTGTTCAAGAACAAAGCCACGAGAATAAGCATAATAACTTCTAGCCAATTCTCAAAGTGCAGAGACAATCAAGTCACTTAGTGTCCATGCCACGTGTTACCTAGAGGTTGTACAAAGTTAAGGAGTAGTTAAGTACTTATCTAGTATATAATCTATCAAACTTCCCAAATGAAACACATCTCTAATATATAGACTATATCAATCATAATATGTCTATTTAGGAACATCACTATTAACTAAAATCAATTAAAGTAGTAAATGAATTTATCATGAAGGGAGAACTCGCCTTATATAAATCTCGATGATTACATAACCGACAAAATATATTAATTAGCACTCTAATGACATACGGGTTCAACCCAATCACAGGATGGAAAAGAATTATGGTTCTTAAGCACTTAGCTAAACATTAAACTCTACTAACTTAAGTTCAGAGAATAGGGAGTTGCCTACCTTTTGAGTTTGGTAACAGGGTTTCTTTATTTCTAATTCAACCAGTAAGCCCTAAGTCTAAACAAGTCTCTGGAATAAATTATAACCATGTCAACCACTAATGATCAATACTAGAAAGCTAATCATCAACCTCACCTAATATGATTCATATCGTTTCCCCAAAAAATCTAAGGTACATGAGTAACTCTTTTTATGAAACTAAGAAGATTGGTCCTAAACTACAAACAGTCTAGCAGCAGGTCACCAATTATTATTCGTTAAGTAAAAATACTTAAGCAAGCATGTCAGCGTTACAACCGGATCATGAGGCAAGGTGGTGCACTTTAATGGCAGCACCTCTCTCTACTCTTGCTAACTCCTAATCATTCATGGATAGAAAGGTAAGTTGTTCTAGTATGAATACAAATAGGTACCGATTTACCAACTTCTGTAACACAAACTATGATCTCTGTAATCATCTCTCTAATACAACCTTCATCTCACTAAAGCATAATGTGTCGTACCATCATTAAAGGATGAAACACTTATCAAAACTAAACACGAAAGGAGTAATTAATGGCAGTAAAGGTGAGAGGGAACAAGCAGGTTACCTTAATGAGGATGAAGACCCCATGAAGAACTCCAAAGCATTTCACAGTTACAAGATTTAAGCCAAGTACATCAAGCAACTAGGAGCTTTAATGGTGAAGACTTTAAAGAGAGGTGAAGCAGGTTGATGCGCGGGTCTATATGATGCTGATTAAAGATATTACAAATAGTTTATAGGTTAAAGGAGGAAAGCTTTAAAGCTTAGATGGAAAGGAAGAGATGAAGCTGCTTCTTCAATACTATTGCGTAATCTATTCTTCTCGCTCTTCACGAAACTCTAAAAAATTTGTCCCCCCAATACCCTACTTTCCTCAGGACTCTCTACTTAAAACAGATTTTTAAGTAAAGAGATTCTTTACAACGGCAGCACTATAACTTACATAAGACTGTGCCTATCCCTGAGTGGAATGACACTACCATGTACGATAATATGTGATATGAACAAACTACAATCTAAGATGCATGACTAAACATGATGCAAATGATTTATGCATGATGCACAAAGAATAGATAAGGAAACAAATCACAAAAAAAATACGAAATATTACATTCTACCCTCCTAAAATAAATTCAACCCAAAATTTAATGTACCTCAAACGGAGAACAAGTGCGGATAACAGTCTCTCACATTTGCCTCAAGCTCCCAAGAAGCCTTGTTAAGTCCATGGTGACTCCACAGAACCTTCACGAAAGGAATAACTTTACTGCGAATAACCTTATCCTCATGGTCCAGAATGTACACTGATGCTCCATATACAATACATCCTCCTTAACCTCTAAGGGCTCCCAATCAATCATATGAGTAGGATCTCGCTCATACTTCTGAAGCATAGAAACATGAAAGACATCGTAAACTCTATCCAGCTGCAGTGGCAATGCCAAACGATAGGCCAATCCCCCTACCCTGGAAATGATCTCAAAAGGTCCAATGAATCTCGGAGCTAACTTCCCCTTCTTACAGAAACGCATCACGCCCTTCATCGGAGAAACTTTCGGTAGAACGAGATTGCCAACTGCAAACTCTAACGGTCTCCTCTGAACATATGCATAACTCTTCTATCGACTCTGTGTTACACGTAACCGATCTCTAATAGTAAAAATAGCCTATGTAGTCTCACGAACCAAGTCTGGCCCCAGTAAACTACGTTCACCAACCTCAGCCCAACTCAGGGGAGATCTACATGGTCTACCGTACCAAGCGTCATATGGTGCCATCCCGATGCTTGTCTGGAAATTGTTGTTGTACGCAAACTCAACCCATGGTAAATGTTCATCCCAATTGTCCTTAAAGTTTAACACAGATGCCCGAAGCATGTCCTCAAGGATCTGGTTAACTTTATTGGTTTGACCATCAATTTGAGGGTGAAACGCCATGCTGAAATCCAATCTGGTATCCATCACCTAGTGAAAACTCTTCCAAAGTCTGCTGGTAAACCTTGCATCTCAATTTGACAATATTGATATTGGTACTCCAAGCAACCATACTATCTATTTCACGTACAACTTACTCAAGTCCTCAAGAGTCATAGTTTGCAAACTGGAAGAAAATGAGCCTACTTGGTCAATCGATCAGCAATCACCCAAATAGAATCATAATTTATCTTCGTTCTCGGTAATCCTGAAAGACAATCTATATAGTCACATGCTCCCACTTCCACTCTAGAATCGGCAGAGGTTTGAGCTGCCCAGCCGACTTCTGGTACTCGGCCTTCACATGCTGACATGTAAGACACTTGAAGACAAACTCATCTACCTCCTGCTTCATGTTGTTCCACCAATAATGCATCTTCAAGTCCTGGTACATCTTTGTACTACCTAGATGGATAGTGTATCAAAAGTCATGAGCTTCACTCATGATATCACGCTTCAACACCTCTGAATCAGGTATGCATAACCTCCCCCTGTACTTGATACTACCATCTGTGTTAACTGTCTATTCCGGTCTGCTATCATCTAGCACCCAAGCCTGTAGCTTTACATCTTGCTGCTGAGCCTCTATAATCTTCAAAATCAAAGACCGTTAAACTCTCAAATTAGCAATAAAACAACCAGTACCATGTAAGAACAAACTTAGTCCATAATCTACTATATCGTAAAGTAACAACCATTAGCCTTCCCTGGGTGATACTGTAAGTCAAAATCATAATCCTTTAGAAACTCCATCACTCTGTGCTACCTCATGTTCAACTTCTTCTGAGATAAAAGTTATTTCAAACTCTTATGATCAGAAAAGAATTTGAACTTCTCTCTATAAAGATAATGACGCCAAAATCTTTAATGTAAATACAATAGCTGCCAACTCAAGGTCATTAGTAGGATAGTTCTTCTTGTGCACTTTAAGATATTTAGAAGTATAAGTAATAACTTTCCCTTCTTGCATCAATACATAACCAAGCCCGCTGAGTGACGAATCACTGAAAACCATGAGCTTCTTCCCACTGGATGGAACAATAAGCACAGAAGCCATCATCAACCTCTTCTTCAACTCTGTGAAGGCTGGATCATACTTGTCATCTCAAACAAATCTAACGTCCTTCTGAGTCAAATGAGTCAACAGAGCCGCAATCAGAGAAAATCCCTCAATGAATTTACGGTAATACCTGGCCAATCTCTGAACACAACATATTTCTACGGCATTCATCGGTTGACCCCAATTTGTAATGGCTTCAATCTTAGAAGAATCTACCGCAATTCCATCCTTGGACACAACATGTTCTAGGAATTTGACCTCCTTCTGCCAAAAATCATACTTTTCAAATTTATCATACAACTAATTCTTCCTCAAAGTCTGTAATACAATTCTCAAGTATACTTCATGCTTGGCCTTAGTCTTCGAATAAATCAGAATGTCATCCATAAACACAATAACAAACCAATCTAGATATGGTCATAAAACCTTATTTATCAAGTCCATAAAAACTGCAGCCGTATTTGTCAACCCAAACAGCATAACCAGAAACCTATAATGCCATAACGTGTCAACAATACCGTCTTAGGAACATCCTCCTCCTTGATTCTTAGCTGATGATAACCCGATCTGAGATAAATCTTTGAAAAGAACTGCGTACCCCAAGGCTGGTTAAACAAGTCATTAATTCTAGGTAAAGGATACTTATTCTTAATCGTAACTTTGTTGAACTCACGATTGTCAATATAAAGAAGCATAGACCCATCCTTCTTCATCATAAACAACATAGGAACACCCAAGGTGAAGTACTCGGCCAAATGAACTTCTGATCCATTAACTCAGTAATCTGATCATATAGTTATTTCAGCTCAACTGGAGCCATACCATAAGGAGCCTCAAAATTATAGCTGCATCGGGCATACGGACTATATAAAAATTAACCTCTCTTATCAGCGGTAACCTAGGTATCTTCTGAAAAACATCTAAAAAGTTGCACACAGCCAGAATATAACTAACATCCAACACCTGAAGACTCTAATTCAAAAAATATAAACAGGCCATCCCCTGATCGCTCAGGTTTTGAACTTGCAAAAACAAACCATTTCTCCCCAGGAATACTAAAAGTAACCTACTTTTCAAAATAGTCTAAAGTAACTCGATGTGTCGATAACCAATCCATACCCAAGATAATAACGAACTCCTGCATCGGTAGTACTAATAGGTTTGCCGAAAGAACACGACCACAAACAACTATCGAGCAATCTCTACAAATACGAGAAATAGATACCGAAGTATCGTGTGGTATACCCACAGAAATATCATCATGCAATAAAGAAGACTCAAGTTTAATCGAGCAAAGAAATATATATGATATGAATAAATGTGATACGCCTGAACTAAAAAGAACTCTAGCAGGTGTATATGAAACATGAATCGTACCTTCTACCATAGGTAGAGCGACGTGAGCATCTCGCCTCCTTACTGCATATAGCCTGCCCTGACCATGGCCTTGACCCTGGCGTAGATTCTGCTGCCTTTGACTACCCTGAGGAACTGGAATAATCTGACCACCCTAAGGACCCTATCTTTGCTAAATCTATTATGGTCGCTACTGCTGACCAATAGGACCCTGAAATTGTTGTAATGGCTGAGGACCTCTGTTAGGGTTGCATAAAACTTCTTAGCATTCCCCTTCTCTCCACAGTTCTAATAATGACCAGAAGCAAGTTGTAAGATGTCAGACTGCTGCCCTCCATTAACCCTAGCTAGTGCACCATCAGTAGTACTTAACTTCTATCTTTTCGGGCCCCCATCCCTGAACAGCCTTACCCTAATCAGGCAGCTAATCTTGTCTCCTTTGGTTCCTCAAGTCCTTAGACTTGCTATCATCAACGTCATTATTCTCTAGAAACAAAGCTTTAGACAAAGTTTCCTTATAAGAACTAGCATTAGCTACAATTGGAAACTTTTGAAGTATAGACGAAGGCCTTTCAGAAATTTCATCTTGCGTTGTCCCTCATCTTGAACAATAAATGGAGCGTGCCTGGAGAGCTCATTGATCTGTTGATCATACTTGGTAAAGCTTATGCCACCCTGCTCAAGCATATAGAACTCAGAGATACATGCATCTCTATAGCTCTGCGAAAAGTATTGCTGAAAGAATCTTTCTTAAAAAGATGCCCAAAGTACAAGAGTCTCTAAGATAGTCCTCTTGGAGGTATCCCACTAGTGATTTCCCTCACCCTGTATGAAATAATTCACAAGTATCACCCTCTGATCATCAGGACACTTCATAGCGTTGAAAGTCTTCATAATAAACTTGAACCATGTCTCTGCCTCAGATGGTACTGTCGTGCCAAAATATATTGGATATTTGTACTTATGAAGTTGCTCAAGATAACTATATTCCCTGTTCACTGGGTTCATAGCCTGCTAGAAATAGGTTGTGAAACCCTCTATAAATTATTTCATATGAGGGGAAACACAAGGAACAATCAAAATATATAGAATACTAGGCTGATCGTGACCCACTGGAACTGGAGGAGCATCTTGCGGAACCTGAACCACTGGTGTCACGCCCCCAAAATTGGCTTCTTAATAAACTATTAAGAAAGCAAATTCTGAGGTGTAACGTCGGGCATCCTAAAGATGAACCCCCAAAAGACGTAATACAATTTAAAATAAATCGTAAATACATCTAGAACACTAAGAAACTACGCAGCGGAAGAAAATCTAAAAGAGATAGAAATGATAAATAATACCACAAGGATAGCCAGAACTCCAAAAGATGCAAGTCCAGCTTGCTCCAACTACTAGTATCGCTACCGCAACAATTTACCTAAAAAAGTATATATGCGCAAGGCGTCAGCAAGCAACGCCCAGCAAGTACAAATATCCAAGGTCATAAGACATGATAGACCAAGATAAACACAGAAAAGAGACATGAGGATTCTAACGGAAGTATAGGAGAATATCAACCAAGCTACAAGTTCTAAGGAGGCAGTATAAGTAAAACTAATATCCTACCAAGATATCAACGATAGCCTAAACTTAGATCTAACTACTGCAACCTAAGAAGTACGGTTAATGAGGAAAGAGAATTTGGAAGTCACGTATATAGGGTCACTTTTAATTCAGTGGGACCACACTCTCGCGCCCTTCTGTCCTCAATAGAAGCGTATCCCTTATTGGCGAGCCAGGGATTGGCGGATTCCTTTTTAGTGAGCCAGGAATTAGCGGGTAATGCACCTGATCAGGGTGTTCAAGGAATTTCATCCTACAGGTCTAAAGCCTGTTTTATTTTCAACTTTTAGGGATCTGCCCACGGGATGCTCGCGAAGCATGTAACCGAGAAGTAACCGGGAAAGAATTTTGGGACTTGCAACCCGGGAAAACTAATAAACAGTTACCTCATATTTGGTTTAGGGACTCGAACCCAAGGACCGTAACAGCATAGCCCTACTGTGTACATTAACTCGAAGTTATCCTAACAGAATGGAAAGGAAGAAGTTTGAATCCTATAAGAATCAAATGATCTGTCTGTCCCTGTCTAATCAGTATCTGGGAATAAATCCAAAGACCTACCGCTCTTACGACCAGATGATCTATTTACCCTCACTTTAATAACAAGTGGGGACTCTATCAAATGAAGTAAAGCTCCAACATCCAATGCTATTTGTCGTAACATGCCCAATAAGTGCGACTATATCAAAAGGAAACCTTAAGCGTCAAAGCGAATCTAAGTCGCGTACTACTGAATCATGGAAAATCCAACTGAATCACTAACCCCAAAGACATTCCAAAGAATCATCTAAGTTGCTCTAGAATAAAAGACTTGCCCAAATGTCAAAAAGGATTCACGGTCTCTCTTAGACAACCCAGACCCTGTAGTACTTCTCTCAAAGTGATCAATGCCCAACACTTGGATACCTTGTCCTAAAATAACATCATAAAACTCTTGAAGTTCTTATACTACCATAAAGCCTAACAACTATTATTAGACCACCCTCGTATAACCATTTGCAATAGTAAGAAAACTAACGGTGTCCAACCACTAAACTAATATATGAAATAACCCGTAAACATCTCCACCCACAGAGACTATGCACCATCAATATCCTCAAGAAACTAACATGAAACTTAATAGTCCAACCATACTAAGATGTCCAACAACCACCATAATTACCCACCTTAATTACCAAGGTTTCTTAATGATATTCTACCTGTATAATCTCAAAACTCAAATCTAGACATAACTAAGCATGTTATACATTCTGACCATAAGTTCTGCATTCCAGACGTATCTACAACTCTTAAATATATTAATCACAACTCCAACTATATAAGCATCCCAATTATCGATTCGAAATTTGATAAGAAACTATTAAGGTCCTCATGTCAAGTCCAAATAAAATCCCTCATTCATACCCATATAAGATTACCCTTTAACACACAATACCCTTCCCATAGTCCATATATCAAACCACAATAAATTCCTACAATAACCAAAGAGTACATGATCTTCCTTAATGCATAACAACCCCATAAAAATCGTGATTTAAGAACAGTATTCAACTTACTAAACGACACAAGAACTTGGTAAAAGATATAGTCCCTAAGCATTTGCAATAAATGTTACTGAACATGAATCTATTAATAATCAAGAACGGGACAAAGATATAGCTCAACCTAAGCTCAATAAAGACTAAAGTTGTGATTAGAAACTAGGGATAGGTACGTTAGTGATAACAATAACAGGAGCATGATTAGCTGAATAAGATCGCATACAGGAATATGGGTTCAAGAAATTAAACGTATAATCTCTACAAGTGTGAAACCTTACTTCAATCATGGCATATGAAAAGGATAAGAATACTTGCCTTGGGTAAATGGACGGAGAAGGAATTTACTGCATCTTACTTCAATCATCAACCTTGCCAAAGCATCTTCAAATTCAACAAAATTAGATTTAACCAAGATGGGTTTGAGATTGAAAGGAGAAGTGGGAGGTTATAGGTCGGAATCCAACCGGCATAATGTTGTTCTCCGATGAGATTCTAGAGAGAGAAAGAGAGATTGGAGAAGGTTGATGGAGGAGAAATAGGGAGAAGAAGGAGAGAAGCAAGGAGTTATTTCGGTGGTGGGTTGAATGGGTTAGGGGAACTAGAGTTAAGATCACATACTACCGGGTGCAACGAGTTTAAACCACAACTACCACACAACTAGTTATAACAAAAAGCGGGGCGCTACAATTGGCAGTGTCCCGACACCAATCCTAGCCCCCAAAACTGTTTGCCCATCCTAAAAGTTCAGATTAATTAAAATAGATCCAATACTCTCATGACTGAGTGCCAGGTTAATAACATGAGCACCACCATTGCCTAAGCCACCACGAACACCTCCATGACTAATGGCCTCAGTCTGAAGTTGCACCCAGGTACAATATTAATGGCAACCTTAGGATATGTACTACCACGATCGATAGTACGACATCTGCCTCTGTTACCTCATCTACATGGACAAAACGCACACATTAGGCATGCGATGACAAAAAAATATTGAATAACAGAAGATATACACTAAAATACGTAAAACCAAAAAGGAATCGACCTAATTCCGTTTAGAGATTAACTCATCATATGACTTCAAAAAAAGGATAGGAATTAACCTTCGCTCTGATACCAAGTCTATTATACCCCATATTTCAATAATTAAAACATATTTAACTAATGTCATTTATGACGTACAGGTCGAGGAATCTAAAGATTCACTCCAACAAATACCCATACTATAAGGAAATAGCTCAATCATTCACTATAGGAATTCATCAAAGTTATAAAAGAATAAAGAATAGCAGAAACGAAAGATAAATATTAAATCTGAAATATAATCAAATATCCCAAGTGCGTAAAACAAGTAAAGAAAAGATTTAATAGAGTCTGATATTACAAATAAATGAATAAAATAAAGACTAACAACAGTAGTAAAAATTAAGCTTCAATCCTAGTTGTAGCTCTCTACAACTCTACGCAACTACTCCATCTCTAAAATATTATAAAATGTGAGATTAAGCAAACCACAGACCACTATAACCTAACAAGGATAAATATAATACTAATAAAGCTGATGTAAGAATGATGAGGAAATGAACAACATGCTGAGATATGCTTGTCGTTGGGTAATACTAAGAGAAAATGAATTAAATATGAGAAAATGATATGATTCTAACAATGCCCTAAAGTTGGATGATAAAATGGCGTTAGACTGATGAACTCAATCCTATAATTAATTGGTTGATCAAACACTAGCATATGATGACTTTAATGGATACAAGGGGTTCCATTTTTGTCAAGATCTACCAAGCCAAGGATATTTTACTTGATCAAAGTGTTCTGGGTGTTTCAACCCAAGGAGCCTAGTTATGTTCACTCTATTCTTATTCTAACGAATTTTAACCTCACGGAGGATAAGATAGGTACCAAAGGAGAACTGCCTCATACCATCCCGTACTCCAGGATGGGTATCATAGGTATAATAGTAACCTGCACAAACTCACCTACTATTTTAACCTGTGCTAGGAATCCTAGAACCTATCGGGGGTTAGTCGTATTCCATCCAAAGTGTATCTTTGAATCTCAACGCTTTAAACTGTTGCAGATAAACATTTTATCAACTTTTTTATCTGTTGTTGCTTAAAATTTGGCTTCTAAATGAAATTGGTTCCCAATTCACCTAAAATACCATCTCTCAGCACCACTTTGTCTTTTCTATTTTTCCAAGAATCCATCTTTCTCCCTAGAATCTTCCCTACCGTAACTATAATTGAGGTACTCAGTTCCTCTCTCTCTCTATCCCTCTCTTAATGGGAAATCAAAGCGACAACCTAAGTAAGTTCCCTCTTCTAGAATTTAATCTGAAATCACTAATGTCGTACCCTAAGTAAGTTCTTTCTTCATCTTAACTTGCATCTTTGGTGGTTAGTTCTTCCTTGGATTATTTTTTTCCTATTATGAATTTTGGATTATTTGTGTATTAAATAAGCTTATGCAATGATCGGAAAAGTATGTTGAATTTGCAAGTTTTGAGTATTCTTCTTTTGGTTAGATGTTGGCCTTATCCGATAAATAATTCTTCCTGGTTAAACCAAAGAGATATGATGAGACGAGGGGAAAATTTAGTATCAGTTTATATACAAATAATTGTGGATCATGGGAAAGAAAATCATTACCAATGGAAGCAAGCCCTCCTTCCTCGGAATATTTTTTTTCTTATTGTGGATCTTTTTTGCCTAATTCGGATAAATGTCATTCTCAAGCCTCACAAGTCTAGATCTACGGTACGCAGATTCTCTTCCATTTTCCCTTTATGCATTCTTTCAGCGATTTAGTAAAGTTTATGTAACAAAAACTGAACTTTGTGTTTATCTTGGTTTTTTACACTTTTGTGCCACTACTTGTCTAAGTTGATACACATTTTTCTCTGCATATCTCTATTTCTATGTCAATGCATTTGGACAACTATAACTCTAGATGATGAGTTCGTTACTGATTTATTCTATGATTTCGCTAAGTGCATATGTTGACTGGGTTGGTGAAGGTATCGGTCTTACCCCTTGATTGGATGAGTATGTTGGCTAGCTCATGTTCTTATCCAGTTAACTTGCTCTACTTGTACTTGATTGGTTTGGTCCAAACCAACATATGCCTTCAAAAATAGTACATTTATAGTAAGTCTAGCACTTTAATTTAAGAATTTTTATTTTAAACATTGGCTTTTGTTTTAGGTTTTAGAGTAGTGGTGGATCAAAGAGGGAATAACCAGGATGAATACTTGAAAAGAAGAGATGACACTTCTGAAATTAGAGAGATTAAACCTAATAAGATGGTTGATAAAAAATATAAATCTATGCCTCTAGCAAGTGTCATAGCAAGGTTTGATACTTATAATGGTCTGGGGAAACAAATTTGGATCCTAGACACTTACTAAGCCTACTTGGCCTCATTTTGTCTTTTCATTTCATTCAGGTACTAATAAAAAAAACTTCATTCTAATATATTTTTCTTCCTTTTTAATTAGATCTAACTAAAATATTATGCTGATTTTATATAATTTTCAGGAGATAATGGCTTGGTACTTCCATGCTCAGTCATGGTTTGGTTTTCACCTCTACCGAAATGTATGGTGAAAATACATGATTAGTAAAGAGTATGTGTGAGTGGTGATCTTAATTATGAAAAGGTGTGTGTGTGAGGTGATTATGTAGGCAAGTCTATTTAATGCTTTATGCAACCAGGGATCATAACATGTGGGAATATCTTACAACTTTTGCTCTGATGTAAAATTCTATACTTGTCTAGCTATTAAGGCAGCTGTTATCCCATTATTGATGGGCTACTGAGTAGTCTCTTGTACAAGTTTTACAAACTCTCTCTCTCTTTCTCTCTCTCACACACACATACACATATATACTGATGCACACTCATGTCTCAACTTGCATTTCCTCCACTACAAAAAAAATGATAATTAGGGACCAAATATTAGAGACGGAATAAAATTTGCCTCTAATAATAAAATATTTAGGACGGTTTTGAATTAGTTTCTAATATTTTAGTTTATGAGACAGAAAGAATTACTCTGTCCCTAAAAATATAAGTTTAGTGACTATTGGATTTGGGCGTCCCAAATTGTATAAGTTTAGGGACTCTTAGATTTTGTCGTCCCTAATTGTATAAGTTTAGGGACTACTGAACATGGTCGTCCCTAATAGTTTAAGTTTAGGGGTGGATAAAAGCACTGTGAAAATGAAAATGCCCAATTTCATGTATGCAAGTTAACTTCCCTTCCCCGCAACCTTTCTTCCCTCAACTCTCTGTGACTGCGCTAAACCCCAATGCACAATCACAACCCTAAAACTGAAACCCTAATTCCTTTATTGTTGTGCTCTTGGCGATTTTTTGAATTGATAGTTTATGATTTGCTGAATTGATAGTTTATGATTTGCAGAATTACTAGTTTTTGTTGATCTCTGGTAACCACATAATAGATAATTCCTAGAATTAGTACTTTCTGATGTATAGTAGGGAAAGAAGGGAATCCCAAGTTTGAAGTATTGGTGGGTGTTGTTAAATGTATTGGGTTGATAATATATTCAGAAGGTATCTTCCAGCTTAAACTCCAATATTAGTCTCCTTAGTTATCTTCCAGCCTGAATGTGTAGTGTCCCGTAAAATTCATTTATTTTATTTTCCTATTCTTCCTTATTCATTCATCTACATCCATACATTGTGCATTCATATCACTTTGCATCTTCATCTCATTCTTGCATCAGGTTCTTGTATTCGTCTATCTGTGGTTTGAGTGGTTTCGTATTTTCTATGGTCACTCGCCTGGTAGTACTGTGTAGAGGCTTTGGGGAGCCAGGTATTGGCTTGGTGTTGTTGTTGATGGATTTGGCTTGTGTTTGGTGCGTTTTCTCGTGTTCGGGTGTTCATGTGGTTCTAGGGGAGCCTTGTGTTATTTTTCCAGTTTTATCAAAGTCATTCGAACGAGATTTAGATTCGTTCGAACGGGTTGACATGTCCTCTGGAAAACATTGTCTTTGAGGGTGGTTCGTTCGAACAACTTCCTATTCCGTTCAAACGAGTTGAGTAATCCCCTAAAATTTGGCCCATGATCTCCTAGTCGTTCGAACGACTTCTGGATCCATTCGAACGACTTCTGTGTCCATTTTGTGAATCTCTTATCCATTCAAACGACTTCCTTGTCGTTCGAATGACTTGGCGGTGGTTTTCCTCTTTTAGTTCTTATTTTCATTTCTCTTCTTCTCATTCTCATTCTCTCTCTCACTCTCCACTCACCCTCTCCCTCACTCAGTCCTTTCTCGATCCCTCGGAGTTGGCAGACGTTGTTGGGCAGATTCTTCGTCAAATCCTTCGTTGAGTATTTCCCCTTTCTTCTCTAATTTGTGATTATGATTCTAGGGTTTATGTTTGTAATTCATTTTGAGGTTTCACGATTTGCAAAGTGCTTCTTTGCAGGTCTTGAGTTGTGGTGTCGGCGTGATTGTTGCCGCGGGCTGTTCTGTCACTTGTTGAGTTGTAGTTGTTGGAGTTCTAAGTTATCCTGTAGAATTCGTGTCGTTTTTCAGGCGAGTGTCCCTTCATTGCTAAATTTCTCTACTAGTTTAACTTGTATTGGTTAGAGCATGCATGTGGCATTGAGGTGTTTGTGATTGATTTTAAACCTTATTGTTTTGTCTGTTGTAGTTGTTGTTTCAGTATTGTTGTTTCCTATGATTAGGCATGTAGGGTGTGGTTTCCCTTTTGACTGTTAGGAAGTTGTGCATTGTGGCTTATTTCTATGGGTTGCCCTTGGTGGCTGTGTTCTGGTCTGTTGAGACTGATGTTGTTGGACGTGTGACTGGTTAATTAATTATTGTTCATTTGTGCTTGGATGTTGTGACTGGTCAATTAGTCAAGGTTAACATCTGTATTTTTGATTGTTTCCCTTCTCTAGGCAAGGGGTTATCCTGGGTGTGGGCCGTGGGGGCTGCTGTGGTGTTTGATCCTTAAGATATGGTTTCAGTGTGGGTTTCTTATATTTTAACTTAACGGGATCGGATACATAAACTAAACTCTATATCGGCTAACCCTAGATAGGATATCAGGATTCCTACATCGGGTTGAAATAGTAGGGTGATTCTTTGGTAACAGGTACTATCAAATCTATTACCCATTCAGAAGTATGGGATGGTATGAGACAGTCCTCAGGTATCGGTCTTCATCCTCGGTGAGGTTGAAATTCCTTGAAATAAGTGAAATAAAGTTCGAACGTTGGCTCTGTGGGTTGAAAAGCCCAGAACACTCTGATCAAGAGATAATTTCTTTTAGACTGGTCGAGCTTGGACAAGAAATCGTACCATTGTATCCAACTGAGATTCTCGTTAAGGTTATTATGCATTAGTGGTTGATCAGCCCAATGCTTTTAAATATAAGTTCTAGTTCTTTTAAACTTTAATCATTTAATATTAAGACTTAGTGCATCATCCAGCAATTGGAATAATTATGGGATTATCCTAGTCATCATACCATGTCATCATCATATCAGCATATCATCATATCATTGCATTATCGCATATATATTCCAATCCTCTTATCTTTTCTCTACTCCTCTATGCTTTACAGGTTTACTTTATTTTACTATAACTATTAGTATTAATTATCTCATTCATCTCTCTCTTTCTCTGCACCTGTTATATTAGTATGTTGTTTAGCCTTTTTGGGCATTAGTGAGCCGTGGTTTTGCTCACTCTCATCTTGTTCCCTCCTTTCAAAGGCGGAGTAGTTGCTGTTGGCTGAGAGCTCAGCTATTGGATCCAGTTTTGGTAGCTGCAGATCAGTTCAAGTTGTTGTACTCATGTACGATTCCAGCTTTTGTTGTTGTATAGTATATTGAGACATTGTATTTACGTTTTTAGTTTATATATGTATATATCTTTGCTTCCGTTGTATTCTCTTCCACTCTGATGATATTACTATAGTCAATTATTGAGCCAGAACCTATTTTTTGGCTCGGTTGTTTGTGGGGGTGAATCTGTTGGATTCCCCGACCTGCACCTCCTGAATGACAGTAATTGGTTTAGCTACCGATTATTAGATTTTGGGGCGTGACAGAATGTATTCAGAAGGTTTATGTTTTCATATTCCTAATGGATTTGTCCTTTAATGATTATTGTACCCCATGGATGGAGTAAAAGAACCTATACATTTTTGAGGACTGACAAATTTTGTTCTTTTCCTTGGAGTATAAAATTATAAGACAAAGGTATCTTCTTATCTATGCATAGTTTAATTTCCTTGGGTTTTCTATAGATTCTTGAAAATAAACTTTGCACTAGACTTGTCAGAAATTGTGTATTATTTGTACTTTTTATGGTGATTGGCATTTATATAATTTGAGTTTTGTATGGACTACGAGCATAAAATTGATAGAGCGCTCAAAAATTGAGAGGTTGTTGGTTTGAATCCATCTAGTTCAAAAATTTGACAGGGTAATTATTTTTCTTAAAAACAACATTTATGTTTGTTATGTATGGTTAATTTTAAATGACGTTTTCCCCGTGAAACGATGGAAATAATGACATATATTTGTGGATTATGCTAAAATTAAACGACTTTTGTCTTCTTAAAACGACATAAAGCGCAATATTTATAAGCGCCGTATTTTTATAAAGAACAACATACTTATATATTGTAAAAGCACAACATTTATAACAGTCCGTAACAATAACGACTCCATTTTTAGCGACAATTATTAGCGAAAGAATATAAGTCGTTAATCAGGCAATAACGATAGTTATATCAGTTGCTAATAGCCATTTTCCACGTAGTGTGGTCATAATAGGTGCATCTTGGATATGGTCTTACGTTTGTCTATTGTTAACAACTAGGAATGCAATGTTAGCATGACATTTCACTTAGATTAGTCAATTGTAGGCTCAGTTCCTGGATTGATCGATCAAGTCAATACGACTTGATGGAGCTTGCGAGTTTGACTCACAGACTGTTGATGATTATTTTACCGCTAATGGGACAAATGATTAAACATCGAGAGTACCCCATTCCATGCTTAACTCAGGTTGGCGAAGAACTAAATTAAGCGATTGAGGTTAATCATTTGGCCACTATTATTATAATTACAATTTCTGGCCAGTGTGTAGGTCATGCAATTGTGTTCCTCACAATACTAATTAGGATTCGTGCAATAGCAAATCATGAAAGCTTTCCCAAGGCAACTAGTTACTAGATGGGATCCCAATATCGCCCTTTTGTGTATATTTATATATACCATGCAGGTGTCAAGGGCATCTCTATAATACACAAAGTTGAGTCCTTAACATCGCCTTAGTATTATGTAAGTTACGATTCGTCATCTATCGGTAGATATTTAAAACCCACTGGGACATATTTACTACGAGGCATATTATTACTTTGATGAGACGATAGTTCCCAACATTAGGGGAAGATATGACAGATAATACCCTAAAAGGTCCTAAAAAATCTTAGGATATAATATCGTTGCCTCATCTAGATCCCTTTACATAAGATAGGAAACAATTAGGTTCAACGGATTATACACCTGCAACATGTTGCAAATGAATTACCATACATTCATAGATGTTATTATAGTACTGTAGATGCATATGCCTGCAAGTAATTCACCTACACAGTTAAACATTCGGGGGGTATTAGTATGCATCCCGTAAATGAATCTAAAGCATACACTTTATGTAGAACACTTGGTATTTTAAGCCGGGGAGTGGTAGAATAACGGACAAATATGGCTAATAGTGTAGTCAGTTTATTGAGGATAGAACCACCCATTGACAAGGTAGTAGTAGCTACGGGACCAGCTGATGCATTATGAGATAAGCCCAGGGTAGAATAAACGTATGATAATAATGAGATCCCGATCTATTCAAACTCTGTAATGGCACAATGTAAGATCGCATTAATAGTAATTTTTTGACAAGGTATTCACATTCATTGTTGTGCCCACCATCAAGGATGAGGATTATGAACCACTTATTGTAAACGACTGTATATTGTTGTACAATGGCCAAAGTATGCATCAAGAATCCAAGTGGAGCTTAGTTTGCTAGTATAATTTGAAGTACTACCATAGAGCCTATGGATTACAAATGGGAATTAGTATGGAAACACAATGAACTCGGAGATATCATTAGGTCATGGCAAGACTAGTTTCCTTGGATCTCTCTTATAAACCTGACATCATTTACGATAATACCTACTCTCCGGTTATGGAAACTATAACATTTTACTTGATCAGTCTATTAGTTGTTGAGGAAATACTAAACATGCATTTTACTCTATGGTTATGGACACTATAACGTTTCGGTACTTAATCCATCTATTAGTTGTCGAGAAAAAGCTAGACATGAATCGTATGTGGTTATCACGTATCTATATGAGAAACTAGATATGGATATCTACAAGATGCTACCTGAGGGGCCTAAGCTTCAGGATGAAATTAAGCTCGTCACACAAGGTGCATATGTAATAAAATTTAATAAGTCACTCTTGGCTTAAAGCAATCAAGGCTCGTGGGATGCAGTAAGCTTACTGGTATTTGATGTTCGTAGACTTTGCAAATATTATTATTTGTCAATACGTATTCATGAAGAGCGCATATATTGGCTTAATCATCATAACAGTATACTAGATGATTTGGATATCATTAAAGCTCCAAGGGAGATCACAAGAGTCGAAGAATACGTTGGGATCGAAATGGAAGGCCTTGGAAAACTAAGTATTGTAGTGATTGGCAGATCAAACATCTTGGCAGTGGCATACTCGTACATCAAAGGATATATACTAAGAGAGGTATTTAAATATTTTAGTATGGATGCAGCACACAGTGCTAAGTTGTTTATGGTCATTTGTCATGTGGATGTGGACAAGGAAATTTTCTACCCTCCTGATGAGAGGGAGGTACTTCTACGATTGGGGTGCCTATCTAAGAACTATTATTGTTTTGTAATACTTAGCCGGGTATACTAGACCTAATATCTCATTCGTTGTGAACTGGTTGGCTTGCCAAAGTTCTACTCTTACCCAAAGGCAATGGAATGAGATCAAGCACATTCAGAGGTATCCGTTCAGCATAAAAAAATTAGGGTCTATTTTACCCAAAAAATAACAAACACAAAATTATAGGGTACGCCGATATAGGATACATATCAGACCTAAATAGAAGGCCATTGTCAGATGGGCTAGTATTTATGTATGAGATATAACAAATTCTTTGAAATTCATGAAGCAGACGATGGTTGCTACATGTAGGGGCCTAACTTCTTTCGGAGGGGAAGTCGGCTCTTACACCACGGGTTTAATCCATAATCAAAGGAATACAAGTAAATAATCTAGAGTATGAACAATCTATAGACAATATACTTGCGTAGAGGCCGGAATGTGACGCTCTACAACCTTTGATGAGAATTTTTAAGAGTATATTTATTACTAATGAGTAATCGAAGGTTCGAGTACTGGGTTTTTACAGGGTGATCGAAGGTAAACTGCAAAGGCGTTGGGTTCCTTATCTCTCCTATTTATAGAACATAGGAAGGGCTGAGTCACCAAGGTTAGGTCAGATTACAAGGGTACCATCTGGATATTCCAGCGTGGGTACTTTTACACAGTGGCAGTGGTTGGGCCGGTCATTATAACTGCAATGACCAACCACTACGCCGTCTTGTCTAGTGGGCTGGCTGCCTGTCCTATCATACTTTGACCATGTGTAGATATGGTCCAAGTGTTTCTGTCGTGATATGTATGGAGTTTGTCCTTGTGGCTTATTTAGAGTCAAAGCTTCATCTTCGGATGAACTTTGGGAGCCTTGTTTGTGGATTTATCTTGACTTTGATATGTTCGAGTAGGCTTCGAAGTAGCCTTCAAGTATTTTTCTAGGTTAGAAGGCTGCGAGTAGGCTACTATATTCGCCCCCTCTCAACGAAGGTCTTGAAATCAGGTGGAGAGGCATTTGCTGAGAAAACTGTTTGTAGTCAGAAGTAGAACAGTTGACTGTTAGTTTTTTGAGGGAGGTAATAAAAAAGTGTAATAAAGGGATGTTGGTAGTTATAGGGTAATAAATGAAATGAGGCTATAAGTATGGGCTAGTGAGTAGGGATACTGTGTAATCTTCTTCTTTTTCACTCTTTTCTCTTTCTTCTACAAATTTTTGAAATCTCTATGGATTTCATGCCCAATACGCGATATCAGAAGAGGATGGAGTTTGCTCGGGATAGTCGCGTAGGGAGAAAGACTGCTGAACTGCATATGAAGTTCTTCGGGCATCATGATCTGGATTGGGAGATGCCTGAACTTATGGAGGTAGAGGCTGGAGAGCTCATCAATGGGGAGCCTTATGCCTATCTTTGTGACCAACTGAAGTATAACTTTACTACTGCGGAGAAGCGTTATCTCTTTCTGTCGGCTTTGGCTGAATGCCTCGTTTGTGCATAAGAGGTGATAGAGGAACAAAGCTCGGTAAATGCAATTGGGCCTTCTTAAAGTAGGGCTGCTGTTTGAGGTAGTGATGATGGGTTTCTTTGTATTGTGAGGTTTTATGTAGAGGTTTTGTTTGAGTTATTTGTATGAATGTGCTTGGTTTTAAAATTTTGTTGCTTTTGTAAATCGAATAATGGAATGGAAGAAATATTTTTTGAAACTTTGTGTAATTGTGTCTGGTTGGTATTGTAGGCAAATATTCTTATAGGCGCAGTAAAAAATACAAGTCATCGAATGTTACCACGTAGTACTTTTTACTGCTAGGAAAGGTTGTCTCGAGGTATAGTGGTATGGTCGAAGATAGTTGAATTTGCATTAATTGAGACTTGGTGAAAAAGCGTTGGAATCAAAGTGTGAAGATGGTCAAAGGTTCGATGCTGAAGGTTTACTCGACTGCAAGTCCTCGGGAATGAGGCTTGAATTCAGATACAGATGAATCGGTTACGTCTAGGAAGTTGGAAAGCCATGACTATTGGGATTTCAAGGAGGGGACTTGAAGACCATAATGAAGGAATCTTGGGATGAATGAATGATTTAAATGTACATTTCTGCATAAATTATTGTGTTGCAAGGAGAATTCTTCACCTTCCTTCATCTTTCTTCATTTTTTTCTTTCGTGCTCGTATCAGAATGGCTTTAAATGTTCTAGCACAAGAGAACCAGGCGGCAGTAAGGGACGGGCGAGTATGGGAGGTGACGTTGGGGTTATAACAGAGCTTTGGTATTAAGGAGGATATTTATGCAAAGATGCCTGATCTTTTTGAGGCGGAACCCGGGACACCTATTGCTGGCATGCCCTTCCCGTACTGGTAGAGAATATTGTAGATAGTCGGACCATTACCCGGCCACCAATTGTCCCTGCTCGAGCCATTTGCAAAAGAGATTGTGGATGGGGAGGATACTAGTACTGCACCTGTGGTCGAAGGGGAGCAACCCGCTGATAATTAGGGTCCTCTATCGGTTGGGTGTTTTGGTTAGCTTTTGTTGTTGCTCTTTTATTCCTCTTTCTCTTTTTTTTAATGGGGTCCATAGTTTGAACTTGATCTCTTGTCTTGTTTAATGAAATTGGGATTTTGAATCACCGTTAAAGTAATATTCTATTTTTTATAAGTAGCAATTTGAAATGTAATATTAAAAGTCTGAAATATCGAAACATAAATTTTGAACTGTCGAAGTAACAATAAGATCTGCCGAAGGAGGATTCTGAATTCTCAAAGTAGTATCCTGTACTGTCAAAGTAATAGTATAATCTATCAAAGTAGGGTGTTTGAACTGTCAAAGGGAAATTTGGAATTGTTGAAGTTAAAAAATTGTGGTCTGTCGAAGTAGAATTTTGATTGGTCGAGGTAGAAGTCTACTTGGTCGAAGTAAAAATTGTAACCTGTCGAAGTAGACGAATGATCTGTCGAAGTAGTAAGGACATAAAGTTTTGAACTGACAAATGTGCTGTATGCTGAATGTTCGATATATTTGTGAATCAAAATTGAGATTATTTATTGACGAATATTCGAGACACCGTATAGTCGATTACTCCTATGTGAGAGGTGTGTCGAAGGTTTTGTTTGATTTGACTGGTCCTACTGACAGCCCAGACAGCTGGTCCATCAGGACGAAACGTTCGCTTGGGGCAGTGTGCCTTAAAGGTAATCATGATTTTTATACGTTTTATGGAAAAGTTATAATTAGATGATGAGATTTGACTGGGTGGCTTCGAAAGAGGATCAGAAGGTTCGAGAAATGTTGATTTTATTGTGATATCAGAGTAAGTGTACGGCTTGCACGTGAGGGAAATAAGGGGTAAATCGGTCAAAACACATTGCAGCCGAAAAGCTGGGGTAGTGGGGGCATGGTAATGATAGTGGTTTGAAAATTGAGGCGGTTTTGGCTTTTCGATGAGGTATATATATGAGAGGGAAATAACGAAATGGACTATTCTCAAAAGAAAACTAACCAGCGAGTGAGAGGAAAAAGACTGGTACGCTATTGCTGAGTGAAGGAGTTTGCTGAAGTTATTGCATTGATATTGCTGTTTCGAGTATACATCTTCTAATACAGGTACGTCACTTGATCTCTGTCTATTCTTGTTTTGTTTTGCCCTCTGTGTCTGTGAGTAGAATCTTCTAGGTTTGTAGTTTGGGGGTTATCTTCGAGGATAAGAGAATTCATGAGTTTGTGTTCCAACCCATTCTGGGAATTTAGGGGTTTTGAAGGAGGTGTCGAGTTTAGTATCGAGGTTTTGAATGTGTTCATATCTATTGGAGGGGGTAGATGAGATATAGGTTATTGACATGTAATTATCAAATTTATCGATCTGATTGCGTGCCTCTTCTTTTATAGGCTAAGATGCATACCCGTCAAGCTTTGAGACTGAGGCTGATAGACGAGGAGATCAAAGCATTTAAAGCTAGTATTTCTGGTCGTACTCCCATGGATAAGGGCAGAGACTTAGAAGTGTTAGATGTCGTAACCGATATCCCTTTAACCATGGTGTTGCCGGATGGTGAGGTTCCGATTACGAGGCATCGTAAGACAATGGTGACTGAGGATAGTGAAGAGAAGGATATACTGTGGGGGGAGAGAGACGATGGTAAAGCGGGGCCTTCTAGTGGTGGAAAGGGAGAAGGGGGGCAGAGTGATGAAAGTGGGGATTTGACTCAGTTGAATAGGGTCGAAGGTACCATTTCGGCTATAGATAAAATAAGATTAGATTGATTTGCTGCTAAGCTAGAGCTGTCGAAGGTGGAGGTGCTGTTGAGTGTAGCGGGAGCAGAGTTAACCTTCGGGGAGGAGGGGCACCTGATTGTAACCTGAAGACACGTCCATCATTGATAGGCGCTCATGTCCAGCAGTGACATCAAGGATGGCTGAAATGATCGGGAGGGAAAAACTATCCTTTGGTGTATACTTGTTGAGGTCGGTAAAGTCAACGCAGATTCTGATCTTGTCATTCTTCCTGGGAACTGCCATAATATTTAATATCCAGTCAGCGTACTTTACTTCTCTAATAAATCCTGTGGCTATGAGTTTGTCTACTTCAAGGTTCACTATTTCCCGAAGTCTTAGTGCCAAAGTACGCTTCATCTAATTTACTGATGAGGAATTGGGAATGAGGTTGAGGTGATGGCAAGCCAAACTGGGGTCGACGCCGGGCATCTCCTGGAACGTCCATGCAAAGACATTTTTGTTTGCTCGAAGGAAATCTATAAGTTCAAGGCGTTCTGCTTCGTCTAGAGAAGTTCTAATGAATGTACCTCAACAAGGTCCGTCGAGTTCGATATAAAAGTAGGTTCAATAAGTGAGGTGGTATTTGTCGCAGGTGAAGGGATAGAAAGGGACAGTAATTGCTATGGGCGGGTGACGAGTTTTTGGGTCTGATCGATCTTCGAGTGCTCGCATGAACGGGTGAGGCATTGAGAGCCTTTCAAGTTCCAAGTACATTCGGGAGTGGTGAAATGAAGGTCTTGATGGTAGGTCAAAGGTATGGCTCGCATGGCGGGGAGCCAGTCACGCCCGAGAATACCGAGGTATTCAGACTTCTTGTCGATGACAAGAAAGCTAGTTTGAAGTGTGACAGGACCTGTGGTGACTGGTAAGCTGATTCGACCAACAGCGACTTTTGTGGCCCCCATTAAAGCCTTTCACTTTGACATTGACAGCAATAATAAGATTTGTCTTCTTCATGGTTTCGACAGCTTGGAGGAAAAGGACATCAGCTGCACTCCCTGTATCAATCAGCATGGTGTAGAGGACGAGGTGCTCGAACTTAATCATAATGACTAAGGGACCGGAATGGGGGAAATGGACATGTGAAGTGTCACAGTCGATGAAAGAAATGCCTTCGAGTCGAGGCCGAAGGGTTGATTCTGGCAGGAGGGCAGGTAACTTCTCCTGGTAAGTGAGTTTGTAACAAATTCGGTAGATATGCACCTCGACCGAGTCAGCAGCAGGGGTAGCTTGAGGCTTGAGGTATGACCCGTCAAGGTAACTGGGAAGGTCGACCACATACTGATGTAAGCGACTTGCTTTGAGGATGATCTCGAGAGAGCGCTGGAGGGTAAAGCATTTATTGGTAAGGTAGCAGTTACATTTGTGATTGGCACACTAAGGTTTGCCTGGTCCGACTTTGATAGGAAAGGGGATGAGCGAGATGGGGTATGTCTGTATGTGTGGTAGAAGGGTACTGAGAGGGGCAGTAAGTGTGGGCAAGGCTAGCTTTGGCCGCTTCTTGCGAGCTTTAGCGCTGTTGTCGATGTTGGGGCGTTTATGGCTCTCAGTCTCCTGTAAAACAGGAGCGATCAGCGGTATTGGAGTAAGAGGCAGTTTTTGTCGAGGTTTATTGAAGTTGGTTGTGTTTGAAGGCTGGCTCTATTTATAGGATTTGTGAAGGCGCTCGAGGTTGATATAACCATTGATCTTCGAGAGCATCTCCTCGAGTGTTCGGGGTTTATGGAGGACCAAGTATTCTTTTACACGGTTGTGATCTGGTAGGGCATTAGAATGCACGAGTACAGTAATCGCACAGTCAAGGTTCTCAACTTTCCTTGACTCGTCAAGAAACCTCTTGGTGAAGGCTTCGAGTGCCTCGTTATTGGATTTTCTGAAGTTGGTTGAACAAGGCATTAACTCAGACTTCGCTGTCTTTATTGAAGGCGAACTGAGCGATGAAAAGCTGTGACAGTTGCTCGAAGCTCTGGATCGAGGCATTTGGAAGGTTGTGATACCGTCGAAGGGGGCCGTCAGTAAGGCTGGATGGAAAAAGGTGGCATAGCAGGTAGTCGGCCGTAGAATAGAGGCTCAGCACATTTTAGAATTCGAGAATGTGGGATTTTGGGTCTGTGTTGCAGTATTTACTGAGTTTGGGAGCACATAAATTGAGGGGTAATTCGATAGCCAAAAGTTTGGGGTAAATAGGGTTGTTCAGTAGACTCCAGAAGTTGGGGGTTGGGTTCGCGCTGACGCAAATGATGGGTTGTATTTTGTGGTTAAATTCCTGTTGTGCAGCATAGGTAATGAGGGGGAGATCTAAGGATTGTGAGGTCGTGCATGTGGCATGTATTCGACACTGCGTTCCCCGAGTCGTTCTCGAGCAAGACGGCGTGTGGGGTGTCTGGAGGAGCGGAGGGTGGAGTCAGACAAATCTTTTGTGGAGTGAATCCCGATATGGATATAACCAGTTTGGGGAATAGTACGGAAAATTCCTTCGGCGCCGGTATGTACTGGGGGTATCTCGAGATTCGGTAAGGGTCCCAGACGAGCACGGGCGGATATGCGCGATGGGTCTGGTGCTTGGGATGATCGAGCAGCTTCCAGAGGCTGTAGTCTCTGCAGCTCTCGAACGGTGCTGCGCAGCTTATCAAATGCCCGGTTCTGTCTGTTCTCATCGTCCAGGCGGCGGTTCCGTTCGGTTTCCAGCTCCAGCCGGTGCTTTTCGCATTCCTGGTGAAGTTGTGCGTGATGGCGCTCCTCAACTTGAGCAACATGTTGAGATAGCAGGGCTACTTGAGCAGCCACTCTGTTGACAGAGATGCCGGCATGGGTTGAATTAGAACGGAGGGTGGGTGTCATTGAAGATAACCGGTTGAGGACAAATGGAGGGGGCAAAAAGAGATTAGCATTGTGGGAAGCACAGACGGCGCCAAATGTAGGGGACTAACCTCTTTCGGAGGGGAAGTCGGCTCTTACACCACGGGGTTAATCCACAATCAAAGGAATACAAGTAAATAATCTAGAGCATGAAAAATCAATAGAAAATATACTGGCGTAGAGGCCAGAATGTGATGATCTTCAACCTTTGATGAGGATTTTTAAGAGTGTATTTATTACTGATGAGTAATCGATGGTTTGAGTACTGGGCTTTTACAGGGTGATCGAAGGTAAACTGCAAAGGGGCTAGGGGGAATTTTTCTAACCCTCCCTTGGTTTCCCATCAATCCTATTTATAGAACATAGGAAGGGATGAGTCACCAAGGATAGCTCAGATTGCAAGGGTACCGTCTGGATATTCCGGCGTAGGTATGGGCACTGGAAATGCCAGAACTATTATTGTAACAGCTGTTGGGTCTGTCTCTAGACTTTTACACTCTGGCAGTGGTTGGGCCGATCACTGCAGCTGCAAGGACCAACCACTGCGCCGTCTTGTCTAGTGAGCTGGCTGCCTTTCCAGTCATACTTCGACCATGTATAAATATGGTCGAAGTGTTTCTACTGCGATATGTGTAGAGTTTATCCTCGTGGCTTATTTAGAGTCGAAGCTTCGTCTTCGGATGATCTTTGGGAGGCTTGTTTATTGATTTGTCTTGACTTTGATATGTTCGAGCAGGCTTCGAAGTAGCCTTCGAGTATCTGTCTGGGGTAGAAGGCTGCGAGTAGGCTACTACACTACATTCTCGAACTACGCAGAAATTCTTACACTTTATGAAGCTGGCAGAGAATATTTTTGGTTACACTCCAATATACATCACATCAACTGAAGTTGCGGCATAAGTTCTATCTAAGATAAACTTATGACTCTTTATGAAGATAACACGGCTTGTGCATCATTCAAGTCAGCATCATTCAAGTCAAAAGAGAATTTATCAAAGGTGACAGAACAAAGTACATTTCACCAAAGATCTTTTATACTCATAAAATACATAAGGAAAATGTCATTGACGTTATTCAAACCCATTCATGAGACAACTTAACAAGGCCTATTCATGAAGACTTTTGCATAACCTACATTTAAGAAGATGGTACATGGAATCGTCATGCAAAAGTTTATATTCATTAATAGTTAAGAGAGATAGATCTCGGGGAAGATCGACGTTAGAGAGAATAATCCTGTCCTAAGATGGGCGTATGCATATTATCCTCATTTTCATGATAGTATAGTTTTTGGTCCCTAGGGATTACTGACTAAAGGTTTTGATAAGTCAATAAATATGCGTCTACAAACCATACAAGGTATAAGATTATAAACTTTTCTTGTATAGCTTTTTCCCAAGGGGGTTTTGCAAGGCGGAGGTTTTAATGAGGCAAGTCGTCTTGGTATGGAACACCCCAAGCAGAAGTGTTAGACGAGGTTTGGCCTCTATGGGACCCGAAACGGGCAGTGGTGCCCTATATCCTAACTTATCAACCAAGCTAGGACTGTTAGAGAGAGTTTTGGAAAAGGTTACTTCTATTTAAATAGCTAGTGTTCTTCCTAGTTGTAATCTATGGTTTATAATCTAATAATGAAGCTCTACTCTTTCTCTCATATCATGCCTAGTATATGTGTGTATTGATTGCTTGTTATTATATTGAATTCCTAACAAAAATGACGTTAGATTTGTATAACTTTGTATCAGAAAGCATCAGTTTCAAAAGTACATTAATGAAAATCATGAATTCCAAAACTAGAGTAAAAAAAATCATTTTGCGCAATAGAGAAGCGAAAAGAACAGATTCCAAAATAATTTTGTTACGGAAAGGTGAGTTTCCGTAAGTTTCCATTACTCCAGTTTCGGATAGATAATTTTTCCAAAACACAATGTCTTCAAAGAAAGGGAAAAAAGAAAGGTATAAAAAAATAGAAAGGAAAAAATAAAAATAAACAGTTTCGAAAAGTTTAATTTTTTGAAACTAGCAAATCAAATTTCAACATTGATGGAAGAGCGTCTCTTATAAGGGTGCCCATAAACGACAATGCACCCCAACCAATGCTAACCGACGTAATGTAAAATTTATATGGAACAAAACTTGCAAATAGTTATATAATGAACGCATAAATTCTCAAAAATTCGTCATTTTACTTTCAAAATAGATAGTTTTTATACCAATGTGTATCGGTTTCAGAATTCACATTTTCCAAAACCACCTAATAATATTTTATTTGTAACAAACATATATCTTTCCAAAACTAATTTTAGCATACAAAAATATAAATTTTTCAGAAGAAAAACCCTGTTGGGCAATGTTTGTTTTCCGAAACTGTCTACTCCAAATCTACTATCTAAAACTCAAACGAAAACAACTACTAAAATTTTGTGGCTTTAAATACATTATACAAAGCTTTTACAGTGAGGTATAAAACTATAACCAACCTTCTAATGCCTATTACGGCCTGAAATCTTAGAGAGAAAGAGAGAGATTCTCCACTAAACAACCTCGGAGGAGCTCGATAGAGAGGAAGAGAAAACTAGGGTTGATGCGCGGTGAACTATGGGTTGTTTTTTCGACTTCTATGCCATGAATCACCTCGCAATTGGGTGGGTTTGATAAACTGGGTTTGGGTTTTAGTCTTAGAGAGAGAGAGGGGGTTAAAACTTTAAAACTGACAAGTTACCCGGTTAAAGTGAGAGAGTAAAAGTGAAAATTCAAAAGGTGCCACCTCTTCATCATTCCTAACAACTCATCTCTTGAGATGTGTTGTTCTTGTTGTTAGGTGGTTTAATTGGGTGTTATATAGGGGGTACCTATGGATCTTCTCCTATTATAAAAATATATATATATATATATGGTAAATAAAATAATCATTAAATACCAATAACAATAAATATACATATATTGTACACATGTTAAAATAATATATTACATAAATAGCCTAATATTGACAAGTTACCCGGTTAAAATAATATATGAGTCCACCAGAAAAGAACCTTGAATTTTTTCGATTTTCTTATAATTAATGGAGAATTGCTAAATTTTATAGCATTAAATTTCATAAATAGCCTAATAATCTGGTTTTATGTATGCATAAGTTCTAAATGACAGATGAGAACACCCTACATGTAGTTTAGTCATGTCTCGACCTATGGGTTTTATTAGAGTGGGTTTGTCTAATTATTAATATCAGCTATATATTATTGGTCATCCAAAAATAGTTACATGTGTCACACACATTATTTAATTATGTGCCTAGCATGTGACTAAATAATGGGTTTGTGTCAGATGTTAGCACATAGGGTCAGGTCATGTGCATTTTACATGATGAGTTTATACACATTTACCTTGGACGTGTGTGAGGGGTACATGTGCCTTGCACATGACCTGCCCAGTACCTTACACGTGTGTGAATGTGTGGGTCACTTGTTGTCAAACATGTGTCACAAAATATTGACACGTCTCAGACATGTGGCTAACATGTGTCGTACCGTCTCCCCCAAATAAAAAAATTCTACCCAAAATATACCTGACTGCCAGGCGAAGCCAAACAGCCGGTGTCCATAGTTATGATAACCGGTTGGTGGGGTTTTACTCACCGTTTGATGGCAAACAAAACCTAACCGGTGGTTTCCCTAACGATGCACAGTTTGGTCTGAAAAAACTAAATAAAAACTGGCAGTTTCAAGGTCGTAAGGGCTGTCAGACTTAAACCAGTCAATCTCCAATGTTTTAAGACCAGCTCGGGGTTGCTGAATAAAGCCGAACAATCCCCAAATAATCGTAACCCCATTCGAGTCTCGCTAGCCGAAACCAACGATCCCCCTACGTGGTAAATCAATGGTTTGCCAGACAAAACCAAACAACCTTATTATCATGGATATTAATAAAGGCCATTGATAATCCGTATCAAATCGGGTGTTGAAACATAGAGGGTTTCGTTCTCAAGGATGCAAAGATCAAAATCGTGAAATAAAAACCATTGTTTATTGATTAAAAATAAGGTTTACATGGAAACAAAAAATAAAAGCTACGATAGTTTTTCGGAGAGTCCAAGATAATTCTCAACTCTTCTCCTCTATCCCTTTATCTCCTAACAAAAAGTCCTATTCTCACTCAACAACTCCTCATTTTCAGGAGATCTTTTAGCTAGGCTTGACTACAAAGTCTTCAAGCAACTCCAGCAGCTCCTGTAACCTTCTCTTCACTAGGTCATCTCCAGCAGTATCCTTTAACTTGTAAAAGTTAGGCTTTCAGGTCGTGCTTGGTTGCACTTGTCTTATTACCTGTAATAGTCAAACATACTTCAATTAGGCTCATTGAAACATAAAATAAGGTTCTAGATAATGTAAATTGAAGGACAAATATAGGCATTTTTCATGCCTATCAAATACCCCCAAACTAACATATTGCTAGTCTTTTAGCAAAAGAAACGAAAACTAAACTCCTTCGCGGTTTCTTACGATTGCATTTAGCGTATGCAACAAGCCTTTCAACCTATAGGTTACCCAAATAGGACGAGTAGTGTTTCGTGAAGGTTTTCAGTGAATATACCCACAAAATTCTATCATAGACGTTCTGGTATTATAAACAACTAATAATCATTACTCCTGGTAACTCTGAAAATAGATTAAATTCATCTCCTAGATATAACACTTAAACAAGGGTTAACCATCAGATACGTTTAAAATTTATCAAGTCAATTATACTACAATCAGATTAGATCAAGTTTCAGAATTTCATCTCTTGTGTAGTGAATTTAGTTTATGGAATCAAGAAGTTTGATAATACTTTCAAATAACCTTAGCCTTATCTTGAGTATGGTGAAAGAAATCTAGAAGTTTGTTCGACAACTACCTTAGTTTGTTCGCTCTCTTTTATTGATCTTTTAGGGAAAATATCTATCCACACAAGTTTTTCATGGTAAGACTTTTGTATTTGAGTTTTCATTTGCTCTTTTATACATGCAACTTGTCCTCCTTCACATAGTTCTCAACTATACCCATAGAGATTCGATTTTTTTTATTATTTTTTTGGTCTCTTACTTTCACATTGATTCATGGCTTGCCTCGAGATTAATAAAAATTCTTCCTCTTTCAGTTCTAAATCTTGCGAAGGGCCTTGAATTGTGATTTTTTTTTTACGAGTATGTCAGTTTCGTGAAAGGAGCCAATAACTTGTAAAAATACATACAAACCCTTAGTATGAATTTATGAGAAATAAAATTTTCCAAGATAAATGTCTCCCTCATTACAGATTCTTCCTAACCCAAACTGTTGATTAATCAAAAGGTGATAGTTAGTTTTAACAAAACTTTGATAGCATAACTACGTGAAGTGCAATTATAAAGGTGATTTTCTTTTGAAACACATCTAATAGGATGGTAGTACCAAAAACTTAAAAATTCTTAACGCACTAATAATTTACGGTTTAAAATAAACCATAACCTTATAATTTTATCCCAAGTGCAACTCTAGGATTCTAGGAATGTCCAAAGATCAGAGTACACAAAAAAATGTGTCTACAATACCAGAATGCCCTAGAATAATAACTTTTCTTAGAAAAAAAATTATGAAAATCTTATTTACCCCCACCCTCAAACAGAATCAGCATGTGTCCCCAAAGTTGCCAAAAATAAAAAATAATCTAAAAATATTACGTGAAATGATAAGGGTTGCCTCCCGCAAGCGCTAAGTTTAACGTCTTGAGCCAGACGATGGTAGGCACCCCCAAACTAGATAAGACTATGGGTAGAAATAAAGATACCTATGTTTCATATGATGGGTCTCGTAGATTCATATCCTCACTCGAGCCCGTAAAATACTCGTGAAATGGTTTAAGTCTCTGCCCATTTACCTTATTAATGTGACCAGTATGAGGGTCAAGAATTTTAATAGCTCCATGTGGGAAAACAGTTTTGACAATGAACGGCCCGGCCCAACGGGATTGAAGTTTTCCAGGAAACAAATGAAGACGCGAAGAATACAATAGAACTTTTTGATCCACTTCAAAAGTCTTTCGCAAGATATTTTTATCATGGACAGTCTTAGTTCTTTCTTTGTATATCTTTGCGGATTCATATGCATCGTTTCGAAGCATCCAACCCATTGAGTTGTAGCTTACAATGGGACCCAGCCGTTGAAGTGTCAAAGTTAAGCGTTTTTATTGCCCAATAAGCTTTATGCTCAAGTTCTACAAGAAGGTGGCATGGCTTACCGTAAACGAGTCGGTAAGGAGACATTCCAATCGGGGTTTTATATGCAGTACGATAAGCCCAAAGTGCATCAATTAATCTTACAGATCAATCTTTGCGATTTAGGTTAAGCGTCTTTTGGAGAATATTTTTGATCTCCCGATTTGAAACTTCGACTTGCCCACTTGTTTGCGGGTGATAAGGTGTTGTCACCTTATGGGTTACGCCATACTTTTTGACAAGGGCAACAAAGTTTTTGTTGTTAAAATGTGTCCCTCCATCGCTAATGATAGCCCTAGGTGTTCCAAATCGAGAAAAAATATTTTCTTTTAAAAAATTGAGAACAACTGCACTGTTATTCGTTTTCGAAGGGATGGCTTCAACCCATTTTGATACATAGTCCACTCCAACAAGGATGTACTCATATCCAAAAGACTTGGGAAAAGGGCCCATAAAATCAATGCCCCAAACATCAAAAGGTTCAATAACTAAAATAGGGTGTAAGGGCATTATATTTCGTCGAGAAAGGGCTCCCATTTTCTGGCATCTCTCGCACGCTTTACAAAATGCATGTGCATCGTGAAATAAGGTAGGCCAATAAAAACCGCACTGCAAAATTTTTGCCGCGGTCTTCTTAGAGCTAAAGTGGCCTCCACAAGCTTGGGTGTGGCAAAATGAGAGAATATTGGTAAACTCATACTGGGGAACACATCTCCTAAGGATTTGGTCAGTACAATACTTAAACAAATCTGGATCATCCCAAAAGAAGTACTTCACTTGACTAAAGAAATGATCTTTGTCAGGTTTAGTCCAATGATCAGGAATGGTATCCGTGGCTAAATAATTAGCAATGTCAGCAAACCACGGCAACTCGGGAACTAATTTCACAGCCATAAGTTGTTCATCAGGGAAGGATTCCCTAATCGGCAAAGACTCATCAACAGACTCAATCACTATACGGGAAAGATGGTCGGCTACAACATTGTCTGACACCTTTTTATCTCGAATCTCGAGGTCAAACTCCTGCAAGAGTAATACCCACCAGATTAGCCGTGCCTTCGCATCTTTCTTTGACAAAAGATGTCGAAGCACGGCATGATCCGTGTAAACAATCACTTTAGATCCTATAAGATAAGATCTAAATTTTTCAAGCGCATAAACAATGGCCAGGAGTTCTTTCTCAGTGGTCGTGTAATTCAATTGGGCGTCATTTAACGTTTTGCTAGCGTAGCGGATGACATGGGGGCGTTTGTTTATCCGCTGTCCCAAAACAGCGCCTATAGAATAATTAGAGGCATCACACATTAACTCGAATGGTTTATTCCAAACAGGTGGTCTAATAATGGGTGATGTTGTGAGCTGGGTCTTAAGCTTATCAAAAGCTACAGGACATGGTGCATCAAACTCATAGGCCACATCTTTGGCCAAAAGGCTGCTTAAAGGACGAGCAATCTTACTAAAATCTTGGATAAACCGACGGTAAAAGCCTGCATGTCCTAGAAAGGAATGGAGGTCCTTGACATTTCGTGGTGGGGGGAGGTTAGAAATGACATCTATTTTGGCCTGGTCAACTTCTATTCCTTTTTCAGATATGATATACCCCAAAACTATCCCCCTTTTACCATAAAGTCATATTTATCCCAATTTAAAATAAGATTCTTTTCCTGGCATCTGAGTAATACTAGAGAAAGATGATGAAGGCATTGTTCAAATGAGTTGCCAAATAATGAGAAGTCATCCATGAAAACTTCAAGGAATCGTTCTACCATGTCAGAAAAAATGCTTAGCATGCAACGCTGAAACATTACAGGAGCATTGCATAAGCCAAAAGGCATGCGACGGTAGGCAAATGTACCGAAAGGACATGTAAAAGTCGTTTTCTCTTGGTCCACGGGTGCGATGGGTATTTGGTTGTACCCAGAGTAGCCATCTAAGAAATAATAAAATTTGTGCCCAGCGAGTCGCTCGAGCATCTGGTCAATGAAAGGTAAGGGGAAGTGATCTTTCCTAATAACCGAGTTAAGCTTCCTGTAGTCTATGCAGACTCTCCATCCAGTGGCCATTCTAGTGGGTACGAGGTCGTTATTCTCGTTCTTTACAACGGTGATTCCCAACTTTTTCGGGACAACATGGATCGGGCTAACCCACAGACTATCAGAAATGGGATAGATGATCCCAACATCAAGGAGTTTTAAAATCTCTTTCCAAACTACTTCGGCCATAGTCGGGTTCAATCACCGTTGTCCTTCCCTGGACTTTTTGGCATTATCTTCCAAATTGATTTTATGCATACAAACCGAGGGACTAATTCATTTAATGTCTTCAATACTCCATCCAATAGCTTTCGTATTTCCCTTAAGAACACGAATCAACTTCTCTTCCTGAAGGGGTTCTAGGTCAGCAGCAATAATGACGTGCATAGTTTCGTCGAGACCTAGAAAGACATACTTAAGGTGAGCGGGAAGATGTTTAAGCTCTATCTTTGGGGAGGTTACTTGAGCCTCCGGAATGGGTTTCTTAACATCTAAGATTTCATGCTCACCTTCAGGCTCTACAATTTCTAAAGCCGAATCTAATAAGGCTTTCACCTCATGGATGAACGAATCGTCCTCACAATCTCCATCAAAGTGGGACAAGAATGTCTTTAAGGGATCTGAGGTACTTGACCTCTCAAAAGTGGTACTCACAATACTCTGGATCATATTACACTCAAGTGGTTCAGAATTAGAAGGGGAATGCGACGCATGAAAAATATTCAATTCTACAGTCATGTTCCTGAAGGTCAACTTCATAATTCCATTGCGGCAATTGATTACCGCATTAGCTGTTGCCAAAAAGGGTCGACCTAAAATCACAGGGATCTCATCCTCAGGGCTTGCCACTGGCTCAGTATCTAACACAATAAAGTCTACTGGATAAACAAATTGCTCAATCTGGATCAACACATCTTCAACTACACCCCTAGGAATCCTAATAGATCGGTCAGCTAGCTGTAGGGTCCTATTAGTGGGTTTAAGTACTCCGATATCCAATTGCTCATAGACAGAGTAAGGAATGAGGTTCACGGCGGAACCTAAATCAAGTAGAGCTCTTCCTATCTTACGGGTTCCAATCGTACATGAAATAGTAGGGCATCCAGGGTCCTTGTATTTTGGAAACGATTTACGCAAAAGGACAGCACTAACATGTGTATCTAAAAGAATAAACGTATCACTCTCGTGAACATGAAAAGCCTTTTTCGGTACATGTATGCGTCGCTTTAAAGTGCAAAGATCTTTAAGGAATTTTGCGTAATTAGGAATATGTCTTATGGCCGTAAGGATAGGAATGTTAATCACACAATGCTTAAAAATCTATAAAATCTCCTCATAGACGTTGCCCTTCTTAGCAAGAGTTAACCGCTGAGGAAAAGGAGCCAGCGGCTGAACATGTGTTATCGTGATTTCTTCATCACTCGCACTCGCAGGTTCTTCTATAGGTTTACTTTAAATTTCCAGCTCGGGTTCCTTAGGCATTTTTACCAAATTATCAACTTTCGTACCGTTCCTAAGAGAAATGATGGCGTTGACTCCATCAAGATTAGAAGATCTAGGATGCTCAGTATTCCCTTTAGGATTAGCTTGAGTTTGACTGGGGAACATTCATTTATCTCTCGTGCTTATCTCTGTTTCCATTTGACCTATTTGTCCCTCAAGTTTGGCAATAGATGACTGAGTTACTTGCATAAATGTTTTAAGAGTATCTTCTAAGGACGTGGTTGGAGGAGGCAGATTCCTATTGTGCGGAGGAACATAAGGCACATTAAGAGGAGCTTGATATGATGGATTTTGTTGCCACGAAGAACTAGACTGGTGTTGGTTTACTTGGTTGTGCGACTGATAAGGGGCACTACCAGAAGAACCTTCTTGGTAATTTCTATTTCCCCGAGAATTGGAGTTGTTGGAATTATTATTCCATCCACCATTGAAAGGTTGGTTATTGGGACGTTGATACATGGCATTGGCCTGGTCTTTTCTACCCTCCCTTAAACTAAGCACATCAGGGCAATCTTGGACCAGATGGTCCGAACTCTCACAAACCATATAATTTGGCATTGCCACATGGTTAACATACGAAGTATTAGGGTGTCTCTCCCTTTTGCCGGTCTCTAAGTTCTCGATTTTCTCAAGAATGGTTCTAAGAGTGGCAGACTCTGAATTAGAGTCCACTTGGTGCACATTTGCACGGTGACTAGGTATTTCCTCTCTCATCGTTTGCCATTGGTAGGTTTTATCCGTTACATCATTTAAAAATGTCCAAGCTTCAGTGTCAATTTTCTCATCGAATGTACCCGTGCACATAGACTGAACACAAGCTCTAGTGTCATAGTCTAGAGCTTCATAGAGAGTTTGAGCTATATCAATCAACTGATTCCCGTGATGTGGGCATCCTTGCTCTAAATCCCTAAACCGTTGCAGGTAGTTATATAATGACTCTCCTCGGTTTTGTGTGAAGCTATAGATACTCTGTCGTATCTTAGCAGTTCTATGGTTAGGAAAATACTTCTTCAAAAACTCCTTAACGAGTTGTTCAAATGTGTTTACAGAGTTCTCCTCGAGAGTGTACAACCAATCGCGTGCGTTTCCCAACAGAGAAAAGGCAAACACCCGTAATTTTACAGAATCCTCTGTAATACGTTCGAAGTTTAATAGAAGCATATGATCCCTAAAGTCCCTAAGATGGTTATACGGGTTTTCAGTAGAACTACCATGAAATTTGGGGAGCATAGATAAGAATCCCGGTTTTAACTCAAAGTTCCCTACATTTCTGGGAATCACAATATATGAAGGTTTACTAACTATTGTAGGATGCATTCGATTGCGAAGAGTGATTCTCTCCACAGCAGCAGGTTCAGGACCGTTTCTAGGAATAATAGGTTCGGGACCATTAATCCCATCAGTCTGACTCATATTGATTCTAGCAGTGTTCTTAGTCCGAGCTTGGGTGTTACCCCAATCTAACATACAATTCAATTAATATATGCAGACACACTAAAAGTCCTAAGAATGATGCAAGCACTCAATAATGTTTTACTGGTCTATTTTATTAAGTTAAGTTGTGAACCCGGTCTCAGGGTTCAATGCTCCTACCCCTGACAGTAGATCGGTTCGCACTTGAGTTGTTTTTACTCGCTTTGGCGATAGCTCGCATGCTATCTAGTCACCTAGATGCACCTGTGCTGGAAGGCAGGGCGAACCGCTTAGAGTCACCTATCCACACTAGCTATGCCAGGGAACGTACGTCCTCCAGCAAAAGTAGCCACTTATCAGGTTTTCCTAGTGAGCGTGTTGCTCCAGGTCCGAGCGAAGCCTTTTGACTAGCTATGTTTTTTATGGCTTCTTATCTGAAAATCTTTTAAAGAGGTCGGGACTGTCGATACCGAAAAGATTAACAACCGGGTAATGAATTCCCGGGGTCCTAATGCGTGGGTACGCACGGGTGATGAAATCCCGTTTTGGTTTACCCTTATCTAGGTGTTATTACAAAAATTAAACATTTAATCAATCAAACATATAGTTAAACAACGATGTACTGCGACAGGGAGGGTGCGGTAGAAAAAAATTTACCTACAGGGCGGCCTTTTTAGGGGTACATTTGGTTACCCTGGTGAAACCGTTGGGAAGGCCTACTCAGGATCGTTTGCGAAGTACGCGTTGAAACGATTTCCGACCTGAATAGGGATTCCGATGTTGTACCTGCAGTAGATTACAATTTCCTCACCTTACAAAGCGTCACTCAAATAATAATTATTACATAAACATTTCTCAATCCTCAAACTATACTGATAAATAAAATAAAATAATAAAATAAAACATAAAAATTTAAGAAATGAAAGTCTTCGTCGTCTTGTCGCCGTTTTGCTTTGACATTGTTTTCTAGAGCGTTCAAACTTTTACCTTCTTAGTCAATAGTACTAATGATGACCTTGAAACTCTGTGATCAGAATTGAAGAGAAAGCACCAAAAACCAATAACTAAAAGAAGCAGTGAAATCAACCTGAAACATGTCATAAAATTAAGCCACAGAAATCCAAATCAAAACAACAATAAATCCACAAAGTTTTTTCTACTGCTGCAGCTTCAAACAAGGACTTATCCAAGAATTCAACACAAAATCCTTCTTAGAAATCAAACCCCAATTCGAAAAATTCAACAACCACCCACTTCAATAATCAACCCAGAACAGCAAACACAAACAAACACCAAATTCTTCAATGACACCGAATAAATTCAGAACAAAAAGAATCAAACACAGTGCAATAAGGGAGGAGAGTTATCTTTGATGGACAAAGGCAACTCTTAACAACAGCAACTAGGAAGAACTGAAACAGTTCTTTACCACAGCCACTTAGTTCGATAACAGCAGCTACAGCAACTTAGTTCAAGTTTAGTTGTAAATAGCAGCAAGTTCAACCTCAGATGCAAACACGAACAAGCTCCTATAATCTCCAGAGAACATAATTTTACAGAGAAAAATAGAGATATTGCAAAGCAAACCAATGTAAATCAAAACAAGACAAACAACAGCAAAATCAAAGCAAATAAATAACATTAAAATCTCAGTTCTTCCCCAAATCTCAGTTCTTCCCCAAATCAGAGATCAAAGCGAAGAATTGGTGGATGAAAGAACATACAAGAATCATAAAGAAACTTGCCCGAGTCAGGATTGAAAAGAAATTGATGAAACCGACAAACTTTAGGGCGAAATCTGCAGTGAACAATGTAGAATTGGAACGCCAAGCTTTGGAAAACCAAAACTAAGAGTAAAGGAGAGAATAATCAACCCAAACCCTTCTTAATCGATCACCAAACAAGCGACTTGGAGAGTCGATATGAGAGAGAGGGAGTTTGTTGTGGTTTGTTTTTGTTTGAGAGTTTAGAGAGAGAAATAACTAAACAAAAACACTCCTGACAAACAAAATAAAAATAACACGCCTGACAACAACAAATAAAAACAAATACAGCAAACAGAAAAAAAAAATCAATACTTACTAATATAAACTGAAAACTCGTCAAATGAACCCTAATTTAATAACAAATACACGATTTTGTAAATTGATTGCATCCCAGGCAGTGGCGCCATTTGATAATCCGTATCAAATCGGGTGTTGAAACATAGATGGTTTCGTTCTCAATGATGCAAAAATCAAAATCGTGAAATAAAAATCATTGTTTATTGATTAAAAAAAGGTTTACATGGAAACAAAAAATAAAAGCTACGATAGTTTTTCAGAGAGTCCAAGATAATTCTCAACTCTTCTCCTTTATCCCTTTACCTCCTAACAAAAAGTCATATTCTCACTCAACAACTCCTCATTTTCAGGAGATCTTTTAGCTAGGCTTGACTACCAAGTCTTCAAGCAACTCCAGCAGCTCCTGTAACCTTCTCTTCACTAGGTCATCTCCAGCAGTATCCTTTAACTTGTAAAAGTTAGGCTTTCAGGTCGTGCTTGGTTGCACTTGTCTTATTACCTGTAATAGTCAAACATACTTCAATTAGGCTCATTGAAACATAAAATAAAGTTCTAGATAATGTAAATTGAATGACAAATATAAGCATTTTTCATGCCTATCAGCCATCACATAGATTTCTAGGCTCGATGGACTCAAGGCAATGTTGGACAAAACTGAACAAATCTGAGTTATTCCCTCTCAAAAATAGTGCCTTTAGTAAAAGCAAAAACCCAACATGCAGAGACAACAGTAACTAAAAAATCTTTGGTACTTGGCTTTGTGCGCAGTGATGATCTGTCAATCTCTGCAACTGTCATACTCTGTGATGCGCTTTCCGTCAATAGCGAGGCAATTCTAGTGCCGATAATGTAATGTGAAGTGAAGGTTAATACAGGGCGCAAAGTATAATCTTTCTAAATTACAATTTAAGAGGGTTATCTTGCATGGAGGTGTTTGTCCCAGCACATGTACAGTAAAAAACACAGTCAACACATTTTATAATGTAAAAATCTTGAATTTATGTGTCCCTCGATGTAATATAAGTAAATCGATAGTCTAGATGACGTTTCAGTCATACGAATAGATAAACACAATCGGTACCCCCCTTCTCTCTCTCTCTCTCTCTCCGACAATTTTGATCTTCAATGGGTTTCATGCTTTGTATTTAGTATTGTTATATGGGTGATATAGATTAATGGAAATTGTGCATTATTCACATTTTTTGTGTCATTTTTCGTATTATGGTTTATATGCATCTGTGGTTTGTATGGTGATATCGAGAATAAAATTTGGATATTTAATGAGTGAGATAATCTGCTTGAGGGTTCGATATTATTGTACAATTAAAACTTTTGTATTTGCTGTTATTGTAAAAGATTCAGAATGATGGGAGGAAGTTGTTAAAGGCAGTGTTTGTTGGGGCAGATGTTGTTAGTTCATGCTTGAGTTTAGGGTGTTCGATTAATCTTGAATTTATTCATCCCTTAATGCAATATAAGTAAATCTAGAGTCTAGATGACATTTCAGTCGCACGAATAATTAAACATAATCGGTACCCCCCTGTCACACTCTCTTTCTCTCCCTCTCTCTCTCTCTCTCTCTCTTTCACCACCGATAATTTTGATCTTCAATTGATTTCATGCTTTGGGGATTTTGTGAATTATATTTTGGACTTTGTAGGCAATGCAGTATGGAAAACAAAAAGAAAAGGATCCAAAGCGCATTTAATTGGCCATGAGAAACGATGAGGAGTTGAGCGTGGCTTGGGTCTGTGATGATTGTTAATGGGGGAGTTATGCATATATTAACAATTTGTTGTTACTGAAGAATACCGGTAATGCATCGTCCAAGGCTGTCGTTAATGCTGAAGATAATTAGATAAGTTTTCATGTATGAAGTCGTCGCTATTGGGTACTTTTGATGCTTATGGCATCTGTGTTTTATGGGTTGGTGAAATGCTAATATATATTTAGTATTGTTATCTGGGTGATATAGATTAATAGAAATTGCACATTTCTTGACATATTTTTTGTTTTAATTTTCGTATTATGCTTTATATGCATCTGTGGTTTGAATGTTGATATCGAGGATAAAATTTGGATATTTAATGAGTGAGATAATCTACTTGAGGGTTTGATATTATTGTACGATTACAATTTTTGTGTTCGCTGTTATTGTAAAAAATTCAAAATGATGGGAAGAAGTTGGTAAAGGCAGTGTTTATTGGGGTTGTGGGGGTGAACGCGTGGAATGCATCCCCGTGCATAATTTGGTTTCATCCGTTATCCTCATGGCATACAAATAATCAACCAAAAAATATAGACACAATAATTCATGCACACATAACACAATATTTACCGGAGGTTCACCTTAAGGTTATTCCCCACCACCAAGTTTGAAATCCAATATGTATCCAAGTTCAATTACAAGCCCTCAAGAGATTTCAATGAACATGGAATTCTTTAATCTCATAATAGCCTCACATAGATTTACAAGAGAGAAAAAACATAAGAGATCCATCAAAAGCCTGAAGATTACTTCAACAAAGACAATGTTGCATACCTTCTTCTTAAAGCCCTTCAATCTTCTCTCTTCATTGATTTCTCATCTTACCAACCAAGAGCTACTTCCTCTCTCCCCATCAAATCCCAAGAGAACACCATCCACCTTCTTTCTTGTAAAGACCAACTCTTTACAAGGTCTATCATAGAGCTACAATTCTTCTAGATTTCAAGTTAAGTTTCTATAAATCTCATAGGTTCCTTTTATAACCAAAGAAACCTAAAACTTATTCCTACATGAATTAGGAATTTCCAATACTTATCATACTTGAAATACAAGTATTCTAAAACAAGAAAACACTCCCAAAAGAAGCCAAAACGTCCAAAAGGCAGTTCTACTTCGAGTACAACTCGAACTCAAATTCGGTGCCCGAATCTGCTACGAGTTCCGCACCAGCAGACTAAACTGATTATAACCTCTTATCCAACGGTCTGATAACTGATCCGTCTGATAACTGATTATAACCTGGCTTTGTATCGACGATAATTACAACTTTTGTTCTTTGACATTTTGCATCAGACGAACACCCTGATCACCATAATCAGATCTTTCTTTTTTTAATCCATTTTCTTCCGTTTTGAGCCGCAAATACTAACAGGGGCAGCCCGGTTGAGTTTAGGGTGATTAATGTTAAATTTATTCGTACCTCCATGCAATATAAGTAAATCGAATGTCTAGATGATGTTTTAGTCACCATAATTTGCTGTTACTGACGAATACTGGTGATGCATCGGCTATGGCTGTCATTAATGTTGACGACAATTAGATAAGTTTTCATGTATGAAGTCTCCGCTATTGGGTACTCTTGATGCTCATGGCATTTGTGTTGAGTGGGTTTGTGAAATGGTAATATCTCTTTAGTATTGTCATCTGAGTGATATACATTAATGGAAATTGTGCATTTCTTGACATATTTTTTGTGTTATTTTTCGAATTATGGTTTATATGCAACTGTGGTTTGTATGGTGATATCGAGGATAAAATTTCGATGTTTAATGTGTCAGATAATCTGTTGAGGGTTGCATATTATTGTATGATTAAAACTATTATGTTTTCTTTTATGGTAAAAAATTCTGAATAATGGGAGGATGTTGGTAAAGGTAATGTTTGTTGGGGCAGGTGTTGTTGGTTCATGGTTGAGTTCAGGGTGTTTGAATGTTTGCATCGAGGGGCAGTGGGTAATATTTAGGAGATGAAGAAACTTTGAGAAGCGGATGTAGAAATATGTTTACCATTATGTAAGTTTAAAGAAGGTAGGATGCATAATCCTCTCTCTCTTTTTTTCGTAAATGAACTTCCTCCATTCCCTCAATGTTCCTGAAAGGAAACACCACTCTTTTGTAAGATGAAACTGTAGAGCAGAATCATTGCAAATCACTTACCATTAACGTCAGGTTTTAGTGATCGTTAGGGTATTGTAGTATTAAACTTTCTTTGAATGTTTTGCAAAATCTGTGATTTTAGGAATCGGTGTTAAGTTTATAGAGTTTTGGGTGCCACGTACCATATGTTGCTATGATTTAATTTCATTCGTAATGGTATTGATGTGAATACTAGGGGAAGGGTTTTTAATTTCTATTGTTGTAGTGACAAAGGCATGAGCTCTGTAATGTACGATAGCACTAGAATCGAGATTCGTCTGAACTACTTAAGAAATTAAGCACTGAAGGCACGTTAATGGACAATTTTTGTAACACCAAAGGCGCGTCAACATATTCGTTGTGACCAGGGGCAAAACCATAACTTGTGTCCAGTGGGGTCAAAATAATATGGGAGGTGCCGCCCCGAGAAAATTTTATGGTGCTCTGATGGTTTTTTGTTTTTTTATCCTTTGACACCATAACGTTATAAATACTTTTGAAGTATATAATGATGCAATAAAATGTGTATTAAAGTTGATTATAATTTTGATGGGTTTTGCAAAAACTTAACCTAAAAGCATTTGAAGAAAAAACTATAAGGAAGAAAGAATGTGAATACTACTCGAAAAATAATGATAACTAAGGCAACAATGTGAATTGAACCGTTGACCTAGCAATAAAACCAGCAGACTTGACCACCGAGCCAATGTCTGCATCATTAAATTTTTAGTGGTGTCAAATATGTTCTATAACCTAAATTTTTCCCGAATACAATGTAAAAATGTTTGACTTTTCGCAAAGTCAGTGGAGACTCCACCCCCTAGTTGTGACTTGGTCATACTAGTCTGACCGACCGGTAGGGAGGTCACTCTACACATAGCTACATAAAAATGTTATTGGTGGTTACAAAGAGGTTACATGGTAGTCCGTCTGAAGCTTTTTCGGATCTCTAAAATACCCGTTAGTGATTTATTTATTTTCAGTTTGTGTTAATTGTACACACAGAAATAAGTTGGAAAAACAATGGGTAGTTTAGGTAAAATGAAAACATATCTCTCCACTCATAATTTTCTCCATTTTATTCTCTTTCCTCCTATATTTTCTCCTCTCCTTCGCAAGTATTATTTGTGACTAGTGTCTCCCCATGTTTATCTCCCCTTTCTAACTAATCTTTTCTAACATCATCACCCGATATCTATGTAAATCTCTTCCTCTCCCCCTTAAACTCAATTAACTCTTTAAACAGTCAAAAATTCACTTCATACATCTTTGCCACAGGAAAAATTCCTCTTCTTCTAACTTATAAATAAAATAAAAACTCTTTTTTTCGGTAACGAAGCTTTCAAGTTGACAAAATTTACGATGTTGATCAGGGTGATCCAATCTACTAGCACTTACAATCGAAAAATATCTACGAGAAACACAAATATAAAACCAAGATGACAATAAGAAATTTACGTGGTCGGTCCCACCGTTATGCGGTAAACTAATACTAGTATAAAACATAGAGAGGAGAAAGAGAAAGTGTACAGGAAATAATAGAAGCACTTATTTATAAATGGGTCCCTCAAGGGGTATTTATAGAGTACAATAAGTAGTTACTTAAGATAAAGGGGCATTCTCAAGGGGCATGTCCAAGGACATGCTGGACATGTCTCTTGGCTATTTAGGCTCCCAAACCAATCCCAATTGGGCCTCGAACCCAGTTCATAACATATCCCACAGAGCTTATATATGTATATACATTAAGGCACATTACATATCATGATGTCTTTAACTACAACATCTGAATTGGAATCAACCCATTATTTGTAGCATCCCAGATATAAAACTTTTGTAACATCATTTAAAATAAGAGTATTGTAGTACCTAACCTTAACTAGGGTCGTCAATGGGTTGTGTCGTGTTCGGGTCGTGCAATCTCGGGTTTGGGTCAAGAATGAGTCAACGTGAACCCCACCTGTTTACTATACAGGTAAAAAATTTGAACCCGAAGCTGACCTACAAATTATCAGGTTAACACGACCCGACCTATTTGACCCGTGAAACTATTGGATAAACACGATAACCCGGGTAACAAGGTCAACCCGACCCATTTAAATATTTAAAACTAACATAAGAAATATATAACAAATATGAGTTCAGACTTTAGATTTTTCTTACTTTAGAGTTCAAACCTTCAGAGTTTAGAATATCTACTCAAAATAAGTTTAGAACTCAACAAAATTCAAATTACATAACAAATATGATTTCATAAAGCAAAATTCATATTATTCAAAATAAGTTTAGATCTTCAGACTTCATAATACATAACAAACATGAGTTCAAAAATCATAATACATTACAAAGCAAAGATAAGTTCAGACCATTTATGCCTGGTCTTCAAAATTCAAACATAAGTTTAGTACTTAAACAAATAAGCACTCAAAATGTAAATTAGAAGTGAACTTCAGTCTTCAAAACTTCATATAGGGAGTTCCATTACTCATGCATTCATCTTTTGCACAAGCACCACTTGGTTCATTACCGCGATTACTTGCACTCTCCGGTGATTCCACGTCGACACTAGCAACTCCATGGGCATTTTGTCCTATATACATATCAAATAAAATATTGAGAACATATATAGAATCATGCTATAAAAAATAAAACTAATCCTAAAAGCATCTACATGCAATAAAAAAACAAACTAATAGCCATAGAAATAGGCGGTAAACTCTAGAGTTTATTACTTACCTACATCCAAAGTGACCACTCTTCAGCATGCTCCTTTATAGCTGATTCCACAACATCATCAAGTTTTGCATCCCCTATTGAATTTATTCATAAAGTTAGGTCTCAAATAAAAAATGATTATTAAAATGCAAAAGAAGAATATATAAGATTAATGAAAAATGAGATCGCCTCTCTAATACATTCAATCACGAGTACAAACTAGAACCTCAACACACGTAGGGTTTAAAGTAATAAGGAATGGATCTATAACTCATCCACCAATGTTAAAAGAAGACTTAGAAGCTACAGTAGATATCGGGATGGCCAATACATTATGAGTTATCAAAGCAAGCTCAGGACATCTAAATTAGTATGACTTCCAAAATGAAAGTATATCGAAATCATCGCTTAACCTAAACTTATGCTCTTCCAGATATTGTTGTTGCTGAGACTTCATCGGGGCATGCTCACTCTCGTTAAACATCTCAAATACTTAAAATGATATAAACAATTAATAATTACTAATTCATTGCAAATATGGCAAATGGGAAACTACACTGATTTGGAAATACATATCATATAAAATCAGCAAGAAATGAAACTACATAATTATAAGCAACCATTACAGCAATGTGGGCAGTTATAGTTTGTAAAGTACATCAAGAAAGGTGGGTAGTTACAGACTTATAGTTATAGTTCGTAAAGAATGGAAAATACAATATCATAGGCAACTGAATATAGGCACTATAGTTAGTAAAGTACAACAAGATATGTGGGCAGTTATAGTTATAGTTAGTAAAGTACAAAAAGAAAGGTGGGCAATTAGAGTTATAGTTTCTAAATAAAGGAAATACATAATCATTGGCAACTGAATGTGGGTAGTTATAGACATATAGTAAAACAGGAAAGGTGGGCAGTTACAGTTATACTATTATAATTAGTAAATAATGGAAACTATAGAATCATAGGCAACTAAATGTGGGCAGTTATAGACTTATAGTAGATCCAGGAGGATCTGAGTGTTTTTTTAGACATTTTTTAAAGTCAATTTGAACAGACTTAGACCCTTTTGTATTTGAATAGACTTTTCTTTCTATTCAAAGAAACAGGTGTCAGAGCAGTTTTATTCGAATAGACTTAATGTCTTTTCAAATACACTTTTTCTATTCGAACATATTTTTAAGTCTATTCGAACAAATACCTGTTTGAGTAGTTTTAATTACATAGACATAATGTCTGTTCGAATAATCTTTTTCTATCTGAACAGAGACTTGTTCTGTTTGAACAGAGGTGCGATTCAGCCTATTCTTTTAGGCGTTTAAGGGCAATTTTGTCTAAGTTTTGTAACTAGGAACTTGTAGCCCTCATAAAGGGGCAAGGCTAGGCAAGATTAGAAGATGTTAGATCAATGCAAATTCTAAGAGATAGAGACTTAGGGTAGAAATTTGATTGTAATTGATTTTAATTAAGCAATTAAAGCTCTAAAAGGAAATTCTCCTACCAATTTGTGTGTTCTTCGTATTATTCATCTACTTAGGGTTTCTCAATTTGTATTATGGATTAAGTAGTATCAGTTTTTCAAAAGGATGATTACGGTTTATGGTCTCTACACGTGGCCGACTCAAGCAAACGAAGGAGAAGCTAGTGAGTCTGTTGAAGATCCATCAAAAACCTAACTCGAAGAAGAAGGTAAATTTAAAGATGGGCGATTCTGAAGATCAATACACAGAGTTGGAAACAAAACTTTCTGACCTAACTACTACTCTTGGGGAGTTTGTAGAGCAATTAAGTCTCACAAACCTCGCAAAAGCTTTTGCTTTGGTGAAACGGCGAGTACGCTCAAAGAAGAAAGGGGTTACTGAAGAGGATAGAGATGGGGTTACTGAGGAGATAGATAGCGATTCTAATAATACTGAATCTGTCAAGGAGCGCTCGGGTATTGGTAAGTCTATGAATTTTATGCGTAATCTTCATATCGACTTTAAAATTGAAATTCCGGTATTTGATGGTTCAATCGTTACTGAGAAGTTGGATAATTGGTTCGATAGGCTAGAGACCTATTTTTCTATTTACGAATATATTAATGCTAAGAAAATTTACTTCCCTATATTGAAATTCGCAAGTCATGCACTCACGTGGTGGAAGTCCTATCGAAAACATCACGAAGTAGAAGGTTTGAGTTGGAAGGAGTTCAAGGTATTAGTGTGAAAGTAATTTTATCTAATTGGGTATGAACAAGAGGGATGATACAAATGACGCAATTTGTGTCAAAAGTTTGGGCAATCCATGCAGCAGTTCACTACGGTGTTTCATAACTAAGCATTGGTTTTAGACATTAATGTAGATGAGTATGAGGTGTTTATGAAATATACATGGGGTTTATCAGAATCCATTAAAAGAGAGTTAAAGCTCTTTACTGTGGAAAATATCAAAGATGCTACCATTAAAACAATTGTTATTGAAGGTAAATACTTGAAGAGTGACAAGGAAGACGACAAGAACAAGTCGGGGTACGAATCTAGTTGAAAAACCAAGCGTAAGGGAGAGTTCAAAGGAGAAGGGTCTTCGTACAAAGAGAATTATTGCAGTCATTATAAGGCGAATGGGCATATTTAAGATAAATATTAGAATCTTTACCCAGAACTTAGGCCGAAGGAAGAGAAGAGTAAGAAAGAGAGATATGCACTGGTCGCAATGGCTGTTGTCCTCCCAGATTTAGATAATCCAAATTCTAACCTTATACTTATGTCTCAGTAGACTATGGCCACCGAGGAGGAGAGTCGGGAAGAACTTTTTCATGTCAGTATTCAAGTGAAGCAGAGCTTAGTCGAGGCCATTATTGATCTGGATAGTCAGAAAATTTTGATTTTTGAGGCATTGGTGTCGAAAATGGGTTTGATTACTACAGCTCATCCTAAGTCGTATGGTTTGGGGAGGATTTAGAAAGATACGGATTTGATGATCATTAACCAGTGTATATTCAAGTTTGCGATCACTAAAAGGTTTATTGATGAGGTGACGTGTGAGGTGATTCCTTTAGATGTGTGTCAGGTCAACTTGGCTAGCCCTTATCATTGGGACCAAGATGTGATTTATTACCGTAGAGCTCGCAAGTATCATCTTGTGATGGAGGAAAATGAGTTCCATATTAATGGTTTTAAGGAGCATGTCACCACACATAATTTAGTAATGGCGACTCAGGTGAAGCGGTTGGTTAATGTGAGCAGCAAGTTTGTGTTATTGGTTCGATTGGTTCAAGAGGATATGTCGGCTAGAGTATTGTCTACAATGACAATGATTCATAAGCAACACATCGAAATAGGGAAGTTGCAAGATGAGGTTATGGTATATTCTGATTACAAACCATTCCAATTTTTAGCTACACAGTCCAACCTACAGCAAGCTCGCCAGATGAAGTGGATGTCGTATCTCCAACAATTCCCCTTGATTATCAACTATAAGAAGGGAGTGGATAACAAAATGGCTAATAGGTTATCTCGACCCCCATTACCAACTACTTTCACTATGTTGGTAGCTATGTTGATGCAGCCTATTGTTCCGTCAAAGTATGTTGTAGAATATGATGATCCCAATGGGTGTTGTGTGTTTCGCCAAAAGTTGCTACATGGTAAGACATGTAAGTATGAATTGGATTTGCCACCTTTCATGAATATGTATTCGATAATTAATGTCGAGCATTTGAAGCTGTTTGAGCCATCTATTTTAGGTGAAAACTCTACAATCGATACTCGCCTACCGTCAGTTGATGACTTATGGATGGAAAAAGATTTGTTGCAGAAGGATGGTATTTTAGAAGGGGAGGTTCATGCAACAAGACGGGGTAGTATCGAGTCATTTTGAGTTGGGAAGAAAGGTCAACTACCTAGCAAGTCAAAGTGGTACAGCAGGGATATGGGCATAACCGCATTCCCAGATCTCAAGCTCTAGCTTGAGCAGGAGCTCAAGGCTCCTAAAGGGGTGAGCCATGATCCAAGAGGATCTGAGTATTTTTTAGACTATTTTTAAGTCTATTTGAACAGATTTTTAGTCTGTTCGAATACACCTCTTTATATTCGAATAGACTTTTCTTTATATTCGAATAGACTTAATGCCTGTTCGAATATACTTTTTCTTTTCGACCAGACTTAATGTCTGTTCGAATATACTTTTTCTTTTTGACCAGACTTTTAAGTTTGTTCAAACAAATACCAGTTTGAGTAGTTTTATTCGAATAGACTTAATGTCTGTTCGAATATACTTTTTATGTTCGAACAAAGACTTGTTCTGTTCGAGCAGAGGCGTCAATCAGCCTATTGTTTTAGGCGTTTAAGGGCAGTTTTCTCCAAGTTTTGTAACTAGGAACTTGTAACCCTCATAAAGAGGCAATGCTAGGCAATATTAGAGGATGTAATATTAATCCAAATTCTAAGAGAGAGAGAGACTTAGGGTTTGAGAGAAATTTGATTGTAATTGATTTTGATTAAACAATTGAAACACTAAAAAAGAATTCTCCCACCAATTTGTGTGTTTTTCGCATTGTGGATTAATAGTAAAGCAAAAAAGGTGGGCAGTTACAGTTATACTGTTATAATTAGTAAAGAATAGAAACTACAAAATCATAGGGAACTGAATGTGGGTAGTTATAGACTTATACTTAGTAAATAAACTAATTTTGAATAAAATCATAACATTAATTACTTTTTTATAGCCAAAAGTCTAGATATATTGCTGAAAAAAAAGATAAAAGAAAAGGGAAGGATTCTCATCTAGACCCTGAGGTAAAAAATCTTCCTTTTACATGTAGGTTGAGAGCAAAAAAAACTAAATTACAAGAATATATAAAAAGTACAAAACTGGTCTGTTAAATATAAAGTATTTAGTTAGTTCATCTTCCATCTTATTAAAGTAATCAGGTTTGTCATCACTCCATTCTTCATGGGGTTGAATATTGTTTGATTCCCTTCTTGCAAGTTTATCTGCTGAGAAATTGCATTCCCTCCGTATTGATTCAAAGGTGATTGTTACTTCTAGTTTCAGATGCTACTATTCTGTCTGTAAAAACCAAGGAATCTTGCTTTTCTTGAAAGCCTGAATTGCTACTCAAGAATCTAAAACCACCTAGAGTCTACACCAGACTTTATGAATTGTTTTTTGACCCCATTACTAATAGATATTATTTCTGCAATATAGTTAGAAACAGTATCTACTGATTTGTTGAAAGTACCTTTAATTGCCCCTGTATGATTTCTAAAAATGATGCCAATTCCTGCATTGCCTAGGTTACCAGTTGAGGATCTATAGGCTAATGCCAATAGAAAAGACCATTGTCACCCATAAATCTTTCCTAAATTGTTTTCCAGGTGTCATGATGAATAGCATAACTGAAAATATTTGTTGCCCACTGCCATAAGGAATTTGCTGCTGGACATTGTATAAAGATACGAGTTTCTATTTCAGAGTTATCATAACAGTTAGAGAAGATTGAAGCCATATGTATGCCTTTGTTGTGCACCATTGTATCTATGGGTAAAATTCTATTATAAGTCTCCATGCAAAAGAGCTCAGTCTGGGATGAAGGCTGTTATTCCAGACATATCTCCACCACCAGGCAATGTTTTCCTTTTATCTAGTAGTTTCAAAGGTACTTTTAGCTGAGATTTCACCGTGAATATCCTCTTTCCAGATGAGCTTACCTCTAACTGTGGGGTAACAGGGAATATTTTGGACATTAATGCCCATAGCTAGAAGTAACATGTTAATGTCCAGTGGTATTGACCAGCCATTGTTATTTATAAAATCACCCACTTTAACTTTACAATACTTCCATAAGTGTTTTGGCATATCAGTATAGCCTTTAAGAGGAGTTTCAGTTGCCCAAGAATCTCTCCAAAAATCTATGTTGGTGTCATCCCCAATGAGCCAGAAAATATGAGGTTTTATGATCTCAGTTGCCATCTTAATCCCAGGCTAAATAAATGAGAGTTTGTAATACTCAATGACATCTCCTTGCTTGTTAATGAATTTGGCATTAAGCGGCTGAGCCCACTTTTTTTTTCCTTCGTTGAAAGTCCAAGCTAGTTTAAATAGCATTGCATTATTTATCTCTTTGAGGCTCTTCACCCCCAGTCCACCTTCCTTAATTAATAGGTTTGCAGACCTTTTCTCACTTGAGAGTGGTGCCCTATCTCTTGTTTGGATTGCCTATCCAAATAAAATTTATGATTACACTATCTCCTTATTTGATCAAAGATTGGTGCCATCTATATGTAGACATATTGTAGATTAGCTTACTGTTGTGAATGGATGTAGCCAAGATCACTCTTCCCTAGAGAAAAAGATTTTTTACCAGTCCAACTATTAGCTCTACTTTTTTTTTTCTTTCAACAGGAGGTCGGATGGCTATTTGGTTAACTCTACCCTGAATTAAAGGTATCCCCAAGTATGTTTCAACAAGAGATCTGATGGCTATTCCAGTGATGATTCTTCTTCTTCTAAGAGAAACATGCCCCAGAATATTTTTGCTTTTGTCCAAACTCACTTTCTGGCCAGATGCTTGTTGGAATTTGATCAAAATATCCTTTTGATTTTTCAAGTCGTTAGTTTTACCATTGAGAAATAGGAAAATATCATCAGCAAATTGGTGGTGAGTGGGGCCTTAAACCTGCTGTATAGTAACCATGGGCTGTATCTTCTGATGTTCTTTGAGTTTGTGAAGATTAAAGCTCAAAATAACCTCAGCTATAGCAAGCAGGAAGGGAGATAAATGATCACCTTGTTTCAAGCCTACTAGCTTCAAAATAACATGTAAGACTTCCATTTATGGATATAGACATCATAATGCCACTGATATTAATTTTGATCATCTTTAAGAAGTTAAGACTGAAACCAAAGGCTTGAAGAACTTTTAACCAAAAAATCCTAGCTAAGGGTATCATAAGCTTGGGTGATATCAAGTTTTAGCCCTATGTTACCTCCTTTTCTATTTATCTTCACTTCATTCACCATTTCAGATGCTAGACAGATGTTGTTTTAAATATTTCTATCCTTCATAACAGCACTTTGATCACTGGTAACCACCCTAGAACCTATAGGAGATAGTCTATTGGATATTATCTTAGTAATAATTTTGAACAAAAATTACTAAGACAAAATAGGCCTATAGTGATAAAAAGGATTATTTTTTCATTTTGGGGATAAGCACTATCAAGTTTGAATTGAAATTCACTGGTAGGACACCATTAATAAAGAAATAGGAGATACCATCATAGATGTTCCAGTAATGTTTGAAGAAAGCACCTGGGAAACCATCATGACCTGGGGAGCTATCACCATCCAAATCAAACACAGCTGCCTTGACTTCATCTAGAGTTGGGACAGCAGAAATAGTCATTCTCATCATCTGTGACTTCATTGGGAATATCTTCAAGAAGTGGTTGCCATATATTTACTGGTTGATCTGTGAATTTAATTTTGAGATGCTCCACTATGTAGCTTTTTATCTGATCTTGATCAATAATACTTTCACCTTTCATTACTAATCTCAGTGATGAGAGCTTTTTCAAATCTTCCTGTTGTTGTAGGGTGAAAATAGGAAGTATTTATGTCACCTGCCATTATCCATTTGATGCTAGACTTTTGCCTCCAATTGCTCTGTTCTAGATTTTTATAAGCTGTTAAAATCTTTTCTTTCAGCATTATTTAGTTGTCAATGTTGTCATTCTGATGATCTTGCTCTGACCTTATATGAAGGTGCAGAATTTCTTTTTCTAGATCCTTCTTTTTAATCCCTATTTTATCTGGCCTAGTTTTCTTCCCGTCTTTGATCGTATTCTCGAGTCTTCTTAACTTTAGCATGATAGTAAATAGAGGAGCTGTAATCACAAGTTTTTACCTGCTAGACTCCACCAGCTTTGCAAAGTTAATGTAGCTGCTCCAAAGCTGGAGATACCTAAAAGGTATATAATAAGGTTTTGGGAATTGATGGCATTCCCCAAACAGAAGTGCATGATCTGATTTAGATCTGGGATAATTCTTAATTCTCTACCCTTTAAAATTATTCTGCCAGCAACTATTATGAAAACACCTGTCAAAAATGCTAAGAATTCTATAAACTCCTTTCTGCTTGTTGCACCTATTAAGGTATGAACTCAAATTTATGTTCAAGGTAGTTTCAGTTCGAGCTAGTTTAATTCGAGGATTGAAGACGGATTGAAAATGGGAATTTTCAATGTTCATTTTGAACTGGTTCTGTTCGACAGGTTATATTCGACCTGAAGTTCGAGCTGGTTAAGTTACCTGAAGATTTGAACTTGTTCTGTTCGACCAAGTTCGAGCTGTTAAAGTTGAACTCGAAATAGGTCGAAGTCGCTCGAACGGAAATGAATATCAATCGAACGAGTTGTCTATTTTTCGTGTTGGAAACTTGAAGACCGATGAAGTCGTTCGAACGACATGTATGTTTTCTAGGGCTGGAACCTTTAGTCGTCAAAGTCGTTCCAACGAGTTTGTGTTTCGTTCAAACGAGGAGTATGTAGCTTACCTTTGGAAGGTCGTTTGAGACGTTAAGTTTGCCTCGAGATTCATTTTGCTTGTAATTAGTGGTCTAGTATATAAGGAGGACTTAGGTTATTTGTTAGACTATCTTTTCTCTGTTTGTTTAATTCTAGAGACCTAGGATTTGAGAGACTCTATTACAAAGCTTGAGAAGTTGGAGAGATCGTGTAACCTATTTAATCATGGGGAATTATTCGTGTGTACTGGTTTTTCATCCGCAAGAGTTTTCCACTTCCCTCCTCTTGGAAATTTGTGTCTTCTTTATTGTTCTGTGATTGTTTTTTTGCTTGATTGGCATATTCCTCGTATTGTTATTGGCGTAGAAGGAAGACTAGCTACCTTGATTCTCAACAATTGGTATCAGAATAAGTGTTAGAGGACTTGTGTGATGAAGAACGATGGCCGATCAAGAGAAGTTAAAGATCACAAAGTTCAATAGATTTAATTTTGGAGTGTGGATGATGCAGATAGGAAATTACCTCTATAAAAAGGATCCTGATTTACCACTGGGTAGAGTTGAGATGAAACCAACAGATTACGATACTACTAAGTGTGCGCAATTGGATCGTAAGGTGCTTAAAACCGTTAAGTTAGCGCTGTCATCTCAGATTCTACACATGATCTCCAAAGTTACGACAATGATGGGTTTGATGGAGAAGTTGTTTGCTATGTACTCAGAGCCGTCTGGGCTAATATGGTATATCTTTTATGGCGCTTGTTTACTTTGAAGATGAAGAATAATGGTAGTGTGCAAGCTCATATCAGTGAGTTCAATACCATTCATGCTCAATTGGAATCCATAATAATTACTTTTACCGAGGAAGTGAGAGCATGGGCTCTTCTAGGGCAAAAGCTAGAGAGTTGAGAAAGGTTTATTACAGCTGTGAACAATTCATCGGGGAAGGAAGACATTAAATTTGATAGCCTATTTGATTACGAGTGAAGAGAATAGGAGTAAAACATTTGAACCCTCTTCGAGTTGAACGTCAAGATAAGAGGGAGGTCTTACGGAAAAGGCCAAAATATGGAAGGGTCGATCACAATCAAGAAAAAAGTCTAAGCCGCCCGGTGGGTGTTGGACATTTTGGAAAGAAGGGTCACTTCAGGTGAGATTGTAAATCTTCTTATAAGAAAGTTGATGATGAAGAGAAAGATACAATAAACCTTACAGAGGAGGTTAGTTCTGACGTGGCTCTACTACTTTCGTGTTACAATGTTAATAAATCCTGGATAGTTGATTCGGGTGCCTATTTGAATGCTACTGCAAATGTAGGTTTCCTAACAAATATTGTTAAAGGCGACTTTGGTACAGTTTTTCTTGCAGATAAAAGTGCACGCAATATTACTGGAAAGGGAAAGCTAGGTTGATGTTGCCTTCACGGTGAACGTTGGTTTTACAGAATGTGCGACTTATACCCAAATTGGGGCGTAACCTTATATCCGTTAGCAAATTGGCAGATGATGGCGAATATATAAATACATTTGGTATAACCTTCTGGAAGGTTACAAAGGGAGCTATGGTAGTAGCACAAGGCTTAAGACAAGGAACGTTGTATACAACACAAAATATAATTTCCACTATTTGTACAGCCAATTCAGGGTTTGATACAAGTACATGGCACAAACAGCTCGGTCACATGAGTGAAAAGGGGATAAAGATGATGGTAACAAAGGGAAAGCTGAAGGGTCTTAATGATGTTGATCTTAAGTTTTGTAAAGATTATGTTCAAGCGAAGCAGAAGAAGGTCAGTTTTAAAATAACTGGAAGATCAAGGAAACCTGAAAAGCTGAATCATATACACATAGATGTTTGGGGGCCAACCAAAGTTTTTTCTCTTGGTGGCTCTCATTACTACGTTACTTTCATTGATGATGTTACTCGTAAATTGTGGGTCTACTTTGCGAAGAACAAATTAGATGTGTTCGATAAATTTAAGAAGTACAGGTCTTTAGTTGAAAATAAAACCAGTTTGAAACTGAAGTGTCTTAGGTCGGATAACAAGGGCAAAAACTGTAGTGACGAGTATGAAGACTTTTGCGCATCACAAGGGATTAGGAGACAAAAGATTATTCCTGGAACACCGCAAAAAAAGGTGTTGTAGAACAGATGAACAAAACAATAAACGAAAAAAATGAAGAGTATGAGACTCAACGTTGGATTGCCAAAATATTTTTGGGTGAATGCGGTTAGTACGGCAATGTACTTAATTAATAGAGGGCCTTCAACGGCTTTGATCTTTGGACTTCCTAAAGAAGCATGAAATGGTAAAGAGGTAAACCTTTCTTACTTGCGTATTTTTAGTTGTACCTCGTATGTACTTAGTAATTCAGATACAAGGACAAAGTTTTATGCAAAGTCGACGAAGTGCATATTCATTGGATATGGTGGTGATGAGTTTGGGTACCAATTTTGGGATGCAAAGAATCGGAAAGTCATCCAGAGCCGTAATGTTATATTCAATGAGAAAGTTTTGTATAAAGACTTCAAAGTACCTGGTGAAAAGAATCAAAGTGATGCAGCGGAAAGTATCAACATTAATGATGAACCCTCTTAAGAGGTTGATAAAGAAGTCGTGGTTGAGTCCGATGCACCAGATCAAGACGGGGAACCTAATAATCTAGACATTCCAATAACACATTGAAAGGTGCCAATAATTATAATAGTGTCAGCTAGGTACGTTAACTCCCTAAATCATTTGTTACTTACGGATGGTGGCAAACTAGAAAATTATAAAGAGGCTTTAGATGTGAAAGCCAAGAGCAAGTGTGAGCTTGCTATGGATGATGAGATTCAGTCATTATCAGTAAATCGAACTTGGGATTTAGTTCTGTTACAGAAAGGGAAGAGAGTATTGCACAATAAGTGGGTATATAGAATAAAGCATGAATCTGACGGTTCAAGGAGATTCAAGGCTAAACTTGTGGTGAAGGGCTTCCAGCAGAAAGAAGGCATTGACCTTGGTGACATCTTTGCTCCTGTTGTGAAGATATCTATTATTTGGGTTGTGATGAATATAGTTGCAGTTGAAGATTTGCATCTTGAGCAACTTGATGTCAAGACAGTATTTCTTAATTACAACCTCGATGGAGAAATTTATATGAAGCAGCCAGAAGGGTATTTAGTTAAAGAGAAAGAAGATCTTGTGTGTAGGCTCACAAAGAGTTTATATGGTTTGAATAAAGCGTAGAGACAGTGATATTTGAAGTTCGAACAATTCATGTCTAGAAATAGTTATTCGAAGGGCAATGCGGATCACTGTTGTTTTATAAAAAATACTGGAAACTCATATATTATTCTACTTCTTTATTTAGATGATATGTTGGTATCAACTGTTGACATGGGAGAGATTATCAAATTGATAGAACAGTTATCCTAGGAGTTTTCTATGAAGGACATGGGTACGGCAAAATAAGTCTTGGTATGCGTATTACAAGGGATAGAAAACAACAAGAATCAAAGTTATCTCAAGCTGAGTACATCGACAAAGGACTTAAGTGATTCAATATAGTGGTAGCCTAATGTATGCTATGATTTGTACGAGACTAGATATTGCCCAGACAGTGGGAGTTGTTAGTACTTATATGAATAATCGAGGTAAGAAGCATTGGAGAACTGTGAAAATGATACTAAGGTATCAAAAGGGGACTCAAGATATGGTATTATGTTATGGGGGTTCTCAGATATGCTTACAGGGTTTTGTTGATTCTAATATGGCGGGTGACATTGATAGATGAAAGAGTACTAGTGGTTTCGTATTTATATTAGGAAACGGTGCGGCTACATGGGTATCTAGGCTATAAAAGATTGTAACTTTGTCTAAGATGGATGCAGAATATGTTGCAGCTATAGAAGCTTGCAAGGATATGGTTTGGCTTAAAGGGTTGATGAAAGAGCTTGATAGAGAACAACATTCTCCAAAGTTGCATAGTGATAGTCAAAGCGGTATACACTTAGCGAAGAATTTGAATTTTCACTCCAGGACCAAGTATATTGATATACGATATCATTATATTCGCTCATTCCTCAAGGACGGTGTGTTGAAGCTCATGAAGATTCATACTAATGTGAATCCGGCTGATATGTTTACGTAGGTGGCGACTTTTCAGAAGTTGACGACATGTATAACTTTTGTTGGTCTTAAAGATTGAAGGTTTGAGTAGTTCAAGTAATTCATTTGGATATTTAGAGATTGGTTACAGTAGATTCGATTTTAAGTAAGAGATTTTTAAGTTATGAACTCGAATTTATGTTCAGGGTAGTTTCAGTTTGAGGATTGACGACGGATTGAAAATGTGAATTTTCAATATTCATTTCAAACTGGTTCTGTTTGACAGGTTATATTCGACCTGAAGTTCGAGCAGGTGAAGTTACCTAAAGAATCGAACTAGTTTTATTCGACCAATTTTGATCTGTTAAAGTTGAACTCGAAATTGGTCAACGTCGTTCGAACGAAAATGTATCTCGTTCGAATGAGATGTCAGTTTTTTGTGTTGAAAACTCGAACCGATGAAGTCGTTCGAACGACATGTATGCTTTCCAGTGCTGGATCCTTTAGCCGTCAAAGTCCCTCAAGCGAGTTTATGTTACATTCAAACGAGGTGTACGTAGGTTTCCTTTGGAAGGTCATCTGAGACGCTGAGTTTTCCTCGAGATCCGTTTAACTTATAATTAGTCCTCTAGTATATAAAAATGACTTAGGTTATTTGTTAGCCTATCTTTTCTCTCTGAGTTTAATTCTAGAGATCTAAGATTTGAGAGACTCCATTACAAAGCTTGAAAAGCTTAGAGAGATCATGTAACCTATTTGATCATAGTGAATTGTTCGTGGGGAGTGGTTTTTTATCAACAAGGGTTTTCTACTTCACTTATCTGGGAAAATCTAGTCTTCTTTATTGTTATGTATTTATTTGTTTACTTGATTGACATATTTCATGTATCGTTCTTGGCGAATAAGAGATACTAGCTACCTCGATTCTCAACAACACCAAGTATAAGTGATGTCATAAGAAGGGCGTTCTGTTGGCTGGGAGTTACCTTAAAATTCTATAAAGTTTGTTATAAAACTTAGAAGAGGTTGTCTTCCTTCCTTTTTGTCTGAAATTTTAAAAATAACATTAAAATCTGCCATGCATATCTAGGGTTGGATATTTATCTGAGAAAAATTTGTAAGCTACTTCCAGAGTTCCAGTCTTTCTGTTCACAGACATTTTATGTAATGGCCTAATTCCGTAAGCTCGAGATGGCTCAAAATTAGTTCTTACACCAATGTTCCTGTAACAAAAACTAATGTAAAATAAGAAATAACATAGATGATTTAGCGTGGAAAACCTCTGAATAGGTAAAAAACAACGACCTCGGGTTTAAGGTTTTAGTAACAATGGCTTTAATTGTTTGAGGCTGATATTTTATTACAAGTGATCTTTCAAGCTAAAAATACTTGATCTTGTAAATAAAATTTTTGGTATTTGAGAATCTAGAAAATATGGCTTTCTTGGTAATTTCTCGTATCTTTTTTGGTCATTGTCCCTTCTAGAACTTTTCCTTTAGATAGGCCTTGCCCGTAATTCGTTATCGTGCTGAAGCACATTTTCTGAATAATATGGTAAATGGCAGTTGACTGAATAACTATTGAGTCTGTGAGAGATAGGTATCTTTAACTTGTTCATGCCTTTCTGTTGTGCTTGACCTACGTGTTCTTAATCAGTTCATGGTGTAGGTGTCAATGCTGACTGTTTATGTCATGTGTTAAATACGAGAGTCTGATATAGAAGTAGTTTGAATTGGAAATAGTTTGAATTGGGTTAGATCGAGGGATAGGTCCCTACAATTGCCCCCTCGTAACTAAAGTCACGAGTGGCTTTGTTTGAGAAAGAATTTGTGGCTATATGGTTTTTAGAAGATGAGAAGAATGGACGTATTAATGTGGATTTGACTGTATGGAAAATGTGTATACTTTTTTGGGGAGATGCTTTTGCATTGAATGATGATGGGAATATTGATGTACGCGATGCTTAGGGTTTTGAGAGTTTCATAGTTTGAACGTAGAAGGACGTCTGGCAATTTCTAATGCCTGCTTTGCTTCGGAAGTTTCTTGGAGTGAAGCATCACTGAAGTTAGATGAACTTAAGGATTTATTATTTTAGAGTACCTGAAAGACTTGCTATCTGTAAAGTACCTGAAAGACTTATTATCTGTAAAGTACCTGAAAGACTTAATATTTATAAAGTATCTACAATTTATGTTCGAGCTTAATAAAAAATGTTTATTCAAACTCTATGTTGATATATAAAGTAACTCTTATGATTGAAATTGAACTATGAGTAATTCGAAGATTTACGAATAGAGGATGAAATATAATATATAAGATTTTACCTACAAAATATATTATAGTAATCGAGTTCAAATATCTGTTTGTAACATGAAAGATGTGTAAGAATTTATTTTCGAGCAAAATAACTTAGAATTATTGGGAGAGATAACTGTAGAAGATTTAGAATATGTAGGAAGTGCAAATTCGAGCTCAGAAAGGCCACCCTAAAATATTGGATTTGGAAAAAACAAGTTCGAGATGGAGTAGGTTGAATTAGAAGGATTAATTCATTGAGGCCGATGCAGATAGATAGGTTCAAATAATTTCAAGTCAGGATACTAGGATTTTCTGTTGTGAAAGAACAAAATATAAATAAGAATTATGGAAGATTTAAAGTAATCTAGAAAACTTTATAAATAGGGGGAAATAAGCTTTAAGCAGGTAGAAGAAATAGAAATGGTGTAAACTCGATCTGAGAGAATTCGTTATGCCGCTGAGGGACGGTTGGCGATAAAGATAGCTGAAGTGCGGGAACATATTTTTGGATTGTTAGATTATGATGCTGACTTGCTAGTGACCAAGTATCAGTTTGAAGGTTTAGACTGGATGGTTAAGGAACTTGAGTTAGGACGTCGCTTCTACGATGAGCTATTCCGGGAAGTGATTGTGGAGCCTTCAGCTCGAGAAGAGGCTGTAAGATTAATTGCTGAAGAGAAGATTGAGTTGGAAGTTGTAAGAATTGTTGGAGGTAAACTGATCAAGTGTGGCTCCCCAGGACATCTGGGATATCTCTGGTATAATAATATTTAAGGAAGTGAATTGTACGAGTTCGAATAACTGTCATAGAAATGTAATGAGAATGAAGTTTGAATTTATCCTCTTTTGATGCAAATGTTGTTTGTGACTGTTGTGAAAAATGAATTTGAATTTTGAATTGCGAGAGCTTTGGAAATGATGTTAGCACTTTTATATGTAGAAGAAGCCGAAATAGAAAAAGCAGGCAGCTTTTGATATTGTTTCTGGTGTAATTATAGGGAAAGTTCGATTGCGTATAAGTGTTGAGTAATTATGAGTGTGGGGAGGTCAGAGGAATATTTGGGTAATAGAGATGAGAATATAATAAAATATAGGGCAGGGGGCAATGACGGGAAGGTGCCTCCTCCTTAAAGGTGTAAGATGTCTGATATTAATTATGGAAGGAATACCTCGGTTCCAAAACTGAGGGTGGCTTATGCGAGGCCCAATAACTGCCAGTAGCTAAAGAAAGAAAATATAAACAATGCTTCATCTTCTTCATTTAAATGTTTATCAACTTCTAAAAAATTGAAGAACGGTGAAAGATGAAAGAGAAAAAATAGTAGTGAATTTTGTGAAAAATTAGTCGAGAGTGATTAATAATCAAAGCGAGAGAAAGTTGTAGAGGCTGAATCACGAAGGTTGTTAAACAGCAACATTGTGAGGGAAGGATTTGACACTGCGTCAGATTCATATTCCGACATTGACGGTTAGTAGACATGATATTGTGAATGTGCTTCTTTCAAAACTTTTCTTTTGTGGTATTCAAATAAAAAAATTACTATTTATAACAACCTATAAAAATCATTTAGATATATTTGTAAAAAGAGATACGAATAATATACGTATCTGTGTGATGTATATGTAAAAGATAATAATAGAATACCTAGACCTATAAGTAGGTCGAGCGTGAGGTGTTTTGTGTAAAATCAAATCTCGTCTGTAGAGTGGTAGTTGATATTGAGACTTTACCTATTCAAGAGGCCTCAGCCTCCAATTGTTCGGCTGAGTCTGAAAGTATAGTATCCGATAGGGAGGACAGAGTAGAAGTCATTTAATTTCTAGATTTTCCTGGAAAATTGGTATCATATTCTCCAAACTCTGATGTGTTTAGAGAGTTTTGTAAAGCCAAAGCTCTTGTAGGGGGAAAATGGGGCAATTTCGTAAAATATACCGGTAGGCAGTTTAGAAGTTGTATAGTAGGATCTGGGGAGGAACATTTCTTTTTATTGGCTAATTTAGAGATGGAGAATTTAGATAGGGAGTTAGATAAATTGATTTCCTTAGAGTAATATGATGAAAATGTCCAGGGTGACCTGGAAGAGGGTTTTCTGTATTACCTATCTTAATTAGAGTACAAGTTGAGTCTGCCCCTTAGTAATCTTGCTAAAGGGATTATGAATATCATTGGGGCATGTCCTTTTTAGTATAATGGGAACATGTGGGAGGTAATAAATTTCTATGAGAGTTTGAATAAGTTGTGGGAGGAGAATGAGGTTGAGAGGAGGATATCTCCTGAGGATGTTTTGCAGTTTTATGGCGTGAAACTATTCTGCAAGTGGAAGGGTATATTTTTTTACGAGTTTGATTCGACCTCTTTTCTTCTATCTGAATTCAGCAGGTCGAGTGCGGAACGATAATCTCATATCGGTGAAAGGTGATTACCTTCAGAGAGATAATGAAGAACCCATGGAACTTCTGTGTATAATATTTAAATGCTAAAATTAAATATTGCTCTATTGATGATGATGTGTTATTGTTTGACAGGTCCTTCGTCGAAGGTAAAGAAGAAGAAATCTTTGTTAGATATTGTTGCTTAAGAAGGGGTTGAGGACGAGGCGGTGCTGAAAGACCTTGGTATTAATAGAAATAAACGTGTAACGGCAGGCCTGGTAAAGTTTAAAAGTCTCAAGCAACGAGGCTAATGATAGGTGTTGGTGCTAATAATAAGAGAAGAGCTGATGGATAGATACAAGTGGTTTTACCAAAGGCCTCTGAAGTAGATTTTGTCGATGTGCCAGAGTCTACCACGTCGAGCAAGCTAGCTCGGGCATTTTTGAAGAAGATGTTGAAGCGTGGCTCAATCTCTGGAACCACAAGAAGTTCTGATGTCGAAGGAGAGGTGTAAGAGAGAAGGGTTGACCCTCCTTACCAACTGATTGGGACGAAGGTCGCAGATAATCAACTTGGTGAGGAAGATGAGTTGAAAACGATGGAAGAAAGGGTAAGGCTTGCAGCTCGCAATGGTGAGGAGGAGATGATTGACTTGGGCACCACCTTCTGAAATTGGGGTACTCTAAAACTGAGGTGAATGACTATATGAAGGATACCTATCTTGAAGAGGAGGTTGAGGATGATGGAGCAGGCATTGTAAGAGGGTTGAATAGAGTTTCTCCCTAGACTATACTAGAGAAGGAAGGGGATAATCAGATCAGCCCAAAGAATGTGAATGAGAAGGTAGAGTAGAATTGCTGACTATTTGGTTATGTGATTATGAGGGGTTTGCGAACTGTAACTGTATGGATCAATGTAGGATAAATTTCTATAGGCTAAATTATGTTTGTAAACCTTATTTGTAGGAGCGTAAGGATATACATCTCAGAATAAAAGAATTAGAGAATGAGATTGTTAAGGAGAAAAATGCCTCAGCATCTCTGTTGACTTCACAAACGAAGCTACAGGTTAGAAAAAAACAAGAAATATTTGATTTGTATGCTTCATTACTCTAGAACTACAAAGCAAAATTAGAGCGTAAAGACGGACCAAATACTTGCTAGCAGTTTAGGGGCAATGGTACTCAACTGTGTATAGATAATATCGAAGTGTTGAAAAAGTTAGAATTTTGAGAATATGTACCTTGGAATAGGAAGTATATGTTATTGTTCATCGAATTGGGATCATACTTCGACCTTAAGTTTAGAAGCACTTTCACACAGTAGATGTTAAATAATAGAAATTTCTTTAGAAATAAGATGTACATATTGGGTGAGTGTCCTTAATCAAAGTTAATGTATTATATCTGTGATGTGTAGGTAGAATTGGAGTCAGCTCGCTTGAGCGAAGAAGTGACACGCAATTGCAACCAAGAGTTTGCGGCAGAGTTTGATCGAATTAGAGAGACAAATGAAGATAGGGCGGATCAATACGTAAAGGCACATTTTAAGTTTGCCGAGGCAACACAAGCCGTTGAAGACCTCACTCGAAAGATGGAGGAGAAGGATACTAAAATTAGTAAAGGGAAAAAAGTGCTCGTGGAGACGGAAGAAAAGACAATAAAACTCAAAAACTAGAATGATGCACTGGTGGTAAAGAGTAAGGAGGCTAACATGGCTCGATACTGTATCCAAGTGTTAGAAATGTCAGAGAAAGAGTTACGCCATTTTATGGCCAGTCTGAAGGACCAAATGATCAGCAAAACGAACAAACAAGAGCAGACTCGAGCTAATTTATTGAATACCAGGAGCGAACTGGAACGATTGAAGAATAAAATGACTAAGAAAGATAGCGAGCTAATGAGAGCTCGAGATGACCTATCTAACTCTAAAATTGTGGTTGATCAGTTGACTAAAGTTTTACCTGCTACCGATATAGAGTTCTTATTTGTGTAAAGAAAATATATTGAGTTGAATGAGAGGGTGACACAATTAAAGACTGATTTGGCTCAGGCCATTCGCGCGTCAAAAATACTGATGATAGAGAGCGGTCGAAGAAGAATAAATGTGATGTCAGGGTCTCTATTATTCAAGGGGATGTGGTTAGCCCATCAGCTCGAATCAGAGAGTTGGAGGAAAATGTAGCTCAAACTCATGGTCACGTACAAAAAGGGAATGAGCAGTTAAGGGAGTGCCAAAGTAAGTTGGATGCTGCTCATATCAGGGAACATGAGTTAGAGTGGGTGATCAAAAGTAAGGATATTTTAATAAAGAAAAAAGATTAATTGTTGAAGAAATATTTTATTGAGGTAAGTACAGGTAAAACAAGGAGCTTAAGGAACTTCATGCCCAGGTAACTGAATTGAGGACGATGAACCAGGCTGAATAAGATAAAGTAGATAAGAAGGTGATGGAGCATATCAATCTTATGCCCCACATAAAAAGTTGAATGGAATGACATGAAGCACGAAATAAGAGATTGAAAGAGTGCCTACAAACGACAATAGAGAATTTTTCTAAGGCGGTCATGCCCGAGGCATTGCGCTCAGAGATATTAATGGTAGTGATCGCCTATTTAGTTAAGGAAATTATAAGGCTTGAGTTAGGGAGGGATACCTTGCACGATTATTTGTCAGATAATTAATGCATTTGTAGAGCTGATATAGATCAAGAAAATTGTATGTACTTCATGGAAACAATATTAGGTTTTCGACCTACTGAATTGGTAGAGCAAGGCAAGATCACGGTGGCTACTCGACCTCGAGAATTTATGGCTGATCGTCCTTCTATTATAGGGGAAAGTATAGCTGACCTCCCATCAGTAGAAATGGATCCTATAGTGGCTGTATGTGTAACCTGTAAAAGTATCTGTCGCAGACATATTGAGAGATGAAAGCTAATTTTACCTTTGTTTAATCTTATGTTTGGTAGAGTTCTTTGGTTGAAAACTTGTATTACCTTTGTTTTAATCGTAGAGTATGTATAGAGTTCTCTACCTTTGCATTAATCGGTATAATTATCGCAGCCATATTGAGAGATAAAAGCAAGTTTGTCATTTAATTTATCTAATGTCCGGTAGAGTTCTTTGATTGAAAACTTGTATTACCTTCGTTTTAATTGTAGAGTATGAATAGAGTTCGATCAAAGATAGTTTTACCTTTATTTTAATCAGTATAGTTGTCACAGCCATATTGAGAGATGAAAGCTAGTTTGACCTTTGCTTTATCTTATTTATGGTAGACTTCCTTGATTAAAAACTAGTATTACCTTCCTTTTAATCACTGAGTATGTATAGAGTACGGCTTGAAAGTAAGCTTTACCTTTGTTTTAACCAGAAAAGAGGTCGATTAAAAGCTAGTATTACCTTTACTTTAATCTATGTATTGTTTACGTAAGTAGAGAGTTGTGTGAGAATTTTTTTGGAAGTTTTCATTGAATAGAATGTACATTGTATGGAGATGAAAATCTCACTTTTGGAATGAAAAGAATGAGAATTTAAAGTGGAGTAGTGAGGGACTTAACGATAGTACCGTTTCAGTTGCCTAGTATTCTAAGGATTTGAAATATGAACTTCTTCCTCGGTCATGAGATAATATAATCCCAGACTAGTTAGACCAGTGATTAGGAATGGACCCTCTAAATTTTTTGCCAGTTTCCTGGCATGTGCTTCTTTGCGGTATGGAGAGATTCCCTAAGGATGAGATCATCAATTTAGAATGTACGGCTTCAGACTCGTCTGCTGTATGAGCCGACAAGCATATGGTGATATCGACCTAGGTTGGCAATAGGGCATCCCTTAGTTTCATCAATCGACTTCATGCTTCAATCCAATTAGAACTCCTTTTCTTCGTCGGTAAGCTCGTAATCTTTGACAGGATGGTGGTATTATGTTGGAATGACGGTTTTTGTGCCATAGGCGAGGAGAAATAGGGTACAGCCGTTAGATTGAGGTAGAGTTGTGCGGCTTGCCCATAAGACATTAGGAAGTTCTCGCATCAAGTTCCCTTTTTTCTATGAGTGAAGCCTGTTCTTGAGTCCATCCACTATGGTTTTGTTGGTGATTTCGTCTTGGCCATTGCCTTGAGGGTAGTAGGGATTGGATGGTAAGTGGATGATATTGTTTTTGTTGAGGAAGGCTGCGACTTTTTCACCAACGAACTATGGCCGATTATCAATCCAAATATGGTGGGGGCATCCAAATCGTGTGATGATGTGTTCCCAGATAAAAAAGATGACCTCTTCTTCTCTAGTTTGATAGACCTTTTGTAAAATAATTTGTTGCTATGACTAGGTATCGGCCGTTACTTGGAGTATTAGAAAATTCTCCGACGTGATCGAGGTCCCACCCCTTGAATGGCCAGAAAACCTTGCTTACATGTAGTTTAAATGCAAGGGCGTAGATCATGTGTCCATGTCATTGATATGTATCGCATTTGCGTGAGTACTCTTTTGGTTGCTTGTGCATTCCTGGCTAAAATACTCCTTGTGTAATTACTCTATTAGCGAGTGATCGACCTACGGTATGGGAGCCACAAATTCCTTTATCTAACTCTGAGCATTCCGTCTGCCTTCTCCCTGGAGAGGCACTTGAGGTAAGGCCCTCTAACAGAACGACGATATAAAAAACCATTTTGATTTATGTAGAGTTTTTTATCAGCTGCCGATGGTTTTTTGGATCTATTGGAATGGGCCCTTTACAATCGTTGTCGATGCCAAGGTAGGCAAGGAAGGGCTTTCACCAATTATCGTCCTCCTCTTTATTGCCCCCAGTGTTGATCGTGCATACATAAATACGATCAATGCTGGGGGTTGATACCACTTCGATCTAGTGATATCTAGCTTTTATACCCCAGATCTCAGCTAGATAAGCCAAGAAATTGGTATGTCTGTTTTTACCTCAAGGAAGATAATTGAGACTTTATTTCTTAAACTGGCTCATCCTATATGCAATGAGGCCTGCCTATTTGATCATCTTTCTATTCTTCTTGTATTGCTTAGATTAATATTGGACGATGAGTAGAGAATCTGTATAGACCGAGAGTTCTGGGACGCCGAGCTCAAGTGCGAGGTTAAGTCCATGAATGAGAGCTTCATATTCAAAGCCATTATTAGAGGCTTTAAAATCTAAGCTGATTGATTTCTCCATTCTGTCATTGGAAGGGGTAATCTAAATGATTCCAATTCCTGACCCTGCGGGTCCTGTTGAACCATCTGTAAGAAGTCTGCACCCTTTCCTTGTAACCCATTTAGCTCGCTGGTGGGTGGATCTTCTTAATTTCTTCTATAAGGTCAGGATCATGCTCCTCCCACTCGGGATCTTCTACTGGAAAATCTACGAGAAAATTGACAACAGCCTGACCCTTTTTTGAATGTCGTTGTTCAAACTTGATATCATGTTCTCCCAAAATGGCTGACCATTGTTACACTATCTTGGATTTTCCTTTCTTGGACAAAACTTCTCAGAGTGGCTCGTTTGTAATGACTTTGACTGAATGAGATTGGAAGTAGTGTTAAGCTTCTATGAAATGTAAACAAGAGTTAGAAAGAGTCTCTCAATTTTAGAATACCTCATTTCAGCTGGAGTGAGGGTTTTGCCGACGAAGTAGACAAGCTTCTCGATCTTCCCTTCAAGTTAAATGAGAACCGAGCTTATAGAAGTATCTGCAACTGCAAGGTAGATGATCGGGCCCTCATTATCTATTGGGGTACTCATTATGGGAGACTTCCCCAAATAGGTTTTGAGATCCAGAAAAGCTGCCTCACATTCAGATGTCCATTGAATCTCTGCATTGGGCTAAACTTTTCCTAGTTTGGTATAACCGCAGAGTAGTAAGAATAGCCAACGACAATGATATGAAGATTTTGAAGCGAATCGATTAATTGCCAAAATCTTGTCGGCAAGCTTTTGCACGTCTTTCATCATCTTTGGAGATGGCATATTGAGAAGAACTCAAATTTGATATGAATCGGCCTCGATCCCTTTCTTGTTGATGAGATGGCTGAGGAATTGGCCTGAATGTAGTCTGAATTGAAACTTATTAGGATTGAGTTATATCTTGTAAGATCGAAGAATGTTGAATATTGTGTTGAGATTTGTGATGTGGTTGATTGACTATATGCTCTTGCACAATATATTATCAATGTAGACTAGATGCTCTTGCACAATTTTCTAAAGATGTACTTTAAACATAGTAGTCATCAATCGTTGATAAGTCACGCCTGCGTTTTTAAGTTCGAAGGGCATGACTTTGTAGTAATAAAGTCTTTTTTCAATGATGAAAGTGGTCTTTTCTTGATCTTCTTCCAAGGGTGGAATCTGATTTTATCCATATGCAGCGTCCATCATAAATAGGAGTTCGTGACCTGTTGTAAAATCAAGAGTTTGATGGATGCTGGGAAGAGGGAAGCTATCCTTCAGAGTGTGTTTGTTTAGATCTATGAAATCTACACAAACTCAGACTTTTCCATTCTTCTTCAATACAGCGACGATGTTGGATATTTAATCTGGATACTTGGTTTCTCGAATAAATCCTACTTTGATCAATTTCATAATCTCAATGTTAACTTCATCTCGAAGACGAGGTGATAGTCGTTACTATTTTTATTTGACCACCGTAGCGTTAATGTTGCTGGCCAACTCGTGACATGCCTTGGTTGGATCGACCCCAGGCATCTCTTCGAAAATCCATGTAAAGACATCTCAATTAAGTCGTAAGAATTGAAAAAAAAACATCTTTATCATGCTGGACCAGCTTGGTACCGATAAAAGTACCTCTGTTAGGCTCGTCAATGTGGATGTATTCTATAGGCTATTTTATTGAAGAATGATCATCAAGGTGATTAACTTTTTATAATTTTTATGTGGTGTATATGTCTGAGGTATCTAGAATGGCAGAGATAGTATTTTCGCAAGCTCAAGAAATCTTTTGACTACCTTTGATACCATCATTGTGCTTGAAGCGGAGTACTTAATGATAGGTAGAAGTGATTGCTTCTATGTTGTGAATCCAACAACGGCCCATAATCCTGAGATAACGAGATTTGGCATTGATGACATAGAAGATGGCGTCGATGGTGGCTGGTCCGGTGGTAATAGGTAAGATGATCTTGCCTACTCGCTCTTCCTTAGAACCATTAAGTCCACTGATATCGGTATCACTTGGAATAACTTGACCGGCCAATCCCATTTGGTCGATTGTGTTCTAAAAAAAAATCTCAATACCACTTCCAGTATCGATCATCATTGTATGCATGACAAATTTCTTCATCTTGAGAATTATGACTGATGCATTATGATGTGGAAATTTTATATGACTAATGTCGCAATCTTTGAATGAGATCCCTAGCCAGTGATTGCTCGACTCAGGTAGAAGCTTGGCTTCTTTATCTTGTTGTGTGAGATTGCAGTATTCTAGCAGTCTCCTAAGCTTGAATCTGTAAGAATTGTTGATCTGATGAATTTCGATCATATTGCTGTGGTACATATGGTAGATATATTTTTCCTCAACTTGATCATCGACCTAGATGACTTCGAGTTGTTTCTTATAGTATTCATCCTTGCATGATTCCAGGTCGATAATGTATTCGTACATCTATTCCTCCTTGAAAATGAATTCCAAAAACCTCTGTAAAGCATAGTAGTTGTTAGTAGAATGATGGTTTACCTTGTGATACATGCAGTATGGGCGGCTCTTGATCAGTTCTAATGGTTGGGATTAACGGTATAGCTTATCCTTGGTTAGGATTGGAAAAATTATGGAGATTCAGACAATCATCTTAGGGAGGACCTGTTTGGGTAGTGAACCGCCTTTCCGAGGGTTGCCAATGTTGCTCTAAGAGAACTTTTGATCGCCCTGATCCTCCTTTGGTTTAGTGCTTCGATTTGTGGGTGCACCTTTAGTGGTTAAGACTGATTTAGTATATTTATGCCTTTTGGTTATCATCCTTTCAAGGTTGACATAACCATTGACCTTGGTGATCATAACCTCCAAGGTCATAGGTTTGTTGAGGAAGATGTACTCTTTGGCCTTACAGTCGAGCTAGAGCGCGTCGGTAAAATCAGTAACAACTATTTTTTAATTAAGATTATCTACTTTACGTGCAAGCTCCAGCAAATTCTTTGCAAAAGCCCCGAGCTTCTCTCCGTGTGACTGTTTAAGACTAATAAGATAAATAAACTCTTCTTTGTCTTTGTTGTGGGCATACGTCTTGATGAATTGTTTCTGCAGCTGATCGAATGTGAGTATGGAATCTTCGGGTAAAGAGTAGAACCATCGAAGTGGTTATTCCTGTAGACTTGTTGCAAACAAACGGTAGAGGATGTGGTTGAGATTGGAATAGATCCCCAATGAATCACGGTATTGTTCAAAATGCTTCTTAGGATCGATACCCTTGTATTTGCAAATTTTTAGAGTATGGAAACCTTTTGGTATTTCCATAGTGAATAGTTATTTGGCAATTAAACTTTCTTATTCAGCGTAGAGATTTGCCTGTAGTTCTGTAAGCTGCTCCGGATCAATTACAAGATCGAGCTGGATTCCAGTTTGCGGTCGTCAGGAAGTAACCATGATTGAAATTGATAGTAGAGTGAATTTATGCATTAGGATATTGTGAAAATATCTTCTTTCCCACAGACGATGCCATATGTAATGGCCTAATTCTATAAGCTTGAAATGTCTCGGAATTAGCTCTTACACCAATGTCTCTGTGATAAAATTAATGTAAAGTAAGAAATGGCACTGGTGATTTTATGTGGAAAACTATTGAATAGGTAAAAAACTACGACCTCGGGTTTAGGGTTTTAGTAATAGTGAGTTTTTATTGCTTGAGGCTGATATCTTATTACAGGTGATCTCTCGAACTATAAATACTTGATCTTGTAAATAAGAATTTTGGCTTTTGAGAATCTAGAAAATATGGTTTTCTTGGTGATTTTTCGTATCTTTTTTTTGCCCTTGTCTCTTCTGGAACTTTTCCTTTATATATATAGGCTTTGCCCACAATTCTTTATCATGCTGAAGCACATTCTCTGAATAATGTGGTAAGTGACGGTTGACTGAATAACTGTTAAGTTTGTGAGAGGCAGGTGTCTTTGAATTGTTCACGCTTTCTATTGTGCTCGACCCACGTTCTTCATCAGTTCGTGGTGTAGGTGTCAATGCTGACTCTTTATGTCACGTGTTAAATGTGTGAGTCTGATATAGAGGTTGTTTGAATTGGAAATAGTTTGAATTGGGTTAGATCGAGGGATAGGTCCCTACATTTTGCATGAAGAAAAGAAATGCATGTATCTAAATATAGGATATTTATTTGTTGAGCAGATTTCATACTCACAAGAAAATCCTGACTTCCTTCTTTCTAGAGCACCCAAATATTCCATTTATTGTCTCCTTCATTTTAGATTATAATAAAATTGTACCTTGTTATTCTGAAATATTTTTGAGTAGATTTTTGGCATTGCTAGACCAATTATAGATTGTTTCAGATAACCAACTTTCTTTTTAAAATGCTTCATAGTTTTTTTGTTACCTACACCCCTCGTATTCTAATACATCACTCTTATTATTTAGAGTTAGTGGATATGGTGACTCTAGGATCCACGGTGCAAAACTTGCCCTCTTTATTAATTTGATTAGGTCCTAGAGTTGGTTGTTCATCTTCTTCCTCCTGGTCTGCCCAACTACCTGGATCCATTAAATTTCTTACTTCTTCACATGCAGATTTGTAACTGTCACTTCTATTTGTATAATCATATTTGTTTTGAGTACCTTCTGAACTTGCCTATTCTTCTTGTTGGTTTGCTTCTTGTGCTTCCCCGTCTTGTGACCCAAGATCTACATTAGAAAAATCATTTTACTGTTGTATGCCTCAGTTGTGGCCTCATTGTTCTTATCCTCACCCATTAGAAACTAGAATCTATTAGAAATTCCGATTTCATGTGGCATATTTTGCTATGGTGGGGTTATATTTCTGGCCTGACTTGAGTTCTCAGTAATCTTCTCATACTGGTTTATTTGATTTGAAGGTCTGCCCATCCCACGAAAGTAAATGATGGGGGAGGTGTCGTTGAGAGCAGGTGATTGATCAAAGTATGTATGCTTGCTTGCTACTTTGGGGTATACCTGATTTGTAGTTGTTACTGACTTCTGTTGATGTGATTACTACGAACGCGGAAGCGAGATTCGTATGAATATCACATTGTATGTTAGGTTTAGAGAAAATAATAAGTTTCTACTCAAATAACTTAAACTTCATTAACAACTGAGTATTAAAATTATACTAACCTAAAAATTATAAGTTCCTATTATAACCTAGGTTTCCCTAAGTTTACTCCGACTATAACTCCCCTAACCTATCCAATTAGGATACTAACCTAAAAATTAGAAACTGCTAATAACCACATTGGACCTCTCCAATAGAGCATAAGCTAAGCATAAAATAAACATAGGTCGCACGGGGGTAGATGGCCCTATAAGAGACGCGCCACATCAAACCCCCCATCTTAGAAGATTTCATCTACGAAATTAAGGGGACGATGCTCCAAAGGACTCACGCATGAATGTAGTGTGCATTCCAGTCTCTGCTTCATCTTTATCTTGCTGAACACACTGAATTATTGCGATCACACATGCACGCATACCATCCACGCTTAGACCGACCTTTTTAATTAATGCAAGGCAATCATATTTTTAGTGCCCTGGTTTGCCACATCCATAATAGTTTCCTAAAACAAACGTAGATAGTACAGTGACTGCTGGAATAGCTGGGGCTGTTGGTGTTGCTGCTAGAACCGGAGGGTGATACTGTACATATAACTCGCTTGCCTGTTTGGCCAGCTGTACAATTTTAGCAAGGCAAAATATAGGCTAAACTGTTGTAGTATCCTAGAGTTTCTTTGTCAGACTAGACTTAAACCTACTAACCCGTTGTTGCTCAGTCTCATGGAGTTATGCACGTGCCTCAAGGAGATAAAATTTCTCAGTAAAATAATTAAGGGAGGAGAGACCCATTTTGAGGGATTGAAGTTTCCCAAATGCAATCTCACTGTAGTTCATAGGAATGAACCTCTCTTTTAGCTCTCTCTACATTTTCTACCATTTTGAAATAGGACAGTAACCCGATGTACTCCTTACCTGTTAAACACTATTCCATCAGGTGAGAGCAAAACAAGTAAAGCGGGACTCGACCTAATTTGGATCCTCATATTTCTTGTAGTTTAATATATGCTCAAGTTTATCCAACCACTCAATAATGGTGTCTGCATCAGATTTTCTAGTAAACTCTGGAAACTTGAGATCAACATTATGCGTGTATTCTGAAATTGCTTTGGCCAAGGCTTCAATGTCATTACCCTTACCATTTCATCGCAGTTGTAGTCGCAATTCATCCTCATAGTTTAAACTGTACTCATCATCTTGCCAAGTCAAAGCATATGGATTTTTGGCTGACGGGGAGGTGAACCAAGTAGACGTTGTTAGTAACGGTCACAAAATGGGGTGTCAATCGGGGGGTGAGAACCAAGGCCCTGATCTCGCCCGCTGAATTGCCTCTATCTCTCTCCATCTCGCATCTAATGAGAACCCATAGTCTTATATCATCTGTTCAACTGAACACTAAACACATTATCATCACGTGCCCCCCATCCATCGACCTAGGGCTTTCGGCGTTTAAAGCCAAACTTAGGGTTCGTCTTTAGTATAGCTCAGTTGCCGGTGTTGGTATAGGTATGGTACAGGTCTGTCGGTAAAGGGAGACGCGTTATGGCTGCCTAATGGGGTAGTCCTTGATGGCAGAACCTGTCAGTTAGTAACTATTATAAATGGCAAGCCGGTTGGTGATGGCCGGTAAGTTAGGGCCTCCGGTAGAACTCTTAGTGGTAGTTCGGGGTTCAGCAATCCTCTCTCTTGAGGGAAAGGTGGTTCCTTTATACCAGCTATTTTCCTTGGTGATTGCATTGTTTCGCGATTGGCCGGTGTTGGCATAGTTGGCCGTCAGTTGTCACGAAGATTGTCTACAGTCGCCTCATCCAAGGAAGACCACCATAAAGGATCAATAATGTTAAAGTCTGGGCTTTGTAATGAGTGGTACAGCCCAACCCATCAAGCTCACAAGATCTGGGTCGGGGCTCAAGTAGCTGCAGGTAGTCTGGATCCATAGCTAATTGGTTCAGGGTCAATAATACGGTTTTGAACTGATTGTGCCAGATCTGGCTTTAGTAGCTTTAGATCGTGAATTGGGCCTTATGCTTGATAAGCATGAGCTTGCTATTGTGCAGCCCAAGCCAATAAAGTCTACTTTGTTAAGTACAACTGGGGCTGTCATCGTGGTTATTACTATCAGGGCTGAGGTCGGTAAGGCTTAGCTTAGTCACGTCAGCTCCTTGTGCTTACGTCCACGTGGTGGTCAGTTGCTAAGGCCAGACTTTTGGTACCAGTTTGGATCTCGGTTCCCCTACTATCGTGAACCTTAGTTTCGATGTTTAAACTTGCAAAGGGATTATTGAGATCGTCTCTCATCGCGGCGATACTTACCTTAAGAGAGAGATCATCTAGTACACCCAACGGAGGTGGTTGGGTGGGCGGGAAAAATAGATCCTCTACCCAAAGCCTCAATAAGCTTATTAAAACTATCCGCTACGATTGCTACATCTTGAGCCAGAGTAGGCTCCTTCATTGCGGGTCTTCCACGAGGCACCTTTGCTCTTAAAACTGACTGTACTTAGTTTTTAACATAACTCTAGTACCAATTAACATGATTTCTATAAATGCGGAAGCGAAATTCGAATGAAAATCACATTTCTTGTTAGGCTTAGAAAAAACAAGTTTCTAGTAAAATAACTAAAACATCATTAACTACTGAGTATTAAAATTACACCACCCTCTCATTTTATAGCCTAGGTTTCCCTAAGTTCATTCCTACTATAACTCCCTGTAATGGCGTGATTTTTGGAAAGAGAATCTTCGCCAATACTATTAGTAATGGTAATGCAATAATAGGCTAAACAAATAAAAATTTACGTAGAAAACTCAGTAAAAGCTAAGAAAAACTACGACCTCGAGGAGGATTTTGATGTAAAATCTAATATGTTGCAAGTTATTACAAGTTTTGAGTGGCAGTAGGGTTAGGAAGTAAAGATAGTAGAGTTGTAAATTGCGGTCTCTTGAATAATCTATTCTTTGCCTATATTTATAGTAGATACAAGCAGTTTACAAAAAAGAAAGAAACAGTCTCCTATTCCAGGGGGAGTGAAAGAAATTTATGGATCTCTATCAACTCTTTCTTGACCAGGCACAATGGCTACTTTTAGTAGGTCGAGGACATGTGGTATCTTCTCGAATGTGTCTTCGATTATATATAACTGTCTTCGACTATACTGTGCTGACTTACTCTTGTCGAATTTGGGGAATATGCTACTACAATCGCCCCATTCTCAACATAATTACTTGTGATTGTGTCGAGAAAAAATTAGAAGCTGAAGAGGTTGCCGAATTTAATCACGAGTCATCATATTGACATTTCTGAGGTTAAAGTAAACTGTATCTGGTCATCCTTTTTCCCGAGGACTAATTAATGCAGTACATTGGACCTGGCAGATTTACGTTGGGTATAAATAGATGGTCTAAAGGAGGGTTGTATGGTGGTGGATTATAGGATGCCACCCCAAGTGTGGCACAACGCGTCGTCTGAGGAAGAAGATGGTGAAGAATTTAAGTTTAAGGTTTGTCTCAAATCGGTCCTTTGTAACTTTTCAATTGATCCTATCATGATTTGGAGGGTGGGGGGTGTTAGAGTCAGGGAATGTTTGCATCCATCGAAACCATTTGGTTCACCATGCGGTACTGAAGGTAATGGAGTGTATCAGTTTGGGGGAGAAGGGATTATTGTTCGTAGCGAATGCAAGGATGCGTTAGCTAGTTAGGCGTCCAGGGATCTTGCCAAACGAAAGAGGCATCATACAATTTTTTGCTGCCTTCATCTGTTGAGGTAGCTCTTGTTAGAATTTCAGTGACTTGAGATGCATTGAGTTTCTTAGGATATCGCTACCCTACTACCAGAGATAATGCCAGATTCTGGTAAAAAGATGCAATAATGTCAGATCCTGGTAAAAAGAAACACAAAGCAATTAGTCCTTCCAGTCGAATGTAAAGATAGTAGTATAGTTTTGATGTAATGTAATCGAAGGAGATAGATGTCGAATGTAAAATTTAACCATTTAAATAAATAAATTTATTTCTCGACTTTAATTATGTATTCATTGTCCACTATATATTGGTAAATATGAATGTCAGCGATGGTTAAATTTTGATGGAAGAAGTTTAGAATAGATGTATGTTTGACTACAACTCAAAGTATATTTGACGGTATGGATTCAGGAATGGATTTTATTATTGATTGATTTGACTGTTGAAATTGTATAGTTCTAAGGCAAAATAAATGTGTTGTTTGGACTTTAAATTTGGAGGACTATAAGTATCCTTTGGTGTTTGAAGTGAAAGTTGTTTTTGTTTACAGAAAATGGTAAATACGGGATCTCAGGTGCGTAATAAGGTATATAGTCGTGTTCAAGCAAAGTATTGAGAAATATATGATCAGTACATTGGCTTTCAAAATGTGAATATCCACTTGGAAGATCCTGTGGAACAGAACTATGAAGGAATGAGAGAGGCAGAGGAAAATGATGTTGAGGAGGACTTTCTGTTTTGGTGTCAATTATAATATTGGAGTCCGCCTAAACTTGTGTGTTACATGTAGACTCGTGCGAAAAAGCTGATTAAGAAAGAAGATGACGCTACAGCTAGGGGTTTGTAATGTGAATTTTTGGAAGAAATGTATGTAATGGTCAAATTGTAATTAAAATGAAATGAGAATTGAATTTGATGTTAGATTGCAGTTGTCGATATTTTTTGTAGTAAATTTAATATCGAATAAATTTTTACTTGGTAAAATTGTGGAATTCAGTAATGTGTTGCTCATTGTATTTAAAAGTCGAATGAATTTCGAATTTGAATGTGCCCTGAACTTTACCCTAGATATAAGGATTTATTGATAAAGTATAAAATGGGGGCATGTAATGGAAAGAGTGATTCATGGCAAGGTGTGTTCCTGTAGGGGATATTTTAAACTATAAGGAAGACGATGTACATCGCATGTGTGACAAGATAGATTGTTCTTTGTGGAGTATGAATTTTTTAGAATAAATTCGTTGAGATATGGAAGGATTGGAGCAACAATGTAGGGGTCTGTTGGTTTTGAGAAGGCGTATAGTCAAATACTTCGAGAAATGACGTGTAAGGCATTATGGTTGAGTAATCGAACAGTCGCGAAGCGGTGCGATGAACAGTCGCGTGGGGTCTATAAATAGTTCATTGGTGGGCAACTGTTTACAATTTGCAAACTCTAAAAAAATTATCTCAAGTGTGAATTGCTTGTGCTCGTCTCTGGATTTGTATTCTACAATTGGGAAGGAGGAGATTAGTATTCTGATTACGAGAATGAAGCAGACGAAAGAGAGGGATACGGAGGCAGCACGCAAACATGGTTAGTAATTGTGATGTTTTTGTGTAGTTTCGCGATTTTTGATTACATAATTCTGTAGAAATACGTATGGTTACAACATTTTTAAAAAGAATTGGAATAAGTATAGATGGATTGGGATGTAGTGAAATAAGTGTGTTGGGGTTTTTTATAAAATCGTGATAGTGATGGGATTTAAAGGGATTGCGTGATGGTAAATGGAATCATAATTGTAAATAAAGGGATTGGGGTACAAAAGATTCGCGTAATCGATGGTGTGGGGTAGAGAGAGAATGGTTGGCTGCGCGGTGATTACGGAGCAACTGTAGGGAAATTATTGGGTTTCGGCAAGATCATTGGGGATGTTGTTGTTGAAGAAGTTTGGATATGGCCGGAATTTATACCGGAGAAAATGATATCTATATTTTGAATGAGAGTGGTTTTGGTGGGAAAAAGATGTAGCATCGTCGAGAACTAGCGAGATTCCTGTAATTCGACAAAAATTAAAATTAATATAGCAATCAATATATTTTACTTAGAAAATAAAATGAAATTTCTTCGAGAACTGAATGTAGTAAGATGTAATTGTAAGTAACGATAGTAGATCGACTTAGTTATATGAGAATGATGTCAAAGAGTAATCTTGACAGCATTATGATTATGAGCATATTAGCTTATGAACATATATATATGTATCAGATATGATAGATACTAACTGTGGTAAAAAATGGAATCTGATTTACAGGTTCTTAAAAATGTTCGAACCAAATTGAATTGATGTTAAAGATATATATGAGAATCTCCAAGACGTAGAACCTCTGATGATTGATGTATCTATTTGTACACAACAGTTGGGAAGTAGTTATAGGGTGGGCTCGAGTAGTGCCAGTTTAGCTAGTATTGACCAGTTTAGGGTGGTTCTTTGGGTTATCGAAGTGTATGACGAGGAGGCTACCGAAATAGACATGGATCACGAGCCATAGGTGAGTGATCGAGAAGGTAGTGGGGGTGGGGGAGGAAGATGTGGAGGAGGGTGAGGATGCCTGTTATGGAGAGGGTCCAGAGATAAAAGAAATTTTGAGGTTCAAGAGGAAGTACGGCATTCCTAAAGATATTAGGCTAGAGTACCAGTACAATATGATTGACCAGGAAATACCATTGGGTGGGATTTTGGTTCATTGAGAACAAATTAAGAAAGGGTTGAAGCTTCCCCTTCAAGCTGATCAGAAAAAGTTGATGAACTTTTTTGATGTGGCGCCTGGTCAATTCAATCCAAACGTATGCGACCTGTTCAGAGAATGTAGGGCGATAAACGGTCGACTAAAGGACAGGGGGGAAGAGTTAATCACATTCGATGATTTATGTATGAACTACACACTCAAGATGAACCCGAGGAAAGTTAGTTATCGCTACTTGGTGAGGTTTCTTAAAAGACCGCTGTTTTATGACATTGTGTCAACAGGCGGGTGATACAATGATGAACGTTTACTCGTTTTTGGAAATTACGAGTTCGATAAGAAAGAACCTGGGGAGCCCTTTAAGATAAATACCTTTTACTTAGGTTTGAGGTTAGGTAACTTAATTGTCGATGTTTTAAGTCATAAATGTTATGTGAATTGTTTGTAACTGTAATTTGTATATGTGCGGCTTTAAAGTAGATTGACAGGAAGTCTAAAATTAAAGAAGAACTGTACAAGATAAGGAAGGGGCACTTTGGCAGGATCGACAATCTGGTTATCGACCAAGATCGTGTGAGCACCCTTTTTCAAGAGGTCGGGCAAAAGAGGTCCAGGGCAAAAGGTATTGATGTTCTTGTCATCAACGGTAAGATGTAGGCGAAGAATAAAAGTGCCACAAAGATAAACATGATACTTGGGGAAAACTTGGGAAAATATAAGAAGAAAAGAGTGGCGAGCGAAGTTGTGCCTTCGTTACTTCCTCATCTGTGGAATACCCAAAGATCGACAACTGAGGAGGAGGTGAAGATTGTGAATCCGGTATCTGTGTCAAATGGGCGTCCTATACGGGGTTCAACAAGTGCACTACTGAAGAAGAAAGTGAGTGGAGAGTCAGCGAAGAAGAAGTTCGTCATAGAGTCTGAGACTGAAGTTCAGAGGACATTGGACTCTTATATGTCAGGGGAAAATTTATTGCAGGAAGAAGTTGACGATTGTTTGATTAGGGCTAAGAGCTTGATGACCTTTCTCAGCGATGGTCAGCATAACATGGCAAAGGTAAATTTTTTTCTAATTTTCTTCAATTTAAGAAACTTGTAGGTCATTCGAATACTCAATTTATGAATGTAATTCAGATCAAGAAGTTGCTGACGGAAGCCAAAGATCGCATTGTAGGCAGTAGTGATCTTGCAAATCATATTCTGGCATATAAAATTATAAAAAATATTTGACGAGCGAGAAAGAGGCTCTGATCAAAGAGAATAAGGGGCTCAATGCAAAACTGAATACCTATAAGTTGGAAGCGCAAAAAGTTAGTAAAGCTGTACTTCGTAAAGTGAAAAAGAAGTCAGATAAGGAAAAAGACGATGCTCTTGTACTGCTGAGGACAAACTTCAAGAAGGATGCAAGGGAGAAAGTTGTCGATACACGGAGGGCGATGGAGTTATAACATGGAAAAATCTTAGATGAGGTTTGGTCCGAGTTGGAAGGGGAGAAGTTCGAGAAATGTAGACAAGTGAGGGCTCACTTTGCTGGGCAGTATAAGGAGCTGGAGGTGAGGAAGGAGTTTTACAAGGGGTTGGCCAAGTCTGGTAGTGTTGTTTTCGAAGATTCGGATATAGAAGATAATATTTCAGAGACTCCCAAAGTTCCCAATGGGACCCAAGTTGCCGAAAATATGGTTATGATGGAGACTGATGGGGTGTATCCTGGGGAGTTGGCTGATGTTTTTGCTCCGGAAGGCTTGGTGCAGGTGGACGAAGTAATCTTTCATTTTGCAATGGAGTAGAATTAGTGAATTAGTATGTTTCGTTCTAGAAGTGATGTAAAAATTGGTCAATGGGACCGATACATTTTTTCCTGATTTTGAATTGATGAATATTTATTTTTTGAAGAAAAGTTCTATAAATCTAGATGCATTGATTTAGAAAATTATGCTAAATGGTAGATCTGACAAAATAATATTTGTCAAATGTAATTTAAATTTAGCAGTTAAGTAAGGAACTCGTCGTGGTGTGACAAGTAAATGATGGCCATGAAATGGCAAGTAATTTGAAAGATTACAAGGTTATATCCTCAGTGGGATATCTGGATTTATATTCAACATTAACTAATCAAGTGATTCATTAATAAGTAAGGAATAAGAAATATAATATCCTGTAATTGGATAGGTTTCGTATATAATTGAATTGACAGTCTCGAGGCATACTTATAAAGTATGGATCGAGATCAATCGAAGATCGATATAGTTGACTATCTCATGAATACTTAGTAAGTATGGAACGATATCAAGTCAAGATAGTAACGATTATTGTCTGATGCGCTTATAAAGTATAGATCAAGATCAAGTCAAAAATAGTAAAGATGATTTATTGTCTGATGCATATTTGTTAAGTATGGATCGAGATCCAATAGTAAAGATGATTGATTGTCTGATGCATACTTGTTAAGTATGGGTCGAGATCAAGTCAAAATAGTAAAGATTACTGATTGTCTGATGCATACTGGTTAAGTATGGATCGAGATCAAGTCAAAATAGTAAATATTATTGATTGTCTGATGCATACTTATCAAGGGTCAAGATCAATTCGAAATAGTAACGAGGAAACTGACAGTAAAGTTTGTTTATTTGAATCGATGAAAATGGTAACAGTGTCTATCTGTAAAAAAAATTCAGTTTGGCAGTATTCTACAAATATTTGAGTTGTATCTCGTCTTCAGTCATCAGCCAGTAAGTTCCACTATCTATTTTGTCGCTGACAATGTATGGCCCCTTCTAGTTTTTGATAACTTTCTTAAATTTTTAGGCCGAATATCATCTTGGATCTGTCGAAGGACAGGTCTCCAATACCAAATTTCCGTTTTCAAACTTTTTTGTTATATACTTTTTTCAATGTGTCATGATATCGTCTCAAGTTTGCGATGGCCTTGTCTCGGGTCTTTTCAATCCAATTGAGGTTACATAGAAGACCGAGTTTATTGTCATCATCAGTGAACGTATGACTGCTTTAGTACCAAAGGCCATCATGAACGGAATGCAACTTGTTGAAACTCGAAGAGTGGTTTGGTAGCCCCAAAAAACATAGAGTAATTCGTTAACCCACCTACCTTTCTTCTCGTCGAGATGCTTGCGTAGAACTGATTTAATGTTCTTGTTAATGGTTTCGGCTTGTCTATTTTCTTGAGGGTAGTATGGTGTGGAGGTTGAGAGCTATATTTTGTTTTTGTGGAGAAAAGAAAGTACTTTGGCGCAAATAAATTGCTTGTCATTATTAGAGCGTTTCAGTTGTGGGCAGCCAAACCTAGTTATGATGTGTTCCTTCAGGAACTTGATTAATTCATTCTCATCGGTATTACATAGGAGAACTGCTTTGACCTATTTTGTGAAGTAGTCAGTGGCAACAAGTAAAAATCTGCGGTTTCCCGATGCTTGATGGAAAGGCCCAATACTGTCGATTCCCCATCGTTTGAATGGCTAGAGGACATTGCTAATGTGTAAATCAAGGGCTGGGCTTTAGATGTCCTGTGCGTGGATTTGGCATTTTTAGCATTTACGAACATATTTCTCGCAATCTTGTCTTATCGTCTGCCAGTAGATGCCTTGAGTAAACGCTCGTTGGGCTAATAATCTTCCGGAAACATGGGCACCACATATACCTTCGTGAAGCTCAATGATTTTAATATGAGCTTGTTTTTTAGAGATACATTCAATAAGGGGTCCTCCTCTGGTGATGTGATATAAGATGTTATCTTGGACTGTGAATCTGGAACACTTGGCCAAAAGTGATCGGGCTTCTTCTTTGTTACTTGGGAGGACATTGGAGGTGAGGTATGTATATAATAGTTTTCTTCAGTTTTCAGAGTCTTCGTCATCAGTAATAGTGATCTGGAGTGTTGACAGAATATCGAGACTGAAATGCTCGATGATTTTGATTTCTAAAGATTTTTTTTCACTGTCCCCCAACATGGCAGGAATGTATGCTAATGCGTCGGCATGCCGATTTTCTTGCCGAGGTAAGTAAAAGATCGATGCATTTTTGAATTTGTTCATCTTTTCTTCGGTGAGGGCAATATAATTAACCATTTTTCCCATTGTGCGGAATATCTTGTTGTAATGATTTGCCCCGAGTAAGGAATCGACGTAGACTACCAATTCTTCTACTCCGAATGTGAGTGCGAGATCTAGACTATGGAGGATTCCTTTATATTCGGTCTCATTATTGGTGGCATAGAAGTTCAGCTTGATTGCTTTCTTGATGCGATGATTGGAAGGTGTAACGACGACAATACCAATTCTTAACCATTGTGTTCCGGTTGATCTGTCTGTAAAAAGTCGTCAACCAGAGCTTTTGGATCATGCATCTAGCTCTGCAATTGAGTCATCAGTAAAGATTTCTTCGAGTTCTTCCCAATCGGGGTCTTTGACTAGAAAGTCTGCTAAAATGTTAGCAACTGCTTGTCCTTTAATAGATATGTGGGGTTCGAAGGAGATATTGTATTCGTCAAGGGAAACAGACCATTGCTGAATTCATCAAGATTTTTTGTTTTTGGAGAGTACCAGTTTGAGGGGATACTTGGTGATGATTTTGATGTGAGGAGCATGGAAGTATGGACGAAGTTTTTGAGAGCTGTAGACCAAGGCGTGTAGTTTTTTTTTGTATCTTTTTTTAGTAGGCATAAGTTTCTTGCTGATAAAGTAGATCGGCTTTTCTATTACTTCATCTTCTCGAATAAGGATGGAACTAATAGAGTCTTTAGCTGTGGATAAGTATATTGTCAGTATTTTGCCATCAGCTGGAGTACTCATGATAGGAGGACGCCCCAATTATCATTTAAGATCTTGGAAGGCTAACTCACAGTCAGGAGTCCAAATGATTTCCTTGTGTTATTTCTTTGAAAGAGGAGTGGGATTTCCACGAAGAATGAGGTAAAGAAGTTTGCATCGATTAGATGACTTTGAGATGAATCTGTGAAGAGCGGCGATCTTGCCTGTAAATTTTTGGACATCTTTCTTTGTTCTTAGAGAGGGCATCGCGATGAGTTCATTTATTTGGGCAGTATCGATTTTGATTCCTCTTTTACTTACCAGGTGTCCCAAGAATTTACCAGATATGACTACGAATTGGCATTTCTCTCGGTTGAGTTTCATTTGGTATTTGCGAATAATATCGAAGATGGTTTGGAGGTTGCTGGTGTGATCTTCACGCTTCAAGCTTTTGTAGATCATATTGTCGATGTAGACTTTCATGATTGTGCCAAGATGATCTTTGAACATTTTAGTGACAAGCCTTTGGTAACTAGCTCCTGTATTTTTTAACCCAAAAGGCGTCACTGTGCAACAGTAGAGACTTCTTTCGGTAATGAAGGTTGTTTTTTTTTTATCGTCTTCGGCGAGTAGAACTTGATTGTAGCCTGAGGCTGCATCAATCATGAAAAGAAGTTCGTGCTCTAAGACGGAGTCGGGGATTTGCAGAATTAGTGGTAGCAAAAAGCTATCATTGGGGGTAAACTTGTTGGATTTTGTGAAGTCAACGCAAACCCTAATCTTTTAATTTTTCTTTGGGACTGCTACGATGGTAGAAACCCACTTTGGATACTTGGCTTCCTGAATAAATCTAGCTAGAAGGAGTTTATCAATTTCTTCGTTTACTGCATCGCAGAGGCGAGGAGCTAAGTTCCATCATTTCTGAATGATAGCTTTGATGTCTGTAAGGAGGTTTAGTCGGTGGCACGCGATCGATGGATCGATGTCAGGCATTTCTTGGAAAGTCCAGGCAAAGATGTTGATTTTTTTCTTTAGTAGCTAGATTATGGCTTCCTTTTCATCGGTGGATAATTTGAAGCCGATGAAGGTGTAACGCCCTGGACCGTCGAGTTTAATGGATTCGACTATCTCGGTGTCATTCTACTCGAATGTGGGGGGTGCCTCTTGTTGTAGTTGCTATGCTTTGAAAATTTTACTATATAAGAGTTGGTTGTAGTATTTTAGCACATACGTGCAGCTGCTTGGCTACCTTTTATTTCATAGATTCTGTGATTTTTTAGGAATTGCAATGCTAGATGATAAGTAGAAGGTATTGCTTTGATCGAATGTAACCAACTACATCCCAAAATTTCCAAATATTTAGACTGAGCATTGATGACCAGGAATTTTCTGAATGTCGTTTCTGATCTTGCCTGAACTGGCAGAGTGATTTCTCCTATGGCTGATTCTTTCGAACCGTTAAAGCTGGTGATTGTTGTTATTAAAGCTTTCACAGAGCCTGTGAGGCCTAGCACTTCAATTGCTCTTCAGAACAATACATCCGTCACACTTCCTGTATCAACGAGAAGTATATGTAGGCAGTCTTGTCTTACTTTGAGCATAATAACTAAAGGGTCATCGCGAGGATATTTCACGTGGCTGGTGTCACAGTCCTCGAAGGTGATATGGTATGGACTGTTTAATTTGCTCGAGTTTGGATGAAGTTTTACTAATTTATCTGAGGAGGTCATTTTACAATAGGATGTAATTCTGTCGCCTTGTTTCCTTTTCTTTCCTTTATTAATTTCGATCATATACAGGTAGCGAGCCTGCCCTTAGCCTTGATTTTGTCATCTTTGTTCTTTGTCTCATCCTCGGGGAACTTTTGGATATCGAGGACATAATTGTGAGGCCTTCTTGCTAAGAGGATTTGATAAAAGATTCGAATGAGAGAACTAGTTGTAAATTTTGTGACTATGCACATTGTTATACTGACATGGAGGTCTCTTAAGGAGATCGGGTATTGTTTGTGGCGCTCGATAACACTCATCTTCCTTTATCATTGGTAAGATAACAGAGATAGTTGTTGTCATTAAGGGTAGAACTGGAACAGACATGTTGGGTCTTCCGTCCATTCCGTCGGGTCTCCTATTATTATTGACGTTTTTGCCGCGTTATTTGTGTGTTTACGTAGTTATCGACTTTTGGGGAGGAGAAGAAGTGGTGAGTCGATAATGGATGGTAGAAGAAATTTTCATTTAATCCTTCTTGGAATGTTCTAGTTTAATGTAGTTATTAGCTACATCAATCATTTATGTTAAAATTCTGGGCTTGTGTAGAGTGAGCTCTTCCCGAACCTTAGAATCGATGTGCAGGGCGGAGATGAAAGTAGGAATGCTTATTTTGGGATTGGAGTTCCCAATTTTCCGATTATCTTGCAAGAAATTCTTGTAAAAGCTTGCCAAGGTTTCTTTTGCACCTTGCTCGAAGAAAAATAAGGAATCCGCAGTAATCTTTCGTTCCTTCGCGTAAGCATAATTTGACTCAAATAAACGCTGTAACTGATTAAAAGTGGTGATGGAGCCTTCTTGGATCGTATGGAACCATCTGAGAGGTTCCTCTTTCAGGCTCATATTGAATAGCCTGCAAAACATGTGGTCGAGTTTGAAGCATAATCCCACTGCGGCTTTAAAATGTCCTACATGGGTAAGTTGGTCAGTGAGTCTTGCGTATTGGATGTACTTTGGCATGTGGAAATTGTCTGGGATGGCCATGACTTCAAGATGCAGAGATATAGGGTTTGTCTCGATCCTGTTAAGTGCAGATCTCCTGCCCGGGATATCGAAGTTTATGGCCTGGATCCTATTATTTAGGTCATCCAAGGTGACGAATTGCTGTGGAGGAATTGGTAAGGCTACAACTTGTGGAACAAAATCTCCCTGTCCTTCTGGTCCCAATCGATCCATGATTGGTCTTCTTTCTGGTGGTGGGGGAGTCTGATGATGCGTGTGCCAACTTCTTTAAGTTGTCGATGATGAGGACGTTAAGCCAAAATGCTGAGAAGCCTTGTCTGGGTTTCCAGATCTAGATCGAGAAATTTGTAACCTGTTTTCCCTTGGTTTATCCTCATGCTGAGCTGCTCTTGATTGATGATCGCTTCGAGCAAGTGAAGGCGACGTTTGTCGGCCGGTGAGTCGATCTTGGGTTCTCCATAATCTCTCCAATTTATTTTGATGTATTTGACTCTGTTGATCCAAGGATTTCCTTCGTTCGTCTCTTTCTACCTGAAGAGCTTGAGAATGAATGCGTTGGTTTTCCAATCTTTTAACTTTTTCCAACTCCATTTGTTTCTGAAACTCGATCAGTACATTGTGTAAGTCGACTGTTCCAGGTATCGAATTTATTTCTTGGTCTCTTACAAAGTTGGATTGGCTTTTGAGGTTCATATTTATCATCGAAAGGTTTTTAGATCAGTGGTGGTAAAGAAAAGTATGGTATTTCCCACAGGCGGTGCCAATTGTAGTGGTGTGTTTTCCAAAAGGAAAATCTTTGCCAATACTATTAGTAATGGTAATGGAATAATAGGCTTAACAAATAAAATTTTACGTGAAAAACTCAATAAAAGCTGAGAAAAACCACGACCTCGAGGTGGATTTTGATGTAAAATCCAATATGTTGCTAGTTATTACAAGTTTTGAGTGGTTATAAGGTTAGGAAGTAAAGATAGCAGAGTTGCGGATTGTAGTTTCTTGAATAATCTATTCTCTGCCTGTATTTATAGTAGATACATGCAGTTTACAAAAAAGAAAGAAACAGTCTCCAATTCCGGGGGGAGTGGACGAACTTCGCAGATTTCTAGCAGCTCTTTCTTGACCAGGCACAATAACTACTTTTAGTAGGTCGAGGACTTGTGGTATCTTCTCGAATACTATTTGTATTCGATTATGTATGACTGTCTTCGACAATACTTTTTTGTCTTACTCTTGTCGAATTTGGGGAATATGCTACTACACTCCCCTAACCTATCCAATTAGGAAACTAACCAAAAAAATTAGAAACTACTAATAACCCACATTGGACCTCTCTAATAGAGCATAAATTAAACATAAAATAATCATAGGTCGCACGGGGGTAGACGACCCTATAAGGGATGTGCCACATCATCTGCCCTTCCATGAAAGTGGTTAGTTTCTATTTGGGAATCCCCTTCTTCTTTGGTACTTTTGGACCTTGTTGTATTTTATTTGCCCTGCAAGCCTTCTAGATAATCTTATATTTTGCAAGCACATGCCCTACATTTTTACAGTGTCCATAATATTTTGATACCTTGTGAATTAAGACATCAATCTTTTTTTTCTCCCCTTCCACATTTATTAATACATGGTCGGGTATAGGCTTTGATAGATCTATGTCTACCAGCACACAAGCGTGGTAGCCATAATCTTTATTAACTGTGAATTGATCTAGTTGTATAGGTGTCACTAGCATAGCCCCCAAGGACATAATAATTTTGTAGCTCCAAAGTTCTATTGGGAAATCAGGAAATTTATACCATATTTGAGCATTTGAATTGCAGTATTTATTAGTTGAAAATGGAAGGTTTAATGGTTGTAACCTCATAGGCATTTTCCCAATCACCCAAGCCCCTTTGCCCCATATCCAGATTTTATATTTTTCATTTTCTAGTTTGATAATAAAGAAACCTTTACCAATGGGAATAAGCTTGCAAGTACCCTTTGTTCTCCAGCTAGTTTTTGCATACTCTTAAACTAGTGTGATTTTTTTTTGTAAATCAAGCCTGCCTACTAAGCTGAATTGATATTGAGAGATACCTTGTTTGAAGTCGTTGGATGGGATTGAGAGTATAGAACTGTCACCTCTTTTCTCTACAGTTAGAAGAGTCTCCTTCTCCACTTGTATGTCTGACCCTTTTCTCATTGCAACAAATGAAATTGGTACTTCCTTACCTTTGAATTAGTTATCAGAGATTTTACTTTGATTATTTATTCAACCCTCATAACCTGATTTCCCTTTTATATTGATGTACTATCATCTAGCCCGATTGAAGCTTTCAATTTTTTAACAAGTTGTGAGATATCTTCATCTTCATTTTACTTTGTTTGTACTGTTGAAGTTGGGGAAGAGCTTTACCAACTTTAATTCCTTCTCCATCACCATTAATGACAGATTTTGTCGTTATTGGTTTTTTAATATTTAGGGCTTTAATTCCACTCATGGACTCTATTTCAAGCAAACTAATGGTTGTTAAGTCCATAATTGATGTAATAATTTACTAAATCAAGCTTCAATCATTATAAAAAAGATCACATATTCAAAGAAAAAGATGAGAATCGATGAATTTGAAAAGTTTGGGAAAAAACGGCATCGCCACATTTTTAAGCTTAAATTAGAAGCTAACTCATAAGTAGGATATGAGATTTGAGACCTTAAGATCCAAAACCATAAAAGATAGAAATTGTTAGCAAACTTGAAATGATCCAGAATTCTAAAGTATTAAAATCAAATAGTATAAATTATAAAGTCTACATAACTTCTATGTTCAAACTTGACTTCATGGAACTAGGGTGGTGTTCTTTTTGCTGCTGAAAAAATATTCAGCACTTAAAGCAAGCTAAATTTTTTTTCAGCAAAATAATTCAACAGTTGGAATTTAAAAAACCAACACCACCTAAGACTTGAATTATGAGCAGGCTTGAAACTATAAGGAGTTTCATTAAAATAAAAAAAACCACATAGATGTCGAAAAGTTAATTCAAGTTCTTCTTGAAGTCTCTATACTCTTGATTCTCCGGCCCATAAATCCCATTGTAAGCAAACTCTACAAAAACAAGTTTGTATCTAGAATCTAAGATGTAAGCCACCATAAATACAAGGTTATGCTTTGACAAATATTTCTCAAACTTGGTCTTCATTTGCGATGCCATGAATTTCATAAATTCATCCCTATAAAATATGATATTGAACCAAATAGACTTGAGAAAAACATAAATTTAAAATGGGGTACTTTTTTCTGGAGAAAAGATATGTCGCATTGCAAAATAACTTTAAAAACTTGCATATCTTCCCAACTATATCCCATTCTTCCACAAAAGGGCAACACTTGCAGTTAGAATCACTCAACTCTAAATGAGTAAAAGCCTTTCAGTAGGAAAGCGCTTTATCAAGCATCATGTAAGTGGATTTCCAACGAGTTGGAACATCTTGTATCAAGCCTTTGTTAAACGATAATGATGCTTGCCTAACACAATCACAAAAAACTTGTTTCCTACATTGAAAACCGCTAAAATATCTCATACTTTCCCAAACTTTACCAACCAACACATCAATCTCTTTCAAATCCTCTTGCCCAATCAGATTTATCACATGAGCACAACTCCTTGCATAAATAAAATATCCATCGAGCAACAAAGAATTACTCAACTTCAACTTATTCTTAAGCATCACAGCAAAGACATCATTAGACTAAACGTTATCTAACAAAATAGAAAAGAATTTCTTCTCAATGTCTCAATCATAAAGTTAAGTATGTATTTTCTCACATATTGTCAATCTGGTGTGAGGAGATAACATAAAAGAAAAACTAAGAATCTTCTTCTCTAAAATCTAATCAGAATTTACAAAATGCGTCATAATTGAAATAAAGTCATCCATTGTAATAAAACTCTATAAATCGGATATTAGAATATTTGTAACCGTTACTCCACGTAACATATTCATAACCCTCTTTTTTTCTCTTTCATAAATCTTGATCACATCAGCCCTTAATGTATTCCTAGACACTAGCTTCAATTCTCTATTAGCAAATGCCACATAAGTAATGGCATCAGGAATCACCTCATACTCCACAAACTGGAAAGATAGTTAATGCCTAACTGTAATGGCCTAATTTTGTAGTAGCTCAAAATTAATTAGCTCTTACACCAAATATACCATTTACAAGAATTAGTATAAAAGAATGACACAGGTGATTAGCGTAAAAACCTTTAAATAGGTAAAAACCATGACCACTGCTTATGGATTTAGTAACTATAACTTTATTGCTTGAGGCTGATGTTTAATTTCAAGTGATCTTTCGTGCTAAAAATACTTGTTCTTTTTATCTAAAATTCTTGGTCCTTTATCCTTCGGAACTCATCCTTTCACCTTCAGTTTGATATCGTATAGAAGCACGTTCCCCTAAAAATGGGGCAGGTGATAGTTGAATGTATAATTGCTAGCTCTTGGAAGACATGCGTCTTTGACTTATTTATATTTTTTGTAGTACCCAATCCACTTTCTTTATCAGTTCGTGGTCCAGTTGTCATTGATGATTGTATATGTCATGTGTATAATGCGTATGACTGGTATTGAGGTAGTTCGAGTTTGGAATAGGTCGAGGGACAGAACCCTATAATCAGTTCATATTTAGAGTAGGTCGAGGGTCAGGTTTATTCAATTAGCCCCTCACAACTGAAGGCAGAGGTGACTTTAGTTGAGAAATGCTACGGAATATTTGTGTGATGGAAGTTGGAAAGGGATGTGTTGAATTGGATTAAATTAGGACTTGTCACTTCTATGTTGAAGATTGTATTTGGCATTAAATACGTTAGAAAGGATTGATGTATTTGGCTTTTAGGTTTCTCAATAATTATTGGCATTGAATGATAATTATTAGCTCTTACACCAATTAAGAGAGTTGTGGACTCGAACTTGCCCCTTGAGAATCCGTCACTTAGTGGTTAAACCACATACTCTGGGATTGTAGAGAGACAAGACTTGCTGAGGAAAACCTTCAAAAAGGGAAAAAAAAGAGGGCTGCCAGCTAGCCAGCTGCTCCCATTCCTCCCTGGAAGAGGGCTTCTCGAAGATTTCCTGCTGAGGAGGGAGAGAAAGTCGATGCGATACCATCTGGTATTCCGGATGGTCGACCACCTAAATTGGCTACTTATTTAGTGCCAAAGAAGATAGCGGCTTCGGGATCGACAAAGAAGCATTTTGTTAAGGATTCCGAGACTAAAGTCCAACAAGTCATTAAGTCTTATGCTGTTAGGACAACTTTGCTGAAAGAGGAGTTTGCTGATTGCCTGGTGGGGGCGGAAAGTTTATTACCATTCCTTATTGAAGGCCACCGTACAATGAATAAGGTTATAAATTTCTCTGCTTTTCCTCGACTAAAGAACTTGATTATGTATTTGAGAACTCTTATAATTAATTTATTGTAGATCAAGAAGTTGCAGATCTAGGGGAAACCCCATATTCTCGATGCTGAAAGTTTGGCAAATCAGCTTCTCGTGTATAATAATATCGAGAAGGAGCTGGCGAAGGAGAAAGATAATTTGTTCTAGGAGAAGGAAAAACTGAAGGCGAAGCTGGGGAAGTATAAGCTTGAGGCCGGGAAGGCAAAAGAGGTGGCTATTCGCGAGGTAAAAAAAGCTTGGGTCATGGAGAAGAGGAAAGAGGTCTAGCAGATCTGGACCGACCACGCGAAGGAAAGGGATGAAGTTTTGGCATTGCAGAAAGCCAATTTTGAGAGCGATGTTCGTGAACATATCATATCGGCTCGGAGGGGGATAAAGGTGGAACACGCAAAGGTCTGGATGAGATGTGAGCTGAAGCTGATCGAGTTAATATTGACTCGCTCAATTTTTTTTTGCAGTTCGAGGAGTTGGAGGAAAGAAAAGACTTTTAAAAAGGTTTGATTGTTGCTGGGAATCAGTTTTTCCAGGATTTTGATTTAGAAGACGAAACTCTTGAAGCACCTGAGGCTCCTGAAGTACCTGAGGCTCCTGTGATTACCATTCCTGAGGGTATTCGTCCCGAGGAAATATTGGATAAGCTTACTTCAGGTCTACCAGTTAAAGTTGACACACCAATCTCTCCACCTGCAGAGTAAAATCTATGTTTTAAAAGTATTGGTTTTGATGACTAATGCACAAGTGGTCGATGGGATCTAAACACTTTGATAATTTCATGAATACTTTATTTTGATGTTTGTCAAAGAATATTTTGGAAGTAATTTATTTAAAATGCATAAATTTTTTGTAAAAATTATGCTAAGTATTTTATTCAGCAAGATTGACAGCATTAGATAGTAATGTAGATAATGCATAGTGCTGCTTTGGAGTAAGTATTTGAGATGATTGAGAGAGGGTCGTGTGATGGCTCTTATGAATGTAGAATGATGACAAGATGTTTTACCTGATAGAATATCTGGGTTTTTAAGAAAAATGGACAAAACATGGCATGTTTTGTTCGATAAGTAATGAATTGTAAACAAGGTTATCTAGTAATTAGACAGGCATTTGTCAAGGAGATGAAAATTAGTTATGATGCATACTTGTCAAGTATGTATCGATACTAAGCGAATGATAGTAAAAAAGATGTAATTGAAAGTAATGATGTCTTTATTTGAATTATTCAAAAGCGGTTACAACGACTATCTGTAGAAAAAATTTAGTGAGGATGTATTCCATAAATATTCAAGCTTTATTTTATCTTCAGTCATTGACCAGTATGTCCCACTGCCATTCTTGTCGCCGATAATATACGGGCCTTCCCAGTTATTTGACAACTTACCAGAATTCTTAGGTCGAGTACTGTCCTGGATGCGTCGAAGGACAAAGTCATTAATACCAAATGTTCATTTTCTGACCTTTTTGTTGTAAGCTTTCTTAAGAGTGTTATTGTATCGCCCCAAGTTTGCAGTGGCTTGGTTTCGGGCTTCTTCAATCCAATTGAGGATGCAAAGGAGTCCCAGTTCATTTTCTTCATATATGAATTTTTTTCGAGTACTTGGTAGATCGAGATTTGAAGGTATGCTGCTTCAGTACCGAAAGCCATCATGAATGGTATACAACCAGTGGATGTTCGAGTAGCTGTTTGGTATGCCCACAAGACACTAAGTAGTTCATCCACCCATCTGCCTTTCTTCTCATCAAGGCGCTTGCTAAACCCTAACTTGATGTTCTTGTTGATGGCTTCAGCTTGGCCTTTATCTTGAGGGTAGTTTGGTGTCGAAGTAGACAGTTAAATCTTATATTTATGAAGGAAGCTAAGCACTTTGCTACTGATGAATTACTTTCTATTATCAGATCGTATCATTTGCGGACAACCAAATCTGGTTATAATATGTTCCCAAAGAAATTTGATTACTTTATTTTTGTCAGGGTGACATAGAGGTACTGCTTCGACCCACATGGTGAAATAGTTTGTTGCCACTAGAATGAACTTTCGGTTACCCAATGTTGGGTGGAAAGTTCTAATGATATCGATCACCCATCTCTTGAATGGCCAGAGGACATTGCTAACGTACAAGTCAAGGGCTAGTCTTTTGATATCTTGAGCATATATTTGGCATTTATAGCTCTTTCAGACAAAGTTTTCATAGTCTTATCACATCTTTGGCCAGTATAACCCTTGAGTGAATGCACGTTGTACCTAGGATCTTCCCGAGATGTGGGCTGCACAGATTCCTTCGTGAAGTTCTCTGATTTTGATGTGTGCTTGCTTTCACAAGATACATTCAATAAGTGGTCATCTTCCTGTGATGTGATATAAAATTTTATTTTGAACTGTGGATCGAAAATACTTTGCCAAGAGTGACCAGGCTTCTTCCTTTTTACTTGGGAGGATGTTGGAATTGAGGTATGCATAGAACGGTCTTCTCCAATCTTCAAGATCTTCGTCTTTATTAACATTGATCTGTATTATGTAGCTTATGTCGAGACTGGAGTGTTTGATGACTTCGATGTCTAAAGTTCTTTTCTTACTATATTTAAGCATTATAACAAAGTACGTTAATGCGTCAACATGGCAGTTTTTGGCTCAAGAGAGATTAGAAATCAGGGTTGTTTTGAATTTCTTTTTTTTTTCTTAAACCAGAGCTGTATACTCAACCATCTTACCTGATGTTTTGAATATTTTGTTATAATGGTTGGCGACGAGTAAGGAATCAACGTAAACAACTATTTCTTTTGCTCCAAGGGTTATGGCGAGGTCTAGTCCATATAAGATAACTTTATATTCTATTTGATTGCTTATCACATAAAATTTGAGTTTGATTGGTGGTTGGATGGTGTAATGAGAACGATGTCGATTCCTGATCTTCGTGGTCCAGTGGATCTGTCAGTAAAGAGTCTCCATCCTGTGCTTTGTGACCATGCGTCTTGTTCTACTATAAAATTATCAGCCAGTACTTCTTCGAGTTCTTTACATTCAGGGTCTTCGACTGGAAAATATGCTAGGAAGTTAGCTACAGTACCATTGATCAATATCTGAGGCTCGAAGGAGATGTCATATTCATTGAGATATACAAACCATTGCTAAACTCTTTGAGATTTTTCCTTTTTAGAGAATACAGGCTTGAGAAGAAACTTAGTGATGATTTTGATGGTATGTGCCTAGAAATAGGGTCAAAGTTTCTTAGAGCTGTACTGTCACGCCCCAAAATCCAATAATCGGTAAGCTTGAGCAATTACTAGATTCGAAGCTGTGGAGGTCGGGGAATATACTGATTTTCCCCATGAACAACCGAGCAATAGACAAGTTCATGCTCAATCATTCACTTAAAGCAATAATCATTAGAGTAAAGAAAGAAAATAAAGCGGAAGCAAATGATATATATAAATATCAGACTGAAAATAGAATACAATATCTCGAATAAAGTATAATAACATATGCTGAAATAACATACAAGAATGTCTAAACTAAAAAAGATTTGCAGCGGCAAAAACTAGCCCCAAACAGGCTGAAGCTCACAGCAATCCAAGCTACTCAACCTCTGAAAGGGGGGAAAATACGCGAGTGAGCAAACCACAGCTCACTAATGCCCAATAAAGCTAAATGACCTACTAATATAACTGGTGTAGAGAAGAGGGTGAGGTGAATGAGATAGAGTAAGTTTTAAAGTAAAAGGATAGTAACTAAGTAACTATGATCCAGATAAAAAGTTATAAGTACAGAAGAATAGAGATAGGAATTTAGAGGAAAGGAAATAGTGATAAGGAATAATGATAGTTATGATGATATGATATGACATGATGAACTGGGATAATCCCACAATTATCCCAAATGTTATATGCTTTATTGTTTTAAAACGTATTCACAATCCTATTATAATAATGGTTGATCAACTGCTAACATATTTATCTTAAAGAGATATATTAAGGGGATACAATGGGAACGATTTTTGTCAAAATCGACCAAGCTAGTGGATACTCACTTGATCAAAGTGTTCTGGGCATTTCAACCCACGGAGCCAACGTCCGAACTGTATTTTCTTTCCAAGGAATTTCAACCTCACTGAGGATAAGTCTAGCACCGGATTCAGACTGTCTCATACCTTCCTATACTCCTGAATGGGTATTAAAGGTATGATAGTGTTCACAGTCAGTTCTTCACCTACTATTTTAACCCGATTTAGGACTCCTACGATCCTATCGGAGGTTAACCGATGTAGAGCTGTGTTATGTATCCGATCTCGTTAAGTTAAAAGAGTTTTACATGATTTAAAGATGCAACAGATCCTAAGCATCAAAACACAGCAGCTGTAAACCCGGCATCACACATAGGACGACCACCTGCAAAAGAGCGTGGCAAACAATCCTAACAACATAAGGATTAACGACTTAGTTGCACCATCTAGAACTAGATGAGACAGCAACCTAACCGTTACCACACCTAGCCAACATCAGTCTCTAGAAGACCGAAACCAACAATAACACAGCTATGAGAATACCACACTAACAGCTTCTAGCTAACCCAAAGTCCAATACAAACTAAAAACCAAGTTACAGAATAACTAACATATAGGTTAACAACTTATACAGAGAAATACAATATCAGACTATAACTAAATCACATGCACCCCTCTACACATAGTACTACTCTAATCAACATCTATTAACAAGTAGAGAAATTTAAAAATTAAGGGGACTCGCTTGATAATAATCTCGAGTCTTGATGAAACTAAAATCGGAACTCCAAAACCCAGAATTAACGATTCGGCTAATGGAATATAGGACAAGCTATAGCAGACAACCATAACGACAATTAATCAAACAATACAGGAAACCAATCAATAACCCAAACCCTAGAAATTAATCCACCTCTAATCAGAGGAAAAGAACGGAAAGGAATAGAGAAATTACTCACCAAGGATAAGGGCGAAGATTATAGCAATGAATCTGATTTTCATCAATTTATCAATTTCATTGTTGGCATCATCTCGAAGATGAGGTAATAATCTTACCTGTTTCAGTTTGACTGCTGTGGCATTGTTGATGTTGCTCAATCTGTGACAGGCCTTGGCTGAATCAACTCCGGGCATTTCATTAAAAGTCTAAGCGAAGACGTCTTTATTCATTTGTAAGAAGTAACGAGGGCCTCATTTTTGTGTTGGACCATCTTGGTACTAATATAAGTACCTCTGCTATGTCCATCAATGTATATGTACTCTGTAGGTTCTTCTATTGAAGGTTGGTCATCAGTGTGACCAGCTTTCTGTAATTGTTTTACAGCAAATCTGTCAGATGTGTCAAGAATAGTATATACGGTATTTATGCAAGCTCGAGAAAATATTTGACTACCTTTAATTTCATAGATGTCGTCATTGTGCTTGAAGTGATGTGATTGATGGTACATGGAAGCGATTGTGGATCCAACAGCGGCCCATAATCCCCAAGTAACGAGATTTGGCATTGATGATGTATAAAACAACATTGATTATGGTAGGTCCAGCGGTAATGGGTAGGATGATCTTGCCTACTCATTCTTCCTTAGAGCCATTAAACCTACTGATATTGATATCACTTGGAACAACTTGATCGGCAAGTCCCATCTGCTCGATTGTATTTTAAAAGCGGATTTTAATACCGCTACCTGTATCAATCATTATTGTATTCATGATGAACTTCTTCATCTTCATCATGATAACCAGATAATCATGATGAGGAAACTTAACGTGACTGATATTGCAATCCTCAAATGAATTCCAAAGTCGACAATTGATTAATTCAGGAAAGAGTTTTGCTTCTTTATCTTGAGCGGTGAGATTGCAGCATTCCGTTAATCTTTTTTGCTTGAATCTGGTAGAGTTGTTAAATTGATGGATCTCGATCATGTTGTTGTGATACATATAGTATAAGTGTTTTTTCTCAGACTGATCTTTGACTTGAAGTACTTCGACCTTCGCCTTATAGCTTCCATTTTTGTATCCTTCAAGTTCGACAATGTACTCGTGCATTCTCCCGTCTTTGAAAATATATTCCAGCAACCTTTACAAAGAATAATAGTTATTAGTTTCATGATAATTTATCTTGTGATGCATGTAGTTCAGCTTGCCTTCAATCGGTTCCAGTGGTTAAGATACACGATAAAACTTGTCTTTTGCTAGCATAGGAAAAATTATTGAGATTCGGGCATTCATCTTGGGAGGACCAACTTAGGTAAAAAATTACCTATTCGAGATTTGCCGGTGTTTTCTTTTACATGCTTTTGATCACCATGGTCCTCCTTCAGTTTACTGTTGTGTTCTATATTTTGACCTTTCGTGATTATAATGGATTTAGTAGATTTATGCTTTTGGCCATCATCCTTTCTAGGTTGTCATACCCATTTACCTTGGTAATCTCGTCTTCCAAGGTTGAGGGTTTGATTAAGAAGAGATGTTCATTTTATTTGCAATCGATCTGTAGTGCATTGGTAAATGCTAAAATGGTCATTTTCTTATCAAGATTGTCAAGTTTTCGTACGAGCTCTTGAAACTTCTTTGCAAAAACCTTGAGCTTCCATCCTGGAGACAGTTTAAGACTAATAAGAGTGTATAAATTCTCTTCTTTATCTTTATTATGAGTATATGTCTTGACGAAGATCTTCTGTAGTTAGTCGAATGTGATGATAGAATCTTCAGGTAGAAAATGAAACCACCGTAGCGGTTCTCCCTGAGGACTTGTGGCGAACAGACGGCATAGAATATGGTTTAGATTTGAATACAATCCAAGTAAATCACAGAATTGCTAAATGTGCTCCTTTAGATCAGTACCTTTGTATTTATATATTTAGGGAGTGTGGAAACCTGTTGGTATTTCCATATCAAATAACTCTTTAGCAATCAGACTACCTTATAAATTTCTTAAATCATCCATATTGCCTAGAGCTTGAGTTTCAATCAACTCCTTGATACATTGATTCATGTGTTTTTGTGTGACATACTGATGTGGTGCTTGAGCGAATTAACATGCTGGTCAGGGATTATGAGTACCAGTGCCCTCGCTCAAGTGTTCATGAGCTGGTATCTTGGGTTGAGGTCATTGCATTTCTTCTGGACATTTAGAAGGCCGGCGACCTCTACTGATATCGGACTGATCTTCTCGTCCTAAATGAATTAAAACTTGTGGGTCATTATGAAGACCTCTAGAAATGGGTTTTCTAGTAGCTCCTTAAGATCACAATTGTTCTCATGCAGAGACTCTGGAGTTTGCTGGGATTTGATCATGATCTCTGGCAAGGGGGGCATGCTGATTATCTTGCAAGGCTTACAAGGCGGTCTGCATTACTGTCATCTATTTTTCATATCACTTAAATTATGTTTGAAGAGCCTGACGCTCACTCTAGAGTTCCTATTCATGGAGCTCGCAGTTAATGATTAACTGATACTCAAACTCATTACATTTTTCTATTTCGATGTGAAGGTTTGCTCATAGTTCTGCAAGCTGATCTGGTTTTACTAAAAGATCAAGCTGGACTCCTATTGTTGGTCACTTGGAAGTTACCGTGATTAGAAATAGATAGTTGAGTGAATGTATGCCTTATGATATCATGGAAATGTCTTCTTTCCTACAGACGACACCAAATGTAATGGCATAACTTTGAAGTATCTTGAAATTAGCTTTTATACCAAATGTACCTGTGACAAGAATTAGTATAAAAAAATAACACAGGCGATTAGCGTAAAAACTTTTGAATAGGTGAAAACCACTATGTTTGAGGATTTAGTAACTATAACTTTATTGCTTGAGGCTGATGTTTAATTTCAAGTGATCTTTTAAGCTAGAAATACATGTTTTTTTTCTTCTAAAATTCTTAGTCCTTTCTCCTCTGGAACTCATCCTTTTTATAGACCTCACCCTCAGTTCAATATCGTGTAGAGGTACGTTCTCCTAAAAATAGGGCAGGTGGTTGTTTAATGTGCAGCTGCTAGTTCGTGGGAGACAGGTGTCATTGTTGATTGTATATATCATGTGTATTATGCGCGAGTCTGGTATTGAGGTAATTCGAATTTTGAATAGGCCGAGGGATAGATCCCTATAATCAGTTCATGTTTAGAATAGGTCGAGGGGCAGGTCCCTACACTAACTATTGCTAGATTCAGCAACTCAAAAAAATAATGGGATCAAACTTTGCCACCATCAAAGACATAAAAGACTCAGATTGAGACAAAAGCATTTATCCCAAATCACATGTTATGGTCATCTCATATGTCTTGAGATGGTGCGCAAGATTTTCAATCCCATGTGCACTTGAAAACAAATAAATAGTAGCACATTTCTTACACTTAGCCTTATCTTTCTATCCTTACCAGCGATGATTTAATAAAAAAACCAAACATGAGAAGTTAATTTTTTCTTACGATTACTGAGCTTCCTAACAACTCCATGATTGCCAACACTTTCATCTCCAGTATCTATCAATGGGCCATCAATCCCTTCTGTCTCCATATCATCAACATCAATCAATGTTCATGTCATTATCATTATTTAAATCAAGCACCTCAACAATTGGATCCATCTAGCAAAAAATTCATATTCAAAAACATAGTAGTTAACAATAAATATTAAAGGAAATATCGAATATGACAAAGAAAATAAATAACTCATCATGTAATAATTAACTTCTAATTTATTAACATGACAACATGGGTGATGTTAAGGCAAACGCCATTTAAATAACTTTTAAGTCCAATAAAAACCATGAAAAGTACAAATCTAGCATTTGCTCACTTAGCTAAGAGTGATCCAATTACAATTAGAATTGTTACCCAAATAAACAAAGCACATAAAAGATTACATCCAATATAACCATAGGTGAGATAGTTGCCCTTAACCCAAGGTCTCATAATCGCGACTTGTTTATATTAAGTAACTTGTTCTCCCCTCTTGTCCTAGGTCTCTTGCCCCAAGACCCCCAACAAGCATATCCTCCCATATAAATGAATTGCATTAGTTTTTGAATTGGGGACAACGATAAAAATAATGAGCATAGTCCTTCTTAGTGTTAGCCCTATAATGCTTCATGTATATCCCGCCGAACAAGTGCAAGGAGGTCCAACTTGTGCCAGTTTTGTAAAAAGCCTATAAATAACGTAAGTTAAAAAACCCTAACCAAAGTTACCAAACCAAGGTACTGTAAATTACAAATTATCATGCATGTATTATCAACTTATCATGTACTTTTAGAGTAATTATACTAGTAGTCGTAGTAAACAAGAATATAAACAGATATCTAGTCAATTACAAGGCTAATAGCTAGAACATTAGAATAGAATTGCTAATAACATGTCAGTTGTTATATAGATAATTGTATATACAAATTAAGATATACAAATCGAATATAAAATCTTGCAAATAACCAAACAAAAGTATAAATAATTTTCCAGTAGATAATGCAAAATTTTAAGCATGACCCAAATTCAATTAACCCCTCTTTTACCCATCCCAAAGGTCAATTGCTACATTATTTATAAAACATAGTACAATATATATAATTCACCTGTAATATTCATACAAATTGATATATAAAAAATCAACCAAACCCCATTTCTCAATCCACCTCCTTTCTCTGTCCTATATATGTGTCTCACCTATAGAAAAATAGGGTCATTCACTCCTCCATTTTTGGTTTACTAGTACAATGGGAAATATTAAAATTTTGAAATAGGAACCCTAATTCAGTAATGAGTGTATACATCATCTACAAACAAATGGGTCTTTCCTTACTCCTTTGGGGTGGTTTCCTATTACAGAGAGATCTATGCTCTTGGCCAAACCCCAAACTAATAATGGGTACATAATATCATTTACAAATATATCAATTTAAACCCAATAACTTTTAAGCTCATTAATAAAAACTAGGGTTTGGATTACATACATCTCTAACTAATTTGGCCAATTACAGAGAGATTCCAAACACAATCAAAGTAACAAATATCAAATCAAGCATCAAAACAATTAAGAGAGATGAAGCATTGAAAACTCACCAACAAATACTACAAAATTGATAGATGAAGCTAGATTTTACAAAAACTAGTGAATTTTGCTCAGTGATCTTAATTTCCTTCAACTTAGTGAACTTAAAGATACTGCTTCAGAGATAACCTGAAACATGATAATCTAAGTGAAAACTTAGAAATACTGCTAAAGACGATGAAATGAGATCGAGTTCTCACCATCGCTTCTGGACTCTAGAGAGAGGAAAGTACAAATACTGCCAGAGACGATGAAATGAGATCGAGTTCTCACCATCTTTTCTGGACTCTAGAGAGAAAAAGTACAAATTCTGGTTTGAGAGAGAGAGATTAATTTAAGAGTTAAAACTTGAAGTTGAGGCTTGATTCATGAAGACTTGATGTTGAGTGATCTCTTTTGAGAGTTGAAAACTAGTCTAACTCAGAGCAGTAGTAAGAGAGAGTAAAATTAAGGCTTGAGAAAATGAGGTTACTTCCACTCTTTAGAGTTTGGTTAGAGCTATATACCCTGTGGAAAATGACCTAAGGCCTTGAAACAAAAACTAAATTACACTAGTAAACAGTTTAAGGGGTCAACCCGTGGGTCAAATTTCGAAACACTAACCCAACCTGCTTCCTAATCGTGTGTAGCGTGCTAACCTATTTATAGCCCAAACCCGCCAAGGGTGAACCCAAACCCATTTATAGCATGTCGGGCTCGGGTCCGATTGACAACCCTAAGTCTTTAACCACCTTTCACTCCCTGTTAAACGGGTTATCATCGGGCACGACCCGTTAACCCAATTAAACCTACAGTTTAGTCCTAAATAGAGTAGGCAAAGTGACCCGTAACCCACCAACCTGAATCGCCCCAACCTAATTTTAAGGGGGTTTGGGTTTGGTCTTAATGGGTCACGAGTCATTTGACCCGAACCTGCCTAACCTATTTAATAAATAGGTCTAGTTAGGGTTTACCTTAATCAATTTGGGTTGATCCGTGACCCATTTAGGTTTAGGTCTATTTGAAAATATGTAGTTTCTTGGTACCCTTTTGGTAACACCAAACCCTTCGGTCTCAAAGACTCAACCCTTCGAGTCTCTCTCTCTTACAAGTTAAAATAACAACAGCTATAGCCTCGCCTCTCCCCATCATCGATTTATCTCTCTAACTCAAAATATACTTTATGATCATAAGTTTATTTTTTCTTATTCATCATGGGGTTTTTTGATCACTGATCTCATCTTCTCAAATCGAATTCATCTCAGCTCCTACTCTTATAAGTATTACCCTTTGTGCCTTATAGAGATAAATTAGGAGTGAAATAACAATTTGGTTTAAGGCTTACAGAGTTAGGTTTGATTTGAAGCTGCTTTAATGCTTGGTTGTAATTGAAATTGCTGGTTTAATTTATATTACTGATATAGGATGAATCTGGTAATTTTATTTATGTTCTTGAATTACTATTTTTGAAATGTTGAAATCTGTAATATGTTTATTGAGTTGTTTTCTATAATGTGAAATATGCTAGTACTACTTGTGGCTCCCCACAGTGAATATGTCGACATGCGTTCGGCGCCAGAAATTTCCCATTAACGCGCCTTTGACACTAAAAGTCATGTACTAAATGAGAGTTCTTAACAACTCTCTGCGTGTCGAAGGCACTACTATATTATAAAACTGAAAGTAAGCTCTCGTGAGGTTTTTGCATTACTATCCTCGGCACAAATTCTAAAGTTTACATTTTTATATATCTTCAAGAGGTTTCAGAGGCAATTAATTGTCGATGACCTTATAAACACGACCCATATTTTAGGAAAGCTAACTTTTCGTCTAATACCAAATCTGTTTTATGTCAAAACTAAGTTACTCTAGCTGATGGATTTTCGTTCTTCTTAATCATAGGTTGTGTGGCTTAGGCAATACATTTAAAAAAAATGTTCCATTAGCTATATAATTTAACAAAATAGTTCAATATAAAGTATGTAATGGCATAATTCTGTAGCTCAAAATAGCTTGAAATTATCTCTAACGCCAAATGTACCTGTGACAAAAATTAATATAAAGCAAGAAATGATAAAGGTGATTTAGCGTGGAAAACCTTTGAATAGGTAAAAAACCATAACCTCGAGTTGAGGGTTTTACTAATAGTAACTTTTATTGCTTGAGGCTGATATCTTATTACAAGTGATTTCTTGAACTAGAAATGTTTGATCTTGAAATAAAAAAAATTGTGTTAGAGTCTAGAAAATCTAGTTTTTCCTGGTCCCTATCTACTCTAGAACATTTTCTTTACATAGACCTTACCCGCAACTCATTATCGTTCTGAAGCACGTTCTCCGAATAATGAGGAAAGTGGTAGTTGACTGTGTAACAGTTTAGTTCATGGGAAATAGGTGTCTTTGAGTTGCCCATATTTTCTATAGTGCTCGATCCACGTTCTTTATCAGTTCGTGGTCTAGGTGGCAATGCTGATTATTCATATCACATATGGAATGTGTGAGTCTAATACTGAGGTAGTTTGAGTTTGGACTAGGTCTAAGAGTAGGCCCTTCCAATCGCCCCCTCACAACTGAAGGTACAAGTGGCATTAGTTGTGAAAGAACTTGTAGATTGTTGGTATTGGAATTTGAAATGATATGATGTATTGATTGGGATTGGATTGGTTGGGTACCAAGTTTTATTTATAGAAGGATGTATCTGGCATTTATGAGATGGAAAGGATTGATCTACTTAACGTTGGGGTTCCAAGAGTGGCTCTGCTTTAAATAATAACTACTTTGGAAATGTACCTGCGTATTAAATGTGAGTTTGATATAAATTGTACCTGTACTGGGGCTTCTATCAAAGTGCTCTATTGTTGAAATATATTTTGTATTCTCGAAGTGATAATGGTGAAGACCCAGCGAATGGTATATGAAAAGAGAATCTCTACTGAAATGTAGAGGTTGAAATTATAATATTTTAGAGACCAGCCTCTAGAGATGCCCACGCCCATTCCTGTACCACTGACTTATCATAGGATATTGGAAGATGAAGTAGCTAAAGCTAATGATGATTTTAACCATATGTGGAGATTTTATTACGTGGTCCTGACAGGCGAGCAACGTTGGAGATGCCTTCACATCTTTGCGGAGGACAAGGTTGAGGAGACTGATATGGAGGCTGGCATATATACGAGGCATTACTGCCGGTATCCTGTGAGGGACTGGGTTCTAAGGTAGGACCTCCTTTGACCTCTTCCAACTTTAAGTTGGTGGGGGTTATGGAGGAAGAGACGATGTTGGAGGAGGAAGACGAAGATTGGAGTCTTTCTTCTGCACAATTATCGTCTCTTGGCGTGAAAAAGGCCCTCTTGTTGAGGGTTGGTTAAAGTACTAATACCTTTACTTTTTCAAATTCTTGTAGAAATAAATGGCATAAAGGAGAGATCGGGCTAAGTGATTTCGAGTTCCTATTTTGCTTCAAATGATTCTCTGATTTGATATAGTGTTAAAAACTAATATGTAACTTGTAGAATAATCTGTAACAGTATCTGAAAGACTTATTATCAGTAAAGTATTTTGTAATTGATATTTGAGTTAATAAAATAAATATTTGTGCAAACCTGTGTTGATAGATAGAATTATCTATTTTTACTCAAACCGAGCTAGAAAAGTATATATATGTATATTAGAGGATTAAAAGCTAATATTATGAAGATGAACTAAAGAATAGAGTTGTATTAATTCGAATTATGGAAAATATATGTAAGATCTAAATATGTAGATATAATTAAAAATGTGCATCTAACTAAAACAGTTTCAAGAACCATGGGGAGTGAATATCATTTCAGATATAGAATGTAGGAATTGAAGATTTGAGCTTATGGAGATCTTGTTTGGAAATGCTTTATAGGGGGAGAGAACGTGAGAATTAGGTCAAAAATGTGATAGACAGAGTCAAAGAGATTGATTGGTACAGATAAGTTCAAATAACTTTTTATTATGATCTTAGGGTTTCTAGTCATAGAAAAACATATTATGATATATACAGAATGCAGGGTATTTAAATTGATCTTGAAAAAATGTATAGATATGAGGGAAATATGATTTAAATAGGTGGAAGATAAGAGAATATGGTGAGGACTCGTTTTGAGAGAGTTCGTCATGTTGCAGAGGGACGACTAGTGATAAAGATTGTAGAAGTACGGGAGAGGATTTTTGGGTTGTTAAATTATGATTTTGGCTTGCCTAAATCTGAAATTCAGTTTGAAGGCTTAGATGCGAGGGTAAGAGAACTTGAGATTGGGCATCATTTTTACTCCAAGATATTCTGTGCAGTAATTTTGGAGTCTGCTGTTCGAAAAGTAGCTGTGAGGTAAATTGCTCCAAGTTGCGAGGGTAAGAGAACTTGAGATTGGGCATCATTTTTACTCCAAGATATTCTGTGCAGTAATTTTGGAGTCTGCTGTTCGAAAAGTAGTTGTGAGGTAAATTGTTGCGGAAGAGATCGAGAAGGAAGATGTAAGGATTACTGAGGATGAACTGATTAGGCGTGGCTCCCCAGGGCTTATGGGATGTTTTATGTATAATTATATGTTTGGGGGCAAACTAAATGAGGTTGAATAATTATAATTAGAATGTAGGTAGAATATTTGTGCATGAATTTTTCATGTTTTGATGTAAATATTGCTTAAAACTGTTTGTGAATAAAAATTTAAATTTTGAAATGTAATATCTTTGGAAATGTCGTCAGTAGTTTTATATATAGCAGAAATAGGAATAGAAAAATCAGGTGAGCCTTTATTTTTGTCTCTTGCGTAATTACATGGAAATATTGATTGTGTATGAGTATTACGTCATTATGAGTGTAGGAAGGTCAGAGAGAGATTTGGGTATGAGAAATGAGAATATATTAATATATAGGACTTAGGGTAATGATAAGAAGGTGTTTTCACCCAAGAGGTACAAAATGTCTTATATTAATTGTGGAAGGGATGCTTCAGTTCCAAAACTGAGGGTGGCTCGCACGAGGCCCAATAACTGCCAGCAGTTAGAGAGAAAAAATATAAATAATAGTTCATCTTCTTCATTCAATCTTTTATCAACTTTAAAAAAATAAAAGAACAGTGGGAGAGAAAAGTGAAAAAATTGCAGAGATTCACATGAGAGATTAGACGAGAGTGATGATCGCTCAATAAGAGAGAAAATTATAGAGACAGAGTCACGATGGTGGATGTACAATAACGTTGTAAAGAAAGGAGTTGGCGCTGCTTTAGATTCATATTCGGACGTTGAAGGTTAGTGAACGAATTATGATTTTGTGCATGTGAGGTTTGAAAATTTTTATGGGTTTTCAAATTTTTTAAAATTACTATTTATAGTAACCTATAAAAATAGTGATTTATGTGTAAAAAGAGATATGTATATGAAATATATTTATGTATTATGGATGTATGTTAGATGTGTACATGGATGTGTACAAATAAAAGATAATAAAAAGTTGACAGAATACCTAGACATGTATTTATGTTGGGCGTGAAGAATATTTATTATAGAATCTAACCTCATTCTTAAGCCTGTAATTGAGATGAAGACTTCACCTGAGGTGGAGACGTCGACCTCTAGTTGTACGATTGTGTCCCAGAACGTAGAATCTATAAATGTAGAGTCTAAGGGAGAAGACAAAGTAGTACTCGTTCATCTAGATTTCCCTGGTAAATTGGTATCGTACACTCCAAACTTTGATGTGTTCAAAGAGTTTTATAAATCCAAAGCTATTATAGGTGGAAAATAGGATAATGTGGTAGAACATGCCAGTAGGTTATTTTAAGGTTGTACAATATCATCTGGGAAGAGCATTTCTTCTTGTTGCCTGATTTATAAAAGTAGAAATTGGATAGGGGAGTGGAGGAATCGACCTCTCTTGAGTATTTTGATGGAAACGTTCATGGCGACCTAAACCCGATATTTTTGTGTTATATGTCTCAATTAGAATTTGGACAGACTTAGCAATCTTGGTAAAGGTATAATAAATACCATAGAGGCTTATCCTGCCCAATTGAATAGGAACATGTAGGAGGTGATCAATGTTTGTGAGACTCTGAATAGATTGTGAGGGGAGAATGAAGTGGATAGGAGAATGAAGTGGAGAGGAGAATAACTTTTGAGGACGTTTTACAGTACTATGTTGTGAAATATTATGCTGCAACTAAAGGTGCATATTTCTACTCGAGCTCGTCTCGACCGTTTTTCTTTTATCTGAATTCAGTAGGTCGAGTTTGGAATGACAATGTAATATGGGTAAAAGGTGATTGCCTTCTGAGAGAAGATGAAGAACCAATGGAACTTTTGTATAGAACTTTGAAGAAAAATAAGTAATAGTGTAAACTATTGAACTATTATAATTAAAGGATTGTTCTGTTGTTTAACAATGTGTGGTATTTGAGTTAAAGGTCCTTGGTCGAAGGTGACAAGAAAGAAATCACTGTTAGATACTGTTGCTCAAGAAGGCATTAAGCCTGAGAAAGCTCTGAAAGAACTCGGTATCAATAGAAATAAGAGAGCTAATAATAGGTTTGAGAAGGTACAAAAATCTCAGGCAAAAAGACCAATGATAGGTGTGTTGGAGCCAGTAAGAAGAGTGGAGTGGACGGGGAGGTGCATCCGGTGTTTATGAGGGCTTCGAAAATAGATTTGGAGGATGTTTCTGCAGGGACTACTTCGTGCAAGTTAGCTCTAAAGTTCTCGAAGAAGAAAACTGTGAAGGGTGGCCTAGCCTCCGGAACCACGGTGAGTGGGGAGGATGATAGGAATGCGAAAAAGAGGAGGGTAGATCTTCATGCTAAAGTGATAAGGGCAAAGGTCGTGGAGAACCGACCTGCTGACGAAGATGAGCCGTGAGCCATAGAAAATAGGTTGAGGCTTGTAGCTCACAAGGGTGTTAAGGAGCTGAGTGCTTCCGCACAGTTGGTATTGAGCAAAATTATAAGTTAATGACTTTTTACTGCTGAACTTATATTTATATTCAAGCTAAAAATGTATTTTGCTTTATTATAGACTTCTCACTGGTTGAAGGGTATCTGCCTCGAGATTGAGGAGGGAAAAGTAGAGCTCAAGAAGATGGTTGCTCGACTTAAATCTAACTTGGCTCTGGAAGGGGACCGATTGGTTGCTGTGAAGGTTGCGTATAAGGTGTTTATAAGCGAGCTTACTGAGGAGGTGCAGAAGAATGTGGATGACACTGCAGTTCAACGTGACAGACTTGGGTGCCAACTTCTCGCAGTGGGGTACACAAAAGCTGACCTCAAAGCCATTATGGCTGGTACCTACGTCAAAGAGGATGAAGGGGAAGAACAGGTTCCTGCTGATGGAGGTGTGGTAACATGGCTAGATTCAGTCTCTCCCAGAACTGATCTAGAGAACCGGGGGGAAGATAATGAGAAGGTAGAGTAAAGTTCATGATGTTTGGCTGTATGTTTTTTGTGTGGTTTAAAAAACTGTAACTATATAAAACATTTATTTGTATGATAAATTTTGGATAGGCTAAGAGATGTTTGTAAACATTATTTGTAGGAACTTAAGGATGTTCGCCTCAGAATTGAGGAATTGGAGAATGTGCTCGCTACGGAGAAAAATACATCAGCATCCCTGTTGACTTTGCAAGAGAGTTACAGGTTAAAGAAGAGCAATAAATATTTGAATTATATGCTGCATTACATTCGAGCTACAAAGTAAAGTTAGGAGGTAGATATAGATCATAAATGTGTTTGCAGTTTAGGAGCGATGGTAATCAAGCATGTCCAAATAATGTTAAAGTATTTAGAAAATCATAACATAGAAAATGTGTACCTTAAAAGTGGATGTAGACGTAATTGCCAACGAACTGAGATCATACTTCGACCTTAAGTTTAGAAGCAGTCTCACAACAATAGAATGTTAAAAAATAGAATTTTCTTAGAATTTTGTGAAGTCATCTGTATTATGATTTGATTATATCTGTAAAGTACTGCTAAATCAAGCTTGATATATTGTTTTTGTGATGAAGGTCAAATTATAGATTGTTTACTTGAGTGAATAACAGATGCTCTAATATAACCATGAGTTTGTCACAGAGTTTGATCGGATGAGAGAGGCATTTGAAGATAAAGAGAATCAACATGTCAAAGTTCATATCCAATTTCTCGAGGTGGCAAAAACTATTTGTGGCCTGACTCAGAAGAGCGAGGGGAAAGATGTTGAAATAGAAAAAGTGCAAAAAGAGCTCACAGAGGCACAAGCCGAAACATCGAAGTTCAAAAGTAGGATTGATACTTTGATGGTGAAAAGTATGGAAGCGGACACTGCTTGATACCGTATCATGTCGTTATAAGTGACAGAGAAATCGTTACAAGATTTTGTGGCTAGCTTGAAGGGTTAAATGTCCAGAAAAATAAATGGGCTTGAGAAGGTTTAAATTGACCTAGCGAACTTTAAAAGTGCGGCTGCACAGTTAAAGAGTGAATTGAAGAGAAATGAAAATAAGCTTGAGAGAGTTCGAGCTGATCTTGCGAAGTCTGAAAGTGCGGTTGAGCAATTGGGTGAGGCTTTGCCTTCTAAGGACCTGAATTTCCGTATGGTTCTAAAACGGTGTGTTGAACTGAATGAGAGGGCGGCCAAATTGAAAGTAGATTTGGATATGGCCAATTCGCATGTCAAGGTGGCGAGACTGGGGAGCGGTCGAAGAAGAGAAAAGGCGATCCAAGGGTCTTTATTGTAAAAAGTAACGTGGTTGACCCATCAGCTCGAATTAATGAGCTGGAGGCGGATGTAGATCACATTCAATCTCATATACAAAGAGGAAATGAACACTAAAGGGAGAGCCGAGATAAGTTAGATTTTACTCTTCGCGGAGAGCAGGAGTTAAAGGAGATAATCAAGGGGAAAGACCAATTGTTGAGGAAGAAGGATGAGTTGTTAAAGAAGGCTCCTATTGGAAGAAATGAAGGGAATGATAGGGAGCTGGGGGAACTTCATGCTCAGTTGGCAGAGTTAAGGACGACGAATAAGGCTGAGTTGGAAAAAGCAAGGGAAAAGATGGCGGAGTATCATGAGATTATGACACGCGTAGATAAATCCATGGAGTGGATAGACGAAAGGTACAAAGGCTTAAAAGAGCATCACCAAAGATTACAAAAATATTTTTCCAAGGTAGTTATGCTTGATCGAAATACGACTATTTAAGAAATAACGCGTTTACAGGAGCTAATGGCTGTTATTGCATATGATGTGGAGAAAGTAAGAAGGCTTGAGTTTGATAGGGATACCTTGAATGACTGTATGTCATTCTGAGGCTGTATTTGTACTGCTAATATAGATTGAGGAAACTGTCTGAATGCCCTAGAAACGGAGTTAGGTTCCCGACCTAATGAATTGGTAGAACAAGGCAGGATTATTGTAGCTGCTCGTGCTCCAAAATTTATGGCTGACCGTCCACCTATTTAAGGGAAAGCAAAGCTGACCTCCCATAAGCAGGGAAGAACTTGTAGAAGTAACCTATAGAAATAACCTGTAGTTGCAGACATATAAAGAGATGAAAGTTAGTTTTACCTTTGCTTTATCTTATGTCTGATAGAGATCTTTGATTGAAAAGTAGTATTACCTTTGTTTTAATCGTAGATATATGTATAGATGGGCGATTAAAAGTTAGTATTACCTTTGCTTTAATCTGCATTTAGATGTCGATTAAAAGTTAGCATTACCTTTGCTTTAATCTTTGTATTGATGGTCGATCGAAAGATAGTATTACCTTTGCTTCAATCTATGTATAGAGGGTCGATCGAGAGCTAGTATAACCTTTGCTTTAATGTATATTTGGATGTAAATTAAAAGCTACTATTACTTCTGCTTTAATCTTTGTCTAGAGGGCGATCAAAAGCTAGTATTACCTTTGCTTCAATCTATCTATAGAGGGTCGACCGAAAGCTAGTATTACCTTTGCTTTAATCTATGAGATTTAATAGAATCTACATAAGTAGAGAGTAATATGGGAAAAAATTAGAAGTTTTCATTGAGTAGAATAGAATGTAAACTGTATGGATATTGTAATCTCACTTGTAGAATGGAAAGAATTAGAATTTTGAAATGGAAAAACCAGGGACTCAACAATAATACCGTTTTAGTCTCCTAGTGATCCATGGATTTGGGATTCAAACGCCTTGCTCCGTCATGAGATATTACGATCCCAGATCAGTCTGACCAATGATGAGGAATGGACCTTCCTAATTTTTGGCCAACTTCCTGGCATTTGCATCTTTTCTGTGTTACTGGATCTTTCTGGGAAAGAGATTATCGATTTGGAACTCACTTCTTTGGACTCTTCTATTGTACGAGCTGGCTAGCATATGGTGATATCGATCTAGGTTGGCAATAGCATATTCCCTAGTTTCATCAATCCAGTTCATATTGCAGACCAATTCAAACTTATTTTCTTCATCTTTAAGCTTGTGATTTCTGATAGGATGGTGATACTCAGTTGGAATGACAGCTTTTGTGCCAGAAGCCTGGAGGAAGGGGGAATAGCCAGTTGATTGACGAGAAGTTGTACGGTACGCTCATAAGACGTAAGGAAGTTCCTATATCCAATTTCCTTTTCTCTGTGATTGAAGCCTTTTCTTGAGCCCATTCACTATGGTTTTGTTGGTGATTTCGGCTTGGCCATTGCCTTAAGGGAAATATGGATTGGATGGTGAATGGATGATGTTGTGTTTGTTGAGGAAGGCTACGAATTTTTCTCCAATGAACTGTGACCCGTTATCATTTCGAATCAAGGGGGGAATCCAAACTGGGTGATAATGTATTCCCAAATAAAAGATATGATCTCTTCTTCTCTAGTTCGACAGAGAGGAACTGCTTCCACCCATTTTGCAAAATAATCGATTGCTATGAGTAAGAAACATTGGTGACCTTGAGTATTAGGAAATTCTCCGAGGAGATTAAGCTCCCACCACTTGAATGGCCAGAACACCTTGCTTTCATGTAGTTCGAGTGCAGGGGCGTAAATCATGTATCTATGTCGTTGACATGTATCGCATTTGCGTGAATACTCTTCTACTTGTTTACGCATTCCTAGCCAGAATACTCCTTATGTAATTGCTTTATTAACGAGTGATCAACCTGTGTCATGGGAGCCACAAGTTCCTTCATGTAAATCTTTAAGCATTCCATCTGCTTTCTTCTTTGGGAGGTACTTAAGATAAGGCCCTATGACTGAGCAACGACATAAACAACCCTTCTTAACTATGTAATGCTTTATGTTTTTGATTAACTGTCGGCATTCATTTGGATCTGTTGGAAGGGGCCCATCGTATTTATTCTTCGGGCCGAAATAGGCAATAAAAGGCTTTCACCAATCATCATCCTCCTCATCATCACCCCTAGTATTTATCGTGCATATAGAATGGAGATCAATGCTAGGGGTGGATATCACTTCGATCTGTAGATATCTTGCTTCTGTACCCAAGACCCCGGCTAAATAAACCAAGGAATCGGTGTGTCGGTTTTTACCTCGAGGGAGATAGTCGAGAGTTTCTTTCATAAATCTGCTCATCATATCGGCAACGAGGGTTGCATATTCGATCATCTTGTCATTCTTCTTATACTTTCTAAGCAATTGTTGATGATGAGTAGAGAATATGTGTAGTCTGAGAGCTCTAGAGAACAAAGCTCGAGAATGAGGTCGAGTCCATGAATCAGAGCTTCATATTCTATGATATTGTTGGAGGCTTTAAAATCTAAACGGATTGATTTCTCGAGTCTGTCGTTAGAAGGGTAATCAGTACGATTCCAATTCCTGACTTACAGGTCCGGCTGAACCATTTGTAAGAAGTCACCACCCTTTCCTTGTAATCAATTCAGCTCGCTCATCAAATGTTTTGGTGGGTGGATCTTCTGTAATTTGTTTTATAAGGTCGGGATTGTGCTCCTCCAAATCTAGATCTTCTATAGGAAAAACTACGAGAAAATCGACAATGGCCTGACTTTTTTTCAGAATGGCATTGTTTGAAGTTCATATCATATTCTCCCAAATTGACTGACCATTGTTACACTCTTTTGGATAAAGCTTCTTAGAGTGGGTAGTTCATCATGACTTTGATTGAATGAGCTTGAAAGTAGTGTTTAAGCTTCTGTGAAGTATAAACAAGAGTTAGAAGGACTCTCTCAATTTTAGAATACTGAGTTAATAAAAGTGTTTGTAACTGCCAGGTAGATGATTAGTTCCTCATTATCTACCGGGGTGCTCATGATGTGAAATTTTCCTAAATAGATTTTAAGTTCCTGAAATGCTACCTTGCATTTTATTGTCCATTGGATCTCTTTGTTGGGCTGAACTTTTCCTCGTTTGGTACAATCTCTGTGTAGTGGAAACAACAAATGATTGTGATCTGATGATTTATAAATGAATCAGTTGATAACAATGATCTTGCCTACAAGTTTTTGTACATCCTTCGTTGTTTTTAGAAATGGCATGTTGAGGAGAGCTCAAATTTATTCTGGATCGGCCTTAATCCCCTTCTTGCTGATGAGTTGGCCGAGGAATTTGCCTGAATGTACTCTGAATTGATACTTATCAGGGTTGTGTCGCATCATATAAGATCGTTGAATGTTAATTATTATGGATAGATCTGTGTTGTGGTCCTTTAACTATAAGCTCTTGCACAGAAGATCATTAATGTAGACTTCAATGATTTTCCCAAGGTATGCTTTGAACATAGTTGTCATTAGCCGTTGATACGTTGCGCCCGCTTTCTTTAGTCCGAAGGGCATGACTTTGTAATTATAAAGTCCTTATTCAGTGATGAAAGTGGTCTTTTCCTTATCTTTCTCCAAGAGAGGTATCTGATTATATCCAGAAGTAGCATCTATCATAGATAAGAGCTCGTGACCTGCCGTAGAATCAAAAATTTAATGGATGATTAGAATAGGGAAACTGTCTTTCAGAGTGTATTTGTTTTGATCGATAAAATTTATACAAACTCACACATTTTAATTTTTCTTTGGAACTGCGACAATGTTAGAGATCCAATCTAGTACTTGGCTTCTCTAATGAACCCCACTTTAATCAATTTATTAATCTTAATGTTGAATTCCTCTCAAAGACGTTGTGAGAGTCGTTGCTATTTTTGTTTGACCGCTGTGGCGTTAATGTTGATAGCCAATTTATGACATGCCTGGGATGGATCAACCCCGGGCATCTCTTCGAAAGTCCATGCAAAGATGTATTGATTTATTCGTAAGAGTGAACGAGAACATCCTTATCATGCTGGACCAGCTTGGTACCGATATAAGTACCTCGGCTAGGTTCATCAATGTCTATGTACTCTGTAGGTTCTTCTACTGAAGGTTGATCATTGATGTGACCAGCTTTCAGTAATTGTTATGCAGCATATCTATCTAATGTATCAATAATGGCAGAGATGGTATTCTCGTAAGCTCTGAAAAGCTTTTGACTGCTATTGATTTTGTAGATGCCATCATTATGTTTGAAGCGAAGTGCTTGATAATAAGTAGAAGCGATTACTTCCATGTTGTAAATCTAGCAGCGACCAAAGATCCTGAGATAACGAAATTTGGCGTTAATGATATAGAATACGATGTCGATTATGGCTAGTCTAGCGGCGATAGGTAAGATTATCTTACCTACTCGTTCTTCTTTAGGACCATTAAATCCACTGATATCGGTATCACTTGGAATAACTTGATCGGCAAACCCCATCTAGTCGATCATGCTCTGAAAAAGAATCTCAATACCGCTACCAGTATCGATCATCATTCTATGCATGGAAAACTTCTTCATCTTGAGCACTATTACTAATATATCATGATGTAGAAATTTTACGTGACTGATGTCATAATCTTTGAAAGAAATCCTAAGCTGGCGATTGCTCGACTCAAGAAGACGCTTGGCTTCTTTATCTTGAGGTATGAGATCTCAACATTCTGATAATCTCATACGCTTAAATCTACAAGAGTTGTTAATCTAATAAATCTTGATCATATTATTGTGGTATATATGGTACAGGTATTTTTCCTCAGCTTGATCTTCGACATGGGCTACGTTGATCTGTATCTTGTAACTTCCATTCCTGTATGATTCCAGATCGACAATGTATTTGTACATTCTCCCATCTTTGAAGATATATTCTAGCAACCTCCTTAAAGCATAGAATTTATCAGTATTATGATAGTTTACCTTATGATACATACAGTACGGCCAGCCTTCAATTTGTTCCAGTGGTTGAGATAGACGGTAGAACTTGACCTTTGATAGAATTGGAAAAATTATAGAGATTCGGACATTCATCTTAGGGATGACCGGCTTAGGTAATAAATTGCATTTCCAAAGTTTGCCACCTTGGAACGCTTTTGATCACTCTGGTCCACGTTCTGTAGTTGGACCTTTAGTGGTTAGGACAAATTTAGTAAATTTATGTCTTTCGGTCATCATTCTCTCCAGGTCGACATACCCATTGACCTTGGTGATCATATCCTCCAAGGTCGCTAGTTTGTTTAAGAAGAGGTGTTCTTTGGCTTTGCAATCGAGCTAGAGTGTATTTGTAAAATCAGTAACAACTATTTTTTGATCGAGATTATCTACTTTACGCGCGAGCTCCATAAATTTTTTTGCAAAGTCATTGAGTTTCTCTCCTTGTGACTATTTAAGACTAATAGGAGAATATAAATTCTCCTCTTTGTCTTTATTGTGAGCATACATCTTGATAAAAAATTTCTATAGTTGATCGAATGTGAGGATGGAATCTTCAGGTAGAGAGTGGAACCACTGGAGCGGTTCTCCCTGGAGACTTATTGCGAATAAACAACATAGAATATGGTTAAGATTGGAGTATAACCCCAGTGAATCACGGAATTGCTGAATGAACACCTCTAGAATAGCCCCCTTTATATTTGTGTTTCTTTGGAGTATGGAGACCTTTCGGTACTTCCATATCAAATAACTCTTTTGCAAGTGGACTACCATGCAATTTGGTGAAATCAACCTTACTGTCGAGAGCTTGAGCTTCGATCAACTCCTTGATACGATGATCCATATGCTCTTGTGTAACATATTGATGTATGGCTTTAAGTGGCTTAGCGATGTGGTTAAGGATTATGAGTGTCGGTGTCCCCACTCAAGCCATCATGTGCTAGAATCCGAGGTTGAGGCCATTATTCATCCTCATGATGATTGGAAGGACAAAGACCTCTACTAATATCAGACTGACCTTCGTCACCCAAATGAATGGCCAGTTAAAGTTCATGTTGAATATTTTTGGAAATGGCTTTACTGATAGCTCCACGAGGGCCTAATCTTTCCTGTGCAAAAACTCTGGAGTTCACCAGAGCATGATCACGATCTCTTGTTTGGAGAGCCAGTTGAGTATCCGACAAAGCTTGTAATACAGTCGACATGGTTATTATCTACTCTTCATGTCATTTGAATGCAGTTAAACGAGCTTGTCACTCGGTTTTGAGCTCTTTATCACAGAGCTCTCAGTCAAAAGTTAACTGATGCTTGAGCTTATTACGCTTCTCTGTCTTGGCATAGAGATTCTCCCATAGTTCAGTAAGCTGTTCCGGCTCAACTTAAAGATCGAGTTGCATTCCTATTGTTGCTCGGTTGGAAGTGACCATGATTGGAAATGGATAATAGAGTGAATGTATGCTTTAAGATATCATGGAAATGTCTTCTTTCCCACAGACAACACCAAATATAATGGCCTAATTCTGTTGCTCAAAATTAGCTCTTACACCAAATGTACCTGTAACAAAAACTAATGTAAAGCAAGAAATGACATAGGTGATTTAGCTTAGAAAACCTTTGAATAGGTAAAAAACCATGACCTCAAGTTGTGGGTTTTAGTAACAGTAACTTTTATTGCTTGAGGCTGATATCTTATTACAAGTGATTTTTTGAACTAGAAATGCTTGTTCCTGAAATAAGAAGTTTTTTTTAGAGCCTAGAAAATCTGGTTTTTCTTGTTCCCTATCTCCTTAGGAACTTTTAATTTATATAGACCTTACCCGCAGCTCTTTACCGCACTGAAACACGTTCTCCGAAAAATGAGGTAAGTGGTAGTTGACTGTATAACTATTTAGTTCGTGGGAGACATGTGTTTTTGACTTGTTTATAATTTTTGTAGTGCTCAATCCACGTTCTTTATTAGTTCATAGTCTAGGTGGCAATGTTAATTGTTCATGTCATGTGTGGAATACGTGAGTCTGATATTGAGGTAGTTCGAGTTTGGACTAGGTCGAAGGGTAGTCCCTTCCAATGTGCATTAAAAATTTTAATTCAAGAATCTATATAAAGCAAACTTTTATACAAAGTCCTAAAACTATAATCAAATTAATGATGTTTAACAACAAAATTGTTTGTATCATTGATTTTTGCCGATTATTCCAGGTCATACACCTCGAAATTATTGTTGCTACCCATTACCCAGCTTTGATTACCCATATTTTGTACCACCAAAATAATTAAAGCCATTCACATATATATATACGTAATAACCACTCTCAAAAATCATAGATTTCACTCCGTTGAAAAATCCTGCAACATCCAAACATCAAAAACATGAATGATCAAATCCCAATTAAACTATAAATTATTTTGTACTGAGAGAGAGTACCCTTGTTGTTACCATGTAGATAGAAGAATGGGGAAATTTAATCATGATGTGATCTTCTCGCGTAGAGTTGGAGAAAAAGTTGGTATATATAAAAAGCCAATCAATCAAACTTAAAAGGGAGAGAGAAAATGAAATATGTGAGAAACATAACATCTTTTTATGATTGAATTTACAAAACAAAAATCAAAGAATTTAATCATCGTAAGCAGAAAAATAAAACCATTATATTGATGATTCTAGAGTATATTAAAGCAAGAGGTTGTGAACAGTGAGCAAAGAACATACCCTGTAAAATAAAAACTTGATGTATCTGCAGTGTCCCATGTCTCCTCAACAATGAATCTATCTTTATTGAACTTCCCTAAATTCTTCAATTTTGTTGTTAACTACAAAGTATAAACCAATATTTAAGTATTTAATGTAGCACTAAACAAAACCTAAAATGCATTGAGAGAGAGAGAGAGAGTTGAAATCATAGCAAATTACCTTTGGTATGAAATATGACAAAATAAAACAAACCTATAATTTAACATAAAGCAATAGTTTGGGGTTTAAGGATAACCTGGATCATACTGAAGTAATTTGAGCAATTTCAAATATCAGTAATCAGCAACAATAATTTGATTATTAAAGGTACCTGTAAAAATTTCCATCCAGAAGTTTGGTTTTCGATTTGAACGGTGATTGCAACCATTGTTGTCAAAGAAAGAAAGCGGGGATGAAGTAACTTGCTGCAACTATGAAACATGAGTATTTTTTTTATTGGAGGAAGAGAAAATTATGGGTGGAAGATAAAATAGAGGACGGAGGTGCTCTGTTTCTGAGGAGAAAAACGTAGGAGAAATAGAAAAGGAGTCACGTGAGAGGGAAGAAGAGGAGGTGGGAGAGATGGATTTAAAAGAATCTAAAGACTCCTCTTTATTTTGACTAAATTACCCTCTACTTTGTTTCGTCCTTCAGTAGGTAAATAGATCTCATCCGTTCATCATACTCTTTTTACTCAATCTCTTCAAAATAACATTAAATCACAGCCCCTCTTTATCTTTAAAGAGATAATGGCAAACTTGTCTAAGATAAAAAAATACCCTTCCCTAATGTATAACTAGGTAATGAGCATGACTGCTTAAGTTCATAATGATAGGAATCCAAAAATGACACTAAAACAAATAAGGGTTTTCACGTCACTAAAATATATATATATATATATATAAGAGAATTAACGTCACTTTTGTAAGCGACGTTAACCAAGGTGACTTGGAAAGTAATTTGCATTTACGTCACTTTTTAGTGACATTATAATGTGAAATAAATTACGCTATATGTATCTTCTTATTAAGCGGAGATGTTTATTAACGTCATATATAAGTGACGTAATAGGTGGCCTTTTATGTCAGGTAGGAACTGACGTAATTGAAGAATTAACATATTGTTAAAAGTGATGCAGTTGCATAATGCAGAGGAATCTATGTCACTATAAAAGTGATGTTGTTAACTGAAAAAATATTAAAAAAAAATTATTTTTACCCTACAACCCGTACATCACATGCAATGTACATGACGCACTTCATCTGCAAGGTAGTCACATTTTTTTCCTACACCAATAAACCTGTAATCAAATAATAGAAACAACCCTAAAAATATTGCTTCAGTATCCATCACTTGAAATTTATTATCACTTTGTATGTGAAAAACCAAATCAACTTTCATAAACTTCACTACCACTATGTTTGTAATAAATCAGTGCATTGTACACATTGATACAGAAAGCGAACTTTTCATTACAAATTAAATGCATTTTATTTAGTCTGGCTAGATGATTAACATTGAGTGACTTGTGGGGTCTCTAAAAGCGTTAAAATTGAGGCCTGCACTAGTGATCCATTAGGTTCTTCAATGATTCAAAAAGCTAAGGAAAGAGTTCAGAAAGGATTTGCAGAGCCCATAGATGATCTTTGACTAGTTTGTCGCAAAAAGTCTCAAATAGATCATGATCCAACTACTGGTTTTTTCTTCATGAACATGATCTGTAACGAGAATGCATAAAACAGAGAGTGGACTGTAACGAAAATTTGATCATGATAGAAAATAATTGAGTTAATGACGATAACATATGTTCATAATAGTTAATTCACGCCATGATAAATACAAATGCATATTATTTATAATCATATGCAAATGGTTGGAGATAAGAACAATGTCTTGAATGAGTCTTACAAGAACTCAAAACTTTTTGTTTCAAGCATTTTAATTCTTAGAAGAAAAAAAAACAAATATAAAATCAAGAAAGCAATAATTTTACCTCTTTGATACTAGAGTACTCAATGGCAGTAGCTAGCAATTGTAATGGCCAAATTTCGTAGCTCAATTAGATTAGAAATTAGCTATCACACCAATGATCCTGTAACAATACGCAAATACAAAGCAAGAAACTGAAACAAGTGTTTTTAGTGTGGAAAACCTCTAAATAGGTAAAAAACCACTACCTCGTATGGAAATTTTTTGTAAAAGTATCTTCATTACTTGGAGTGGATATCTTTATTACAAATGATCTCTAAAATATAAAAAAAAAATTGATCTCGTAAATAAGAAGTATTGAGTAATTTTTTTGGTCCTTGTCCCTTCTGGAACTTCTCCTTTTAATAGGCTTTTCCCACAGCTCTTTATAGTGCTGGAGCATGTCTTCTGAATAATTTGGTTAGTGGCGGTTGACTGAATAACTGACAAGTTCGTGGGAGATAGGTGTCTTTGACTTAATAACATTTTTCAGGTTTAGCTCGATGTCGTTTCTTTAGTAGTTCATGGGGTTGGTTAGAATGCTTGACAGGAGTGCTGTGTGCTGAAATTACGTTAGCCTGAGATGAAAATAAATCGAACTGAGTGAGCTCGATTATGAATGAGGTCGAAGAATAAGTCTCTACAAACTCCCCCTCACAACCGAAGTCACGAGTGGCTTTGGTTAAGAAAGAATATGTAAAAAATTGTAATTTCAAAATAGAGCAATGATGGCGTTTGGTGGAAGTTACGTGATATAGGGAAGTGATGGGTATTAAATAATAATGCAGATATATGTGACGGTTTGTGTTTGAATAAACGCATCTGTAATAAATGATGACGCTTGGGAAAATGTACTTGCACAATAAAGTTAAGGTTATATAAAAAGTACCTTGATCACCTTTTTGGGCTAATTCTTACATTTTTTACTCTCTCTGAAATGGTGAAAATGTGGAGTATGGTTCTTGAAGAGAAAATTGCGTCTGAAGCGCAGCGATTAAAGTTGAAGTACTTTGGTGACCAATCCTTGGAAATGGCGATCCCAGCGCCTGTTCCTCCGACGTATCAAAGCTTGTCGGGAGATAAAGCGGTTGAAGCTGAGGAAGATTTCTACTATAAGTGGAGATGTCATGTCTTCGTCTTGACGGGCGAGGAACGTTGGGCCTGTCTCCGCACCCCTGCGGAAGACAGGGTTAGGGGTTCATATGCAGGGAAAGGTGTATCTGCGGGGCAGATGTGCTGATTTTTTATGTTGCCAGAGATTCTAAGGTTGGGCCCTCTTCATCTCTACCAACTCTGCGGTGGTGGTAGTTATTGAAGAAGCGGTGGTGGCAGTGGAGGAGGAGAAATGGTAGAAAGATTTTACTGGGGCATTTCCATTGTGGTTTTGTGCTCTAAAGACCTTCCATCTTGTTTTGTGGGTGCCATGCTGAGTCTACTGCGTACATAGTTCGTACAAGTTCGACTGTGCTTCAACTGAGCCATGTGAGGAGGACTTATTGTCGGTTCCACTATTTTCTTTGCGTCAGGATAAAAAATCACTGAAGTAAGAAGAACTGTAAAAGATGATGCCTCGCCGTGCCTGAATGACCTGTAGCTTTGAAAAAATAGGGAAAACTTGTTAGCTGTAAAGTACCTAAAGTTCGGTGCTGGACGGATAACATTCTAGTGTATTCCTGTGTGAAAACTTGTTATCTGTAAATCGTATGTACTATGTGTAATATGAATAAAAGTTGATTCTCATGAATTTTGTATATATAAAATTTTTCTGAATTGACCTTAAATGTGTTAGTTGAATAACTGTTTGATAAGTGCTGAAACAATGTTCGAACTGAGATGAATATTTGTTGATATAAAAGATTTATGTTTTAACAGGAAATGGATAGAAATTGTAGAAAATATATAAATTCGAGCTGTTTAAGGTTGATAGAGATACTACTCATAAGGTCGATTGTAGTAACCAATGAGTGTACTAATAAGGGGATAAGATATAATAAGTGAGTCCAAGATCTTGGGTTTCTGTTATGCGATACTAGGTAAAAGCTGAGTGAAAGGAGGAAGTAATTGAGAAATCTTATAAATACTGATAGGATGACCTGCAAAAGTTTGAGGGAAGGTTAGGATGGTGCGGACTCAATCTCAGAGGATTCGTCATGCTGCAGAAGGTCGATTGGCCATAAAAACTACTAAAGTGTGGGAGAGAAATTTTGGCTCGCTCGGTTATGATGCTGAGTTACCAATGAGGGTGTATCAGCTCGAAGGGTTAGATACCAGGAGTAGAGAACTCGAGTATGCCCGTTACTTTTATGAGTAATTCTTTCGTGTATTCATGAGGGATTCGGCAGAACGAAAAAGGATGGTGGGTTTGATCGCTAAAGTAGAGATCGATTTTAAAGATAAGAGGATTGGTGAATGATGTGATTAGATGTTGGTTGCCAAGGCTATGATATGCTGCGTAGAGTGTGTTCTTATGAATAAAAATAAATGCCAAAATGTAACATAAATAACATAAGTCAATCGAATCCTCAATAGGGGCGAATCTATTCTGAGACTGTTCAGCAAACATTTTGAATAAATTTGAATATTTGTACGATTTTGTATATGATGTCAATCACTATAAGTATGATAAACAAGGACTCTGAAACAAAAATACGTGAATGCCGAAGCTTCTAGTTTTGTTTTATAGAAAAAAGGAAATAGAGATTGGACATCCCACAGTGTGAGTCATCATGAGTGAGGGAAGGTCAAGAAAAGATATGGAAAGAGGGGAAAAAATATGTTGAAAAATGAGAGCAGTTGTAATGTTGGAAAAGTGACTTTATCGAAAAGGTACAAGGCGTCTGACATGGAGAGTAAAAAGGATGCCTTGGTTCTGGAATCGAGGACAGTTCATGCGAGGAACAATAAATGTCAGCCGCATGAGAGAGAAAAGATAAACAATTCTTCCTCATCTCTAAACAATCGTTATATCACAAAAAACTTGGAGAGAACTCAGAGAGAATGGCAAAAAATCAGGGGAATAAATCAAGAGTTATCTGAAGACGATAAATGGTTAAAGAGGGCAAAGGGTTTGGGATCTCGTAGGTAGGAGTACAGCAGTGTAGTGAGGGGATAGCTTGAATCTTCTGCCGATTATTATCCAGATATTGAAGGTTAGCAGAGATATATATGCAATATACTTCTATATTCTATAGTGTAAATATATGTGTTACACGTGAATGACTGATAAGAGATATATGTTGAATATATAGATATATACGTATACATAGATGGAAGAATGATAAATACTTTAACCTGTATGTAGGTCGAGCGTGAGAGGCATCTGTGTAGGTTGAAATAGTCCTATAGAGTCTATTTTTAAGATGGGTAGGTCGTCTGTTAATGAGGTTTCGACCTCTGGTAGGATGAATGAGTCTGATAGCGAAGGGGAAGGAGGATTGGATAATTTCCGGGTTTCCCTGGTCAATTAGTGCCTTATCTTCCGGGTTCTGATACTTTCAGAGAATTTTGTAAAGCCAAGGGGGATATAGGAGGTAAATGGGGTAAATGTGTAGAATTTACCGGCAGGCAGTTTAAGGGTTGTACGGTAGCGGAGGGGGAGGGGGAGAAGTATTTTTATCTTTTGGCAGATTTGGAAACAGAAAAATGAGATAGGGGTATAGATGAATCGATCTCGTTAGAGTATTTCGATGGAGATGTCCAGAGTGGCCTTTCGGATGGTTTTTTGTGTTACCTATCTTAATGAATGCAATTGGGACATGTCCTGCTCAAATGAACGGGAATATGTGGGAGGTCATAACTGTATGTGACCATCTGAATGATAGATGGGAAAGGGAGAACAAAGTAAGGAGGATAACCCCTGAGGACCTTCTGCAGTTTTATAGGGTGAAGAATTTTAAAGCCAGTGAGGGGTCGTATTTCTGTGCGAGCGTTACTCGGCGTCGTTTTTTTGATCTGAATTCAGCTGGTCGAACTTGGAATAACAACATCATATGGGTGAAAGATAATTGCCTTCAATGAGATGATGAGGAACTTTTGGACCTTCGAATTAGATTTGTAAAGCAAAGTATGTAAAGACATGCATAGATAGAATTATTGTTATGTTTCTTTGACAAGTGTAGTTGATAGAAAAATATATTTTTTGCAGGTGTGAAGTCTACAGTGGAAAGGTAAGAGTCTTTGTTGGACAAGTTCATGGAGGAGACTAAACTCGAACAGGTTATGGGGGAACTCGGCCTGAGTAGAAAGAAGAGAATTAAAAGTAGGTCAAAAAAGGTTGCAAAGGCTCAGTCTACTAGGTTGATGACGGGTGTCGACGATGGAACAAAGCAAACAGGTGAGGAGGAGGTTCAAGCTAAGACTCTGGGGTCAGGCAGTTTAGCTCAACTGAACTTTACGACGAGCAAGATAGCCTACAAGTTTCCAAAGATACAGATAAAAAAGGCTTTTCCAACCTCTGGTACCACAGTAAGTGGTGAGGTCGCGCAAATGAAGAGCTGAAGGATTGATCCTTTGGGGGGATCAGGAGAGAAGGTCGCTGAGGGGCGATCTGTGTTTCAGTGGATGACCTCAAAGAGGTCGAGGAAAGGGCTAGTTTAGCGATTCTACAAGGAAAGGGAGATACGAGCCAAATGGTATGTTTATATTATCAGGTAGAAATGCTTAATATACTTCAAGCAAGTAACTGAGGTTGATAAAATTTTTGAAGGTTGCTCATCTTGTCAAGGGGATTTGGCTCGGCATAGAAGAACAGGAATTCGGGCTGAAGAAGGCGAAGAGCGAGCTGGAGAAAAACCTGTCTCGAGTCTAGACTGATGCACTAAAAGAAGTCAAGCAGCTGAAGGTCGCTCATGTCGTGGCGATCGACCAGTTATAGGTCGATGCAAAGGCTAATTTAGATGAGACTGCTGAGGATGGTGGCAGACTAGGTCGTCACTTGATGCTGAAGGGCTACTCTCAGGAGAAGGTGGATGCTATTATGGCTGACACCTATGCTGAGGAAGAAGAGAAGGAAGCAGAAGTATTGGGGGTAGTAGATGGTCTGGATTGTGTCTCTCCTCAAACGGTGCTTGATAACCAAGGGGACGATATTGAGCTCCCAGAAGGTGGGAGTGAAAAGGTAGGGCAGACATGTATTTTGTCTGAATATTTGTAAGCTGTATAACCTCTGAGTGGGAAAGGAACTTCTGTATGTTGACTTTGTTTATAAATCTTTTGTATGTAGTTAGAGAGATGAGTCTCAGGATAAATGACCTAGAATCTGGACTTGCTAAGGAAAGAGAGACCTCAAAAGCCCTGTTATCTGCGCAAGCGGAGTTGCAGGTTAGATTGGAATAGGTTGTTCAATCTTCATGTTATACCAACGCTAAGTTAAGTAAATATGATAGAAATGTATAGCAACAATCTAACGCTATTAATACCGAATAGGATATCGAAAGTGTGTACCTTGTACGCCGAAAAAATATCCATGAAGTGTTAATCTGAGAACGGACTTCAAAAACGTAGTTGGACACAGATGCTTAAAAACCACGTAATCTCTTAGGATGCTGTATGTATATGAAGAAATGATACTTTCTGAATCAAACTGTACTAAATCGTCGTTATATATCTTAAGTCGAATTGGATGCATCTCGCGTACGTGAGGATCACGCACTCATATGCAATCGGGAATTTGTGGAACAGTTTAATAGGATCAAGGAGGCGAACGAGAACAGGGAGGATTAATATGTGAAAGCACACTTCAGACTTGAGAAGTTGAATCAGGTCGTCGCTGACCTGACTCGTCAGGTCAAGGGGAAAGATTATGCGATTAAGAAGGGATAAGAAGATTTATCTGAGACATCAAAGCGTACCGAGAATCTTCAACGTCAGGTTGATGCATTGGCTATGAAGGGTAATCAGGCGGACATGGCTCAATACCGTATCTAGGCACTAGAATGAATTGAGGAACTATGTCGATCTGATCTCAATAGATGCAGGATCGATCTGAGCGAATGAGACAAAAATTCATTGGAAAAGATGATGAGCTGAGGGTAGCTCGAGAAAATCTATCAGCGTCAGAAGACGCAGCTGAACATTTGCAAACAACCCTCCCCGCCAAGGATATGGAATTCCGAGAAATCTAGCGCAGGTGTGATGACTTAAACGAAAGAGTTGCTCGACTTAAAGCCGAAAGGGATTAAACCATTGCTCGTGCCAAGAAAGCTGAGGCTAGAGAGCGTTCTGGGGGAAGTAGAACTGTGGTTAAGGCTCCTCTAGTTCAAGGGGATGTTGTCAGTCTCTCGGGTCGTATTAGATAGCTATAAAGTGATGTATCTCGAATTCAGGGGCATGTTTAGAAAGGAAATGTAAATTTGAGGGAATGTCAGCATAAGCTGGATGCTGCTCTTATCAGGGAGAGTTTTGGAAGGGGAGATCAAAACAAAGGAATTTCTATTGAAGAGGAAAGAAGAATTATTAAAAGATTTGCCTGTTAGGTAAGAGTTGAATGGAGAACTTGGGGTACTTCGTGCCCTGGTAGTAGAATTACTAGCCATGAACCTGGCAGAGTCAGCGAAATATATTGATAAGTTGAAAGAAGATGCCATTTATCATGATAAGGTTGACGCGGATATAATCGCATGGAAGGATACTTGTACAAATTTAAAGGTACGTCACGAGAGGTTGAAGGCTAGATTTGCAAAAGCGTGGCTCGATCTGACTTGTTAAAGGTGATTGTTGCATATTTTGTGGAGGAAGTTAAAAGGTTTGAGTCAGAATGAGATACCTTGCTCAAAACTCAGTCATATAAGGGATGTACCTGTAGAGCTGAGATAGATCGAGGTAACTGTCTGGGCGTCATGGAAACCCAACTGGGCCTTCAAACTGCTGACTTCGTAAAAAGAAGTAGGGCTGCTATGGCCCGCAAACTGAAAGATAGACCTCTTGATGATGTGGGGGAATGCATCGCTGACACTCCATCAGCAAAGAAGAATCTTCTATAATATGATTTTTACCTGAAAATAAGTAAAATTGTTGTAGATACATTGTTATAGATGAAAGCTAGTATGGCCATTGCTTTATCTTGTGTCAGGTGGGATCCTTGATATAAAACAAATTTTGACATTCGCTCTAATCGCAGAAATGTAGAGGGGTAGCTAAACCAAATGTTATCCTTGATCTAGGCTTATGGAAATGTCGCAGACATATTGAAAGAGATAAAAGCTAGTATGACATTTGCCTTACCTAATGCCAGGTTATGTCTTTGATGAGAGACGAGTTTTTACACTTGTCACAATCGTAGAGCTGTAGACATTCAGCTAAACCGAGTGGTATCCTCGATCCAGCCTACTGATGTGGACAAAATAAGTTGTAAAAGATGAAGACTAGTATTATCTGTCTTATCTCTTATTTGGCTCTATGAAGTAGAACAAGTTTTCACACTTGCCACCCTCGTAGATATGTATAGATTTAGCTGAACCAAGGAGTATCCTCGATCCAGCCTACTGATATAGACCAAACAAGTTGTAAAAGATAAAGACTAGTATTACCTATGTCTTATCTCTTGTTTGTCTCTTTGAAGTGGAACAAGTTTTCACACTTGCCATCCTCGCAGATATGTAGTGGCCGAAACCAACAAAGTTTCTTGATCGAACTCTTATGGATTGTGGATTGTGGATTGTAAGCTAGTATTATCTATGCTTGAATCTGTGGAATGTGAACGACTGTTTCGTGAAGAGATTGACATTATGTAAAAGAAAACTTTCATTGATAAGTTCAAAATTTACATTGGATGGGGATAAGAATCTCACTTTTGGAATTGATAACAAACAGCGAAACATGGAAATGGAGTAGTAAGACGACTAACGATAGTATCGCTTCAGTTGTCTACTGTTCCAAGAATTTGAAATGGGGACTCCCTCTTCTATCATGAGATAGTATGATCTCAGGCCTGAGAGACCTGTGATGATAAATAGACCTCCCAATTGTCGGCTAATTTTCTAGAATAAGGCTCTTTGCGATGTTGAGGAATCTCTCGTAGGATGAGATCTTTGATTTGGAAGGTGCGGCTCCTGACACGGTTATTGTAAGACCTGGCAAGCATACGATAGTATCAACTTAGGTTAGCGATGGCACGTTCCCTGGTTTCATCTATCAAATTGATGTTGCAAGCCAATTCGAACTCATTTTCTTCGTCAGCTAGCACGTGATCCAGAACTGGATGATAATATTCAGAAGGAATGACTGCCTCAATGCCATAAGCAAAGAGGAATGGGGTACACCCCGTAGAATGTCGGGGAGTAGTTCGATATGCCCACAGGACGTGAGGTAGTTTGCGGACCCAATTTCCTTTTTTCTGTGAGTGAAGCTGTTTTTTGAGCCCATCCACGATGGTTTTGTTGGTGATTTCAGCTTGGCCATTGCCTTGAGGATAGTATGGATTTGATGGTGAATGAATGATATTGTGGTGATTTAGGAAGGTGGGGCCCATTATCGATACGAATTAGGTGGGGGCATCCGAATCGAGTGATTATGTGGTTCCAGATGAAAGAGATGACCTCTTCTTTTCTTGTTCGACATAGTGGAATTTCTTCTACCTATTTTGTAAAGTAATCGATAGCTATAAGTAGGTGACAGCAATTACCTGAAGAGTTAGGGAATTCACCAACGAGGTCTAGTGCCCATCTTTTGAACGGCCAGAAAACCTTGCTTACATGGAGCCCGAGCGTAGGGGCGCATATCATATTTTCATGTCTCTGGAAGGTGTCAAATCTGCGGGAATACTCCTCTGCTTGCTTCTGCATGCCGGGCCAGAATACTCTTTGAGTTATGGCTCAGCTTACTAATGATCTACCTGCGGCGTGAGAGCCACAAGTTCCTTAGTGTAGTTCGCGGAGCAGCCCGTCTGCTTTTGACTTTGAGAGACATTTGAGGTAAGGCCCTGTAACGAATAGGCGGTAAAGCATACCGTTTTGAGTAATGTAATGCTTCGATTTGTTGATCAGTTGTCTGCGTTCCTTTGAATCTGTTGGAAGTGGTCCATTGCATTTGTTGTCGACGCCGAGGTAATCTAAGAAAGGCTTTCGCCAATCGTTGTTTCCCCCTTTATCGCCCCCAGTGTTGATCGTGCATATAGTTATGCGATCAATACTGGGGGTTGAAATGATTTTAATTTGGAGATATCGAGCTTCTGCACCCAAGTCCCCGGCTATATATGCCAAGGAATTGGCATGCCTATTTTTGCCTCGAGGAAGATATTTGAGGGTTTCATTCGAGAACTTACTCATCCTATTTGCGATGAGGGCGGCGTATTCGATCATTTTCCCATTCTTCTTGTAGTGCTTGGAATAATGATGAACGATAAGCAATAAATCTATGTAAACTGAGAGTTCGGGGACATCATGCAAGGTCGAGTCTGGGAATGAGAGGTTCATACTCGGTGACATTATTTGAGGCCTCAAAATCTAAACGGATTGATTTATCAATTCTGTCATTTGAAAGGGCAATCAAAACAATCCCGATTCCTGACCCTGCGGGTCTTGCTGATCCGCCGGTGAGGAGTCTCCACCCTGACGTAGTGATCCAGTCAGCTCATTCGTCGAATGGCTTGGGAGTTGGATGTTCTGAAGTGCTTTCGGTAAGGTCCGGGTCGTGCTCCTCCCACTCGGGATCTTCCACTGGAAAATCTGCAAGAAAATTGACAATAGCCTGACCTTTCTTAGAATGGCGTTGTTCAAATTTTATATCATGTTCCCCCAAACTGACTGACCAATGCTGTACTCATCCTGATTTCTCTTTTTTGGATAGAACCTCCCGAAGTGGGTTGTTCGTCATTACTTTGACGAAATGCGCTTGAAAGTAGTACTTGAGTTTCTGCGAAGTGTAAATAAGGGTGAGAAGAAGTTTCTCAATTTTAGAGTACCTTGTTTATTCTGGTGTAAGTGTCTTGCTAATGAAGGCTGGTTTTTCAATTTTCCCTTTCAGGCGAATGAGAACTGAGTTGAGAAAAGTGTCGGTGACTGCTAGGTAGATAATCAGTTCCTCATTACCTACTGGGGTACTCATTATGGGGGACCTCCCCAAATAAATTTTAAGATCCTAAAAAGCTACTTCACATTCTGGTGTCCATGTGACTTCCACGGTTGGATTGACCTTTCCTCGTTTGGTACATCCTCGGAGTAATAGGAATAGCCAACGGTAGCGGTCTGAAGATTTGGAGATGAAACGGTTGATCGCGACAATCTTGCCGGCGAGTTTTTGAACGTCCTTTGTTGTCTTTAGAGAATGCATGTCGAGGAGAGTGCGGATTTGATCTAGATCAGCCTCAATCTCTTTCTTGCTGATGAGGTGGCCTAGGAAGCGGCCAGAATCTACCCCGAATTGACATTTATCTGGGTTGAGACATATTCTGTAAGATCGAAGGATGTTGAATATTGTGTTGAGATCCGAGAGGCAATTTTCTAACTGTATGCTTTTGTACAAGAGATTATCGATGAAGACTTCAACAATTTTTTCCAAGTGTACTTTGAACATAGCAGTCATGTCATGCCCCAAAATCCAGTAATCGGTAGCTTGACCAACTACTAGATTTTAAGTAGTGCAGGTTAGGAAATCCAAAGATTCTACCCCATAAATAGCAAAGTCGTAGACAAATTCTGGCTCGGCTATTCACATATAGCAATAATCATCAGAGTAAAGAAATAACAATAACAATATAACGCGGAAGCAAAAGATATATATATATACACATCAGTCGAAAATGTAATACAATATCTCGAATAAAACTCAGCGACATATGCTGAAAACACCTACAGAAATTTGGAACTAAAGGAAATCTGCAGCGACAAAAATTTATCTCTGAACTGGCTAACCACGCGGCAGTCTAAGCTACTCAACCTCTAAAATGGTTATAAGACGAGAGTGAGCAAACCACGGCTTACTAAACCCAACAGAACTAAATATCCAACTAATAAACCTGTACTAAAAATAGCGGTAGAGATGAATGTAATAAATAAACAAGTTTACACAAGTCTAGTAATATATATTAAAAGACTACAATGGATAAAGATTTGATAAGGAAAAAAGATTAGAGTTGATAAGAGGGTGGAGAATAGAGTCAAGAATATAAGAGGAGGGAGATGTAATGATAAGAGAATATGCAATGCCATGACGTGACGTGATGACTAGGATAATCTCATACTTATTATAGGTGCAGTGTGACGTGATGCTATAAAATTGATACTCGTAATTCCTAAGTAGTAGGTTGATCAACCGGTAATGTCAAATTTCTTAAAGAGATCAGTAAGGGGACACATAGGTACGATTTGGTTAAGCTCGACCAAGCTAAGGATAGGTCTCACTTGATCAAAGTGGTAATGGGAGTTTCCAACCCAACAAAGCAATAGTCCGTATCATTTCAAGGAATTTCAACCTCACCGTGGAATAAGTTGGGATCTCTATGACTCTGTCTCATACCATTCCACACTCCTGAGTTGTTGAATTAGGTATGATAGTGTCATTCCCAATCTCACCAAATCTTTTAAACCGTTCTTAGGACTCCTTGGATCCTATCGGAGGTTAACCGAAGCGGAGTGTTCGTGTATCCAATCTTAATAAGTTTTGAAAGATGTTATTATAAATTATTAAGATGCAACAGGTGCACAAGAAAACAACACAGCTTCCGCTTACACGACAACACAATCTGGATGAATAGGGACTCGGTTGCACTGACTAAGCATAGCTGACACAGCAACCCAACCGTCACCACATCTAACACATCAATCTCTTAAGGCTGGAAGGGGCATTCAGGGGAAAAGCCACGAGAACGTTAACCCGACCACTACTAACTAAGCTCAGGTCCTATACGAACCATACCAAGCTCCCAAATAATTAACAAGCCTAACTACAAGTTAGCAATATAAACAAAATAATTCCTAGGTTAAAATTATAGTTTAATTACATAGTATCTCTAAGTTTAATTTAACACTCTAAAACAATACTCGGAAACTAGTATAGAAACTTAGTAATGAGGGAATAAAACTCGCCTGATAATAATCCAAGTCCGGCAGAAAACTAACTCGGAATACTGAACCTAAGATCAACGACGAGGCAATCGGAACAACGAACAACCTATCACAACCAATAACAATAACAAACAACAATCAATTTAAGAAAACGACAACAAAACCCAAACCCTAGAATTAACCTTACGCCGAATCGAGAGAAAAGAACGGAAAGGGAATCGAGAATAACTCACCAAGGATAGGAGCAAAGGTTGCGACGAAGCTGGCGAAGAATCCACGAGTGATGGGGAAGATTGGATCAAGAGTATGGAGGAGAGGGGAATTGGTTAGGGAGAGGAGAGAGAGAGAGAGTGGGTTTGAATGAGGAGAGGAAGTGAGGAAAGGAGAACATTAAACCCAACTGGTGATCGAAACGCGCCTCTATTCGAATAAGAATTATTCATATTCGAACAGAGAGAATATTCCTATTCGAACAGAGAGAAGGCTTATTCGAATAGAAAAGGTCTGCAAAGAAAACTCAACTGTAGAAGGAAGGACTTATTCTAATAGAGAAACATCCTATTTGAATAAAACAGTTCAGGAGAAAAACAACTGTCCTAAGAAGGATCCAATTCGAACAGAGGGAAGTCTTATTCGAACAGATAAAGTCTTGCTCGAACAGAGGGAAATCCTATTTAAATAAAACAACTCAGGGAAAAAATCTAACTATACCAAGAAGGATCCTATTCGAACAGAGAAGGTCTTGTTCGAATAGAAAAGGTCAGTTCATAAAAAAGACCCCAGAAATCCTATAAAGGATTCACCCTAAAAAATACCCGCTACGCCTCCACCACAAGTAACGCCAAAATACCCAAAAACATCACGACCCCCAAACAACCCTAACAACAGCCACACAACCACCAAATACCACCCAACTAGGGGTTCCCATAAATCACAACACCGCCCTATCGCCTGAAACCACCGGAACGCCGAAAAGGAATCTAATGGACAAAACATGCCGAAAAGAATAATGGATACACAATGGATGAAGGATTATATGCGGAAAATGTATGCGAACTTAACGTGGATAATTAATATGCAGATGAGAGAATGAATAGGAGTATGCAGAGTATTACAACAATGAATATAATAATAGCTATAATTGGGAAATAAAAATCAGGGTCATTACAAGTAATCAATCGTTGGTATGTGGCCACTGCATTCTTAAGCCCGAAGGGGATGACTTTATAACAGTAAAGGCCACTTTCGGTGATGACTGTTGTCTTCTCTTGATCTTCTTCCAAGAGTGGCATTTGGTTATATCCTGAAGCAGCGTTCATCATAGATAGGAGATCATGGCCTGTAGTGGAGACGAAGATCTGATGAATGTTGAGAAGAGGGAATTTATCCTTTGGGGTGTGCTTATTTAGGTCTGTGAAATCTACGCAAACGCAAAATTTTCCGTTCTTTGGGACGGCGAAAATATTGGATATCCAGTTCGGATACTTGGCTTCTCGAATGAATCCCACTTTGATCAATTTCTCGATCTCAGTGTTAACTTCATCTCAAAGAGGTGGTGAGAGTCGTCGCTGTTTATGTTTGACCGTTAGGGCGTTGACGTTGATGGCGAGCTTGTGACAAGCCATAGCTGGATCGACTCTGGGTATTTCTTCGAAAGACAAAGCAAAAATGTCTTGATTGAGTTATAGGAACTAGATGAAAGTGTCTTTCTCGCGTTGAACTAGCTTAGTTCCGATGAATGTACCCCTGCTAGGGCCATCAATGTTGACATATTTTGTGGGCTTCTCTGTAGGTGATTGGTCATCGAGGTAATCAATTTTATGTAATTGCTATGCGGCCAATCTGTCATAAGTATCTAGGATGGAAGAGAGAGTAATTTTGCAAGCTCGAGAAAGTTTCTGACTACCTCAGATCTCGTAAATACCGCTGTCGCGCTTGAACTGGAGTGCTTGATGATTGGTGGAAGTGATTGCTTCCATGTTGTGTATCCAGCAGCGGCCCATAATCCCAAGATAGCGAGACTTGGCGTTGATGGCATAGAAAACGACGCTAATAGTGGCTGGTTCTGCGGTAATAAGTAAGATAATCTTGTCTACTCATTCTTCCCAGGATTCGTTGAACCTGCTGATGTCAGTGTCGCTCTGAATGACTTGGTCAACCAACCTCATCTGGTCGATCGTACTCTGAAAAAGAATTTCAATACCACTTCCAATATCGATCATCATTATGTGCATGAAAAACAGCTTCATCTTGAGCATTATGACTAACGCATCATGATGTGAAAATTTGACATGACAATTATCGCAGTCTTCAAGAGAGATTCCTAGCCGGCGATTGCTTGACTCGGGAAGAAATTTGGCTTCTTTGTCTTACGGTGTAAGATCGCAGCATCTGGAGAGCTTTTGTGCTTTGATCAATTGGAATTGTTGATCTGGTTGATTTCAATCATGTTGCTGAGGCGCATGTAGTAGAGATTCTTCTCCTCAGCCTTGTCGCTGACCTGAACAACTTCGAGTTATTTCTTATGGTTGCCATCCTGGTATGACTTCAGGTCAACAATGTATTCGAGCATCCGTCCTTCCTTAAAAATGAGCTCGAGCATCCGCTGTATAGTATAACAATTGTCAGTAGAATGATGATTAATATTATGGTGCAGGCAAAATGGCCGACCCTCGATAGGCTCCAGTAGTCGAGAGGTGTGGTAGAGTGGGTCTTTTAACAATAGTGGAAAAAGTGCGGAGACTCGGACGTTAAACTTTGGGAGTACGGGTTTGTTTTGCTGACCGCTTCTCCGAGGGTACTCAGTATTTCCCTTGGTATGTTTATGATCCCCTTGTTCCTCCTTAGGCTCACTAGTCCGTTCTGCAGGTGGGGACTTAGTGGAGAGAACAGACTTAGTAGACTTTTGTCGCTCAGACATCATCATCTCTAAGTCGACATAACCATTAACCTTGGTGATCATCTCCTCCAACGTCGCAGGTTTCTTAAGGAATAGGTATTCCATGGCTTTGAAATCGAGCTGAGAACATCGGCGAACGCGGTCACAGCTATCTTTTGGTCGAGGTTATCTACTTTTCTTGCGAGGTCTAGGAATTTCTTTAAAAAATCCTCAAGCTTTTCTCTTTGTGACTACTTAAGACCGATTAGAGAATATAAGTTTTCCTCTTTGTCTCTGTTGTGGGTATATGTTTTGATAAACTGTTTCTGCAGCTAATCAAATTGTAGATAGATTCCTCAAGAAGAGAGTGGAACCATCGGAGTGGCTCTTCTTGTAAAGTTGTGATGAACATTCAGCAGAGAATGTCGTTGAGATTGGAATACAACCCCAATGAATCGTGGTATTGCTGGATATGCTCCTTCGGGTCTATACCTTTATACTTGTGAATTTGGGGGGTATGGAAACCTTTCGGTATTTCTATATCGAATAGTTCTTTGGCAATCGAACTCCCTTGTAACGTAGTGGTGTCCCCGGTAGTACCCAGAACTTGTGCCTCGATCAGCTCCTTAATTAGTTGATCCATATGCTCTTTTGTGACGTAATGACGTGTTGGTTAAACTGTTGGATGCGCTGGCAGGGGATGATGAGTCCTCAAACCTTCACTCAGATGGTCTCGTGCTGGAATCTGACGGAGAGGTCACTGGTCTTCCTCCTGATAAATGGGAATCTGGCGACCCCAACTGATTTCTTATTGGACTTCCCCGCCCAAATGGATGGAGGGTTGCGGCCCGTGTGGCAGATTTCCAGAAATTGCTTTACTGATGACCCCCCTAGGTCCCAATCTTTCCCTTGCCAAAATACGGGAGGTCTCTGGAAGTTGATCGTGACCTCAGGCAGGAGGGGCCTGCTGAGTATTTTCCAGAGCCTCGAGTGCAGTCTGCATCGTCGTTACGATCACGTGTCAATTGAAGTTCGAGCTCGACGCGTTTTTCTGCCTCTGCATTGAGATTCGCCCGTAACTCGATGAGTTGTCCTTGATCCACAGAAATTTTGAGATGAGTTCCTGCGGCCTGTCATCTGGAGGAAACCATAGTCGAAAATTATAATGAAAGACTACCTTAGGGTACCGTGGAAATATAATCTTTCCCACAGACGACGCCAAATGTAATGGCCAAATTCCGTAGCTCGATTCGATTAGGAATTAGCTATCACACCAATGATTCTGTAATAATACACTAGTATAAAGCAAGAAACTGAAACAGGTATTTTTAGCGTGGAAAACCTTTGAATATGTAAAAAACCACAACCTCGTATGGAGAATTTTTGTAAAAGTATCTTTATTACTTGGAGTGGATATCTTTATTACAAGTGATCTCTAAAATATAGAAATGCTTTTGATCTCGTAAATAAGAAGCTTTGAATAATTTTTTTGGTCCATGTCTCTTTTGAAACTTCTCCTTTTTATAGATTTTTCCCACAACTCTTCATCGTGCTGGAGCATGACTTCCGAATAATGTGGTTAGTGGCGGTTGACTGAATAACTGACGAGTCCGTGGGAGATAGGTGTCTTTGACTGAATAACATTTTTCAGGTTTAGCTCGATGTCGTTTCTTTAGTAGTTCGTGGGGTTGGTTAGAATGTTTGACTGGAGTGTTGTGTGCTGAAATTGCGTGAGCCTCAGATGAAAATAAATTGAACCGAGTGTGCTCGATTATGAATGAGGTCGAGGAATAAGTCCCTACAGCAGTACTTAAACAATAACCCCCAACGGTGTATGCTGCCTAAAATGAAAGGATATGATACCTCATAAACAAATACCATTGTATTCTAGTAGACACAAAGTATTTGTCTCTAAAATAGCACGGACATGTATACAAATTTCAGTTGTGGACTTCTTCATACTTAAGAACATATCCATGAATGCGAATATGACATTCACAATCCTCGAGTTCTTCTAGAGGATAAGAAAAAAGGGGCCAAAAAAAAAGGAAACTGGATAGGTGTTGAACCTAGAGATTTAAACTATATATATGGTGGAAATGGTGGTAGGTATTGGAGGTGGCGACAGCTATGATGTTGGTATAGGAAGATATGATCGATTCTTATGGCATACATAAAGGTCAAAATGCAATGTTCATTTCATGAATAAGAGAAACTTACCCCATGATGATAGCTAATTGGTATAACATAAAGAATGCAGGGCCACCTAAATAAAGTGGAATATGGGAAGAAATATAACAGTTGGGAGAAGAACTCATCATTGCTCTATGGTATATAATCATTTTCAAATGATATCCTAAAATATCCCGATATTCTGATAAGTGTCGCCTGATACATTTGACCATTGATAAATAAAACAATATAAAACATCGTAAGATAAGGCAATATATCGTATAAACCTATTGCTCTTTTCCATGCTGATATTTGATCATGATTATCATTACGAAGAATTGGCAATTAGAGAACTTAATTATTTAGTATGTAGCCTGAGAGCATAATAGTCTTTCCTTTAGGCTATATATAGTATGTAGCCTAAAAAACAATGGTATGGCTAGTCCAACTCCCTCGTCTTCCCTTATGGATTCGAGAAAACATGTGAAGCACCCTCGATTTGCTTCATTTCGCGAGGAGGGACGCAATTCTATTTTTAGAAAACAAGAGATGGGTTCAAATGTCAGAATGCCTCAGACTCCAGCTAACTTACAACTTCTATGCGTGATGATGAGAAAGTTAATGACTTTCACATTGGTGATCCAGCTATTGGGGACCCCAAGAGTATGAATGTTTGCTTTTTCGGGATTGCTTATAGAGGTCAAAAAGTTAGTTATAAACACGGATCATCGACATCCAAAATTGCCTCAAGTTCCTAAAGTTAATGGCAATGTAGTAAATTGTCTATCAAGTAGCAACATTTTGGGTTTCGGTGGAGGTAATTATGGTCAGGAAGCATCATTAAAGGTGGGAAGAATGTGGAAGTCCTCAAAGAACAACATAATTCTATGACTTAAACTTCTGTTTCATATTTTGTGAGTATGGAAGAACTTAAGAATGCCGGGAATAAAGAATATAAAGGCGGTCACTTTTTGGAGGCCATTTCTTTTTATAACAAGGCAATTGCCTTGTATCCTCAAAATGCCCCCTGCCATAACAATAAAGTTGTTGTATTGGCTTACCTTGGCCGTTATGCTGAGGCAGTGGAAGAGTGCTTCAAAGTAATTGATTGTGATCCTTTGTATTCGCGTGCTCATCATAGGCTGGGAAATCTATATCTCAGGTTTGGTCAGGTGGAAGATGCAAAGCAACATTTGAAACTATCAGGCCAAGAAATTGGCTCCAAAATATTACAAAATCTTCATCGCATTGAAACCCATCTAACGAATATTAGAAGTACTCAAAAAGTGGAAGATTGGAGGCGTATTTTGACTGAAAGCAATCTTGCAATTGAAGCTGGAGTAGATGCATCATATGAGGTGCTTGCTGCTAAAGCAGAAGCTCTACTGAAGCTCAACAAACCAAAAAAATCGCTTGAAGTTTTGACAGCAGCAAGGAAGTTGATTGGAAACAAATCAAGAAAAGTTCACAATAGGGATTGGGACTTCCTAATAATTTAGATTCAGGTCTATATCTATTTAGGAAGGTTCGATGATGGGATCTTAGCCACAAAACATGCTATAAATTTGGATGCACGAATGGAGTCTTTGATTTAGTTGAGAAAAGTGAGGGTTGTTTCCGATGCTTGAAGAGCTGAAAATGAATATTTTAAAGCGAAAAAGTTTTTGGAAGAATGCATGGCCTTTAGTCGGGTTTGGAGTATTTTCCTAGCAATAGTATATTGCTCAGTCATAAAGCTGCTTGCAGAATTAAGCTAGGGAAGTGGGAAATGGTTGTTGATGATTGTAATATTGCATTAAGAAGCCATTTTAACAACACTAAAGCACTTCTTCACCGTGCTTAGTCCAATGCAAGACTTGAGCGTTGGGAAGGGTCGCTAAGAGACTATATGGTACTTAGTAAGGAAATGCCCAAAGATATTACCATTTCTAATTCTCTTGCTCAAGTACATCTGGTGTTCAAAAATTACCAAGCTGCAAGGAGCTTATAGCCTCGAGAATATAACAATATCTTACTTTTGAGCATACTCACGAAACTGGGAAGTAAAGTTCACACAGAGCTTCAAGTCAGCGGGTGAGAAGAGAGTGCAGTATTTTTCATTATTATACTTATTCTTTTCTGTATTCATGATACGAATATATGCATATAGTATAGAGGTTCAACTTTGTAAACAGTGAATATTATGCAATCTTATTATATGCCAAATATATATATATATATGTGACATACATTTATCTTTAATCTAAGAATACTACAACACCATTTTCTTGTTTTCCTCTATTTATCATGGTGTAACCTTAGATAACAAGATCATTTTTTCACTCTTAAGCACAATTAAAAGTGTTTATGAGACTAAGGGCGAGCATGAGTAGAATGCATACCATTGAACTAGCAATAATACTATGTGTATATGAGAGTCTCTTGTCAAACCAATTAGCAGGTTGTAAGAACCTCTCAAGAAAAAAGTAGAGCATGATAGGCCTGCATGTAATATTTTGTATCAATATTTGGCAACTCCTATGTCTTCCCAGAAACTAGGTTAAAAAGCAAGTATAGACCTGAATTTCTTACAAACTTCCTGAAATGCCAGACGCTTGTCCTTTCCCTATAAAAATTGAGTGATGTTAGCAAATTTTAACAAATCTATTTCTCTTAATATATTATGGATTATTTTACCTCCTTAATATATTATGAAGGAATGTACTTAACTCAAATTGAACGAACTGTTATTCTTCTCCCTTTTCCTTTATCTGGGCTTGGGACTGGTAATGAAACTATATAGTTCTATCGGCAGAGTTAAAAAGGGTTTTACCTATAAAAAAAATTAGTTAGTAATCGAGATATAGATGCAACATTTTATTCCTCAAGTAGTACAAAAAATAGTTCAAAAATTACCATTACCAAGAAACATAGAATTTACTTCATTCTTGTTATACGCTAACTATCGATGCTCCAATATTAATGCTCTAATGGGGCGTAAAAGCATAAGTATGCAATGACTATAAAAAAAATCTTGATATACGCTTCATTCTTGCTATACGCTGACTATCGATGCTCTAATATCGATGCTCTAATGGGGAGTAAAAGCATAAGTATGCAATGACTATAAAAAAATCTTGATATACGCTGGAGTTAGTTATCTCAAACCTCATCCTTGTTATGCTCATAACCCTCATATTAGTTGTATTTTGATTTAGAAAAATTTCTAAATACAAATTTATAGTGTTATTCTCTGTGATTTTTGATTGTTTTACAAGGAAAATTAAATAAGAAAACATTGAGAAATGGTTTAAGGGTGCCCAATTTGAGACTAATGGAACGAGTTTTTGCCTTTAAAATCAAAATTAAGTACTTCAATCATACACCAATTATCATGTTCACAACAAAGGTTACTAAAAAAAATCGATCTTTAAAGTTTATTTCTATAATTATGATTATGATTAACCATATAAATTGATCAAACAACTAATAGACATCATCAAAAGCTTAACCAAATCGATAATTGATCATAAATAACCTGGTTTTTGAGAAAATCAAGGATGTGCCTTTATGGGATCTGAATGCGATTATTCAATCCGTGACTTCAATACACAAAGCATAATCATTCCCTTCTCACTCATCGTCTCCTTCGATGTTGCTCCCTAATGGAGCATTGTGTGTCATTATCAATAATTCGAAGAGAAAGATCTAATTTGGTGTTAAGTAGAGTTGATCCACCATTTTAATTTTTGCCCCTATCACTCATCTCTTTCGTATCTCACTCCCAAAACGCCCTCCCTTTATGAATCCCTCGATTGCAGGCTCCCCTTGTAACACCTGCGATTTAGTTTACATCAAATTATGTCATTTTAGGAAGAAATGACTTGAATACTTGAGTTTCAAGAGTAAATTTTTAATGCCACTTTCATCAATAAATGACTTTATAGGGAGACAAATACATGTATTTATGTCAAGTTTTCTTAAAATGACTTTGTAGCCCAAGCAAACCCTTCAATGTACGGGAGTGAAAAACAATTTAGACTAATTATGTAAATATTCTAAAAAACAACATTAAATAAATGACGTTGTAACCCGTATTTGTTGCAGGAAATTTTTCGTAGATAGATTATTCTCCTTTTCATGGTTGCAGAAAAGTAAATTACAATTGACCTTTCAATAAATTAATTTCAATCAAAATAGAACCCTAGCACAATAGAACTTTCAACTTTTAACTTCAGTCTCATCCTCTCCTTAACTTCCTGTTTTACATCCATGTCACAAACGTATTTATGGCTAGACATGGTAGAAAATAAAACTTAATCCCAAAATCCAACACAAAAATCAAAAGCCAAACTTACTTTTTGAGATTGTTGGCCATTGGATTACCTAAGCTTTGTGATGGTTAGCATATGTCTAAATTAGCAACATAAGTAAGTATAATCAAATATATAAAGAACTATTGAGGAGGAATTACAAAGTTACAGCAACAAAAGCAAGTATTACCTTCACTGCAATCGAATAAAATCCATTATCAAGTTAATCTATTAAAAAACCAAACCACTTCGATACTGGAAGCCACTCTCGGCTAAAAAAGCTCTGTTATCTCAGAAAAAATACCTCATACTTCAACGGCAAGGAACTGTTACAAGCAAAACACAAATCATTAAACTGCCAAAAGAAAAATCAATTCAATTAGTACACAAAATCTAAACAAGAATAAAAGCGCAGATGAAGGAATCGAGCACAGTACTATCGCTAGAAATAATTAAATAACTAATTCATATGGCATGAAATCCCTTAAACAAGATCGCAATTCATGTAGCAATTTTACATCTTTCAAAATTAGGAGCGATTTGAGGATTCGAAAAGTTTCGTCGTTGATTCTTCTTGAATACATAGAAGAAGGAAAAAAAGAGATCATCTGATTTGGAGAGATTGAGTTGATCTACTCCAAATTAAGCGTTATCCATCACTCTAATGTCCGCCCCCATCTCTGTTCTCTTTCGCATCTCGCATCTACAAAAGCTTTGTCTCTCTCTTAGAATACCTCAATCGTTGGCTCCCCTCCTAACACCCACAATTTATTTTACCACAAACTATATCAATTTGAGAAGAAACGACTTGATTACTCAAGTTTTACTATTAAATTTTTGACATCACTTTCAAAAAATGACTTTAAATTAGGTTAAATATGTGTATTTACATCATATATTTTAAAAATGACTTTGCTACCCATATGAACCCGTCTACGTATTAAGTGAAAAACTAAATTAGACTATTTATGTCATTATCATAAGAAATGACATTAATTTGATGATGTGGTAAACCTTATTTGTTGTAGTGTGAGGAGTAGTAAATGCAATTTCACTTTATTTTGGTTTCTTAGTTAGTATTTGGTACTACTACCCTTTATTTCATCTCTTTGAGTATGGAAGAAAATTTTGGGTTCGTTAACGGTTTGGAGTAAAGTTTAATCAAAATTTAACTATTAACTTGTTAGAAAGATCATAGTATAGTGTAATACTTCTTTACATAATCCTTGGACTGAGTAAAAAAAATGATGATAATTAGTTCAACCGAGGCGACTCACTGTCGTCGACAATATTTCTTTGGATGGATGGAGTTGCAAGGCTTGAATAAATTGTTCATACTACTTCAACATAGGCACGTTAATCACATTTCAGGCGTAAAGTCATGGATCTTTATTTAATTTAAACAATGATAAAAATAAAATATGTTTGCATTCTTTATATAAGTACAAATACAGCCGCACTTTTAAAACCGTGTCAGACGATTAAGAGTAAATTATTCTCATCCATAAATATATCATATAATTTTTGGTGTTTGTGCTCAACAGAGCGGAATAATTCCAATGCTTCTCTTGGGCAGCTCTCGTTCATGGTTTATTTTTCTTTACCAAAATGTCACTATTTTATATTGATGAAGCTTAAAATTTGTCTTCTTCAAATCTTACCTATACTTCTCGAGGGTGACTCGATTGTTATTATTGCTCCCAAACCTGTCTACCCGTGGAGTTTTATTTAATTCATCACTCTTCAAGAAAGGGTATTTGGCTGAATTTCTAAACACATAAAAAATATGCAAGATTTCATAAAAATAATATGACCAAAGTTGCAATCATATGGATAAATCCATATGTAATTCTGATAGGAAAATAAATTGCAAATGAAGTATCAACTAAATACACATAAAAAAATGAAGATGCCATTGAAGAGTAGAAATTGAATTCTTATGTTCATGATCTAACAAAACAATGCCCAAATGATCTAATGTGATATAACTTTTTAAATAGACATGCTAAGAAGGATTAAAGTTCATACCCAGTAAAGTTGAAAAACAACCTATGGCCTGAGACATCATAAGCATGCATATTAATTTTTTAATCCCAAAGGTCCATTACTGCTGGTTAATTTGAGCCTTTTTGTTTACCAAACCATCATTCATCTCAATAAATAAAATCAAAAGTACAAATACAAAAAAAATTGATGATGAAAAGATTTAGGAGGGGATTCGGTACATCAGAGAGTCAAAAGATAATAATGTAATATACTTGAAAGATGTTAGAAGTATGCAATCTACTCCCCGCTTCACATTTTGGCTAATATCTTTATTTATGTAGATCCAAATATTCTTGGATATTAGAATTGCAAAAGCAAATTAACACAATAACAAAAGTTAAATATTATGGAGATTGAAATAAAAAATAATTTAAAGAATACTGAAATTGTCTGAAACTTAAAGATTGACCACATAAATAGTTAAATCCCTTCACAATCTGCAAAACCATGAACATAAGTGAAAACTGAATATCAACGAAAATTATTAGAATCATAGCCCATAACAATTAGTTGACAAAAAACATAATGAGACAGATCAAACTCTATACTAAGATTGGAATGTAAACCTTGATTCTCATATTTTTCTAGCTGTGATAGCTGTAGACCTTAAAAAAAAAATTTCAATGACATAAATAATGGATTTCAAAAGGAAAGAGAGAGCTACATGCAAAATATATCACAAAACTTTAAACTTGACATCAAAAAAAATCTTAAATTAACATAAAAAAAATGTTCCTAACGGCCCCCAACTCTAGTTGAATTTGCAAACATCTCTACCTATAATAATCACGAATACCCTTATTATCGTAAAAGAAAGATACAAACACCGGTAAAAAAAAAAAGCACATTTTTAACCCTAACAGAAAAATCACTTTCTTTTACAACAGGTAATCACTTTGTTGCTATTAACGAAAGAATCTTAATCATATACCAAAGGAGTAAAGAAGAGTATGGAAAAGGGGAGTCTAATTTTGATAATAAAATAAAGGAACTCTTGACATTGCTCCATCTAAAAAGCTGTTTGAGAAATTTCATAATCCCAAAATATTAATGTTTAAGAACAAAAATATATCGTGTTGGCAAAATGCAAAGAGGAAGAAATACAAAGATTAGCATATCATTATTAGAATATATTTTTCCACTACTTGATTCTGTAGTGGAATAAACCAAGAATCAACCTTAGGATGGATCCGAATCAAAGCACAAGGAAAGACTTGGAATAGTATATCGGAGCAAGACATGTTACAACTACATGCAAAAATGATAAAAAGGCAAAATTATTAGAGAGACACAGAAAAAATAACTTCCATGCAAAACATTAGAGAAGATTGGAAGTTCGTACCGATTCAAAATGACTCCCAAAGCTTAATATGCAACAAAAAAAATCCAAATACCAAAAAACATATACAAAAAGAACTTTGATAAAGTTATTAAGGAGATTGAATGCTTGTACCATTCAAAAGTGACTCCAAGATCATAATGGGAGAAACTGATTACAATCCCAACATCCACTTCACCGGAGCATCAATTTTAGTTGCTTAAAGGACAATAGTGGTCATTATAAGTTGGTATACTTGCAAGATAATATGGCCAGCAATTTGTATAGGAGCACCAAGGAAGGACCACCTCTGAATTAAGCTTCCCTAGTGCCTTTCTGCCTTAACACGGTGTAATGACTCCTCTCATCCATTCAAGGTCTTTCGGCCCATCTTTTTCTCAAGCTTTTATTTAATATCAAGGCATTCTTGATCTTTCTTGTACTGCGCATCGACAATTCAAACTCATTGAAGATTGAAGAGATTCTTTGCACAAAATTAATTAGAACTTGCAACTTTTGTGGCTGATATTGACTCGTACATAAATCCAGCCTAGCCCTATTAATGTGAGCATATTGCTATGAATCATTTTTTATAAGGACACCATTATGAGATACATTACACTTGCATATTTTTAATGCTATTCAAATGTAAATTAAAACTCCTAAACATAAAAAAGATACTATAAACAGAAGGGATTTTAGTTCACCTTATTTTTTAGAGCCTTCCCTACATGGCGGGAATGACTTCTTCATGACTGACTTCTAAAGCAACTTTACAGGCCAGTTCAGCTATTTCATCTTTGTCATTGCAACAACATCTTGATCTTTGGACTTACATTGAATATTGTATATCGTATATCTTAGTGTTTGTTAACCCTAACATTCCAATAACAATAACAACTAATATCAACCAAATAATTTATAATTGTCAATCTAAAACCATTATAATAATAATTTCCACAAAGTATTACAAACAACAAATAAACTGATAGTTCTAAAAAGTACTCATGGTGGATAAAATTTGCTCAAGTCATTAATAGGAATATTGAGCATAAGTCATAGCTTAGATGAATACACGGGATAAATGGATGAAGTACTCCTATAATGAGAATGAGAGAGAGAGAGTAACAACTAATATCAGCCAAATTATTTATAATTGTCAATCTAAAACCATTATAATAATAATTCCCACAAAGTATTACAATCAACAAATAAATTGATAGTTCTAAAAAGTACTCATGGTGGATAAAATTTGCTCAAGTCATTAATAGGAATATTGAGCATAAGTCATAGCTTAGATGAATACATGGACTAAATGGATGAAGTACTCCTATTATGAGAATGAGAGAGAGAGAGAGAGAGAGAGAGCGAGAGAGTAACAACTAATATCAACCAAATTATTTATAATTGTTAATCTAAAACCATTATAATAATAATTCCCACAAAGTATTACAAACAACAAATAAACTGATAGTTCTGAAAAGTACTCATGGTGGATAAAATTTGCTTAAGTCATTAATAGGAATATTGAGGATAAGTCATAACTTAGATGAATATACGGGCTAAATGGATGAAGTACTCCTATAATGAGAATGAGAGAGAGAGAGAGAGAGAGAGAGAAAGAGAGAGAGAGGGGGAGATCAAAATATATTATCTTTGCAAAGTCGATGCCCAAGTGTGTCCTTAATATAGAAAAGTCATAAGAGAATAAAGGACTAAATATACTTATACTAGGAGAAAATACAGTTATGACCTCGATTCAAAAAAAATCTAGATATAAGCATGGCTGCCTTGTAACTCTCTTTAGCTTCATGGAAAATTTGAAACTAATCAAAGCTAGCTGAGAGCTGTATAGATCTAGAGATGGTAAAATAGATTTCCCAGTTTGCTTTTGTTGTTCTTAACAAGTAAGTTAGAATGGCCTTGCAGGAAGTAGCTAAACAAACACTACTTATGCCATTCTGAGTAGCTATCTCCAGACCTCTTAGGATACAATAAGCTTTATGTTATGCATAACTGATGGGATTCTTAAAACTAGCAAAGTACAACAAATAGCTGCCCTTCTCATCTCTGATAATACCTCCAAGTCTCCCTCCATCACTGTTAACCTTCTTATAACAATTTATTTTCACAATACCAAGGTCTGGAGGCCTCCAACTACATCACTTAGGAATCTACTTAGTCTGTTAATTTCAAATACAACATGATACAATATGAATAAAGCCCAACATTCATTATTAACTCTTTATCTCTAATGCATGACATAAAGTAGCAGATCTTGGAGGGTTTGAACCGCCATCACTTGAAATATTTCCAATTATAATTTCATTCCCCAAGCGCTCTATAATGTGAGCTAAAGATCCATACAATTGTTTTGATAATAAAATAAAAACTAAATATCCAATATACAAAAAATGAAAAGTAGGACCATCTCCCTTCACGGGCTCTAAAAATAATCAAAATCAACACAACTACTACTCATCAATGAAAGATAAATCTTTCTCGAAAAATATATAAAGTTAGCAAGCAGGGAAGTAGAATATGAGAATGGGAAAGCTAGAAAGGATAAGAGTTAGGAACTCGTTGATACTATCTTACCAAGGATTTTTTGCATACTCCTCTACACGAAGTTTCTCAGGAAATTTCATAATCCTATAATTCAATTCCTAAGAAATAGAAAGAATAACATACCATTCAATAAATCTGGTTTCTTATCAAATGCTTAGGTGGAAGCTATGTAAAAATGATAACGGTCAAAATCCGGTGTTTAGTATGGGTAGAAATCGAGTATCGTTCACTTCTGAACGGGACTATAAAATGGTTTTGTCTTGTGTTTTAACGATGAAAAATACTTATGCTAATGAAGTCAAATAACGGGTTTTAGACAATAATTAAAAACCTAGGGAAAAAAATCTACCTCAATTACACTAAATATATACACAAACAATAGTATACCCATAGTGATGATAATGGTTAATGACCTCAAGTCAAGTTGGTTCATCTTTTATCATGATGTATCATTTTAAACTACATAAAATACATGACTTTCAAGTATGAAAATATGAAATGTCAAAGCATACAAATGTTAATGACAAACTGTAAATCTCTTGAAGGTCGGGCATTTAGTGTGAATAAAATGAAACTTTAGGATAACTATATTCTTAATCACAAAACTTGGTCTATATCTCTTGGACATAGACCAATAATATAATATAACAATATAGATATGAACATTTACAATAAAAGCTTATTTGGGTTAACACATGTAAGTCTACATATTTAGCATATTTTTGGCTTCATCATCCCATAGAGAAGAAACTTAGCTAGCCATAAAGAATAAAACAAACAACCAAGTAAAGAAGAATTCATGATAAACAATGAAGAAAAATAAGAACTTTATTAAATGATAATAAGACTTACAAAATTCTTCAAATTGCTAAAAACCATACTCCAACTTCTCCAACAAAGTTTTCTGCTCTTACTTTATTACAATAATTCTCTCAAGTTTATTTTTTTATATCCTCTTATGAGCTCACCACCTCTCATTTTATAGATGAATGAGATGTTTCTTACATTTAATATGAAATTGTAACCTATGCCATGAATGTACATAAAAATGTAACTTGCAAAAGTTATCTTCTAAAATGTAACCTCCTCATGTGGGACCCTTGTGCTTGACAACTCTACATCCTTCTCCAGCAGTTCATCTTTTGAGCTATACATCCCGATATTTGCACATATTTGGAAAATGAGCTCCATGTGACCTAAAATGCAAAATTATTTTATAAATCACGTTTAATAATAAAATTAAGGATAATAAACATTAAGTCATAGGGGAAAAGTGGTCATTTTACATGCCTATCAAAAAACCAAGAATTAATCATGAAATGATGTGGATAAAACCTAAAATAACAATTCAAAGTAACATATTAGTGCTTAAGGCAATGAAAAATAAGAACTTCAACACCATTGTAAAGATTTAACCCCACACCATGCTTAAGAAACTTCACATATTTACTTATGTGGAGATGCTAATACTTATATACAGTCTTAGCCTCATAATAGATATTAGAAAAAAGGTAAGATCTTGATACGGAGTTCTAAGCTTTGGTTGAAAAAACTTCATAAAGATAAAGCAATGGAAAATTGAGTTTTTTTTACCAAAGTATGAGAGAAAACCCAGAAGTGCTGCAAACCTCATTTATGAACTTAATGAAACTGTCCGCAACAAAACATTCTAGCATGCTACAATTGTACATTAGGTAAAATTCTCATTTCTCGAATACTGAAAAAAAACAATAAAACAAAGTTATATTATTATAATAAAAAACTACATCAAATACTTTAAAGAAATGAGTGCAAAGTTGGTTACAAGGGTGGTGGTATAACCACGTTAGGTCCGTACTATTAATAAAAAGTGATATAAAAAGTTGGAACCTTAACTCTATCATCTTCACCAATTAAAGAAAAATATTTTTCTTGAAACAAAGAAATGATTGCTAGGCTTACAATGCTTGATAAATGATCTAATACTTGCAATTGTGTATCATTTTCATAAAGGATAAACTATAGAGTCAAGGTTTATGATTTAGGTGGTGTTTACTGTATGATTCAGGTCGTGTTTAATGAAGCATTGGTGCAAATTTCAAGCCATTGTTCCTACGATTTGAAGTTGTTAACCTTTTAAATTTAATTGTGTAAGGAAATCCACAAGATGATTCTAAAAAGGCTTCTCAACTTGTTTGAAATCCCAAATTGCTTTAGTAAACCTATAATGCCCAGTGAAGAAGGCGATGCACTTAAATAGCTATGACTTCAAAAAAGTAGCGGCAATACTTTAAAGACGTTACACCTTCCTAGCAAACACTTTCATCCACTAAAGCATTTCAAGAAAATTAACCCTATCATTCACTTCAAAAAAAAATCCATTAATGTTTCACTCCTCCCCACCCACATCAGAGGCATTTGTTCTCCCAGCAAACGTACAACGCATCCTCAACTGATGAATAATTTGTAAGGTATCCTGGAATCCTAATAACTCTTTGTCCACTTTAAGAATTTCAAGCCCCATTTCACAAAACCAAAAAAAAAAAAACATGTATGATTTGAGCTAAACCCTACATTTTGTGGGGTTTCTCTCCACAAACAATCCCTTTAGTCCCAAACTCTCACGAACTCTTGTTTCGAGCCTTACCATCTTTGGGGTTCTCCCAAATGTCGCCATAACAGCTTTAGACTACACAACTTTAGTCTACAGGGGTCGTGCAAAGCAAATATTATCCTTATTTGATTTATACATTTTCCAATTATCCAAAATAATTGTAGATTTTTGTGCGGATGAAGAACTATACACAAATTTGTGGAGAGCATTCAACCTAACTCAGTAATGTGTGCTATACTCGAACTTTGATTATTATCCTAAAATCAAAAATGATAGCAGGAACCATAAATCGTACAAAAAATCAACCACCATCATCTTTGTTTTGATTGCCTGAAAACAAACTTTCTAAGTAGGTGGAAGAAAAGATGTCGAAAGTGGAAATCGGTACCAATCTAAAGTTGCATAAATATGTAGTTGGAAGAACGTTTAAATTGTTGTTCTTCCTAAGAGGGGAATATAATCATCCCAAAATCTGTGATAATCCAAATGAGCAACTCAACGCACACATTTTTTCAACAAAATTTAAATGGAAACTCTGAACATAGTAGCAGATTGTAAAGAGAGTTACAGCTGATACAAAGAATTAGAAAGATGAAGAGAGACTACCTCTACGAATCCAAATCCATCAAAGATCCTTTTAAAATGAAACTTTCAGTTATTAGTATGATGAACCGGCCAATGATTCATGAATCCATATAATCATACTATTGTACATTAAATTTTGCTTATCTGAGTTATAGATCGCAAATCATGAAGGATAGTACTTTGCCAATTGCCAAATAAGAGACTGCAAACATTGGGTATAAAAGGGTAATCATAAATTACAAAATCAGATATTGCCCGATTAACAAATACCTTAAATGGAAAGCCTTGAATTCCAAACAAAATGCATAAACCCCTTGATTGCAGCGATTCAGATTTTGTAAGTGTGTTAAATTCAATCTTTGATTGCCATAGTAAAACCCCAATGAAGGAACTCGATTCACTAATAAACATGAGATAGAGACAGAGAGAGAAGCATACCTGTTTGCTGCAAGAGGGAAATCAAATATGAATTTCAAAGCTACGAGAAGGAGAGAAAACAAACTCGAACGTTGAACTTGGAAGCGTTGAGAGAGAGAGAGAGAGAGAGAAAACAAAGCAAGAATGAGCATGGGGTTAATTTGGTAATGCTGAAATTATTGTTTAAATCAGTTAAGATCCATGACCCGACCCGACCCGACATTTAAACAAGTCAAAAGAATTGGGTCGAGTTGACCCGTTTAAATCCGGGTCGGGTTTGAATTTGAATAGTTAAACACGTCTTGTAGGGTTTGTGTTTGTGTTTCTAACATATCAACCGAAATGACCCGACCCGTGTAACCCGAAACCGACCCTTTGTCAGCTCTTCTAAAACACTCGAAAAAGAGAAACCAGAGGAGAGATAGAGAGAAGCCATGGCAATGAAAATGGCGGCACCTAGAGTACTACAAAGCAGAAGGCTTTTCTCCAGCTTTCCTTTCTCTCTTCCACCATCACCTGCTTCATCTCAAGCTCCTCCTCCAGCAGATCCTTCACCCAATCTATTCGTCTCGGGCACGTTTCTAATCTCTCAAAAACCCTAATTTTGTTTCATTTACTATCATCTACTATTTGGTTATGGTAATTTCGATGTTTAGGGTAATTGGGTATGGCTGTTTCGATTAAAGTTTCAATTTTTGATAAAATGTTCTCATTTGCATCAACTGTGAGTCTTTAATTGTGTCTTATTATATGTTTCTGTGACTAATTTTGCATAAAACTCATGTATGATTTTGGAGTTTATTAGCTGAGACTGGGGTTTTTGATACCCCCACTTGGAGAGTCTTAATCTGTTGAAAAGATCCCCTCTTGCCCTCTTGTTTGAAAATTTATTCGGTTAGCCCGGTTTCTTCTTTTTTGTTATTATTCCTTACTTCCAAATATAGCTGAAATGCAGATTTGACCGACGGGTTATGTGCTGATAACGTAAATTGCAAATAGCAAATCAAATCGGTAGGAATCAACAATTACAAATCATATGTCACGGCATTACGTGAAAACCCTTATGCCTTTCTCCGCAAAGATAAGTATGTCGGCCAACCAAAACATTGCATCCTTCCAATGGATCATCCTAAATGAGCGAAATTGTTCGGTTTCTTCAAACCCCAGAACCAAATTGTTGCCCAACCTCTGAGTCTCCGCAACAAGTATTTTCATTTCAATAACTCCTTTCACAGAAGCCATAGTCATCTCCAGCCTATCTTTGAACCAACTCTTAGGTTTCCAACCCACAATACTCTAAAGTATCAGCAGCAAGTACCTGAGAGGTAGCCAAACAGCAAACCCCAACCCCAACCCCAACCCCAACTCCAACCCCAATTCCAACCCCAAACTTCAACACTGACCTCATACTGAAATAAAGATATAGAGATAATCACTAGCAAAACAAGATAAAAAGTATGCCAACTGCGCCTAATCGTGCCATTTGTAACACCTCAAAGATTAACGAACCCTGGAGAAAAGTATTCAGATCATTCAAATAATCGACCAAGGAAGCAATGATGGTTTCCAAATCCTAATGGTAATGATCAAAACAAACCAAGAAGTAGAGAAGAGAGATAGAGAGGCATTATCAACTTTCGATGTGCAATTCCAATTCTCTATTCTACACAGCCCTCCTCATTAATTATGTTAAACCAGTATTTCTAGAGAGTGTATGTGAGATGAGCAGCTAATATCACCCAAATAGATGAACCCGTGTTTCAAAACTTCTGTAACTATTGTTGTTGTTCCAAAATTGTGGAGATCTAAATAATATTGAGAGAGACGAGGGAAGATAAAGGAGCAACAACGAGCTCAAATCGGTCATCTGAAAACCCCCATCGAGGAAACGAAGCAGAGCTTGTACCGAACCTGTCTTCCAAAATCCCAAGCCCGTATTCTTACCAGCTCTTAGAGGGTAGAGAGAGACAAAATCAGAGTCAAAACACTTGGCTCAAGTTGCAGAGAGATCACTTCATCACCTTCAGATGCACTCTCAAACCTTCTGATTTCCGTTTCTTCGCAATAACCTTAATTGGAATCAAACTCTAGTGAGAGTAAGAAAAGATTGAATCATAGGGCATCCTCGATTCAACCAGAGAACGAAAACCCGAGCGAAAATCCTAGCGTTTCCAATCATAATCAAGAGAGGAGCGAAAAGATTTTGCCCCAAGACCAGTTCAAATCAAGAGTAGGACGAAAACCAATAAAAAATATGAGAAAGGCAATAGAAACCATTCTCAACATCTTGGATTGAAGTTAACTAGTTAAGCTTTTACTGGGCTTGACAAATTGCTATCCGTCGGTTTTCATTATAAAAGTTTGTAGCGGATTTGTTGGGTATCTTGATTCTTGTGTTGCAAGTCTATATACACTCAGACATACAATACACACACAGGGACATATACTGTTATGCTGTTAACTTCAGCTTTAGGTGAGGATAATAATATCACAACTTTGTTTTTCAATTTTCATATTTTATTCCCAAATTAAATACCTGCAGAGTCTTATTTACTCTTTAATCTTTCTTTCTCTGTATTTTCTTTGTGATATGATTGGTGTAACTATACACAATTTGCCTACGGGCTAATCCAATCCACGAACACTATGCAGAAAGTTCAAGTTCAATCTCAGGTGTTTAATTCTAAATATTTCTTATAAGTATAAACTTTAAATCAGTTTGTAGAATATAGGAAAGCGAATCCACATAGAGGTTAACAAAAAAGAGCACCATGTACTTCTTTCACGAAAAAGATTAAGGCCTCATTCACAAACTAGAAAGAAAAGCAACAAAAAGGAAACCACATGCCAGCCAACCTGAAAATTTATGGGATACCCGTAATTACTTCTTTTGCATTCACCATCAGTAAGGGGTATTTTGGTATTTCACTAGTATCTTAGTTAGATAAAGGGGTATTTTGGTATTTCACTAGTATCTTAGTTAGATAATTACAGAAGTAAAATATTATTTCGACTATAAGCATTCTTATAAAGGATTTCATGGTCGGGTATACAGGTACTTCTAAAGCATCTCCTAGAGTTCCTATGGCAACTCAACCCCCCAGAATTCGTAGGGCAACCCTGAGTCAAATACAACCTGGAAAGACAACATAGGAAAATATCCAAATGCTAAACAGAAAGGATCTAGAACAAAAACCATGTCATAAAATATTGAAACCTCACCTAAGAGACATCATACAGTAATGCAAATCTACGAATGCGGAAGCTTAAATTCGTATTCGATTTAACACTAAATATGAACTAGATCTCAAAATAGGGATTATTTGGAGAATAACTCAAGCTTTTTTTCAATCAAAAACAACTAACTCTAGATTTACACCACCCTCTTCCTTATAACCTAGTTCCCTAGGATCACTCCTCCATAACTTATCCAAATAGAAACTAACTTAGAAAAGTAAAACTTCTAATAACCAACAAGTTGGTCATCTCCAATAGTGCATAAGCTAAAACATAAAAATAAAGATAAATCAAATGGGTGGTAGATGACCCTATTAGAGATGTTTCACGTCAAACCCTCCGTCTGAGAAGATTTCGTCCACGAAATCAAAGAGGCGGTGCCAATGACTCGCGTACAACTGTGGTGTGTATCTCGTCTTCCTCTTCGTCTTCGTACTGTAAAACTCGTTGACAATTGCTATAACACTCTCACGAATACCATCCACGGCTAGTCTAGCCTTCTTAGCAAATGCGGGTCAATCACGTTTCTGGTGGGCGGGTTTCCCACATCCGTAACAGTTACCCAAAACATAGGTACTCGGCGCATTGACTGTTGGAATAACTAGAGTTGCCCCTGTAGGTGTTGCTGGAACTGGTAGGCGATACTGTACATGTAGTTTCTCGCCTGTTTGGCTAACTATAATATCTCTGTTAGGCAAAAGACAAGCTGAAGTGCGATCACCTCTTGCAACTTCTTCTTCAGTCCACTCTTATACCTACTAACCCTCTGCTGCTCAGTCCCTCGAAGTCGTGCGCGGGCCTTAAGAAGATAAAACTAATCTGTGTAGTCATCAATGGAGGAGAGACCCATTTTTATGGACTGGAGCTTCCCGAATGCGATCTAGCCATAGTTCATAGGGATGAACCTCTCCTTTATTTATCTCCGCATCTTCCACCACTCTGTGATGTAAGGGTAACATGTGTACGATTTTCCTGTTGAACTCTGTTTCACCATGTAAGAGCAATACCGGTAAGTCGAGACTCTACAATTGTAATTTGTTTTGGATCCCCATATTTCTTGTGGTTGAACACTCGCTCAGCTTTATCCAGTCACTCAATAAAGGCGTCAGCATCAGATTTGTCGTCGAACTCTAGCACCATGAGGTGCACATGATGTGTCTATTCAGCGATAGCCTTAGCCAAGGCCTCAATGTTGGTACATTTACCTTGTCGGCGTAGCTGTGGTCACTGGTAATCCTCAAAGTCTGAATTGTAATTGTCATCCTGTCAAGTCGTATCAAGTCATATCATATGGGTGTCTCGGCGAACGTGGGGGTGACCCAAGTGGACGTTGTCTCCGTCGATTTCGCAGTGGGGTGTCAGTTGGGGGATGAGAACCACAGCCTCGGCCTCGCCTACTGAACTGTTGGTTCTTCTCCCACGGTGGAACATTACGAGAACCTGTCGTTCTCTGTCTCCCGCTAGAATGGTGACTATACACAACATCATCATCATCATCATTGGGGGGTCCGTCCAAAGTAAGGATTAAAATGATATGTTACAACGGTGTAACGGGCAGAGACCGTTACCGTTATAACCGTTATAATAGTATTACGCTTTTCTAAGCCAAATAACAAATCAAGGTGTTTAACATGTAAAAATAGTGATAACACTTAGGTATTTTCATGCGCGAGTTATATAGAGTTCTTAACTCGCACCTCCGCCATTAAAGTAGTAGACATTACAAAATAATTTTATATCTTCTCAAAGTTTGTACTAGTTTTCAAATAGAAAAGCCGTTATTTTACAAATAACAGTTTTATAACACTGTTATAGCAGTACATAACAACAAATAACGGTTTATAACTTTGGTCAAATTGAAATATAGAATATTAAAAATAACGCGTTGCTATCACGGTAACAACCGTTATAGCATAAAATAATGGTCTGTTACAGTAAATATCGAGTGTTATTTTTGAGAACAGAACAAGGCACATAACGGATCGGGCTCAAGGCGTTACTGTTATAACACCCCGCGATAACAGTATTATAACAACTGTTATAACGGTTATTTAAAGCCATGGTCCAAAATCATGCCGAGAACCCATGCCATAGAACTGTCGGTATCCGGTAAAGGGTGGGTTGGATTGGTCTGTGCGTGGAGCTGTCAGAGGTGGTTCACCGTTGTAGAAGGTTGTCAGTGGTGGGGGTTGTTTGTTGCTGTGACCAATTTACCGGCCATAGAGGTTGGTGGTGGTTGTTTCTTGCGGGACTCACGGTGTTGTGGGTTTGTAAGATGGGTGGAGGAAAGGCTTTCTTCCAAGGTTGCTTGGGTGGGGTCATGAGGGATGGCTTTAGAGAAGCGGGTGGGTCCGAAGTCGGGATGAGGGAGGGAGAAGGTGGTGGACCCATGGGTAGATAAGAGATTTATGTTTTGAAAAGAGGTGGGATCAGTTGTTGAAGTATCACGTGTTGGGAGTGTGATTATTAGTTGGGTGGATGGGTTATGAGGGACCCACCAATCCGGGTCTATGCCTTCAAAATCTAGACTTGGAGTGACCAGTGAAGCCCAACCCATTGAGCCCATAGGTTCTAGGTTGGGTTTCCAGTTGCTGTCGGTGATTTGGGTTAGTAATTGGGTGGGTTTGGTTACCTGATCTTGACCCGCCTAGTTTGGTCTGGGTCTGGTAACAAATCTTGGTTGGAGGGTTTGTTGTTGGACGTGGAACTCTCAGTCCTGGGTCTATTACTTGTTTGCCCAACTTAGAAAGTTAGATTTTGCGAGCACCACCGGTGACGACGCGCTGTTGGCACTCCTGCCGATAACCCACATGGTGTTGTCGGTAATGTGTGGTTGGTTCTTCGAAACCAGTTAATGTAAATCTACGAACGCGAAAGCTTAAATTCATATTCGATTTAACACTAAATATGGACTAGATTTCAAAATAGGGATTTTTTTGGAGAAAAACTAAAGCTTTCTTTCAATCAAAAACAACTAACTTTAGATTTACCCCACCCTCTTCCTTATAACCTAGTTCCCTAGGATCACTCTTCCATAACTTATCCAAATAGAAACTAACCTTGAAAAGTAAAACTTCTAATAACCAACAAGCTGGTTATCTCCAATAGTGCATAAGCCAAATCATAAAAGTAAAGAGACATGCCACGTCAAAGATGATGTGAAATACTTCCATTTATTATCTTTAATTATTACTCAACAAGGAAGTTGATTCACAACCTTGGCGCTGCCCTGTATGTAAAGAGAGATCAAACGGGTGGTAGTCGACCCTATTAGAGACATGCCACGTCAGTCACGAGAGAAAGATGATGTGAAATACTTCCAGTTATTATCTTTAATTATTACTCTACAAGGAAGTTGATTCAAAACCATGGCGCTGCCTTATATGATTTTTTCTTTGTCCTTTCAAAGGAGTCGATACCATGTAAACACTATGTATCAGTCTTCAAGTTTAATGATATGATTTGGTCTTTTAAGGTACTGCAAATATAATTATCTCATCTGAATTTAAATCCCTAGGATTACATATTTTCCTCAGGGTGTTGTACGCTCAACTCTAAAAGATGATTTAGATTGGATTTGGTTTTTTTCAAGGTGTTCTACACTCACTCTAAAAGATGATTTGAGGTTACATCAACTCTCAAATATGAAAGAAGAGTTATGAAACTTCGGATATTCATGCTCATTATTCGTCGTGTCATTGTGAACTAAACTCAATGGAATAAAATAACCCTTTGCGTTGATTATATCAATATTTTCATTGTTTAATACGAAATGTGATTCCTTGTTACACTGGTTGAGTCTCTTAACTAATCTGCTACTTTGGAAGAAAATCCTACATAGAAATGTTATCCTTGAGACTCTTAACAGTAGCCACAACGTTTATGCAGGGCTTAACAAACGCACTACAACTGAGGGACTTAGAGAAGCCTTTGCAAAATTTGGTCAAATCATCAGTGGCATGTGCTTCTTCCTCAAGAAATGATCAGAAAGTTTAATTAGTATGATTATGATTAACCTATTTATGTATGTTTTTTGCAGCTCAGGTTGTGACTGACCGAGATCATGGATATTCTAAAGGCTTCGGTTTTGTAAGATATGCATCTGTAGAAGAGGCTGCTGAAGGTGTAAAAGGCATGGATGGCAAGGTGAGCTATTTAATATTCAAGTTCACCCATTTCTATCTGGTATATTGAGCTATCAGTCATAACATACATTAGAGAACTGATGAGCCATGCGTTGAAACAAGCAAATATTTAGAGAGTTTGTTCTCTCCATATGCCTTTATTTTCAAAATCTGTTGTGTTGCCCCTCTTGATCTAGCAATAAAGAGGGAAGTCTTTTCTCATTTTCTATTAATTCATACCAGGATAATAGTAAAAAGAATCCATGTTGTAAGTATTCATTTTATAAAACAACATGAAAACAGATAATGTGCCAACAGGAATTTGCAAATTAGTGTCGTTTCTTGGCCGGACGTGAAGAGGATTTCCTAGATTATAAACTTTAAGGGTTGTCAAAAGATTTACCCGGAAAACAAACTATATAAATTCAACAAATTTTATGGAATGATAACCTTTCAAGAAGTCACTTCTCGTTCTCATCTGAATCCATGTTGTAAGTATTCATTTCATAAAACAACATGAAAACAGATAATGTGCCAACAGGAATTTGCAGATTAGTGTCGTTTCTTGGCCGGACGTGAAGAGGATTTCCTAGATTATAAACTTTAAGGGTTGTCAAAAGATTTACCGGAAAACAAACTATATAAGGTCAACAAATTTTATGGAATGATAACCTTTCAAGAAGTCACTTCTCGTTCTCATCTGAATGTTTTTATATTGGTAGGTCATAGCCTACCATCGCAAAAGTAGTCTAAATATTTTGAAATAATTGACGAATTGTTTGTCATAAATGCCAATGTATTTTAAATGGTTGTTTCACTGATTTTTATTATCTGGCTTGAGGAAAAAACTGATTTATTACCTGCTTATTTGGAATAAAGAAAAATCAGCAGAGTATAGGCAAATGCACTGTGCTTTTGCTAGTTAAGATGATATTATATAAGATAAATCATGTGAAGTATATATATTCTGTGCTTGTTTGTACATCTGACTTGCTTAAAAAAAGTAAATACCTCTAACTAGGTTCTTTATATTCTGTTAAACATTATTGTCTCTGCCTTGGTTTCATTGACACTTCTCTATGCTAGATTTTGGGACTACCCATCTCTAACTCCCATTTTGTTTATGTTGTAGTTTCTGGATGGTTGGGTTATATTTGCAGAGTACGCGAGACCCAGAGCACCAAGACCTCCTCCACATAATATGGGCTCACCTCCATCTTTTCCAAGATATTGAATCGCCTTGCTTAGTTCTCTATTTTCCCCAAGGGGGGAGAGCTTTGATGAAATTTCCTTCTGAGATAATTTTGTCGATGGATACAAATTTAATGGCTGAAGAAAATTTACTGCACTACATTATATGGAGAAGAATATGTACATCTTTATTTATCATTCTCTGCAATAAATCTAGTATCATGAAACCAAGCCTCGAACAATGCCCATCTTATTAGAGCATCTCCTAAAGTGCCTGACTGCCTTGGATGCAAAAAAGCCAAATCCAAGGTAGTCAGACTCTATTTCTTCCAAGAATACCTGACTTGGAATCTAAATAGGCGCAATCTAAATAGGTGCATAACACTTGGGCGCCTGTTTGTTTTAAAATACAGGCCCCTAAAACTTGGGCGCCTAAATTATTTATAATAAAAAATTAGGCGGTAAGTCTTAAGCGCCTGAAGGACTGAAGCTTCAAGACAAATATGTTGGTCTTCTCTTAGCAAATTTTTTCCAACAAGATATTTCTTTCACTCTCACTTTTTATATATACATATTTATTTCGAATTTTCTTGGTGTAATTGAAGTAAATGTGTCATTCCAACAATTTGTTACTTGCTAATTTAGGGTATTCACTTGATTTTGTAATTTATATTATTTAAAGTATTTTAGTGTTGTAAATTTTTTCTAATATTGTGATTTATTGGTAGAAATTAGGGTATTGATTGAATTTGGCTTTCATACTGTTGAAATCAGTAATTTTCACTTCTCTTGCATCCTAAAGTTTCATTTCAATATGTTGAAATTAGAGTATTGTGTGGAAAATGATGTTGAAAACGGCGAACACGCCTTGGTGTTTGCTAAGAATTTGACATTATGTTGTAATCATAAGAATTTGACACCCTCTGATTGATTTCAATACTTCTTATTGCCTTGAGTATACTCTATTTGTATTTATATAAATTAGTATGTGTTTATTAATGCAGAAGACGATGTCGTTAGAGGAGGAAAAATATGACAAAATCGGTGATGAAGAGGGATCCAAATCCGATTATAGCGAAGGTCATGTTTCTCAATTGTGTTTTTTATCGGGCAAGAAGCGGAAAAACGATTTTGAAGAACTCGTCAATGTCTCCATTGAACCTCCTCCACCTCTTCCGCAAAATTATGAAGCGCGTGACTTTCAGCAACTCACACAACCGGATGGGAATGATCATTTGTCCACATCAGCTGCTACTGCATCGGTAAGTTGAAATAACGCATATTAGTAAATTATTGGTTTTATACTTATTTCAAAGTATTTACTTCCAGTAGAATTTAATTTTGATATTTTTATTTGTGTTTATTAATACCTTTATAGGCTCGAGTTGGATTTAAATGTAGATCGGTGTTAGTCAAGCTCCGCGAAATTTACGTAATTCTTATTGAGGTACCTCACTTGAAGCAGAGATTAAAGACTACCAATTTGATGAGTGTATTTGATTGTAAAATTGGGAATGCAAACAACCAAGTAATTTTGGCGATGATTGAGCGTTGGTGGCCAACCACTCACACATTTTGCCTACCTTGTGGAGAGCTAGGGATCACTCCTAGAGATTTTACTGTGCTTACCGGGATAGGTATCAGGACAGGAGAGCCGATGGAATTTGATGAGTCATCCACAGATTACGGTAACCCCATAAGGGTTTTTTCCGATATGATGCCTACAGATTATGAAAAGGGATGCATTAGTTTTGCTCACCTCCGAGCTTACCTTGACCATACCAGAGTAAACATCAGAGATCCCGCTAATGCTAATAATATCTTTAGAGCATTTATGCTATTGTACTTTGGAGGTATCTTATTTGGGAACTCGAAGAGCTGGGCTCGACTAGAGTTGTTATGTCCAATAGCCGTTTTGGAAAACAAGGCTTATACGATAGACTTCGGCTTCGCTATATTTGGGCGCCTAATTAATGTTTTTTTAATTTAAGCGCCTAAGTCTTAGGCGCCTGTTTAAAAACAGAACAGGCGCACAACACTTGGCGCCCAATCGCTACTTAAAAATCCCAGACCGAGTCTTGGATTCTAAGGCTGAGACTTGGTTTTTGAGTTTCAAAACCAAGTCAGTCAGGCACTGCTCGAGGGTGAAAAGGTAATGTGGCAGCTGAAAATCTAAGGCAGTCAAGCACTTTAGGAGTTGCTCTTACTTGATGTTTTATATTTTATAATTAGTATTATTTTTATTTCTTTTTCGGATTTGACTATATGTAGTAGTTTATCTGTCTGCAAATTGTTCTGGTTTAGACACGATAATATGTATGTAGTAGTTTATCTGTCTGCAATAGTAGTTTATAACTAGTATTATTTTACTCCATTTATCCTGCAAAATCAAGGTCTATCTAATTCGCAGAAGACCTTCCAGACTTTTACCTATGCTCAACTTTCAAAGAACAACGATGGTGGTTGCCTGACACGAACGAGTCTCGGTGATGAATGTTCCCCAAAAAGTTCACATGTCCCCACACAGTATCAGTGTGCGTTCACTGCGGAAGCAAAGTTGAAACGGAAGACCACGTATTCTTCGAATGTCCCATGGCCAAGGTGATGTGGGTTTGGGCTACAAATGCTTTCCATCTTGCTGCTATTTCAGGTACGGATGGATGGAAAAATACTCTGGAGAAATATAGGATGCATAGCTCGTACCTCAATGACTTATGGATTACTATGGTCTTCGTAATCTATCGATAGCTTTGGAACTCGAGAAATAAAATCAGATTCGATGAAAGGAAATTGTCTATTAGAGAGATACAAAATAAGGTTCTGGGAAACATATCCAATAGTGCCAAACTGTCTTTTAATAGCATGTACAACACAACTTTCGAACTACAGGTGGTAAAAGTGCTAATCGGTCAACTATAAAATGGGGAGCGCTCCATCCATTTGTAGCTGCGAATGAACTATGTCGAACATCGGAGAGGTTAAGCCGTGCCGTGATAGCTCAGCTTTGGGTAACCCTGGTCCGTCAAGGATTAGAGTTGTATACAAAGACTGGGAGGGCAAAGTTTTGGGCACACTCAGTAAAGTAGTGGGTTCCACCACTAACTACCTGGCAGAAGTTCAAGCTATCGTAGACGGGGTGGAACAAGCAATACATAGAGGATGGACAACTTTGTGGATAGTGTCAAACTCCTCGGCAACTATCAAAGCTTTTATCTCAAGTAAGATACCATGGAAGTTCCAAAGGAAGTGGAGGAACCTACTCACATCCATATAAGCAATCCGCTTCAACTCAATATGGGGAGAATCAAATTTCTCGGTAGACACCACAGCTAAGTGAGGATCCAGAGCTGACCAACCTTTAGAGGAATGGGTTGAGGGTAGACTGGATTTTTTGACACAAATTGAAGACCCTCATTCTGAGTACTTCCGTTTTCAATGAAACTTGTTTTATATTCGAATATCCCTTTTCTTGTTCGAATACAAAATATCCTGAGTGAGTTTATTCGAATAGAAGTTTTTCTGTTCGAATACACTCTTTTCCTGAGAGTTTGTATTCGAATAGAATTTTCTCTGTTCGAATACATTTCTGCCTGAATGTTTTTATTCTAATAGAATCCTTCTATGTTCGAATACATTCTTGACTGTTAGCTTTTATTCTAGTAGACTAATAATCTATTCGAATACAAGCTTATTCGAAGACTTTTTTGTATATTCGAACAGGGCGTGTTTTCGCTTCTTCTTTTTTGAGCTTTTAAGGGCAGTTTTGTAGTTACCTTGTACTTATGATCCCGCTTATATAAAATGTTAAACTTTATGCCAAAAAAAATTAGAGCATATGCAGTAGTTGGAGGGTGGGTTTGCCCAAATCTACCATAAAAATGAATCCACCCCACAACAGTTAGCCCAAAATCAATGTGGATATTACCCACTGTAGTTCTGAACTGCGGGGCACAACCTACGTCTCAGATTAAGCCACGAATCAACATTAGGAATGTTCAATCCCTACGCGCAGTTCAGAACTGTGCGACAAAGAAAACTAATCAGATTAAGCCACATATTTATTTTATTTTTTTAATTAATGCTGCACAGTTCAGAACTGCGCGGGTAGTGCCTGCATGAATTTCCTTCGAATTGCCACAATCCTTCACTCACATATTTCTAAATATTGTTAAGTATTTATAGTTTCAACACCCAAACCCAACATTTCTCTCAAGTTTCGCAATCCACACCTTTCTTAGTAATTCAATCCCATTATCCATAGATTAACAATGTCAGGACCTAGTTATGTTATTCACAAAACTAGACGTAGGCAAAGTGATGAAGTTAAATGAAGGGGTAAAGAATTGGTCACGAATATTTAGCCGTTACACCTCACGCTGGATACTGATCCCGCCCCAATCCTCGAGGATTTGCAGAGAGTGGATATCCTCCTGGACAACTGGGTCCACATTTTCATTGGATCAGAAGAATTGCCGGTAAGTTTTTTGTACAAATTTTTTGCGTTATTAACATTATTTATCAAATGTTCGACGAAAAGCCCAAATGAAAATTTAATATGTTAATGTGTTGTTTTTGCAGAACTGAGATGAAATACAATGTAGGGGATCACTGGATAAGATATTAAAGTGGTACCAATAAATTGTCAGGTATCCCATATTGAAGAGGTTGGTCGACAATATGGGGTTCGAAGAGTTTTTAGGGATTAAGGCGGGAAACTCGGATAACCGCTTAATTCATGCTCTCGAGGAATGGTGGTGGCCTTCCACCCATACTTTTCACTTCCCTTGCGGGGAACTTGGTGTTAAGTCGTCAGACTTCGTCATGCTAACGGGCATAAGTTTTGGGGTGGGTTTCAAACTCCTGTGCGACGATAAGTACTCGAAGTTTGAAGAAGCACAAACATTGTTCCCCGGAATCACTTAGGCCGACATCAGGTATGGTAACATCACTCTAGCTTATTTGAAAACCTGGAGAGATGCTTTGAATTCTCAAACCAACAGTTACAACCAAGACATGGATATCGTGTATGCGAGGGCATTCATTGCATACATGATGGGTAATATCTTCTTCTTGAATGCAAATACATCTCTACCGGCCGGTTATCTTGCAGCTTTGACAGACCACCATATTTTAGGTGCATCGAGGTTCGACTGGAGTACTCCGATCCTGGCGGCTTTATATCGGGGACTATATGAAGTCTCAGTTTTGATGAGTGGGAAGGGGAAGAGATCAATCACAGGCTTCTATGCTCTGTTGGAGTTTTGGTTCTTCGAGTACTATCGCGGTGGAATATATCTGGTCCAGGTGAACAACTTCGACCATGTTTATCCTCGTATGGGTATGTGGAAAGACGAAAGGGCTAATTCAGGGGCTGAGATCCATCATTCATTTACTGTAATAAGAGAAATAATAGATTGGAAGGATAAAACCAACATTGATTGGCAACCATGGGATAGGTCTAGACAAGCAATCAATCCAGAGGCAAGAGTTGCCACAGAACTTAGTCAAAGAAGGGTTCCATTAGTTTCAATCCCATACGAGAATGGTATACTTTGGTATTTAGGAGACCGGTGTATGTGCCAGAATACTGGGGTTGATAGTGTTCCCTATGACCCCCCACAAGAGATTATAAAATTTATGCAGTACGATTGGCAGCTTTAACAGGGACTGAAAGAGGTGGACATCTATGATGGACACGATTACATCGTTGCTGACGTGGATTACATGACATTTTGGCGAGCTGCTCATCCAAATCCCAAGATCGGTTATAGTTTAGTGAAGATGGCCAGTAATATTTAGATGGTTGGGCGTGATCCAGTGAGGCCCGATGTTGCTCTGTCACCTACTTTGAGTTTAATTAGCCACGTCTTCTCAGGTACAAAATAATGGTGTTGAGGCATACGGCGAGGAAGTGGGGGATCTGGGATGGTTCATGGAGATGGCAGGAAGCAGTGGAAAATGTAGACGACTTCTGATCCCGATCATGCAGGTACCACACCCGTGTCCATCTAGGTATAGTGTGGATGAGTTGTGGCATCAAAACCAAGGAATGCGGTATGCAGTATATGAAGATTCGAGGCAATAATTTCAACGCACAGATGAGTTAGAGGAACAGCTGCGACGGAGGGATGAGATTATCCGAATCATGGGAGAGAGACTAACTGATATGTCTATCAACTATCAGATAGTGTCGGAAGTCCAATGTACCTATGATTAGAGTCTCGCCTGTACCAGACGTGCCTGCCAGACGAAGAGAAGCCGTCCCACTTAGGCTATGTTTTATTATGTTTTTTCAGATTATCAAGTTTATGTTATGTTTTGCTTAGACTATCTAGTTTATGTTATGTTTTCTTCAGACCAATTAATATGCTATGTTTAAACTATGTTGAATTGATTATGCATTATGCTTAAACTTGTGTTTGCTTCAAATACTAGGTTTTTTTTTAAGTATTTGAATGAAATTCCATGTAGAGAGGAGATGATAAAATAACTTATTTAATAATATTATAATATAGGGAATGTATTTGATGAAATACCTAAACGAAAGAGGAGAAAAATTAAACTAAGTATGAAGAGATGCACACACAATAGAGGGCACATCAGGTGTTTGAGAAAATGCCTGAAAAAAACATAAAAAAAAACTAAGTATGGGGAAGGGAAGCAAAGGTAAAAGTTCTAGGCTCTTGCCACACAGTTGTAAACAGTGTGGCAAACAGAGATACCAAATTAAGCCACGTGTATCATCAAGCTTGCCATGCAGTTCTGAACTATACAGCAAAAGCCTGGAAGTTTTACCCTGAAATTCCTCATGTAGTGGCTTATTCCGCATCTCGGACTCATGCTTCATCTTCGACTATTATACAATCACTCGACCTCATCAACATACATGTGGCACATTGTATGACACATTAAAGTAACAAAATTCTAGTCATCACTTTCGACCTTTAAATCAACAGTTCGAGTCAACAAACGCACCGTCATCAATAAAGCCGTTACAAAATAGTAAGATCAGACCGTTACACAATCAGATCAAAGATTATCAAATATATATTGTAACGTCCATCATTAAGGATAATAATGGTCGACAAACGGTCATATTATAAGACCTATAAATAGAGCCAGAGAATTTCGGATAATAGACTGATGAATGCTCACTAAACATTCTATACAATAATTATTCAGAACCTCCATTGTAATAGTTAGAAATCCTCAATAAAATCTCTCTCTCTCTCTCTCTCTCTCTCTCTTTCTAAATCATCAAAAAAGGTCATAATTTTTAACCTAATCAAAGGTTTTCCACGCTAAACTTTGTGCTAATTGTTATTCATTATTTACTAGTTATTCTGAATATCTTTGGTGTAAAGACTAAGTTTGGATCACGAAATTAGGTTATTACATTTGCGCAGTCTGTGGGAACGAAGTTCTTAAAGTCATTGTCTCAGAAAATAACTGATTATCTCTTTACGAAATGACGCTTCTTGACCAGAGTATGCTGATTTCTCCAAGAGAAGGAAACGTCGTACTAGCAGAATTACGGGCCATTCTGAACTCCGAAACCCAAAGGTGAGCCGCTCTGGAGCAGCAGCTGGCAGGCGTACAGGACGCATTAAAGGTTTTGCAGAGTCGACAAATCGTAGCCTTGAAGAACAAAGGCGTGCTGTGCTGCTAGCTGCTTTGCGGGTTTCCATTCTCGACAGGATATGACCTCATACAAACAATCTGGGAGGTAAAGTTCGATCTAATCACAAGAAACATCGGGGCGAGCTTACTCTGATATAGGAAGTCCACTAAGAAGTTGATGGAGGTCTTGCTGGAGTCAGACAAGTAGAAGAGCCACCCCAAGGAAAAGTTCTTATTCCAACACGTAACCAGCTCAGTGAAGGAAGTGGCAACTACAACCCTCATGAAGGACGCGTCCTACGACCGACCATTACAGTTCGCCAGTACGTGACTCAGGAACATGTTGAAAAACATATCAAAGAACTGTTCGATGCATAGGCTCAAACTACGAAAGGGATCCACAACAGGTTATAGAAGAGCCCGATTGCTCAAGAATTATTGGATGGAGTGGTTCCCACCGGTTTCTATACACCAAAAAATCCAAAAATACAAGGGAAATGATCCAGTGGAGCACGTTCAAGAATTCCAAGATGATCTAGGCTTATATTCTACATCCAACCACATTCAATGTCGGCTCTTTCCTACCAGTTTACTAGGTGAACCTTTGCGATGGTTTCATTCTCTACCAGAAGGGTCCATTACGACTTTCGAACAATTGTAGGAACTTTTCATCAAAAACTACTCGCACAATAGGGATAAAGAGGAGAATTTATATTCTTTGTTTAGCCTTAAGCAAGTACCAGGGGAGAAGCTCAAAACATTTTTTAAGAAATTTTTGGAGTTGGTCAGGAAGGTGGACCAACTCGATTAGAAGATTACTATTTTAGCCTTCACCAATGCTTTGCTCATGAATAGTAGGGCGAAGGAGTACCTTATTTTGAATAAGCCTACAACTTTAGAAGAGTTGATCGAGAAGGTTATCGGATATATTGATCTCAAAATAATGGTATCCAAAAGACACAAAGCTTAGAAATTAACCGTGACAGCACGAGATCAATCTACAGGCCAAGATTTTAATCGCGATGCTGATCAAGGAGGAGACAGGAAGAAGACCAAATCTAATGACGATTGACCTCGGAATGGCAGTAATATGCCAAAACCCTGTCTTCCCAAGATGACTGTTACCATCGCCAGCATATATCTTATACTTCAAAAGGATAAATTTCTTTGTAATGCCCAGTATCTCTAACCCACCGAGAACAAACCATATTGCATCCATCACAAAGTCCGACATCATGAGACATAACATTGCTTCGCTCTACAATGACTGTTGGAATATATTTTTGCGGATGGACGAATGCATGAGTACATCGTGGACATTGAGAGTTACAAGAACCGAAGTTACAAGCTTCCCACGGAGATCGTATAGGTCGAATAAATGGCAGAGGAGAAAGATTTGTACCATATCTCCCTCAACAACTTTATCGAGACTCTTGCCATTAACATATCGATCAAATGCAAAAGGCGACGTCTTGGCCAATGTCATGATCTATCCATGGTCAACAAGGAAGCTCGATTACTCCCTGCTTCCAGTTCCCAACGCACAGGGATCTCTTTCGAAGATTGCGACGTTCGACATGCCAACTTTCCTCATCATGATGCACTCGTGATCATGTTAAAAATAAGAAATGTTGTGCTACATACAATGATGGTGGATATTGGCAGTAGCATCGAACTGCTTTTCCAAAGCACGATTAATCAGATGGGATTGGCTGACAAAGTTTAACCTAGTGACGTCGACATCAGTGGCTCAACGGCTCTAAGGAAGAACATGTAGAAAAGATCACACTTCTTATTACAGCTGGTCCAACAACAGTCGACGTAGTATTCTACATTATTAATGTAAGATCGCGTTATCTGGGGATCATGGGACACTACTGGCTGCATAACATGCGAGCTATCCCACGACCTATCATTTGGCACTACGATTCGATTGGAATGGCAGCATTTACGAAATCAAAGACAGTCAGAAGCTACCCTGAGCTTGTGAAAATTATGTTACCACTGTGATAGAACCATCAATACTACAACTTGCATAACAATTGCAGAAAACCACAGGGAACATTACAGAGAACTTTACAAAAAATGATCTGCCATGTGCAAAAACTACAAAATACATCGAGATCAGTGGAGATAAAAAGGCCACCTACATTGGAACTCTTTTTTGCCCATAACAGAGCGCAATGTTCTTATTCAATTTCTCAAAAGCAGCAGTGATGTCTTCGCTTGTACGTTTCAGGAAATGCCAGACATTGATCCAAATTTGGCCTGCCATAAGCTTTGTTTGAAAGATAAAGCTGAGGCAGTTAAACAGAAGCAGAAAACTTTAGCACCGAGGCTCTGAGAAGAAGTTAACAAAGAAAACGATAAAACTGAAGAAAAATTAAAAAATCAGAGTCTGCATAGATTTCATAGACCTCAATAAACATACTCCGAAAGATTATTTTCAACTTCCTATCATCAATCATTTGCTCGATTCTACTGCAGGGCATGAACTCTTATCCATGATGGACACCACATTAGGGTACATCCAAATACCCCTATTAACCGAAGATTAAAAAAATGGCTTTCATTACAAAACATTGTTTGCATTGCTATAAAGTCATGCCTTTCGGACTCAAGAACGCATGAGCCACTTACCAAAGATTGATGACACAGATGTCCAAAGACAGTCTCGAGAAAATGATGGAAGTTTACATTGATGATATGTTGTGCAGAAGTCTCAAGAAGGAAAACCATCTCGCAGATTTACACACGGCCTTCAAAATTCTTTGATCTTACAGAATAAGACTCAATCCTGACAAGTGCCAGTTCGGAGTCTAATCAGGCAAATTCTTGGGCTATTTGATAAGCAAGTAAGGCATAGATGCTGACCTAGATCGTATTCGTATACTGTTATTTATGCTTTCTCCAAGGACGAAGAAAGACGTACATAAGTTAACTGGCAAGATAGCGGCAATCAATCATTTTGTCTTCAAATCTTCAGTTCGGTGTCGATGGTTATTCGACCTACCGCGGGAAGGGACAAAGAAAAATAAACCTAAAAAAGATCCTGGGATCGAGTGGACTACAAAATGTGAAACAGTTTTCCAGGAACTCAAGCGCTATTTGGGAAAGCCACCAGTAATGAGTACACCAAATGAAGGAGAAGAACTCACCATATATCTTGCCGTTACTGATTAATCATTGAGTTCAGTCCTCATTCGACTGGATGAGAAGATGAAGAAACCTGTCTACTTCATCAGCATAACTCTTACTCTAGCAGAATCACAGTATACTAAGATTGGGAAACTACTGTTAGCCTTCGTATACACATCACATAAGTTAAAACAGTATTTCCAAGCTCACTTTGTTCGAGTGATGAAAAATTATCCTTTGGGCAAAATCTTGTCCAAACGAGAGAAATCTAGACGAGTCCAGCAATGGTCAGTAACTCTTGGTGTGCACGATATACATTTTATACCACGGCATTCCGAAAAAGGGCAAACAATAGCAGATTTCATTACAGACTTTCCAGTAGATCCTGACTGGGGAGAAGATAGTACCGACATCAATGAAGAACAGTTCAAGAAAAAGTCAGATTAGATTTCCAAGAAAGTTGGCGCCTTCTAACTAACGGTTCTGCTGGACCTGCGGGGTTAGGCATCAACATCGTCCTTTTCACGCCTTCTAATGACAGAATTAAAAAAAGCAATCAGACTCAATTTTGAAACTACCAATAATTCACGGTCTAGATATAGCTCTAGAGATTGGGGTTCCTGAGTTATCTGTATAGACGGACTCTTTACTCATAGTGAACCATTATACAGAAAAGTTTCAAAAAAATAAAAAAATGATTAATTACGCCGTAACAGTAGCCGACAGAATGAGTAGATTCAGCAAAGCTACCATCAAACATTTACCTCGAAGAGAAAATAGACATTCTGATTTCCTTGCCTATCTGACAGGAGTCCTCAGAACAAAAGCTCGATATTTAAAGATCGAAGTCATATCCACCCCCAACATTAACATCATTAGTTCAAATTCTGTTAATACTGGGGGCCCTAAAGAGGATGATCATGATTGGAGACGACCATTCCTCACATATATTGAGCCCAAAAAAAAGTTTGACGGCGAACTCCTTGAAGATCCAACTGAAAGAAGACGTGTGCTTGACAATACTTAGCGATACGTCATTGCCGATAATTTTCTTTATAAAAAGTCAGTAACAGGACCCTATCTCCAATGTTAATCTGATAAAGAGGCTCAACACTTCCTGCATGAACTTTACTAAGGTACTTGTAGATCCCATGTAGCATGACGATCTTTAGCAAACTGAGATCTTACTCAAGGAGTCTTTTGGCCTAAAATGAAAGCTTAAGCCATCGAATATACGAGCAAGTGTGATGCCTGCCAATGACATGAACCCCAAATTCAAGCTCTAACTTTGGAACTGCATTCGTGCAAGGTTGTATGGCAATTCAGATGATGGGCCCTCGACCTCGTGAGGGAATTCCCAACTGCACCAGGAAAAAGGAAGCACCTCCTAGTAGTAACGGACTACTTCCCCAAATGGGTAGAAGCAGTTCCTTTATGTCGCACACGAGAAAGTGAAGTCATCAAGTTTATATGGGAAACCGTCATAATACAGTTTGGCTGCCCCCACCTCATCAAAATCGATAATGGACCTCAGTTCGTTGGTTCCAGAGTCGTTGAGTTTCTCAACCAACACAACGTCATCCACTCCTCTTCCAATCCATATTACCCATAAGGAAATGGTCAGGCTGAAATTACCAATCGCACTATCGTCGACGAAATCAAAAAGCGCTTGACTGAGAAGAAAGTTAATTGGGTACAAGAATTACCACATGTGTTATGGGAATATCGAACAACACCTCGAGTATCGACTGGATGCACGCGGTTCCTATTGGTGTACAGTACTAAAGCAATCATCCCCACTCAATATCATCACCCATTGCGTAACCTTACAAAAAATGAGAGACAAAACAATCATGAACTTTGGGAAGATACCATCAGGCTTTAGCCAGATCTTATAATAAACGAGTTCGTCATAGAGAGTTCGAAATTAAAGACCTTGTTCTCTGAGATATACCAAAGCACAAAAGGAAGCCAATGCTAGAAAGCTCGCAGAAAATTAGGAAGGTATCATTGTTGGAAAAAGTGGACTTGGCTCTTACGACCACGCCATAAAATATGGGGATCGAATACCTAACCCTTGGAACACAAGGAGATTAAAGTTATATCGAAGATAATTTATCACAGTGCACTTTTATAATAAATTTATTATCTTGTACGTTGGTCTTTCATTAATATAATAGTTATGTTTGATCGCCCTACATCAGAGTACTTTCTACTATTTCATACAATACTCTATCTAGCATTCTCTGTACCTCAATCTTACAACAATGAAATATTTGTGTTTATTTGACTTACATTACAATACTTTTCTAATATATCATACAAGTAGTTCTATATACAGATTATATTTCTAAATGTTATAAACTACTAATGGGTTCACTCCATTCTATTACAGATCGTTTGTTGCTTCAGGCAAACTGATCTTCTATTACATTACGGATCGATTGTTGCTTTAGCCAATATGATATTCTACTATACAATTGGTCGTTTGTTGCTTCAGCCAAACCATCCTTCTATTATACGACAGGACGACTAGTAGCTCTATAAAACGACTACTAGACTTCTACACCACAATTGGTTCATTAAAAGGTCAGTACAAATATATACAGTCCATCTTTACTACACTTTATCTATCATAATTTCATTGTTATAGTACGCATAATCCTTTCTTATAGTAATCATGCCTCATCAACCACTCGAGCTATCACACAAGCTATCATGCAACACATCGCCACACAAACTTTCCCCATGAAGTCGCAGACGCATCAACTCTGGTATCTTCCCCTTAACAATTTATTTTCAATATTTAATCTTACTCTTCGTAAGAGCACCAATTCTTGACATCATGCGATCCAGGTACTCAGATCGTACCAACCGCATATCACACAACACACCATTGGTAATCATTGAATATATCAGTATGAGTAAAGCTTAAGCTAATCCAAATTGTTCAATTGTTATCAATTGTCTAAATCACCAAAAATGTTTATCATCACAAACATTTCTGTATACCAAAGGGAGCCCTAAAATAAGTTAATCGTAAAAAATAAGTAACACATGTTTTAACTATAGAGATGGAAAGGACGATGAATAATTTTATGAAACATGCGCTAAAATGCATTATTAAAGGACTCCATGTTCTACTAGTATTCCATGTTCTAACTAAAATACATACTCAAGGAGTACATGCTCTACTAGTACTCCATGTTCTAACTAAAATCTATAATACTAAGGGGCCATTTGTTTTTTTGGGTTTGAGTAGATCTGAGTCTGAATGGGCCTGAGTCTACTCAGTGGTGTTTACTGTTTGAGTGGATGCCTTCGAGTGTTGTTTTTTGGCTAGTTAGATCTGACTAAAGTAGGCAAATACTAAAATACCCCTCTTAGTTTATAAACAAACACCCCACATATTCATCACCAATGCCACCACCACCACCACCCCTCTGTCACCAACGCCAACACCACATATACATAACAAACACAAATACATAGAAAATTAACCTGTATATATAGCAAACACAAATACATACAAAATAACCTATATTTATAGGAAACACAAATACAAACAAAAATAACCTATATATATATATATATATAACAAACACAAATATATACAAAAATAACCTGTATATATAGCAAACATAAATACATAAAAAAATAACATGCATATATAGCAAACATAGATACATTGGTTCATAAAATCAAACTATTACTACCCGTGGCTCGCCACGACAACAACGTCGACGCGCCTTCGGCGCTATATAATTTTCCAGTAACACGCCTTCGGCGCTAAAATATGTTTGCTTCATTATTTATGTAAACTTTTGTACTACTATTAAATATACCCTTTTACAATGTCCCATTCGCCACGACAACAATCGACACACCTTCAGCGCTATATAATTTTCTAGTAACACACCTTCGGCGCTAAAATATGTTTGCTTGATCTAACCAACAATGTGCACTTAATGAGGAGGTTTCTTCATTATTTATGTAAACCTTTGTACTACTATTAAATATACCCTTTTACAAAGCCCCATTTGTCTAACAAAAAAATTGATTCCTGCACATAAACCTGCTCTCTTTATGCCATAAGTCTACCATTCAAATTTCATAACATATCACAAAAGATATTTCAAATTATGATAAACTACTGAAGCACCAAATATTTAGGTACCCAAAAACTTTAAATAACATGCCCAATATAAAGCAAGTATAGAAAAGAATTCATTCATCGTGCATTCAATACTACAAAGTCAAGTATTTGCACAAAAAAAAGAGTATAAATTAAGTATAATCTAAACCAAATTATCTTTTCTTAAAACCGTGTTTAGGCCATGGATTACACTTTAACCAATTTGTAACCTAAAACAACCATTCGCCACAAAAGATCCCCATGGGATAAATTTTGTCTAACAAAACAAACCATAATCACCTGCTTGTAAAACTTGCATAAGCCATGGTCCCCATAACTGGACTGAACATTCATCCCTATTTCAATATCTCCATTCCTCGAATCATCGCCGCCCTGAGGCATCTGAAACGATTCCTGAAACATAACAAAACTCACAAATTACATAAAAAATCAACTCCTTTACAAAACCCCACAATTCCCCATTACATCCCATAACTAAATATCACCAAAAGACTAAATTTTTATCACAAATCAAACAAATCTCTCACCCAACAATCCAAAATAAAAAAAACCCCAAAATCTGATAAGAACCTATCGACGTTGTTGAGAAAGTTGAGAGTCGCTTCTGAAACCTAGATTTCTAAACTTTCGCCATCAAACTACTGATAATTGTACAACGTAGAAGTCAAACTCTTCGTTCCCCAAATTTGGCCAAAATTAAATCTGAAAACTTGATATGCATAAGAGAGGGAAAGAGGATATCGAGAGCGTGAAATTGGGAGACGGGAAACTAAAATTCCAACAAATCTAAACCCGTTAATGAGAAAGTGGTGTTGATCTTTGAGATCGGTGAGAAAGAGAGACATGGTGAGAGAAAAAGAGAAAGAGAGACATGATCTTTGAGAGAGAGAGAGAGAGAGAGAAGTGGGGAAGAGGAACCGTTCGTGGAAGAGAGAAGTGGGAGAGAAACTTAATAAAGAGTGGAAGGAGAGTAAAATACCAAAATACCAAAATACCAAAATACCCTTATGACTTTTAGAGACAAAAAGATCTCATCCATTCATCTTGCATAACTAATCAATCTCGACGAGTATTAAATTACTGCCACTCTTTATCTTTAGAGAGAGAAGGGCAGACTTGTCCCTGGGGCAAAAATACCCTTCTTGGATAATAATATATAGATATGTTGTTGAGCTCTTCTTCGATTGCCTTCCAAGCTTTAGTATTTAAAGATGTTTCAGGCACTTTATTCAAGTCTATCTCTGTTTGACATTTCAAGATGAATTTCAAGATGAAGTGAAGTCTAAAATATGGATGTTACTTGAAAAAACCTGTTATTTTCTTTGGTGGTATCGACATAACTGCACCTTCAGAACAAATAGAAAAATTAGTTAAATAAATACAAAAGATTTTGCAGATGGATATAAAACATAACAGTTGGTCCAATGGTCATAGTCTCTAATGCACTAACAGATGGATATACAAGAGATTCTGCAGATGGATATAAAACATAACAGATGCACTGAAATATACAAACAGGCTTACAGATGGATACAAGCATAACAGATGCACTGAAATATACAAAAAAAGAAATTGATGCACTTCTATATACAAACAGGCTTACATATGGATAACAGTTAGGCAGTTAGGCCATGATAACACTTTTATGAAAATAGTTAGGCAGTTAGGCTTACAAATGGATGCACTTATATGATAACAAATAGGCAGTTAGGTATTTGGGGTTTCCTTTGTTAGGCTTTTACAGTTAGGCTTTACAAATAGATGCACTTCTATGATAACAGTTAGGCAGTTAGTGGTATAGTACATCTGTTATAGTATATCTTTATTTTTCTGGTATAGTACATCTGTTATAGTGGTATAGTACATTTGTTAGTGGTATAGTACATCTGTTAATCCTAGGAAGGGCACTGTATTTTTCTCAGGTAAACTTTAGATCAGATGAAGCAAGATATTTGTGGTATAGCACATCTGTTACTCTTTGAAAGTGATACTTTTTGTTTGTATATCCAGTTTCTCAGGTCTCCATATTACTCTTTGAAAATGATACTTTTTTAGTGAGGTATTTGGGGCTTCCTTTGTTAGTTTCCAAAATAGATATACAAACTGGATATACACCTCTATGAAAACTGGATTCAAACTGGAAGCCACAAGGCCCACCATTCACCAAGAAAAATATGTTGGAACTATGAAAAATGAGCATGATCCAATAACAAAGCCTGGCAGAAAACCCAAACTTGCTTAAGACCTTCATTAAGAAATTCCAACTTACAGTATCAAAAGTCTGGGCTATGTCTAGCTTTATTACAATATTTCCATATTATCTCTTATTTCCCAGCTCATTAATAAGCTCAGAGGGTAGTTACTGTGGATAGATCTACCCATAATGAAACCACTCTACTTGGTAAAAATGATATTGTTGTAAATAATCTATGAACCTGTAAGAGTAGCTTTCCTTTTTGGCTAAGAAATAAGAAGAAGCAACAACAACTAGTTTTCAGAAATAGCAGCAATCTTTTTGTTAACGAAAGCAGCAGTAATGGTAAACTGAAACTCAGATGGTAGAGGTAGCAGCAATGGTAAACAGCGGCAGGTACTCCGGTAACTCAAATTTGTTAACAGCAGCAAGTAATCTCGGGCAGTTAATGATAGTAACTCAGTTGTACAGTAGCAGCAATGGAGATCAGTTCTGTTTTCTGGTTTGTAGCGTTAAGGAAATAACAGTTTCAGTAGCACAAGAACAACAAAAACAGCTGGTAATCTCCGGTAATAAACAACAGTAGCAGCACAGTTTGTACTCCGGGAAAATGCAGCAGTAAACTCCGGCAAATAGCAGCAATGTATTAGCACAAGAATAACAAGCAGGTTCAACAGCAAAAATAGTTGGATAGGTAGCGCAAGTTCAGGCAGCAAGAGCTGTTGGGTAAGGCAGGTTTCAGCTCTGGCAAACAGCAAGTATTAGCGCAAGAATAACAGACAGCAAAAACTGTTGGGTAAGGCAGGTTTCAGTTCCGACAAATTGCAATTATTAGCGAAGTTTAGGCAACAAGAACAACAACAATTCGTAATAGTAAGAACTGATAAATAAAGAAAAGCTCGAGGCGTGGGTCGCACTCTCTTTAAAGAGTATTTCGACCTACCTCTGGTAAGGCAACGAAGGTCTGATCCTTTCCAGGATACAACGAGCGTAACGTATACAGTACCTTCAGTTATCCTGAAAGTCTACATAAAAGAATAAGTGTGCACCTCAGGTAAACCGTAAATGAAGTTAGAGAGAGAGAGATGAAAAGAGCAGATAGAGAGAAGTTCTTTTTCTGTGTTGTAAAGGTGGTAGAACTAAAGGTATTTAAAGGGAAGATGCAACAACTCTTTCCTTTATTTTCCTCAATGAAAGTTTGAACTCTTTGAACTGTTAAAGTGGAGACGAGTTCCTAAAGATTAGGTCCACTAGCTGTTGGTGGAGAGACCAAGCAAGAGTCCATAACCCAAACCCAAGTCCAAGTGGATAACTCCTTTGTAAAAAGAAAAGATGAGCCCAAGCCCAGAAACTTTTGTTAAATTCCAACAGATATTTCGGGCCACTTTACTCAGTCTAGTAGTCAAAACTTTGGTGATGACTTTGAAAATGAAGTTGCATAAACAAATTGGCCTTAAATTGGATATTGTCGACAGCAGCTTATTTTTAGGAGCAAGCACCAAGAAGTTTGAGTTAAAACCATTTGGAATAGAGGCATTCACAAAGAAAGAAGCAATAAGAGAACAAACATTTCTGCCAGCCATCCTCTAGCAATGCTAAAAGAAAGAACCACTGGATCCATCTGGCCCATGAGTGTTGTCCCCACTAAGATCAAACACAGCAGTCTTGATTTCTTCAGAATTAGGAATAGAGCTCAGAGCAGTATTTTGATCATTAGTAATTTGAGAAGGAGCAAGGTTTATTAGGTCCTCATTAATTAGAGACTCATCATGTATGTACTTGTCTGTATAGTGATATACAATTTCCTTTTGAATCATCTTAGAGTGTCTCAGAGAAGAACCATCCTCCTTGCCAATTTCTGTAATGAAATTTTTATATTCTTGATCCTGTGACGAGAATAAAAGTAAATAGTGTTCCTTTCCCCATCTGAAAGTCAGTTAGCCTTGGCCTTCTATTCTATTTCCAAATAGAGTCCTCCAAGTCCAGTAAATTATTAAGAGAGTGCTCTTTAGAGGTAACATCTTTGGGAAGATTATCATTACAGTTAATTTTTAGTTGAGTATGAAGAGCTTCCAATTCTGCAGCACAACCAGTAATATCCTCATGAAGACCACCTCGAGAAGATTTCCTCCAATCTTTAATAACTAGTTTCAGTCTATGAAGCTTTTTAATATTGTAAAGAGGATAACCTATTATATCAGATTCCCCAAGACTGTTCAACAATATGTATAAACAGGCATACAAACTGGATATTCAAACTCTGTATAAACAGGCCATACAAACTGTATAAACAGTTCTGCAGATGGATACACAATCCATAACGTACCCAAAGTGTCTATCATTCTTAGCACACTAGAAACAAAAATGCAGCAAACTAAATCTACATCAAATCTCAAAACAACATGATCCAGCTCTCTCTTTCTCTCTCTCTCTCTCTAAGCTTAGGTCTTAAACAACATAATTCACCCACAAATCTAAACTAAACCCAACAAACCAAAACCCTTAATCAAACCATACCCACTACCAGATTTAACCATACCAAGCTAAAATCTACTAAACAAACATCACCCACAATCAACACAAATCTCTCTTGCAAATCCAAACAAAACACATTTACAATCTGAAATCAATAGAGATAAAGTTAGAATCATTACTTCTCAAGGAAAGGCTCGTCCACAACTGCAGAGACATCGAGAGTGTCTACTTGAGTCACCAATACCACAAGAGGAATCGCAATTGTACTTGAATCGTAGGTTTTAGGTTTTGCTAACAGCTCAAGAGTATTCACAAGAGGAATCAACTTCTCCAACCGGTACGAGAGAGAGAGAGAGAGAGAGAGAGAGAAGTGAATGTGAGGGCTTGAGGAGCTGCAGAGGAGGAGGTGATCGAGGAGTGGAGGAGGTGGGAGAAGAAATTGTTTTTTATTTTTCCTATATTTGATTTGTTTTGAGGGCAATTTGGGGACAAAATTTGCACTCAGACTCAGACCTCCCACTCAGCTGGCTTATTGGATCTGAGTGGAGAGAGGCTTAATCAGATAATTTATCTCAGCCTGAGTGTAGTCAGTCCAAAAAACAAACAACATTAAGTGACTTCAGTCATTCCAAATAACTGAATGGGAGTCGGACTCAGACCTCTGACTGCAGTCAGTCCAAAAAACAAATGCCACCTAACTAAAGGAACAACCATGCCATGAGATTTAATATCAGCTGTTGATCACACTACCCTACACATGTTGAGGAAATATATGGTTTAAGCTATAACAATAAATATATGGAATTGTAACAGCCGTTAGATCATAAGGGTTATTTCGTATATTCTCGCAATTTGTTTAATCCTAAAATAACCCCATTTTCGTATATACCAAATCCTATAAAAAAAACATCTCAATCTTAATTACTTGATGAAATAATGGGTATAAATGAAAGTTCAGTGCACAACTTTTTGATTATACAAAATCAGAGGTATATTGGGAAGCCTAAATACAAAATTAGGGGCATTTTGGGAAGTCTAACTACAAATTCAGGGGTATTTCTGTAAATCTTTCTCGGACATTTCGTAAAAGGCAAACCTCAATTCCTTCTCTTCCAAACCCACCAAACTCCTCTCTTTCAAACCCAAACAAAACCATTTATTCTAAACCATACAGTGATGTTCGGTGTGCAAGAACGAAAGCTTGACCCTTCTAAGTAATATACTAGCTCGAGATTGACATCACCCCCAATTTCTTCAAAGTTTATCTCCACCCCTAATTCTCAAACCCTAGAATTTGATTCCCTTTGCAGTGGCAAAGCTTGTGAGAGATAAATGGAGCAAAGAGTTGTTTGTTATCAAATACATAGAGAGAGGCCAAATGGTTTTGGGTTTTTTTTCCAGTCTTTCAAGTTTTAGTTATTATGTGTATGTTTGGTGTTTTAAATTTTGGTTTTTGAGAAGTGGGGTTGTGTTTGAATTGGTGTTTCATGTTTTTACAGATTGATGAGAATATGTAGAGAAAGATTATGAATCATACATCTTTGGGGCACCCCAATATTGTCAAGTTCAAAGAGGTATTCAATCTTTATAGAGTACACAAATTTGTTGGGTTTCATTTACTTTTTGTCCAAAAGTTGAATTGTTAAGTAGATGAGGTTTATACTTTATACTTCTTTTGAGGTTTCTATTATTCCTACTATGTTTTATTGTTTTTTTATTTTATTTTATGATTTCATCATGTTTTCAGTTACTGGGTATTTGATTATAAGTTACAAAGATACATCTTTTATAGGATATTCTGCAAAATTTAAGGTTTTTGGGAGTGAGGCTATATGTTTTAAGTAGTATTCACTTGACTTGTTAGCTATTTCTTCTTTTGTTCAACCGAAATCTTTTCAATTAGGACGCCTTTGATATCGTTATTTATAGACCCTTTAGCAGTTCCTAAAGTAAGATTACGACAGAAAGGTTCTCTTATGACATGATCCTCCTGGGCATCTTGTATTTTTCTTCCCAATTCAGAGGTTGAAGAATGTTTGAGATAAAAAGTCTTAACATCCCAAAGAGTATTTAATCAATAAAAGTACTGAAGCATTTTTAGAAAGCAGAATCTAGAGCTACTGAGCTAGCACTCCATATATATTTTTCACGTTGTAGGCAATCTGGGGTTTACAGACACCAACGGGATTGAATACAATCAAAATTAGAAAAATGTACAGATAAGGAGGCAAGGAGCTAGGGGATAATATACTATCCTATTGGAGTTAGACATAGATACGTAAGCAGAATTGTGAGAAACTCTGAAGGAGAAGCCTAATAGAAATCATTATCATGTAATAGATCCGTGGAGGAGCCTTATCCATCTTAAGGTAGTCGGCCATTTGCTGAGTGTCAGTTTGAATGTCGAGCTTTGTAATCCTCAACTGCTTGGCATGATGTAACCCTCTCTAAATTGCTTTCATATCATCGAATATGACCGAATCACACTCTCAATTCCTAGCACGCTTAAGTCCTTAGTTTATAAAGCCTTTGTATGACTTCCTTGATGTTCCAAATAGACTATTAATACATATGTTACCCAAGAACTACCCGTCCAATGCAATGGTTACAAAAGGGCAGTACGGCATATGGATCTTGTGTAATACATGGTTCCGCATGTTATCAAATTCACTGTCACCTAAGACAATGCTTTCAAAAACTCTTTCTGTATGTTATGCTCATACTGTTTCTAAACTACACCATTTGGTGCATTTCACATGATTGAAAACCAAAATTTCATGTTACATCTCAGTCATACTTGTTGTATTATTGCGCACCATAAATATTGCAGAACAGGATAGCAAGGTTGTAACGTTATTAATGATAATGTTTAGTATCTATTTACAGAATTTTCTTAACACTATATGAATACTAAGATGTTAGAGTAAACTGAACCAAAAGTTTACATTGGTATGGTGCAAAATTTTAAGAATAAAGCGAGACTTACTACGGAGCATAATCAACAATAGAGAAGTTCGCAAGATAAGCATAATCAAATTTGGTCATTCAGGTCGATATATACCGCAATATACCCAAATTTTTGTTTATCCAATATTTGTAAAAGAAATTAAATTAATATAAATAAAGTCAATTATTCGATATATTAGACGAATATGTCACTTCTTTCAACAATTATCATGACATCTGCACCATTTAATTAAATATCTAAGTTTCCAGCCTTTGAGTTTTCTTGATAATGTATTGCTTAGCTAATTTTATTATTAAATTCCAGTATATTAGCGATTTCGAGGATATTTTTAACTTTTTTGTTTGCGCAAATAGGGTTTTTATTTAAATAGACAAGAAAAAACAAGAGGGAGACTTAAAGCCTGACCTCTGAGCAGTACATGTGCCCCAGTGTCTAATAGCCGCAACCCCTAATTTTTCTAGAAAATAGGAGGCTCGAATTTGTCTAGGCTGCGCAACAACAGACCAGAACAAGAGGTTCTATTGTGTACTTCCCAACTTGGAGAAACCATCAGCGGATCCGTTCCCTTCTCTGTACGTGTGCACCATGATGATTTGGAGCTCTTGGCTGAGTTGAAGGATCATCTTCCAAATGGCTTGAAACTTGCTGGGGGATAGGCATTTCTGTTTGTGCCAGTTGACTATGACCTCAGCATCCATTTGAACCACGAGTGGAAACCAGTGGTTTTTTTTACAGAGTTTGAGGCCATGTAGGAGCCCGTATAGTTCAGCTGTAATGTTCGTACCAATTCCTAGTGCCACGCTGTAACCGAGTTTCATCCCTCCATGTGAGTTGCATATGATACCTCCAACCCCAGGGAGACCATAGCTCAGAGAGGATCCGTCAGTGTTCAGTTTAAACCACCCTGGTGGTGGTGCTTGCCATTTTACCAATATACTTGCTTTATACTTTATTCAAAGCGTGTGCACTCGGAGTACCTGCAGAGAGAGTATGTCCCCAAAGTTGCCGCTTTTAAATTACTTTACTTTTGATCATGAGATCCATAAGCCATCGGCATGTTTTAGCGGCAATCGCGTGGGCATTCATGGACACGTCGTCGAACCGATGTTTGCACTGCGCTTTCCATAATTCCCAGCTTATGATAGTCGAGAGAACCCCTTTAATGATGCCCATTTGCGTACTCTTGTTGGCTGCCAACAACCAAACCCCTTGCCGTGCCCAAAAAATTTCAGCCAGAACGTTGCAAACCCCACATGCGTGCGCAAAAAACTGCCAGACTTGTTGTGCTATCTCTCCGTTTACGAGCAAGTGGTTCAGCGTTTCGATGCTGCCCGAGCGGTAACAGCTACATCGGGAAACAAATGGGAGCTGTTGCTGTAGGAAAACATCCACCGTGAGGACCTTCTTTCACGTTTTCCAACTGAAGGCCTGAATTTTGGTGGGGATTATCTTGTACCAAATCCAATCCATACGGCGTTGTGTTTCCACAGTCCCTCTCCAAAATTACCAAGCGGACTTTACCGTGAAACTACCACTTTAAGAAGCGCCCTATAACGGTGTGTCGTTGCCCTCACCCAGGAAGAACTTGTTGGCGAGTGTGATCTTCCAATCTACCAACAGTTCATGGTACAGGCGCTGCCAGTTTCAGTTTCTGCCATTCACAATGATTTCTTTTACCATGATTTCTAGGTTGTAGTCTATGTTCAGCTGTTCAGCGAGGCTGCCCTCCCCGGTCTAGTCGTCCATCCAAAAGCTGCAAGTTCCTGAACCCAGACTCCATACAGTATTAGCATGAACTGTTTCAAACAGATTTTGAATGCTTGTCCACAAGGTTGAGGTGCTTGATTGAAGCCGAGAGAAGTCATCGTTGATGGTGTACTTGCTTTCAGAAACCGAGTCCAGAATGTATCAGCATGGAGCACATTCCACCATTTCTTGAGCTGTAAACTATGCTTTACATCATCAAGTTTTTGGATGTCGAGTCCGCCTTCCTCTTTAGGTAGACAAATGTCATTCCATGAGACACAATATCGTTTGTTTTTACCCTCAAACTTTTCCCAGATGAAATTGGAGAACATGCTCTCCAGTTTTCGAAGGATTGATTTCAGAACGGTGATGCAGGCTAGGAGATGTATAAGCATGGAGTTTAAAATGTGGCTTATCAGAATGAGTTTTCTGCCTTGTGATAGGAGCTTACCGTGCCATCCTTTAATTTTTTATTATACCTTAGTGAGTAGCGTCTCAAAATGAGAGTGCCGTACCTTACCATAGCTGATGGGCACCCCCAGAAAGAGCATAGGAAAGAGCCTGTGATAGAACCCACTAGTGGTTTGTATGATTTGTTTTCGAGCAACAGTCCCATTGTGGTACATATAGACACCACTTTTCTCTTTCTTGATCAACTGCCCGGAGAATGCTTCATATCTGTCCATAAACTTCAGTAGCCCCTTGAGCGAGGATTGACTTCCATTAAGGAACACTAGAAAGTCATCTGCACAATAGATGTGTGATAAGAAGACAACCCCGAGATGATTTAAAGTACCCAATCTGCCCATTTACAAAATACTTCATCAACCCCTTGGAGAGTACTTCTTTTGCGATGATAAATAGCAAAGGTGAGAGAGGGTCCCCTAGCCGGCGGCCTCTAGTGGATTTAAAAATGCCCTTGAAGACTCCTTCTAGCACCACCGAGAACCAGGGTGTCTCAATATTGCAAGAAATGACGTTTACGCATGTGCTGCTAAACTCAAATTTACCAAGAACCATCCTAAGAAATCTCCAGTCCAACCGGTCATACGCCTTGGCTATGTCCACTTTTATCATAACGTTATTGCCCCAGACCTTTCTATGTAAGTCCCCCACCATTTCTTGGGCGAGAGTGATAGTATCGCTGATGTCCTTGCCTTGTATATAAGCTCCCTGATTGCCCGATATCATCTTCTATAACAGTGCACTCAATCATGTAGCGATAATTTGAGAGACAATCTTATAGACCACTGAACATAAACTGATCGACCGGTAGTCTCCCAACGTGTAGGCGTCTCGACCTTTGGGATTAGGGTCAGGAAGGTGGCAGTATAGAATTTGGAAAGAGGAGCTCCATTGAAAAATTCTTTGGCCGCTCCATGTAAGTAGTCCTTAATGATGTCCCAACATGTGGTAAAGAAACTGATGGAAAAACAGTCGCTATCGGGAGCGCTGTCAACGGGTATACTGAAAGCACTAGCTTTTAAATCCTCCATAGTTGGTGGTGTCATAATACAGTTACTCTCTTCCTCTATAATAATAGTTGGGATGGAGTTTAGTAGGTCCCGATCCGGTTGGGTCGGAGATGCATTTAACACATCCTTATAGTAGGAGATAGCTGCTTCATGGATCAACCTAATATCTTGTGTGTGGGTGCCGTCTGGCATTGTAAAATTTGAGAGAAAGGATCTTTTGCGATTAATCTAAGTGACCGTGTGGAAGAACTGTGTATTCGCATTCCCTGCTTGAATCCACTTCACCCGTGACTGTTCCTTCCAAAAGATCTCCTCTTTGTGTAACATATCAACATGTTCTCTCTACACATTGCTAAGATCTGCACTAACCTGTTTGTCCCAACTTCATTGTAATAGGAAGTCCAGATCCATAATTTTGTCTTCAAGCAACTTGATGTTTTGCATAACATTTCCAAAAACTGCCCTATTCCACTCCCGCAAGGCCGCCTTGACCACTTTCAGTTTGTACGCAAAGGAAGAGAGGTAGTTTCCAAACACCCCCAATGGCCAAGTATCTTCGATGAGCTGAAGGAACGTGGTGTGAGTCATCTACATTTTCAGAAATTTGAACTGTCTAAGGCCTTGATAAGCATTGCTCGTGAATGTTAGGAGAAGGGGGGAGTGATCTGAACAAACCTGTGTGAGGTGGTTGATCTTGTGTACCAAAAACCCGGTCATGAACGCAGCATTGACGAGTATTCTATCCAGTTGTGCCTACTGCCGAGACCTGCCCTGATGATTGCTGCACCAAGTGTATCCTGAACCCAAGAAACCAGTATCCATTAACCCTGCAGCTTGTATCATATCTTCAAATTTTGTGACCTCTCTATGGCGTATTCTCCGACCACCTAGTCTCTCAGTTTCATATCGGATAGTGCTAAAATCCCCCACTACACACCAATGCGATGTAATGTTCTGAGCAAGCAAACAAATGTCATTCCACAGAGGTCGACGTTCAATACTAGTGCATTTAGCATAAACAAGAGTCACTAGGGCACTCCAGTCATTGTTTAATGCCATCTTGCAGTGAATAAATTTGTTAGTAGCAGATATAAGCGTCACCTCATAATCTTATTTCTAGAAAATCCATATTTTACCATTCTTGTCTTGATTTGATAGAAAAGAATTGCACTTTATTTTTCTACATATGCTACCAATATGCGAGACATCTAAAAAAGGTTTGATCAGAACTACAATGGAGATGTTGTCGAGTTGAGCTTAAGCCTAACTTGAGATTTATTTTTGTTGACCTTGCAGAGTAGTTACAAGAAAACAAAGATAACAACTATCATGTTAAGGAGCTGCGCCAATCTTAGTTCTAATACAGTTCAAGAAATTCTTAATGTGCTTCCTTGTTTATCTTCTATAGATATCAGGGGTTGCAACAAGTTTAAAGAGTTGAGTCACAACTTTTTGAATGTGAACTGGATAATGAGTACTTCACGTGAAACAAAGACTTTTCGTGGCTCAGATTCCAAGATACGGTGTCTTAAGCATATAAATGTGAAACCCCATTTATTTTCTAAGTCTGCCAAGGGATGTAATAGCTATTTGGATGAATTCAGTGAGCCTGGAGTTCGTAGAGATTCATCAAGTAAGTTATTTGGGTAAAGCTTGTACAAGCGTTCAATCCTTCTTTCAAGGGATGTCCATATGAAGAGGTAGCTGTACAGGCAATCTGATACTGGTTATAAGAAGGTAGAAGAATTTCTTGATTTTAGCTTGAAGGACATTATGAAGGAGAACAACTTCGATTTTTTTATACCCAAGGTGACCAGTCGATTTCTTTCTATACTAGTTATAGGGGTTAAGTTTTGTAGGAGGGGAAACTAGCTCTTACACCATGGGGTTATCTTCGACTAGAGGTTTATACAAGTATCTAAAATAATAATAAACAATATCACTACACTAACATACTTGCGTGGAGTTCTAGAATGGGTTTCTCTACGGCTTCTAGCGAAGATTTTAATGGTTGATGATATATATCGAGTTTAGATGACAGATCGAATAGAGGTCAGTTACAGGGTAGTCGAAGGTAATCTTGAAGGGTTGATGGGAGAGATTTTATAACCCTTTCATAGTGCCTCCTACCTCTTATTTATAGGATACAAAAAGGGCTAAGTCACCACAGGAGGTCAGATTACATGTATATCCTATGGGGACAACTGTTTTGTACTCGGAGTCTGTTCTGACACTGTAGCTATCAGGTGGCTCATTTTACTATTTTTTTTAGTAAACTGGCTATCAGACGTGTCTGCCTTCGACCATATATTACCATGGTCGAAGTCTCTCTGTTACTGATGCTGTGTTTTGGAACTGGCCGTTTTTCTTCAGCTTCGACTATAATGTCTTCGAGCATTCAATTAATGTCGAGAGGCTTTGTGGACTTATTTACTATCTTGCTGGCTTTGGGTCTTTAGGTAAGCTTTGATGTAACCTTCGATGTAACCTTCGAGTATTCAACTGGTGCTGGAAGGCTACGAGTAGGCTACTGCATTCACCCCCTATCAGCAGGGGCCTCAGAAATTGATGTAGATGGCGCATGCTGAGAAAATTGGTTAGGCATTGAAGAGTTAACTAGTTGACTGTGGGCAGTTTCGAGGAAAGTAATTAAGGAGAGTAATTAATGTAAGTGGGGATTAAGGAGGTAGTAAATGCCCTTAATCGTGGTATAAATATGGGTTATTAGGGGAAAATTCTCTATATTCTTCATCTTCTTCTTTGAGTAAACCAAACCATGGAAATTACACCAAACACACGGTACCAGAAGAGGATGGAGGTGGGGGAATGCCGTATCGAATAGAAGATGAGGGTCCTGAAGGAGAAATTCTTCGAAGACCAGGGATTGGACGTGGTACTGCTGGACTTGGTTTAGCTGGAGCTGGGGGAAGTTATCTGCGAGCATCCATACAAGTACTGGTGTAGGGTGATACACAGTGGCTGGGTCCAAACGTTAGTAACCGGTACTTCTTGCTAAAAAGCCTGGCAGAAGACCAGGTGGATGCTGAGGACGCGGTAGAGGATGAGACGGGGCTCTGCATGAAGTACCCCAAACGTAAATTGGAGGGTCTTCGATGTAGTGGTAGTAATATAGGTAGTTTTTGTTTCTGTTACCGTAGTTATTGGTGTTGTTCTTTTTCTTTCTCCCTTTTTTGTAGGCCCGAGGGCTTTTTTATTTTTGAATGAAAAAACATGTTTATCGAAGTATGGTAGTAGAATTATGTTAGGTGTTATAGATGATGATAATATAGGTACAATATTAACTGTCGAACGTCGAACTTAGGTATTGAAAATGACTAAAAATGGTAAGACACTGGGGTTCTTTTATATAAAGAAAAGTATTGACAAAAGGTTTGAGTACTTGTAGTGACGTGTTTTACGGAAGGGGAATCTTCGCCAATACTTATTCGTAAAGAGAATATAATAAAGTTAGATAAAACAAGATTTTACGTGGAAATCTCAGTAAGGGTTGAGAAAAACCACGACCTCGAGGATGATTTTTATGTAAAATCTAGTAAGATGTTAGTTATTGCATGTTTTGGAGTGATGTTGGGTTTTTGAAGTAAGAATAGCAAAAGATTGCGTTCCTATAGAATCTATTCTCTGCCTGTATTTATAGTCATATAGGCTATTTTAGAAAAAGAAAGAAATAGTCTCATATTCCGAGGGAGTGGGAGAACTTTGCAGATCTCTGACAGTTCTTTCTTAACCAGGCTTCAACGGCTACTTTTGGCATGTCAAGGACTTATAGTAACTTCTCGAATGATGGACTTCGATCATGTGTGGCTGTCTTCGACTACACTTTGCTGGCTTACTCATGTCGAATCTGGGAATATGCTACTACAATCGCCCCATTCTCGACAGAAGCACTTGTGGTTGTGTCGAGAAGAAGTTGGAAGCTGAAGAGGTTACCGAATGAGAAGATAAGTTGTCTGTGTTATTTTTGAGGTTAAAGAAATTGTATTTGGTCAAGTCATTCCCGAGGCGCAATTAATGCAGTACAGTGAATCTGGCGGAGTTACATTGGGCATAAATAGGGGGTTATTGAGGGTGGAATGGTGGTGTTTTTAGAAAGATGCCGCCCCAAGTGTGGTCTAATGCATTATCTGAGGCAGAAGACGGTGAATAGCCTGAGGGAAAAATTATGCGCAGACTGATCGGTAATAATTCATTATGTGATCGTGTCCCGGCTTTGGGGTGGGAGAGAGGTCAAGATAAAGAAGATGCATATTTGTTGGAAATAATTGTATCATTATGCGGTACTAAAGGTAATGGAGTGCATCAATTTGGGGTATAAATGGTAACTATTTGTGTTGATTATGAAGATTTGAAGCTTAGATGGCCGTCCAGGGATCTTACAGAACGTAGGAGGTTTCTTGTAATTTTTTACTGCCTTCATCTGGGGAAGTAGCCTTTAGAAGTTCAGTAACTTGAGATTCATTGAGGTTCTTAGCACTGGAAAAAGTCTTTAATGTCTGATTCTGGTGAAAAGAAAACACAGAGTAATTAGTCAAGTAAGTCAAATATAAAAATAGATGTAGTTTGATGTAATATAATCGAGTGATGTAGTCACGGATGTTATATATAACAAAATCGAAGGAGGATGTTATCTAATATGAATTGTAACTTATTCATAATAATAAATAAAGTTAATATCTTCGATATTCTATTTATGTGTATTTTGATTTATCAATTGTAGTTTGAAATAATCGAAAGTATAATGTCGAACGTGAATGCACATAAAATGTTGATGTGTTGGCATAACATCTCGAATGTAGTTGACTGAGTGGGTCCCAGAATGGATTTTGGGGTTAATTGATTTGACTTTGAAATTGTAGAGTTCCAAGGCAGAGTAAATACAAGTGAGTTGGACTATGACTAGAAGGGGTATAAATAAGACTTGCTGCTACAAATGTAAGGTATTCATGCTAGATGGTGAAGACGAGAGCTCAGGCCTGGGATGGTATGTTCAGACATGTTCAAGCGATGTACTGGGTGCTGTGCACTTGATATTTTAGACCTCAGAACTATGATATGCATATAGAAGATCCGGAGGAGCCTGATTACGAAGGGATAAGTGAGGCAGAAGCGAAGGAGACTGGGGAGCACTTTGAATTTCATGTCAAATTACAGTTTTGGCATCCTCATGAACGATGTGGTGGTATGTGGACTTGAGCAACATTATTGGTGAAGAGGGAAGATGAAGCTGCAACTAGGGGTTTATAAAGTTGTAATGTTTAGTAAGAGTAGGTCTTTGTGAAGGTTAATGAAATGGAATAAAAAAGTTGTATAGGATGTATTGCCGAGTGAAGCAAGGTTTTGCTTAATTGTCGAGTTGAATATGTACTTGTCAAAATTTTGGCAATGGAAAATTGTTTTAAGCAAGTTTCTGGTAGAATGTCGAATATAATGGTATTGTGAATGTTGTCGAATGTGGACCCAAAAATATAGGAATATATAGGTGAAGTAGATGTGGGGGACTAACAAGAATAATGATTATGGCCAGATGTGTTCCTGTAGGGAAGAGTATGAAATATAGGGAAGATGATGTTAAACATCTTTGTGACAATATAGGTTGTGCTTTGTTGCATGTGAATGTAGCTGAAGAAGTTCTTCGAGATATGAAAGGATTATAGGGGGAGTGTAAGCGCTTGTTGGCTCTGAGAAGGTAAAGTATCGAAAAGGTTGGGAAGAGAAGTAGAAGGTGTTACGTTCGAGGAATTAAACGGTCGCGAAGTGGTGCGATGAGCAGTCACATAGGGTCAATAAATACCTTTGAAGTTGGCGACTGTTCACACCTTTCAAGTATAATTTTTTTTCTTTTGTACGAATTGTTTTTGCTCGTCGCTGGATTGGTTATTTATAATTACGAAGGAGGAGATTAGCGTTCTGATTGAAAGAGCCAAACGAACAAAGGAGAGGGATACAAAAGCAACGCGTGAACAAGGTTAGTGATTCTGGCTTTGATTGTTTGTTATTTTGATTGATTAAGTTATTGACGAATAAGATTAAGTAAAGTGAATGTTGCTGTATGTTGAATTAAATCGAAAGTGAATGATTTACAAAATAATAGTGTTAGGGTTTGATAGAGTAGTTATAGGAAATTCTGGTTTGGGTATGATTCATTGGTTATCAAAGTAGAAAAAATGGAGTCGTAGGGGTTTTATGGATGGTTTCTGGTGAGGGTGGTGCGAGAAATGGGTGGAGATGAGTGGAGTGGGCGATTGGTTGGTGGAGCTGGGGTTACAGTGCGATTGTAGAGATAAGTGGAAAAGTCATTTTGATGCGGTGAGATTGTCGGGGATGTTATTTTTGTATTGGGATTTGGCCGGATTTTGTGTCGGAGAAGGGAAATTATCAAATTTTGAATAATGGTATTTTTGGCATGAAACATGTAAATTGTGTTCGAGAGGCTGTTTAGTTTCCTGCAATTCGACAAAAAGTAAACCAGATTAACAAGTTATTGATGTTATTTATTAAAAATAGAAAGACATCGAGAACTGAGCAGATGTGTCACTTGAATGAAAGATAGGAATATGAATTAAATTATATGAATTATATCGAGAACTGTGGTAATAAGTATAAATGTAAAATGATAGTAGCAGATAGTAAAACGAATGATGTGTTAGAGAGTAATCTCGACAGCGATATCTTTATAAATAAATAAACTTATGAACATATATATGTATCACATATGATAGATTCTAACTGTGTAAAAATTATGGAATCTGTTGTACAGGTTTGATTTAAAATTGTTGAACCAATTCAAAATGATGAAAAAGACATATATGGGAGTCTGGAAGACGTAAAGTCTTTGATGATTAATGTGAGTTGTATACAACAATTGGGAGAGAGATAAAGGGTAGGGTCGAGTAGTACAGATTTAGGTAGCGTAGAACAGTTTAGGGTGGTACCTAGTATTGTCGAACATGCTGAGGAGGAGGGCACGGAGACGGATATAGATCACGAGCCTCAAGCGAGTGATCGAGATAGTTGTGGGAATGGGGAAGAAGACGTGGAGGAAGGCGAGGAGGCATGTTACGGGGAGGGTCGAGAGACTAAAGATATATTAAGATTTAAGAAGAAGTACGGTATTCCTGGGGATATAAGGTTAGAGGAGTACCAGTATTAAATGATCGACCAGGAAATACCCTTGAATGGTATTCTGGTGTATTGAGAACAGATAAAGAAAGGATTGAAGCTTCCCCTCTGAGTGAGCCAAAATAAATTAATGAACTTCTTTGATGTGGCACTGGGGCAGTTAAATCCGAATGTGTATGAACTTTTTAGGGTTTGTAGAGCAATAAATGGTCGACTTAAGGCCAGGGGAGGAGTTAATAACTGTTGATGATTTATGTGTGTACTACATATTCAAGATGAACACGCAACAGCTAGGGTACCGGTACTCGGCGAGGTTCTAAAAAAGACCATTATTTTATGATATGTGTCAACTGGGGGGCGATACACCGAAGAACGCTTATTTGTCTCCAGAAATTATGAGTTTGATAAAAAAGACCCCGGGGAATCATTAAAGAGAATTTTTTTTCACTTAGGTGTGTGGTTAGGTAATTGTAATTCTCGATGTTTAAATTATGTAAATGAGATGTAAGTGTTTCTAACTTGTTTATGTTGTTTGCAGCATTAAAAGAGATCGACAAGAACTCAGAAGTAAAGGAAGAGTTGTATAAGGTGAGGTGATATTTCTTTGGTAGAATCGATAACCTGGTTATCGATCAAAATCTTGTGAGCACTCTATTCCATGAGGCTGGTTTAAAGAGGTCGAGGGTAAAGGGGTCGGAAATGCCTGTTATCGACAAAAAAATGTCAGCGAGGAATAAGAGAGTCGCAGATGCTAGCTTACCACTTGAAAATCGTTCCTTTAATGGGTACAACACTGATACAATAATTGATGCTATGCTAGGAGAGTCTTTGAGAAGGAATAAAAAGAAAAGGGCGGTGAGTTTTGATATTCCTCCATTGCTTCCTCATAAGAGGCTAACTCGACAATCGACAACGATGGAGGTGGCTGGTACTGTTAGATCAGCAGTTATATGGATATGCGCCCCCCCACGGGGTTTTGGGAGTGTGGCCCCGAAGAAGACCAGTGGCGAGACGTCTAAGAAAAAATATGTTGAGGAGTCTGAGACAGAAGTTCAGTAGACTATAGATGCTTATTCGTCTGGTACGGACTTGGTTAGGATTGATAGTTTGAATGCATTTTTCAGCGAGGGTAAGAGGAATTTGATGAAGGTGAGAAATTTTAATGCTTTTCTATGAATAAAATATTTGGTAAGTCACTCGAATATTCATTTTATGACTTTGATGTAGATTAAAAAATTGCTAACTGAAGCTACGGGTTGTGTTGTAGGCAGTGGAGAGCTGGCAAAACTAGATTATTGCCTACAAAAATATAGAGAAAGATTTGATCGCGGAGAAGGCAGAATTGAATGCAACATTGAATATGTATAAGCTCGATGCCAAGAAGGCAAGGGAAGCTGCGTTGGGTAAAGCAAAGAAAGTGGCAGAGAAAGAGAAACAAGAGGCTTTGGCATTGCAGAAGGCCACCAATGAAATATATGTAAGGGATCAAGTTGCCGATGCTCACAAAGCAATATAGCAAGAACAAGGCAAGCTGCGCGATGAGGTGAGGGCGAAGATGAATGAGAAGAAACTGGCAAAATGCATGAAAGTAAGGATGCATTTTCGAGAACAATATGACGAGTTGGATGAGAGGAAAAAAATCTACAATGGACTTGCAAAAGCTGGTGGTGCTGCTTTTAATGATAGCTCGGATGACGATATACCCCAGACTCCTGAGGTACGTGGGGCAATCAAAGTTATTGAAGATGATGTGATGGTGGAGGCTTACAATGCTCGTCCTGGTGAGGTAGCAGATATTCAGGTTCCCGAAGGTACCCTAAATTTGAATGAAGAAAAATCTCCCTTTGAAATGTTAAACCTCGTGTAGACTTAGTTTATTTGAAAAATAACGTAAAAATGGTTAGTGGGACCGAAACAATTTAATTCGTAGTATTGTGGTGAAATAATTTTGTGTTGCTAAAAAACTTTTTTATTTGTAAAATAATTATGTGCACTTGTTTTGTAAATAGTTCTAAGTAGTAGATTTGATAAAGTGATTTTGATCGAATGTGACTATAGATCGAGCAGATAAGTGTGGAACGCTTGCTTGCGTGATATGTGAAAGATGGCCATGAAATGGCAAGTAATGAGAATGAGTTCCAGATGTATATCCTTAGATGGGTATCTGGATTTAGAATTGAGAAGAACAAGATATCTCTTAGAGGTTGTTCGATAAGTAAAGAACGCGAAGTAGAATATCCTGTAATTGGATATTGTCCGCATAAAATTCGAATGATAGGCTTAAGGTATGCTTATTAAGTAGTGATAAAAAAGAAATCAAGATAGTAAGGATTTCGTTTATCTGAGGCATACTTATTAAGTATGGGTCGAGATCAAATCGAATAGTAAGGATATTGTTTGTCTGATGTATATTTAACAAGTATAGATCAAGATCAAATCAAATAGTAAAGATATTGTTTGTCAAATGTATACTTGACAAGTATAGATCGAGAAGAAATCAAATAGTAAAGATATTATTTGTCTGATGTATACTTGACAAGTATAGATTGAGATTAAATCAAATAGTAAAGATATTGCTTGTCTGATATATACTTGACAAGTATAGATCAAGATCAAATCAAATAGTAAGGATCAAATTGATAACAAAAGATGTTTATTTGAATCGATCAAAACGGTTACAGTATCTCATCTGTAAAACGGTTTTAGTTGAGTTGTGTTCCATGGATATTCAAGATGGATTTCATCTACAGTCATCAGCAAATAAGTCCCACTATCTATTTTGTTACTGACAATGTTTAACCCTTCCCAGTTTTCGAACAATTTTCTAGAATTTTTAGGCCAAGTACTATTTTGGATCCGTCTTAAGACAAGGTCTCCAATACCAAATTTCTGTTCCTGAACTTTCTTCTTGTATGTTTTTATCAAGGTATCATGGTATCATCCCAAATTCGCAATGACCTTGTCTCTGGTTTCTTCTATCCAATTGAGGTTGTAAAGGAGACCAATTGCATTCTCTTTGTCTAGAATTTTTTGTTGAGTACTGGGTAGATCGAAGTCAGAAGGTATAACTGCTTTAGTGCCAAAAGCTATCATGAATGGAGTGCAGCCTATTGAGACTCGAGGTGAGGTGTGGTAAGCTCAAAGAACACTGATTAATTCATCCACCCATCACCCTTTCTTGTCGTCGAGATGCTTGCGTAATCCTGATTTGATGCTTTTGTTTATGGCTTCGGCTTATTCATTGCCTTGTGGATAATATGGTGTGGATGTCGTGAGCTGAATTTTGTATTTACGGAGGAAAACAAGTTCTTTAGCGCTAATGAACTGTTTGCCATTATCGGAGCGCATCACATGCGGACAACCAAACCTGGTGATGATGCGCTCCCAAATGAGCTTGATAACTTCGTTTTCATCAGTATGGCAGAGAGGAACTACTTTAACCCATTTTGTAAAGTAATAAGTGGCAACCAGGATGAACCATTGGTTTCCTGATGATGGATAGAAAGGTCCAATGATGTCGATTCCCCATCATTTGAATGACCAGAGAGCATTGTTGATATGCAAGTCTAAGGCTGGTTCTTTGATGTCTTGGGCATAGATTTGGCATTTGTAGCATTTTTGAATGAAGTCTTCGTAGTCCTGTCTCATCTTAGGCCAATACAACCCTTGTGTAAAAGCGCGTTGGGCTAACGATCTTCCTGAAATATGTGCTCCACAAATACCATCGTGAAGTTCTCGAATTTTGATTTGAGCTTATTTTTGTGAAATGCATTCGATAAGTGGTTTCCCTCCTGTGATTCGATATAAGATGTGACCTTGGACAGTAAATTTGAGGCACTGGGATAGAAGTGATTGAGCTTCTTCTTTGTTACTAGAGAGGATGCTAAAGTTGAGGTATGCATAGAATGGTCTTCTCCAGTTTTCAGGATCGTCGTCTTCAGCAATGGTGATCTGGAATGTTGATAGTGTATCGAGGTTGGAATGCTCGATAATTTTGATTTCTAAAGATCTTTTTTCACTGTCTTCCTGCATTGCAACGATGTAAGCTAAAGCATCGGCATGTCAATTTTTTTGTCGGGGTAAGAAATAAATTATTGCATGTTTGAATCACTGCATCTTTTTTTTACCAGAGCTGCAAAATTAACAATTTTTCCCGTTGTTTTAAAAGTTTTGTTGTAATGATTTTCCATGAGCAAAGAGTCGACGTAGGTTGTTAATTCTTCTGCTCCAAAAGTAAGTGCGAGATCGTGACCGTGTAAGATTTCTTCATATTCGGTCTCATTGTTAGTGGCATAGAAGTTTAGTTTGATAACTTTTTTGATTCAATGATTAGATGGCGTGATGAGGACGATACCAATCCCCGATCCTTGTGGTCCTGTTGATCCGTCTATAAAAAGTTGGCAACCAGAGCTTTTAGACCATGCCTTTAGTTATGCTATTAAGTCATCTGTGAAGATTTCTTCGAGTTCTTCCCAATCGGGGTCTTTGACGGGATAGTCTACCGAAAAGTCAGCCACTGCTTATCCCTTGACTGATATTTGAGGTTCGAAGGAAATGTCGTATTCTCCAAGGAAAATAGACCATTGTTGGATTCTCCAAGGGAGTATTTGGTGATCACTTTGATGTGATGTGCTTGAAAGTAGGGACAAAGTTTTTGAGACCAGTAGACCAGAGCGAGTAGCTATTTTTTTATTGTTGCGTACTTTTTTTCGGCAGGCATAAGTGTTTTGCTGATGAAATAGATTAGTTTTTCCGCTCCGCCATCTTTTTAAATAAGGAAGGAACTGATTAAATCCTTAGTTGTGGATAAGTACATGGTAAGGGATTTGCCATCTATTGGAGTACGCATTATAGGAGGATGCCCTAAGTATCGTTTGAGATCGTGGAAAGCCATCTTACAGTCAGGAGTCCAAATGACTTCCTTTTGTTATTTGTTCAAAAGAGGAGTGGGGTTTCCACGAAGAAGGAGGTAAAAGAGTTTGCATCGATCAGATGACTTTGAGATGAATCTGTGAAGAGTAGGGATTTTGCCTGTGAATTTTTGAACATCTTTTTATTGTTCGAGGTGATGGCATTACCATGAGTGCCTTGATTTGTACGGGATCAATTTCTATCCTTCTTTTGCTGACCAGATGTCCTAGGAATTTACCAGATGCAACTCTGAATTAATATTTCTTTGGGTTGAGTTTTATCTGGTACTTGCGAAGGATATAAAAAATGGTTTGGAGATTGCTGGAGTGATCTTCTCTTTTCAAGATTTTGTAGATCATATCATCGGTGTGGACTTCCATAATTGTGCCGAGATGATCTTTGAGAATTTTAGTCATAAGTCTCTAGTAAGTAGCGCCTATATTTTTTTAATCGAAAGGCATTACTGTGCAACAGTAGAGACTTCTGTCATTGAAGAAGGTTGTTTTTTCCTGATCTTCTTCGGTAAGTAGAATCTGGTTATAACCAGAGGCCACATCCATTATAGAAAGAAGTTCATGTCCTGCGACTGAGTCAAGAATTTGCGGAATTAGTGGTATCGGAAAACTATTCTTAAGTGTAAACTTGTTGGGTTTTGTAAAGTAAACACAAACCCTGATTTTGACATTTTTCTTTGGTACTGCTACGATATTAGAAACCCACTTCGGATATTTAGCTTCCCGAATAAATCCTACCCGAAGGAGTTTATCAATTTCTTCGTTTACTGCATCGCGAAGTTGGGGGGCTAGATTCCGTCATTTTTGAATGATATCTTTGTTGCCTGGAATGAGGTTGAGTCGGTGACATGCGATTAAAGGATCGATGCCAGGCATTTCTTGGGAAGTCCAGGCAAAAATGTCGATATTCTTCTTAAGTGGCTGTATCATGGCCTCTTTTTCGTCGGTTGATAATTTGGAGCTGATGAAGGTTGTGCGCCTTGGGCCATCAAGTTCAACAGAATCGACTATCTCGGTATCATGCTGTTCAAATGTTGTTGATTCCTCTTGCTGTAGTAGCTATGCATTAAGAAGTTTGGGTGTATAAGGGTTGGTTGTGGTATTTTTGCACATTCGTGCAACTGCTTGGCTGCCATTGATTTTATAAATTCTATGATCTGTTGTAAAATGCAGCCCTAGAAGGCACTGCTTTGATTGAATGTAAGCAACTTCATCCTAAAATCCTCAAATATTTGGACTCTACATCGATGATGAGGAATTTTGCGAATGTAGTTTCAGAACTTGCTTGAACTGGTAGAGTGATCTCTCTTGTTGCTGATTCCCTTGAACCATTAAAGCCCATGATTGTTGTTGCCAAAACTTTTATCGAATCTGTAAGGCCTAGGACTTCAATTTCTCTTCTAAATAATACATCTGTGACGCTACCAATATCGATGAGAAGTGTATGTAAATAGTTCCATCATGAGGGTATTTTACGTGACTTTGAGCATAATGACGAGTGGGTCATTATGAGGGTATTTTACGTGGCTTGTGTCACAGTATTCGAAGGTGATTTGGTAAGGACGCTTTGATTTACTTGTGCTGGGAAGAAGTTTTGTTGATTTTTTCGAGGAGGTCATTTTACAGCAAGATGTAATCCGATCGTCTTTTTTATTTTCTTTCCTTTCTCAATCTCAATTATATATAGGTGGCACGCTTACCTTTGGGCCTGATTTTTCTCCACTTCTTTATTTTTTGCTTTATTCTCTAAGAATTTTTGGATGTCGATGACATAATTGTGGAGTCTTCCTACTAATAGGATACGATGGAAGATTCGTATGAGGGAGTAATAGGTATCAGTCTAATGGCTATGCATATTGTGATACTGACATAATGGTCTATTGGGAAGATCAGGAATTGTCTGTGGTGCGTGATAACACTAATTTCCCTTTATCGTTGGCAAGATAGCAGAGAGAGTTGTTGTCATTGGTGGCAAAACTAGGACAGGTCTGTCTGGTTTGCCGTCCCTTCTTCTATTATTGTCAGTGTTTCAATCACGTTGTTTGGGAGCTTCAGTAGTGACTGTTCACTGAGATAGGGTCGAAGATGTTTCCCAAGAATGGATTACAGATGAGCTTTTCATCTTATCTTTCTTTGATCGCTCCAGTTCGATGAAGTTATTAACTACATCAATCATCTCAGTGACTGTACGCGGCTTGTGTAGAGTAAGTTCTTCTTGAACTTTTAAGTCAATGTATAGGGCGGAGGTGAATACTGGAACAACGATTTTAGGGTTTGAGTTCCATATTATCCTTATTTTATATAAGAAGCGTTTATAAAAGTTTTTCAGGGACTCTTTCGTGCATTGGTCGAAGTAAAATAAAGAGTCGAGAATGATCTCTCACTCTCTGACATGAGCGTAGTTGGCTTCGAAAAGATGCTACAACAGGCTGAACGTGGTGATGAAGACCTCTTAAATTGTATAGAACCAACAGAGCGGTTCTTCTTTCAGGCACATGTTGAAGAGTCTACATGACATGTGGTCGAGTTTTGAATATAACCCGACTGCGGCTTTGAAGTGTCGAACATGTGTAAGCGGGTCAGTCAGGCCTGCATACTTAATAAATTTGGGCATATGGAAATTGTCTGGAAGGGGCATAACTTTGAGATGAGGGGAAATGGGGTTTACCTCGATTTTATCAAGTACGGATAGTCGTCCTGGAATGTCAGAATTTATGGCATGGATCCAGTTGTTGAGGTCATTCAAGGTGACAAATTGTTATAGGGGAAGTGGTAAGACTACGAGCTGAGGAGCAAAATTTCCCTGTCCTTCTGGTCTCAACCGATCCTTGATCGATATTATTTTGGGCGGTGGAGTTTGATGTCGAGAACGTCGACTTCTTTGAGTTTTTGATGCTGAGGATGTTAAGCCAAAATGTTAAAAGGCTCTATTTGGGTTTCTGGATCTGGATCGAGAAACACGGAGCTCGTCTTCCCTTGGTGGATCATCACGTTGAATTGCTTTTGATCTATGCTCGCTGCGAGCGAGTGGAGGGGACTTTTGTCGACCGGTAAGCCGATCTTGCATTCTCCTCAGTCGTTCCATTTTTTTTGATGTGTTTAACTCTATTGATCTAAGGCTTTCTGCCATTCGTCTATCTCTGTTTGAAGAGCTTGAGCATGGACACGCTGATCTTCCATTCTATAGGATTTTTTTGTGGCCATTTGTTATTGTAGCTCAAGTACGACACCTTGGAGATCAACAACTACCGGCATTTCCAAATCTCTGACGGTACTAGAATGGCATCTTAGGTTCATGTTTGTCATCGGGTGGTGTTTAAATCAGTGATGGTAAAAAAAAGTGTGGTAATTCCCACAAATAGCGCTAATTGTAGTGGCATATTTTACAGAAGGAGAATCTTCGCCAATACTTATTCGTAAAGAGAATGCAATAAAGCTAGATAAAACAAGATTTTATGTGGAGAACTCATTAAAGGCTAAGAAAAACCATGACCTCGAGGAGGATTTTAATGTAAAATCTAGTAAGATGCTAGTTATTACACATTTTGGAGTGATGTTAAGTTTTTAAAGTAAGAATTGTAGGGGGCTAACTCCGCTTGGATGAGGAGTCGATCCTTACAAAGTAAACTCGACCCTCAATCTAAGGGAACAAGTAATCGGCCAATGATAAGAAGAAACTAAAGGCAAATACTTGCGCAGAGGCCCGAAAGTGACTCTCTACGACCTCTGATGAGGATTTTTAAGATAGATTATATTACTGAAGAGTAAATTAGTGGGTTTGAGTACAGATTTTCTGGGTGGTCAAAGGTAAAAATGCGAGGACCGGGGAAGATTTTTCTAACCCCTTTCTGGGTTCTCCTCTCCTCTATTTATAGATGCATAGGGAGCTGAGTCACCTGGTGTGGGTCCGATTTGCATGATTATGTTATCAGAAAATCCCGGCGAGTGACGGACGCCGGTCTTGTCAGAACTATTACTGCTGCATTTATTGGTGATGGTTCTGTGCGGCACTGTGGTTGGGCTTGTCACTATAGATGCATAGGCCAATCAATACACTGTCTTGTCTGATGAGGTAGTTGTCTGTCTTATCTTGCTTCAACCGCGTGATAGTGAGGTCGAAGGATACCTGCTGCTGGGACGTTAATTCATTCTCGAAGTTCTGTCCGGTGAGATGGCCGTCTATCTTTGGGGGCTTTCTGAGGAGCCTTTTTTAGGGGTCTCGATATATTTGAGTAGGCTATGACGTGGGCTTCGGCTGTCTAATTGAAGGCTACGAGTAGGCTACTACATTCACTCCCTCTCAGGGAAGAGCTCGAAGCCTGGTGGAGAGGTGTTTGCTAAGAAAAACTGTTTGGTCTTGGAATATGGGCGGTTTGACTGTCTTGTTTTTTTGGAAAGTGGTACAAAGGGGTTTTTAAGGGATGCAGTTGGTTATAGGGTAATAAATATATTGAGGCCTATAAATATGGGCTATTCTGGAGGTACACTGTATCTTCTTTTATCTGCGATAGTTTTTTGCTTTTTTCTCCATATTCTTATCATTTGGATGGATACAGCGCCGAACACACGCTACTAGAAGAGGATGGGGTTTGCTCGGGACCGTCGAATGGGGTGAAATATAGCAGAACTGCACGTAAAGTTTTTTGGAAAACATGACCTGATCTGGGACATGCTGGACCTTGTGGAAGCAGGGCCTGAGGAGTTCTTCAATGGCGACCCATATTCTTATCTTTGGGAATAGTTGAGGTTTTAATTTACGACTACTGAATGACGCTATCTCTTTCGGATGACATTAGCTGAAAGTCTCGCTTGAGCTGAGGAGATCATCGAGGAGCAGAATGTGGCGAACGGGGCGGGACCTTCTGGTAGTAGGACTTTGCGTTGAGGGGGGAATGTTGAGGGTACACTCCTTGTAACACCTATTTGCAGGACTTCTGATGGTCTGTTCGAAGGGTTGCGTGAGGCTGCTGAGGTTTGTGGTATTGGGGCGACTGTGGAGCCAGAGGGTGCAACCACGCCCATGTGAGGTATTTTGAGGTAGGATTCCCATGTCTTCTTCTACTAGTTTTGATGCTAAGTTGTAATATTGTGAACGATGTTTGTGGTTTTCTGAAAGTATTAGAACTTAGTAAAGGGAGGTTTATTTTTTGCTTTTGTTAGCTGTTGAACTTCTGCGGTTGATGCTGAACATATTGATGCTTGTTTCCTTGAATATCTATAATTTGATTGCACATGCTGTTGATTTTCCTTATTTTTGAGCTCTTGCTGATTGATATTTGAATTATACTGCAATTGTTTCTTCTGACGGGTAAGATGCTGAGTGTTCTCTGCATTTGATGGCATTTAGCGAGTATTTTTATATTTCGGACGTAAACATTTGATCTATTCGAAATAGGAAGTTGATCCATTTGATTGACTGTAGTATGATCGAGATCTAAAGAGTATCTGAGATATATAGATCGAACTCTGAATGTTCTGCTAGACATCGATGGCCGAAGCCACAACAATGTTGGAAATTTTGATCAACTTCTAGGACGCCTGTGAGTATCAGTCGGGCTGAGGGGACGCGATACCTATAAGAAACCCGAAAATTAACTGATCGCCTCCAACGCATTCTTGAGGGTCCGGTCGTTCGACCATCCTTACCCCTCGAGTTTGCTCGAATGTTGGAAACTTGAGCAATTCAAGGTCGCCCCCAAGTATCAGTCGGGGCGCGGGTGGAAGTGATACCCAGGTTAAACCGAGAAAAGGACTGGACTTTGAAAGTTTTAGAGCCTGGACGAAGTGTATCTGATCGCCTCCAATGCATCCCCGAGAGTCCGGTCTTTCAACCGTCCTTGCCCCTCGAGTTTTCTCAAAATTGGAGACTTGAGCAATTCAAGGTCGCCCCCAAGTATCAGTCGGGGCGAGGGTGGACGTGATACCTAGGTTCAACCAGGAAGAGGATCGGACTTTGCAGGCCTAAGCCACAACGAAGCAATATCTGATCGCCTCTCGATGCATCCCCGAGGGTCCGGTCTTTTGACCTTCTTTGCCCCTCAAGTTTGCTCGAAATTGGGCTCTTGAGCAATTCAAGGTCGTCCCGAAGTATCAGTCGGGGCGAGGGTAGACATGATACCGAGCTTCAACCAAGAATTAAAAAATGAAATAGTTGACGAAGTCGAATGGAACAACTTGTTTATTGAATATTTTAGGTTACATATGTTGTACAGGATTGGAGATACGGCCTGTTGTAAGAGGCCAATTGCATTGTATTCTAGGGGTTTGGTAGGGGATCTTCATCTTCCATCATTAGGTAATAGGAACCCTTGTCTATTTTATCGTAGACGATGTAGGGTCCTTCCCAAGATTTTCCAAGCTTGCCAGCGTTCTGGGGTTTCGAAGATTGATTGACGTGTCGAAGCACGAGATCTCCTATGTTAAAACTTCTTGGTCAAATTCTCTTGTTATAGGATTTTTGAAGTGAAATGTGGTAACGGCCAAGTTTGGCCATAACTCGGTCTCTGGTCTCGTTAATCCGTAACATGTTGCACGCAAGTTCGAATACATTATCTTCGTCTGAGAGGTTTGGGTCTCGGGTGGGTACTTCGAATTAATTTGGTAGCACAACTTTGGTCCCATATGTCAGGAGGAAAGGGGTGCATCCTATAAATTTTCTTGGTGTTGTACGATAAGCCTAGAGGACGTGTTGTAACTCTTGAACCCATCTTCCTTTTTTTGCATCGACTATCTTCTTAAGACCGTCAATAATTATTTTGTTGATTACATTGACTTGACCGTTGCCTTGAGGATAATAAGGTGTTGATGGCGAGAGAATGATATTGTATTTTTTGAGGAAGATTCTAACTTTTCTTCCAACAAACTGGGGACCGTTGTCACATCGGATCATATGGGGGCAACTGAAGTGAGTGATGATATTTTCCCACAAGAATTTGATAACTTCTTTCTCTTTGGTTCGGCATAGAGGGACAACTTCGACCCATTTAGTAAAGTAGTCGGTTGCGACAAGGATGTTTTCTCTGCTACCTGAGGCTTTTGGAAAGGGTCCAATGAGATCGATAGCCCATCTTTTGAATGGCTAGGAAAATTGACTGACATGGAGGTCTTTAGAGGGGCAATGGATGTCGTGTGTATGACGCTGGCATTAGTCACATTGTTTGGCATAGCCTGAAGCTTATTTCTTCATATCAGGCCAAAATAACCCATGGGTAACAGCTCAAAGGGCAATAGAGTGACCAGCAGTATGAGCACCGCAGGTTCCATTGTGAAGTTTGACTAAGATCTGAGAAGCTTCGGTTTGGGATACGCATCGACGGAGGACGCCATTTGGGGATTTGCAATATAATTGGTTTTTATGGATGTTATATCTGCGACAATTTTTCAAGATAGAACATTTGGCTTTGAGATCATCTGAGAGAGTAGCATTGTTGAAGTAATGAAGGAACGGTTTTTGCCAATTATCGAGATCATGACTCTCGCCCCCAGTATGTATGGTGTTGATTTCCATCTGATCGATACTTGGGTGTTTGAGTACTTCGAAATGCAGTGTCTGCGATTCTGAGTGGCCGAGCATAGCTGCTATGTAAGTGAGGGCGTCTACATGTCGATTTTCTCCCCAAGGGTAATGTGTGATTGTGGATTTTTCAGGGAACCGGTCCATTCGTTCTAGCACGAAGAGGGCGTAATCAGCTATGCGACCATTAGCCTAGTTTTCTCCTGGGTAGTGTCCTTGAATAAGTTGGAAATTTGTGAAGACTGTAAGTTTGGGGATGCCGAGGTCGAGGGCGAGGTCAAGGCCCTGGATCAAGGCTTCATACTCTGCTTTGTTATTGGAACATTCGAAGGTAAGTTTGATGACTTTCTCTATGCGATCATTAGTGGGTGTTACTAGAACAATACCAATTCCTGAGCCATTAGGTCCTGCTGATCCATCCGTGAATAAACGGCAACCAGTAAGAGGGTCCCACGGATCTATTTCTTTGGGTTGATAGTCTGCGAGATCATCTTTGCATTCTTCCTAATCTATATCTTTGACCGGGAAGTCGGCTAGAAAATCTGCTACTGCTTGGCCTTTCTGGCATATTTGTTTCTCGAAGGTAATGTCGTGTTTGCCAAGGTATACGGACCACTATTGCACTCGTCTGGATTTTTCTTTTTTACTGAGTACTTCTCGAAGGGGGTAAGTGGTAATGACACGAATGGGATGAGCCTAAAAATATTGTTTGAGTTTGCGGGCTGAATAGATAAGTGTGAGGAGTAAAAGTTTGAGTTTTGAATATCGGGTTTCTGCAGGGGTGAGGGTTTTTCTTATGAAATATACAGGCTTTTCGATATGGGAATCAAGTCGAATAAGCACGGAACTGATGGAAGTTTTTATGGCAGCGAGGTATAAAGGGAGTGTCTTGCTTTCGATAGGGGTACTGATAATAGGTGGACAACCAAGATAGGTTTTAAGTTCATGGAAAGCTTATTCGCACTCAGGGGTCCAATTGATCTCAGGGTTGTTTTTCTTTTTTATTTTGTGGGCACCTTGTTCGCGTAAGAGGGAAAAAAGCCAAGCACAACGGCCATATTATTTGAAATTAATCAGTTGAGGGCTGCTATCCTGCCAGCTATTTTTTGAATGTCTTTCTTTGTTCGGGGTGAAGGCATGTCTATGAGGGCTCGAATGTGTGTGGGATCGATCTCTATCCCACGTTTGCTGATATGGCGACCCAAAAATTTGCCGGATGACATGCCAAATTGACACTTATCTGGGTTGAGTTTGATATTGTACGTTCGAAGTATTGAAAAGATTTATGTTAGGTCTTGAATATGAGCATTCTTATGGAGGCTTTTGCATAACATGTCATCGATATAGACTTCGACTGGCTTGCCAAGCTAGGGTTTGAACATAGTTGTGAAGAGGTGTTGATAGGTGGCACCGGCATTTTTAAAGCCGAATGGCATAACATTGAAACAGTAAAGGCCTTGTTCGGCTAAAAAGGCAATTTTAAGTTAATCTTCAGGGAGGAGGGGTACCTGATTGTAACCTGTAGCCGCGTCTATCATAGATAGGCATTCGTGTCCATTGATGGCGTCGAGTAGTGCTGAGATAGTTGGGAGGGGGAAACTGTTCTTTGGTGTATGCTTGTTGAGGTCAGTGAAGTCGACGCATATTCTGATTTTGCCATTCATCTTTGGTACTACCACGATGTTCGATATCCAGTCTGCATACTTCACTTCTCTGATAAGCCCAGCGGCTATGAGCTTGTCTACTTCAAGGTTCACAGCTTCTCAAAGTCGTGGTGCCAGTATACGTTTCATTTGCTTTACTGCTGAGGAATAGGGGATGAGACCAAGGTGATGGCACGCCAGGTTGGGGTTGATGCCGGACATCTCCTGAAATATCCAGGCAAAGATATCTTTATTTGCTCGAAGGAACTCGAAAAGTTCAAGGTGTTCTAACTCGTTAAGGAGGGTCCCAATAAATGTACCCCGACCAGGACCGTCGAATTCAATATAAACAGTGGGTTCGTTGGGTTGTGTGGTATCTGTCGAAGTTGAAGGTATAGGAGGATACTGTGATTGCTATGGGCGGTTAACAAGTTTTTGTGTTTGGTCGATCTCTGGGTGCTCGCATGAGCGGGCAAGGCGCTGAGAACCTTTCAAGTTCTAAGTACCCTCGTGATTGCTGAATCGAAGGGTCTGATGATAGGTCGAAGGTATAACTCGCATGGTGTGAAGCCAATCATGTCCGAGTATACCAAGGTATTTGGACTTCTGGTCAATGACTGTAAAGTTGGTTTGAAGGGTAATGGGACCTGTAGTGATGGGTAGACTGATGCGACCAACCGTAACTTTGGTTGATCCATTAAAACCTTTTAGCTCGATGTTAGCTGTGGTTATAAGGTCTATTTTCTTCATGGTTTGGATTGTTTGGAGAAAGAGGACGTGAACGGCGCTCTCAGTATCTATGAGCATTGTATGGAGAACAAGGTTTTTGATCTTGATCATGATAACTAATGGATCAGAATGAGGAAAACGGATGTGTGAAGTATCGCAGTTGATGAAAGATATGCCTTCGTGTCGAGGGTGACGGCTGGTTTCTGGCAAGAGGGTGGGGAATTTCTCCTGATAGGTAAGCTTATAGCATTCTTCTACGCGCTTTTGTTTGCTCTTGGAGAGTCGACTGTCTATATTGTTGACTTCGATGAACTTGACTCTGTAGATGTGCACCTCGGCTGGGTCTGTAGTAGGGGTGGATAAGTATTTGAGGTAGGACCCATCAAGGTAGCTTGGTAGATAATCAATATATTGGTGTAAACGTCCTACTTTAAAGATAAGTTTGAGAGAGCGCTGAAGAGCGAAGCATTTATTGGTATGATGACAATTGCATTTTTGGTTGGCGCAGAAAGATTCGCCTGGTCTGACTTTGATGGGGAAAGGAACGCGCCAAATGGGGTATGCCTGTATGTATGGTAAAAGGGTGCTGAGGGGAGCAGTGAGTGTAGGTAAAATAGGCTTTAGTGACTTCTTGCGTGCTTCGATGTTGTTATCAATCATGGGGCGTTTGCGACTCTCAGTCTCCTGTGAGACAGGAGCGATCAGGGATGTGGCGGTAGAGTGGGTATGTTGCTGAGGTTTGTTGAAAGTTGCTATTTGCGGAGGCTGGCTCTGTTTCCGGGACTCTTGAAGGCGTTCGAGGTCGATATAGCCGTTGACTTTCGAGAGTATTTCTTCAAGTGTTTTGGGTTTGTGGAGAACGAGATGTTCTTTTACTCGGCTGTGATCAGGCAGAGCATTCGAGTAGGCTAAAATTATATTCGTGCAGTCGAGGTTTTCAATTTTGCGTGATTCACCGAGGAATCTTCGGGTGAAGGCTTCGATGGTCTCATTGCCAAACTTTCTGAAATTGAAAAGGGCGTCAACTTTGACCTCTCTGTCATTTTTGAAGGCGAACTGAGCGATGAAAAGTTGTAAAAGTTGCTCAAAGTTACGAATCACGCCATTTGGGAGGTTGTGGTACCATCAAAGGGGGTTATCGGTAAGACTCGTTGGAAAAAGGTGACATAAAAGATAGTCAGCCGTGTAGTATAGGCTTAAGACATTTTGGAATTCGAGGATGTAGGATTTAGGGTCTATATTACGATATTTGCTGAGTTTGGGAGCGCAAAATTTAGAGAGTATTTTGATGGCCAGAAGTTTAGGGCAAATCGGGTTATTGAGGCAGTTCCATGAGTCTGTAGCTGGGCTCATGGTAACATAGATGACTGGTTATAATTTGTGGCTGAATTTCTGCTATGTAACATATGGAGGATGAGAGGGAGATTGTTGGGGTTGAAGGTTGTGAGGTCGAGTATGTGGTACAAAGTTAGCACTGTGTTCCCCGAGTCGTTCTCGGGCAGGACGGCATGTAGGTTGTCTGGAGGAACGAAGGGTTGAGTCGGAAGAGTCTTCGGTGGGATGAATCCCGAGGTGGATTGAGCCAGTTGGGGGAATAATACGGGGAATTCCTTCAGCCCTAGCGTTAATTGGGGGTAACTCGAGGTTTGGAGGAGGGCCAAGTCGGGTACGGGAAGAAATGCGCGATGGGTTGGGTACTTGGGATGGTCGAGCAGGTTCGAAGGGCTGTAATCTTTGTAGCTCTCAGACGGTGTTGCGTAGCTCATCGATCGCTCTATTTTGTCGGTTCTTGCCATCCAAACGGCGACTCTGCTCTGTTACCAATGCCAAACGATGGTTTTTACGTTCCTGATTTAGTTGGTTCTGGTAGCGCTCCTCTGCCTGAGCGACTTGTTGAGATAGTAATGATATTTGAGCAGCGACTCTGTCGATGGAATTTCAGGCCTGGGTGCTGTTGGAATGGCGTGTGGGTGCCATTGAGGATGAGTTGTTGGTATGGAAAATAAAGGTATGGGAACAAGAGAGGGAGAGTGGTAGGGTGGGAAGCACAGACGGCGTAATTGTAGGGCTAACTCCGTTTGGACGAGGAGTCGATCCTTACAAAGTAAACTCGACCCTCAATCAAAGGGAACAAGTAATCGGCCAATGATAAGATGAAACTAAAGGCAAATACTTGCGTAGAGGCCCGAATGTAACTCTCTACGACCTCTGATGAGGATTTTTAAGACAGATTATATTACTGAAGAGTAAATTAGAGGGTTCGAGTGCAAATTTTCTGGTTGGTCGAAGGTAAAAATACGGGGACCAGATGAGATTTTTCTAACCCCTTTCTGGGTTCCCCTCTCCTCTATTAATAGAAGCATAGGGAGTTGAGTCACCAGGTGTGGTTCCGGTTTAGATGATTATGTTGTCAGAAAATCCCGGCGAGTGACGGACATCGGTCTTGTCGGTATTGTTGCTACTGAAATTATTGGTGATGGTTCTGAACGGCGCGGTTGTTGGGCTTGTCACTGTTGATGGACAGGCCAATCAATGCGCTGTCTTGTTTGATGAGGTAGTTTTCTGTCTTATCTTGCTTCGACCGCGTGATAGTGAGGTCGAAGGATAGCTGCTGCTGGGACGTTTATTCATTCTCAAAGTTCTGTCCGGTGAGATGGCTGTCTGTCTTTGGGCAGTTTCTGGGGAGCCTTTTTTAGGGGTCGAGAGGGCTTCAATGTATTCGAGTAGGCTATGAAGTGGGCTTCAGCTGTCTGTTCGATGGTTACGAGTAGGCTACTACAAGAATAGTAAAAGATTGCGGTCCTGTAGAATCTATTCTCTGCCTGTATTTATAGTCATATAGGCAGTTTTACAAAAAGAAAGAAATAGTTTCCTATTCCGAGGGAGTGGGCAGACTTTGCGGATCTCTAACAGTTATTTCTTGACCAAGCTTTAATGGTTATTTTTGGTAAGTCGAGGACTTATAGTAACTTCTCAATGATGGCCTTTAATCATGTGTGGCTGTCTTTGATTATACTTTGCTGGCTTACTCTTGTCGAATCTGGGGAATATGCTACTGCAGTACTAATGTGTATGTATGATGGGATGGGGTAGAATATTGATGATGGTTCGAAAACAAAAGCATGAGAGGGCTTGAAAATGTCTGTGGGCGAAGGCATGGGTGTTTCGACTGCAAAATCTAACGGCCAAAATAGCAGGCATGTCAGAGGTGATACTATTCCTTGGGCAGTGTGCCACTGTAGGTGGTCATGATATTTCCTCGTGTTATGGGAAAGAGGTATAGTTGACACGTGGGTTTGAGTTGACAGCTTCGGGCAGTATGCCAGAAGCTTTGAGAGGTCTAAAGAAGGTATGAGTTGAAGTAAGCGTGTGACACGCATGTGGTAGCAAGTGAGGGCAGTATTGTCAAAATGCATCATGGCCAAAAATGGGGGGGGGGGAGTGAAGGAGTGGTAATGACGGTGAGTGGGGAAATTGAAGCAATTTTGTTTCCTTGGGTGGTATTTAAAGAGGGGAGAGAGAGTCAATATTCGCAAACAATCAATCAGAGAAGAAAATAGATGAGGCAGAGTAGAAAATCATACTACTGAGAGAAGGACACCTCATTGTTGTGGTTTGGCTTGCTGGTGAGGAGAGAGGAACACCTTGTTACTGCTGAGAAATCTGATCTACTAAAATAAGTATGTTATCTGATTTCCTGGTAAAAATAGGAGATTTGCATTTGTGCATTACGGGTATGCCGCTTCTCCTTTTGTATGTGCATTTGTATTTGTTGGTATGGTGGGGTAAGTACGGCTTGGCTTTCTTTCTATAACTATGAGGAAGGGGGTAACTCATTTTGTTGGTAATCCAGCCAAGTGGTAAATTGGGAGGAGTGAGGGGGTGGTTGGTGTTGTAGTCAAGCATTCAACTGTGGGTTGGTCAATTTGGAGAGGGTAGAAAATAATATGATATCGAAACTTGATACTCGAATATATCGAGCTTATTTAATTCTTCTTCTTTTGTAGGGTATAATGCGTACCCGTCGGGCTTCGAGGATGACACTGGTAGATGAGGAGGACGAAGTAAGCGAACCAAGTATATCTGGTCGAGGTCGAGGGGCTGAGAGCAGTGATGTAAAAGTGTTAGAAATTATTACGGACTCTCCATTGGCTATGGTAGTTCCATAGGTTGGAGCTTCGACTAGGAGCCGTCGTAGGCCTCGAATAGTCGGGGGTGAATGACGAAGTGAAAAATAAGGAGGGGGAGGGAAAGGGAAACAAAGGTATTGTCAACCCTTCGGGTGATAAGAGGGAGGAAGGGGAAGAGGAGTAGAGTGATAATCGGGATGGTTCGGGGACAATGGCGGGGCCAGTCTCATCTCCAAAAAAGGCGAGACTTGATCGATTCATGGCGAAATGCAGGTTATCGAAGGTGGGTATTATGCTGGTCTTAGTAGGGGATGAATTTTTATTCAAGGATACCCCCCAGGATGTGATTATGGCGTTCAGAGGCCAGATTCGATTAGGTATACAGCCACCTCTTCGAAGGCTGGTAAATAAAATTATTGAATTTCTGAGATGTTGCCCTATGCCAGATGAATGATAATTTTTACGAGATGATGACAATTTTCGAGGGGATGAATGTGGGGCTAAAACTTGAGAGGAAGAGTTTGATCGAATAGTTCAACATTGTATCGTTCTACTCGAGGAAGGAAAATAAGAGGGAAGATACGTATCACATTCAATGTCATGCGGACAAACCATGGTTATTTGACCTGTATTCGACTGGGCGTGGGTGGGATAGGGATTTGGTAGTAGTGAGGGGTAATTATAAGAATGCAAAAGGGGAGAAGGTACATAAGTTGAAGCATAACATGTATAATCAAAGTAAGTTGATAGTCGAAGGCTGTTAATTATATGGTTCGAATAGATTATTGAACTTATCCCCGCTATTTTGAAGATCCCTCAAATAATTTATTTAAGCACCCGAAAAGTTATATTGATGAGCTGATCAGCCATGACGAGGAGTAAGTAAATTAGGTGTTTAAGAAGTTGGGTATTGTCAGAAAGAAGCGAAAGAAGATGGACACTTTACTGAGGGACGTTCCTATAGCTGTTAGGCAATTAAAGAAAAGGAAAGATGGGAGTTCTTCAGTGAGGGCAGGGGAGATGGATTATGACAGGTTGAGTCAAAAGTCGAGCTATGTGCCGAGGGAGTAGCGAAGAGGGTCTGGGGCGGTATGGTCGAGCATTCCTGAGACTCTTCCTAAGGTACCGTGGCAGACCAGAAAGGGTAAAGGTAATTTATTGACGAAGCTTCAGCTGTACAGCAGACGAAGACAACTTTGTGGAAGAGGCCTCGTGAGCAGATGGTCGATAATGAGGATGAACGAGCCGACGCGAGGCGACGCGAGGTCGAACTGGAGGAGAATGCTCGGGTTATGGCCGCGTCAATGGGTAGCCTCTGCGGCACGAGCCCAGATGAAGTGGAGAAGCAAATTAACATGGTTCTGCATCAGGTAAGTGTTTATAAAATTGCAAAGCTACAATTATGCTTTGAGAACTGCTGAGTAGTCGAGTATTCGTGCAGGTGAATGGTTGGGCCCAAGCTTATAACATAGCCCAAAAGGAATCGAGTAAAAACCTTAAGCAGGCATGAGACAGTCTAACGCTCGTACAGAGGACCATTATGTCGCTAGAGACCCAGGTCAGTGTGCTAGAACGAGAGAAGTTACAGATTAGAGCTGACGCTGCGAGGGAAGTCGAAGCTGCAATTGCCAACACTAATCAAATACAAGCAGTGTTGGAGGCAAAGCTGGTTGAGAAAGAGGAGCAGCTGAAGGATAACAAAGTACGTTTCTAGGCACAATATGATGAGGGGTATGATACGACCACGGCTCTGAAGAACTTTATAGATGGGCTGGGGTATAATCCAGAGACCTTCGAGTACTTTCCTTCGACAGAAGAGCCTGTTGTTGAAGATGTTGCGTAGGCAGAGGGGATAGGAGTGGACCCTGTAGGGGAAGGTATTGGAGATGTTGTAGTTAATCCAACGGTCGAAGGGGATAGTACTGGAAATGTTGAAGGGGGTTTTGCAATCGCAGGTACTGCTGATGCTTCAGGAATGAACCCTACTGTCAAAGTCAGTGGAGGTGTTGCTGTTAAAGATCAACTAGAAGGTGCAAGTATGGCCACTCCTATGTGTGTGGGGTATTTATAGAAGCTATTTCATTAGCTTCTGTGGATTGTACTGAACTCTTTTTCTTGAATTGCTGGTACATTTAATTCGAACACATGTATATTAGATTTGTAGAATTTAAAGCATAAGTAATGTAGTGGAACTTGACCTACTGGTATGCTTTTGGCTTGAACTGCTGATGTGTCTGTATACGTATATTGTTGTATGAGAATTAAAGTATAAAATGCTCCATTCTGGTTTGCTCGAACTGGATATTTGAAGAACTTCGAGGTTGTTACCGAGTATTAGTCAAGTTGAGGGTTTGACGTGATACTTAGGTTTAACCAACTCAGTTCACCGGACTTCGAAGGTCGCCCCTGGGCATAACCGTGGGTTTGAACCTCGACGAAGTATTATGTGGTCGATCCCAATGCATCCCCGAGTGTCCGGTCAGTCGACCATTCATGCCACTCAGGTGTGCTCGAATTGGAAGCTTGAAAAAATTTAAGGTCGCCCCCAAGTATCAATCGGGTTGAAGGATTGACATAATACTTAGGTTTGTCCAAGAAGTTTACTGAACTTTGAAGGTCACCCCCGGGTCTATCTGCGGGATTGAGCATAAACGAAGCATTATGTGGTCGGCCCCAATGCATTTCTGAGGGTCCGGTCTGTCGACCATTCATGTTCCTCGGGTTTGCTCGAATTGGAACCTTGAAAATTTTGAGGACGCCCCCAAGTATCAATCGGGTTGAAGGGTTGACATGATACTTAGGTTTTTCCAAGAAGTTTACTGGACTTCGATGGTCACCCCGGGTCTATCCGCGGGATTGAGCCTAAACGAAGCATTATGTGATCAACCCTAATGCATCCCCGAGGGTCTGGTCTATCGACCATTCATGCCCCCCAGGTTTGCTCAAATTAGAACCTTGAAATACTTTGAGGTCGCCGCCATGTATCAGTCGGGTTGAAGGGTTGACATGATACTTAGGTTTGTCCAAGAAGTTCACTTTGACACAAGACATGAAGCTAAGAGGATAAAAAATATGTTCATTGATTATACTGAATTTATATCAGTTGAACAAGGTGGTGGCCACGGCCTGTTGTATGAGACTAACTGCATGGTGCTCTAAGGGTTGGGTAAAGGCTCCTCATCTTCTGTCAATAGATAATAGGATCCTCTATCGGTTTGTCGTACACGACATAAGGTCCTTCCCAAGATTCAGCTAACTTACCGGCATTGCGAGGCTTTGAAAAGGGTGTGACTCGTCGAAGTACCAATATTGAAACTGCTTGGTCGAACTCTTTTATTGTAGGACTTTTGGAGAGAGAGAGATGGTAAAGGCCATAGTTAGCGATGGCTTGGTCCCTGGTTTCATTGATCCATAACATATTGCATCCAAGTTCGAACTGGTTATCTTCATCAGGGAGGTCAGGGTCGCGCGTTGGCACTTCTAACTGGGTAGGCAGCATAGCTTCGGTACCGTAAGCCATGAGTATAGCCCGTCGCCTTTCTTGGTGTGGTTCGATAGGCCTAGAGTACATGTTGTAGCTCTTGAACCCATCGACCTTTCTTCTGATGGACACGTATCTTAAGATCGTCGACTATAGTTTTATTGATTGCTTCGACCTGACCATTCCCCTGTGGGTAATAAGGTATTAAGGGTGAGAGATTAATATTGTACTTCTTGAGGAAATTGCAGACTTTTTTCCCAGCAAACTGTAGACCGTTGTCGCATCGAATCATGTGAGGGCAGCCAAAACATGTGATAATATTTTACCATAAGAACTTGATGACTTTTTTTTCTTTAGTTTGACATAGAGGAACGTCTTCGGCCCATTTAGTAAAGTAATCTGTGGCTACTACAATATGTTCCCGTCTACCCGAAGCGTTGGGTAAAGGGACCATTAGATCAATGGCCCACCCCCTGAACGGCCAAGCAATTTGGTTATAATAGAAGCCTTGTGAAGGGCTTTGGATGTCATGGGTATGACGTTGGCATTTGTCACAGTATTTCGCATACTCTTCAGCATGTTTTTTTATATTGGGCCAGAATAACACTTGTGTGATGGCTCGAAGAGCCATAGATCGACTGGCAGTGTGAGCACCGCAGTTACCTTCGTAGAGTTCGGTTAGTATGCTAGTGGCTTTGTTTTGGAGATACAGTCGAGGTGTACACCATTTGGGGATTTGCGGTGTAGTTCACCTTTAAGAATAATGTATCTATGGTCGTTTTCCAGTAATGAACGTTTGGATTTGGGATTTTCCGGGAGGGTAGAACTATTGAAATAAGAAAGGAAGGGTGCTCGCCAGTCATCGGGATCAAGACTCTCACCCCTAGTATTGATGGCATTGGCTTCTATCTGGCTGATACTTAGGCGTTCGAGTACTTTGATATAGAGTGTTCAAGATTCAGGTTGGCCTAACATAGCAACTATGTAAGCGAGGGCATCGGCATGTCTATTTTCTCCTCGAGGGTAATGTGTAATGGAAGATTTTTCAGGGAAATGATCCATGCACTGGTGGACAAGTGTGGTATACTCAACCATGCGACTGCTGGCCTGATTTTTGCCAGCATATTTTCTCTGAACGAGTTGTGAATCGGTAAATACTACAAGTTTGGGAATGCCAAGTTTAAGAGCAAGATCGATACCATATATCAAAGTTTCGTATTCGGCCTCATTGTTGGAACATTCGAAATTTAACTTGACAGCCTTTTCGATTCGGTCATTGGAAGGGTAACCAGAACAATACCTATCCCCGAACCGTTAGGTCCAGCAGATCAATTTATAAATAGACGCCAACCCGTGGTAGGGTTCCAAGGGTCATTCTGCTCAGGCTGGTCTTCGGGTAGATCATCTTCGTGTTCCTTCCAGTCGATGTCTTTGACTGGGAAGTTTACAAGTAAATCGGTGACTGCTTGGCCCTTTTGAGATATATGTTTTTCAAAAGTGATGTCATGTTAACCAAGATAGATAGACTATTACTATACCTGTCTGGATTTGTCTTTCTTGTTGAGGATTTCTTGAAGGGGGTAGCTTGTGATAACACGTATAGGGTGAACTTTGATGTATGGTTTGAGCTTTCAAGCTGTGTAAATGAGTGTAAGGAGCAATTGCTTGAGCTTGGTATATCGTGTCTCGACAGATGTTAGAGTTTTGTTGATAAAGTATACGGGTTTCTCGATACTGGATTCGAGTCTAATAAGGACCGAGCTAATAAAAGTGTCAGTGACTGCAAGGTATAAAGAAAGCATTTCACCTTCGATGGGGGTGCTGATGATGGGTGGTCGACCAAGGTAGGTTTTGAGTTCGAGGAAGGCATGTTCACAATCGGGTATCCAATTGACTTCGGGGTTGTTCTTCTTTTTGGCCTTATGGATGCCTTGGTCGTGTAAGATGGAAAAAAGCCAAGCACAATGGTAAAAGGATTTCTGAGATAAAATGGTTCAGGGCGGCTATTTTGCCAGCAACCTTTTGGACATCTTTCTTTGTTCGAGGGAAGGCATATCGATGAGAACACGAATATGAGTGGGGCCGATCTCGATACCTTGTTTGCTGATGAGGTGACCCAAGAATTTGCCAGATGAAACACCAAATTGGCATTTATCAGGGCTCAATTTCATGTTATAAGAGTGAATATCGAGAACACTTCAGTTAGGTTCTGTATGTGGGTATGTTTTTGGAGGCTTCTGCATAACATGTCGTCGATGTAAACTTTGACTGACTTGCCAAGCAATGGTTTGAACATGGTGGCAATAAGATGTTGTAAGTGGTACCCACATTTTTAAGGCTGAAGGGCATGAGGTTAAAGCAGTAAAAACCTTATTCAGTAATAAACGAAGTTTTAAGTTGGTCCTCAGGGAGGAGGGGTACCTGATTGTAACCTAAAGCCACGTCCATCATCGATAGTCATTCATGACCGGCTGTGGCATCCATGAGTACTGAAATGATCGGTAGAAGAAAGCTGTCCTTCGGTGCGTGTTTGTTAAGGTTTGTGAAGTCAACGCAAATTTGGATCTTATCGTTCTTCTTAGGGACAACAACAATATTAGAGATCTAGTCGGCGTACTTAACTTCTTTGATAAAACTCACGGTCAAGAGATTTTTGAACTCGAGGTTCACTACTCGAATCCTTAGTGCTAAAGTACGCTTCTTCTATTTCACGGCAGTAGAGTGAGGGATAAGGTCAAGTCGATGGCAAGCCACGGTGGGGTCAACGCCAAACATCTCATAGAACGTCCAGGTGAAGACATCTTATCTGCTTGAAGAAAAGTGGTGAACTCAAGGCGTTCGGCCTCATCCAAAAAACTACCAATGAATGTACCTTGACCAGGACCGTCGAGTTTGATGTAAACACTGGGTTCAACCGGTGTGTTAGAGCGGTTCAATGGTGTTGGGAGAAAGAGAAACATTGATTGGTATGGTTTAACAAGTTTTCTGGTAAGATCAAACTCAGGGTACTCGCATGAGCGGGTAAGGCATTGAGAGCATTTTATGTTCCATGTGCCACAAGGGGTATTGAAACGAAGTGCTTTATGGTAAGTAGAAGGTACGGCTTTTATGGAATGAAGCCAGTCGTGCCCTAGAATGCTCAGGTATTCAGATTTCTTGCCAATGACGATAAAGCTAGTTTGGAGGGTGACTGGACCGGTGGGGACATGGAGGCTAAGGTGACCGACGATGACTTTGGAAGCGCCATTAAAACCCTTAAGCTCGACATTGATTGGTGTAATGAGGTATACTTTTTTGTATGGCTCGAACAGTCTGGAGAAAAAGTATGTCTGTTGCACTGCCCATATCAATTAGCATGGTATGGAGGACGAGGTGTTAGACCTTAATCATAATGGCCAAGGGTTCAGAGTAGGGGAAGCGAACATGAGAAGTATCACAATTGATGAAGGATATACCTTCGGGTCGAGGGCGTTGGCTAGATTCTGGCAGAAGGATGGGTAGCTTTTCTTGATAGGTAAGCTTACAGTATTTTTCGACTCGTTTGCGCTTGCTTCGAGTATGACCACTATCGATGTTATTTACTTCGATGAGGTGGAGTTGGAAAATGTGTATATCGACTGGGCTGGTAGTTAGAGCAGGTTGAGGATTGAGATACGACTCGCCGAGGTAACTGGGAAGATCGGCGACATATCGATGTAGACAACCTGCTTTAAGAGTCATCTCCAGTGGCTGCTGCAGGGCATAACATTTTTTTTGTGGGGTGGCAATTGCATTTATGGTTTTGGCAGTAATGTTTGTCCTTACGGACCTCGATGGGGAAGGGGGTATGCTAGATGGGGTGCAGTGAGTTTCAGCAAGACGGGCATCGATTATTTTTTGTAGATTTTAGAAGGGGCAGTATCGGAGTAAAGGTGTTTGCGGCTCTCAGTTTCCTATGAGACAGGAGCGACCATGGATGTAGAAGATGGTTGAGGTTTGTTGTGGTTGGGGATCAAGGTTTGCCCCCGGCGATTGGATTCGCGAAGGCGCTCGAGGTTGATGTATTCGTTAGCCTTAGATAACATCTCCTCGAGGGTTCGTGGTTTATGAAGCACGATGTACTCCTTGACACGACTGTGATCTGGTAGAGCGTTAGAGTACCCGAAAATAACGTTCGAACAGTTAAGGTTTTCAACATTGCGCGACTCATCGGGAAACCGCTTGGTGAAAGCTTTAAGCGTTTTGTTGGGGGATTTATGAAAATTGAAAAGAACGTTGACTTGGACCTCAAGGTATTTGTTAAAGGTAAACTGGGCGATAAAAAGGCTTGATAATTGTTTAAAACTTCGGATAGAGCCATTAAGGAGGCTATTGTACCATTTAAGAGGGCTATCAGTGAGACTGGTAGGAAACATGCGACACAAGATATGGTTTGCTGTAGAGTATAGGCTTAAAGTATTCTAGAATTCGAGGACATGAGATTGAGGGTCGGTATTACAGTATTTGCAAATTTTAGGGGTATAAAAATTTGTAGGTACTTCGACCGCGAGGAGTTTGGGGCAGATGGGGTTGTATAACCGACTCCAAGAGTCTGGTGTGGGGCTCGCACTGACACGAATAGCAGTATAAATTTTTTGATTGAGTTTCTGCTGTGTAAGATAGGTAGGATAAGGAGGAAAGCGCTAGGGTTGAGGGTAGCGAGGCTGCGGGTATGGGGCATGTTCGGTACTGCGTTCGCTAAGGCGTTCTCGAACAGGTCGCCGTGTGGGGTGGCGAGAAGTGTGAAGTGTAGAATCAGAGGAATCCTCCTTAACGGAGACACCAAGATGGATCGAGTCAGTGGGTATGGCGATGGGAGCACCCTTGGCGCCAAGATGGACCAGGGGGACTTCGAGTTGGGGGTGGGGCCCAAGCTGGGCGCGGGTCGAAATCCGTGGGGGGGCGGGTAATCTTGAGCACTGAAGAACATCATGGGTGTGACCTTGTTGAATATCTCGAAAGGTAAGGCGTAAGTTGTCCAAAACATGGTGTTGCCGATCAAAGTTGTCTAAATGGCGCTGCCGTTTAGCCTTAAGTTCTTGGCGGCATTCTTCACGCTCAATGCGTAACTGGTTGTTGTGGTGCTCCTCGGCCTGAGTGAATTGTTGGCTAATGATGGTAAGTTGGGCAGCTACACCGTCGGCGGAGTTATTGATGATGGCGGAGGTTGAGTGAAGGGTGGGGGCCATTGAGGAAGGCTAGAAGGAAGGGGGGAAGAGATAAAAAGAAAGGGGCAGAGTGGGTGTAGCACAGACGACGCCAAATGTAGAGGCCAAGTTTCATAGGAGGGTAAACTAGTTCTTACACTACGGGGTTATCTTCGACTAGGGATTTATGCAAGTATCTAAGACAATAATAAGTAATATCACTACAATAACATACTTATGTGGAGTCCTAGAATGGGTTTCTCCATGACCTCTTGCGAGGATTTTAATGGTTTATGATATATATCGAGTTTAGATGACAGATCGAATAGAGGTCGGTTATAGGGTAGCCGAAGGTAATCTTGAAGGGTTGATGGCAGAGATTTTATAACCCCTTCATAGTGCCTCCTCCTTCATATTTATAGGATGCATAAAGGGCTGAGTCACCATGGGAGGTCAGATTTCATGTATATCCTTTGGGGATAACTACTCTGTACTCGGAGTCGATTCTGACACTGTAGCTGTCAGGCAGCTTATTTTACTATTCTGTCTGGTGAGCAGGCTGTCAGACATGTCTGCCTTCGACCATGTATTACCATAGTGATAGTCTCCCTGTTACTAATACTGAGTTCTGGTGCTAGTCGTCTATCTTCGGCTTCGACTATAATGTCTTTAAGCATTCGATTGATGTCAGGAGGCTTCGTGGACTTATTTACTGTCTTGCTGGCTTCGAGTCTCGTGGTAGGCTTCGATGTAGCCTCCGAGTATTTGACTGGTGCTGGAAGGCTGCGAGTAGGCTACTACATACATGAAGCTTCCATTGGTAATTTGCATCCTCTAAATTAGCAAATTATTTTGTCTATGCCACTGATTACATTTTTGAACCCATTAAAAGAAAATTTATAGGCACACTTCGGTATATAATTAGCATTTTTGAGTATCTTTGATACATCCCGACATTAAACAAACCAATTCTGTCATGTCACGATATACTTCTTTCTTCAATTTCAGTAACATGAGAAGAATTTCTTCTTTAGTCATCTAATTATTAGCGAAAAAAGGTTTCAATGGTGCCCAAACACATGAAAACTATAAATATAGCATGTAAAATAGGATCTACTTTATCGTGTACATCATTTCTTATGCAGCACTCTATTCTGTGGGGGCCATGTGGAGATGAGTCAAGTTAAGTTAGGGTTAATAATGTGAGCGATTCCTTTATCACGTAAATCATCCTCATAAAAATAAGACTTAAATGTAATGTTCTTATATCTGTAAAAGGAGATAAGATCATTTTTATATCTAAATATGTATGTGTGTGAGTGACTCCTACTATTGCTTGTCACTATTCATTTTTTGCATTTAATGTTGTGATACATATAGATCAGACCATAATCTTTTTCATTCTTGAAATGTAACACATGCTCTAAAGTCTGCCTATTTTTGGTAAATCTGGGCTTTATTAGCTAATTGTACATTCTCTCAGTAACTACCCTAGTGGTATCGATCATGGAAGGATCAGAAGAGAGGTTTGTAACAATGGCAATGCAAGCGGAGTAGTAACTAGGTAAATCTCTCAGTGGTAGATCTTATAATTAATCAAAGGTCCTTCTCTTTCTTGAGATTTCGTGGCAACTTTTATTTAGGAGCATCCACTGTAGGCTCTCATGGTGATCTATAATTGAAGATATATGAAGATGCACTTGGCATGGGAAAGGGGTGTTTATACTGTTTTCATTCATAGTTCTTTAAAATGAAAGTTTCTTAGTACTACATACATTTGTTCAATTTATAAGTTTTTACCATTTGGGTGTTTTGGATATCTTAAACTTATGGTAAATAATGTTTTCAGGTTCCTTCAGCTAGAGTACCTTGACCTTTATCTTATACATTGGCCATTAAGCTTGAAACTAGGTAACTATGAGTACCCAATACCAAAGAAGGAGCTTCTTCGAATGAATTTCAAGTCTGTTTTGAAAGCCATGGAAGAGTGACAAGCACTTGGCATCGTAAAATCCATTGGCGTGGGCAATGTCTCTTCTAAGAAACTAGAGCAGATGCTCTCCTTTGCAAATATTCCCTATACTATTTCATTTCTGTTTGTGTCAACTCTGTTTTCCTACATGTTGTTTATTCTCTCTTTAATTTTTCGCCTTATATTTTTGCCATTGATAATGTTGAAGTTTGTACTCTACCTAGGTAGAGATGAACCCAATTTGGTAATAGAAAACGCTTTTAATGTTTTGCAATTACAAAGTTGTAACTATAACCGCCTATTCTACCATGAGAGCTAAAGGATATGGCTGAGGTTCCAACCGCGTTATGGACTCCAAGGTGCTTAAAGGGATTGCAGAAGTTTCAAGGAAAACCCATGCTACGGTCCAAATTTCATAATTATTTTCTGAATCATGCCATTTAGTTTTTAGGTTGAACCAAAATTTATAAAATCAATGGTTAACAAAATAGCTCATAGTGAAATCAACAATATGTCATTACAATATGTATTGGCCATACTATTGTTGGAACTTATAAAACCAAAGCATAATACATGTAGTTGTTTCACTTTGCTAACAAAGAGCCGTCGTTTTTTTTCCAAAGATTAAATCTAAATTGTATACTTTTAGTTTGCATTTTCCGGTGATTGAAAATATGTTTAAGGAAAATACTATCACGTGTAATATTTTGATAATCTTGATATGTCATGACCGAGTTATGAAATTAACATTTTCACTATCGAGAACATCCAGTGTATGCTATGCCATTTTAACTTTTAATCAATGAATTTCAATATAATACAATGCTCATCAGTTTGTCTGACTGTAGGTTTGTCTTAGATGGGAATATGAAGATGGGGTATATGATTGTTGGTGAAGAGCTTCAATGAGGGAAGGATACAGGAGAACAATGAGATATTCGACTGGGTTCTAAGTGAGGAAGATACTATGAAAAATTGGGAGCTACCACAATGTAAGGAACCTCACGGAGATATATTTTTCAAAGACAAGGGGACATTTATGTCTGAAGAAGATTTTTGGGATGGATATATTCTTCTACGGCTTTTAGACAAGCAAGATCCAAAAATACCCTTCACAATGGCACATCTAAAGGCCTTATTTGAGGTTTTTTTTTTCAGTTCCATAAACTCTAGGTTTTCCTCATGGAATTATTAAAGCCAATAGCTGCATTCATAGGTCTAAAATTTCAAGTGAGGGATTCAGTAGAAAGTTCTATCATGGAGATCATCATCTCCAATGATCATTAATTTCAACGAAAATGGTAAACACAAGTTGCCCTCCCAGGCATTCATTTGGAACTTCAACCTTAATGGAAAATAAAAGTTAATGATTTTGGTGAAGATGTAAATAACTCACTTTTAGGCATTTTAGATTTTGCAAATGTCGATATAGAGAAACCACATAGGTTTCCTAGAATAGTTGGCTTTACTACAGGCATGGATAAAAAAAAATAAGCATCCAGTAATACTAGAAGGTTCAACTATATAACAAGGTTCAAAGGCCACAAGCGTTGCCAGATATAAAAAATCTTTTATTTTATAGTGTTGATTTGTGATCCAACGGTCAAAGTGCTTGGTACAAGTAAAGCGAATAAATCAACCCATAAATTTTAAATTAGACATTTTCTTTTGTGAAGTATGAACAGTGTTTGACTGGAATAGATTTGGTTAAGGCAATGTTCACAAGTACCTCTTTAGTGTCACGTGTAAACTAAAACGACCTTACTCCTTCTCATATCAACTTAGGATCTACAATGATGTTATTTTCTTGAATTTTGAGATAATCGTAAATTTTAAATTATATCAAAACATCTCTGTTAATATGATAATATTTACTACCAGCGAATTGGATGAACATATATTATGCTTTATGTGTTAAACTTCCACAATTCTTCCTTATTATTTAACTTCAAAATTATGATAATTATTAGAAAACTTATATCTCGATTACTATGGTTACACGAGTTAACCTTTAGTAATTGAGTTAACTCGACTAAATGACTAAATAAGAGTCTTTAAGTTCTAAGATACCATCTACACTAAACATGTTGCTTTCTGGTTGTTCAATATTTAATGGTTACCTATCAACAAAATATCATTGTGGGCGGAACTGACACCACATCGGTCACGGCTGAATGGGTTATGGCTGAGATGATGAAGCATCCATACATTATGAATAAAGTCCAAGAAGAATTAGAGAAGGTGGTCGGGAGAAATAATCAACTATATTTTCCTACCTGTTGTTTATTCCCTCTTTAATTTTTTGTCTTATATTTTTGCCATTGATAATGTTGAAGTTTGTACTGCGCCTAGATAGAGATGAACCCAATTTGGCAATTGAAAAAGCTATTAATGTTTTGCAATGTCAAAGGCGTAAATGTGACCGCTTATTTTACCATGGGAGATAAAGGATATGGCTGAGGTTCCAACTGCGTTATGAACTCCAAGGCGCTTAAAGGGATTGAAGAAGTTTTCGGAAAAACCCATGCTCAGATCCAAATTTCGTAATTATTTTCTGAATCGTGCAATTTAGTTTTTAGTTTCAACCAATTTTTATAAAATCAATGGTTAATGATCAATATACAAACTGATGTCTTAAAGACCCACAAGTGCACGATGTACCGTTAAGTATAAGAGATAGCAGGGTCGTATCCTAAGATGCTTGTAGGTACGGATTATTTTTTGAGCTACTAATTTTATCCAATAAGAATCGTTTTTTGTGTAGGTTTTGAAATTAAAAGTAGAAAGAAACAAATTTCAAGATAAATTTGAGTAGAAACCATGACATCGATTGCACTTGTTATGGCGAATTTCTTTTGTTTCTCCATGTTCTTAACCAATCATGTTATGGTCAAACAAGATGGTTGATTAGTTTCTTCATTCCTCCAAATCCTAGCTATGGTCAAGCATAGGATGAAGGAATGAAGGATTCAAACTTGAGCCTGGGGAGAGAGAAATAGTACTCAAATTAAAGCTAATTCTACAACTAGGATACATTGGAATGGAGCTTCCTCTAGCCTTGGCTAAGAGGTTTAGCTATTCATCTCTTCGATCATCGCCATATTACTATTATAACAACAAAAGTAAAAGATAAGAAGAAAAGAGAAAGAAAAACCTTTATTGCTATGAACTTTGATTTACACTCCAAGATGTCCCTTATGGGTGGGATTCCCCTCCTATTTATAAAGTATAGGAGGGGTTATAAAATATTAGCATAAATAAAAAATCCCCTAAACAATGCCTTCTATTATGCACAAAATATAAGAGCTTTAAAACCCCTTACTCAATGCCTTAGCCCATGCACAAAATGATGTCCTGATAATCTCCATCAATGCCTCTTTAATGCTCTTTATTAGAATTTTGGTTAACAATTTCTATGGCAATGAACTGTTGGAGTGTACAAGACATTCTTCTTTGTTAAGAATCACAAAAATTTATGACTTATTTATCATGCGACCGATTCCTATAAATACAAGCAAAAATACTATTAGTATCACATTTAATTAATAAATAACAAGTTAGATATAATTTTTGGAATTGCAAATGTAAATATTCTGCGTCTATCAAATACCCCCAAACTTATATTTTATTTTTCCTCGAGCAAAAGTAAATAAAAGTCATTTTTACAGGTCATGCGGTTGCATTTAGCATATGCAACAAGCCGTTAAACCCCCAGGTTCCTCTGGTAGACGAGTGTTGTCTCGTGAGGGTCTACAATGACTATTCCTCCAAAAGTTGATAATGACACTTTGGTAACACTAGATTACAAATGACTCATTTCCTATCAACTTATCCTTACTTTGTTATGATAAGAAAATATTTTGACAGAAAATTCCTTAAAACTCAGTGTTTCCTAAGTGTACCATAAAATATCATTTATAAAATCAGAAACTAGAAATACTACCTCATGCTTAGAAAGAGATTTAAACATTTTCCTTCGCTATATATCAGTGTAGTGAAGATAGTGGCACAACACAATATATTGTATAGAATAGTTGAGTCAGTGTTTGGTAGTCTAGTACTTATTAGAATAAATTCATCGGTTAGTTCGACAAAGGCCTTAGTCAATTCGTCTTCCTAGTATCCTTTTTTTGCAAGCCTCTTTTTCTTTTCATATATGGTTTCTTAGTGAAGCCTCCATCTCAAAGAGTTTTGGTCGACAATCCTGGCCAGTTGGCTAAGGTTGCCAGGGCTTGGTGCCCCTTCTTGACCTAGACACAGGATTCTCACAAGTAACACTTTTCATGTTCCTTTCACATAGTTCATGGTTATACTCGAGATTGGTGATAAGTTTCCCTTTCAGTTCTTAATCATGCGAGTATGCCTTGTAGCGTGAAAGTTTTAGGGCAAGTTTGGCTTTTCTTTTATATTTTCAGGAATGAACTTATTCTTAAGAAGTTGTCTCCTTTGGTACAAATTATTCCTAACATAAATGCTAAATTTTCCCTATTCTTGTTAAGAACTCTATTGAAGGTATTGGTAGTATAACTATAGTGAAGTATAAGTTTTGAAAATATACCAAGAACAATTTAAGTTTTTCACTAATCACAAGGTAGTATATCGAGTTTAAAAACACGGTAAATAATACTCTAGTGTACACTTGGTAAAATATCAAAGTTCTTTGGGTTTTCGAATCAACATATCATTTTGCCTAAATAAAATTAGTTGAAGTTTTGGAAATTTGGCAAAAATATATCATAAATCGCCAAAGATTCATTATTTTACTTTTCATCAAAAACTATATAAAAAATAGTTTTTCTACCCCCAAACTTAAATAAAACATTGTCCTTAATGTTTGAGAAAAAATAATAATACATAGAATGGGAAATAAAAACTAGAACTTCTCACCTGAATGTGCCTTGGGTTGCCTCCTTGGAAGCGCCAAGTTTTACCGTATTCAGCCAGAAAAATGTACCCCCAACCTTGAATGCCATGATATAAGTCTAAAGAGGTACAAAGTACAATAATTGATGAACTATCCAGGTTGCAGGTTCTCCTTAAATAACCAAGGAACACCAAAATTTTTCGTATCCTTGAATAACCAGATAATAGAAATATAGTGGTTCTTCTTATTTACACCTAGTTGTGCTAATACGATTATGATACACAAAAATAACTCAGAGTCTAATCCCCAAGGTATTTTTTTTTCCTAACTTAATTTATGGGGAATCTCACTTTGAGATATTTTACAAGGTATAAATAGCCCCATACACTAAAAATGCATCTTGATATTCATCATTTTTCAAAAAGTGACTTAAAACCATTAAAGTGATGTCAATCGGGTGGTTGTGGGTCGAGCTAAAGTTTGTATGACTCAGTTGCAGGTGATAATGCTTGCACTATTTTAAGAATTGCGGGGTCGCCCCTATACTTGAAATAATTCAAAAATTGATAAATAGAGTAGGTGCAGCTAGAGTTATTGCACAACAAATCCTTAAATTCATTAACAATTATGGTACCCCCAAGTAGCTTGTGAAATGGAGATGTAGGAATAGGTATAGGTGTGGTGGCTGAACGAGTACCCAATACAAAATCATCCCCCAATAATAGTGATTTATCCCATAAAGAAGGGTCATCCACCCACTGGTTTTCAACATCACAATTTGTGTTAGGTGGAGGTGGCTCAAGGAAAGGCTGAGGTAACTTATAAAGAGACTGAAAAGGAAATGAAAAGTTGATAACATCTACAACAGGTTTGGCAATTTCCAATTTCTTAACTTTGGTACAAATATCATCATCTACAAATTCCTCGCATGTTATCGTATGATAAGACGGTGATTCCATATATTCATATTTTATCTCGTCATCATCATCGTCAGAAATATTATTAGAGGAAAGGGAAAAGTATTCAGTCTCGGTCATAGTTTTCTTGAAAGAATTTATTGGGTTGACATATAAAATGATACATGGTGACATCGGTGGTTGAATGTTGAGGGCTAAATTTGGAAGTGATTGAGAAAAAATTGTATTAGAAATAATAACTGCTTCTTCAAGATCTTCTTGTGAAATACGATCGTCGACCTTAAAATGTTCATCTTCTAAATCTATTTCATAATATGGTATCCATCCACCCCACAGTGAAAACATTTCTTGATTACGCTTGAATTAATCATTTTCAAAATCACAAGGAGATTTAACTTTGGATTGTTCTTCTTCATTGTTTGAAAGTTTTTTGTGCTCTATTTCACTCCACGTGGTTGACAATTGAGTTATCTGAGTCTCTAATCAGGAGATGATTGGGTCGTAGATGTTTAATATAGTAACTCATTTTGCTAAAATTGACGCATTTTTTTTTTGAAATTGTAAAGCTTGATGTTGATTCTCAATTACTTATTATATGAAAAGTGATATGGTACAAAGATTGTTTGGGTGGAGCGGGTGGATGGGTGCATATGGGAGTGAGGTTGGAAAGGTTCCACGTATTGATAATTTTGGTGATCCCATGATTGAAAATGATTTTGAGGTTTTTGCGGGATGTCGAATTGTGAGCCGTATGGATTTCAATGTTCCTGCATGTATGATATTTTGAAATTAAAGCAACACCCAATGCAATAAACAACCAATCAAACTTAAACTCTAGCACATCAACATTTATTAAAAGTAATAAATATGTCTCTCCTATATTCTTCTATGTTCACAATGGGTAGGATGGAAAAAGGCTTTGGTTCATATACTCCCCTGTGTCGTTGTACTAGTACCAACTTAAAGTAGATGTTCGGTTCTCACGCACGAGCTAATCGCCATATCGTACGGCAACACTCAGAACAGTGACGTCGCAAACTTACAACCAGTATTTTATGGCGCTAGGCTGGGGCTGTATCCTAAGAACCTCTGCTTGTACGCCAGTCTGGTACACCTATCTGTAGGGTGATAAAATCCTGCAAGAATCTTGCTACTCTTTTTTATTATCAGTTATTTTGAAGTCTGGGATGTTTAATTTTCTTATGATGCGAATTTCTTCTTTTCCCTGACGGGTGGTCCCACTTGTTAGAAAGTTTTTCTGGTTATAAAATCCCGCAAGTCTCTAATAGTTTTTACCTTAACTAATGTTGAAATGAAAACAATTTAAGCACAACAATAGGTCAATCCAACCACAATAATTTTTTTTATAAGAGTAGCGTGTATTTGCGCAGTCTACACTACTTGATATGTCCTTAATGTCAGGGCAGAACGGATAGGATCCCCTTCTATATATCAAATTTAAAAAAGTACCACCCTACGGGAAGTATTTTCTGTTGCAGCTGTGGCCGCCCCTTCTCCTAGGGGCGAAAGAAGGAAGTGCCCCTTCACTAAGAGGGCACAAGATGGATTGTTAAAGTGAGCTTTAAGCTTTGCGTATTTCCGTCATTCGCGCTTTTCGTTTTTTTTTTCAATTATCGATGCTTGAAATAATCAATATAATTCAATCGGAGCGTGTTTAGTATGGGTAAAAATCTGGTGTTTAGTATGGGTAAAAATCGAGTGTCGTTCACTTCCGAACGGGAAAAGAAATTAGTTTTTGTTTTATATTTTATTAATCTAAGGTTGTAAAACCACAAAAATCAATGATATGGACTTAATAAAAAATAAAGGTCTAGGGGCTTCAAATTTCACCACCATTTACATACAATATCAACATAGAGTCGTACATTAATTTCTCCACTTAATTGAAATAACAAACTTTGACCTTTTGTTGATGTAATCCCATGATTAATTATAACTCAAGTAGAATATATCATATGAACTAAGTATGTGCTTAAAACACATTCCATGAAAACAATGCTAACTATTAAATGTTCATTAGGATCATACCTTAGAAAACTACAATATTAATGCAAGTTTACTATGTCATTTGAGAATCACAAAACTCTTCCTTTATCTCTACTTAAAGAGATCATAAGATGATAATGGATGTCTTTAACGATATAGTTTTGGGATTTGTGATAATATGCTCATATTGGGTTGGAGAAAAATATACTCTACTACATGATATCACACACTTAAGGCAAATCCATCCTCACCCTTAGTGAGGACTTAGCCGGCCATTATAACAATTATAAAATCTAAATAATATGATAATAAAATGAACATAAACTAAGAACAAAAAGAGGAATTTTATTGACTTACAAAATGAAATAGTTCAAATGCTTACAAGACTTGCACCAAGTTACTCCAACAATGCTCTCCTACACTCTACAAGAATGTTTCTCTCCAAATTCAATGATCTTATGAGCTCACCACCTCTCCTTTATAGATGAAGGAAAGGTTTCTTACATTTAATATGAAATTGTAACCTATGCCATAAATGTACATAAAAATATAACCTCCAAGAGTTATCTTCTAAAATGTAACTTCCCTATGTGGGACCCTTGTGCTTGACAATTCTACATCCTTCTCCATCAGTTCATCTTTTGAGTTATACATCTCGGTATTCGCACAAATTTGGTAAATAAACTCCATGTGATCTGAAATGCAAAAATTGTTTTATAGGTTATGTTTAATAATAAAATTAAGGATAATAAGCATTAAATCATAGGGGAAAAGTGGTCATTTTACATGCCTATCAAATACCCCCAAACTTAAAGTTTGCCAGTCCACGAGGAAAGAAAAGAATAAAAACATAACTCTTTCGTGGTTAAGACGATTGATTTAGCGTATGCAACAAGCTGTTAATCCTATATGTGACCCCTATATAACGAGTTTTGTCTCATAAGGGTTTGCAGTAACTATACCCACAAAAGTTAATAAGGCTATTATAATAGTTTAGAAACATTTTTAGGCCACATCATCAACTTTTCAACATTTGACAATGGCAAAAATATTTAAGAATGAAAACCTCTTAAAAAAAAATTCTTTCTCAAATATTTAACTAGAAGATCCCAAAAAACAGTTTGAAGCTACTAGATGAGATTTCAAATAATTTTATAATACCCTCGAGTGTAGTAAAAAATAGTTACTGCACAAACAAATTTGTTTAGAGGTTCTTGAGTCAATATCCAATCACCTCATATTTCATGAAATAAATCCAACAATCAGTTTGACAAGTATTTTAGTCAATTCGAATCCTGTTATTTATTTTGGGGAATAACTATAAACCTTTTTATTTTGATATTTTTTTCCATGGTAAAGCTTTCGTATATAAATTTTTGGTCGATAATCCCGGCCAGTTGGCTTAGGTTACCGGGGTTTGGTACCCCGTCGTGACCTAGACTCTGAATTCCCACAAGTAGACATTTTTCTTGCTCGTTTCACATAGTTCATGGCTAACAAAAATCAAACTAAAGAGAAGAAGAAGAAGAAGAAGAAGAAGAAATTAACTTTATTCACTATTACCTTATAATATGAGATCCCCAATTATAATGTGGGGTGGGTTCCTTTTATAGGAGAAGGAACCCAAATTTAGAAACTATACATTAAATTATAACTAGTATTTTCATAATAATTTCTTTTAATATTGCAACCAATCACATAAGATTCTTACATATGATTCCCTTAAGTGATGTAGAGATCTTTCTTCATGGAAACTTTTGCATATATCTTCCATATAAAATATCTTCAAGGATCTTGGATGCAATATCTTCTTTGATCTTATTCTCTAAGAATATTTGTGTATATATATATTTCTTCAATCATGAGACCAAATATATTGTGTCTTTGACTTTTTGTGCTATGAACTGTTGGAGACACTTTTACTTGAATTTAAGAGTTTGGTTTCAAATATTTATCTCCAATAGCTATAATTAAACAAACGCGCATAAGTATCCTAAATTAAATATAATGGACGACTAAAATACATGTTCAGGTACATTAGAAATGTCATAATTACACGCTCATCAGTAATACATTGCAAATTAAGTTTAATACATTGCCAAATATTTAATTATAGCATCCATTCAAAAACCATAAAAGGATAAAGATTGCCCAACAATTCTATTCAAAATTGTGTTAAACTCCATTATGGTACATTTGGGTACTTTTCTTTAGGATTTCGTTTTCTATTTTCAAGGTAATACATTCAAATGAGATTTTTGACCATTTTTTAATCTTTCATGCAGTTCCTTGTATAATAAAAAAAGAGAAGCTATTAATTATCTTACCATCTCACAAAAAGATTTAGCTAAGTCCATTTTTTCTAAAGGCGGTTGGTCAAAATTACTAGTTTGATCTTCCATCATTTCGATTACTATTATCTGCATTTTTTTGGTCTGGCGTTCAGAAAATGCTCTAGTGTCTATAAATTTCTCATTTTGGTTCTTTTATTTAGTACTCTGTTAAGGACTCTCTGCAGCCTATGGATATTGTACTTGTTTTTGTCATCAAAGAGGTAAAATGTTTTCCCCATTTTGGTCAAAGATTCCTTTCAAATTTCTCGTACTATAGAGGTTGAAGTCAATGCCAAGGGTGGTTTTCCCTACTTCAGATAAAGTTAGTTGTACTAATTTATTGTCAATATTTGTAATCACTCTGATCCAATTCAGATGAACTCGCTTGAGGTAATTCTATTGTGGTTTGTTGAGTTACATTAGATTACCTTTCCGGATTTCCTGAGCCGGGGTCATTATATGGCGTTATAACACTTAAGCAGGTATCTTTTACAAAATCCAATTTTTTCATGGCATTCCCCTATGTAGCGCTTTAGTTTTTTTTTCTTATTACTGTTTATGTTTTTCGTTATTTATTTCGAAAGGTACTATTACTGTTGCATTTAATTTTTAGAAGAAATAAAAAATAAAAAATTACTATATGGTGTTTGGATATACCTTTTTTTTTTTATTCTGTGTGTTTTGTATAGTTCGCAAATCGACGCTTAGTTCATATTGTACAGATCGTTATATGTATGTTGTAGAGTCGCAACTGCGGAAGCCGAAACTCCAAATCAATTTGGTTAGTAATGAACAAGACAATACACAAGTTTAAAGTGGTTCGGCAAATTGCCTACGTCGTTCAAGCGAGTGACTTCATAACTTGCTCGAGCAACCAAGACAGGATAGGCCAAAAAGCCAGAGAGACTTTCGAGTGTCGTTCGAACGACTTCACAACTCGTTTGAGGGACCAAGACAACAGCCCCAACAATTCTCCACTTCGGTGAAGATTTCCCCAACCAAACAAACCGAAATCTGAGCCAAAAATAGTAACCATCCAAACAATCTGAAACAAACACTCTCCACCATCAAATGTCCCCAAAAAACCAAACACACAAGGGGCCCAAAGAAACCAACCAAATCAAGCATTCCTAAAAAAGGACCAAATCCAAACCAAGCGTCCCAAAGGATACAAAATTGACTACACCAAATCAATGGTTGCCTACGCACCGTGGATTAAGTCGCCCGTAGTTCCTAAAAAATCTAGTCAATCAACATGAAGAATTTGAACTAAGTCCAAACAATGATTGAACTTAATTCCTGAAACAACTTTCGTAAACATATCCGTCGGGTTATCGTTGGTGTGAATCTTCTTTAATTGTATCTCACACTCTTCCAGGAATTCTCTGACAAAGTGATAACGCATATCAATATGATTTTTAAGTTGATGATGAACAAGATCTCTATCCAAGAAGATAGCGTTCTTACTATCTCAAAAAATATCAAGACGGTCTATCTTAATGCCTAAATCGTACAGAAGACCTTTCCTCCAATTAGATTCCTTAATCGCCTCAGTCACCGCCATATACTCTGTCTTGGTAGTAGATAGTTCCACCATTGACTATAGCGTGGATCTCCAATTAACCGGTCCTCCACCCAATATAAAAACATACCCGGTAGTAGACCACCATTTATCCAAATCACCCATATAGTCAGAATCCACATAACTTACACAAAACCGATCAATCGAATCTTGTTTAGGAAATTTCCAACCAATACCCACAGTACATTTGATATGCTGTAGAATCCATTTCACAGCTCTCCAATGATCTCTACCCGGATCATGGATGTATCGACTAACTATACAAACCGCCTATAAAATATCTTGCTGAGTACATTCCATAGCATATATCAAGCTACCAACTGCGTAAGTATAAGGAACTTGACTCATATAATCACGTTCCTTATATGTGTTTGGAGACAAAGAAGCCTTAAACATAAAATGAGGAGCAAGCGTATACTTACAGATTTTGCATTTCTGTCAATACCAAATCTCTGAAGTACCTTCCTCATGTATGTCGTCTGTGAGAGATGTACCGTTCCCTTATCTCAATATCTATGAATCTCCATTCCCAAAATCTTTTTCGCATCACAAAGATCCTTAATTTAAATTCTTCACTCATTTTCTCTTTTAGCTTGTCAATCCCATATTTTTGCTTACATGCAATAAGTATATCATCTACGTACAAAAGCAAGTAAATAAAGGACCCGTCATGTAACATGCGTAACTAGACACAATGGTCATAATGACTCCGCTTGTACTTCTGCTTAATTAGAAACTGAACAAACCGTTTGTATTATTATCCTGAAGATTGTTTCAAACCATATAACAACCTTTTCAGCTTGCACACGTAGTCTTCGGTCCCCGCAACCGTAAGCACTCTCGACTGAGTCATATAAATCACTTATTTCAAATTCCCATGGAAGAATGCCGTCTTAACATTGAGCTGTTACAACTCTGAATCAAATTGTGCTACCAAGACCAATAAGATACGAATGGGGGAGTGTATCACCACCGGAGAAAATACTTCATTATATCAATCCCTACCCTTTAAACATAGCCTTCGGCTGCGAGTCTTGCCTTGTAGCGTATATTGTCATCAAGAGATACTTGTTTCTTTTTGTAGACCCATTTACAACCGATTGCCTTCTTTACCTTTGACAACTTTAAAAGTTCCCAAGTTCCATTCTTGAATAGAGAATACATCTCGACCTTCATTGCCCCCTCCCAATACTAATTAGCCTCAGAACCATAAATAGTTTCCTTATAGGTAAAAAAGAACATCCTCTTCAACGACCACAATTGTATAGGCTAGCATGACCTTCACCTTTGGAAGCACCATATCCTTTGGAAGCACCATATCCTTTGTATGCCAACTCGGTTTACTTACATTCCTCTTTGGTTTACTCGTTGCGATTGACTCCAACACTGAAATCTTTTTTTCCGTACTACCGATTGCTCCACCTTCATTAATTTCATCATCATTTGCACCATAATTTATGTATTTATAAATTATTGCCAAAGAAAGTATTATTGTTGCATTTAATTTTTACAATAAATAAATTTTTTAAAAAATTACTATATGGTGTTTGGATATGCCTGAATTTTTTTAATCCTTGTGTTCTGCATGGGTAGTAAATCTATGCTTAGTTCAGATTGTGCAGATCATTATATGTATGTTGTATTGTCGCAACTGCGGAAGCCGAAACTCTAAATCAATTTTTGTTAGCAATTAACAAGCAAAAATTAAAGAAATACCCAATACACAAGTTTAAGATGGTTCAGCAAATTGCCTACATCTACCGTACAAGGGGGAGAGAGAGTTTATTCAAGATCCTCGGTTACAATCACTCAAAGCCATTAGAGGTTCTCTTAAGGATTTCCTCTCAAATAGATCTCACCAAAGGATAAAATCTAAAAGAACCTAAGTCCCCATATATATACTAGGGGAACTATTTACAATCGCCCCAATCTTGAGGCTAACAAGTGGTTCCCAAACTATTTAAAAAATAGAGTTCCACATTTTCGTTCGAACGACCCTGATAGTCGCTCGAACGACTTAGGTCTTTAAGAGGCTGAAATAGAGGCTAGGCCAAAAAACTAGAGAGTCATTCGAACAACTACATAACTCGCTCGAATGACCAAGACATGCTGGGCCAAAGAACCTGAGAGTCTTTCGAGTGTCGTTCGAACGACTTCACAACACGTTCGAGCGACCAAGACAACAGCCCCCATAGTTCTCTACATCGGTGAAGATTTCTCCTACCAAACGAGCCAAAATCTGAGCCAAACATAGTAACCATCCAAGTAACCCAAAACAAACACTCTCCACCATCAAATGTCCCTAAGAACCCAAACACACAAGCGACTGAAGGAAACCAACCAAACCAAGCATCTCCATAAAAGGACCAAATCAAAACTAAGCGTACCAAAGGACTCAAAATCAGCCGTATCAAATCAATGGTGCTTACGTACCATGGATCGAGTCGCCCGTAGTTCCCAAAAAATCCAATCAATCAACATGAAGAATTTGAACTAAGTCCAAACTACGATTGAACTTAATTCCCGAAGCAACTTTCCTAAACATATCCGTCGGGTTATCTTTGGTTTGAATCTTCTTTAATATTATCTCACCCTCTTCCAAGAGTTTTCTTACAAAGTGATATCGCACATCAATATGTTAATTAAGTTGATTATGAACCTGATCTTTTTCTAAGAAGATAACGCTCTGTCTATCACATAAAATATCAAGATGGTCTATCTTAATGCCTAAATTGCGCAAAAGACCTTTTATCCAAATAGATTCCTTTATCGCCTCATTCACCGCCATATTCTCCGCCTCGGTATTAGATAGCTGCACAATTGACTGTAGCATGGATTTTCAATTAACCGGTCCAGTACCCAATATAAATACATACCCGGTAGTAGACCGCCGTTTATCCATATCACCCATATAGTCAGAGTTCACATAACTCACACAAAACTGATCAATCGAATCGTGTTTACGAAATTTCAAACCAATATCCACAGTACATTTGATATATCGTAGAATCTATTTCACAGCTTGCCAATGATCTCTACCCGGATCATACATGTATCGACAAACCATACCAACTGCCTGCAAAATATCTGGCCGAGTACATACCATAGCATATATTAAGATACCAACCGTGCTAGTATTAGGAATTTGGCATATATAATCACGTTCTACATCAGTGTTTGGAGACATAGAAGCCTTAAACCTAAATTGAGGAGCAAAGGGCGTACTTACAGATTTTGTGCTTCCATCAATACCAAATCTCTAAAGTACCTTCCTCCTGTACATCATCTGAGAGAGAGATACTGTTCCTTTTTCTCAACCAAGAATCTATTTCGCATTACTAAGATCCATCATTTTAAAATTTTCACCCATTTTTGTGCTTGTCAATCCCATTTTTGGGTCTTACACGCAATAAGCATATCATCCACATACAAAAGCAAGTAAATAAAGGACCCGTCATGTAACATGCGTAAGTAGACACAATGGTCATAATGATTCTGCTTGTACTTCTGCTCAATCATAAACTGATTAAACCGTTTGTACCGTTGTCTTGGAAACTATTTTAAACCGTATAACAACCTTTTCAGCTTACACACATAGTTTTCCATCCCCGCAACCATAAGCCCACTCGACTGAGTCATATAGATCACTTCTTTCAAATTTCCATGTAAGAATGGTATCTTAGCATCAAGTTGTTGTAACTCTAAATCAAATTGTGCTACTAAGGCCAATAGAATACGAATGGAGGAGTGTTTCATCACTGGAGGCAAAACTTAATTATAATTAATCCCTTCCCTTTGAGCATAACCTTTAGCTACGAGTCTTGCCTTGAAGCGTATTTCATCATCAAGTGATCTTTGTTTCTTTGTCTAAACCCATTTATAATAGATCGTCTTCTTTCCCTTTGGCAACTTTAAAAGTTCCCAAGTTCTATTCTTGAATAGAGAATATATCTCTTCCTTCATCGAACCCTCCCAATGCTTAGCCTCAGAACTAAAATGGTTCCCCTATTGATGGAAGGAGCATTCTCTTCAACTATCGAAAGTGTATAGGCTACCATGGTCTTTGCCTTTTGAAGCACCATATCCTTATTAAGCTAACTCAGTTTACTTATATCCCTCTTTGGTTTACTCGTTTCTATTGACTCCACCACCGAAATCTCTTCATCCGTACTACCAAATGCTTCAACTTCATCTATTTTTTCATCAATTTAAACATGAACTTGTGACACATCACTCGTTGTCACACTGGTAGATAACCTCCTTTTTAGTACGGAACTCTCTGGCCAATGTGAAGACATATTAATCTCTACCCATTGTAATACCTTGCTTGTCGTCTTCTCTGTGTGCTCAGAGCCAAGTGACTTCATCATAAAAGCCTTATTAAAAGTGAAATCTCTGCTTAGAATGATCTTTCAATCTCTCGTATCCTACAACTTGTAGCCTTTCACACCTTTCTTCTTATCTAAAAAAATGGCCTTCTTTGCTCGTAGATCCAACTTACCATCCTTAACATGATAGTATGCCGGACACTCAAATATACAAAGACTATCATAAACTGTAGTAGGTTCTCCCGACCAAGCTTCTATTGGTGTTATACCCTCAATTGCAGCCGAAGGTAACCTATTAACGAGATAGAATTCATATGTCAAAGCCTCAACCTAGAATACCTTGCCCAACCCTAAATTGGACAACATATACCACACCATCTCAAGAAAAGTATGGTTCATGCGCTTCGCTTCCCTATTTTGTTGCGGTATCTCTCTAACCGTGAAGTGTCGAACTATCTCCTCATCCTGACATACTTGTAAGAATGGATCACTAGTGTACTCCCCACCATTATCCGAATGGAGTGACTTCATCTTTCTGCCACTCTGAGTTTCAATCAACATCTTCCACGCCATGAAAATTTCTAGGACTTCACCCTTCCTCCTCATGATGTACACTCATACACGCCTAGAAAAGTCATCCACAAAAGACACAAAGTAATATTTCCCCCTTAGCGGTACATTCTTGGAGGGTCCCCAAACATCAGAGTAAACATAATCAAGGGTTCCACGAGTACGGTAGATCGCGGTACTAAATTTTACCCTTGTCTGCTTGCCCAAAATACAGTGCTCACAAAAATCCAATTTGAACATCTAGGCACCTTTCTATAGCCCCTGGTTCGCAAGTACTCTCAAGGACTTTTTTCCCGCATACGCCAATCGCATGTACCAAAGCCATGTGATATCTCTGGAAGTAGTCTCATCCCTTCTTGCGGTAGAAACCTCACTAAGAACAGCCATACCATCCAAATAGTACAAGTTGTTACTTCTCCTTTGGTCCTTCAATACAACCATGGTTCCCTTAAGAACCCTTTCCACCCCATTCTCAGACACAACCTTACAGCCTTTCACTTCAAGTAAGCCCGTCGAGATAATGTTATTCCTCATTGTCAGAATATACCGAACCTTATCAATCTCTTTAACTAACCTATTGTGCAACTTTAGACGAATGGTACCTATCCCCATGATGCGGCAAAGATTATTATTTACTATTAACACCGCTCCACCTTGTAGCATTTTCAAACTAAAAACACAACCCCTTTCAGGACAAATGTGATAAGTAGCACCCGAATCTAAAATCTATTCTTTTGTATCAATAACACATTTACTAGATAAAATTGTTAAAGAAAAATCAGAATTATTACCTCCAGCTACCGTTCCCGAAGCCACATTTATTGAAGAGCCAGTTTTCCCCCCTTTCTTCTTCTTAAGAAGCGCGGGACATTCATTTTTTTAATGACCCATTTCCTTACAAAATGCATATTGGTCTATTCCCAAGTTCTTTCAGTTTCCACTCCGACCTCTCAATTTCGACCGAGAGTTGTTACCAACCGGCTTCCTCTTGTCCGAAGATCTTCCTCGAGCCATTAATACTTCAGATATAGACTTATCGGACATACACTTCTCCTTCCTCTGGTATTTATGGTTTACAATGGCCGTAGTCATATTCGTGTATTTCAGTGAACTCTTTCTAGAAGTTATCGTCGTAACGAAATGCTTAAATTCTTTCGGAAGCAAGATCAAGAACAAGAGTGTCATGTCTTCATCCCCAACTATCTCATCATGATTTGCCAAGTCTGCTAACAACTTGGTGAAGTCATTTAAATACTCTGACATACTAATCCCTTACCTCATAGTGAAATAATACAACTTCATCATCAAGTGGAGTCAATTTTGGATACTCTTTACCAAGTACTTCTCTTCTAGTATTCGCCAAATTTCTTTTTCAGAAATTTCATTCATCACAAGGCATTTAATGTCTTGAGCAAGGCAAGAAAAAATTTAGCCACAAGCTCCCTTTTTGATCTTTCGCCATACACTCTCCTCTTTGTCCTCCAATACCTCGTCTAAGTCTTGTTGACTTAGGGCATCAATAACCTCGCATCGTCACATGCTGAAGTTATTTGTGTCATAGAATTTCTTAACTTTAATCTTTGCATTGTTGAACATCACTGTTGTATTCCTTTTCGGGGATGAAGAACTCGATTCAACTACATCTCCCATGTTTCTCCCAATTTTCATAAACTAACAAAATCCCATAACTAAATTGAAATTGAGAAACCCTAAGTTACCTCAAATTCGCGCACCACTGAGGAATTGACCTTGCTCTGACACCAATTGTAGAGTCGCAACAGCAGAAGCCAAAACTCTAAATCAATTTGGTTAGTATTGAACAAGCAACAATCGAAGAAATACACAATACACAAGTTCAGAAAATTGCTTATGTCCATCGTACAATGGAGAGAACTAGTTTATTCAAGATCCAAGGTTACAATCACTCAAAGCCATTTGAGGTTTTCTCAAGGATTTCCTCTCAAGTAGATTTCACCAAAGGATTGGCTCTAAAAGAACCTTAGTCCCCCTTTATATAATAGGGGAACTATTTACAATCACTCAAATCTTGAGGCAAACAAGTGGTTCCAAAACTATCTTAAAAAATAGAGTTTTGCATTTTCTTTTGAACGACCCTGATAGTCGTTCGAACAACTTGGGTCTTTAAGAGGCCGAAATAGAGGCTGGGCCAAAAAACCAGAGAGTCGTTCGAATATCATTCAAATGACTTCATAACTCGCTCGAATTACCAAGACAGTCTGGGCTAAAAAACAAGAGAGTCTTTCGAGTGTCATTCAAATGACTTCACAACTCGTTCGAACGGCCATGACAACAACCCCCACATATGTGACTGTAGAATGTTGATTCTTGGTTTGTTTTGATACATATGCGAGGTTTTCTCAGAGCTTATTTATTTTATGGAGAAATTTGGAGCATCACACACAGTTTTCTATGCTTCTGAACCATATCGGTCAATTTCATACCGAGCACTGGATAGGCAGCTTGCTGAAAGTGCTCTAGGAAATGCTACCTTCTTTAATAGAGTTTGGATATGGCTTTACAAGTGTCAGAACATTACTAAAGCTGCTTAAATATAATATACATGTGCTACATGTGAATAATTAATTCAGTTACCTGATGTATTTTGAGAAGGTAAATTTTTTTGAAACTGTTAACAATGACGATTTCCTATATCGGAAATTATGATAATAAATACTAGTTTTTGCCATCTTTACAAAATCGATACTTTGGCAAGCCTCTTCATAAATCGATACTAAAATCAGCAAATCGATAATGGTCCCACCTACTACCCCTAGCTATCTCCCTAATTTCTAACATTAAATGTTGATGGGTGGCCTAATCTACTATAGTAATAAATCTACCAACTCACAAAGATTACTTAACAAATGACAAAGCTATACCAAAGAAATTAGAAAGATACACACCTCAAATGATAAAGTTCTCGCATAACCAATGATTAATAATGTAGAAAAAAATGAGAAACCATCCCACTGGAGTTGTTGAGTATTCTAATCTGCTACAGTAATAAGAACAGTAATAAGAGGGAAGATTCCCCCATAAATACACTACCAACCTTAAAAATCAAAGCTTCTTCTTCTTATTCTTATTATTCTTCTTCTTTAACAGCAAAGCTTTTACAAAAATCAAAGCAGGTTCTCTATGATATACTGTTTGCCTCCTTCATGTGCCAAGACTTTCAACTATCGTTCTACATTCGCTAAAGTCCTCACACAGAGGTCATCGGGGAGGAAAAGATCATTGTTATTATAGGCAATTTTCGTGGCCAAAGACCATTATTAACCTTCTCTTTGACCGTTGAAGTAACCGCTATAGTAAATATCATCTCTAGCTCTGTATCCATCATCTCTCACTGTGTATCCGCTTCACGATTTTCCCCATTTATCTTAAGAAAAGATGATATGCAAGATGATACAATTTGTACATAATCATTTTTTTGCCTTTTTATTTATTTGTCTTCTGCTACTTTATCATTTGTTATTTTTATTGTGTCATTTTTAGCATTTATTATCTACTACTATATCACCAGAATTATTCATTGATATCATTTATTTTAGGATTCCTATAATTTGTTCGAGGGATTGCTGAAGTTGAGTTTTATATCATTTTTCCCATTTGTGTTCACTACTTTACCACTGGAATTGTTTATTTATACCATTTGTTTCAGGGATGAATGGAGTTCATCTTTTTACCATTGTTCATTTTGGTGGGGATATCGTACGTCTATAGATCGGATCAATAGTTATTTATGTTAGAGGAAGTACGAAACTTACCTCACTAAGAGAGCACTCCTCATATGATAATTTTGTCACACTCCTTGAGGAAACAAGGGAAATCCATCGTGAGAACTGTAAGCTGTGCAAATTCGTCCATGGTTATGCATGCGAAATTTCATCAGTCCAGGACTTTGCCGTAACGATCAATATGCATAAAACTAATCCCGGTACACCCTTTCACATATGGATTGTTAATGACCTTAGGGTACCTTCCCAAAACTCCCAGAACTTTATTTTTGATTTCTGTTCGTCGGGTAAAGGGTTGTCCATCATCAAAGATACTGGTTCAGGTAAATGCTTGTCCACCTCCAAAGTGGGGGGACCTTTGCGTCATAACTAATTTCCTGATCCTGAACCTGAATACAATGGTTGCCCTAAAATAGACGGCAGAGGGCTTGATCCACTCTGGTTTAGACCTTTTGTGGATGATAATGATGTTCCTCAATCTAATGATTATTTCGAAACTATCCGTACTAATGTTTCTCCCTCAAATGAACCTAGTATTCCTCAATCAAATGTTCATCTCTCAAATGAACTTGTGTTAACTAATGTTCCTCAATCAAATGAACCTTTCCAAACTATCCCAACTAATGTTCCCCTCTCAAATGAACCTTCTATTCCTCAATCAAGTATTCATCTCTCAAATGAACCTGTGTTAATTAATGGTCATCCTTCAAATGAACCTATGCTAACTAATGTTCCTCTTTCCATTGAACCCGAACCTATCATTGGAAAAATTGAAACTTCAGGTAAGTTCGTAGAATTTATCATTTGTGTGTTGTATTTTATCATTTCTTATTCAATTTCTATCATTCTAATTTGAATATTTCTCATTTATTTAGCTGAGTTTCGGTTTGAGCCACAACCCGAACAGGTGAAAGATCTTCTAAATTTTCGGTTTAAAACTGCTGCGTACACGGAGGATCCCTATGACTTCAGTAAAGAGTTTAACATTGGTGATCTATATCGAGATAGGATTGAACTAAAGAATCACATAAGAGCTTATGCAGTTGTAAACAAGTTCAATCTCGAACGCATTCTGAGTAACGAATATAATATTGTTGTACGTTACGAAGGTCATAAATGCTCTTGGCGGATTTATGCAATAATGTTGCTTGGTTCTGCCCTATTTAGACTAAGTACTTATTGCTCCGTGCATACTTGTATCCGAGTCGAAACTTAAAGTGGGAACGCGTCTAAGGCAACGTCTAGTAGATGGGTTGCTTCTATAATCAAGCAAAAACGACGAAAAGACCCAAACTTCAAACCTTCTGGAATTATTGGTGATATGAAAATTCATTACATTATTGATATAACATATAATCTTGCCTGGCGTATAAAAGAAAAAGCCCACGTTGAGGTATTATCACTCTATATGCCATTTGTTCCACCATACAAGTCATTTGTACAAAATTATTTATCATTTTTTCGTATATCATTTGGTTGACACAATGTGTCATTTGTACTTTCCATACAAGTCATTTGTACTTTCCATACAAGTCATTTGTACTACAATGTTAATTATTTGTCTGCTCTACAATTTTATTTGACATATGTAATTATTTTAGATGCGAGGCAGCTTTGATAACGCATACTAACTACTTATGAGCTACTTTGCAGAAGTGAGGTTAGTTGACCCGAATTTTGTATTTGACATACAAACTACGAGTTCTAAGGATAAGAGATTTACAAGGTGTTTTTGGTGCCTTGGTCCCCCCCCAAAAACTTATAAACTATTAAGACAAAATGTTGTGATTGACATAACTTTTAAAAAAGGGAGATATCGTAGGACTCTACTAACAACCATCGCTATTAAACCAAGTAATCATATTTTTCCACTTGCATTTTCGATAACAGACTCAAAGACCACCGAAAGTTGGACATACTTCCTGGAGATGTTTGGGTCAAATTTTCACGGTTATGATACTAGATTCGTCGTCATCTCTGACAGGAACCCCAAAATTATTAATATTGTACCCAAGGTGTTTCCATTTGCAATACATGCGTTTTGCGCCTTCAGCATATCTAGCAACATTAAAACTACCCTTGAAAGCACGAGGATCGCATTTAGGATGGCAGTAGAGGCCCTAACCAGCATTGATTTTGATAAACACATGAATGCTATTCGGAATATAGATACAGTGGGTCTCCAATACATACTAAGTATTCCCAAGGAAACATGGTCTAATTTATACATTCAAATGAGTAGGTATGTTGTCACTCTATATTGCTCATCTTAGCATTTGTTATATGAAAAATAGTCATTAGAACTCTATTTACATTCTTATTTGTTATTTTTTTTGCATTATTTCTCATCAGTTCTTTATTATTCCTTTTACAGGTGTATGATAACATTTGTCATCTCTTTAAGCTCATTTGACATTTGACTGTTATGGTTTGTCATTTTTTCTGATACGAAGTCGCTTACACAAATCATCTCAAGAGTTGAAATAACGTTATTTTGAAAGTAAGAGATCTCGCTATCCATGTTTTTATTGAGGAATTACGTAGAATCTATTCGGTAATGTCCTACACGTATAGGGAGGAAGCTGAGAAGAGTCAAGCTCGCTTAACGCCATGAGCTACGGATCAATGTGAGAGCAAAATGTTTGTGGCAGATTCACTAACCTACAGGGTTCATACATCACGTCATCATTTTCAGATGACTAGTTATGCATAACTAATTCTGTAAATATTGAAGATGGTACTTGTTCTTGTCATTGGTGGCAAACGATGGGTATACCTTGTAAATACGGAGTACGCGCTCTGGGTCTTGCTAATATTGATCCAACTATACATGTTTCTGATTACTTCACAAATAATACATACAAGGTTGTTTATGAGCCTATATGGATTCCTATAAGAGGAATTGAGAAGTGTGAAATTTTAAAAACTGATCCACGTGTTCGTGCTCCTATTCCAACAGTTCAAGCTGGACGTCCTCGCACGGAAATGAATTGAAGGGAAAAATTTAGGTCTTGTTACCAAACTAAGAATTCAGTAGGTGTCAAAAAAATGGACACAATCGTTGTTCTTGTAAGCTTCTGCCAATCACATCCGACGACAATACACGTCCGACAATGGCACCAACTTTTATGATGAGCACTGAGGCACCTCTAATCCAAGATGAAGATGCTGCAACCAGTTTACACTGGTAATATTTGGCACTCTATCTATCATTTTTTTGTATGATCTTTATCGTCAGTGTTGACAAAGTCATTATTTGTCTAAAGAAATTCTCATTTGTCTGTTTCCATTGTATAATTATTTAGAACCAAACTGTCATTTGTGCATGAAAGTTTATCATTAGTTTGTTTTTAAAGTGTCATTCGTGGATTAATACTTTCTCATTTGTTTGTTTCCATGATATCATTATTTTATTTGGAACTGTCATTTGATCTTAAAGAATTTCCCATTTGTTGGTTTAATTATATCATTATCCACCAATAATTTTTCATTGTCTGTTGAATTTTTATCTTGAGTTTGGTTAACTTCATCATTAAAGTTCCCCCTTATATCACCATTACTTTCTTACAAAACTGTAATTTTTTAGTTTGCCACATACCAAACGAAAACCACTACTTAACAACAAAAAGCAAACGAAATTATTCCAAACAAAACATCTTTTCATTCATACAAAGGCAAAGTACTAGTTGCCACAAAAAATGAACAAGAGAAACACAAAAAAAACAAATGTTCACAACTCCACCAGATCACTTTTTGCGCATTCCAGATCGCATTCCAAAGCCTAGACCTTCAGCTCGAGACAGCTAATCTTAGAAGCCGACTCTTCCCGTAGTTTCTTGTGCTCATCCCTGTCTAACTTTACGGCGCAGAGCTGATCTTCCAAGAAGCGCATATGGAACTTGAACTCTTAAAAACGTTGATCCCTCTTTGCTATAGTTTGATGCAGTTCATCCTGGATATAATCGAATGCTCCTAATTTCTCCTTGAAGTCTTCGTAATACTCTTTCAGCATTTGTGCCATCTCACCGGAGAAATCCTTCTCCATTAGACATAGTCTATTCAATTTGTAGAGACGTTGGTCACGCTAATCTTCCTGCATCCCTACCGACTTAAACCAATCGTATGGAGTGTCTGAAGAGACATGGCTAACTCGTGTGGAGTATAACATTTTTCTTCAGAAGTTGAAAAGAGTTTGGGGTTTAGGGTTTGAATAGTTGAAGAGAATATAGTTTATTTGAACTTAAAACTTTTATGAGGGGAGTTGAATGCATTGGGAAGGGACGCATGTCAGTGATTACCCGCTGTTTAGGGTAAAAATAATTATTACTTGGTTCGACGCCATCGTTTCTTGTTCTACACGTAAGTAATATGAGTATTTAAACTGAGTTTTCTAATCAATTATCACTACTTTTCACATAGTTTTGTCATATGTTGAAGATAAGTTCGCATTTACTGTTAAACTATATATCATTCTATCTTTCCTGAACTGTCATTTTGTAACAATAATTTATCATTTGTCTGTTCAAATGTTATCACCAGTTTTGTTAAGTTCATCATTTATCTGCCATTTTTCATGGAGTCTTCATCATTGGTTTGGTTCCCTTATATCATTTATTTATATTAGAACTAATTCCCTAGCGAAAAATTGAATCAAAACAAAACAAATGTTCATACAAGGGAAATAATAATAACAACAACAAACATAAACTAAAAACAACCCAAATGTTCATAACTCTTCACTTGTAGAATTCTGATCACGTTCTATAGCCATGATCTTCAGCTCGAGACAGATAATTTTACAGGCCGACTCCTTCCACAGTTTCTTGTACTCATCTCAGTCTAACTTTAGAATGCAAAGCCGATCTTCCATGAAGCAGATATGGAACTTGAACCCTTCAGAACACTCTCATTTCATTTTTACAATTTTATCCAGTTCTTCATCCATTTTATCGAGTTCTCCTAATTTCTCCTTGAACTCTTTTTAATGTTCTTTCAGCAGTTGCGCCTTCTCACCGGTGACATCCTTCTCCATTAGGCAAATTCTATTCAACGTGAAGAGACGTTCGTCAACCTGATCTTCCTCAATCACTACCACTTAAATAAATCTTGAGGGGTACTGGAAGAGGCACGGCTTAATCGAGTGGAGTGGGAGTGCGACATTTCTTGAGAATTTTTAAAGAGTTGAGGGTTAGAGCTTAAGTTTAGGGTTTTTTTTTTCATACTTGGAAGAATTAGGACTTTGAATCACCCGTGGCAGGGTTTAGGGCTTAGTGTTTTGTATGGCGGGAACCATGTAGATGTTTTGGTTGGATAACTTGTAGTAAACGTAATCAAAATTGACTTTAAGAATGACTTGTCACATCATCTGTAAAGGCAAAAATCTGTCAGCTTTAAAGCGGGAGATATGGCATTTGTTGTGACCATGGGTATCATCCTCATGTGTTAATTTTCATTTCTTTATAAATAGCTGTTCATAATCTTATACTACATAACCTGTACACTTGCTTCCAGTTCTCAAGCATTACATACTTCCCTACCAACGATACATTCCCTTATTTTCTGGTGTGGTGAAAATTGTAATCTTCGTCTCTCACGCACAATCCTTAACCCTAACCGCTGGTTTTACCAATGCGATCGCAAAATTGGTGGTTGTGGTTTATGAACATGGGTAGATGAGGTGAAAAGGTACGATTATGGCCTCATTTGTAGATTCTCTAAACCACCTGGTAGGAGATTTTACCATTGCCTATAATACCATTGTCAGTTCAAAACTTGGTTTCGAGAATCCTCTACGCCCAAGGATTCTAAAAGGCCACAATCATCAACGGTGAAAGACATTACAAATTTTGGCCAAGGGAGCAATCAGATCCTCGATACTATTGCATCTGAAAGATACACTCAACTAAGGATCTCGGAGGTCAGAACGGAGATGCTACAAGATTTTTTGTCCAAGTTAGAATCTCTATATCTTAACAAGTAGAGAAATATGTAGGAGTGAAGTGTAATATGCCTTATCTTTAGTGACGTTAATTTATGACATTAGAATGTTAAGCTCTTAATGATCAAATGCTAAATCATATATAACAAATGACAATACTTTAATAATACCATGCAATTTATCGATTATAAATGACAAAAACCTTAAAACAAATGAAAACTCGACTATTGTTGGATGACATATATTTCATTAAATAACAAATTAATTTCAAATGGGTTTCGTCAGCATTAAATATTACTGTGTTTGAATTTATCTAACATTGGGATTTGGAACTCAACATTAAATGTTGTTCTTGCTTACAGTGTTATAGTATAAATACTGATGTGGTTTATTCGGCAAGTACTTCTTTATTCCTTTTTTTAATCTTGTACAACTATTGTGTATCTACTCTGTGTAGAAGATGGTGACCACCAGATGCCAAGCGTACGAGGCTAGGGTTCTTGCCAAGATACAAGAGCTGTGGCTTCGATATTTTGGGACCCAGTCCCTTGAACATCTTACTCCTATTCCAGTGCATCGAACCTTCCATGGGATGACGTATGAACAGGTGGAAGAGGTCGATGAAAATTATTATCAAATGCAATGCTTTTAATATATGGTGACGTCGCAGCAGGGGAGGAGAATTGGCCTGTGTCTTCAAGCAGAAGAAGTTGTTACAGCGGCGGATGAAGCTGCTGGTATGCATCCGATGATATCTTATCGTTACCCTGAGTAGGATCAGAGGAAGACATGGTGGTGGTGGTGGGGGTTGCGGAGGAGGAGACGATGGTGGTGGTAGGAGAGACCGACCACCACCACCACTACCTCCAAGTGCATAAACTGATGCAAATTTATGTAATATAAATTGAAAGTTGCACAATATTCGAGCTAATAAAAGTTTCTTTTTTTGTGCCCAATGAGTTCTGGGAAGGTACCATAAGTTATACATAAGTAATATCATTAATTTATATAATATTTCTCATTTGTTATATCTTCCTTGGTATTTGTATAGTACATAATTGTTATAATGGCTAGTCATTATAGTTGGATTATAATTAATTTTTCATTTATTATGAATTATTTGGCATTTACAATCATATATTTGTCATTTTTTATATATGATTTGGCATTTGTCATCAGAGATTTGGCTTCATTTGTTATTTGTTATATATTATTTAACATTTGTTATCAGAGATTTGTTGTCTATAATTATTTATTTGTTAATTATGATTTGACATTTTATATACAAGATTTTTTATTTGTTATATATGATTTGGCTATGTGTCTATAGTGGTTACTAGGGGAAGAGAGGGAGAGAGGCATCGATTAACGTTTGCCAATTTAAAAACTTAAAAGTGTGTAACCTGAAGTCTTGTCACTTTAACCTCTACATCTTCTTCCATCATTTATCTTTCTTTCTCTCTCTTTAACTCTCTCAAGTCTAAAGACTCTCAACAATGTTGGATTTCCTTCCATTAACTCCCCTAACAACGGACTACAATGATAGTGATGAGGGGGAGCAACCAGCCGACTATACCTCAAGCGAATGTCCCACAGAGGACTTCGACGTCGAGGAAGACCGGGAGTTGTTAGAGGGTAGTGGTGGTGGTGATGAAGATGAGGAAGATGATGTTGAGGCAGATAATAATGCGAAAGATGATGATGATGATGATGATGATGATGATGGTGATGATGCGGATGATGAAGATGAAGATGATGAATCTCCTCCTCAGAAAAGGAGGATGACATTCTATTAAGATTTTTTAGTTTTGGCTTTTTGGAGGGAATTTTTATGGGAAGAAGCCAAGAAATAGACCTTTTTTGAGGGCCTTTTTTAGGGTTTTTGTGATGATGAATAATAATGTTGAATGTTGAATATAATTTATTTAGTTTTTAATCTTTTGATTTATGTTTTGTTTCGATATATTTTTTAGTTTGAATCTTTAGTTGACTATGATTTGTATGATAGTAGACAACATTTGCCATGATTTTTTTATTTGCTTTATATGATTTGGCATTTGTTAGACAGGATATTTCATTTGTTGACAATGATTTGTCATTTTTGACTATTATTTGTCATTTGTTATATATAATTTATCATTTATTAACTATCTATTGTCTATTTGGTTATTTGAACATTTGTATTATGTTTGTTTGTTAGTAGACTCCATTTGAACTCAAAAAATTTAGTTATCAATAATTTGTCATTTGTTAACCATCTATAGTCTATTTGGTTTTTTGAATATTTGAATTGTGTTTGTATGATAGTAGACAATATTTGTGTTGAAAAAAAAGATTTGTCATTTGTTGACCATTATTTGTCATTTGTTAGCCATTATTTGTCATTTGTTAACTATCTATGGTCTATTTGGTTCTTTGAACATTTGTATTATGTTTGTATGATAGTAGACAATATTTATGCTAAAAAAAATGATTTGTCATTTGTTGACCATTATTTGTTATTTGTTAGCCATTATTTGTCATTTGTTAACCATCTATGGTCTATTTGGTTTTTTGAACTTTTGTATTATGTTTGCATGATACTGGACATCATTTGTATTGAAAAAAATGATTTATCATTTTTTGACCATTATTTGTCATTTGTTAGCCATTATTTGTCATTTGTTAACCATCTATAGTCTATTTGGTTCTTTAAACTTGTGTATTGTGTTATTATGATAGTAGACAACATTTGTACTAAAAAAATTATTTGTCATTTGTTATATATAATTTATTATTTCTTAACAAATGACAAATAATGGCTAACAAATGACAAATATTTGATACCTAATTTTTTTAAGTTCAAATGAAGTCTACTAACAAACAAACACAATACAAATGTTCAACCAAATAGAGCATAGATGACTAGCAAATGATAAATCATGGTTAACAAATGATAAATAGTGGTCAACAAATGACAAATCATTTTTTCAGTACAAATGATGTTTACTATCATACAAACACAATTCAAAAGTTCAAAGAACCAAATAGACCATAGATGGTTAACAAATGACAAATAATGGCTAACAAATGACAAATAATGGTCAACAAATGACAAATAATTTTTTTCAGTACAAATGTTGTCTACTATCATATAAACACAATGCAAATGTTTAAAGAGCCAAATAGACCATTGATGGTTATCAAATGACAAATAATGGCTAACAAATGACAAATAATGGTCAACAAATGACAAATTATTTTTTTCAGTACAAATGTTGTCTACTATCATACAAACACAATACAAATGTTCAAAAAGCCAAATAGACCATAGATAGTTAACAAATAACAAATAATAGTTAACAAATGAAAAATAATTATCAACAAATGGCAAATCATTTTTTTCAGTACAAATATTGTCTACTATCATACAAACGCAATACAAATGTTCAAAGAACCAAATAGACCATTGTTAGTTACCAAATGATAAATAATATATAACAAATGACAAATCATAGTCCATAAATGACAAATCAAAGTCAACAAATGAAAAATCTTTTATAACAAATGAATAATTGTGTTTTTAAGAATACATGTTGTCTACTTAAAAACAATCTCAATTCATTTGAGCCAAATCGACCATTCAGTTACATCAAATGTTGTCTATCTATAAAACAATTAATATATAACGAATGATATGTCATAAATAACAAATGACAAATCACTGATAACAAATGCCAAATCATATATAACGAATGATATATCTTTGATAACAAATGCCAAATTATATATAACAAATGAAATATCATTGATAACAAATGACAAATCTCAGATAACAAATGCCAAATAATTGATAGCGAATGATATATCATATATAACGAATGATAAATTATACATAAGAAATTAAAAATCAATAATAATCCAACTATACAGACTAGCCACTCTGAGAAATATGTATCATACGAATGATAAAGAAGATATATCAACTGAGAAAGATTATATAAATGAATGATATTACAGAAATTATACATTACAACAAAATAGATGTTAATGTCTCAAAATCTCCTCCGGCTTAACTTCCATCCTCAATATATCATAAGCAACTGTGTAATGACATTCATTACCGTCTATCAGATCTAGAAATTTCATTCCCATTAGAAGATTATCCATAAAGACAAGTATATAAACCCCGCAGTCATTACCATTTGGCTGCATTGGACATTTCCCTAAATGAGTTGTCCATTTGTAGTTTAGACCATAATCATTTACCACTGAACCAGTAGGTGGCCTACTACTATCAGTAAAATCTTACCATATCAACATTTTTGGGAGGATCGTTGATATCTGATCTTCAATAAGCTGGTGTCCAGGAGATAACATCTTCTTCTTCCGTACATTTGCAATTTTTAAATCTACCATTGAATTGTATATGCATATTTTTCTTGCCTTAAATGACACAGTACAAAGGAAGTGGCTATCATTGATATTCCAGGGAATGAGTATTAATTTCGAATTGACCACTTTTAAATCTCCTTGATAGATAAAGTTAGAAAATATACGATCCCATTACATAGATATAATTTGTTCCCAAATTGATTTCTTCTTCAGCTCCACACCTTCTGGAGATGACATATTATGAGTCCAGACATTGAAAGTCCTATTAATATATTGACAGGCAAAGATATCCGCCAACACAATCTTTTTGTTATCTGGGTGGGCACGATGTTGCGTATCAAAATATTGAATCAGGGCTTTAATGTACACATCAATGACCTGAACAGGAAAAGAAAATGACAAATTAGATAAAAAAAATGATAAAAATCAATATTACAAATGACAATAATGACAAAACTAGTGATAAATTGCAAACGAATAAATGACAGAATATGTAAAAACAAATGGTAAAAACTCTTGTACAAATGACAGAGGAAATAAAATAAATGATATAAATTCCTCATTATCTAACCATTGATTTGAATATAAGGTGTGGAGAGCGTTAAGGCAAACAGTTTCTTCACCTATCCTCATAGAGGTACTACTATTGTCCTTCTTAGCTTCAAGAGATAATCTATCTTTCCTTAGTGACAAGACTTGGTCCACCTGGTTTTTCTCATCGTGAGAGATGGGTCTTCGAATAAAAGATTCCAATAATACTCCCGGAAAAAGCTTGTCAAGGTGAGCATGCATTCGGTTCATTTCACAAGCCATTTTAACAGCTCTTTCATTAATTTCTTCCTTAGTTAGTGTATGCCTCTTCTTTAAGGTGACATTCACTTTTGACTCCATTAAAACAAGCTGGAGCAGATATGTCGAAATAAGAAAATGAAATATAAATTTGCTTATTGCATAAGAATGAGTAATAAACAAGTTGATAGTTTAAAAGTACTTTATACATTGGTCTGGTCAACAACCATTTGTTTTATTACTTGCTTAGGGTCTGGTTTATTCTGGGAATTTCTATCATCATCATCCTTGCCTTTAAACACCTCCTCTTTATTCTGTTCCACCTCATCTTTACTCTTTTTAGTCTGTAAATAAACAGACTACAAATGATAAGAGTCATACAAGATATGGGAAAATAAATAGAAGAAAATGAGAAGTTTCCAGCAAAAAAATGATAAGTTACCTGACTAGCTTCACCAACATCTTCCTCCTGGTGGGAGATTGCTACTTCAGTTTGAACAACCTCTATAGTCTGTTCCTCGACAGATATAACAGTTGCTTGGCCTATACTAGCCTGTAAATAAGCAGACTTCAAATGATAAGAGTGATACTAGATATGGGAAAAGAAAAAAAGAAAATGAGAAGTTACCAGTAAAGATCAAATAAGTTACCTGACTAGCTTCATCTTCAGTTTTTTCAACCTCCAGAGTCTGTTCCGTGATAGATACAACAGTTGTTTGGTCAGAGCTAGCCTATAAATAAATAGACTACAAATGATTAAAGTGATACAAGATATGGTAAAACAAAAGAGGAATATGAGAAGTCAACATCAAACAAATGACAAGTTACCTGATAAGCTTCTCCAATAACTTCTTCCTGGTTGAAGAATACTATATCAGCTTTTGCTACCTCCGCAACCACCAGTCTGTACAACAAAGGTTAATGAAGAAACAAATTTTTAAAAAATAGTATGGATAGGTGATGCTAATATTATGGATACCTCAATACAAACAAATATTAGTTGTAGTCAGGTAACTTGAGGTTATGAGTCCTCTTGTTCAGGAATTACCTTATTGCCATGCTGTACATCTTTTGTTCCAGTATAATACACCACTACAATTGGTTGTTCTGAATCCTCTTCTTCTGCAAGATCATCAACTTTCTCATCGCCATCAACTTTCTCATCACCATTCTTTGATTCTTTCATCTGTAAAATAGGATATACATACTACGAATGGTAAAATTAAATGAACAAACAACAGTGTAGCAACAAATATAGTAGATAGCTCAAAACAAATGTTAGATAAATAAATACCTCTTAAACTTCCTCTTCTTCAGATTTAACTTTATCCTCGAAATCTTTCTTATCAGCATTATCTTTTTCGTCACCCTTCTTCAACTTCACATACAACAAATAAAATGAATAAATACATCAAAAGAAATGAAAGTTTTGGAAAAGAGAATGACAAAGATAACCTCACAAATGCTAAAATATAATGAACAAATGATAAACTTTAGATGAAATAGAAAATTGCATAACCTAAATGCCAATATTTTCGAACAAAAATGTCAAATAAAATCATATAAATGATAAGAAGTAGCAAACGGATGATACCTCTAGAAGATCACCACCATATTCAGACGATATTGCATTGAAATTTACTTCCCTCCCAACTTCAACATCATCATCTACCATTAAATCATTTGCCACCTCCAATATCTCTCTAGCCGCAACTTATTGAAGTAAATTTTTGGCAGTTGATTGAATATTCTAAAATTCAAGGAATTCAACTCGTCTCTTCCTTGGAACTCTATTAGCCAAGCCCTTCTTGGGGATCTTGGGGATTAAGGCTTTCAAATAGATCAGTGGGACATGATCAAATTGTTCATCAGTCAAAGCTTCTTTCTTCGGACCTTCAACCTTTTTTTTCTTGTTGGGCACATCAGCTTCTTCTGCCTTCTTTTCCTATTCTCCCTTACCTTTTCTTGTTCTTAGCTCCGCCTTCTTCCTTTTCTCATATTTTTGCTCATTACCTCCTTCTCACTTGCATTTCGCGGCTTTCTCAGGAGTAAAGAACTGGTACTGCCCAAGGAGTGGAGTATCTCCAAGTGGCAGAGTACTGTCTCCCATAGTAGACATTGAAATTTATTCTAACATTTTACCATGATTATGCAACTTTTGCCATGGTCATCCAACTTCAGTAACATTTTACAATGCTCCTCCAACTGAAAGCATACCCTAACCACTACAGCTCCGATCTCAGTGGCAGAAGAACTGTTACCCATTGCAGGTGCAATGACTGCAGCTGCACTGACTGTAGGTATATTGACTGTAGGTACACCGATTGTAGGTGTAGCGCCGATTGCAGGTGCTTCGATTTGATGTCTCTGAAATATTTAAATAGGTAACGATGAGAATGGGCAACTAAGAAATGACAGGATATACTCTAATAATGATAAAAGGCATACAACAAATGACAAAAAAGGACTTCGTAATGACAGAAAAATCCAACAAATGTCAAGAACAAAATATAAAATGCTAAAACTAACAAATAAAATGATAGGAAACATAAATTAAATAACAAAGAAGCAATAAAATTAATCATAATCATACAAAGAATAGAATATTACCATGGCCTCTTACACAAGATCTTGCTGCATGCCAATCTTAGTGGGCTTCATAGCTATTACCAGCAAATTGGGGTTAGCAAAAAACTTTTTAAACATCACAATTTGGCGACGCTTAAAGGATGTTATCTTCCATCCCTGTAGCTTAGGGAACAAATGTATGGATTCCTCAATTCTTAGAAACTTTAGGCTGGGAATAGAAAGGAAAGTCCTTATTATTAACACCCAGGTACATCCGTGGAGTGATAAAGCTTTATCCAATTTTTTATCAGCGGTCGATCGATATTTGGCAAACTCAACTATTTGACTCTACGAGAAATTATAGACTTGCTCACCCCAGGGAAATCTGTTAAACTGTTGTAGATCATCTACCAGATCAACATATTTTACCTAAATGTTTCTCCCCTTGTTCGGGAGGAGAAATGATAGTATAATTTTTAACAAATTTAATCCAAGAACATCTTCTGCAAAGTGAAATAACACAATGTAGTGATAAGAACCTTAGAATATAATGAGCCAAAAATGGCAAATACAATACAAATATTGGAGGGGTGAGAAATATAATGAAGGACGATGATAAAGAATACAACACAAATGAAAAATTAGAGCCTTACCCTGATATCTTTCTAATTTTGCATATTTTATAGCATCATCAATTTCCTTTAACCTATATGTATTCTTCGTTTTGGGGAATTGCCTCATTCTGAAATTTATCATATGCTCTGGATCAACAAATAAGAACTTATTTACAATAGGCGAGACACGTAGCCCCAAAATTAGGCAAACATGAATGAGCTTCAACTGAATTATCGTCTCCCCAAATTAGAACTTCATATCATCGAGATGATGATCAAATATTTCTACAACCAAGTCGACATTGTTGCTATTGGATTAATCAGCAGTAAGGGTGCAAAATAGGTGGCATGAAGAACACCCCTCTCCTCTTCAGGCAGAGCTGCAAACATTTTGTGAAGTCCCAAACCTGTACACCGAGATGTATAATTTTTTGCATTTGAGGTGCCCTTCTTGGCTCTACACTCCGGTGTTTGGTTCTCCTTGTCAACTTGTTCATTCACTTCTTTATCAAACTTTATTGTGAAAGAAGAAGAAAAAATAGACTTTGATCAAACACCTGGTAGGCAGTAGTCACAAAGATGATTTACCACTTATATAACATTGAAATTACACAAACACAAAGATAATTTTCCAATGATTTTTGAGAAAAAGGTTTGTGCGACTAAGACGGTTTTTACGCTCGTGAATCACACACGATTTGTAGAAATTGGACGATTTTTGTGGTCTTTGCAGTGGTCATGCAGGAAGAAGGTATTTGAGGAATAAGAATGGTTTTTGACGCCAAAAGCTAAACGAACTCGTGTGAATCGCACCCTTTACCTCGCCCTTGAGAACAGTAAACAAATGCCAAATAATGTAACTGATGGTCATGAGCCAATATAACTAATGCTTAAACGCATGATAAATTGGTTTTAAAAAATGACAACGAATACATGTAATGGTGACAGGGTCTGCCTTACACGTCTCGAAATAGTAAGGCACATGTATATCGAGGAACGATTAAAACTGGACACATGGCGTGATAATAATATTTTTAAATGATTTGGACATTTTTTATTATTAATTATGAAGTGACATTAGAACTTGTGGATCCCACGGCCTTACCTGTCGCCTTACCTGTGGAGCCCACAACCTAGAAACTTACTTTAATATTCAAGCAGTTGATATTTTCGAAACAAATGGCAAAAATCTATTAAACAAATGGGAAAGTTACATAACAAATATGACAGCAGTCTTTTGAAAATGATATAAACGTCTGAAAAAATCCTAGAGTTGAACTAAATAAATGACATATTTTTGTTTGCTGCAGCCGTACATACAATTTGCCATCGTTTGTTCCATGAGTTAAGTACAGTAGAGTACCATCTATAAGAGTTATGAGTACCATTATTTCTTCTATGCCCAAGGAGTAGAGTACTAGTCTTCAATCAAACACTTAGTAGGCAGCAGTCACACAGACAGTTTGTGACAAATAATCGGGACGGTTTTTGCGGCCTAGTAAGAAGAAATAACTGTTCGATAAATCGGGATCGCTTTTGGCTCCAAAAACTAGACGAACTCCTCTAAACTGCAGTAACAGAATTGGTGAAAGAGTCTACTTTCTTATAAATAAGAAATTAGTTCAAAGGTAGGACAAAATGTACTGCAACAAATGACAAGTAGTTCATGAGATGGTGATAATGTCTGCCTTCCTCGTACACGTGGCTTGATATAATAGTTTTAAATGAGTTAAATTTTTTTTTATAATTTTTTATTAGGCCGGATATAACATTTGTACTTGTAGAGCCTAAAAATAGGTGGTTGTTTGCTGTAATATTGGAACTTTAGTAGGGGCAAAAATAGTTTTTCCTCTAGCCATTATCGATTTTGGAATTTATTGTTCTCTGGGTCTGATTTTGTAAAGATGGCAAAAACTAGTATTTATTATCATAATTTCCATTCCTATATGGTAAGCACATCATAACTATCAAAGAAAACAAAGAAAAAACAACTATTTAATGTCAAAAGTCTCCATCTATCGTTAATATATTTAAATGTCTTTATTTCATCACCTTAACAAATGCCCAAATACAAGAAATTTACATTAATATCAAATATAGATAAGGGGAAAACATCCAATATAACTGAATAAAGCCTCTCATCTTTTCGTCAGTGACACACATTTTTCTTTCTCAACAGGGGTAGCACAATGGATCATATGATGTAACATCTCATAGAGAATTCTCAATCTCTTACAATGTTAAGCCATGTAAGGATCCCGTAAAATCATCCTGAAAGACTCTCAAAACACCAAGCAGATGTAGAAACTGCTTATGATTGATAGTTGACATTAATCAAGGAGATAATTGATATATTTTCCTCCATTGTTTTGGCATCCACATTCCTCTGGAACATATTTTCATGTCAATAGACCCACTCCATTAACTCTGTCAGCTAACATATCACACACTGATACCCCTTGTTTCTTAACATCAAATTTTCAATACATTGTTTAGTACTGTCAAAAGATATTAAATTGTCATCTTCATCAAATTTTAGTTTACATGGGTATTTTTTGGTGTTGGACAATATTTTAAGTTCTAGCTTATTTCATTACGTTACGAAGAGCTACTTTACATCTAGTAATTTTTCTTGATTTCTTTCTCTGTAGAGGGTCTCGTGTTGCAGATGATCTTAATATCAGGCCTTTGCTGTATGATGGGAATTGATACTGCAACAAGATTCAAAGCTGCCCAAGAATCCTGATGTGTTCTTGAGAGGTAAATTTAACCATGAGGCCCAGTCATTCTTTCTCCCAATGTAGTGATGAAAAGATATATGATCGGAGTCTGTTATTTAGTTTTTTTTTTGCGCAAATATATAAACATGTATTATTCATCGTTACTTGTTTTTTGTTACGCCACCATCTTGCATGATCTATAATACTAAAGGAGTAGCTATGCCATGAGAATCAATTTCGGCTGTTGATCACCCTACCCTGCACATGTTTAGGAAAATATATGTTTAAGTTTATAACACAGCCGTTAGATTATGGGAGTTATTTAGTCAATTATCGCAATTTATTTAATACTAAAATGCCCCCATTTTGTATATGCCAAATACATGAAAAATAGGCATCTCATTCGTAATTACTTGATGAAATAATGGGTATTTTTGGAAGTCCAGCACACAACTTTTTGTATGTACGAAATAAAGGGTATTTTGGGAAGTCTAGGTTCAAATTAGGGGCATTTATGTAAATCTTCCTCGAGCATTTCGCCTCTTCAACCCAAACAATACCTTTTCATCCCAACCCAAACAATAATTGTTCTTCCAAACCATACGGTGATACACACCAGAAAAGCTTGATGCTTCTAGCTAATTTACTAGCTCGAGATAGCCAAAACCCAAACACTCTCACACACACTCTCTCTCTCTCTCTCTGAATTGATCGATCAATTTTTCTTTAGCCATTGGAGACCCATCTAATTCAAACTTCTTCAAGTGCGTTGATCTCACTCTCTTATTTGGGATTACAGACTGTTTCTAGATATATTTTGGCTTCAAAATGATTCATTTTGATTCAAATTTCAATTGTTTTGATCCTAAAATTTAATATCAAATTTACAAGTTATTAAAACTGGATCAATTATAAATATACGATCAAAATGCACAAACTCCACTATAAAGTTTGAATGATTCAGATTTCCAAAGGCATTGGTTTTGCCTGATAGTATTTTCAAGGCCTCATGTTCTGGTAACTAAAAAATCCAGAAATACTGCAATGTTTCAAGGTAATTAACAACTTCTCTATATGCATATATATCTGTTCCTCCATTTCAACAAAAAGTTGCTTATACTATATTATCTAATAAGATGTACAATGTGTATATTGGTTAAGCTCAATTAGGGCAAATCATGTATAACTATGTACTTTTCCGGTGCACTAAGTGGAGCTCAAAGTCATGCCCCTGGGAACTTCAACTATAGGTTTATACAAAAAAAGTGAATGTGTATGAAGATCCCTGACCTTCTTACTAGATATGAGGTTGAGAGGTTGAGTGCATTTGGAGATAGCCATAGATTGGTGAAGAAGAGATGAATGAATGTCTTCTGCTGTAACTGCTATATAGGGTCTCCTTTGATTTGTGTTGAACCAATAGAGGGAGAGAAAGCCAAAAGTATGAAAGAAAAGGGGCTTGAAAATATGTGTTTAGTAAGGTAGACACATGTGTCAAGTTATGGAGCTTTGGTTTGTATAAATTTGTTGGAGCATTTTATTGCAGCAAAAAAAAAATGCCATCGAAGGATACAACACAACCTGAAGGCTATCACCACAATTCTCTCTGCGGGGAGGGGGTTCGAACTCACGACCCTCCTTTCTCTTAATTTTGTTTGGCAAATCAACTGTATTGACGTGTACGACCTTACTGATACTTTCATGTTAGACTCACATATGTCTTGCCTAGTAGTGATATAAGCTATGGATTTGTAAGAAAAAAATAGAAACAAAAAAAAAACAAAATGGTTGAATGATATTCTTTCAGTAAAACTATCTACCTAAAAAACGTTAATAGCACTTTCGATTTCCTAAAATTGCATCTAAAATGTTTCTGGTAATATGTTACGTTATTTTTGAGAGGCCATGTTATATACTCTAAGAGGTCATGTTTTTCAATTTTAGGGAATGATATAAGCCAGGCCAGCTACACATTTGATTCATACCAATATACTCTTCACATCTCCTTGAGTTTCTTTCATGCTTTTTATTCATAAACCATTGAGCCCTTCCTTTACAAGACTGCTACTGGTTCGCATGGGCTAAAAAGGTGACTGCATAGTCATCCATCTTCTAAACCTTGAGAGCCCATTCCTTGAATCGCTTTGCAAAGCTCTCAAAGGAATTATTGGTTTCTTCTCAATTGGAACATATAGTCTACTTATCCACCTGGTTATGGATGTGATAAAATGCGGATGGCGTCCTGGTAGTGATATTAATACCTAAAAAATTTGGCCAAAAAAAGTTGGGTCCATAGAAGTTGGCTACTTGCAGGAAGCTAGGTAGTTGGGCCATGCAGGCTATGGATACACAGGTGAGTACATAGCTGATAAAGTGATACAGAAGCGTGAGTTAAAAGGTCTGCAACCGGGCATGATATTCTGCACTAGCAACCATTGGAACTGTGTTCGGACCAATCTTGGCCTTTTCACGGCGAAGATACTTGAGTACCACCCCATCCTTGGTTGATGCTTACGAATTTATGGCAGCTCTGTCCGTATACACGCCTTGAGGCGCTTGTGGGTTTCATCTCTTTTGCTACTCTGGTTTAGGTTCATGAGTTTGGGTTTGCGGATCTTTCAAAAGTTTATATCTTTCGTGGTAATAAGGATATTAACAAGGGTCAGGTTTTAAATCAATTGGGTCTTAGAATTTTTGGGCAAAGATGGTCATATCAACAAGGGGTTTCGAATAATTTGGTGGCTGCTGGTCTTAGTCGGTTTTTATTGCCCACATAATATATAGTATTCTTATTCAATATATACTACCCTTAACTCCTTTAATTTAGTAGTATTTATTCATTTCTGAAGCATAGCAGTCACTAGCACGGGGTCTGGTTTTTTTTCCTGATATTGATCAAATTTATACTTCTTTGTGTGTACCAATTATGTCATTGGATTACAAACCTTGTACTGTAATTAACACAATGATCAATAGAGATAGATTTATCACAAATGAAAGAGAAATAAAAGAAAATAATAAAAGTAGTTCTTGACATGTCAGAAAATAAGTAGCACTGGTAGTCCTTGGTTGCATGTGGTTTTTCTTGAAACATCCTTGGAAAAGTTTTTGGCCATGCAACGGGTTTCAAAAAAGATGACTTGTATTTGGTCTCCTGTTTCTTCGTAGTTTTTTGATTTTATAGAAAGCATCCATGAAAATTTTCTCGGTTACACAAGGGGTGTCATGTATCCTTCAAAAAAACAATCTTATGGTGTTGAGTTTATTTTTTAAAACCTTGAGTATTTTTCAATAAAGGTTGATTTTTCTTGCTTCATGTTTCAGGTATAGTTCAAAGCAGCCAGAATAAAATTACAAGCATTCTGAGTCTGAAGATGGATTTGATGAAGAAAATAAGGCGTATTGAGAAATCAAAGAGGAGAACAAACCCCATTCCTTTCCAATGGAAGGAAAATATCTGGTTGTGCTATCAACTGAAAGGTCCCTGAACATGCTCCAACTCCAAAGTTGATGGAGAAATCCAATTCATAAAAAAATATTGATAGGTGACAGCCGATCCGAGGTTATGTAAGATGTAGTCTTGGTGTAGAAGAAACAGGACAGAGTAGTGGCTCGAAAGATGCTCGAGAATATTCCACTAACTCAGATATCAGAAGCTGTGATTCCTTTGGAGATGTTAGCTGCAGATGATTGAGTTACCGTGTCTGCTTCATTTTCTATTTATAGAAACTCATCATCTCTTCCACCGCCACCTCTTTTCAGGTCTGGAGCTGATAGCAACTCTTCATTATTAGGATCGTCCAATGATGACAATAATAAAGAGGCAGACCCAACAATCGTTGATGATTCTAATATGAGGCGAGGATAAGGAAATAATGTTTGTAGGGCTATCCAAAACTGGGTTTCACTTATTCTAAATCCTGATGCTGTTACATATGGAACTCTTATGAATGGGCTTCAAAAGGTTGGTAGGGATGAGGATGCCCTTGTAGTCTTTAATCAGATAATGAGGACTGGTGTTACTCCTACATTGACAGCTTATTGACATTAATGACTTGGTTTTGTTAAAACGGTGAAGTTATTGCAGCTTTTAATATTTGGTACAAATATGTAAAAAGTCTTCCAGATCGTGAAGAGGGGGCAAATAAGAATAGTTGAAGAAAACTTTGAACGTGGGGATTTGGAAGTAGGTGTATGAGGCTTACTCGAAATGGACGTGAAGTGCAAGACATTTGATCCATCACCATATTCCAATTCCCTTAATGGATTTTATCAGGCTGGAAGGCTAAATGAAACTTTAAAGATCTTTTCTCTCTGAAGAGTTTAGGATAGACCTAGCATCCCCAAGTTGTGTAACGTTGATCAATGGCCTCTGTGGAGATGGGAAGGGAAGGTTGATCTTGCTTCAGGTATCTTTCTATATGCATTAGAGAAAGGTTTCTTATTGATGCTGAATGTGTGCAACCGGCTGATTTGGTCCCATATCTCGCAAGATTAAACAAAGCACGTGCTTGACCTGGTAACAAGAATAATCTCTGCGGGCTATAACTTGAAGGTCTATCTCTACCAGCCTACAAATGCTTTATTACGAGGTTGCCGGTGCAAGTTACACATGGAAACATTTTCTCCTTACTAATACTTATGTTTCCAGATTTTCATTTATGGAATCTTGATAATTCTAATTCAAGAACGTTGTATTCGGAGTTTTCCCATCATGTTTATTAGCGCTGAATTATGAGATGCTTCTTCGCATGTACCTAATTTGCTTCCCAGCCTGCAGTTCAGGTACTATTAATATACAATTTAACCAAACTTAGATAGTGGTAATCCATATATGACCTTAATGGTTTAGAAACATGTGTCGACCATAATTTGCTGATACGGTGATCCAAGCTCATAATTTATCACCATTTGCCTAAATAATCCTTTGGTGTGATTGAGAGATTTTAACAATTACACACATCTTGGGTGGATAAATCCTAATGTGGCCCTTGTCGGGGTTAGTCAACTCCAAGACCCCCATTTCTTTTGAATTATGGTCATAAACCGCAATAAAAAAATAAAGAATGGATTCCCCACTCAAAACATCAACTGATGAAGAAAGAATTCCCCACTCAAAACATCAACTGATTTGAACTTCTTCCTTTCTTTCTCTTTGGTATATAAGAATCTGTTCCATTAGTTTCACTATCATCAATGGAAGGAAATGGTTATACTCGAGATGGCACAGTTGACCTTCAAGGGTGACCGGTTCTCGCCTCTATAACTGGGAAATGGAAGGCTTGCGCTTTTCTTCTCTGTAAGTCTTCGATTATCTAAAAATTCTGATTTTTTCAGATCATAAAGAGATATTATAGCAATTTTGTAAGGTTTAATAAATAAACAGCATTACCATACTGATTTGAATATCTCTTTTTCCTCTTCGTGTGAATTTTATAGGTTATGAAGCATTTGAGAGAATGGCTTTCTTCGGGATAGCATCGAATTTAGTGACGTACTTGACAACCCAGCTTCGTGCAGACACGGTTTCATCGGTGAGGAATGTTAATAATTGGTCAGGGTCAATTTGGCTTACACCGATATTCGGTGCCTATGTTGCAAATACATATTTTAGTCAGTTTTTGACCTTCATTGCATCAGTCGCTGTTTACATAACGGTAATCAATTAAGTATTTTTCTCATTCTTAATACATGTTGTCTACAAATCTTAGTTACTTGGCTTAGATCTTCGCATTTTAATCTTCCAGTTTTCACAAGCTTTTTCCCTTTAACAAGTAAAAACATACAAATATCTGAGCAGGGTATGGTGTTTTGTTCTTTTAACGATGGTTGTCTCTCTAAAATCATTGCGTCCAACTTGTACAAATGGAATCTGCAAGAAAGCTTCAACTATGCAAACTGTCTTCTTTTACTTAACTCCCTATATCATAGCCATTGGAGCGGGTGGAACTAAGCCAAATATCTCTACATTTGGTGCAGACCAATTTGACGATTTCAATTCTAGTAAGAAAAAGCAAAAAAACTCTTTCTTCAATTGGTGGATGTTTAGTTCTTACCTTGGGATATTGGCTACTACACTTGGGCTTGTGTATATACAAGAGAATTTGGGCTGGGAATTGGGGTACGGTATCCCTACAGTTGGTCTTGCATTATCATTATTTATTTTCTTCCTAGGTACGCCGTATTACAGGCACAAGGTTCGGAACTCTAAGAGCCCTGCGAAGGATCTTATTCATGTCCCAATTATTGCTATTAAGAATCGCAAACTTTCCCTTTCAAGTGATCCCTCAGAACTTAATGAACTTGATCCTCAACATTACAATATTGGAAAAGGACAGGTTCTTCACACCCCAACTTTCAGGTGAGCTCCATCTAACTATGATTGTAATCTCATTGACACAAGCCATTCTCGTTTTGAATTTTTTGTGAAAAGAGATCTTCTTTCCCCAAAAACTTTTGGGAATAAGATCCTCTCCTCCGTGGTGGAGAGAAAAAATTATCTACTCCTTTTTAGATCGATTGTTGCCATATTAGCACAAACAGGGGTATGGTTTAACTCTTTAACCTGAACCGCTACAAATAACCTGCCAGTACGAATTTAGCCACGCGGTAAAAACTTACTTAAAAGGAGTAGAGATATTTCTCTCCACGAAAATGGAGAGGATTCAGACTCATTTCATAATAAAAGTAGACAAGCAGATCCACTTGGCTCTTGTAAATTTTACTTGAACTTCATACACTGATTGACAATACTTATCTTTTGCTAGGTTTATCTTTCTAAGCTTGACATCTCAGTAAATCTTTTAATCCGGAGTTGTATGAGGCTATAAACAGTGCATGAGCTTATTGGATATTGAAGTTTAAATTAGATCTTACCAATTCGAGGAAATAAATATTTGGCGAGAAATCATGACGGAACTACATAGAAAAGATTGAAATTGTTAAGAAATATTTGGGTTCATTTCTATTAAATCTCTCAATTACGTGTTGTTCATAAAATTTTGTAATCGGAGATTTGACTTTTAGTATATTTATTTGTTTTTATTTATTAGTGGATTTACGTTGTTGGAATTGTATATGTAATGGTTAGTATATATTAAGTTAGGGTAGGATGTATCTTTGAATTATGTGGAAAATCTCTTTAATGTGATTGAATATATATAAGATTGTACAGGCAACAAAAACTTGTAACAAAAGGATTGTACGCATAATACGAAACTCCAGTCTACCATGAATTGAAGTTAATTACTGTTGAAACTTGAACAAATGATCAATGCTTGAAATATTGGATTTATTCTTAACTGAAATATTAAACTATTTGAGCACATAGGCCTTTATTTTACAAATACTTGTAGGCACACGCGATACTGCTAGTTGTTAATATAATAATATAGACTACATCCCAATATAAAAGCTCAATTTTCAGGGCAAGAGATCTAAATCAGGATATATACTGGAAATAACATCCACATGGACTATTAATTTATCTAATCTCCTTGAAGATCTGTCTAGATCCTCATTCTTCTATTAGTTTATCAGCCTAACACGATGTGGACAATATAAATTTGTCTAAATTATTTCAAAAAGTTAATGAGTTAAGGGAGAAGTATAAGTTGGAGTATACAAATGAAAGTCGGTGTGTCTGACACGCTTGGAGACGTTTTTTTAGGTATATAAAGTGTCCATGTTACATAACTCCAAACCATCGTAAAGAGTAAGCCTCCAATCACCGCTCTCATTCTTGACACTCCCTCTTAAAATATCGTATTTGTACGAGGAAGATGGTTAGAAAAAGTAATGAAGTATACTCCATTTCTCTAGCATGTAGAGAGTATCATATAAACCATAAATTTGCGGAAAAATAGATTTTACGAGAGCCCCATTTTATGTGTGAGTGCTTGTAATGAATATTTTTAATGTTTATAAAAGCTCTTTCTAGCGATCTAGAGTAGCTATTTCAGATGTTTAAATTTACTTAATTAGTGTGACTAGTAAGGACTCTAGGTGAAGGTAAAAGTCAAGTTAGGGATGCATTGAATTGTTGTTTAGCCTTCTTTTAGCTTTCAACTAATCAAGTATTAGAGAGATCTAAGAACTATAATTTTGGTTTAATTTTTTTCACTGCTAGGACGCATACTCTAATTTGTATCACTTTTTTGCAACTCCAAAAGAAACCAATCATGTATTACCGTCTAAAAATCATATCCTTTCTATATGAAGATTTTCCAACTATATTAGATTGGTTTTAAAACTCTCATAAAAACTGACAACATTCTCTTTTCTTACAGATGTATGTTGTGCATGGCTCGATAGTGACCTCCCATGGTACAGCAGAACGAACAGTCTTCTTCTTTTGTTTATCTATTCTTGTCTTGAATGGTTAGATGTTAAGATGTTCATACAACTTAGGCATATATGAACCGAATGAAGTATTACTCATGGTCTACTAGTAAATAACTTATTAATATTTTGCGCCTATGTCCTGGCTTTAGGTTTTTTCTTGATCTACTTTTATCTCTAACCGCAGAAAACTGTTCATGCCTCCATTTTGTATGCATATAAATATTTATACTTCAATCTTATGTTTTGTTGTGAATTGTACCACTCTATATTGGTTGTCCCAGGTTTTTGTGCTGTGTTGCTTTAAGGTAATTTTGTTATTGTGTATTTTATGAGTTGAAATAATATTTGTACCTATACTGTGCAAATACTGTATGTGTTGTGATGTTAGGTGAAAATATCCGAAACTACTCAAATTTGGCTCTTAACAGAGGTAATGAGCCCTTGAATATTTTGAAAGCAAATTAAGTACCAAAATCACAAGTATTTTTCTCAACTTGAACAATGAAGAAAAGCTTAAAATTGAAAGAATACAAGAAAATTTGGAAAAAAGGTTACAACTACAAGTATAATTGGTATGAGATCACACATTTACACCACACTAGAGTACAACTCTATCCTTGTTTGAAGCAATGCAACCACTAAAAAAAAAAACCCAATAGTATGGTTGGGGTATTAACCATTCATCTTCCATGTCCCAAGAAATTTGGGGGAAAAAATGAGTCTCCACCGTTAGATTTTAGGATTTGTTCGAAAAAGATGATCTCAGCCGTTGATTTCCCAAATTGATCTCGAGGTGCCTCTCAATTATTTGAAGATCAGGTCCCTCTTCTCTTTATATACAATACCACCATTTTTGATTGCCTATTCTCCATTCTCTCATCTAGCGAAACATCAAAAGCAAAAAATAACAACTAGAACCAAGATTCAAAAACAAAAAGCAACAACTAAAATGAATTCTCAAAAAACTATACTACCACATTCATATTTAGGTTGTCAAAAAAATGTCACTTTGAATATAATTTTTTATGGACATGTAACAATTTTTCCAATAAATATAAATACTATTCATACTTAATGCCTGAATATTTTTTGAGCACAACAGTCTAGCATGCGCGTTAGTGTGTACCTCAGTGCTTGTAACATTTGGAGTAAACACTAAAAACACGATTAACTAAATCAAAAATAATAAAATGAGCCAAGAAAGCTATAATGTCAACTTGATTTCCCTTGAGTTGGTAAATAATGGGGGAATATTACTTATAATTGTGTAATTCATGAACCATGAAACTAACCTTGGGTGTAGTCCCAAACTGGTTCGTTGTGGTTTAATCAAACCATTCCATTTCCACTCTATAGATCATAAACTTAAATATGTTGCAATTACATATCCAATCCCAAGAGAACTTTGGATTATTGGCAGATCTAGAGCTGTATAAACATATGGGTAACACCAACATCACATGACTAGCACTAGTATACTGCCCTATAAGACACAATGTATACATTTGAAACATGAAATTAAACATCCCCGAAATGATTAGATCTAAGATAATAAAAAAATTAACAATAAAACATTAAGTTACATCACATTACATAAGTTTGAGATTTGACCCGTACATGGAAATATTCAATATGTATAAGAGATTTACAGCAGAAGATAAATTGGGCAGTCTCATCACCTTGAGATCTGTACGAAAACATTCGAGTATAATCACTATCGATCGCCTATCTTGCAGTTCATATTCATATATCATGCATAGAGATACAGTCCATCTGATACGAAAACAAACATGACCTTAACTCAAACTAAAGAAAACACTTGATTCATTCAGCATATACAACGACTTGAACCTCTCTAAGGATGTATAAGTACATGTAAGGTAGCCAATAGACAAGTATGACTTAAATTTACAAGTGAGTATTTTCTTGTAGTTTCAGTCTCGCAAGAGTTGTGGGATCAACATAAACCATTTCGACACAAACAACTATAAGCCATAACGATGATAAATTGAGTGAAACTCTGTGCCTTATAAACTTTGTGATGCATAGAGTCAGTCTAGTCAAAAGTAAATGTGCATCGAACTTATAAAATATAAATAGAGGTTTAAAGAGGCAAAGTAAAGATGTGTATGTAATAAAGTAGAGCAGACCCTTAAGTGTTGATGTGAATTCGTAAAGATGAAAGATCCCAGTATGTAGTTACAAGACAGGGTTAATAACTTCAAATCACAACTTTCGCTAAAAAGAAGACTGGATAGGTATCACATTAATGCAAGAATAGTAAAATAACAGCAGTAACAATTATAGCAAAAACTTCAACAAGAAGAGGAAAATTTACCACAAGAAACTCAACCATTTTGGACTTTACAAAGATTCTGGTACAATAACTATGGAGTTCACAGTATAAACAAATTAACTCAATAGTATCTACCTAAAATCCAAAGCTCAAAAGAAAGATTGTAGCCTATATGGCAACATAGGAGGGGGGTTTTCAAAATAGTGACCACTGCTTCATTTTTTGTAGATAGAAGTAAGGGTTAAGGCAAGACCCCTTAGCCATAGTCACTGAATTGTACTGGTGAATATTGCCTAAGTTAACCGACTACCAAAGGATGTTACAATTGTACTCTTTTGGTACATGATGGGGGTTGCTTATCTCAAACAAGGGGTTGTGTATTCCTCTCCATATGGGGATACCTATTTCTGAAAAAATAAATATCAACTAGGTTGAGATTGGACTTAATTTTTAGAAATTACATCTATTTAGACTAATTTTGGGTTCATATTACCAAATATAAGTATTATGCTATTAGAAAAAAGACCTAGAAACAGCAGTTATCCCAAAAGCTAAGAGTAACTAGTAAGGTGATAAATTATGTAGATAGATTAGTGGAAGATAAAATGAGAAGTTAGATTTAAGTAAAGCTAGAGAGATCTACAAAGAGAGGTGCACAATACCTACATATCAAAAATGAGGTATTCATTTAAAAAAATTACACTCTGCCATTACAAACTTGAAGGGAATTAACAATTAACAATGTCATAGATTTTAAATAGCTAAATATTTAGCCGAAATTAGAGAATATATAATTAGTTCAAGAGAAAACCCCAAGAAGGAATCCCAAAGTAACCTAAAACTTAAATTTCACGAACAATGCAGCATTAAATTCTTAGTTAGAAGATGAAAATATTAGAATTAACCCAACAAAACATTGTCAATAAACATAAAAGAAAGTGAATAATAATATCAAAGAGAGAGCGAATGAGAGAAGTTACCATCGTTAGATGGAGGAGGATGAACATGGTTTTATCGCCATGAGAAATTTTGGGCGCCAAATTGAATTGTGATGGAGAGAAAAATGTGAGAGAAGGAGTCGTGAAATATAAAAGAGAAAGTGAGAGAGAAAGAGGGAAGTGAGGGAGACCAAAAAGAACATTGCAATGGAAGTAGTTTTGAAGACAAAGGCGACGCGTATATGTTGTGGGAAACGGAAATTATGAGAATAAATACTACTTTTGGCCATCTTTATAAAATTGATAATTTGGCAAGCCTCTTCCAAAATCGATACTAAAATTAACAAATCGATAATGGTTCCACCTACTATTTTCTAGCTGCCGCCCTATTCTCTAACATTTAATGTTGATGGGTATTCTAATCTGCTATAGTAATAAATCTACCAATTCACAAAGATTATTGAACAAATGACAAAGCTATTGCAAACCAATTACAAAGATTTTCAAACGAATGACAAAATTCTCAAAAAAAAAATGATAAAAAATATAGAAAAATGAGAAACTATCCTACTAGAGTTGCTGAGTAGTCTAATCTGCTACAGTAATAAGAACATTAATAAGATGGAAGATTCCCCCCAAAATACACTACCAACCTTTAAAAAATCAAAGCTTCTTCTTCTTCAACAATAAGGCTTCTACAAAAATCAAAGCAGATTCTCCTTAATGTAATATTTGTGTCCTTCATGTTCCAAGCCATCCAACTATCATTGTGCATTCGGTAAGGTCCTCACACAGAAGTCATTGGGGAGAAAAAGATCGCTGTTATCCTGGGTTATTCTCATTGCTAAAGGCCGTTGTTATCCTTCTTTTTGACCGTTAAAATAGCCATTGCAATAAATATCATCTCTAACTCTGTATCCGTCATCTTTAACTGTGTATCCACATCATGATTTGAAGGCCTTTTCTTAAAAAAAATACTATGCAAGATGATATAATTTGTACATAACCATTTTTCTTTTGTTTTTTTATCATTTGTCTTCTGCTACTTTATCATTTGCCATTTCTCTTGGGTAATTTTTAACATTTATTATCTACTACTCTATCACCAAAATTGCTCGCTGATATCATTTATCTCAGGATTCCTATCATTTGTTTGAGAGATTGCTGGAGTTGAGTTTTTATTTATTTATCTTCTGCTTCATTATTATTTTTATTGTCATTTTTCTCATTTGTTTCAGGGATGGATGGAGTTCAACTTTATACCCTTATTCATTTTGGGGGGGATATCGTATCCATCCAAAGATCTGATCAATTTTTAGTTATATTAGAGGAAGTACCAAACTTACCTCACTAAGAGCGCACTCGTCATATGAAAATTTCGGTTACACTCCTTGAAGAAATAAGCGAAATCCTCCGTGAGGACTATAAGCTGTGCAATATCGTCCATGGTGGTGCATGAACAATTTCATCAATCCAAGACTTTATTGTAATGATCAATATGCATAAAATCAATCCCGGTACACCCTTTCACAAATGGATTGTTAATGAGCTTTTGGGTACCTTCCCAGAACTCCCAAAACTTTATTTATGATTATTGTTCTTCGAGTAAAGGGTTGTCCACCACCAAAGCAGGGGGACCATTATGTCATAACTCATTTCCTGATCCTGAGCCTGAATACAAGGGTTGCCCTGAAACAAATGGTAGAGGGATTGATCCACGTAGGTTTGGACCTTTAATGGATGATGATGATGTTCCTCAATTTAATGAATATTTTGAAATTCTCCGTACTAATGTTCCTCCCTCAAATGAACCTGGTATTCCTCAATCAAATGTTCATCTCTCAAATGAACCTGTGTTAACTAATGTTCCTTAATCAAATGAACCTTTTTAAATTATCTCTACTGATGTTTCTCTCTCAAATGAACCTTGTATTCCTCAATTAAATATTTATCTCACAAATGAACCTGTGCTAACTAATGATTATCTTTCAAATGAACCTATGTTAACTAATGTTACTCTGCATAATTTATCAATTGTGAAGTGTTTTTTAACATTTCTTATCAAATTAGTATCATGCTAAGAATCATATTTCTCATTTGTTCAGCTGAATTTTGGCTTGAGCCATAGCCCGAACAGGTGAAAAATCTCATGGATTTTTGGTTCAAATTTGTTGCGTACACGAAAGATCCCTATGACTTTAGTAAAGAGTTTAACATTGGTGATCTATATCAAGATAGGATTGAACTTAAGAATCACAAAAGAGCTTATGTAGTTGTAAACAAGTTCAATCTCAAACACGTTCTGAGTAACGAATATAAAATCGTGGTATATTGCGAAGGTCATAAATGCTTTTGGCTGATTTATGCGACAAGGTTGCTCGTTTCTGCCCTATTAAGAGTAAGTACTTATTTCTCTATATATACATACATCCGAGTAGAAGCTGATAGTGGGAACCCATATAAGGCAGCATCTAGTAGATGGGTTGCTTCTATAATCAAGCAAAAACTATGAAAAGACTTAAACTGCAAACCTTCCAGAATTATTGATGATATGCAAATTAATTACAATATTGATGTAACATACAATCTTGCCTGGCGTGCGAAAGAAAAAGCCTACACTGAGGTATTATGACTTTATATGTCATTTGTTCCTCCATACAAGTCATTTGTATAACAATGTTTATCATTTTATCTCATGTTATTTGGTCAACTCATTGTTTAATTTGTACTTTGATGTTTATTATTTGTTTGCTCCATAATTTCATTTGATTTACGTAATTATTCATATGTGAGACAACTTTGAGCACGCATATGAACTACTTACGAGTTACTTTATGGAAGTGAGGTTGGTTGATCTAGATTTGGTGTTTGACATAAAAAATACGAGTTGTAAGGATAAGTGATTCACAAGGTATTTTGGTGTTTTGGTCCTCCCAAAAAAATTTATAAACTATTGAGACCCGTTATTGTGATTGACAAAACTTTTTTGAAAGGGAGATATCGTGAGACTACTTGCAGCCATCGCCATTGACCCAAGCAATCATATTTTTCCACTTGCATTCATAATAACAGACTCAGACACAACCGAAAGGTAGACATACTTCCTGTAGATGTTTGGGTCTAATTTCCACAGTTATGATACTCGATTCGTTGTTATCTCTGACAAGAGCGCCGAAATTATTAATACTATACCCAAGGGGTTTTCATTTGCAATCCATATGTTTTGTACCTTCCACATATCGAACAACATTAAAATTGTCCTTGAAAGTACGAGGATCGTATTTAGGATGGCAGTAGAGGCCCTAACCAGTATTGATTTCGATAAACACATGAATACTATCTGGAATACAGATCTAGTGGGTCTCCAATACATACTAGGTATTCCCAAGGAAACATGGTCTAATCTATACATTCTAATGAGTAGTTACGTTGTCATTCTCTATTGTTCAACTTCTTATTAGTTATTTCAGGAATAGTTATTATTACTCAATTTGCATACTTATTTATCATTTTCTTGCCATTATTTGTCATCAGTTTTTTATTATTCCTTTTGCAGTTGAATGATCCCATTTGTCATAAGGTTTTACACATTTGGCATTTTATTTCAATTATTTGTTATTTTTTCGGATACGGAGTGGCTTACATAATCATGTCAAGAGTTGGAATAACATTATTTTGAAAGTGAGAGATCTCCATATCCATATGTTTATTGAGGAATTGCGTAGAATCTGTTCGGAAATATCTTATACATATAGGGAAGAAGTTGAGAAGAGTCAAGCTCGTTTAATGCCATGGGCTACGGATCACTGTGAGAGCAGAAAATTTGCAGCAGATTTACTAACCTGTAGGGTTCATACACCACGTCACCATTTTCAGATGGCTAGTTATGGTAGAACCGATTCGGTACATATTGAAGTTGGTACTTGGTCTTGTCATTAGTAGAATACGATGGGTATATACCTTGTGAACACGAAGTACGTGCTCTCAGTCTTGTTAATGTTGATCCAACTATACGTGTCTCTGAGTACTTCATAAATGATATATGCAAGGCTATTAATAAACTGATATGGATTTCGATCAGAGCTATTGGGCAATGGAAACTTTTAAAAACTGATCCACGTGTTCGTGTTCCAATTCCAACAGTTAGAGCCGGTCGTCCTCCCACGCAAAGAAAGAGTAGGGAAAAAATGCCTGGTCTTGTCACCAAACTAAGATTTTATAGTAGGTATAAAAAAATGGACATAATCGTCGGTCTTGTTTGCTTTTGCTAATCCCATCCAACGACAATACACATCCGATAATGGCACCGTATTTTACGATGAGCATTGAGCCACCTATCATCCCTGCTGAAGATGTTACAATCAGGTTGCACTGATTATTTTGGATACTCTATATATCATTTGTTTTTATGATTTTTATCGTCAGTGTTGTTAAAATCATCATTTATCAAAATATAACTTTCATTTGTTTAAAAATAATTTTTTATTTGTTTGTTTCCATTATATCGTTATTTTCTACTGAACTATCATTTGTGCGCAATTTTTTTTCCATTTGTTTGTTTCCCTGATATCCTTGTTTGCTTCTGAGCTGTCATTTGTCCAAGAAGAATTTCTCATTTGTTTGTTTCCATGATATCCTTGTTTCCCTCTGAACTGTTATTTGTCCTTAAATAATTTATCATTTGTTAGTTTCTATTATATCATTGTTTACTTCTGAATTGTTATTTGTGCAAGAAGAATTTCATATTTGTTTGTTTCCATGATATTATTGTTTCCCTCTGAACTATCACATGTTCTCAATGAATTTTGTATTTGTTGGTTTCTATTATATAATTATTTACTTCTGAACTATCATTTGTGTGTAAAGAATTTCTTATTTGTCTGTTAAATTATTATTATCTGTTTTGCTAAGCTTATCATTAAACTTGTCCCCCCTTATTTCATCATTATTTTCTTACAGATTTGTGATTGTTTTGTTTGCAAAATATCAAACGGAACCACTATTTATCAACAAAAAGCAAATAAAATAGCACAAAATAAACAAAATAGATGCTCATTCATATAAAGGGAAAATACTAGTTACCATAAAAATCTAACAAACTAAATACCAAAAATAACAAAATAAATGTTCACAACTCTTGATCACATTTCGTGCATTCCAGATTATGCTCTAAAGCATGGATCTTCTACTCGAGACAGCTAATCTTAGAAGTCGATTCCTCCCATTGTTCTTATGCTCATCCCGGTTTAAATTTATAGTGTAGAGCTCATCTTCCATGAAGCGGATATGGAACTTGAACTCTTCAAAACGCTGATCTCTCTTTGTTATAACTTGATACAGTTCATCCTGGTTTACATAGAACGCTCCTAATTTCTCCCAGAAGTCTTCATAATGCTCTTTCAGCATTTGTGCCTTCTTACCGGAGACATCCTTCTCCATTAGGCATAGTCTATTCAATTTGTAGAGACGTTTGTCATGCCAATCTTCCTGGATCCCTACCGACTTAAACCAATCGTATGGAGTATTCGAAGAGACATGGCTAACTCGAGTGGAGTACGCCATTTTTCTTGAGAAGTTGAAAAGAGTTTAGGGTTAGGGTTTTAATAGTTGAAGAGTTGAGAATAGTTGATTTAAGATTAGTGTTTTTCTAAGGGTAATTAAATGCATTAGGAAGGGCGCGTGTTAGGGATTCCGCGAAGATTAGGGTTAAAGGTATTATTACTTCAGCGCCGTCGTTACTTATTATTCACGTAAGTAGTAATCAATAAGTATTTAAACTGAGTTGCCTAATCAAGTATCATTACTTGTCCCATCGAATTGTCATATGTTCAAGAGAACTTCACATTTGTTTGTATGCTATATATCATTTTTTTTCTTGTCTTGAATTGCCATTGTTTAACGATCATTTATCATTTGTCTGTTAAAATGTTATCACTAGTTTTATTAAGTTTAACATTTATCTATCATTGTTCATGGAGTCTTTATTATTTGTTTGGTTCCTTTATATCATTTTTTTATGGAACTTTTCATAGTTTGTTTCCCTCATATCAGACAGAAATCACTATTTGAAAGCGAAAAAGCAAAATAAAAAAAATATTCATACAAAGGAAACATTAATAGCAAAAAAATAAACTAAAGGCTAAAAAGAAACTAAAAACAAAGCAATACAAATGTTCACAACTCCCCACTTGAGGATTTTTGATCACATTCCATAGCCATAATCTTATGCCCGAGATGACTAATTTTACAGGCCGACTCATCCCACAGTTTCTTATGCTTATCCCGGTCCAACTATAGACCGCAGAGCTGATTTTCCAAGAAGCGGATATGGAACTTAAACTCATCAGAATACTCTTTTTTCTTTGTTATAATTTTATCCAGTTCGTCCCCCATTTCATTGAGCTCTCCTAATTTCTCCTTGAACTTTTTGTAATGCTCTTTCTGCAGTTGCGCCTTCTCATCGGAGAAATCTTTCTCCATTAGGCAAAATCTATTCAATGTGAAGAGACATTCGTTACCCAGATCTTCCTCAATCCCTTCCGCCTTAAAGCAATCTTGAGGGGCACTGAAAGAGGCACGACTAAATCGAGTGGAGTGGGAGTGCGACATTTCTTGAGAAGTTAAAAAGAGTTGAGGGTTTGATTGAATAGTTGGGACTTGAAAATATATAGCTGAAAAGAGTTTAGGGTTTTATACTTTATACTTAGTAGAATAACATTGTGACTTTGAATCACACGTGGAAAAGTTTAAAGCTTAGTGTTTAGAGTGGCGGGAATCACGTGGATGTGTTAGATATATAGCTTGTTCTAAACATAATCAAAGTTGACTATAAACTAAGTTATCTTATCAAGTAATAATGATTGACTTATCACATCGACTGCATAAGACAAAAGTTATCAAAATTACGGCAGAGTATTTGACATTTGGTAGGACCAACGATAATGTCATTATGAAAGCTAATTGTCGCTGTATCATCCTCGTATAAGTTATTCTATTTTTTTATAAATAGCTTGTCATTTTCTAGCTGTGGATTATCACAACCATAGAGTGTTAACTACAAAATGTACATACTTTTTTCCAACTCTTTCCAGTTCTTAAGCATTTCATACTTCCCTACTAGCGATGCATTCCCATGATTCCTTGTGTGGTAAAAATTGTGATCTTCAACTCTCATGCACAAGCCTCAACCCTAACCACTAGTTCTGTCAATGCGCTCATAAATTTGGTGGGTATGGGTTTTAGGCGTGGGTAGATAGGGTAAAAAAGTACGATTGTAGTCTCATTTGTTGAGTCTCTAAACCACCCGGTTTGAGATTCTACCATTGCCCACAATACCATTGTCAGTTCAAAACTTTGTTTTGAGAATCTTCTACGCCCGATGATTATAAAAGGCCATAATCGTCAATGGCGGAAGAAATCATATAATCTGGTCAAGGAAGCAATCAAATTCTAGACACTATTACAAATGAAACTTATACTCAACTAAGGATCTCTGAGGTCAGAACGGAGATGTTGTAAAAAAGTTTATCCTAGTTAAAATTTCTAGATCTTAACAAGTAGAGAAATATGTAGGAGTGGAGTGTAATAGGGAATTCTATATCTTTAGTGATGCTAATTTCTGGCTTTAGAATGTTAAGCTCTTAAGGAACAAATGTTTAAAACTATAATACAAATGATAAATAATGATAATCGAACTACAAATTTCACTGAACAACAACATTACAGAAGATAAGCAAATCTATGGTTTAAGACCGGACAACTTCTCTTCTATTAGAAATAACCTCTCCTCTAGCGATTCAACTATGTGAACAATACGCTCAGGATTCAAATCTATAGTTATAAGACTGACAGCCATCCTATTGCCAATGTCTTTGACAGTTGATTGAAGCTTCATAATGAAATCTAATGATAAATGTTGAATGGGAAATGATAAATAATATATAGTAAATGACAACATTTTATTAATACCATGACATAAGATGGTAAATGAAATATAGTAAATGACATATATAGTAAATGATAAATGACATTTTATTAATACCATAACATTTTATTAATATATAGTAAATGACATATATTTTACTAAATGATAAATGCATTCAACTACACAGATACCACATTTAACATCCGGGGATCATTTCTAATGTTCCTTCATTTTCAATGGGATTGGTCAAGATTATTGTGTTTTAATTCATTCTGACATTGGGAATTTAGAACTCAGCATTAAATACTGGTGTGCTTATAGTGGTATGGTATAAATACTGATATGGTTCATTCGGCAAGTACTTCTTTTATTTTAATCTTTTGCAACTATTTCCCCTGTAACTGTTTTATAAAGAAGATGGTGACCACCAGACGCCAGGCGTACGAGGCTAGGGTTCTTGCCAAGATACAAGAGCTGCGGCTTTGATACTTTGGGACCCAGTCCCTTAAACTTTCTACTCCCATTCCAGTGCATCCTACTTTTCATGGCATAACGTTTGAAGAGGTGAAAGAGGCGGATGACAATTATTATCAAATAGTCTGCTTATACTATATGGTGACGTCAGAGCAGGGGCGGAGGGACGGTCTGCGTCTTCTAGCAGAGGATAGTGTTACAGTAACGGAAGAAGTAGCTTATGTACATCCGATAAAGTCTTCCTGGTACCCTAAGTAGAATTTGAGGAAGAGACAGTGGTGATGGGGGGGGGGGGGGGAAGGTTATAGAGGAGGAGACGACGGCGGCGGTAGGGGAGACCAACCACCACCACCACCTCTGCGTGTGTAAACTGCTATAAATTGATATAATGTAAACTATGATCTGCAGCAATATTCGGGCTAATGAAATTTTCATTTTTTGTGCCCAATAAGTATTGTAATTTCAAACTAAAGAAATATAATCTTAGCATGCTGAAGATGAAGATGATGATGAACATAAAATAACAAATAGTAAATCATATATAACAAATGACAAATTAAAGATAACAAATAAAAAATCATATATAACAAATGACAAATTTCAGATAACAAATGACAAATCATATATAGCAAATGATAAATCTTATGTAACAAATGACAAATCTCACATAATAAATAACAATCTCAGATAGCAAATGATAATCTTCGATAACAAATGACAAATCTCACATAATAAATAACAAATCATAATTAGCAAATGAGAAATCATAGTTAAAAAGTAGATCAATTGTTGGTTCATATTTTCCAAATCATATATTACGAATACCAAAATATAGATGAAGAATGACAAATAATATATAACGAATGACAAATCATATATAACAATTGAAAAATTATGGATGACAAATTACAAATAATATAAAATGAATGACAAATAATATATAAGGAATTATAAATCATAAATGATGAATGACAAACCATATATAACAAATTATGACAAATAATATTTCCGTCTTAGAACGACTTGACAAGACAGGAACAAAAGAGAAAATTCTTTGAAAGATAGCAGGAATCGATAATAATGATAAATATTGAATGAGAAATGATAAGTTATACATAACAAATGACAACATGACAAAAATATAAAACCAAATGTCATAAATTTAATAAAATGACTAATATATTCAACAAGTATTGGCCTTTTTGGCATTTGGAACTTCAGTACCACTTTGGTTACCATTACTACCAACATCCCCATTACTACTATCACCATCAGAGTTACCACCATTATCAGAGTCGATATCATCATAAGAGTCACCATCACTATTAGAGACACCATCAGAGTCCCCATTGCTATCAGAGACACCATTATCATCAGGGTCACTATCACCATTATAGTCAGAGTCCTCATCTCCATTTGTTTCAACAGACTCATCATCCTCACTCTTCTTTTCATCATAGTCATTATCACTAGAAAAATCATCTACGGGATAATCATAATCCTTTTCTTCTTCATCTTTAGAGGTTATGTAATATTTTGTTGCTCTTGGACAAAAATTAGATTGTGTTATAATATATTTATGGGTAACAATATAGGCTTTTATAGACTTAGCTTGAGTTTTTGGGATTAAAAAATCTAATTAATACTCTTAAACACATTTTTTCCCCATAAACCATAGTCAAAGGAAAAGAAATAAAATACCAGTAAATTTATTCCATACATCATCCATTCTAATTATCTATTTACAAACCAAATAGATCAATTGTTGGTTAATGTTTTACAAATCATATATAACAAATGCCAAATCATTGATGATGAATGATAAATAATATTTAACAACAAATGATAAAAAAGATAGTAGGAATGACAAATCATACATAAGAAATGACAAATCATACATGACGAATGACAAACTATATATAATAAATGATTTCACACAAAAATTGAAGAACTGGATGACAACTATTGCACTAAAAGGTGACATAAGATAAATTACAAATGACAAATTATTTATAAGTGGATGACATATAATTTATAAAATGACAAATACATCCAACTAGACAGACTAGATTTTGACTCTATTCTAACAAATGACAAATATGTCATATACGAACGACAAAGAAGATATATCAAATGAGAAAGATCATATAAATGAATGATAATAATAAGTGCTTTAAACTTTAGAAAATTACAAAAATTATACATTACAACAAAATGGATGTTAAAGTTTAAAAATCTCCTACGACTCAACTCCCAACCTCAATATGTCATAAGCAATTGTGTAACGACATTCATCACCGTCTATCAGATCTAGAAATTTTATCCCCCTTAGGATATTGTCTATAAAGACAAACATATAGATCCCATAATCATTACTATTTGGTTGTATTGGACATTCCTCAAAATGAGTTGTTCATTTGGATTTAATACCATAAGTCCTTTCCTTTGAACCTGTCGGTGGACTACTATGATTAGCAAAATCTGTCCATATCAACATTTTTGGGAGGATCGTTGATAACTGGCCTTCAATATACTGGTGTCTAGGAGATAACTTCTTTTTCTTCTGTGTATTTGTAATTTTCGTATCCACGAGTGAATCGCAAATACATATTTTTCTTCCCTTAATGGACACAACAAAAAGGACCCAGTGGTTTCCATTGAGATTCCAGGGAATGAGTATTAATTTTGAATTCATCACTTTCAAATCTTCTTAATGGAAGCAATGGGAAACTATAAGATCTCATTACATAGATATAATTTGTTCCCAAATTGATTTCTTTTTCAATTCCACACCTGTTGGAGTGGATATAATAGGAGTCCATGCAATGAAAGCCCTACCTATATATTGATAGGAATGCACATTTGCTAGCACAATCTTTTCTTTAGCTGGTAGGCACGATATTGTGCATCAAAATATTGAATCAGGGCTTTAATATAAATATTAATGACCTGAATAGAAAACGACAATGACAAATTATAAACCAAATATAATAAAGTTCAGAAATATAGATGACAACAATGTCAAAACAAATGATAAAAAGCAAGGAAAACAACTTCTGTATAAATAAATGCCAAAGTGTAACAAAAAAAGGACAGTTAATTTGAAAACAAATGGTAGAGACTATTTTACAAATAATAATTTATGAAAAAATAACGTATATAATAGGGATAACCCAATAAATGACAGGGAAAAAGAAATAAATAATATAAATACCACATTGTACAACATTTCTTTTGAATGTAAGTGTAGAGAACGTTACGGCAAATAGTTTCTTCGCCTATCCCCCTATAGGTACTCGTGTTATAGTACATAACTTCAGGAGATAATTCATCCTACCTCAGTGACCAGACTTGGTCTACCTAGTTTTTCTCATCTTGGGAGATGGGTCATTGAATAAAATATTTGAATAACACTCCCAAAATAAACTCGTTAAGGTAAGCAGGCAATAGGTTTATTTGACAAGCCAATGAGAAGGATCTATCATTAATATCTTTATCAGTTAATACATGCCTCTTCTTTAAGGTAACATCCACTTCTGACTCCATTAAAATAAACAAGAACAAATATGTCAAAATAAGAAAATGAAATAATATAAATGTGCATATTACATGAGAATGAGTAATAAATTAGTTGTTTAGTTTAAAAGTACTTCATACATTGGTCTGGTCAACATCCATTTCTTTTGTTACTTTCACAAAGTCTGGTTTTTTCTATGAATTTTCATCATCATCATCTTTTCCTTTAACCACCTTCTCTTTACTCTTTTCCTCGACAAATAAACCAGTTGTTTGGTCTGCACTAGTCTATAAATAAGTAGACTATAAATGATAAGAGTGATATAAGATATGAGAAAATAAATAGAAAAAAATGCAAAGTTACTAGCAAACAAATGATAAATTACTTGATTAGCCTCATCAGCATCATTTCCCTAGTAGGAGATTACTACTTCACTTATTGCAACCTCTATAGTTTATTCCACGGCAGATACAGTAGTTGTTTGGTCTGTACTAGTCTATAAATAAATAGACTACAAATGATAAGAGTGATACAATATATGGTAAAATAAAAGAAGAAAATAAGAAGTTACATGATAAGCTTCACTAACGGCTTCTTCCACTACATTATTGTTTGTTTTGAATACTCTTCTTTAACAAATTGAGGTTACTCTTCTTCGACAGATTTACCTTTCTCCTCACCATATTTTTCATCATCATCTTTCTCATATTTATCATGTTTTTCATCACTCTTCTTCCACTTCACATACAATAAATAAAATGAACAAAGACTTCAGAAAAAATGAAAGTTTTGGAAAATAGAATGACAAAGAAATCTGAACAAATGCCAATAAATACTGAAAAAGTGACAGACTTCTGAACAAATGACAAAGTTCATAAAGTAAATGACAATTTGCTGTAAAACAAATGTCAAATAAAATAATATAAATGATTAGAAGTCATAAACGGATGATACCTCTAGACGATCGCCACCATATTCAGACGATATCCCTTTTAAATTCACTTTTCTCTCAACTTTAACTTCATCCTTTACCATTAAATCTTTTGCCACCTCCAATCCTTCTCGAGGTGCAACTTGCTGAAGAAAATTCTTTACAGTTGATTAAATTTCCTCAAGTTCTAGAAATTTATCCCATTTTTTCCTTGACACTCTGTTAGCCTTCTTGGGGTTTTAAGATATCAAAAAGATCAGTAGGACATGATAAAAAATTTCATCAGTGAGAGCTTCTTTCTTTGTGCCTTTAAATTTCTTCTTCACAAGCACATTATCTTCTTCTGACTTTTTGTTCTTCTTGCTGGCATTCTTCTTGCTTTTCTTTTGCCTTTTTCCCTTACCTTTTTTTCTCACTTCAATCTTTTGATTTATTTTTTGGAGCTTTCTTTGCCAGGTTCTCAGCTCTACCTTCTTCTTTTTCCCATCTTTTTTCTTATTACCTTCTTCTTCTCGCTTATGTTTTGTTATTTTCTCAAAAGTAGAGAACTTGTACTGTCCAAGGAGTAGAGTACCATCTCCAAGTGGTAGAGTACTATCTCTAGCTGTAGATATCAAAATTTGGTCCAACATTTTCCATGGTTCTTCAATATATTACCAGGGTTTTCCAACTTCAGTAACATTTTACCATGCTCCTCCAACTAGAAGCATACCTTAACCACTATAGCTCCAATCTTGGTGGTAGAAAAACTACTGCTGATTGCAAGTGCACCGACTGCAGGTGGTTCGATTGCAGGCACAGCGCCGATTGTAGGTGCTTCGATGTAATTTCTCTAAAATAATCAAATAAATGACGAGGACAAATGGAAATTTAGAAATGATAAAAAAAGTCTAATAATGATAATAGGCATAAAACAGATGACAAAAAGGGACTTAATAATAAGAGAGGAAATGACAGAAAAAGAAATCAAACAAATGACATGATGAGTATAACATATGCCAAACCTAATAAAATAAAATGATACGAATCCTAAATTAAATGACAAAAAAGAAATAAAATGAATCATTCATACAAAGAATAAAATATTACCATGGCCTCTTGTACAAGTTCTTGCTGCATGTCAGTCTCAGACGCCTTCACAGCTATTACCAGCAAGTCGGGGTTAGCAAAAAACTTTTTAAGCATCCCAATTTGGTGACGCTTAAAGGATGTCATCCGCTATCCCTTTAGCTTAGGGAACAAATATATGGATTCGTGAATTCTTAGAAACTTCAGGCTGGGAATAGAGAGTAAAGTCCATATCATCAACACCTATGTACAACCGTGCAGTGATAAAGCTTTATCCAATTTTTTATCAGCGGCCGATCGATATTTGGCAAGCTCCACTATTTGCCTCTACAAGAAATTATGGGCTTGCTAACCCCAGGGAAATCTATTGAATTCTACTAGATCATCAACCAGATCAACATACTTCACCTCAACGTTTCTCACCTTATTCGGTAGGGGAAAGGACAGAATAAATTTTAGCAAATATTATCGAAGAACATTGTTTGCAAAACAAAATAACAGACGGCTAAGAATACGAATCGGTAAAAAATGCCAAAGAATACACAATGTAATGATAAGAATCTTATAAAATAATATGACCCAAAAATGGCAAATACAATACATAAATTTTTGGGGAGACAAATACAATTTAGAATGATGATAAAGCAGACAAAAAAAATGACAAATTAGAACTTACCATGATGTCTTTCCAATTTTACCTATTTTAAAGCCTCGTCAATTTCCTTTAACCCATATGCATTCTTCTTCTTGGGGAGTCGCCTTATTCTGAAATTTGTTATATGCTTAGGATCAACAATTATAAACTCATTTGTAATAGGAGAGACACGTAGCCCCAAAATCAGGCAAACATGAATGGGCTTTATCTAAATTGTCGTCCCCCCAAATTGGAACTTTATATCTCTGAGATGACGATTGAATATTTTTACAACCAATGTCGATATCGTCGCTATTGGATCAATCGACAGTAAGGGAGCAAAGCAGGCGGTAGAGAGAGAACCCTTCTCATCTTAAACTAGAGCTACAAATATTTTATGAACTCTCACACCTATACATCGACATGTATAATTTTAAGCATTAGAGGTACCCTTCTTAGCTCTACCCTCCTGCATTTGGTTTTCCTCATCAAATTGCTCATTCACTTCTTTATCAAACTTTATTGTGAAAGAAAAAACAAATTTTAATCAAATACTTGGTAGGCAGTAGTCAGAGAGACAATTTGCCACTAAAATAATATTGAAATCACATACATACACGATAGGTAAAATCATGATGATTGTGGGAAAACAGTTTATGCGACCGAGACAATTTTTGCGGTTATCAATCGCACACACGATGTGTAGAATCGGGATAGTTTTTACAGTCGTCCTGTTAGAAAAAAATGTTTAAGGAATGTAGATGGTTTTTAGCGCAAATGGCCAGACGAGAGCGTGTAAATTATACGGGTTACATAACCTTAAACAACAATAAACAAATGTCAAATAATATACTGATGGTGGCAGAGACTGCATAATTCAATATAACTGATGTTTAAACGTGTGATAAATTGGCATTCAACAAATGACAATAAATGCATGAAATGGTGAGAGAGTCTGCCTTACGCGTCTCAAAATTGTAATGACATGTGTACATCAAGGAATTAAAAAAGGACATGTGGCATGATAAAATATTTTTAAATGATTCGAATATTTTTTATTATTATTTAGGAAGTGGCATTCAAACTTGTGGAGCCCACAGCCTTACCTATGGCCATATTTGTGGAGCCCGCGGCCTGCAAACCTACTGTAATATTCAAGTCGTTGATTTTTTTTTGAAACAGATGGCAAAGTTATATAAAACAAATGACAAACAAGGTTGAACAAATGATAATGTTATATAACACAAATGACAGCTAGTTGCTACCAAATAACATAGTTCATGGAAAGAATGCTAGAGTTTAGCTGAATAAATGACATAGTTTAGTTTATAGCAGCCGCGCAGATGATTTGCCATCATTTGTTACATGAGTAGAGTACTGGTCCATAGGAGTAAGTACCAGTCTTTAATCAAACACTTGGTAGGCAACAGTCACACAAACGGTTTGTGGTAAATAATCAGTATGGTTTTTGTAATTTTCGCGGTCGAGTTAGAAGATGAAACTGTTCGATTAATCGGGATGACTTTTGGCACCAAAAACCAGACGAACTCCTGCGAACCCGACGTGATACCTAACCATAAACGATGGGAAATAGTAACAGAATTGGTAAAAGAGTCTGCCTTCTTACAAATAATAAATATGGCAAAAGGTAGGACAAATTGTACAAAAACAAATGACAAGTAATTCATGGGATGGTTACAATGTTTGTAGTACACGTACACGTGGCTTGATATAATAGTTTTAAATAAGTTTTACAATTTTTATTATTTCGAATGTGACAATCGTACTTGTGGAGCCCAAAAATAGGTGGTTATCTGTGTGACTTTTCCCAATATCGATTGATATAATAGTAGGGGCAAAATTAGTTTTTCCTCTTGCCAATATCGATTTTGGAATTTATTATTCCTTGGGTCTGATTTTGTAAAGATAGCAAAAAGTAACATTTATTCTCATAATTTCCATTGTATTTTTATTAAATTTTAACTATTATAAAAAAAGTTATTTAGCAAATATAATGACGGGCTATAAGTTTTTTGCTGATAGGCAAATCTTGTCGCTCACATGTGATAGACAATAGCCATCGCTAAAACTCATGTGGTTCTATCACCAAGGAACATTTTTTATAGTTACTCCAATTCCTGTACGCCCTACGTACCAATGTATTACGTATGAGGATGTAGAGGAGACTACAGACGGCTACTACCAGATGGTCTATTTCCATTAAATGGTGATAACGGGGCAGCGGTGCAAGGATATTCTACGTATTTTTGTAGAGTAGGCTATCTCAAAGGAGAGCAAAGCTATTGGTGTTCTTCCCAAGAGGTCTCGCACTGTCTTGTCCGTGATTAAGTGTAGAATATAATTTATATACTTTGTTTATCTTTTGTTTTATAATAAATAAAATTTTCTTGAACTGACAATGTGTGACTCTTCAAACTATATTATTGTGCTTGTATAATGTGTGAACAAATGTTGTACTGAACTATGGAAAACTCGTGAACTTATAATGAAAAATAAGTATGGTTTTTGTCTTCGAGTTGAAGGTTAACAGGTATTAATGTTCTGTGACTATGGATAACCGTGACAGCTGTTAGGGTTATCATTGAGTATATGCATAGCATAAAAGATGGGATTTGATTTTATCGTACTTTGTACTATAAATAAAGGGCGGTATATAAAATTATAGAATCAGTAGTCATGGTGAGGACTTAATCTCAGAGGGCTCATTTTGTAAGTGAGGGGCGTTTAGCTAAAAAGGTAGTAATCATTGTTAGCTTGGATATGGAGAGATCTGAGAGGGGGATATGTAGAAGAAAGAGATATGTATTTAATGATAGGTGTGGTAGTAATGATGAAAGTGTACTTTTTCCAAAAATACATGAGTGTACTGACAGGGGCAGTAGAAAAGATGTCGTTGTTGAAAAACTAAGAGTGATCTACATGATTTCCCAAAACAACCAGTGTAATGTCCTAATTCTGTAAGTTCGAAGTAGCTTAGAATTAGCTCTTACACTAATGTACCTGTGATAAAAATCTAATAGAAAGTAAGAAATGACACAGGTGTTTAGCGTGGAAAACCTATGAAAAGGTAAATAAACTATGACCTCGAGCTGAGGATTTTTGTAATAGTAACATTTATTACTTGAGGCTGATATTTTATTACAAGTGATCTCTTGACTTAGAAATACTTGATCTTGTAAATAAGAATTTGGAAGTTCTGAGAATCTAGGAAATATAGTTTTCTTGGTGATTTCTCATATAATTTTCTAGTCCTTCTCTCTTATGAAACTTCTTCTTTATATAGGGCTTCTCCGCAGTTCTTCATCGTGCTGAAGCATGTTCTTCAAAAAATGTGGTTAATGGCTATTGACTGAGTAACTATCGAGTTCGTGAGAGATAGGTGGCTTTAACTTGTTTAGGTTTTTCTATTTAAGCTTAAACTACGTCTTTCATCAATTCGTGGGGTAGGTGGCAATTTTGACTGGAAGAGTCATCTGGAGAATGCATGGATCTAACATGGAGGTAGTTCAAACTGGAGATAGCTCGATTTAAGTAAGATCGTGGGGTAAACCCCTATAATCACACCCTCGCAACCGATGTTACTAGTGGCTTTGGTTGAGAAAGAATTTTTTGGTATATGGGCAATCGGGTTGGAAATTTGAATATTAAATGATGTAATGATGGTGTTTGACTGCATGGAAACTGTGTGTGTTATAGGGGGGATGTATGTGCATTGAATTTTTAATAGGACTATTGATGTACGCGACAGTTAGGGTTTGAAAAGTTTCATTTGCATTGAATGATGACGTTTCAGAAAATGTTCCTGCACAATAAATATAGGGTTATATAAATAGTACCTGTACCGAGGTTTGTGGTAAAGTGCGTTTGCTCTTTTGTAACATTCTCTAAAATTGTTGAAGATGGTAAAGACCCGTAGAATGGTTCTTGAGAAGAGAATTACTTCTGAAATGCTGAGGTTGAAGTTAAAGTATTTCCGGGACCAATCCATGGAGAATCCTACTCCTGTTCCTGTTCTTCCGACGTATCAAGGAATGTCAAAAAATGAAGCGGCTGAGGCTGAGGAGGAGTTTTACTGCAAATGGAGGTTTCACCACGTTGTCTTAATAGGCAAGTAACGATAGGTTTGTCTCCGTATTCTTGAGGAAGACAAATTTGGGGAGATAGATATAAGGATAGGCATGACTGCGGGGTAGTTGCCCTGATGTCTTGCGCTCAAATGGATTCTAAGGTCAGACCCCCTTCATCTCTACCACCTCTACGAGGGTGGTGGCCATAAGAGAGGCGGCGATGGTAGTGGAGGAGGAAGACAGAGAATGAAAGTCTGCTTCTACACTTCCATCACTACTTTACACTGAAAAGTTCTTCAGTTTGAAGAGTTGGTTCAAGCACTAAGTCTCCTGCTTTTATAGTTTCCATTTGAAGTTCGTTTGGACTTCGACAAAACTCATAGGAGGGAAGATACTCGTTGTTTCCAATGTCTGCTTTGCTTCAGGGTAAAAAATTACTGAAGTAGAATAGATTGAAGAATTTGATGTTTCAAAGTACTTGAAGGACTTGCTAGCTGTAAAAGCACTTGAAAAACTTGTTACCTATAAAGTACTTGATGTTAAGAACTTAAAAGACTTATTGCCTGTAAAGTACATGATGTTGAGTACTTGAAAGACTTGTTATCTGTAAAAGTACTTGTAAATTGTTTTGAGATGAATAAAATTTGTTTCCAAACTCTGTGGTTATATAGAATAGAATAACTCTAGAAATCGAGTTATATGATCCGAAGACATTTGAATATTGCATGAAATAAAATATATGTGATCAGAAAGTACATTTTTTTATTATTATAATCAAATTGTAGAAATTTTCTTGTAACGTGAAAATATTTGTGTAAGTATTAAATATGATTCTACCTTTCCGTTAAAATTGTGGGGGAGAAAAAAGTGTAAAAGTTTTAGAATGAAGAATTGATCTCGGGGAGGTCGTTCTAGAATATTAGATTTGGAAAGAATAAGCTCGATTTGGAAGAAGAGGAAATGACTGAGGTCGATAGGGAGAGATATGTTCAAATAACTTTTCTCAAGATATTAGGGTTTTTGTTACGAGATAATAGGATTGTATCATGACTTGTGGGGGATTGGTAGTAAAAATGCATAAATAAGGGTATAATAAATTAGAAGTAAGGGGAAGGAAATAAGAATGGTTTGGACTCGATCTGAGAGAACTCGTTATGTCACTGAGGGGTGGTTGACAATAAAAATAGCCAAAGTGTGGAAGCAAATTTTTAGATTGTTGGATTATGATGCTAAATTGCCATTGAGGGAGGTGCAACTAGAAGGCTTAGACGGGATTGGGAGGGAACACGAGTATGAACGTCATTTTTATGAAGTGATGTTCTAAGAAATTGTGGTGGATCCTGCAGCTCAAAATTTTTATATGAAAGAGCTTGTTGAAGATGAGATCAAATTGGAAGATGTGAAGATTGCTGGAGGATATTTGATAGGATGTGGTTCCCCAGGTAATCAAGGTTTCTTTAGGTGTAATTATATGTGAAAGAAAAGAAAATAATATAAATTGGAGTAGAATGCATGTATGTAATCATATGAGTTTGAATAATTTTAAAGAAGTGGAATGGGAATAAAAGTTAAATAGATCCTCTATTGTTGTGAATACTGTTTGTGACTGTTGTGATTTTTTTTTTTAAATATTTAAAATTTTGTTATTGAAAATTTGTTAAGAGATCTTAGGAAATGACATAATTGCTGCTATAAGTTGAAGAAGCAAGCATAGAAAAATTTGGGAGCTTATGATTTTATCCCTTATGTAAAAGCTGTGAAAACCCGATTGCGTATAAGCGTGAGTCATCATATGTGTGGTTAGGTCAGAGGGAGATTTGGAAAAGTGAGATAAAAATGTATTGAAATATAAGGTAAAGGGCAATGACGGGAAAACATTTTTACCAAAATGGTGCAAGACTTCGGACATGGAAAGTAGAAGGGATGCCTCGATTCCAAAACTAAGGACGGTTCGTGCGAGGCGCAATAGCTGCCAACAGTTAGAGTGAGAAAATACAAATACTACTTCGTCTTCGTCATTCAAACGTTTCTCAACTTCTTAAAACTTGAAGAGCATTGAGAAAGGAAGGAAGATGGAAGGCAAAAATAGCAGAGAAACTCGTGAAGAGTTTATTGAAAGTGATCAACACTGAAAGTGTGAGAGAGTTGCTAAGACTGAGTTACGAAGGTGGTTATGCAGCAGCGTTGTGAGGGAAGGATTTGGTGCTGCCTCAGATTCGCAATCCGACATAGAAGGTTAGTAGAGGATTTGTGTTGTACATATGTGTTTTTTGAAGATCATACTCATTATTTTGGCAAATCTAAAAATTACTATTTATTGGAATCTATAAAAGCCCGTGTGGTATATGATGTATGAAAGATATTTGTTTGCGAATGATGTATTTGCAAATGATAATGATAAATACCAGTACCTCTATGTAGGTCGATCGTGACGAGAGTTTGTGCAGGATAAAAATCTTTTTTTGCAGTTGATATGATGATTTCCCCTATAAAGGAGGCATCGACCTCAGGTCAGCCGGTTAAGTCTGAGACTGAAATGTCTGAAAGTGAGGACGAAATTGGTGTTGATCGATTTCTGAATTTCCTTGGAAGATTGGTATCCTATCCTCCTCGCTCGGATGTATTCAAAGAGTTTTGTAAAGCTAAGTCTTCTGTAGAAGGTAGATGGGGTAGTTGTATAGAATATGCTTGTATGTAATTTAGGTGTTGTACTGTAGCAACGGGAGAGAAATATTTTTATTTGTTAGCTGATTTGGAGAAGGAGAAAGGGGATATGGTATAGATGAATCGATCTCTTGGAGTATTTCGATGGGAATACTTAGAGTAAACTTTCAGAGGGATTTTTATGTTACCTGTCTCAGTTAGAGTATGGGTTAAATCTTCCCCTTAGCAATCTAGTGAAAGGGATTATGAATCTCATCGGGGAATGTCTCGTTCAGATGAACGAGAATATGTAGGAGGTGATGAGTTTTTATGAATCTGTGATTACACGGTGGGAAGGACATGGGAGACGAAGGAAGATATCCTCTGAGTATATTTTACAGTTTTATGGGGTAAAAAACTATTCTGCAATTGGAGGGGCATATTTCTTTGCGAGCATGACTCGGCCTTGCTTCTTCGATTTAAACTTAGCAGGTCGACCATGGAATTATAATGTGATATGGGTGAAGGGCGATTGCCTTCAGAGAGATGAAGAAGAACCCATGGAACTTCTGTTTAGGACAGGAAAGATAATATTTTGTAAATTACATCTCCCAAATCTCTGGTGGCAAGGAAAGAGTCGTTATTGGATATAGTTGCCCAAGAAGAGACGGAGCTCGAGGCTGTGTTGGGAGAACTTGGCATTAGCAGGAAGAAGCGTGTTAACAGTCGAGCCAAAAAAGTTTAAAAATCTCAGTCGACGAGGCTAAAAACGAGTGCTAATGGTAGTTAGAAGAAGGGAACTGATGGGGAAAGGTGAGTCAATTTGTCCAAGCCCCCTGGAGTGGACTACACAGGGTTACCTAAGTCCACTACGCTGAGCAAATTTTCTCGAACGTTTCCCAATAAGCAAATACAGAAACGTCCTTCGACCTCTGGGATCACGGTAAGTGGTGAGGCCATGAAAAAGAGAAGGGCCGAACCCTTTTGATATGTCAGGGGTGAAGGTCGTAGAAGATCGACCTATTTTGGGGGACGATTTGAAAGAGGTAGAAGAAAAAGCCAGGTTGGTAGCCCTCCACGGGGAGGAGGAGATGAGCAAAATGGTAGGTTCATGTATTTGAATATGTATTGTGATAACTTTTTGTACTTTGATTCGAGCTAATCGCTAAGGTTGATTTGATTATTTTTATAGGCTGCTCGTCTGAAGAAGGGAATATGCCTCGGGGTCACAGAGGAGAGAGTTGAGATGAAGATGAAGAAGGCCAAGCTCGAAAGGAACGTAGCTCGATTGAAAATTAATCTACTCAAGTAGGGAAAGCGGATGGAGGCTCTGAATGCTTCGTACGTGGTATAGATAAACAACCTACATGCGAAAATGAGAGCGAGTTTGGAGAAGGTGGTAGCTGAGCGTGATAGACTCGGGCGCCACCTCATGTGAAAAGAATATTCTGAGGATGTGGTGGATGCCATTAGGGCAGACACCTATATGGAGGTGGAAGAAGATGAAGAGATTAAAGATGCTTTTGTTTGCGTTGTGGACATCCTGAATGGTGTCTCTCATCAAACGGTAAGAGACAAACAAGGGGATGACAACGAGCGCTCAGAAGGGGAAACTGATAAGACAGGGTAGTGCGATGGTTTTGTGATTGTATAAATATTTGGGAATGTTTATAAACTGATTGGATTAAATTTTTTTGGATAGAATTCTTTAGGCTATGTTGTTTTGGTAAACCTTGTTGTAGAAACTTAAGGACATACACCTAAGAATAAAAGATCTAGATACTGAGCTTGCTTAGGAGAGAGACGCCTCAGCGTCCCTATTGTCTTCCAAGCGGAGCTGCAGGTTAGAGCAGAGCAAAAATATTTAATTTGTATGCTTCATTAATATAGAGCTACAAAGTATTAAATAGAGAGTAAAGATAAACTAAAAACTTGTTATCGGCTTAGGGGCAATGGTACTGTAATGTCGCAAAAAAAACCAGAGTATTGACAAATTAAAAATATAGAGAATGTGTACCATAGACTTGGAAGTATGTTGTATGGAGCATCCATTTGAGATTGTACTTCGACCTTAAGTTTAGAAGTAGTCTTACACGATAGATGTCAAAAATTAAGCATCTTATTAGAAATGAGTCATATATGGTGACTGAGTGTTCTGAATCGAACTTGATATAATGTATATGTAATGTGCAGGCCGAATTTGAATCAGCTCGCTTGCGCGAAGGTGTTGCACGTCAATGTAATCAAGAATTTATAGAGGAGTTTGATAGGATAAGAGAGGCAAATGAAGACAGAGGAGATCAACATGTAAAGGTGTACTTCAAGTTTTTTGAGGCAACACAGACTGCTGTCGACCTAGCTCGACAAATTGAGGAGATGGATGCCGAAATTGTGAATGGACAAAAAGAGCTCACAGAGTTGAAAGATAATACAGCGAGCTCAAAAGCCAGAATGATGCATTGACGGAAAAGAGCAGGGAGGCTGACATGGCTCGTTACCGTATACAGGCGGTAGAAAAATCGGAGGAAGGTTTAAATCAGTTGGTGGCCAATTTGAAGAATGATTTCATCAAGAAAACTAGCAATCTGGAGCAAACTCAAGCTGATCTAGTGAAAAGCAAGAGGGAGTTGGAGCGATTGAAGAAGAAATTGGTTGATAAAGATAACGAGTTGAAGAGAGCTCGAGATGATCTATCTGCGTCTAAAGTTGCAGTTGTACAATTGTCTAAAGCTTTATCTACCAAAGATTTTACATTTCGGATGGTGCAACATAAGTATAATGAGTTGAATGAAAGAGTGGCACAATTGAAGACCGAATTGGCACAGGCCAATTCACGTGTTTGATGCGCCAAGGACGGATAGCGCTCGAAGAAGAATAAAAATGATGCCAAGGTCTCCCTTGTGCAAGGAGATGTAGTAAGCCTATCAGCTTGAATAAGCGATCTGGAGGGGGATGTCGCTCGAATTCAAGGTTATATGCGAAAAGGAGTTGAGCGGTTGAGGGAGAACAAAAGGAAGCTGGATGCTGCTCTTTCCCGGGAATAAGGGATAGATCGGGCTATCAGAGTGAAGGATATTTTGATACAGTAGAAATTTAAAATGTTATAGAAGATTCCTAATATTACTGAACATAATAGGGAGATGGAGGTACTTCATGTTCAGGTGGCCAATTTGGAGGTAATTAATCGAGTAGAATAAGCAAAAGTCGACAAAAAATTAGAAGAGAGCATTGCTTTCACATATCGAGTAGATAGAGAAATATCAAGGCAAAAAGAACGGTATGCGAGGTCGGAAGAACGCCTTCAGAAGGCTAGAGCAAATTTCTCTAGGTCGGTTGTAACCGAGGCATCGCAATTAGAATTGTTGAGAGCAGTCATTGCTTATTTTGTAGAGGCGGTAAAAAAGATTGAGTCAGAAAGAGATGCCTTGTTCAACAGTTTGTCAGATAGGGGATGTATATGCAGAGCTGATGTAGATCAAAAATTTATGGCTGACCGACTTCCTATTGCAGGGGGAACTCAAGAATTTATGGCTGATTCACCTCCTATTTTTGTGGAAAGCGTAGGTGACATCCCAAAAGCAAAAAAATATCCATTGTAGAGGTTATATATGTGACTTGAAATAAAAAGTAGTTGTTGCAGACAAGTTGAGAGATGAAAGCTAGTATTACCTTTACTTTGTCTTATGTCTGTTAGCATCTTTGATGTATACACAAGTATTACCTTGGTTTAAATTGCAGAGATTTAGTAAAGTCAGTCAAACCAAGTGTTATCCTTGATTTAACTGGTATGATGTCGCAGCCATATTGAGGTAGATAAAAGCTAGTTTTACCTTTGCTTTATCTTATTTTTGGTAGAGTCTTTGATGTAAAATAAGTGTTACCAAAGTTTTAATCACAGAGATTTAGTAGAGTAGTAGAGTCAGCCAAACCAAGTATTATTCTTGATTTAACTGGTATAATATCGTAGCCATATTGAGGTAGATGAAAGTTAGGTTTACCTTTGTTTTATCTTATGTATGGTAGAGTCTTTGATGTAAAAAAAGTGTTACATTAGTTTTAATCGTAGGGATTTAGTAGAATCGGTCAAACCAAGTATTATCCTTGATTCAACTAGTATAGAGGTCGATTAAAAGCTAGTATTATCTATGCTTTTATCTATGTATCGTTTACGCACAAGAGAGATGTATGGGAGAAAAACTTGATGTTTCATTAAATAGAAAAGGATGTATATTGGATGGAGATGAAAATCTCACTTTTGGAATAGAAAAAGTGAGAATTTGAAATAGAGTAGTGAGGGGCTTAACGATAATGTCATTTTAGTCCCCTTGTGCTCCAAGTACTTAAAATATGATCTTCCTCTTATGTCATGAGGTAATATGATCCTTGGCCTGAGAGACCTGTGAATGGACCCTCCCAATTATCTAATAGTTCCCCAGCATGAGGCTTTTTGCGGTGTTGAGGTATTTCATTGAGGATGAGATCATCGATTTGGAAGGTATGGCTTCTGACTTGTTTGTTGTATGATCTGGCTAGCATATGGTGATACCAACATAGGATAGCGATGACATGCTCCCTGGTTTTTGGAATAGAAAAAGTGAGAATTTGAAATGGAGTAGTGAGGGGCTTAACGATAATGTCATTTTAGTCCCCTTGTGCTCCAAGTATTTGAAATATGATCTTCCTCTTATGTCATGAGGTAATATGATCCTTGGCCTGAGAGACCTGTGAATGGACCCTCCCAATAATCTAATAGTTCCCCAGCATGAGGCTTTTTGCGGTGTTGAGGTATTTTATTGAGGATGAGATCATCGATTTGGAAGGTATGGCTTCTGACTTGTTTGTTGTATGATCTGGCTAGCATATGGTGATACCAACCTAGGATAGCGATGACATGCTCCCTGTTTTCTGGAATAGAAAAAGTGAGAATTTGAAATGGAGTAGTGAGGGGCTTAACGATAATGTCATTTAAGTCCCCTTGTGCTCCAAGTATTTAAAATATGATCTTCCTCTTATGTCATGAGGTAATATGATCCTTGGCCTGAGAGACCTGTGAATGGACCCTCCCAATTATCTAATAGTTCCCCAGTATGAGGCTTTTTGCGGTGTTGAGGTATTTCATTGAGGATGAGATCATCGATTTGGAAGGTATGGCTTCTGACTTGTTTGTTGTATGATCTGGCTAGCATATGGTGATACCAACCTAGGATAGCGATGACATGCTCCCTGGTTTTTGGAATAGAAAAAGTGAGAATTTGAAATGGAGTAGTGAGGGGCTTAACGATAATGTCATTTTAGTCCCCTTGTACTCCAAGTATTTGAAATATGATCTTCCTCTTATGTCATGAGGTAATATGATCCTTGGCCTGAGAGACCTGTGAATGGACCCTCCCAATTATCTAATAGTTCCCCAGCATGAGGCTTTTTGCGGTGTTGAGGTATTTCATTGAGGATGAGATCATCGATTTGGAAGGTATGGCTTCTGACTTGTTTGTTGTATGATCTGGTTAGCATATGGTGATACCAACCTAGGATAGCGATGACATGCTCCCTGGTTTCATCAATCCAATTGAGGTTGCAAGCCAATTCAAACTTATTTTCCTTGTCTGTGAGCTCGTAATCTTTGACTGAATGATGGTATTCAGAGGGAACGATAGCCTTGGTAACATAGGTAAGGAGGAATGGCGTGCAGCCTGGCGACTGGCGTGGTGTGGTACGATATGCCCATAAGAAATGGAGAAGTTTGCGAACCGAATTCCCATTTTTCTGTGCGTGTAAACTTTTCTTGAGCCCATCCATGATGGTTTTGCTGGTGATTACGGCTTGGCCATTACCTTGAGGGTAGTAGGGATTTGATGGTGAGTGAATGATGTTGCATTGATTGAGGAAAGCTACGACTTTTTCTCCAACAAACTGGGGCCCGTTATCGATGCGAATTAAGTGGGGGCACCAAAATAGAGTGATAATATGTTCCCAGATAAAAGAGATGACCTCTTCTTTTCTGGTTTGACAGAGTGGAACAGCTTCTAGCCATTTTGTTAAATAATTGGTAACTACGAGTAGGTGGCGGCGGTTACCTGGAGAATAAGTGAATTCGCGGACAAGATCGAGTGCCCATCTTTTGAATAACCAAAACACCTTGCTTGCATGGATTTCAAGCGTAGGGCACAAATTATCTGTCCATGACATTGACATGCGTCACATTTGCGTAAATACTCTTCTACTTGTTTGCGTAAGCTGGGCCAGAAGACTCCTTGTATAATGGCTTTAATTGCCAGTGATCAACCTGCAGTATGAGAGCCACAAGTCCCGTCATGTAGATTGCAGAGCATCTCGTCCGCTTCATGCTTGGAGAGGCAATTGAGGTAAGGCCCCATGACTGAATGGTTATATTATGTACCGTTTTGATCAGCGCAGCGCTTTGAGTTATCTATCAACTATCGGCGCTCCTTCAGATCTGCTGGAAGTGGTCATTCGTATTTGTTATCAATTCCAAGATAATCTAAGAAAGGCTTTCGCCAATCGTCATCTCCTCCTTTATCGCCCCCAGTGTTGATCATGCATACCAACATACGATCAATGCTGGGGGTTAAAATCACTTTGATCAGGAGATATCATGTTTTTGTGCCTAAGACCCTAGTTAGGTAAGCCATGGAATTGACATGTCTATTTTCTCATCTTATCTGCAGCGAGGGCAGCGTATTTGATCATCTTGCCATTCTTCTTGTATTACTCTGAGTAATGGTAGACGGTGAGTAGTAAATTAGTATAAATTGAGAGTTCAGGGACGCCGAGCTCAAGAATAAGGTCAAGTCCATGAATGAGGGCTTCGTACTCGGTGACATTGTTTGAGGCCTCAAAATCCAAGCAGATTGATTTCTCGATTCTTTCATTGGAAGGGGTAATTAATACGATTCCAATTCCTGACCCTGCAGGTCCTGCTGATCCATCTGTAAGAAGTCTTGACCCTTTCCTTGTAATCCATTCAACTCGCTCGTCAAATGTTTCGGGGGGTAGATCTTCGGTAATTTCCTCGGCAAAGTCAAGATCGTGCTCCTTTACTCGGGATCTTCTACTGGAAAATATGTGATAAAATTGGCAACAGACTGACCCTTTTTGGAATGACATTGCTCGAACTTGATATCATGTTCTCCAAATCTAACTAACTACTGTTGTACTTTCCTTGAATTTTCTTTCTCGGACAGAACCTCCCAAAGTTGATAGTTTGTCATCACTTTGACTGAATGAGCTTGGAAGTAGTGTTTGAGTTTCTGCATAATATAAATAGGAGTGAGAAGAAGTTTCTCAATTTTTGAGTTCCTCATTTCCGCCGGAGTGAGGGTTTTGTTGATGAAGTAGACTGGTTTAATGATTTTCCCTTCAAGTCGAATGAGAACCGAGCTGAGTGAAGTATCTATAACTGTTAGGTAGATAATCAGTTCCTCATTATCTATTGGGGTGCTCATGATGGGAGATTTCCCTAAATAGGTTTTGAGATCGTAAAAAGATGCTTCACATTCTGATGTCCATTGAACCTCTATATTTGGCTAAACTTTTCCTCGTTTAGTACAACTGTGGAGTAATAGGAACAACCAACGATAGCGGTCTGAAGATTTCATAATGAAACGGTTGATAGCGGGAATATTACCGACAAGTTTATGAACATCTTTGATAATTTTTGGAGATGGCATATTGAGGAGAGCCTGAATCTGATTCGAATCGGCCTCTATCCCCTTCTTGATGATAAGGTGGCCTAGAAATTGACCTGAATATACTTCAAATTGACACTTATCTGGATTTAGACACATCCTGTAAGATCGGAGAATGGTGAATATTGTGTTGAGATTTGAAATGTGGTTGATGGACAGTATGCCTTTGTACAAGAGATCTTCAATGTAGACTTCCACGACTTTCCCAAGATGTGTTTTGAGCATAGTAGTCATCAACCGCTGATAAGTTATACCTGTATTCTTGAGTCTGAAGGGCATGACTTTGTAGCAATAAAGTTCTCTTTCAGTGATGAAAATGGTATTTTCTTGATCTTTATCCAAGAGTGGAATCTGATTATATCCAGAAACAGCGTCCATCATAGATAGGAGTTTGTGACCTGCTATAGAATCAAGGATTTGATGAATACTGGGAAGAGGGAAACTATCCTTTTGAGTATGTTTATTTAGATTGGTAAAATCTATGCAAACTTGGACTTTTCCATTCTTCTTTGGTACAGCGACGATGTTGGATATCCAATCTGTATATTTGGCTTCTCGAATGAATCCCACTTTGATCAATTTCTCGATCTCCATGTTAACTTCATCTCGAAGTTGTGGTAATAGGCGCCGTTATTTCTGTTTGACCGCCGTGGCGTTGATGTTGATGGCCAATTTATGACATGCCTTGGTCGGATCGACCCCAAGCATCTCTTCGAAAGACCATGCAAAAAATCTTTGTTTAGCCGTAAGAATTGAATGAGAGAGTCATTTTCGTGCTGAACCAGCTTAGTATTGAGAAAGTACCTCTGATGGATTCATCAATGTTGATGTATTATGTGGGGTCCTCTGTAAAAGATTGATCATCGGGGTGATCAGCTTTCTATAATTACTATGTTGTATACCCGTCAGAGGTATTTAGAATAACAGAGACAGTGTTTTTGCAAGCTCGAAAAAGCTTTTGACTACCCTTGATCTCATAGATACCATCATTGTGCTTAAAACGGAGTGCTTGATGATAGGTGGAGGCGATTGCATCCATGTTATGAATCTAGCAACTGCCCATAATTCTGAGATAGCGAGATTTGGCATTGATCACATAGAAAATGACGCCGATTGTGGCTGGTCCTACGACAATACGTAAGATAATCTTCCCTACTTGCTTTTCTTTAAAACCATTAAATCCATAAATATCGGTGTCGCTTTGAATAACTTTATCGGCCAATCCCATTTGGTCGATAGTACTATAAAAGAGAATCTCAATACTGCTACCAGTATCGATCATCATTGTGTACATGACAAACTTCTTCATCTAGAGCATTATGACTAATGCATCATGATTTGGAAACTTGACATGGCTAGTATCATAATCTTTGAATGAGATACCGTGCTGGCCATTACTCGACTCAGGTAGAAGTTCAGCTTCGTTGTCTAGAGGTCTGAGATTGCATCATTATGACAGTCTTCCGTGCTTGAATATGTTAGAGTTAGTGATTTGATTGATTTTGATCATGATGTTATGGCGCATATAGTAGAAATGCTTCTCTTCCACATAATCTTTGACCTGGGCAACTTTAAGCTGCTTCTTATAGCTGCCATCCTTGTATGATTTTAGGTCGATAATATTTTTGAATATCCGTCCCACCTTGAAAATGTATTTGAGCAACCTCTGTAAAGCATAAAAATTGTTAGTAGAATGATGGTTTACCTTATGATGCATGCAGTACGGCCGGTTCTCGATTAGTTATATTGGATAGTAGAGACGGTAAAGCTTATCCTTTGATAGGATTGAAATAATTGTGGAGATCCAAACATTCATCGTTGGGAGTACCAACATGACTTATGAACTGACTTTTCGAGGGTTGCCAGTGTTTACCTTGAGCGCTTTTGGTTACCCCAATCCTCCTTTGGTTCAGTGTTCTGATCTAGAGATGGACCTTCCATATTCAGGATGGATTTATTAGATTTATGCCTTCCAGACATCATCCTTTCCTGGTCGACGTAACTATTAACCGTGGTGATCATATCCTCCATGGTCGCAGGTTTGTGGAGGAAGAGGTGCTCATTGGCTTTGCAGTCGAGCTGAAGCGCGTTGGTGAAAGCAGTAATAGTTAATTTATGATCGAGATTGTCTGCATTACACATGAGCTCCAAAAATTTCAACTTAAAAGCCTCGAGCTTTTCTCCGTGTGACATTATGAGACTGATAAAAGAATATAAATTTTCTTCTTTATCACTATTGTTATCATACGTCTTAATGAATTGTTTCTACAGCTGGTCAAATGTGTATATGGAATCATCAAGTAAAGAGTGGAACCATCGGAGCGGTTCCTCCTTCAAGTTTATGGAAAACAGACGGTAGAGAATGTGGTTGAGATTGCAGTACAACCCCAATGAATAACGGTATTGTTGAATGAGCTCTATCGGATCGGTACCCTTGTATTTACAAATTTTCGGAGTATGGAAACGTTTTGGTACTTCCATATCGAATAAATTTTTTGTAATTAAACTTCCTTGCAACTTGGCAAGGTCGTCGGTATTGCCCAGAAGTTGTACTTCAATCAATTCCTTAATACGCTGGTCCATATGCTCTTGTGTAACATAATGACGGGCCGGTTAAGTGGTTTGACGAGGAGGTTGCAGATTGTGAGTACCTGTACCCTCACTCAAATGATCTCATGCTGGAACTCGAAGTTGAGGTTGTTGTGCATCCTCTTAATGTATGGAACATCGGTGACCTTAGCTGATCTCAGATTGGACTTCACCGCCCAAATGAATGGAAGGTTGAGGTTCATTCTGAATATTTTTGGAAATAACTTTGCTGGTGACTCCTTGGGGTCACAATCTTTCCGGCATAGAAACCTGAGAAGCATCTGGCACCTGATCGCGATCCCGTGTTGGAGGAGCCTGCTGGGTATTTTGCAGAGCATGCAAGGTAGTCTGCATTGTTGACATTTGATCTTCATATCGTTTGAGTGCTGTCAAATGAGCTTATAGTTCGGCGTCAAACTCCTTCTCACAGAGCTCTCGATCGAGATTTAATTGACGCTCGGGCTCATTACGTTTCTCCATCTCGATGTTGAGATTCGCCCATAACTCTGTTAGTTGTTCTGGCTCAACTGAAAGATCGAGCTGGATTCCAGTTGATGGTCGCCTGGATATGACCACGATTGGAATTTGTAGTAGAGTGAATAAATTCCTTAGGATATCATGGAAATGATTTCTTTTCCACAGATGGTGCCAAATGCAATGGCCTAATTCCATAAGCTCAAAGTTGTTTGAAATTAGCTCCTACACCAATGTACCTGTGACAAAATTCTAATTGAATGCAAAAAATGAATTCCTTAGGTAAAAAAACCATGACCTCGAGCTGAGGAATTATATAATAGTGACATTTATTGCTTGAGTCTGATATCTTATTCCAAGTGATCTCTCGACTTAGAAATACATGATCTTGTAAATAAAAATTTGGAAGTTTTGAGAATCTAGAAAATATAGTTTTCTTGGTGATTTCTTGTGTAATTTTTTGGTCGTTGTCTTTTCTGGAACTTCTACTTTATATAGGCCTTCTCTACAGTTCATCATCTTGCTGAAGTACATTCTCTGAACAATCTGGCTAGCGGCGGCTGACTAAGTAATTGTTGAGTTTGTGAGAGACAGGTGGCTTTGACTTGTTTAGGTTTTTATGTTTGAGTTTGACCCACATATTTCATCAGTTCGTGGAGTAGGTAGCAATGTTAACTGGAAGAGCCTTGTGGAGAATGCGTAGATCTGACATGGAGGTAGTTCAAACTAGAGATAGCTTAATTTAGGTAAAATCAAGGGGTAGGCCCTTATAATCAACAACTAGATTTTTTTTTACAAATACTCTTTTCCTCTCGTCTTCCAAACTTTTATAAAAACCAGAGAGACAAAAATCTAGAGAGACAAAAAAATACATAATTGCAAAGTTTTATTTGAGACAAACTCAGAAAGTAGACAACGCATTCAGAGGGAAGAGGAAGTTATTATCTTTAAGGAGGAGAAAAAATGTCTGTTATTGAGTGGCGTCTATTATCTTTTAGGAGGAAACGTTTCTTATTCCAGATTCATCTTCTGCTATTGGAGGTAAGTGGTGTTTGCTTAATTTTCTTACTTCCTATTGAATTGATTGTTGTTATAAGTTTTTGATGATTTTCTTCATTTTTCATTTGAATTTTGAATGTTGTCTATATTGGGAAATTGTTGTCATATACGGTACTGAGGGAAAAGTGGGTTTTGATTTATTGTCTATCTGTTATTATAGTAGCATATTTCCCTGATTCGACAAAGAGAAGCCAGCGGAACATAGTCGAAGACATTCCATTATTCGAGATGAAGTAACATCTGCGACCACAGTTCCTGATCAACTAAAAATAACTGTTAAGCTTGGTCAAATAGAGCCGTTGAGAAATCCGTAAAGTTCGCCCACTACCCCTAAAACAGGAAACTATTTTTTCCTTTTGTAAACTACTTGTATCTACTATAAATACAGGTAGAGAATAAGTTATTCAGATCGACAATTTTACTATTCATTCATTCTTACTTTCTTACCAAACAACAATTTTAACAACTAGCAACATATTAGATTTTTCATCAAAACCCTCCTTGAGGTCGTGGTTTTTCTCAGCCTTAACAGGGTTTTTGTGTAAAATCCTGTGTGTTTAAGCCTATTATTATATAATCTTTACTAGAAGTATTGGCGAAGATTATCCTCTCAGAAAACATGCCATTACAATTGGCACCATCTGTGGGAAAACCACACTTTTTGTTTGCCACCTGTGATCTAAAACAATCTGATGACAAACATGAATCTCTGAAGTACCTCCAATACATTGAGGAACCACAAAATCAACCTAGTACTGGAAATAGTCGATCTACTCAGTGCCGTGATCGAACTTCAAAAATAAATGGAGTCTGGCCGAGTCAAAAGGCTTGTTGATTAGCAAATCTATGCCCAAACTCTTCAAGTTGAAAGAGACGAAAGAAGAAAGGCTTTGGACCAACAGAGTTGGATACATAAAAAAGAAATGGAGCATTTACAGAGACATCAAGACCGACTCACAGGCCGACAAACATTACCTTCCTAAGCCCAGAGAGTGAATATCGCTCCAGGGTGACTTAGAGAGACAACCAGCCAAGAGAAGAACGAGTTTAAATTTTTCAATTCAGATTGAGGAATCCAGACAGGGCTTCTCGGCATTATGGACTCACATCCTCAGCATCGACAAGCCTAGAAAGTCGGTGCACGCATCACCAATTACCTCCACCACCGATAAGATGACCAATGAGAGGCAGGCAAGAACCAAAAGGAGAAGCTGAATTTGATCCTCAAGTTTTTGTTGCCTCAAGAAGAACCTCTCAGATAGTTCTATATTATTCCTGAAGGTTGTATCATTACATTCATCCTGTTGCAGCGCCTCTTCATGTTAAACTATGCTCATACTAAGGAATGAGAAATTACAGTAGATTATTTATTCTTTTTCGAGCAAGTTGAGAAAGAGACCTTGGCGAGTTTTAACAAGCGTTTTCTATAGGAAATACGAAATATTGGAAATTCGGATTCCAAAATTGTTGTACCAACATTCACTTCTGCGCTCCACATCGACTCTAAAGTTCGAGAAGAGCTTACTTTGCACAAGCCAAGGACAATAACAAAAATGATCGATATTGTTAATAACTACATTGAATTAGAATGATCCAAAAAGGATAAGATGAAAAGCTCCTTAGTCATCCACTCCAATGAAGCATTTTCGTCGCCTCCTCCGAAGTCAGTCAATAACGAAACCCTTAGGCAATGCGGAAGAAATACTGACAACGTTAAAAAACGAGACGAAAAACCTGACATTCCCGTTCTAGTCTTACCCCCTATGACAACCACACTCTCCACTATCTTACCCACGATAAAGGAAAACGAATTATATCGAGAAGCACAGGCAATTCCTGATATACCCAACAAACCCTTATACCAGTATCATAATAGGCCTAACGACGACACTAACAACTGTTATTCTATAATATAGATTTTTTTATCACATTCTACTAGCTGGAAGGCTTCACAATTATGTAATTGACATTTAAAAGTTCCTCGAAGAAGAGACTAAAAGAAAAGAAGTTAGACAATAGAAAGGACAAGGTGTGGTTCACCCTCTTTACATGATCGAAATTGAGAAAGGAAAGAAGAGAAAGCAAGATGATAGAATTACATCTTTCTACAAGATGACATCATCAGAAAAGTTATATAAACTTCTCCCCAGCTTTAGCAGGGCAAAACGTTCGTACCATACTTCTTTCAATGACTGCGACACCAGCCATGTCATGTACCCTTACGATCCCTCTGGTCATTATGCTTAAAGTAGGTCAGGATTACCAACACACACTTCCTAGTTGATACAAGAAGCATAACAGATGTTCTATTTAAAATAGTAATTGGCGTTCTAGGCCTTAAAGATTTAGTAAAAGCTTCGACAACCACCATTATAGGTTTCAACGGTTCTAAAGAATCTACCACGAGAGAGATCACCTTGCCAGTTCAAGAAGGATCAGAAACCACTTTTGTCAAATATGTTGTCATAGATGCTGAGTCAAAATAATTGGGAATCTTAGGTCAGAGTTGGATACATTCGATCAAGGTAGTACCTTCGGCATATCATCTGGCCTTATGATTTTTAACAGATCACAGAGTCTATGAAATAAAGGGAAGCCAAGTAGTTAGACGTATGTACGAGAATGAAACTACCAATTTTCACATGACAAAACTTCTAAAAGTATAACAATTATAGCTGGAAACGCCCCCCATGTTCAAGAAACATGATACTGAGGTAGTGGACTCTATTGAACTTGATGGGCCCAAATAAAATATCTTTATTGGCTCAAAACTGTTATCCAATGAAAAAGAAACCATGATTCAACTTCTGAAGAAAAATACCGACATCTTTGCATAGTCTTTACAAGAAATGCCCGACATTGATCCCTCGATCCCATGCCACAAGCTCAATCTCCTTCTAGATAGCAAAACAATTTTGCAGAAGTGTCAAAATTTAGCCCCCCGCCTTCGCGAAGCTGTAAATAAAGAAATTGATAAACTCCTTCGTGTAGGGCTTATTCGAGAAACAAAATATCCCAAATGGGTTTCTAGCATAGTAGTTGTCTTGAAGAAGAACGAATAAATCAGAGTCTGTGTTAATTTTGCAGATCCCAACAAATTTACAGTGAAAGATAACTTTCTTCTCCTGCTGATCTCACAACTCCTCGACTCTATAGCAGGGCACAAACTTCTCTCAATGATGGATGGAACTTCCGGTTACAATCAGGATTCTCTCGCCGGAGAAAACCAGGAAAAACTAGCGTTTATCATAGAAAGTGGCCTCTACAGTTATATAGTAATACCTTTTAGATTAAAGAATACAGTAGCCACTTATCAACGCCTGGTTAAAAAAAATGTTTAAAGATCATTTGGGAAAAATCATGGAGGTATACATCAATAATATGATATTCAAAATCCTAAAGCGAGAGGATCATTGCACCAACCTCCAGACCATCTTCGACATCCTACGTACTTACCAAATAAAACTCAATCCAAAAAAATGTTAATTTGGTGTTGTATCGGGTAAATTTCTGGGACATTTGTTTAGCAAAAGAGGAATAGAAATCGATCTGGCCCAAATCTAAGAACTTATGGCAAAGCTCTTCATAGATTAATTTCCAAATCATCTGATCGATGCAAACTTCTTTACCTCCTTCTCCGTAGAAATTCAACTTCAATGTCCAAAAAATAGCCTAAAAAAATTATTTGGACCCCTGATTGTGAGTTAGCTTTCCAAAATCTTAAAAGATACTTCGGGCATCCTCTAATAATAAGTACTCCTGTTGATGGTGAAACTGACAATGCACATATCAACCACAGATAATTCCTTTAGTTCTATCCTTATTTGGGATGACAATGGTATGGAAAATCTAATCTACTTCATCAGCACAACTCTCATTCCTGCTGAAACACCAAAAAGTTTCACCATCGCCTTAGTATACAGCTCTCAAAATCTTTGACCCTATTTCCAAGCTCATCTTATCAAAATCATTACAAAGCTTCCACTTAAACTTGTTCTCTCTAAAAAGGTAAAATCTCAAAGAATTTAGCAATGGTCTATATTTCTCGGCGAATATGGCATCTCCTTCGAGCCTCAAATATCAATCATAGGACAAGCAGTAGCTGACTTTCTTGCAGATTTTAGAGTTGAAGACCCCGAATTGGAAGAACTAAAAGAAGTACTGGCTGTTGACTCAATAGTAGAACCAAACGCATGGTCAAAGAACATAAGATGGTGACTCTTTATTGATGGATCTGCTAGACTACAATGATCGGGAATCGGCATCGCTCTTGTTATACCATCCAGCCATCGAATCGAGAAGGCAATCAAACTCAAATTTTATGCGACCAATAATAAAATAGAGTATGAAGCTATCTTGCATGGACTTGATCTCGCTATAACCCTTGGAGTTGTTGAGATAGTTGTTTGCGTTGACTCTTTACTTGTCGCCAACCATTATAGCAAGACATTCAAAATATCAGACAAGATAATCGAGTATGCAGCTCTGGTCGTGGAGATAAATGAAGAAATTTTAAACATTCATTACCTCTTATCTCCCTCGAGCCTAAAACTGCCACGCTGATACATTAGCATACATTGCTGCAATGCTTGAAGATAGTGAGAAGAGAACTTTAGACATCGAAGTCATCGGACACTCTAGTCTTGACGTAAGCTATATAATGTAGATCAAAGTTAATGAAGAAGAAGATCTCAAAGATTGGAGAAGACTGTTCTATACATACCTCAATTCCCACATCCTCCCAAGTAGCAAAGAAGGAAGCCCATTCACTCTCTTGGTAAAGTGTCCTCGATTCACAGTTCAGAATAAAATCTTATATCGCATAACAGGAGGAGGACCACTTACTCAATGCATCTTGCAGAAACAAGCACAAATCAAAATAAGAGAATTTTATGAAGGGATTTTTGCAGCTCACATATCGGGAAGATCCTTGGCCCAAAGGGCATTCACTCAAGGGATATACTGAATAAAGATGCGACAAGACTCTGAAGACTTTGTCTGAAAGTACTATAAATGCAAAATCCATGCCCAAGACATCAAAAGCCCAGTCCTTGACTTCCACGTTAGCAATGTCCTCGGGCCATTCAAAAATGGGCGATCGATATCATTGAACCTTTCCACATAGCGTCGGGTAACTGTAAGTTTGTTCTTGTGGCAACAGACTACTTCGCCAAATGGGTCAAAGTTGTACCTCTTTGACATACTGACAAAAATTAAGTCATCAAGTTTCTTTGGGAACACATCATAACCAAAAATGACAGAAAACAGACTTCTACAAACATTCGACAACCGTTTCACATTCTGATGTTGTTCTCGACATAACAACATGTAATTGTATCAAGAATGGGGCGATTGTCGTAGCATATTTCTTAGATTCGACAAAGAGAAGCCAACGGAACTTAATCGAAGACATTCTATCATTTGAGAAAATGTCACGTCTGCGACCATAGTTCTCGACCTACTAAAAGTAGCCGTTAAGTTTGGTCAAATAGAGCCGTTGGGTGATCCACGTGGTTCACCCACTACCCCCAAAATAGGAAACTATTTTTTCTTTTTGTAAACTGCCTGTAAATATTATAATTACAGGCAAAGAATGAGTTATTCTTATAGGTAATTCTACTATTCATTCATTCTTACTTCCTTTCCAAACATCAATTGTAATAACTAGCAACATATTGAATTTTTCATCAAAACCTTCCTCGAGGTCATAGTTTTTCTCAGCCTTCACTGAGTTTCTATAACCCTTACTAAAAGTATTGGCAAAGATTATCCTCCCAGAAAATACTCCATTATAGTTATAATAATAAACACTGTAGAAATATTAAAAAAAAATTATTTGAATCCTAAAGAATCAGAGAAAGATATATAAATTAATTGAAAAAGCTGGCCCTCTATGTAGGTGGAGATACGTGCAAAAGAACAAATAAGTAAACTTCCTTCTGTCTCGAGCTCTTCGCTCGAGATGGATCCTTCTACCTCAGGTCGTTCAATTACGTAGGAAAATATAGTGTTTGAGGGTATAACCTCTATTGAGGGCGAGCTTAGAAATACTATATTAAATGATACTGTAGTTTTGTCAGTCGATGAGGAGGAAGTTAATTCGAAGAGGAGTAAAAGGGAGGAGCAGGTTGAGCTTCCTAATTTTCCTTGTATACTACATTGGCATCCCAAAGGTTCAGATACCCAGAAGAACTTTTGTAAATGGAAGAGTTGAGTAAAGGGTGTCTGGGGAGTTGCTATGGAGTATGGGGGTAGATCGTTTTGGGAGTATGTCGATAAGAATGGAGATAGCTCTTATTTCTTGTTGCCCGATTTGGAGTGGGAAAAATCTTATAGGGGTATTCATGAGTCAATTTCCCTTGAGTATTTCAATGGGGATAGGTCATAGAAACTTGAGAATTGTTTTCTGTGTTATCTTTCCCAATTCAAATACGGGTTAACTGTTCCTTTGAGTAATGCTACGAAGGGCATTATGAATGGGGTTAAGGCCTGTCCTGCTCAGTTGAATGGTAATATACGTGAGGTTATTTGCGTGTGTAAAACGTTGAATAAGAAGTGGTCTAATGAGGGGATAGATAGAAGGCTAACTACATTAGATGTGCTAAAGTACTTTAATGTAAAGTTTTTCTGTGCTACCAGGGGTGCTTACTTATCTTCAATCTATCATCGACCCCTTTTCTTCGACCTAGATTCTACAGGGAAGGTGTGGAATGATAATTTGTTATTGGTGAGAGGCGGGGGCCCGTAGCAAGCTGATGAGGACGCACTGGCTCTCTCATATAACTCGTTTAGGGAATGTAAGTAGATCTACTAACTTCAAACTTAATATATAATTAGTGTCATGTGCTTGATAATATACTATTTTCTATGTAGATCCTCGGCATACTGTGAGGAGAAAAGAATCCTTGGTTTACATAGTATCTCGAGAGGGGGTTGAGCTCGAAGCTATTTTTGACGAGCTGGAGATAAGTATGAATAAGAGTGTCAACAAAAAGTCTCACAAAGTTTAGAATGCTCAGGCAAAGAGGAAAATGGTTAATACAAGCAACCAGCCCATTATCTGGGGCCCTTCCCACCGGGGTGAATTCATCGGGGGACAGTGGGATTGCAGTGCCTGGGCTCCCTGGATTTGAACCCTTGGCTTTGATGTCACGGCCCGTAGGGAGCAGTTCGGTTGAAACCAACTGTATGATGCCTAAGAGGAGAAATGGGAAAACCATCATTTCTTCCTCCGGAGGTGCTGATGGTGTGGAGTTGGCGGGTGGCTTCAAGTGGAGATGATTGATGGAAATTCCCCTACCTTCTATTGTAAACGAGCCAAAAAAGGCCATTTTGGAAATGAGCATGGGTAATAAGATGCTCGCGCTGGAAGAAAATTTTTGGGTTGTTTTATTGACGGATCCAATAAAAGTGCAATCGACAGTGGAGCTTAAGATTCCTAGAGTATGTTGTACTATCTGCAAGATTTTTGTTCTTCCAATAGTTATCAACCTTGACGTTCTATCTTCTGTTTACGAGTATCCCATATCTTGAAAGGCCTCTACCATGGTTTTAAGGATAGGATTGCAAAGTTGGAGAAGGATTTGGCTAAGAAGCAATCCAAGCTAGAAGAGGAGAGGACACGCTCGATTGTAGAGGTTGTGACTGTAAAGGCTTCTTTTTCAGAAAATAATGGACAAGCTTGGGAGAGAGTCTACTGAAGCGATCAAGCAATTGACTGTTGTTCGGGACAATCTTACCCAATGACTTCAGGATGATAGCTACATAGATACCAGGGTGGTAGCTTTTAATGGAAGGATGATCTGCGGATGTCCCGGGGTTATACAGAGAAGAGGAGACCGAAGCAGGGAGGAAGATATTAGGTGTAAAGTTTATAGACCATTACTAGGTCATAGTGGAAGGCAAACATTTCTATGTAAATTTTCTTGAGTAGTGGGTTATGGAACTTGTTAATATTGTTTCGATGTAAAAATTGTTATGTGTAGGAACTTAAAGAACAACACCTCACAATTGAGGATTTAAAGAAAGAGCTTGCTAAGGAGAAAAACATTGCTTAAGTACCAGGATCTCATGACTGGACGCACTGAGGCTCAGGTTAGAAAATATATAGATCTTAGTGAGGAACACTAGAGAAACTTATGTGATGCTCGCTTAGGATAGGCCAAGGATAAAATTGAGAAGGACGAGGTAGTTAAGAAAAATAGGAGTAGGTAATTAAAATGTTGGCCTCTTCTTTGTGGTGGTATGAGAAAAAATACCCTAGAAGTAACCAAAGATATTATGAAGTTGACCCTCTTTTTAGAAGCTGAGATAGACAGTAAGAGAGGGTTAAAAGAAGCATACCTTAATGTGTTAGAAGATTGAGGCATCTGTCCAGCTCCCGATATCATAGGTCGTATGGCCACCAGAGCGAGAAACCTACATAGCTTAAAAACTAAAGATGTATCAGCTCATGCTGGCGTGTCAATGATATATGTATAACTTAAGAATGTGTGACTTGTAATCGATATTTAGTAGCCCTTTATGATGTATGAACTATTTGTTTTTATGAGGAATATATTTTTCTTTGTAACTGTGGAAAGAATATTTTGAGATGGTGATCTTTTGTGTAGGTTGATCTAGAAACTGTGTGAGGTCATCATAAAATGATGTTCAAACTAAATAAAAAATTGATTTGAACTAGTATCGTAAGGTATTGTAAAATACTGCTGAACTAAATATTAAAATAGAGATGAAAATGACTTAATTACAAGGTACATTGAATTTCCTTAAAAAGTGAGCAAAGATAAAGGAAACTGAGTTGGTGAGTATTCAAGATAATGTGAAGAAATTGAACAGGCCTTTAAAGAGAAGGGAGGTTGATATTGGGAGTGCTCAACATCATATAAATAAGTTGGTTGAATGAGTAAAGAAACTGGAGGCTGAATAATTAACTGCTCGTGGTAGTTTGATGGAGTTGGTGGAGATGCTGGAATAAAAACATAATGATGTGGTTTGTACTCAAGATCATATTAAAAGTTTAGAGGTGGATTAGGTATATGCTCGAGCTACCATAAGGAAGTCAAATGAGCGATTTAGAGACAATCAGGAAGTTTTGGAGAATACTCGAATTAGTGAAAGGAATTTGAAGGAAGTTATAAAGAAAAAGAGGCAGAGTTATGGTTGTCACAAAGTCAAGTACAAGAGTTGACCGAATATAAAGTAAAAATTGAGGTCGAAAGGAGTAAATTGCTGGATTCGATGAAGGAATTTAATGGTCTCATAACGAAGTTGGAGGGCCGCTTGGAGCAAGATAAAATTCGCTACATGAAGCAGGACAAACATTTACAGCTTATACGTGAGAATTTTGTACATCCTGTTGTGCCGAATAAAGATTGGCTCATTGTGGGTGAGGTGTATACGAGGGAGATAACTACAGTTATGGCATATTTTGTGGGGAATTTTAAAGGCTGAGGAGGAGAGGGATGTATTTCATGATTGTTTGATTAATAAGTATTGTATCTGTAATATTAATATAGATCGTGGTAATTGCTTGAATCGTATATAAATCAACATTGGTCCCATTACGAGGGAACGAGTAGAACTAGGTAGAGAGATAGCTGCTGTGGGAGCACAAGAATATTTGACATCTCAAGCTCCAGAAGTTGGGGGGAGTTCATCTGGTTTAAACCCCAGATAACCCAATGTTAAGAATGTTTGAATTGGTTGTATTTCAGTAATTGTAGAGCTCGAATATGTTAAAGCAAGTTTGACCTTTTATTTTAGCCATTCGAGATTGAGTAGACATGTATGTAGATAATAGTTGACAGTGATGTGGGAAAAAACTTTAAAAAAAAAATTGATGAGAAAAGAATGTACATACTACTGGAGATTTGAATCTTACTTTTTAAACGTAAATAACAATTTTAAATCTATCCTGTACTCAGTAAAATAGAGAGATAGTGATAGTATTTCTTCAACCTCCAAGTATTCCAATGACTCAATATCTTGATGCCTTCTTCTGTCACGAGGTAGTAGGATTAGAGGCCTGTTCGTCCCACTACCAGGAATGGACCTTCCTAGTTCTCGGCAAGTTTACCAGCATGTATCTCCTTTCTATTTTTAGGAATTTTTTATAGGACTAAGTTGTTTATCTCGAACTCCCAATTCCAAACCCTTCTATTATAAAAATTGGCTAGCATATGATGATATCGGCCCACGTTTGCCACAGCTCGAGCTTGTGATTCATCTATTCCGTTCATATTCTATGCAAATTCGAACTAATTTTCTTCATCAGTGAGTTCTTGATCTTTAACAAAATTGTGATATTATGTTAGGATTGCAGCTTCAGTTCCATAAGCAAGTAGAAATAGGGAACATCTTCTTGACTATCTCGGCGTAGTTCAGTATGCCAACAGGACATGTGGTAGTTCCCTTATGCAATTATACTTCTTTTCTGATTTGAGTCTCTTCTTGAGCCCATCAACAATGGTTTTGTTTGTGATCTCGGCCTGCCCATTACCTTCGGGGTAGTATGGATTTGAGGGTGAATGAATGATGTTGTATTTGTTTAGGAATGTCACTACTTTTTCTTTAATGAACTGTGGCTAGTTATGATCTGAATTAGGTGGGGGCAGCCAAATCATATGATGATATGTTCCCAGAAAAATGAGATGATTTCTTCTTCTCGACTTCGACAAAGGGGGACTGCTTTCACCCACTTCGTAAAATAATATGTTGCTACGAGTAAGAATTTATGATTACCCGGTGTGTTCGGGAATTCTCGCATAAGATCAAGCGCCCACCATTTGAAGGGCAAGAATACTTTACTAGCGTGAAGTTCGAATGTAGGAGCTCATATTTCGTTACCATGTCACTGACATGCATCGCATTTGCATGAGTATTCCTCTGCATGTATTCTTATTTATGGCAAAAAAACTCCCTGTGTAATTTCTCTGCTTACGAGGGATTATCCTGCGGTATGGGAGCCACAAGTCCCCTTATGTAAATCTTTTAACATTCCTTTGGTAATTTGTTGCAAGAGGCTTAGAGTTTTTAATTAACAGTCTGCGCCCGTTTAGATCTTCTAGAAGTAGTCCATCATATTCATTCTTTGGGCTGATATATGTGAGAAAATGCTTCATTCAATCGTCTTCCTCCTCTACATAACCCCTAGTATTGATTGTGCATATCAAAGTATGATCGATGTTGAGGGTTGACATTGCCTCAATTTGTAAACATCGTGCCTCTCTAAATAACACCTCAGCTAAGTAAGCTAAGAAACCAACGTGGCGATTCTCCCCTTGGGGTAAATAATCGAGCGTAGCTTTATCGAATCTGCTCATTCTATCAGCAACGAGTGCTGCATAGTAGACAATCTTGGCATTTTTCTTATATTATTCAGAATAATGATGTACTATTATCGACAAGTCAGTATATGCTGACAACTCAGGAACTCTGATTTCCAATGCCATATCCAGGCTTTGAATTAATGTTTATCCTCTATGATATTGTTCATGGCTACAAAATTTAGCTGTATTGACTTCTTGATTATATCATTGGAGGGTGCCATTAGCATGATTCTTATCCTTGACCTAGCGGGTCCTGCTGATCCATCTGAAAGAAGTCTCCACCTTTTTTGTGCGATCCATTCAGCCTGTTCTTCGAAAGGTTTAGAAGGTTGATCGATGTCCATCCCTTCTGTTAAATCAGAATCGTGCTCTTCCCAATCTGAATCTTCTATTGGGAAGTCTGCTAACAAGTTGGCCATAGTTTACCTCTTTTCTGAGGTTCTCTATTCGAATTTGATCTCGTGATCCCCCAAACTAACTGACCATTGTTGTACTCTTCGTGATATCTTCTCAATCTCATTTAGCACATTTTTTATCACCCTGGTCATCATTGTTGCATTCACTATATCTATCTGTAGGTGGACCTTTCGCGGCTATGACGTTTTTAGTAGATTTTTGCCTTTCAAACATTATCCTTTCTAGATCGATATACCCATTTACCTTCTCAATCTATTCTTTCAAAGTTGAGGGTTTGTTAAAGAAAAGATATTATTTTACTTTACAATTGATCAATAGTACATTGGAAAATGCCGATACGGTTGTTTTCTAATCGAGATTATCAACTTTCCTAGTAAGTTTGATAAACTTATTTGTAAACACATTTAGCCTCTCCCCTTGAGATTATTTGAGACTGATAAGAGTGTACAAGTTATTTTCTTTATCTTTTTTATGAGCATAAGTCTTAACAATGGAATGCTCAGATAGAGAGTGGAACCAGCGGATTAGCTCCCCCTGGAGACTTATGCCGAAAAGTCGACAAAGAGTATGATTTAAATTTAATTATAACCCCAATGAATCTTGGAACAGTTGTACGTGTTCAGTAGGATCTATGCCGGTGTATTTGCTTATTTTTGGAGTGTGGAATCCTATTGGAACTTCCATATCGAACAACTCTTTAGCAATCGGATTACCTTGTAATTTTCCCAAATCGTCCTTACTACGAAGTGTTTGAGCTTCTATTAATTATTTGATTTCCTGATCAATGTGTTCATGTGTAACGTATTGACGGGGTGCTGGAATTGTTTGACGTGCAGGTCATGGAGTATGATTGTCGCTTCCCTCACTCAAACGTTCACGAATTAGCACCTTGGATGGAGGTCGCGGTTCTTCCTCTTATTGTTTTAAGTGTCCGCGTCACCTACTAATTTTTGACTAACCTTCTCATCCCAAATGAATTGGGGCCTCTGATATTTGATGATCATTATGATGATGCCAAGAAGCTCCTTTGTTAGTAGCGCCCCGAGGTACCAATATGACTCATGCTGAAATCCTATAATTCACGAGTATGACCTCACGTTCCCTGGGAGCTTAATCCCGTTGATTGTCTTGCAGAGATTTAAACGTAGTTTGTATTGTTGCCATCTATTCTTCATGTCGTTTAAACTCCATTTGTTAAGCTCTACGTTCCTTTTCGAATTCCTGATCGCGAAGCTCTTTGTCGTGTACCAACTGGCGTTCGAGTTTATCCCGCTTCTTAGTTTTGGCGTGGAGGTTCGCCCTCAATTTTTCTAGTTGATCAGGTTATGCGGAATGTTTGTGTTGAATCACCAAAGCTAGACATTTGGGATTCACCATGATGAAATACTAATCATTGAATAACAATCTGGCTTAGGATTTCATAGATTGTCTTCTTTCCCAAAGACGACGCTAAATGTAAGGGCCTAATTTTGGAGCTGAAATGAGTTATTACGCCAAATGTACCTATAACACAATTATAAGATCAAATAATATGAATTGACATAGATGTTTAGCGTGGAAACCTCTGAATAGATAAAAACCATGACCTCAGCTTGAGGATTTACTAAAAATAACTTTATTGTTTGAGATTGATGTATCTTGATTACAATTTGTGATCTCTTAAGCCAGAAAAACATGGTCCCTTCTCCTCAATATCTTATCCTTTTTATAAACTTTATTATCAGTTCATTTTTGTGGGTCAGCACGTTCTCCTAAAAAAAGGTAGAGTGGAGGTTATTTTATTAACTACTAGTTCGTGCGAGACATGTGTCCTTGACTTATTCTATTTCATTTGGAGTGGTCAAGCCACATTCCTTCTCAGCTCGTGGTCCAGGTGTTAATGTTGATAAGGTGTACATTTTGCGTAAGTCTAGCATTATACTAGTTCATTGTTACCCAGTTCGAATGACAAGTCCATACGGGTACACTCAGTCCTACTTAGGGTTTAAGGATCACATCTCCTTGTTACTAATTGATTCTTTACCATAATGAGCATTAGGACTGGCTTACAATGCTTTATTTTCTAGGAAAATAGTTTTTTTCTCGAAATCTGTATGTGTGGTCAAAATTCAGACTTGAATTAGACCAATGTATTTCCTTTATCTCTCAACATCAATAAAAGTCACATGCGATATTATTTTATGCATGATTTTATATATTAAAAACATTCTAATACTTAAGTATTCAAATTAAAGTGGGTAGCTTAACTATTAACCCTCTGATAGGTCATTAGGTATGCAGGATTGGAACTAGTGTGATTCCGCAAATACTTTGGAAACATTGTAATAATGAAGGTTAATAGGTACCAAGTAGAAAGTGATGTAGACCACCCCATTTTATTCGCAAATCGAACTCTTACATTTAATTTATCTATCCCCCAAAAAACCAAATACATGCCAAACTCCCAATTGCTAACTATGATCCAGCCCAACACATCATACAGCCGCAAGCCTGCAGCCCAATTGCTAACCATATTACTTATCTAAAAGTCTCAAACACTACAAACTTTCCCTCCCTTTCTGAAATACATTTTTCTCTCTCTCTCTCTCTCAAAATTATGAATCTAAACCAACTTGGCAAATTGTCTAATAACTTAAGATAAAAATAACACATTGTTGACGACTTTGATTTGTCATCTCATTGTGTCCTCACTTGAGAACATGAATCTCTAACTTAATTAGATAAATGACCAAATATGACACCCTCCAGTGTGGGTATAATAGAGCGGTGCCTAACCCAATTATGGCAATGCTTAACCCAGTGGCCACGCATCTGGTCCTTGAGTTAAGATTTCAATTTACTTGTTGTCGATGCTTTTTGAGGGAAACAAAATCTCACATACATGGTGGAGGTAGATGAGTGGGGATAATATTGATGCATGTAGATGTGGGGTGACATGTAACACCTTATTTGATCATTTTCATCTTTAGAGCATCCACAACAGTTAAGAGGGTAGATTGGATAAATTTTGGGGTGAGTCCAATCCACCCCACAACAGTTTTCAATCCACCCAGGGTGAATTAAACCCAACTCACTTCTGAACAGCGTGCTAGATTGAAACCCAACGCACTTCTGAACTACGCTTAATATGAAGCATTGATCTTGGCACACGTGTCATCATCTTTGGCCTGAAGTGTTGTCGCGCACTTCTGAACCGCGCGCTATGTATGCAGCGCACTTCAGAACCGCGCGGCTCTCAATCCACCTTCAGGGTGGATTTTCCACCCAAATCCACCCTTGGATGGACTTTTGAGTTGCCACATCAGGAATTCACCTAGCAGTTGGGAAGGATTTGGGGTAGAAAAGAGGGTGGATTGGGAATTTACCCTGCCACGTTAGGGTGTACCTAGCTACTGTGGATGCTCTTATGATTGATTTTTAATAACATTTCATTAAATTTGGTTGATTAAACTATTAGTTTATATTCAAATGTATATATGAATCCCTTCAATTTATAATAACCTTCAAGATGCGGATCTAGTTTGTTTAACACGTGATTTAAACAAAATAGGATAATATATTACTAACCCTTGAAGCGTAGTCTCATACAATCCACAAGTTTTTCGTACGATTAGATCAAGCAAAAACGTCAATCAAACTATGGCTCCTTTTTCTTCTAGTTCTTAACCCTGATGTTTTATAATTCTTTTGTATCTAAACCTTGTGGGACGTTATCAAAAAGAATAACTACCTTAGGGGGAAAATCAATATTTATAGACAGATGAATAAGCTTAGGGTTAGGGGATAAAGGTAGTCCTAGTTGGGCTCTAATTAGGTTTCCCAAATTAAATCAAAATTCTAACCATTATCAAATTGCAATTAACTTTCAATAACTCAATTTATTTACTTAGAAGCCATTCCCTTACTCATAATCTTTATGCAACCCCCTCCTACTTAAGTATTCACAAGTAATCCCTTGGATTATGTAACTATCACCTCCAAGAGTTTACTCATATCTATCTCCATGATTATCACACTTATTCTTTATCGTCACCGATATGGAAACTGGAATAAAAATTCAAAATAATTAATATTTTAAAAACTGCACTAATAGTATTTTCAAAAGCACACCCCAGGGGTTTATATCAGTGATCAAATTTAAATAGAGAGAAGGATACTAAACACCCAACGTGTCAAAATATGAATCATAAGACCTCATTCATTGATAAATCAAGGTGTTCATTATATTAAGCTTATATTCATTAATCACTCAGGATTGTGGGTTCATAGTAAGAGTAATTACCAAGTTGACACAATATTTATTTGTGGTAGTATTTTTAATGTGTACTTTTGGTGTCCCTTTCAATACATTCCAAATGCACTAGTACAACAACCACAACAACTTAAAATGCCCTACTCTAGTGATTGAGATAAATCACTCTATCATAAAGAAGCTGTGCCACAATTTTCTTGATAAAATGCCCAGTTTCATCATTTTTTTATTTTTTATTTATTTTGGAAGGTACGCTGGGGTTGGAAGGACCCCCCCTATAAAATAAAGTAAAATCGGAACTAGTACAAGATGGGGACAACTACCCTAGTTTCATCATAGACTGTGAAATGTATCTTATGTACATAGTTCAAATGTTTTTAATCTCCTATGAATTAGTCAACTAATGTATCAACATCATTAACTATATATATGGACCTTTTCAATTAATAAAAAAATATTGACATATCTTTAATGTCGATTAATTAAGTCATAATGCCCATATTTATAAAATGATAAATAAAAATAATAATAAAATGTCATAACTAGTAACTCCCACTTGCACTCGGAGTTTACAAGCAAACTTTGAGGGCATACTAACAATCAAGCAAAGTTAACAATCTGATCTCTTCTCTGACCCATTCTATCTAATTGTGTCTCAAAAGACTTCTAAGGCAAAGTCCCGGTAAAGGAATCTACAACATTTTGAATTGGCCAAATCTTAATGATAGCAACTTCAGCATTCTGAACAAAATTACTGATGATATGGTACTTGATAGACGCAGAAATACGTAGGATTAATGTGCTTAAAAGTATCGTTTTGTTAATCACAATTTATTAATTTCTAATGTTAGTAGCATTTTCTTATTTTCAAGCACTTATCATTGTTGGAGCTAATAAGTAAAAAAAAGACATCTAATAGAAGGTATAAAGAGTTGAAGCATCTCCAGCAGTCTCTCAGGTGAACTCTGTTAGGTATGAACCTCAAAGGCAGCCCACGGGTTAGCAATTGGTTGACTAGGGAATTTTCCCCTTTCTCGTTCACTTAATTAGCTTGTTATTTATCCTATCTGGGTTTTTAGCTTCTGCGTAAAGGCTCGCATTTCTGAAAGTTCCCTAGAATTTTGTTGGGTAACCCCCCTAATATCTGTTATAAATTTTTGGAGTGTGGATTCTAAACTAACTGGGTGGGCTTGTTTGGTCAGGTATGTTTGATTCTGCTGATATGGTGGAGGACTCCTCCAAGAAAATACTGGGTTACTTTGCCAAGGAGATCTACCAAAATTATTTTGGTGTTGTCTCCTTTCATTATCCAAGATAGCATTAACGTGGTCTGGATTATAATTAATTAACTCAGGGAGTTGTGGATACGTGTGTGCATAATGGGTCAGATCATTGCATAAATTGCAGACCCCAGGAATGGATGCTGGTTTAGGGGCCGCTACTTTCCCTACGGCCATAGCCTCGACTTTACGTGTAAGGGAGTCCAGTTGGACTTTTAATTCGAAGCTTTCAAGTAATTCAAGGATGCCTCCTTTTCTAATGGGCCTGCGATCACGAGAAGTAAAGTCCCATTGCTGGGATGTCTCAGCGTATTTATCAAGAAATGTATATGCAGCAGTTTCATCCATATCTTGGAATTTTCCTGAGCTACGGGCTTCGACTGATTCACGGGTTGAAAGAGTTAACCCGTGCATAAAGAATTGGATTAGTTTCTATTTCTCGAAACCATGATGGAGGCACCTTACCTATTTTTCCTAAAAACGTTCCCGTGCTTCGTAAAATTTTTCTCCGTCTTCTTGAAGAAAATAAGAGATATTACGTTTTAAAAGGTCAGTTTTTTACATGGTGAAAAACCTAATTTTAAACTTCTGTTTAAGGGTGTCCCACTTGTCAATTGACTCGGATGGCAGAGAGTTCAACCAACGTTTTGCCTTGTCTTTTAGAGAGAATGGGAAAATGAGTAAATAGATGTACTCAATTGCTATGTCCTAGCATCAAAATGTTAGGCAGATAGACTCAAATTCATCAATATGCAAGTATGGGTTTTGGTTATCGAGCCCTTGAAAAACTGGGATTAGGTTTAAAATCGCAGGCTTAATATCGAACTGGGTGGCCGTAATTACTGGCAACTTAATACATTTTCTCGAGTTTTTTGAAACGTGAGCAAAAAGCTCCCTTAGTGACTTGTCACCCATTGGTTCAGGAAGAAATTCGCTTTCAATTTCAAGGTCGTATATGGCCTGAAGGTCTTCCTGCTGGACTTGGTTAGCTGTATTAGCTGTTTTAGGAATTGGTGGTATATCAATGAGTTGCCTAATCCGATCGTACTTGGGCATATACTAATGAAATGAAATAAAATTACAAAATTCAACGGAAATTTAAACACACAATTTAAGATAAACACATCAACGGTTTTTAAAGTTAAATTACCTAAGTCAATCCTAATCTAGATGCCAATCAAGCTGGGTAGGTCGGGTTAGTGTGTGATTCCTAACACGAAAGCTTCACTACGGTAACAACGGTCTTAGTGTTTGAGCATCAGTCCTCTCGCCCGTGTGCCTCACCTTATCGTACATGACTTACACAGAACGGTGACGTCGCTTAACAAGCGATGGTTCACGGCACTTGGCTAAAGTGGTTCCTATGAATCCGTGTTGGTACCCCAATCTGGTACTTCATAATTCCTCAGGTGATGAAATCCCTTAGAAATCATATTAATAGCTTTTTAAGTTTTAATTAAATTTAAAGATCAGGACAGTTAGGAACGTGTGATACGAATTTCTCTGTATCCCTAGGTGTGAGGCCCCACTCGCTAGAGATTCCTTTGGGTGATGAAATCCCGCGGAAGAGCCCTAGCGGCTAAAAACCTTTACTATGTTAGGTATGGAGCAAAAATTGAAACACGATAACAGGTCAATCCAAACACAATAATTTTTTTAATTTAAGAGCAACATGTATTTGAACAGTCCACACGACCTACTTTCCTAATGTCAGGGCGGAGCGGTGATGAACCCCATTTATATGTCAAGTTTTAAGAGAGGACCAACCTACGGGAAGTGTTTCCCAGTGAAGCTGTGGCCTCCCCTTCACTTAGGGGGCAAAAGAAGGAAATGCCCCTTCACTTAGAGGGCACAAGAAGGATTTAGAGAAAAGCTTGTCAATGGATATTGTAAATTCTTCACGATCTATGAGTACCAAATTTGTGATTATCCTAAAAAACCAGAGAAAATAATAATAATTAGTGAACTTACAACAACAAAAATATAAATTCAATTTCCAAGTTTATTGCAGTCTATGACGTCCCGATTTTCAAATGCGAATATCGTTTAGCTCAGTTGAGAGAACATTAAATAATATCAATTTGGAAAGATAATTCATAAATAAAAAACATTAAAGAAGAAAGTTTTATGTAATTTTGCTTCCCTACAACTTAAAACAACCGATTAATGAACAGTGGCGTCCTTTACTGAGATTGCTTTTACTATTGTTTCAAAAGGCTCTAACTCTCTAACGGCTAAACAAAAAAATATGACCGATAGTAATTCGGAAAGGGTTTTAAATTATCTAGAACTTATGTTGCAAACGAATTTCTAAATTGTGAATTATAGATGGTCAAAAACTGTAAAGCATTCGGGAACACATATTTTGATGAAAACTGAGTATGTTTCTTCCAAAATTAATATCTCTGAAACCGTTTATATGAAAATTTTGAGACTAATTTATTCGGAAAGAAATCTCAGAGATCTAAATATAAAATTAATAAATTGGCAAACTTAACAACTAAAAAGAAGAAAATAAATTAGCTAAAATAAAAAAACTATGGTTTAATAGACCGTTGCCTCCTCGGCAGCGGCGCCAATTTTGATGCTAGAAAAACTCGGTCTTTAAATACCCCGCTCAAAACTACGGGTGTCATAATTTAATAAGGGTAAGCGGGGGTCGAATCCACGGGGAGTAAACATATTAAAAATATAATTTCCTAATTTACTAATAAACGAATCTAAACTAATTTTGATAAAAGGGTTTTGATCTAAAACATTAATCTAAATTACTAACTTTCGGAACGATTATAAGGAAAAGAACCTAGGCTTTGAATCACCTTCGACTTAGTTTACTAAACGATATGAAAATGATAGCTTCTATCCACACGTAATAGCCATGGCTAGGTCTATTCGGGTCTAACATCTAGGGTTTATAGCAAAAATCCTAAGTAAGAACTTCGTTGTTCATGGACAGTCGGATCTAGGGTTTATAAACTCTTTTCTATGGCTAGGTGGAGAGTATTAACTCTAGTGATCTTGAATTCCCTTTGAGAGTGAAAACAATCGAATATGGTTAATTCAACATCTTCCTCATATCTGTAGTAACTTAGAGTTGTCATGGCTAGATCAACTCTTCGTAGCTTCAAATCAGAGAATTAAAGATTAATTCTAGATATAAACTACTATTAACATCAATTTAGTTCACTTCACCGGAGGCTCAATCCTTAGCCAAAGCTAAGGAGATTAGCTCTCCATTAATAGTGTTGATCACAGCTTAAATTAAATGCATAAAATAAAAGAAAGAGAAAGAGAAAGATACTAAAAAACGTAAGCTTTATTCCTTCTTGAGATTGAGATGTGTAAAATACATAGAATTGCTTTTATATTTATAGAAGATAGGAGAGACTTATTTATAATACTAAAACTCTATCAGATAAAGATAAATCCTATCGCATGTCAATCCTTGTAGAGTCCTTCATCATCTTTATTCCATGGAGAAAATCTACAAGTATATTGAATATAGGCATCTTTCTTGTGCCTGAGAGACTACTGGAGATGCTTCAACTCTTTATACCTTCTATTAGATATCTTTTATACTTATTAGATCCAACAGTGATAAGTGCCTGAAAATAAGAAAATGCTACTAACATTAGAAATTAATAAATTGGGATTAACAAAATGATACTTTTAGGCGCATTAATCCTACGTATTTCAGCGTCTATTATGACCCTTTGGAATAAAAGAACTATAGAAACTCGACCAGACCCTATACTGCCAACTAAGAGTAATTTAGTTCCCAAATCTCAGGAAAAAGCCCATGAAAATCTATCATCTAGGCCACTTCATGTTCCAACTCTACCGGACCCAGTAGACAAGCCTTATGTACCTTGGGCCCCATTCCCTAACCGACTTGTTCCTGCCAAAAAGAACAAAGGCCTAAAAGATATTCTCGAGTTATTTAAACAAGTACGGATTAACATTCCGCTCTTGGATGCTATCGACAAGGTTCCATCATATGCTAACTCTGGTAGAACCAGAGTTAGGAAGAATTCCTTTTTTGTTGAACAGGTTAGCTCTGCCCTACCATTTGAAATTCTGATCAAACAAAAGGACCTTGGATGTCCCACCATTAGTAATAGGAAAACACTACATTCAGCAGGCCCTCCTTGATCTTTGGGCTAGTGTAAACCTTATTCCATTTTGTGTTTATGAGGACCTGGATTTAGGCTAACTTAAGCCTACCAGGATACAACTTCAACTCGCTGCTAGATCTATCAAAAATGCTAGGGGTATTGTTGAGGATATGATAATTAAGGTGAACGAATTTAACTTTCCAGTAGATTTTGTAGTCCTTGATACACCACCGATTTTGAATGTCCATGGCCAAATCTTTATTATTTTAGGTCGACCATTCCTAGCAACTTCCAATGCCATAATCAATTGTAGAAATGGAATAATGAACCTAGCATTTGGTAACATGACCTTGAAACTGAACATTTTTAATGCCATGAGGCAATATCAGGATTCTGCTGAAGAGTGCAATATGATAGGTACCATTATCTCTGAACATTCTAGGGACGACCTCTTAGAAGATTTTTTGGAGGACGACATTGTTGGTATTCACGAGTCAATCCTAAAGGATATTGCAGCTATTCTTGAAAATAATCCTCCAGTATACATTCCTCTTCATCGGTATACTCCCAATTTCGTGTCACTCCCTATGTCTTCCAGCCCCCCAGTTCCTTTTATTATGTCACCGCCAAAGCCTGATCTTAAAGTACTTCCGGATAATCTAGGATATCGGTTCCTCGGGCCTAACAAAACTCTTCCTTTTATCATTTCATCTTCATTGGACTTAGATCAGTAAAATAAACTCCTTGCCGTACTAGACACTCACAAAGAAGCAATTGGATGGCCAATAGCAGATATCAAAGGAATAAGTCCATCAATAGTTATGCATAGGATACACTTAGAGGAAGGATCCAAAATATCTCGAGAACCACAAGGACGTGTGAACCCTCCAATGAAGGAGGTAGTAAAGGCGGAAGTTATGAAACGTCTTGATCCGGGTATTATTTATTCCTTCTCCGACAGCTCCCCGATAGGCACAGTCCAAGTGGTACCTAAGAAATCAGGTATTACTATTGCCAAAAATACAGACAATGAACTAGTACCCACCTGCACTCAGACAGGATGGCGAGTTTGCATTAATTACCGAAAGCTAAACGCGTCCACTCGAAAAGACCATTTCCCATTACCATTCATGGATCAAATATTAGAACGTTTAGCTTGTCATTCATTTTACTATTTCCTGGATGGTTATTCAGGAAATAACCAAATTTCAGTAGCCCCCGAAGACCAAGATAAAACCACTTTTACTTACCCATTTGGAACTTTTGCATATCGTCGCATGCCTTTTGGCCTATGCAATGCACCCGTAACCTTTCAACGGTGTATGTTATGTATTTTCTCAGATATGGTAGAAAAGTTTTTAGAGGTCTTCATAGATGACTTTTCCATTTATGACTCCACATTTGATGAATGTCTTCTAAACTTAGAATTGGTCTTGATCCGATCTAAAGAGAAAAACCTAATCCTAAATTGGGAAAAATGTTATTTTATGGTAAATCAAAGAATAGTACTCGGCCATTTGATATCATCTAAGGGGATAGAAGTTGATAAAGCAAAAATTGATTTGTTTTCTTTTGTACCTCCTCCTAAAATAGTGAAATAGTACCCACCTACAGATCGAGCCACCGAGCCTAAGGAGGAACAGGGAGATCAGAAATGCACCAAGGGGAACACTGGATACCCTCAAAAAAGCAGTCTGCAAAAAACAAACCCGTCTTCCCAAAACTGAACGTCCGAATCTCCTTAATTTTTCCACTTTTGTTGAATGACCCGCTCTTCCGCGTCTCTCAACCACTGGCCCATCGAGAATCGGCCATTTTTCCCACATCATAAGGTAAATCATCATATTGTTGATAATTTCTATGCTCTACAGCGGTTGCTCAGGATCATTTTCAAGGAGGGACAGATGCTCGAATACATTGTTGACTGAAGTCATACCAAGATAGCAACTATAAAAAGCAACTCAAAGTTGTTCAGGTCATCGATAGAGCTGAGGAGAAGCATCTCTACGATATGCACCTCAGCAACATGATCGAAATAAACTAGATCACCAATTTCAACCGATCAAAGCGCCGGAGGCTTTTGGAATGCTGTGATCTTACACCTCAAGACAAAGAAACCAAACTTCTTCCCGAGTCGAGCAATCGCCGACTCAGAATCTCTTTTGAGGATTGCGATACTAGCCATGTCAAATTTCCACATCATGATGCGTTAGTCATAATGCTCAAGGTGAAATAGTTTGTCATGCACACAATGATGATCGATACTGGAAACGGCATTAAAATTCTTTTTCAGAGTACAATCGATCAGATGGGTTTGGCCAACCAAGTCATTCAGAGCGACACAAACATCAGTTGGTTCAATGGTTCCAGGGAGGAATGAGTAGGCATGATTATCTTACCTATTACCGCAGGACCAGCCACTATCGATATCATTTTCTATCTCATCAATGCCAAATCTCGCTATCTTGGGATAATGGGCTGCTGCTGGATACACAATATGGAAGCAATCGCTTCAACCTATCACTAAGCACTCCGATTCAAACATAAAAACGATATTTATGAGATTAGAGGTAGTCAGACACTCTCTCGAGCTTGTAAAAATATTGTCTCTGCCATCCTAGATATTTTAGGGAAGTTAAGTATCCGGACTGGATATCCAACATTGTCGTTGTCCCAAAGAAGAACAGAAAAGTTTAAGTTTGTGTAGATTTCACAGATCTGAACTAATGTACTCCAAATGATAGTTTCCCTCTTCCCAACATTCATTAGATCCTCAATTCTACAGCAGGCCATGATCTTCTATCTATGATAGATGTTGTTTCAGGATATAATCAAATTCTACTTCTCGAAGAAGATCAAGAGAAAACAACATTCATTACTGAAAGTAGCCTTTATTGTATCAAAGTCATGCCCTTCGGGCTCAAGAGCGCAGGTGCCACATATCAGCGATTGATGACTGCTATGTTCAAAGCACACCTAGGGAAAATCGTTGAAGTCTACATCGATGATCTCTTGTGCAAAAGCGTACAGTTAGATAATCACATGTCAGATCTCAACACAATATTCAACATCCTTCAATCTTGCAAAATGCATCTCGACCCTGATAAATGTCAATTCGGGGTATATTCTGGCCGCTTTCTAGGCCACCTCATCAGCAAGAAAGGGATTGAGGCCGACCCGGATAGAATTCGGGCTCTCTTTGACATGCCTTCTCCAAAGACAACAAAAGATGTTCAAAAACTCACCGACAAGATTGCCACAATCAACCGTTTCGTCTCTAAATCTTCAGACCAATGCCGTTGGCTATTCCTATTACTCTACACATATACCAAATGAGGAAAGGTTTGCCAACTGCAGAAGTCACATGAACACCAGAATGCGAAACAGCTTTTCAGGATCTCAAAATCTATTTGGGGAGGTCTCCCATAATGAGCACCCGAGTAGGTAATGTGGAACTGATAATCTACCAAACAGTCATAGATACTTCTCTCAGTTCAGTTCTCATTCGCTTGAAGAAAAAATAGAAAAAATAGTCTTCTTCATCAGCAAAACATTCACACCAGCAGAAACAAGGTACTCTAAAATTGAAAAACTTCTTCTCACACTTATTTATACTTTGCAGAAACTCAAGCACTACTTCCAAGCACATTCCATCAAGGTTATGACAAACTACCCACTTTGGGAAGTTCTGTCCAAAAAAGAGAAGTCACAAAGAGTACAGTAGCGGTCAGTCAGTTTGGGAGAACATGATATAAAGTTTGAACAACGTCATTCCGCAAAAGGTCAAGCCATTGCCAATTTTCTTGCAGAGTTTCCAGTGGAGGATCCTGAGTGGGAGGAGCCCGACCCGGATCTTACCGAAGGCACACCAGAGAATCCAACCCCCAGGCTATTCGACGAATGAGCTGACTGGATCACCATGTCTGGGTGGAGGCTTCTCATAGATCGATCAGCAGGACCCGCAGGGTCAGGGATCGGGATCGTTTTGATTACCCTTCTAATGATAGAATTGAGAAATCAATCCACTTGGATTTTGAGGCCTCAAATAATGTTACCGAGTATGAAGTTCTCATCCACGGACTCGACCTCGCACTTGAGCTTGATGACCCCAATCTCTCAGTTTACATTGATTCATTACTCATCGTTCATCATTATTCCGAGCAATACAAGAAAAATGGGAAGATGATCGAATACGCAGCCCTCATTATAGAAAAGATGAGTAAGTTCGCGAATTCAACTCTCGAATATCTTCCTCGGGGTGAAAACAAACACGCCGATTCCTTGACATATCTAGCCGGGGTCTTGGGTACAGAAGCTTAATATCTCCAGATCGAAATCATTTTAACCCCTAGCATTAATCGCATATCTGTATGCACGATCAACACTGGGGGCGATAAAGGGGGAGACGACGATTGGCAAAAGCCTTTCTTAGCCTACCTCAGTATCGATAATAATTACAACAGACCACTCCCACAAGATCCAAATGAGCGCCGAAAGCTGATCAACAACTAAAAGCGTTATACTACTCAAAACGGTATGCTTTACTGCATTTCCGTTACAGGGCCTTACTTCAAGGGCCTCTCCCAGTCAAAACTAGACGAACATTTCTGTGAATTACACGAAGGAACTTACGGCTCCCACGCCGTAGCTAGATTATTAGTAAATAGAGCTATTACTCAAGGAGTATTCTGGCCCAGCATGAGCAAGCAAGCAAAAGAGTATTCCCGTAGGTGCGACACCTACTAGAGACATGAACATATGATACGCGCCCCTGCGCTCGAACTCCATGCAAGCAAGGTTTTCTGGCCATTCAAAATATGGGCGCTAGACCTCGTCGAGGAATTCCTTAACTCTCCAGGTAATCGCCGTCACCTACTCGTAGCTATCGATTACTTTACAAAATGGGTAGAAGAAATTCAACAATGTCGAACCAGAGAAGAAGATGTCATCTTTTTTATCTGGAACCACATAATCACTCAATTCGGGTGACCCCACCTAATTTGTATCGATACCGGCCCCAATTTGTGGGAGATAAGGTCGTAACCTTCCTAAACTACCACAATATCATTCACTCACCATCAAATCCATACTACCCTCAAGGTAATGGCCAAGCCAAAATCACCAATAGAACCATCGTGGATGGACTCAAAAAATGGCTTCACTGACAGAAAAATGGAAATTGGGTTCGCAAACTACCTCACGTCCTATGGGCGTATCGAACCACTCCCCGATAATCTACTGGGTGTACCCCATTCCTCCTTGCTTATGGCACTGACGCTGTCATTCCTTTTGAATATCATCATCCAGCTCGCAATCATGAGCTGACTGACGAGGAAAATGAGTACGAATTGGCTTACAACCTCAATATGATAGATGAAACCAGGGATCGCGCCATCGCTAACCAAGGTCGATATCGTCATATGCTTGCCAGTTCGTATAATAACTAAGTCAGGAACCGTACTTTCCAAATTAAATATCTCGTCCACAGAGAAATTCCTTAACTTCGCAATGAGCCTCACGCTAGAAAATTAGGCGACAATTAGGAGGGTCCATTCATTATCACAATTCTCTCAGTCCTGAGATCATACTATCTCATGACAGAAGTGGGAGTCCCCATTTTAAATCCTTGGAACACTAGGCGACTGAAACGGTACTATCGTTAGGCGTCTTACTACATTTCCATTATTTTATTTTATTTGTTTTTCAATTCCAAAAGTTAGAGTCTCATCTCCATCCAATGAAAATTCTGAACTTATCAATAAATGTTTATTTGAACAATATCATTCTCTTCGCGAACATTTGACCACATTCTACAGAGTAAAGCATAGATAATACAAGCTTACAATCAATCTTATCCAAGTTAGATCAAGGATATCACTTGATTTGGCTTCTTTTACTACATCTCTGCGATTATAGCAAGTGTAGAAACTTGTTTCATATCAAAGACTCTACCAAACATGAGATAAGGCAAAGGTAATACTAGTCTTCATCATTTTCAAGTTGTTTAGATCATTTATATCGGCTGGATCAAGGATATCACTTGGTTTGGCTGACTCTATTGAATCTCTGCGATTGTAGCAAGTGTAAAAATTTGTTTCATATTAAAGACTCTACCAAACAAGAGATAAGGCAAAGGTAATACTAGTCTTCATCTTTTTTAACTTATTTGGATCATTTATACCGGCTGGATCAAGTATATCACTTGGTTTGGCTGACTCTATTAAATCTCTACGATTGTAGCAAGTGTAGAAACTTGTTTCATATCAAAGACTCTACCAAACAAGATATAAGGCAAAGATAATACTAGTCTTCATCTTTTTCAACTTGTTTGGATCATTTATATTTGCTGGATCAAGGATACCACTTGGTTTGGCTGACTCAATTACATCTCTATGATTATAGCAACTGTAGAAACTTGTTTTACATCAAAGACTCAACCAGGCATAAAATAAGGCAAAGGTCATACTAGCTTTCATCTCTTTCAATATGTCTGTAACATTTCTATAGTTCAAATCAAGTTTTAACTTGGTTTAACTCTGCCCATTTCTGCGATTAAAATGAATGTAAAAACTTTGTTTTATATCAAAGACCCTACCAGACACATGATAAGGCAATGGTCATACTAGCTTTCATCTATTTTAATGTGTCTGCAATAAATATTATTTATTTTTTGGTTAAATTATTATTACAAGGGTTTCTTTTCTGCAGATGGAGAGTCAGCAGTGCTTCTCCCTACATCAAGAGGTCAAACGTTCAGCTCGCGGATCACAGCTGCTCTACCCAATTCTATCAGTTCAGTTGTTCAAGGGCCCAGTTGGGTCACCATGACGCCCAGACAGTTCCCTCAATCTATCTTTGCACCACAAATGCATCCCTTATCCGACAGAGTTTTGAACAGGGTATTTTGTTCTAACTCAAGTCTTTTAACATCCTCTACAAAGTATGGAACAATCGCCTTTAATAGGTTTGAGTATGACGCATCAGGTATGACCATTGTTGTAAATCTCACTCTCACCTTCTCAAGGCGTGACTCTAACCTAGCGTACTCATTCTTCTATTCAGTCATTTCCGAATCGACCTTAGCATGATAGATTACATTTTCTTCCAACTTTTTTATATACATCACTGATCCAGCAAGGTTCATGACTTCTATGTCTACTACCCGAGCACGAAGTCACCGAATTTTTGCGTTCAACTCTTCCCTAGCCGGAATATCTTTCAATTATTCTTCTTTCCTCTTCACCAGTGATTCCTTTGCTTGATCTCCCCTTCAAGAACTTTTACCCTGATAAGAGAAACATCCAACTTATTCTGGCATTCCCTCAAATTTGCATTTCCCTTAGGGACATGCCCCTGAATACGAGATACGTCACTCTCTAGCTCCCTAATTCGACCTGAGAGACTAACTACATCCCCTCAAACTAAAGGAGTCTTAACCTCAATTCTACTTCCCCCTGAACGCTCTCTAGCTTCGGCTTTCTTGGCACGCGCAATGGCTTATGCCAGTTCGGCCTTAAGTCGTGCAACCCTCTCGTTTAAATTGTTACACCTTCGTTGTATTTCCTGGAATTCCCTATCCTTGGCGGGTAGGGCTATTTGCAAATGTTCAGCTACGGCTTCCGAAGCCGATAGATTTTCTCGAGCTACCTTCAGTTCGTCGTCTTTTTCAACGAATTTTTGTCTCATTCATTCTAGTTCATTCCTACATTTTGGAGATCAGATCGAAATTGTTCCTTTGATTGTTTCAATGCCTAAATATGGTATTGACTGGTGTCGGCCTGCTTACCCTTCACAGCCAATGCGTCAGCTTGACTTTGAAGCTTCTCGGCGCGTTCTGTTACCTCCGCTAGCTCTTTTAATCCCTTATTTACCTTTACATATTTCTTTTTGACCAGAAGAGATAAGTCAGAAACGGTTTGGGTCAACTTTACAAGTCTAAAATGTGCCTTTACGTATTGATCTTTTTTATTCTTGTTCGCCTCCATCATCTTATCAAACTGCCCCTCAAATTTCCAATTGCACATGAGTACGTTATCCTCACGTGAGCGAGATGAATCTAATTCAACCTGGGAAATATAATAATTTTTAGTACAATTTGATTCCGGAAAGCCTTTGAATATATACATACTACATTTCTAAAGAGACTATGTGATTTCTAAACATCTGCTTCCAAATACTTTAAGACTAAAAGTTTGGAGTTCATTCTCAGATGAACGCTTCATGAGTCTTTTTTTGGCGTACAAGGTACATACTTTTAATATGTTACTCTATATTAATAGCGTTAGATTTTTACCATGCATCTATATCATATTTTCTTGATAACTTAATGTTGGCATAACATGCAAGTCGAAAGATCTATTCTGATCTAACCTGGAGCTCCGCTTGCGCAGGCAGCAAGGCTTTAGAGGTCTCTCTTTCCCTTGCAAGTCCAGACACTGGATTATTTATTCTGAGACACATTTATCTAACTGCCTACAAAAGGTTTATAAAAAAAGTCAATCTATAGAAGCATCTTCCCTACATACAGTTCAAACGACTTATAAATATTTGTACAAACACACGTTTCTACCCTACCTTCTCACTGCCACCTTCTCGGAGCTCGACGTCATCCCCATGATTTTTGAGCACCGTCTAGCAAGAAACACCATCCAGACCATCCACGATCCCCACCGCTTCCACTTTCTCCTTATCTTCCTCCTCAGCATAGGTGTCCGCCTTAATGGCATCCACCTCTTCCTCAGAATAGCCTTTCAACATCAAATTACTCCCTAGTTTTTCACGCTCCTCAACCATCTCGTTAAGATTGGCCTTTGTCTCCACCTGCAGCCGACCAATCGCCACGGTATGAGAAGCCTTCAGCTGCCTAACTTCCTTTAAAGCGTCAGTCATGGATCGAGCTAATTGTTTTTCCAGCTCAACATTTGTCTTCTTCAGTTTGCCCTTATCATCCTCTATACCGAGCCATATTGCCTTAACAAGACGAGCAACCTGCAAAAATTACATCGATCTCAGCGATTAGCTTGAAGCGTATTAAGCAGTTCTTTCTGATAATATAAACTTACCATCTTGCTCGTATCTTCCTTTTCGTGGAGAACTGCCAACCTGGCCCTTTCTTCGACTTCTTTGAGGTCGTCCACCGCAGCAGATCGCCCTTCGACCCTCTTCCTCTTATCATTCGCTACCTCACCACTTCCAGTGGTACAAGAGGCCAGTAGAGCCTTTAGGATCAATTTCTTCAGATATTTTAGAGCTACCATGCTCGGCTTGATAGGATTCGGCTAAGCCGAACTGCCAGTTCCAAGAGTCTTGGAAAAATTAGTTCGAGCCTCCTTACCACTTACTTGCCTTTTTCCTTCATCAACCCCTACCATCAAGCTGGCAGACTGGGCTTTTTAAACCTTGTTCGACCTACTATCAACTCTCTTCTTCCACTCAGGACGAGTCCCTCCAGTACAAGTTTGAGTTTAGCATCCTCATCCGCAACTTCATATAATAGAGATTCCTTCCTCTCTACTTTAGACTTCACACCTGCAAGAACGACAATTTTTACTATCAACTGCAGTTGTCAGCGAAACGTAACAATAATTTTATTTATGCATGTCTATACTTACTTTGCTTTATAGTTCTAAACCGAAGGTCCAAAGGTTCTTCATCATCTCTTTGAAGACAATTACCCTCCACTCATATGATGTTGTTATTCCAGGTTCGACCTACTGAATTCAGATCGAAAAAGTAATGCCGAGTTGCGCTCACATAGAAATAAGACCCCCCATTGGCCTTATAATTCTTCACCCCATAAAACTGTAAAACGTCCTCCGGGGTTATTCTCCTCACTTTTCCCTCCTTTCCCCATTTTTCATTTAGATGGTCACACACGGTTATTACCTCCTTCATATTCCCGTTCAATTGAACAGGATATGCTCCAATTGCATTCATAATCCCCTTCACCAAATTGGTGAAGAGAAGACTCAACCCATACTCTAATTAAGATAGGTAACACAAAAAACCCTTCGAGAGGTTACTCCGGACATCCCCATCAAAATATTTTAACAAGATCGATTCATCTATACCCCAATCTCATTTTTCCACTTCCAAATCTGCTAACAGATAATAATACTCCCTCTCTGCTACCGTACAGCCCCTAAACTGCCTACCGGCAAACTCTACACAATTGCCCCATTTCCCTCCTACAGCCGCCTTAGCTTTACAAAACTCTCTAAAGGCATCGGAACCAGGGGGATAAGATAACAATTAACCAGGGAAACCAAGGAATTGTTCCAATCCTACTTCCCCTTCATTATCAGACTCATTCGTCTGACAAGAGGTCGATACCTCATTAAGAGACGAACTACCCATCTTAAAAACAATTTCTACAGGCACAATTTTGACCAACACAGGTGCCTCTCACACTCGACCTACATACAGGTTAAGGAATTTATCATTCTTCCATCTATGTATATATATATATATATTCAACATATATCTCTGATCAGTCGCTTATGTATAACATATATCTTAATCATACATTTATATGTTAACATATATTGCATTCATATCTACTAATCTTCAGTATCTGAATGAGAATTGACAGTTGCGTTAAGCTTTTCCCTCACAACGCTGTTGTATAGCCACCTACGAGATCCAGAATCTTTTGCCCTCTTTAACTATTTATCACCTTTAGATAATTCTTTATCAAATCCCCTGATCTTTTTTCTCACTCTCTTTGAGTGCTCACCAAATTTTTTGAAGTTGCAAAACGTCTGATTGGAGACGAAGAAGTACTATTTATCCTTTCTCTCTCAAGCGGCTGGCATTTATTGCTCCTCGCATGAGCCGTCCTCGATTCCAAAACCAAAGCATCCTTTTCACTCTCCATATCAGACGCCTTGTACTTTTACAATAAAACCACATTTCTATCATTACAGCTCCCCTTATTTTTTAGCATATTTTTTCTCCCTATTTCCATTTCTTTTCCTGACCTTCCCACAATCAAGATGACTTACTCTGTACGATGCTAGATTCCTATTTCCTTTTGCATACAAAACAAGCCGAGAAGCATCTGCATTTTCATATTTTTGTTTCTCTGTCCTTGCTTATCATACTTATAGTGATTGATGTCATTTTTTCAAAAACTGTTCAAATTTTCAAAATTATTAAAATTATTCGATAAAATAGTCTCAAAACAGATTCGCACCTATGAAGGATACGATTAAGTTATATCATTTCTGTTACATTCAAAATAAATATATTATTGATGAGCAACTCTTTATATAACATCTATCGCAGCCTTAGTAAACTGAACGATGTTATCCCGTTACGTTATTCGTCAGTCCTCAGATCTTCGAATTTGATCCTAACTTCATCTATCAAACCAATCAACTTTTCTCATTCTACCGCATCCCTAATCAATTCACGGAAGGACACCTCATAAAAATAATGAGAATACTCAAGTTCTCTACTCCTTACATCTAAACCTTCGAGCTCACATTCCTTCACCAATAGCTCAACATCATAACCAAACGAACCAAAGATCCTCTCATGCACTTCAACAATTTTTATAGCCAATCGTTCTTCCGTGGCATAACGAATTCTCTGAGATCGAGTCGGAACCATCCTAATCCATCCCCCATTTTTTATAGATCATCCTACCCGTATTTCTACATTTCTCACACAATTTCCCTTCGAATACGTAATTTTTTACCTTATATCTCGTAACGATAAAACCCAAAATTTTAAAATAAATTATTTGAACTTATCCCTTCACCAGTTCATACATTAGTTACTGTACTCAAGCTTACACTACCACGAGTTGTATCTCTATCGACCTATAGTAGTTTGAATTTTTACGATTACATATTTTCTACAATTTCTCTTCCTCACCTGTTAAAAACATAAATCATTTATACATGAACACGACATTGTCAGCACATATTCATCTCAGTTCGAGCAGTACTACAACATTGTTTCATCACTTATAGACAATTATTCAACCAATACCCAGCACAATTCAGTTTGATTAAATTTTTTTGGTTTATATACAGTTTATTAAATATCAACTTTTATTCATGTCAAAGATATTACATATGATTTACAGATAACAAATTTTTACCACATCAACCTCAGGAATACAATAAAATGTTATCCATCCAATACCAAACTCCAGGTATTTTACAGATAACATGTTTTCCCTATTTGTTAAAAGTCACAGGTCATTCAGGCACACCGAGGCATCATGTCTTCCAGTTCTTCATGATTCAGTGATCTTTCACCTTGATGCAAAGAAGACATTGGACACAACAAAAATTTTCCCCCACATGAGTTTGGTCGAAGTCCAGTCGAACTTCAAATAGAAACTATGCAAGCAGTGAACTCAGTGCTGGCCCTCACAAAACAAGATGAAGGTCTTCTGAGAACAAAACCACAATGGAAATGCGTCAGCAGACTCCCCCTTCTAATCCTTCTCCTCCACTGCCATCGACGCCTCTCATATAACCACCATCACCGATGAGTTGGCAGAGATGAATGGGGCCCAACCTTAAAATCCATAGTGACCCAAGAAATCTACATATTTGCCCCGCAGATACACCTATCCCTGTATATAAACCCTTAACCCTGTCTTTCGCAAGAGTTCGGAGACAGGCCCACTGTTACTCGCCTATCAAGACAAAGACATGAAATCTCTACTTATAGTTAAAATCTTCCTCTGCTTCAACCGCTTCCTCTTCCGACAAGCCTTGGTACGCCGGAGGAAAAGGAGCGGGTATCGGCATTTATAAGGAATGGTCACCAAAGTATTTTAACCTCAACCTCTACATTTTAGATGTAATCCTCCCTACAAGAACCATCCTCCAAGTTTTTACCATCTCAAAAATGTTATGCAAGAAGGAATTGTCATAATGATTTGCTGCAGGTACTATTTATAAAATCCTACATTTATTGTGCAGGTACATTTTCCTAAGGGTCATCATTCATTATGAACATGACTATTCAAACGCAATCATCACATATATCCGTATCATCATTTAATACCCATCACTTCTCAATATCATGTAACTTCCATCTAGTCAAATGCCATCATTACTCTGTTTTGAGTTTTTAACTTTAAATACATTCTTTCTCAACCAAAGTTACTCGTGACTTCGGTTGTAAGGGGGTGATTGTAGGGCCTTATCCCACGATCTCACTCAAAATCAAGTTCACGAAGCTCAATTTACTTCTATTTCAGGCTCACGCATTTTTAACACTTGACATTCCAGTCAACATTCCAACCAACCCCACGAACTACTCAAGAACGTGGATCGAGCTAAACCCGGAAAATGTTATCCAGTCAAAGACACCAGTCCCCCATGAACTTGTTAATTATTCAGTCAACCACCACTAACCACATTATTCGAAAAATGTACTCCGGCACGATAAAGAGATGTGGGAAAAACCTATATAAAGGAAAAGTTCCAGAAGGGACAAGGAGGAAAAAAATTACATAAACTTCTTATTTACGAGATCAAAAACATTTCTATTTTAGAGATCATTTGTAATAAAGATATCTATTTCAAGCAATAAAGATACTTTTACAAAAGTCCTCCATACGAGGATGTGGTTTTTTACCTATTCAGAGGTTTTCTATGCTAAAAACACCTCTTTTCATTTCTTACTTTCCATTAAAATATTGTTACAGGTTCATTGGTGTGATAGAAAATTCCTAATCATTTCGAGATTATGGAATTTGGCCATTATAGATATCATACTCAAAAAGTCAAACTAAACAAAACGAACATGTAGTCTGGAAAACACTAAACCACCAAACCCCATAAAAAATGTGCATCTCCCATTCAAAATCATGGTAACCCCCGTAGAAATACACATGGGGAGTGTCTTTGAAAGAAATAAGCAAAAAAGAAGACAACACTCCCCCTAAACACAAGGCATGATAGTAAGACAATGAATCTAAAATATTCAATAAAGTGTAAACATAGCCAATGTGTTATAAAACAATCACTAAATGAATTACTTGGTGTGTGTGTGCATTTTCAATTAGATACCCAATTTTTCAACGTATTACTCAGCCGCAGTTAGAATACTATATTGGAAAGTTGTTTCAACTTAGGCCTCTTAAGATGGCCACTCAAAATCACAGAGAATTGACTAGCAAGCAATCTATATGAGATATGAATATGAATAAAAAGCAAGTAAATAATTATATCACATCACCTTATCTCTAATCTGGAAAGGAACCTCATTTGCCATTAATGGTGTCAAGTTAAAAATAATGCAAACTCCTTATCTCTAATCTCCACTAATAATGACAGCACCTAACTTAAGATCAAATAGGTTTTTGAATAGGTTATAATGTAGGCATGAGTAAGATTATGACGGAGTAGACGCTTTGCTGGCATTCTGAGACTACAGTTACATTAGCTCCATCTTACTTCAAAACAACTTCCCCTTCTTTCACTCTATCTTCTTGAGTAGACACAATAAAAATATTCCTTTATTTCCTTCTTTTTTTCATGACACTGATAGAGATAATAAAAAAATCTTTTGGGGAATCATAGTATTCTTCTATTAATCTTTCCCCCAAAAATCATACATATTTTTCATTTTCTCCATTTTCTTTTTCTTCTCACTAAATAGTCTCTGAACATATGGGTATAAGAATTAAGAATTTCGGTAGAAAAATAAAAGGTATATTTTAAGGCACAAAGGGCTATAAGTAAAAAAAATGAGTAAAAATAACGAAGGCCAACAATGGGAGAGAGAAAAAAAATGCATATTATCACATCTTCGGTTGGACACCGTCACTTTTAGCCTTGAATAAAAATATGAAAATTTTACTAGTATAACTTGACTTTGATGTTACCATTGGACAATTGAGTAAGGAAACGAAATGAGATCAAAAACAACAAGATCATCATAAGAGTAAATATGATAATACTCGAAGCTAATAAATAAGGTCAGATCCTCACAAAACATTAGGTACGAAGTCTTCACAGTTATCCTCACGTAGTTCTACTCATGATGAGCTTTTAGATTAAACAAGCGAATCACGGACTATTGTGAGTTAAGATTTTACCAAATAATTATCTCATGAATGAATATAAAACAAATGCATAGTCCAAGTCTAGCAAGAATATTCTAGAAACAAAAGCTTCTAAAGTGTAAAGTACAGATAAAAAACCAGAACAATATCCTACTATCCTCAAAAAATCAAAAAAAAACAAAACCCAGCTGAGATAGGGTAAGAAACATACTTAAACACTGGAGCATAATGATAACCCATCTCATTTTGGATTCATTACCTTATTTGTGGCGATATGTCATCCTTTCGCACCCAAACTGTACGAATCACTTTTCGATGTGATATTTTTAGAGTAACCTACCTACTCAAATTCTCACTTTTCATATTAGAAAAATTCAAATGACTTATATTTTTGTCTACTAAAAAATCAAGCTATGGTTGACAGGGTCCAATAAATCTACAATATGATGCAATATGTCCTTTTTGACCACATATACTACAATAATAAATCTGAGAGTAGGAGACCCGTTTGACATGATTATGAGTAGTGGATATCATGTTATGTTTGTGCACCGAAGTAACAGCAGTTACTTTTACAAACTTAGTGATTTTAGGAATCTTAGTATTAGGAAGAGGTTCCTGATATCTAAGACCCCTTTTGTCATTACCCCTTTTGTCCCCTTTTATCAATGCTCTTGGCCCCATGATAAAACTTCTCAAGCTTCATTTAAGATAGAACTGCATCAAGCTTGGCCGAATGAAGTTCGTCCAAAGTTGATTTCATTTTCTCCTTTGCATTATTAACTTCTTTTTCTAAAAATACAACTTTGTCATGAAGGTCTTGTTTCTCATTCTCAAGTACCTCTATCTCGTGACTTGTACTCTCAATTTTGTCTTGTAGTTCGCACGTAAATATATTAACTTGGTCTTTCAAGACTTTATTAAGTTTATCGAGTTTCATACACTTGGCGAGAGTTTGAGCATACAAGTCCTCAAGATGCAGGCCTTTAAACTCATTTTTTCTTGATTACTCTAATTTTCATCTGAATTTTCAAGCTCAAAAACGTCAAATTTATTATTGCCGCAATTTAGAAAAGCAGGATTTACAAGATAATTTCCATTATCAACTACATGGGAATGACTCTTATTGTTATTATTCTCATCATCACTGTCATCCCAAGTAACGCTGCTATTCGTAGCTTTGTGATTGGTCCCAGATTTCTTATTAGGACTACTGTGAGCATAATGACCAAGCTTATAATACTTATAACATTCAATTTGACATAGGTTAATGTCAAGATTGGTTTGTCGGTTATTCACTTTATGTTGATCATGATTTCGCGACTTATGATTCACCGATTTCCCTTGCTTTTGAAATTTGTATTGTTTCATAAGGTTTTTAAGCTGGTGACTTATAAAGGTAATCTGTGAATCCATATCGGACCTACTATCATATCCTGAATCAGATGAGTTGTCACCTTCAATGGTACCCTTAGAAGAAGAGGAGTAAGATACAGATTTTAAAGTAACACTCTTGTTCATCTCAAGGTTTTAGATTTTCATCTTGATTTCAAATGTTTGCAATTTACCAGTTAATATGTCTGGTTTAATTTTCTTAAGATCCTGAGCTTCCTCTATAGCATTGCATCTGGATCTAAAGCTCTTAAGAAGGGATCTTAGTACTTTGCAAACGATTTGAACATCCGAGTAAGCTGCACCTAATGTGGCACTAGTATAGAAAATATCACTTAGTCTCGCATAAAATTCATCAAATGGTTCATTCTCATCCATTCGAATATTCTTGAATTGTGAGGTGAGCATTTGCAATTTGCTTTCCTTGACTTTATCATCTTATTCATGAGTTCGAACTAATATGTTCCAAGCTTCTTTCGAAGTGGAACAAACAGATATTTGTCGAAACTCACTTATGCTCAGAGCCATAAAAATAGTATTGCCACCCTTATTATTATAGCCAACAGCTTCCTTTTTATCCTTAGACCATTTATTCCAAGGCTTAAAGACCTCTTTAGATTCATCACCTATTATGGTAGGGTGTATCCATCCATCTTCGATAGCAATCCAGACATCTTCTCCGAGTGATTGTAAGAATGCAATTATTCAGACTTTCCAATAAGGATAGTCTTTACCATCGAAGAGGGGCGGGCTATTTATGGGACCCCTAAAATTTCTAGAATCCATTAATCTCAAGCAGCTGAGTAAGGATCCACGCTCAGGATGTTAATCCTTGAAGCGTGACCGCTCTGATACCAATTGAAATTCCTAAACACTTGAGACTAGTCGATTTCGAATAAATTTGGCCTAAATTGATAGGTTCAAATTCCATTAAATTAATGGTATACGCTTAACCAATTTCAAATCGATGCAATTATCTAATTTCAAGCAAGCAGTTGGAAATTTAAATACAAGACCAAAGAATTTTAACCCTGTGGGAAAACATTCTAAGGTGAGAAACCCACAGCTAAGCAATCCACTATTGAAATAGAATTATAAGTATTCAATTACTTACAAACTTGATATACACATCCAGTGGTTACCTCTCTTCTAATTGAACTCCTCATTGTCAATTCCTCGTTTATGCAATGCCCTTCCGTTTTTGGAATGCCTCGCCTCGGATAACATGTCAAAGCTACAAAGCTTGCATCGCTCAAACTTTACAAATCAAGGATTAGATTTTCAAAATTTCTCTGATTGATTCAAGTTGAGTTTTACTTTGCGTTGAATCGCTCGTTAAAATCTTTCCTCTCTCTAAATATCAAACTTTAAAAAATAGGTTTTGCAAGAGGTGAGTTCTTGAAAAAAGGAAAGTTGTATTTTATTAGAAAACTAAAATCACGTTCTCTGTTCGAATAGAAATAAATGTATTCGAATAAAAATTAGGCTGAGCCAATCTATTCGAATAAAAAGAAATCTATTTGAATAAAAAAGAATCTATTCGAATTGAAGTTTTGTTATCTTAAAAGAACATACTCATTACCCTTTCCATACTCTATAAAAATGCATAGGGCATTATATTATAGAACAAGAAGTCGCTATAGTCGCTCAAGGTGTAATCTCTGACGTCGAGTAACCACGAGATAATGCTGACATCTAAGCTAGACACGGAATGAAACAAACTCCAACTATGGAAGTTTCATAATTCCCCGCGTATTTATAGAGTATTGGAGGGGTTATAAAACATCAACATTAATGTAAAATTCCTTAAACAATGCCTTAGACCATTCTAAAATATTACTGCTCATGAGAATAATATTTATATTAAACTCTCTTCAATGGCCTTCAATTGCCTTCAATGTGTCTTTCATGGACAACTTCAAATGAGGATCAACTATTGGAGTACATCACTTTGTTCTTTATTGATCGAAAACTTCAAAAATGTGCGACTTGTATAGCATGCGGCGGTTTATTTATAAATGCAAACAAAAATGTCCTAAGTACTACATTTAATTAATAAATGACTAATTAAATATAAATCTAGGAGTCATACACATAAATATTACGTATTTATCAAAATACTCTGAATTAGACTCTGTCGGTTGTATACGAATAGCCTCTAAATCTGCACGAAGTGCCTGTAGATGTGCTCGCTTAACTTTAGTGATTCCCTGATTTTTTTATTTATTGCATCCCAAATATTTTTGGATGTCTCCTTGCATAGGATCGTCTCTAAAATGTTATGATCAATAGCTTGAAATAAATAATTTTTGACTTTCAAGTCTTTTAATCGTAATTCCTCAATCTTGGACATTTGAGCGGCTGTCATTTCTTTCAAATGGTTAGAAAAACCAACTTCAACGAGGCGTCAATACTCCTTGGACCTCAAGAAGTATTCCATAATTAAACTCCAATGGTCGTAGTGACCATCGAATTTTCGAATCGCCGTTTGAACATAATTCTTCATCATTTTTGCAAAAAATAGACGAAGTCAATAACCTCGACAGAATGAACAATATCTCGACCGAATACTAGAAAATGCTATGTTTTTCTTCACGTCGTCGCCTTCGAGCTGTCGAACAAGAGACTGTGCTCGCTCTGATACCAGATGTTGAAAATAGAGTTCTAAACTCTAAAAAATAAAAATTTATTGATAAAACTTTGAATGAGTTGATATGATTACAATATATGGTAAGCCTTTATATAGGCATTAGAGAATAAATCCAACTTGGCTTGTAACGTCGAAATGCAAGCATTACCTCACTATGCTACCTACTATAATTACTGTTCTTTTGGTAGCTTGACTTTATTGTTAGACATATACCCATGTGTTTCACATATTCTAACATATTTAAGTCAAACTTAAATTTAAAGCCTGCCTTGTTTCTTTAATTAATGCGCATTACTATAGCTATCTAGAAGATGGCAATTATTTCTATGAAATAGAAAGATTGTGATACGGTTTTAATACAATAAACTATAGGATTTCTTGCCAAATGAGTGTAGCTAGCTAGTAAAATTCGTCCAACCAATCTCTTGAATCCTTTACTGTTGAATATACTTCGGGAAGGTAGTTTGAAACCAATCTTAATATTTTCTTACAATCATTTGTATCAAATGGATCTAAAGATGGCTTCTGCAACACCACAATAGGTGACAACCCTGATATAGTGTATGGCCTAGTGAAATGTAGAGGTGACAAATCCATGGATATTTCCAGAAAGTGCTTCAATAGCGTAAGTGAAAACATAACTGAAAGTTATCTAAATAGAAAATTAACCATTTTATAATACGTTATGTGTGCTACATTCTCAAATTGTCCAATCTTCTTTAAATTTGAGTATAACTCTCTCACGTATCGCTTGGGCGTCAGCAATGTGATCGAGGTTAACTTTGATAAGCAATGCGATCATATATAATTGATCGGGAGTTGTGACGAATATAAAGTGATGGGATGCATTCACAACGGATTACTATGTGTTCATGCGAACTTAGACAATAGCCCTACAATGTAAGATGCTATGTTAATGCCTAGCATCTCCCGTTCATTGCCTTCTCCTTCACCCAAACCAGGGGCTGGTTCTAGTCATTTCCTACCAGAGCTGAAGTTTAATGAGTTTAAAAAGTTGTAGTGCACATCCTGCATGATTTTCAAAGATGGTAAATAGTTCCAGTGCTAGATTTTTTGTGCGATTTTACTTTGTAATTAAATACCATAGCGCTAGTATGAATTTAATGGGACTAGGGTTTATTAGATTCACAAGCAAATTGTAAACACTAAAAATGTGTGTACTCCAAAACTGATGCAGGAGATCCACTGCATCAATTTTAGAGTTAAGTGTGAGATCGAAAAAGAGTAGGACATACCTACCATGTTAGGTTCTGGTCATGCCCATCAGCCTTGTCATCTTCCTCCATAACATTCATTTTTTAGAAGGACATGCACAAGTATTCTCTTAATTAATAGCTTACCAATGCAGCTGTAATTATTCGATAATGTAAATGTAATGAAACACACTTAAAAGATAGCTTTTTCTCTTAAGAGAGCGTACAACTTCACTCTGCCTATCTAAAAATAATCGTCCCACAGTAAATTAACTGTGAATAAATGGGATACTCCAAGCTCCAATATATCATCAAGAGCGATTTAAATTATACCCCCTAAATAAAGTTATATATTTAATCTTGCCCCCTCGAACCGGGAAGAATTGTGGTCGACCCCCCTCCCCCCCCCCCCCCCCCCCCCCCTTGGCTTTCTTTTCCCCTGGTTAAATGAGTGGACTTTACTTGACCATTCCAACTTGTTTAAAGTACCCAAACTACCATTTACTCAAACATCCCAAATAATGGTTATACGCACTCTTTCCTACTTTCAACAATTTTTGTCTTGAGATCTATAATAAAATCCAAAGGCCCAGATCTCCCTAAAATATGACCATTGGCCACATCATCGCCGCATAATTCAAAAGTACTTCTCTTCTTTAAATTCAAAACTACTTCTCCTATTTGGAAAAAAAACTACTTGTCTTTTCCTTCATCTAAGACATTACTCTAAATATTTCTGGGTTTCTAGCTTATTTTTTATATTTGCAATTAACACATTGTTTCAAGCTTTAAGGGATAATGAAAAATTGCAAACATTTTTTTGGGGGGTAAAAGTAAATTACTGCTCATACTTTGCAGGTTGAATCTTTTCTTATTTGTACAGAATTTTACCAACTGTAGAACCATGCTCCCATAGCATAGAAGCTTATCCCTGGGCATAATGTAAATGCAAGAAACCAAATGGTAATGGAATCATGAGGATAAATATTTCAAATATATTAACTAACCCAAAGAGAAAGTTCTTGTCTTGCCAATTCACTACCTGTGGTTCATTTCAGTGGTTAGATTGCACAATCAATGGTTCTCTAGGTTTTGGTGGGTCATCATCTTTTATAGGGGGTTGTTTTGGATGTAGAACACATGGTCACTGGTGAAGGGAGTGCCCTTGGAGGACTTCAAACTGCACAGTGGATAGATGTGGGGGACTTAGAAGGGTATGGACTTCTAGAACTGAAGCCACTAAAGGCCAAGAGTTTCTAAAATGCGCAAACCCTCTTTGCAGGACAAGCTTCACTTGATTTAAAGATGTAATACAAGAAGAAGAAAAGCAGAACAAGAGTGAAAAGAAGACTAAAGACAATCATGAGAAGAACCTAAATATGTATGTCCAAATGACTCTTACCATGAACTTGAATGAGTTTTGTAATCAATTTAAACTAAAATTAACTCTAGGATAAATGTAGGGAATGTATTCACTTTTGAATCTTAATGCATGTAGTTTTCATTTAAATAAATGTACAAAACATAATACTAAAAATATAGATAAACATGCAGTGACAAGGGAAAACAAGAGATATAACACAAACCTGATTGTTATTCAATGCTATTCCAAATCACATATCACAAAATCTGCATAGCACAATGAAACAAACATTAAGAATGTTAATCAGCCAAACAAACTGAAACCTACAATGTGTTTAATATGAAGTACAAACCTACATGAACAATTATAACTTAATTTATAACAGGAATAATAGTACAAAACTTTAACCAATATCCACACCCTATACAACTACAATTTACACATTCCACTCACTATACACCATTAAATATACATTGAACAATTCACATACCAAACATAACTATAGCTTCATTTAAAACTGGCATAATAGTGCAAAACTTGAAACAATATCCACACCCTGTACAACTACAATTTACACATTCTACTTACTATATACCATTAAGCATACACTAAACAATTCACATACCAAAATATAAAAAACACAAAATAACGCATACCAAAATACCAATACTTAATTAACAATCTCCAAAGTATAACATATCATAAATATTTCATTGTTTCATCCAACATAACATGACAAACAAACCAGTTATACCCAAAATACAATTTAAACTGCTTGTAGAAAGTGGAATAATGTTTCACCATACAATACCCAATAGGTAAACATGATAACTTAAAGCAGATAAAATAAGAGAGAATAGTCAAAGACTATGGTTTCCAATTTCTGGATGGAGCTTGGTATGCCTCCTTGTAGTTTCACAACTCTCAGTGTTTGAAGTTATTCCCCACCCCATGTTTGTGCCATTTCATCAGGTATTTGAAGTTGCTCCCCTTCCAGTGTTAGCAGTTGTATTGTTCCCAATTTTGGCAGCAGTACATATCCCTCTTGTAGAAGTTGTTCCCCTGCCCATGTTTCTACCATTGCCCTTCCCAGTATTCGTAGTAGTTTCAGACTCAGTGTTTGATTTTTCCCTTCCTGTACCAGCCCTAGATGAATTGCCTCTCCCTTTTCCTCTACCACTCATAATTGGCGTTTAAGGGGGGGGGGGGGGGGGGCACCAGCATTTATTCCATGTTCATCTCTCAGCTACTACTTGTGTCAGGACTATTCCTTTGTTTTGTCCTAGTTCCACTTGGTTGGGCAGGAGGACCTTTGCATGTCTTCTTCATGTGACCCAGAGCACCACATCTCCTACTAGTGCCAAGTGCTTTATATTTGTCTTTAATTCTCTGCTTATTTTGCCTACCAGATCCCCTCACTGAAGATGAGGGTACCACAACGTATCTTGGCTAAAGAAAATATGTCATTCAATAACATCTTAATGCTACAAAAAATATTAAAGGAATCCTTAAAATACAACATGCAATTTTAAGGTTGCAATTAAAGTAGTACCTGTCCCCATTTAGATGGATCATCAATGGCATGAATTTGAAGATTGTAAGTAGCAGCATATTTTGTAACTGTGTGGTCATTGTAATATCTATATAATAAAAAAAATCTTTATTTGTATGTGAACCAATAAACAACTATAAAATAAAATAAGATAAAAGAAAAAAGTACTTACTCAATCCAAGGATGTCTCATAAGAATTAGGACATTAGCTGCGTGTATACACGACATACCAATTAGTTACCACTCTCTACACTAGAATTCAAGTTTTTCAAGGTTAACTTTCTATTTTTGACCACTTCCAGAAATTGCAACAAACCATTTGTCAACTGTACCATACTTTGCTGACATTTTCTCAATGTGCGTAAATGCCCTAGGAACAAGTCCTGCGTATTAAATAAAATAAAATTTTAAACTTAAATAGCTACTATTACTTACTTTAATTAAACATAAAGAAGGATAAAGAGATTTACCATTTTGGTCCCACTTCCTACCTTTTAGTCTTCTTTCATATATGAACTTCATCAACATCAGCTTTAGCTTTTCTATAGATTTAAATAGAGGCTTGTCTCTCACTATGTTGATCTAGTTATTGATGGACTTTGAGAAATTATTAGTGATGTGTTCACACTTTGTACTAAAGTCAAAATGTGAACCATCTCTTATATGGCTTCCTGGGTTACCAATCATATGCTGCAGGGTAATCCAACTTTAGCTGATCTAGAAACTCCGTCCGAGTTTATTCACATGCCTTAGCAGCCAACCAAACCAACTTCTCAGAGCTACAGGAGAACACTGTAATTGGGAATAATTTATTGTTCCTATCCAATTCAATGATTGAGAGACACACCCCACTATAGTTTTCCCTTTAAGAAACTACCATAGAGTCCTAATAGTGGCATGCAACAATTCAACCACCCCTCCATTGAACCCTTGTATGAAATACAGGTTCCTACCCATTCATTGGTCATTAAGTCAAGACTACAAGTTGCAATGCTTTCAGGATTTTCCAATAGCACTTGTACAGTCAACTCTCTCATAACAATGTAACCTTCATCATAGGAGCCCACTATCCTCTCAATGCATATAATCCATGCATTCCATGTTGTAAAGTAAGATACATCAACACCATACTTTGTCCTTATAACTTATTGTACATCACATGGTCTTGTAGATCTTACACTTTTAATTAGTTGCTCAACTTCATTGGCAACCTATACGGCATGTGCCAATTTGATATTGTCCTCATCCTTGCCTCTACACATATGAGTTTGATTACTTGTGCCTTTCAGTTCCAAAGTACGACCATCATAAGTTCTTCTAGCATAACACATCTACTCGCATTTCTCATCATCACACTTGTAACTTAGTCTATAATTTTCATTTTTAACTTGATAATACTCAAACTTGTTTATGATAGCAAATTTCCTGATGAATATTCTTGCTTCAAATACATTTCCCCATAGTATCCATATTTTGAGTTCATCATACTCCCTCTCAACATTTATGATGGGTGTTGAATCATCTTCTTCAGAAAAAATGTTTTGTGTATTCTTAGCAAAATTCCTCAGTTCTTCACCAAGTCTGTCTATATCCTCCTGTGTAGGAGTATCATCACCTTCTAGTGAAGTGCATGTGTTATAGTACCCTTCTTCAATATCTAAGCTATCTGGATGTTGTTCTGCCTATCTAGTCTAGTGCTCTAACTCAATGCCATCACCCCTAATGTCTTCAGTCTGAAGCTCACTCCAAATGTCTCTAGTTTGAAGTGTAATCCTTGTTTATGTCCCATTTTCAGTTTGCCCCACCTCTTCTATAATGACAATATCACCATCACTGTCATAAACTAATTGAAGTACAATCCTACCATCAATGTCTCCAGTCTAAATTACAATCCAAGTCTATGCCCCATTTACAGTTTGACCCACCTTTTCTATAATGACAATGTCACCATCACTGTCATAAACTAATTGAAGTACATCTAATTCCTCTTCAGGTAAATTACTAGGTCTAGCTCCTTTATTTCTAGGTTTAGTTGTTTATCCGCCTAGTCATTATTTTTCTTTTTCTTTTGGCTTGTTTAATTGTTTTTTGGTTTCTACCTTCTTCTTAGAGCCAATGTTAGCTTTGTAATACAATCTGCATGAACAAGCAATACCTTTAAAGAAATGATCGAGTCTAGTGTATGTGCACTATCTCATTAAGAAAAATTTGCCCCTGCCACAGTGTTTTATAAAAATGTAGGCCCCTGTCTCCCAAGATACAACAATCAGTCATAGAGAGAAAAAAAACACTTTTATCGCTCAGCCAAACAAACCTTGATTGCGTCTGTTTTCTCTCTCAAATAATGACTCAAAAAAACTCTAAAAACTAATTAAAATTAATAAAAATGAAGTTGGGTTATATAGAGCATAAGTGACTCTTCACCAAGGGTCACTCCTTAAGACACACCTCAAGTTAGTGCCCCTTCACCAAAGGTCACACCTTAACTTGTGTCTATTGGAGAAAACCCAACTCACACTTCAAAACCAAAAAACTATAGATTTAAGTAAGTATTCCAAGAAATTCCCATGAACCCATGGTCCAAGGGCCAAGGCCGAATCATAGATTTATAATAATAAATTAGTATCCTGTGTCGAGCAAGCCCATAGGTAACCCGTGCACCTAAGCTAGTTTGCTTACATGGGTCGCACATGTGTGTGTGACCCACCAACTCTCACACACACCACAACAAGTTAAGTATTAGACTTACTTATATAATAAAGTTGAGCTTGCCACATATCCAATGTGGGAGTAAAAATACTTGGTTCTACCACTCAAACAAAAGGAAAACCAAAATCTCTTTATATTTTCCAATAAGCTTGAGGTTCAGCTTCAACCCTCTCTACACCTTCAGTTTTAAGCCTTTCACATAAAGGATCATCCCCAACCCTTATAGCATCACCTCCAGCTCTAGACTTCCTCTTTTTATTTGCAACAGTTTTTTTTTATTTGTTCTCAAGAGGTCCCACCTTAGTTTTTGTATCCTTTAACATCTTAGCAACTTTAAACAACTCACTCAAAGGTAGTTCAGAAGGATCACTATTATTTGTCTTACTTCCCCCCAACATGTCAATAAGTCCCCTACAACCAATATTTGGCTCATTGACCTCCAAAAATGGCCCCACTGATGTTAATTGGGCCTTACCAAAATTAGAATCACTTTATTCTCCTAGTTCCCCATGTACAAGCTATTGTCCATACTCAGAGTCTGACTCCCCATAGCTTTTATCACTGTCAATAATAAATATGATATGCCCACTCATGTCATCCCCACTAGTGTCATCCCCGCTGGTGTCATCCCTACTAATGTACCCACTTATGTCATCCCCACTGGTGTCATCATCACTTAAGTAAGTTGAGCTCAACTCATACTATTTTTGTTCATTGTTAAGGTCATCATGGACTTGTTCAATATTAGGTTTAACAAATTGCACACTAATTTAGATTGGAGGATTTGGTTCATTATTATGTTCATTAACTTTAAGTTCTTCATCCAACCATTGATGAGAAAAGTAGAAGTGTACATCCCCAACTCTCTCCACATCACTATAGCTCTACATTTCTAACAAATTATTGTCATTCTTAACCAGAGAATGTTCACCCATCTATAAAATATAAATTTTAGCCACTATACATAGGGTTGTATCCTCATTCAAAGTTTTTAATGCATTAAAAACATATTCAGTGAAGCATATCAGAGAAGGCCTATCCCCATCTATATTGTCAAACCTATGTTATTTCCCTCCTACATAAAGGTCATGAGTGTATGCATCCTATTATTTTCCAAGAATCATGTCAAGTCCTCCCCCCCCCAATGCATGATCAAATTCTTGGTAGTATTATCCACATTAAACAATTTTACAATGACATGTAAACCCTAATTAGCTTATACCGGGTCAAACTAACAAATCAAAAAGCCCCTAACTATAAATATTCCAATCCCAACTTTAGAATATACAAATCATATACCCAAACTATCAAATCAAAACCCTAGCTTGCATAAAATACAAATAAAAAAATCCAATGTCATTTTGAGCAACGTAACCCTGAGTAGAATAATATACAAAACAAAAATCCAAATTTTGAAATCCCAAATCTTAACTTCATAAACTATTATTTTTTAGACATTTCAAAGTACAATAAATAAATTTCAAAACCCTAGCATAATGAAATTATAGTTTTATTGTGTAATAAACAAATTAGGGTTTATTTTTTAGTACAATAAACAAATGGATCATGTAGAAGAGTGTAAAATACTCACATAGGGACCAGAAAGAGATGAAATGCGTGTAATACAAAAGTAAAAATCCTTTACTATTTGGTACAGCAGTAACAATTGCAAGAAAGATGAAGTTCAAATAGAAAAGTGAAGTTCAAAGAGATAAGTAAAGTTTAGAAAGATAGATAAAGAAGTGAAGATTAGAGGGAGAGAGAAAAAAAGACACAAAGGTGAAAGAAATGAAGTTCTAAGAAAGATAAAGGAAACCTAGGGTTTCTATGTGAGAGAGAATGAGAGAGATGAACTTAAAAGATAAGTTAATGAGTGTGAGAGGGAAGTAAAAAGGAGGGAACGGAGTTAAGTCTCCCGACCACCAAAGAAGAATTGTTAAAAGGTGAGGAAATGAAGCTAGGGTTGTCGAATTTAATTATGTGGTAATTGATCGACGACCCATCTCTTTTAAATCTGAGTTGTTAATTTAAAATTTGAGTTTTTCTAGTTAACCCACATGGTATTACGCTTTCAACGGTGACATGTGAGTAGTTGGGGGGTAAAGAGTAGTCTGGGTAATTCAACCGAGTTAGATTGGTCAAGTCAAGTCCACTCATTGAAATAGAGGGAAAGAATGTAAGTAGGGAGTCGACCACAATTCTTTTCGGCTCGAGAGGGAAAAGCTAAATATACAACTTTTTTTGGGGGGGTATAATCTAAATTTCTCTATCATCAATTATGTTGATTTCATAACACGAAGGGCCTTTGATATGTAGTGGTCTCCATATAGTTCATATATTCGATATGAGAAAATTTGACTTTGACCCCCAGTATAAACTAAATATTAGCCTTTAGACCCCGACTTCGTTACATATTCATTTTAAACAGTAGTCATTTTTGGTTATTTCCCTATTTTGCCCCTCACGTGTGTATCATGTTTTTTTAAAAACAAACATAAAACCTAATGAATTTTTTTAAAAATATTCTCATATTTCCACCTCACCATGTAAGGGAATTAACAATTATATCATTTTATTTTCTGCCTTTTTTAAAATGTGATACACACGAGGGGCAAAAGTAGGAAACAAGTACAAAAAAATTAGGTCAACTAGGTTTGTCAAAGACAATTTGAGGTCAATTAATAAATATATGGAGAACTTGGGGTCTAATGGTTATTTTTCATTTTTAAGTGGGGCCAAAGTCCAAATTTCTCTATCCGAGATATGAGGTCCGGTTCAATCTATTATACATTATAGAAGGGTATTTTTATCCTAGGATAAGCCTGCCCACAAGAGATAGTTTTCTCCCGAGAGAAAGAGGGGTAAAAGATGGAGTTTAAAATTCTCAAGATTGACGGTCTAAAATGATAGATGGATAAGATCAAAAAAGATTGGTTAAGAGAGCAGGTTATTTCATAGTTCTAAAACATATTTAAAGTTATAATTGTCATGCCAAAATAATATATTTGACTGAGCAAGCAAAAGCATAGTAGGAGTTCCAACTTCCAACCCCACAATTCTATAGGAATATACAACAATTACTATGATCAATGAATTGGATATGAGAGGGATTTTACTAACCTCTTTTCATACTTAAACAAGTCCTCTTGTGTTTGAGTGGAGTCTCCCCTTTGATTGGCTGCAAACCTTAATGGGATGTTTTTCTGTGTCGTAGCCTCCAAGAGGGATTTTCCCCCATTTTAACCTTAAAGGGTTTGAGTAGTATTCTTCCCATTATATTATTAATCCCTAATAAAGAGAAATACTAAGTCCCACCAACCTTAAACTGGCGTAACTATTAGGCACAACCTATAACACCTATACGACCTATTATCATGTGTGCTCGTGAATCAAAAGATAAAGCAGTGAATAGTGCAAATATAGATAAAAAATCTAACAATCTCCCACCCAATGCTAACTCAATTTTTTATCTTAAGAAAAATATATTTTAGCCTGATTCATGGTTTTATGAAAAGTGGATAGCCATCCTTTGTTTTCAAAACCATATATAATAATTTTTCAAAGGCAATGCTACATCGAACTTGATTGTCACTGTATGACAAAAAAGATGGCTAACATAGTTTACGGATAAATTTTGGTCAGACCTTTGAGCAGATGCTTAATTCATAGTGTGAACAGGCTAGCAATCTTAATAGCTTTCAAGTATAATTTCTTTACCAGTGGAGTTTAGCATGTGTATAGAAAATGTACACCTTAATGATGTGCCGATACATTTCTATTAGCGTCCTGCAACATATGTTTACTAGACACACATCATTTTAGTACTTAGACAAACCGTCATGCGAAGACCATCGCTCATACTATAATGAAGGCCAAAAGATGTGGACCCTACCCATATCCATCCCAAGCAAACTTGAAAAACCTTTCTGTATTCTCTATATGCACTTGATACTTTGACATTTGTGATGTGATGAATTCACTCGTATCTAAACTTTATTACAATTACACAATTGAAACTGAATATGTACACATATAATAATGGATCCAAATATAATAACAGCCAAATAATCAAAATCAAATTTGAATGTCGACCAAAATGATAACCATGAAGAACTCTCATATGGATAAAGAATCCTAATGCAGTAACAGTAAATAAAATAAATCAATAACTGCCACATAAAAAAAATGATCCTCAAGGAGACTCTAGCAATCCAATACGCATAACATATCCCCTGAAGGCTGGTATCTGAAGTCCCTTAGTAAGAATATCAGCAATCATCTCCATTATCGATAAAATTAGGAATCTCAATAATCTGCTTCTATACTTTATCAATGACAATGCGATACTTAATGTCAATATACCTGCTATCCATAATCATGTTATCATTCTTAACATATTTGGTGACTGCCTCATTGTCATAAAATACTCACAACGGTCTAGAAATCGAATCAATAACCTTTTGCTCATAAATAAAATGCTTAAACCATACAGCCTGTCGAGAAGCCTCATAACAAGCCACATACTCTACTTTTATAGTCGAGGAAGCTATAAGAGACTATTTGACACTTTTCCACGAGATAGCACCATGTGCAAGCATAAAAACATAACTAGAAGAAGACTTTTTGTCATCTTTGTCCCCTACAAAATTTGAGTCAAAATAGCCCAAAATCAAGAGCTCATTTGTTCACTTATAAAATAATCTATAATCTTTAGTCCTCTTCAAACATCGAAGAACCTTTTTTGCTGCTTGCCACTGAAAAATAGAAGGATTTTGATGGAACCTTCTTAACATCCCAGCAATAAAACTAATGTCAGGTCTCATGCATATCATACCATACATATGGATAGCGACTATTTAAGCATACTTCTTAGCAATGTCTAAAGAAAAAGTTTCATGCAACATCGTCTTTCTAAAGATATATCCTTTATCAATAGGGACTTCACCTACTTTGTAATCCTTCATACTATACCTCTTTAAAACTTTATCAATAAACACACTCTGAGATATGCCAAGTATTCTTCTGGTCCTGTCTTGCTCAATCTTGATGCCAAGAATATAACTGGTATCTTCATATCTTTCATATCAAAATGCTAAGATAAGAAGGCTTTCGTCTCCTGAAAAAAAAGGATGTCACCGCTAGTGAGTAAAATATTATCAACGTACAAAACTATAAATATAAAATGCCGCCCACTCTATTTGACATATATACGGCATTCTATTTTACATTGGACAAAGCCGCGGTTCTAAACCACCACATAAAACTGTAGGTACAACTGCCTAGATGCCTGGTTGAGACCGTAGATAGAACGATTAAGTTTGCAAAATAGTTGAACGTTCCCTTCGGTCTCAAAACCTTTAGATTAATAGATATAAATCTCTTCAAGGAGACTTTCATTAAGAAAAACTGCCTTAATGTCGCTCCAAGTCAAAATACACTGTAAGAGCCAAAATAATCCGTAATGAATCCTTCAAAACTGGTGACAAAGTCTCATCAAAGTCAATTCCTGGATGCCATTTAAAACTTGCAAGAGGTCTCACTTTGAAATGCTCAACCTTTCCTTTAGAATCATGTTTGGTCTTAAGAATTTGTTTGGATTCAATTGCTTAGATCTTTTAGGTAAAGGTCTTAATTCCCATACCGAGTTGTGAGACATAACATCCATCTCCTATGTTATGGCATTATACCACTGATCTGCAAAACTACTAGCTATAGCCGCACTAAAAGATACTGGATCTTCAAAATCATATAAATCATCTTCAGCTGAATAAAGATGGTAATCTAAAGAAATAGCTGAACACCTCTCTCTTGAGAATCTCCAAGTAGGAGCAAGAGGCTGGGCTGGAAGTGGAACGACATGAAACTGAATAGGAGCTGGTGGAGGAAAAATTTGAGGGAGAACCGGTACTACGACATTGTCTGGAACTGGGTCTGAAATAATAGATGGGCCTGGAACCATACTCGTCACTCTGCTAATATCAGATAAATGTAGAAGCATAGTAATATTAATAAGAATAGCAATTGGACTCTGAGTCTCAGACCCACTTTAATGACAACCTCCCTATGAATAGTACTACTAAAGTGATTTCCCTCCTCTATAAAATGAGCCTGAGCATACTCAACAATCTCTATGGGTCGTGAAGGACAATAAAACTTGAAGCCTTTCGATCTTTCTGGGAAACCAACGAAGAAACAACTAATAGTCCTCGAATCCAGCATTCTGATATTTAAATTAAACAATTTTGCCTCTGCAAGACAACCCCAAACACGGAAGTGATTAAGACTAAGATTTTTCCCACTCCATAGATGATAAGGATTAACAGGAACAGAGTGAGAAGGACTCAATTCTGAATATAGACTAAATAATGTAAGTACTATCCCCATAAATTCACAGGTAATCCAGTATGACATAACATGCTACGAACCATGTTTTGATAAGTTCGATTACGATGTTCATAAATACTATTATGTACAGGTAATCCAAGGGTAGTGTACTGGACACCAACAAGTTAAAATCATGGGGAAAACTTTGAATAAGAATCTCTGGTGAAATAGAGTAACAGTTTCCAATAAACACCAACAGGTTACCCAAAAGTACAATTCGCAAATACAGCAGTATAAACTCTCCCATAACTCCAATTAGGCAAAATCTTAAACCACATTGTAGTAACATAATAATTTTTACTATTGTTCGAAACCCATTTACATACATAACGAGGCTTACCATATACATGAAGGGGTTTCGATGCAAGGACAATAATGGCGAAAGTGTTGAGTCATATTCCATAAGACCCCATAGTAATTAAACTATAAGCAACAACATCATAAGGGTTAAAATCATGTTTGATGATGCCCCTATTGAGTATCTCATCTTGTTGAACAATGGGTTGTGCTTCTATTTAAACTTGGGTGATTGTTATTCTAGTCGTAGTGGTGTTGGAGTGAATAGTTTTCTGTGACAGAGTCTGAGATCAGATGTAGAGAGAGAGAAATTTGGAGGAACAAATTGGAGAAATTACTAGAGAAGAGAGGACTAACAGAGCTGATAATAACAGTTAGAGATTAGCTGCACAGTTCCAAACATCTTCGACAAATATTTTCTTCTCTTTCTCTTTGGTTATTATAGCAAATTAGACACACACACACACACAGATATGTAAAATATACGAGGTATTGTTTCGATAATTTGGAATTAAGCCTGTCACAGGGTTTTCCAATTCGTAATAGTTAGGGAAGAACCCTAAAACGAAATTAAAAATTATCATAGCAGTTTAATAGCCAACGACTGATACCAATTGTGGGAATATACTACAATTGCTATGATTAATAAATTGGATATGAAAAGAATTTAACTAACCTCTTTTCCTGCTTAGGAAATTCCTCCTGAGATTGAGTGGACTCTTCCCTTGGATTGGATACAGACATTAATGGGATGGTTTTCTATGTTGCAGCCTTTAAGAGGGACTTCCTCACTATTTAACCTGATAGGGTTTGAGTAGTCTTATCATTATATCCTCAAACCCTAATAAAGAGTAACACAAGGTCCCACCAACCTTAACTTGGTGTAACAATTGGGCACAACCAATAATACCTATACGACCAATTAACATGTGTACTCATGAATCGAATGATAAAGCATTGAGCTGCGCCTGTATAAATGGAAAATCTAATAGATTCGCCTCCACTCCCATGATTTTCCCTCCCCCCCCCCCATCTCTATCCTTATTTCTTCTCTTAAACTAAATTGTTTCCACTCTTTCAGAACCTAAATCTCACTTCTTCTTCACATAAGTACACAATTTTTCTCCCCCTCTCCTAAATTTTTTTAATTTTAGTTAAATAATTATATATTTTTTATGTTTTTGGAGAGAAAAAGAAGATTGAGAGAAAACAAGGGAAAAACCATCTCTACCTACATGAATATAAGGATTGGGTATGGTTTTACCCGATTTGAAATATATGAAAAAGGGGAAACAAAAGAAGGGTTTGAGGTCGCTCTTAATTGTACATACTATCAACTTCCCTCTATTTTGGGGTTTCAGTTACACCATTCACCAAACGTCAGGTGGTGATTTCAAATATGACTTAAGACTTAATTAATTTTTGATACGATTTTGAAAAATTAGGCCTCATTTTTAAAAGGACTGGAATGCGTGATTCTAGCAGTATGTTTCATCTCTACTTTTGTACTTTGATTTCACGATGTTATGTTTTCTTTTCACCATATTATGCTTTACCTAATATTAACCCATGGGTTTTAGGTGAAATACAATCTACTTTCACATCTACGAATATTTACTTATAAAGCATTTACTTTATTTTTAGCTTTCCTAGATTCCATCTAAATTAGTTGGGATCAGTTTGTAACTGTTTGTGTAATAGATCTTCTTTGCTTACAAAAAATAAGTGTAATAGAAGCTTCCAATGGACTTCCTGAATGTTAATATGCACACCAAAGAAGACCTTAATTATAGCCACTTATTTTCATCAAATCCCACGAATCATTCCCTGTCAAAATACTAAGATTCTAGATTTTATCTTTGGCATGTTGTGTTTCGCCTTATTGTTTGGTTTCATGTCAAAAAAACTTAATTATAGACCTTTTGATTCAACATGCAAGTTTTGCGATATCTTATGGTTGGTTAATTATATTGGTTTGGTTCAATATAACTTTAAATCTTGGGATATGAAAGAAGTTTTCATATTTCCGAAATGAACGATTTGATACATATAAGATCCACCTACCCACTGTATGTTTTTTCACTAACCATCACTACACCAATTTAAGCAATTTACCACAGTGTTAGTCCGTGGTAATTCCCATTTTACCACGGACTTTGAGCGTGGTCGAGGTCTGTAGCAAAATGGGCATGGCAATTATTTTTCCACAAACTATGTCTCCGTGGTAAATTTTTTACCATGGATTTTCTTTCTAATTAAATATTCCAGTTGCCATGGACTTTGTCCATGGTATTTTTTTTTCTATTTAAAAAAAAAACAGTAGCAACTATAGGATAATTATATCCCCTGAACCTGTAGAGCACATCTAATTCTATACTTCATAACATAAGGCAATATATAAAAGAAAGTTCATAAAAATGTATTCCATTCATAAATAAACAATAAAGTATTCAAAACAATGGTTCTATATGATAATTTAATGCAACAATCGAATAGAAAACTAAGTACATAAGACTCATATTCTTCTATCGCCTTACAATTTTGTTAACCGTGAAGTAGTAACGCCCTCCAAGAGACAAACTTCATTATGAAAGTTAACCAAATTAAATGTGTACCTCATCTGACATGAGAAGTGTCATTTTCTAGCAATCCTACTACTTCAATATAAGTCAAGGATTGAAAGTGGCTCATGTTATCATATGATCATTAGATTCCTCCTGGGCAAACCTTTGCAGTGGAAGTGCAATAAAAAGGACAAACTGAGTTACAAGGAAATTAGGATAAAGAAGTAATACCTGAACTACAATTATGCTCATTATAATACATGTACAACCCTTTTGTACATGGTAAAAATAAGGCCTTCCTCAACTCCATTATTATGTTTCCCTTTAGTATTCCATGCTGACAAGGTCAAGCTTTCAAACTGGGAGCTACTAGGATTAACAATATAACGTGAAAATGAACAAATTTTGTTCAACAATTTCTAGAGCTGATAATATAATTAGATATCAGGAATATAAACCACCACGCACCTACAAGGACTAATGATACATGCTTCAATTAAAAGCCACAAGAACCCCAAAACCTATAACGGGCATCGTAATAAGCATACTGTAAATCACGGGATAAAAAGACATATGAGTTAGCAGCAAACACTTCCAAACAAAGATGTAAAGTTTTCTTTGTTTTTATGGGTATCAAAATCCATTAGTACATTAAAGTAGCTGGTAAATACCTTATAAATATACTAAAGACATAAATAATAGAGATGGAGGATTATTGTGCCGTACATGTCTATTAGAATGGGATAGACGAGTTTGTGGAAAGATGGTAACCTACGAGTCCCAGAACTTAGTAATCCCAGACTTGGGCACAAATTCTAATCCATTAGCACATAAAACTAGTAAGTAAATACCTTGTACATATGCTATAACCATGTCATTATGGCTTGGAGAGAAAAATATGAACAACACCTAATGGTGCTTTTCTACTGCCATGAGAGCAGTATTTTATGCTCTTGAAATAATATTTCCTAAATTATCTGACAAATATATGGATATGGTCTAGAATGGTCATTAAGAAAATGATCTTACTTGATCATGATTGAATCCCTCTTTATAAGATTAAGTATTGTTGATTGCAAACTCAACACAGTTGTAAATAGAATAAGTACTTGGATAGAAGATTCTTGGGATGATGAAGTTGAAGTTACAAGGTTAATCAATGTACGAAGTATAAGATGAACTTTTATTTGACGCAAAAAAAAAAAAAAACCTTAACATAGTCAATAAAATCTGTCATTTCTATAACTTTCATAAAATGCCCATTACCTAAGTCGCAAATCCTAAAGAACAAATAAATGAGATTTAATGCCAAAAAAGCAAAACTCAATTCTCGAAACTTGAAGAAGAGTTTACCTTTGTTGGGGCTTATTAGAGTTATATCTTTGAGCTTCTTATGATACCATACTGGCCACTCCATATAAAAATTCAAAATCATGCATTGGTGAGCAAGCCAAAAGCTCTCCTGAACACAGCGGGAAAATAAACATTTAAGAAATGAGAAAGAGAAATAGAGATTGGCAAGATTATGGGAAAAAATAAAGGCACAAGGGAGATAACCACCAATTCTATGGGAAATAATATTCTCACAATAGATGTCAAAACATTAAGCCTCAATAATTCAAATTATGACCCCACATTTCTATTGCACCATTGTGCAATTTAACTTTACATATCGAAGAACAATGCTATAAGACTAATTCCAAATATGATTTTGGCCTTCCTTTTAGTGATAAAGAGAGAGAGAGATCCCCCAACATCCTTGCGAATCTGCAATAACATTACAACAAATTCAATGGAAGTAACTAGGGTAAAAGGGCATACAACTATGAAGTTAAACCAAGTTGAGAGTTAATAACAAACAAATACGGGCGCATGAGCTGCGGTGATCAAAAATTTTAGGATGTAAGAATTTATTCTCTGAAAATCAGTTTGATTGAGGATTCAGGTACTCTTAGCATCGAGCATTCAGAACCCTAAAAAGGGAATAAAGCATGAGCATTCTGGTCCTTTAAGCCTTGATATAATTGCGGCAAAAATAAAAGAAACACCAACGAGGTAATCACCTGACAATAAGGCGACCACTTACAAAAAATCTTAAACAGGAAAGTAAATTGTTTACGTTTTGGTGGATCATATTATTACATAATACTTCCTTCAAATCGTTTCTACCTTTTATGCTACTGATGTAAACCATAACTCAAACTTCGATCTAAAATTCACATTAAAGGGTCCATAATTTCCAGAAAGAAAAAGGGCTTTATAGAGAATTATAGGGCGACCACCACAGTAAATTTCTAAAAGGGCCACCACCAAAGAAAAATATAAATTAGGGTTATTGTCAAAGACCATGATTTTAGCTCTCACCCCAAATTCTACAACGAAATTGAGTTTAATATGAAATGCTCTGAATCATAAACACTAGAAATCAAAAAATTTAGCTATTCAGCTAGATCAACTACATAGATTAACACCTAGATGCTGATTTGAACAAAAACTTGGAAATAGATACGCACCTTTAAATTAAGTCATTGAAATCTAGCAAAGTCGATCATCTTCTCTTTGGAAGTACATGTTAGGTTAGGTTACATTACGAGCTTTGGGTTTTGAAGACTAAAAAGACTAAAGAGGCATCAGGAGAGGAAAAATAAGAGAGAGCAGTGGCAAAATAATTAGAAAATAAAATTTGTTTTTAAAGAGAGAAAATAGAAATTTCCATGAACTAGATTAAATTTTCCGCGGATTATATTCATGGTAAAGAAACTACAACATATATCTATGGAAAAATTGAAAAGAGCCTGTGGAAAATTTGATTTTTTGTTGTAGTGCATATCACTTAACATACATTGATCCCTCTATGATCTTAGATTTAAAATATTTTTATAAATTCTTCTTACGATGTATTATTTTTTGTTTTCTGGAAAAAACTATCTGATTAGGAACAGAAAAGCAATCTTCTTATTAGCTCATCAATAAAAATCCAAGGAGACACTTTGTCAAAGAACACAGAGGAATGATATTGTGCATTGTTGATTCATTTAATGCATTTGTTATAGATTATGAATGTGTTGTAGAGGTCGACGAAGAAGATTTTTTTGTTAGGAGTAATAAGTTAGGTCTATCACATTATGGAATTTTGGATCCTTATGGAACCATGTTGATCATATGTCCTTGGTATATTATTTTCTTATTAATGGTTGGATGTTATGTCTTTGATGTAATTTTCACTTATGAATGGCTTTAATATCGGCTTTTCCTTCATAATCTATAAGTGCAACATAGTGCAGTATCAAATCAGTATATGCAACTACGGTACATTAAAATTTGGTAGTCAGCATGCTTACTAGTTTTAGCGCCGAAGATGCATTAATGGACATATTTTGAAGCGCCAAAGGCGCGTCGACATTTTCATTCTTGCGAGCCACGGGTAGTACAAGTCTATTAAACATTAGAGAACGGTATTTTTTATCCCAGGACAAGTCTGCTCACAAGAGAGAATTTTTTCCAGAGACAAAGAGGGGCAGAGATGTAGGGTTAAAACATAAAGAGTGTAAATGTTACAATCTCAATATAATTGAACGGAGGAGATTCAAGTTTACTCAGGGCAGTTTTGTCACGCCCTAAAATCCAGTAATCGGTAGATAGACCAATTAATGAGATTCGAGGATGTGCAGGTCAGGGAATCCAAAGATTCTCCCCACGAACAACCGAGCTGTAGACAAGTTCTGGCCCAGTCATTCACAATAGTATCACAATAGAGTAATAAGGAAAACAGAAACAGCGGAAGACTAAGATAACAAAATCTAAACGTAAGATTCTGCAAACCTCTACGCAGCAAGCCCAACTGCAATAACAGGAGATTGAGCCTCCAGCTCAGCTCCCCAAAGATTACCGCAGCAGTAACAAAATCCTGAAACAACCTGCCACTGAAAGGGGGGATGCGAGAGTAAGCAAACAGCGAGCTCACTAACTCCCAAAAATAGCTAAACGATTATACTAACCAATGAGATGGATATAAATATTAATGAAATCTAACGATAAGCAATATATATGTATCAATATATATAGGATGACTAATAAATCTATCTATAAATATACCTCGTGAAAAGGAGTGCTAATCTGCACTCCAGTCATAAAGACCACTAACTACACTCTAATCACTACCATGGCTCTCAGCGCCATGCCCAACTAATCTATCTCAGGGATACAATCGCATACATGGGCAAACAACCCTCGGCCAACTACAAATTGATCGGGTTATCCAAACCCTAACCAGGTACAATCCCAAAGCTACCACAAGCTGAATGAGATCGCCCATAACCAAATACCAACCTAAAGCTCATAATAACCAACCAGACTAATCAACCTAATAACTTAAATAGATACAGAAGATAGTGGAATAGATGCAAAGAGGAGAGGAATATGCAGAAGGAAGATGAATCTAATTACACCGCAATTCTATTAGGAGAAGAGGAATCTAATAAGCGAGGAAGAATATGATGAACTAGGATAATCCCATAATTATCCCAATGCAATAATATGTTATGATAATGATATGATGGAATGAGATAATCTTATGATTATCCCAAGTGCAAAAGATTCTATATTAAACATAATGTAGAAAGGGTTAAGGATTTCTATCAGAAGAACCTACGATAAGGAAGTATGCGGAGATGCAATAATATGCTTGATGATGATGATGATGTTATGATGCAGAATGGTTTGTGATGAAGTGGGATAGTCCCATACCTATCCCAATGCTGAATGATTTAGTGATGTCAACCCAAAGGGCTAGCCCCCAAGACTAAAGTGGGCTGACAACTGCTGAAAAAAAAATTACCTTACCGGATATTGTTGGATTCAAGGGTACGACATACTATACTAGCTCGACCAGACTTAAAGATATTAACATAGGTATTTCAACCTCGCCTGAGGAGTCTGGATACCAGGAACTAGCATCCAACCATGTCTCTCCACGCAGGATGGGACTGGGCACCAGGAGAACTATTCCAGCCATAACTTCACTCACAGGAGAAGACTGGGCACCAGGAAAACTAATCCAACCATATCTTTACCTCTAAAACTTTAGCCCGATCTAGGGATCCTATCAACCTATCAGGGCCAACCGATGCAGAGTTGTTTATGTATCCAATCGCTGTAAGATAAGGAAAGAATATATTATCTATGGATGTGAGCATGATCCTAGAAACTGAAACACAACGCTGTTAACACAGCCAATACACAATAGGATAACCACCTGCCTGAGAGCGTGGTAACCAAAACTAACACAGATGCCCTCCTGCGACTCAGTTGCACCATCTAAACCTAGATGAAACAGCAACTTAACCGTCATGACACCTAAACAACATCAGTCTCTAAGATTCCTCAAAGCAATATGATTACCATCAAGTACAACAGTACTCTGGCTGTCAACACAGACTAGTACTCATGGGGTGACCTACAAGAGTCCAACAAGTAGTCAACAATCCCCAATAATAGAACTACTCACAATCCTCCTAATCATGTATATAAGCCACTAGCGCGGATATACAGGAATCGGATTCAACAGGAGGTTTTAGCCGTATTCCAACATCACGGGTGACGTATAACTTCATAAACCACCTGGCTCAGCCGCGGATCTCACTGAGCCATGCTGTCTCACTGCCTCCTAGATGACGGAGGGGAACACAGCCCTAACAGCCTCATCCCGGGGAAAGGAGGCTTACGAGTAAGTTCTATTAGCTCTTAGAATCATGAGGACAATAAGTGTCACAACACAATAAGCAAACAATCATAAGGCAAACTATCAGAAGTTCACATCCTTGACCAACCATCACGGACAAGCCATCTACTCACCATCAATAACTAACAGTCTAGGAGATACCACACACCCACATGGAATCCAACATTCCAAGCAACCACCAATCACAATGACAGTGCTCAAGGACCAGGCCTCGAGAACATAGAGTACACCTAGGCTAGTCTTAAGACTAATCAAAACAATAGCAAGCAGGAGGACGAGCTCCGAACCGAAGACCATGTCTTACTGAAGCTATGTCGCCCCAAGACTACCCTGGAAACATGTCCAGCAACCTAGACTAACCAAAGTGCTATACTATAAGGTAAGAACTATAGTCTCTGAACTAACTATCTCAGAAAAATGGCGGCTAAACCACATGTCGTCCATAAGTCTCTACTAATCGTCAAACCAAGTCACTAGTGCACTGAAACAAGCCGGGCACCCTAATAACTAACCAACAATACCATACTCAAGATACTATATATATATAAAAATATAGCGGCGCTGAGGCGTCGCAATACACTGAGAAATGCCTTTGTTCTCAACCTCAATGAAGAAAGGATCCGCAATAACCACCCACAATGAAATTGGTCGAAGAGGAATCTCAGGAGTCATCGTCACATCGACGACAGCAGAGAATAACCTCCTCTGACTAAACATAACCTACAGGTTCTATCTAGTAGCTAAACTCACAATATACCCAAATGCTGCACTAACTTAACAATTCCTTAAATACTCACGCACATAGTGTACTAAGCGAATAAACTGTATAGATGCCCTAAGCAATTTAGCAATATACTAACCTAATCACATATATAATATACTAAACTATGCATTTATATAACTCATGAATTAACATAATAATCTAGTTATTTAAGAAGTTAAAAACTCGCCTGATAAAACAACGCTCGGAACGACAATCTTGGCGAAACTGTCCAAACAACACCCCGACGGAAATGTGCTCCACGAATCAACTTCCGGGACTTCAAATCAATCACGGAAAGAACCATGAACACCACAGCATCAGCCACTATCAAGACCTGGAGCCCAATCGCAATTCTAATAAAGGATACCCGCCCGAAACTGCGTTTCAGATTAGCACCAAAACTGAATCAGCAACTGAACCTCACTCCCCATCACACTAAACCCCAATCAGCACCACCGAACAGCTGCAAGGAAAACCCAATAATCAACATCACAATAACCAACTCAAATCCACCACTCTCAGGGCTTCAAAAGGACGGAAAATCAGCTATCCAGATCAGATTATCATGGGGGGAAAATAGTTCATTAAAGGAGGAAAACAGTTTACCAAAGGGGGAAAAGCAGTTAGGTTATACGAACTGATTTCAGAACTCCGGGACACAACAACGATCTCTGTAATCGTTACACTAACCCCAAACAATAAACAACTCCTAAAATCTTCTCTAATCAATTACCAAGCAAGCAAGAGAGTTATACTGAACTGAAAATCAGATTACAAAGTTGGAACAGCAACAGGGAATTACTCACACAAAATGAGCAGCTGCGATCAGAAATGGATGACGATTAGACGGAGGTTGAATATGGTTAAAATAGCCCTCTCTCTACACTTCAAAACAGTAGCAACAAAGGCGGCAACGACTAAAACAGATCAGCCACAAGGGCAACAGCAACTGAGCCGTAACAGCTGCCTCTACTCCCTCTAAAAGCAGCAGCTCTTCCCTCTCCAATTCGAATCAAAACAAAGACCCCAAAAGCAACACAACAATCACAAACCCTAAATCAATTCAAGCCACAAGGGTTCCACCAAAACCGAAATCAACCCAAAGATACAAGAGAGAGAGAGAGAGAGGAATTACTCACCGAGAGAAACGGTAAAGAATCGTGTCGAATTCGGCGAGCACGGCGAGGAAAGAATTTGGTTTGGAGAGGAGAGGATTCGTTTAGGAGAAGAGAGAGAGAGTAAAAGAGAAATGTAAGGAGAGAGAATGGATAATGATATAAATATAACCGACCAGTCGTTCGAACGGGAACTGGAAGAATCTAAAAATGTCACTCTGAGGTCCTCCTGAACCAGACACAACTCCAAGACCCTCAGAAGACTGGAACAACCCGAACAACCATCACAACCCTAACAAAGGGTTCCCAAGGCCTAAACACCACCTCTACCGCTTCACGGCCACCAAAACGCCTAAACCCCCGAAATGGAATCTTTGCTCGGAAAACTCCAAAAATCTATCTGCCAATCCAACAGCTCACCGGAACCACACCAAACTACAAACACATAAAACAAACATCACCACCAACCCATCTAGGGGTTCCCAAGGTCACCATATAATCTAATCCGCCCTAAACCACTGAAACCACCGGAAGGAAACAACACAGGACCTGCCAATAGAAATAATACGAATGCATAACAAATAACATATAAGAATAACAATTCTAATACTTAATAATAAATAATAATAAAATTAACCTGAAAAATCCGGGACATTACAAGTTTTGTGGTTCTCTAAATTTTTAAGGGTGTTATAGTAAGAAAAAAATAGAGCAAACTTAAATCTCCTCCACCCACGATTCTCTGTAACCGAATGGAGTTTATCTCCCTACATATCTCCCATAAATCTCTTTCTCTCTCTGTCTCCCAAATTTCTTCTTCTTCACCACAAAACACCACCAAGTACATCTTTTTATTTTCTCTCTCTCTCTTATCTTATACTATGATCTACGAAAAATGGGTTTTGATCTTTTATGACTGACGGGTTTAAATTTCCTTGATTTTCTTATAATTGATGAAGATGTGTTGCGCAAAGAAGGAGTAATTGGACCACGCACATTGTTTACTATATTTTTCTCCATCTCTCTACTCTCTAAATATAGTTTAACATTGATTCATAGTTTAGATTTATATGTTTAGGATTTAGATTTGTAGAAATTCAGTCACACTCTTTCTAAATTCAGTAACCTCCTTGCCCTATAAATGTTTGTTGCCATGATGTTTTAAATCTCTCATAAGCCTGAAGAAGTTTTGCTCATGACTTAGTAATTACTATCTCCTTGCCCCATTAATGTTTGCCCTGATTTTTATGTCTCTCATGAATCTAAATATGCTTATGTCTTAATAGTTGGTATATAAATCATCAGTATGAATATTTACACCAAGACCTTAAAGAGGCCTAACCCCATAAAGTAATGCTTACAGGTTTTTTGAATGCCTAAACGCAGATTTTGAATGCCTAAACGTAGATTTTGAATGCCTAAACATAGCTTACAGTTATTTGGATGCCTAAACATATTCCGTAAACATATGACTCGATATTTATGTTGATTGTGTATACCTACTCTGCATCGCGTCTATTTATTACTTTTGTGTTACTTTTGTTTTAGGTGATCTACTTGGATTCTAATTACTCATATGGCGAATAACGAATATCTTCCTGAGGTAAGTAAATATTTTACTTTATTGTACTTATGTTTGCTTACTCCCATGTCTCTTTTTATGTTTGCCTACCATAACATATGATATGTTATTGCATATATATCGAGTAAAGTAGCATAAATTATGATATGTTGTTTTGCCTCAATATTTATCACATGAAAATTGCATAAGTAATTTAGAAATTTAAGATTTATAGAGTAATCTTAGATAGTACTTAACCTATTGTAATGATTAAATAGATTAGTCTGAACCTAACTAGAACATCTGTATTAGATCTCTCGACCAAAATTAGTCCTACTCATGTTGATTCTAAATTAGGATTCGCCCAACACCAAATCTATAAATCACACCAACTTTAGCCTCTCTAGAAGATCGATTGTACAACGTATCAGGAGAGAATGTGAGAGGAAACTAAGGGAACCTACATTGGCTATTGAGTTATTTAACCAAGCTCTGGCAAACAAACCATTATAGTATGCTGCTCAAGCTATAAATGATGAGTTTAATAGTAAAGCTACACAAACTAAAGCAACCACCCCTCAAGCTTATAATAACGTCATGGTAATAGAAGTCCTCCCACCTTTATTCATTGGAAGCATTACGACAGATGCGCCTAACCTAATGAATCATGCGACGCATAACAATTCAGGCCTCTCTAATAGATCAATTGCACAACATGCTAGAAGGGAATGCAAAAGACAGCTAAGGGCATCTGACGTGTCTATATTGCCGAATCCAACAATTACCATAAATTTTAAACTCTCTAGGCGATCGCTTACGCAATGTGCCAAAAGAGAATGCGGAGTCAACACAGGGAATCAACATCTATTAATGCAGCCCCCGTATCTGAGGCTCTACCTAATGAATTACCCCATACTCAAGCAACTATTAGAAACATATTTTAAGAAGAACAACATCGCACGACAAAGACACCTATACCACTAAATCCTGCTTTACAGATCCCCACCAATTTTTGATCAAGTACATTTGAAATTGGGGAGTCATCGTCAACTCAGACAAACGTGTAAGTATAATAACTACGTATTTTCTAAAATCATAAAATTAACATCGATACCTTACTAATTAGTCTCAAATTTTGAATTTATGTCGAATGCATCATTATGTAGAGGAGAAAAATAATTTAAGTGATATTAATGAAGGACGCATTAATGTTAATCAAGTTGAAATCCAAATGGGACGTCATTTTATGAACCAAATGGACGTTGTATGTATGCATTGCTCTGCACTTCATTAGAGGAATGAACAGCTAACGAATTCTTCCATCACAAACTTGCGATTTGGTCAATGTTGCCTACAAGGATAAAATTAAGCTCCTAATCCTCAATCCATTGCCTAATGAATTGCAAGAATTGTACGATGGTAATGGCCCACATTCAAGGTCATTTCGTAATTACATGTGAGAATATAATGCAAATAACGTATTTACGAGTCTTGGGGTTCATATGGATTATCGAGTAGCTCATGGGTGAGGTCCATCTTCTTTTGTTATCCATAGAGAGTTACATCATCGAATAGCTACATTGGTTCCAAATAAGGAACAAGAAGCTCCTTATGCACAATTATATATCTACAACCCAGGTGTAGCTTTAATACTCGTCATAAGATAAACTCGCGTCCAAATAAATATGTGCTACAAATTATTTAAGACACATTGGTCCAATGTAACCCATTCAGTGAATTATATCACCATGCATATGAGGTTTTAGAAGACGTTGCGGGCGATAATGAAAATTTTAATGTGCCAGCATACCTTCATTATAGTGTTTTCGACAGATCATTGCAGATATAATTTACTATCAACTGATAAGATTATAGTTATACCACCAGGAGATGGGTCATAAATAAGTGGCGTGAGGGACATTATTGTGTATCATAAGACAAATCAGGGGTTGATGCATATTAGTGAAAGTCATCATGTTCCCCTTCCTATGCATTATGTTCTTCTTTTCCCTACAGGACAACCTGGCTGGTCAGTCTACTTAAAGCATTTCAACATTACACACTACCAAAAAATTAACTTTTGGGGATGGCATAGGTAGACATTTGGTGATGGGTAATGTCTATCACAACTTAGCGGCAGTTTTTATTGTCAGCAAAGCTAAAATTGATGTCGCAAATACCATTATTTATTTATTCGCAAATGATATTTAGTTTGAACACATTAGACGAAATGCATCGGCTTTGATGAGAGTAAAATTTTCATAGCCTTTTAATTGGAAGAAATCGCGATTCACTTTTTCTTGCCTTCTCCTCCTTATCCCCGTTGGATAGTAATGAAAATCTCCCGCTTCAATTTGGCGCCAAATTTGTGTCACGGCCCCAATCTCTCACGGTTATCCTCTTTTTTATGTTTTAGGTAAAAAATTTATCTCACGATCTCTGTAACCTCTCTATCTACATATGTTGTTTTGGGTGGTATTATAGATCTCTCTTCTTCAAATAGATTTAATTTTGGTGTTCGATAAGGCGAAGCTAGGGGAAGAGAAAGAAAGGGGCTTTCCATGAGTGAGAAGAGCAGAAGTAAGTGAATGAACTCTATGATTTTCAGTTAGTTTTCTTGATTTATCTGAATTGCTGATTGGGGATGTTAATGTTATGTTATGTTTGGTTCAATTTTGTTACAATTAGTTTCTTCCTAAAGTATGTTTGATTCAATTATCTTGTATTTGCTAAAGCATATTGCTAGAATAAAACCTAAGGTTTGTGTGATTGCTAAAATATGTTTCATTCAGTTTTGTTGTATTTGCTAAAGCGTATTGCTAGAATAAAATCTAGGGTTTGTGTGATTGATAAAGTATGTTTGATTCAATTTTGTTGTATTTGCTAAAGCGTATTGCTAGAATAAAACCTAGGGTTTTGAGGTTCGGCTTTGGTTGAGTTTCCTAATTGCTCATGGTCTGGAATTATATTTTTTTGGAATTAAGGGTAGATTCTCCATGAAACCTTCAAGAAGGTATGCTCTGGATGAAAAAGGTATGCCTTCGCATTCTATTTTTTGCGTCTTTGTGTATTTCAAGTCTGGTAGTAGAAGAATCTCATATGATAAACAGATTGGTTCCCACCTACTTCAGCTCAACTTTCTGATCACTTTTCCAGTTACTATACCACCCCTATTGTTTAATGCGCCTACTATATATGAATGCATGTATAGTTCAGAAAATGTTAGTAAGAAGCAAGAGTGCACATCAATTAAATGTTTTTGAAATATGGCACACAATCACTAATATAAAATATATATATATGAAGTTAAAATTCCCCGTTAATTAGTAATAGATAGACCTTTGTATGCTTGACTGACAAATCCAAACTCAAAGATGCAAGAGATCACTCATTTCTGAAATTGAAAGATTCCTAAATTCGTAATTTTTTTACCTAAAACATATGCACCAAAATCATCCTAGCAAATAATCCTATCTTCTTTTACCTTAACGTATTTGTTTGGCTTCTTTTGTTTTATTCTTTGGTAAGCCTATGTTGAATGTGGATTAGGGTGAGAAAAAAAAATACAATGTATTATCGAATGTGACTACATATTTGTTAAACAACATATACTCCCATTAAGGGTTTCTTTCTATGTTAGACAAAGCTAGTGAATAGAAAGAAAGTCACATTGTGCCCTTACAGAGTATGTTGTATTCCAAGTAAATTGTAATCTTGTCAAACCCCACTATTAATCCCACAGACACATCTATAAATTATTCATATAAAAACTTCATAAAAGAAATACAAAATTCTGCCAAATCAATACTACTGATCATTCTATATTAAGCACATTCTTATGCTTCTGAGTACGTCATAATCTTTATAGACTTAGTTTTGATACATCTCCGTTGAAGCTCTAAAACCTGTAAGGAAGTCAGATGAATGAAAGGACTATGCTTTGTCTCGTTGACCATGAAATTTAAATTCTACAACCATTGTACAACCTTTAATGACATTCTATTTGTTAATTGAAACCTCATCATACTTCATTTTGCATCTAGCTCTTCAAATCTCCTAGGGAATTAAACTGGGAGTGCAAACTTTAACTCGTGGGGTAGTAATACTTTATTTGTATTAGTCTTACATTTTGCATAGTTCCTTTGTGCAATAAGATGGTATGTGTTTTGCTTTACTTATCACTTCTTAATGCCATATGCTACTATTTTCTATTAGGAATTAAGAGTCAAAATAAATTACGATTGTTAAAGTTGTGCCTTATCAACTTGTAATTCTAATGTTTCGTGATTAATTTCATACAATTGATAATTTTTTCCTTGTTTAGGTTTAAAACAAAGGACATACGGTGGATAGGGACTGGAATTCTCTATATTTTGTTGAGAATGGCCGCTTTACCAACGTTACTTGGATGGCACTAAGTCTTTCTTAAACTTTGTGCGAGAACACCTTCCAGGTCTGTTATTATGCGAACAAGATCATTGGTTACTATGGAAATAGATTCACAGATGAAAGGCAACTAGAACCACAACAAAGGCACGTGCCCTCCAAAGTTTCATGCTCCTTGGTCTCAAATAATTAAACTAGGTGAGCTTCATATCATCTCTATACATTTTACAAAAAAAAGCTATCTTGTTAATAAATTTTCCATGTTAGTCATGCACAACAATCTTTTATGTTTTGGAACGTCATTTCTTTACCAGGAAATATCTATGCGTAAGAATTTTATGATGCATGTAAGTCATCTAACTCAATAGTTATCTGGAGATACACCACTGTGTTTTGGGACATTTTGCGATACCTTCTTTTCAGTAAAAACTGACCAAACTACTTAAAAGCCTCGCACATGCAAAAAAAATAATTTATAGATGCCCCCTTCCATGTTATCCCAACGGATCTTAAAACATACAAGGATTGCATTTTGTTTTTTGAGGAAGGACATTAACTATTTTCTCATCCACATATCTAAAAACAAGTTGTTTTAGAACCCAACTTTTTGTACACCTACTATATCAGTAATGATCGATTATAAACCGACATCTTAAAAGACCCGTAAACGCACGGTGTACCATTAAGTACAAGGGTAAGTGGGGTCGTATCCCAAGAGACTTGTGGTGTGAATTATACTTCGAGCTACTTGTTTTATCCAATAACAATAAATTTGTGTAGGTTGGTTTACAAGTATAGAAAATAAAATACTTGAAAATATGAGTTTTATGAGTCGAAGTGAGAACCAGGGCTTAGATTCCACACCACCCTTTGTTCCCGTGAGATAGCATAAAAAATTAAAGTAAATTATGAGTTCTCATATCGAATATCCTTGTTCGGGCATATGCAATACATAAAAAGATAACATAGATTTAGTGATTAGGAGCTACCCATAAACCAACATACTCAACCATGGTCCGGTTGATAAGTATGGATTATGTTCTCATCTCCATGTTCTTAACCTATCTTGTTATGGTCAAACAAGATGGTTACTTAGATTCATTACTCCTCTTAATCCTAGCTATGGTCAAACACAGGACAAAGGAATACGAATATACAATATTTCGGGATAAAGATAAAGTAATTACTCTAACTAAGCTACACAATCTACACTAAGGTTACATTGAGTAGAGCTTCCTCTAGCCTTGGCTAAGAAGATTAGCTACTCATCCCTTTGATCATTCCCATACTACTATTACTACGATAAAAGTAAAAGATAATAAAGAGAAAAAGAATAACCTTTATTGTTTTAAACTTTGATATTACACTCTTCAAGATGATCTCTTATGGGTGGGATTCCCCTCCTATTTATAAAGTATAGGAAGGGTTACAAAATATCACCATTAATGTAAAATCCTCTAAAAATTTCCTAAAATCATGCATAGATATTACAACTCATGAGAATAATATCTACATTTAAATCTCTTCAATGGGCTTTTATGGGCCTTTGGTTGACAACTTCAAATGAGAATCATTGTTGGAGTGCATCACCCTTATTCTTTGATAAAAAACGAAAAAATGTATGACTTGTTTATCAAGTGACCGATTCCTGTAAATACAAAAATGTATTCTTTTTAGCTATTATCTATATATGACCCACTTAAGGTTTGGTTTCTGTGCGCTCTTAGTGATCAGAAGGAATAATGGTTTCAGAGAGATTATCTATTGTGTTTGGTCAATTCTTCTCTTCGTGTGCAAGAACCAGAAGAGCTTCAATTGCAAGTAATTCCCAATCGAGATATCAGAAATATGATATCCCTTTGTCATCTCCATCTCAAATAACCTTCATCTAAATATTTTAAACTCCCGTTCCTTTTGGCTGATATTGCGAGAATGATCAAGATGAACAATCCCTCTCGTGAGATACAGCAATTGATGCCTTGCACCATGGACCCCTTAAAATTAGCTCCATAAAAACATTCATAATTGCTTGATTCTGTTTAGCTTTTCCCAAGGCCTTATTGTTGCAAAGAAAGTAAATTGCAAGATCATCAAGAACACTCAAAGTAACTCCGTCGGTGGCAGTATGCAACACCAAAGGTACCACTTTCTATTGTCCCCCACTCCTAATTTTTGTACTCATCTTTTGCTCTAAAGGCTTTGCAAATCTTGAAAATTGTGTAGTTTGGGAAGATTTTTTAAGGATTAATGCAATTTTAATTTCTCCTCAGCATTTTATGCCCTTGTTTTACCTCTAAAGGAGTATATTACAGAACTTCTGCAACCAGCTACAGTTGCCCATATGGTTTCATTTTATGCTCCTGCAGATCCACACAATGTCATGAAGACAATCAAATTGCCCTATTTCTATAAAGAATACATAAAGGAAGACAAGCTTGCTACAATACAAGAAATGGAAGTATAAATAGAAAACTTTTCTTTTGATTTTATGATTTGGTTACTAAGAGAATAATAATTACTCTTATTTAGCTGTAATCATTCCTGTTAAAAGAGCCAAAAAACTACCTGCTGCAATAATGGATCCCACTATACCCAACAAAAATATGAGTTCACTTTTATGTTGACTAACGTGGTATATTTTATGTGAACTATCAAAACTGCGATTGATATCATCAAAGTAGTGTTTGTTATATTGAAACAGCCCTGGTTATGTACAACATATCATGGCACTATACTTTAAGATATTATTTCAAAAGTAAAAAACACTGATATAATAGAGAAATACTTCTCTACAAAAATATGAAGGAAAGGTTAACTGTAAAATGCTCGATATAGAGTTTAATCTTGAAATAGGTTTAATATCGTCGACAATAGTTACTTTCTCATTAAATTCATTTTGACAAACCATTGCAATCTGTTTCCATAGAACCATTATATTTCAATTGGAGCTTGTTGTACGTAGGACATATTAATTCTATCATACAAATGTAGTTATATTAGGTATTATTACCATGCAGTTATATTACGTGGGAAATCTTGAAATAGGTTGAGAGTCGTTCGAGCGACTCCCAATTTCGTTCGAACGACATTTTACATGCTCTCTGGAATTTGGCCCATGGACATATTTTCGTTCGAACGAGTTATCCTTACGTTCGAGCGAGTTGTCAACTTTCTGGGGTTTTAGATCAATTAGGCGTAAAGTCGTTCGAACGACTCCCTATTTCGTTCGAACGACTTTGGCGGTGTTAGTGATATTTAGGCGTTGTTTTGCCTCGAGATCCGTTATTTTATTATTTCGAGTTCCATAGTATATAAAGGGAACTTAGGTTATTTCTTTTTATCTATGTGATCTAGAAAGAGTTTTGAGGAAGAAGCCTAGGGTTTTGGAGTGATTCATTGTAATTAACTTCGATTGAATCAATTGAAGCTTTTATTTTTCCTAATCAATTGGTGTTCTTGTTACTTTTCAACTAACTAGAGCTTCTCTATCGTATTGTGGATTAATAATGCACGATTCGCAGATTATTTGATGGAGGTAATACTTTTGCAAAAAATTTACAATTATTTCTCACGTATTCCATCCAAATGTTTACATCTTAATTTTACTTTGCTAATTTCAAAAATTATTAGATCAAAAGCGACCTCGAACAAACTATTCAATTGCCTTCAACAATTCGAAATTGTGCGTGTTCAAGACCTAAAACTCTCCGTCTACTCGAACTTGAGTATTTCTTGCTAAAGAGAACAAGGTTTTCTAACTAAGAGAACCATTTTATCTGTAAAAAACAATGATGTTATCCCGATTAATGATGATGGATTAAACATGTGTCCGGGTGAACATCATCTTTCAAAATGACTTCCAAACGTTCAAGACCTACTTTAACTCTTAAAAATGCCATACCTCTCTATGTAGATCTCTTGTGGTTTCTCCATTTTTATGGACCTGGTCATGATACAAGTATTGATGATTTATCAGAGCAACCATATGTAGATGAGATAGCCAGAGAGTGTTGATTTTCTTAGACAAAAAAGGTATATCTATTCTTCATTATTAGTTCAATTTTAGTAGCTTTGGGTCTGATTTTTAAACTGTGAACAATAAATCAACCACTGATAGTACCTCACCCACATCTATTTAGAGTTTTATATATGGCATCCAATGCAGTTCATATATAATATTTCAAGAGAAATAAAAACTAGCGCAAATATTCGACAATAAGGACCATAAAATGTGTCTACCGATACCTGTAAACTAATTGGAAAAGCGTAGTGTAGCATTTGCTGGCAGGGTTTTAATATCTAGCATTGTCTGGTCATTCATATGCATGTATCTTCTAATCACAATAGTGTCATACAGGAGACCGTGATATATAGTTGCAAAATATGTACATACTAGTACAACCCGTGGCTTGCCACGACAATAACGTCAATGCGCCTTCGGCGCTACCCGTGTTATATGATACTACAAAATCAAGCCTTTGAGGCAAAATGTGTAACTTAAACATAATCCAAACTAAATTTTGTTTTCTCAATCCTGTGTGGCTAGCCATGGATTACGAGTGCCTTCGCCTCCTTTACCCCGTATATCACCTTGACATCGTTAGCCCGTCTAAATCGTTTATTACTTTTTCACCCAATTTATTAGTTGTTTGTGAATAAAATACTCTCTGTTTATGCAACACGACCATAGCTCGTTTAAAATTTGGAAGCCCAAATGTTATTATTGCATAACCTTATCTTTCAAAATCCCCTTATGAATATGAGTATCTAGACTCCTCCTGGTTTACGAATATTACCACCCGGTTGTTTAAAGGTTCTTAGGGGAGTCTAGACACTCATATTCATAAGGGAATTTTAAAACATTACGGAATGCAATAATATCATTTGGGCTTCCAAATTTTAAACGAGCTATGGCCGTGTTGCATAAACTGAGAGTTTTGAGAGTCTAGACGGCCTAACGATGTCAAGGTGAAATACGGGGTAAAGGAGCCAAAGGCATCTGTAATCCATAGCTAGCCACACAGGATTGAAAAATCAAAATTTAGTTTTGATTATGCTTAAATTACACATTTTTCACTCAAAGGCTTGATTTTTCAGTATCATATAACACGGGTAGCGCTGAAGGCGTGTGGACATTATTGTCGTGGCGAGCCACGGGTAGTACAAATATGTACATATTTTGCAACTATATCTCACGGTCTCGTGTATGTCACTATTGTGATTAGAAGATACATGCATATGAATGACCACACAATACACGATATTAAAACCCTGCCAGGAAATGCTGCACTACACTTTTCTAATTAGTTTACAGGTATCGGTAGAAGACACATTTTATGATCCTTATTGTCGAATATTTGTTCTAGTGTTTTTTCTCTTGAAATATTATATATGAATTGCTTTGAATGCCATATATAAAACTCTAAATAGATGTGGGTGAGGGAAATACTATCAGTGGTTGATTTATTGTTGGTCACAGTTTAAAAATCAGACCCAAAGGTACTAAAATTGAACTAATAAGACAACTGTAACAAGTCATTTTTTCTTTTGATTTGTTTTCAATGAAGCATAGATATACCTTTTTGTCTATGAAAATCAACACTCTGGCTATCTCACCTACATGTGGTTGCTCTGATAAATCATCAATACTTGTGTTAGTGTTATGACCTAGGTCCATTACAATGGAGAAAATACAAGAGATCTACATAGATAGATATGGCATTTTTCAGAGCTAAAGTAGGTCTTGAACGTTTCGAATTCATCTTGAAAGATGATGTTTTTCAGGATTCTACTTCTTATACCATTGCATATTTTAAGTCCATACTTTCTGCTAGCACACATGAGATTCAGTATGTAACCGGTTTGTCTAAAGCGATCATCACTTCTGATTGCTTGATCCCTTTTTCTCCAACGATTAAAGATGGTGACTATTACGTAGCTGAGCTCACTGGCGATCAGTTCAGGCCCAGGGGCTCCGAGTTTTAAGTTAGAGGAACGGCATTTGTCTGTGGGTATGAAAGTTGATGTGTGGAATGCGACACAACGTCGCTGGTGGGCTGGGTCGATCATACACATTGGAGAGAATGACTTGTATAGTGTGTGGTTGGGGAATACTTTAGAGAAAATTGATGTTGTTGATAACTCGCCCATGTGGGTTGAATCCGGCATCAATCAGTTGAGGGTTCATCATGAATGGGTGGGTAGAAGATGGATTATGAGTTCGTAAATCTCTCTCTCTCTCTCTCTCTCGTATTGCTAATGGGGCAGACTTCAGTCTGTGGTTCATATATATAGTTGGATGTATATGCCAACAAATGTGGTTTGGTTTTCGTCTTAAGTGAACTCCATGTAGACTTGTTTTACTCGACGCTCATGTTTTTTTAATTTGTTTCCTTTTCGTACGTTCTTATGTTGTTCTTGTGTTAAATGTTTCTCTCTATCACACTAATTAATGTACTTATTTGTCAAGTTCGAAATGTTTAGATTAGTCTTCTTCATTGTATACCTCATGGCTTTGCTGATACGATCTATAAGTTGCGTTTACACACGCATGTTATAGTGCTGGAAAATATACATCTACTTGTGACCATTTCAATGTTGCAGTGAGCTAACTACATTCATACTCTGGTTCCGTAAATCACCACCAAGGCGGCGCTAGGGTAAGACCACTAAACCCGCTGCTTTAGGCCTCAAATGCGTAAGGGCCTCAAAATCGAGGGGAAAAATAAGTTTGTTTGCCGGTAAAATAAGTTTGTTTGCCTAAAAAGGGCCTAATATCTAGAAATTAAGATATCCTTAAGCAAACTCTTTAAAAGATATCCATTCCAGTCTTTCCAGACTTCTATCTTCCCCTGATTTTAGTTAAAAAAAACTCCACACCCTAATCTGCGTCCCTCTCTTTTTTATCAAAATGCCCAGTCTCTATTATTCCATGTTTACATGAGTCAATATGTTACTACAATTTCTTTAGTGCTGAAAAACTATAGCTAGTTTTCCATGCATTTGTGTTTCTAAATTTTTCATACACTTTCATAATCTCCTTATGCCTATTTTTTATTGGTTTATGTTAAAAACCATATCTCTTCTTTAGAAGTTTTTTTTCCTGCTTATTTAGATAATTAATCATGGAATCCCTTCTTTTTATTTGTCTTTGAAGCATGTCTTTTCTGATATTGTATAGTATTGAATATAGAATATATGTTGAATATAGAATATACCTAATATATGATATATACTAAATATAGAATTATCTAAATATAGGATATTCTTACTTCGCCCAAGTAATTGTAACTATATAAGGAGAATGTCTTCTTCCATTGTAATGATCGAACAATAATAAAATTAGTCATTCTCGAATCACTTATTCTTTGTATTAGTTTCTACATGGCATCAGAGCGGGTTCGATAATTGAACCTGGTTCTTTTGAATTGAATTAAATTGAATTCTGCTGTGAATTGCTGTCACGAAGCTTAATTATGTTGCGAAGTTCAGAGTTACTGTAGCTGTAACAGTTCAAGGTATTGTAGCAGTCCAAAGTTACTATAGCTGTAGCAGTTCGAAGTACTATTGCAGATACCAAAAAATCACTGTAGCAATGGTGTTCGAAGCTACTGTAGCAATTCGAAGTTAGTGTAGCAGATACCAGAAAATCACTGCAGTTGTTCGACCAATGGGTTCCAATGATGATACAACAATGGTATCATCAAACTCAGACCCTAATTCTCACATTGCACAGTCAGGTATGAAAACTAAAGGTAGTATTTTAGTTGCAAATTCTTTGAATAGTACTTGGTTAATTGATATTGGTGCGTCAGATCACATGGTAAACGACTCTAGCATATTATCATCCATTACACCTTCAACCCAAACCTTAATATACACAGCAAATGGTGGTTCCTCTCCTGTAATTGAAGAAGGTTCCACTGACATATCTGAATCCCTGACATTAAACTCTGTCCTTATTGTTCCTGCTCTAGAGTGCAATATCTTGTCTGTCAGTAGGATCACTATTGCACTTACATGTATTGTGACTTTTTAGCCTCAATTATGTATTTTTCAGGACATAGTGACTTGACAGGTTCTTGGTAGTGGTGTTAGAAAAAGCAATCTCTACTATTTGGACCTGACTAATAGTGGAGAGCAGAGAATTCATCAGGTGAATAAAGTCGAAGGAATTGAATAAGCAAAAGCTAATGTGTGGTTATGGCATCGGAGACTGGGTCATCTCTCCTTCGGGTATCTTCATAAATTAAATTCGTCGATATTTTTGAATTGTAGTATTTCAGAGTTTAAGTGTGATATTTGCATACTCGCTAAAAGTCATCGTATTACATACTCTCCAAGTTTTAATAAAAGTTCAAAACCTTTTAATATTATTCACTCTGATGTATGGGGTCCTGCACGTATTCCTTCATTGTTCGGAACTCGTTATTTTGTGACTTTTATTAATGAGTATACTCGCATGACTCGGGTATCCCTAAAATTCCATAAAAGTAAAGTCTTTGAAGTATTTAAATAAAATTATCAGATGGTTTTGACCCAATTCCAAAGGAGGATACAAGTGTATCAATCTGATAATGAGGGAGAATTTACTAGTAATGACATGTCAGAGTTCTTGACAAATAACAACATTCGACATCAAACCTCTAATGTTTATACCACACAGCAAAATATGTTAGCTGAACGAATGAATAGACAACTGTTAGAAGTTGTTCGTGCATCTCTTTTTGGAATGAATATGCCATTGAGTTATTGGGGAGAAGCATTAAAATTAGTTGTTTACTTGATAAACTGTACACCATCTAGGGTCACTGAACTTCAGACCCCCTTCCAAAAACTTCATGATCTTATCACCATCTCTACAATGTCAAACCAAGAACCACATATTTTTTGATGTGTTTTCTTTGTTCATATACCTAAACATCAGCGAGAAAAATTAGATCATTGTGCTCGAAAGTATGTATTTCTTGGATATGTTGATTTTAAAATGAGTTATCGTTGTTATGATCCCGTGGAGGGAAGGTGTATATCTCTTTGGATGTTTCGTTTTGAGAATTGGAAGCGTATTTTGTGGGATCTTCCCTTCAAGGGGAGAAACATAATAATGGTGAACGAAAGTTCCCTATTATTAGGGATATGTTTCAGGAACTAGAGGATTTGACGAGTAATTTGAACAGGCGTAGTAACCTAACTGATGATGAAAAGAAAAGTGAAGCAGAGCAGATGACAGGGGGAGATCTGGGTATTGAAGATGAACTTCATATGAATGGAGAGGATCAGACGACAGGGAGAGATCAAGCTGAAGTAGTAGAAGTTGCCTGTAACTCCAACATTCTAACACCATCTACCGAAGCACTGCCGAAGAATGTCGAACCTCAGGTATAACCTAATCCTAACGCTGTTAATGATATTTAACCTAGACATTCAGAAAGGCCTACTAAAGGTATTTCAAAATCTACTTATGAACTAGATATCAATTCTAAAGCCAAATACCCAATTTCTGATTATGTGTCTACTCATAGGTTGGCTAAGTCGTTTAAATGGACTATGAATCAAGTATTCTCTGTATCTATTCCTAGTAATTTTTAGGAAGCACTATTAGATCCACGATAGAGGAAAGCCATGAATGAAGAGATGAATACATTACAGAAGAATTCCACTTGGGAACTTGTTAATAAACACCACGGATATCGTATTTTGGGTATCGCTAGATCTTTACTGTAAAGATAAATTCAGATGGAAGTATTGATTGGTATAAAGCCAGACTAGTTGCCAAAGGGTATACGTAGACGTATGGTATAGATTTTAAAGAGACCTTCGCCCTAGTGGCAAAGATAAACACTATTCGTGTACTCATTTCTCTTGCAACCAATCAAGGTTGGCCATTACAACAATTTGACGTAAAGAATGCATTTCTCAATGGAGACTTAGAAGAAAAAGTATACTTGGAGTTACCACCTGGAGTCACGAATTCTGAAGGAGGAAAAGTATACAAATTAAAGAAGGCATTGTACGGGTTAAAACAGTCGCCATGAGCTTGGTTTGGACGGTTTTCGAAGAGCATGAAGGTATTTGGGTATAGACAAAGTAATTATGATCATACCTTGTTTATAAAACGGATGTTAGGAAAACTTACCACTCTTATTTTTTATGTTGATGATATAGTTGTTACTGGAAATGACTCAGTAGAAATGGAGGCACTGAAGAACTACTTGTCACGGGAATTTGAGATGAAGGATTTGGGACAGTTAAAATACTTCTTAGGCATTGAATATTACAAGATCAAGTCAAGGTATTTTCATGTCTCAACGAAAGTATATATTAGACCTTCTTGCAAAAATTGGGATTCTTGATTGCAAACCGATAGATACACCGATTGAAGTGAATCATCACTTGGGAATGTTTCCCAACCAAGTTCCATGTAACAAATGAAGGTACCAACGCTTAGTGGGAAGATTAATTTATCTTTCCCATACTCGACCGGATATTGCATATGCAATTACCGTCGTAAGTCAATTCATGCATAATCCAAGTGAAGAACATATGAAGACAGTCTTTCGAATACTAAGGTACTTGAAGAAATCTCTGGGAAAAGGTCTCTTATTCCGGAAAGGTGATGATATGGAAGTAATGGGATACACCGATGCAGATTGGGCAGGAGATATGATGAACATGAGGTCAACCTCAGGCTATTTCACGTTTGTTTGTGGGAATTTGGTGACATTTAGAGCTAAGAAGCAAAATGTTGTTTCTAGATCAAGTGCAGAATCTGAGTTTCAGGGTATAGCTCATGGAGTATGTGAACTACTATGAATACGGAATATATTGAAGGATCATGGATTTAAACTTATGAAAGCAATGGATCTGGACTGTGACAATAAAACAACGATTATGATTGCACATAATCCAATTCAACATGACCGTATGAAACATGTTGAAGTTGATCGGTTCTTTATCAGAGAAAATATTGACAAAAGGTGTATATCTTTTCCATTCGTGAAGTCGGAAGATCAACTTGCAGATATTCTTACGAAATGAGTTTGTGGACGAATATTTAATGACATAATTGGCAAGCTGGGAATGATTGACATCTATGGTTCATCTTGAGGGGGAGTGCTGAATATAAAATATATGATGAATATAGAATATACCTAATATAGGATATATACTAAATATAGAATTCTCTAAATATAAGATATTCTTACTTAGCGCCTAAGTAATTGTAACTATATAAGGAGAAGGTCTTCTTCCATTGTAATGATCGAACAATAATAAAGTTAGTCCTTCTCGAATCTCTTATTCTTTGAATTAGTTTCTACATATAGCTCCCATTCAAAGCTTTTCAGGACATGACTTTTATTTTGCTACTTCAATTTTTTTCCCACATAGGGCCCAACTTTATAGTTCGTTTTAGGCCCACCAAAATGCTAGCACCGGCCCACATTGCATGTATTTTCTGAACCGTGCTCGCTCTGAAAATAGTCATGTGGTAAGTTCACATTGTTTTGAGGAATAATACACAATCAAAAGAAATAATTAGCAGCATAATTATTAAGCTTAAAAATTGTAAATACAATGTAAGTGAAACTAGGTGATTTTAATTAGCGCATTGCAATTTCCTATATGACCTAGCAAATCATTTTCATTTCTAGCTCGTAGAAGTGTCTAGCTAGAATCTACCTACATGTATAATCTATACTCCCTTCACAACAAGTTTGGTGTTTATATTGTTGCTTGTAATGACTGATGAAATGAACGGGGGTTAGTGTTGGGGTCAAAGACCATGCCTCAAGAAACAGAGATCCGGCATGGACTTGCTACCAACTGGGGCCACTCGATGGGATTTATCCTATCTTTGCCGGGATGTGTGTGTGTGCGGTCTCACGTGCCCTGGAAGAGTAATCATGCGGCGAATTACGAGCAAAATTTCATACCGATTTGAAGCGATAAATTCTTTATCAGTTGTCACCAATCTTAATATTGTGCACATCTCAGTAATGTTTTCCATATTCAAGGCAAGAGTTGCGAGACTGAAATTTTCATATTGTTTTCATTAAAGAATCGTTATTTGATTATGATAGTGTGGTAATTACACTTGTGCCCGTCTTCTTACTCTTGAGTTAGTAATTCTAGTTTAGTTCTGAAGTATTGGATTTGTGATCAGTACAGCTTATGGATGGTTGCATCAAAAATGTTTAATAGCTAAAAAATGACACGAGAAGGATTCTAACAGCTATTAGTACACCCAACAAACTTTGTCCAATAATTATACAAGGAACACTTTCCGTTGCATACAATACCAACGTAACTAATTGATCTGCATTATAGTTTTCTCTATTAATATATTATATTCTCCCGTATATCATCAACTATGTTGATTTCATAACATTAAGGACTATTGAATCTCTAGTGGTCTCCATATAATTCATGTCCAATACATGAGATCCCATATATACATAATGTCTCCCTTATAAATGTCACTATTGTGATTAGCATATGCAATGCATATCAATGACCTTGCAAAACATGATACTATAACAAAAAATCCAGCAATACCCTGTAGAAATAAATAAGAGAAGATTTTATTACTCTTGAATTGATTTATTAGATTACATCATAACCTCACTTTATATAGTAGAGGATCATTAAGCAAATTCTACTACTACCTAATGTGGGACTATGTTTAGTATATTCTATATTTAGTATATTCTATATTCAGCACTCCCCCTCAAGATGGAGCATTGATATCAATCATGTCTAGCTTGTCAATCACTTCATTAAATATTCGTCCACAAACTCCTTTCGTAAGAATATCTGCAAGTTGATCTTCCGACTTCACGAATAGAAAATATATGCACCCTTTGTCAATATTTTCTCTGATAAAGAACCGATCCACTTCAACATGTTTCATACGATCACGTTGAATTGGATTGTGTGCAATCATAATCGCTGCTTTATTGTCACAATGTAGATCTATTGCTTTCATGAGTTTAAATCCAAGATCCTTCAATATATTTCATATCCATTGTAGTTCACATACTCCATGAGCCATAACCCGAAACTCAGATTCTGTACTTGATCTAGCAACAACCTTGTACTTCTTAGCTCTAAATGTCACCAAATTCTCATATACAAACGTAAAATAGCCTGAGGTTGACCTCCTGTTTATCATATCTCCTGCCCAATCTGCATCGGTGTATCCCATTACTTCCATATCACCACCTTTCCGGAATAGGAGACCTTTTCCCAAAGATTTCTTCAAGTACCTTAGTATTCGAAAGACTGCCTTCATATGTTCTTCACTTGGATTGTGCATGAATTGACTTACGACTCTAATGGCATTTGCAATATCCGGTCGAGTATGGGAGAGATCAATTAGTCTTCCCACTAAGCGTTGGCACCTTCCATTGTCAGATGGAACTTGATCGGGAAATATTCCCAAGTGATGATTCGCTTCGATCAGTGTATCTACCGGTTCGCAATCAAGCATCCCAGTTTATGCAAGAAGGTCTAATATATACTTTCCTTGAGACATGAAAATACCTTGACTTGACCTTGCAACTTCAATACCAAAGAAGTATTTTAACTGTACCAAATCCTTCATCTCAAATTCCCGTGACAAATAGTTCTTTAGTACATCCATTTCTACTGAGTCATTTCCAGTAACAACCATATCATCAACATAAGCAATAAGAGCGGTAAGCTTGCCTGACTTTCATTTTATAAATAAGGTATGATCATAATTAATTTATCTATTGTAGTCTCCTTATTTTATTAGGGGAAAACAATAATCATTCGATGGGTTGGGCTTGATACTAAACTGGAGGAAGGCACCGCTCAACTGTCTCCGGGTTTCTCTGTTTGTCTCTCTCTCAAATTGTGTTTCTGAGACTTCTGAGGAATAGTAGTTTGTCTGAAGATGGAAGAAGAAGAAAATAAATCCTCTCTCTTTACCCTCCTCATCTCTATTTATACAGAGGGTTTGACCTAGGAGCACCCTCTCTCACGTGTTCAGGGAAATTCCTACACTATCCCTTCAGAGTCGTGAGGTTGGGTGCTCCTCGTATTTGTTCTGCATATGCTAATAGTTGCTCGTTGTATAGAGATACTTATGAGTAGTTTCGTCAGGGCACCCTTACTCGTGTTGGGTAATCAAAGAGTTTGCTCGTCAACTGACCTGTCATTTCCCAGTTCTAGTTATTCGAGGTTGGGGTTGTTTGAGGGCTTGCTCGTATGACTACCACGGCATCATCATTAGTGCGAGCGTGCTCCTACAATCGCCCCTCCTCAGGTCTGACTCGCATGGAGGGAGATCTGAGGTAGGTCTGGCCGTAGGTGGACTTAGTCGTTCTGCGTGGGATGTGACAGTCTTTCTGACATTGTCTCTGTGGGGCATGATATTAAATTCATGGGAAAATGTGGTGTGACTATTGATACAGTGGGTAACGTGGCGAATGATGTGTGTGAACCCGATGCAGTTTTCAAGGAAGTTGTCTTTTCCCATAGCCGTCTCTTCTACTATTAAAGGACAGATAGCTAAATGCTTGAAGCTTCTCCTCTGTTTTGCAAAAGAAAAATCTGAGCTTTGGAAGGACAAAATTGATACACTTGGAATGGAGCTAGAATTATTCAGTGCTGTGTAATTTTGCATTAGAATTTTTAGTTGAGTTTACCCTTTTAACTTGTATAATTTGTCGTAGTATAATATGTTTTGATATATTTTGGAATCACGTGAAATGCCTGAGCGAAACGGGAGTGTGCGGCCTATCGGTGGTAACCGAAAGAGTTGTGGTGATTGTGTCTCTGGTATGAATCGCGTCATACGCCACGGAATCGCATCGACTTTTGGCGGCCGCACCCGGAGGTAGCCTAGTCAATAGGCCACGCCAGAGGGTGGCCTGGCCCAAAGGTGCCCTAGTAATAAGGTGGCAATTATGCTTTTTGCTACCTTAGGGTTGAGGCTGACGTTTACGTTTGGCTCGTACAGGGAGATACGAGTGCCGAGCACAGATCGGTAGATAGATACGAGGTAAGGAATAGAGATGAGGCGAGAAGAAATATGGTCGTATCTGAGGGTGAGTCAACGACGGAGGGCCCAATGGCTGGGCCATCAGGTGCCGTGCCCGTGGGGTTTTTGGGCAGTAACGACCATGAGGCAGGAACTTCCATGTCTCATAACCTGAGGGTAGAATCGCAGGTAGATTTTGTGGTGCTGGGGAGAGTTCCTGGAGATCTGGCCCACAAAGATATTATTATTGGTCGTGAGGAGGGAGTGTCTGAGTTGTTTTGGCCTTATCCAAGCGTCCAAGTGAGTGGAGGTTGCCTGCTACGCTGGCTAATTATGAGAGTCCGGGGATTACAATAGAGTTTTTGGACGTCGTTAATGAGTGGGAGAAAGCTTGAGGAGGTCGTAAGTGGATATGGCCGGATTGTCAAACATTACCGTCCAACCAATGCGTCGTGTACTTTGGGCAATTTGATGCAGGGCTGAGATTCACCTTGGATGATTTGGAAAAAAAATGTTTAAATTCATTTGGGTGTACCCCGCGGCCCATGAATGGTAATTTTTACTGGGTGATGACAGGATGTCGGTTGATTAATCAATCGGTGCCTCCTCGATGGAACGTGGGTTGTGGGGACATAATGGTCACCTACAAGATGGGGTGCTGTCTACGTCAATGGGACAATGTTCTGGAGAGATCAGGGGTAGAACGGGATGGGGACGAGGCACTAGATGAGCCGGCATCTCCTCGCGTTACGTGTTCAGAGGCACGAAAAAGGTCGCAGGAAAGGCGACCATGGGTAAGGAGGGTGGTGCAGGCCTGAGGTGTCAAAGAGTCATGCATCCTTATACGCCTGAGTGGAGGCACTGCGACTAAAAAGCTCGTAAATCCGGCGAGCTGAAGATTTTTAAGTTGCCGACGTGTGGGAATTATTGGTGTCGGCATCCAATTCTGGTGACGGGGGCATTTGATTATGACGACGGGCCTAGCTGTCGTTTACATCATAACGTGTTTAATACTAAGTGTACGTTCCTTCGTATAAGTTGTAGAAGTTGAGTGCGAGTCTCTGTTATTCGGTGACAAAATGATTGTTCTTTTATTTTACAGGTGTGACGCTTGCGAGGGTAAGTTATAAGTTGTCACGTCTGCATGTGCTTGCTCATAAAAATAAAGAGAATCAAGTGTTGACCAATATTATTGATGAGAAGTTTGACTCTGACAAGTACTGGTCGGCGGTCAAGTATAGTGAGCCTCGTATCCATCCCGCGAGCAATACTTACTATGTGGAAAGTGTACACAGTCACAAGTTTATGGAAAGTGCTGGGATGAAGCCGAGGATCTTAAGTGTAAGGGGAAAAGATTTGTCCAGCCCAAATGCTGTCGTGCCTCTTGTCGCTGGATAGAGTCCTGGGTTACGAGGGGTCAGTGGCCACACGGAGGATGTTCCTATCATAAAGCAGTAGAGGTTAGTTACTGTCAGTCTTTTGGATGAAGAGCCTGATCAGTTGCATAGTTGGGAGAGAGGACCATTTTCTCACTCTTATGCCGAGGAAGGGAGACGCTCGGCCGGAAGCGGCAAACACTTTAGTGGTAGTTTACCCGAAGGGGAAGTGCAGAGTAATCCTTACATGGAAAAGGAAATGAAGTGTCTTGCTCAGGCTCTGGATGCCTCTCGGGCTCGCCGTACTACGGTCATGGCCGTTGTCCGGGTAAGTTATTGTTTTAGTGGTTAGACTTCTGTTTCCTTCAGGTTTATGAATAATAAATCGTTGTTTACTTCATGCAGGATACCCTTACGCTCGAGGCCTCTTTTATCTGGGCCGATACACTTGCCAACTGTAATGCAGAGTTGGAATTGCGATTGGAAGAAATGAAGGCCTCACTGAAGGAGCTTGTAACGGAGGCACTGCATCGCGAGCTGGCGAAGCATGTAGCGAGCAGGACCGCTGAGCTCAAAGAATAATTAAAAGTGATGACTGACGAGAAGCTTGTAGTCGAGAGGGACTTGGAAGTAACACACGGACGGTTAAAGACTCTGTCGCTGGAGAAGGAAGCGAGTGAGCAGAGCTTTCATGAGGAGATGGCAGGGGCAAAACATGTAACAGATAGTTTGCAGGGTCGCATGACGAGCTGGTATTGGGCAATGATCATTTAGAGGAGGAGTTTCATTCATCGACGAAGTGGTGGGTGGATACGTTGGCACCACCGTTGCTAGTGCTGAGTCAGACACAAGACGTGCTGGAGTTGCGTCATTTGGGGTATTCCGGACGTCAAGGTCCTCAGTCTATCGAGAACAAGATGGATATTACCCCTGTGGAGGATGGGTAACTTGCGGAGGAGGAAGGGGGGAGGGTGGTCTATGCTTAGATGCTCGCTTCAACAAGAAGGTCGCCCTGTACTGAGGCGAGAAAGGTTTTATATATGTGACTTTGAACAAATTTTGTTATCTTTTGGTATGTAAACTTATGAAACTTATGGAGCCTTTGTCGTACACGTGATTGCTAAACGTGCTCTTTGCTTGATAAATTTGTACTGACGTATTTTTAATTTGTACGCTTTCCCTTGTAAATAATGACCTTGTGGTGTTATCGTTATGATGATCTCTTATTGGGCACGTAGTGAGGGATTCATGTAGGCAAAACTCCATGATGATTATTAATGTGAGTTGTGAGTTTCAAGGGGCAGTGAGTGGGGTCACTTGGGGGGACGTGTGCGGCGAAATTAATGTAGGGGATGGCTCTTGGGTTTCCCCATGGTAGTTAATGAGGCTTATATTAATGCAGACATGTAGGAGATGGGTTCCATCCCACCTTAGGAAACTTGTGGGAGGAGCACTCTTATTTTTTCATTGGAGCTTGGGATTGGACTTCCAAACTTCAAGAGGAGATAGATACGGACACGGTCAAAAGCCAGGTATGAAGCATGGGTGGGCGTATGGGTGGAATTTTATAAGAAGTTCTACTTTGGTGAGCATGGGTTGGTTAGGAAGCTGTTAGAGCAAACCTATGTCAATCCGTCAACCCTCCCCGTACCCGAGAGGAAGACACATGAAAAGCGGTGGTTCTGGTATCTTATTTTGCGGGATCATGTGCATAATTGGTAAGCTGTGAAATTGTCTTGCGCGTTATGGCTGAGGAAGACGTCAAAGCGGCTAGTTGCGAAGGGCCGGGTTATGGAAAATGGGAGAGGTCATGTCCCTGTTGTCCTTGGTAAATTTGTTTTGAATCAAGTCAGTTCCTGCTGTGTTCTTGTCTGTCAGTAGTCTTTTGTTGCTGTGAATTTAATTGCCTTTAATTTTGAAATTAAATCCGACGATCAATAATATGTACCGTAGTCATTATGTTTATTAATTAGTAACCGCGTTTTAAATAATCCGTTAAAACTAGGCACAAAATAATTAACAACTATTTATGCAATCCTCATTGGACAGGGATCCGCTGGTCGCATAGGCAACCATGCCGCCTTAGAGATTAGGTGTGAAGTACTTATCAAAATTTTCATGCTCAGCGAGGGTAGCCTAGTCAGTAGACAGTTTGACGTGATGGTGGCATATCCCAAGGACGCCCCCAGTTAAAGGACTTCAATTTTTACGTCAAAAAACAACTTTTGTGTTGTGCGAGGGTGGCCTACCTTAGGAATGCCTCGACTTTCGTGCTTTACAAGGACGGTTTACGTCAAGGACGTCCTTGGTTTTCGTGCTTTGCGGGGCCGACCTATATTAAGGATGCCTCCAGTTTAGTGATTTTTTTTTACGACAAAAAATGACTTTCAAATTTTTTCGAGGGCGGCCTACTTCAAGGACACCTCGACTTTCGTACTTTACGATGACGACATACTTCAAGGGCACCACGACTTTCGCTCTTTGCGAGGATGGCCTACGTCTAGGATACCTCGAATTTTGTACTTTGCGAGAACATCCTACTTCAAGGGTAAATCGACTCTCGTGCTTTGCGAGGACGACCTTCGTCAAGGAAGCCCCCAGTTATGAAATTTTACTTTCACGTCAAAAAACCAGCTTTCACGTTTTGCGAGGGAGACTTATTTCAAGGGTACCTCAACTTTCGGTCTTTGCAAGGGTGGCCTACGTCAATGATACCTCGAATTTCATACTTTGCGCGGGCGATCAACTTCAAGGACGCCTCGACTTTCGTTTTTTGCGAGGATGGCCTGCGTCATGGATACCTCGAATTTCGAACTTTGCGCGGATGGCCTACTTCAAGGACGCCTCAATTTTCTTTCTTTGCGAGGATGGCCTACGTCAAGGGCACCTCGACTTTCATTCTTTGCGAGGATGGCCTACGCCAAGGACACCTCGAATTTTGTACTTTCTGAGGACGTCTTGCCTCAAGGGCGCCTCGACTTTCGTTCTTTGCGAGGATGGCCAATGTCAAGGACACCTCAAATTTCGTACTTTGCACTGATGGCCCACGTCAAGCACGTCCTCAGTTTTCGTGCTTTGCTGGGGCGGCCTACATCAAGGACGCCCCCAGTTAAGAGATTTTGTTTTTACGTCAAAAAATGACTTTCATGTTGAGCGAGGGTTGCCTGCCTCAAGGACGCCTCAATTTTCATGCTTTACGAGGGCGACCAACGTCAAGGTCGCCCCCAATTCCTTAATTGCTTTTATAAAACAATTTTCATCTCGTTTGGACGAGTGATCAGATAATTGGGATCTACGTTTGGGGTTGTGATGTTGAAACTGGACTTTTATTGAGCACGAGTGATCATGTACATGTAATGTATTTCTAATGAACCCATTTGTAGAGGTTCATGGAATTCCAGGGGGATTTGAGTTCCTCGCCATTGTGGTTGAGTAGGTAGTATGCGTTGCCATTGGCGACGCAGGATATGAGGTAAGGACCTTCCCAGTTGGGTTGTAGTTTGCCCTTGTTGTGATTGTGAGCTGCTGAGAAGACTTTTTTCATGACGTAGTCGCCTTCGCAGAACTGTCGAGGGATTACTCGCTTGTGATAGTTTCTTTTTAATGTTTCTTGATACTGCAGTAGTCGGAAAAAAGCTTCCTCCCTAGTCTCATCTATAAAGTCGAGGTTCTTGGCGAGTAATCGGTCATTGATTACACTGCCAACAACTAGGGATCTCATTGTATTAGTGATGACTTCGGTGGGGAGTACCGCTTTGGAGCCGTAAGTGAGAATAAACGGTGTGAAGCCTGTACTTTTCTGAGGGGTCATTCGATATGACCACAGAACATGGGGTAGCTCGTACACCCAGCGACCTTTTGTCGTGCCCAGCCGTTTACTAATTCCGTCGATGATGGTTTTGTTTGTGGCCTCGGCTTGTCCGTTTCCTTAGGGGTATCTGAGGCTCGAAGGGAGGATTTTTATATGATAAGGTCGCATGAAATATGCGGCTTTGCTTCCCACGAATTGTGTACCGTTGTCGGTCATCAGTAGTGCGGGGATGCTAGACCGAGTGATAATATGTTTCCATAGGAACGTGATAGCCACTTCCTCCTGAATCCGAGCGAGGGGTTTTGCCTCAACCCACTTGGTAAAATAGTTTGTTACGACCAGTAGCCATTGGCATCTTCCGTGCGCCATTGGGAGGGCCCCGATGATATCAAGTCCCCATTTTGCAAACGGCCATGGGATGGAAATTGTATTGAGGTCGACTGTTGGTGCGTGGATTATGTGCCCGTGGATTTGACATTTGTCACATTTTTGGGCGTATGTTATGAAATTTTGTCGCATAGTTGGCCAGTATAATCCTTGGGTACGTGCACGGTCAGCCATAGAACGACCGGCTGTATGGGTGCCGTAGACACCGTCATGAATTTTTGCGATGACTGTATTGATTCTCTCTTCAGCGATGCAAGTGAGGTGCGGAACATATATGCTTGTCCGTAAGAGTTTTCCATTAATCATCGCATTTTTTCGGGCTCTGTTGCGGATGCTTTCGGCTACTGATCGGTCATCAGGAAGGATGTGGTGTTCCCCAAGGAAATCAAGGAGAGGTTTGCGCTAGTCGGGGGGAACAAGTTGGTCAGTTTGCATGGCTGGTATTGTGTTTGCGGTAATGCTCGGTATATTAAGGATATCAATCTGGATGATGCGGATTTTGTTACCGATGATGCCTGCTAGGTATTCAAAGGTGTCCGAGTGTCTATTCTCACCATGGTGGATGTGCTCAAGGTTTATCTTTCAGAACTTGTTTAGTCGTTGTTTTAGTATTTCCATTTAACTTGCCATTCTGCCACTGGCCTGGAACGTCCCGCTATGCTGGTTAACAACTAGCCGCGAGTCGGTGAAGATGGAGAGTTCTTCCATGCCCAAGGCAAACGCTGTTTCTAGTCCACTCAATAACGCCTCGTATTCTGCCTCGTTGTTGCTGAGGGGGAAATTGACCCGTATGGCTTTCTCAATTTTATCATTGGTCGGAGTAACTAACACTGTGCCAAGACTAGAGCCGCCAGTGTTGACGGACCCGTCGGTGTATAGCCACCAACCCTTAGTATACGATGGCTCATCGGCATTAGGGTGGGTGTCGAGATTATCCTCCTCGTCATTATGCCAATTGTCGTAATGTATGGGAAGGTCTGCGAGGAGGTCCGATATTGCCTGCCCTTTAATTGAGACTCGTGGCTCGTACCGGATGTCAAATTCACCAAGTATAATTGCCCATTTTGCGATCCGGCGAGTCTTATCATTCTTTGAAAATATTTAACGTAGTGGTTGTGTGGTGATTACCTTGATTTTATGTGCTTGGAAATATGGTCGTAGCTTTTGTGAGGCATATACCAGAGCGAGGGCATGTTTCTCCACCATGGAGAACCGCAGTTTTGCTCCCATTAGGGTTTTGCAGACAAAATATACTGTTCTTCCTCTTTATGTTCTCTACGCACGAGGACTGTTCTGATGGATTCATTTGTATTGCCATGGTACAAACCTAGTAACTCGTGCTTGACTGGAGCGCTGAGAATGGGTAGAGTAGTTAGGTAATGTAGCATTCTTTGAATGGCTATTTCGCATTCATCGTTCCATTGGCATTTTTTGTTTTCCCAAATGCAGTGAAATAATGGACGGCATTTGTAGGAAGCTTTATAAATGAAGCATCCAAGAGCTGCTATTTTTCCAACGAGGGCTTGTACTTGCTTTAATGTCCGTGGTGATGGCATACATGCGAGAACACGGATTTGATCAGGGTCGGCTTCGATTCCACGTTGGGTGACTAGGTGTCCGAGGAACTTTCCCGAGGAAACCTCAAAGATGTATATTTCTGGGTTAAGACCCATCTTGTATGACCGCAAATTTCTGAAACTGTCTCGAGGTCGCTAAGGTGGTCGTTGCACAGGCGGCTTTTGACGAACATGTCATCGATATAGTGCTATACTGTTTTGCCAAGTTGTTCTTAAAGCATTGTGGTCACGAGGCGTTGGTACGTGGATCCCGCATTCTTCAAGCCGAAGGGCATGACTGTATAGCAGTACAGGTTCTGCTTGGTTGTGAAAGACGTGCACTCTTGATCTTCCACTGCTAATGGTATTTGGTCGTACCCCGAGTAACCGTCCATGAATGGCAACCGCTCGTGGCCGGCCGTAGAATTGACTAGTTTGGTAATGAGGGGCATAGGAAAACTATCCTTTGGGCAGTGGCAGTTGAGGTCGGTAAAATCGATGCACACTCGGGTTTTCCCATTCTTCTTTGGTACCGCGACCACATTTGCTACCCAGCGTGGGCAGTCAATAGGTCGTATAAATCCTGCATGCAGCAACTTTTGTATCTCGTCATCGATAGCTTCGCGTAGTCGTGGTCCTATTCGTCGTGGTTTCTGTTTGATGGGGTTTGCTTTTTCATGAACATGAAAATGGTGAAAGGCCATCGCGGGGTCTATGCCTGGCATTTCATCAAAAGACCATGCAAAGATATCTTTGAATTGTCGAAGTAGTATAATGAGGTCCGCGTGCTCATCACCTGTTAAGAAGGAACCAATATATGTTGTTCTCGTGGGGCCGTCGATATCAATTGGAACGACTGGCTCCTCGAGGGGCAGGGTCCATGATTTACTGAATGTATTTATAATGGCATCATTTTGGCCATGTGTCGTGTCTGTGAGCATTAAGTTTTTTTTGGTATGAGGAGCGGGGGACAAGTCCACCGCCATGGGCTTGTACCCCATTCGTCGCTAATCATCGCACTCAATATGTTTCCCTTTCTTTTTAGTGTTCTCTTGATTGATTAAGTTTTGTAGTGAGTTAGTGTAGCAGACCCGAGCTGCGACCTAAAAGCCGCGTATCTGGAAGGGGCCAAACTTTGTTGGAAAGCGTATTACCTGGTCGTAGGAGGAGGGGATGTCTCTTATTGCATGAATCTAGTCGCATCCTAGAATTCCATTGCAGTGTACTGTGGGGCTGTTGATGACGATGAAAGTTATCGGTACAATAACCGGGCCTGCCTATACCTAAGTCACGAGCTCTCCTATTGCTCGTTCAGTAGACCCGTTAAAACCAGAAATCTTGGTCTTTGAGGGTGCCAGGCAGTCCTACATATTCATGTTGCGAAGTGCATCGTAGTAGAGGATGTTAGCGTCACTACCGGAGTTGACCAACATTCTCTTAACAAGGACTCTGTCTATGACGATCTAAATAATGAGGGCGTCGTCATGAGGGTGTGAAACGGTACCAAGATCAGGATCGGTGAATTAGATTGCTTGTTCTTGCGGAAGGTGAGTGGCTCCATCAATGTCGTAGGCGGCTTGCTGGTTCTCGGTTAGGCGGCAATATTTTCTTGTTGAATTGGAAATGGAGTGCCTTGAAGGAGCTTGGTTGTGGTCGCCCAATATCATCTCACATACTGGTAAATGTTCTTGTGCCCATATGTTTGTTGCACGGTCATTGCAGGTAGGGTGAGGCATTCTCACTGCGGGTTGGATTGGTTTTTTGAGGTAATGTGTATAGCGGTCGAGGCGGAACCAAGTCTCGCTCATGTTGATGAAATTGTAATATTCCTCGGTTGGATGGTCGTGTATCTCATGATGCGCGCAGTATGGGCGACCAGGTCGATCAGGACTATTGCGAGATTTTGTGTAGTCAGGGTCATTCTTTACCACGATGAGCAAGTCTACCCGTAAAATGGTCAGGTCGCTGGGAGGATAACGTTCCCACCGGGTGGTTCTTTGTCGTCCGTCCCTGGAAGTTTCAGTGTTATCTCGTTGTCGCATTCTGTTCGTTGTATAATCATGTTCTCGTATGGATCTTCGTGGGTATCTTGTTAGTGTTTGGGTGCCTGGTTACGGAATACCAGCGTTGGTGCGGATGTGGTGCTCAGGAGGGCGACAATTTTTGAGGCAGAGGCACGGTTGTCCGCTTCTACCTTTTGATATTTATGGACCTTCTCATACAGGTATTCGAGGGTTTCGAGCTATTTTCTATGCAGGGCCTTGCGTAGCTAAAAACCGGGGAGACAGGCGCCCATGAAAGCGAGGAAGGCTGTTGGTGCATCGACCTGTTCGATGAAGGTGAGCTCGCTTTTAAACCGCAAAAGGAGAGAGTCGGTGGTTTCGTCGATTTGTTGTTTCAGCGAGAATAGTTCCGCTAACTATTTTTTGGATTGCTGATTGTGGAGGTACTTCTCGATAAATGCCAATGATAGTTGTTCGAACTTGTATGTAGAGCTGGGTATGAGACTCTAAAGCCAGACGAGGGACCCGTCAGATAATATTGAGGGGAATAGACGACACATGTGCTCATCTGTTTGATGTTGTAGGTCTATGCTGTACTGAAACTTGGAGAGGTCTTGCCCAGGATCCTGGTAACAGGTGAACGACTCTATTATAGGTTGAGAGTAACTTTTTGCTGGCACGTAGCTCCGTATGGCCGCTGTGAAGGGTGCATTGTTGTTCCAGCGGAGCGTCTCCATGGTTAACCGCCTAGTTGGGTTTGGACCGTGCATTGTTCGGATAAGTGCTTCCACGATCGCTGTTGTTAGTTGTTGCTGGTCATGAGTTTCTGCGATCCATTTGTGAATGGCTTCGCCTCGGATTGAAGACTCGTCAGCTTGGCTATCATAATTATGGGAATAAGTCGGTCCCAAAGAGGGCATTCCTGGGTATCGGTCGTATAACCTTTCGCTGTACGTGTGGTTTCGATCATATTGGGGCTAACAATCGTGGCCGTAGGCGTAGGAGGGGTCATCTGGGCCATAAGGAGGGTGCCATGGTAATTATTTTTGCCCGGTCGTCAGCATATCGGTCACCGTAGTCCCTGACGGGATTTGGTACGCAGTGGTTGTAGAGATCGGGAGCATATCGACCGGGAGGGAGCGGGTCGTTATCGCTGAGTTGGTAAACCGGTCGATGATGCGGTGGGCCTGCACCTTGGTGAACTGTGGGGTGCGGGGGCATAGTGGGTCCTCGAGGTGGTGTGAGGGGTTGGTGGATTGGTGTTACCGAGGCTCCAACTGCGGGTATCGGATTTGCTTCATCCCCTTAAAGTGGCTCGTGCGGGGTTGACTCGCTTACAGATGCAGAGGGTACCGGATCGCCTAGTGGGGGGTGAGTGCTGGTGACGAGAGTATCACGAAGAGTGTCATTGGCCAGTTGTAGCTGTCGTATTTGGTCCTCTTTTGTGGACATCTGGTTTAGCAGTTGCGCTAGCGCCACTCTCATTTCGGCCATGACATATTCCTTGGACTGATTGCGGGTGGAAACCACCATAGTTGCTCAGAGGAGGCTTTGGAGGGAAATGTAGACGGCGCCAATTGTAGTCTCCTTATTTTATTAGGGGACAACAATAATCGTTCGATGGGTTGGGCATGATACTGAACCGGAAGAAGGCACCACTCAACTGTCTCTGGGTTCATCTGTCTCTCTCTCTCTAATTGTATTTTTGAGAGTACTGAGGAATAGTAGTTTGTCTGAAGAAGGAAGAAGAGTAAAACTGATCCTCTCTCATTACCCTCCTCCTCTCTATTTATAAGGAGGGTTTGACCTAGGAGCATCCTCTCTCGCGTGTTCAGGGAAATTCCTACACTATCCCTTCAGAGTCGTGAGGTTGGGTGCTCCTCGTATTTGTTCTGCATATGCTAATTGTTGCTCGTTGTATAGAGATACTTAAAAGTAGTTTTGTCAGGGCACCCTTACTCGTGCTGGTCGATCGAAGAGTTTGCTCATCAACAGACCTGTCGTTTCCCAGTTTTAGTTATTCGAGGTTGGGGTCGTTGGAGGGCTTGCTCGTATGACTACCACAACATCGTCACTAGCGGGAGTGTGCTCTAACATCTATATCTAAATGCCTTCAGGCTCTTTGAAAACCATCCGAACCAAGATCGTGGCGACTGTTTTAACCCGTACAATACCTTCTTTATTTTGCATACATTTCCTCCTTTAGAATTCGTGATTCCAGGTGGTATCTCCATGTATACTTCTTCTTCTATGTCTCCATTGAGAAATGCATTCTTTAAGTCAAACTGTTATAATAGCCAACCTTGATTGGCCGTAAGAGAAATGAGTACACGAATAGTATTTATCTTTGTCACTGGGGCGAAGGTCTCCATGTAATCTGCACCATACGTCTGCGTATACCCTTTGGCAACTAGTCTGGCTTTATACCTATCAATACTTCCATCTGAATTCATCTTTACAGTAAAGATCCAACGATACCCAACAATACGATATCCGTGTGGTTTATCAGCAAGTTCTCAAGTTAAATTCTTCTATAATGCATTAATCTCTTCATTCATAGCTTTCTTCCATCGTGGATCTGATAGTGCTTCCTGTAAATCACTAGGAATAGATACAAAGGATAATTGATTCATAGTACATATAAATGACTTAGCCAACCTATGTGTTGACACATAATCAGAAATTAGGTATTTGGCTTTAGAATTGATATCTAGTTTATAAGTAGATTTTTGAAAACCTTTAGTAGGCCTTTCAGAACCTCTAGGTTGAATATCATTAACAGTGTTAGGATTAGGTAATACCTGAGGTTTAACATTCTTCGGCAGTGCTACGGTAGATGGTGTCAGAATATTGGAGTCACGGGCAACTTCTACTACTTCAGCTTGATCTCCCCCTGTCGTCTGATCCTCTCCAATCATATGAAGTTCATCTTCAATACCTTGATCTCCCCCTGTCATCTGCTCTGCTTCATTTGTCTTTTCATCATCAGTTAGGTTACTACGCCTATTCAAATTACTCGCCAAATCCTCAAGTTTCTGACACATATCCCCAATAAGAGGGAACTTACCTTCACCATCATTATGTTTCTCCACCTGAAGGGAAGATCCCACAAAATGCGCCATCAATTCTCGAAATGAAACATCTAAAGAGATATACACCTTCCCCTCCACAGGATCATAACAACGATAACCCTTTTTAAAATCAGGATATCCAAGAAACATACACTTTCGAGCACAATGATCCAATTTTCCTCGTTGATGTTTAGGTATATGAATAAAGACAACACATCCAAAAACAGGTGGTTCTAGGTTTGGCATTGGAGGGATGGTGATAAGATCATTAAGTTTTTGGAAGGGGGTCTGAAATTCAATGACCATAGATGGTATGCAGTTTATCAACTAAGAAGTAAATTTTAACGCTTTTCCCTAATAATTCAATGGCATAATCATTCCAAAAAGAGATGCACGAACAACTTCTAGCAGTTGTCTATTCATTCGTTCACCTAACCCATTTTGTTGTGGGGTATAAACATTAGAGGCTTGATGTCGAATGCCGTTATTTGTCAAGAACTCTGTCATATCATTACTAGTAAATTCTCCACCATTATCAGATTGGTACACTTGTATCCTCTTTTGGAATTGGGTCAAAACCATCTGATAATTTTGTTTAAATACTTCAAAGACTTCATTCTTATGGGTAGTTTGTGATACCCACATCATACGAGTACACTCATCAATAAAATTCACAAAATAATAAGCTCTAGACAATAAATGAATACGTGCAGGACCCCATACATCTGAGTGAATAATACTAAAAGGTTCTGAACTTTTAGTAAAACTTGGAGAGTATGTAATACGATGACTCTTAGCGAGTTCACAAATATCACACTTAAACTCTGAAATACTATAATTTGAAAATAACAACGAATTTAATTTCTGAAGATACCCAAATGAAAGATGACCTAGTCGCCAATGCCATAACCACATATTAGTTTTTGCATCTTCAATTCCTCTGACTTTATTCACCTGATAAATTATCTGCTCTCCATTATTAGTCTGGTCCAAATAGTAAAGATTGTCTTTTCTAATACCATAACCATGAACCTGCCTAGTCATTATGTCCTGAAAAATGCATAACTGAGGCCAAAATGTCACGGTACATGTAAGTGCAACAGTGATCCTACTGACAGACAAGATATTGTACTCTAGAGTAGGAACAATAAGGATAGATTTTAATGTCAGGGATTCAGATATGTCAGTGGAATCTTCTCCAATTACAGGAGAGGAACCACCATTTGCTTTGTATATAGAGGTATGGGCTGAAGGTGTAATGGATGATAATATGCTAGAGTCGTTTACCATGTGATCTGATACACCAGTATCAATTAACCAAATAATATTCAAATAATTTACAAATAAAATACTACTATTAGTTTTCATACCTGACTGGGCAATATTCACTAAAGTCGAAGCCTTCGCAAGGTTTATGTGACGCAATTATTCAGTTAACTGCTCCATATTAGCAGATAGCTTGGAAACTGCTATTTCCAAAACTGTAAGTTTATCGCTGGAATTGCCCATCTCCAAATCGTCCTTCTTCGTTGATTTAGGCCTACGATAGATCGTCAACAGACTCACAAAACTTCCTCTTCGTTTGCGTAGATCTAAAAATCAGTGTAGCCGATGCTAGAAATTACTGTAGCAGATGCCAGAATTCACTGTAGCAGTCGAAAATTCACTGTAGCAGACAGAAAATCCACATTACGATGGAAAAGAACAGAAGAAATAAAGAGCTTCAATCCGAGATTCGCAGCGGAATTCAATTAAATTCAATTTGAAAGAACCAGGTTCAATTATCGATCCCGCTCTTATGCCATGTAGAAATAAATAAGAGAAGATTTTATTACTCTTGAATTGATTTATTAGATTACATCATAACCTCACTTTATATAGTAGAGGATCATTAAGCTAATTCTACTAGTACCCAATGTGGGACTATGTTTAGTATCCTATATTTAGTATATTCCATATTCAACATACCCCGCAAATTGATTTATAGGTATTGGCAGAAGAACTTTTACAGGTTAATTGTCGAATTATTGTGAATGATCTCCAGTTTTTTTAATGAAATATTTGTGTATGATCTGCATTAATGGATGCTAGAAACACCAAATATATTTGGGTGAGGGGAGTACAACTGGTGGTTGGTTTATTGTTGGTCTGGTCACAACTCAAAAATTAGACACAAAGGTACTTAATTTGTACTTACAAAGGCAACTGAAACAAGTCTGTAATGGCGTATTTTTCGGGAAGATAATATTCGCCAATACTTTAGTAAGGATTATGCAACAATAAATGTATGCACACTGAATTTTACATGGAAACTCAGTAAAGCCTGAGAAAAATCATGACCTCGAGGAAAGTTTTGGTGAAAAATCCAATAAGTTGCTAGTTATTACAATTGTTATTTAGTAAGAAAGTAAAGATGAATAAATAGTAAAGTTGCAGTTCAGAATAACACAATCTCTACCTGTATTTATTGTAGATACAAGCAGTTTACTAAAAAAAACAATTTCCTATTTTGAGGGTAGTAGGCGAACTTCGCGGATCTCCCAACGGCTCTATTTGACCAAACATACTTTTAGTAGGTCGAGAAGTGTGGTCACAGACGTGACATCTTCTTGAATAATGAAATGTCATCAACTAAGTTCCATTGGCTTTTCCTTCTCGAATCTGGGAAATATGCTACTGGAATCGCCCCATTATCGATACAATTACTTATTGTTGTGTCGAGAAGAACATTGGAATGTGAAACGGTTGTCAAATATTTGTAAAAGTTTGTGCTTTGTCATTTCCGAGGTAAAAGTTAAAATGAATCTGGTCAATTTGTTTTCCCGATGAGCATTTATTGCAGGACATTGGACTTCGCAATCCTTTGAAGGTGAGGTTATAAATAAAAGGAGAAAGAAGGAGTTGTTGTTCAGTAGGATATTGGTAGTGTAGGTCGTGATGGTAACGACGTTGTTCCAAGCATGGTACAAGTACGGTGAGTACAAAGAGATTTATCTCACTTGTTTGTCGCAGTTATCCTGTTATTCAGAACCGGTGGTAATGAAATTTGAGAAAATGATGGAGGAGGATGATGGTTATCATCGAAAGGCAGTGTGTCCATTACTGTTAGTATCATTTTGTGTTGTGGATGGCCTCAGAGTGCATCGATTGTTTAGAGAAGTAGTCACTGCCCATATTGAAGATGATGATCCTAAGGCGGACAGGGTTTCTTGTGGTGGTGTTGGCAGACGCTGTTGTCTCTATAACCCCTCGGGGTGGTGGTTATAAAAGAGGAGAGTGGCTTTCTATCTTTCACCGGAGGATATGCCAGATTTTGGCGAAAAAAAACATGTAGCTTCGAGTAGTCTATGTCGAAGGATAATATGTAACCTGTAGTAGCCTACACGCAGTATTCCAGTACCACTCGAATACTCGAAGACTACGTCGAAGCCTACCTAGAGACTCGAAGCCCACCAAGATAGTAACTAAGTCCACGAAGCCTTCTGATATCAATCGAACATTCGAATAAATTATAGTCAAAGCTGGAGACAGACGGTCAGCACTAGAACTCAGTATTAGTAACAGAGAGACTTCAACCATGGGAAGACATTGTCAAAGGCAGACACATCTAACAGCCAACTCACTAGACAGAATAGTGAAATGAGCCGCCTGACAACTATAGTGTCAGAGCCGACTCCACGTACAAAGCAGTTGTCCCCAAGGGATATCCATGTAATTTGACCTCCCATGATGACTCGTCCCTTTTCTATCACCTATAAATAGGAGGGAGGAGGCACTATGAAGTGGTTAGAAAATCTCTCCCAAAAAGCCCTTCATGATTACCTTCAAATTCCCTGGAACCAACTTCTATTCGATCTATCATCTAACTCGATATATATGTTCAATAATTCAAATCCTCGCTAGAGGTCATGGAGAAACCAATCCTAGGCACTACACCAAAAATAGGAAAAAACGACTATGAAAAATGACTTAAATTACCGTCGTTAGTACACGACTACATTCTTAGAGGTTTTATTTGGCATTTATCATTTGTTACTTAAACAGATCGAGACTAATTCGACTTTCCCTCCATCCCAATTCCCTTTCCCTTCTTTTTACAACTCTCCCAAAAGGTCTGGAGACTAATTCAACTTTCCCTCCTTCCTACAACTCTCCCCTCCCACGATTCTCTTCGCTATCATGATTCTCCCACGAAAATTTGAATTGCAAAATTGGTTTTTCTCCTCCGCACAATTCTCTTCCCCACTCCCCATGATTCTCTCCAAATATTTTAGGAGTTTAATCGATAATTCATTAGGTTTCGAATTGGATATTTATAGTATATATGGGATTCTAATAACTTCATAAATCTGAGGATTCTAATCCCTTTTACAGATAGTTGAAGGTACAACCTCTCTCCATCTCCTCATCAATTTTCTCTTTCTATTTTACTTAATTGTTAATTTGGGTAAAGATCATTGTTGGGTAGATTCAATTATTAATTCAATTGATTGTTCTTAGGATTTCTTAGAACTTCTACTTTTTTTGTTTTTTCTTTTTTTTACGAAGGTATAAGCTTGTTCTCTAGTAATTGCTGGAAGATTTGGGTCATTAAAATTGAATTGGGGATTCCGAGTGAGGTAAGCTATTTCTAATTTGCTAATGTATTTTTTTTACTTTAATAACATACATAATTTGTTTTATGTGTATTACTTAATAATTATGTTCTTTTTACTTTGAGTATACATAATTTGTTAATGTATTTATGTTGATTCTCTATATAAACTACATGGTTGAACACTCTTCTCCTGCGAGCAGATTATTGCTAAATATGTTGCTAACATTATGGTTGTCAGATAAAAGAGGTCTAATTTGGCATACTCCAGTAGTTGTACCATGGAAGAACTAATAAGATGTTACATTTGATCAAAATTTGGTTCAATCAACAATTGTAAAGAAACATCTTATACGAAATTCTTCGCTTAGGATTTTTTTTTCAATACTCAAAACTACATTAATATACACCAAGACACTTACAAAAGGGGTACAAATAGAGTGAGAACACTATAATCCTATGTGGTAAAATACAAGTTACAATGAATACAATAGAATATTCACTAATCAAATGGGTGTAGTTGGTAGATCCTGAACACACTGTTAGTAACGACGAGGCCACCACATTTCACAACATACAATATCAAAATGTAAAAATTGTATCAATCCCACTTATAATGCATAGTCTGTCTAGACGGCTTTCGATTGATTTTTATTTGATTGGATATATTAGTTTTTTTTTTCAACTGGACGTTTTACTGCATTAAATTAATCGTACACCATATCTTTATTTATAGGTAGTTTTCTTTGTTGGTTCTCCTTATCATTTTCAATTAATGTTGTCGAGTATCCCCAATAAGTCTGGATGCAGGTTGAGGAAACGTCACCTGAATACTTAGGAGTTATATGCTCATTGATCGCATTTGCAAAATCTCGATTAAATGTAGATTTGTTTTCCTGCCCTTGCGTCAAATGTCTTAACAAACGTAGAAAAATTATACCAACAACAATTGATGACCACCTAATCATGAATGGTATTGATAAATCATACACCACATGGTATTTCCACTGAGAACCATTTGAGGATGATGATGCCATCGTAGAGCCCCATGCTACATCTAGTAATCCTATCACTGAAGATGTTCCTTGAATGCTTGATTTAGTGGATGACGCACTTATGCGTGTCCAATTGGAAGATATAGTTCCATCTACAAATGATGTTTCTTTCGACGATGTTAATGGTCAGGAATAACCAAATGTTTATCACACACAAGCTGGGGAGGATTCGATTGACCCACGCGAAGAACTTAAGTACCAAAAGATGAGGGAGGATGCTGCACTCCCCTTATACCCATCATGCCCAGTGGAGCAAGCCATGTTGTCTGCAGTAATTGAGTTGATGAGCGTGAAGACAAGATTTTACGTGTCTGATAATGCCTTTACTGGGTTCTTAGAAGTTGTTAAAAAATTTCTCCCAAGTGAGAACTCATTGCCCAACAACACATATAATTCAAAGAAATTAGTCAATACTTTAGGAATGACCTACAAAAATATTGATGCATGCCCCAATGATTGTGTACTATTTTGAAGAGAACATAAACTTAAAGATAATTGCCCAACTTGTGGTGCTAGTAGATGGAAAGCAATGTTTCTTGAGTAGAAGAAAAGCCGACGTGTACCAGAGAAGGTGCTAAAATACTTTCCCCTGACACCAAGATTACAAAGATTTTATAGATTAGTAGTTGTATCCCTTTTAGATGAGTTACTTTTTGGTATATTAACATTTAATATTTATAGGTAATGCATCTTATTTTTCAGTATCCCATGGATTGCTGAAAGTATGATTTGGCACTCGAGGTTAAGTTCTCCAAATGGCGTTATGAGTCATCGAGTTGATTCTACTTGTTGGAAACAAGTAAATGATAAGTGGCCAAGTTTTTCTTCTGAAAAATGCAATGTCTATCCTGGACTTGCAACAGACGGATTTAACCCATTTGGTAGCAAGATTATTTCTTATAGTTGCTGGCCAGTTTTGCTTGTTCATTATAACCGCCATCTTTATGTATGCGTAAAGAGTTCACAATGTTATCACTCTTGATACCTGGACCGACCGGTCCAGGTAAGAATATTGATGTTTATCTTCAACCATTGATTTCAGAGTTGAATAAGTTGTGGTATAATGGGAGAATGACCTATGATGCACATAGTAAGACTAATTTTACAATGAAGCGATTCTTTTATGGGCCATACACAATTTTTTGGCATATGGATATCTTTCTGGGTGTAGAACTGGGGGAAAATTTGCTTGTCCTGTTTGTAGTGAAGACATAGATTCATAATGGCTTAAACATGGGGGGAAGCATGCTTACATGGGTACCTAAAGATTTCTACCACGAAATCATCCTTTTAGGTCACAAAAGTCTCAATTTATCGGGCGTGAGGAACATCGGAAGGCTCCTCGGCGTTTATCTGGTTCTGAAATACTAAAAAAAGTAAAAGGCTTAAAAATATCGTATGGAAATATAATAGGCGTGAAAAGGAAGACACCTACACCGAAAAGTTGTAAAAAGCATGCGCAAAAAAAGAAGAGGAAAGTTCATATTTCTACGCCTAATTCTCTAACTAATTCTATGTCTACGCCTCTGACTATGCCTATGCCTACGCCTCTGACTACTTTTACGCCTACACCTATGAAAACGCCTACACCTTCTTCTTCGTCCAAGGGTAAAGATGTCTTACAGCCTTGGTCAAGGAAATCTATCATGTTCAACTTGCCGTATTGGAAGGTGAAATAAATAGCTTTTAAAATTCTTTAAATATTTTGCTTTTTTGCTTTTTGTGAAAAATTTAATGTTCTATATTTTTAACTAGGATCTACCTGTTCGCAATAATTTGGACGTAATGCATTATGAATGTTATTTTGCACATAATCTTTTTGCAACACTTATGGAAACAAAAGGCAAGACCAAAGACGGACTTAAAGCTTGTCAGGATCTCAAAAGAATGAAAATAAGAAAGCACTTATGGCCTGTGGAAAAAGGAAACCAGTTTTTTTTGCCGAAAGCTCCATTTGCTCTATCCTAAAGTGAGAAACAATTAATTTGTAGCACTTTGAGTTCGTTAAAGGTTCTTATTGGATATAGTTCTAATTGGGAATGTCTCGTAAACATGGAAGATCTTCAAGTGAAGGGTTTGAAATCCCATGACTATCACATTCTAATGCAATATTTGCTACTAGTGTTGTTAATGTATGGCTTTAAGAAATAAAAGCCTTTGGTTGCCGCCATTTGACAATTATCGATATTTTTCAACGTATTATGCTCCAAGTCCATTCGACGTGATGACCTTACTATTGCTAAACAACGTGCTATCGAAGCACTTTGCGTATTCGAGAAATATTTTCCCCCTCATTTTTTTGTTTCAATGACGTACCTCGTTCTACATTTAGTAGAGGAGGCAGAAATTTGTGGACCTGTTAGATTTTGTTTGGATATATCCTTTCGAACGGTAAGTATAATATATATGCTATTTGTAATTTCAGTTAATTTATACCAATAGGAAAACAATATAATGGATTTCATCGATTAGGATGATGAGAACATACAAAATGTATGTAAAAAATCTGGCATGCCCAGAGGGGTATATTGCAGAATGCTATATTGCAAAGGAAACAATATTATACTGCATGGAGTACATTCCAGATGAAAAGAGAGGAAGCCATAAACGAGGACGAGAAGCATTCATGGACGATGAAGGCGAATGATCAAGTGAAGACAATCTAGACCAAAAAGGCACACCTCATTTTCTTGGCCAAGTCCAGTACGAGCAAGCTTGCAAATGGGTTTTGGAATCTTACGATGACGTCGACGAATGGAAGGAATAAGTTTAATGCACTTTTAGTAAAACTTAAGGATGATTTTCTAAAAATAAATTTAATGGATTTGGTTTACATTATAGGAAGTACAAGGTGTACAAAGGTGCCCTTTTATCTAAGGGTGAAAGACGAAGAGGAAACACACGAACTGTGAAACCGTCAAACTTCATTCTATGGTTAAGAGAACAAGTAATAATATACTACATATTTATTATTCATCCAATATTTATTTAGTGCTTGTTGATTTTATATAATATGTTATTAATAATTTATTTTGTCATACCAGGTTGAAAACAAAGATATGTCTACTCTAAAAAGGTTAGCAATCAGTCCTGACTTCAATGTTGCTTCGTATAAATCATATTGGGAAAATGGATATGTATTTTGTACAAAGGAGTCAGAAAGTAGTATGACAATACAAAACAGTGGGGTTACAATGAAGGCTGTAACTAGTTTTGCTTCATGTAAAAAGGATTTGAGCCGAAAGAAGGAAGAAACTACATACTATGGGTTTGTCAAAGAGATTCTTGAATTAAACTAATACGACTTTATGCAAACAGTATTCTACTGTAATTGGGTTAAAGTGGAGGATAGAGTTAATGGATGCGTAATTGATCCAGAAACTAATCTAATTCATGTGAACTTGGAAAAGCTCAAAAGAAATTCAATGATAGATGGTGAACCGTTTATCCTTGCATCTCAAGCAGCTCAAGTATTTTATTGCAAAGATTTAATGAGGAAGAATAATTTGCATGCTGTTTTAGATGCCCTAAAGAGATTGACTCGAGATGTAGATGCTTACGAAGATCCGCTAGTATTTAGTGGAAGAATGCCAGATGATGTGTTAGCTTTAGCATTAAGTGAAGAGATTGTGGTGGAAGAGGAAGGCAGTTGTGAAGGATCGTGGGTTGAAGAATGAAGAACTTAATTTTATGCATTTTTAAAATAAAGAAATATGCTGATAAATAATTTGGTTGGTTTATATAATAAAACTATATAAATTATGAGATGTTCCGCAATTTTACTATGAATGTTCTTTTTAATGCTTAAAGGAGTATTTTTCCTTCCTAGTTTTGGTTACAGTAGTTGCTAGTATTCTCAGGCTTATATTTTATAGTTCCTTGATGATATTACCCTAGTACAGTTAAATATGGTTTGAGCAGGTGCTTAGGAGTAGTTATAAGCAGTTGTTTATGATTACTTATTACCCTTTATCTATATTAAAAACTGACCTAATTTAGTATGTAGTATGGATAAATATGATCTATGAGCAAGTGTTTAAGAGTATCTATAAATTATTGGTAATGACTATTTATTACTAAGTATCTCAATCAAAACTACTTTAAAAGTGATCTAATAGAAAGTGCTTATGAGTACCTATAAGTTATTGCTAAAAATTGTTTATTACTGATTTCTCAAGGTATAGCTGACCCAATTTGTTTAATTTCATATGAAAACTAACCTCTGCAGTAACATGGCTACAAACGACACAAGAAAGATGATCGCATTCGATAAAATGCTCAACCAATTGGTAAAAATGGAGCTAATTTTTCTAGCAAGGTTGGTTTGGCGGTAAGAACACATTGTTTTATTTTTCATGAATTTTGGAAACATGTGTCTGATGATTCTAAAAACATATTTTGGAAAACAATAAATTTTAGTTCCTTATTTCTTTCTATTATTTCATTACATTTACTTGCATTTATTTACATTAGCAATATTAACAAAACCACAGGATGAGTTTAATGTTCCTGTCCACATGAAAGAGAAGGTGTTGAAAAGGGCCAACAATTTGTGGGTTGAGAACAACTCTACTCTTCGAAAGAAATATTATGAAAAATACAATACGGAAGAGGAAAGAAATAAATTAGTTCCAAAGGGAGTTAGAACTAAAGATTGGGGCAAGTTTGTTGACTTGCAGAGGAAACCCAGTGTCATAGCTCACCGAAATAGGGGTAAGAATGCAAGGAAAGCTATGAAGAGCCCCCATACAATAGGGAGAAGAGGCACTGGAAGAACAACTGAGAACATGGTAACTAGTTTTCACTTTTTAAAGACAATTTGGTAATTAGATATCCTATACAACTTGTTCGGCCTTAATGTTAAAATGAAATAATTAATTTTTACTTGTTTCCCTTGTAGAAAAAAATAATTCCAAAATCCCCTGTGTTCAGGGTACACGTATACTTAGCTATGCATACTTGAGCTGATGGGACTTGCCTTATGCCAGAGCTTACTGTGCAGTTGGTGAGATTATTAATCAATCATTATAAAAGTACCATATTAATCTTTTATTCATTATTTGGGTTTTAGGAAAAAATAAATAATGTGCTTGCCACTAACCCTGAAGACGCGAGCTTAGACGTCGACCACGACCCTGTCGAACAAGTTTGCGGTAAAGATAAAAATGGTTATGCACGTGGTTGTGGATTTGGCGTTACTCGTGATGAATTGTTATCCTCAAGTCACCTTTGGGATCAGCTTCACGAGGAGCAACGAACTCGCTTATCTCTTGAGGAGGATATGAAGCAAAAACTATTATTCCAAGGGGAGGCAATCATAGGATTGGAGGAAACAATTATGAATCTGACTTCACAAAGCCAACCCCCTGTTGATGCCACAATGACATTTACTGTAAGATTTTAGCTTTATTGAGTTATTTTATATTTAAGTTACTTAATTTGTTATTTCTATCATTGTTAACATATTGTTTACATAGTAGTGTTTACGTTAAATTTACATATTCAGAGGATGGACACTCCTTCACACGTGCGGTCATGAACAATGCCTTATTCTGGTGTAGACGGTCGTCGTGATTTGTTGTCTTTTATTAAGAAGAAGGTCCTTATGAGTGGGAGGGTAATTGTAGGAGATTTTGATGCTCCTATGTTTAAAGTTATCATTGATGACGTAAACTTCGAGGAGGATAATAATGCATCGTTCACAAACCCTGCATTCAACTACCTTATCAATGCAGAAATTGGTTACATAATTGCATGGCCTAAAGCGTTTACTCACTTTATAAAGTAGGTAGGTGTATATGGTAGTTACCCGTATTGTTTCTACTTGGTTTATATGGTTGTCCAGAATTTAATTGCCATTTTGTTATAGGTACTTCGTAGCAAATTAGCTTTTGGATTCTTCTTAGGTAGAACTGTGCAACTTTTTTTTTAAGGTATGTAATTTATCCTCATATCTTGTATACTTACTCAAATTTCCTATCTTGTCTTGTATTATAGGTGGTGGTGCACTGGATATTCCATCGTATTATTTTTCTTTTCTTCAGTGGTTATTTATGTTTTTTGGTTTATGATTGTAGATTTTTAGTTTGTGGTAGTGGGTACTATTTAGTATTAGTTGTGATGCAGCCACTTGGGTAATTTTATTATATGCATAAAAACTTTTCTACCAATACCCATATGGTTTTTTTTGTTGCTAGTATTGCTGTGCTTGTTATGGTGCTTTGTTAGGGCTGTTGTTGATCTATAGAAACGATTTGATGACATATCAGTCTCTCTTCCTCGCACTAACTATTTGGAGGTAGGCTTTCATATTCTCTTTCTCTTTATAGGTTTTGTTCTTATACTTTAAGATTGTTTTTGTTGTTTATTTGGGCAAGCAGAATGATACAAAGGAAAAAGCCCTGAAAGAAAATAATTTAGACGTATGTTGATATCACCAACTTTTCTCCAAGCAGGAACAACTCCTAAAGGAATTTTGGAAAAGCTGAGCTCGGTGGATAGGATATAGCTATTAAAAATAAAAAATTTAGTACAGGTATATTGCTCGAGCTTTCTTTATAACTTATAGCTCTTCTTATTTCTACTTTGGTAAATTATCTTTCCCAAGTTTTGTGCATCTACATTGCTCCCTATAAAAGTATGGATGATTTTATACATTCAAGGTTCAATTTAGTCAAAGTTAGTAATGTAGCTAATCTTCTATCTTCAGTTTGAACTGATTGAAGTCAAAGATTGATGTAACAGTTTCTATGCCTCAGGGACTTGTATACCATTTTCACTGTTGCACGCAAATCATCAACGTATGGTTTATTTGGAATATCGATCAAATTTATTAAAAACTCTTGACCATATCAATCTTTTATCTAATCAGTAGTTTTTGCTCAGGAGAAATTTGAGGTACGGTCTCACATATCTAACTCTGCCTTTATTTCGCTTACAAAATTATTGGTATTTTACCTTTCTATCTTTTCTATTACAATCAATTTGTTTGGGGTTTCAGATTTGAGGTAGAGCGCTTTGTTATATTCGTTGATTTGCGGTTCACAGTATATATTGGTGTCTAATTACTTTTACCTAAATCTGAGGATTTTAATCCCTTTTTTGTAAGGAGTAGAAGGTATGACCTCTCTCCCTCTCCATATTCTCTTTGTTAATTTGGGTAAAATCAATTGTTGAGTATGCTATGTTATTTTTTCACCGAACTTATCTTAGGGTTTCTTACAACTTCAATTTGTCTTTATTTTTGCTTTTGTTTTGTTTTACAAAAGTATATGAATATTGGGAATTTGGGTCTTCGTAATTGCTGAAAGATTTGGGTCTTCGAAATTGAATTGGGCTTCATACTGAGGTGAGCTTTCACTAATTTGCTATATTGTTGTTTTAGAGGTGTTCCATATGTATTGTTAATAATTATTTTTACTTACTTTGATGTCATGCATAATTCTGCAAGATCTATACAATGTGTTGATTCTCTATTACCCATTTAAGTAAAGAGCTTTTTGCCAAGATGTAAATAGAGTTTTCATGTACTTAATATTCAACTCCAACCTACTTAAATTATGTATGCTATTATTTGCGGAGACCATTTTTGTTAAGAGAAGCTAGGGTTAGGCAGACCCCAACCAGAGTTTATTCATATTAAACAAGGTTACTCCCTAGGGTACATTTGTTCTTTTAGCTTGTCTATCCTCTACCAAACTTGCCCAAGGGGGATCACACTTCTACTGGATAACTTGAATTACATATGTTGAATCAGAGATGATACAAAATTTTGAATGCAAATATTTGAGCAATAATGCAATATACAAACTTCTTTCTGTATAATAATGTACATATGCATTATATTGAGGTAATGTTGTAAAATTAGTTATTTAGTTTAGAATGCCTCCTATGGATAACCTAGCAACTTTGAAGCTTACAATGTAGTACTAAGCAGCTGGCCACAGTCCAGCCTACACTGAAAATGACAATGACTTGCATTAGGACCAATGGTATGTAACAATCTCAGAGCTATACTCAGACCTAGTCAAACCATCGTCCAACTCATTATCTGGATATATTAATTTGATATATTTCTCATGGATTGTAAACAGCTAGCAATCTCTACAAAACTTTTCAATCTCTTGGCCTTTTATTCAAATCTCATGGATAACTGAAAACAACTATCCATCTGTACTAAGGTATAAAAATGTTCCATGCTTCTACAGTGAAGTACGTGATGTAATGTACACTTTTCACTTTGTCACTATTCTGAATCATTGTGATAGAACTATGCTTTGTTTTCTTTCTTTTTGTCCCTTAAAAGTAAATTGAGTTCCTTTTGTTTGTGAAGTTCAAAAGACCTCTACAAAGACATGGTATAAGGCTTGAACATTATCGTTCTACCCTGTTGTACTCTTCTTATTCCTGTTGTTTGTAACTTTCTACTCATATCCTCTCACAACCCACATTAATGACAAATCCCTGTTAAACTCCCCCACCCAATTAATGGGGTGCATTGCGTTGAAGCAGGCAGTTTCTATTACCCCTGCTCTCGATCATCATTCCGGGGCGTTTCGGGACAATTTATCGGGGATTTTAGCTTCTTCGGCACAAAGCCGAGCTGCATTACATGATTTTGAGACAACTACAATATTGAAGAATAATAATAAGAATAAGAAGAATAAGCAGAAGGCGTATTTGAGTTATGGGGGAAGCAGCGAATTGGGAGAGTCTAGGAAAGAGAGGAATTGTAATATTAATTGTGGGAATGCATTGAGTTTGAGATTAGGGAATTTGAATAAATATGTTGAAGGGGAACAGGTGGCCGCTGGTTGGCCTCAGTAGTTAAGTGCCGTGGCGGGGGAAGCTATTCAGGGGTGGGTGCCACTAAGAGCGGACTCTTTTGAGAAATTGGAGAAGATAGGACAAGGTACATATAGCAATGTATTCCAAGCACAAGATCATGAGACTGGAAAGATAGTTGCTTGTAGAAGGTCCGGTTTGTTAATTTTAAGACTGAGAGTGTGAGGTTTATGGCTCGAGAAATAATGATTCTTTACTGACTAGACCATCCGAACATTGTGAAACTGAAAGGATTAATCACCTCTAGATTATCATGTAGTATATACCTTGTATTTGAGTACATGGAACATGATCTTGCCGATTTGTCATCATCCCCTGACATAAAGTTCAGTGAATCGCAGGTTAAGTGCTATATGCAACATTTATTATCTGAACTTGAGCACTGCCATTCGAGGGGGGTAATGCATCGGGATATTAAGGGATCAAACCTTCTCATCAATAATGACGGAATTCTTAAAATGGCTGATTTTGGACTGGCGAATTTTGTTAGTATCGGCAGACAACAGCTAACCAGTCGAGTTGTAACTTTATGGTACCGCCCTCCTAAGTTATTGCTGGGATCAACAAATTATGGAACAGCTGTGGATTTGTGGAGTGCTGGATGTCTCTTTGCAGAACTCTTTTTGGAAAGCCTCTTCTTCAGGGAAGAACCGAGGTTGAACAATTACACAAAATTTTCAAGCTTTGTGGCTCCTGGCCCGAAGAGTACTGGAAGAAATCCAAACTTCCTCATACAACTATGTTTAATCCCCAACATGCTTACGAAAGCTGTCTGCATGAGACCTGTAAAGACTTACCAACAACGGCCCTCAATTGAACCTTATAAACGTTGGAGCGCCGCCTCTGGTCTTGCATCTGAGTATTTCACAACCAAGCCCTATGCATGTGGCCCATCGATCTTGCCAAAATACGCTCCTAACAAAGAGATTGATGCAAAAAATTGCAAAGAAGCACGGAGGAAAAAGGCTGGTGGGAGGGTACGTTGGTCCGACGCAGCACGAAGACCTGCAAAAGCATTTAAAACTTCCAGAGAACAAAATGGATTTGGTAAATCTGTTGCTCCAGAAGAGAAGTTGCAAACTAATAGTCAACATATCCGCAAAATCAATGGTGGTAATGTACATGTACTTGATGAGAACAACGATCTTAGATTAAGTGAGAAGCCTCCTGAGCTATTAGTTGATGAAGTTCAAGAGACTTCCCACTCAAGGAATGCATCTCAAGGCGACATTCCTTTCTCAGGCCCATTACATGTCAAGGCTTCAAGTGGCTTTTCATGGGCTAAAAGGCGTAAAGAAGATATAGAATCTGAAAGATTCCATAGTAGATCTAGCTCAAGAGGTCATGTTTCAACTGCATTAGATCCCCCAAGTGTTAGGTATTCGAGAAACTCTTCTGAAACGAAATGCCAAGAAAATGGAGAACTTTTAGGAGAAACCAGAACTAAATCACATGACAATGACTCGCATAAGTTTGCCAAGCATGTACCTCGAAGACAACGGAATCAGTGTGAGCGCCCAGATTCTTTCGATGCATCAAACGTGTACCATTCCCAACAATTGTCCAGAGCAATGTATCAAAAAGGGGAAATCGCAGCTAAAAGATACAATATGGGTTACGATGATGATGGACAGAGAGTTGAGTTTTCTGGGCCAATATTGTCTCAGTCACATAAACTTGATAAACTCCTTGAGAGACATGAACGCAGGCAATCCGCAAATCTTTGCTCCAAAGAGGTAAAAAGAAACAATATTGACTATCCCGCGAAGAAGTAGGTAATTTAGTTGCTGAAAGGAGTTGGTTAGCCGTAATTAGAGCTTCACAGCTCTTGAAAACCCTGCCAACTTTAAACACATCATCAACTAGAGTGCTCCAACAACCGCAGGGAAAAGATATGGATGAGTCAACTAACACGAAGAGAAATCTGAAATCACCTTGATGCTTCCTTATCGTAGGGCAGAATGCACAACTAATCTTTTCTCCCAGGCATACGTAAATATTTGAGGTTTCCTTAAAACCTGAGCTAGCGCAGCTGTTTAGGTACTGGACATTAGAAGAATGATTGCTCTCCTAATATATATTTGAAGGAAAGCTTGTTGTATGCACCTTTATAGGTAATGTATAAAAGAGCGTATTTGCTCATCATCATGTTCAATGGCTTAAGTATTTGTTGTTTCTAGCTCTTTAGTATCTCAAGCTCAAAGAAGGGGGGAATTTCAAACCCTTCATTTATTCCTTAAAAAAAAAATCCTATCCTCTCATATGGGCATGTAGAAACTCTTAAGTTCACCTTCATAGTTTTCTAAAATACTGTAGTTATTTACGCATTTGTATCATTTATACAGAGTTCAACTGGTATTAAAGGATTATTTGAGTCAAAAGTTTATAAGATCTGCCAAGCTGCCTTGTGTTTAGAGCTCTTATCATTGAAATATAATCTATAATATACAATTCTACTTAATTATTTTTTAAACATGTGCTCTTATTTTTGTAATTCTTTCTAACTAGATGTTTGGTTTTTCTCTTATCAGAACTATGGTTACATAACTTGAAGCAGTATTCTACTCAAGGTAAAATTGAAACTTACCCTGGACGAACTCTCGGGGGAGGGGGGGATTTTTTTCTAAAGATTTAAAATCTTAGGATGATATGAAATAGAAAATTATAGTGTTTATATTTAGTAACTAATGTTTTAGTCATGTGCTTGAATTTGTAAAGCTGGAATTGGAATATTGAAACTCTAAAGATCACAAAAGCTTTTGTAAAGTTCAGGTAAAAGGTATACTTAATTTTTTTATTTTATATAATGTGATTTTGTTACACACACATTAAAAAGCAATACTCCAGGGCATGTTATTGCAATGAAATTTGCAAGATCAGTAGAATCTTGTCCGATCCCTCATTTTTACGATGTTCTTAATGTAGCAATAAGTAAGATTTTGTTTTATTGAAGTCATCAAGACCAATTTCATTCTGGAATTATTTTTATTAGATTCTGCCACTACTCCTTGACCTATCATCAAGTTATGAATTTCAATCCTATCTATGCATTAACAGACATAAGCAATATAATTCTTATACTAACTGACTTCTTGATAAACTGTATCCATATGGCCTGAATTCCTTATATGTAACTAAGATCTAATGATCTAACTTTGTCGTGTGCTTCTTTGAGGTTTCTATTTAGTAGAGTAAAACATATTTATGGTTATGAAGTTGTCCCCTACCCATCACGAATGCTTGTAGAATGCAGAGAAAAATGCAATCATAACACACCATTTTTCCAACAGAGCTTAACAAATTCATTGCCAGCTTTGGCGATATGCTTCCAAAACCTGATATAGTTATTTCAGGTTAGTTCTGGCTTTTTCCTTGGTCCTTTATTTCATCATTTATTTATATTTTACTAACATTGTCTGCTTCATATGCATCATTCATACATTTTCCTTAGACAAATGTTTATATATTATTTATGCAGGTTGATCAAAGTGGTACAAAATGATGTGTTCGAGCAATCAACATGTTCCGTCCTACCCCTCACATGATGTTTGATTGCTGGAGCATAAAACGATATCTTACTGTACTTTTTTTTTATAGCAAGAACCATGAAATGTAGAACAATCTTGTTCGTAGCTATGGAGTATGTTTGGATTGAACCTTTGGAGATCCAATGGAAAAAACTTGTTGCAACCTTTATATGACAATGTTACAAAATATTTTAGTAAATCCCTTTTTATAACTGATCCTTACAATGTGCATAATTAAGTGAATGTAATGTTGACTTTTTATAATAAATTAATTAATATTTTTGTGCTTGCTTAGTCTTGTACATTTTTTTTGCACTTAAATCATTTTTTAATGCAATTTTTTTAAAATAAAGCTTTTCCTAAAATACGACAACTTAAGTGGTCATAATTGTATCATCGTTTTTGGAATGTCATAAATAACGGATATTGTCTATTGTTGTGAATTATAATTCCAAGACAAATTTAAGAATTAAAGACAATAAATTAAGTTGCATTTTTGGGACTCTAGTGGTTGTCGTTTTTTCCAAAAGAAAACGACTAACGTGATTGACGTTAAGAAAAACGACAATGTGATAAATGACAGCAAAAACGATTATAATTGCCGCTGTATTTACTTGAAAATGAGTAGAATTGCCATCGTATTTTTCTATTTTTGGTGTAGTGAGGACTCTACGCAAGTGTGCTAGTTCAGTAATATAGCAAATTATTGCCTTATATTGCATAAGCCCCTAGTCAAAGATTAATACCTTAGTGTAAGAGCTAGTTTCCCCTCCTACGAAACTTAGCCCTTACATTTGGCACCGTCTGTGCTACACCTACCCTACCCAATCATTTTTTTTTCTTTCTTTTTTCCCTTATAGCCACACTCAATGGCCCCTACCCTTCGCTCCACCTCTGCCATCGTCAGAAACTCCGTCGCCGGTATAACGGCCCAACTCGCCCTCATCAGCCAACAATTTGCTCAAGCCGAGGAGTGCCATAATAACCAGATATGCATCAAGCAGGAAGATAGATGACAAGAACTTGAGGGTGAATGGCAACGCCGTTTTGATGATAAAGACCGACAATATCGCGCTCTGGACGAACTGCATCATACTACTCGCGAGCTTCAACAAGTTTAAACTCAAGACGCCCCTCTGCGATCTCTGGTACCCGCCCCCTCGCGCATTTCAGCTCGTGCCTGACTTGGGCCCCACCCCAAAATCGAGATTCCTCTGGTCCATCTTGGCGCCGAGGGTGTCCCCACTGCCATACCCACCGGCTTTACCATTTCGAAAGACTCATTTGATTCTATACTCCGTACTTCTCGATACCCCACACGGTACCCTGCTCGGGAGCGCCTTGGCGAATAGAGCGCTGAACATTCCCCCTGTCAGTCGCCACATCACCCTCGACCCCAGCGATCTCCCCCCCATCTTGCCTACCTTACACAACAAGAACTCGTAATTCGCATTAGCGTGAGCCCACACTGACCTCTTGGAGTCGATTAAGCAACCTCATCTGCCCTAAACTCCTTGCTGTCAAGGTACCTCAAAATTTTCATACCCCAAAAATCAGCAAATACAGTAATACCGACCCTCAATCTCATGTCTTCAAATTCTAAAATGCTTTAAGCTTGTATTCCACAACAGACCACATCTTGTGTCGCATGTTTCCCACAAGTCTCACTGATAATCCTCTAAAATGGTACCACAATCTCTCTAATGGCTCTATCCAAAGTTTTAAATAACTTTCAAACCTCTTTATCTCCTTGTTCTCCTTGTTTGCCTTTAACAAAGACCGTGAGGTTAGAGTCGATGCTCTCTTCAACTTTTGCTAATCCCCCAATGAAATGCTTAAAGCATTTACTAAGAGCTTTCTCGATGAGTCACGCAAAATCAAAAACCTCGACTGTCCAAATGCCATTATCGCATATTCTAATACTCTCCCAGACCAGAGTCGCGTGAAGGAGTTCATTGTGCTCCAAAAACCGCGAACACTCGAGGATATGTTATCTAGGTTAACGGGTACATCAACCTCGAACGCCTCTATGAATCCAATCACCAGGGGCAAGCCTCAACCACCAACCACATAAACCTTGACCATCCAATACGTGCCTGGTCACTTCCGTTTCTTAGAAGACCGACAACCATAAATGCTCTCACTTCGCTGCTACCCCTTCTGAAATTCGTAAAAAATTACCCATGCCGGTCTTACCAAAACTCACTGCCCCCATCAGCACCCTTCTCATACATATTCAACACAATCCTATCTGGCGTACTCCCTTTCCCATCGAGGTTTGTAAAGACGAGCCTTACTACCAGAATCATAAATGCAACTGCCACCCCACCAACAAATGTTATACTCAACAACGATCTCTGGAAATGATTCTTAAAGAAAGTCGTTTACATCGAAATGTTGCCGATTTCCCCAGCTATCTTGACGGATCGTATCTCAAGCGTCAACCTGCTCCAACTACCGACCTAGCCGAGGTACATACTCTATAACTCCATCTCATAGAATTTAATAACATCAACAGTGGTCATACTCGAAGCAAGTGCAAACGAGTCGAAGAATACTATAAGCTTACTTACCAACAAAAATTACCCATCCTTCTACTAGAATCTAGCCAACGTTCTCGACCCGAAGGTATATCCTTCATCGATTATGATACTTCTCATGCGCACTTACCTCACTCCGACAACTTGGTCATTATGATTAAAGTTGAACACCTTGTCCTCCATACCATGCTCAGTGATACGGGCAGTGCAGTAGACGTGCTCTTCCTTTAGACCATCCGCGCCATGTAAAAAACTGACCTTATTACACCAGCTAACATCAACCTTAAGGGCTTTAACAGTGCTACAGAAGTTGCCGTGGGTTGCCTTAGCCTCTCTGTCACCACCGGTCCAGTTACCCTCCAAACAAATTTTCTCGTCATTGATAAGAAATCTAAATATCTGGTCATTCTAGGGCGTGATTAGCTTCATGCCATGAAAGCCCATCTACCAACCACCAAACACTGCATTTTACTACCCCTTGTGGCTTGTAGAACATGAAAGGCTGTCAATGCCTCGCCCTCTCATGCGAGCACCCAGAGATCAACCTTACCAAGAAGCTTGTTAAACTATAGCAATCAATGCATTTCTCCCTCCCCATCAGTAACTCGACCCCTTCGACTGTACCTGTCAAACCTACTATTTACACATAACTTCACGGACCTGTTCAAGGCACATTCATTGGCAGTTTCTTGGACGAGGCCGAACGCCACGAACTCACAATGTTCCTTCAAGCTAACAAAGACATTTTCGCCTGGATCTTCCATGAGATGCTTGGCGTCGACCCTACCCTAGCTGGCCATTGCCTCGATCTCATCCCTAAATCCATAGCTATAAAGCAGAGAAGGCAAATATGCGGGTGCCACCAACCAATGCCATGTTACCACCAAGTTCAAACCTTTTCTTGGCAATTCAGTCGCTGGTTTCATCAGAGAAGGCAAATACACTGACTAGATCTCGGACATTGTTGCTGTCCCTAAAAAGAATAAAAAGATTCGAATCGACGTCAACATTATAGACCTTAATAAACACACACCGATGGACAATTTTCCTCTCCCAATCATTTTAGTGCTTCTGGATGCAACAGCTGGTCATGAACGATTACCTATGATGGATGTCGCTTCAGGTTACAACCAGGTACCCTTCTCTGAAGACCAACTTAAAATTTTATTTATTACTGAACAAGGTCTTTACTGCTTTAACGTGATGCCCTTCGACCTAAAAAGCGTGGGTGCCACCTACCAACGCCATGTTACCACCAAGTTCAAACCTTTTCTTGGCAATTCAGTCGAAGTTTATATCGACAACATTTTAGGCAAAAGCCTCCAAAAGCATACCCATACATAGGACCTAACCGAAGTATTCTCGATACATTGTTCTAATAACATGAAATTGAACCCAGAAAAATGCCAATTTGGCATTTCCTCCAGTAAATTCTAGGGCCACCTCATCAGCTAACGAGGTATCAAGATCGATCCTACTCATATTCGCGCCTTCATTGATATGCCTTCCACTCGAACTAAGAAAGACGTCCAAAAAGTTGTTGGCAAAATAGTCACCCTAAACTATTTTATCTCAAAAATTGTCTGACCGTTATGCTTGGCTTTTCTCCCTCTTAGGCGTCCATAAGGCAAAAAAAGCAATCTCGAAGTTAATTAGACACCCAATTACGAACAGGTCTTCCTCTAACTCAAAACTTATATTGGTCGACCAACTATCATAAGCACCCTCATCGAAGGCAAAATGCTTTTCTTATATCTTGCAGTCACCGATACTTCTATTAACTCGGTCCTTATTCGACTCAAAACCAATATCTAGAAACCCGTCAACTTTATCAGCAAAACTCTGATTCCCGCAAAACTCAATATACCAAGCTCAAACGTTTACTCCTTGCACTTGTCCACACTGCTCCAAACCTCAAACCATACTATAAAGATCACCCAATACCTGTTATCACCAGCTACCCTCTTCGAGAGATCCTACCAAGCTCTAGAATTTTCTCCTTACACTTTTCCACACTGCCCGAAAGCTCAAACCATACTTCCAAGTTCACCATATACGTGTTATCACCAGCTACCCTCTTAGAGAGATCCTCAGCAAGAGAGATAAATTCAGATGGGCATAACAAGGGTCTGCCTATCTCGGTGAACGTGACATCACTTTCAAAAAGCAGATATCTCAAATGGGCTAGGCAGTCGCTGATTTCCTTACCGACTTCCCAGTTGAAGACTTTGACTGAAAAGAACACGAAGACAATTTACCCTAAGATCAGCTCGAACAAATTGACCCTTGAAAAGAACAGGAAGACAATTTACGGGCTGGCGTCTCTTTACCGATGGATCTGCCGGACCCACCGGCTCTGAAATAGGTATTGTCCTGGTTACTCCTTTCAATGACCGAATTAAGAAGGCCGTCATATTAAATTTCGAATGTTCCAACAATGAGGCCGAATGCGAAGCTTTGTTACATGGTCTCGATCTTACTCTTGAACTTGGTATTCCCAAACTTGCAGTATTTACCGATTCCTAGCTTGGTAAGAGACAGTACTCCGACAAAAATTAGGCAAATGGTCGCATAGCCGAGTACACAGTAGTTGTCCGCCTGCGCATGGAACGTTTCCCTGGAAAATCTTCCATTACACATTACCCTTGAGGCAAAAACAGACATGCCGATGCCCTGGCCTATATAGCAACCATGATTGGTCAGTCCAAATCTCGTACACTCCATATCAAAGTACTCGAACACCCAAGTATCGAACAGATGGAAGTCAATGCCATCAATACTGGGGGAGAGAGTCTTGATCCCAACGACAGGCGCACACCCTTCCTTGCATATTTCAATAGTTTTACCCTCCCGGAGGATCCTAAAGCTAAGCGATAGTTACTAGAAAACTGTCGATGATACACCATTTTCAAAGGCGGTCTACACCGCAAATCACCAAACGGTGTCCACCTCCATTGCATTTCCCAATACGAAGCCACTACGATACTTACCAAACTCCATGAAGGTAACTGCGGTGCTCATACTGCTGGTCGATCTATGGCTCTTCGGGCCGTAACCCAAGGTTTATTTTGGCCCAATATGAAGAAATAAGTTGAAGAATATGCGAAACACTGTGACAAATACCAATATCATGCACATGACATCCAAAGCCCTTCACACGACCTCTATTGTAGCCAAGTTGCTTAGTCTTTCAAGCGGTGGGCCATTAATCTAGTGGGCCCTTTTCTCAAGGCTTCGGGCAGCAGAGAACAAATTCTACTGGCCACAGATTATTTTACTAAATGGGTTAAAGCCGTGCCTCTATGTCGAACTAGGGAAAAAGAAGTCTTCAAGTTCTTATGGGGAAATATCATCACATGTTTTGGCTGCCCTCACATGATTCGATGCGACAACGGTCTATAGTTTGTAGGGAGCAAAGTCTATAATTTCTTTAAGAATTTTAATATTATCCTTTCCCCTTCAACACCTTATTACCCACAGAGAAATAGTCAGCTCAAAGCAATCAATAAAATTATAGTCGACGGTTTTAAGAAACGTGTCGATCGACAGAAAGGCCGATGGGTTCATGAACTAAAGCATGTAGTACTCTGGGCCTATCACACCACACTATGAAAGGAGACGGGCAATATTCCTTTCCTCCTGGCTTATGGTATTGAAGCTGTCTACTCCACTATGTTCAAAATGCCAACGCGAGACCTGGATCACCCAAATGAAGATTAGGAGTTTGAACTCGGATGCAATATGTTATGGATTGATGAAACCAGATATCGAGCCATCATTAACCTTGGCCGTTATCACCCCTATCTCCCAAAGTCATACCACAAAAGGGTTCGACCATGTAACTTTGATATTGGAGATTTTGAACTTCGGTGAGTCACACCCTTTTCGAAGCCCCGCAATGCCGGCAAGTTAGCCGAATCCGGGGAAGGACCTTATATCGTGTTCAACAAAATCAACAAAGGATCCTATTATTTGATGACAAAAGCCAATGAGCCCCTCCCCAACCCTTGGAACTCAATTCAATTAGTCTCATACAGTAAGCCACGGCCAGCACCTTGTTCAACTGATATAAGTACAACATAATCAATGAACATAATTTCCTCTTCTGAGCTTCATGTCCTGTCTCTGGTGAACTTCTTTAGTAGGTCAAACCTATGTATCATATCAACCCTTCGACCCGACTGATACTTGGGGATGACCACAAAGATTTTCAAGGTACCAATTCAAGCAAACCCGAGTGGCATGAATGGTCGACAGACTGGACACTCGGGGATGCATTGGTACCGACCACATAATGCTTTGTAGGCTCGATCTCGTCGATAGACCTGGTGGCAACATACGAAGTCTAGTGAACTTTTTGAGTTGGTCAAACTTAAGTATCATGTCAACCCTTCGACCCAACTGATACTTGGGGGTGACATCAAAATATTTTAAGGTTCCAACTCGAGCAAACCCGAGTGGCATGAATGGTCAATAGACCGGACACTCGGGGATACATTGAGGCCAACCACAAAATTCTTTGGTTAGGCTCAATCCCGCGGATAGACCCAGGGGCAACCTTTGAAGTTTATTGAACTTCTGGAGTTGGTCAAACCTAAGTATCATGTCAACCCTTTGACCTGACTGATACTTGAAGGTAACCTCATAGTTTTTCAAGGTTCCAATTCGAGCAAACCCGAGTGGCTTAAATGGTCGACAGACTGAACACTCGGGGATGCATTGAGGCCGACCACATAATACTTTGCTAAGGCTCAATCCCGCGGATAGACCCGGGGGCGACCTTCGAAGTCCAGTAAACTTCTAAAGTTTGTCAAACCTAAGTATCATGTCAACTCTACTCGGGGGTGACCTTGAAGTTTTTCCAGGTTTTAGATCGAGAGAACCCGCCCGACACTGGGGAATGCATTGCAGCTAACCTTTAAAGCCCAATGCATTCTATACTTTAATTATCACACAGAGATACCAGCATACAGATATACCAGCAATTCAAGTCAAAAACATACTAGCCAGTTAAGTTTACCTATATTACACATTATTCAAATTCTACTTAACCAGTACACATTATTCAAATTTAACATACCAGCAATTCAAGGAAAAATAGTTTATTACAAACAATAGAAGACAAAGAAGTACCTTATCCAAATACTTAACTTACTTAGGATTGGCCACACTTATTCCTTCTTTATGATCTTCTACAATAATACCTCCACTGCCTTCGGTAGTGGGGTTTATTTCTGAAACATCAGTAGCACCTTCGACTACAGAGCCCCCTATAGCATTTCTACCACCAACACCATCTCCTTCGATCGAGGGATCAGCTACCACATCTCTAGTACCTCCCCCAGCATGGTCTACTTCCCTCCTTCTCTCTGTGCAACATCTTTGACATCAGGCTCTTTAGTTGGAGGATAGGGCTTGAAGGTCCTTGGATCGTACCCTAAGCCATCTATAAACGTCTTCAGGGCTATGGTCACGTCATACTCCTCATCATACTGCTCCTGGAAATGTACTTTGTTATTCTTAAATGCCTCATCTTTACTAACCAGCTTCGCCTCCAGTACTGCTACCGTCTAATTTCAGTTGGCGATCGTAACTTCGACTTCCCTTGCGACATTGGCTCGAATCTGTAACTTATCCCGCTTTAGCACACCTACCTGGATCATCAACGACAGCCTGGTCCCATACGCGAGCTCAAGCCTTTTCCTCGCAAGCTTCAGCTTTTTACACGATTCCTTTTGTGCTTTGTTAAAAGCTATCACCTAAGCATTCACCTGTACGAATACTTGACTAATTAGCAGTTCTTAAAGCATAATTTCAACTTCAAAATTCCTGAAATACTTACCTGGTGTAGAGCTTTGCTAACTTGCTTCCCTGCTTCATCTGGGTTTCTACCGCAAAGAGAAGCCATCAACTCGGCCGTTAATCGAGCACTCTCTTCGAGTTTGACTTCGCATCACCTCACTTCGGCTTGTTCATCCTCATCATCGGCCATCTGTTCACGAGCCCTCTTCCAAAAAGTTGTCTTCGCTTGCTGCGCCGTCAAAGCTTTGTCAGTGACCTTGTCTTCACCCTTACTAGTCAGTCGTGGTACCTTGGGAATAGTTTCGGGCACACTCGACCTTATCGTCCTGACCCTCCTGGTCGAGACCTTGGTACAAAGCTCAACTTTTGGCTTAAAGTGTCATAATCCATCTCACCTGCCCTCGTCGAAGAACTTCCTTCTTTTCTCTTCCTCGATTGCCCAACAGCAACTGGAACGTTTCTCATCAAAGTATTCATCTTCTTTAGTCTCTTTCTGACAATACCCAACTTCTGAAAAATAGCATTTACCCATTATTCGTCCTGGTTGATTAGTTCATCAATAAAAGTCTGCAGGATCCTTAAGCCATTAAGCATGGGGTCTGCAACGCAATAAAGAAAAGATTAACAGTTTATCCAAGCTGCAGAATCAGTATTCTTCGCGTCCTAACTTTCTTGCTTTATACAGCTTGTTCTTCAGCTCAAATTCCTCCTCTCCTGGTGCATTCTCATAGCTCCCCTGTACTACTACCAGATCCTTATCCCACCCACGCCTAGTCGAACACAGGTCAAATAACCATGGTTTATTTGAATGGCATTGAATGTGATAGGTCCCTACCTTTATGTTTGCTTTCTTCGAACAGAATGACACTATGTCGAACCATTGGATCAAAGACCTCCCTTCACGTTTTAACTCCACATTCATCCCTTCGACCACCCACATAATTTCTTAAAAATTGCCATTCATCTGGCATGGGTACCATCCAAGAAATTTAATACCTGTTTTACCAGCCTTCGATGAGGAAGCTGCATCCCCAAATAGATTTGGCCTCTAAATGCCATAATCCTATCCCGAGGGGAATCCTGAAATGAGTACTCGTCCCTTAACATCACCAGAATAATACCCACCTTTGACAGACCATGTTTTTCCATAAATCGATCTAGCCTTCCCATTTCCTAGGCCGAGACTGGCCCCACAGTTGTCCCCGATTCGTTAGTACTTTCACTACTATCACGCTCTTCCTCCTTCCCTTCCTTCCTCTCATTACATGAAGGATTGATAGTAACTTAATTCCCCCTTCCCTCACCTTCTTCATTTTCTTTTTCGCCACTCTCTCCGACTATTCAAGCCTAACGACGGATCCTAGTTGATGTTTCAACTTCTGGTACTACTGCAGCCAACGGGGCGTCTATTGAAATTTCTAATACCTCTACATCACTGCTCTTACCCCCTCGACCTCGGCTAGATATACTCGGTTGATTTTCTTCGTCCTCCTACTCAGCTACTAGCCTCATCCTCGAAGCATGATGGGTACGCATTATACCCTACAGTAGAAGATGATCGACATTAGCTTGATCAATTTGAGTATCATGGTTCGATTTCATAATAATATCTACCCTCACTAAATCGGCCGACCTACGACCCAATATTCGATTACTACCGTACTCCTCGCAATTTATCCCTTGAACGGACTTCCAGTCACATGGTTTACCCCCTTCCTCTGTTATACTGTTATAGACAAATACAAAGTAAAACTCACCCCCACCATACAGACGAACTGCTAAAGGAGAAGCAACAACAAAAGTAAATGGTCCTTCTTTACCAAGAAATTAGAAGCATACCTGCTTGAGTAGATCAGCTTTATCAACGACAATGGTGTTTTTCTTCCTTCTCTCCAACAACTTTAACCGCAATAATAGTACGTCTCTTCTTCTCTTCCTTCTTTCTTTCTTTTTAGTTGTTTGGGAAAAGAGACTCTTTCTCTCACCTCTTTAAATACCTCTAAGAAAAATAAAGCTACCTCGATTTCCCCCATAGTCACCATCATTACCATTCCTTCACTCCCTCTTCATTATTGGCCATGATGCGTTTTGCCAATATTGTCCTTACTTGCACCCACATGCATGTCACTCACTTATACAAGATAATACTTTTTTTTATCCCTCTCAAACATTCTGATACAATACACAAACCTGTCAACTCAAGCCCATATGTCGCATCCCCCTCTTTCCCAAACCCGAAGAAACATCATGATGGCCTGTAGCGGCACACTGCCCTATGAATAGTATTACCTCAAACATTTTTTGGATTTTAGCTGACAGACTTTACAGTCAAAGCATCCCATGCCTTTATTTTCAATCCCTCTTATTCATTCCACTATAGTCATACCCTTCGACCACATATGTTTTCGAGCCATCTCATACATTCGTTTTCAAACAATCGGCTACATTTTACCACAATCCACCGTACATATACATAAATTCTCGAACCTTCGGTCAGTCCTTTCGTTATATGAACGAATAAATTTTCTTACCATTTCTATTTGTTTTCACTACTTAAGTTCGAAGTTCGACAGTTAAAACTGTGCCTATATTATCATCATCTACATTACCTATACCTGCTATACTATCATACTTCGGTGAAACATTGCTTCATTCAAAAATTTGTCGGGCATACATCGCAAACATAAAAAATGAAAAGAGAAACAATAGCAAAAGCAAGAACAAACAGACACTTCAATATACCCACCCCCAATACCGAAGACCCCCCTATTTACATTTGGGGCAGTTCTTAAAGAGCCCCACCTGAGCCTCGTCAGCTTCTTCAGAGTCCACCTAGTCTTCTACTAGGCATTTCAGCAAGAAATACCGGTTACTGACGTTCTATCCCAACCACTGAATCACCTTCCACAAGTGCTCGTATGGATGCCCACAGATAACCTCCTCTGGCTCCAACTCCACCAAGTTAGGCAACGTTGCATCCAGACCTTGATCACCAAAAATCTCCTGCTTCAGCGCCATCGTCTTATCCCTAAACTTCTACTTCAGCGCCATCCGAGAAACCCATATGCTCGACCAAGACAAGACTTTTGTTGTCGTTGTCATCAACAAGGTCATACATCGAATGTTTGTCCATCTTGAAACAATGGAAATATTAGAGTGGGTTTCACTCACCACGAGAATGACCCTCCGACAACAAATGAGTATAACGACGATCCTTCATTTTTAGTCATTTCTACAATAGAGTCCAATGAGATTACTCCCATCAATGATGGCGATGTTGAGCGGTGTGATGGTGATGAAGGTTCTGAATGTTTGATATTGCGCAAACTTCTTTTTACCCAACAAGATGACAATTCACAAAGGATGAACATTGTTCGCTCTCAATGCACGATGCAAGGTAAAATTACCATGTTCATTATTGATGGTAGTTCTAGTAAGAATATCGTTTCCCAATCTACGGTTAAGAAACTTGGACTAGAAACTCTTCCTCATCAAAATCTTTATCCTATTTATTGGATAAATGATGATTGTACACTCAAAGTTGTTTCTCAATGTAGAATTTCTTTCTCTGTTGGGAACTATCACGATGATGTTTTGTAAGATGTGGTTACTATGGATGATTGTCATATTCTTCTTGGTAGACCATGGTTATATGGTTTGAATGTCGATCATAATGGACGGGTAAATACATACTCTTTCTCTAATGGCAGAGTTAAATTTCTCTTCACTCCCATGACGTCTAAGGCAACTTCAAATTTTCCCATCAAAGAGAAAACGGTTTTCTAGATTTCTAATGATATTGAAGACGATATTGGCGATACAAAAATTTGTTCTACCCTTGTTGCTAAATACGACGCTTCGAACCCCATTATTGTGCCACCTCAAGTTGAAGCACTTTTGCAAGAGATTTCAAGTATCCTTCCCACGGATGGCCCGAATTCTCTTCCATCAATAAGGGGTATTCATTACCATATTGATTTGGTTTTGGGTGCTAGCTTACCAAACTTACCTCATTACCATATGGCGCCAAAAGAACATGCTATTTTACAAGGGAAAGTCCAAGATTTAAAGATGAAAGGTCTTATTCATCCTTCTATGAGTTCATGTGTGGTTCCAGCTCTTTTAGTACTAAAAAAAGATGGGTCTTGGTATATGTATGTCGATAGTAGAGCAATCAGCAAAATTACGGCGAGGTATCGCTTCAAAATTCCTCGTCTCGATGATATGCTTAACATGCTTGTGGGTTCTATGGTCTTTTCCTAAATTGATCTTAAGAGTGGGTATCATCAAATTCAACTTCGGCTTGGTGATGAGTGAAAAACGGCCTTTAAGACTAAAGAGGGCTTATATGAATGGCCTGTCGTGCCTTTCGGATTGTCGAACGCTCCTTGTACTTTTATCAGGCTAATGAACGAGGTTTTGAAACCATTTTTGGGAAAGTTTGTTGTGATTTATTTTGCGGATATTTTGATCTATAGCAAGGATGAGAAGGATCATCTTAATCATCTATCACAAGTCTTCAAGGTTCTCCCCAAAAACTCTCTCCAAGTCCATCTCACGAAATGCACATTTATGCTATCTACTCTTATCTTCTTAGGTTTTGTCTTTTCTGCCAATGGTATTCTTGTTGATGAGGATAAGGTCAAGGCTATTCGCGAATGGCCTACTCCAAAGACAATCTTTGATGCTCATTCTTTCCATAGTTTGGCCTCATTTTATCGGCGTTTTGTGTGTAATTTTTCCGCTATTGCTTCTCCTTTCACAGATTGTTTAAAACATCCTCGTCTAATTTGGTCTCACGAAACCAAAGAAAGTTTTGAGATTCTTAAAGAAAAGCTTTCCACGGCTCCCATAATTGTTATGCCCGATTTTACTAAACTATTTGAGGTAGATTGTGATGCATCCTCTCTTGGTGTTGGTTCGGTTTTATCTCAAGAGCGGTGACCCATTGCATATTATAGTGAGAAGTTATGTGATGCTTACCGAATATGGACTACTTATTAATTGGAATTTTATTCGGTGGTTCAAGCTCTTAAACATTGGAAGCATTATTTGCTTCAACATGAATTTATATTGTACACCGATCATGAAGAACTTAAGTACCTTCAAAGCAAAATAAATACAAATCAAATGCATGCTCGTTGGATGGCTGAAATTCAACAATTCAACATTTCCATCAAACATAAATCCGGGAAGCAAAACAAGGTGGCCGATGCTATGAGTCGCTGTGCATCTCCTCATATTACCGTTTGTGCTTCCATCGTTGCTTTTGATTTTCTCAAGGAGCTACATGTGGATGATCCGAATTTTACGGAAATGTGGGCTGCATGAAACAATAATAAAGGAGGTACTGTCGATTTTGTCTTTCATGATGGCTTTATTTTTAATGGCATTCGTCTTTGTATTCCTCAAGGTTCCTTACGCAAATATGTTATCAAGGTGTTACATTGCGGCGGACTTGGTGGTCATTTGGGTGGAGATAAAATAATTGCCTTGGTTGAAGAACGATATTTTTTGCCAGCTTTGAAGAAAGATGTTGCGGATTTTGTTCGAAAGTGCTTCATATATCAACAAGCAAAGGGTCACATACAAAATACGGGTCTTTATACTCCTCTTCCAATTCCGAAATCTCCAGGGACAAAAATTTCTATGGACTTTGTTTTAGGTCTTCCTCGAACCCAACGTGGTGTTGATTCGGTTTTCGTAGTAGTCGATCGCTATTGAAAAATGGCACACTTTATGTCTTGTAAGAAAACGCATGATGTGGTACACATTGCTAATTTATTTTTTATGGAAATTGTGCGTCTTCATGGTGTTCCTCAATCTATCACTTTGGATAGGGATACCAGGTTTTTGAGTTATTTTTTGGCAAACACTTTGGCGACGCTTAGCTACATCTTTGAAGTTTAGTAGCACCGCACATCCACAAACCGACGACCAAATGGAAGTGGTAAATCACACATTAGGTAATCTAGTTTGGGCTTTTTCCAGTTCAAAACCATGTTAATGGGACTTGTGTCTTCCTCATTCCGAGTTTGCAAATAATTCTTCTAAAAGTCGCACAACCGGTTTCTCTCCTTTCCGGATTATTTATACTGCCGTTCCTAAGCATACACTTAATTTGAAAAGTCTTCCTCATGTTTTAGGTATTAGTTCTTTGGCTAATAAGTTTCTTGATCAAGTTACCGAAATCCACGAGATGACTACAAAGAACATTGAAGTTTCTAGTGCCAAATACAAAGCATATGCCGATAAACATCGTCGATTTCATACTTTAGGGGTTGGGGATAAAGTAATGGTACACTTACGTAAAGAACATTTTTCGGCTCGAACTTATAATAAGCTGAAGATGAAGAAGATTGGGCCTTGAGAGATTCTTATGAAGATAAACGACAATGCGTATGTGAATCAACGATACATGTGTGATGTCTACAATGACCCCTCTTTGAATAACCCACATGTATGATGTAGATTACCAAGACAAAGCCCAATCAGCCCATACATGTGGGTCATTTGAGCCAAGTCCAAATACAAGCCCAATCCATCGGAATGTCAAGGGACTTGGATGTCAGAAGGTTTGGAAATCTTTAATAACTAATGTTTTTGTTGGTTTTAATTTGAGTTTAATTAGGAATATGAGAAGTTCTATAGCTTCATGTTTAGTGGTGATTAATTTGATTAATGATTGGAAGCCTATAAAAGGCTAAGTTCTAGATTATAAATTTCATTCAATCATCAATCAATCAAATATTTCTTTTTGTTTCTCATAGTTTTCCTTTGTTTAACCAACAAAGCGCTTATTTCCCTTGTGGATTCGAGGCTTTAGAATTCTTCTGCTCCAACTCTTTGTTAAGTGGTATCAGAGTAGGTCGTAGGCTTGTAACCATGACAAAAATTGAATCAGAAGATCGTACCCAAGACGAAAGTCTTGGAAACTATGTTACGAAGGAAGAAATCCAGAGAAAATTGAGGCTTCCATTCAACAACTAAGTAATACCGTCTCGCCGCTTACTACTCATGTTGGTGCCACCCCATCATCCACAATCCCAATCATCCCCACCCCAAACACACAAGTATTCCATGACCCCTCTTCATTAAAATTGCAATTCCCCGTCCATACTACCCCCACCACCATCCCTTCAACTTCTCAAACAATTTTCACCTCTCAAGCTTCACCATATCCCCATCATGACCCCTCCAATACTCACCAAATTAAAGCTTTCACATCTTCACCTATCAATTATAAACAGCATGAAATTATACCCCATATAAAAAGTCCACAAAAAAATACCAATCAAACAAGTTATTCTCTGAGTTACCTTTCTCCGTCACGTCGAATTTAGTATGTCCTAACCGTTGATGATATGGATCTTGTTGATGGTGTTAACGGTCGCCCTCACGATCCAGGTGTCTTTCGTACTCAACATCGTGCTTATAATAACCAACAACATCATCAATTTGAGTATAAAATGAAGGTTGATCTTCTGGCTTTCAATGGTCATCTTCATGTAGAAGATTTTTTCGATTGGCTATCTACGGTAGAAAAATTCTTTGACTACATGAATATTGCCGATGAAAAGAAAACATCTCTTGCAGCCTTCAAACTTATGGGCAGTGCCAACGCTTGGTGGGATAGCATTGTGGAAGCACGTCGTAGAGATGGTAAGTTACCGATTCGCAATTGGGCACAAATGATGAAATATTTACGTCGTCACTTTCTTCCTTCCAATTATGAAGTTATCTTATATGACCAACTCTGGAATTTAATACAAGGTACTCATTCAGTAGCTGAATATCTTGATAAATTTTATCGTTTATCCGCCCGGAATAGGGTTCGAGCCAATGAAGTACAACAACTTAGTCACTTTATTGGTGGCTTACGATTCCAAATTCAAGACAAGATGTCCATTTCAACAATTCCATCAATGGATACCGCTATTGAATTGGCTCAAAAGGTAGAACAATTTCATGGGATGGCTAATCGAATTTCTAGTTTTGGGCGATCACCAAATCGTGGGTACTCTTTATCCCCTCAATCCAGCACCCTATCTTCCAACCTTCCTTCATCGACTAATTTTAACCGTTCTACTGCCCAAAATACCACTAATTTTTTTCCAACCACCAATCGCTTCCCTCCTAAAAATACCCATCCTACCCAACCTTAACCTATAGTAGAAAATCCGAACAACCCATATGCTCGGCCAAGACAAGACTTTTGTTATCATTGTCATCAACAAGGTCATACATGGAATGTTTGTCCATCTTGAAAAAAATGCCAATATTAGAGTGGGTTTCACTTACCACGAGAATAACCCTTCGGTAACAAATGAGAATAACGACGATCCTTCCTTTTTAGCCTTTTTTACAACGGAGTCCAATGAGATTACTCCCTTCAATGATAACAGCGTTGAGCGGTGTAATGGTAATGAAGGTTCTGAATGTTTTGATATTGTGCAAACTTCTTTTTACCCAACAAGGTGAAAAATCACAAAGGACGAACATTTTTCGCTCTCAATGTACGATAAAAGGTAAAATTGCCAAATACATTATTGATGGTGGTTCTAGTGAGAATATTGTTTCCCAATCCACGGTTGAGATACTTGGACTAAAAATTCTTTCTCATCCAAATCCTTATCCAATTTATTGGATAAAGGATAATTGTGCATTCAAAGTTGTTTCCCAATGGAAAATTCCTATCTCGGTTGGGAACTATCACGATAATGTTTTGTGCGATGTGGTTACTATGGAAGCTTGTCATATTCTTCATGGAAGGCCATGGTTATATGATTTGAATGTCGATCATAATGGATGAGTAAATACATACTCTTTCTCTAAAGGAAGAGTCAAATATTTCTTCACTCCCATGACGTCCACGGCATCTTCAAATTTTCCCATCAAAGATAAAATGGTTTTCATAATTTCTAATGATATTGAAGACGATATTGGTGATATGGAAATTTGTGTTGCCCATGTTGTAAAAGACGACATGTCGAACCCCATTATTATGCCACCTCAAGTTGAAACACTTTTGCAAGAGTTTTTAAGAATCCTTACCACGGATGGCCCTAATTCTCTTCCATCAATGCGGGGCATTCAGCACCATATTGATTTGGTTTTGGGTGCAAGCTTACCAAACTTACCTCATTACCGTATGGCGCCAAAAGAACATGCTATTTTATAAGAGCAAGTCCAAGATCTATTAATGAAAGGTCTTATTCGTCCATCTATGAGTCCATGTGCGGATCCAGCTCATTTAGTTCAAAAAAATGATGGGTCTTGGCGTATGTGTGTCGATAGTCGAGCAATCAAAAAAATTACGGTGAGGTATCGCTTCCCAATTTCTCGTCCCGATGATATGCATGACATACTTATGGGTTCTAAGGTCTTTTACAAAATTGATCTTAAGAGTGGGCATCATCAAATTCAGCTTCAGCTTGGTGATGTGTGGAAAACAGCCTTTAAGACTAAAGAGGGCTTATATGAATGGCACCTCATGCCTTTCGGATTATCGAACACTCCTAATACTTTTATGAGGCTAATTAACGAATTTTTGAATCAATTTTTGGGAATGCTTGTTGTGGTTTATTTTCATGATATTTTGATTTATAGCAAGGATGGGAAGGATCATCTTAATCATCTATCACAAGTCTTCTAGATTCTCCCCAAAAACTCTCTCCAAGTCCAACTCAAGAAATGCACATTTATGCAATCTACTCTTATCTTCTTGGGTTTTGTCATTTCTGCCAATGGTATTCATGTTGTCGAGGATAAGGTCAAAGCTATTCACGAATGGCCTACTCCAAAGACAATCCTCGATGTTCGTTCATTCCATGGTTTGGTTTTATTTTATCGGTGTTTTGTGCGTAATTTTTCTGCAATTGCTTCTCCTCTCACAGATTGTTTGAAACATCCTCGTCATATTTGGTCTCCCGAAGTCGAAGAAAGTTTTGCGATTTTTAAAGAAAAACTTTCCACGGCTCCCGTACTTGCTATGCCCGATTTTACTAAACTATTTGAGGTAGATTATGATGCATCCGCTCTTGGTGTTGGTGCGGTTTTATCTCAAGAAGAGAGACCCATTGCTTATTATAGTGAGAAGTTATATGATGCTCGCCGAATATGGACTACTTATGAATTAGAATTTTATTCGGTGGTTCAAGCTCTTAAACATTGGAAGTATTATTTACTTCAACGTGAATTTATATTGTACACTGATCATAAAGCACTCAAGTACCTTCAAAGCAACACATATAAAAATCGTATGCATGCTCGTTAGATTGCCGAAATTCAACAATTCATCTTTTCCATCAAACATTAATCTGGGAAGCAAAACAAGGTCGCCGATGATTTGAGTCCTCGTGCATCTCTTCTTATTACTGTTCGTGTTTCAATCGTTGCTTTTGATTATTTCAAGGTTCTATATATGCGGATGATCCAGATTTTACAGAGATGTGGGCTGCATGCAACAATAATAATGGAGGTACGGCTGATATTGTCTTACATGATGGTTTCCTTTTTAATGGCATTTGTCTTTGTATTTCTCAAGGATCCTTGCGCGAATATGTTATCAAGTAGTTCCATGGCGGCGGACTTGGTGGTCATTTGGGTAGAGATAAAATAATTGCCTTTGTTGAAGAATGAAGAATGATATTTTTGGCCATTTTTGAAGAAAGATGTTGCAGATTTTTTTCGAAAGTGTTTCATATGTTAACAAGCCAAAGGTCACGCACAAAATACGGGTCTTTATACTTCTCTTCCAAGCCCGAAATCACAATGGACCAAAATTTCTATGGACTTTGTTTTAGGTCTTCCTTGAGCACAATGTGGTGTTGATTCGGTTTTCGTAGTCGCCGATCGTTATTAAAATATGGCACACTTTATATCTTGTAAGAAGATGCATGATGCGATACACATTGCTAATTTATTTTTCAAGGAAATTATGCGTCTTCATGGAGTTCCACTGTCTATCACTTCCGATAGGAATACCAAGTTTTTATGTTATTTTTGGCAAATACATTGGCGACGCTTAGCTATATCTTTGAAGTTTAGTAGCACCGCACATCCACAAACTGATGGCCAAACAGAAGTGGTAAATCGCACATTGGGTAATCTAGTTCGGTCTCTTTCCGGTGCAAAGCCAAGACAATGGGACTTGAGTCTTCCTCATGCCGAGTTTGCTTATAATTCTTTTAAAAGTCACATAACCAGTTTCTCTCCTTTTTAGATTGTTTGTACCAACGTTCCTAAGCTTAACCTTGATTTGGTAAGTCTTCCTCGTGATAGTTCCCAATAGAGAATGAAATTCTACATTGGGAAACAACTTTGAATGCATAATCATCCTTTATCCAATAAATAGGATAAGGATTTGGACGAGGAAGAGTTTTTAGTCCAAGTTTCTCAACCGTGGATTGAGAAACAATTTTCTCAATAGAACTACCATCAATAATGAACTTGGCAATTTTACCTTGAATCGTGCATTGAAAACGGAAAATGTTCTTCCTTTGTAAATTGTCACATTGTTGGGTAAAAAAAAGTTTACGCAATATCAAACATTTAGAACCTTCATCACCATCACGCTGCTCAACGTCGTCATAATTGAAGGGAGTAATCTCATTGGACTCCGCTGTAGAAAAGGCTAAAAAAGGAATGATCATCGTTATGCTCATTTGTTATCGGAAGGTCATTCTCGTGGTGAATAAAACCCACTCTTATATTGGAATTATTTCAAGATCGACAAGCATTCCATGTATGACAATGTTGATGACAACGATAACAAAAGTCTTGTCTTGGCTGAGCATATGGGTTGTTCAGATTTTCTACTATAGGTTTAGGTTGGGTAGGACAGGTATTTTGAGGTGGGGAGCTATTGGTGGTTGGAAAAAAATTGGTGGCATTTTAGGTAGTGGAACGGTTAAAATTAGTCGATGAAGGAAGGTTTGATGATGGGGTGTTGGATTGAGGGGATAAAGAGTACCCACGATTTGGTGATCGCCCAAAACTAGAAATTTGATTAGCCTTCACAAGAAATTGGTCCGCCTTTTGAGCCAATTCAATTGCGGTATCCATTGATGGGATTGTTGACATGGACATCTTGCCTTGAATTTGGAATCCTAAGCCACCAATAGAGTGACTTAGTTGTTGTACTTCATTCTCTCAAACTCCATTCCGGGCGGATAAACAATAAAAGTTATCAAGATATTTGGCTACGGAATGAGTACCTTGTTTTAAATTCCGGAGTTGGTCATACAAGACAACTTCATAATTGGAATGAAGAGAGAATAGTTGGTAGGATAACATACCTTATCCTACCTCGTAAACGACTCGAGCTTAACAGATGTAAAGATAAAGGTCGAAATGTAACCTTTAGATAGCTCATTTAAGCACGAAAAGATAATAGTAAGTAGTTCGAACCCAGGAAGAGTGGGTTATAGAAACTGAAATACGCTACGTATAGTCAATCGGAAAATAAGTCCTGTTAACTGAACAGTATAATAGGGTGATTTGTTCTTCAAGAAGGTTATTCATAATAATGGTGAAGACTTGCTCTCAGACGGCTATTGAAGTGCGTGCGCTGAACGACTTGCGCTTAGCACTTAAGATTGATAAAATAAGGGAACCAATTTTCGGGCAGCAAGGTTATGATGTGGTTCTTCTCGAGACCCGGGCAAACTACAAGAGTATGATTGATGTAGAAAGGGGAAAAGAAATGAACTGCGTATACTGGTCTGAGTCCATGCGTATCTGTTGGCAGTCAATTAAAGATCGCAAAGAGTTCGTCATGACGATGGCAAGGGAGGAGATCATCAATGAGGATAAGGATATTGCCTCAGGGCAACTGAAAGCTTGTGGTGTCGAAGGGCACACCGGTTGCTTCAAATGCAAGTATCTTGGAGATTGGAATGATTGACTGCTGTATTTTTGAATTTTAGAAATGTAACTGCCCGAATTTACTTGAAGAAAAACTTTGTTCAAGAAAATAGGCTATGACTAGGATTGCTGATGAAACTAAACTTTTGAATTTGTGTTGCTAATTGATATTGACGTTAAAGTCAAAGTGTATAAGTAGGGCAAAAAAATGTTTGTGGAATTTTAAAAAAGATAATTCAGAATCATGAGTTTGGGGCATTGGGAAATGAGTAGGACAAAGGGGCTGAGAGATACGCTAAAGTATAATATTTGGTGTAATGATGTCAAGGTAGTTTCACCGAAGCGGTACTACATGCTTGACAGGTTTAGACGAATAGACGGCTTGGGTCAGGAATCGAGGATTGTTTATTCAAAAACTCAAAACCGCCAGCAGTTCGGGGAAAGGTGTACAAGTACTCCCTCTCCGAATACAAAAAACCAGAAATAGAAAAAAAGGGTTAGGGAGATAGAGATCTCAACTAATTATTCCATTACCGCCGAAGGAGGAAAGGATAAGAGGAAAACAACATCTTGGAGTCTCTATTGCGAATAGCGAGAGGAGGCCGAGATCGAGAAAGTTTTGAAGAAATTACAGAAATTGAGCAAACTGGTGCACACCAACACTCTAGACTCTCACTCGGGTGTTGAAGGTAAGTCCATCTTTCTATTTATAAGAGTTTATGTATAAAATTCTTTATTGTGTTAGGATAAGGATGTAATCCCCACCCAAACACAAAAACTAAAAATTATAAGGGGAATAATGACTATGGGGTGAGAAAAATTGTTGTGTGATAATTGTTATTGTAGAAGTGATCTAGTAGTGCGAGCGAATAATTGATATATATACCTCGACCTATCTGTAGGCTTTGTTGGAACAACTTCTTGTATAGTAGATCTTTTACTGTAGATATGTATGGTTTCGACCTTCGGTTGTGCAAAGGCAGATGAAGTAGACTAAGTAGGGCGCTTATCTCCCGCCATTGAAGTAGGGAACGAGGATGATATTGTAGCAGAATTATTGGTAGAATTGCCTCGCTTGAAGGGTTCTCGAGCTGAGTACCTTACGGGATGTAGTCGATTTAGAGAGTTCTGTAAGGCCATAAGTAGTGTAGATGGGATCTGGGGGCACGCCATCGGATATAGGGGTAATTTCTTTACGACTTGCAGTGTCAGACAATGAGGGGATTACCTGTATTCTTTGCCTGATTTGGCTCAAGAAAAGAAGTATGGCATTTGGGGGACGAAGTGTCCTTGGAGTACGTTCAAGGCGTGGCGACGGAGAGTCGATCTGATGGTTTTTGTTGTTATTTAGCCCAGTTTGACTTTGGGTTGACGCTACCTTTGAGCAATTTGGTTAAGAGTGTTATGAATATGATTGAGGCTTGCCCGACACAGCTAAATTGCAATTTTTGGGAAGTTATCCTTGTATGCGAAACCCTTAATGAGAGATAGGTTATATCTTGTAGTGAGAGTAGGATTACTGCCAAGGATTTTCTAGAGAATTACGATGTGAAGTATGCCACAACAACTGATGGTGCATATCTTTCTTCTAGTTCTTCAAGACCACACTTTTTCGACCTGTCTTCAGCAGGGTGAGTGTGGAACGATAACCTTTTATGGGTGTCTAGTGAATGTCTTCAACGGTCTGATGAGGAACCCCTAGAACTTAATAATAGAACAATAATAAAGGGTAAGTGTAGGGACAAGATTTTGAGAAGCTCGAAATAGCTTGAAGTCGATCATTACACCAAGAACTACTATGACAAGAATTAAATAAGGGATAACACTTGACACAGGGGATTTAGGGTGGAAATCCTATAAAGAGGTAAAAAACTACGACATCGAGTGGAGGATTTGGTTAAAGTAGCATTATTTCTTTAGAGAGAGAGAGAATCTGATTACAAGAGTTAATCTAAGAAAAGATAGCTAGAGATTAGAAAATTGTATGTATCGAATTCTCTCTTGACCCCCCTGTTTCCTTAGGGGCTCTGCCCTTTTATAGTCCCTACTCTCAGCTTGACATCGTGCTTGAGCACGTTCTCCAGAAAGTTGGAGTCACTAGAAGTTGAGTGTGTAACTGCTAGCTCGTGGGAGACAGGTGTATGTTGACTTGTTCTGTTTACATCTATTGTGGACGACCCACGTTCTGCCTAAGTTCTTCGCAACTGAAGTCACGTTTGGCCTTCGTTGAGAAAAAAATATAAAAAAATAAATTTAAACTCGCACTTTGTGATGACGTAAGCGAGAGTTTGAAAACTAGAACGTCTGTATTGATTAGTATGTTGTCATTTTTACGCGCGAGTATTGTGGGCAGACTTGTGGTTTTCCCGAGCGGATGACTGTCTTGGGAGCAACGTGCATTAAATGCGGTATCTCTTTAAATAGGGGTTAGATCTGATCGCCGAATAACCTGCTGCAAATCTTCACTACAGAGAAAAACAAACAAATATATTTTTTAAGGGTGAGAAAAAAAAAATCTGAGTTTTTGGATGCGTACCTTTATAACATCTTGGTTAAGATGAGGAGTCCAGTGTATCATGCCCGGTTTTTTTTAATCATGGAGGAACCCCAGATACGGTATTTTGGCAATCAGAGTAGGGAAACTCCCTTTGCTGTTTTGTTGAAGGAGTGTTGTTCGAAATATTTCTTGGTATTAGGTAGCATCCGATTTAGCGGCTGGGGTGTATGCGATGCAAAATTCCGGGACTCTAATGGCGGTTTGATTTCTTAGGTAGGAGTCATCTTCAAGATCTACTAACTCTGGGATTGTGGGGATAAGGTGGAAGAGACGGCGGTGGTGGATGTGGCGTATGGAAGAGGGTTCGCTTCCTTCGGCACAATCGTCTTTTCTTTTAATTCTTCCTACGGGGAAATGAAGGGGAAAGAGGTTTTGTGATCTGTTGTAGTCTTTCATTTTTCGAGCTTTGGCTGAGGTTTCCCTGGAAGATCCGCATTATCTTGGCAACGAGAAAAGAACTAGAGACCTGTCCTTGTGCTTTAGAAAGTATTTGTAATATCGATCTTCTAAAATCTTGATTCTGTAATTGTAAAGCAACGTTGTAGGGGTAGTCCTGTAACAAAGTTGTTTGCTGAAAATCGTGCATAATAAAAAATATTTTGTTTTCTTCTTGCTAGCAAAAAGCAGAAGTACTCGACACATCATCGAGCTGCAATAATATGGGAGTAAATAGTTGGTAGGATAACATACCTTATCCAACATCGTAGACGACCCGAGCTTAACAGATGTAAAGGTAAAGCTCAAAATGAAACCTTTTGATAGCTTGTTTAAGCTCGAAAAGATAATAGTAAGTAGTTCGAACCCTCGAAGAGTTGGTTATAGAAACTGAAATACGTTGCGTATAGTCAATCAAAAAATAAGTCCTGCTAACTGAATAGTACAAAAGGGTGATTTGTTCTTAAAGAAGGTTATTCATAAAAATGGTGAAGACTTGCTCTCGGATGGCTATTGAAGCATGTACGTTGATCGACTTGCGCTTAATACTTAAGATTGATGAAATATGGGAAGCTATTTTCGAGCAATAAGGTTATGATGCGGTTCTGCTCAAGACCCGAGCGAACTACGACTGTATGACTGATGTATAACGGGGCCAGGAAATGAACTGCGCATACAGGTCTGAGTCTATGCGTATCTACTGGCGGTCTTTTGAAGATCGCAAAGAGTTCGTCATGATGATGGCAAGGGAGGAGATCATCAATAAGCATAAGGATATCACCTCAGGGCTACTGAAAGCTTGTGGTGTCGAAGGGCACACCGGTTGCTTCAAATGCAAGTATCTTGGAGATTGGAGTGATTGACTATTGTATTTTTTAAATGTACCTGCCTGAATTTACTTGAGGAAAAACTCCGTTCACGAAAATAGGCTATGACTAGGATTGCTAATGAAACTAAATTTTTGAATTTGTGTTGCTAATTTATATTGACGTTAAGGTCAAGGTGTATAAGTTGGGTCAACCAAGGTACGTAGAATTTTAAAATAGATAATTCAAAAACATGAGTTTGGGGCAAAGTGAAAACAGTGGGACCAAGAGGCTGAAAGATACGTTAAATTATTATATTTGGTGTAATAATGGGAAGATAGTTTCGCCGAAGCGGTACGACATACCTGACAGGTTCAGACGAACAGACGGCCTGGTTCAGGAATCGAGGACTGTTTATTCGAAAGCTCAAAACCGCCAGCGGTTCGGGGAAAGATGTATAAGACTCCCTCTCTGAATACAAAAAATAAGAAACCAAAAAAGAAGGGTTAGGGAGATAAAGATCTCAACTGACTATTCCATTACCGCCGATGGTGGAAAGGATAAGAGGAAACCTGTATCTACGAGTCTCTATTACAAAAAGCGAGAGGAGGCTGAAATCGGGGATGTTTTGAACAAGTTGCAGAAAATAAGCAAATTGGTGCGGACCTACACTGTAGACTCTCACTCGGGTGCTGAAGGTAAGTCTGTCTTTGTGTTTATAAGAATTTTTGTATAAAAATCTTTATTGTCTTGGGATAAGGATGTAATCCCCACCCAAACACATAAAATTGAAATAATAAGGGGAATAATGACTACGGGGTGAGAAAAATTGTTGTGTGATAATTGTGATTGGAGATGTGATCTATTAGTGCGAGCTAATAATTGATATATATACCTCGACCTGTCTGTAGGTTTTGTTTGAATAGATTCTTTTATAGTAGATCTTTTATTGTAGATAAGTATGGTTTTGACCTCCTGTTGTGCAAAGGCAGATGAAGTAGACTTAGTAGGGCGTTTATCTCCGTCATTAAAGTTGGGAACGAGGAGGATATTGTAGCAAAATTATTAGTAGAATGGCCTCGTTTGAATGGCTCTCGAGTTGAGTACCCTACGGTATGTAGTGGATTTAAGGAGTTTTGTAAGGCCAAAAGTAGTATAGATTGGATCTGGGGGCACGCTATCGGATATAGGGATAATTTCTTTAAGACATCCGGTGTCAGACAAGGAGGGGATTACCTGTATTTGTTGCCTGATTTGGCTAAAAAAAAGGAGGGCAGGCATTTGGTGGATGGAGTGTCCTTAGAGTACGTTCAAGGCATGGTGAAGGAGAGTCGAACTGATGGTTTTTGTTATTATTTAACCCAGTTTGACTATGGGTTGACGCTGCCTTTGAGCAATTTGCTAAGAGTGTTATGAATATGAATGATTGTGGCCTGCCGGTGCAGCAAAATTATTATTTTTGGGAAGTAATCTTTGTATGCGAAACTCTTAATGAGAGATGGGCTGCATCTGGTAGTGAGAGTAGGATTACTGCAAAGGATTTTCTGGAGTATTACGCTGTGAAGTATGTCACAACAACTGATGGTGCATATATTTCTTCTAGTTCTTCAAGACAATCCTTTTTTGACCTGTCTTCAGCAGGGCGAGTATGGAACGACAACCTTTAATGGGTGTCTCATGAATGTCTTCACCGGTATGATGAGGAACCCCAGGAACTTAATAATAGAACTATAGCAAAGGGTAAGTGTAGGGACCAGATTTTGAGAAGCTCGAAATTTCATGAAATCAGTCCTTACACCAAGAACTACTATGACAAGAACTAAAAAAGGGATAGCACTTGACACAGGGGATTTAGCGTCGAAAACCTGTAAAGAGGTAAAAAAACCATGACCTCGAGTGGAGGATTTGGTTGAAGTAGTATTATTGCTTGAGAGAGAGAGTGAATCTGATTACAAGAGTTAATCTCAGAAAAGATAGCTAGAGATTAGATAATTTTATGTATCGAATTCTCTTATGACCCCCTTGTTTTCTTAGGAGCTCTGCCCTTTTATAGTCCCTACTCTCAGCTTGACATCGTGCTTGTACACGTTCCCCTGAAAGTGGGAGTCATGGGCAGTTGAGTGTGTAACTGCTAGCACTTGGGAGACAGGTGTATGTTGACTGGATCGGTTTACATCTGTTGTGGATGACCTACGTTTTGCTTGAGTTCGTGGTCAATGTGTAACTGCTGACATGAATGTAACGTGTTTTTTTATGCGTGAGTCTGGTACTGGATAAGATCGAGGCTTCCGGAGCTTGAGGTATAGATGAGATCGAGTGCCCATAGCTCGAGGGATAGGTCCCTTCAATCTACCCCTCGCAACTGAAGTCACGTGTGGCTTTAGTTGAGAAAAAAAAAACAAACCTAAACTCGGGCTCTGTGATGACGTAAGCGAGAGTTTGAAAACCGGAACGTCTGTATTGATGAGTGTGTTGCCTTTTTGACGCGTTAGTATTATGGGCAGACTTGTGGTTTTCCCGAGCAGATGACTGTTTTGGGAAACAACGTACGTTAAATGCGGTATCTCTATAAATAGTTGTTAGAACTGATCGCCGAATAACATGCTACAAGTCTTCACTACAGAGAAAAACAAACAAATATATTTTTGAGGGGTGAGAAAAAAAAATGAGTTTTTGGATGCGTACCTTTGCAACATCTTGGTTAAGATGAGGAATCGAGTGTATCATAGCCAGTTCTCTTTCATCATGGAAGAACCCCGGATATGGTATTTTGTCAATCAGAGTTGTGAAACTCCCTTTATTATTTTGGTGAAGGAGTGTTGTTTGAAATATTTTTGGGTATTACGTAGCGTCCGATTTAGCGGCTGGGGTGTATGCGATGCAAAGTTCTTGGCCTTTAATGACGTTCAGATTTCTAAGGTAGGAGTCCTCTTCAAGCTCTACTAACTCTGGGTTTGTGGGGATAAGGTGGAAGAGACGGCGGTGGTGGAGGTGGCGTATGGAAGATAGATCGGCTCCTTCGGCACAATCTTCTTTTCTTTTAATTCTTCCTGCTGGGAAATGAAGGGGAAAAAGGTGTTTGACCTGTTGCTGTCTTTCATTTTTGGAGCTTTGGCTGAGGTTTCTCTGGAAGATCGGCATTATCTTGGAAACGAGTAATGAACTAAAGACCTATCTTCGTGCTTGAGAAAGTATCTGTAATATCGAGCTTCTAAAAGTTTGATTCTGTAATTGTTAAGCAACGTTGTAGGGGTAGTCCTGTAATGAACTTGTTAGATGAAAATCGAGCGTAATAAAGAATATTTTATTTGTTTCTAACTAGTGAAAAACAGAATTGTCGACACGTCATCGAGATATAATAATATGGGAGTAAATAGTTGGTGGGATAACATACCTTATCCTACCTCGTAAACGACTCGAGCTTAACAGATGTAAAGATAAAGCTCAAAATGTAACCTTTAGATAGCTCGTTTAAGCATGAAAAGATAATAGTAAGTTGTTCGAACCCAGGAAGAGTGGGTTATAGAAATTGAAATACATTGCGAATAGTCAATCGAAAAATAAGTCCTGTTAACTGAACAGTATAAAAGGGTGATTTGTCCTTCAAGAAGGTTATTCATAAAAATGGTGAAGACTCGTTCTCAGAGGGTTGTTGAAGCACGTGCGTTGAACGACTTGCGCTTAGCACTCAAGATTGATGAAATAAGGGAAGTAATTTTTGGCAGCAAGGTTATGATGCGGTTCTGCTCGGGACACGAGCGAACTACGAGAGTATGACTGATGTAGAAAGAGGTGAGGAAATGAACCGCGTGTACTGGTCTTAGTCCATGCGTATCTGTTGGCGTTCTATTAAAGATCGCAAAGAGTTCGTCATGATAATGGCAAGGGAGGAGATCATAAATGAGGATAAGGATTTTGCCTCAGGGCTACTAAAAGCTTGTGGTGTCGAAGGGCAGACAGGTTGCTTCAAATCCATGTATCATGAAGATTGGAGTGATTGACTGCTGTATTTTTGAATTTTTGAAATATAACTGCCCGAATTTACTTGAAGAAAAACTCTGTTCACGAAATAGGCTATGACTAGGATTGCTGATGAAACTAAATTTTTGAATCTGTGTTGCTAATTAATATTGACGTTAAAGTCAAGGTGTATAAGTAGGGAAAACAAAGGTACGTTGAATTTTAAAATAGATAATTCAGAATCATGAGTTTGGGGCATTGTGAAAAGAGTGGGACCAAGAGCCTGAGAGATATGCTAAATTATAATATTTGGTGTAATGATGGGAAGATAGTTTCACCGAAGCGGTACGACGTGCCTGACAGGATTAGATAAACAGACGGCTTGGTTCAAGAATCGATGACTGCTTATTCGAAAATTCAAAACCGCCAGCGGTTCAGGGAAAGGTGTATAATATTCCCTCTCCGAATACAAAAAACCATAAATAAAAATGAAGGGTTAGGGAGATAGAGATCTCAACTGGCGATTCCATTACCGCCGAAGGAGGAAAGGATAAGAGGAAAACAATATCTAGGAGTCTCTATTGCGAAAAGCGAGAGGAGGCAGAAATCGAGGAAGTTTTGAAGAAGTTGCAGAAATTGAGAAAATTGGTGCGTACCTACACTGTAGACTCTCACTCGGGTGTTAAAGGTAAGTCTGTCTTTGTGTTTATAAGAGTTTTTGTATAAAAATCTTTATTGTGTTTAGGTAAGGATGTATTCTCCACCCAAACACATAAAATAAAAATAATAAGGGGAATAATAACTAAGGGGAGAGAAAAATTGTTGTGTGATAATTGTGATGGTAGAAGTGATCTAGTAGTGCGAGCTAATAATTGATATATATACCTCGACCTATCTGTTGGTTTTGTTGGAACAGATTCTTGTATAGTAGATCTTTTACTGAGATAAGTATGGTTTCGACCTCTGGTTGTGCAAAGGCAGATGAAGTAGACTTAGTAGGGCGTTTATCTCCCGTCATTGAAGTTGGTAACGATGAGGATATTGCAGCAGAATTATTTGTAGAATGTACTCATTTGAAGGGTTCTCGACTTGTGTACCCTACGGGATGAAGTCGATTTAGGGAGTTCTGTAAGGCCAAAAGTAGTGTAGATGGGATCTGGGGGCACGCCATCGGATATAGGGGTAATTTCTTTAGGATTTGCAGTGTCAGACAATGTGGGGATTACCTGTATTTGTTGCCTGATTTGGCTAAAGAGGAGAAGTGCAGGCATTTGGGGGATCAAGTGTCCCTGGTGTACGTTTAAAGCGTTGTGAAGGAGAGTTGAACTGATTGCTTTTGTTGCTATTTAGCCCAATTCGACTATGGGTTGACGCTGCCTTTAAGAAATTTGGCTAAGAGTGTTATAAATAAGATTGAGGCTTGCCCGGCACAGCTAAATTAAAATTTTTGGGAAGTTATCCTTTTATGCAAAACCCTTAATGAGAGATGGGCTGCATCTGGTAGTGAGAGTAGAATTACAGCTAAGGATTTTATGGAGTATTACGCTGTGAAGTTTGTCACAGTAACTGATGGTGCATATCTTTCTTCTAGTTCTTCAAAACCATGCTTTTTCGATTTGTCTTCAGCAGGGCGAGTGAGGAACGACAACCTTTAATGGGTGTCTGGCGAATGTCTTCAGCGGTCTGATGAGGAACCCCTAGAACTTAATAATAGAACTATAACAAAGGGTAAGTGTAGGGTCCAGATTTCTAGAAGTTTGAAATAGCTTGAAATCGATCCTTACACCAAGAACTACTATAACAAGAATTAAATATGCAATAACACTTGACACAGGGGATTTAGCATAGAAAACCTGTAAAGAGGTAAAAAGCCATGACCTCGAGTGGAGGATTTGGTTAAAGTAGTATTATGGCTTGAAAGAGAGAGAATGTGATTACAAGAGTTAATCTAAGAAAAGATAGCTAAATATCAGATAATTGTATGTATCGAATTCTCTCTTGACCCCCCTGCTTCCATAGGAACTCGGCCCTTTTATAGTCCCTGATCTCAGCTTGACATCGTGCATGAACACGTTCTCCTGAAAGTGGTTGTCATGGGCAGTTGAGTGTGTAACTGCTAGCTCGTGGAAGATAAGTGTATGTTGACTTGTTCTATTTACATCTGTTGTTGACGACCAATGTTTTGCCTGAGTTCGTTTCAATGTGTAACTGTTGACATGTATGTAATGTGTTTTTTTATGCGTGAGTCTGGTACTGGATAAGATCGAGGTTTCCGGAGCTCGAGGTATAGATGAGATCGAGTGTCCATAGTTTGAGGGATAGGTCCCTACAATCTCCCTCTCGCAACTAATGTCACGTGTGGCTTTAGTTGGGAATAGAAAAAAAGAAAATAAATAAATAAACCTAAACTCGGTCTCTGTGATGACGTAAGCGAGGGTTTAAAAACAAGAACGTCTGTATTGTTGAGTGTGATGTCATTTTGACGCGTGAGTGTTATGGGCAGACTTGTGGCTTTCCCGAGCGCATGACTGTCTTGAGAAACAACGTACGCTAAATGCGTTATCTCTATAAATAGTGGTTAGATCTGACCACCGAATGACCTGCTACAAATCTTCAATGCAGAGAAAAATAAACAAATATATTTTTTAGGGGTTAGAAAAAAAAATCAGAGTTTTAGGATGCGTACCTTTGTAATATCTTGGTTAAGATGAGGAATCGAGTGTATCATACCTGGTTTTCTTTCATCATGGAGGAACCCTGGATACGGTATTTTGGCAATCAGAGTAGTGAAACTCCCTTTGCTGTTTTGGTGAAGGAGTGTTGTTTGAAATATTTTTGGGTATTACGTAGCGTCCGATTTAACGGCTGGGGTGTATGCGATGCAAAGTTTCTGGCCTTTAATGATATTTAAATTTCTAAGGTAGGAGTCCTCTTTAAGCTCTACTAACTCCGGGTTTGTGGGGATAAGGAGGAAGAGTCAGCGGTGGTGGAAGTGGCGTATGGAAGACGGATCGCTTCCTTCGGCGCAATCGTCTTTTCTTTTAATTCTTCCTGCAGGGAAGTGAAAGGGAAAGAGGTTTTGTGACATGCTGCAGTCTTGCATTTTTCGAGCTTTTACCGAGATTACTCTTGAAGATTATCATTATCTTGGCAACGCGAAAAGAACTAGAGACCTGTCTTCGTGCTTGAGAAAGTATCAGTAATATCGTGCTTCTAAAAGCTTGATTCTGTAATTGTAATGCAACGCTGTAGGGGTAGTCCTATAAAAAACTTGTTAGATGAAAATCGCGCGTAGTAAAAGAATATTTTGTTTGATTTTTACTAGCGAAAAGCAGAAACAGTCGACACGTCATCAAGCTGCAATAATATAGGAGTAAATAGTTGATGGGATAACATACCGTATCCTACCTCATAAACGACTTGAGCTTAACAGATGTAAAGGTAAAGCTCAAAATGCAACCTTTAAATAGCTTGATTAAGCATGAAAAGGTAATAGTTAGTAGTTCGAATCCGGGAAGAGTGGGTTATAGAAACTGAATTATGATGCGGTTCTGCTCAAGACCCGAGCGAACTATGAGGGTATGACTGATGTAGAAAGAAGCGAGGAAATGAACCGCATATACTGGTCTGAGTCCATGCGTATCTGTTGGCGGTCTGTTGAAGATCACAAAGAGTTCGTCGTGATGTTGGTATGGGAGGAGATCATCAATGTGGATAAGGATATCGCCTCAGGGATAGTAAAAGCTTGTGGTGTCGAAGGGCCCACCGGTTACTTCAAATGCAAGTATCTTGGAGATTGGAGTGATCGACTGCTTTATTTTGAATTTTTGAAATGTAACTGCCCGAATTTACTTGATGAAAACTCTGTTCATGAAAATAGGCTATGACTAGGATTGTTGTTGAAACTTAATTTTTGAATTTGACGTTAAAGTCATGGTGCATAAGTAGGGGAAACAAAGGTACGTAGAATTTTAAAATTGATAATTCAGAATCATGAGTTTGGGGCATTGTGAAAAGAGTGGGACCAAGAGGTTGAGAGATACGCAAAAATATAATATTTGGTGTAATGATGGGAAGGCGGTTTCACCGAAGAGGTACGACATGTCTAACAGATTCAGACAGCTAGACGGCTTGGTTCAGGAATCGAGGACTGTTTATTCAAAAAATCAAAACTGCCAGCGGTTCGAGGAAAGGCTTTTAAGTACTCTCTCTCTTCCCTCTCCGAATAAAAAATTCCATAAACATAAAAATGATGGGTTAGGGAAATAGTGATCTCAACTAACGATTCCATTACCGCCGAAGGAGGAAAGGATAAGAGGAAAACAATATCTAGGAGTCTCAATTGCAAACAGCGAGAGGAGGCTGAGATCGAGGAAGTTTTGAAGAAGTTGCAAAATTGAGCAATCTGGTGCGGACCAACGCTGCAGACTCTCATTCGGGTGTTGAAGGTAAGTCTGTCTTTGTGTTTATTAGAGTTTTTGTATAAAAATCTTTATTGTGTTGGGATAAGGATGTAATCCCCACCCAAACGCAAAAAATAATAATAAGGGGAGTAATGACTAAGTGGCGAGAAAATTCGTTGTGTGATAATTATGATTGTAGAAGTGATCTAGTAGTGCGAGCTAATAATTGATATATATACCTCGACCTATCTGTAGGTGGTGTTGAAACAGCTTCTTGTATAGTTGATCTTCTACTGCAAATAAGTATGGTTTCAACCTCAAGTTGTGCAAAGGCTGATGAAATAGACCTAGTAGGGCGGTTATCTCCCGTCATTGGAGTAGGGGACGAGGAGGATATTATAGCAGAGTTGGTAGAATGGCCTCGCTTAAAGGGTGCTCGAGTTGAGTACCTTATGGGCTGTAGTCGATTTAGGGAGTTCTGTAAGGCCAAAAGTAGGGTAGATGGGATCTGGGGGTACGCCTTCGGATATAGGGGTAATTTCTTTCGAACTTGTAGTCTCAGACAAGGAGGGGATTACCAGTATTTACTGCCTGACTTGGTTAATGAAAAGAAGTACAGGCATTTGGGGGACTAAGTATCCTTGGAGTACGTTCAAGGCGTGGTGAAGGAGAGTAGAACTGATGGTTTTTGTTATTATTAATCCCAGTTCGACTATGGGTTGACGCCGCCTTTGAGCAATTTGGCTAAGAGTGTTATGAATATGATTGGGGCTTGCCCAACGCAGCTAAATTGTAACTTTTGGAAAGTTATCCTTGTATGCGAAACCCTTAATGAGAGATGGGATGCATCTGGCAGTGAGAGTAGGATTACTGCCAAGGATTTTTTAGAGTATTACGATGTGAATTATGTCACAGCAACTGATGGTGCATATCTTTCTTTTTGTTCTTCAAGACCATGGTTCTTAGACCTATCTTCGGCAGGGCGAGTGTGGAACAACAACCTTTAATTGGTGTCTGGTGAATGTCTTCAGCGGTTTGATGAGGAACCCCTAGAACTATAACAAAGGGTATGTATACTATTGAAAATCAAACTATCATTTCTATGTTGAACTATATTTCTATAGTTTATTGTATCTTACATTACCTATCTTTTATGCAGGAATAAGTTGCAAAGTTTCGTGAAAGGAATCCTTCATAGATTCTGTTGCCAAGGAAGGCACTGAGCTCGAGGTCATTCTCAAAATGTTAGGGATAAATTGGTTTAAAAGGGTAGGTAGTAAGGACGACAAAGTCAGGAGATCATAAGCGAAGAGGTGAATGGCTGGGAAAATTCCAGGCTCTATGGAAGAGAAAATGTTAACTCCTGAACTTAATACTCGTTTGAAGCTTGTACGACTTAACAAAATGCCAGATGGGCCTAAAGAAATGGCCACTATGTCCAACACTATTGTACGGAATCTTACGAAGTGGAAGGCCACAAAAAGGGGGGCTGCTTCTCATTCTTCTACGTCAGACAGTGTGGACGATAGTTGTAAGAGGAGGAAGGTAACTTTTCTCGCAAAGTCGTAGGTTATGTTAGAGGAAAGCGTTAAGATCGCTGTGGGGACTGATTTGAGGCCACGTTTTGAGGCTGAAACTGGTCTCATGGAGGAACAATGTCTAGCTAACGCTCGAGAGAAGGGGGTTACTGTTGTTGAAGATGAGTTTAAGAAGGCTAGTAAATATTTGGTTTTTTTTCGTATTGTTTTGTCGTCTCGAGCTAACTTATTTCTTGTTGTAGTTTGCTTGAGCTCTGAAGGGGGTTGAACTTGGTCTCCAGGATAGGTCTATTAAGCTGGAAAGGAGGAACTCCCAGCTCGAGAGGGAGGAAAACCAGTTTGAAGAGAGCTTGACTCGGGAGAGAGAAGTTTTTCTGTTAGAGCTGAAGAAAGAAAGGGAAGCTGCTGCTCTAATGCTAATTGAAGTTAGGGCCAAAAGTGTAGCTAAATCGGAGCGATTGGTTTCTGCATCTGCTACTTCACGGAACAATCTTGCAGGGAAGCTCTACCAGCTGAGGTATATAAAGTCGGAGATTTAGGTATTAAGCGCATTGGTTGCATTTTTTTTGGAGGAAATAAAATTTATGCAGGTTGAGAGGGATTTGATGCAAGATTGCTTATTTGGGAGGAGTTGTGTATGTAAACTCGATATCTTGAGCATATATCCGATTGGAGTTAGGGATCATGGTATTGGTACCACAATTGTTCAAAAGATAGCTCGAGGGAGAGAAATTGTTGCTAAACGATCTCCAAAATACATGGCATCCTGGACTGAAATAGAGGGAAGCTCGAGTGCAGTCTCACCTACTCCTGCTGTGGGAGGAAGGTCGACTGCTCTCCCATCAAGAAAATCCAACAGAATTAAAATGAAATAGACTTGAATTCTGATAACGAGTACCTCTTGTAATTAGTAGATGTTGAGGCTTCCATGACTGATTGGATTGATCAGTGTTCGATGTAGGCCCTTGAGAGGAGTGTTTTAATTTGAAATGTTGATATTGGAAACTTACATTTTCTTTGCTTGCAGTAGATGTTATTCCCTGGTTTGACACATCGAATTAGAAGAAGTCCGTGGGTGTAGAAGTAAGTAATATATGTGCTTCAACCCTTAGACTTTAGGAGTGGCATCGAGCAAGTTTTTTCCTCATTCGGTCTTTAGGCGTGTTATCTTCAGGTTAAGTGGTTCGTTATGGCCCCCGCCTTCAATTGTATGAGTACCCTCAGGAGTTAGGCTAGTATTATCTATGCCATTACCAATATTAGATATTGGAGCTTATCGGAAACGAGAAAGCTTTATCCTCACTCGTTTTTTAGACTTGTTATCTTTAGACTAAGAGGTTCGTTATGGACCCCGCCTTCGGATGTATGACTATCCTCAGTGAAATGACCCGTATTTACTTATTCCTAATATTCACTCTTAATCCTATTTTTAATCTCATTAGCATATTAGATTCCTTTCCTTCACGTTAAGTTTCGTATTCATTTTCTGCATGTACTCTTTCATCCATTCTACTCATCCTTTATGCATTCATTTATTCCTTTTGGTGGTTTAGTATTAGATTTCTTTAGTAGTTTTGGGTGGTTCAGAGATGTTTTGGAGTTAGTGGTGGTTTTGTGGCCTTGGGAGCCCGTAGAAAGTTTGGTAGTGGTATTTATGTGTTGTGTGAGTGATTTGGGGGGTTCCGGTGAACCGCTGGAGTGGCCGGTGGATTTCCGGGGTCGACCGAGGAAAAGATTCCTTTTTGGGGGCTTAGGCATTTTGACTGCCGAGGGGCGGTAGAGGTTGTGTGTTCTCCTTTGGGAGCCTATGTTGGGTTAGTAGAAATGTTTTTGTGGTGGTGGAGGTGGTCTGTTGAGTTCCGGGGTGCCCGGGGTGGTCCGTGGTGTCTCCCGTCAATTCCTTAGCTTTTCTGGTAAGTCCAGTTTTTGAACAGACCAATTTTGTTCGAACAGGACTTTGTGTGTACGAACAGGATCTTCCAGGGGCAGTTTTCTTTAATCCCTGCAACATTCTGTTCGAACATGCCTTGTCCTGTTCGAACAAGATCTTCCCTGTTCGAACAGTGGCGCGATTTCAGCTGCGTTTGGGTTTATATACTTCATTTCTTAATTCCTATCTTCACTCCTTCACATTCACCTCTCCCTAACCTTTTCCTCTCTCCTCCTCACTACAAATCCGACCTTCCTCTTCGCTCGCGGATTCTTCCTCAGCGTCGGCGCGATCTCTTCTCCTATCCTTGGTAAGTAATTCCCTTATTCCTTTCCATCAATTTCGCTTGATTTGGCGTAGGGTTTTATTTCTAGGGTTTGGATTTTATTTTCGTTTCCTTAAATTGTTGGTTGTTTGTTGTTCCTGGTGTGTGTTAGATTACCAGCCGTTCTATTTGCTTTTCCGCAGATCGTAGTTGGGTTTCCGGGTTGGTTTTCCGCAGGACTGAGGATTTCCTTCAGGCGAGTTTTCCCTTCATTTCTAAATTTTTCTACTAGTTAATAAATGTTGATTTGAGTAGTACTCTGAGCATAGAGGTGTTGTGATCAGTTAGGGTTTATTTTCATATTACTTCTCCGTATAATTGTTAAATCTTTAGTTACTATAGTTACATTGGCTTTGGGTTTTGCTAGAAGTTGTTAGTGTAGTTACTAGTAGTTGCATTCTTGTTGTTAGGTTCAGTCTTCTAGAGACTAAGATTGTTTTGTTGTGATGACGGTTAGGTTGTTGTTTCATCGGTTTAGATGGTGCAACCGAGTCATTGGGCATTTTATTTAGGATTGCTGCCACGTTCTTCTGTAGGTGGTTATCCTATGTTTGCTTACCGGGTTCACGGCTGTTATATTGTGATCCTCGGGATCTGTTGCATCATTTCAAATCATGCAAACTCTTTTAACTTACCGAGATCGGATACATAACAAAGCTCTAAATCGCTTGGCCTCTCATAGGATCGCAGGAGTCCTACATCGGGTTAAAATAATAGGTGGGTCCAGGATGGATACTATCATACCTTATAAACCAATCCGGGAGTGTGGGAAGGTATGAGAAAGTATTTATAATCCCGTACAGGGCTTATCCTTGAGGTTGAAACTCCTCGTAATGAAATACAGTTCGGACGTTGGCTCCGTGGGTCGAAAAGCCCAGAACACTTTGATCAAGTGAGTATCCAGTAGCTTGGTCGAGCTTGACAAAAATCATACCCATTGTATTCTTTTTGCAGATCTCTTTAAGTCAAACATGCTTACGGTTGATCACCCATTAATTATTATAATAGGATTGTATCACGTTTTTAACATCAACTCATTTAGCATTTAGAACTTAGCACATATCACATCATTGGCATACCATTGCTTCTTCCCTTCATTGTCACATTCCCTCCTTTTCTTATATTCCTTATTCTTACTCTGGTTACTCTTATATTTCCTTTCTGTTCTTACTACTCAGTTACTTAGATCATGAATCTATTAGTTACTATTATTCTACTTTAACTTAATCTATCTGTTTCACTTCAGTCCTTCATCTGTATCTGCTTACTTGTATGTTATTTAGACTTGTTGGGTATTCAGTGAGTCGTGGTTTTGCTCACTCTCGCATTGTTTCCCCCCTTTCAGAGGTTGAGTAGTTTGAGTTACTGAGAGCCTCAGCAGTATTTGGAGCAGTTGACGCTGCTGACCAGTTTTAGTTTAGACTTTTGTTGTTATCTCAACGTATGTTGCTGTACCTTATTTAGGACATTATATATATTTTTGCCTGATATGTATATATGTTTTTTGCTTCCGCTATGTTGTTATTTCATTTCTTTACTCTGATGATTACGTCTATATGTTAATAGCTGAGCTAGAACTTTTCTACGGCTTGGCTATTTATGGGGTAAAATCTCTAGATTCCCCGACCTGCAGTACTTAAAATCTAGTAATTGGTCAAGCTACCGATTACCGGATTTTGGGGCGTGACAGACTTGGTATCAGAGGGTAAGGTAAATCCGTATCTCTGTTATTGTAAATCGCATGACGAGTTACTCTTTAGACGGAGTTAGGATCGATTCTTTTTGGATTTTCATATTTATCGAATTCCTTTCCTATTCTAATCCTTCCCTATCCGTTCTGAGTTGTATTTCCTTATTCGTAACAGATGGCTAGAGGTGGCAGAGTCAGAGGTCGTGCTCGAACCCGTGGGGGTATCCGAGGAAGTGTTTGTCAGGGTTTGCACAGTGACGTAGTGGCTGATGAGCCAGTGGTCAGTCAGGAGAGTTCAAGGTCTGTTCCGATCCTGCCGACTGAGCCGATAGTTTCTGAGGCTGGGGTTAGCGTGGGAGTAACACCAGGGGTTCAGCTTCAGCAGGGTACCCTACCTACTCCCGTGCTTCCAGGGCACTCAGGAGTTTTACCAGTACCAGCAGCTTCAGGTGTTTCATCCGAGATGAGAGAGTTTATAGAAAGTTTTGCCACTTCTTTTTAGTAGGCTAGAAGCCCAGTGCACAGGGAGCACAGTTCCTTAGAACAGCTTCAGAGGTACAAACTCCATAAATTTTCTGGCACGTTGATTCCTTTAGAGGCCCAGACTTGGTTCAGGTCAATAGAGAAGACCTTGGACACGATGAAGTGTCCCGACGGTCAGCGGGTGACAATTGCAGCTTGCCTACTTCAGGGCGAGGCATATTATTTGTGGGATATGGCAAAGAGGATTGTTTTGGAGTCTCCTATTCTTTGGTCATCATTCCTGGAGCGTTTCTTCAATCAGTACTTCCCTCAGAGCTACAGGGATGCCTGCATTTCAGAGTTCTACGTACTTGAGCAGGGTGATATGTGTATTGCTAGGTATGAATAACGATTTAACGAGTTATCTTGTTACGTTCCGTTCATTGTTGATGACGAGGAGCAGAGGAAGATGAAGTTCCTAAAGGGACTTCATCCATATTTTAGGACGTTCTTGATTACTTCCGGTGCCAGTACATATAGAGGGGTTTTGTCTAAAGCTTTGGCTTTGAAGCAGAACGATACCGAGGATCGCAAGTCCAAGGACTTGAGGGACCAACAGAGGCAAGACCAAAGACTCGATAAGGGCAAGGCAGTCAAGACGCTGTACATTAGCTTGGGTTTGAAGAGGCCGAGATTTGAGAGTACTCCTGCTAGAGTTGTGGGCGAACAGTATTTTGAGAGAGCACAATTTGTTTCACGTCAGTGTTGGAACTGCGGGGACTCAGGGCACGTCATGCAGCAATGTCCTAAACCAGTCAGAGGACCACAGATGCAGAGGCAGTTTTAGAGTCGAGTTAGTTTTTAGCCGCGACCACAGCAGATTCAGCAGTTTCCGCAGCGACAGTTTCAGGGTCCTCAGGGCAGACAGATAGTTCCATGACCTCAGGGTCTTCAGAGACCACATCCTCCAGTGTAGCAAGGGCAGGGCCGCGGAAAGAGCCGGATGTACGTAGTGGGGTGGCGAGGTGCTCGTACCGCTCCACCTGTGGTGGAAGGTACGATCCATATTTCTTCATCGCCCGCACATGTCCTTTTCGATTGTGGTACATCGTATTCATTCATCGCATCTGCATTCCTCTGCATTATTGGCTTTGAGTCTTCTTTATTGATAAATGAGGTTTACGTGGGTACTCCTTTAGATTCTTCGGTGCCCATCTCACGTATATGTAGAGATTGCCCGATAGTTGTTTGTGGCCGTATCCTCTCAAAAGACCTATTAGTTTTGTCGATGCATGAGTTTGACATCATCCTAGGCATGGATTGGGTGTTGAAGCACCGGGTCACTTTAGATTGCTTCGAGAAGAGGGCTACCTTTCGTATTCCCGACGAGAGGCTCTTCGTGTTTGCTAGTTTGAAACCTGTGCGGACAGGGGACGACTTACTAGCTTTGTCAGAGTTAGAGTCCTCAAACGTGGACGTTAGCTCTATTCCGGTAGTTTGCAATTATTCTGATGTGTTCCAGCAGATTCCTGGGTTACGGCTGACGAGAGCGATTGACTTTGGCATAGATCTTGTTCTGGATATAGCACCGATTTCAAAGGCACCGTACCGTATGGCGTCTGTTGAGCTGAAAGAGTTGAATGATCAAATTTCCGAGTTGATGAATCAGGGTTTCATTTGACTGAGTACTTCACTGTGGGGAGCTCCGGTTTTTCTCGTAAAGAAGATGGACGGTTCGATGCATTTATGTATAGACTACCGCGAGTTGATCAAAGTCACGATCAAGAATAAATATCCGTTGCCGATGATCGAGGATTTGTTTGACCAGTTTCGAGGAGCGTAGTTCTTTTTGAAGATTGATCTTAGATCGGGATACCACCAGCTGAGGTTCAGGGAGCTAATGTGTCGAAAACAGCTTTTCAGACTCGTTACAGACACTATGAGTTTTGGGTAATGCCGTTCGGTTTGACAAATGCGCCCGCAGCCTTTATGGACTTGATGAACTGTGCTTTCAGCCTTTTTCTTGACCGGTTCGTCATTGTGTTTGTCGACGACATACTGATCTATTCGAAGACTGAGGTAGAGCACAAGGAACATTTGAGGATTTCTTTACAGATCTTGTGGGAGAACGCACTATTTGCTAAGTTTGAAAATTGTGAGTTTTGGCAGCAGGAGGTGAAATTCCTAGGGCACATGGTGTCAAAGTATGGAATTGCAGTAGATCCTTCCAAGGTTACAGCAGTCGCAGATTGGGCACAGGCGACGAGTATTACTGAGATTCACAGTTTTCTGGGTTTAGCGGGTTACTATCGTAGATTTATCGAGGGGTTTTCGCGGATTGCAGCTCCTTTAACACGTTTGACACAGAAGGACGTTCGGTTGGTTTGGGATGACCGATGAACTTCAGCTTTCGCCGTGTTGAAGAGCAGATTGACGACAGTACTAGTTCTGATCGTTCCATCCAGTGGGCAGAGATATAGAGTATACAGTGATGCATCGCTTAGTGGGCTTGGTTGCGTTTTAATGCAGGAGGGCAAGGTGGTGGCTTACGCTTTGAGACAACTTAAGGTTCACGAGAGGAATTATCCTACTCATGACCTCGAGTTGGCAGCGGTGGTTTATGCGCTAAAGATCTGAAGATACTACTTATACTGGGAGAGGTTCGAGCTCTTCTCTGATCAGAAGAGCTTATGGTATCTTTTCTTGCAGAAAGAGCTGAACATGAGACAACGTAGGTAGATGGAATTTCTGATGGACTACGATGTAGATTGGCAGTATCATCCGGGCAAGGCAAACATGGTGTCCGACGCTTTGAGCCGTTTACCTAGGGGATTACTTGCACGTCTGATGATTCGTGAGTGGACGATACATGGTGATATCGCAGAGTTTGGGTTGACTATCAGTTCACAGACTACGGGTGACCTTATTGCAAATCTGAGAGTTCAACCTTCTTTGATTTATCGGATTATGGAGGTGTAGCAGCAAGATGACAGATTACAGTCTTGGGCTTCAGACGACACATGACCTGATTGGATAGCTACTTCAGATGGCAGCATCAGATACAAAGACAGATTATGCATGCCAGATTCTGAGGTACTGAAATGTGAGGTTCTGACCGAGGCTCATGGTTCGAGATACACTATCCATTCAGACAGTACGAAGATGTACCAGGACCTGAAGAGACATTTTTGGTGGGACAATATGAAGTGGGAGATAGCTGATTTTGTTTTCAGATGTCTTACTTGCCTGTAGGTGAAGGCCGAGCATCAGAAACTGGCGGCACAGCTTAAACCCTTACCTATTCCAGAATAGAAATGGGAGCATGTGACGATGGACTTCATATCGGGTTTACCGCGGACGAAGAAGCTACATGATTCTATTTGGGTGATTATGGACCGACTAACCAAATCGGCACATTTTATTCCGGTTCGTATGACATTCATAGTGGATGAGTTGAGCAGGATATATGTGAGGGAAATTGTTCGTTTACGCGGGGTTCTAGTGTCTATTGTGTCAGATAGAGATGCCAGGTTTACCAGAAAATTTTGACAGAGTTTTCAGCGAGCTATGGATACTAGACTGGATTTCAGTACAGCATTTCACCCTTAGACCGATGGTCAGATAGAGCGAGTTAACTAGATCCTTGAGGATATACTTCGAGCTTGTGTTTTGGACTTCAAGGGCAGCTGGGACGAGTACTTACCTTGGCCAGAGTTCGCGTACTACAACATCTTTCAGTCGTGCATCGGGATGGAACCATACGAGGTTTTATATGGTAGACCATGCAGATCACCTTTGAATTGGGAAGAGGTTGGCGAGCAGAGTTTACTGGGGCCAGACGTAGTTCAGGAGACCACAGGGGCAGTTACTATTATCAGAGATCGACTACGTACAGCTCAGAGCTGACAGAAGAGTTATGTCGAGATCCACAGGAGACTGTTAGAGTTTTGGATCGGAGATCATGTTTTGCTGAAGGTTTCACCAATGAAGGGCGTGATGCGTTTTAGTAAGAAGGGGAAGCTAGTTTTGTGATATATTGGGCCGTTTGAGATTATGGATAGAGTTGGAGAGTTAGCGTACCGGTTAGCATTACCGTCGCAGCTGAGTAGAGTTCACAGCGTCTTCCACGTTTCTATGTTGAGGAAGTACGAGCGGGATCATACTCACGTGATTGATTGGGGACCGATAGAGGTTCAGGGCGATGCCTCGTATATTGAACATCCGTAGTGCATTTTGGATCGGGAGGAGAAAGCTCTTCGTAGCAAGGTTATTCCGTTTGTGAGAGGCCAGTGGAGTCGTAATGGACCAGAGGAGGCTACCTGGGAGTTGGAGGGCGCTGTCAGGGCATACTTTCCGCATTTATTCTCTGGCTGAGGTATGTGTTTAATTTCGGGGACAAAATTTTCTTTTATGGAGGTAGATTGTAATGGCCCGTATTTGATTATTCCTAATATTCACTCTTAATCCTATTGTTAATCTCATTGGCATATTAGATTCCTTTCCTTCACGTTAAGTTTCGCATTCATTTTCCGCATGTACTCTTTCATCCATTCTACTCATCCTTTATGCATTCATTTATTCCTTTCGGTGGTTTAGTATTAGATTCCTTTAGGAGTTTTGGGCGGTTTGGAGGTGTTTTGGAGTTAGTGGTGGTTTTATGGCCTTGGGAGCCTATAGAAAGTTTTGTAGTGGTATTTATGTGTTGTGTGCGTGATTTGGGGCAGTTCCGGTGAACAGTTGGAGTGGCCCGTGGATTTCTGTGGTCGCCCAAGGAAAAGATTCCTTTTTGGGAGCTTAGGCGCTTTGGTTGCCGAGGGGCTGTAGAGGTGGTGTGTTCACCTTGGGGAACCTTGGTTATGTTTGTATAAGTGTTTTTGTGGTGGTGGAGGTGTTCCGTGGAGTTCCGGGGTGCCCGGGGTGGTCCGTGGTGTCTCCCGGCATTTCCTTAGCTTTTCTGGTAAGTCCAGTTTTTGAACAGACCAGTTATGTCCGAATAGAACTTTTTTTGTTCGAACAGGATCTTCCAGGGATAGCTTTCTTTCCTCCCTGCAACATTTTGTTCGAACAAGCCTTGTCCTGCTCGAACAGGATCTTCCCTGTTTGAACAGAGGCGCGATTTCAGCTGCGTCTGGGTTTATATACTTCATTTCTTCATTCCTCTCTTCAGTCCTTCACTTTCTCCTCTCCCAAAATTTTTCCTCTCTCCTCCTCACTCCTAATCCAGCCTTCCTCTTCGCTCGTAGATTCTTCCTCATCTTTTCCGCGATCTCTTCTCCTATCCTCGGTAAGTAATTCCCTTATTCCTTTTCGTCAATTTTGCTTGATTTGGCTTAGGGTTTGATTTATAGGGTTTGGATTTTATTTTCGTTTCCTTAAATTGTTGGTTGTTTGTTGTTCTTGGTGTTTCTTAGACTAGCAGGGATTCCATTTGCTTTTTCGCGGATCGTAGTTGGGATTCGGAGTTGATTTTCCGCAGGACTCGGGATTTCCTCCAGGCAAGTTTTCCCTTCATTTCTAAATTCTTCTACTAGTTAATAGATGTTGATTTGAGTAGTACTCTGAGCATAGAGGTGTTGTGATCAGTTAGGGTTTATTTTCATATTACTTCTCCGTATAATTGTTAACTCTTTAGTTACTATAGGTACATTGGCTTTGGGTTTTGCTAGAAGTTGTTAGTGAAGTTACTAGTAGTTGTATTCTTGTTATTGGGTTCAGTCTTCTAGAGACTAAGTTTGTTTAGTTGTGATGATGGTTAGGTTGTTGTTTCATCGGTTTAGATGGTGCAACCGAGTCATTAAACATTTTGTTTAGGATTGCTGCCACGCTCTTCTGTAAGTGGTTATCCTAAATTTGTTTTCCGGGTTCACGGCTGTTACATTATGATCCTCGGGACCTGTTGCATCTTTTCAAATCATGCAAACTATTTTAGCCTATCGAGATCAGATACATAACAAAGCTATACATCGCTTGACATCCGATAGAATCGCAGAAGTCATGCATCGGGTTGAAATAGTAGGTGGGTCCAGGATGGATACTATCATACCTTAAAAACCCATCCGGGAGTGTGGGAAGGTATGATAAAGTATTTACAATCCGGTACAGGGATTATCCTTGAGGTTGATACTCCTCGGAATGAAATACAGTTCGGACGTTGGCTCCGTGGGTTAAAAAGCCCGGAACACTTTGATTATGTGAGTATCGACTAGCTTGGTCGATCTTGAAAAAAATCGTACCCATTGTATCCCTTTAGCAGATCTCTTTTAGTCAAACATGCTAGCTGTTGATCAACCATTAATTATTATAATAGGATTGCATCGCGCTTTTAACATCAACTCATTTAGCATTTAGAACTTAGAACATATTACATCATTGGCATATCATTGTATCTTCCCTCATTGTCACATTCCCTCCTTTTCTTATATTCCTTATTTTTACTCTGGTTACTCTTATATTTCCTTTTTATTCTTATTACTCAGTTACTTGGATCATGAATTTATTAGTTACTATTATTCTATTTTAACTTACTCTATCTGTTTCACTTTACTCTCTTCATCTGTATCTGTTTACTTGTATATTATTTAGACTTGTTGGGTATTCAGTGAGCTATGGTTTCGCTCACTCTCGCATCGTTTCCCCCATTTCAGAGGTTGAGTAGTTTAAGTTGCTGAGAGCCTCACCAGTGTTTGGAGCAGTTGACGCTGCCGACCAATTTCAGTTTAGACTTTTGTTGTTAACTCAGCGTATGTTGTTGTACCATATTTTGGACATTGTATATATTTTGGTAAGATATGTATATATGTTTTTCGCTTCCGCTAAGTTGTTATTTCATTTCTTTACTCTGATGATTATTGCTATATGTGAATAGCCGAGCCAGAATTTGTCTTCGGCTTGGCTATTTGTGGGGTAGAATCTTTGGATTCCCTGACATGTACGACTTAGAATCTAGTAATTGGTCAAGCTACCGATTATCGGATTTTGGGGAGTGACACTTAGGATTTAGGCTAGTATTATCTATGCCATTACTAATATTGGATGTTAGAGCTTCCTGGTTCTGTCTTTGCTTGTTTAACATCGCCTTGATCGTTCGAGCTGCGGTTATTACTAGAATTTGTAAAAGGAACCTTGGTTTTGTGGACAGCCATTACGGGTTTAATTGGTTCGGGCATTATCCACTCCAGATCGATGTAATTGTTGACTTTAACGATCATATCTTTGAGAGTCTTAGGCTTATTCAGGAAGAAAGACTCTTTAGCTTTGCAATTGAACTGCAAAGCATTTGTGAATGCGGACACGGCTATCTTCTGATCTAGATTGTCGACCTTACGTGCCAGTTCGAGAAACTTCCTGGAAAACTCCACGAGCATTTCCCATTGAGCTTGTTTGAGACTTATTAGAGAATATAAGTTCTCTTCTTTGTCTTTGTTGTGGGCATAAGACTTGATTAAGATTTTATGTAACTTCTCAAAGGTATGAATCGATCCTTTCGGTAATGAGTGGAACCAACAGAGAGGTTCATCCTGGAGACTGGTAGCGAAGAGCCGGCAAAGGATGTGATTCAGATTATAATATAAACCCAATGAATCGCGGAATTGTTGAACGTACTGGCCAGGATCGATTTCTTTGTATTTGATAATCTTTGGTGTATGAAAACCTGTTGGGACATTCATATCAAATGATTCTTTAGCAATTGGTCTACCTTATAATTTATGCGAGTCATCCTTCACGTCTAAATTCGTTGCTTCGATGATCTCCCGGATATGCTGGTCCATGAGCTCCTAAGAAATATAATGCTGAGGGATAGGAGCTGCTGGAACTACTGGAACTACCGGAACTGCTAGAACTATCGGAACTTTTAAAACCGCTTGGCGTATGAGTTTAGGAATGCGGTTACTTGTTTCCTCGCTCATATGTTTCAGAAGCGGAGCTTGGTAAGGATGTCACAGGACTTCATCAGGTTGCTTGGAAGGCCTGCGATCTCTACTGATATCTATCTGCGCCTCCTGTCCCAAATGAAATGAGACTATCGGTGCTTGTGGATCCTTACAATGAATCCTGGAAATTTTTGTACTGTGTACCTCATGTGGCCCTAACCTTTCGTGAACGAAAATCCTTGAGGTCGTTGGTAATGTCACGCATTCTCTCAGGGCTGGTGGTGGTTGGTTTCTCTGTAATGCCTTCAGAGCTTTTTGAAAAGGTAACATCTGAGCTTTTTGTTTCATTATCTCCAGAATTTGAGCTTGACGCTCTCGCTCTGAATCCTTCTTGCGGAGCTCTTGATCTGCCAATAGCAGATGCTCGAGCTGACTCCGCTTCTCAGCTTTGGCAATTAAGCTCGTATGAAGTTCGGCAACCCGATCAGCTCCCTTGAATTTTCAGGCTGAGCTCCCGAAGATTGACGTGTTAGAACCATAATTGAATTCCGTCGACTGATAAGTATTTATCGTGGCTCATAAGTACGTGGAAAAGCCGTGTGATCCCACAGACGATGCCAAATGTAGGGACCAGATTTTGCAAAGCTTGAAATAGCTTGAAATCGATCCTTACACCAAGAACTACTATGACAAGAATTAAATAAGGGATAACACTTGACACAGGGGATTTAGCGAGGAAAACCTATAAATAGGTAAAAAACCATGACCTCGAGTGGAGGATTTGGTTAAAGTTGCATTATTGCTTGAGAGAGAGAGAAAATCTGATTACAAGAGTTAATTTAAGAAAAGATAGCTAGATATCAGGAAATTGTATGTATCGAATTCTCTCTTGACCCCCATGTTTCCTTAGGAGCTCTGCCCTTTTATAGACCCTGCTCTCAGCTTGACATCGTGCTTGAAGACTCTCTCCCAAAAGTGGGAGCCATGGACAGTTGAGTGTGTAACTAGTAGTACGTGGGAGACAGGTGTATGTTGACTTGTTCTGTTTACATCTGTTGTGGGCGACCCACATTCTTCTTGAGTTCGTGGTCGATGTGTAACTGTTGACGTGTATGTAACGTGTTAGTTTATGCGTGAGTTTGGTACTGGATAAGATCGAGTCTTCCGGAGCACGAGGTATAGATGAGATCGAGTGTCCATTGCTCGAGGGATATGTCCCTATAGTAAGTAAACCATTGAAAATCGAACTATCATTTGTATGTCGAACTACATTTCTATAGTTGATTTGTATCTTTCGTTGCCAATCTTTTATGCAGGAATTAGCTACAAAGTTTCGTGAAAGGAAACCTTCATAGATTCTCTTGCCAAGGAAGGCACTGAGCTCGAGTTCGTTCTTAAAGGGTTAGGGATAAATAAATTCAAAAGGGTAGCTAGTAAGGATGCCAAGGTCAGGAGATCTCAAGCGAAGAGGAGAATGGCTGGGAAAACTCCAGGCTCTATGGAAGAGAAAATGTTAACTCCTGAACTAAATACTCCTTTGAAGCTTGTACGACATAACGAAAAGCCAGATGGGCCAGTAGACATGGCCACTGTGTCCAGCACTGATCTACAGAATCTTGCAAAGAGGAAGGCCGCAAAAAGGGGGGCTGCTTCTTGTTCTGCCACGTTGAACAGTGTGGACAATAGCAGTAAGAGGAGGAAGGAAACTCCTCTCGCAAAGTCGCCGGTGGTGTTAGAGGAAAGCGTTAAGATCGCTGAGAGGACTGACTTGAGGCCACATTTTGAGGTTGAAATTTGTCTTACGGAGGAACATTATCAGGCTAAAGCTTGAGAGAAGGGCGTTACTGTTGTTGTAGATGAGTTTAAGAAGGTTAGTAAATATTTGGTTTTTACGTATTTTTTTGTCGTCTCGAGCTGACTTATTTCTTGCTGTAGTATGTTCGTGCTCTGAGGGGGGTTTAGCTTGGTCTCCATGATAGGTCTATTCAGCTGGAAAAGAGGATCTCCTAGCTCGAGGGGGAGAAAAACCAGTTTGAAGAGAGCTTGACTCGAGAGAGGGAAGTTTTTCAGTTGGAGCTGGAGAAAGAAAGGGAAGCTGCTGCCCTAAAGCTGAAAGAAGTTAGGGACGAAAGTGTAGCTAAAGCGGAACGATTGGTTTCCGCATTTGCTACTTCTCAGAACAACCTTGCAGGGAAGCTCTACCAGCTGAGGTATACAAAGGCAGAGATTTTGGCATTTAGCAAAGGGAATTATGAGGAGATGGAAATTGTAGATGAAGGGGAGGTTCTGGAAATGGAGGATGGTCTGAATGTTCCTGAAAAGACCGTTACCGATATTCAGGAAACTATTTATCAGGTAGGATGATCGTGTAATGTAACATCGGTTGTGAAACATGAACTCGAGCTTTGTAATATTATACTGCTGTTTGATGCCAATAATGTTTTTCTTATGAAACCTCGTATTGTAGGAGATAGAAATCTTGCGCCTCAGAGTTGTGGACTTAGAGGGCCTGCTTGAAGTGGAGAAAAACTTCTCTACTGATTTACAGGTTAGATAATTCAGATAAATTAATAACTAGATGAACATGAATTTAATAGAAGAAGGGATATGTACCTTGTAAGTATGTTCTTGTTTAGGATGTTTGTGTATGTACACTCTGCCTTACGACCAAAGCTTATTTCTTGGCCGGTTGGCCAAGGTGGCACTTGCTCCCATGAGCTTGCAGGTGTCTATTATGCAAGTTTGCCAGTATGCTTCTGTCGATCTATTTCCAAATTAGGTACTGATGTTGTGAGTCCCTGCTAACTGTTATGCAGAAGGAGTTAGATATTGCTAGAGATAGTGAAGAACAAACTCTTTTGTATAATGTTGAGTATGCAGAAGAATATGATGCTTTGATCTCTCAGTATGAAGATCGATTGGATGATAATGTGAAGCTTTCTCTATAGCTTGAAGAAGCTAAGAGCCAAGTCGAGGATGAGACTATAATACTTTTGAGCAAGGATTTGGCTTTGAACCAACTTATCTGCGAACTTGCTGAGTTGAATGAAAGAGCAGCGTCAGGTTCTCGGTACGATGCTGAGTTAGCCGAATACAGTATAAGAACATTAAATGACAAGATATCTGATTTGAAATGAAATATTCGTGCTCTGAACGAGCAGTTGTTAAAGAGAGAGATCGACCTGGATACTTTGCGAACTAACTTGGCCCTATCTGAGGCCGATTTTGAAAAATTGAGCAGTAGTATCGTGTGCAAAGATTTAGAATTGCGTAACTCTGCAAAAATACGTGATAGTTTGATCGCCAGGTTAGATCATTCGAAGGCTGATTTACGTTACTTGAAAGAGAGCAAGGTTGATTTAGCAGAGGTTCAAGCCAATAACAAAAGTTCGGTGGACGATTTGGCCCACGTCCGCGGAAATGTGAGGTGGGCGGTACAACATGATAAGGAGATGATTGAAAGAATTAATCAACTCTGTGTTCGAATTACCGAATTGGAGCGGGAATTATGTGCACGGGAAATGAAGTATGTGAAGGATCTCAAATTGGAATTGGATAAAAGGGATGGTGAAATTTTTTCTGGTGAGGGGAGTCGAGAGATGAAGGAATTCTTTCGTCAAAAAGAAGAGTTAGTGGAGAATATGCGTATTGACCTCTCAAATTCTCGGCAGAAGTCGATAATCCTTACGAGGCAGATGAGTGAACGTATTGATCAATTAACAGCAGAATTGGCTGAATCAAAAGCTCGTCGTTTGAGGGATAACAAGCGTGTTGCCGTTACTCATCAATCCTTTAAGGAACTAGTAGCTCATGAGAAAGATAAATGTAATGGTGAAGCCTTGCATCAACGGCAATTAGGCGTATTGGTTGCATTTTTTGTCGAGGAAATAAAATTTCTGCAGGTTGAGAAGGATTTGATGCAAGATTGCTTCTTTGGGAGGACTTGTATATGCAAACTCGATATCTCGAGCATAGATCTGATTGGGGTTTTGGATCGTGGTATTGCGACCACGATGGCTGAACAGATAGCTCGAGCGAGAGAAATTACTGCTAAACGAGCTCTAAAATACATGGCATCCAGGATTGAAATAGGGGGAAGCTTGAGTGTAGTCTTACCTACTCCTGCGGTGGGAGGAAGGTCAACTGCTCTCCCATCAAGAAAATCTAGCAGAATTAAAAAGAAATAGGCTTGAATTCTCATAACGAGTACCTTTTGTAATTAGCAGATGTTGATGCGTTAGCGACTGATTGAATTGATCAGTGCTCGATGTAGGCCCTTGAGAGGAGCGTTGTAATTTGAAATGTTGATATTAGAAACTAACATTTTCTTCGCCTCTAGTAGATGTTATTCTCTGGTTTGACCCATCGAATTAGAAGAAGTCCGTGGGTATAGAAGTAAGTATTATCTGCGCTTCAACCCTTTGACTTTGGGGAGGCCTAGCGGCATCGAACAAGTTTTTTCCTCACTCGTGCTTTAGGCGTGTTATCTTTAGGCTAAGAAGTTTATTATGGCCCTCGCCATCGGATAAATGAGTATCCTCAGGAGTTAGGCTAGTATTATCTATGCCATTACCAATATTGGATATTGGAGCTTATCGGCAGCGAGCAAGTTTTTTCCTCACTCGTGCTTTAGACTTGTTATTTTCCGGCTATAAGGTTCATTATGGATCCCACCTTCGGATGTATGAGTATCCTCAGGAGTTAGGCTAGTATTATCTATGCAATTACAAATATTTGATGTTGGAGCTTATAGAGAGCGAGCAAGTTTTTTCCTCACTCATGCTTTAGGCTTGCTTGTTATCTTCATGCTAAGAGGTTCGTTATGGCCCCCACCTTTGGATGTATAAGTATCCTCAGGAGTTAGGCTAGAATTATCTATGCCATTACCAATATTGGATAATGTAGCTTATCAGTAGCGAGCAAGTTTTTTCCACACTCGTGCTTTAGGCGCGTTATCTTCAGGCTAAGAGGTTTGTTATGGCCTCCGCCATCGAATGTATGAGTATCCTCAAGAGTTAGGCTAGTATTATCTATGCCATTACTAATATTGTATATGGGAGCTTATCGGCAGCGAGCAAGTATTTTCCTCACTCGTGCTTTAGGTTTATTATCTTCAGGCTAAGAGGTTTGTTATGGCCCCCGCCTTCGGATGTATGAGTATCCTCAGGAGTTAGGCTAGTATTATCTATGCCATTACCAATATTGGATGTTGGTTTTACTTTTAAGTATCGAGTTAGTATAAACTTTTCTTTAACCCTTGGGTAGAGATGGATAGAGACAAAGTGGAACTGTATAGTAGGGATTCTTGTGATAAAAAAGAAATTTCATTGATTAAAAAGAGTTTGTACATACATTGGAGATGAAACCTCGAGGTGGATTGGGCATTGCTGAGCGACGGGGGAGCTGTTCAGCGTCGATATAACTTTAATCTTCTTGTATTCATGGACTTGGAATTTTGTCACTGGCTTCCGTCATGAGATAGTATCAACCCAGACCAGTTCGACCTATGACCATAAAAGGACCTTCCTAATTTTCTGCTAGTTTCCCAGCATGTGGATCTTTTCTGTTATCTGGGATTTCTCAAAGGACCCTGTCGTTGATAGCAAACTCCCAAGTGCGAACTCGCTTATTATATGAATTTGTCAGTGTCTGATGATATCGACCAAGATTTGTGATAGATCAATCTCGTGTCTCATCGATCCAATTGAGGTTGCACGCCAATTCAAACTCATTTTCTTCGTCTGTGAGCTCGTGGTCTCTTACAGGATGGTGGTACTTTTTTTGGATCACTGCTTCAGTTCTATAGGCAAGTAGAGAAGGAGAGCACTGTGTTGACTTCTGGGACGTAGTTCGATAAGCCCATAAGACGTGTGGTAATTCACGTATCCAGTTGCCCTTCTTTTGTGTCATAAGGTACTTTTTTAGACCATCCACGATGATTTTGTTTGTGATCTCCGCCTGTCCATTTCCCTGGGGGTAGTACGGGTATGATGGAGAATGGATTATGCTGTGTTTGTTGAGAAATGCTACGACCTTCGCTCCAACGAACTGATGACCGTTATCGATACGGATCAAATGGGGACAACCGAATCTTGTGATGATATGCTGCCAAATTAAAGAAATGACCTCTTCCTCTCGAGTTCTGCATAGAGGAACTGCTTCGACCTATTTTGTGAAGTAATCCGTGGCAGTAAGGAAAATTTCCTGTTACCAGGAGTATTGGGGAATTAACCAACTTGATTGGGTGCCCATCGCTTGAACGGCCAGTACACCTTACTGGCATGGAATTCAAGGGCAGGGGTCCGAATTCGATTCCCATGACGCTGACGTGCATCACATTTCCATGAGTATTCTTCAGCTTACTTCCGCATCTCTAGCTAGAATACTCCTTGGGTAATTGCTCTGCTAGTAAGAGCTCGTCCTGCATTATGGGTTCTGTAGATACCTTCATGTAGATCTAAAAGCATCTTTTCGGCAAGATCCTTAGAGAGGCACTTGATGTATGGACCAGTGACTGAACGTTTGTAGAGATTGTCGTTTGGTTGGACTGCGTAACGCTTTGAATTCTCGATGACGCATCTGCGCTATTGTGGATCATCTGGTAGTGGCCCGTTCCATGAGTTATTCGGATCGAGATAAATAACGAATGGTTTCCTCGAATCATCTTCCACCATCTCATCGCCCCCAATGTTAATCGCATATATTGTAGTACGATTAATATTGGGGATAGAAATAACTTCAATTTGAATGTGTCCTGATTCTGTACCCAATACTCTGGCTAAGTAAGCCAAGGTGTCGGCGTGGTGATTCTCTCCTTGAGGGATGTATTCGAGCGTAACTTTGTGAAATTTGTTTAGCTTTTCTACAACCAGAGCTGCATAATCGACCATGATGCCGTTCTTCTTGTAATATTCTAAGTAGTGATGAATGATTAGAAGAGAGTCTGTGCAGGCCGAGATTTTAGTGATTCCGAGTTTGAGGGCCATATCTAGACCATGAATAAGTGCCTCGTAATCTATAACATTGTTCGAGGCTTCGAAGTCGATACGGATGGATTTCTCGATTCTATTGTTAGAAGGTGTAATAAGAACGATCCCAATTCCTAACCCTGCAGGTCCTGCTGAACCATCGGTAAGGAGCCTCCACCCTTTTTGAGCTATCCATGATGCTCGATCATCAAAAGATTTGGAGGGTAGAAACTCATCTGCCACATCTTCAGCGAGATCTGGATCATGTTCTTCCTAGTCAGGATCTAAAATTGGAAAGTCTGCTTGGAAATCAGCAACTGCTTGACCATTTTCTAAAATTCGTAGCACGAATTTGATTTTGTGCACCCCTAAACTGACGGACCACTGCTGTACTCGTCTGGATTTCTCTTTCATAGACAATACTTCCCGTAGTGGGTAGTTTGTCATGACTTTGACTGGATGTACTTGAAAATAGTGTTTGAGCTTTTGTGCAGTGTAAACGAGAGTTAAAAGTAATCTTTCAATTTTGGAGTACCTCGTTCCGCTGGAGTAACTGTTTTGCTGATGAAGAAGATCGGTTTCTCAATTTTTCCTTCGTACCAAATAAGAACCGAGCTGAGAGATGCATCTATAACTGCGAGGTAGATAATTAGTTCCTCATTGCCTATTAGAGTGCTCATGATTGGAGCCCTCCCAAGGTAAGTTTCGAGTTCCTGAAAAGCTGCTTCACATTCTGGTATCCAGTGGATATCTTCGTTCTTTGAACCTTTGCCTCATTGAGTGGAACCTCTGAGTAGCATAAATAACCATCTACATCGGTTTGAGGATTTGGATATAAATCTGTTGATTGCTGTAATCCTTCCTGTGAGCTTTTATACATCCTTCTTTGTTAATGGTGAAGGCATGTCCTGAAGAGCTCGAATTTGATTTGGATCTGCTTCTATCCCTTTATTGTTGATAAGATGACCAAAGAACTTGCCCGAGTGAGCATCGAATTGGCATTTTTCGGGATTAAGCTTCATTCTGTAGGATCGTAATATACTGAATACTGTAGAGAGATGAGAGATATGATATTCTTTCTTTAGGCTCTTGCAAAGCAAGTCGTCAAGTTAGACTTCAACTGTTTCTCCCATGTGTTCTTTGAACATACTTGTGACCAGCCTTTGGTAAGTGGCTCCTCCGTTCTTAAGGCCGAATGGCATGATCTTGTAACAGTAGAGACCTCTTTCTATAATAAATGTAGTCTTTTCTTGATCTGCTTCTAAGAGCAGAATCTGATTGTACCCCGAAGCGGCGTCCATCATGGGCAATAGTTCATGACCTACTATAGAGTCGTGGATCTCATGAATGATTGGAAAAAAGAAACTTCCTTTTGTCATGTGTTTGTTAAGATCTGTAAAATCCACGCAGACCTGATCCTTCCCTTTCTTCTTTCGAACAACAATAATATTAGCAATACTGTCTGGGTACTTGGCATCTCGAATGAAACCGACCTCGATAAGTTTGTCGATCTCCTTGTTCACCTCATCTCTAAGTCTTGGAGATAACCTGCGTTGCTTCAGCTTAACTGTTATGGCGCCTTCGCGGATATTTAAAATGGGGCAAGACTTTGAGGGGTCTGTGCCTGGCATTTCTTGGAAGTTCCATGCGAAAACGTCTTTGTTGGATTGGTGGAAAGAAATATGAGCTTCTTTCTCTGTTTGAATTAATTTCGTACCAATATAAGTACCTCAGTTAACTCCATCAATCTGGATGTATTACACAGGCTCTGCTAGAGAAGGCTAATCATTGAGGTGATCAGCCTTCTATGATTGCTATGCAGCAATCTGGTTGAGAACTGGTGAGACAGTATTCTCCCAAGCTCGAGAGAGTTGCTGGCTTCCTTTGATTTCATAAATACCGTTGTTATGATTGAAACGAAGTGCTTGGTTGGACGTAGACGGGATGGCCTCCATATTTTGCAGCCAACAGCGTCCCAGTATCCCCAAATACCTTGATTTGGCATTGATGACGTAAAAACTAACGTCGATAGATGTAGGCCCTGCTGTGATCCGGTGAGTAATCTTCCTAGCTCGTACTTATTTCGACCCATTAAACCCACTGATGTCTGTCTCACTTTGAACGACCTGATCTGAGAGTCCCATCTGGTCAATCATACTCTGGAATATGATCTCAATCCCACTTCCTGTATCCACCATCATGTTGTGCATTACGAAGTTCCTCATTTTGAGCATAATTACCAGTGCGCCATGATGAGGATACTTCGCATGTCTTGTATCGCAGTCTTCGAAGGAGATTCTCTTTCGACGACTACTTGACTCTTGGAGGAGCTTGGCTTCCTTGTCCTGGACGGCAAGGTCACAACACTCACCCTACATCCTCCGCTTGATTCTGTTGGAATTCAAAACCTGATTGATCTCGATCATATTGCTGCAGTAGAGATGATATTGATGCTTTTCCTCTGCTTGTTCTGTTTCTTGTGTCACGTCACCTTGTTTCAGATAGCTCCCATCGTTATAGCTGGGAAGATCGATGATGTATTCGAGCATCCTCCCTTTCTTAAAAATGATATCCAGGAGCTTCTTCCAACCATTGCAATTGTCGATGTTGTGGTACTTAATCTTGTGATATTCGCAATAAGTCGACCTGCTATTGGATCAAGAGGTCGAGCTGGACGGAAACATATATCCTTCTGGAGAATAGGATAGATCACGGAAAGCTCAGCATTTAACTTTGGTATGACTGTTCTGGATGGTTTCTGCGACCTCTGATTGTTGTCTCTTCCTGGTTCTGTCTTTGCTCGTTTAGGATCACCTTGATCGCTCGAGCTGCGGTTGTTACTAGAATCTGTTGAAGGAACCTTGGTGTTGTGGATTGCCTTTACAGGTTTATTCGGTTCGAGCATCATCCGCTCCAGATCGATGTAATACTTTACTTTCTCGATCATTTCTTCGACGGTCTTGGGATTCTTCGGGAAGAAATACTCTTTAGCTTTACAATTGAACTGCAGAGCATTTGTGAATGTGGATACGGCTGTCTTCTGATCTAGATTGTTGACCATCTGAGCCAGTTCGAGAAACTTCCTGGAGAACTCCTCGAGCTTTACCCCTTGTGCTTGTTTGAGACTTATAAGAGAATATAAGTTCTCTTCTTTGTCTTTGTTGTGGGCATAAGCCTTGATGAAGATTTTTTGTAACTGCTCGAAGGTATGAATCAAACCTTCCGGTAAAGAGTGGAACCAACGGAGAGGTTCATCCTGGAGACTGCTAGCAAAGAGCCAGTAAAGGATGTGATTCAGATTAGAATATAAACCTAATGAATCGCGGCATTGTTGAACGTGTTGGCCAGGATTGGTTCCTTTGTATTTGATGATCATGGGTGTATGCAAACCCGTTTGAACATTGTTGGGTTATTTCAAAAACTTATTTGACCTTGGACTTGGGCTTAAGTTTGGGCATGGGCTTGAGGCCTTTGCTATCATTTAAAGTGGGTCTTTTATCTTATTCATTCTTCAAATGGCTATTCCTTTAGAAGACCTGATCTTCAGGGAGTAACGCATGCATTCAAAGTACATTATATACGTGAGACGTGATGATAACCGATGTGTTTAAATCTATATATACCTTCCATCCTCCTATTATCAAAACACAACACAAAACTATTATTCATCATCTTCTCTCTTCCTCTCTCTAAAAACGGTTCATAATTGAGATGCAAACTCATTCCGTTTTTTACGTAGACTTCTGGCAAAGCTACCGTATATGCTCGTTGTATCCTAGGAGAGTACTTGAGATACTCTTTAAAGAAAGTGCGACCCGCGCCTCGAGCGCTAAGCATCTTGTTACTCTTTCAGATCAATCGTGGTTGCTGTTGCGAAGTTCAAAATTGTTGTTGCTGTTATTATTTACCTGAGATCGAATCTCTTTGTTGCTTCGACCTGACATTTGCAGTACCAAACTTGCTGTTTTAAGTTACTATAGCAGCTCGAAGTACTGTAGCTGTTGTTCTGAATTAGTAAAAGGAAAGGGATAGCTAATTACAAGTTTTCTTTACATATTATTTCTAAAATTTTAAAGAGTATCTACTATCTGTAATATGGCTCTTACATCAGAAGTGCTGAACTTTGACTTCAACAAACCCTCTAAGTTTGATGGTCTCAACTTTAAGAGATAGAAGAACAAAATGTTTTTTTATCTCACACTTAAGGAAGTGGCTTATGTTCTAGAACAAGAATGCCCCATTGAACCTCCCGTTCCTGTACCTACAATAGACCCTAACCTAATTACAAACAAATATGACAAAACCTTATAATCAATTTTGAACTGGACTGAGGAAGACTTCAAATGCCATAATTTCATTCTGAACGGTCTAGCAAACGAACTGTACGATTACTATCTAGAGTCCGAAACTGTAAAAGCCATTTGGGAAGCATTACAGAGGTAGTATGATAGGAAAGAGGAAGGCTCTAAAAAGTTTGTCGTAAGCCGATATCTCAAGGTTCACTATGGTCGACGATAAGTCGGTAATTACCCAATCACATGAGTCGCAATGAATTGCGCATGAGATCGTGTCCGAAGGGATACCTCTTGATGAACAAATTCAGGTTGCCATGATGATTGACAAATTACTGCCTAATTGGAAAAACTATAAAAATATCCTGCGACACAAATCAAAGGAACTTACCATAGAGAACTTGATTACTCATCTTAGGGTTAAAGAAGAATCTAGGAATCAAGACCTGAAAGAGGAAATCCTTTTGGTTCAAGCCAAAGGGAAGGTCCATCTGAAACCTAAAAAGGGAGTCCTTTTAAGGCTGAGAATGGCAGTAATTGGAACAACCGTCCTAACGGTGGTAATCCAAATAACCGTCAGAATAATAGATACTAGAATCCTAATAAGGGAACGAACCAAAAGCCCCACCAAATAACGGAACAGTTTCTATTGTGTGCTTCAACTATCACAAGCCGTGACACATCTAGAAACTGCCAGAATCACAAACCTGTTGCTCAGGCAAACGTTACCGAAGAGCCCTTAGTGGCTATGATCACGGAGATCAACATGCTCGGTGGAACCGACGGTTGGTGGGCTGATTCGTGCGGTTCTAGGCATGTATGCTATGAACGCAATTGGTTCAAGACCTATAAGGAAACTGAAGACCAGAAGGTGCTACTTGGGGATTCCCATTGCACCAAAGTGCTAGGCACTGGAGATGTTGAACTGGTATTTACCTCTGGAAGGACAGTAACTCTAAAGGATGTGATGCACACTCCTGAAATGAGGAAGAATCTTGTTTTTGGCTATCATCTCAACAAGGTAGGATTTCAGCAGACCATTGGCTCAGATCAGTACATTTTGACTAAGGGTGGGATTTTTGTGGGAAAGGGTTTTGCTTGTAATGGAATGTTCAAATTGAGTATTGAAATGAATAAATCTATTTTTGCTTACTTATTGTCTTCTTTTAATATTTGGCACTCTAGACTATGTCATGTTAACAAGAAGCTAGTACACAATATGAGTAAACTAGGTATGATCCCTAAATTAAATTTAAATGATTTTGATAAATATCAATCTTGTAGTCAAGCTAAAATTACTAAAACCTCACATAAAAGTATTGTAAGGGAATCACAACTTTTGGATTTAGTACACTCTGATATTTGCGAAATGGACGGTACATTAACTAGAAATAGTAAAAGATATTTTATAACTTTTATAGATGATCACTCAAACTATACTCAAGTTTACCTAATGCATCACAAAAGTGAAGCTATAGATATGTTTAGGATATATGTAACAGAGGTGAAAAATCAGTTTGATAGACACATTAAAAGAATTCATAGTGATAGAGGCACAGAGTAAGATTCACATGAATTTCAAAACTTGCATGAATCCTTAGGGATTATACATGAAACTACTGCTCCTTATTCTCCAGAATCTAACGGTAAAGTTGAACGTAAAAATAGAACTTATACTGAGTTGATAGTTGCTATTTTACTTAGTTTTGGATCACCCAAATCTTTATGGGCTGAAGCCATATTATCTGTTTGCCATGTTTTAAACCGTATTCCTCATATCATATCTAAATTATCACCTTATAAAATTTTGTGAAAAAGAAAACCTAATGTTATAAATTTTAAGGTTTGGGGTTGTTTAGCCTATGTTCGTAAACCTGATCCTAAACGGATAAAACTAGCTAGCAGAGCTCTAAAATATATTTTCATTGGCTATACTATTGACAATAAAGCTTACAGGTTTCTTGATATTAAGAATAATGTAATTATTAAATCACTAGATGTTGATTTCTATGAGGACAAGTTTCCCTACTTACTGAGGGACAGTGGGGGTAGTAGCGGGGGTTCTCTGTCTTCTACATCTTCGACCCCTAATTTACCTCAAGTAAACGTTCCTAGAGCTGTCGATTCTCATGATACAGACCTAGAACTTCGTAGAGGAAAATTTTTAAAGATCGCTAAGGATTTTGGTAATGATCTTGTTGTACATACCTTAAAATTGGACCCCAATACTATCAGGGAAGCGATAACCTCAAGTGACGCTGATTTGTGGCAAGAGGCCATTAATGATGAAATGGATTCTCTTACTACAAACGAAACCTGGGACTTAGTTAACTTACCTCTTGGTAGTCGTTCTATTGGGTGTAAATGGATATTAAAGAGAAAACTTAAACCAGATGGTACTATAGATAAATATAAGGCAAGACTTGCAGCAAAGGGATATGTACAAAAGGAAAATATTGATTTCTTCGACACATATTCCCCAGTTACTAGTGTGACAACCATTAGAGTATTGTTGGCCGTTGCTGCCGTGCACGATTTGTTTATTCACCAAATAGATGTAAAAACTATTTTTTAAAATAAAGAGCTTAAAGAGGAATTATATATGGATCAGCCTGAAGACATCGTGGTACCTGGTAAGGAACACAAAGTCTGCAAGCGGAACAAGACCTTATACGGTCTAAAGCAAGCTCCAAAATAGTGGCACGACAGAATCGGCCAATTACTTCTTACAAATGGTTTTAAGATTAACGTTGTTGATAAATGCCTATATTATAAAGTATCCTGTAAAAGTTGTATTATGATATGTCTATTCGTTGATGATCAACTTATTTCGGGTTTTACACTTGATATCATTTTAGAGACCAAAACCATGCTTAACAATAATTTAGATATGAAGGACCTAGGTGAGGCTAGTATAATTTTAAGCATGAGGATCACATGCACAGACACTGGTATTACTCTTGATCAATCTCATTACATTAAGAAGATCTTGAAGAAGTACAAATATTTTGACCGTAGACCTGCTTCTACTCCTTGTGATCCACAAGTTAAACTTTTAAAGAACATGGGGGAGGCAGTTAGACAGAAAGAATACGTAAGTATTATTGGTAGCCTTCGCTACGCTACGGACTGTACTAAACCTGATATAGCTTATGTTGTAGGGGTTCTATTTAGATTTACATGTAAACTATGTTTGGCGCACTGGGGTGCTATTGATCGAGTTATGCGGTACCTGGAAAGAACCATGAACTTGGGTTTACACTATCAAAAGTTTCTCGCGGTCCTTGATGGATTTAGCGATGCAGATTGGAATTCATTTTAGGATGATTCCAAAGCCACCAGTGGATACGTGTTTTGTATAGTTGGAGGGGCGGTTTCTTGGAGATCTAAGAAACAAACGATTCTAGCTCAGTCGACTATGGAGTCTGAGTTAGTAGCACTAGCTGCAGCTAGTGAGGAGGCAAGTTGGTTGAAAGACCTCTTGCTTTATATTCCTTTATGGAGTAGGCCTATACCGCCGATACTGATCCACTCAGATAGTACTGCTGCAATAGCCAGAGTACAGAACAATTACTATAATGGTAAGAAGTTAGCGATACGTCGCATGCACAGTACGATGAGTGGTTACCTCACATCTAGTACTGTTACAATTAATTTTATAAGATCGAAAAACAACTTGGCAGATCTTTTGATGGGGCTAAAGCCAGTTATAGAATCACAAGTGATGGGAACCCAACCTAAATGACTGGAAATGCCAAGTAATAGTTTCAATGGGGAAAACAAATCACTGTGATATAGAATCATACAAATAAGGAGCTTGTCACTCCAGAGTTCATCTCGTTGTACATAAATATAAATATACATGATATCTTGAAGCGAATATTATGTTGAGTTTCTTAAACACTTAATGAGTTCTATATCTTATTCTTTGAGTGGGGTGTCTAGCTACAAAAATGCTCTTAATAGACTCACCAAGGTGATTGTGGAAGTACGGCCGCTTCCTATAAGAAATTAGGCTAACTTCTCTAAAGCCTTCACCTATACTGGGATTAAGCACATGGCCGAAATGTACTGGCATTTAGGAATTGCACCTGGTAGTGCTGTATGTGGTTTTCCTTACTGTATAAAAGTGAATAATGAGCTTAAGACTCTGATCACTTATTATTCTTATACGTTGAAGATTGTCCACTACGTAAAGGTTCAAATCTATGGACACCTTTACTTATGTACATCTCTATATATCAAAACCGTTATCTCGTTTCTTTTCTCATTCGGTGAGTATTTAAAAGTGGGGGATTGTTGGGTTATTTCAAAAACTTATTTGACCTTGGACTAGGGCTTAGGTTTGGGCATGGGCTTGAGGTCTTTGTTATCATTTAAAGTGGGTTTTTTATCTACTTCATTATTCAAACGGCTATTCCTTTAGAAGACCTGATCTTCAGGGAGTAATGCACGCATTTAAAGAACATTATGGACGTAAGACGTGATGATAACTGTTGTGTTTACATCTATAAATACCTTCCTTCCACCTACTATCAAAACACAACACAAAACTAATGTTCATCGTCTTCCCTATTTCTCTCTCTAAAAACGGTTCATACTTAAGGTGCAAACTCATCCAGGCTTTTACGTAGACTTCCGGCGAAGCTACCGTATATGCTCGTTGTATCCTAGGAGAGTTCTTGAGATACTCTTTTAAGAGAGTGCGACCCACGGCTCGAGCGCAAATCATCTTTTTAATCTTTCAGATCAATCGTGGTTGTTGTTGCGAGGTTCGAAATTGTTGTTGCTGTTGTTATTTACCTGAGATCGAATCTCTTTGTTGCTTTGACCTAACATTTGTGGTATCGAACTTGATGTTTTAAATTACTATAGCAGCTCGAAGTACAGTAGCATATCGAAGTACTGTAGCAGATCAAAGTATTGTAGGTGATCAAAGTACTGTAGCTGCTCGAAGTACTGTAGCTGTTGTTCTGAATTACTAAAAGGAAAGGGAAAGCTAATTACAAGTTTTCTTTGCAAATTATTTCTACAAACATTCATATCAAATATTTCTTTAACAATTGGACTACCTTGTAATTTATGCGAGTCATCCTTTGCATCTAAAGCTGTTGCTTCAATGATCTCCCTTATACGCTGGTCCACGAGCTCCTGAGAAATATAATGCTGAGGGATAGGAGCTGCTGGAACTGCTAGAACTACTTGAACTACTGGAACTGTAGGAGCTGTTGGAACCGCTTGACGTATGAGCTTGGGAACGTGGTTAGCTGTTTCCTCGCTCATATGTTCAGGAAGCGAAGCTCGGTAAGGAGGTTACAGGATTTTCTTGGGTTGCTTGGAAGGCCTGCAATCTCTGTTGATATCTATCTGCGCCTCCTGTCCCAAATGAAATGAGACTATCGGTGCTTGTGTATCCTCATAATGAATCCTGGAAATGTCTGTACTGCGTACCTCATGTCGCCCAAACCTCTCATGAACAGAAACCCTTGAGGTCGCTGGTTCTGTCATGCGTTCTCTCAGGGCTGGTTGTGGTTGGCTGCTCTGTAATACTTTCAGAGCTGTTTGAAAAGCTAATATTTGAGCTTCTTGTTTCTTTGTCTCCAGAACTCGAGATTAACGCTCTCGTTCTGACTCCTTCTCTCGGATCACTCGATCTTCAAATAGCAGACGCTCGAGCTGACTCCGCTTCTTGGCTTCGGCAATTAAGCTCGCCTGAAGTTCGACAACCCGATCAGGCCCCCTTGAACTTTCAGGCAGAGCTCCCAAAGATTGATGTGTTTGAACCATAATTGAATACCGTTGACTGATGAGTATTAATCGTGGTTCTTAAGTACGTGGAAAAATCGTGCGTTCCCACAGATGGTGCTAAATGTGGGGACCAGATTTCATAAATCTCAAAATAGCTTGAAATCGATCCTTACACCAAGAACTACTATGACAAGAATTAAATAAGGGATAATACTTGACACAGGGGATTTAGGGTGGAAAATCTATAAATTGGTAAAAAACCACAACCTCAAATTGAGGATTTTGTTAAAGTAGTATTATTGCTTGAGAGAGAGAGAGAATCTGATTCCAAGAGTTAATCTAAGAAAAGATAGCTAGAGATCAGATAATTGTATGTAACAAATTGTCTATTGACCCTCCAATTTCTTTAGGAGCTCTACCCTTTTATAGACCCTGCCCTCCGCTTGGCATCGTGCTTGCACACGTTCTCTTGATTGTGGGAGTCATGGGCAGTTGTGTGTGTAACTGCTAGCTCGTGGGAGATAGGTGTATGTTGACTTATTCTGTTTACATCTATTATGGACGACCCACATTCTGCTTTAGTTCGTGGTCGTTGTGTAACTGTTAACGTGTATGTAACGTGTTGGTTTATGCGTGAGCCTGGTACTGCATAAGATCGAGTCTCCTGGACCTCGAGGTATAGATGAGATCGAGTGTCCATAGCTCGAGGGATAACTCCCTACAAGAACATTTTTCATTCTCAATGCACGATACACGGTAAAATTTCCAGGTTCATTATTGATGGTGGCTCTAGTGAGAATATTGTTTCCCAATCCACGATTTAGAAACTTGGGCTAAAAACTCTTCCTCATACAAATCCTTATCATATTTATTGAATAAAGGATGATTGTGTATTCAAAGTTGTTTCCCAATGTAGAATTAGTTTCTCTGTTAGGAACTATCATGATGAAGTTTTTTGCGATGTGGTTACTATGGATGTTTGTCATATTCTTCTTGGTTGGCCATGGTTATATGATTTGAATGTCGATCATAATGGACGAGTAAATACATACTTTTTATCTGAAGGCGGAGTCAAATTTCTCTTCACTCCCATGACGTCTAAGGCATCTTCAAATGCTCCCATCAAAGAGAAAACAGTTTTCTTGATTTCTAATGATATTGAAAACGAGATTGGCGATGCAGAAATTTGTGTTGCCCTTGTTGCTAAAGATGACGTGTCGAACCCCATTATTGTGCCATCTCTAGTTGAAACACTTTTGCAAGAGTTTTCAAGTATCCTTCCCATGGACGGCCCGAATTATCCTCCAATAATGAGGGGTATTCAGCACCATACTGATTTGGTTTTGGCTGCTAGCTTACCAAACTTACCTCATTACCGTATGGTGCCAAAAGAATATGTTATTTTACAAGAGAAAGTCCAAGATCAATTGTTGAAAGGTCTTATTCGTCCATCTAAGAGTCCATGTGCGCTTCCATTTCTTTTAGTTCCAAAAAACGATGGGTCTTGGCGTATGTGTGTCGATAGTAGAGCAATCAACAAAATTACGGTGAGGTATCGCTTCCCAATTCCTTGTCTCGATGATATGCTTGACATGCTTGTGATTTCTAAGGTCTTTTCCAAAAGTAATCATAAGAGTGGGTATCATCAAATTCGACTTCGGCTTGGTGATGAGTGGAAAATGGCCTTCAGGACTAAAGAGGGCTAATATGAATGGCTCGCTATGCCTTTCAGATTGTCGAGCGCTCCTAGTACTTATATGAGGCTAATGAATGAGGTTTTGAAGCCATTTTTGGGAATGTTTATTGTGGTTTATTTTGATGATATTTTGATCTATAGCATGGATCAGGAGGATCATCTTAATCATCTATCACAAGTTTTCAAGGGTTCTCTACGAGAACTCTCTCCAAGTCCAACTCAAGAAATGCACATTTATGTAATCTACTCTTATCTTCTTGGGTTTTGTCATTTCTGCCAATGGTATTCATGTTGACGAGGATAAGGTCAAGGATATTCGCGAATGGCCTATTCCAAAGACAATCTTTGATGTTCGTTCTTTCCATGTTTTAGCTTCATTTTATCGGTGCTTGCGTAATTTTTTCGCTATTGCTTCTTCACTCACAGATTGTTTAAAGCATCCTCGTCTTATTTGGTCTCCCGAAGCCGAAGAAAGTATTTTGATTCTTAAAGAAAAACTTTCCACAACTCCAGTACTTGCTATGCCCGATTTTACTAAACTATTTAAGGTAGATTGCGATGCATCCGCTCTTGGTGTTGGTGCGGTTTATCTCAAGAAGGGAGACCCATTGCATATTATAGTGAGAAGTTATGTGATGCTCGCCGAATATTGACTACTTATGAATTTGAATTTTATTCAGTGGTTCAAGCTCTTAAACATTGGAAGTATTATTTGCTTCAACGTGAATTTATATTGTACACCGATCGTGAAACACTCAAGTACCTTCAAAACAACACAAATACAAATTGTATGCATGCTCGTTGGATTGCTGAAATTCAACAATTCAAATTTTTCATCAAACATAAATCCGGGAAGCAAAACAAGGTCATCAATGCTTTGAGTCATCGTGCATCACCTCTTATTACCGTTCGTGCTTCCATCGTTGATTTTGATTATCTCAAGGGGTAATATGCGGATGATCCTGATTTTGCGGAGATGTGGGCTGCATGCAACAATATTAAAGGAGGTACGGGCGATTTTGTCATACATGATGGTTTTCTTTTTAATGGTATTCATCTTTGTATTCCTCAAGGTTCCTTGCGCGAATATGTTATCAAGGAGTTACATGGCGGCGAACTTGGTGGCCATTTCGGTAGAGATAAAATAATTTCCTTGGTTGAAGAAGGATATTTTTCGCCATCTTTGAAGAAAGATGTTACGGATTTTGTTCGATAGTGCTTTATATGTCAGCAAGCCAAAGGTCAGGCACAAAATACTGGTCTTTATACTTCTCTTCCAATCCCGGAATTACCATGGACCGAAATTTCTATTGACTTTATTTTAGGTCTTCCTAGAACCCAACGTGGTGTTGATTACGTTTTCGTAGTCGTCTATCGTTATTCAAAAATAGCAAACTTTATATCTTGCAAGAAGACGCATGATGCGGTACACATTGCTAATTAATTTTTCAAGGAAATTGGGTGTCTTCACGGTGTTCCTCAATCTATCACTTCGGATAGGGATACCAAGTTTTTGAGTTATTTTTAGCAAACACTTTGGCGACGCTTAGCTACATCTTTGAAGTTTAGTAGCCCTGACATCCATAAGCCGACGGCCAAACAGAAGTGGAAAATCGCGCATTGGGTAATAAAGTTTGGGCTCTTTCCGGCACAAAACAAAGACAATGGGACTTGTGTCTTCCTCATGCCGAGTTTGCTTATAATTCTTCTTAAAGTCGCACAACCGGTTTCTCTCCTTTTCGGATTGTTTATACCGCCGTTCCTAAGCATACCCCTGATTTGGTAAGTCTTCCTCACGTTCCGGGTGTTAGTTCTTTGGCTAATGAGTTTCTTGATCAAGTTATCGAAATCCCTGAGATTACTATAAAGAACATTATAGTTTCTAATGCCAAATACAAAGCATATGCCGATGAACATAGTCGAATCCATACATTTGAGGTTAGGGATAAAGTAATGGTGTAATTACGTAAAGAACATTTATCGGCTGGAACTTATAATAAGCTGGAGATGAAGAAAATTGGGCCTTGCGATATTCTTAAGAAGATAAACAACAACGCGTATGCCATTGATTTACCCAATGGTTACAGCATTTCTTCCACTTTCAATGTTTCGGATCTCTATCCCTATCATAGAGATACACATGAGGTTTTACCTTTAGTAAACTCAAGGCTGAGTATTTTTCAACAATGGGAGAATATTGTAGATTACCAAGACAAAGCCCAATCAACCCATACATGTGGGTCATTCGAGCCAAGTCCAAATACAAGCCTAATCCATCAGAATGTCAAGGTACTTGGAAGTTAGAAGGTTTGGTAACCTTTAATAACTAATGTTTTAGTTAGTTTTAATTTGAGCTTAATTTGAAATATGAGAAGTTCTATAACTTCTTGTTTAGTGGTGTTTAATTGGATTAATGATTGTAAGTCTATAAAATGCCAAGTTCTAGATTGCAAAATTCATTCAATCATCAATCAATCAAATATTTCTTTTTGTTTCTCATAGTTTTCCTTTGTTCAACCATCAAAGTGTTTATTTCCCTCATGGATTCAAGGATTTTGAATTCTTCCACCCCAACTCATCCTTACAACTTCTATTTGATCTATCATCTAACTCGATATACATGATCAATCATTCAAATCCTCGCTAGAGGTCGTGGAGAAACCAATTCTAGGACTCCATAAAAGTGAGTTAGTTCAGTAATATAGCTTATTATTACCTTATATACTTACACAAGCCCCTAGTCGAAGATTATCAACTTTGTGTAAGAGCAAGTTTCCCCTCCCACAAAACTTTGCCACTTCATAACCTGTAGGTTAATATAATGTATTCGAAGGAAAGAATTGTCAAATCTAAAATTTAATAGGCAACATATGAATAAACTTTTGAGGTTGAAATTGTATCAAATAAATATATGGTGAGCTCAAAGAAAATGAAATCTATTATCCAAAGATAATTAGTCCAGTCATGTTGATGTCCAGATAGTTGTATATGTAAATATCGAGGTTACTTGTTGAGGTAATAAGATATCGAACTGGAGTTTGTTGAGCTTGTGGGGCTTGAAACGGTTCCCTAAGAGTTTTATTTGACTGGGATGTGTAGAGTTCCAATGAAAAATGAATGTTTGATTTGACTATTAGTTTGATTGCTTTATTTTATTGCTTTATATTAAAACCATTAGTAATCTGAATGTTTTTTGTAAGATTTGAGATGGTGAGGATGAGAGCTCAGGTTCGGTAAGATGAACATTCCAACCGGGTGTGTATGAAGTATTTAGTGTTGCTTGATCGGTACTTCGGTAAGAGCTATGTAAACGGACAACCATTAGTACCAGTGGAGCCTAAGTAGGAAGATTTAAGTAAAGTAGAGGTGAAAGTGGCAGAAGAGGAGTATGCATTTCATTGCAATTTGCAATTCTCGAGGCCTCCAGAGTGCATCGACAAGATAAAAAATTGAGCCAAGGCTTTGGTAAAGAAAGAAGATGTTGTGGCCGATCAAAGAGGTTAAAGAGTGGATTGAGTATTGTTTGGCTTGTAAAAATAAGAAATTTGTAAGGTGTAGGCCTTGACATAATAAATTTATTTGTGTCAAATGTTATTGTCGATGTATGTAATGATAAATGTTTATCGAATATGAGGTGATAGTTTGAACGAATGAAGTTTTATTAATTCAAAATTATAAATATCGGTAGGTTAATGTATGATATCTCATTTTTGGGTAGATGGTTTGTCGAATAATTATTGAATTTGAATTGCTCTTACAACTAGCCCGAGAATATAGGAGAGGATTTAAATAAGGAAAAATGTGTTTGGGTAATTGGAGAAAAATGACCAGGTGTTCTCCTTATGTCGGGGAATTACGAATTTGATTGGAGAAATCCAGGGGAACCTCTGAAAAGGAAGACTTTCCATTTTGGTTTGTGGTTAGGTAAATGCATGTTGAAGTTTTGATTTGTTTGCTCAAATATAGTTATTTTAACTTTTGGCTATTTTTTGTCTTCGTACAGCTTTGAAGGAGATTGATAGAAACTCAAATATTTCAGAAAAGTTGTACAATTTATCAGAAGGGGTTATTTCGGTCGGATCGATAATTTGGTGGTCGGCCAAAAGAAGGTGGGCTATTTATTTCAAGAAGCCGGTCTAAAGAGGACTCGGGCGAAAAGGACAGAAATTCCAGTTATCAACGGAAAGATATCTGCGAGAAATAAGAGAACTATGCACTCGACAGCCAGGTTGTTACTCTCTTCCTTCCCCTGAAGAGGGCATATCGTAGATTTACTATTGAGGATGGGGAGAAAGTTGATATGACACCATCTGGTGTTCTAGATAGTCGACCTCTTAAATCGGCTACTAACTTGTTGCTGAAGAAGAAGGCGTCTTCTGAGTCGACGAAGAAGAAGATCGTCGAGGAGTCTGAAACTGAGATCGAACAGACTATGGCGGCATATGTGTCTGGGATGACTACTTTGGAGGAGGAATTTGGTGATTTTTTAGTGGGGGTAAAAAACCTCTCTATTTTTCTCCGCGAGAGCCACCGCAACATGAATAAGGTTAGGATTTTTTCTGCTTTGCTTCAATTAAAGAATTTAGTGCCTCATTCGAAAACTCGTATTATGATTGTAATGCAGATCAAGAAGTTGTTGATCGAGGCCAAACCTCGCATTCTTGGTGCTGGTCCTCTGGTAAACTAGCTTCTCGCATATAATAATATCGAGAAGGAGCAGGCGGCGAAGGAGAACTTGATTAAGGAGAAAAATAGATTAGAGGTGAGGTTGGGCAAGTATAAGCTTGAAACTAGGAAGGCGAAGGTGGTTGCTCTTCGCGAGGCGAAGAGAACTTAGGATATGGAGAAGAAGGAGGTTCAGGAGATAAGGGCCGACCTAGCAAAGGAAAGAGAGGAGGCATTGTCTCTACAAAAAAGCTAATTTTGAGAGTGATGTTCTGGAATAGATTACTTCCACTCGGAGGGCGATGGAGGTGGAGAATGCTAAGGTCTTGGAGAAGGTAAGGGTTGAAGCTATTCGAGATAATCTTGACGGACTCAAGAGTTCGAAGACGAATTTTGTTGTACAGTTTGCGGAGTTAGAGCAGAGGAAATATTTTTATAAACATATTGCTATTGCTGGTAATCAATTTTTCCTAGATTTAGATGCGGAGAACGTAGTTCCTGAAGCGCCTGAAGTTCCTGATGCACTTGAAGTACCTGAAGCTCCTATGCTAACTATCCCCGATGGTATTCTTGCCAAGAAAATATTATATGAGCTAACTTCAAGTGTGACAGTGAAAGTTAATACTGCAATCTTTCCCCCTGCAGAGTAAATTATGTTGTTGAAGTGTTTTTTTTATGAAAGATGAAAAAATGGTCGATGGGACCGAAAAAATATTTTCTTATTTCTTGAATGCTTTATATTGATGCTTTTTCAAAAAAGAAATTGAAAGTAATTTATGCATAGTTTTTGTACAATTTATGCTAAGTGTTTTTATTCGACAAGATCGATAACATTAGATAGTAATGGAGATAATATATAGAATGCTGCTTTGGAGCAAGTATCTGAGATGATTGAAAGAGGGACATGTGATGGCGTATTTGAATGTAGAATGATGACTAAATATTTAACCTCGATGGGATATCAGGGATTTTAAGAAAAAAAAAACAAAACCATAACATGTTTTGTTCGATAAGTAATAAAATGCAAACAAGGTTATTCTGTAATTGGAAAGGTGTTTGTCGAAGAGATAAAAGTTAGTTGGGATGTATACTTGTTAAGTATGTATCGATACTAAGCGAATGATAGTGAAAAAGATTTAAGCAATAGTAAAGATGTCTTTATTTGAATTTGTCATTAGCGGTTACTGTGGTTATCTGTAAAACATTTTCAGCAGGGCTGTATTCCACGGATATTCGAGTGGTATTTTGTTTTTGGTCATCAACCAATATGTACCACTACTATTCGTGTCACCAATAATATACTGTCCTTCCCATTTCTCAGACATCTTACTTGAATTTTTAAGCCGAGTACTGTCCTGGATGCATCAAAGGACAAGGCCACCCATGCCAAATGTTTTTTTTCTAACCTTTTTTTTGTAAGCTTTCTTGAGAGTGTCATGGTATCGCCCCAAGTTTACAATGGCTTTGTCTCAGGTTTCTTCAATCCAGTTGAGGTTATAGAGGAGTCCGAGTTCATTTTCATCATCTGTGATTTCTTTTTTAAGTACTTGATTGATCGAGATCTGAAGGTATGACTACTTTAGTGCAGAAGGCCATCATAAATTGTGTACAACCAATGGCGCTTGCGTAACCCTGACTTGATGCCTTTGTTAATGGCTTCAGCTTGTCCATTTCCTTGAGAGTAGTATGGTGTTGAAGTAGACAGTTGAATCTTATATTTGTGGAGGAAACTGAGAACTTTGTTGCTGCTGAATTGCCTGCCGTTATCAGATCGTTTTAATTGTGGGTAGCCAAATCTGGCTATGATGTGCTCCCAAAGATAATTGATGACTTCATTTATGTCAATGTGACATAGAGGTACTGATTTGACCCATTTTGTGAAGTAGTCCATTGCCACAAGAATGAATTTTTGGTTTCCCGGTGCTGGGTGGAAATGAAAAATGATATCGATCGCCCATCTTTTAAATGGCCAGAGAGCATTGCTAATGCGCAAGTGGAGTGCTGGGCTTTTGTTATCTTGAGCATGGATTTGGCATTAATAACACTTACGAACAATCATAGTCTTGTCGCATCTTTGGTCAGTATAACCCTTAAGTGAATGCCCGTCAGGCCAATGATCGTCCCAAAATGTTAGCTCCGCAGATTCTTTCATAAAGTTCTTTGATTTTGTCTTGGGCTTGTTTCTGAGGGATGCATTCAATAAGTGGTCCTCCACCTGTGATGCGATGTAAAATTTTGTTCTAAACTATGAATCGAGGACATTTTGTTAAGAGTTATCGGGCCTCTTCTTTGTTATTTGGGAGGATGTTGGAATTGAGGTATGCATAGAATGGTTTTCTCCAATCGTTAGTATCTTAATTTTTAGTAACATTGATTTGCATCATATAGATAATCGAGACTGGAATTTTCTATGACCTCGATGTCCAAAGTTCTTTTTTCACTATCTTCAAGTAATGCATTAATATATGCTAAGGTGTCAGCGTGGCGGTTCTCATATCGAGGGAGGTAAGAGATTGCTGTAGTTTTAAACTTGTTCATATTCTCTTCGACCAAGGCTGCATAATCAACCATCTAACCTAATGTTTTAAACATTTTGATGTAATGGTTGGCAACGATTAAGGAGTCGACGTAAACAGCTATTTCTTCTGCCCCAAGTTCTATAGCAAGATCCAGTCCATGGAGGATAGCTTCATATTCTGTTTCATTATTGGTGGTATAGAACTTGAGTTTAATAGCTTTCCCGATGCGATAATTGGATGGTGTAATGAGGACGATGCTGATTCCTAATCCTAGTGGCCCAGCAAATCTGTTAGTAAAGAGTCTTTATCATGTGCTTCATGACCATGTGTCCAGTTTTGTTATAGAGTCATTGGTCAGTACTTGTTTGAGTTCTTCCCAATCAAGGTCTTCAACTGTAAAATTGATTAAGAAATTAGCTACTGTTTGTCCTTTAATAGATATTTGAGGCTCAAAGGTGATGTCATATTCGCTGAGGAATACCGACCATTGTTAAACCCTTCGAGATTTTTCTTTCTTAGAGAGTACAAGTTTGAGTGGAAAATTGGTAATGATTTTGATGGGATGATCATAGAAATAGGGTCAAAGTTTCCAAGAGCTGTATACCAAGGCGAGAAGTTATTTTTTCAGTTCTTGTATATCTATTCTCAGTATGCATGAGAGTTTTGCTGATAAAGTAGATTATTTTTTCCACACCATCGCATTCTAGTAATCAGCGTTTTGCCATCAATAGGAGTACTAATTATAGGAGGACGCCCCAAGTATCCTTTAACATCTTGGAAAGTTAATTCACAGTCAGGGGTCCAAATGATTTCCATGGGCTATTTTTTAGACAGTGGAGTTGGGTTTCAGCGAAGAAGGAGGTAAAGAAGTTTATATTACTTAGTAAATTTTTGTACATCTTTTATGGTTCGAGGAGATGGCATTTCCATGAGTACTTGAATTTGTGCCGAATCGATTTCGATTCCCCTCTAACTACTAGGCGTCCCAGATATTTACCCGATGTGACACCGAATTAGCATTTTTTTGGGTTGAGCTTTATCTGGTAGGTAAGAAGGATATCGAAGATGGTTTGCTGGTTATTGCAATGATCGTCTCTCTTTAAGCTCTTACAGATCATATCATCGATGAATACCATTATGATTTTGCCTAAATAATCTTTAAACATTTTTGTAACCAGGCATTGCTAAGTGGCTCGTGCATTTTTAATCCAAAATGCATTAATGTGCAATAGTTGAGACCTCTTTCTGTGACCAAAGTTGTTTTTTCTTGGTCTTCTTCTATAAGAGTAACTTGATTATAGTCGAAGGCTGAATTCAACATTAAGAGAAGTTTGTGCCCTGCTACAGAGTCCAGGAGTTATGGGATCAGTGCGAGTGGAAAGTTATCTTTTAGTGTGAACTTGTTGGTCTCTGTGAAATTGACACAAACTCTAATTTTTCTATTCATCTTTGGGACAACCACTATATTAGAAGCCCATTTGGGATATTTTTCTTCTCGAATAACACATACACGAAGGAGTTTATCAATTTCTTCATTTGCAGCTTTTCGAAGGCAGGGAGCTAAATTTTGAAGCTTCTACACAACTATTTTACTGTTTCGTTTGAGGTTTAGTTTGTGGCATGCGATCGAGGGATTAATATTGGGCATCTCTTAAAAATACCATGATAAGATGTCGACATTTTTCTTCAGGAGTTGAATCATGGTTTCTTTATCATCGGATGACAGCTTTGAGCCAATAAAGGTATTTCGTCAGGGTCCATCGAGTTAAAATGGAGTCCACTACCTCAGTATCATGTTGCTCGGACGTGGGGGGCATTCTTGCAGTAATTGCTATGCTTTCAATAGTTTTACCATGTGGGAGTTGGTAGTGGCATTCTCATACATACGTGTAACTGCTTGACTTCCTTTGATTTCATAGACTCTGTGATCTGTTGGAGATCGGAAGGCCATATGATACGCTTTGATCGAATATAGCCAACTTTGACCTAAAATTCCCAAATATTTGGACTCAGCATCTATGACAAGGAATTTGACAAAAGTGGTTTTTGATGCCGCTTGAACTGGTAAGGTGATTTCTCATGTGGCCGACTCTTTAGAACTGTTGAAACTTGTGATGGTGGTAGCTGAAGCTTTTTCTGAATCTTTGAGACCTAAAATGTCAATTACTCTTTTAAACAAAATATCTACTTTACTTCTTGAATTGACGAGAAGTATGTGTAGGTAGTCCTATTATACTTTGAGCATAATGACCAGAGGATCATCATATGGGTACTTGACATGGCTGGTGTTGCAGTCTTTGAAAGATATATGGTACGAATGTTTAGCCTTGCTAAAGATGGGAAGAAGTTTTACTGACTTGTCTGATGATGTCATCTTACACCAAGATGTAATCCTATCGTCTTGCTTTCTCTTCTTTTCTTTCTCAATTTTGATCATGTAAAGATGGCGAGCTTAGCCTTGTCCTTGCCCTTGCCCTTGTTCAACTTCTTTTCTTTTAGTCTCTTCTTCGGGGAAGTTTTGAATGTCGACTACATAGTAGTAAAGTATTCCAACTAGTAGGATGCAATGAAAAATCTGTATTAGAGAATAATAGTTATGAGTTTCATGACGAAGCACATTATGGTACTAGTACTACCCATATCATGCCACGGTGAATACGTTGACGCGTATTTGGCGCTATATTTGATGCGTAGATATGTGTTCGTCTGACAACGCAACAAGTATGTTAACACGCCTTCGGTGCTATGATTAAAGAACGTATATTTACTTTACTTGTAGTGCTTTAGTTTAAGGCCTAAAGAGTATGCGCCATTGACAATACATTTGTAGAGTTTCTTAACATCTATAATATCAATTACACACATTAACCATATTCTTATATAATGCGCTATTGTTGGCAGCTCGCAGCATAACATCTTTTGATATCAGTTACTCCACTCTTGATTGCTCTTTTTAGAGTATAACTATCTTAAAGTCTTTCTATTCATCAAAGATTTCATATATATTTAGTAACATAGTCAAATTCATAGATTGGTTATGAAATTATTGAATTCACCATATTCATATCTTCAAATTCACAGATTGGACATATTTGTTTTTCAGCTAATTTGCAAACTATATAACTTATAGCAAAAGTAAACAATTAATGGGCAATAACACAAATAATTTCAAATGATCTAATTTTTATAAGCAACGTTCCCAATGATACAACATTGCGGTTATTAGATATATTTTCTGATGTCAGACAAGAAGTTTTCTGATATCCCATTGTCTTATTCATGTTTATATTGTATTTATGGGACTGATCTACATAATCACAACAAAATATGAGAAATTCATTTCCATTTTCCTAATGTTAGTTTAGTAAGAAAACATGATCACAATTGAAATCATTGCCCCACAGTTTATTAGAACTGTATATAGAGGATAAGAATTATAAAACATGGTTTAACACCAAATGATGTACCATGTGAGTCTATACTAAAGAAAAATTTGCTCCATTGAAGAAAAATGAACCCCCCATTGTGACATTTCATGTCTAAATTGCATGGATGATTGGAGGGAATAGCACACGCCAAACTAATTTGTAAGGCAAATAGTTAAGCCTAAACAACAATTTATAGAGTTTCATAATAGAGAAGCAATGCGTGGGATAATTAGTGCAAGTAGAATCCTTAAAACATATAAAACTTGGGATTGAAATATTAAACTGCATACTTATCACAATTTGAAACTATAGGATCTTGGTATGTTTGAACCACCATCCCTTAAAGATATTGGATTAATCTCCAAGTGCTCAACCAGTTGAGCTAAAGATCCAATATGAAAAAGCATTAGTGATAAAGTACAGTTAAATGCATACCCCTGAAGATTTAATTGAAAAATATGTAGTCATTGGTACTATAAAGCAAATAAGATATATAAAACTATGGCTTGTATCACACCAAAAGAAAGCCATTGCAAGTAAGGGAAGCACCACTAGTATGAAACCATATATATACACTATGAGAGTTTAGCTGATAATAACTTCCTTGAAAAAGAAGGTTAGGTGGACTTATCAGGAACTGAATATAAACTTGCTTTTCGTGCAATATCTTGAATCCTAATAAGTATTAAAGAGAACCTAGATGAAATATCTCCAAACTCGCCAGGTACCTAAATGAAATAAAATATGTCGTTGTAGATACCTCATCCTTGTGTATATACACAATTTTGTATGCAGTCATACCGTACAAAATAAATAATCCTTCCTTGCACCGCCTATAAATTATTTACTTGTCTACAACAAAAATTTCTTATACAATCACGACGACACATCTATCATTTCAATGTCGTATATGTTTAGCAAGTACAAAACACAATATGTGTCCAACTCTTACAAATCGAACATGACTAGTACATAACAATATTACTCTGACATGGATTTACAAACACGAACAAAGGCCTAGGCTTAGGGTTCCTTCCAGTTGCTTCTACTTAAGCCATTATGGTTTACTGAAATATTGCATCTCCTCGCACTCTATTACAATGCTGTAGTTGGATCTATTGGATGTTCTCTATAATCTCTAATTGATTGTTATTGCACCTTTAGATTTTGCTTGACATCAATAGGTGTCAAAATACTAAACACATTGACCTGATAACATCTTTGTGTTTCAAGTTATACATGATGAGCTTATTATGTTAGCTATCTGCAATAGCGTTGAGAAAGCCATTGTACATTTTCGGTTCTCTTTTAAGTATCAACCTTTGGGATTGGTGATGTGATGTTTGGAAAGTTTTTAGCTTTAATATTTCTTGTTATCTATTTTTCTAAAATCAAAACATGAGCTTTCATATCAGGAACTTGTGCTTTCAGGTACTCTCTCTCATTATACATATCTAGAAATCCAGAAAAGGTGCAAATCTAGATTGTAGCAATATCACGCATGACATATTGTCTAATATTCATGGTTCAATGGTGTACTTGACAGAGAATAATGAAAAATAGCATGAAGGATTCTCCACTGATAAACAACATCAATCTATAATGTAATTTTAGAAGTTTACCTTGAATAAAATAAGTAAAGTGGATTCCCCTTTTAGCAGATCAGTTGTGATGGGGCAATCCAGAATAGGGTGCTTAAACCCAAATGGAGGGTTCATTTGCCATTCTAATAGCTCTTTTTAAGACGACTCGCAGCAATCTTACTCAAAGCCTGAAAAAGGAACACCAATATAATTAGAAGAAAAATTGAGGATGAAATTGTAAAAATTAGGGCTTTCCTCCCACCCCAGCCACTATCATCAACCGTACACCCAGGATCACCTTCATCACTCAATGTCATTTTTTGTTGTGGTTGTTATTGTTTGCCTTTAGTGCGATATTTGAATTTGAGACAATGGCAATAAACATAATTTCATATTTAATCAAAATTATAAGCAAATGAATGTACACTAAAAATCAAAAGAGAGCTATCCACTACATCTCAAGACGCAAATATATGCGCCGCTTCGGTTTCCCAACATTGATACATGGAAACTCTGCCGAGTAACTCAATGTCATGCCACGTTTCTCATAATAATCAGATGTAGATATTTAAACGCTCCCGGCATCCCTGTTCTTTTGCTTTAGAGAAATATTGCATAGTACAGGATTCAAAACATTAGTAATTTGACTTGAAAAAATAAATTATATAGATATCATATGTCCTTAACCACCTGTATGCACACATCTGGCTGACAATCATAGTTTACTTTGGTTCAAAGTCACTAAGCAAATACTATAATAATAAAGGCTTACAATTGCTTGTTACAATGATGTTCGCCTAATCCAGTGATTTTGTAATCGGTTTTCAAACTAAGTGTCTTCACACTGAGATCTTTTAGAGCTTGTTTAGCCTGTCCATAAAGAAAAAAATAAAAACCTTTTACGTATAAAATTGCTCCGTAAGAAAAACCCTTAGTTTCAGGATAAAAGCAAGTTAATTACTTTAGCCAGTCAAGATCAGGAGTCCTGACACCTAGATTCGTGATTAGAAAATTCACTATTGGTCCAGGCTACACTATTATTATCGTAGAGACATCTGTGCATGATGATCATAATAGAGCTAGTAACAAAATTGGCAGAAATAACATGCTTTTAAGGGAATGTATGGCTTATTTGAGAATGGTAATGTAATTTACCAATGTTTAGAGATAATCCACCTTGAGCAGTTATGAAGACACTATGGAAAGCCCTGCATTCTAGAACTCCACCTCTGGGATCTGTGAAATTTTATGTAAGTTGCCGTATAAACCCGATTACCCAAAAAGAAGACAACTCCTATGTTAAAACACTCAAGTTAAGCAATAAAAAAATAATAACTAAGCATATGAAAATAATTAATGAATAAGAATCAATACAATGACAATAAATAAGATAATCAACTTACTTTCTTGAAGCATGTTCTCTTAAGATGATATCAAGAGCACTTAGTATTTCTTATTTTGAAGTCAATAAAGGGTGCAATAAGTTTTCAATTCCAGTACTACCCGTATCTTACCCACGAACACTTAAAGATGGAGTAGGCATAAGTACTCTTAATAGCTATGGAGATCTTAACAACATGTTTGAGTTTGGATAAAATAGTTTCTTTAGGGGATATCATACCTTTGATCTGCCTGTTATTTCTTTCCTCCCAAATCATATAGATAGAGACAGTGAAAGCAGCTTTAAATATCTCTTTAACTGATGTGTCCATTCTTGAGTGTATGAGAAAGTAAAGCTCATCATCCCAACCCCTTGTAGCTCTATCAAATCAAGAACTTTGAAGAATAGTAGACCAAATAAAATTTGAGAAATGGCATTCAAAGAATAGCTGAGTTCTGTTTTCCTCCTTGAAATCACAAAAGGAGTAATAAGATTCTTGAAGAACCTCAATTTGTGCCAGAAATTCTCAAGTCTTTAATTTATTCTTTACACCCAAATGCATACCATTACAATCTAGGGCTGTGGAGATGCACATAGTTGAAATCCATTATTTTTTTAAACCAATTGTTGCTGAGATTGACGATGAAGCCCCTGATAAACTCTTGCACTCTCGAATAAAAAGTTTTCACCAAGGAAACCCTAAAATTTCAAATTTGAATCGGTGATTGAAACCCTTGATGACTGAGATCAAAACATAAATAAGACCTTGAGGTCAAAAATGAGGATTCTAGAGCTTTAAATCAAGTTGTTAGTTGTTGGGAGAGATGGAGAGTTGTTGGGAAGAGAGAGGCGGCTTTGGGAGAGAGGCGTGAGAGGAAAAAGAGAGTTAGATTTTGGTGTTGTGAGATAGAGATGCACTAAGAATAAAGTACCTTATTTTATGTGTTTTGTCCAATGTACCCTTGTTGTACCAAGATTTAAATTGATCCGGTCCATTCATCTCGCTCATTTAACTAATCTTCATAAAAGGACATTAAATTTCAGCCCCTATTTATCTTTGAGACAATGGAAAACTTGTCTATATGAAAAACACCATTGTGTAATATAATATAGACTAGCACAAGGGTTTGTTGGGTATATCAGGAATTGACTCTACTTCTCGATATAATTCATTTCCCTTAATCGTGGGTAAGATAGTGAAGAGTACGGTTGTTACAGGAGGCAAGACTAGAATGGGTCTGTCTAGCTTTCTATCTTTTTTCCTGAGATAGTCGGTGTTTCTCCCGTACTGCTTGGGGGTTCCGTTACCACTGACTTCGGAGGAGGCGACAAAAATGCTTCATTTGAATGGATGACTAAGGAGTTTTTCATCTTATCCTTTTTGGATCGTTCTAATTCAATGTAGTTATCAATAGTATCGATCATTTCTGTCACCATCTTTGGCTTGTACAAGGTAAGTTCTTCTTAAACTTTAGAGTCGATGTGAAGTGCAGAAGTAAAAGCAGGAACAACAATTTTAGGATCTGAATTCCCAATCTTTTGTGTTTCCTATAGGAAACGCTTATAAAAACTCGTCAAGGTCTCTTTCTCACCTTACTCAAAAAAGAAAAAGGAATCCACTGTGATCTCTCGCTCCTTAGCATGAGCATAGTTTGACTTGAAGAGGCGTTACAATGGGCTGAATATTATGATAGAGCCTTTGGGAATAGTATGGAACCGTCAGAGAGGTTCTTCTTTAAGGCTCGTGCTAAATAATTTGTAGAGGATTTGATCGAGTTTGGAGTAGATACGAACTGCAGCTTTAAAGTGTCGGACGTGGGTGAGAGGGTCAGTGAGGCCTGCATATTGATAGAATTTTGGCATGTGGAAATTTTTTGGGATGGGCATGACTTTGAGATGAAGAGAAATAGGGTTCATTTAAATCCTATCGAAAACTGACCTTTAGCCTGGTATGTCAGAGTTTATGACTTGGATCCTATTGTTCAGGTCATCCAAGGTAAGAAATTATTGCTCAGCATTTGGGGTAGCAGCAACTTGCGGATCAAAGTTACCCTGTCCTTCGGGTCCTAACCTGTCTCTCACTGGTCGTCTCATCGGTGGTGGAGGAGATTGGTGGTGTGTACGCCGACTTCAAAGAGTTGTCGATGCTAAGGATGTGGGTCTAAAATGTTAAGAAGCCTTATCCGGGATCCTCGATCTGGATTGAGAAGTACTAACTCTTTCTTCTCTCGGCTGGTTTTCTATCTGAGTATCCCTGAAGCGATGTTCACCCCGGGCTTGGGTAGGTGACATTTGACGGCAGGTTAGTCAATCTTGATGCCTCCGTAAATACTCTATTTCTTTTTGATGTGTCTGACTCTATTGCTCAAAACCTTTTCTCCCTTCGTCTCTTTCAACTTGATGAGCTTGGGTGTAGATTCGTTGATCTTCAAGCCTTTGGACTCGGTCAGGATGCGTTATGGACATTACGAGTTTCAGGTTATGCCGTTTGGATTGACGAATGTTCCGACAGCTTTTATGGATTTGATGAACCAAGTTTTTCATCCTTATCTTGATCGGTATGTTATTGTGTTCGTGAAAAACATTTTGATCTATTCGCAGTCCGAGGCCGAGCACGAGGAACACTTGAAAGTTGCCTCACAGACTTTGAGGGAGAACACATTGTTTGCTAAATTTGAGAAGTGTGACTTTTGGCAAAAAGAGGTAAAATTCCTAGGGCATGTTGTGTCTAAGGATGGAAATGCATTCGATCCTTCTAAGGTTGAAGCCGTTACAGATTGGGTTCCGCCGACTAATGCTACCGAGATACACAGTTTTCTGGGTTTAGCTAATTATTACCGTAGATTCATTGAGGGATTTTCTCGGGTTGCGGCTCCGTTAACCCGTTTAACCCAGAAGGACGTTCGATTTGTTTGGGATGGCAAGTATGATTTGGCTTTCGCAGAGTTGAAGAAGAGGTTGACCACAGATCCAATTCTTATTGTTCCTTCCAGCGAACAGAAGTATATGGTTTATAGCAATACATCTCTCAGCGGATATGGTTGTGTGTTGATACAAAAAGTGAAGGTAGTTGCTTATGCTTCTAGACAACTTAAGGTACACGAGAGGAACTATCCTACTCATGACCTTGAGTTGGAACCTGTGATATTTTCTTTGAAGATTTGGCATCATTACCTTTACGGGGAGAGGTTTGAGCTCTTTTCAGATCACAAGAGTTTGAGACACTATTTCTCGTAGAAGGATCTGAATATGAGGCGGCGCAGATGGATGGAGTTCTTGAAGGATTATGATGTTGACTTACAGTATAACCCAGGGAAGGCAAATGTGGTAGCTGACACTTTGAGCCGCTTGCCTAGGGGATTATTTGCTCGTTTGATGATTCGCGAGTGGTTGTTGCTTCGCGATATAGCAGATTCCTGGCTCAGTTAGTTTTCAAAGGGATCGAGTAGTTTTATTGCTAATTTGAGAGTTCAGCCTTCATTGATTTCTCGGATTATAGTAGCTCAGTAGTAGGATGCTAAGTTACATTCTTGGGCTTCAAATATTAGCAGACCAGATTGGACAGTTAGTTCAGATGGCAGTATCAGATACAGAGGTAGATTATGTATGCCTGATTCAGAGGTATTGAAGCGTGAGATTTTGAGTAAGGCTCATGGCTCTAGGTATACTATTCATCTAGGGGGTACCAAGATGTATCAAGACCTGAAGAGGCAAGCATCAAAAACCAGCAGGGTAGCTTAAGCCTTTGCAGATTCTAGAGTTGAAGTGGGAACACGTGGCGATGGACTTCATTTTGAGGTTGCCGCAGACGAAGAGAAACCACGATTCTATTTGGGTGATTGTTCACCGATTGACCAAATCAACTCATTTCATTCTGGTTCACAAGACTTTGACCCTCGAGGAGCTGAGTAAGTTGTATGTGAAGGAGATAGTATGGTTACATGGAGTACCAGTGTCTATAGTATCAGATCGAGATGCTAGGTTTACCGGTAATTTCTGGAAGAGTTTTCAGCAAGCTATGGATAATAGATTGGATTTCAGCACAACTTTCCACCTACAGATCGATGGTCAGACAGAGAAAGTTAACCAGATTCTTGAGGACATGCTTCGAGCATGTGTGTTAGACTTCAAGGGCAGTTGGGATGAGCATTTTCCGTGGGCAGAGTTTGCATACAACAACAGCTTTCAGTCAAGCATTGGGATGGCACCTTATGAGGCTTTGTATGGTAGACTGTGCAGATCACCGCTGAGTTGGGCAGAGGTTGGTGAACAGAGTTTACTGGGGCCAGATTTTGTTCGTGAAACTACGGAAGCAGTTTCTATTATTAGAGATCGATTACGTACAACTCAATGTTGGCAGAAGAGTTATGAGGAAATTCGCAGGATCCCGTTAGAGTTTGAGATTGGTGATCACGTTTTATTGAAGGTTTCTCTAATGAAGGGCGTGATGCGATTTAGTAAGAAAGGAAAGTTGGTTCCGAGATTCATTGGACCATTTGAGATTCTAGCCAGAGTTCGAGAGTTAGGTTATCCTTTGGCATTGCCACCGCAGCTGAATCGAGTTCACAACGTATTTCATGTATCAATGCTGAGGAAGTATGAACAGGATCTTACTCATGTGATTGATTGGGAGCACCTAGAGGTTAAGGAAGATGCCTCGTATATAGAGCATCCGGTGTTTATTTTAGACCGAGAGGAGAAGATTCATCGCAGCAAGGTTATTCCCTTTGTGAAGGTGCAGTGGAGTCACCATGATCCTTGTGAGGCTAATTGGGAGTTAGAGGCGGATGTGAGTGGCCGTTATCCATATTTATTCTCTGGTTGAGGTATATGGAATTTCGGGGCAAAATTCTTTTTAGGAGGGTAAATTGTAGTGTCCCGGATTTTTTTATTATATTTTTTTATCATTTTTACTTACTATTCACCATCATGCATACTTCATCATACATCATGCATCTTCACTTTTTGCATTCGCATTTTATTCTCCTTTTCAGGGTTTAAGCTCTTCGTTCTTCATTTCAAGGTTTTGGTGGTTCGGGGGTTGTTTGGCGGAGGTGATGTGATGTAGTTTTGGGAGCCTGTGGCAGGCCTGGTAGAGGTGATTGTGTGTGGGTTGTTTCTGTGTTTGAGTGTTCATGTGAATCTGGGAGGATTTGGGATTTTTCCAGTTGTCGCTCGAATGTGGTTCATATTCGTTCGAACGAGTCGACTTGTCTCCAGGAATTTGGCCCAAGATCTCTTAGTCGCTAGAATGACTTATGTGTCCATTCGCACAACCCCTGATCTTGTTCAAATAATCTATCGAACGAACTAACATAACCCCAGGAGTGTTGGCCCGAGGAAATGTTTTCATTCCAACGATCTTTCGAGCAGTTGTTGTGATTCTAGGGTTTCAACCCATTTTAGGCGTTAGTCGTTCGAGCGACTTTCGGATTCGTTCGAATGACCATTATATTCCATGTTTGATTTAATCTTTCTTCTCATTTCTTTTGGGGTTAGTTTTCTTTAGAGAGAGAGAGCTTTGGAAAGAGAGCTTTAGAGAGAGAGCTTGGGAGAGAGTTTGGAGAGAGTTTAGAGAGAGGATCATCATCATCACCACTTCCCGATCTTTAGCTCCACAAATTCTATAAGTTTTTTCCCCAATTCCCTTTTTACCCTAGTTTTCCTGATTCTCTAGATTGGTGGTTTATAATTGTTTGTTAGGTTGGGTTTATTGTCTGGCTCTGGTATTGATTGTTATTTTGATTGTTTGATTATGTAGTTTCTGTGTTCCGGTTGTCGAGGGGCAGAACTAGGATTCGGAGTTCTGATTTTAGATCGTCAGGATTCGAGCATTTTATCAGGCGAGTGTCCCTTCATTGTTAAATTACTTTACCAATTTAGCATGTGCTAGTTAGATTGTTATGCAATTGGCATTGAGGTGGTTGTTGTAATAGCTTTTTTTCATATTGGACGAAGATTATGTCTTACACCCTTGAAATATAGAATTGTGATTGAGAACCACGAGTTTTAACGTGGAAAACCCTTGAATGGGAAAAAAACCACGACCTCTCCTGAGGATTTATGAAAGAATGGTGTTTATATAGATGCTAGCAATTACAAAGAGAAAGAGATAAGATATATGTGCTTTGGTAGGGATTACTTTCACTAGGAGTTCTGTCAGTTATAATCACGGTCCAGGATCCTGATCTCCAGGTTATTTTTTATAGGTCTTATAATATGACCGTTGGATACATTAATGATGTACGTTTTGGTCATCCATGTTTGATGAATCTTTATGAGGTCTTTTGTAGCGTCTTGATATCTAATAATTGTCGATCTTCTAACAGATCACTAGATGACCTTAGCAGTAACTTTAAACTGTTGATGAGGATACGATCTCTAGCGATGCTTGTATGTATGTGAATTGTTGATGGACATCTGAGTATCTTCTGCAGTGTAATATTACTAGATGCTTCAATATCATCGAACTGTAGGTAAGGAAGTCAGTATTGCAATCTTCTTGCTCTCAGTCCTTGATTGGTCATTAGTGTGATTACTCGAGCTACTTGAGTTCGAATATCGGACTCAGTATGAGGATTATAAATAAGCCCTCATAGCTACCCCCTCTTAGCCAATAACAGGTGAAACGTGTGTAGCGAGTGGTGTTGGTTGAGAAGTCCAGTCACTTTAAATACTGCATTGATGGCTTCCTAGGTATCTGGAGGAATAATTGTTTTGACTGTTGGGTCTCCCAAAAATGTTGCTGGAGATGTGTGCTTGTGATAAAGAATTTATTGGAAGTGGGGCTGGCATTAAATGCTGCTACTATATAAAAATGGTGGGCAGTTGCTTTTACTGTTCATCTTGGTTTATTCTGTCATTCGTCTTGATTTGCATAAGTAATAGTGATGGTGACTACACGTCGTCGGGCTTATGAGGAGAGAGTTCAGAGCAAGATGATGAGTCTGCAGACTCGTTATTTTGGTAACCAAAGATTTTCTTTGCCAACTCCAATCCCTGTTCCTCCTACTTTTCATGGGATAACGTTGGAAGAAGTAGACGAGGCAGAGGATGATTATCATCAAATGTGGTGCTTCCATTGCATAGTCTTGCTTGCTGCTCATTGTCGGGCCTCTCTGCGGATGCTTGCAGAGGATGCGGTGGTGGCAGAAGATGAGAAGACGGGGAAGTTGTCTAAGAAGTACTGTCGATACCCTGCGAAGGATTGGGTGCTGTAATAGTGGATAGGAGGTCCTTCGTCGGCAGCCTAGGTAGGGGTTATGGAGGAGTGGTGGGATTAAATTTGTCCTCTATCTCACTCCAGTTCAACTTCATAGGCTTTGAGTTCTTTTGCTGGGCCCGCCATTGTTTTTGCCCAAGTGTTGCACTTTCATGTATAAGGTAGGCTATTCTTTGTAAAAGAAATAGTGGTAGAACTTGTAATCTTGATTTTTGAATTGACTGAAGTATTCTTCCTTGTAAATTGTTTGTCTTGAATAACAAATTTGAACTTTATTATCTTGTCTTGTAAATGTTTGAAGTTGCTTGAATGAACTGCTATAGGATACCATGGAACAATTATCAAACTAGTCACAGATGACATAGCTCGAAAATTTGTAGATCGAATTGTTGCTGAGTTGAATGAAGCATATCTGAACTGTGTAGATCGTTCTTATATATTTGCGGCCATGTTGAGATATAGTGTTGTCATGTCTGTGGAGATGATAAGGGCATAATATCTTTCATGCTCTATATAAGTTCTTGTTGTTAGAGCATTGTCATTGTCAACTTGAACATTTGTTATCATCGGTGGAACTTGATTGCACTCTGATTAGTTAGAGAAATTCATGCTGGTTTAACCTTGCCAAAAGAGGAGAGACGAGTGTCTCTTCGGAGAGTCTCTCGGTTTGGTGAAGAGACTATTCGTTCTGTCATTATATGTAAGGTCGGAGTTGATCATAAGAAATGATTATTTTTGTTGAGGTGTCTTGTCATCCGTTTCTGTATCTGTGATAATGTTTGAATGATATAATGATGCAGCATCTGCAACTGATTTCGCTTTTGTTAGGTCAAAATGAGGTAAGTGGACATGGAAAAAACTGTACTAGGGTTTGTGATATGGCACTCCATTCTAAAATAGTAAGTCAATGGACATACAGCCGCCGAAGGTTGTTAATATACGTAAGTAATCGCGCACATGATTTTGTACAAATCTTCTTAGGCACGTGAGGCCTTGCTTTTAATGGCCAGAGGACAGAAACAAACTTGATAACAGCGCCACGTTACTCTAGAAATCATGATGAGGGCAAATGAAAAGACTGTCCTGTTAGGAGAGAGGATGCTGACGTGTGTGTCCCAAAGAGCCCGCCGTTTCAAAAACACCGAGTGATAATATAAAAAACTGTCTTCTCTCTCCCATAGACCACCTTCCTTGCTAAAGAGAGGAAGGAGCATTCCATGAAACAAAAGTCTTCAAACTCAAACAAAGTTTCCATTGTGGGCGACCATGGTTAAAAAGTCACAAAGTTTTGCCGTTCTGAGGTGCAAGTGGTGGCCAGAGGCGACGAGTTGCTCTTCTAGTAAGTTAGTACCTCTGTTTTCTTCTTTTCTGTTGCGGTAGATAGTTGTCTGTTAAAAATTGCATATTGTTGCCATATGAGATTGTAGTTGCTTGCTTCGGTAGATAATGACTTATTGAGTTGTGCTGAGGATATAAAACCTGTTTTGATTTCACGCCACTAAATAGCCTTTTCTTGTATGTGTTACATTACGTATCAAAATTTGAAACCAATAGTAAAATGGTTTGTACCCTCCAATGAGTATCATCATGTGTCTACTAGAGAACTATCAGATGATGTAGAGGAGAGTAGTACAATTGTTGTTGATATGTCGGCTCGTTCATTCTGGGAGGGTGGGGCAATTGCACGTAGTAGATTGAGAATCTCTGAGCAATTTTTTAGTTATCCCGAGAATGTAGAAGTAGCGAAGAAATTTTGATAGTATTAAAAAGGGTTTAGATGGAAAAGGCGGGGCATTAGGTGAGAAATGCGGTGTTTGTGGTTTCAGGGCCCTAGTGAGACCAGTTGCTCGATACACTAGGGCCAAACGACGTAAAAAAAATGACAGACAGGTCAGTGCATTACTTTGCTAAAGTGAGCTTTCCAGTTTAGTCGAAAAAAGCGTCGTTCTTTTTATAGTACTTTTATTGTTTCGATGAAATGCGCTAGTATATTACGCGATGCCAAAACACTTACGCAATATATGCCATTTTTAGTTAAAATTGCGACACAGTTTATAATCTTTATGCGTCACCAAAAAAAAAACAAAGTATCAGTCTTTTTCTGTCGATCATTTGTTTATTTTCTGATTTATTTCTCGCTGTTATGCGCCGCATATTTTACGATGCAAAAAATCGGAATAATTTAGTCTTAATTTCAAAAAATAAACTATAAACTCAGTAGTGCTATCTGTTACCGTAAAAACGTCTACCTATTAGACACTATTGACGTGATTTTAGTCGCTTCTAGATTATAAAGTTCAAAATTTCTAAATAATATTGTTACTAAAGAGTCTTTCCTATCTTTACAATTAGAACTAGATGATTTGAACCATCACTGTCCAAGTTCGAGAGCTCATTGCCATTAGAGCTTATAGTGTATCAATAAAGATGCCATAAAAAGACAATGTGTATAATAGTCTGCTATTGGGGCTTATATATTAACGGGAAAAAATTTGTACTATATTCATTTTAGTGTATATAAAGGAGGACGTTGAAATTAAAAAAGACTCGAGAAGTGCTTCCAGTTGTGTAGAAGCGTCTTTTTTCTTTGCACTAAGATTCATAACATAAACAAATCAAAATATAGCATACAGTTTTTCCACAAAACTAAGTCATGGCTCAATAAGATAAACTAGATATTGTTATAAGACTAGACTAATTTTATACCTAATTCAAATCTATTGAATCATCAATGGTTGAGGCACAAGGTCCTCAAACACCAATGAGATCATCTAAAATCCATATAATTTATCATCGATATAACTTTCACAGCCTGCCAGAAAGATGGTCATAATTACTTCTCTATACAAAAGGCCTACAAATCAAAACAAGCTGTAAAAAATAAGAGAAATGTTACGCATAATTAAATTTTATTTTACCAACTGCTATGCACAAATTGTATTATAGTCTCTGGCTTGTTATCTTTACATTATTAAAATTTGGAGTGTTATGCTCCAAAATTGCTTGTTCCACTCTTCGTATGAGTATGTATGGCAGCTCATCGAAAGAAACAGAAGGGCTCACCTCGTGTAATACATTCTCAAAGTTGGAAAATTATAGCGTATAGCTCAGATAATAAATAGTTAATAGCACTTGATTAATGTTAATGTAAAACTTATGTGTACTCTATCCCTTTCATTTATGAATGTCTCCAACAATGCATTCTCTCTTAAATAACCCTTCTGCTTATCTTGCGCAAATCCTTAACGCGTCATCCACACTTGAAAAAGTTAAAAACTATTAACAAAGTTCATGGGTCATCTGAAGCTCACAGTTAGAGCATTTTAAAGTTATTGAAAAATTAGAAATTTGGACCAAAAATTTCAGAGGATAAAAATGTCGTAAACAAACAATATCTAGATCTGTGGGTAGCTGATGGAATGAAGGCTCATGGATTCACCTCAATATCGACGAATACAAAGCCGCGAAACATTTCTTCTGAAAACAGTTCCGCACAGAAGTTTGTTAACAAATAAACTGGTCGGTTATCAAGCGAATCTTGAACTGACTTATTATTCGAATAGATTTCCATAATTAGAGAAATAACTCAAACCCTGGGTTATCGAGATGTCACATCTTTTCTAAGTTTTTGCTTAACAAATAGAATTCTACCATTCCGACTCCCTGAGAATGTAATTATCTTAGGGATTCCATGCAGACCAACGACTATACAATAAAAGAAGAAGGAAATAAGGTACAATTTATACAAGTAAAAAGAAAATCATCTGAGAAACATGGAAAGGAGTGGATTCGACCCATTATATTAATTTATTGTAAAGGTTATGCTTGTTCCAAAAATGACACTAATATTAGAAATAGTATGACATATTGAACAACTTACCTCTAAAAGCCTGTCGACTGGGTGATACTGATAGTCATCTTGCAGGAGTTCACTTGATCATTTTAGTAGCGAGTTTATAGGTGACGCTCCTAGTTGAATGATGAGTGTCTTTTGTCAATCTCTATGATTAGCGGTCCACCAGAAATGATTCCTGATTGATTGGTCCATACAAAAGCATGAGAAAGGTAAATTGGAAATCACTATTATGCTAACACCCATCAAGAGGGATATGTAGCACTGCCAACTTAGCCATAATCAACTCGAACTTGAATCAATTGATAACTATGGTGAGAACTTAAGAAGGCTGTTGATTTGCAAAGCAGATGTAATATTTTTTTTGGGCTGCAATCAGCAATTTCCCGAATGAAATACCAATCAAATTCAATATGCGTGGTGCTATCATGATGATCGAATTCTGTAAAATGTTGATTGCCACTATACTGACATAGTACATTGATATAGGCAAGGTCACAGAGGTTAACTTGTGTAGTAGATTTCATAGCCAAATCATCTTGCAGACACCATAAGCTATTTCACAAACTCTCCCCGGCACTAAGATCTATCATCCATATTTTGTTTCTTTCTTCGTCTTGTAAATAGAGGATGTAGGTATTATTGTATTACTAGGTACTATACGTATCTCAAATTGAGGATTTTTTTTGCAATTTTATTACATGTTCTTTTATATGGTTGTAGGGGTAACAATTATAGTTGTTTTTCTAAGAGGAGTACAAAGAATATTATGTATTTGTAGTTGCAGAAAGCCATCATATGGGAATTTTTCAGTTATTATTCAGCTCTCATCGCGAAAAACTATGTGTTCAGTGTTCCTACTGTCCCAATTTTGAGACGACCTATGAGTATCAAAGAAAACTTCTCGAGTTGATGCTTGGGGACTTTGATGGATCTTGAAAATGTTGCACCCTCAAATTGGACACCTATTGCTGATGACTTACTACTGATTATTGGTGTATTTCTTACATCGACGGCTGAAATAATACCGTCACAGAAAGCTTATTCTAGTTCAAGACAGAACGCCTTAAGCTATGATGGTGTTACTGCTAATCCTACATCTTTGGGTAGGTAAGGTTACACATATTAAGTGTTTGTAGTTCTTTTCTTTGCACATTAGTGCTTTCAGTCGAGTTTAAGCTATTATTCTTACTTGGGATAGATTGTTTCTATTTGCAGTGATATGAGCAGCGAATTCAATCTAGTGTATGCATGGGATGAAGTGAGAAGGAAACTCATGATTGCACTAAATGCTGTTATACAGGACGATAATTTAAATAGTAAAGTTGATTAACGTGAAAAAAGCCGTGAAAAACTTCCCTTCAGTTTGTATGCCATTGCTGAGATTCCTTGATGAATCAAAAAAGTTAATTAAAACATAACTAATGCATACTTAGTAATAATTTTTTAACAAATTCCCAATACATTTCATTACCAAAAAAGCAATATAAGTAATATGTTAAACACCCATACTTATACTGCACATTACAAACTAAATCTTACCCATGAAAGACGACTTTGCTGAATTGTGCAACAAAAACCGGCTTCAATACTTCTTCGCACTCTCCCAAACCCATTTTACTCCTCAACTGCTCAATATACGCTACTAAATCTGACTCTATCTTATCAGCTATATAAACCCACGGTACAATCTTCACAGAACTAACATCTGCATAATCAAAACATAATAATCATACCACATTGCTTTGTACTAGTACTATTCAAAAATCCTACAACATTCATCTAAATCCATAATACTCAAATATCGAGAATCGCCTCCTGGAACATACCCGAGGCTCAAATTCTTCGATTCAGATAAAGCATTTGAAAGAATGACGTAGCCGATTTTATCTTCGCAGCTATATAAACCCATGGCGAACACTTTGTATACCTCACATCTACATAAAAAAAAATACTATTAACCCAAATCCTAAAATAGCACAAAAATAACTAAAATACCACAATAATCCTCACAATCACCTTTCAACAATGATTTATCGAGCATCAAGACCCACAAATCTTTCTCATTGGGCCAAGCAACCCATGATTCGGGCAATACAGGGTCGAGACGAATCGAACCGCTGAGCAACTGATTATCATCAGTTTGTGAGCAAAATATAAACCAATTCTTAAAGCTATGATTCATGGTGGCGACGATATCTCCCCTGGGTAGTAATTGGAAAATTTTCTTGAATGTTTATTCTTGATTTGGGTATCTTTGTTTTGAAGCGAAAGATGGTTTGAGTGATGATTTGGGTGTCTCTGAGCATTGTCTGTGGGAGGAGTGTACACCATTAAAGATTGGGAATTTTTCTTTTAGGGCTTCTAGAGATGAAATGGATGAACACTCTAAGGAGAGAAGAGAGGTATTGAGATCGTAGAGAGATGCGTGGTGGAATTAGTAGGATTGTGGAGAGATCGTGGAGAGATGATGTATCAAAGGGGAGAAAATGAGAAACGACAGTGTCTAAAGTCGAAATTAAATTATTTTCTCGACTACCGGAAGAGTCAATTTTTTTGAGCTAAAAATAAGAGGGGAAAAGAAAAAAATGACGGTGGTTTTAAAATAACGACTTTTAATGGAAGTCATATTGTTATAACAGAGCAACCAAGTCGTAAATCTACCTCCAAAAGTATCATTATTTACAGTTTTGGCCCTAGTGATAGAACATTATCAGGTACCTTCCCTGGATCAGTGGAAGAGAAATATGGGTATAGGAGATGATATAAATATCTCTTATTACAACGGGGTAGGTACAGAGGACGTAGAGGAAGGATTCCTTTGTTACCTGAACCAGGCCGTATATGGGTTGAGCATTCCCCAAACCTTTTTCCAAAAGGGGGTAATAAATGCTCTAAAGAGTTGCCCTGGCTAGTTAAATTGAAATGTCTTTGAGATGACGAAGGTCTATGAAGCCCTTAACAAGAGATGGCGAGATGGTGGTATTACGAGACAGTTCATTGCGGACGATGTCTTGAAATACAATAAGTTTAATTATATGAAAGGTCGAAAGAGTGGATACTTGCTTAGTGATTCGGTGAGGCAGAAATTCTTTGACTTTGAATCTACTAGGAGAGCCTTATGCGACCATCTTGTAATGGCGAGGGGTAATTGTATGGAAGTACCTGAGGAACCAGCGCTCGAGCTGCTATATAAGAATTTTAACGAGAGTAGGTGTCTTCATTCTGTCTGTATTTTGTCTTTAACTTGTTACAAACTGCTAACATAATTTGTTGTTGATTTGGCAGAACCTAATACGAAAGGTGTTGCTGATACATCGAGCTTGTTTGACGTCGTATCTCGGGAAGGAACCGATCTGAACCAAGTACTTGGTGAGTTAAGAATCCGTTAAGAGAAACTGCTGAACTCTGAAGTTCCAAAGGTTCAACGAGCTCATTAAAATTGAGCTATGGCGACTTCTGGGTTTGTTTTAGATGGGATGTCAGAGATTCTTGTCTGTGATGCGGGTACTTCGACCATGAAAAATCGACGACCTAGATGAAAATGGGTGTTGTCAGCTTCAGAGCAAACGGCGTCTGGGCAGGCTCTACAAGTGGAGGACGAGGTAGTAGATGCTACTATAGATATGGTACCTCCTGCGAAGAAGTAGAGACAAGAGGGCAAAAGTAAAAAAATATCCTCAAAATACTATGATCTCGGTGTGGTGGGGCAGACGTCACAGACATCGCGCGACCAGGCTAAACATGATCCACCGCGTCTGAATGCTGAGATTAAGTCCAGTATTATACAAGTACGTATATTGTTGTTGTATGATTATCTGTGTTTAAAAGTGATCTGACTGATAACTCTGCTACATTATTCTTGTGGCGCAGTTGTCTGCTGCATGGGACTCGGACTTCAAGGTGTTGAGGGCAGGTGTAGAGGACCGTGCTGGCCTGGTTCAGCAACATGATACAGAGAAAACTATGCTGAAGGAGCGAACTGCACTATCTGAAGAGTTGAAGGACTGAATGGAAAAGGAGAAAACTATGCTGAAGGAGCAGTTTGAAGCTGAGACTGCTATCTTGAAGAAGGAGATCGAAGATGCTGCGAAGATGACTGTCGACAGTGTGGTGGCTGGTCGAAATAATCTTGTTAAAGCCTTCTACCACTGGGGCTGACTCAAGATGATGTCGCTCTTGCTATCGCTGGAAAGTATAGTGAGATAGTTTTCCCAGACGAAGGAGCCTCTCCAGCAGTTGATCGACCTGCTGAGCAGATACCGGCTTCTTTAGTGGCTGATGACACGACCAAGGAGGTAGCAGGAGCTAATCCTTAGTTATGTAGCTGTAACATAGTTGCTAAAGTGTCTGGTCGAACTTGTCCCTTGTAGTGGCGATAGATCTTTTTTGCTGAGAATTAAATTTCTTTCTGGTTGCTATTGATATATGTTGTTTGATGGTGAATGTATAATTTACATGTAGGAGGTTGTTCGTTTGAGGTGAAAAGTGATCGAGATGGAGAAGGCCTTGATTCAAGCAAGGGATTCCATCAATCGTGTTCAACAGGTACACAAGAAACTTGAATATGAATGACGTCTACATAAGTCCAATTATGATAACACCTTTAGGGAGTTATTCGAGCTTCAATGTAGATATGGGAAGATAAAAATTGAGAGGGATGATGTTTTGCGAAAAGAAAGCGATAGGTTTGTCTTATTCTGAAAATCCCTTATGGATAAGCAGTTCATAGATGAGAGTAATAAGTTAGAGTATCAAAGGTTTTTATTGTTTTTGACACTTTACATTGAGGCCGAAGTAGATAGTGAGCGGGGCTTAAAGGAGGCCTATTTAAAACTATTAACTGAGAGAGGTGTAGTGCGGGATCCGACTAGGGTGAAATATTTAGTGCAAGAGGCACGTAATCTTCATAGTATAGAGGCGAAAAGATGCTCAACTCGGGCTGGTGTATCAATTATATAGGGTGGTATAGGTGTAATGCCTGATGAGTTTAACTTTTTTAGGGGCGAAGAATGATAAGGATACTTTTCTTCAATATAAAGAAGGAAGATAGAAGGGTCCAGGCACAATTAGAAAATGATCTGAGGCATGCTCGTGATGAACTGGAGCTATGCAAGGATCATTATGTATGTCTGGAAATGGAAAAGGTGGAGTGTAATAAGTTTTTATGGAGTCAGGATAAGAGAGTGACATTGTTAGATGTGCATTTACTAGATACGCAGAAATGTTTACAAGTGTCCCAATCGCGCTTGAAGAAGTATCTTACTCCAAAGCATAGAAAACATGCTAGCAAAGTAGATCACGAACGTAAGATAGCCGATGTTATCACATTTTATGGGGGAGAGCTCGAGAGAGTGGGAAATTAATTTAAATGTTATATCTTGAGCTGTGGTAAAGATGTTGAGGTAGAGAATGATAAGGTTGAAAATATGCAGTTTGCAAAAGGTAATGCGGGTGGAGGAACTTCAACCTCGAAACCGCGAGCTGAAGATTCTGAGGAGGAGGAGGAGGCCGAAGATCTGTAACCTCAGACACGGCATAAGACCCGCCGTTAAGAGGTCGTTATCTTCAATGAACCTTTGTAAATAGATGCGAGTAGTCGTAGGGTTACATCATAAGCCAACAAAACTGTGGCATATGATTGTGTTCTGCATAATGTAGTTGATTTGTGTATCATAACTTGATGTTGTAATAAATGTTGTGGAATGATATGTCTTGCTTGCATGAATATTTGTTGATAGATGTGTGTCCTTTGTAATTTGTTCTTCCTGGCTGATATCGATAAGCAGAATGAACTTTCAGCTTCAAATAAAGAACTGACTGCAAAAATTACAGCAGCATTCGTTAGCGGTTGAAAATACGACCTTGTTGAACTCGAAGCTGGAGGCTGATATATTGAAGCTGCAGAGTCGGCTGAATGCTGTGACTGTAAAATTGTCAAGTAAGGATACAGAGTTATTGACTGCCCATAATGAAGCCAAGTTGTGGAAAGAGTCTTTAATGAAGAAAAAATTATAAACCATGACTACGAACCAACAAGTCTGGATCTGTCAAGTACGATTGAAAAACAGAAGATTGATCTGTTGTATTCTCAATCGGCAGTGACAGATAATTCTAATCTGTTAAACAAGCAGGATGCTGAACTTCATAATATGCGAGAGCGTATAAAAAAGATGAACTGGGATTTGTATGAAGCTCGAGACTCTTGTCAAAGAAAAAGTGACCGCGCCAAAACTCACGAGGAAGTATGTTCCAAGAGAAATTGAGAGCTGAATGAAACCATCAATAAGTATAACTCACAGATTGCCGCTTTTGATCGGGAAAAACAAGCCTTGATTCTAGAGTGTATACAAGGTAATGAGGTTTACGAGGAGCTCCATGTGAATTATAGGGAGTGGCAAAGGTTGGCAGATGCTGCAGACGACGAAAGTAAGTATTCTCAGAAGGTATGTGATAAGTTACAACGTTTGAAGGAGGAAATGGGGTGTAGTATGGAGACAACGATGTAGTATAAGGCTTCGTTGCTGAAGGAGAAGCAGTGTTTGGTAGATCGCGTGTATATTTGGATAGCTATATAGTAGGTCTCAGTAACTGGTCGAACTGTGCACATCAATAAGCGAGTGTAATGAGATGTATTGAATATGGCATAGCTGTATAGTGCATCTTTGCCAGATCGAATTGATTAACTCAATAAGCGACCCTCAGAGAGCGAGTTTATTTGAATAACTATGTCGTAGGTCTCAGTTACTGGTCTAATTAAGCATATCAATAAACGACTGTAATGAGATGTATTGAATAACGCATAGTTGTATAGTGCATCTCTGCCAAATCAAATTGTTGACTCAATAAGCGACCCTCGGAGAGCGAGTTTATTTGAATAGCTATGTTGTAGGTCTCAGTCACAGGTCGAATTGAGCGTATCAATAAGTGACTGTACTGAGACATCTAGAATATTGAATAGTTGTATGGTACATCTTTGCCAGATCGAATTGATTGTCTCAATAAGCGACCCTCGGAGAGCGAGTTTATTTAAATAGCTATGTTGTAGGACTTAGTCACAGGTCGAATTGAGCGTATCAATAAGCGACCGTACTGAGACATCTAGAATATTGAATAGTTATATGGTGCATCTCTGCCAGATCAAATTTATTGACTCAATTAGCGACCCTCGGAGAGCGAGTTTATTTGAACAGGTATGTTACAGTTATTTTCCGGGATAGACGGAGATAGTATAAATGCTTAAATTGAGTAGACTTGCTAAATGATGCTAAAAAATTTCTTTATTGCATAATATCAGATATTACAGCATGTTTATCTTTGATACAGCTTCAATCGGTGGGTATTCCATGGATTCGGTATAGGTACACTTTCATATGTGCTGAAATCGTAGGATCCTAAACCACTTGTGCCAGTTATGATAAAAGGACCTTCCCAATTGCCTACAAACTTTCCAGCATTAGGTGCTTTGCGATGTTGTGGGATTTCTCTGAGAACGACTTCTTTAACTTTGAATTCTCTGTGTCGAACACGTTTGTTATATGACCGGGATAAAGCAAGATAATATCTTCCCAGATTAACAATGGCTCTATCACGTGTTTCTTCGATCAAAATCAGATTGCATGCGATCTAAAATTTGTTTTCTTCATTTTTCATCTGGTGATCATGTATCGGGTGATGATACAGAGTGGGAATGATGGCTTCAGTCCCGTAGGCCAGTAAGAACGGAGTACAGCCTATTGCAGTTCTAGGAGTTATTTGGTAGGCCCAAAGTACGTATGGTAACTTGTTCACCCAGTTCCCCTTTTTGTCGTCTAAGCGTTTCTTGATGCCATCCACAATAGTTCGATTAGAAATCTCAGCCTGTCCATTTCCTTGTGGGTAATAAGGATTAGATGGGGAATGAATGATGTTGTGCTCATTGAGGAATACGAAAATTTTGGAGCCAACGTACTATGGCCCATTATCAATTCGGATTAGATGTGGTCTGCCGAATCAGATAATAATGCTCTCCCAGATAATTCTGATGACTTCATCATCACAGGTTCGGCGCAATAGAACTGCTTCTACCCATTTAGTGAAGTAATATGTAGTGACCAATAAAAATTTTAATTTTCTTGGTACGGTAGGAAACTCTCATACGAGATTGAGAGCCCATCGTCTGAATGGCCAAGTGACTTAGCTTAAGTGCAGTTCAAGCGCTATAGCTTGAATTTTACGTCCGTGCCGCTGACAAACATTATGCTTACAGGCATATTTGATTGTCTGTGCCTTCATCATAGGCTAAAAACATTCCTGGAGTTAAAGCTCTGTTTGCAAGAGATCGTCCTGCTGCATGGGATCCGCACGTACCTTCATGTAAATCATGCAAGAATTGTTGTGCTTCTTTGTCAGATAGGCAAATGAAGTAGGAACCAGTGACCGAAATTTTGTATAGAAGATTGTCCTGAACAATATATCTTCGAGCATTGTCAATTAATCTCTGCCACTCTGTAGGATCCTAAGGAAGTGGCCCGTCAAAATTATTTTGAGGTCCGATCTATGCAATGAAAGGCTTTCTCCAATCATCTTTGATCTCTTCGTTGCCCCCAGTATTAATGGTGTTGGACACGATGGTATTGATACTGGGTTTAGAAATGACGTCGATTTTTAAGTAACGAGCTTCTGATCAGAGGACACTGACAAGGCAAGAGAGTGCATCTGAATGTCTATTTTCTCCCCTTGGAAAATGCTCCATAGAAATTGTCTAGAATTTGTTCATTCGTTCGACCACTGCAGCAGCATAGTCGACCATTCTCCCATTGGTTTGATAGACACTTGCCTAACGGTCGACAATTAGTAGTAAATTTGTGTAGACAGAGAGTTCAGCAACTCCCAGTGTGATCGTCATCTCCAAGCCATGAATTAAAGATTTATATTCTGCTTCGTAATTAGTTGCTTCAAAATTGAGGTGAGCAGATTTTTTGAGTCAATCATTGGAGGGAGTAATAAGAACAATCCCAATTCCTGATCCGAAAGGACAGATGGAGCAGTCAGCCAAACCTCGCCAACCTTTCTTTGTTACCCAATCTGACTTATCTTCGAATTGATCTGCGCGTGGCTCATCTTTCTGATCAATAAATTTTTCTTCCAAATCAGGATCCTCTACTGGAAAGTTTGCTAGAAAAACTGCTACAGCTTGACCATTTTTAGAATGGCATGGTTCGAAATGTATATCGTGCTCCCCAACTGTTGCTGACCATTGTTGAATACGTCGATATTTTTTGCGCTTGGATAAGATTTTGCGGAGTGGATAGTTCATCAAAACACGAATAGTATGAGCTTGGAAAAATTGCTTTAATTTCAGGGATGTATAGACGAGAGTGGGAAGAAGCTTCTCAATTTTGGTGTACCTCATTTCAGCGTGAGTCAGAGTTTTGCTGATAAAATAGACTAGTTTCTCAGTCTTTTCTTCGAGTCGGGGAAGAACGGGGCTGAGAGATGTATCCGTGACTGCTTAGTATACTGTGAGTTCTTCTCCATCAGTTGGTGTGCTCATAACTGGTGGTTTGCTCAAATAACGTTTGATTTCGAGGAAAGCCGTTTCGCATTCGTCTGTCCATTCGATCTTTGGATCTTTCTTAGATTTTCCCCATGATGTACCCTGTCTTAACAGATTGAATAGTTTTTGACATCTGTCTGATGATTTGGGTACAAATCTGTTGAGTACTGCAATCTTCTCGGCTAGTTTCTAAACGTCCTTCTTTGTCTTTGGTGAAGGCATAGCCAAGAGAGCTCGTATGTTTGACGGATCACCATCAATACCTCTTCTTCTTATTAGATGGCCCAAACACTTTTTGGATTGCACTCCGAACTAACATTTATTAGGATTTAAGCGCATCTTATAAGATCGCCAAATCTCGAAAGTTGTTCGCAAATTTGCAAGGTAGTCCTCTTTCTTGAGGCTTTTACAGAGCATATCGTCAATGTAAACCGTGATTGTTTTGTCGAAATGGTCTTTGAATATTTGTGTGATTAATCTCTGATAGGTGACGCCGGCATTTTTCAGGCCGACAGGCATGACTTATAGCAATATAGATCTTGTTCAGTGATGAACGCAGTCTTGTCTTAATCTTCAGGAAGCAGTGGTATCGGATTATATCATGATGTAGCATCCATCATTAAGAGGAGTTCGTGCTCTGCCATGAATCGAGCAGATGATTGATGATCAGACGTGGAAAGCTATCTTTCGGGGTGTGTTGGTTGAGATCCGTAAAATCGACACAGATTCTGATTTTTCCATTCTTTTTTGGGACAGTGACGATCTTCGAGATCCAGTCTGGGTATATAGCTTTGTGAATGAAACCGACTTCAATCAATTTGTCGATCTCTTTATTCACTTTGTCTCGTAGTTTTGGTGCTAGAGTTCATTGCTTTTGTTTGACAAGTTCTGCTTTATCTTTCAACCCTAGCTTGTGGCATGTTATAGCTGGATCGATCCCTGGCATTTCATAAAACGTCTAAGCAAAGACGTCACTATTCTCTGTGAGGAATTGTATGAGATTCGAGAGTTCATCCGTGTTTAAGAGAGCTCCAATGTGAGCTCCTCTGTGTGTGCCACTAATCTCGACGTACTCTGTTGGTTCGACATCGGGCAACTGAGGTTTTGCTGGAATTGACTGTTGTAATTGCTATGCAGGAGTTGTTCCAGCTGGCTTAGTTTCAGTGGAAATAGTATTATCGCAAGGTCGAGTTAATTTCTGGTTTCCTTTAATTTCGTAAATCCCTCCTTTCTAATTGAATCGTAATGCCTGATGATATGTTGAGGGAATTGCTTTCATGTTATGCAACCATGGTCACCCCATGATGCCCAACTAATGTGATTTGGCCTTGATGACGTAAAAGACTACGTCAAGTGTGACTAGTCTGGCTGTGATGGGAAGTGAGATTTTCCCGACGCGTTCCTCCATAGTGCCATTGAATCTAGAAATGTTGATGTCACTTGATTCAACCTTGTCTGCTAAGCTCATTGGGTCGATTGTGCTCTGGAAAATTAGCTCGATGCTGCTGCCGGTATCTACCATCATCGTATGTAGAACTATGTTCCTCATCTTTAACATGATGACAAGAGCATCGTGGTGCAGAAAGTTGACGTGACGAACGTCACAGTCTTCGAAAGAAATTCTAGCTCACTGATTGCTAGATTCTGGTAATAGACGAGCTTTTTTGTCTACCATTGTCAGATCATGGCATTGTCTGATGCGTCTCCGCTTGGATCTGTTGGAGTTTTTGATTACCTAAGTCACGATGAAATATAAGTTCTTTTCATCATTTGTTTCATCAACTTGGACGATCTTGGCATCAGTTTTGTAGCTGCCATCCTTATAACTTTCAATGTAAACAATATACTCCAGCATTCGACCTTGTGCAAATATATTTTGAAGAAAAAATATCAATGCAAAACACCGCTCTGTGTCATGATGTTAAATCTGGTGATGAATGCAGTATGGCTTTCCTGGTATGGGTGGAAGAGTATTGGCAGTTCAGAAGCATTCATCATTTTATATCAGCGGGTATAAGTCTGCAAGAGTAGTTCTTAACTGTGGAATGCAGGGGATTGGCTTCCTTTGTCCTTGGCATCCTTGATTGTCATTGGACTTGAATCGCTTCTTATCACCCCCATAGTCTTTATTGCTGTTATGAGCTTGTTCTTTGGGATGGCCTTTTGTTGGTAGGGTGATGCGTTGAGGTCTCGACTTCTCAGTCGTCGATCGCTCGAGGTCGATAAAGTTATTGACCTTCTCAATCATATCCTCCAACGGTAGTGGCTTGTTGAGAACCAGGTGCTCCTTGACGGACTCGTCCATCTACGATCAGTGAATTGGTGAAAGTGGAGATTGCGATCTTCTTGTCGAGGTTATCAATCTTCCGAGCTAGTCCAAAAAAAAATTCTGGTAAACGTCTCACACTTTTCGTCTGGTGCCTGCTTGAGGATGAACAAAGAGTAAAGACACTCCTCCTTGTCTTTATTGTGCAAATAGTTTTTGACAAACAATTTGCGAAGTTGTTCATAAGTGAAGATAAACCCTTCGCTGAGCCTGTGAAACCATCATAGAGGTTCGCCCTTTAAACTGGTCAGGAAGATATGGCAGAGGATGCGATTGGACGTCGAATGTTATCCCAAAGAATCCTAAAATTCTTGGACGTGGTCCACAGGATCTCCTCCCTTGTATTTCTGAATCTTCGGGGTATGAAAATTTGTGGGTACTTCCTTGCCCAAAAACTCTTGTGCGAGCGGGTTATTCTGTAATTTGGTATAGCAGTGAGCATTTTGGCATCTAATAGCTTCTGGATGCATTTGTCTACCTATTCCGGAGTGAGGTACTGTCAAGACGTGATAGCTCGTTTTGTTACTCGTCCTCCTGGTGGATTGTGCTCTCCTATTGCTTCACCCATGCGATCATAGACCAAAATTTAAGGTTTTTCTCTATTTTGTTCCTCATGTTGTTGCAGATCGATTATTGCTCCGGTGGGTAATTGTGGATTGATGTGACCTGGAGGTGGGACTAGCTCTTGCTGAATTTTGGGAAGTGCTAGATTTCGGCCTCGATGACCCAGGCGATCATGGACGAATATCCTCGAGGTTATAGGCAGAGCGTTCTACTGTCTCCAATTTGCTGTTATTTAAGCTTGCAGTGCTCTGATTATGTCCTGCATGCTGGCAAGCTATTTCTCTAATTTTATTCGTCGTTCAGCTTCTACATTAACAGTTGCTCGTAAATCCGTCACTCCTTCAGCAGCGTTAGGCTGAACGTGGTATGATTTTTCTTGATTTGCCATCTTTCAAAAATGAATGCAGAAAAACTGGATCAGAGAACGCTGAGTGTATGCTTCCGTTCCCACAGGCGATGCCAAATGTAATAGCCTATTTTCATATTAGAGGAAGATAGTGCCTTACACCCTTGAAATATAGAATTTTGGTTGAGAACCGAAATAAATTGACACGAGTTTTAGCGTAAAAAACCCTTGAATAGGAAAAAAACCACGACCTCTCCTGAGGATTTCTAAAAGAGTGGTGTTTATACAGATGTTAGCTATTACAGAGAGAAAGAGATAAGATATCTGTGCTTTGGCAGGGATGACTTTCTCTAGGAGTTTTGACAGTGAAAATCACGGTCCAGGATCTTGATCTCCAGGTCTTTCTTTATAGGTTTTATAATATGACCGTTGGATACATTGATGATATACGCTTTGGTTGTCCGTGTTTGATGAGTCTTTATGAGGTCCTTTGTAACGTTTTGATACCTAATAATTGTTGATCTTATAACGGATCTCTTGATGACCTTAGCTGTAACTTCAGACTGTTTATGAGGATGCGATCTCTATCGATGCTCGTATGTATGCAAACTGCTGATGGACATCTGAGTATCTTCTACTGTGCGATGTTACTGGATGCTTCAATATCTTCGAACTGTTGGTAAGGAAGTCAGTATTGCGATCTTCTTGCTCTCAGTCCTTGATTGGTTATTAGTTAGATTACACGAGCTATGTGAGTTCGAATATTGGACTCAGTATTTGGATTAGAAATAATCCCTCACAGTTGCGATTAGTTATAACCTATATTCGTTTTCTTCTGTAATTGGGTATCTGTGCATCTCTCTCCTATTTGTTAGGCATGTGGGGTGTGTTTTCTCCTTGTCTTTTAGGGAGTTGTGCATTGTGTGGCATTATCATGGGTTGTTATTGGTGGCTGGGTTCCAGTCTTGTAGAGACTGAGATTGTTGGATGTTTTGACTTGTTAATTAGTCATTGTTTACATCTGTATTAGGATTGTTTACCATCCTCTGTGGTAGTTGGTTTTCCTATGTGTGTGCTGGCCAAGTTGTGGCAGTTGTGTTAGGATTGTTTGCCTTTCTCTCAGGCATGGGTTATCCTATGTGGTGTTGACCGTGTTGGCGGCCATTGTGCTTTGATCCTTAGGATCTATTTGTAGTGTTAGTTTCTATTCTTTTAACTTAACGGTCCCTGTCTTATCCTCCGTGAGGTTGAAGGTCCACAGAATAATTGCAAATATAGTTCGGACGCTGGCTCCGTGGGTTACAAAGCACATAACACTCTGATCAAGTGATAAATCCTTGACCGTGGTTGAGCTTGACAAAAATCATACCCATTGTATCCAACTGAGATCTTGCTAAGGTTATTATGCATTATCGGCTGATGAGCCCACTATATTATTTTATAGGGTCTAATTCTCGGTTTCATAATATCACAAAACATTCATTTTATGACAATTCTAGAATCACACCATATCATATCATCATACCATCATAGCATAATTCCTCATATTTCCTTTTCCTATTCCTCTTCCTTTATTTCCTACACTTTTATATCACTATACCGCTAGCATCTTATATCTCATTCATCTCTCCTCTTTCTCTGTACCTGTCATATTAGTATGTTATTTAGCCTTATTGGGCATTAGTAAGCCGCAGTTTTACTCAATTTCGCATTTTTTCCACCTTTTTGAGGCAGAGTTGTTGCAGGTTTTGCTGAAGCTTCTGCTGTGTTTGGTGACAGTTTGCAGCTGTAAATTCTATCCCAATTTTAGTATTTCTTGTATGCTCTCTACTTTTGATGCTGTACTTTGTTCGAGACATTGTATTTATGTTTTCAGTTATGTATATATATCTCTTGCTTTCGTTTTATTCTATTACTCTGATGATATTGTTATAGTCAATGACTGAGCCTGAACTTGTCTAAGGCTTGGTTGTTTGTAGGGGCGAATCGGTTGGATTCCCCGACCTGCACATCCCGAATGATAGTAATTGGTCTAACTACCGATTATTGGACTTTGGGGCATGACATTTTCAGATGATCATTCAAAGGCAAATCGAGTTTAACATTTTGTAACTATTTTAGAAAGATTAAAATATGTACTACATAGTTTAAAAATGTTTACCAATTATGTGCTAAATATATCATTATAGAACCTCTTCAATGTTAGTGTAATGGACTGGATCAATTTTTCGGATTGAAATGAGTCTTTCCTACCTTTAACATCTTAAATCTGATTCTTTTAGCAGCGTAGAGTTATAAGCCCAAGTGTATAAAAACATAATACACCCAAGTGAGTTATGTTTGAACCTGAACACCGGCATAATAAAAACTACTTCAGGTATTCAAGATCAATTTTATAACAGACCCTCCAGTGATGTATTGCTCCCTTGAATAGTTTTGGTTCCTCAAAAACTTTAGAACCATCTGTGACAGGGAACATTTTGAACAATAGTAAAGAAGCTTGGCATGTCTTCTAAACAAAATAAATAAACAAATCAAGTAACTTTACATGAAGGAATAGGGATCAAAACTGAATTATGAACACACAAGCTATCACAGCCCAGCCCGGGTCTGCCTCAACAGTCCCCGGAGCACAGCAGAATAAGGGATTGTGCAGCATACACCCACGTGCCATTGGCGCGTACCAGCCATCTTCATGGGCACGACGTGCAAGTAGAATATAACCCATGGATGCTAGAGCGACATCCGGACAATCCTGGAAACTCATGAGGGGTCATCAAATATGCATTCAGTATAGGAAAAAATGCTGAAGGTTCCCTCAATAATCGATACAGCGTAATCTCTCATGACGTGCACAAGGTACGGAAAGCACACCTGTCCGGTAGCGGATCAGGGTAGCTCAAAATGCCAGGTTCCAGATATGGGACATGTATATCTCAAGGGGTGACGAGCCTGGACTAATTATATTGTTCATCTGTAAGGGGTGGTGCATCTCGGGTAACCCATGGGGCATAGCGACGCCTTATAAAGCTGTCTCTGGAAAAGCAGCCCATATTGCGAGGCAATGTCCCCTAGCCTTCCCTAGGCCTAGGAGAACACATGACTATCCCTTATAGATAGCCCATGAGCTGAGGTCCTTGATGACTAAGCATTAAAGCTCTTTTAGTCATGAGGAAGATTGGACCAAGGTTCCTCATTAATATAGCTACTAAGTAAATAGTCAAATTCCAAAAGGAAACGTTAAAATTGGAGACGAAGCTTACTGGTCCTTTTCACCCCCATAACTGAATCTGTTTCGATGAAACTTGGCATGCAGTTATATTAGGATATAGAGAACATATATCCAAGGTCAGATCTCAAAATGCTCAGGTGGATTTGGCTGGCGTTTGATAGGCCGTCACACCCTCCCGCACTTAAAATAATCTCGACGTCCTTGTCAAGACCTTTCTTCCCCACGTTTCTGCAAGGATTTAATCTTTTGCATCTTCAATAAACCAACAACTCTCCCGTACTTAGTTCAGAGTACTATATCTTCTTCTGCACTAGCGGATACTGAACCCAACTGCTAGTCTCGATGCTGACAACTGTGTCATCACGACTGAACCACAATCTCTAGCCTTTCCTATTGATGTGTGTGGTGACTGGACCTTCATTCGAACTCTAGAGTCTTCCCTCTTGTTTGGATACTATTCCACGGCTTTTAGTCTTCCGATATATGTATGGGCGGTGCTCTCTGGCATCGCGCCCTCTGAAATGCGTTGTATCCAGCTGCAATGCGCCTTCTCCCCTGACATAATGAAGAATGTCGCTGTATTCGACAAACCAAGGGAGTCGCCTCCGGACAACCCGACGATGATATTAGCAATCCCGCCTAAAAGTGCGTTCACTTCCGAGTCACACAATGCCTTCGCTGCTCGAGAGTTCAATCTTCTGCGAATTTCAACTTCAAACTTCACTCTTTTTTTGCGAGTGGTAAGGAGAAAGTCAACTAAAAACAAGGGGTAAACTCTCCCCATCTGCTTCGGAATGACTACCGCACTCTAAAACTGCCTGACTGCCCTTCAACAAACTTTGCAAAGGTCTTCATACCCTGTCCGCCCTTCTTACAGAACATCTAGGACACAATATCAAGATACGGCACTCTTGCCTTACCAATATAGAACTGAACTGGTACTCATTGTTCACTTGGACGAAGGAGGGCTGCTCCTAGAAGGTAGCATACTCTCAACAAGGTGCGGACCACTCTTGTCCTATCGCCAGCATAACCACTACGTAGGCCATCAATACGCGGGTACCCTAATCCCTACTGCCTGCTAACCATCAAGGTCTGCCATAAAAGTGCCATGTGTGAACTTGTAATGCCCATGAGACATCTATATGTGCAGCCACATTCTGCTCAACCACTTCGTAGTAGGCCATCATCTAATCAATGTAAAGATAGATGGCATATGCACCTAACTTTGCTGCAAGAAGGGTGATCGCTACTCCGGCATTACCAAGGTCTCTCACTTCGGAGGACTCTAATCTGCCTCACTCTCTAAGGAGGACTTAACACAGGCAACTGTACTTGCCAAACATCGGTGGTAATGACCCTTGCTGGAATCGGCGTACATCTGCGTCACAACTTACAGCTCTTCCCACATTCAATAAGCTCGATGACCACGTCGAGGACAAAGCTGCGACATATAACTGACTGACTGCTGAAGCGTTTCCCCATCTCTTCATCCCTACTCAAACCTGAGTACTTGGGGAACACGGGTATAAGATACTATCACTGTACCTGTCACCCTGAGCTCGTTGGCTTTCCATGTACAACTTCTTTCAAACTCACGAAGACCAACCTTCATACTGTCGCAATCATCTTTCAACTGAAGCGTAGCCATTCTCTATCTCTTGAACTAGCTTTTATAAATGCAGCCAACTTTGAACGGTCACTGGGATGTGGTCTTCTAAAGAAATTCCATCAATACAAGCAAAGAACGAGGCAAGGGAACTCTATTCCTACCGCCAACCACCAAGTGATAAGGAATTGGGAAACTAGCATCCAATTCCACTCAGGATCTTTCATCCAAGAGCATTCTTCCATCAGAGATCATGTCTGAGGTAACCCGCACAATTGACTGTAGCTCAACTCTGTTCTGCGACAACCGTGTATGTTTAAATTGACCCAGAACCATCTTGTGGAACAACATGGATTAACTCGGCTAGAGCACTCGAATGTCGACAAACCTAAAACTCACTACGGAGCCAGAGAACAAGCATCACTGGGCAACTTGCCTTCTTTAAGTGAGCAAAGCAGTACCTTGTACAACTGTGGGACCAACTGCGGATAAGCGACAACCCAACTTGGAGATCGCAGTTCATGTCGCCTTACCAAGAAAAAAATTTCCCTCGATGTCTGCCTGATGAAATCACTGTGTGCAAACTCAGGACCCAAACCATGTCATCATCATCAATTACTTCACACCGTTTCAACTTCGGCTCATGACATTCACCTCCGGAACGTCTAAGTACTCAGGACAATCACAACGAGTATCTCTCAGGATTCTTTAATCTTCTGTAAACACTAAGGAATTTTAACCAAACCAAACTTTGCGGTTTCCACACGAAAATACTTGGCACAAAATGTTGACCATACCGATCTCTGCTGAGGTGCATCGTCCTTGAGCACAACTGTTACTACTCTTCGTAATGCATAAACGGACCGAATGCAAACAACCACCGGCAAGATCGCCCTTCTACTATACTTCATAGAGGACCTACTATACTGACCAGCCTTCTAGAGGCAACCAACGATATAGATCATCGCGTCTAACTCAAATCTCAATCCTTTCACTTAACGTCATTGTCCAAAGTACACTTAACTTGAGCAATCACGCACTCAGATATGAAGCCTTTCTCTCACGTCCAATATTAACTGACATGTAGGCAACTCACTCTACAAGCATTCACAACGGTGCTTGGATCTAATGTACAAAGCAACTACGGCTCTAGAGATAACAACTGCCAAATAGGTATCCCATACTACCAACTCGAGAATCGTCACTCTGATCTGCTCTAACAGACGTAGGCACAATCCATCTATGCTCTGGCAAGAAAATACCCAGCAAGCTTTGCTCGGATAAGCCTAGACTAAGCAAGTCTAGCTCTGATAGACGTAGGCACAATCCATCTATGCTCTGCTAACTCGAGAGCTACGCTTTAACAAGGTTTTCTTGTTCTGATACCATCAGTCATGGCCCAGCCCGGGTTTGCCTCTATAATACCTGGAGCACAGCGGAATAAAGGACCGTGTAGCATACAAGCACTTGCCGTCGGTGCGTACCAGCCATCTTCACGGGCGCGGCGCACCAGTGGAATATAACCTACGGATGCTATAGCGACATCCGGACAATCCTAGATACTCGTGAGGGTCATCGAATATGTATTTGGTATAGGCAACAACACTAAAGGTTCCTCAATAATCCCTACAGCGCAATCTCTCATGACGTACACGAGGTACGGAAAGCACACCTGTCCGGTAGTGGATTAGGGTAGCTTAATATACCGGGTTCGAGATATGGGACATATATATCTCAAGGGGCGACAAACCTGGACTAATTATATTGTCCATCTGTAAGGGGCGGTGTATCTCGGGTAGCCCATGGGGCATAGCGGCGCAATAGAAAGGCCTCTCTGGAAAAACGACCTACATTACGAGGCAACGTCCCCTAGCCTTCCCTAGGCCTTGGAAAACTCATGACTATCCCTTATTGATAGCCCATGAGCCGGGGACCTTGATGACCAAGCATTAAAGATCTTTTAGTCATGGGGAGGATTGGACCAAGGTTCTTCCTTAATATAACTTCTAAGTAAATAGTCAAATTCCAAAAGGGAACGTTAAAACTGTAGACGAAGCGTACTGACCCTTTTCACCCCCTTAACTAAATCCGTTTTCGATGAAACTTGGCGTGCAGCTATATTAGGATTTAGAGAACATATATCTAAGGTTAGATATCAAAATGTTTTGGTGGATTTGGCCGGCGTTTGGTAGGCCGTCACACAAGCCGATGCTTATTTTAGAATTACTGAAGTAGCCATCTAAGCAAGAGGGGGTATAAGGGGCAGGTACAACATTTTGGTGTAGAACCTAATGATCAGAAAGATTCAGAGTGATCTGAAAGAGACCATGGAGTAGTCTTTCAAGTCAGAGCTCAAGAATCTTACAGTCATCTACTAATCCTGTGTTGCGCTATAAAGGAAGGGTTGCAACTACAGAGAAGGGCCGAGCTGATGATGTGGTATCAAGCCGTGATAGGAAAATAGCCTAATAGAATGCAAGTTCTGAAACTAAACTGAACAATAATCCCAAATCCCAACTTATAGTAACAAATCATAACCCTAACTTAGCAATGTACCTATACTTTCATTTCAAATGAGCCAAAATCTCAATCTACCTTAGGAAAAATGCAAACTCAAAATGATAACTATAATATGCAGTCAAACGATCACCATATTCAAACTAAAAAATCAAGTTAAAAATAACAGCAAAATAGAGAAGAAACCAGCTAAAAACTGAACCGAATAACAGACATGAGACCTAAACTATATAACTATAAATAACCATGAAACTTATGCAGAAGGAATCAGTTCTTACCATTTTTCCTACATAAATGAGCTTCAGCAATGAAATATGTAAGTCTCTAAAAACACAAATGCTTCTTCAAAAGCCTACTCAAAACATAATTGAACATGGAAGCCAACAGAAACAACCAATTTCATCTTACATAGGTAAAAAAAATAAGCTTCAACCAATTGCTATGCACGTTGGTAATGATGCAACTTATACAATAATACTTTTCCTTCTGCATTTCCCATAGCCATGAAACCTCCACCAGGACTGAAATCTAAACATCGATGATGATAACGGAAATGATTCACATACGGCCAATTTGAAAACACTGTAAAAGAAGGAACATATATCAACTTTAACCTATTTTTCTTCTTACTAGAGGAGATAGCCAATATTTGTGCATCGTGGTTAAACGTCAAAAAATCTACTTCTGTAGTCAAATTCTTAATAACCTTCTTGGGTTTCTTCTTCCCTTCCAAAAACTCTTCTCTGTTATAAACATTGAAAATCCCACCACTGAACCTGCTGCAAACATAAATCCGTTTAAAGTAGTAGAAAGAGCTGAACTCCTAACACAACCTTCATCAAAAGCCTTGTGAAAACATCGCCTAGTTCACAAATCCCAATGGTAAACATGTCCATCCCCGCCAAAGCTCAATAGTGGACGTCCTCCATCAGCAAAAGCCAATGATCGAGCTGTACCGTTCATCTTCAGTGTTCCAATTAGTTCCTTAGTTTTACAAGAAACCAAAATCTATAACCTTCATCCCCAACCAAGGCAATCATATCAAAATACTTTTCCCATCAATTTAGAAAAATCTAAGCATTTGATCTTCCCCAGTAGTAAGTAATAACTAAATTTTTTTTATGGAATTGTAATGAATTTATGGTACTTTTTGGTTGGCCCTCAGTGTTTGCATTCGTTATATTTGAGTATTCAAGAATCCCAGGCAAGAACTTCATACCATCACTCTTCTCAACAAGTTCCTCATTTGTCCAGAATATTGCATTCCCTTCATCAGATTTATCATTGCTTTTAAATTGCAACTCAGGTTTTGCCCAATCAGTACTTGGGTTCAGCTTAATATGTTAAGCCCTCAATCATGAAATGTAATCTAAACCCAAAATCGCAGTCTCATCATCTTTCTTTCTTAATTTTCTCTACCTACCAACTTTGGCTATATCAACATTTATTTCCTCCGCTTCATCATCTTCTCACACAGGTTTTTTATTATGCTGATTATCTTCATCGTTGTCTTCCAATTCTAAATCTTCATCCCCATTATAAACTGCCACCTCCCTGTTTGGAGCTGGATCAATACAAAATAAAGGAGCTTCTTCATCACCAACCTTGTGTAACTTAGAATTCCATATATTTCATACAGGATATAATTGACAAGGAAGTCATGTATTAAAGAATGATATACTGTATGAAGATTGATAAAAGACACTATTCAATTACTAGAAATTATCTCTGCTGTACTTACATCTAGCAAATAAAATTAACAATGGTTATCTACATAAATGGGATTCCTCCAATGAAGACAATTGAATTTGAGTACTAAAAATTACGGAAACACTAACCTCAATTGGGCTCGATTCATTGTTGGGTTTCTTCGATTGTTGTAAATAGAAACAAACCAAAACCCCAACCCCAATTCAATCAAATTTTTCTTTGAAACCAACACAAGCAATAATAACAACAACAAACAAAAACCCCTAAACCTCCTCCACCCCATGAGATCACCCCCCAAACCGATTAGAAGACCCAAACCCTCTTCCACTACCAATGATATTGAAGAAATTGGAGAGAATCATGAAGATAGAGAGATTACAGAGAAAGATCAAAGAGAGAGATATACTTGTAGTAGAGAGAGGAGAGGAGAGGAGAGGAGAGGGCAAGACTGGATAGATTGAGAGAGGAATCAAAACAAAAGAAAATTACAGATTTTACCCTTTGAGATAAAGTTTTAAACTTTAAAGTAGAAGGGTATTTGTATCAGTTTAAAATTTGGGCAGACTCAATGTTGATATGGGATGGACAAGTCCAATAAATCCCTACGAATTTACAATTAAGGACGGGGTGATTCTTTTCGTTCCTTAAAACAAGGACTAAGTCATAACTGTCCCAAATATTTTATTATTAAAGACAAATTTTAGTCAGTCCCTAATAATCACTTTTTTGTAGTGTGTCCAAGGAGACTTAGAAGAGGGACTTCTGTGTTCTCTATCTCAGTTGGAGTACAGGGTTGAGTTTGCCTCTTAGTAACCTTGCGAAAGGGATAATGAATTCCATAAGGGCATGTCCTACCCAGTTAAACGGGAACATGTGGGAGGTGATCAATGTCTATAAGAGTTTAAATAGGTTGTGGGAAGAGAATGAAGTGGAGAGGAGAATATCTCCTGAAGATGTTTTACAGTTTTATGGTGCGAAAAATTATTTTCCAAATGGAGGGGCATAATTCTTTACGAGCTTGTCTCGACCGCTTTTCTTCAATATGAATTCAGTAAGTCGAATGTGGAATGATAATATGATTTGGGTAAAAGGTGATTGCCTTAAGAGAGGAGATGAAGAACCCATGGAACTTCTATATAGGACTGTGAAGAATAGTAACCGTTAAAGTATATAATGTCGAACTGTTATAGTTCAATGTTGTTCTATTGATGATAATGTGTTGTGCTTGGTTTATAGGTCCTCAGTCAAAAGTAAAGAAGAAAGAGTCCCTATTAGATACTGTTGCTCAGGATGGGGTCGAGCTCAAGGGAGTGCTGAAAGATCTTAATATTATTAGGAATAAAGGTGCTAACAGCAGGTCTGAAAAGGTTCAAAAATCTTAAACGATGAGAAAGATGATGGGAGTTAGAGCCCGTAAGAAAAGAGGGGCTGACAAAGAGAAGCGAATGGCTTTGTCGAAGGCCACTACATTAGATTTTGCAGATGTTCTGGAATCTACTACTTTGAGCAAGCTAGCTCATAATTTTTCGGAGAAAAAGGTTTTGAAGAGTGACTCGGCCTCTAGAATCACGGGGAGTGGGGATGTCGAAAAAGATACGAAGAAGATGAGGGTAAATCTTCCTACCGGAGTGACCGGGGGGAAGGTCGTAGAAAATTTTCCTGTAAAAGAAGACGAGCTAGGAGTTGCAGAGGCTAGGGTGAGGCTTGTAGCTCGCAAGGGTGTTAAGGAGATTAGCAAAGTTGTAAGTTTTGGTAATTTTTATTTTTTGAATTTTGTATTGTGAATCGAGCTAAAAATATGTTCAATTTCTTTTTGTAGGCTGCTCGTTTGATGAAGGGGATCTGCCTCGGGATTATGGACGAAAAAGCAAAGCTCGAGAATGGGAAGGTAGAGCTCGAGAAGAAGGTGGCTCGATTGAAGTCTGATTTTGTTCGGGAGGGGAAGCGGCTAGAATCTGTGAAGGTTGCACAGGAGGTGGAAATTATCAAGCTGACAGAAGAAGCGTAGAAGAACCTGGATGAGGTGGTAGTCCAGCGTGATAGACTCGCGTATCAACTTCTTAAAGAGGGGTACTCTAAAGCTGAGATTACAGCCATCATGAAGGGTACCTACGTCGAAGAGGATGAGGTAGAATTTGATGTTGCTGGAATGGTAGGAGGGTAGGATGGTGTCTCTCCCCAAACTGAGCTTGAGAACCAAGGGGATGACAATGAAAATCTAAAGAATGATAATGAGAAGGTAGAGTAGAATTATTGACTTAATGGTTGTGTGATTAAGTGGGGTTTGAGAACTGTAATTGTATGGGATATTGTTCTGTTGGATAACTCCTATAGGCCAAGAAATGTTTGTAAAAATTGTTTGTAGAAACTTAAGGATATGCACCTCATAATTGAGGAGTTAGAGAATAAGTTTGCTAAGGAGAAAGACATCTCAGCGTCCCTGTTGTCTTTGCAACCAAAGCTACAGGTTAAAGAAGAGCAAAAAATATTTGACTTGTATGTTGTATTACTCTAGAGCTACTAAGTAAAATTTAGAGTATAGAGATAGACCAAAAACCTGTTAACAGTTTAGGGGCAATGGTAATCAAATGTGTCCAGATAATACCAAAATGTTAATAAAGTTAGAACATAGAAAGTGTGAACCTTTAAATTGGATGTACATTTTATTGTCATCGAACTGGGATCATACTTCAGCCTTAAGTTTAGAAGCAGTTTCTCAACAGTAGATGTCAAAAAATAAAAAATGGTTAGAAATAAGATTCTTGTATCATGATTGAATGTATTAATTGAGTATTCTTGAATCGAATTTGATGTATTGCATATGTGATGTAGGTTAAACTGGAGTCATTTCGCTTGAGTGAGCAAGAGATACTACAATATAACCAATAGTTTGTGGTAGAGTTTGATAGGATGAGAGAGGCAAATGAAGATAGGGAGGACTAACACATCAAAGTTCATTTTAAGTTTGTTGAGGTAACACAAACTGTTAAAGAGCCGACTCAAAAGATTAAGGAAAAAGATTCTAAAATTAGAAGATGGAAAAAAAAACTCGCGGAGGCGAAGAAAGAGACAACGAAGTTCAAAAACCAGAATGATACGTTGATAGTGAATATCAAGGAGGCAGGCATAACTCGATATCGTATTCAGTTATTAGAAATGACAGATGAAGAGTTATGCAGATTTCTGGCCAGCCTGAACTACCAAATGATCAGCAAAACGAATGAACAAGAGAAGACTCGAGCTGATTTAGTAAGTTTCAAAAGTGAACTGGTGTAATTAAAGAATAAAATGATTGAGAAAGATAGCGAGCAGAAGAGAGCTCAAGATGACCTATCCAACTCTGAAATCGTAGTTGAGCAGTTGAGTACAACTTTACCTTCAAAAGATATAGAGTTCCGGATGGTTAATAGGCGATGTAATGAATTAAATGAGAGGGTAACCCAATTGAAGGCTAATTTGGATATGGCCAATTCGCGTATTAAGAATGCTGAGGCTGGGGAGAGCTCGAGGAATAATAAAAATCATATCGGGGTCTCTATCGTTAAAGGAGATGTAGTTAGCCTATTAGCTCGAATTAGGGAGCTAGAGGGAGATGTAGCTCGCACTCAAACTCACGTACAAAGAGGAAATAAGCGTATAAGGGAGTGCCAAGGCTAGTTGGATACTGCTCATAGCAGGGAGCGAGAGTTAGAGCGGGTGATCAGGGGTAATGATCAATTGATAAGGAAGAAAGATGAATTACTAAAGAAGTCTCCCATTGGGGGAAGTGTATGTAAAGACATGGAGCTTGAGGAACTTCGTGCTCATGTAGCAGAATTGAAAACGATGAACCAGGCTGAGTCAGATAAAATAGATGAGAAGGCAAAGGAGCATATCAATTTGATGTCTTGCACAGATTATCGTATGGAATGACAAAACGCACGGTATAAAAAGTTATAAGAGCGTCATCAGAAAGTGAGAGAGAATTTTTCCCATGTAGTTATGCCCGAGGTAACGCACTCACAGATGTTAACGGCTATTATTACCTATTTTATGGAAGAAGTAAGAAGGCTTAAGTTAGAGAGGGATACCATGCACGATTGTTTGTCAGGTAGAGGATATATTTGTAGAGCTGATGTAGATGAGGAAACTGTATGAACACCATAGAAATAGAGTTAGGTTCTTAACCTTTTGAATTGGTAGAGCAAGGCAGGATTATAGTAGCTACTCGAGCTTGAGATTTTATGGCTGATTGTCCTCCTATTATAGGGGAAAACATAGCTGATCTCCCATCAGTAGAGAAGAATCCTTAGAAGTGATTTGTAGATGTAACCTATAAAAGTATCTGTCGCAGACATATTGTGAGATGAAATCAAGTTTAACCTTTGTTTTATCTAATTTCTGGTAGAGTTCTTTGATTGAAAACTAGTATTACCTTCGGTTTAATCGCAGAGTTTGTATAGAGGTCGATAGAAGGCTAGTATTATCTGTGACATGCCCCAAATTTTATTAATTAAAACATATTTAACTAATGTCATTTCGGATGTACAGGTCGGGGAATCCAAAGAATCACCCCCACAAATAACCATGCTAAAAGAAAAGCCCAGTCATTCACTATAGAAATTCATCAGAGTTATAACTGAAAGGAAAGAAACATAATGGAAGCGAAAGATAATTATCAAATCTAAAATAGAATCCAATATCTCAAAAATGTAAAATAACAGAGCATGAAAGAAGTTTAACAAAGTCTGATATCTCAAATAAAATAATAGTAACTAGGAACTGACTGCAGCAGTGAGGCTAAACTCCCAACCTAGCAAAAGTTCTCTGCAACTCCACACAACTACCCCGCATCTGAAATGTTATAAAATGCGAGAGTGAACAAACCACAGCCCACAATAACCTAGCAAGGCTAAATAACTATACTAATAAAGTTAATGCTGGAAAGATGAGGTAAAGATGAACGTAATGAGGTATGCTTAAAGTACAGTATTACTAAGTGAAAATGAATTAAATATGAGGAAATGATATGATTCTACAAATGCCCTAATGTTGTATGATTTATGATATCAGACCGATGAACACGATCCTATAATTATTAGATTGATCAACCGCTAGCGTGTGTTGACAATTAATGGATACAAGGGGTTCAATTTTTCTCAAGCTCGGCCAAGCTAAGGATATTTCACTTGATCAAAGTGTTCCGGGTGTTTCAACACAAGGAGCCTAGTTTTCCGCACTCTATTCTGATTTCATGGAATTTTAACCACATGGAGGATAAGATGGGTACAAAAGGAGAACTGGCTCATACCATCCCATACTTCAGGATGGGTACTATAGGTATGATAGTAACCTGCCCAAACTCACCTACTATTTTAACTTGAGCAAGTAATCCTAGTAACTTATCGGGGGTTAGCCGATTTAGAGTTGGTTCATGTATCTGACCTTATAAAGTTTTAGAAGAATTTCTCAAAGACCTTCTAATGCAAACAGATCCAAAAGATAAAAAATATAACTGCCACCAACATAGCAGTACACATAGAATAAACCACTTGTCTGGAAAGGTGGTAAACAATACTAACGTAGATGGACAGTGATTCACTAGTCACAACATCTAAATAACATAAATCTCTAAGAGACAAACTCAGTATTCAAGGACAAATCCACAAGAACACCCCACATGGACGACTTTCTAAACGATGAATGAGAAACAAAAACTCTAAGTGCCTTAGGATACGACAGACTGAAATGAACAACTACTTAGAATAAGTTAGAATTAATTACACCATTAGTGTTCAAGGACAAGGCCATAAGAACAGGCGTAATAGCTTCTAACCAATTCTCGAAGTCCAAAGACAATCAAGTTAACTAGCGGCCAAGCCACAAGTCACCTAGAGATAGCAGCGAAGTTAAATAATAACTAACATATCTAACATAGTATCTTCACAAAAAGGAACTCGAATCTAAACAATATACTAGATCATATATAACATCACTATATCAATGTGTATCACTCTTAATTAACATTAGTTCAACTAGTAAAGGAAATTTAGCAAGGAAGGGACACTCGCCTAATAACGCTTGATGATTATCCAATCCCCGCAAAAGCTTACTCTGCTCTACCAATGATACGACGCCAACCCCAACACCTATAATCCTAACAAAAGGATAAGAAGAGTAAGTTAACCGTACAAACACCTACGACAGCCTTACCAAGCTACCTGACTATAACTATACTACATAAAAAGCGCACAAAATTTTTTGCCACCAATAATATCTCTGACCAAGTACTTGTTATATCTAATCCTAGATGAGCCAAAATCTGCCGCAATGTATGACCACAGGATTCCAAAAATCAGACTTAATAATAGAAAATAGTTTTCATAAACCACACATATCACCATCCGATCAAGACTAAAATCAGCTCCAAAACATCAACATCTGAGTTACACAAGTTTGAGGGAAAGAGCAAGCATTGATTACTCTTAATGGAAAGGGAAAGTAGATTAGATAAAGGTCTAAAACAGCACCTATGGTTTCAAGAAGAAAACAGTTTATCAAAGAAGAAAACAGTTTATCGAAGAAGAAAACAGGAAGGTTCAATTCTACCTAATTTCTCATTAAAGGTAGGAGTAATACAAGGAAAATTAATTTATAATGGGTTAGAAAACCATAATCACAAGCAAGCAAGTTTCTTCTCTAAGCAAGTAGGTCCAAAAAGATTTAAGCAACGAGGGTTATGATAACAGAAAACAGTTTATCAAAGAAGAAAGCAGATAGAACTTACTGGAACACAGGCAGTTGAAATTGGTAAGTGGTGTTGGTTTGTTGGCGGTCGAAGATGGCAGCACCCCTCTCTACTTTCTAGAACAGCTAAAAATACACAAGAACCTTAATGGGGATGAAAAGATTTAAGCAACGAGGGTTAAGATAACAGAAAATAGTTTATCAAAGAAGAAAGTAGAGAGAACTTACTGAAACACAAGCAGTTGAAATTGGAAAATCTCAAAGTGAAGAGAAGAGAAGAGAAGAACTATTTTTCGACGATTATAAACAGAGGCACAACTTCTCTTTATATAGAGTAAGTTCGAAATGGTACCAATAGTAATGATGGGATACGTGATAGACACATTAAATGACCACTATTCCCCTATGATTTAATGCTTATTATTCTTAAATTTACTATTAAACATGACTAATAAAACCAATTTTTATATTACAGGTCACATGGAGCTCATTTACCAAATATGTGCAAATACCGGGATGTATAGCTCAAAGAATGAACTGTTGGAGAAGAATGTAGAGTTGTCAAACACAAGGGTCCCACATGGGGAGGTTACAATTTATGAGGATAACTCTTGGAGGTTACAAATTTATGTACATTCATGGCATAGGTTATAAATCTAATATTAAATTTAAGAACTCTCTCCTTCATCTATAAATGGAGATGTGACGAGCTCATAAGATCATTCAATTTTGAGAGAATCATTCCTGTAGAGTGCAAGAGAGCATTATTGGAGTAAGTTGGTGCAAGTCTTGTAAGCATTTGGAGTATTTCATTTTGTAAGTCAATAAAATTCCTCTTTTTGTTGTTAGTTTATGTTCATTTCATTCTCATATCATTTAGGCTTTATAGTTGTTATAATGGCAGGCTAAGTCCTCACTAGGGGTGAGGATGGATCCGCCATAAGCGTATGATATCATGTAGTAGAATGTATTTTTCTCTAACACAATATGAGCATAATATCACAAATCCCAGAACTATATTGTTGGAGACATTCATTATCATCTAATGATCTCTTTAAGTAGAGATATAGGAAGAGTTTTGTGATTCTCAAATGAATTAATATTGTATTTTTCCAAGGTATGATCCTAATTAACATTTCATAATTAGCATAGCTTTCATGGAATGTGTTTTTAGTACATACTTAGTTCTTACAATATATTCTACTTGAGTTATAATTAATCATGGGATTACATCGACAAAAGGTCGAAGTTTGTTATTTCAATTAAGTGGAGAATTTAATATACGATACTATGTTGATATTATATGCAAATGGTGGTGAAATCCGAATCCCTTAGACCTTTATTCTTGATTAAAGCCATATCATTTATTTTTACGGTTTTACAACCTTAGATTACTAAAACACAAGACAAAAACTAATTTCTAGTTCCGTTCGAAAGTGAACGACACTCTAATTTTTACCCATACTAAACACTGGATTTTGACCGTCATCAACACGTAATTAAAACTGTTCGAAACGGAAGTAAAATGGTTCAAGACTTTAATTACGAAACATTAATAACGTTACGTTTTGAGGAATTCAAAGCGAAAAAATTCAGTTCAAAAAAAATCTAGGTCAAAAATATTCAGTTCGAATTGGTCTACTGGAAAGTCCAGGTCGAATAGACTCAGGTCGAAATGACATATGAAGAATTGACTTAGTTCGAATTGGTTTACTTGAAAGTCAAGGTCGAATATACTCAGCTCGAATTCGTCCAAGTCGATAAGACTAAGTTCGAATTGGTCTAAGTCGATTACGACTATACTTAGCTCGAATTGGTCTTGACAAAATCAATTTTCCATAAAGCCCAAATCGAAGCCCAAGCCCATAAACCAAATGAAATTTGAAACTCGTATTTTCGGCCCGCCCTCGCCCAACATAGAGAATAAAGGATCTATGTTATATCATAGAAACAAACTTCTCTTGTGAGAAATGCGGGACTAATGAATAGTTTTGAGATTTACCAAAAAACTCAACAATCCCCCACTATATCGAGAAAGCATATCCGAGTAACAATCTAAAGTAGTGCTTAACTAGAGGTGTCTTTCGACTTGAACCTTTACGTAGTGAATATACTTTTGAAGTACTAGAGATTAGAGTGACATTCGTCTGGAACTCTAATTCAAAAGGGTACAACTAAAGCACACCACACACAACTTTATTAGTGCAAAGTTCTAAACAATGTCAGTATTATACGGCCATATACTAGTATCCCAATTTTAATGAAAGCTCTAGGGAATTTGCCCAAATTTCCATAGGAGGTGGCCTCACTTCCACAATCATCAAAGTGAGTCTATCAGGAGTACTCCTATAGCTGGGTACCCCACTCCACATAGAGTATAGCCCTCATTAAGAGTTTATAAAATAACTCAACCTTAAATCACTACAGGATATCATGCTCTTATATACAGGGATGGACTAGGAGTAATTTCCCTTTCTTAAAAATGCATGATCCTTCTTAATTATCATATGACTTATTATTCCCTTTGAACCTATTTCTTGGGATCTCCAGTCTATAGGTTGGGTTACCATCACAAATATTCTAACTATACGGGCTTTAGCCCCATCCCTTTCGAGGTATTCCACACCTTCTCTCGAGCTAACCCTTTCGTCAAAGGATCAGCCAGGTTTTCTTTTGACCGAACAAAATCTACTCTGACAGCCCCAAAAGTGAGTTTCTCTCTTACAGTACTATGTTTGCGACGTATTTGTCATTTCTTGTCATTGAAGTGGATAAGTATGGTTGGTAACGGCTTATCCCATAAAGGAATATCTGACAAAAGGTTTCTCAACCAATCTGCTTTCTCACTGGCAGCAGCTAGTGCTATCAGTTCTGACTCCATCGTAGATTGAGCTAAGATAGTTTGTTTCATGGACCTCCAAGAAACCGCTCCACCAGCAATGTTAAAGATATAACCGTTGGTTGCCTTGGAGTCTTCAGATAGGGTGTTCCAATCAGCATCGGTAAACCCTTCTAGGACAACGGGGAATCTTGCATAGTGTATTCCTGGGTTCATGGCTCTTTTCAGATACCGCATGACCCTTTTTATAGCATACCAATGCTCCATACCAGGACAACTAGTAAATCTACATTGCATCCCCACTGCGTAAGCAATGTCTGGCCTAGTACAATCACTAGTATACCGAAGGTTGCCAATGATACTAGCATACTCAGTTTGTCTAATACTGTCACCAGTATTCTTGAATAGCTTTTGACTAGGGTCATAAGGGATGCATAGAGGTTTACAGTCATAGTAGTTATACTTTTTCAAGATCTTCTCAATGTAATGAGATTAATCTAAAGTTATACCACTTTCAGTCCTAGTAATCATAATTCTCAAAATTACACTAGCTTCCCCCAGATCCTTCATGTCGAAATTTTGACTTAGAAGATTCTTGACATCATTAACAGCAAAGATGTTAGATCCAAAAATCAGCAAGTCATCCACATATAAACATATAATAGTGTAAACACTATGTACAGCCTTGTAATAAATGCATTTATCACTTTCATTAATTTTAAAAGCATGTGAGATGACTAAGTTGTCAAATTTCTCATGCCACTATTTTGGTGCCTGTTTGAGACCATATAAGGACTTCACCAATTTGTAGACTTTGCGTTCCTGACCAGGCACGATAAATCCCTCAGGTTGATCCAAATAAGTCTTTACATCTAAGTCACAATTCAAAAAACAGTTTTAACATCCATCTGGTGAACTACTAAGTTATGTACAGCAGCAGTAGCAAGTAATACTCAAATAGAGGTAATCATAATAACAGGAGAATAAGTATCAAAGAAATCAATGTTCTCTCTCTATCTAAATCCTTTAGCTATAAGCCTAGCTTTGTATTTCTCAACTGACCCAACAGGTCTCAATTTCTTTTTAAGGATCCATTTACAACAAATTGTCTTGCAACCGGGAGGTAAATCAGAAAGAACCCAAGTTTTATTGGACTCCAAAGAGTCCATCTCACTGTTAATAGTATCTTACCAAACATCTGAATCAGGGAAGGTAAGAGCCCCTGTGAGGGTAGATGGATCTCCCTCTAGAGTATATACTTCAAAATTAGGACCAAAATCCTTCTCCACTAGAGCTTTCTTGCTCTTTCTAACATAAGTAATAATGTTTTCAGTTCCCAAATTTCTAGGTTTTCCAATTCTAGGTGTAACAGAATTAGATGATGAACCCCCACTATCTCTAGATATAAAAGGAAACTTGTCTTCATAAAAGTCAGCATCAACAGATTCAATAATAGTTTTGTTTTGTAAATCAAAAAATCTATAAGCTTTACTGTTAATTGCATAACCAATGAAAACACATTAATAAACACGACTAGCAAGTTTTGACCTCTTAGGATCAGGTTTTCTGATATAAGCTAAACATCCCCAAACTCTAAAGTATGTAACATTTGGTTTTCTGCCATTCTAAAATTCCAGAGGTGTGTTTATAGATTTTGAGTTAGGAACTCTATTTAACACATAACAAACAATTAATAATATCTTTCCCCGCCAGTGGGAAGTAGCTCCTGAACTTAGCATTATAGCAACTACTAGTTTAGTATATGTACGGTTCATACGTTCTGCCTTACCGTTCATCTCAGGTGAATAAGGTGTTGTGGTCTCATGAGTAATCCCTGTGGATTTATACATCTCGTTGAAAACTCCTGAGTCATATTCTGTTCCACTATCACTCTGAAAATGTTTTATTTTCTTTCCAAATTGAGTCTCAATTTCAGCAAGGAAAATCATAAACATGTTCAGAGCTTCGCTCTTGTGAGCCATAAGATATACATAAGTGTAATTAGAATGATCATCAATAAAAGTAATAAAATAACATTTCCCGTTCCTTGTCAAGATCCCTTCTAATTCACAAATGTCTGAGTGTATAAGGTCCAAGGTTCCAGATTCTCTTTGTACTGATTTGTGAGGGGTCTTAGTGATTTTTGCTTGAGAGCAATATTCACATTTCTCAAAACTGTCCAAAGGGAATTTCGGAATCAAACTCAGGTAACACATACTTTTAATAAGCAACGTGTTAACATGACAAAGCCTACTATGCCAAACATTAAAGGTACACACAGAGTAAGAAGAAGATTTTTTATTTAGCTTATCAATATTAAGCTTAAACATAGAATCACACGCATAGCCCTTACCCATAAATCCCCCATTCTTGGTGATCGCATAAAAGTTACCTCCAATATTCTGCGTAAACCCAGCTTTGTTCAGGAGAAAAGCAGATACAATATTCTTCCTCATTTGAGGGGTATGGATCACATCCTTCAAAATAAGAGTCCTCCCAGAGGTAAACTTCAGCTCAATATTTCCAGTTCAGCAACCTCTGTGGTGTGGGTGTCCCCCAGCAATATGTTTTTGCCCTTAGCTTCAACATAAGTTTTATACAACTCTCTATCATAAAAGACGTGGCATGTAGCGCCGAAGACCATCGACCATCCTTCTGAGCCACTGACCATATTAACCTCAAATATCATAGCAATCAGAGGTTCATTAGACACATGCTCGGTCAAATGGACCTTTGCAGGTTTCGGTTTGTTATGGCAGTCCCGAGCCATGTGTCCTGGTCGACTACAGTTATAACAAATAAACTGAACAGATGTCTGCTTGTTTGTTTCCAAAGTAGGTACAGATTTGTTCGATCTGGGGTTCTTGTTTGGTTTGCGGGACTGGTTTTTCATACCTCTTTTCACCAGCTTCAAAGAGGCATTGATGATCTTGCTCTTGTTGTGATTAGACACAACCAGAACTTCTTTATTAATGTCATTTTTTCTATCTTCTTCCTCGATGCAGAGACGTACGATAAGGCCCTCCATAGAAAACTCTTTCAACTTATATCGAAGGGTTTTTTTGAACTCAATCCAGGGCGGTGGCAATTTGTTTATAAGGACAGCAACCTGGAATTGTTCATCTAGTTTGATACCCTAAGAAATAATCTCATGAGAAATCTTTTGGAGTTCGTGAGACTAGGTAATGACTGACTTATCGTCATTCATCTTAAAGTTTGTGTAGCGGCTAACCGCGTACTTTTTCGACCCAGCCTCCTCCGTATCATACTTTTTCTGGAGAGCGTCCCAAATTTCTTTAGCAGATTCCAATACAGAGTAGAAATCATGCAGGTCATTGCTAAGTCCATTTAGGATGAAATTCTTACACAAATAATCATTTGCAGTCCATTTCTCTATAGCCAGAGCATAATCAGGGGTTGTAGGTTCGATTCCTTTAGGCTTAGTAGAGACACACGACTCGGCTACTTCCTTAGTGGTAAAATAAAAAAACATTTTCTGTTTCCACCGACGGAAGTTTAGACCTTCAAATTTGAAAGGTTTGTTATTGTCCGTGAAGACAGATCGGACATCACATTCTCCGTCAATAGCAGATACTAACACGTCTTAAAATTGTAATGAATATTACCTCTGTAGCAGTAAACGAACAGCAACAAAGACAAGTTGAATTTGATGTACCGAACTGAAGAACAGGAAATGTTGAGTCGTCTCAATCCTTAAGACCTTTCGCCGCACTGCCCTTTGCAAACAGCTGATTGCTACGTCGTTTCCAGGATAAAATAGCAACGTGGGAAATTCTTTTACAAGGAAGAATTACCTTCTAATGATTTGCACTTTCAATATGTTATACTCGGATCTTAGAAAATCTCAAAGAGAAGAGAAGAGAAGAACTATTTTTCGATGATTATAAACAGAGGCACAACTTCTCTTTATATAGAGTAAGTTCGAAACGGTACCAATAGTAATGGTGGGACACGTCATCAAAACCATTCGAAATGGAAGTGAAACAGTTTAAGACTTTAATTGCAAAACAGTAACAACGTTACATTTTGAGGAATTTAAAACAAACAAATTTAGTTCGAAAAAAAAATCTAGGTCAAAAATATTCAGCTCGAATTGGTCTACTGGAAAGTCCAGGTCGAATAGACTCAGGTCAAAATGACATATGAAGAATTGACTTAGTTCGAATTGGTTTACTTGAAAGTCCAGGTCGAATATACTCAGCTTGAATTGGTCAAAGTCGATAAGACTAAGTTCAAATTGGTCTAAGTCAATTGAGACTATACTTAGCTCGAATTGGTCTTGACAAAATCAATTTTCCATGAAGCCCAAATCGAAGCCCAAGCCCATAAACCAAATGAAATTTGAAACTCGTATCTTCAGCCCGCCCCCGCCTAGCATAGAGAATAAATGATCTATGTTATATCATACAAACAAACTCCTCTTGTGAGCAATGTGGGTCTAATGAATAGTTTTGAGATATACCAAAAAACCCAACAGTAAGTGGTGTTGGTTTGCTGGTGGTCGAAGATAGCAGCACCTCTCTCTACTTTCTAGAACAGCTAGAAATACACAAGAACCTTAATGGGGATGAAAACCAAACCAACCACAGCAACAAGGATAACAGCGACAACAAGAGCATATGATCACAAGCAAAGTATCCAGCAAGAGCAAGAGCAAGAGCAATAACAACAACTACTCTGGAATAACAACTCCCTCCCTCTCCCTAGAACAGCAGTAACCTCCTCCCTTTCTCTGGAACAACAACAACTCCCTCTCTCTCAAGAATAATAGTACTTCCCTCTATATAAGGGAATCATACCAAGCTTGTGTTTTACAGAACTGCTGGCTGGAGATGGGCACTTTGAGGAGAAGAACACTTAATAGATGAGGTGATTCAACAAGAGGTTGATGAGCTCAAGAAATCCAGTAATCATTGTGATGTTAAATTAGAGGATAAAAGCAGGAAGAGTAGATAAGTTCTCTTCAACCACAAGTCATTTCCCTCTCTTCTTCCTCTATCCACAAGATAAGCCTAAGTCTCTTATCTCCCAAAGACTCTCCCTAACTCTAATATAAAACGATACCAATCTTTCTACTGAAAATAGATTATTAAGTTATAATGATTCTATACTACAGCAGCCCCAAACATTGATAAACCCCTCCTATACAAGCGATAAAAAGGCACGACCTCAAGCGATAAAAAGGTACTGACTAACTACAATCAAAGATGCATGACTTAATATGATATAATAGTTTACGCTTGATGCACAAATAATAGGTGTGGATAAATATATATATATATATATATATAATATATATATATATATATACAGGATATTACACTATGCCTTAATCTTTATATAGAGCTTGATTTAACGCTAGTATTACCTATGCCTTAATCTTTAGTTGAAGACATATTGAGAGATAAAAGCTAGTTTGACATTTTATTTATCTTATGGCTGGTAGAAATCTTCGATTGAAAACTAGTATTACCTTTGTTTTAATCGTAGATTATGTATAGATGGGGATTGAAAGCTAATTTGACCTTTACTTTAATCTGTAGTTGCAGATATATTGAGAGATAAAAATTAGTTTTACCTTTGTTTTATCTTATATCTGGTAGAGATCTTTGATTGAAAACTAGTATTATCATTGATTTAATTACAGATTATGTATAGAGTTCGATTGAAGGCTAGTATTACCTATGCTTTAATCAGTACAGAGGTCAATTGAAAGCTAGTATTACCTTTGCTTTAATGTATGCAATGTAGAGAGTAATGTGGGGAAAAAACTTGAAAGTTTTTATTGAATAGAATAAAATGTACACTGTGCGAAGATGAAATCTTACTTTTAGAATGAAAAGAACGAGAATTTTTAAATGAAGAAGCGATGGACTTAACGATACTACCGTTTCAGTCGCCTAATGTTCCATGGATTTGGTATCAGAACTCTTTGCTCCTTAATGAGATAATATGATCCCTGACCAGTTTGACCAATAATGAGGAATTGACCTTCCCAATTTTCTGCCAGTTTCCCGGTATGGGCCTCTTTTTTGTATTGAAGGATTTCTCTGAGGATGAGATCGTCAATTTAGAATGTTCAGCTTTAGACTCTTCTATTGTACAAGCTGGCCAGCATATGGTGACATCGACCTAGGTTGGCAATAGCGCATTCTCTAGTTTTATCAATCCAATTCATATTGCAGGCCAGTTCAAACTCATTTTCTTTGTCGGTAAGCTCATGATCTTTAACTGAATGGTGGAATTCCGTTGGAATGACGGCTTTTGTGCCATAGGCAAGGAGGAATGGGGTACAACCGGCTGATTAACGTGGAGTGGTATGGTTTGCCTAAAAGAGATGAGGAAGCTCTCGTATCTAGTTTCCTTTTTTCTATTATTGAAGCATTTTCTTGAGTCTATCCACGATGGTTCTGTTGGTCATTTTGGCTTGAGGGTAGTAGGGATTGGATGGTGTGTAGATGATGTTATGTTTGATGAGGAAGGCTACAACTTTTTCACCAACGAACTGGGGCCCATTATCAATCCGAATCAGGTGGGAGCATCCAAACCGTGTGATGATGTGTTCCCAGATATAAGAGATGACCTCTTCTTCTTTAGTTCAACAAAGTAGAACTACTTCCACCCATTTTGTAAAATAATCTGTTGCTATGACTAGGTATCGTCGGTTACCTAGAGTATTAGAAATTCTTGACGAGACCGAGCACCTATCGCTTAAATGGCCAAAACACCTTGCTTGCATGTAGTTCGAGCGCAGGGGTGCAGATCATATATCCATGTCATTGACATGTATTGTATTTGCGTGAGTACTCTTCTAGTTACTTGTGCATGCCTGGCCAGAATACTCCTAAGTGATCGACCAGCGGCATGGGAACCACAAGTCCGTTCATGTAAATTTCTAAGCATTCCGTCTATTTTTTTCATGGAGAGGCACTTGAGGTAAGGCCCTGTGCCTGAACGGCGATATAAAAAAATATTTTAAACCATGTAACGCTTCGAGTTTTCGATCAACTATCGATGTTCTTTTGGATCTTTTGGAAGTGGCCCTTTGCATTCATTATCAGGGCTCAGATAGGCAATAAAGGGTTTTTGCCAATCGTCATCCTCCTTTTCATCACCCCCAGTGTTGATCGTGCATGAAAAATGTCGATCAATGCTAGGGGTTGATATTACTTCTATCTGTAGATATCTGGCTTTTGTACCCAAGACCCCGGCTAGATAAGCCATGGAATTGGTCCACCTGCTTTAACCTCGTGGTAGATAGTCGAGAGTTGCTTTTGCAAATCTGCTCATCCAGTCGGCAACGAGGGCTGCATACTCGATCATCTTACCATTCTTCTTGTATTGGTCAGAGTAATGGTGAACGATTAGTAGAGAATCTGTGTAGACTAAGAGTTTTGTGATGCCAAACTCGAGAGAGAGGACGAGTCCCTGAATTAGAGCTTTGTATTCTATGACGCTGTTACGGGCTTCAAAATCCAAGCAGATTGATTTCTCGATTCTTTCATTTGAAGGGATAATCAATACGGTTCCAATTCCTGACCCTACGGGTCCTACTAAACTATCTTTAAGAAGTTTCCACCCTTTCCTTGTAACACATTTAGCTCTTTCCTCAAATACTTTGGTGGGTGGATCTTTTGCAATTTCATCTGTAAGGTCAGGATCGTACTCTTCCCAATCGGGATCTTCCACTGGAAAATCCGCGAGAAAATTAGCAATGGCCTGACCCTTTCCAGAATGTCATTGTTCAAACTTGATATCATGTTCTCCCAAACTGACTGACCATTTCTGCACTCTCCTGAATTTTTCTTTTTCTGACAACACTTCTCATAGTGGGTTATTTATCATGACTTCGACTGAATGAGTTTGGTAGTAGTACTTAAGTTTCTGTGAAGTGTAAACAAGAATTAGAAGAAGTCTCTCGATTTTAGAATACCTCGCTTCCGCGGGAGTGATTGTTTTGCTGATAAAATATATTGGCTTTTCGATCTTCCCATCAAGTCGATTAAAAATCGAGCTGATAAAAGTATCTGCAACTGCAAGGTAGATGATCAGTTCCTTATTATCTACCAGGGTACTCATGATGGGAGACTTACCCATATAGGTTTTGAGTTCCAGAAAAGTTGCCTCACATTCTGATATTCACTTGATCTCTTCATTGGGCTAAACCTTTCCTCTTTTGGTTCAACCTCAGAGTAGTAGGAGCAGCCAACGACAACTATCTACTCAGAAACAAATCAGTTGATAGCGACAATCTTGTCGGCAAGTTTTTGTACGTCCTTTATTATATTTGAAGATGACATGTTGAGGAGAGCTCGAATTTGATCTGGGTCGGCCTCAATCCCCTTCTTGCTGATTAGATGGCCAAAGAATCGGCCTGAATGTACTCCAAATTGACACTTATCAGGATTAAGTCGCATCCTACAAGATCGTAGAATGTTTAATATTATGATTAGATCTTTGATGTGGTTGCTTAACTGTATGCTCTTGCACAAAAGATCATCAATGTAGACTTCCAAGATTTTCCCAAGATGTGTTTTGAACATAGTAGTCATCAACCGTTAATTTGTCGGGCCTACATTTTTGAGTCCGAAGGGCAGTACTTTGCAGTAGTAAAGTTCTATTTCAGTGATAAAAATGGTATTTTCTTAATTTTCTTCCAAGAGAAGAATCTGATTATATCCAGAAGCAGTGTCCATCATAGAAAGAAGTTTGTGACCTGCCGTAGAATTAAGAATTTGATGGATGATGGGAAGAGGAAAACTATCCTTTGGAGTATGTTTGTTTAGATCGGTGAAATCTACACAAACTAGGACCTTTTCATTCTTCTTTGGAGCAGCGACGATGCTGGATATCCAATCTAGATACTTTGCTTCTCGAATTAATCCCACTTTGATTAATTTCTCGATCTCAATGTTGACTTCATCTAGAAGACAAGGTATGAGGTGCCGTTATTTCTATTTGACCGTCATGAGGTTGATATTGATGGCCAATTTGTGGCATGCCTTAATCGGATCGACCCCAGATATTTCTTCAAAAGTCCACGTAAAGACGCCTCAATTCAGTCGTAAGAATTGAATGAGAACATTCGTATCGTGTAAGACCAGCTTGGTACCGATGAAAGTACATTTACTAGGTCTATCAATGTCGATGAATTCTGTAGGTTCTTTTGTGGAAGGCTGATCAACGATGTGGCCAGCTTTCTATAATTGCTATGCAGCGTATCTGTCTGAGGTATCAAGAATGGCAAAGACAGTATTTTTGCAAGCTCTAGAATGCTTTTGACATCCCTTGATTTCATAGATATCATCATTGTGTTTGAAGTGGAGTACTTGATGATAAGTGGAGGCGATTACTTCTATGTTTGAATCCAGCAGTGGCCCATAATCTCGATAAAATAAGATTTGGCGTTGATGACATAGAAGGCGACATCGACTGTGGCTAGTTCAGTAGTGATAGGTAAGATGATCTTACCAACTCATTCTTCTTTAGAACCATTAGATCTACTGATATCAGTGTCACTCAGAATGACTTGATCGACCAATCCCATCTGGTCAATTGTGCTATGAAAGAGAATCTTAATACCGCTTCCAATATCGATCATCATTGTATGCATGAAAAATTTCTTCATCTTGAGCATTATGATGTGGAAATTTTTATCTTGAGGTGTGAGGTCGCAATATTCTGATTGTCTCCTACACTTAAATCTACAAGAGTTATTGATATTATGAATATCGATCATGTTGTTGTGGAACATATGGTAGAGATTTTCTCCCCAGCTTGATCTTCGACCTGGACGACTTCGACCTGCTTCTTATAGCTATTATCATTGTATGATTCTAGGTCGATAATGTATTCGTACATCCGTCCTTCTTTGAAAATGAATTCCAGCAACCTCTGTAAAGCATTGTAATTGTTAGTAGCATGACAATTTACCTTGTGATGCATACAGTACAGGCAGCTTTCGATTGGTTCCAATGGTTGAGATGGACGGTATAGCTTATCCTTCGACAGAATTAGGAAAAATTAGGGAGATACGGACATTCATCTTAGGTAGGACCAGTTTGCGTAATGTACCACCTTTCTGCGGGTTGCCTATATCGCCCTTGGAATGCTTTTGATCACCCAGATCCTCCTTCAAATCAATGCTTCATTCTGTAGGTGGACCTTTGGTGATTAAGAAGAATTTAGTAGATTTATGCCTTTCGAACATCATCCTTTTCAGATCGACATACCCATTGACCTTGGTGACCATATATTCCATGGTCACGTGTTTGTTTAGGAAGAGGTCCTCTTTGGCCTTGCAGTCATGTTAGAGCACATTGCTGAAAGCAGTAATAGCTGTTTTCTGATCAAGATTATCTACTTTTTGTGCGAGCCCCAAAAACATCTTTGCAAACGCCTCGAGCTTCTCTCCTTGTGATTGTTTAACACTACAAGAGAATATTAATTCTCCTCCTTGTCTTTGTTGTGACCATATGTCGTGATGAATTGCTCTTGTAGCTGATTGAATGTGAGGATGGAATCTTAAGGTAGATAGTGGGAAAACAGGAGTGGTTCTCCCTGTAGACTTGTTACGAATATACGGTAAAGAATGTGCTTGAGATTGGAGTACAATACGAATGAGTCACGGTATTACTGAATGTGTTCCTTTGGATCGGTGCCCTTGTATTTATGTATCTTCAGAGTATGGAAACCCTTCGGTAATTCCATATCAAAAACTCTTTGGTAATTAGACTGCCTTGCAACATGGTAAGGTCGTCTTTATGGCCTAAAGTCAGAGCTTCAATCAACTCCATGATACGCTAATCCATATGTTCTTGAGTGACATATTGACGTGTGGCTTGAGTGGCTTGGCGTGGTGGTTGAGGATTATGAGTGTCGGTGCCCTCACTCAAGCGATCATGTGGTCAAATGCGAGGTTGAGGTCGTTGTTCTTCTTCTTGACATTTGGAAGGCCAGAGACCTTTGCGGATATCTGATTGAACTTCACAACCCAAATAAATGGAAGGTTGAGGTTTGTGCTTGAGATTTCTGGAAATTGCTTTGTTGATAGCTCCTTGAGTCAAAATCTTTCCCGGGTAGAAACCCGGGAGGTTTCTGGCATATGATCATTATCTCTGGTTTGGGGAGCCTGCTGAGTATCCTACAGAGCCTGTAACGCAGTCTTCATGATTGTCATTTGGTATTCATGTCGTTTGAACGCTGTCAAGCGAGCTTCGAGCTCCTTCTCTTGGAGCTCTCGGTCAAGTGTTAACTGACGTTCGAGCTCAGTATGTTTCTTTGTTTCGGCGTGGAGATTTGCCCATAGCTTTATAAGCTCTTTCGGCTCAACTAAAAGTTTGAGCTAGATTCTGGTTGCTGGTCGTCTGGAAGTGATCACGATTAGAGATTGATAGTGGAATGAATGCATGCCTTAGAGTATCGTGGAAATGTTTTTTTCCCTACAGGCGGTGCCAAATTTAATGGCCTAATTTTGTTAGCTCGAAATGGCTCGGAATTAGCTCTTGCACCACTGTACTTGTGACAAAAACTAATATAAATCAAGAAAATGACACAGTTGATTTAGCGTGGAAAACCTTTGAATAGGTAAAAGACCACGACCTCGAGTCTAGGGTTTTAGTAACAGTAACTTTTATTGCTTGAGGCTGATATCTTATTACAAGTGATCTCTCAAACTAGAAATACTTGATCTTGTAAATAAAAAGTTTTAACTTTGTGGTCTTTTTTTCATGTCTATGTCTCTTCTGAAACTTTTTCTTTATATAGACCTTACCCACAGCTCGTTATGAGGTAAGTGGTGGTTGACTGAGTAACTTTTGAGTTCATGGGAGAATGGTATTTTTGACATGTTCATGTTCTTCTGTTGTGCTCGATACACGTTCTTTATCAGTTCGTGGGATAGGTGTCAATGCTGACTGTTTATATCACGTGTGAAATGCGTGAGCCTGACATGGAGGTAGCTCAAATTGGGTTAGCTCAAGGGATAGGTCCCTACATAGGAGAATGACCGGTACAGTGTGTGGTTGGGGAATACATTAGAGAATGTTGATACTACCTTGCCCATGTGGGTTGAGTGCGGTATCCATGAGTTGAGGGTTCATTTTGAATGGGACGGGGAAGATAGGAAATGGATTATGACCGAGTAAATTCCTCTCTGTAGAAGATGAATTGTTATTTGCGCTTCAGTGTTTCGATGTGGTTTATGTAGTTGGATTTATATTCCAGCATATGTTGTTTGGTTTTCCCAAGTTCAAGTTGTGTGTTTCTGTGAGCTCTAGGTAGACATGTTTTAGTACTTTCTTAATTTATTTTATTTTTCTCTTCTTATGTGCTTATATGGGGGCTTAATTGATGTTTGTTCTGTGTCAAGTGTTAACTCTTTCTCTCTATCAAACTAATTAATGTTTATTAATTTTAATTTCAAATGTTTAGATTATAGTCTTCTGATGTAGACTTTATAGCCTTGCTCGAACGGTTTATAAGTCGTGTTTACGCACCCATGTTAGTGTTGAAAGATGTACATCTTCTTGTTCCTCGTTTTACCTATACACGCATGAGCAGTAATGGTGATTTCATTACCTTGCCCTTTAGAAGTATACATTATATTTAGATTTAAAACATTGTTGGTAAATTAGCACTTCAAACTCTGTAAATCACAACTTTGTGTGTACTTACCGATTTAAATACGAATTAGTGACATCAAAATCACGCTGAAAACATAAATAATGTAATAAATTGAAATTAGGTAATTTTAGCGTGTTACTGTATTCATATACGACCTAGCAAACGATATTCATTTGCGGCACTTCAAAGTATCTCAAATGTATCTTGTTGACATGTGAAATCTATAATCCTTCACATACAAGAATGGTGTTTATATTGCTGCTGCTTGTGAATGATGTGACGATAGCCGATAGGTTGGTGTAGCTGTCTAGGGACACCATGCCTCAAGAAGCAGAGGTACTACCACCAACTGGGGTTACTTACCAGGATTTATCCTGTCTTAGCAGACGTGTGTATGTGTGTACCTCACTGCCACAGGAATTAGTTGGGCAGATGGTGATTAAATTAAGAACATGCCGTCATTCGATAACCTTAACACTGTGACTGATGGCGTCGTCGATAGTCTCTCCAGGTGTCAGCTTCTCATTGGCAAAGAAAAACCCAATCTGACCTGGGAAAGAATTTACACGTGTCAGCTGCCTAGTGGTCAATTGAAAAGATAAGATAAATCAATCGTTGCACATCACATAAACATAAGCTTGTACACTGGACTGGCCACAAGAGTTTATCCAAAATAAAATCCACAATATCTCACTTAAACATTGCAGAGGGGGAGAGAGAGAGAGAGAGAGAGTGAGTGAGAGAGATATCAACAAGAAAAGAACATTATGGCTTCAATGTCTGGCTTACTTGGCTCCTCCCAAGCTGTGTTGGAAGGCAGTTTCCAGCTCAATGGGTCCACTCGCTTGAGCTTAGCCTGTAACACCCGTGTAAATGTTGCTCGCTCTGGGTTGTCCGTTAGAGCTCAACAAGGGTCTTCAGATAATGAAGTTGTTACACAGAATAGCAGGAGATCTGTCTTAGGACTCGTAGCCACTGGATTAGCTACCGGGTCGTTTGTTCAAGCGGTGCTTGCTGAAGCTAAGTCAATTAAGTTGGGTGGCCCTCCACCGCCATCCGGTGGACTACGTAAGTTTGCGGACAAAAAAAAAATTTCATTTTACCTTTACCCTTTGATAGAACTATATCTATAACTATAATTAGGGTTATAACTGGGACTAAAAAAATGAATACCGTATTTGTTAGTCCTTCAGTACTGAGACGTGTGCATATAATATATGCGCGTCCTAGTGTTGCACTGTAGAAATGGAAAAATGTGTAAATTCTAATTATAGAAGATTGGCCCCCTTAGAAGGATATTAGATTTAATCACATCGGGAAGGATTTATTTTAGCATTTACGGGCAATAACATGTAGAAATATTTACTTTTTTTCTTCTTCTTTTTTCAGCGGGGACTGATAACTCGGACGAGGCAAGGGATTTGGATCTACCATTGAAGAATCGATTCTTCCTTCAACCTAAGTCAGCAACAGAGGCTTCCCAGAGAGTAAAGGAGTCCGCCAAAGAGATCCTTAATGTGAAGCAATTTATAGAAAAGAAGGCATGGCCCTTCGTTCAAAATGACCTTCGTTCGAGGGCACAGTATCTCCGTTTTGACCTCAACACTGTCATTGCATCAAAGCCCAAAGAAGAGAAGGCCGCGTTGAAAGAACTCACCGGGAAGCTCTTCCAGAAACTCGATCGGGTATGCAAATCATACCTATTTAAATTTTCTCTCACGAAATAATATGTTCATGTCTTAAATTCTTATAATGTGGGTATTTATTCGTGGTTATCGTTGTTGTCTCATTAGTTGGATTACGCTGCAAAGAAGAAGAGCCCTGCTGATGCGGCAAAGTACTATGGTGAAGCTGTAACTACCTTGAACGACGTCCTTGCCAAGATTGGTTAGGAAGTATTTGTTATTCGCCCTTTGTATGATCCCATTCATGAGACATTTTGGATGTAATTTATAGATGAATTGTCGTCCATTTATGAAATCTTTTGAATGTAAAGTATTCTTATTTTGGAAAAATGTTTAGCTGGCTTAATAAATATTAACTGGAAAAAGCATGATGGAGGTTATTAGGATAATTCAGTTCTCTCTGATCAATTTCATATCTGCATCTTAGACCATCTCACCAGAGTAGCAAGGACTGGGCCTCTGTTGCTCAAATCCATACCCAAAACATTAATGGTCGAATTTCGGTTTCAACTATATTGGGCATAAAAATATAAAATGGAACATTTTAAGAACCTACTATAATAGCCTAATTCCAGGAATCGGATTTAGCCTTTACACCAGATGTGTTTTCAACGCTCACAAACGGTAAGTAATAGATAACACAATAATTTAGCATGGAAAACCTTTGAATAGGTTAAAAACCTCGACCTCTCTTGAGAATTTCAGAAAGAGAGAGAAAGAGATCTTATTGAGAGTGCTAGTTTATTACAATGAGTGTTCTCAGTATTTGAGTATGGAGTTTTAGAGTGAGAATTCCTTCGTCCCTCATCTCGAATTCTCTGATCCTATATATAGGTCTTATAATATGATCGTTTGAAGATCATTAAGATTCTTAATGATGGACGTTACAAAATATATGTTTGATATTCTTTGACCAGATTGTATAACGAACTGATTCTGCTTGTCTCGCAATGGTTTTATTGATGATGTTGTGTCTGTTGACTCGAACTGTTGTTGTAGAGATCGAATAGTGATGACCCAAACTTAGGGATATTGAATATGTCTTTAGTAGTGTTTTATGTATGTTGATGAGTTTAAGGATGAAGTATGAGTCTGAGATACAAAATAAGCTTATTACAAGACGGCTCTCAACCAAGAGCATGAGCAGTATCATGAACGAGTGGTGTTGATTGAGAAACTTATGTTATTCCTTATGTTGTTATCTTGATTCTGATCGTGGTACAAATGTGTCACGTGCTCTGTTGAAAGTTCGTATGTAGTTCGAAGATGAAGTATGAGTCCGAGATGTAGAATAAGCCACTACAACCGCCCCCTCTCAGCCAATAGTCCAAAAAACCTTGTGGGCGAGTAGTGTTGGTTGAGAAGTGCATTAATGTTGTAGTTAATATCTGAGAATCATTTCCAACGTAAATTCATGAATATCTGTCGGCGTCTTTTGGGTTTCTTAGAGCCAATAGTTCTAGTCAATGTTGTTTGAATGGAAATCCTTCTAACGTTGGGAATTTGAAGAGTCGGTTTAAATGCTAACCACAGTATAAAAGACATTCAGAGATGAATGTGATGAACAAAGTCTACGTATCTGAACTATTTTTTTCTTTGTGTTTGTTTATATACTTGGAATCTTTTATTGTTGAAAGGATGGTGACTGCAAAGAATCAGGCTCGAGAGTCTAGGATCCGTAGGAAGATGGAAGAACTGTGCATCAACTATTTTGGATACCAGCCTTAGCATATGCCAACGCCAATTCCTATGTCTCCCACCTATCATCATATGTCATATGAAGAAGTGATGGAGGCGGGGGATGACTATATTATAAGATGGTATGTTTTCACTATCTGCTGATATCTGAGGCGTAACACCGAAATAAGCTTCGGTTATTGGTGGAGGAGGCTGTGATATTTTAATTGAAGATGAAGCAACAGGCGCTCGTCCTAGGGAGTCTCTAGCATACGGGGATATAGGGGTTATGGTGGAAGAGGTGGTAATGTTGGAGGTTTTCCTTCCATAGACCATAGATATTGGCCTTGAAGAAGATCTTTCATCTGTGATTTCCAATTTTACTATTTCCTTTTCATTGCAGCATGGGATCAAAGTTTGAAGTTGCTTTAATTTTGCATCTTCTTCCTTGTTGACTGTTGAAAGGCACTTTGAACTGTAACTGTGTAAAGTAATCTGAGGGGTTTATTTTGGAACATTTTTTTATTTGTAAAGTATTCTGCAAAAGAAATTTTTGAGCTAATGAAATGTCTTCGTTCTGGCATCGGGATTCTTTGTATCGAACTTATTTGTGCAGTTTTCTATTGTAATGTAGGAGTCTGCAAATAGGTGCTAGTTTATCATAGGGTACGATGAGGAAAATTAAACTGTAAGGATTGTAATTGGCAAATGGTAGTGATAGGTGAGGTTTGAAAAATTAGAGTTCAAAAATGTGGTGATAGGATGTAGATAAAATCTATAAGATGACTCGGTTGCGAAAAAGGTATATGGTTTTTTTGCGATATGTGTCTTCGAACTGGATGAAAGACAGTATCAAACTGTGGAAAAAATTAATAAAGGCTGTAGGTGTCACCGCTGGACTTTTTTAACTTTGTATGTTGCCATATGTATATTTACTCGTATAAAATTTGAGGTAATATTTCATAATATGGAAAAAATGACCTGTCACAATATTTTGGATGTGCTTGTTGGTATTCAACTGTCCCAAAATTATTCCTAGAAAAATATACCCTACAATAAAATATGTGGGGTGATCTGGATTTGCAAAGATCTTCCTGGTGACTATATAAAGTGGGATTATTGGCTGCTATGTCTTGTATCTACTGTATAATTATTTTGTTGTGAAGGCAGTGTGAGTAACCATGGTGAGGACACGTTCCCAACGAGCTCATCATGCAGCAGACGGTAGGTTTCAGATCAAGGTTGCTGAACTTCGTAAGCGATATTTTCGTCAATTGCCTTATAATGCTGTGTTACTGGCATGTCCATTGAATTTGATCAAGGTAGATGCTGAAGGCAGGCGTGCAGAGTATGACCGTTTTTTCTTGTGTGATATGTTTCGCATGTCATAACTCGATGCCACTGTGTGAGAGATAACTGTTCGACAACTCGCATGTGACAAAATTGTTGAAGAGGATGCAAAATTAGTAAGAGGAGAGATAATTCTCTGTAGGGAGGCGAACTATCCAGGCTGCTTTAGATGTAACTACAAAATTTTGTAAGATTGAACTGTGTAAGTTCGTAATAAATAAGTAATCTTTTCGTGTAATATATTTTGTGGAGAACGAGACATGGTTGTTGCATCAAACTAAGATGAATAAGAATAAAGTATTCTATTTTACTTTCTGCCGTGTAGATATTGTAGATTACAGCTGTATGATTTTAACAACTGTATAGATATCTCCAAATTTTAAATGTTGATCTATTTTAGGAAAGTCATACGATCCTGGTACCGTATAAAAGTAAGGTGATTGGTCGTTTGTACTGTGTTGAGGAAGAGGTACAAAATTTGTAATGGTAGATAATAGAGACAGGCGTGATGATAGTAGACGTTATCACAGAAGTCATGAAGACTCTGTTGCCCGAAAAGACGTGCCTTTGGATACAGTAGGGATGGCTTATACGCGTCTGTATGATGTTCTCTGCTTATTTTTTTAGATTAAGGGATACAGTAGGTTAATAATCTAAGATCTGTGAATAACTGATGAGGAAGTTATGCAGTTTTGAAGCTTTGTCTGATGAAGAAATTGTAGAGAGAGAAAATGTTTGTTTGAAGAAGAAGAGAGAAAACTTGAAATAATTGTCTTTTGTTTTTCTGGGAAATTGTAAAGTAGGCATTTTGACTGGGTAGAAATTTTGATAGGCCTATTTTTACTGTGTATAGGGTGTAATAAGGAAAGTAGATATAATGGTAAAATTTCTTGTGTATTTGTAGGTTCAATATGCATTCCAATCCTATAATTCCCTCATGTAGATTTGTAGTATCTTCGAGTTCGGAGGAGATCTCATCATCAGGTGAGGACGAGAGTGATGCCATGGAAGGGACTGTAAATAGTGTAGAGGTGACTGGTGAAGTTGGAGAAACCAGTAAGATAGAGAATAGAAAAGAAAAATATAATGTTTTTTTATATACCCAGAGGGAGTAGATGATGGAAACAAATTCTTAAAATATAAGAAGAAATTGCAAGGAGAATGGGGAAGCTACCTGGGGAAACAATGTGGCTAGTTTAGGCCTAATGTCTCGGGAAAAGGGGAGGAGGCAGCATATTACCAAGTCCCTTGCTTGGATAAGTGGAAAAAGGATAGAAGGATTGGTGATGATGTTAGTCATTCATACTATAATGGCCTCGGACTAGTAGGTACGAGTGATGGGTTTCTATGCTACCTGAACCAGGTCGTATATGGGCCTAAAATCCCTTAGACTTATTTTCAAAAAGGGGTAATGAATAAACTACAGTGTTGCCCTGCCCAACTAAATGGGAATGTTTATGAGACATGAGTGTATGCGATGCACTAAATGAGAAATAGAGAAAGGAAGGGACTGCCAAGCAGTTCGAAGCCAATGATGTGCTAAAATTTTAGAAATAAAAATATGCCAAAAGTCAAAGTAGTGGTTTCCTGTATAGTGATTCATCGAGGCTAAATTTTTTTGATTTTAAATCTGCATGTAGACCATGGAACAATCACCTTGCATGGGTAGGGGGTAATTGTATGCAGGTTCCAGATGAACCAGCGCTCGTTTTGAACCATAAATATTATAACCCAAGTAAGTAACATTGTTTAATCTTCGACTAACCAATATCTTGTCGTCAAACTGTTAATTAATGTTATGCTCCCCTTCTTTTTGTCAGAATAGAATCTTGCATCGGTGCCAGACACGAACAGTCTGTTCGACCGCGTTGCTCAAGATCAGGACGAGCTAAAGGAGGTGCTTGGTGAGTTGGATATTCGTTGGGATAAGAAGGTAGACTCCATAGTACCCAAAGTTCAGCGAGCTCGCGAAAAATGAGCTATGGTTTGGGAGAAATCTCGTTTGACTGTTGAGGATGTCCTTAGTCTTCTACCTCTTGCTCCTGAAAGTCTGAAGAAAACTACTCGTAGGTCGAGAAGGTCAGCTCCGCAGGGTACGCCTGCCACTGGGGTTGTGACCACAGAGCAAGAAATCGTAAAAACTCTGTTAGTTATGGAGGAAAGATAGGAAGTGTGTGCGATTAGACCTGCTGAAGTGGAGACGAACTTGTTGAAGATAAAATGCCATGAGGATGAGGGTAGCTCTCGTACTATCCCTTAAATTATGGCTATGATGTAAGAGCTGGAGCAGAAGTACTTTCTAATGGCGGGGACCGATCTGAAGTAACTCGATAATGAATGTCTGGAGCATACTTTCGCATTATGTGTTTGTAATTTTTAACTTTCTTATATTTGAACTGAGAGCTTTTGTTCTGAACTTGTGTTTGTGTATACTTTGTATTGGTAGATCTCGGTGCTTCTGAAGGGGGCGGCAAAATGTCTTGATAAGAGAGGTTAAGAGTTTGGGGATCATATTCTAAAGTTTGACGCCCAATCTACTCGTATGAATGAGCTCGAAGCTGAGCTTGAGCTAAGGAATGACAAGAGAGCTAAAGATGTTAAGGCGGCTGCAAAAAAATATTGACTTCTTGCAGAGCATGATAATGCTATGTCAGAATCGGTCAAAGCACTAAAGGTGGAAAGAGATCACTTTGTCCAATCTTACTATAATTATGGATTGACGAAAGTTGACGTGTATCTAGGCCATACTGGCAGATATGATGAAATAGTCTTTCTTGTTGTGGTCGAAAGTGAGGTGGTGGCTGATATTGTTGATCCAGCCAATACACCTATTATACCCACTGAACCAGCTGTAGCTGCTAAGAAGACTTCGGACCCTTCAGCTAAGGCAGACATGAGCAAAATTCTTTAAACAATTAGTAGTACTCTGTTTCGAACTATGCAGTCCATTTTAGCTTTGATGGGATTGTACTCTGTAAGGTCGTAAAAATTATAAGTTTGATATATGCTTTTGGTATGCTCTTCTTGAATGCTTGTATGATAATGAGATATTTGTAATCTGTGTAGGAGATAGGGCGATTAAGAAAAATGAATTATGAACTGGAGTGATCATTGAGTAGAGCGAGGGATTTCGTGGCTCGTATTCAACTGGTACTTAAAAAAACTGAATATGAGAGAAGGTAATTTAAATCTTATTCTGAGAAAATATTTAAGTAGTTATACGACCTCCAGATTAGATATGCTAGGATAAAATAGAAAGGGATGAGGTATTAAGAAAGGAAGAGGAAATATGGGTATTAGTCTGAAACCCAAAAGAGTTAACGTATTTTAATGACACTAGTGATAGAACTAGGTGTCAAAGTATGTTGATAGCTCTGGCAATGTATTTCAAGGTCGAATTAGATAGTGAACAGGGTTTAAAAGAAGCATATGTAGAACTTTTAAAGGAAAGAGGTGTAGTACCTAACCCAGTTCGAGTTATGTTTTTAGTTTAAGAAGCACGTAATCGTCATAGTGTAAAGGCATGAAAATATTCAGCTCAAGCTGGTGTGTCTGTTATAAGGGGTGATATATAGCCTTTATCTGATGTGTTTGGCTTTATGCAGGATCGGAGGGCCATGAGAATTGTATTTTTCAGGATAAGAAAATAGTAAATAGAGATTCAACAATAATTAGAGGGTAAGTTAAAGGGGTTACAGGATGAAATATCGCAACATGTGGAGCAAAAAATGTCTTTAGCGATGCGATTGTCAAAAGAAGTGACTGTTCGAATGAAGGTGGAAGCTGATGTGAGGCATTAGGTATATTATAAAAAGAAATGCACAGGCGGCTACACAAGGCGTATATACAGTTGAATGAGTATCTGTATCTGTCACGAGCAAAAATCACAGCTCGAACACAGCATGAGCGTCATATAACAATTGTCATTGATTTGTATAGGGGGGAACTGGCAAGGGTAGGGAATGAATTTATGAAGTTTATAACTGAATTTGGGAATGATTTTGATGTTGAGAATGCCAATGCTGAAAATATGTGGTTTACCAAAGAAGAAGTGGAATTTGTGGTGAAAAAACTATTCTTAGGTCGAGGGAATTGTTGTCAGAAGAGGATGAGGATGAGGTCGGGAATCTGATTCCCCGATTACGGTGCAAACAACGTCAGCAGGAGGTGGTGATCTTTACAGCTTTAATAGATGTTCAACTAACGAATAAAAAGATTCCGAGAAATAAAGGACAGTCTTCAGGTATTTCGAAGAAGTGAAGATAGGTTGTGCCAGTTAGTACCTGTTCTTTATATGTGTTAGATCTTTGTATACTATTTTTGTTTGATGATAAATAAAATATGTTCTCTGTGATGATGAATAGAATGATGTATCGATATTTCTCATATATCATGTTCTTGATTAATCTTGCTAACTGTGATATGTAATCTGTTTGTATGAGCAAACTATTATAAATGTTAACTGTCATGAATGGGAGAACTAGTAGCTGCCCAAAGTCAATATGATTCATTGCATGTTTGAAATGAACAATTGAATGCTGAACTACGCTTACGTCAGGAGGCACTAAAGAGTACTATCGAATTATAAGGAAAAACAAAGGAAAAGATATCACAGGAACGGAATACAGTCATTCGTTTGTCTGAGAAACTGTTGGACAAAGAGACTGTGATAAACAGGATTTAGACGCACAATACAGAGTTGCAAGCAACTTTGAGGAAGGAAGAAAATAATATGAAAGATTTGCAATTTCAGGTAAATCTGTTGGAAGCGGAGAGAACTGATATACTAGTCACCATTTCATAAACAAAAGTTCATGCTGGAAAATACAAAGTTTTGTGGGCGGTTGTGAATATAATGTTAAAAAAGATGGAAAAGGAATAAACGAAACGAAATCATAAATGAAGCTTGGAATAAGGTATCTGCTCTAGAGTATACCTTATAGCTATTGAGGTTGGACATCTTACAATATCAATCAGAGAACGTGAAATTGCGTGATACGAATACCAAGTTAAATGTTTATCTTTTAAAGAAAGAAATAAGTCTTAATGATATTAAGGTAAATAGTGATCATCATGAGGCTGAAATGGAGGGGTCATTATCTTTGATTTACCATATTGACAAATTTATGACCGTATTTGTGACTAAGCATGATGCAACGTTGGCTGAAAAACAAGTTGTAGAGCACCGTCACGACAGTTTGGAAGTTTCATTGAAGGAAGCAAATAGAATACTTGGCAAATTTGTTCTTCGTGATAGAGTCAAAAGTGATGTAGGTAATATGTATGAGAAAGAGATGGTAGCAGTGCTCTCCTTTTTTGTATCTGAGTTTAATAGATTAGATGCAAAGAGTAAAACGGTGTATGATGGTTTAGTTGCAAAAGGTGTGCAGTATGAAATGAGGTTGATTCGATTGGAGTACCTAGATCCCATGGTGGAAAAAATTGGTACTCTTAAAAAGAGGATGATGAGGGAGGGAAAACCAATTGTCATTTAGAGGATGCCAGAGTTTACGCGTAAACGTTTGCATCGGCATGGGGAGAGTTTATGGGGTGATGACGTGATTGAGAGTTTGAGCGATAGTGACTGATGATGTGAGTGATAGTATAATAGGTATAAAAATGTTAAAAGTAGCATGAATGATCTTGTATGTATGTGTACTGACCTTTGTATGAACCAATTGTATTGCTATCTTCTTGCTTGGCGTATAGTCATCTAATAAGGGGGTGGCTTGGCCGAAGCAATAAACAGTGTGAAATGTATAAAGGATCAGTTTGGCTAGAACAATAAATGATATATATTATATAGATGATCAGCTTGGATGAAGCAACAAACGATCTGTAATACATAGAGGATCAGTTTGGCTAAAACAACTACTGATCTGTAATGTATAGTCTGTTTGGCTGAATTGGACGAACCATTAATCGACCTGTAATGTTGTAGAGGATCAGTTTGGCTAAAGAAATAAATGATCTATAATATATAGAGGATTAGTTTGGCTGAAGCAACAAATGATCTGTAATTTATAATCTATTTGGTCAAATTTAACGAATCATTAATCGACTTGTAATATAGTAGAGGACCAGTTTGGCTAAAGTAACAAGCGATTGCTAATGTGTAATCTGTTTGGTCGAATTGGGTAAATCATTACTCAACCTATAATGTATTAGATGGGTTGGTCGAATTAGGCGAACCAATAAACTTCCTGTAATGTATTAGAGGGTTAGTTTGACTAAAGTAATAAATGATCGGTAATGTGTGATCTCTAAAAAGTACTTGCATGATTTATTAGAAAAGTAATATGATGTAGGCAATCAAACACAAGTATTTTATTGGTATAAGATTGACGTACAAAATATGTTTGATAGAGTACTGTACGAAATAGTAGAAGTACTCAGGTCTATGGGGATCAAATATAAGTATTTCATTGATGTAAGATCGACATACAAGATGATAGATTTATTTTGAAAAGTACACTGGGATAGAGTATTATCTTCAATATAGCTTCAATCTTCTCATGTTCCGAGGATTAGGAGCTCGTTCCCCATTTTCAGTGGCGAGATCGTAAGAACCAAGGCCATTTTTTCCAACAATGATAAAAGGACCTTCCTAATTTTTGGCCAATTTTTAAGCATTGACTTCATTTCTGTGCTTGGGAACTTCTCGGAGGAAGAGATCTTTGATTTTGAACTCTCTATGATGAACTCGTTTGATGTAAGATCGGGCTAAAGCTTGGTGGTATCTTCCCAAATTCATGATTGCTCTATCTCTGGTCTCCTCGATCCAGTTCAAGTTATAGGCCAACTAGAATTCATTTTCTTCATTTTTCATGGTATGGTCGCGCAACAGGTGATGATATTGAGTGAGGATGATTGCTTTGGTACCATAGGCCAGGTGGAACGACGGTCATCCAGTTGATACTCGAGGAGTTGTGTGATACGCCCATAAAACATGTGGTAGTTCAATGACCTAATTACCTTTCTTCTCTATCAAGTACTTTTTGATTCCATCTACAATAGTGTGATTAGTTATTTTTGCCTGACCATTTCCTTAGGGGTAATATGAATTGGAAGGAGAGTGGATGATGTTGTGTTGGTTGAGGAATTCAACGACTCTGGAGCCAACAAATTGAGGCCCATTGTTGATTCTAATGAGATGAGGGCAGCAAAACCTAATAATGATGGTCTTCTATATAAATTTGATGACTTCGTTTTCTCGTGTACGACACAGAGAGACTGCTTCCACCCATTTAGTGAAGTAATTTGTTGTTACTAGGTGATGCCTCCATTTGCCTGGTGCAGTGGGGAATTCTTCTATGAGGTCTAGGGCCCATCTTCTGAATGGAAGAACCACGTTGTTGGAATGGATTTTTAAGGCTGGAGTTCAAATTTGGGGGCCATGTCATTGGCAGGCATTGCACTTGCTTGCAAGTTCAATGGCATGAGCTTTCATTTTATGCCAAAATACTCCTTAGGTAAGAACATGATTGGCAAGAGATTGTCTTGCAGCGTGGGAACCACAAGTACCTTTGTGGAGTTTGTGTAGGAAGTTTTGAGCTTCTTTATGTGATAAGCACTTGAGATATGGTCATGTGACCAAAATCTTGTAAAAGTGATTATTGTCCATGACATATTGCTTAGCATTATCAAGTATGCATCATCTTTCAGTAAGATCTTTAGGGAGTTCATCGTCAAATTTGTTATGAGGTCCAATATAGGTAAAAAAGGTCATATCCAATCGTCTTCGTCATCTTCAATGCCCCCTGTATTAATAGAATTTGAGCTTATGATGTTAATACTGGGGATGGATAGTATTTCAATTTTGAGATATCGAGCTGCTGTACCGAGGACTCCTGCCAGATTGGCAAGGGATTCAGCATGCCTGCTTTCTCCACGCGGCAATTATTCAACGGTAATCCTCTTGAATCTCCTTATTTTGTTAACTACTTCTACGGCGTAATCAATCATTTTTCCGTTCTTCTAAAAGTTCTCCGTATAATGGTTCACAATGAGTAAGGAGGCTATATATATTAATAGCTCAGAAACTCCAATCTCGAGAGCCATGTCTAGTCTGTGGATTAATGCCTCGTATTCAGCCTCATTGTTGCTAGTATCGAAATTGAGTCAAATTGCTTTCTCGATTGTGTCATCGGAAGGTATAATAAATATGATTCTGATGCCTGATCCCGCAGGTCCGGCAGACCCATCAGTTTAAAGGCGCCAACCTTTTTGAGTTACCAAGTCTGACTTTTCCTCGAACTGTTCTTCCTTAATGTCCTTACTATCTTCTTCCTAGTCAGGATCTTCTACTGGGAAGTCTACGAGAAAATTTGCTACTGCTTGACCCTTTTTGGAATGATGTTGTTCGAAACAGATGTCATGTTCACCAAGAATTACCGGCCATTGTTGTACTCATCTGGATTTCTCTCGCTTAGATAAGATTTCTCGCAAAAGATAATTTGTCATTACTCGAACTGAGTGGGCTTGAAAATATTGTTTCAACTTCTGCGACTTGTACACGAGAGCTAAGAGCAGTTTCTCGATCTTGGTATACCAAGATTCTATTGGAGCAAGAGTTTTACTTATAAAGTAGATGAGTTTCTCCATCCTTTCATCAAGTCAAATTAGAACAGAAATTTATAATTCATCAATAACTGCCAAATAGATGGTGAGTTATTCTCCTTCTAAAGGTGTTCTCATAACTGGTGGTTTACCCAAATAACATTTGAGTTCTTAAAATGCTTCGTCATATTCAGTTGTCCACTTGATCTCAGGATCCTTCTAAGATTTCTTTTTTGTTGTTCCTTCACGCAATAGGTTAAATAACCATTGACGTCGATAGGAAGACTTCGAGAAAAAGTAATTTATTACAGCAATCTTCCCTGCTAACTTTTGTACGCCTTTCTTTATTTTTGGTGAAAGCATAGATAGTAGCATGTAAATGCGATCTGGATCAGCTTCTATGCCTCGCTTGCTAATCAAATGTCCCAAGAATTTTCCACTCTGATCCCCAAACTGCCACTCATAAGGAATGAGTCGCATCTTGTAGAAACGTAGAATTTCAAAAGTTGTGTGTAAATCTGTGATATGGTTCTCTCTTTTAAGACTTTTACACAACATATCATCAATGTATACTTCCATCGCTTTTCTGAGGTGACCTTTGAACATCTGTGTCATCAATCTTTGATAAGTAGTTCTAGCATTCTTGAGACCGAAAGGCATAACCTTATAGCAGTACAAGCCATGCTCTGTAATGAAAGCTATTTTCTCTTAATCGTCAGGTAGTAGAGGTATCTTATTGTACCCTGATGCTACATCCATCATGGATAAGAGTTCGTGTCCTGCAGTAGAATCGAGTAGATGGTTTATGATTAGAAGTGGAAAACTATCCTTTGGAGTATGCTTGTTGAGGTTCGTGAAATCCGCACATACTCTAATCTTGCCGTTCTTCTTTGGTACTGCTATACTGTTCGAGATTTATTATGGATATTTTGTTTTTGAATAAAGCTCACTTCAATGAGTTTATGAATCTCTTTGCTGACTTCTTCTCTGAGCCTTGGTGCTAATGTTCTCTGCTTTTGTTTGACGGCTTCAACTTTTTTTTTAAATTCAGTTTATGGCAGGCTAAATTGGGATCAATGCCTGGCATTTCGTAAAAAATCCAAGCGAAGACATTACTGTTGCCTTTAAGGAACTGGATAAGAGTATCTCGTTCTGCTGTGAGTATAAGAGTGCCAATGTATGTTCCTCGCTTGTCTCCACTGACTTCGATGCATTTTTTGTTTTTACACTTGGTACCCAACTTTCTGTAGAGTTCACTTTAAATTTTCTGTAATGTTTCCTGTTATTTTCTAAAATATTTATGCGAGTTGTGGTTGTGAGGGCTCTGGTTCGATGGCAACAGAGTTTTTGCACGCTCGAGCTAGCTTTTGGTTTCCTTTGATTTCGTAAATACCGCCCTCCCATTCAAAGTGCAGCGCCAAATGATAGGTCGACGGAATAGCTCGCATATTGTGTAACCAGCAATGCCCCATTATACCCAAATAATGGGATCTTGCATTGATAACATAAAGGACAACGTTAACTGTTGTTGGTCCTGCCATAGTAGAAAGTAACTATCTTTCTCACACATTCTTCTCTATAACCATTGAACCCACAAATGTCAATGTCAATGGGTTGCACCTTATTCGCCTGTCCCATCTAATTAGTTGTTCTTTGAAATAGTAGTTCAATACTACTACCAGTATCTATCATCATTTTGTATAGTATAACATTTCTCATTTTTAGCATAATTACCAAAGCATCATGGTGAGGAAAGTTGACATGACAAGCATCACAGTCATCGAAAGAAATTTTTGTGCATTAGGAGCTAGATACGTTAAGTAAACAAGCTTCTTTATCATTCATGGATAGGTCGTGACATTGGCCGACACGACATCTTTTGATTATGTTTGATTGGCAGATAGTCTAGGTCTCAATGAATTGACTGAGCTAGTTATGGTATAAATGCTTCTCCCCTTCTGGTTCTTCGACCCCCACGGCATCTGTAAGAAGTTTGTAACTCCCATTCTTGTAATTCTCCACGTCCACAATGTATTCTTAGATTCGTCCTTCCGTAAAAATATATTCTAACAGTCGTTGTAAGTCAAAGGAGTGTTCCGTCTGATGATGTTGGACTTTGTGGTGAATACAATAGTATTTGTTCTCAATGGGATGGAGATACTGTGCATTGCAAAAAAAAATCCTTTTGAAGTATAGGATAAATGCTGGCTATGGTTACATTCATCTTGGGAAGATAGGGTTTTGGCAAGTTACTACCCTTCCGAGGTCATTCATCATTTGATTTTCTTCGCTTTCTGTCTCCTCCTTGATCAGCGCTACGGTTGAAATCTTGTCATGCAGATTGATCTCTAGCAGTCAATATTGATCTCTGAGTTTTTTGTCTGTCGCACACCATTCTTTCGAGATTAATATATCCGTTAACTTTTTCGATCATGTCCTCCAAAGTTGTATGTTTTTTTAGGACGAGGTACTCCTTCGCCCTTCCATCGACGAGTAAAGCATTTGTGAAAGCAGAAATAGTAATCTTCTGATCGAGACGATCTACTTTTCATGTTAACTCCAAGAACTTCTTAGTGAATGTCTCGAGCTTCTCTCCTGACATTTGCTTAAGGCTGAAAAGAGAATACAAATTCTTCTCTTTGTGTCTATTGTACGAGTAATTCTTGATGAAGAGCTCGCGCAATTGGTCGAAAGTTGTATTGGACCATTTAGGTAGCGTGTGGAACTATCACAGGGGTTCGCCTGATAGACTGGTGGGAAAGAGCCGGCATATAATGTAATTAGATGTTGAATACAAGCCTAAGGTATCCTAGAATTCTTGAGCGTGCTTCACTGGATCAGTCCTTTTGTATTTTTAAATCTTCATAGTATAGAACCTGGTTGGGACCTCACCATTCATCAGCTCTTGTGCAATCGGGCTCTTTTGTAATCTGTTATGGATTCCTTTAGCAGTCTGAGTCTGAGCTTTGAGCAATTCTTTGATTTTATTTTTAACATGTTCATGAGTTACATATTACCGAGCTTTTGAGGCATGGCGTGTGACGCGTCCTTATCCAGGATTGTAGTTGCCACTCCCTTCACATAGATAATATTTCGCTGAAACTTGAACTCTTCGAGGTAGATTCTCAATTTTTCAGACTCCTACAAGGCTGCCATCTACTTCTTGGTGAACCTCCTAGATCAGGATAGGTTCCATTTCTTGCTGATGATGGTTGGATCGAAGTGTGCCTCCTAAGTTATTACTTTTTGGTGGAGGGCCAATTCGGCCATGAACAGAAATTCGCGAGCCATCTGGTTGTACATCATAATTCCTCTGGGCAACGATCTACTGACCTTGTAAAACTTTTAACGCATCTTGTACACTCATTAGTTGTTGCTCCAGAGCAGTACACCTTTTTGTCTCAGAGTTCAGATTAGCCCTCACCTCTGCTAGAGTGCATTTTCTTCTTTTGGAATTATCGGCATGATTGGATCTGGAAGTGCCATCCTAAAAAATTATAATCAGTAGTTTCTGAGATAATGAGTTTGAGAACTTTGGCTTCCACAGGCGGCGTCAAATGTAATAGCCTAATTTTGGGAATCAGACTTAGCCTTTAATACAGATGTGTTTAGAAAGATCACAAATGATGAAAAATCGATAACATGATGATTTAGCGTGGAAAACCTTTGAATAGGTTAAAAATCACGACCTCTCTTGAGGATTTCAGAAAGAGAGAGAGATAGAGAGAGAAATATCTTATTGAGAGTGCTAGCCTATTACAATGAGTGTTCTCAGTTTTTGAGTATGAAGTTTTAGAGTAAAAATTCCTCTGTCCCTCATCTCGAATTCTCTGGTCCTATTTATAGGTCTTATAATATGACCGTTTGACGACCATTAAGATTCTTAATGATGGACAATAAAAAATATATGCTTGATATTCTTTGACCAGATTGTATAACGGGGTGATTCTGCTTGTCTCGTAATGGCTTTATTGATGATGCTGTATCTGTTGACTCAAACTAATAATGTAGAGGCCGAATAATGATGACCTAAACCTAGGGATACTGAATATGTCTTTAGTAGTACTTTATGTATGTTGATGAGTTCGAGGATGAAGTATGTGTCCGAGATGCAAAATAAGCTTATTACAAGACGACTCTCAACTATGAGTGCGAGCAGTATCATGAACGAGTGGTGTTGATTAAGAAACTTTTGTTATTCCTTATGTTGCTATCTTGATTCCGATCGTGCTACAAATGTGCCACTATCTCTAATGAAAGTTTGTATGTTTGAAGATGAAGTATGAGTCCAAGATACGGAATAAGCCACTACAGCTATCTATATGGAAATTGGGTATTTACAGGTAATTTGAGGAATAATTGATAGCTTTCATAGTATTGAGAATCAATATATCTTTGTGTAAGCAATCACACACAATAGTAATAACACCAAGCATATGAGAGAAAGATAGAGCTTAATTATTGATAACTGAAACCTTTTGGTTCAGGGGCAGAACTAGGAATTAATGTTAGGGGGGGGGGGGGGTCAATAGTTTATGGTAGGGGACTGTGTCCCTAAATTTTCTTTGCATGGTTTTCTTTATTCGTAGAAGCCCCTCTCCAGAGATAAGTAACGGACTTACGGCAACAAAACATGCTTAGAATAAGCTCTATTTCAGGCATCTTCACATGGCGACCAGTCGTGGTAGTTTAATCGGCTGTATAGTCTGTCGTCATAAAAAAATATTTTGTATATGTCGTTCTTATGTCAAATAATGAGGCCATGTCCAATAAAGAACCCAAGTAGTGGTATAGAAAGCGTCAAGTAAGTTAAATATTCTTAGAATTTCTAAGGCTATTGTAGTACTTTCCTATGGTGATGATGTTATGATAATAGATTAAGAGAGAATAGAGTGCTTGTGCATGCAAAAAATCCTTAAGTCAGCATAAGTAACAGTAAAAAAATATTTTTATTGGGGTTTAACAATCTACTCTAGGCTAAAGCCCAAGTGAATATCCATGTGGTTCCGGCCCTACTTAGGTTGTAGGTAAGTTTAACCCTTATAAGACACACACACACACACACATATATATATATATATATCATTCTCTAAGAAAATCTCCCCATAAATCCTTAGGCTTCATGGGCCTATAAGGATTCCAGTGAGGACACCCCAACCCAGTTTAGGTTCCCACCTGGGCCAGACTATTCCTAGCACTCCCCTTTGGGGTATTCTATACCAGGACGACTTGCCTCGTCAAGACCTATGCCTAGCAAAGCCATCTTGGGGAAAAAATTGTGTAAGAAAATAGTACAATCATATGCCTTTTAGGGTTGTGGACGCGTATACGTTGACTCATAAAAATCTTTAGCCCGTAAAACCCATTGGGATAACAACTACACTATCAGGAAATCAAGAACAACATGTATGTGTCCACGTCAGGACGGGATTAGTCCCCCTGATGTCGATCTCCCTGATATCCATCTCCCAAAGATAACAAATCCTGTAAACTTAGCATGCAAATTTTGAGTAGCAATTTTTTTAACATAGGAGGTACAAGAACCTTCGTGAATAGGTCACTTAAGTTAATTTTAGAACAGACTTGAAAAATGTCAATCTTATTCTGCTTCTGTAACTAATGTATGTGGAAGAATTTGGGTGAAATGTGCATCATCCTATCGGCCTTAATAAATCCGCATTTGACTTGAATGATGCAAGTTGCGTTATCATCATACATAATTGTCAGTTTATCTTGAATAGAACTTAGACTGCAACTTTTATTAATGCGATTAACCATGGAGTGCAACCAAAAAAATTTCATGCCAACTTCATTAATTGCAAGAATCTCTGCGTGGTTTAAGGATATAACAACCATCGTCTGCTTTCTCGGCTTCCACGAGTTTGATATATTTTCATACATTAACACATAACCCGCCTGAGAATGTCCTGTATATGGCTCGAATAAGTATCTAGCATCACCGCATCCTATTATTTTATGTTTACCATATTTTGGATAGAACAGACCCTAGTATTTTATGCCGATCATATACCTCTAAATGTGCTTGATCTCATTATAATACCTTTGTGTAAGAATAGAACTATGGGATGCCAAACAGTTCACTACGAATAAGAAATCGGGTCTAGTTTACCCGGCTAAATATAGCGAAGCACCTCCTAGATATGGTACCTCAGCCCTTAAAGTTTATCCCCCCATTAGGATAGTAGAAGATGTTCTTCTCCATATCCAAGTGATGGGCGACCATAAGCGACTTAGCACCGTATGTTGCATCAATACCGAGGTATTAGATAATTCTCTTAGTATATGTTGCATAGTGTATGAGTATGCCACTACCAAGATGTTTGATATGAAATCAAGACAATATTTGATTTCCCCAAGGTCTTTCATTCTAAATTCTTTCCCAAGGTATTTGGCGGCTCTCGCGATCTCCCCCAGAGTTCTTTTTATATCCAAATCAATTAGTACACTGTTATGGTGACTTAAGCCAAAATCTGTGTTCTTAATGAGAACACATGGACATATAAGTCTATTTGCCAAGCTCCCAAGTATTATTCAACTTACTATGTCATAAGAACCCCGATTGCTTCAAGCCAATATTAACTTATACAGTTTTATTACGTACGCACCTTGTACACTGGGCTTAATTGCTTCCGTAAGCTCATACTTCTTAGGTAGCTTAATGTATTTATCCATATCTAGTTAATCATATAAGACGCATGTCTAGCTTGTCCTTGACAATTGACATACTATTAATATCAAAAAGTTATAGTGTTTATAACTGGAAAAAAGGTCTTATTGTAATCGATGCCAGGTCTCTGAGAGAATTCCTGGGTAACTAATCTTTCCTTGACCTAATAATCACTTCGAGATAATTATTTTTATGTACCATACACCATGCAATATGTATCAAAGGAGTTATCTAACACTTCAATATGGATGTAGCATATGGTGTTAAGTCGTTTATTTCGCATCCAGTACTTGGGTGTGGACAACGACATCTTCCACCATCTTAATGGGGAGAGAAAATCCTAGGGCTATGACGCCATAGCTAGGAGGTACTTTGCTATAGTTAGTTGGGTATGCTCGACCCAATGATTCATTCTCAGTGAACTATTTGGCTTGCCATAGTTCTATTTCAACCCAAAGGCACTAGATTGAGATCAGGCACATTCTGAGGTATCTGATCAGTATGAAAGACTACGGTCTGTTCTACTCGAAATGGTAAATGTTAAAGTATGGAGTACACTGAGACATAATATTTCTCAAACCTACATAAAAGCCATTATTGAATGGATTATGTGTTCTTGTATGGAAATACTGCTATTTCATGAAGATCAGTGAAGCAGACGATGGTTGCTACATCTTTGAACCACGTGAAGATTCATGTACTACATGAAGCCAGTAGAGAATGCTTATGGTTGCGGTCTATGATCAACCACATGAACGGGAGTTGTGGTCTGAGTTCTATCTAAGATGAATCGACGATACTTTATGAAGACAACGCTGCTTGTATCGTTCAAGTCGAGGGAAGATTTATTAAAGGTGACAAAACGAAGGATATTTCACCAATGTTCTTCCACATCCACTAGTTGCAAAAGACGAATGAGATAATCGTTGTTCAAGTCCATTCAGAAGACAACCTGACTGATCTATTCATGAAGGCTCTTACATATCATACGTTCAATAGATTAGTTCATGGAATCAGCATGCGAAGTTTACATGATTTATTATCTCAGGGAGATAGATCTCAGGGAGATTAACGTTAAGGGGAGTAGTCTCAGCCTGACGTAGACACATGAGTGTTGTACTATTTTTCCTGATAATGCAGTTTTTATCCTAGAAGGTTTTACTGGCTGGAGGTTTTGATGAGGCAACGTATATGCGTCCACAATCCATACAGGGTATATGATTGAACTCTTTCCCTGCATAACTTTTTGCCCAAGGGGGTTTTGCTAAGCAGAATATTTAATGACGCAAGTCGTCCTAGTTTGAAATACCCAAAGGGGGAGTGTTTAAAATTGGGTCCAAGCCCAAGCTAGAAACCCAACAGGGTTGGGGTGTCCTATACAGACTCCTAACAAGCCCATAGGCCCGATAGGGTTATGGGGAGCGTTGTAGTAGATTGGGTAACTTATGTTGTTGGGTTACCTATATATATCTCTGTATACTGTACTGAGAACACAATTATGATAAATCAATAAATCTTTCTCTTTCTCCCCCTATTGTTCATAAGCTATATTATTAGATTGTTCTAGATTGATCATCTTCCAATAGTTTATGGATTTAATCAGTATATCTCTGCATACTGATTAAAAGAGATACCATCGAGGTTTCTCTTTTAATCCTCGCCTTTAAAGATAACCAAATTACACTAAAGAGCTCGAATACTGTAAATTCATGAATTTGAATCAACAATAGAAGTGTAAATAAAAATGCCAATAATCTAATGACTAAAACAATATCAATATCATTAGTAACTTTGGGTACCATTTGAACTTTGCACCATCGACCCCAGAGCCATGGTTATTGCTAAACACTAGAAGTATAATCTCATGCATTATTTAGCTAAACTATTAATTTTAAGCTTTCATAATTTGGAGGATTGAATTGAAATTATTCAGAGGAAAATAAAGAAAACTAAAGCAGAAAATAGAACAAGAGCAAAGAGGGTTCTTATAGTAACATATTCCCCATATTTGACAATAGTAAGCCAGCATAGTATAGTCGAAGACATTCATAAATTAACAAAGACAGATATTATTCGGGAAAATACCACAAGTCCTTGACCTACGAAAAGTAGCCATTGTGCCCGATCAAGAAAGAGCTGTTAGAGATCCGCGAAGTTCGCCCACTCCCCCTGAAATAGGAGATTGTTTTTTTCTTTTTGAAAACTTCATGTATCTACTATAAATACAGGCAGAGAATAGATTATTCAGGACCCCCTGCAATCCGAAGCCTTGATATCCTTACTTACTAACCCTATTATCACTCCAAAACTTGTAATAACTAGTAACATACTGGATTTTACATCAAAACCCTCTCTGTGGTCGTGATTTTTTATAGCTTTTATTGAGTTTTCCACATAAAATCTTATTTGTCTAGCCTATTATTGTATTTTGCTTACGAATAGTATTGGTAAAGATTCCCCTTCCGGATAACATGCCACTATAATTGGCGCCATCTGTGGGAATTACCATACTTTTCTTTACCACTACTTATCTAAAATCCTTCCAATGACAAACATGAACCTCAGAAGACAATCCAGCATGGTGAGAGACCAAGAAATTAATCTAATACCAGGAATGGTCGGCCTACAGAGTGCTGTAATCGAGCTTCAGAAACAAATGGCAGCAAAAAAAGTCCAAAGATTGGAAGATCTGCGTGTCTACGCTCAAGCTCAACAAACAGAAAAAGACGAACTAAGGAAAGCCTTGGACCAATAGAGTCAGACACATCAGAAAGAAATGGAAAGACTAAGGTGAACTCAAGATCAACTCACTCGCCGCCAGACGTCACCTTCGTGGGCCCGAAGTAGGCATCGGTCAAGAGTAACCCCAAGAGATGATCAACGAAGAGATGACAAACTACGGACTTCTCGATCCCAATCTGGAAATACAGACAGGATTTCTTAGCACTTTGGACTTACATCTTCAACGTCGACAACTCAAGGAAGTCGATACACACGCCATCAGACTTCACCATGAGAAAGAAGACCAATCAAGGACCGATTGGGACCAGAAGGACAGGGAGACTTTGATCCGCACCGTATAGCCTTACCATTTCCTCCTCCATAATTCATCATTTTGGATGACCCAAACAATAGAATTTAGGCCATAACTCTTATATCCCACGCAGGAGGTCTATACTTGACCGAATCGAAGCAAACCCTATCTCCCCATATCTCGAAGTTATGCCCATCCCAGACAATTTTCATATGCCAAAATTCATTCAATATGCCAGACTCACTGATCCGCTTAACTATGTACGATATTTCAAAGTCGCAGTGGGATTATACTCCAAACTAGACCACATGCCGTGCAGACAATTTTACATGAGCCAAAAAGAAGAACCTCTCCGATGGTTCTATACAATCCAAGAGGCCTCTATCCCCACGTTCAGCCAGTTGCAGTGCCATTTTGAATCTAATTATGCTCATGCTAAAGAGTGGGAGATCACTGCAGATTCTTTGTTCTTCTTCGAACAAGGCGCAATAGAAACCTTAAGGAGCTTTTATAAGTATTTCTTACAAGAAACATAGAAAATTAGAAACTCAAATCCCTAAAATTGTCGTTCCAGCATTCACCTTGGCCCTTCATATTGATTCTAAGGTTTGAGAAGAAATTACTCTGCACAAGCCAAGAATGGTCACAAAATTAATTGATATAGCTAATAACTACATCGAGCTAGAACGATCCATGAAAGATAAGATGAAGAGCTCCTCTGTCATCCATTCACGGGAAAAAACTTTAACTCTACCTCAAAGATGGACCACAACCGAAGCACCAAAGCAACGAGGTAGAATAACTGACAACAATAGAAGAAGGGACGGAAGACCTGATAGACAGGTCCCAGTTCTTACCCCAATGATAACTTCACTCTCTGCTATCTTACCATTGATAAAGGGAGATGAGTGTTATCGCGCACCACAAACAATTCTGGATGTCCCCACCAAACCTTTATGTTAGTATCACAATGTACATAGCCATGAAACTGATAATTGCTACTCTTTCATCCGAATCTTTTATCGTATCCTCTTGGTAGGAAGACTTCATAATTATGTCATCGACATCCAAAAGTTTCTTGAAGATGAAGCAATTAACAAAGGCGTAAAGCAAAATCAGGTCCCAGGGCAGGCACACCACCTGTATATGATCGAGATTGAAAAAGGAAAGAAAGGAAAACAAGATGATCAGATTACATCCTATTATAAAATGACCTCCTCAGATAAATTTGCAAAACTTTTCCCCAACTCAAGAAAATTAAAACGTCCGTACCATATCACCTTCGAGGACTATGAAACCAGCCACGTGAAATACCCCTATGATGACCCTCTCGTCATTATGCACAAAGTCAGACAAGACTACATGCATACGCTTTTCGTCGATACAGGAAACACAATTGATGTATTATTCTGAAGAGCGATTGAGGTTCTAGGCCTCACAAACTCTGTGAAAGCTTCGACAATAATAATCACCGGCTTCAGCGGTTCGATGGAGTCTACCACAGGAGAAATTACCCTTCCAGTTCAGGCAAGAATGGAAACAACATTCGTGAAATTCCTTGTCATCGAAGCTAAGTTCAAATATTAAGGTATTTTGGGACGTAGTTGGTTACATTCGATCAAGGCAGTTCTTTCAACGTATTATTTGGCATTAAGATTTCTAACAGATCATGGAATCTATGTAATCAAGGGCAGCCAAGCAGTTGCACGTATGTGCGAGAATAGAACCACCAACACTCATGCCGCAAAACTTTTTAAAGCATAGCGACTACAGCATGAAACTCCCACCACATTTAAGCTGTATGACATCGAAATAGTCGAATCCATTGAACTTAATGGCCTAGAGCCTCACACCTTCATTTGCTCTAAGATATCAACTGACGAAAAAGAAGCCATGATCCAGCTATTTAAGAAAAACATTGACATTTTTGTATGGACTTTCCAAGAAATGCCTGGCATTGACCAATCAATTGCGTGCCACCGACTAAACCTCATTCCAAATTATTATACTGAAATAATGGAACCTAGCTCCCCGCCTCCGCGATGCAGTAAACGAAGAAATTGGAAAACTCTTTCTGGTAAGATTTATTTAAGAAGCCAAGTACCCAAAGTAACATCGTGGCAGTCCCAAAGTAAAATGGAAAAATTAGTGTTTATGTGGCGTTCACAGAACCCAACAAGTTTATGCCTAAGAATAGTTTCCCGCTACCACTGATTCAATAACTCCTCAACTCTGTTACAGGGTCCAAACTTCTTTCTATGATGGATGCAGCCCCCGGCTATAGCCAATTTTTACTCGCCGAAGACGATCAAGAAAAGACAACCTTTTACTGAAAGAGGTATCTATTGCAACACAGTAATGCCTTATGGGGGAGCTACTTACCAAAGGCTTGTCACAAAAATGTTCAAAGATCACCTAGGTACAATCATGGAAGTCTACATCGACGATATGATCTGCAAAAGCTTGAAGCGCGAAGATCATTCCAGCAACTTCCAAACCATCTTCGATATCCTTTGCAAATACCAGATAAAACTCAATCCAGAGAAATACCAATTTGGAGTCGCATCTGTTAAATTTCAGGGACACCTGGTTAACAAAAGAGGAATCAAAATCAACCCTGCACAAATCAAAGCACTCATCGCAAGGCCATCTCCGCATATAAAGAAAACTTTCCAAAAATTTGCAGGCAAGATCGCCGCTCTTCACAGATTCATCTTCAAGTCATCTGATCGATGCAAACTCCTTTACCTCCTTCTTCGTGGCAATCCTACTATACTTTCAAAGAAGCAACACAGGGAAATCATTTGGACTCCTGATTGCGAGTTAGCCTTCCATGATCTTAAACGATACTTGGGGCATCCTCCTATCATGAGTACTCCAGTTGATGGCGAAGCACTAACCATGTATTTATCCATAACTGAAGACTCTATTAGTTCCGTCTTTATTCAAGAAGATGAAGGAATTGAAATGCCAATCTACTTCATCAACAAGACCACCATGCTTCCTGAAAAATGATACTCAACAATAGAAAAACAACTGCTCGACTTGGTCTATTGTTCACAAAAACTTTGTCCATACTTTCAAGCTCATCCCATCAAAGTCATCACCAGGTATCCCCTCAAATTGGTACTCTTAAAGAAAGAAAAATCTTAATGAATTTCGCAATGGTTTGTTTTCCTTGGCAAATACAATATCTCTTTCGAATCCTAGATATCTATCAAGGGACAAGCAGTAGCTTACTATTTTTCAGACTTTCCAGTCGAAGACCCTGATTGGGAAGAACTCGAAGAAATTTTCACAGATGACTCCATTACAGAACTAGACGCATGGTCCAAAAGCTCCGGTTGGCAACATTTTATAGACGGATCAGTTGGACCACGAGGATCAGGAATTGGCATCGTCCTCGTTACATCTTCTAATCAACACATCAATAAAGTTATAAAGCTAAACTTCTATGCCACCAATAATGAGACCAAATATTAAAGAATCCTACACGGTCTAGATCTCACAATCATACACGGAGTGAAAGAATTGGTAGTCTACGTTGATTCTTTAATCGTAGCAAATCATTACAACAAGACATTCCGTACAATGGGAAAAATTGTTTATTATGTAGCCCTGGTCGAAGAGAAGATGAACAAATTTAACATGCATCGATCTCTTGCTTACCTCGGTAAGAAAATCTGCATGCCGACGAATTAGCTTACATCACTGCCATGCTGGGGGACAGTGAGAAAAGATCTTTAAAAATCAAAATCATCGAGCATTCCAGCCTTGATATACTGTCAACACTGCAGATCACAATTGCTGAAGTTGAAGACCTTGAAGGCCAAAAAAGACCATTTTATGCCTACCTCAACTCCAATATCCTCCCAAGTAACAAGGAAAAAGCCCATTCACTTTTGGTCAAATACCCCAGATTCACAGTTCAAGGTAAAATCTTATATCGTCTCACTGGAGGAGGACCACTTATTGAATGCATATCTCAAAAACAAGCTCAGATCAAAATTAGAGAACTTCAGGAAGGCATCTATGGCACACACATTTTAGGAAGATCATTAGCCCAACGGGAATTCATACAAGGACTATACTGGCCCGGATCAGGACATCAAAATTCTAGCCCTCGACTTACATATTAGCAATGTACTCTGGCTATTCAAATGATTGAGAATCAACATCATTGGACCTTTCCATCCAGCATCGGGAAACTAAAGGTCCATCCTAGTCACAATTGATTACTTCACCAAATTGGTCGAAGCAGTTCCTCTATGCCATTCCAATAAGAATGAGGTCATAATCACTAGGTTTGTCTACCCACAAATGATACACTCCGACAATGGCAAGAAATTTATCAGCGCAAAAGTACTTGTTTTCCTCCATAAATACAAAATCCAGCTATCAACATTTACACCATACTACCCTCAAGGCAGCGGACAAGCCGAATCCATTAACAAAGTATAAAATCAGGTTGACCAACTACTAAGTATTCTCGGGGCCTACCGCACCACTCCTCAGGTTTTAATAGGCTGTACCCCATTCATGATGGCTTTCGGTACTGAAGCAGTCATACTGTCAGAACTCAATCTACCAAGTACCCGAAGAAAAATCACGGATAATGACAATGAACTCGGCCTCCTCTGCAACCTCAACTGGATCGAAAATATTTGAGACAAAGCCATCGCAAATTTAGGGAGATACCATGGCACATTGAAAAAAGCTTGCAACAAAAAAGTTTGAAAAATAAAATTTGGTATTGGAGATGTATTGTCCCAGATTTTTGATTTTTGATTATTTATTCTTATTTTATTTTATTTGGTTACTTATCAAATTTTCATTCATACATTATACCACATGCATCCATATTCATATCATGCATCTTGCTGTTTCATCCCTTTTCTCTTTTCAGGGTTTTAGAATTAGATTCCCTTCACGTGCTTTTGGTGGTTTTGGTGGTTGGGCGGAGGAGTTTGTTGTTGTTGTTTCCTCGGGAGGCCCTTAGTGGCGTGGTGGTATTGTTGTTGTTGTCATCATTCTTGTTGTTGTTTTGTTTTTTTCCTAGGTGGTGTGGCCCCAGGGGATCCTGTGATCTCGGGGGAAGCCTTGTATTTTTTTTTCCAGTTTTGTCAAAGTCGTTCGAACGACATTTGCAATCGTTCGAACGAGTTGACAAGTCCCCAAGAATTTTGGTCTTTGAGGGTGGTTTGCTCGAACGAATTCCTGTCCCGTTCGAGCGAGGTGACTGATCTCCTGGAATTTGGCCCATGATCTCCTAGTCGTTCGAACAACTTCTGTGTCCCTTCTGTGACATTCATGTCCATTCAAACGACTTTCTTATCGTTTGAACGACTTGGCGGTTGTTTTCCCGTTTTAAGTTTTTATTTCCAATTCTCATCCTCTCACTCTCATTCTCCATTTCTCACTCTCCACTAACCCTCACCCTCACTTAATCCTCTCCTCTATAGTATTTGGCATTGTTTGGGGGTTGATTTCTTTGCCAATTCATCGGTGAGTGTTTTCCCCTTTCTCCGTACTGATTTGTGAATCGTATTTCAAGGGTTTGTATTTGTGAATTTATTTTGGGGTTTTGCGATTTGTGTAGTTGCGTTGTTGCAGGTGTTGGGTTGTGGTGTTGGCGTGATTATCGCTGCGAGTTGTCCTGTTGATGTCGGGCTTTGGTTTGTTGGAGTTCCGAGTTTGTCCTGCGGGATTCGAGCCGATTTATCAGCGAGTGTCCCTTCACTCTAAATTACTATACTAGTTGACCTATGTTAGTTAGAGTTGTGCATACTGGCATTGAGGTGTTTGTGATTGTTGTAAAACTATATTGTTCCGATTTTTGAAATTGTTGATTTTAGTATTGTTGTATCCAATCCTTAGACATACAGATTGCATTTCTCCTTGTCCCTTAGGAGGGTTTCTTTGTGGGGCATTCTCATGGGTCGTGCTTGATTGTTGTGCTCCAGTCTGTAGAGACTGATGTTATTGGATATCGTGACTGGTTAATTTGTCAATGTCCGTCTGTGCATGGATGTTGCGACTAGTCAATTAGTCATTGTTAGCATATGTGTTTGGATTGTTTACCATCCTCTGAGGCAGGTGGCAATCCTGTGTGTGTGGGCCAGATTGTGCCTATTGGGTTAGGATTGCTTGCCCTTCTCTGAGACAGAGGGTTATCCTTTGTGTGGGCCGTGGGGGTGGCTATAGTATTTTGATCCTTGGATTCTGGCTTAGGCGTAAGTTTCTTTTATTCCTTTAACTTAACAGGATCGGATACATAAACCAACTCTATGTCGGCTGACCCTCGATAGGTTATCAGGATTCCTTCATCGGGTTGAAATAGTAGGTGAGTCACCAGCGATAGGTACTATCATGTCTATTCACCTATCCGGGAGTGTGGGATGGCATGAGACAGTCCTCAGGAACTGGTTCTTCTCCTCGGTGAGGTTAAAATTCCTTGGAATGTGCAAAATAAAGATGGCTCCATGGGTTGCAAAGCCCAGAACACTCTGATCAAGTGATAATATCCTTTAGACTGGTCGAGCATGGACAAAAAATCATACCATTGCATCCAATTGAGGTTTCACTAAGGTTATTATGCATTAGCGGTTCATCAACCCACTATATTGATTTATTAGGTCTAGTTCTTGGTTTCATAACATTCACATTAGGACAATTTTGTAGCATATCATCATCATATCATATCATTTCATCACTGTACTTCGGTATTCCTCTTTCACATTATTCTGCGCTTATACATTTAATCCTCTCTACTACCCTTATAGATCTCTGTGCATTACAATATTTCATATATCTCACTCATCTCTCCTCTATTTCTGCACCTGTTATATTAGTTTGTTGTTTAGCCTTGTTGGGCATTAGTGAGCTGTGGTTTTGCTCACTCTTGCTTTGTTCCCCCATTTCAGAGGCGGAGTAGTTACTGTTGGCTGAGATTATAGATGTTGGTTCCAACCTTGACCCCTGCAGATCCGTTAATGTATTAGTATTGCCTGTACGATTCAAGCTTTTGTCGCTGAATAATATTTTGAGATATTGTATTTAAATTTTGGTGATGTATATATATATTTACTTCCGCTTTATTTTTCCTACTCTGATAATATTACTATAGTCAATAATTAAGCCTAAACTTGTCTATGGCTCGGTAGTTTGTGGGGGTAAATCGGCTGGATTCCCCGGCCTGCACATCCCGAATGATAGTAATTGGTCTAGCTACCGATTATTAGATTTTGGGGCGTGACTGACTTTGTATCAGAGTTGTAGGTTAATTCCTATCTCTAGTCTAGCAATCATGGTAATTCTTTCTTGATGGAGTTTTGATCGATTCCTTTTGGTTTTACGTATTTTATCATCTTTCCTCCCTTCCTGAGATGTGCCTCTGTTGTGTAGATGGCTAGAGGTGGTAGAGGCAGAGGCCATGCGGTAGGCCGTGGCCGTAGGGGTTTACGCAGTGGTGTGCTTGTTGATGAGCCAGCACCTAGTCAGGAAAGTTTGGGGTCTATCCCGGTTGGTCTGATTGAGCAGGCAGTTTCAGAGGCTAGAGTTAGTGCGGGAATTGTACTAGGGGTTCAGATTCATCAGGGTACTCCTCCTACTCCAGTTGTTCCAGAGCAGTCTGGCGTATTACCTACCCCAGTTATTCTGGGTATTTCTTCTGAAATAAGGCAGTTTATGGAAGGTTTTAGAGCCTATTTCCAGCAGGCTAGGCAACAAACAGTTTGAGAGCATAGTTACCTAGAGTAGCTCTAGAAATACAGGCACCCAACGTTTTCTGGCACTACGGTACCGTTTGAGGCCGAGACGTGACTCAAGTCTATAGAGAAGACTTTGAATGCTATAAAATGTTCTGAGGATCAGCGAGTGACATTGGAGACATATCTTTTACAGGGCGAGGCAGATCACTGCTGGGATACCCCAAAGAGGACCATAGTAGAGAGTCCAGTACTTTGGGCTTCCTTTCAGGAGCGGTTCTTTGAGTAGTATTTCCGCAGAGTTACAGGGACGCTTGTATCTTAGAGTTCTATATGCTTGAGCAGGGCGATATAAGTATTGAGGGGTATGATCAGCGATTCAATGAGCTTTCTCGATATGTTTTATTTATCGTTAAGGATGAGGAGCTGCGTAAGATGAAATTTCTAAAGGGTCTTCGTCCGTATTATCGGAAGTTTTTGATCGCTTCGGGGGCTAGTTCATACAGAGAAATTTTGTCAAAAGCGTTGGCTATAGAAAAAAATGATGTGGAGGATCGCAAGTCTAAGGACTTGAGGAGCCAAGTGATATAGGAACAAAGACTTGATAGGGGCAAGGCAGTTTAGGGCCATTATGAGAGCTCGGGTCCAAAATGGTAGAAGTTGGGTAGTACTGATGGTGCACCAGCTAGGTTTATGGGCGGACAACACTTAGATGGGCCTCAACTTACTTCTCGTTTCTGTTAAAACTGCAGGAAGAAGGGGCATGTTAAGAAGAATCATCCTAAACCAGACTGGGGTCCTTAGCCATTACGATAGTTTCAGGGTCCTATTGTTCACTAGCTGAGACCTCAATAGACTCAGCAGATTCTGCAGGGACAGTTTCAGGGTCCTCAGAGTGGACAGATGGTTCCAGGTCCTCAGGGTGGACAAAGACCACGACATCCGGCCCAATAACAGGGCCAGGGTCAGGGCCGGGGGCAGAGCAGGATGTATACAGTAGGGAGGCGATGTGCTCACGCTGCTCAGCCTGTAGTAGAAGGTACGCTTCATATTTCTTACTCACCCGCTCGTGTTCCTTTCGATTCTGGTGCATTGCATTCATTCATATCATATGCATTCCTCTGTATTATTGGTTTTGAGTCTTCCTTATTGCATGATGAGATTTCCATGGGTACTCCTCTCGATTCTCCAGTTTCTATCTCCCGTATTTATAGAGATTGCCCGATAGTTGTGTGTGGTCAAGTTCTTTCAGCAGACTTGTTAGTGCTGCCGATGTATGAGTTTGACGTTATCCTGGGTATGGATTGGTTGTCAACGCATCGAGTTACTTTGGACTGCTTTGAGAAGATAGCTACCTTTAGTATTCCTGGTGAGAAGCGGTTCGTGTTTGTTAGTTCTGAACCAGCGCAGTCAGGAGAAAGTTTGTTGGCATTCTTAGAGTTAGAATCCTCTGGCGTTGATATTAGTGCTATTCTGGTGGTGTGTAAGTTTTCCGATGTATTTCAGAAGATTCCAGGTTTGCCGCCGATAAGATTGATTGATTTTGGTATAGATCTTTTACCTGGTACAGCTCTGATTTTTAAGGCTCCGTATGGTATGGCACCTGTTGAGCTAAAAGAGTTAAATGATCAGATTTCTGAGTTGACGGAGCAGAAGTTTATCCGACCGAATATTTCAGGGTGGGGAGCTCCGGTATTATTTTCGAAGAAGGACGGGTCTATCCACCTTTGTATCGATTATTGCGAGTTGAACAAAGTCATGATCAAGAATAAGTATCCTTTACCTAGGATCGAGGACTTGTTTGGCCAGCTCCGGGGTGCACAATTCTTTTCAAAGATTGATCTTAGATCGGGTTACCATTAGCTAAGAATTAAAAAGGAGGATATTTCCAAGACAGCCTTCAGGACACGTTATGGACATTTCAAATTTTAGGTTTTGCCATTTGGTTTGACAAATGCGCCCGCAACTTTTATGGATTTGATGAACCGAGTATTCCATCCCTTTCTAGGCCGGTTCGTGATTATGTTCGTGGATGACATATTGATTTATTCTAAGACTGAGGCCGAACACGAGGAACGCTTGAAGATTACATTGCAGACTTTGAGGGAGAACACGTTATTTGCAAAATTTGAGAAGTGTGACTTTTGGTAGAAAGAGGTGAAATTCCTAGGTCATGTTGTCTCCAAGGATGAAATTACAGTAAATCCTTTTAAGGTTGAGGCCGTTGCAGATTGGGTTCAGCCGACGAGCGTTACAGAGATTCACAGCTTTTTGGGATTGGCCGGTTATTATCATAGGTTCATCGAGGGATTTTCACAGATTGTGGCTCCTTTGAATCGCTTGACGCAAAAGAGTGTTAGATTCGTTTGGGATGACAGATGTGTTTCAGCTTTCACAGAGTTGAAAAAGAGATTGACTACGGCACCTATTCTTATTGTTCCGTCCAGTGGGCAAAAGTACATGGTTTACAGCGACGCATCGCACAGTGGGCTTGGTTGCATTCTGATGCAGGAGGGAAAGGTGGTGGCTTATGCATCGAGACAACTTAAAGTGCATGAGAGGAACTATCCAACTCATGACCTCGAGTTGGCAGCTGTGGTATTTCCGTTGAAGATTTGGCATCATTATTTTTCGGGGAGAGGTTCGAGCACTTTTCAGATCACAAAAGTTTATGATACCTTTTCTCACAGAAAGAGCTGAACATGAGACAACGCCGGTAGATGGAATTCCTGAAGGATTATGATGTTGAGTTGCAGTATTACCCAGGGAAGGCGAATGTGGTGGCTAACGCTTTAAGCCATTTGCCTAAGGGATTTCTTGCTCGGCTTATGGTTCATGAGTGGTTGATGCTTCGTGATTTGGTAGATTCCGAACTGAGTTTGTGTGCACGGTGTAGGAGTGGTTTTATTGCAAACCTGAGAGTTCAACCTTCATTGATTACTTGGATTATAGTAGCTCAACAATAGGATACTAGATTGCAGTCTTGGACCTTAAATATTAGTAGACCAGATTAGACAGTGAGTTCAGATGGTAGTATCAGATACAGGGGTAGATTATACATGCCAGATTCAGAGGTGTTGAAATGTGAGATTTTGAGCGAGGCTTACGGTTTGAGGTACACTATTCATCTAGGCAGTACGAAGATGTACCTGGACCAGAAGAGGCATTATTGGCGGGACAATATGAAGCGTGAGATATATAAATTTGTTTCCAAGTGTCTTACTTGTCAGCAGGTAAAAGTTGAACATCAGAAACCAGCCGGGCAGCTTAAACCTTTACCTATTCCAGAATGGAAATGGAAGCACGTGACGATGGATTTTATTTCGGGTTTACCACGGACAAAGGGGAACCAAGATTCTATTTGGGTGATTGAAGACCGATTGACCAAATCGGCACATTTCATTCTGGTTCGTTAAACTTTGACGGTCGACGAGCTGAGCAGATTATATGTGAGAGAGATAGTGCGTTTACACGGGGTTCTGGTGTTTATTGTGTCAGACAGAGATGCTAAATTTATTGGTGACTTTTGGAATAGTTTCCAGCGAGTCATGGATACCAGATTATATTTTAATAAAGCATTTCACTCTCAGACCCACGGTCAGACGGAGAGAACGAACCAGATCCTTAAGGATATGCTTAGTGCTTGTGTTTTAGACTTTAAGTGTAGCTGGGACGAGTACTTACCTTGGGCAGAGTTCGCATATAACAAAAGATTCCAGCCGAGCATTGGGATGGCACCTTATAAGACTTTGTATGGTAGACCTTGCAGATTACCGCTAAGTTGGGCAAAGGTTGGTGAGCAGAGTTTAATGGGGCCAGACTTGGTTCGTGAGGCTACTAATATAGTTACCATCATCAGATACCGGTTACGTACAACATAGGGTCGGTATAAGAGTTATGCAGACATTCGCAGGAGACCTTTAGAGTTTGAGATCGGTGATCATGTTTTACTAAAGGTTTCTCCAATGAAGGGCATGATGTATTTCAGTAAGAAAGGAAAGTTAGCTCTGAGATTTATTGGTCCGTTCGAGATTCTAGCCAGAGTTGGAGAGTTAGCTTATCGTTTGGCACTGCCGCCGCAGCTGAGTCGAGTTCACAATCTCTATATAGGAGGCGGATGTGAGAGGCCGCCATCCACCAGAAAACTCGGATAGTAATCATCGAGCCTGACCCACTTTTGGTGACTCAACCTCTTATGTCTCTATAAATAAGAGAGGGCAGAAACCAAGAGGGGGTTAGAAAAATCCTCTCTAAACCCTATACTTTTTACCTTCGACCACTTAAAAACTGTATTCGATCTTTATTATTACTCATAAGTAATAAAATTACAGCTTAAAAATCCTCATCAGAGGTCGTAGAGAGTCACATTCGGGCCTCTACGCAAGTATTTGTCTCTAATTAGTCTTTTTTTAGGCCATATACTTGTGCATCTTTGATGAGAGGTTGACCTCCGTGTTGTAAGAGCCATCTTCGCTTCTCAACGAAGATCAGACCCATAAAATTGGTGTCGTCTATGCTTCTCACACTATCAGTTACCTCGTCTTTCTTACCTTGCTTTCTTTCCCACCATTTACTGCTCCTTTTCAATGGCCCCTTCCCACCGTGCCAACTCAACTCAGGTAGGCAACTCCATTGATGGAGTTACCGCTCAAGTCGCTTTACTATCTCAGCAAATTGCTCAAGCAGAAGAGTGCCCTCAGCATCAACTTACCCAGGAACGAGAAAACCACCGCCAGGCGCTGGAAACTTAACGAAATCGCCGGGTAGATGACGAAAATAGACAGAATCGAGCAATTGATGACCAACGCAACGCAGTCCGTGAACTTCAACGTTTAGAGCCCTTGAAACCCGCCCGTCAGTCCCAGGTACCGGATCAATTGCGCGTATCAGCTCCTATCGGTGCCGAAGGTATTCCTCTCACTATTCCCCCCACTGGATCTATCCACCTCGGAATCTACCCCACTGAAGACTCTTCTGACTCTACCTTCTATTCATCAAGACACCCTCGGCCTGTTGGAGACCGACTCGATGAGCGTCGCCCTGCTCGAGACAAAATCGTGGAGCGCAGTGCTGAATATATACTACACATTTGACTCTGCAACCATCGACATCACCAATCTCGCCCTCCCGCATATGTCACGCAACAAGACTTCAACCACAAGATACAACCCGCTATTCGCGTCAACGCAAGCCCAACCTTAAACTCATGGAGCCGCCTCAACAATCCCATTTGTGCCACCCTACTCGCCATCGATATACGCCCGAATTTCCGTGCCCCCAAACTCAGCAAATATCGCAACACAGACAACAAAATCCATATTTTCGAATTTCAAAACTCACTGATCCTTTACTCTATTGCCGACTACCTGTTATGTCGACTTTTCACAACTAGCCTCACTGAAAAACCACTCACAATCTCCCAAATGGCTCGATACGAAGCTTCGAGCAACTCACGCAGCTCTTCATTGCCCATTTCGCCTTCAACAAAGACAGAGAAGTCAGAGTAGACGTATTATTTAATTTCAGAAAGTCAAGTACAGAGACCCTCGAAGCGTTCACAAAGCAATTCCTCGACGAGTCACAGAAAATAGAGAACCTCACCTGTAGAAATGCTATCCTCGCATATTCAAATGCTCTGCCTGATCATAGTCGAGTAAAAAAGCACCTCGTCCTCCACAAACCCCAAACACTCGAAGAGATGTTCTCGAAGGTCAACGGCTATATCGACCTTGAAAGGATCCAAGAATCCCGTAAACACACCCAACCTTCGAACACTACCCACTTCAACAAACTGCGACAGCATTCGCATCCCACTCCATTACCCTTGATCGCTCCCATCTCATAGGAGAATGAGAGCCGCAAACGCCATTATACCGACAGTAGTGCTGAAGCTCGTAAGAAGTGATCGAAGCCTATCTTGCCTATACTCACCGTCCCCCTCAGTACCCTCTTACCGCACATTCAGGCACACCCCATATGACGCATCCCTCTCCCAATCAAAGTCAGACCTGGGGAGCCTTACTGCACCAATCACAAATGCAATTGTCACCATAAGAACAAATGCTTCACCCTCCAACGTTCTCTCGAGCTCATCCTCCGAGCAGAACGTCTGCAGTAGTACGTTACCGACCTTCCCAGTTATCTCAATGGGTCTTACCTTCTATCCCTCGCCACCCCTACCGCTGACCCAGCCGTGGTACATAAGTACCGATCATATTTTATCGAAGTCAACAATATAGACAGTGGTCGTTCGCTTAGCAAACGAAAGTGGCTTAGCAAACGAAAGTGCATCGGTGAATGTTACAAACTTTCTAACCAGGAAAAATTCCCTACCCTACTGCCAGAATGCAGCCGTCACCCTCGTCTCAGAGGCATTTCTTTAATCAATTGTGACACGTTACATGTCTGTTTCCCTCATTCTGATCCTCTGGTCATTATGATTAAGATTGAGAACATTGTCCTTCACATGATGCTCATCGGTACAGGAAGTGCAGCTGACGTCCTATTTCTACCCACAGTCGAAAAAATGCAGAAAACTGAAATCATTACCCCAGCCAACGTCGAGCTAAAAGGATTCAACGGGACTACCGAAGTCGCCATTGGTTGTATCAGCCTACCTATCACCACAGGACCCATCACCCTTCAAACCAGCTTCATTGTCATCGATAAGAAATTCGAATACCTCAGTATCCTTGGCCGGGACTGGCTACATGCTATACGAGTTATACCCTCGACCTATCACCTAATCCTTCGTTTTGCAACTCTCGAGGGTACATGAAACCTCAACGGATCTCAACTTCTCTCTCGCTCGTGCGAGCACCCAGAAATTGACCAGAACAGTAAACTTGTCTGACGCCCATAGCAATCACTGCACCTTTCTATCCCTTCGACTTCGACAGATGCCACCCCCCATATCGAAACTGCCGTTTATATCGAACTCGATGGCCCTGGTCGAGGAACATTCATTGGAACTTTTCTCAGCGAGGTCGAACGCCTCGGGCTTGCAGATTTCCTTCGAGCAAACACGAACATCTTTGCATGGATATTTCAGGAGATACCTAGTGTCGACCACAGCCTGGCATGCCATCGCCTCGATCTTATTCCTAATTTCATGGCAGCCAAACAAAAGAAGCTTACCCTGGCACCACGACTTCGAGAAGCGGTTAACCTCGAAGTAGACAAGCTTGTAGCTGCGGGCTTTATTAGAGAAGTTAAGTACCCCGACTAGATATCAAACATTGTGGCAGATCTTAAGGAGAGCAGAAAGATCCAAATCTGCGTCGACTTCACCGACCTCAATAAACACACACAGAAGAACAGGTTCCCACTGCCAACCATTTCAGCACTCTTCGATGTCACTGCGGGACACGAGCGCCTATCCATGATAAACGTAGCTTCAAGCTACAATCAGGTACCCCTTCTCCCAGAAGATCAACTTAAAACTTCCTTCATAACTGAACAAGGCCTTTATTGTTTTAATGTCATGCCCTTTGGCCTTAAAAATGCGGGTGCCACTTACCAGCGCCTCGTCACAACTATGTTTAAGCCCCTTCTTGGAAAGTCAGTCGAAGTCTATATCGACGACATATTATGCAAGAGTATACAAAAACAGACCCACATTCACGACCTGACCGACATCTTCTCAATACTTTGTACCTATAAAATGAAACTAAACCAGAGAAGTGCTAGTTTTGAGTCCCATCCAGAAAATTCTTGGGCTACCTTATCAGTAAATGTGGCATCAAAATCGACCCCACCCACATTCGAGCCCTCATTGACATGCCCTCACCCACAATAAAGAGAGACATCCAAAAGGTGGCTGGCAGGATAACATCCCTTAGCCATTTTATTTCCAAGTCCTCTGATAGATGTGCTTGGCTCTTCTCCCTATTACGCAGTCAGGGCACCCATAAAATAAGAAAGAAAAAATCCCCTGAGATCAATTGGTCCTCGTGTGAAAAGGCCTTTCTCGAACTCGAAACCTATCTTGGCCGCTCACCCATCATCAGTACCCCCATCGAAGGTGAAACACTCTCCCTATATCTCGCTGCCACAGAAACTTTAATTAGTTCCGTACTCATTCGCCTTGATTCCAACATAAAAAACCCTGTGTATTTCATCAGCAAAACTCTAACCCCTGTCGAAACTCGTTATTCGAAACTTGAGAGATTGCTACTGACACTTGTCTATTCAACCCTTAAGCTCAAACCATATTTTCATGCCCACCCCATTCGTGTCATCACGAGTTACCCTCTCCGCGATGTACTTAGTAAAAAAGAATAATCCAGATGAGTACAGCAATGGTTTGCATACCTTGGCGAGCATGACATAACCTTTGAGAAGTAAATATCATAAAAAGGCCAAGCAGTAGCAGATTTCCTCGCCGACTTGCCGGTTGAAGATTGCGACTGGGAAAAACATGAAGACGATCTACCGAAAGAGCAACCAGAAGTTATAGATCCATGGGACCCCCTTTCTGGCTAGCATTTATTCACAGATGGCTCTGCAGGACCCAATGGTTCAGGAATTAGTATTGTCTTAGTCACACCGACTAATGACCGAATAGAGAAAGTAGTTAAACTTACATTTGAATGTTCTAATAATGAAGTAGAGTATGAAGCACTGATCCATGGTCTTGACCTCACACTCGATCTCGGCATTCTAAAACTTGCAGTCTTTACGGATTCCCAACTCATTCAGAGACATTACTCAGGAGAAAATCAAGCTAACGGTCGTATGGCTGATTACGCTTTACTTGTGCGACAGCGCATGAACCGATTTCCTAAAAAATCAACACTTACCCATTATCCTCGAAGAGAAAATAAACATGCCGATGCCCTTGCCTTTATAGCAGCTATGTTGGGACAGACAAAATCTCGAACCCTCCACATCGAAGTACTCGAACGCCCAATTATCGACCAGATGGAAATAAATGCCATCAATACTGTGGGCGAGAGTCTATATTTAGATGATTGGCGAATACCATTCCTTTATTACCTTACCAATGCCACCCTTCCCGATGACCCCAAAGCTAAACGTTTACTATTAGAAAACTGTCGCAGATACACTATCCATAACAATGAACTACACCGTAAATCTCTAAATGGTGTCCTCCTTCGATGTATATCCAATATTTAAGCCTCTCAAATCTTAGCAGAGATTCACAAAGGCACCTGTGGTGCTCACACCGCTGGTCGATCTTTGGCCCTACGAGCTATAACCTAAGGATTGTTTTTGCCCAATATGAGAAAACAGGCTTCAGAATATGCAGCACATTGTGACAAATTCCAGCGTCATGCTCATGAAATCCATTACCCCTCTTGAGATCTTCATGTCAGCAAAGTTTCCTGGCCATTCCAAATGATGGGCCATCAATCTTATTGGTCCTTTCCCAAAAGCTTCGGGTAGCAGAGAAAATATCCTTGTTGCCACTGATTACCTTACCAAATGGGTCGAAGCTGTTCCCTTATGCCAAACCAGAGAAGAGGAAGTCATCAAGTTTTTATGGGAAAACATCATCACTCGCTTCGGCTGCCCCCACATGATTCGGTGCGATAATGGTCCACAGTTCATTTGCAGTAAACTAAGGAATTTCCTCAAAAAACGCAATATTATTCTCTAACCTTCCACACCGTACTACCCCCAGGGCAGGGGTCAAGTCGGCGCAATTAACAAAACTATCGTTGATGGTCTGAAGGAGAGTGTCGATACAAAGAAAGGACGATGGGTTCAAGAGTTACAATACATCCTCTAGGCCTATCCCACAGCACCAAGAAAGTTAACCGGATGCACCCCCTTCCTCCTAATATATGGAATATAAGCAATACTACCAACTCAGTTCGAAATACCAACTCGAGATCCTAACCTCCCTCACGAAGATAATGAGTTTGAACTCACATGCAACATGTTGTGGATTGATGAAACCAGAGACCGAGTTATTGCCAACCTGGGCCGCTACCACGCATCACTTCAGAAATCTTACAACAAGCGAGTTCAACCTCGAAGAATTAATATTGGAGAGCTAGTACTCCGATGAGTTAATCAGTCGACGAAGCCTGCGAATACTGGTAAATTAGCCGAATCTTGGGAAGGACCCTGCATTATCTACGATAAAACAGAAAAAGGATCTTAGTACTTGATGACAAAAGACGAAGAACCTCTACCGAACCCTTGGAACACAATGCAGTTGGTCTCTTATAAAAGGCCTTACCTACAATCATGTACCACCAATGTAATCCAGGATAATCAATAAACGATTATTTTGTCATCAATTCTTTGTCTCATGTTTCACTTCAAAACTTGGGTTTAACTCGAATACCATGACAACCATCGATTAAATTAGTACTCAAGGATAATCTCAACAATTCTCAAGTCTCCAAAATTCGAGCAAACTCGAGGGGCACGAATGGTCGAAAGACCAGACTCTCGGGGATGCATTGGAGGCAGTTCGATATTCTTTTTCTGTGGTTTCAACCTTTGAAGTACAATCCTTTTCTTGGTCTACCCCGGGTATCTTGTCCACCCTCGCCCTGAAAGATACTTGGGGGCAATCTTGAATTGCTCAAGTCTCCAAAATTCGAGCAAACTCATGGGGCACGAATGGTCGAAAGATCGGACCCTCGGGGATGCATTGGAGGCGATTCGATATTCCTTCGTCTAGGCTCTGAAACCGATGAAGTACAGTCAATTTCTTGGTCTACCCTTGGTATCATCTCCACCCTCTCCCCGACAGATACTTGGGAGGGGGGGTCCTTGAATTTCCCAAGTTTCCAGCATTCAAGCAAACTCGAGGGGCCAGGATGGTCGAAAGACCGGACCCTTTGGAATGCGTTAAAGGCGATTCGAATGATTCGCTGTGGCTTAGGCATTCGAAGTTCAGCACAATTTTGGTTACCCCTCGGTATCACGTCCCCTCGCCCCGACTGATACCCTGGGGCGACCGAGAAATGCTTTAAGTTTTCAACATCGCTGTGGCTTCGGCCTTCGATGTCCAAACGAACACACTGAGTTTAATCCACATTGCATCCACATTCTACATGGATCGACAATGCTACAGTCATGTAAACATCAAAGAAATATCTTACATATTATCTGTCAACACGGCAGTCACAGAGCAAGTCAAAGATCAATCATCAACAGTTCAAAGCAAGCAAAATCGGCAGAATAAGCATGCATGTTCCAACATTCCAAGCTTAGCATAAGACAACATGACTACTAAGGAACTACATCGGAAAGTCAGATTCAGCAGACCCAGAATGTACCATAGAAGACGCACATCAACATATTCAGTATAAACTACAGAAGTTAAAATAAAAATAGCACAACATAGTTCAACATATTACAAATCACCACATAAACAACCCCAATTCAAAGTACCTCACACTGGAACGGTCTCACATTCTTGTTCCACAGATGCTCCAGCCTCAACAACTTTGATGGCTTCATTCGAGACTCTGACAGCTCCACCACCGACATGACCACTACTGGGTGCTCCAAGAAGAGCAGTATCTCCAACACCTTCAGTGCGCCCAACTGTCTCATGAATAATGGGCAACTCCACTCCCTTTAGCTAGGCCACATCACCTTCAACAAATTTTGGAGACATAGGGTACGGTTCAAGTGTATCTGGATCATACCCCATTTCATTTATGAAAGTCTTCAACCTCACAGTTACCTGGCATTCGCCATCATACTGCCCCTGAAACCGCACCTTCTGTTCAGCCTTCTCCCTCACACACGCTGTAAGCTTCGCAGCCCATTCCCGCTCCTGCCTCGACCGCTGAAGTTCGAGTATCTCATCATAAGACTCAGTAAGAGCCCCAAGATCTTGCTTCAACTTCTTCACCTCAGACACCAGTGATGCCTCTGTCCCACGGGAAAGATCAATATTTTCCCTTGCTTGCTACAACTTCTCTTTTACTGACTTCATAGTCTTGCTACACGTTCGCACCCAAGCATCCGTCTGCTAAAATATTCAATCAGTCAGTGAACTTTGAAACTCGAAGAATTCGAAAGACATTTCAGAATATCACAATATGGAGCAGTATATAGTTACCTGAAACATGTACCTCTTTTCTTCCTTCGACACCACGTCTGGGTCATCCTCCCAGAGTTCAACCATCGAAGTTTGCTTAGCGACAGCTTGCTCCTGTCGTTCTGCCTCTATAATTTCTTTATCCTCCTCCTGTGTATCGTCCTCCCCTAGTGCCCTGCGCCTCTTGCATTGGTCATCCTTCGATTGCTACAATTTTGGAGCTTCGAGAGCAGCACGACTCTTCCCTTTCTCAACATGAGTCGATATTGGCCTTGGCCTCAATCTCGAAGCTTCAATAGCCACTTCGGGCACCATTGCCACTTGCTCTGACCCCTTGCGAGATCCTGGCATAAACTGATAGTTCCTCGGTAGATCCTCTCCTCCTATTTCCCTTGACCTCTTGGAAGAACCTTCACTTCCTTTTCTCTTTGCTAGCTTCGGCGTAGTGGGTACCCTTTGAAGTAGAAAATCAGCCTTCTTCCTCCTTTGCCTCTTGATTTTGAGACTATCGAACACCGAATTTACCCAATCTTCACTAGCCTTAAGCAGATTGTCAATGTAATTTATCGGATTATCCCAAGTCGAACTTCCCGGACCTGTAACAGTAAAACAAAACATAGTTATCACCAATTTCATAAACACATCAACAACAAACCCTTCAACAACAAACTTACTTTCATTATATACCCTATGGTGCAGTTTATAAGGGTCATCCTCGTCTACATTCTCTAAGTTACCTCTCACTATCAACAAATCTTCATTTTACCCTCGACCCATCGAGCACTGATAAAAAAACCAAGGTTTCTCCCGGTGACATTGGATGTGATAGGTCCATGGGTTCTGACTCGCCTTCCTCGAGTAAAAGGTAACAATATCAAACCACTTAATCAAATTTGGACCCTTACCAGCCAACTTTACATTCATCCCCTCTATCACCTTCATCATCTCATAAAAATTCCCGTTCATTTGCACTGGAGCAACCTCCAAAAATTTCAAAACTTCTTTCACCAGCCTTCAGAGCGGTAACTCCATCCCCAATCGAATCTGGCCCCTATAAGCCATAATCTCGCTCCCAGGATTCGATTTAAAAGTTAATCCTACCTCTGCAACACTAAAAAATATCCCCACCTTCGACAGTTCTAACTTAGCGGTAAATCTCTCTAACCTAACCCTATCCTTCCCTGCAACGAGACCCCCAACGCCATCCGACTCAGTCGAACCCTCGCTATCGCTACAATGACCTTTATCTCCCTCTCTTTCACCTGACGGCCCTACATCATCCCTCTCACCCCATACCTTTTCCTCCTCCTCACTATCCTCAGTTACAATCATCCTTCGATGCCTCGAAACCACAACCTCCTCAGCAAGCAGCACCATTGATAATGGGGACTCGGTTACTACATTTAAAACTTCTACATCACTGCCATCACCCATTGGGGCTCGACCAGAAATACTAGCTTCGATTTCTTCAATCTTTTCATCTATCAATGCCAGTCTCGAAGCCGGACGGTTATCCATTTTTAGCCTACAGAAGAAGAGGCACGCAATTAAATCGACAAACTCGACAAATTCCGTGTCCATCCTATCTGCATCCTCCAAAATAAACCACAGACTGGGTCGTAGCCCTGACTTTTCCCCTCTACGACATCTCGAGTACCATTTCTAAACCACAAACACAGATTGTTCCGCCTCTATTATAAAATAAAAATAAAAATACAAACACAGAACAGAGTTCACAGAGATAAAATACCATACCCAAAATTAGCAGAACTACCCTAAATCAGAGAGATTACAGCCTCAGATGCCCTAATAGTTTCCACGTTCGCAATGACGCTTCTCCTTATCCTTCTTACTCTCTATGGCTTTCACAAGAAAACTAGCATATTAATTACTCACCTCTCACTTATATATATTTCGAAAACCCGAAAATACCTCACTTTATTAACCACTATCATTATCACGACCCTACCTCCCCGGCTTTTCGGCTATCAGTGTGCTTTGACAAATGCACCCTTCAGATTTCCCACGTGCGAACAATCTGTTTACCCAAAATTGCATGTATTGTCGGGAAGCTTCTCGAACCTTATTCTCCCAGATCAAAACTAAATAGTCAGAATCCAATAGTCACATCGCCACCTTTTTTGTCAAACGAATAAAACGTCATCATTACTTCTCGGCACACTGCCTTAAGCGCACGTACCACTCTGATAGACCAGCCTTCTGGATTGTCAGATTGGCAAGTCAAATCAAACCTCACCTTCGATACACTATCAAACTTCACCAACAAACCCCCCATTCGACCAGTCAAAACTTCATGCCTTCAGACAAAATTTTTAGTTTCGAAAAAGTTTTTTTTTATCCCAACAAGTTCAGTTTTATATCCCAAATATTCAAACAATATTGTTATACCACCGAACTTGTACCGAATAGTGTTATATTTAGAATTCAGAATCTACTACTATATCCCGCAGTTCACAACTATTTCTATTTGTACTATCATCAAAAGAACTTTTCAATCTAATAACGAGGATAATTCTACAAAAGTCATGCAAAAAAATTAGAAAGAAGAGAGAAACAGAACAAATCAAAGCAGCAACATGAGAAACTACAAAAGGGAACCCTATCTAATTAGTAGGTTGCTCCTCTGCAACAGCGGCCGCCGCAGCTTCATCGTTCTGATCCACTATATCCTCCGCGAAGCCTTTGAGAAGTGACAGCCGATGGTCGGGTAGCGGCCCCATAATTTGTACTATTCTTCACCAGTACGCGAAGGGCATATTATAGAGAGGTGCTCCAGATTCTGCCTCAAAAAGATCTAGCATTTCAGCGTTAATGTCATCCTCTATCCTGAACCTTCGCTGAAGACCTAGTAGGGCCTCCTGAATCCTCCTCGCCCTCACGGCCGCTTGATCCTCAACAACCGGTACGTTCTCAACCATATTGATAAAAAGGAAGTACTAAGTTAAAAGAGAAGAATGCTGCAACACAGATAAAGAAATCTCTCCATCCTCACCCAATTTTACACCTCTAAACTTACCATAACTTTCTCTCTTCCCTTACCAAATTAATGGTAACCTTTGATTCCCAACAACGAAAAGTCAACATGCAACCTCTCCAACTTCCAAGACGTAACTGATTCTTCTGTACCTGCATTCTAACCTCCTCCCCAATGATTCTCAGGCAAACATATCTCTAGCATCAAACATTCGGCCAACGTAAGACTCGATCTCCACAATAGCCTATCATCAACCTTCGATCATAATTTTCTTCGAGCATATCTTTGTACCTCGCGCCTAGAAGACTAGTCGCTTGCATTCGTCTACATTATCTAACCAAATAACAGGAATACAAACACAAGCAAAATATTTTGTCCATTTAAATTCCCGAATATAGAAAAACAAGTTACATTTTTTCCTTACCACCACAAACTCAAAACAACTCCCTCCCACAAAATAAATTAGAAACTACATAAAATATATACCACATCAATCACAACATCAACCCAGCGCCCTTTTTCCGGAAGAACCAGCTCCGCTCGCCACATATTCCTCCTCGGTGATCTCATCTGCACAGATAAGGCTCTCAGCTAATGCCATCAAGAAAAGATAACGTCTCTACTTGGTTGTAAAGCACGACCTCAATTTCTCCCAGAGATAGGTGAACGGTTCGCCATTGATGAACTCCTCCGGCCTCTCGTCCACAAGATCTGACATGTCCCAATTCAGATCATGATTTCCAAAAAACCTCATGTATAGCTCCGTCATTTTCCGCCCCGCACGACGATCACAGGTAAACCCCATCCTCTTTTGATAGCAGGAATTGGGCGGCCTATCCATTTAGATTTTCAGAATGAAGAAAAGGGAAAATGTAAAGATAGAAGAAGATACAGAATCCCCGCACAAGAGCATATTTTTATAGCCTTTACCCCATTTATTACCTTTTGCCCACCTAGACCTCTTAATTACCCCCCCCCCCCACTTTATTATTTTCACAGAAACCAACGGTCAAGCAAGATGAGGTTCCAAGATAACAGTTTTCTCAGCAAACGCCTCTCCACCTAGCTTCGAGACCCCTGCTGAGAGGGGGCGAATGTGGTAGCCTATTCGAAGCCTTCAACCTCCTCACTCGAAGTCCACTTCGTATCTTACTCGAACATATCGAAGATAACCTCAACTCAGAATCAAGCCTCTCAAGAAACTCTTGAAGTCGAAGCCTCGACAGTAGATAAACCTTCGAGAATGGATCAACACATAACAATAAATAAATCTTCGAGAACGGATTAGTACATAATAGCAGATAAACATTCGAGAACGGATCAACACATAATAACAGATACCCTTCGACTAAACGTTCGAATAGCAGCAGTGTGATGAGGCGAGCAGTCAACTCAAACGGATTGGATGACGCATTAATTGGTCTCTCAGCTACAGTGACAGGGCAGCTACTCATGTAGCCTGGCCCACTCTTGGCGATTCAGCCTCTTATGTCTCTATAAATAAGAGAGAGGGGAAACTAAGAGGGGGTTAGAAAAATCATCTCTAAACTCTATGCTTTTTACCTTCGGCCACTTAAAAACTGTATTTGATCTTTATTATTACTCATCAGTAATAGAATCACAGTTTAAAAATCTTCATCAGAGGTCGTAGAGAGTCACATTCGGGCCTCTACACAAGTATTTGTCTCTAATTAGTCTCTTTTTAGGCCATATACTTGTACATCTTTGATGAGAGGCTGACCACCGTGTTGTAAAAGCCATCTTCGCTTCTCAACGATGATCAGGTCCTTACAGATAGCAGGTATTCTTTTTATTTCTTTTTCTTACTATGCCATGAAAATGATGGTATTTTCCTCTCCTTTTTATTTCAAATTTTTTAATATTGGACTTCTAGCATTTTATTATTAAAACAATATATGATCTTTAGCTCAAATGGTAAAGTGCTCGAGGTTAAAAATGAAAATCTAATTACGTCAAGTGATGGTGGTTCAACCCCCCAAAATCTAATACTTTATATTATGAATTAGTGTATATATAATAAAAAAGTACTATTAAAGATCATATATCAAGAAAGGGGAAGTGTTGTAATATTTTTGGACACTGATACATTTAACCTTAAACATGGGTTGGCTAAAGGGCTAGTTATTGGTTGAGCAATACCGATTTGGAGTCGTATATTAATTAAGGTTATTAAGTTTCATGGAACAGTCAAGAAAATTGCACTCAAATTCACGAGGGGACGTGTTTATTTTGTCAACCAGAAGTGTACACATTTTTTGTAACACCATAAATGAGGGTATTTGCACTTGGCATACCTTATTATGGTTTTAGTGCCGAAGGCACGCAACGTGTTATCTTAGATCAAATACAATTGTGGCAAGCCACATGGACAACTAGAGGTTCCTCTGTTATATTTCATCTTTATCAAGGTATTTGTTTAATGGTTACGTAGGCCTATGATTAAATTTTTTGAAAAAGCTAAAGTAGAGTTCACCCTAGAAAATATGAAAAAAAGCCTAAATTTGTTTTTTGACAAAAAAGTAAAAACCTATATTTATTAATATATCTGATATCCTTAATCCTATTAAATGAGTACTCCGACACTTAAATCCAGTTAGTTTCTTTGTTTAGATTTATTGCAAACCTTATCGATCGAGCTTCGTTTTTCCCTCTTAAGGGATGGGATACTCAATAACTTATTAGAGTTTCTTACAACTTACGTAAGAAACGTTATTGATTCTTGGTTGGCCACGGGTACAACTAGTCTATATTATAAATCTCAGTTGTGTCCCATGTGACATCGATTGTCTTATGTGGCGATGATTGTCCTACGTGACATCATTTGTCCTACGTGGTGGGTAAAGGCTAATAATAATGTTAATATTCATAAATTAAATTAAATAAATTTACTATTCTTTCTCATAATAGACATTTCATTTCTCTTGACCCCCATTTTCTTTCTCTTCCCTCAAACTTTATAGAGCTGTAATGCTTATTTAATGGCAATTACTCTATGATTAATGGAGATAAAAGTTCTTCCAGCTCACAAACTCTTCATCTTTTCCATTCCTACTACTTTGTCACATAAATATTTTGGATTGGAAGAATTTGAAGCTCTTCCAAACCAGGTATTTCTTGAATTTAGTTCTCTGATCGTAACATTATAAGCATGAAGTTTTGTTTAAATTTCAAACTTGAGGTAAACGTCTGATTGTAAGCATGTACTTTAGGTTTAATTACAAATTTGATTTACTATATGATGTATCACACGACAAATTTTTCCCTTTATCAAATTTCATGTATGAATCCATCATATCTGATTGCACCAAGCTCTTACTCACTGAATTTTATGTATATTTTCAGGTTTAACAATACATCTTCATTCTTCAATCACATGCCCAAATATAAGGAATGCATCTCTAGGTTCATTTCATGGTTGGTTTTGTATTGAAGTTATGTATTGGATGGATTTGTCTTACATAGTGATTGCTATTAAAGTTAACATTAATCCATCTTTTCTGAGTTCCTCTGTGTCTCCATTATATTAGATAGTTAAGCTCACCTTCTCCATCTCATCCCGGAGAAAATTGGATTATTTTTTGTTCCTACATTAAAATTTTACTACTTTATAGAAATTGGGGAGTATCATTTTGATTTTTGTTATCTATCTTATATCTCTTTGATTGTTATAGTTGTAACTACTATTTTTAAGGGTTAATGTTCTATAGTTTATTCTTATTTTCTGGATTTTTTATATTATTGAGCATACATCTTCGGTAAGATTTACAACTTTAGTTTGAGTACCTTCTTTGATTTCGGATCACCATACCTTTTATTTTGCATCTATAGTAAGGAGCTATTGCTCTGAGAATTGGCAATAAATACCAATTCTTCTTCCTTATCACAATGGTTTTGTTGTTAGTATTTTCGTTTGGTATAGTCGTCGGTTGCAATCCTCCCAAAGTTACGAGATTGTTTTCTTTATGAGTTTATAATAATAATTCACTTGAATCCATCTAATCAACCCAATGAAGATTGCATGCTATAGTAGTTTTCTTTATACTCTATCAAGAGATTTATACTATATTATTACTGCATCAAGTGCTTTATTAGTCATGTTGCCGAAATAGTTTTGTATAATTGTATTTGTGTTGAATTAAAATGTATAGGTGGCTCTCTCATCAACTATTACACGGTTTCATAGCAACCATATGAATTTCTAAACCAGAGGAGGCCATTTTCCCACCTTATTATCTTCCATCAAATCAATGTACCTTAATTTTTTCTCCATTAATTAGGATTTTTGCTTTACATCCTACGCATACTGATTGCCTCTTTGATAGTCATGACCCCAACACTTATGTTTATATTGAGAGCATCCGTATACAATATGCTGAATTTTGTTGGAAAACTTATTTCATAGCCTTCTTGCAGAGGAAAAATGATTATATTTAATTTTTGGGGTCCTTTGACGTGTGGGTGGAGTTCTAATGAACTTTGACTAAGCTACATAAATCATAGGTAAATTTTTTGTAATGTTGATGCAATCCACAAATGGCGTTTCAACTACTGCCCGTGATTCCATTTTACCTTTACCCAATAACTTTATTGAGCTGGTTTATCAAAAATTAGATTTACCTTTATTTATTTACCAAGTCGAATGTGAGCGTTTAGTCCGTTGGTTCTTTAAAATTTCCTCTGAGTGGTATTTAAAATCAATTGATGATTCTATAAGTCCCTCTAAGCTTACTAATTAATGTACTTCCTAATTCCAATTTTTTATTTCCATCAACTATTGGAAATGTACATGTTGACATTCACCTACTATTCATTGCTTAATTTTGTTTAATGCTTACACTCTCCAATGGATGAGCTTCGTAATAATACCTATATAATCAACTAATAATTATACATAATGAACATTATCTTTTTTGTGTTTCTTTTATATGTAGTTTCTTTAAACTATCAAGATTACGATACATACTGATTTATAGGATGGTCTAAAATTCTTTTTATTGCCTTAAGCTTCATGTTTTATGGTGTTTCTTTTTATTACATTTTTTTTTATATTCAAGAACTATTATAGAAGCAAAAGGTAATGCAACTAGATGAGAGGAAAAGTTAGCTTTGTAGTAGGGGGTGGAGATTTGGTGCTTAGACATAATAGGAGCATTATTGAGTTATTTCTCAAGAAAGTGATCTATAATGCCAAGGAGATGGCATTTAGAAGATATATCATATTGGTGTATGGTGTAAGTATTGACTTAGTACAGTGTATCATTATGGGCAGAGAAGGTTAATTTGATGTTGTAAGTGTTTCACTAGCATATTGCATATATGGTTCAAGGTTCTTTGAGCTTGGATGTACAGGCGAAAATGATCTCTAAAGTTATAATTTTTCCACCCATGTATGTAATCTCACTAAAAGAGTAACTAATATGATTCTTTTATTTGAGATAGAATCGATCCCCTTGAAATCTCAATGATTGAAAGATGTGGTACATATGTAGTAAAGTTATGTCAATGATGATAGATGATGTACATATGTAGTGAAACTATGTAGTGAAGCTACGAATGCTTCTACCTAATTAAATGTAAGTTTTTTGGGATTTACTTATACTTAGAGAGAAATTTAGTCGCGCATCTTATACTAATTTGAATTAGTTTAACAATGTGCAGGATGCAAGCAACTATTTCTCCAGAGAATCTCAATGTGTCTTAATGTCATGCTCATAGCTAGCTTGAGTATATTGTAGATGGTAGACAATTCAAGGAAGGATAGTCTTAGAAGATGAGCAACCTGGATACCTTGACATACAATAACCTTTTGAGTTTCTGAACATCCCACTATAACCACTCTATGCTCAATGAAAACAACTTCTATATTGAGCTTCTAACTTTCATCTCTATGAGGGAGAACAGTTGTATTAAATCATCCTAGGCAAGGTTAAAATATGGGAAATTCCAATTCTTGCGAATACATTTGTTAGACTGATTTTCAATGATCTTGGACATGATGCGAACAAATTTTCACAAGTCTCTCTCTATATCTCTCAATTTGGTAGAGTATGACTGCAAAAGACCAAAGCAACTAAGCTCATCCCTGAACAGGTAATATAATTCTCTCTCCAAACATGATTTACTCGAGTATGAAAGGTAACAATATCAAGTTCAAGTAGCTTCGATTAGGTTTGCCCATTCGAATACCCCAGAAGTTCATATAAGGGTCTATAACTCTACATTTGTTATGAGTAATAGTCCAGAGAGCTTTTGCCAGAAGCAGTCTACATATAGGTAATCGCATTCTCAATATATTATTGCTTATAAAAAAGGGATATTTTGAATTTAGTCCCACCTGCAAACTGGATATTTGTCTTTAGTCCCGAAGTTTTTGAAAAATGTAGTTTTGGTCCCCAAATGGCCTCTGACCAAAGGTCAACCTCTGCTAAAGTCAAATTATAACATGAATTGCCTAATTTACCCTCACGTAGGTTACACGTGATTTTAGGGAGCATGTAAGCAAGTTGTCTTCAGGTAACAAATATCCACCTCACATATCCACCTTACCAATTTACCTCAACTATCTACCTCACTATTTTATAATGGTCACACATGAGTCTTTCACACATACACATTTGCTTTATCTCTCTCAATCATTCTAGAGGGAAAATAGAGGGAAATTTGTAACTTCAAACACTTATCAAATCATTATGATCTCTATAATATCTAATCTTTGAAGTACCTCCATTATTGGAATCTCTTATCTCTCTTCTAATTATAATGTAAGTCTATATCTCTCCCTCTCTCTTTTTTCTTTCTAAGTAGTCTCTCTCTAATATCTATTACTTTAGTTTTTCAATTTTTAAAATTAAAAGATTTGTGTTAAGAATTAGGGTTGATTAAAAGATTGGGGCATTTATAGTTGGTTTGAATGAGAAATTTGGGTTATTGGTTTTCTATTATTTTAAAATTAGAGTTTGTATTAAAAATTAGGGTTTATTAAAAAAATTGGGGGCTTTACATGTGGTGTTTTTAAATTAGGTGTTTTGGGTATGTTACTATGATATTTGTCTTTATTATATAGTGTTTGGGGTATGCTACAATAGCGGGAATGATAAAAAATGTCATCATTCATTGGGGTGGTAGATGGTCTGATTCTGGGGAGATAAGGTACACACATCGTCTATAGATTGTAGAGGAAATGCATATACTTGAAAATGTAGATGAGGATTAGTTTTACTATCAAGGTCTGTTGGAGTATATTCTGTCTGATGTTGTTGAGATAAAGGAAGCTATCTCACCTGGTTCTGGGATAGTGGTGAAGACACTATTTACATGTGAGATAGTGGATGTTTGTGATGATGCAAGTTTGTAAAACATGTGGCATTGTAGTGATGTGGATAATATGTGGGATGTACATTTCTATATACATGTAGTGCCTATAGAATTTGTGTCCCCCCTCCCCTTTTATTGAACAGCCAAATGTAGTTATGATAGAAGATGACGAAGGACCACCAATATGGCCTACTTCTCAAGTTGAGGTTGAGACTACACAGTTTGATCCACTGCAGCATAAAAGTACATAGTTTGATCCACTACAACATGAGATTATTGCCTAGGGTAGCCAAAAGGTAGTTGCGACTAAAACAAAAAAAGAGTTGTATCAAAGATAATAAAACCATCTCAAACTAGATAAGCAAGTGGGGAAAAAAATAAAATAACTATAAAAGGGGGAAGCAATATAGGAAAGAGAAAAGGCAAGAGTTTACAAAGTGGTGAAGAGAATACTAAAAGAGTTAAGAAACCAAGGGCAAGTGAACTACCAGAGGAAGAACTTAATGATTTATCACATGTGTACTTCACTGATGATAAACGTAATGTTGAAACTTGAAGTGTAGATATTGGACCTAATGTTGAAACTGAGGGTGGAGTTAGATTGGGAGGAGATATTGGAGTTAATGTTAAAACTGAGGGTAATGTTAGATTAGGGGGAGATTATGGAGTTAATGTTGAAACTGAGGGTAGAGTTGAATTGGGTGGAGATGTTAGAGTTAATATTAAAACTGAGGGTAGAGTTCGATTGGGGAGTGAGGCTTCAAATAGATGGGCTAAAATTAACCCAGATAACCTAGTTGCAAAGGATGGGTATTACTCAAATCACACATCACTTGATGGTAATGATGGTCTAACCCAAGCTAATGTAGATAGGTGTAATGATGAGTTCAGAGAGTTAGCCAAAGAATTTGATCACATTTTTTCAACAGAAGAAGCTGAAGTGCATCATACTATGAAACCTGTGCATAATCCTATGTTTCAGATGGTTATTGGTATGGAGTGGCCCACAGTTGATCCTTGCAGAGCTTTTTTAAGGCAATGAGCCATTGTGAAACAATACCAATTCTAACAAAAAAGAATGACTAAATGAGGGTAAGATACATTTGTACTGAGGCTGAAACATTTAATTGCTAATAGATGTTTTATTCTAGGGTTAACCCAGATAGTACCACTTTCATTCTAAGGGAAAATAGTAATCTCATTCACGCATGTCGAGGCATGAGTGGCCAATCAAATAAAAATGCAATGGCCCTGTGGATGGCAAATGAAATTAAAAAAATAATTAGGGCAGTGATAACAACTAGACCAGCAGGTGTGAAGGAACTAATTTTAAGAAGGTATGGTGCTGATATTTCATATTATTCTTCATGAAATGCTTGGACTATAGGCATGGTGAGGATGGCTGGATCATATAATGAGGGTTATGGTCTACAACTTAAATTTATGAAATAAGTCTTATTAGCTAACCCTAACAATTTAGCCAAATGTAGTAAAAATCATCACAGTAACTAGTGGAAAAGTTTATTGCTAATGTTTAAGGCAAGTTTTAATGGATGATTAACTGGGTATAGACCTATACTTGGTTTGGATGGTTATTTTCTAAAGGGTAAATATGGGAGAAGGGGGGGGGGGGGGTTTCTATCTGTTATTGCCTTGAATGGCAGCAATGGCCTATTTCTTATTGCAGTTTACTTATGCAGATCAGAATAAAAAGAAACTTGGACCAACTTCCTTGAGGTTCTTGATCCCTATCTCATTCTACATAATCAAAAGCAAACTTTCATATCAGATAAACAAAATAAACTCATTGATGTTTTAACTACCCTTTTTTATTATGAAAATCACAGATTATTCTTTAGACATATGTACAAAAATATGAAAAAGCCTCATAGGGGGACCCAAGTAGAGTGGCTAGTGTAGAGTACAGCAAAGGCATATAAGCAATCTAAAAAAAAGCAATTTCATGGATAAACTCAAACTGGTTAACCTGTTGCTCATGACTGGTTAGTTAAGAAGCCATTTGAACACTGCACTAGGTCCAACTATGATTTCACTGCCAAGTGTGAACACATCACAAACAACTTTAGTGAGTCTAACTTTAACAAGTAGATTTTGAAGATTAGGGAGAGGCCAATCCACAAGTTACTGGAAAAACTGAATCTAATGTTGATGAAACTCATGTATAATAAAAGGCTCAAATCAAAATAGTGTGAAGAAGGAGGTAAGCTAAACCAGACCTTTTGTTATTGTTTGAGATATATCATTTTCATGAACTACTATGTGACTATATGCATCCTTATCTTTTTTGCAAGTTTGATGTTGGTCCCTAGAGCACAAGCCCACATTGATAAGATGATTAAATGTTATGGTCAATATCAGGTTCAAGGGATCATATCAGGATCTTTCCTTGTAATTGGGATAAATGACTAAAGATGGAGAGTGAACACCAACATACATGAATGTGACTGCCATGAATGGCAACTCTTTGGACTGCCATATATGCATGTTATTAGTATTATACTCCCTTATGGGTGGTCATAGGTTAAGTAAGTATTTTTTTGCTAATAATCTAAATTTTCACAAAGTTGTGTCTCTAATTTTTTAAAATAACATTTTTTTATTATGGATGGCTAACAGCTATGTTTCTTATTATCACAACGTTGCTTCATATGCCCAAACAAATAAAAATGCCATATATCCTATAGTTTATGGCTCAGAATGGGAAAATGTTTGTATTTGAACACATGTGTATTTCAATCTTTATTTCATATGTATGCTTATTTTTATATTATATACAACTTACAAACCACGAAAACCATTTTCTACCTCCCCCATTGGAAATAGGATCTGAGAAACCTAGAAAACAAAGAATCCCCAATCCATATGCAGAAAAGAGGCAGAAGAGGTATTAAAAATGTGGGAGCTATGGTCACAACAAGAAAACTTGCAAGGGTACCTACAACACCAAGGCCAAGAGTGGCAAGAGCATCTAAGAGGGTAGATACAAATGTTAGGATGGCAAGACATATGAGCAGTGTTAGCTTACCACCTACAACGCCAAATATGAAAGGAAAGGGAACTGGTGGTTTAGGTGGTGGTGGTGGGTGACTTCAAGGGGTGCAAGGCAAACTCATGCTTCTCAAGGCCTAAGGCAAACTCAAAGGCAAACTCAAGGTACTCAAGCCCCAAGGAAAAGTCAAGCATGTCAAGCCCAAAGGCAGTCTCAAGTTAATCAAGCCCCCAAGGCAAACTCAAGCAAGTCAATCCCCAAGGAAATCTAGGGCATCAATACAGCAAGCTCAAGCCCAAGGAAAACTAGGGTATCAACACAGCAAGCTCAAGCTACTCAAGCCCCAAGGAAAAATCAAACAAGTCAAACCCCAAAGAAAATTCAAACAAGTCAAACCCAAAAGTAGTCTCAAGCTACTCAAGCCCCAAGGTAAAGTCAATCCCAAAAGCAGTCTCAAGCAAGTCAAGCCCAAAGGCAGTCTTAAGCAAGTCAAGCCCCAGGGAAAGCTAGGGCATCAACACAGCAAGCTCAAGCACCAAGGCAAACTAGGGCATCAACACAGCAAGCTCAAGCCCCAAGCTCTAACCCTTACAAGAAAGCTTTTCAACCTCCTGGCAGGATTTGGAAAGTTTGACTTAATTTGGTGATTTAACTTTTTTTGGCAATGTAGTGATCTAGTGATCTCAATTCTGATATTAGTATTTTGACTGCATGGTAACAAGTACATTTTGTAACTTAATGACAAATGTTTTTGTAGTTGTTTTCATGAATGTTTGTTGTTTGTTGTTGTTTGTTTATCTATTACACTAAAAATTTACAAGTCTTATATTTGTGCAGGTACTCTATTATATCTCTATGAATGTTGTTTGTTATTGTTCTTATATTTGTTAGACTACAAATTTACAGGTCTAAGATGTGCAAGTACTTATACTAGTATATGCAAAAGGATATTCAAACTGGTGTTAGTATGGTCTAATTAGAAGCTACTCAAACTTGCCTTAGGTAATTACGCTGCCATTTTTCTTTCTTTCTTCTTTCTCTCAAGCTTTCAATGTTTTTGGTATTTATAAACACTCATAGATATAAGATATAAGATTTGAGATTTAAGATAAAAGGGAAATACAAGTTCCATTGTTAACTAAATTAAGGCCATAAACACTACAATACAAAAACTCAAAAGAAATACCAATACCACAAAATGAAATAAAAAGAAAAAATAATAAACATTACCACATCAACATCAAAAACACTACTACACTCCCAATAGGAGAACCTACATCTAAAATTAATGCCCATAGGCACAATCAAAGCCTTCTTGTTTATCTTATGCTTCATTTTCTTCTTCTTCTTCTTCTTTTTCTTTCCCATCTGTCTCTTCATCTTTCTCATCTGTTTCTTCATCATATTCTTTATTATTGTCCTCAACCTCTTCTTTACTATTTATCCACCCATACTCCTACTACATCAGCTCCTCTCCTTAATGGATAAGTCCTCCATCCAGCTAGCCTCACTGTTAGATAATTCATTGTATGCAACAAATCCAATTTATACATTTTTGGAAGAAGAGTCATTTTCAGTTGTAGAGAAAAAAGGTATTTTTGAGGTTTTAAAGAGAAGAGAAGAGAAGAAATACTTGTGGTTTTAAAGATGGTATGGGGAAAGTCATGGTTTTATAGATAAAAGGCATTTAAGGGGCTCTTCAAAAGAGAATGATCACTAAATGTATAAGTTTCCGAATAATATTGGTAGTTGGGGGGATAATGGCTAATGACTAAGATTATAAACATAACAAACTTATATAAGAAGAATTGCATATAATTTGTAACAGGTGAAACATCAAAAATAAGGGCCAAAAATAATAAAATATTAAAATAATATTGTAAACAAGGTACAATAAGATAAGATTTATCCTTTCACGTAATAATCATTTCTAACCACTACACTCCCAATCTCATCCCATTGAGGATTTAACTTTAAACTCTTTGTAAAATTTATCCAATCACATAGTCATACTCACCTTGACATTCAAATTAGTCATAGTATAAAAATTTTCATTCTTCATTTCTTCTTCATGCATATAGATCTTTAACCACATAAAGTACTTACATTCAACATTTTCACAAATTAAGAATTTCTTACTCTTGCTTCTTTGAGTAGTTGATTTACACAATTTTACAACACCACAACCACCTCAAGGGAAAACTACACTCCTCCATGGACATTTTCTCCATCAGTGTCTAATTTCCACACAACCAAAGCGAGCACCTTTAAAAGAGGGGCTACTCATATTTGGTTCATTTGAAGATTGCCTAATGGCCCAACTCAACCATCGAAAAGTACCGCGATAAGGAATTGATATTTCACGTACTTTTTACCATGGTTCTTTATCGATTGGAAATATGGTATTGCATTATTCTACTGTAATTTGGCGTCTTGCACATACTATATAACTATGAAAAATCCTCAATACCATGAAAAACTAGATCACAAATTAGACACAATTCATCCTATAATAAAAATCATAAATCATCAATAAGTTAGTCCTTAGTCCCAATTTATTTCCTTGTAATTTATCTTTAGTTCTTATTTCTTACTTTTAAGCTTTAATGGTAATTTTACAAATTTTACATAAAACACCTGATTAATGAGAAAGACAGAGAGAAATAAAGTAATTTTACCTTTATGTCACAACCACCACCTCCACCTCCCATAGACAAAGATAAACTAACACCAAAACTTATAAATCAGAAAGAGAGAGAAAAAGCTTTAATAAGGTATTTGGGGAAGGAGATGACCAATACCAAAACTTATAAAAAATAAATTTGGGAAGGAGATGACCGTTGGGGTATTTGGGGAAGGAGATGACCGTTGTGAATTGTTGAGGTTGATAGGTGAGGTGGATATTTTTTACCTGATGACAACTTATTTACCTACTCCCTGAAATCACGTACAACTCACGTGATGGTAGATTAGGTACATTATATATAAATTTAACATAAACGGAGGTCGACCTATGGTCAGAGGCCATTTTGGGACAAAAATTGTATGTTTCAACAACTTGGGGACTAAAGGAAAATATCCATTTTTATAGGTGGGTCTAAACTCAAAATATGCCTATAAAAATGTATTCTTAGTATTTGTGAAGAAGCCTTTAACAAGGTCTATCATCGCTATTGATGTATCCTTTGATAGCAGTTTAAGATATAATTTACTGTTCGGGGTTACGAATCAGTGCTAATAACCTAGTGTCAATTGATCATTGATTTCTTAGGTCTAAGTTGATTGACTAGAGAGGGGATCTAGCATAGGTACCCTCTTGAGTATGTGTCTATATTTTGATCTTATAAGAGGAGTTAGAGATAGAAGAGATAATGGCAAGGTTTGTCATTAGTTTTATTATTTACTACTTTGTTTCGGTAGTTGCGATGAAAGAACGCTTAGTTTTATTATTTACTACTTATTTCAGTACGTAATTGATGTTTGGTTCTTAAATTCTTATGTACAGGTGAGACCCAATCATATCATTAGGGTGCTCAAGTTAGTTAAGAAAAAATAGAATCTACTCATCATGGTTACATTAGGTGAAGCAAAACCTCCAATACTGGTAAATCACTGAATGGGATCCTGGAAGCAGGGTCGTCGAAAGGTAAGAGTTGAACCAGCATACTAATTTATATACTATTATTGTTATGGGAAAATAGGTGAACTATCTTTCATTTCCTAAACATGTGAGACATATACTGAGACATTTATTTTATATAAACCTCTAACAATTGTTTTCATTTCACAAGGACTTAACTTGAAATAAGGGTTGGCAATGGATTAATTCACTCCTCTTTTTTTCTTTTTTATTGCCCGAAGAAGCGGTTCTTCTGTTTGAGTCCACAATAGACATTTCCTTCATGTAGCTAGCAATATGTTGACTAAATTATGAGATTGTGGTTATTACTTTCATACTCAATTGATGTTGAATAATTAAATGCTTTGCCTTATTTACGAGGACAATAATATATGAAAAATTATGATTATGAGGCTAAAAGCAAATAGATCTTTATCATAAATGGCATAGAACTTGAGAATAAAAGTATTTATATCAAGAACTGGAGGTTCAAACCCACTAGGTTCCTGTAATACTAAAAGTTAAAAAGATATTCAAATAGCTAAAAACAACAATCTATTAGAATGTTACTATAGCAAAACCTTAAAACCAAATCTATATTAGATAAGATCCCCAAAAATCCACTTTCGAATCGTCAACAATATATTTTTGTATTTCAAGGACTTTACAATGATGTTTACATGCACGTGAAACCTAGAATACTTTAAAATCTAATGCAAATAACTAAAAGTATTCCGCATTTATACATTTATCTGTCATTATGAACTAGTCATTAATTGGTAATAAAAACCATGTTAAAGGCTAATAAACTAAATTTTACATACACAACTCTTGCCATTCGTCTCCCTTCACAACTCTCTGAACCCATCATTTTGAATTGAATATTGAAACCCCCACTTTTATTTCTTATCTTCTCCATTGATGTCCATTGAGTTTAATTCCATAAAAAATCCATCAATTTTAATTAAATATTGAAACCCCCATTTTAGTCCGTAATCTTGTCCACTCCCATTGATAGCCATTGAGCTTAACTTTATAAAAGCTTTTGTTACACACAAACTCCATTGGTGAATGAATGTCCCATATCCCTATCTTGTACTGGTATGTTATCTCTCTCTCTCTCTCTCTCTTTCTATCTCTAACTAATCTTTGTAAAAATTACAAAGATCAAAACTGGTAAGGGCATATTATATATCTAAAGTAAGACATCTAGTAAGACCAAAGCCTTCTATAGTAAAGAACAAAACAGTATATAGTAAGACCAAAGCCTTCCAGAGTAAGGACATATTCAAGCTACTAACATCCATACATATTCAAGCATTACAAACTTAACATCTATAAATATTCAAGAATTACGAACTTAAGAGATGTTAACAATATCACATAACATATGTTCACAAAATGAACTTAAACATTAGTCCAAGACATCACGATTTAATTCCATAGACGAAGTCAGAATTAAACTAAAACAAGAGTGATGTCCAAGATACAAAATTCCCATGTAAATCCATAAAAAAAATACCCAATATCTTCTCAAAGCATCTTTGACATCATCTTAAGAGGTTACACTTGTGAGACATGGCTCCTATTAAACAATTAAACACATGCCTAATTATAAATCTTCTTAAATAAAAATATTAACCATATTAAATAACTCATAGCCAAATATGATCAATAACAATCATCTACCTGATCTGTATTTACATCTTCACTTATTATGATTCTTGAAAATTATGTTACCAAAGAAGGATCTAATCATTCAATAAAAACTAATTAGTCAACCTTAAAATATAATTTATTTTATTAATATTTAGAAAATATTAAAAACCTGAATGGAAACATCTAACTATTTCCTTTGATTTCACCCCATAACAAGTCTTGTGTACATATTAAGGCTTCCAACATCTTTGGAATCAGTATGCTACGATGAGGGCTCTCAAATCTACTACTAGTACTGAAAGTAGACTCTGAAGTTACTGTAGACATGGGAATAGCCAAAACATCTTAAGCAATATAATGTGTAGGGGACAAACTTCTTTCAGAGGGGAAGTTGGCTCTTACACCACGGGGTTATTCCACGATCAAAGGAATACAAGCAAATAGTCTAGAGCATGAACAATCTATAGACAATATACATGCATAGAGGCCTGAATGTGACGCTCTACGACCTCTGATGAGGATTTTTAAGAGTATATTTATTACTAAAGAGTAATCGAAGGTTCAAGTATTGGGTTTTTACAGGGTGATCGAAGGTAAACTGCAAAGGAGCATGGGAGAATTTTTTGTAACCTCTCCTTGGTTCCCCATCTCTCCTATTTATAGAATATAAGAATAATTGAATTACCAAGATTAGGTTAGATTACAAGGGTACCATCCAGATATTTTAGCTGGGTATGGGCGCCAAAAAGGTCGGAACTGTCACTGTAACAGTTGTTGGGTCTGTCTCTGTACTTTGGTACTGTGGTTGTAGTTGGGCCTGTCACTGTAGCTGCAAGAACCAAAAACTGTGCCTTTTTGTCTAGCGAGCTGGTTGTCTATCCCGTCATACTTAGACCATATACGGATATGGTCTAAGTATTTCTACTGAGATGTGGAGTCTGTTCTCGAGGCTTGTTCAGAGTTAAAATTTCATCTTCGAATGATGTTTGGGAGGCCTGTTTGTAGATTTGACTGAACATTGAGAGGTTCAAGAAGGCTTCGAAGTATCCTTCGAGTATCTGTTTGGGGTAGAAGGCTGCGAGTAGGCTACTACATTCGCGCCCTCTCAGTGAAGGTCTTAAAAATAGGTGTAGAGGCATTTGCTGTGAAAACTATTTGGCCTTGGAAGTTGAGCAGTCTGACTGTTGGCTTTCGGGTAGGTAATAAAAGAGGGTAATAAAGAGAAGCTGGTAGTTATAGTGTAATAAATGAAATGAGGTTATAAATATGGGTTATGAGGGTAGAGATATTGTAATCTTCTTCTTTTAAATTTTTTTCTCTTTCTTATAGAAATTCTTGAAATCTCTATGGATACCACACCCAATACGCACTATCAGAAGAGCATGGCGTTAGCCCGGGATCGTTGTGTAAGGCGAAAGACTACTGAATTGCATATGAAGTTCTTTAGGCATAATGATCTGGACTGGGACATGCCCGAACTGGTGGATGTAGAGGCTGGAGAGCTCATCAATGAGGAGCCTTATGCGTATCTTTGGGATAAAATAAAGTATAAATTTACTACTGCAGAGAAGCGTTACCTCTTTCTGTCGGCTTTGGCCGAGAGCCTTGTATGCGCAGAAGAAGAGATGGAGGAATAAAGCTCGGCGAGTAGAACTAGAACTTCTGGAAGTAGGGCTTCTGTTTGTGGCAGTGGTGAAGGTTGTATTTGGAGGTTTTTGTTTTGCTATAGTTTGAATGAATTAGGGTACATAAATTTGTTATTTTGATTGTTGTAGCTTTGGGGAATGAAATGAGAATAATATTTTACAGCATATGTGAGTCTTTGCAACTGGTAGGTATTGGAAACGAATATAATTATTGGCACGATAGTAAATTTAACTCATCAAATGTTGACGAGTAGCACTGAATACTACTGGAAAAATTGATATCGAAGTATAACGATATGGTCGAAGGTAATGGACTTTGTTATTGGTTAAAACTCGCTACAAGTGACTGGGGTCGAAGTATGAAAATGGTCGATGGTTCGAGGCTGAAAGGACTGTTGAGAAACTATTGAGAAACTGTTGGGTGTTGGTAGTATAATTTGTCAAATTATTTTTTAATATTGTTTTTCGTAGAATTTTAAATGTTCGAAGTAAAACTTTGATCTCTCAAAGTAACAGGCTTGAATTTATCAAAGTAGGAGGTCTAATCTTTCAAAAATAAATGGATTGATCTAAAAAGGTTTAATCTGTGTAGGCATGAATTTTTTAACTATCGAAGTATACAATTGTAATCTGTCAAAGGAGAGATGTGGTCTGTCTCGAAGGAAAAGTGGGATTTATGTATAAGTAGAATTCGGAACTGTCGAAGTAAAACTTGTTATCTATCGAAGCAATGTTATGCTTTGTGTATAAATAAAATTTTGAACTGTCAAAGTAAAGGATGATCTGTCGAATTAATAAAGGCATGAGGTTTTGAGCTGACGAATGTGTTGTTGATCGAATGTTTAATATATTTGAGAATTGAATTTGAAGTTATCCGTTGGCAAATATTCGAGGCGCAGCATAATCGATTACTCGTATGTGAGAAGTGTGTTAAAGGTTTTGTCAGATTTGACTGGTTGTACTGACAGCCTGGACAGCTGGTCTGTCAGAATGGTACGTGCATCTGGGGCAGTGTACAGTACAGGTAATTATGATTTTTGCTCGTAATACAGAAAAAGTTCTGATTTGATGTTGGGGCTTGACTGGGTAGCTTCGAGTGAGGTTGAAAAGGTTCTAGAGGCATTGATATTTTACAGTTAATTCGATGTGAGCGTGCAGTTCGCACGTGAGGGAAATGAGGGGTAACTCGGTTAAAACACATTGTAGCCGAAAAGCTAGGGAAGTGGGGGCGTTTTAATGATAGTGGTTTTAAAATTGAGGCGGTTTTGGTTTTTTAATAAGGTATATATATTATAGGGAAATATCAAAATGTACTATTCACAAAAAATAATCCAGAGAGTGAGAGGTAGAGAACTGGTATGCCATTGCTAAGTAGAGCTTGAGGGAGGTTGCTGAAGTTGTTACACTGATCTTTCCATTTCGAGTATACTTCTTCTAACACAGGTACTTCACTTGATCTCTGTCTATTTTTGTTTTTGCTCATCTTGCTATATCTGTAAGCAAGACCTTCTGGGTTTGGGTTTAAGAGGTTATCTTCGAGGACAGTGCATTTCATTGGTCTGGGTTATGATCTATTTGAGGATTTTGAAGGAGGGTGAGGTTTAGGATCGAGGTTTCGAATGTGTTTGATATCTGTTGGGGGGGGGAGGAGATGTGATATGGGTTATTGATACATAATTATCAAATGCATCGATCTGATTGTGTGCCTCTTCTTCTGTAGGATAAGATGCATACCCATTGAGCATCGAGGCAGAGGCTGATAGACGAGGAAATCGAAGCATTCGAAGGTAGTATCTCTAGTCGTGCTCTGAAGGATAAGGGTAGGGACTTAGAAGTGTTTGATTCTGTAACCGATGCCAATTTGGCTATGGTGTCGTCGGCTAGTAAGGTTTCGATTATGAGACGTCGTAAGATGGTAGTGACTGAGGATAGCGGTGAGGAAGAGATAGTGTGGGCGGGGAGACGCGAGGTCAATATTAGGCCTTCTGGTGGAAAAAAAGGAGAAGGGGGGCAGAGTGATAAAAGTGTAGATTCGACTGAGTCAGATAAGGCCAAGGGCTATCTCGGCCAGGGATCAGATAAAAGTGGATTGATTTGCTGCCATGCTTGAGCTGTCGAAGGTGGGGGTGTTGTTGAGTGTGGCAGGAGTAGGGCCAACTTTCAAATCGAACCCTAGAGATGGGATCATGGCTTATAGAGGCCAGATTCAATTGGGGATGAAACTTCCTCATCGAAGGCTGGTTAAAGAGGTGTTAAATTTTTTGGATGTTGCCCCGGTTTAAATGAATAGAAATTTTTATGTGATGATGAGGGTAATTAAGGGCATGAATGAAAAATTGACTAGTGAGGCGAGGGGTTTAATTAAGTGGTTTAATATTATGACCTTCTACTCGAAGAAAGCGAGCCACCACCCGGGTACCTACCACATCCAGTGTCACCCTGAAAAGCCCTAGGTCTTTTATCTGTGCCCAACGGGTCGAGGGTGGAATAAAAAGACTTAATTATAGTACGGGGTAAGTATGAGAATGTTAAAGGGGAGGACCTTTATAAGTTGTACCATAGGGTCTATAATCAGAGTAAATGTGTTGTCGAAGGATTGTTTTTAATGTATGTCTTGAATACGTGGTAATTATATTATGTTTGTTCTGCAGGTCCGAAGAATCTAACTTGGAACAACCCGAAGAACTATATTGACGCCTTGCTCGAAGCTAGTGAGGATTGGGTTAATTATGGTTTTAAAAGTCTTGGTATCAAGAGGAAAAGAAGGAAGAAGATGGATTCCCTACTTTGAAACGTACCCGTTACGCCGAAGCCATCAAAGAGGAGGAGAAACGAAGGTAGTTCGAAAGTACCTAAAGAAATAGGAGAGGATGATTTGACGAGGACACTTCAGTTTGTGCTGGAGGCAAAAAGGGCCTCAAAGTAAACAATGTCGATGCCCGAATGGGCTAGTAATTCTTCGAGAGTGAGGCCAAGGCAAGTACCAACGCAACCTGAGAATGGGAAAGGCAAGGTCATCCCGAGGCTCCGAAGGTATAGCAGTCGAAGGTTGTTCGACGCAAAAGGTGTAGGGTGCTGGGGGAAGATGATGCAGTGGATGAGGATGATGAGATGACAGAGGATGAGAGATGAGAGCAAGTAATAGCCAAGTAAACTTCGATGGCTGAACTCTGCGAAGACGACCAAAACAAGACTTCGAAGGAAATGAAGAGGAGTATATTTCAGGTAACTGTCTATTAATTTCTTTTGTGAGATTCTGAGATTTCTTGTAAGTTTTTCATGCTTTGAGGGGTACTGACGGCTCAAATATTCAAGCAGACGAATTCTTGGATGCAATCTTGCAACAAGGCGATGAGATCAGTAAAGGGGAAGTTGTGAGAGGCAGTTGAAAGTGTGGATCTTGGTCGAGGGACTGAGGCGTCATTGTTGTCTTAGGTTAAAGTATTGAAGCGGGATCTGGCGGCAATAACTGACTCCTTCGATAAGATGCTCGAGGTTCGGCGGTCCAACCAGAAGCAGGTGTGTGCCGCAAAGCTTGTTGCAAAGGATAAGGAAAAGACAAAACTGAAGGCGCGTTATCAGGCGATGTTTGACGGTGAATGTAGAGTCATCGTGAAGCTGAAGGAGTTTATTGAGGATAAGGGGTATAACCCCGACACTTTGGAACCCTTCCCCATTTCCCCAAAATTGGTTGCTTGAGATGATTTGCCGATGAAGGATGGAGAGGCAGATGTTGTTGACGGAGCTGATGGAGGTACTGGAGGTGGTGTGGAGGCTTTTGTGATTGAAGCGACCAGCGCAGGAACTATGAATGATGTAGTTGCCGATGGCACGGGGTCGAAGCCTTCGACTGAAAGTGCAGAGGGTGTTGGCACTATAGAGCCTATCGGGGAAGAGGATGCGACTGCGTCGATATGAGATATTTGTATTGGATATTTTTTCCTGCTTTTTCTGATTGGTTATGGAGTTGTAATATCTGAACTATGTTTATTTTTCTGTAGAGTTGGTATTGAACTTGGTTATTTTGGGTGCTATTGTACTGTACTGATGTTGCTTATCTGCTAAACTTTTTAATTTGACTCTGAACTGCTTTTGAATCTATGCCAGATGTTCTTAACAGAATTTGCTATCTTGTTCTAGCTCTGCTTTATTCTGGATTGTTAAAATATTAATGCGTATTCTGTTGGCTTAGCTTGTACCGACCTCTTGAGGCATGACTTAACTTTAGTTTTGTTGAAATTATTTCTCTGATGTATGATGTTTTGAATCTTCTTTGCACTTAGTAGAATTGTAAATATCCCTGCACAATAGTACCTGAATATATTGTTTCTGTCGAATGACTGTAGAGTGAGCGAACCCTGAAGAGCTTCGAAGATGTTGCGATACTTCTTTTGAAATTGAGGGATCTACTAGGCATCGAAGGCCGAAGCGACAGTGATGTAAGACGTAGCCACCCCCAATGCATTCCCGAGGGTTCGGTCGATCGACCATTCATGCCCCTCAAGTCTGCTCGAATGTTAAAAGTTTTGAAAATTTTCAAGGTCGCCCCCGCGCATCAGTCGAGCCGAGGGGACGTGATACCTAGGTGAAACCCGGAAATTCACCGAACTTCGAAGGCTTAAGCCACAGTGAACCAAGACGTGTTTACCCTTAACACATTCCCGAGGGTCTGGCCTTTCGACCATTTATGCCCCTTGAGGTTTCTCGAATGTTAGAAACTTAAAAATTTCAAGGTCGCCCCCAAGTATCATTAGGGGTGAGGGTGGACATGATACCCAGGGAAAACCATGAAATCGACTGGACTTCAGCGGTTTTGAATTTGATCGAAGCTTATTTGTTCGCCCCCAATACATCCTTGAAAGTCTGGTTTTTCGACCATCCTTGCCCCTCTAGTTTGCCTAAAATTAGGAGCTTCAAAATTTCAAAGTCGCCCCCAAGTGTCAGTTAGGGTGAGGGTGGACATGATACCCAGGGTAAACCAAGAAATTGACTAGACTTTAAAGGCCTAAGCCACAAAAAAGCATAATTGTTCGCCCCCAATGCATTCCCGATGGTCCGCTCTTTCAACCATTCTTGACCCTCGAAGTTGCACGAATTTGGAGATTTGAAAACTCTCAAGGTCAATCCTAAGTATCAGTCGGGTCGAAGGGTTGACATTATACCTAAGTTAAACCAAGTAATTCATTGAAAGGGAAAGATGAAGTATGGGTGGAAAAGCTGTTTATTAATTATTTTGTGTTACATTAGTTGTATAAGGTTTAGGTCATGGCTTGTTATAGGAGACCAGCTGCATTGTGTTCCAGAGATTTGGTAGAGGCTCTTCGTCTTCTGTCATCAGATAGTATGAACCCTTATCGATTTTGCCATACCCGACATAAGGTCCTTCCCAAGATTTGGCAAACTTGTCGGCATTCCGAGGCATCGAGGATTGGTTTACACGTCGATGTACCAGATCTCAGAAATTAAAAAACTTCATGGTTGAACTCTCTTGTTATAGAACTTCTGAAGGGATGTATGGTAACGGTCAAGGTTGAAGATGGCTTAGTCTCTAGTTTCATCGATCCATAACATGTTGCAGCCGAGCTCGAACTCATTGCCTTTCTCCGTGAAGTTGGGATCTTGTGTAGGTACTTCAAATTGAGTAGGGAGAACAGCTTCGGTACCGTATGCTAGAAGGAAAGGGGTACAACCTGTTAATTTTCTTGGTGTTGTTCGATAAGCCCACAGGACATGCTGTAATTCTTGGACCCATCGGCCTTTCTTTGCATCAAATCTTTTCTTGAGACCGTCGATGATGGTTTTGCTGATGGCTTCGATTTGACCATTCCCTTGGGGGTAGTAAGGTGCTGAGGGGGAGAGGATGATGTTGTATTTTTTGAGAAAGTTTCTAACTTTTCTGTCGACAAATAGGGGACCATTGTCGCATCGGATCATATGAGGGCAGCCAAAGCGTATGATGATATTTTCCCATAGAAATTTGATAACCTCTTCTTCTCAGGTTTAGCAAAAAGGTACACCTTTGAACCATTTAGTGAAGTAGTCTGTTGCTACAAGGATATTCTCACTACTACCTGAGGCTTTATGGAAGGGACCGATGAGATCGATAACCCATCTTTTGAATGGCCAGGAGACTTGACGGAAGTGGAGGTCTTACGAAGGGAAATGAATATCATGAGCATGACGTTTGCATTTGTCACAGTGTTTTACATACTCTTCAGCTTGTTTTTTCATACTTGGCCAGAATAATCATTGGGAGGCGGCTCAAAGGGACATAGAACGACCAGCAGTGTGAGCACCGCAGGTACCTTCGTAGAGTTCAACTAAAATTGTAGAGGCTTTAGCTTGAAATATGCATCAATGGAGGGCACCATTCAGAGATTTGAGATGTAACTCATGCTTGAAGATAGTGTATCTACTGCAATTCTCTACCAAAGATCGTTTAGCTTTGGGATTACCTAGGAGGGTTGCGTTGTTGAAGTAATGGAGGAATGGAGTTCGCCAGTCATCTAGATTTAGACCCTTGCCCCCAGTATTGATGGCATTGACTTCCATCTGGTCGATAATTGGGCGTTTGAGTACTTCGATATGGAGGGCCCGGGATTCTGATTAACCTAGCATAGCTGCTATGTAAGCGATGGCATCTCCATGTCGGTTTTCTCCTCGAGGGTAATGAGTGATAGTAGATTTTTTACCTGCGCTGTCGAATGAAAAGAGCATAGTCAGCCATGTGACCATTCATTTTAATTTTACCTGTGTAATGCATCTGAATAAGTTGGGAATCTGTGAAAACTGCAAGTTTAGGAATGCCGAGGTCGAGGGCGAGGTCGAGGTCGTAGATCAAGGCTTCATACTCAGCTTCTCTATTAGAACATTCGAAGGTAAGTTTGACGGCTTTCTCTATTCGATCATTAGTGGGTGTGACCAGGACAATACCAATTCCAGAGCCATTAGGTCCAGCGGATCCATCTGTAAAAAAATGTCAGCCAGTGTTTGGGTTTCAGGGATCTGTTGTTTCAGGTTGGTCATCTGTTAGGTCATCTTCATGTTCTTCCCACTCGACATCTTCAACTGGGAAGTCAGTAAGGAAGTCTGCTACTGGTTGGCCTTTCTGGGATATCTGCTTCAAAAATGTAATGTCATGCTTGCCAAGGTACACAGACCACTATTGTACTCGTCTTGATTTCCCTTTGTTACTAAGTACTTCTCGAAGGGGGTAACTTGTTATAATACGGATTGGGTGAGCTTGAAAATATGGTTTGAGTTTGCAGGCTGAATAGTCAAGGGTGAGGAACAAACACTCAAGTTTAGAATATCAAATTTTTGCGGGTGTTAAAGGTTTGTTGATGAAATATACAGGTTTCTCAATGTTTGAGTCGAGTCAAATAAGCACTGAAATGATAGAGGTGTCTGTAACAGCGAGGTATAAAAAGAGTGTCTCGGCTTCGATGGGGGTGTTGATAATGGGTGGTCAGCCAAGATAAGTTTTGAGTTCAAGGAAAGCCTATTTACATTCGGGTGTCCAGTTAATCTCGGGGTTGTTTTTCTTTTTTGCTTTGTGGACGCCTTGGTCTCGTAAGATGGTAAAGAGCCAGCACATCTGTCTGAAGATTTGGAAATTAAATGGTTGAGGGCTACTATCTTTCTAGCGACTTTTTGTACATCATTTTTGGTTCGGTTGAGTTTCATCTTATTTGTTCGAAGTACCGAAAAGACTTCAGCAAAGTCCTTGATGTAGGTTTATTTTTGAAGGCTCTTGCATAGTATGCCGTCGATGTAAACGTCGACTGACTTGACAAGCAGGGGTTTAAACATGGTTGTAACGAGGCGATGGTAAGTGGCGCCCGTATTTTTAGGGCCGAAGGGCATGACGTTAAAGCAGTAAAGGCCTTGTTTAGTGATAAATGAAGTTTTAAGTTGATCTTCGGGGAGGAGGGGTACCTGATTGTAGCCTGAAGCCGCGTCCATCATTGATAGGGGCTCATGTCTAGTAGTGGCATCGATGAGCGCTGAGATGATCGAGAGGGGGAAACAGTCCTTCGGTGTGTGCTTGTTAAGGTCAGCGAAGTCAATAGAGATTTTGATCTTGCCATTCTTCTTGGGAACTGCCATAATATTTGATATTCATTCAGCGTACTTTACTTCTCTGATAAAACCTACGGCTATGAGCTTGTTTCCTTCAAGGTTCACTGCTTCTCAAAGTTGTGGTGCCAAGGTACGCTTCTTCGATTTTACTGTTGAGGTATAGGGAATGACGTCGATGCGATGGCAGACCAAATTGGGGTCGACACCAGGCTTTTCCTGGAACATCCATGCAAATACATCTTTGTTTGCTCGAAGGAAATTTATAAGTTTAAGGCATTCGGCTTCGTCTATAGAAGTTTTAATGAATGTACCGCGACCAGGGGAGTCGAGTTTGATATAAACAGTGGGTTCGATGGGTGAGATTGTAGTTGTCAAAATTTTGGGAATAGAAAGAGACAGTGATTGCTATGGGCGGCTGATGAGTTTTTGGGTCTGATCGATCTCCGGGTGCTTGCATGAACGGGCAAGGCGTTGAGGGCCTTTCAAGTTCCAAGTACCTTTAGGGGTGGTGAAGCGAAAGGTCTGATCTAAGGTCGAAGGTATGGTACGCATTACATGGAGCCAGTCACGCCTGATGATACCGGGGTATTCTGACTTCTTGTTGATGACAAGAAAGCTAGTTTGAAGTGTAACAGGGCCTGTGGTGACTGGTAGGCTGAATCGGCAAATAACGATCTTTGTGGCCCCATTGAAGCCTTTCAATTCAACGTTGGCAGCAGTTATGAGGTCGATTTTCTTCATAGTTTTTACAGTTTGGAGAAAAAAGACATCGGCTGCACTCCCTGTGTCGATTAGCATGGTGTGGAGGATGAGGTTTTTGACCTTAATCATGATGACTAATGTGTCTGAGTGGGGAAATTAAACATGAGAAGTATCGCAGTCAATGAAAGATATACCGTCGAGTTAAGGGCAGATGCTGGATCCTGGCAGGAGGGCGGGTAGCTTTTTCTGATAAGTGAGTTTGCAGCATTCTTCATTATGCTTACGCTTGCTTTTGGAATGCTTGTTGTCTATGTCATTGTCCTCGATAAAATGTATTCAATAAATATGCACCTCGGCCGAGTCAGCATCGGGGATGGGTTGAGCCTTGAGGTATGACCCGTCAAGGTAGCCAAGGAGGTCGGCAACATATTGATGTGGACAACCTGCTCTAAGGATAATTTCGAGGGAGCGTTGGAGGGAGAAGCATTTGTTAGTATTGTGACAGTTACATTTATGATTGGCGCAGTAAGGTTCGCCTTATCTAGCTTCAATAGGAAAAGGGATATGCCAGATGGGGTCAGACTATATGTGTGGTAGAAGGGTGCTGAGAGGGGTAGTAAGTGTAGGCAAGACAGGCTTCGGTCGCTTCTTGCGGGCATCAACATTATTATCACTATTGGGGCATTTGCGGTTCTCAGTCTCTTATTAGATAGGAGCGATCACGGGTGTTGGAGTAGAAGGTGGGCTTTGTCGAGGTTTGTTGAATTTGGTGGTCGAAGGTTGGCCCTATTTACGTGATTCGCAGAGGTGCTTAAGGTTGATATAGCCATCAAGCTTTGAGGGCATCTCCTCGAGGGTTCGAGGTTTGTGGAGAACTAGGTATTCTTTCACACGGCTGTGATCTGGTAGGGCATTTGAGTATGCGAGTACAGCATTCGGGTAGTCAAGTTTCTTGACTTTCCATGACTCGTCGAGGAACCTCTTGGTGAAGGCCTCGAGTATCTCATTGTTTGATTTTTTGAAATTGAACAAGGCATCGACTCTAACTTCTCTGCCTTTATTGAAGGAATACTGGGTGATGAAATGCTGTGATAGCTGCTCGAAGCTTCGGATCGATCCATTTGGGAGATTGTGATGCCATCGAAGGGGGCTGTCAGTAAAGCAGGTAGGAAAAAGATGACATAACAGGTAGTCGGCTGTAGAATAGAGGCTCAGGGCATTTTGGAATTTGAGAATGTGTGATTGAGGATCTGTGTTATGGTATTTATTGAGTTTGGGAGCATGGAAATTAGGGGGCATCTCGATAGCGAGATGTTTAGGGCATATGGGGTTGTTGAGGCGGCTCTTGGAGTTATAAGTGGGGCTTGCGCTGACGCGAATAGCAGGTTAGATTTTTTTGTCGAAGTCCTGCTATGCAGCGTATGGAAGATGAAGGGGAGATAAAGGGATTTAAGGATGGTGAGGTCGAATTGGTGGAACATGTTCGGCGCTGCGCTCCACGAGACGTTCTCGAGTAGGGCGACGTTTGGGGTGTCGGGATGATCAAAGGGTGGAGTTAGAAGAATTTTCTGTGGGGTGAATGTCGAGATGGATGGAGCTAGTAGGAGGAATAGTGTGGGGAGCACCCTCAGCCTGGATACGGACAGGGGGTATTTTATGAGTTGGTAGGGGTCTCAAGAGGGCGCGGTTAGATACGCGCGATAGGTCTAGTGCTTGTGAAGGTCGAATAGCTTCTAGAGGCTGTAATCTCTGCAGCTCTCGAACGGTGTTGCGTAACTCGTCGATTGCCCGGTTCTATCTGTTCTCATCGCCCAGGCAGCGGTTCCGTTTGGTTTCCAGCTCCAGGCGGTGGTTTTAACACTCTTAGTGAAGTTGTACATGGTGGCGCTCCTCAGCTTGAGCAAATTGCTGAGATAGTAGGGCTATTTGGGCGGCCACTTTATCGACAGAGATGCAAGGACAAAAAACTGCGCCATCTTGTCTAGTGAGCTGGCTGTCTGTCCTGTCATACTTTGACCATGTACGGATATGGTCGAAGTGTTTCTACTAAGATGTGGAGTGTGTTCTCAATGTTTGTTCAGAGTCGAATCTTCGTCTTTGGACGATCTTTGGGAGGTTCATTTGTGGATTTTAGTGGACTTTGAGAGGTTCGAGTAGACTTTGAAGTATCATTCGAGTATCTGTTTGGGGTAGAATGGTGCGAGTAGGCTACTACATAATGTAAAGTAGGATATTTACTCTTATTTACTTTCTACCAACTTAATATCTCAAACTTTTCATCCCTAGATAAGACACCCTCCTGAAAATAAAAAGGCAATTCCAACTTAACAATCTCAGTAGTGGTCGTATTAGAGACAAACAAATCAAGCCTCTTCAAAAAATCATTCTTCACAATTTTACTTTTCTACGGTTAGATCTGAGAGGCAATTAAGGATTGACCTCTATGACTACTTGAACGCATTTGATACTACTCCAATATATCAAAACATAATTTCCAAAAAAATTTAATTTCTCTTACATAATTATGTTCATAGATGAGATGATAGTTGAACACGATCAACTTCATCTTGTACCGTAGATCCATAATTGTTGTCTCAGTCATAATCGTACAAATTGCACTCCAATACTTCAAAATATTTTGTAATAATTTTTTCTCCCATCGATCTAGCTTCGCCATAACTAGACTTCAGCCAATCATATATTGATATCTTAACTTCACAAATTTTAAGGAAGTACAAATTTGTTGTAGGATATTTTGACCATGAAAACAATTATGTTACTTCAAAGAACAACTTCAATCTCTCACAAATCTCGGCTGCCGACAACTAATTAGCTGAAAGTGGCAAAAATCTGTTTTGGAATTCATGCTGCTTTAAACGAGGGAAAACTTCTTTGTAAATCAAGGCAGTTTGAAGCATCAAAAACATAGAATTCTACCATGTTTTCCAATACAATGCTAACTTCTTTATACTTGAAATGTTCGACAAATGTATTGCCTCAACATATTTTTCATCTCTCTTTGGAGTTATACTCCAATAAGCAACACTGTCATGAACTATCTCGATACCATCTCCTATTACATCTAACCCGTCTTTCACAATCAAATTTCGAATATGGACAGAAAATCGCATGTGAAAAACATCCCCTCGTCGCAGTATTGTGTGTAAAGGAAGCCTTTCTAAAAGAATCTCAATAATAGCATCGTTAGTAGAACAATTATTTGCTATCATAGTAGGCAACTTACGGTCAATGTTCGACTCCAACAAGCATTCCATAAGAGCATTAGCAATCGACTCCGATGTATGAGGACACGACACATATATAAATCTAACATAAAAAGAATATGTAATATATACTACTATAAATAAATACTATAATCTCAAATCAGTTGCAACTAAAAGAAAGATCATATTTAAAATGTACCTCATAATTCGACTTTGTAAACTCCAAGTGTCATCAATAAAATGAGCTGTAACGGCCATGAATCCTTTCTTTTGATAATTAGCAGTCCACATATCGATAGTAATTGCAATTCTACTCCGATTATTCTCTAAAAGTTTCATTGTCTTAGTCCACTCATGATCATATATTTTTTCGATGTCACTTTTAATAGTGTTGTGAGAAACAACCTTGAATATCGGTTAGAGAGCCTTGCTATACTCTCTAAACCCATGGTGCTCAACCATTGAAAGTGGGTACTCATGCAAAATTATCATTTTTCTGAGAGCCGCCCGCACATTTCCTTGGCCGAATAAGTATTGACCTGAACTCTTCCATCACTCATTTGAGATGTATTCAACATTGTTTGCAAAGTGTTTCCTCAACAAATAACAAGATATGAAAAATCGTTATGATCAAGCAAATGTGTTGTACCACCACTAATTTCCCCTCCAAGTAATTTCTTAAAATGATGGCACTCAGCTTTCACTTGCCCCTTAACTCTCTTCTTTGTGAAGTATTCCCAAGCTCTTGATGTCAACTTCCTTTTTTTCTTTGGTAGTTCTTGTTCCTCATCAGTAATAACAATTGGAGTGTTGCTCGACTGCGTTTGAACTTCATTTGTGGGATCTAGATGGTTACTTGTACTTGGTGTTGAGAATACATGGTTTTTCATAATTGGAGGAATTTTGTTTGACATATTCACCAGGAAAAAATACAAGCAAGAACAATTGTATGAAACTGATCCTATAGTACTTATAGTCATGATTAATGAAGCTTAAATGCAAATGCAAATACAAATACAAAGTAAGAATCAAAATAGGTAACTATTAAATTCCCAACAAACTATTTCCCTAAATTGTACCACACAATGCATTTAACCTCCACTGAAATTCAACATTGCAACAAATATCCTTCATTCCCACATACCCAATACCCCAAAATATTAAATAATCTCCAAAAAAAATTAGTTTCAATCAACTAGCCTTCAAAAATTGTCAAAAAATCAGAAGAAAAAAAAAAGGGCGAACACGCGCACCCTCTCGGCTGAATCTCGAAACCCTGACCAGAAATTCAATAATGAGCATAAAACTCTCATCATGATTTTGGTCGAGATGGGGTTTGTGGTCGCAAAAAAAAAACCCCTTAGAAATGCGATGAACCAACGAGAGTTTTGAATCTTTTGATGGTTATTAGTAATTACCAATTGATTGAGAGAGAAAGAGACCAACTTAATTCGATCAATTGATTTTCCCTTTTTGAATTGAGAAATGGGGTTTTCTGAATTGGTGTTGTCAGAGATAGAGAAGAGCCAAGGGGATTAAGATTTGCAGACTTGAGAGTTTTAGATACATTACACCGCCATACTCATTTGAGAATTGTTGATTTCAGAGTTTGAGAATTGAGATTAAACTAGTATTTTCTGAGACAGATAGGGTTTCATAACTCATAAATCATAAGGGGTATAATAGCAAAAATATTAGCTGATATTAAATGGGGCAGAGATGGGACGGATAATGGATTGTTTGTTAGCAGTCTCAAATCCGCCCCGATTGCAGTCGAATTTTGGGCAGCTTATACCATCCCCACCCCCATACCCGGTTAAGTCATACCAAATCTGCCACATTTGGGGTGGGGTGGAGTAGATCCCCAGTAGGGCAGGGTAAATTTTCATCCCTATTGTAAATATTGTATTGAACAAGATGACGCCAAGTGTCTGCCACAGTTTAGACCTCTTTAACATAATTTTATTTACAATGCAAATGTCTGGTAGATTCACGCAAGAGAAAAAGTTGTTACTCTTTGGTGGAATTAGGTATACTATTTATCTTCGCTTTATATTTTTCTTCCACCATGATCTATGTTTAGCTGGTGCATTATCGTCCTATGCTCTCTACCATTACTCTCCCTAAATCGAAGACCAACCTTGAGTACATTATCCATTGACAATTCAAAATCTGTGAACAATAACTAAATTAATTTGTCTTCATTGTTGTGTTTGAAAATTAGCATCGTATATATGGAATGAAGCCAGTATGCCCTCCTACAGTCGTCGAGCAAATATGCATCTCCGGAAGATACAACAAATTGAAATTCTCAAGGAAATTGAATGCGAGGTATGCCAAGTACTTTAAGTTCAATATATTTTTATTAGATTGAATCATCCTAAATGCGTTTGATTATTTTCTTGAGAGCTATATGATAATATTTAACTTCCACTTATGGGTATGGAATTCTTATTAAAAGAATTTTTATACGGATTGTACATGGAATTGAGACAAATCAATTTTGATGTGATTGCACAAGGTGTGGGTGTCTTTCCAGAGCCTTGGAACATTTCCAATGTCACAAAATAATATCTCTAACTTAGGAGTATTTATAACTCTCTCCAGGTATTGAATTTTGTATCTTCTTTTTTATATTTAGTAAAAAAAAATTACGTATTTTTAATTTTATTGTCCACTTTATTTGTGGCTTATATGTTAGTTTCATGATATTCATATCCATCAATCTACTTTTGCATATATTAACCACTAACTGGATTTGAATGTTTCATTGCAAAAATTATGAAAGAATGTGTTAATTCTTTTTTTTTTGCGAAGTGTGAAACTCTAAGGCACTATTTTGCAAATTGATTTTCATAAACTAAGTACCATGGCTATCTTGTATATTCGAGTGCAACTATAGCAAGCATTATTATAAAAGTTGATGGAGAAAAAAACCATTTTCTACATGTGGAGGCAATCCCTAGAAAGTCTTGCAACAACTTTGCATTGCGGAATTTTTACCATTGCCATTGCATAAGGCACAAGAGAACCCTAGCTTGTAGACTTTTGCAATAGTATCTTCCATATCTCCACAGTTGAAAAAAACACAAAATATCGACAACCAGCACTTCCTTTGCCAAACTTTCAGACATTATCTCAAGGAGTCCATGAAGAGAAATGTGCTTGCTCTTCAAAGATAATATTGAATTCTTCTTTGTATTTGAAAGTAAATCCATAATAAATTTTCAGATTTTTTAAAGAAACAGTAAATTGTTTTTATCAAAGTGACAGTGCAAGATTGCATGCGCTTGACTTACTTTCTCCATATTTATAGTTCTTTAGCCTACTCAACATAAGGCGACAACATGAAATAATTAAACATCAACATTATGTACTTTGGTAACAATATTAAAGAAAAACTTACACTTACCTAGCGCATTGTGGGCATTTTCACTGTCGTCAATATTCACGAGTCCAAACTATCAAACTATGCACACTGATTTTTGAAATTAAAATATAAAATGAGAAGGCAAAGAACGACATGCTTAGCTAAGGAAAACAATCGAGGGGCCTAAGATTACATTGAGCATTGTGGTTGGATTGATAAGAATAATGAGACCGATAAACGAAAAGAGAGGAAGATAAATCACTGAAGAGATCTTTTATTCCTGCCTATATTTGAATTGCTTATGGTATTGTTATAATATATCTTTATTTTCTTGCAATTACTTCATTTCTAAGAGGAGATGGTTAATGTTATTTTATTTTAGAAAAAAATGATGTATTGATTATTGGTGATCTTATAAGGTACATCTTAGTCAGTCGATGCATCTAGATATTATTGATCTTAGGTTATTTAGTATTCATCGATAAATATGCATGCTTGTTTAAAAGTATGCAATATTAAATAAAAAAAATGTGTAAGCTATTTGCAAGAAACACTTAAACAAGTTATTTTCTCATCTCTCAACATATATTCATGGATATCGTAACTTTATATCAAACTTATGTTATTTCGGTCACTTTAAATCGAGCTTTGTTGCTTTTGATTAAGCCGAACCTGGCAAGTTGGTCTCTCATCTCTCAACATATATTCATGGATATCATTACTTCATATCAAAATTATGTTATTTATGCCATTTTAAATCAAGCTTTCTTACTTTTTATTAAGCCGAACCTAGAAATTTGCTTATACAAAGAATATTATGTATATCACATAACTCAGCCTGAAAATAAATAATCAAATCCGATATGTTGGCCCCTCCCTGAGTATGCACGTCAATCCCTTTTGATGCCGTCATATAACTCTAATGAAAGTAGTTAAAATTATTTTATAAACGTAACTTTTCATGACAATTCCACTTTCTATTTCATTTCATTTCACAAAGTAGCTAGAAGTAGACTTGTTAGATTGCGAGGCGAGATGGAACATCAATATGGGTTTGCATTGTGATAGGTCATTTTCTTGATTTCAATTTATTGTCTTAATTGAGATGAAACTCCATTTATTTGGAAAGACTTATCCTTAAATTGCTTACTTTTGATAAATTATGCATATTTATCAATAACAGTTTCATCATTAAAAAGGTAATTTTGTTAGAATCGTCATAATATTATTACTATGCTTAATGATATTGTTGAGAAAGTTCTGTTACAATGGATGTTACTTATTGAAGAGTAATGATCATAATTGTGAAATTAAAAACTTAGAGATATTAAACATATGGTATAGTAAATGAGAAATGACATAATAATTTGTCTTTCTTTTTGTGCAGTTCTTTATGGGCAGACATTTCCAACATAATGTAAAATGTGATAAGGTGGCAAAACTAAATTTTCTATGGGAATGGCATTCTCAAAGGAGGAGGGGGAAGGACGATTTGGGGCAAAAAAGATTGGCAGATCGAGTCTTTCTTTAAATGTAGATAATTAATTTTGTGGTTAGGTAGTAATTGAGTTCATTTTGTGTTGAGCATTATAATTATGTGTAATTGAATAACAATCTTGCCAATATGCTTTGATATAGTTAAAATGAGGTATACAAATGGAAAACAAGTGAAAGATTTTATATATTCATGTTGCATAATATCCATCACATTACCGTAAATAACTACAACAGTATTTTTTTTTTGTGATGTTTGCACTATGGTTATAAATGCAATTTTATGATTAAGCAACATAAAGATCAAGCTTGCTACACTAATAAAAGTATAATGTACGCAGTTCCTGTTTTGATTGATTTATGAACTTAAATATTCGTGCATAGCACAGGGTCATAACTTAGTCTATAGTACATTCTAGAGTACTTGTATCTAGACAAACTCGAGTTGGTACCTTTCTCGGGGCAACAAGAAGGTAATCGACAGCTAGAATATAATTTGATTCTCCACGTCTCTCCTTCCCTCTTTATGAAACTTAATATAACTTCCTCAATATAAAACAAACACGTGTCAAACTTAATATAACTATCCCTAATTACATGATTACTCTTTCTTTCTCGCCCCATGGTTGAAAATTTTAACCTGCTTAATCCCAAACTTTGTGATATTTCCCCAATAATTTTTTCTTTTATCTTCCCTTTTTGATAGGGAAGTCGAATCTATTTTAAATCCACAATTGCAACTCCTGGATGTAAGATCTACATGTATTTTTCCCTTGAGATTTCATCGATAGTCATGACTACTTCTCTTCATGTGCAGAGCACTTGATTCACCTCTTTGGACAGAGAAATAAATAAATAATTAATTCCTCTCTTGATTCAGGAATAGTAGGAGGAAATAAAGTCGATAAAAGTTCAGATTTAATTGGCTTTAGGAAAAATATCTTGCCAGTGTCACTACAATGATGCCCTTTTCCCCATCTAGTACCTCTCATTCTCGTTAAATTAACTATTTTGTTATCATCTTCTTTGCTCCTTTAGAAAATCCTGATCAAAACATCGACACATTAGTCACATATAATTCTTTGATGGATTTGTGTCTTTCTTCAATTATCATGTTGTATTCTTTCATTGAATTTTAGCAAAGTAGAATATGAGTCTTTTACAAAGATGATTTTTTAGGATTTGAAGGCGACAGAATTTCCTTTAATTTTATTGGCTACCATACCCATTTAGTCATTGTGAACATACGGATAAGTATGATTGTAAATTAGTATAAGTAAATTATTTCTGGATGCAAACACTTTTCTTAGTTTGCTTATTCTTTGTTGGATAAGGTTCATCCAGATGATACTATTATCTCATACTGCAAAGTAGGCTTCTAGTAAAGTAATCAATTACATGTTTTATATCTTCCAGGTTTAGCAAAGCAAATGATGTGTATTTTCTTATATAGAACTACAATTAATCTCTGAAGATCTAATGCCTAAACCATCCTTCAATGCAATAGAATCTATATTAGCCAAGAAAATCATGACCTATGGAAAATAACATCAGCTTTCCACATCGGATATTGCCATATTTACTAAGATCTCAATGTTACGGTGAGTTTCCATGGTTTTTTGGTTTTTTTGTCCTAGGAAAGAAGTTTGCGCAGCCTGTAATGATTTGCCTTCAACAATGGTCAAAAACTTAGAAAACAATTCATGCACAATGGAATTTACAACATGAATTTCAAGAGAAAGCCAAGCCTATATCAATGGTTCATTTATCACCATAATTTTTTCCAAATGTCTTATTCTTATTTCAAGCGTATAGTTCTAAATGGTCTTTATGCTTGCAGGTGTAAGCCACTTCTCTATATCTCCCGGGTATGTAAAATTCTTGGCATGCAGAAGTTGCTACGGCAAAGCCTTTCTTTTGCCCATCTTTGGCACCACAGCACCACTATGAAGAATTCAAATGACATCGTAGTTTTTTTAAATTTGTAAAATGTTGTTCATATCTAATTGTTCTATTGAGATGGGGACTTGGTTCGTTATCACTTTGATTTGGCACATATTACTCTATTTCTAGGTGACAACAATATAGATACGGGTATCGGTATCCGACATGGGTATGGGGTGTCGGTGTCCGACATGTGTATGGGGTGTCGGAAACGGCATAATTTTATTAAGTACCCTGTAAAAAGTGTTGGACATGTGTATCAGAATGTCCTAGTATCCGAGTGCTAGGGTGTCAAACACGTTTTACTTTATTAAAGTGAAGAATCGTTGTTACATAGCTCTCTCTATATAGGCTGGAGTGTTGCTCATTTTTCCTTATATATAAAAATTAGTTAATTTTGCTGAACTCGTAGCATTTGGCATCATTAATTGGTTCTGATAGTAGAAATGTTACTAAAAAATGTAGCCATAAGAATCTACATCATTATTGACCATTGCTATAAAAATACTACTGGTGGAGCATTTTTATTTTTCCATTGATGATAACACTTAAACCAAATTTTTTTTAATACTCTTAAGAAATTGATCAACTAGGACTTGGAGAAAACAGTAGCTCCTGCCAACCAAGAATAATGCAATATACTCATCTCTTTATGTTCTTATCTTCGTTAGATGGTCTTGGATCTATCAATGGTGATTACAGCCTCTCAAGTTTTATCAAGATTATTTTCATCAAAAATTGCATTCCCATCTCTTCATCTTTTCCATAGTTAGTTTTGTTAATTGTTCATTTTTAATTTTCATGATTTGGTATTCTTTGACATCTGTGCTCTTGAGGATCAAGCTTTAAATATTCGAAACTTTCTCAATATGGGTCATCTTTAAAAACTAGTAGTGCACTTGAGGTTAGTGGTCTTATGAAAGCCAAGTGCATCTTGAGTACTCCTCATCCTAGTACTCGAGTGCCAGTTCCTTGGGTGCCTACTGCAGCGTATAGTCTACGAACTAATGTCCGTGGAGGATGTTGTTTGTGTCATGGCTTGGGATGTGTTGTATTACTGGTGGATGAGGTTCTCACTAAGACTTCAGTTCACTAGGGATAGAATTATGTTCCAGAGGTTACTCGAGATGAGATTGTTGTGACACCTATTCCTGTTGTTGTTCCTCAGGGCTATTTTCAATAGGTATTTTAGATATTTATGAAGCAGCAGAATACCAATCAAGGGGTTGGTATCAAATGGCAGAAAGAGATGCAATGGTAAAATTTGAACTCTTTTGAGGGTCTTCCAGATCTAAAGATTGTTGAGGATTGGATAAAGAAGGGTTGGGAAGATTTAAAGAACATAGATTATCTTGATTAAAAGAAAGTGGAGCATACCCCGATTAAGAGAGCATAGCTACAAGTTGAACTTGTGAGAGATGACTGAGAGGACTCACGGGTCGACGCCATCTATAACTTGGACAGAGTTCAAGGTGAAGTTCTTTAAGCAACACTTTTGGCAGAGTTATCAACACCAGATGAGTTCAGAGTTTTATCAGCTGACTCTGGAGAAGATGACAACATCACAGTATGAGGCACATTTCATGGAGTTGCCTCTGTATACTCCTACAGTTGTAGCTAAGGACGAGTCTTTGGTTACATGACAGGGTTTTATTGGGCAGACTTATGCGCAATTAGTTTTGCGAGCTCAGGATTTCGAGTAGGATTACCACAGTAATGTCAAGCTATAGGAAATTAGACTGTCAAACAAAAAGAAGGAAGAGGGTGATTTGGCTGCATGACAGGGTCACCAGGATGCTCAGGGACAAAATAGGAAATGTCATTGGAATAATATATCTTTAGACACCAAGGCAGTTATTCCAGCTCAGAGGGTTCATATTTTAGGTCCTTGTTAATCTAGTGAATATCATGGCCATCTTGTTAGGCGTTAACCTCGAAGGGATGAGCAGCAGTTTCCGCAGCGACATGAGCAGGGTTAGGGTTCTCATGGCCATGGACATCATTAGCAGGGTCAGACACAACATTACTAAGGCTAGGCTCTACGTCAGTAGGGTCAGAATCATGCTCAGCATAATCAGGGAAAGACTCAGTAACATTGAGGTCAGGGTCAGGCTCAAGGTAGAGTATTTACAGTCCGGCCTGATCATAATGGAGATAAAACGGTAGTGGAAGGTACTTTATTAGTATTCCATACTCCTCTTAGAGTCCTATTTGATACTTGGGTTTCACATTCATTTATTTTATATATTAGTATGTATTCCTTGGGTTTAGAACCTGATACTTTGGAACTCAATTGTTTGTGACTACACCTTTCGGTAGTTTCGCCTTATTTAACAACATTTGTAAGGAGTGCTCGGTTGTTGTTTGTAATTTTTCTTTATCTATGGATTTAATTATTTTTCGTATTGAAGAGTTTGATGTGATCCTTAGTATCGATTGGCTGTCTACCCACCATGCCAGAGTTGATTATTTTGAGCGATCGGTTACTTTCTGTAGACCTGACCATGAGCAGTTACAATTTTGAGTTTCGGGTACTACAGATCTCGTTTGAACGATGTTATCATTTCTCTAGAGAGATCCAGTTGAGATGTCTGTCAAGAAACTTCTAGTAGTCTCCAAGTTTTAGAATATATTCTACGAAATACCTAGATTACCGTTGAGGAAAGATGTTGACTTTGGTATCGATTTAGAGCCTAAGACGGAACCTACTTCTCATGCCGCGTATCGTATGGCTTTTGCTGAGCTAAAAAATCTCATAGACCAGGTTCCGGATTTGTCACAATAGGGTTTTATCCATCTAAATGTTTTGCCTTAGGGTGCGCCTATGCTATTTCTAAAGAAGGATTGCTCGATGCAGTTGTGTACTGATTATCGGCAGTTAAACAAGGTGACGATCAAGAATAGTTATTCAATGCTTAGGATTGACAACCTGCTTGACCAGCTGAGAGGAGCCCAGTATTTTTCAAAGATTGATCTAAGGTTTGGTTAACACCAACTTACAGTCAAGGAGGAGGATATTCCCAAGACCGCTTTTTGGATACCATATGGCCACTAAGAGTTTGCAGTTATGCCATTTGGATTGATTAATGCCCCTGTGGCGCTTATGAATTTGATGAAATGGGTTTTCAATCCATACTTAGAGTAATTTGTCATTATTTTTGTGAATGACATCCTGATCTATTCCCGGTCAAAGGTGGAGCATGCATAGCATTTGCGGATTGCCATGTAAATACTTAGAGAGCATAAGTTATATACTAAGCTCAAAAAATGTGACTTCTAGTGGGAAGAGATCATGTTCTTAGGTTATGTTATGTCACAGGAGGTTGTAGTCGTAGATTATTTAGAGGTTGAGGCTGTGTTAGACAGGAAGAGGCCTAGTACTGTTACTAAGATTAACGGTTTTTTGGTCTGGAAGGTTACTTTCATAGGCTTAAAAAGGACTTCTCACAAATTTCTTAGTCATTGGTTCATTTGATTATGAAGGAGGTCAAGTTTTTCTGGGATGACATGTGTGAGCATGTGTTCATAGAGTTGAAAAATTCAACTTACTACAACACCAATTCTTACCCTTCCTTGCGAGGGAGAAAACTTTATGGTTTATACTACTGTATCGCTGAGTGGTTCGGGGGTGTGTGTTGATACAAAATGAGAAATTGGTCGCTTACGCTTCTCAGCGGCTTAAGATTCATGAAAAGAATTATCTTACACATGTTCTGGAACTAGCCCGATTGTTTATGTAATGATGATTTGGAGATACTATCTTTATGGAGAAAAATTTCAGCTTTCTCAGATCATAAGAGATTGAAATATCTATTCACGCAATTAGAGTTAGACATGAGACAACGTCAATGGATGGAGTTCATGAATGACTATGAGTACGATTTGCAGTGTCACCCTGGTAAAGCCAATGTTATGGCCGATGCCCTGAGTTGTAAGCCACGTTGCATTATGGCACGTATGAGGGTTTGAGAGTGGTAGATGTTTGAGATGCTTTCTGAGTTTTTGCAGTTTGGCTATGAGTCTTCTAATTACTTTATGCTCAGTGTTGTTGTTCAGCCTTCGTTGATTGGTTGGATTGTTTAGGTTCAGCAAAAGGATGTGAAATTGTAGTCCTGAGGTACAGATAATAGTTTACCAAATTGTGTTATTGGTTCAGATGGTAGTATTCATGGTTGTGTGCTCCGGAAATGAAAGAGTTGAAACATAAAGATCTAGACAATGCGCATCGTACTAGATTTACTATTTAACCTTGGTGTACAAAGATGTATCAGGACTTGTGCAAACACTATTGGTGGAATATTATGAAGCGTGACATAGCTGATTATGATTTTAGGTGTTTGTTTTGTTAATAGGTGAAGGTAGAGCATCAGAAGCTGGTTGGGCCACTTCAGCCTTTACCTATTATAGAGTAGAAATGGTAACATATTTTTATGGATTTCATTAATTATTTAACTAAGACTCAGAGTGGTTTTGAATCAATTTGGGTGATAGTTGATCGGTTGACGAAATCTGCACATTTCCTTCCCGTTCATACTACTACATCTTTGGATAGCTTGGCGAGGTTGTACATAACTGAGGTAGTGAAGTTCCACTGGGTACATGTAACCATTATTTATGATCAAGATGCTTGATATATAGGGAGGTTCTGAAAGTGTTTTCTAGAAGCTTTGAGCATGTCTTTGGATTATAATAGCGCATTTCATCTGTAGATAGATTGCCAGAATGAGAGGGTTAACTAGATCATGGAGGATATGTTACGAGCTTGTGTGATAGACTTTAAGGGGAGTTGGGTTGATCATTTGCATTTTATAGAGTTTGCTTACAACAATAGTTTCCAGTCGAATATTGGTATGGCACCGTTTGAGGCGTTGTATGGTCGATCGTGTCGTTCTCCCACCTATTAGGAAAAGGTAAGGAAGCGGAATTTTCTTGGGCCCGAGATAGTTCAATAGAAGATAAACAATATTTGAGTTATTTGTGACTGGCTGCATATAGTACAGAGTTGACAGAAGAGCTATGCAGACATTCGTCGAAGGCGGTAGGTATTCGCGGTTGGAGATCATATTTTTCTGAAGGTTTCACCTACAAAAGGGGTGATGTGGCTTAGAAAGAAGGGTAAGTTGGCACCTAGGTTTGTTGGGCCATTTCAAATCTTGGGCAGGGTTGGGGCAGTCGCTTATCGCTTAGCACTACCGCCATAGATGGACCGAGTCCATAATATATTTTATGTATCGATGCTGCAGAAATACGAGAGAGATTTGTCCCATGTGATTGATTAGTAGCCGCTGGAAAATAGAGATGATGTTCCGTTTGTGGAGCAACCTGTAGTAATTTAGGATCGTAAGGATGGTGCTTCAGACCAAAACCATTTCATTGGTCAAGGTTCAGTGGAGTTATCACAGTAGTGTTGAGGCTTTATGGGAACACAAAGAGGATATCCGTGAGCGTTATCCATCTCATTTTATGGAATCACGTGCGCCAAATTTTGAAGACGAAATTTCTTTTTAGGAAGGTAAAATGTAGCGCCCCGCTATTTTTCTTCTTTGTTTGATCTATTAATTAGTATGCATTTGCATTAGCGGATGCTATTTATTAACTTGCTCCTTGTTGGACCCTATTATTTTCTTTAGCTTTTGAATCTTGTAAAATACTTCGTCAAAAACCCAAATCGTAGCTTCTCCTAATTCTTCTCCACTTCATCCTATCTCCCCTCAATCCTTATTCTCCACTAACAACTTCACTTATTCACATCTCCTTTCGTCATAATAGAGAGTAAAAAACATAGAAACTCCTTCCTGCCATTAGAAAGATTTAGAGAAAAGATAAGCTATAAAACTTAACTCTTAAATCCAAAAGTTTCCCCTACTGCTATAAGCTATGAGAAAGAGAAAATCAGAGCTTCCAAACTTTTTTAATAACTCCAGAAAGTGGAAGGTAGAAGGATTCCAGGGGAGTGGTTGCTAGAGTATTAAAGTTTATTTATATCAGAGCTATTCAAATCAATCCCCGAGGTCTTGTTGAAGTTGTTGGATTTTACTAGCGCATCAGAGCCTTCTTCGTCCATCGTTCTTTTTCTTATTATACCTAATCCAGGCAAGTACCATTATTTCTGGTCATTATGTGATTACTGTGATATTTAAGGATAGGAATTATGGAAGAAGGCCTCTTATATGCATGAATTCTTGGTCATATTTAGAAGGTGTTGATTAATGCTTATCATGTCAACTATGGATAATTATTAGTAATGAATTATCATTGTCAGGAATAATCTCGAACATGTTAGATTAGATGCTCATGTATGATTAAATAATAGTAATGAACTGAGAAAATCTTAGGTTGGTAATGCAGATTGCAGACTATACTATTGTAGTTATCATTAAAGAAGGCAAAGCATGATTTAGATGGTTACTATTGGTTATTATTGATATACCTTTTTAAACTAAAGGCACCTCTATTAAGTCGTAAATCCACTAGTATATCCCAAACATTTATAGCTTCATATTAGTGATCAAGCTGAAGGAACAAAATTAAGAACCATGATTGGCATACTGGTCATACCGTTATTCATTTGATAGAAGTGCATACTTATAGTCATGTTAGTAATTACTGATTATAAATAAATGTCTACCGAGAGATGATATTACTTTAAAACATGAGTATTATGTGAGAACCTTTTTGGAGGTTGTCGCATAGTTATAATCATATTAGTAAGTCTTTAACCTGTTGACTACAATAAAAGATGATCATTGCACTATTAATATATTGTGGTAAGTAAGGTAACATTCCAGTTATATTATAAACTGGTTTCCTCACTTGATATCATGTGGCCTAAATTTAACAACATCGAAAGGACTTTAATTGAAATAACCTTCATATCATAGGACAGAAAGATCATTGGTAGTCAATGTGTTATCACCAGCATAAACTCCACTCCTATACCTATGAGGATAGAAAGATCAATGAGCATAAGATCGCCAATGATATGATATAGTCCCATTGCCAATAGAGCAAGGACAGATAGATTAATTTCATTAAGTATCGGTCTCAAAAATCATTCATACATAAGACAACTTGTCATGTACAAAGTAGGATTATGTTATCAGGGTCCTTGGGTTCGATTCCCTAAATGAAAGATTCGATAACTATTTATCAGTACCACAGGGTTGCAATCCCCTAAATTCTACCCCAGTTACTTATCGGCCCTTGCATCGCAAGTATTCCCATTGGCTTAGATCCCTAAAAGTAAAAAATAAATTAAGCTTTAGACTTGTAGGTTAATACCCCTTAACCACCTTGATCCGGTGTTTTCCCCCGCGAATTCCTGGCTCACTGAAAAGAAATTCGCTAATACCAGGCTCAACAACATAGGATACACTTCTATTGAGGATAGAAGGGTACGAGAGTATTGTCGCAATAATAAAAGTGAACTTGTATACATCGTCTGCTAGTTATACCTAACATTAATAATTGAACCTCATTTCTTCAGTAAGCATTGCATCATTTATACATATTGGTAAAATATTATATCACATTAGTTTCTCTTTATAATCTAGGTCTATCATTGTCACTCCTCAAAATCCAGTAATCGATAGCTTGACTGATTACTAGATTCTAAGTAGTGCAGGCCGGGGAATCCAAATATTCTACCCCACAAATAGCCAAGTCGTAGACAAATTCTGGCTCGGCTATTCACATATAGCAATAATCATCAGAGTAAAGAAATAAAAGTAACAATAAAATGCGGAAGCAAAAGATATATATACATACACATTAGAAGAAAATGTAATACAATATCTCAAAATATACTCAGCGACATATGCTGAGAACACCCACAGAAATCTAGAGTTGAAAGAAATCTACAGTGGCCAAATCTATCCCTGAACTGGCCAACCACTTGACAGTCCAAGGTAATCTACCTCTGAAATGGTTAAAATATGAGAGTGAGTAAACCACGGCTTACTAAACCCAACAGGACTAAAAATCCTACTAATAAACCTGTACTAAAAACAGAGGTAAAGATGAATGTAAAGCAGAACAGGTAAATACAGTCTAGCAATATACTAAGTAATCACAAAGGATAAAGAGTTGATAAGGAAAAGAGTTAGAGTCAAGAATATAAGAGGAGAGATAATTAATGATAAGAGGATATGCAATACCATGACGTGACTTGATGACTAGGATAACCCCATAGTTATCCTAGGTGCAATGTGAAGTGATGCTGCAAAATCAATACTCATAATTCCTAAGAAGTAGGTTGATCAACCGCTAACGTCTAATTTCACAAAGAGATCAGTGGGGACACACTGTTATGATTTCGTTAAGCTAGACCAAACTAAGGATAGGTCTCACTTGATCAAAGTGGTAATGGAAGTTTCCAACCCAACGGAGCAATAGTCTGTATCATTTCAAGGAATTTCAACCTCACCGTCAAATAAGTTGGGATCTCCACGACTCTGTCTCATACCATTCCACACTCCTGAGTGGCTGAATTAGATATGATAGTACCATTCCCAATCTCACCAAATCTTTTAACCCGTTCTATGGACTCCTTGGATCTTATCGGAGGTTAACCGAAGCGGAGTGTTCGTGTATCCAATCTCAATAAGTTTTGGAAGATATTATTATAAGTAATTAAGATGCAACAGGTGCACAAGAAAACCAATACAGCTGACGCTTACACAGTAATACAAACCGGATAAATAGGGACTCGGTTGCACCGACTAAGCATAGCCGGCACATCAACCTAACCGTCACTACATCCAATGTACCAATCTCTTATGGTTGAAAGGGGAATTCAGGGGAAAGCCACGAGAACACTAACCTAACCACAACTAACTAGGCTCGGGTCCTATACGAACCATAAACTAAGCTCCCGAATCATTCAAACCTAAACTACAGGTTAACAAAATAAACCGAATAATTCCTAGGTTAAAATTATAGTTAATTACATAGCATCTCTAAGTTCAATTAAACACTCTAAAGAAATACTCAGAAACTAGTATAGGAACTTAGTAATGAGGGGATAAAACCCGCCTGATAATAATCCAAGTCTGGCAGAAACCAACTCGGAAAGCCGAACCAAGGATCGACGACGAGGCAATTGGAACAATGAACAAGCTACCACAACCAATAACAATAACAAGTAAACAATCAATACAAGAAAACAACATCAAACCCAAACCCTAGAAATCTAACCTACGCCGAAATCGTGCGAAAGGAAAGGAAATGGAATCGGGAATTACTTACCAAAGATAGGAGCGAAGCTTGCAACGAAACCGGCGAAGAATCCTCGAGCGATGGGGAAGAGTGGATCAAGAGTATGGAGGAGAGGGGAATAGGTTAGGGAGAGGAGAGAGAGAAAAATAAAATTAAGGAAAGGAGAGTTTAAAACACAACCAAAGCTGAAAACGTGCCTCTGTTCGAATAGGAAATGATCCTGTTCGAACAGAGTGAATCGAGCAGAGAAGAATTTTGTTTAAATATAAATGATTCTACTCGAACAGAAAAGGTGTTGTTCGAATAGAACTTGTCCTGTCCCAAAAATAAAACCCCGGAAACCTTGGAATCACCCCAACCACCAACGCCACCACCCAAACACTACTATGAACTCAACCAAGGTTTTCTAAAGTAGAAACACCACCTCTACTGCCTCACGGCCACCAAAACGCCTAAACCCCCAAAAAGAAATTTTTTCCTCGGGAAGCTCTGGAAACCTACCGGCCAATCCAATGACTCACCGGAACTGCCCCAAACTACACACACATCAAGCAAACATCACTACCAACCCATCTAGGGATTCCCAAGGCCACAACGCCACCTCCTCCTCCGAATAACCTCCAAACCGCCAAGACTATAAAAATGAATCTAATACTAAACCACCGAAAGGAATAAATGGATTCATAATGGATGAAAAAGTATATGCAGAATATGAATGCGGAACTTAACGTGAAGGAAAGGAATCTAATATGCCGATGAGATAAAAAATAGGAATATATAAGCGGAAATGGAATATGAGCGAATAAAAGGAATAAATGAAATACGGGTCATTACAATCTACCCCACCAAAAAAAAATTTGCCCCCGAAATTAAACGCATACATCATCCTGTGAATAAAAGTGGATAGTGCCTCCTCACATCGGCCTCCAACTCCCAGGTAGCCTCCTCTAGGCCGTGGTGACTCCATTGGACTTTCATAAACGAAATAACCTTGCGGCGAAGAACCTTTTCCTCGCGATCGAAAATACACATCCGGATGCTCAAGATACGAGGCATCGTCTCGAACCTCTATCGGTTCCCAGTCAATCACGTGAGTAGGGTCCCGCTCGTACTTCCTCAAAATATAAACATGGAAGACGCTGTGAACTCTGCCCAGCTACGGCGGCAATGCCAAATAGTATGCTAATCTCCAACTCTGTCCAGAATCTCAAACGGGCCAATATACTCGGAGCTAGCTTCCCCTTCTTGCTGAAACGCATCACGCCCCTCATCGTTGAAACCTTCAGCAAAACATGATCCCCGATCCGAAACTCTAGCGATCTCCTGAGGATGTCGGCAGAACTCTTCTATCGGCTCTGTGATGTACGTAACCGATCCCTGATGGTAGTAACTGCCTCAGTAGTCTCCCAAACCAAGTCTGGTCCCAGTAAGCTCTGCTCAACAACCTCTGCCCAACTCAAAGGTGATCTGCATGGCCTACCATATAAAGCCTCGTAAGATGCCATCCCGATGCTCGACTGAAAGCTGTTCTTGTACGCGAACTCAACTCAATGTAAATACTCGTCCCAGCTGCCCTTGAGGTCTAAAACACAAGCTCGAAACATATCCTCAAGGATCCGGTTAACTCGCTCTGTCTGACCGTTGGTCTGAGGGTGAAATGTTGTACTAAATTCAAGTCTAGTATCCATAGCTCGCTGAAAACTCTGCCAAAATTTGCTGGTAAATCTAGCATCTCTATCTGACACTATCGACACTAGAACCCCGTGTAACCGAACAATCTCCCTTACGCAAATTCTGCTCAACTCATCGACTGTGAACGCCATGCAAACCGGAATAAAATGCGTCGATTTGGTTAGTCGGTCCATAATCACCCAAATAGAATCGTACGGCTTCTTCGTCCACGGTAATCACGAAATGAAATCCATCGTGACGTGATCCCACTTCCACTCTGGAATAGGTAAAAGTTTAAGTTATCTTGCCGGCTTCTTATTCTCGGACTTTACCTGCTGACAGGTTAGACATTTCGAAACAAATGCGGCTATCTCGCACTTCATATTGTCCCACCAAAAATGTATCTTCAAGTCTTGGTACATCTTCGTACTGCCCAGATCAATATTGTATCTCAAACCATGAGCCTCACCCAAAACCTCGGGTTTTAGTACCTCGGAATCTTGCAAGCATAATCTGCCCCGGTATCTGATGCTGTCATCTGAACTAACTATCCAATCAGGTTTGGTATCGTCTAAAGCCCAAGACTGTAATCTGTCGTCCTGCTGCTACACCACTATAATCAGAGAAAACAAAGACGACTGAACTCTTAAATTTGCAATAAGACCACCCGTAGTCTGCGAACTCAATATCAACCCGAACTCTGCAATGTTACTCAGCATCCTCCACTCACGAATCATCAGACGTGCAAGTAATCCTCTTGGCAAATGGCTCAAAGCATCGGCCACCGCGTTCGCCTTCCCTGGGTGATACAGCCAATCCACATCATAGTCCTTCAGAAATTCTATCCACCTGCGCTGTCACATTTTTAGCTCCTTCAGAGAGAAAAGATACTGCAAACTCTTGTGATCAGAAAAGAGCTCGAATCTCTCACCGTAAAGGTAGTGTCTCAAATTCTTTAGCGCATAAACCACTGCTGCCAACTTGAGGTCACGAGTAGGATAATTCCTCTCATGTACCTTAAGTTGTCTCGAGGCATAAGCCACCACCTTGCCCTCCTGCAACAAAATGTAACCAAGTCCACTAAGCGATGCATCACTGTATACTCTATACCTCTGTCCACTAGACGGAACAATCAAAAATGGTGATGGCGTCAATCTCTTCTTCAACTCTACGAAAGCTGAAGAACATCTATCGTCCCAAGAAAACTGAACATCCTTCAATGCCAAACAAGTCAGAGGAGCTGCAATCCGCGAAAACCCCTCAATGAATCTGCGATAATAACCCGCCAAACCCAAAAAACTGTGAATCTCTGTAATGCTCGTCGGTTGTGCCCAATCTGTAACTGCTGTAACCTTGGAAGGATTTACTTCAATTCCATACTTAGACACCACGTTTCCTAGGAATTTCACCTCCTGCTGCCAAAACTCACACTTTTCAAACTTCGCAAATAATGCGTTCTCCCGCAATGTCTGTAAAGCGGTCCTCAAATGTCACTCGTATTCTGCCTCAGTCTTCGAATATATCAAAATTTCTTCGACGAATACAATGACGAACCGGTCAAGAAAAGGACTGAAAGCGCGGTACATCAAATCCATAAAAGCTGCGGGTGTGTTCGTCAGACCGAACGATATCACCCAAAAGTCATAATGTCCGTAACGAGTCCGAAAGGCTGTCTTCAAAACATCAGCTGCCCTGACCCTCAGCTGGTGGTAACCCAATCTGAGATCAATCTTTAAAAAGAACTGCGTTCCTCAACTGGCGGTAGTCAATACACAAATACATCGAACCGTCTTTCTTCTTTGCGAACAAAATTGAAGTTCCCCACAACGAAGTACTCGTTTAAATAAATCTCTGATCCATCAATTCAGAAATCTGATCCTTCAGCTCTTTCAGCTCAACAGGCGCCATACGGTACGGTGATTTCGAAATCAGTGTTGTACCAGGAACAAGATCTATGCCAAAATCAATCGCTCTCGTCGGCGGTAGACCAGGAATTTGCTGGAAAATGTCAGAATAATCTCAACCACCGGAATCGAGCTAACGCACACGCTTGAGGACTCTAACTCTAAGAAAGCTAATAAGCCGTCCCCTGACTGCGCAGGTATTGAACTAGAGAACACGAATCACCTCTCACCAGAAATACTAAAGGTAGTTGTCATCTCAAAACAGTCTAAGGTAACTCGATGCGTCGACAACCAATCCATGCCTAGGATGACGTCAAACTCCCGCGTCTGTAATACCAATAGGTCTGCTTATAGGACTCGACCAGAAACAACTATCGGGCAATCTCTACATATATTTGAGATAGACACCAAAGAATCTAAAGGAGTGCCCTCAGAAACCACATCCATCAATAAAGAAGAACCAAGGCCAATAATGTAGAGAAATGCAGATGTGATGAATGAATGGGATGCACCAGAATTGAAAAGGACATGAGCAGGGAAATAAGAGATATGGATTGTACCTTCCACCGCAGGTGGAGCTGTGCGAGTGTCTCGCCTCCCGACTGCAAACACTTTTCCCTGTCCACGGCCCTAAACCTGACCCTGCTGTTGCACTGGATGATGCGGTCTCTGAACACCCAGAGGTCCTGGAACTATTTGTTATCCCTGTGTACCCTGAAATTGGCTCTGTCAAAACTGTTGAATCTTAGGAATCTGCTGCGGTTGTGGCTGGTAACAAGCTGGACCCTGGAACTGTCGTAGCCGCTACTGACCTCTGTCTAGTTTAGGATAAAACTTCCTAGCATGTCCAATTCCCCCGCAATTCCAACAAGTACGAGAAGAAAGTTGTGCTCTCTCTAAATATTGTCCGCCCGCAGCTCTCGCTGGTGTACTCTCAAATCTCTGTCTCTTCGAACCCAAACTGTCGTACTAAATCTGAATCGCTTTGCCCTTATCGGGTCTTGTGTCCTGTCTCGCTGGGTTCCACGCATCCCTGGACTTGCGATCCTCTGCCTCATTTTGTTCCAAAGCTAACGCTTTAGAAAAAACCTCCCTGTAAGTACAAGCACCGGAGGAGATCAAGAACCTCCTAAAGAATGGGCGAAGACCTTTCGAAAACTTCATCTTCTTCTGTTCCTCGTCCTGAACAATAAATGGAACATAACGAGCGAGCTCGTTAAAACCCTAATCATATCGGGCAATACTCATGTCACCTTACTCAAGTGCATAGAAATCGAAAATGCAGGTGCCTCTGTGGCTCTGCAGAAAGTACTGAGCGAAGAAAAGCTCCAGGAATGATGACCAAAGAATGGGATACTCCAAAATTGTCATCTAGGCCATATCCCACCAATAATCTGCCGCACCCTGATGTAGGTCAGCTGCAAGTGTCACCCGTTGGTCGTCGGGACAGTTCATCGTGTCCAAGGTCTTCCCTATAGGCCTGAACCATGTCTCGACCTCTGAAAGAATCAACGTGCCAGAAAATGTAGGGTGCTTGTATCTCTGATGATGCTCTAAGTAACTGTGCTCCCTGTGTACTGGGCACCTAGCCTGCTAAAAGGATACGGTAAAACTCTCCATAAACTGAATCATCTTTACTGAAATGCCTGAAGCTTCTAGAACTGGTAAAATACCTGGCTACCCTGGAATCACTAGAGTAAGTGGGGTACCCTAATGAAGCTGAACCCCTGGTACTACCTCCACATAAATCCCAGCCTCAGAAACTATAGGCTCTGTCTGAGGGACTGGAACAGACCCCGTATTCTCCTGCCTAATTACTGGCTCATCAACTACTACTCCACTGCGCAAACCCCCGTGAACACCTCCTTGGATACCCCCACGGGTTCTAGCATGACCTCTGCCTCTGTCACCTCTAGCCATCTGTTATGAACAAAGAAACACAACTCAGGAACGGATAAGAAAGGATTAGGAAATAGGAAAGGAATACGACAAAATATGAAGTCCGAAAAAAAAATTGATCCTAACTCCGTCTAAAGAGTAACTCGTCATATGATCTGCAATAACAGAGATAAGGACTAACCTTAATCACTGATACCAAGTCTGTCACGCCCTAAAATTCAGTAATCGATAGCTTGACCGATTACTAGATTCTAAGTAGTAAAGGTCGGGGAATCCAAAGATTCTACCCCACAAATAGCCAAACTGTAGACAAATTCTGGCTCGGCAATTCATATATATCAATAATCATCAGTGTAAAGAAATAACATTAACAATAAAGCGCGAAAGCAAAACATATATATACATACATATCAGAAGAAAATGTAATACAATATCTTGAAATAAACTCAGCGATATATGCTAAGAACACCTACAGAAATATTGAGTAGAAAGAAATCTTCAGCGGCCAAATCTATCTCTGAACTGGCCAACTACTCGGCAGTTTAAGCTAATCAGCCTCTAAAATGGTTAAAAAATGAGAGTGAGCAAACCAAGACTCACTAAACCCAACAGAACTTAAAATCTTACTAATAAACTTGTATTAAAAATAGAGGTTAAGATGAATATAAAGCAGATATAGGTAAATACAGTCTAGCAATATACAAAATAATCACAAAGGACAAAGAGTTGATAAGGAAAATAGTTAGAGTCAAGAATATAAGAGGAGAGAGAATTAATGATAAGAGGATATGCAATACCATGACGTGACGTGATGACTAGGATAATCCGATACTTATCCTAGGTGTAATGTGAAGTGATGCTACAAAATCGATACTCGTAATTCCTAAGTAGTAGATTGATCAACCGCTAACGTCCAATTTCTCAAAGAGATCAGTAAGGGGACACACTGGTATGATTTGATTAACCTCTGCCAAGCTAAGGATAGGTCTCACTTAATCAAGGTGGTAATGGGAGTTTCCAGCCCAGCGGAGCAATAGTCGGTATCATTTCAAGGAATTTTAACCTCACCGTGGAATAAGTTGGGATCTCCATGACTCTATCTCATACCATTCTGCACTCCTGAGTGGTTGAATTAGATATGATAGTGTCATTCCCAATCTTAGCAAATCTTTTAACCCGTTCCTAAGACTCCTTGGAACCTATCGGAGGTTAACCGAAACGGAGTGTTCGTGTATCCAATCTCAATAAGTTTTGGAAGATATTATTATAAGTAAGATGCAACTGGTGCCCAAGAAAACCAATACAGCTGCCAATGACACAGCAGCACAAACTGAATGAATAGGGACTCGGTTACACCGACTAAGCATAGCCGGCACAACAACCTAACCGTCACTACATCCAATGCACCAATCTCTTATGGAAAGTAGGGGCATTCAGGAAAAAATCCCCGAGAACACTCACCCAAGCACAGCTAACGAAGCTCGGGTCCTATACGAACCATAAACCAAACTCCCGAATCATTCAAACCTAAACTATAGGTTAACAAAATAAGCCGAATAATTCATAGGCTAAATTATAGTTAATTACGTAGCATCTCTAAGTTCAATTAATCACTCTAAAACAATACTCAAAAACTAGTATAGAAACTTAGTAATAAGGGGATAAAACTCGCCTGATAATAATCCTTGTCCGGCAGAAACCAACTCGGAAAGCCGAACCTAGGATCGACGATGAGGCAATCGGGACAACGAACATGCAACCACGACCTTTAACAACAACAAGTAAACAACCATTTCAAGAAAATGACATCAAACCCAAGCCCTAGAAATCTGACCTACGCCAAAATCAAGCGAAAAGAATGGAAAAATAATCAGGAATTACTTACCGAGGATAGGAGTGAAGCTTGCGAGGAAGCGGGCGAAGAATCCTCGAGCGATGGGGTAGAGTGGATCAAGAGTATGGAGGAGAGGGGAATAGGTTATGGAGAGGTAAGAGAGAAAAAAAAGGATGTGAGGAAAGGAGAGATTAAAACCCAACCAAAGTTGAAAATGCGCCTCTATTCGAATAGGAAATGATCCTGTTCGAGCAGAATGAATTGCATTCGAACAGAGAAGAATACTGTTCCAAGACAAAGGATTCCATTCAAGCAGAAAATGTCCTGTTCGAATAGAACTGGTCCTGCCCCAAAAATAAAACACCGGAAACACAACGAAGTGCCCCGGACACCCTAGAATCACCCAAACCACCAACACCACCACCCAAACACTACTACGAACTTAACAAAGGTTTTCCAAAGTAGAAACACCATCTCCACCGCCTCACGGCCACCAAAGCGCCTAAATCCCCAAAAAGGAATCTTTTCCTCGGGAACTCCGAAAACCTACCGGCCAATCCAACGGCTCACCGGAACTACCCCAAACCATACACACATCAAAAAAATATCACTACCAACCCATCTAGGGGTTCCCAAGGACACAACGCTGCCTCCTCCTCCGAATAACCTCCGAACCGCCAAAACTACAAAAATGAATCTAATACTAAGCCACCGAAAGGAATAAATAGATGCATAATGGATGAATAATAGAAGAAAAAGTATATGCGGAATATGAATGCGGATCTTAACATGAAGGAATGGAATCTAATATGACGATGAGATAAAGAATAGGAATATATATGCCGAAATGGAATATGAGCGAATAAAAGGAATAAATGAAATACGGGTCATTACAATCATGTTCACCGACTGGTAATAATTGTGCTTGCTGACGCCTTGTGCGTTTTATTTTTCAAAGAAGGCCGAGCACAGTTGATTTTGGTTTGTAAGGCTTAGGGCTTTTTAGCAATTCGCTGAATTATTCACATTTTCTTTAATTTTTTGTGGAGCCAAATTAAAACGGCCGAATGTTTTAATAATTTGCTAAATAACAATTTTTTATAGCCTAAACATTTAAAACAATAATTTTTGGATTCTCAAAAAAACTTTTCTAAAATTACTCATGTATTTAATTTGGGATTTGGTTTAATGCTATGTAAGAAACGAAGAGGTTGTCTTCAACTATATATTCTTTATTACTATATCAAGTTATCAACTTCTCAAATCAAAAAACCAAAGTTTGTTTAATCTTCTTCCCTACTTGGAGTGCAGGAACTTTTAAACCAAGGTAAGATTTTACTCCATTCTTAATCTTGTTATCATTCTTTCTTTTTTAACTCAGTTTTAACTTCATAAGTTCTTTCTTAGACTGAGTGATGGTAAGATAGAAACACAGTTTTTGGCAATAAGAAAGTGAAGGAAATAACTTATTTAGATGTAACTTTTGTAGCATTGAATTTATCGATGGAGTATCTCGATTCAAATCACATTTATCTCAAATTCCAGGACTGGACAATGTGGAATGCAAGCAAGTTTTAGATGATGTATAAGCTTTAGCAATAATCGCACTTGGAGACGTCGACAAAGGTAACAAGAAAAGGCCTGTCACAGAGTGTGGAAGCCAAGAGGAATCATCTTCGAGTTTTAAGCAAACGACCATAACAAGAATTGTCAATAAAAAGGATGAAGATCATGTTGATAAAAATGTTGCAAACTGCCTTTTTATGAATAACATTCCCTTCAATGTCATTCAAACGAATTCGTTCAAGGATATGATCAAAAGGATGTTTCTGATTTAGGGTCAGGGTATAATACGCCAAGTTACACGACATTGTAAACTAAGTTAGTGGTGAGTAGTCAAATGGATGTAGAGAAGTATGTAGCTGATGTTAAGAGTTCATGGGTAGTACAAGGTTGTTCTATAATTCGAATACGTGGACAAATCTCGACCAACATTCTTACATCAATGTTGTTGATTATTCGCCAAAAGGAGCCATGTTTTTAAATTCGTTTGAGAGGTTAGCTGACAAGAAAACAGAGACATTTCTTAGAGACATACTTGTCTCAGTCATAGGTGAGATTGGAGCTGAAAATATCATTCAAGTAATTAAAAATAATGCCTCAAACAATGGGCTTACAGATGATCTTATAATGGATAGATATCCGTACATTTACAAAACAAAATCTTCAGCTTATGGAGTTCAGCTTATTGTAAAGGACATTTAAGAACAAATTCCATGGCTAAAGAAAGCTTTAGATGATGCCAAAGCCATTGTTGATTACATGTACAAGAACACTAACATCTTAAGCTTAATGAGAGACTTTTGTGATAAAGAACTAAAGAAGTTTTGCAAGACAAGATTTTATTCGCATTTTCTGTTGATTCAATCGATTATAGATGCCAAAGAAGGTTTACTTAACATATTGTTGCTTCTTCTACTTGGAGACACTTACCGTATAGTAATAACCGAGATGGTCGAAAAGTTACTGAAATAATTCAAAGTGGTGTGTTTTGGGAGGAAGGGAAGGAGATAGTATTATTCTTTGAGCCTCTCGCTAGAGTACTTTATTTAGTTGATGATGATGGCTTAACGGCGGGATAGTTGTATGAGGTGGTGGAGAGATCTAGAACGACATGGAAACTTTGCTGTCAACACAATCCTGAAAAATACTCAAGGATAATGGAGTTGTTTGAAGATAGACGAACTTTGAATATGTTGAATGTTATGCACGCTGCCACATGTTATCTTAATCCATCTATGATGTAAGATAAGAAGATTAGGTACGACAACGCTAATGTTAGAGATGGGTTACTATTTATTGGAGAGAAGCTTCTTGAACTAGGTGAAAGAACTAATTTTTCCAATCAACTAATGGAATATGATAGTAAGAATCCGGAGATGCAATTGGAGTACCTTTGATGCGGCACAAACAAAGAAGAGAAATAGATTATTACCGAAGATGCTTGAAACCCATGTTTACATCAGGGTGAACACGTTGATGTACTTCTCTTCAGTTGATCTTGAGCTGCAGGATAGAATGGCAATTAATCTTGAAAATCTTGGTGAAGTTTTTTACTATGGCGTTGATGGGCATCATTATTTTACAAATGAGCATGATTGTACGGGTGATGAGGATGACCATGATACTTCATGGCTTAATTTTCCATTTGGCATTGGAACATCTTCTTCACAACCATTGTTTACTCCACCTCGTTGATGTACTTCATTTTCGAATCATGAGCTACTACTTAGGGGAAGTTGTTTGTCATTGCTTATGCCGTTATGCAAATTTTTTATAGAAAATACGATAAATTTTTATTTGAAATTATCAATTTTGCATAATGAGTTTTTCACATCCAAAATTTTTGATTAATAATAAGAAATTTTTATATATATAAATGCTAATAGATCTTCCAAATATTTAAAACCTGAATAATTGAAGCTAAACGTTTAAAACTTGTATCCTTTATCACACGTATCAATAACGATTTGCATTTTTTTGACCGAATTGAATAAAATGAAAAAAGAATATAAAAACCCACATTATTGTCGTACCGAATAAATTATGATTTCTGAATTGCTAACAATGGCCTCGGGTGATCATTTCAGGATTCTTTGTAGTTCTATTAGATAGCTGAGTTGTGTTGTTAGGGTATTTATGATATTACATTTCAGATTTTATTGTCGTATTCTATTTCCCGTCTTTAGATTTTGTAGAAAGTATTATTTATTTTATTCAATAATTGAGTTATTTTCGTTGTGTTTCTTTGGTGTAAATAGATGAAGTTAATTTTTTTATAAATATATTACACCTGTGGGGTTCATCCATGGGGTGCCCAACTTGTTATACTTCAGGGTTTGCTTTATGCTTTATTATCAGGAAGTGGATTTTAGGATGTGACAGGTTTAATGAGTAATAATATTCAGTGAACACACAAGCTTCACTATTTAGGAAGACTAGGGGTAGTTAGGATATTTCAAGATCAGGGTTTTTCTATTTAATTATCAGTTCTTCCTCTCCAGACTTTAACTTTCATTTTTTGCAGGATTTGGGAGAGCTAGATAACTTAGATTGTATCTCTAAACTTAGTTTAACATTTTTAATGAAAGTTAGATCATGTTCTTTAATTAGCCATAATTATTAGGATGTTGTAGGTCTAATTCACTAAGACTAGATTTGAGGAAGAAGCTCTATAAGCATATATAAGGATTTTTTTTGCAAGTAATAGGTCTGACCTAGAGGTATTTAATCACTCTTTTGGGTTATTCTTCAACTCTTCTAGACCCAACAAGTTTTGAGAAGATGAGAGCAATTCTAACCTGGAGAAAAATCGATCTCCTTAATATGGTGTTAATTTTAATGTCCACATAGTGACCTCTGGACCAAGACATTGTTCTTTTATTCCTAAAAGAAGGGACATGCCCTTGGTCAACAACCTGGAGTTTGAACATAGATCTTAATAGATTGAGCTCTCTGATTGACTTTTTGCAGAGAGATTAAAAAAAACTCTAAACCTCTGGCCGAGAGATTAGAAAAGAACTCTAAACCCCTTGAGTTTAATTTGAAAATAGGAATTCGAGGAAAGAACCTAATAATTAAAACCTAATATGCTACTAAAGGTTTAGTTATCTTTAATATTTAAATTTCATCACAAGTTTCACGTAGATTTCTGACAAAACAACACTTCATTTCCCCTAGATTTTAGTTAACCTTGAATAGCGTACCTCTCTGTGGATTGACACCGTACTTGCACTTTACTATATTAATTAGTTAAGTAGGATTTTAATTCAGCTAATGACGGTCTATCAAATGGCGTCATTGTCGGGGAGGTGACGGTAACTACTACGCTATATTTAAATTTTAGATTAGGTTTAACATTGGATTTTTCTAATTTTTTGTTTTGTAGGTTAAACAAGTCGTTGTTAGAATAATAAATTTAGCGTGATTGACTTTGAATTAGGTTTTACTAGACCTCATAAATAGTTGAAAAAAAAACTCATGAGATAGGGGCCCTATCAACCAGCGATCGCTAGTCACAAGCCTTGTACCAGTAGCCATCCCCGGCCACTGAGCTCCCCTGACTCCCAATTTTTTGGGATTTTTCCCCTTAGACCTATTAATTTAAAATATCTAATCAGTGCATTGTTTATGCTTTCTCATATTATAGAATAAATCGATCTTTATTTCAAATCTCCCTTTACTTTCACTCTTTAATGGTATATTTTTCTAATGCGGGCGATAGAAAAGGATAAAAGATTATTGAAACCTCAGTATCTAACTAAAATTTGATCCTTTCATAATTTTATTAGTTAGAAATTAGCATTAAAATAAAAATAAAATTTTTAAATAATTTATTTATTTTTAGAGGATAGCTTAATATTAGTAATTGATTACTATTCTAACACTAGTACTTTATTATTTCAAATAGTAAAAGTAGTAATGTGACAGTATATAAATTACTAATATTTAAAAAATTAATTGGTAGCTATATCCTTGTATTAGGTTAAAATTAGTTAAAGCACCTAGGTTAGTTTAGATAGTTTATGAAAAGTTAGTCTCGCGAGGGAGCCCGTTTAAATCACGATGACCCACCTTTAGTATACTCTACGGTATCTAGAAAACCCTATGGTTGGGATAGATGGCAGCATCTGCTAGAACAATCAAGGCTCATGGAAACTAAAATCTTAGCCAAATATTCCATTCTTGTACCTTAGAAAACCCCCTCTTGCATTACTTTACCTATACATCCCGATGGAGCGCACAAATTTGGGCTAAAAATTGACGTCATGAATGCATTACCTTCTTTCCACGGTCATTATCATGATGACCCGTATCTTTGCCTCACTAAGTTTAAAGAGTTGGGCATTCAATATGCTTCACTGCAAAGATTGCACAGATGACTCTATACAACCACACCTCTTTTCTTTTTCTTTCAAGGATAAGGTTAAGATTTGGTTACATTCTCTACCCCCCAAAATAGTAGGGACCTATCCCTCGACCTAGTCCAAACTTGAACTACCTCAATATTGGACTCACACATTATACATGTAACATATACAAATCATCATTAAAAATTAGACCACGAACGGAAAAAAAAAAAGAACTGGATCGAGCACTACAACAAAATTTTAATAAGTCAATGACACCTATCTCCCATGAACTAACAGTTACTTATTCAACTACCACTTACCTCATTATCTGGAAAACGTGCATCTATACGATAACGAGCTGCAGGTAAGGTCTATATAAAGGAAAAGTTCCAGAGGAGATAAGGACTAGAATTTTTAGATTATAACACCAAAATTTCTATATTCTAAAACCACAAAGAATTCTTATCCTTCAAGATCAAGTATTTCTAGTTCAAGAGATCACTTGTAATAAGATATCATCCTGAAGTAATTAAAGTTACAGTTACTAAATCCTCAACTCGAGGTCATGGATTTTTTTTACCTATTCAAAGGTTTTCCACCCTAAATTACCTATGTTATTTCTTGCATTATACTAATTCTTGTCACAGGTACATTTGGTGTAAAATCTAATTTTAAGCAATTTTAAGCTATGAAATTTGGCCATTACATTTCGCGCCATCTGTGGGAAAGAAGATCTTTCTATGATATCCTAAGGCACACATTCACTCCATTATCCATTTCCAATCATGGTCACTTCCAAATAACCAGTAACAGGAGTTCAGCTCAACCTTTTGATTTAACCAGAACAGCTCGCTGAACTACGGGTGACTCTCCACGCCGATACAAAAAGGCATAATGAGCTTAAGCATCAATTAGTTCTTGGCCGTGAGCTCCGCGATAAAGAGATCCAAAGCGAGCGTCAAGCTCGTCTGACAGCTTTCAAGATACATGAAGAATAGATGACAACTTTGCAGACCGCATTGCATGCTTTGCAGGACACTCAACATACTCCCCTTATAAGAGATTATGATCAAATGCCAGCGAACTCTGAGATTCTACGCGAAAAAAATTAAGACCACGACGAGCAGCCAGTAAAGCCATTTCCATAAATTTTCAGCACGAACCACAAGCATCAATTCATTTGGGACGAGAAGCTCAGTCCTATATCAGTAGAGGTCTCCAGCCTTAGAAGTGCCAAGAGGAGGAGCAACAACCTCAGCCCAAAATTCCAGTATGAGAACGTTTGACTTAGGGGGCAGGTTCTCATAATCCTCGACAAGTTTGCCAAGTCACTTATGCAATATGTCAATACGTCACACAAGAACACATGGATCAACGTATCAAGGATTTGATTAAAGCTCAAGCTTTAGGCAGTAAGGATGACTTCACCAAGTTGTATGGTAGTCCGATTGCCAAAGATTTATATGATATGGAAGTACTAAGATGTTTCTATAATCCAAAGATATGTAAATACAAGGGCACTAATCCGAAGGAACACATTTAGCAATTCTGTGATTCACTGGGATTGTACTCCAATCTCAACCATATTCTATGTCATTTGTTTGCAACAAGTTTACATGGACAGCCACTACGGTAATTCCATTCTCTACCTGAAGATTCCATCCTCACATTCGACCAACTATAGAAGATTTTTGTCAAGATGGATACTCACAATAAAGATAAAAAAGAGAATTTATATTTTCCTATTAGTCATAAACAGTCACAAGGGGAAATGCTCGAGGTCTTTATAAAGAAGTTTCTGGAGCTCACACAAAAAGTTGATACTCTTGATCAGAAAATAGCTATTACAGCTTTCATGAATGCGCTACAACTCGATTACAAAGCAAGGGAGCATTTCTTCATGAACAAACCCACGACCATGGAAGACAGGATTACCAAGGTCAATGGGTATGTCGACCTAGAAAAGATGATGACTGAAAGGCATAAATCTACTAAATCTGTCTGAACCACTAAAGATCAAAACTTATAACGCAATAGTATACCAAAGGAGGACCAGGGTGATCAAAAGCGTTCCAAAGCCAATACAGCCAAAGCTCGAAAAGCAATTTATTACCCAAGCTGATCCTCCTCAAGATGAATATCTGGATCTCCTCAATATTTCCTGTGTTGGCAAACGACAAATTCTAGTGTGTATCTCAACTACTGAAACTGATTGAAGGTAAGCCATACTGGATGTATCACAAGGTAAATCATCATGAAACTGACAACTTCTATGCTTTACAGAGGTTGCTAGAATATATTTTCAAAGACGGAAGAATACACGAGTGCATTATCGATCTGGAATCATACAAGAATAGTAGCTACAAGACGCAGGTAAAAGTAGTCTAGGTCAAAGATTAAGCCAAGGAAATGTATTTATACCATATGTACGACAACAACATGATTAAGATCCAACAAATTACCAACTCTCCAAGATTCAAGCAATGGAGATTATTAGAGTGCTGTTATCTCGCCGCTCATGATAAAGAAACTAAACTTCTTTCTGAATCGAGTAATCGCCGACTTAAGATTTCATTTAAGGATTGTAATATCAACAACGTCAAGTTTCCTTATCATGATACACTAGTTATCATGCTAAAGATGAAGAAATTGGTCATGCATACAATAATGATTGATACTGGTAGCGGTATTGAAATCCTTTTTCAGAGCACGATCGAATAGATGGGATTGGCCGATTAAGTTATTCCAAGCAACATCAATATTAGTGACTTTAATGGTTTAAAGGAAGAACAAGTAGGCAAGATCATCTTACCTTTCACCGCTAGACCTGCCATAATTAACGCCTTATTCTACATCATTAACGCCAAATCTCGTTACTTAAGGATTACGGACCGATGTTGGATCTACAACATAGAAGCAATCGCTTCCACATATCATCAAGCACATCGCTTCAAACACAACGGTAGCATTTACAAGATCAAAGGCAGTCTAAAGCTCTCCTGAGCTTGAAAAATTGCCATCTCTATCATTCTTGACACAGCTGACTGATATGTTGTATAGCAAATACAAAAAGTTGGTCACATCGATGACCAACCTTTAATCGAAGAACCTATAAAGTACATAGATATTGATGAACCTAGCCGAGGTACCTATATTAGAACCAAGCTGGTCCAACACGGCAAGGAAGCCCTCTTTCACTTCTTACGAATGAATCAAAATATCTTTGCTTGGACTTTCGAAGAAATGCCCAGAGTCGGTCACTCTAAGGCATGTCATATATTGAGCATCAACAACAATGCCACAGTGGTTAAATAGAAATAATGAAGACTGTCACTTCGCCTTCGAGTTGAAGTCAACAATGAGATCAATAAGTGGATCAAAGTGGGATTCATTCAATAAGCTAAGTACCCGGATTGGACCTTCAACATTGTCCCAGTTCCAAAGAAGAATGGGAAAGACTTAGTTTGTATGGATTTCACCGATCTAAATAAACACACTCCGAATGACAGTTTCCTTCTTCCAATCATTCATTAAATTTTTGATTCTACCACAAGTGACGAGCTCTAATCTATGATGGATGCGGCTTCAGGATATAATCAGATATCTCTCTTAGACGTCGATCAAGAAAAGACTACTTTCATCACTAAAGGAGAACTTTACTGCTGCAAAGTTATGCCTTTAAGACTGAAGAACGCACGAGTATCTAAAATATCAATTCGGATAAATGTCAATTTGGAGTATACTCAGGCTACTTCCTCGGCCATCTCATCAGCAAAAAGGGGATTGACGCAGATCCAAATAAAATTCGAGCTCTCCTCAACTTGCCTTCTCCAAAAATAAAGAATGGCGTATAGAAACTCGTAGGCAAGATTGCTGCTATCAATCGATTATCGATGTAGACTATAGATCGATGTTGGTAGTTGTTCTTACTACTCCAATGGTGTACCAAATGAAGAAAAATCCAGCCCAACAAAAAGATCCAGGGGATAGAAGAATGCGAAGCAGCTTTTCAGGAACTCAAAACCTATATAGGGAAGTCTCCCATCTTGAGCACCCCGGTAGAAAATGAAGAACTGATTAGCTACCTCATAGTTACAAATAATTCTATTAGCTCAATCCTCATTTGACTTGAGGAAAGGGTCAAAAAACCAATCTATTTCATCAGCAAAACCCTCACTCCAGTAGAAACCAGGTATTCTAAGATCCAGCAACTTCTTCTAACTATTATTTATACTTCACAAAAGCTCAAACACTACTTCCAAGCTCATTCAGTCAAAGTAATGATGAGCTACCCACTCTATGAAGTTTTGTCTAAAAAAGAGAAATCACGAAGAGTGCAATAATGGCCAGTCAGCTTGGGAGAACATGATATCAAGTTCGAATAACGTCATTTATAAAAAGTTTAGGCCATTGCCGATTTTCTCACAGATTTTCCTATGGAAGATCCCGATTGGGAGGAACACGATCCAGACCTTAAAAAAGAAAATACATAAGATCCAACTACCAAGCCATTTGTTGAACGAGCTGAATGGATTACAAAGAAAGGGTGGAGGCATTTTACATATAGTTTAGCAGGACCTGCAGGATCAGGGATTGGAATCATACTGATTACCCCGTCCGACGGCAGAATAAAAAAAATCAATCTGCTTGGATTTTGAAACTTTTAACAATGTCACAGAGTACGAAGCCTTAATTTAGGGGCTTGACGTAGCCCTCAAGCTTGGCATTCCCGAGTTATCAATCTATACAGATTATTTGCTCATTGTCCACCATTACTCAAAACATTCCAAGAAAAATGGCAAGATGATTGAATATGCAACCCTCATCGCCGATAGGAAACCCTCGACTATTTACCTCAAGGTGAGAACAGACATGTCGATTGCTTAGATAAATTTGGTCGCGGTCTTGGGTACAAAAACTCGATATTTATAGATCGAAGTGATGTCCATCCCCAGCATTGATCTCTACTCTGTATGCACAATTAATACTGGGGGCGATAAAGAGGAGGACGACCATTAGCGGAAGCCCTTTATCGCCTACCTCGGCCCGGAGAACAAACGTGATGGGCCCTTTCAATTAATCCAAAAGAACGCTGACATTTGATCTACAACTCGAAGCGTTACACAGTTTAAAATTGTTGTTTATATCGCCGATCAATGACAGGGCCTTATCTCCAGTGCCTCTCTAAAAAGAAAGCTGATAGAATGCTTAAATAATTACATGAAGGAACTTTTGGCTCCCACGTCGTAGGTCGATTACTTGCAAACAGAGCAATTATACTGGGAGTATTCTAGCTGAGATTGCACAAGCAAGCGGAAGAGTACTCATGAAGATGCAGCACATGTCAACGACATGAACAAATGATATGACCTACTGCACTCGAACTTCATGCAAACAACGTATTCTGGCTCTTCAAGCGGTGGGAGCCCGATCTTGTTGGAGAATTTCTCAATACACTGGGTAACGGACATTTCTTACTCGTAGCAACAAACTACTTCACAAAATGAGTAGAAGAATTTCATCTTTATCAAACTAGAGAAGAAGAGGTCATCTCTTTTATCTGGGAACACATTATCCCACAGTTTGGATACCCTCACCTGATTCGGATCGATAACGGGCCGTAGTTTGCTGGTGAAAAGATCATGGCCTTCCTCCATAAACATAACATCATTCATTCCCCATCTAATCTATACTACCTGTAAGGAAATGGACAGGCCAAAATCACCAACAAATCAATAATGGATGGACTCAAAGAAACGACTTCAATCACAGAAGAAAGACAATTGGATACGGGAGCTTTCTCACATCTTATGGGCATACAGTACTATGCAAAGACAATCATCAGGCTGTTCCCCCTTCTTCCTGGCTTACAGCACCAAAGCCATCATTCCAGCAAAATACCACCATCCTGTCAAAGATCACGAGTTAACAGACGATGAAAATAAGTTTGAATTGGTATGCTATATGAACTGGATTGATGAAACCAAAACTTGAGTTATTGCCAACCTAGGTCTATATTATCATATACTGGCCAGCTCGTACAATAGAAAAATCCAAAGTTGTGAGTTCCAAAATGATGATCTCGTCCTCAGAGAAATCCCATAGAGCAAAAAAGAAGCAAACGCCGAAAATCCCGCCAAAAATTTAAAAGGTCTTTTCCTCATCGTTGGCAGAACTGGCCTTGGATCCTATTACCTCATGACAGAGAAAGGCATCTGAATCCCAAATCCCTGGAATACTAGGCGATTGAAATGATATTATCGCTAAATCCCTAGTTTTTCCATTAAATATTACTCTATTCTAATTCTTTACATTCCAAAAGTGAGATTTCAATCTCTAATAGTGTACATTCTATTCTACTAAGTAAAAACATCTAAGTTTTATCCCACATTACTCTCTACTGATGTAGAATCTACTAAATATTATAGATTGAATCAAAGGTAATACTAGCCTTCGATTACCCCATCTATACAAAGATTAAAGCAAAGGTAAAACTAGCTTTCAATCGAACATCTATAAAAAGATTAAAGCAGAGGTAGTACTAACTTTCAATCACCCATCTATACATATATCAGCGATTAAAACAAAGGTAATACTAGTTTTCAATCAATGCTCGATACTATTTATAAGAAACAAGATAAAACTAAAGGTAAAACTAGGTTTCATCTTTCTGCATGTCTACAAATACAGAACCCACAAGTTACTTTTACATGTTTTTGCTTATTACAGGTCAACTATGCTTTGCCCTGTGAAGGAGGTCAGACAGCCATAAACTTTGGAGCTCAAGCAGTTGCAACATTCTTTCCTTGCTCTGCTAAGTCTGTAGGTCGAGAACCTATCTCCATTTCCATGGCATTCAGGCAATTCCCTCGATCTATATCAACATTATAGATACAGCCTCTAAGTACCACATAATCATGTAAGGTATCCATTTTGAGCTCAAGCCACTTTACTTCTGCTACAAAATAGGCAATTATAGCCATTGTCTCCCTCGAGTACACCTCTTTCGGGCAAATCTTCTTTTGGTATGGTATGACTAACGCGGCAAATTTCTCTTTTACTATCTAATAACGCTTTCACAAATTTACGTGGAAGGTGTCTGCCCGCTCTAAATGTTGCCCCAAGCGTATTATCATCTCAGTCTGCTTCGATATTGTCCCTGCTGCATTATCCAACATAATAATATTCATCATTCTTAGTTCTTCAACTTTACCGCGAAGTGCAACTAACTCCAACTCGTTTACATCACTTCCCCAAGCACGAGCTTTATTCAACAGCTCATCCTTTCTCTTCATACCTGTAATTCTTGCTCTTTGCAGAGAGTGATCTCTAACTTATAATCGCATTCTTTAGTTTGATCGTTCGCTATCCTTATAGCAGCTCGAATAGAGTTAATCGTGACACCCTTGGAAGTCGAGACCTCAGCGTTATTCATTTTTTTCTTTGACAGCTCTCCAGCCTCAGCCTTCTTGGCATGCGAATTGGCCATGGCTAAATCTGTCTTCAACCTCGCAATCCTCGCATTTAGTTCGTCACACCATTTTTGGGCCATCCGAAAGTTAAAATCTTTACTTGGTATGGTCTTACTCAGCTGCTCGACCACACATTCAAAATAAGCTAAATAATCTCGTGCCTTCACAAGTTCGTTTTCCCTCTGGGCAAATTGATCCTTTAAGAATGTGACATTTTCTTGCAATTCATTTTATGTCGCCTCAAATGACCTGATACGGTATTGAGTGATGCAAACTTCTTTACCTTTCACTATCCACAAGTCTATGCAACTCCTTAGCTTTGCTAATTCATTTTGAGCACACACGAACTCTTCTAATGGCTTTCCTTTTTTAGCATCATTACTTTCGATCTGTTGGGTCAGCTTATTCATAGCTTTCCTCACCTTAGCAAGCTCGATCTAAACTTTAACATACTAATCATCCCTATCTTCATATGTCTCGTTCATCCTATTAAATTCAACCCTGAATTAATGATTGTATTAAAGAGTATTTTGTTCACTCAAGCGGACATTCTCTAGCTCGACCTGCATCATCAAGCTTGATTCAAAGATACTTCACAAATAACATCAATACAAACTACAAATAGTTTTACAGATTTCTAAAAGATTTTTGGATTATACTTCGCCCTTAAGTTAAGAGTTATCTCACACTAATGGCCATAACATCTATATTTTATTTTAAGGTTCACATTTTCTATGTTCTAATTTTCTAGCGCTCTGACATAGTCTAAACATACTTGGTTATTATAGTTAATTATGATCTATATCCGCCTTCAAACATTACTTTGCAGCTCTAAAATAGGAAAGCATGCAAGTTAAATATTTTGAGCTTTTTCTAACCTTTAGCTTCGTTTGCATAATCAATAGAGTTGCTGAGGCCTTTTTCTCTTTAGCGAGTTCTCTCTCTAATTCCTTAATTCTGAGGCGCATACCTTTAAGTTCCTACAAATCAATATTTACAAACATCTCTTAAAATTTTCAAAATCTTTCCTTAAAGTATTTACCATAGAATCACAGTTTTTGACTCACATCAATCAAACAAGAAAAACAAACTCCAAAAAGTTTCTACTCTACCTTGTCTTCTTCTCCCCTGCAATTCTCTATATCAGTTCTAGATGAAACTGCATCTAACTCTGTCATAACGCCTTGTAGAGGTCCACCATCAGCATCAAGCACCTTATCAGCTTCAGCCATTTTAACATAGCACCCCGCTATGATAGCTTTGATATCAACCTCAAAGTATCCCATTTCGAGAGGCTTATTCACAAGGCTGTCATAAGCAACTGTAACTTCCTCGAAGTTCATCTTCGCCTCCTCAGCAAGCTCGAGCATCATCACTCGGTGCGAGTCCTTCACAGAGATCGGGCACTCCCTTTCCAAACCCAAATCTGCCTTGAGTTGAACCACCCTCTTCTCAAGCTCAACTCTCCCTCTCTCAAGCTTGGCCTTTCCATCCTCGAGCACGAGGCAGATGCCCATCAACATTCGAGTAGCCTAGAATAGATATAGTACTCATTTTAAGCTCAAAAACAAATACAAAGTTCGAGTAGCACAAAGAATAAAAGACTTACCCTACTCAGTTTTAACTACGCTGAAACGTTCAGCTCATCAGTACCTACTCAAGCTATGGCCATCAGCCTATCCTCCACGGCTAGCAGCTCGTCCTACATAATTGGACCACCCTCAACCTACTTCACCTTGCTCACTGACGTAGGAGCATCCACCTTCCCCTTTTTTGCAGTCATCTCGACCTCCCCACTCCCCGTTGTCCCCAAGGTCGAGCAACCCTTCACAGCCTTCCTCTTTAGGTACTTTGGAACTAGCTAGCTTGCCCGATATAGCACTCTCAGTACCTGCTTCAGAGACATTGGAGTAGCCTTTGGTAATACTGGTCGTTCTACACCGTCCACTACTACTTTCTTTCCAGTTCCAATTCCTGCCATTTGTCTCTTTGCTTGAGACTTCTATACTTTCTCTGACCTACTATTAGCTCTTTTGTACCTACTTATATCAAGCTCTTTCAGAACAATCTGAAGCTCGGTACCTTCTTGAGATACAGTATCTATTAGCAATTATTTTATAATCACTTGAGATTGAGGATCTGTAAATCACAATACAAAGTTATAAACAGACAGAGCGTTATCATATCTATAACAGTTCAATCTCACACACTATTACTTATTTTTCTTCAGAGTTATATATATAAGGTCTATGGGTTCTATGTCCCTTCTCTGGAGGCAATCACCTTTAATCTATATCAAATTATCATTCTAAACTCACCCTGCTGAATTTATGTCAAAAAACTGAGGTCCAGACAAACTAGCACAGAAGTACGCACCTCCAGACGCTGTATAATATTTCACAGTATAATACTGTAAAACATCTGCAGGTATTATTTTCGTGTCCACCTCATTTTTAGCCCATAATCTATTCAAGTTATCACAGGCATTAATAACTTCCCACATATTCCCATTCAGTTGAACATGATAGGCCTTTATGGTATTCAAAATACCTTTAGCATGTTTGCTAAGAGGCAATATCAGTCTGAGTTCCAACTGAGACAGATAACATAGAAATCCCTGGTCCAAATCACTTTGGACATCTCCGTGGAAGTACTCGAAGAAGATCGACTCCTCTACTCCCTTCTCTGATTTCTCATGTTCTAAATCCGGCAATAAAAAAAAATATTCTTCCCCATTATCTATAGTGCATCCCATAAATGACCTCCCTGCGTGTTTTATAACATTACCCCATTTACCACCTAAACTACCTTTAATTTTATAGAATTTCTTAAATACATCAGACTTTATAGGATAGGATACAAAATTACCAGGGAAATCTGGAAATTGTACTTCATCATCCCCTTCTGAATCTACATCTATAACATCAGGGTTATCAGTTCTCATTACGTCCCCCACATTATCTATATTTTTAGATGCATTAGACACTACTTCTATCAAATGACTAAAGGTCGAAGTCTCCCATCTCGAGTTTAGGCTTGAGGGTGAGGCTTATTTTTATAACAAAGTCTTCTCACTCCTCAACCTAGATGCAGGTCCAGGTATTCAATCAATTATCTCTACTATTATCATTTCTTTATACTTTTATGCATACATCTAACATATATATATATATATATATATACACACACACACATAAATATTTCTCTGTACTCGGCAAAACATTTCAAAGGCTTACTAAAAATAATAAACTTTTTAATTTTAAAAGCCAAAAAATATGTTGTTCTCTACATCAAAATCATGCGATCATCACAAATCAATACCATCAATCACAAATACTAACCTTCAACGTCTGAATACGAGTCTGGAGCAACACACAATCCCCTTCTCATTACGGCAATCTTCTTTGGAGTAACCTTTTCACTCTGGTTATAAAATTTGCTTTCATTCAACCTCTCTCTAAAATCTCTGTAACTTAATTTCCTTTCTCTTTCTCTGGATTTTTGTCTTTCTAAGTTTGACAAACATTTGATTGAAGAAAAAGAATGGTTATTAATACTTTCTCTCTCTAATTGCTGGCAGTTATTGGGGCTCACATAAGTCGTCCTCAGTTTTGGAACCGGGGCGTTCCTTCCATAATTAACGTTAAACGTTTCGTACCTTTTTGGTGGAAAAACTTTATCATTATTAACCCACATCCTATATTTAAATATAATTTTCTCTCTCCTACCCCAATCTCTCTAAAACTTTTCCACACTCATGATGATTATCCACTCCACGCAATCAAACTTTTTCTACCCTTACACAAAAGGCAAAACTCACAGATAATCTGATTTTTCTAAACCACCTTCTACTATTTATAGAACTGTTGGCGTCATTTCCAATGCTATATCATTTCAAAATTAAATTGTTTATTAAAAAAGTGCAAAACATTATATACAACAAAATAGGAAAAGATTCAGAAGAAGTATTCTCCCTACATTTAAAATACAGTTATTCGATCTAACACAGTTTGCTTCCTCATACAAAATCACATATGTAACATCCAACATGCCCTGGAGCACTACACCTAATCAGTTCGCCTCAAGCCATCCTCTTATCTTCCTATGCAATTTATTCCAAAGCAATTTTCCTCACAGTAGCTTTTTGAGCTTCAGGCTCCAACACCAGTTTACAAAATATCTCAGAATAGACATGAGGCACAACCTCGATCTTCTTCGCCCAATTATTCAACCCTTCAAACTAGATTTCAGATTCAGGCAAGTTAGCATCACAATCTAACTGCCCAAAAATCCTCTCCCACACTTCTGCAATCTTTATTGTTAAGCGCCCCTCCGACGCGTGACGAGTTCTTTGAGAACGAGTCCTCACCATTTTTATTTTTTCCTCCTCTCTACATCACATCTCAATCATTATTTATAAACATCTTGGAGAAAACATCAAATCCCCCGCCCCCATTCCGCATATAGTAATTTATATTTATCTTACATTTTAATACCTGGAAATCTTAAGATCATGCTAAAAAGTTATTTAAACTTATCTTTCAAAATTTATCTCATTTATTATTGTCCATCACTTTTTTGAACTAACTTTCACAATTCACCCCTATGTTCCAATTTTCCAAAATATCTCTACAGCTCGATGCTACAAACTTCAGCACATTCTATTCTATATCAGATTGATGTCTAATAGATCGATTCTTTATACCTAATAAGTTCGATATACGTACCTTTTACATCTTCATATATATCTTGAAGAGGTCGACTAATATATTGTAAGAAGATTCATTATAAAAATTGGAATTATAATACTCATTTTTAGTTCGCTTTCTCAAAATGGAAAATTATATTTCCATATTCCGACTTTTTTTTTTAATTTGATTTAACTACTAATTTCTAATTCGACCTATCAACGCAATTTATCCACAAATATCATTTTCATTAGCTCTAATATTGCTTACAAAATACTTTACTGAGAATAATTTTTTATAACTTTCTACATATTGATTTATAGGTTATATTACATTTCAGAGCCACTATAATGGTTCCAACAGAGCTTGAGCTCACTCTAACATAACTTACGACCTTAAGAAACTGGGGAAGCTGGTTGAAAAAGAACCTGAACCAACCACCTACATTAAATACTCCTTTGAGAAGAAAAGTGATGATTGGACAGAAGAAGATTTCCAATCTCCATCTCCCTTCTCCACCACCTCTATCTCTTCTTCCGCAACACTTACCACCTTTGAGTTGGCAGAAAAAGAAGAAGGATTCTACTTTAATATCCAATCCCTTGCAAGATACCGGTAGTACTTCATATTATTTATACCGGCTTCCACATCTGTGTCCACAACTTTGTCCATCGCCAGTAGGCGAAGGCATACCTGGCGCTGCTTCCCAGACATAATCACATAGTAAAATAGCCACATTTAGTAATAATCATCCTCAGCTTCAACCGCTTCCTCCTCCGTCATCCCATGGTATGTTAGTGGCACCGGCATAGGAGTAGGCATCTCCAGAGATTGGTTGCCGAAGTATCGTAGCTGCAACTTCTACAACTCAACAAGAACCCTTGATTTATGTGCCTGCCGCCTGGTTATTAACATTCCCAAGACAGAGTACACCAAAAAATATTCATAGAAATAGGGTACATTCATAGAGATGATAGATGCTACAGTACAATTACTATTTATACCAAGCCCACATTCAATGTAGAGATGGATTTCCAAAGCAGTCATCATTCAAAGATCAACCTTTACTGGAAAACGCAAATGCCAAGTACATCAATCCTTTCCAGTACAATAAATGCTAGATACAGTCTTCCATAAAAAGATACCGAGTACCCAACCAGTCAAATTCTACATCATACCTTTTTATCTCCCAGTAAAATTTTCAAATAAAGTTTTTTCTAAACTAAGGCCACCAATGCCTTAATTTGCGAGGGGGCGATTGTAGGGACCTATCACTCGACCTAGTATAAACTTGAATTACCTTAATATCAGACTCACACATTATACACGTGACATGTACAAATTAGCATTAACACCTAGACCACAAACTGGTAAAAAAATGTGGATCGTGCACTACAGCAAAATATGAACAACTCAAAGACATCTGTCTCCCACGAATTAACATTTACACATTTAGCTACCACTTACCACATTATTTGGAGAATGTACTTCTACACGATAATGAACTGCAAGTAAGGTCTATATAAAGGAAAAGCCCCAAGGAGATAAGGACAGGAATTTGTACATTCTTATACCAGAATTTTTATATTCTATAACCACAAAAAAAATTTATCTTTCAAAATCAAGTATTTCTAGTTCAAGAGATCACTTGTAATATGATATCATTTCTTGCGTTATACTAATTCTTGTCACAGGTACATTTGGCATAAGATCTAATTTCAAGCTATTTTGAGCTATGAAATTTAACCATTACAGGAACCATAACAACTTTTGAGATTCTACAAAAGGCTTTCTTAAAGAAATTATTTCTTATTCAAAAGGTGATTGTTTTACATAATAAATTTCACATTTACGCTCAAAAGGAAGATTAACACTTCTACAAAAATGGGTAAAAATACAAGAATATATTAATTAAGTACCTGCATCATGGACTGGATCTACGGCACCAAGCGCACGGCTTCTATATGGGTTGCCCCAAATTAACAATACAAGAAAAACCACCTTTAGGGATGAAAAAGAAGTGTCCCAAAAGGCTATTAATCTGTCCCTACAGCTATTGGGGACATCTTTAAGGATGGTAAAGTATTGTCCCTTTAGGGTGCCATCCCAAATATATTAGGGATGGACACATCCGTTTCTAATACTATTAAAAATTCATCTCTAAAGGTCTTTGTTTTTCAACTCCTTTGGGGATGGAGTACAATCGTCCCTAATACATAATATTATAGGCAAATTTGTTTCTCCTTAAAAGTATAGCACCAAATTTTCCTGCCAGCTCCAATATTCTTTGGGATGGATTATTCTATCTCTAATACACAACATTTAAGATGAATTTGTTTGTATCTAAATGTATGGTGCCAAATTTTCCTGCCAGCGCCAATACTATTGGGGACAGATTATTTTGTCTCTAATACACAATATCTGACGACGAATTTGTTTGTCTCAAAAAGTATGGCGCCAATTTTTTCCACCAGTGCCAATATTAATAAAGACAGATCAAATCGTAATTAAAGAGGGCAATGCTAAATGTAGTATTTTTGTAATTTTAATTATGCCCATGTTAGATAGTACAAATCATTCATCAATCACAAGTTAATTTAAAAGAGAGAATAATTTATTTAAAATGTTCCACAAACACCAATTTTATATAAATAAATAATTTTTTAATTCACCTTGAATATTAAAAATTATTGCTCAATCACTAAATAACACTTAAGCATTCAAATTAATTATCCAACCACTTACGTACTAAACATGGAACCATCGACACACGAATAATATCTCTATGAATAATAAATACTTGCTTGTATCACTTCCATAATTGTTAAAAAATTACCTTAAACAAAAAAAATCAAATTATTACAACCTCAACCACAACATATAAAAATAATTGCAAACAAAAAGATAATAAAACAATGAAGTACATATTATGAAATTAAAAATATAAAAATCAAATGATGCGTCACATCGATATCAGAGTCCTGTGCGGAAGCAAATCAAATAGGAGAAATCCTAACAAAAATTTGGCAGCACTTCCCTTGTAAATTAAACATTTCTATTTTGTACCTGTTAGAAATCATATGCAATTCATAAACACTCAAGTGAATAATGTAATCTTTCCGTTTGAGAACACTTAGGGCAAGTATACATGCAGCACGCTCCTAATTCCTAAGATTATGAAATTTACACAAATCATATGATAATTGGATATCACATTAAGGTCATATCAACCACGAGGGTCGATAATATATATAAATCTTAACAACTATAAACATTAATACCTGATTAAGTATTATTTCATAGCATGAGTATAAATATCTAGAAGTTGCGACATTATACCACCAAATGCTATTCGGTACGTAGTATGGTAAAATGTAAAGTATTCGTATACACCAAGAATAAGCATACCTGAAAGGACTAGAAGACTCTTGCAACAAGTATTGTGTCTTAAAAGAATATCAGTGCCAATCTATAAAGTAAAAAAAATCAGTGAAAAGGAAGTTATGCCACTATATCATGTTGGCCTAGAAATATCATATGTTGGTTAAGCAAATTTTAGCTCTAAAATACTAACATATCGGGTCAAAAATTTAAAAATCCTACCAATAAGATCATTACAACAACAAAAGCAGAAGTCATCTTTATTCAAGATTTCTTATCTAAAAAAGAAATGCATAGTTACCTTAGAATAATGACCAGCTTTGAAACCCGACGATACTAATTATTATCCGAAAAAGAGATGCCTACAATTTGCATCAATTGCTTAACTTTGACTTGAATTGTACTATTCAAAGAGGCTTTTATATTCTCAATTTCTTGTTGGTGTTAAGCTTCTCTCTTGTCAGCTTCTCATTGTAACTAGGCAAGCTGATCCTCGTAGTTCTGAAATGATAATGATGAGGACTGTGACCTTACATTTTTGGGACGGGCAACTACTCCTTTGCACAAAACTCGTCCATGTCCATCTTCTCCAATCACATCTTTAAAAATCTTATCCCTTACATCAATATTAGTCTCTCGCTCGAATTGTTTCCAAACCAATATAAGAAAATATGTCATTCATAATTTATAAAACTATAGATATTGCAAAGAGTCCAACCCCTATATCAAAGATTAATGGATACCTGCTATTCTAAATTTATTATAGTGACTACATATATATGAGTTTTTCATTACCTCTCTTTCAGGTGATCCATCTGCTGTATTATATAAATCATTTCAAATGCATTGAGTGGCTCTGTAAATGCTAAGATTGTCGATAGGTTCATTGTTCTCCATTCTCTATTGATATAAGATTTTATAAACAAGCGTAAGAAAGTGAGATATTTAAGTGTTACTTAGCTAATACGAGTTTCATAAACAATCGACTAAAAAGAAGAGAAGTTTAACTTATATCATGGTATATATATATATATATATATATATATATCCTTGCTTTTACACGTGCAAATGTCTTCCTCCCAGTCCTATGGTGACAAGTGAGATTTGCCCGATTATCACTATTTTTCTGTGCCATTGCCTGTAAAATGGTAGTCAAATTTTAGAAGTTGCCAAATTAAATAAAATGTAAAATATAACAGTTGAAAAAATCATACTTGTGTCTTTTTTAGACCCCAATATCTTACTAAAGTTGGCTACTGGTTGGACTCTACACGGGGCGGGGGGGGGGGGGGGGGGGGGGGGGGTATGCTTGCAAGATGTTCCACATCATCATTATACTCTTTATAGTGTTGAAGCTTAATTTTGTAGTTAAAGGCCTTCCAAGAAATGTCATTTTTTGGAATCAAACTTCTTTAAAACCATTCGAAACATTTATATTATCCTAATAAATTTAAAACAAAATTTATGACAAATTAAAATTTTGAATAATCAAGTTATACTCTTTAAAAATGCTTAACTATGTATATTAACTACTACCTTTACTGATTTCCAAACCCCATCAAGAGTATTACTTGCCACCTTCCAATATAGTATTGTCAATGGGAATGTCACTCCATTCCGTACAAGGTTTCCTAAAGTAAAATATATTGATGTTAATTAACTGGGGTATTCAGATGCATAAAAAAATATTAAGGTGTTAGTTGCCCAAAAAATAAATCTATCCCGTATAGAAAATCTGGATATGCGTAAAGTAACAAATATATATTAAAGATAATAAAAAATAACCTAGTTGAGACATCAACTTGAGTTCATTAGGCCCAAGTGGTTGGCAATCTTCATTCCACTCCAAGATATTTATTTTTCCATTATCCCTCTCGCTCCATGGTTTGGCATATCCTCTTCCATTCCAATTAGCTTTAATGTAAAACGAGGAACCCTCAATAGTGCGTATTAATTGTCAGAGATAATCAAAGAACAACATAGTCAAGGATTAAACATAAATTTAAGGAACAAGATTCTCATGTTTACTATATCATTTTTTATATAAGTTAAAAATAATAATTACATATATACCTATAGATGGTAATGTTAACTAGTACCCTAAAGCAACTTGGGATAGAATCAATAAATTTCTAACTTCTCCTGAGGGATGATTCCTTTCATGGATAAACTACTTAAACAAGGTTTGGATATTGATGTGATTAATAAGGTATATGATTTTTTTTATAAAATTGCTTTAAGATCCAATATATGCTTCCCCAAATCACAAATGCTGAAATAGCGTATGACCTAAGCCCTATAAAATCAAGAGCCGATAGTTTAGGAGAACAAGAAAGAAATGAGAAAGGGGAGTTAGATGCACTCGCGCCATGACATAGAACTAGAAAAGGAAGCCTGATAGGCAGTCACGTTCCTAGAAAGCATAGACCTGAAGGACGGATGAATTTAAGCCATCGCCATTCTTACGATAGCATCGACATATAGGGAAAGCTTAGACCTGTAGGATGGACATGGCCTCAAGCCAGTATCATACCGGATAGCGAAGTTAATGGTAATGCTTGTAGTTAGACTATAGGTAGTAAGACGAGCCCTAAGGCAGAGGAGGATCACAAGCACCTATCCATGGTACTTTTAATGATGCAAGAAGACAGACTCCACTGAACATGGCAGCCACGTTATAGAACATACTTGCTGTAACTAGGCATCCTTTCAAATAATAAGGAAAAGAGGTAGCAAAATATGGTTTTGCGGCACACTATTAACCTAGTATTCTAAACCTTTATAAATTAGATACTATTGGTGATATGTAATAATGTTCTATTTATGTCTTGCAGCAGAATGGTGTTACACGCCATTTCGCTATGTAATTCAAGTTGGTGCACTACAAACTGTGAAGTTATTAATCAAATACAAAGTTGATGTAAATGTAGTTGATGATATGAGTAGTTATTGATCCTTCTCTCCTTACCCGTGACCATTCTGGTTTGTTATAGTCCTCATCTATTGTTTAATCCATTTAGGAAGGTTGGACTCCACTGCATGTTTCCATACAGAGTAGGTGCAGGTATATAGCAAAAAATTTGTTGGTCAATGGTGCTACTAAGGCACAATTTTTTGTGGTAGAATTAAGAGAAATAGAATATATTTAAGATGCCTTTGTTAGGTGACTCAAGAAGTCTGTCTTCCACCATAAGATGGTTAAGTTAGGGAAAATTCAATTGTGAGGAGTTATCCCGTTACTAAATAAGTACAATGTTAAATTTCTCACAACTGTCTTAGATAAAATGTTCTAAGTTGTATATATTTTTATTTGTCAGAAATGTTCAAAAGCCAAAGCCATAAAGGTATGCCGTAATTCTATTTCAGAAGCTGGAAGAACTCTGTGAAGTTTATCTTTTATCAAATATTGTTTTTGTTATTATGTTTTTTTTTTTAATCTAGACATTTGCTGATTTTGCTTTTAAAAATAGATCAGTACATGTTTTAGAAAGAGAAAAAATAAAAATAAAAAATAAAAAATAAAATATATATTTTTTATTTTTTATTTTTTATTTTTTTTTCTTTCTAAAACATGTACTGATCTAATTTTAATATATATACATACATACGGCATTATCAGTCTCAAGAGGCTCATCGCTTTCACTAACCAAATCTTCATCATCCTTATCTTCACCCAAATATTCTTCCTCTTGTTGAAAAAGTGTCCTATATTCATCCTCAACCACTTTCTTATTGCTATTTTTTCTCCCATTTAGTTTGCATTTCTTTTGATGAGACAAACTCATTCCAGTACTGTAATGGCCTAATTCCATAAGCTCAAAGTGGTCTGGAATTAGTCCTTACACCAATGTACTTGTGACAAAAATCTAATAGACATGAAATGACACAGGTAAAGTTAAAGTTTTTCGAGGATCAATACTTGGAAGATCCTGTTCCTGCCCCTGTTCCTCTGACGTGCGGAGTCATGTCAGAGAATGAAGTGGCTGAAGCTGAAGAAGAGTTTTACTGTAGATAGTGGTTTCACCACGTTGTCTTAACAGGCGAGCAACATTGGGTTTGTCTCTGCATCCTTGCAGAAGACAAGGCTGAGGAGACAGATGCAGGGATAGGCATAACTGCGGTGTAGTTGCGTTAATTTCTTGTGTCAGAATGGATTCTAAGGTCGGGCCCTCTTCATCTCTATCAACTCTATGGAGGTGGTAGATCTAGAGGAGGAGGTGATGGTAGTGGAGGAAAAAGACTAAAAGTGGAAGACTGTTTCTGTATTTTCATCGCTTTTTGGCACTAAGAAGACCTTCTGTTTAAAGAGTTGGTTCAAGTACTGAGTCTTTTGCTTCCATAGTTTCCATTTAAAGTTCGCCTAGACTTCGAGCAAACTCATAAGAGTGAGCATACTCGTTATTTATAATTTCTGTTTTGTATCAGGGTTAAAAATTACCAAAGCAGGACAAACTGAAGGATTTGCTGTGTCGGAGTGCCTAAAGGACCTAGTAGTTGTAAAAGTACTAAAAAACTTATTTTCGATAAAGTACCTGAAGTTGAATACTAGAAAGACTTGGTATCTATAAAGTACCTAAGGTCGAGTACTTGAAAGACTTGATATTTGTAAAAACACTTGTAATATGTTTCGAGATGAATAAAAAATATTTAACAAATTTCATGCTGATATAGATATAGAATAACTCCATAAATCGAGCTGGATGATCTGAAGAATATATGAAATGAAATGTATGAGTGTAGAAAGTACAAATACTTGTAATATTCGAACTGTTCTAAATTTATTTGCGAAAATATGTGTTAAGAGGCGAATATTATTATGTTTACGAGTTGGAAATGTGGGAGAGAAAAAATTTGTAGGAATTTTTAGAATAAAGATTCGATGTCACAGAGGTCGATTTAAAAAATTAAATCTGAAAAGAATAAGTTCGACCAAAAAGAAGTGGAATGATGGAGTTCAAGGGGAAGAGATAAGTTGAAATTATTTTTCTCAAGATTTTAGGGTTTTTGTTACGAGATAAAATGATATTAACACTTTTTTAGGGGAATCGGTAGTAAAAATGTATAAATAAGGGTATAATGATCTTTGAATATGGGGGAAGAGATAAGAATGATGCAAACTCGATCCCAGAAAATCCGTAGTGCTGCTGAAGGATGATTGGCAATTAAGATCACTGAAGTACGTGTGAGAATTTTTGGATTGTTGGGTTATGATGCTGAGTTGCCTGTAAGGAAGTATCAGTTTGAAGGATTAGATTCAATGGGTAGGGAGCTTGAGTATGCCTATTTTTTCTTTGAGGAATTTTTTTGCGAACTGTTGAAGGATCCTGCAGATCGAGAAGAGGTGGTAGGATTGATTGTTGAGGTGGAGATCAAATTTGAGGATATGAGGATCGCTATAGTTTTACCTACTGGTTGTGGTTTTTCAGGTCATTAAGGGTGCTTCAGATGTAATTATATGTAAGGTGAATGGAGTGAATGTAAAAATAGGTGTGATGGAGTATAACTGCTTTGAGTTTGAATAATTTAAAAGAAATTGTAGTTGAATAGATCCTCTATTTTAGTGAATATTATTTGTGACTGTTGTGTAAAAGATGAATTTAAAAATATTTGAATTATTTTTATGGGAGCTTTTGAAATGACCTCAGTGCTGCTATAAGAGTAGAAGAAGAAGCACTTACATAAAAAGTATTGAGCTTCTTAACTTGTCTCTTATGGAAAAGTTGTGAAAACTTGATTACGTATAAGAGTGAGTCAAAATGAGCATGGTGAGGTCAGAAGGAGAGTTGGAAGAGGGAGATAAAAATAGATCAAAATATAAGGGAAAGGGCAATGATGGGAAGCCATTTTTGCTGAAAAGGTACAAGATGCCTGACATGGATAGTGGAAGGGACACCTCGATTCCAAAACTGAGGACGGCTCGTGTGAGGCTTAATAACTGCAAGCAGTTAGAGAGAGAAAATATAAATACTGCTTCATCTTCGTCAATCAGACATTTTTCAACTTTTGAAAACTTGAAGAGCAGTGAGAGAGGAAGGAAGAAGATAGGCAAAAATAACATAAATACCTGTGAAGATTTAAGTGAAAGGGATTATTACTCAAGGCATGAGAAATCTGTTAAATCAGAGTCGCAAAGGTGGTTATACTGCAGCGTGGTGAGGAAAGGATATGGTGCTGCCTCAGATTCACATTTTGATATAGAAGGTTAGTAGATATATGTGATGTGTGTATGTGATTTTGAAGATCAATTTTTATTGCTAGGAAAAGTGATAAATTACTATTTATAGAAATTTAAGAATATCTGCTGGTTTATATGAGATATGAAAGATATTTGAATATGGTTGATGGATATATAAAAATAAATATAAAATAGCCATAGATACCTGGACTTTGTGTAGGTAGGCCGTGAGGAGTATTGTCTAGGATAAAAATCCCTTCATATAGTTGATATGAGGAATTCCTATATAAGTGAGGCATCGACCTCTGGACGGCTAACTGAGTCTAAGATTGGAGCATCTGGAAGTGATGAAGAAGTAGGTGTTGATCAATTTCCAAATTTCCCTTGAAGATTGGTGTCCTATTCTTCTCGCTCGGATGCATTCAAAGATTTTTGTAAAGCCAAGGCTTCTATAGGAGGTAGATGGAGAAATTGTATTGAATATGCCGGTAGGCAATTCAGGGGCTGCACTGTAGCAACGGGATAAGAATATTTTTATCCGTTGACCGATCTGGCAAAGGAGAAAAGGGATAAAGGTCTAGAGGTATCGATCTTTATAGAGTATTAGGATGGGAATGTTCAGAATGAACTTTTTGAGGCCTTTTTATGTTGCCTGCCTCAGTTCAAGTATAGGTTGAGTCTTCCCGTTAGCAATTTAGCTAAAGGGATTATGAATCTTATCGGTGCATGTCCCGCTCAGATGAATGGGAACATATGGGATGTGATAAGTGTTTGCGAAGCTTTAAATATATTGTGGGAAGGAGAGGGTAGAAAGAGGAGGATATCCTCTGAGGTTGTGTTACAGTTTTAAGGTGTAAAAAATTATGGTGCAAGTGGAGGGGCTTATTTCTGTGCAAAAGCAAGTCGATCTCTCTTTCTCAATCTGAACTCAGCAAGTCGACCTTGGAATGATAATGTGATATGGGTGAAGGGTGACTACCTTCAGAGAGATGATGAAGAACCCATGGAACTTTTTTTTAGAACTATAAAATAATATAAGTATAATAATTTATAATGTATGAGATTGATAGTAGAAATTCTACAATGCTCATTGATGTTAAAGTTTTGTGTATGACAGGTCCTAGGTTGCAGGTGACGAGGAAAGAGTCATTGTTGGATAAAGTTGCTCAAGAGGAGACAAAACTCAAGGCTGTACTAGAAGATCTTAACAATAGCAGGAAGAAGCGTGTTAACAGCCAAGTTTAAAAGGTTTTAAAATCTCATTCGATAAGGCTAATGACGAGCGCTGACGGTAGAAAAAATAAGGGGATTGGTGGGGAAAGGTAAGTTAACTTATCTAAGGCCCCTGGAGTGGACACGGGATTACTCAAGTCCATTACGTCGAGCAAATTAGCGTGAACGTTCCCCAAAAGGTAAATGCTAAAGCGTTCTGCAGCGTCAGGAACCACGGGAAGTGGTGAGGCTACAGAAAAGGTGAAAAAGAGAAGGGTCAAACCTTCTAAATTGTCGGGGGGGAGGTCATAGAAGATCGACCTGATGTAGAGGACAATTGGAAAGAGGTAGAGGAAAATGCCAGGTTGGAGGCTCTCCACGGGGAGGAGAAGATAAGTAAAATAGTAGGTTTATATGCTCAAATAAGTTTGATTTTGTATTATGATTCGAGCTAATTAATAATATCAATTTTGCTTGATTTTTGCTGGCCGCTCGGCTGATGAAAGGGATATGCCTGGAGTCGAAGAGGAGAGAACTGAGTTGAAGAAGAATAATTTTGAACTCGGAAGGAGCGTAGTTCGATTGAAGTCAAATTTGTGTAAGGAGGGGAAGCGGCCAGCCCTGAAGGCTTCCCAAGTAGTATAGAAATCAGCAAGCTGCAGGCAGAGGCGAGGGTAGATTTGGATAAGGTAGTAGCTGAGTGTGACAGGCTCGGGCAGTACCTTATATCCAAGGGATACTCTGAAGACGAGGTGGAGGCCATTAGGACTGACACCTACGTGGAGGAGGATGAGGAGGTTGAATATGATGTTATTGGGGTTATTGATGGGTTAGATGGTATGTCTCCTCGGATGGTGAGAGACAACCAAGAAGATGACGACGAACGCCTAGAGATGGAAACTGAGAAGGTAGGATAGTGTGATGGCACTATTATTGTATGAATGTTATGGAATGTTGTAAACTGATTGGATATATTTTGGATAGATTTCTTTAGGCTAAGCTATTTTTGTAAATATTGCTATAGGGACTTAAGGATATACGCCTCAGAATAAAAGATTTAGAGGTTGAGCTTTCTTAGGAGAGAGAAAACTTAGCGTCCCTGTTGTCTTCGCAAGCGGAGCTGCTGGTTAGAATAGAGCAAGACATATTTGATTTGTATGCTTGATTAATATAGAAGCACAAAGTAATAGATAGAGTGTAGAGGTGGACCAAATACTCGTTACCTGTTTAGGTGCAAACGGCCCTGGAATGGTGCGTATAAAAGATGTTAGTCTTTGGCAAACAAAAATATAGAGAATGTGTACCTTAGACTTGAAAGTATATATTATGGAGCATTCATCCAAGATTGTACATCAACCTTAAGTCCAAAAGTAGTTTTACACAGTAGATGCCAAAAAATATATATATTATTAGAAGTGAGTCATATGTAGTGATTGAGTGCTCTGAATCGAACTTGATATAATATAACTGCTATGTGTAGGCTGAATTGGAGCCAGCTCCCTTATGTGAAGATGAAGCTCGTCAATATAACTAAGAATTTGTAAAGGAGTTCGATAAGATGAGAGAGGCGAATGAAGATAAAGAAGATCAACATGTAAAGGTACATTTTAAGTTTGTTGAGGCAACACAGACTACTGTCAACCCTGACTTGATAGATCTAGGAGAAGGATGCCGAAATTGAGAAAGGGCAGAAAGAGTTCGAGGAGTTAAAATAACATGTAGCGAAACTCAGAAGCCAGAACGATGCATTGGTGGTAAAGAGCTGGGAAGCTGACATGGCTCGTTACCGTATATATGCTCTAGAAAGATCGGAGGAAGATTTAAATTGGTCGATGGTTGGTTTGAGAAATGATATGGCCAGGAAAACTCATAACCAAGAGAAAATTCGATCTGATCTGGCGAATAGCAGGAGCAAGCTGGGGAGATTGAAGAAGAAATTAGCAGATAAAGATAATGAGCTCAAGGGAGCTTAAGACGATTTGTCTGTGTCTGAAGTTACAGCCAAACAGTTGACTACATCTTTCTCTGCAAAAGATATGGAGTTCAGGATGGTATACCGCAAGTGTAATGAGTTGAATGAGAGAGTCGCTCAATTGAAAATTGATCTAGCGCAGGCCAATTCGTGTGTTATAAGCATCGAGGCTAGCGAGTGCTCGAAGAAAAATAAAAATGATGCCAGAGTTTCTCTTGTTCAATGTGATGTCGTTAGTCTGTCAACTCGAATAAGAGAGTTAGAGGGGCCCGTTGCTCAAATTCAAGGGCATGTGCATAAAGGAGTTGAGCAGTTACGGGAGTGTCAAATAAAATTGGACTCTACTCTTGTGAGAGAGAAAGGGATAGATCATATTTTCCGAGGGAAGGAGATTGTTGTAAAGGATAATGAGGAATTGTTAAAGAAAATTCCTGATGTGGAAGAACTGAAAAAAGAGAATGAGATACTTCGTGCTCAGGTGGTTGATTTGGTGGTGTTTAATCGAGCTGAATTAGCTAAAGCTGACAAAAAATCTGCAAAGAATATAGCTTTTACAGATCAAATAGACAGAGAAATGAAGTGTCAAAAAGCACGGCACAAGAGGTTAGAAGATTGCCTTCAGAGGTCAAAGATTGTGTTCTCTCACTCAGCTGTAACTCAGGCCCGACATTCAAGATTGCTAAAGTCAGTGATTACTTATTTAGTAGAAGAAGTAAAAAGAATTAAGTTAGAGAGAGATACCTTGTTCAACTGTATGTCAAAAAAGGGATGTTACTGCAAGGTTGATATAGATCGAGGAGATTGCACGAGCTCCATGGGAACGGATTTGGGCCCTAGATCTGTTGAATTAATAGAAGAGGGCAGAAATGTTGTCATTGCTCGAGCTCGAGAATTCATGGCTAGTAGATCACAAGTTGTAGGGGTAAGAAAAGCTTATATCCCCATAATAGAGCAGACACCATTGTAGTGGTTACATATAACCTGAAATGAAATAATATGTACCGCAGACATGTTGAGAGATGAGAGCTAGTTTTACCTTTGCTTTATCTTATGTCTAGCTGAGCTCTTTGATTAAAAAACTAGTATCACCTTTGTTTTAACCATGAAGTCGATTAGAGTCAGTCAAACCAGGTATAACTGGAATTTAGCTGGTAGAATGTCGCAGACATATTATAAGAGATGAATGAGTTTTACCTTTACTTTATCTTATTTATGGTAGAGTCTATTGATTGAAAGCAAGTTCTACCTTGTTTTAACCATTGAAGATTTAGTTGAGTCAGCCAAACCAAGTGTATTCTTGATTTAACTGGTATGATGTTACAGACATATTGATTGAGATGAAAGTTAGTTTTACCTTTACTTTATCTTATGTCTGGTAGAGTCCATTAATTGAAAACAAGTTCTACCTTGTTCAAATCGCAGAAGATTTAGTAGAGTCAGCCAAACCAAGTGTATTCTTGATTTAATTAGAATGATGTTGATTGAAGGCTAGTAAGTTTCATTGAATTTTGAGAGAGATCTATGGAGAAAACTTATAAGTTTTATTGAATTTTGAGAAAAGATGTTCATTGGATGGAGATGGAAATCTCACTTCTGGAATGAAAAAGCGAGAAACTGAAATAGAGTAGTAAGGGACCTAACGATAATATCATTTCAGTTGCCTAGTGTTCCAAGGACTTGAAATATGGACGCCCTCTTCTGTCATGAGGTAATATAATCCCAGGCCTGTGAGACTTGTGATAAGGAATGGACCCTCCCAATTGTCTGCTAGTTTTCCAGCATGAGACTCTTTGTGGTGCTGAGGTATCTCTCTGAGGATGAGATCATTGATTTGGAAGGTACGGCTTCTGACTCATTTATTGCACGAACTGGCCAGCATATGACAATATCGACCTAGATTAACAATAGCGCGTTCCCAGGTTTCATCCATCCAATTGAGGTTGTAAGCCAATTTAAACTCATTTTCCTTGTCAGTTAGCTTCTGATCTTTGACTGGGTTATGGTATTTAGAGCGAATGATGACCTCAGTGCCATAGGCAAAGAGGAGTGGATTTTAGCCTATCGACTAACGTGGAGTGGTACGATATGCCCATAAGACATGAGGAAGCTCTCGAACCAAATTCCCTTTACTAAAAGTATAGCCATTTATTCAGTCTATCAACGATGGTTTTGTTAGTGATTTTGGCTTAGCCATTGCCTTCAGGGTAGCAGGGATTGGATGGTAAGTAAATGATGTTGTGTTGGTTGAGGAAAACTACAACTTTTTCTCTAACAAATTGGGGCCCATTATCGATACAAATTAAGTGGGGGCACCCAAACAGAGTAATGATGTGTTCCTAGATAAAAGAGATGACCTCTTCTTCTCTGGTTCCACAAAGTGGAATTGCTTCTACCTATTTTGTAAGATAATCGGTAGCTACAAGGAGGTGGCGGCTGTTACCTGGAGAATTAAGAAATTCGCCGACAAGATTGAGTGCCCATCTTTTGAATTGCCAAAATACCTTACTTCCATGGAGTTCGAGCGCAGGGGCGCGTATCATATTTTTATGCCGTTGACATGCTTCACATTTGCGTGAGTATTCTTCTGCTTGCTTGCGCATGCCGGGCCATAATGCTCCTTGTGTAATGGCTTTCCTTACCAGTGATCGACCTGCGGTATGGGAGCCACAAGTCTCTTCATGTAAATCGCGGAGCATCTCGTCCGCTTTCTGTTTGGAAAGGCACTTAAGGTATGGCCTCGTGACTGAACGGCGGTACAAGGTATCATTTTGATTTGTGTAGCTCTTTGAGTTGTCTATCAGCTGTCGGTGCTCCTTTGGATCTGCTAGAAGTGGTCCTTCACATTTGTTGTTGGTACTGAGATAAACTTAGAAAGGCTTTCACCAATCATCGTCTCCCCCTTTATCGCCTCCAGTGTTGATCATGCATACAAAAATGCAATCAATATTGGGGGTTGAAATTACTTCGATCTGGAGATATCGAGCTTTTGTGCCTAAGATCCCAGCTAGATATATCAAGGAATCGGTGTGTCTATTTTTTCCTAGAGGAAGATAACGCTACCAAAAAAATGGCCTTTGCTGATATAACCATATGAGCTTTAGAGACAAGTGCTGTCATTCGCAAGTTAGCGGCGAGCCAGCAAAAACTTATGGTCCGTGGCTATATTTTCTAAATAATTATTTTTGCAATAGTTAAATTTTATTAAAAATGCACGCGTCGCAAATTGACTAAATTCGAAGTGTGGCTGACGGAAATCCACAATCAGGATTTTCTTTTTGGTCTACCTCACTTCCCTTTTTCTCTCTCACGTTCTCTTCCATATCTTACGACTTCTCTCACATTTTTCTCTCCACGCTAGTTCAATTTGGCACCCAAAATCTCTCATATCAATCTAACCATGGCTCATCCTCCTTCATCTAACGATGGTAATTTCTCTCATTCGCTCTCTCTTTGATCTTATAATTCTGTTTCATCTATGTTAATGACAATGTGATTTTTTGGGTTCTTAGATTAACTCAGATTTTTTTATCTTCTTGCTAAGATTTTAATGTTCAATGCTACATTGTTCGGAAGATCGTGAAATTTAATTTTCATGACACTTTGGAATTCCTTCTAGTGTTTTTCTCTCGCACTGATTATATATTACCTAATTTTGGCTTCATATTTAGCTATTTAAATTCTATGATAGGTATTGTGCACCATCTCTTTGTAGATCTCTCTAGCTTTACTTGAATCTGAGTTCTGATATTATCTTCTACTAATGTATCTACATAATTTATCTCCTTACTAGTTACTCTTAGCTTTTGGGATATTTGATCATTCTAGGTCTCTTATCTAATAGCATAATACTTCTTTTTATTAATATAAAGCAAAAATCAGTAAATAGATGTTAGAAATTTCAAACCATGATGCAATTTATAAGAATTAAATCCAATCTCAACACAGTTGATATTTATATTTTTGGAAATCGATATCCCCATATGGAGAGGAATGCACAGCCCCTTGTCCGAGATAAGCAATCCCCATCATGTCCCAAAAAAGTTCAATTCTAATATCCTTTGGTAGCCGGTTAAAAGAAGCAATAGTCACCATAGAAATTTAATGACTGTGGTTAAGGGGTATTGCCTTAACTTGCTTGCATCTGGAAAAGAAAAATCACTGGTCACTACCATGAAAACCTCCCTCTTATGTTGCCATATAGGCTATAATTTTTCTTTTTGAATTTAGGATTTTAGGTAGATGTTGCTTAGTTTATGGGTTTATACTACGAACGTTATAGTTACTGCACCAGAATCTTTGTGTAGTCCAAAATGGTTGAGTTTCTAGTGGTAAATTTTGCTCTTCTTGTTGACGTTTTTGCTAAACTGTTATTGTTGTTGTTTTACTATTCTTGTTAATGCGCTACCTAGCCAGTCTTCTTTTTAGCGGAAGTTGAGATTTAAAGTTATTTACCATGCCTTATAACTACATACTAGATAGATCTTTCATCTTTACCTTTACATCAACACTCAGCGGTCTGCTCCACTTAATTACATACGCATCTTTGATTTGCCTCTTTAAACCTCTAATTATATTTCATAAGCTCAATTCTAATTTATTTTTGACTAGACCGGCTATATGCATCACAAAGTTAATAGGGCACAGATTTTTACTTAATTTATCATCGTTAGGGCCTAGAGTTGCTCGGGTCGAAATGGTTTATGTTGATCCCATAATTCTTGCGAGTCTAAAACTATAAAAAAGTACTCTTTGAAAATTTAAGTCATACTTGTCTATTGGCTACCTGACATGTACTTGCACAACCTTAAAGAGGCTCAAATAGTTATATATATATTGCATGACTCAAGTGTTTTCTTAAGTTGAGTTAAGGTCATGTTTGTTTTCTAAAGAGATTGATTGTATTTCTACGCATGATATATGAATATGGTCTTCAAGATAAGCGATCGATGTTGATTGTACTTGTATGTTTTCGTATAGATGTCAAGGTGATGAGACTGCCCAAGTTGTCTTCTGCAGAAAATCTATTAATAAATATTGAATATTCCCAAGTGCAGGTCAAATCTCAAACTCTTGGTTACAGATAATTTGTATGAAAGTTTCTCAGCTGCTGTGATAATTTTTTCTGTCTCCTCTAATACAAATTCAGTAGGTCTACTCTCCATATGAAATCCATGGTAGAATCTATTAGATGTGCTGCGATATAAATAGTTAATTTTTTCATTATTTTTTATCTAATAATTTTGGGGATGTTTAATTTCATTTTTAAAATGTGTGCATTGTATCTTATAGGGCAGTACACTAGTGTTAGTCATGTGATGGTGTTGGTGTTGCCCGTTTGTTTATACAACTCAAGATCTGTTAACAAGCCAAAGTTATCTTAGGATTGGATCTGTAATTGTAGCATATTTAAGCTTATGATCTATAGAGTGGAATTGGAATGGGTTGATATGACCACAATGAACCAGCTTGAGAGTATACCCAAGGTTAGTTTCATGGTTTTTCTCCCCCATTTTTTTTACCAACTCAAGGGAAATCAGACCAGCATTATAGCTTTATTGGCCCTTATTATTACTTCTACTTTAGTCAATCGTGTTTCTAGTATTTACCCCAAATGTTACTTGAGCACAAATATTGTCCTTTTTTTTCATGATTTTTCAGGTTTTCACAAATTCCAGCTGATCGTTCCTTTCCAAAACAAACATGAAGAGGTGAACTCCAACAAGGTGGGTCTGGATTGTAGCTATGAGTTCTTAGAAATAATGTGTAAAATTAGTCCAGTTGAACAAATGATTTTTTTATTGCTTACAATTGGGAGATTATCACCGTGGGCAAGGCCAGTAGAAGAATCTGAACAAGTTAAAGGAATATGGATTTTCTTTCAACTTATGAAAAATACTTGTTATAAGCATCATGCGCAAAAGCTCTAAAACAACTTTTTTTAATTTGAAGAAATCAAAGAATACAAATGATCTTTAAAATAAAAGTCTTTCCTTTCACCTGTTAGTTTATTTTTTGAAGGTTTAAAATATTTATAATTTGTAGTGAAAGTTTATGTTTTCTTGGTGTGTTCTAGGTATCCACTTCAACCTTGGAGCTGATAGATTATTTTGTAACTTTGATAAAAAGACTATTGGGGAATATGGTACATGAGCATAAGGTGTAATGTTAAAGACTATTGGATGAACAGATGAGAGAATGCTCCAATGATTTATAATGAAGTAGGAAGAAACATCAGGACTTTAAATTGCTTGCAAATTTCAATGTATCTACCATTATGGTGCAAGACTTCATATTTATAAGTTACATTTCTCAGTTATTTGCATTTCTGTTGAGTTAATACAGGTGTAAAATATATAATAATGTATATTTCCATTTAATTTTCTATATTTTTTAGTAGGTCACAGACCACATTTAACCATCGCCAAAGCAAGAATTCTAAATAAGAAACAACGTAAAAATATATTTCGAAGAAAAAAAAATTGTCATAATAAATTGGGCGCACTTTTTTTTACGTACGAGTCTCTTAGGTGACATCATTAAATAGTCGTAAAAGGTAATCTCACAAAAAGTTCAGCGACAAAATTGGTCGTCACAAATAGGCAACATACGGCGACAAAATATACTCGTCACCAAAACTATGACATACAGTGGCGGGTTTGTCCGTCACAAAACTTTTGCTGACACCATCAATTGCTGCACCAATCCGACGTTCTTTGCCCGTCGTTAAAAGTCTTTTGCGACGCGTTAAATCCGTCATCGAAACCCTTTTTTTTTGTGGTATCGAGAGTTGTTTGCGCAAACTTGCTCATCCAATCTGCAACGATGGCTACATATTCGATCATCTTACCATTCTACTTGTATTGCTCAGAATAATGGTGGACGATGAGTAGTGAATCCGTATAAACTGAGAGTTTGGGGACGTCGAGCTCATGAGCGAGATCGAGTCCGTGAATGAAAGCTTCGTATTTGGTGACATTATTTGAGGCCTCGAAATCCAGGTGGATTGATTTCTCAATTCAATCATTGGAAGGGGTAATCAATTCGATTCCAATTCCTGACCTTGCGGGTCCTGCTGATCCATCAGTAAGAAGTCTCCACCCTTTCCTTATAATCCATTTAGCTCACTCGTCAAATACTCTAGGGGTGGGTCTTCTGCAACTTCCTCTGAAAGGTCAGGATCGTGCTCCTTCCACTCGGGATCTTCCACTGGAAAATCCGCGAGGAAATCGGCAACGGCCTGCCCCTTTCAGAATGACGTTGTTCGAACTTAATATCATATTCTCCCAAACTGACTGACCATTATTGCATTCTTCTTGATTTTTCTTTCTTGGATAGAACTTTCCGAAATGAGCAGTTCTTCATGATTTTGACTGAATGAGCTTGGATGTAGTACTTGAGTTTCTGTGAAGTATAAACATGAGTGAGAAGAAGTTTCTTGATTTTAGAGTACCTTGTTTCCGCTGGAGTGAGGGTTTTACTGATGAAGTAGATTGGTTTCTCAATTTTCCATTCAAGTCGAATGAGAATTGAGCTGAGTGAAGTATCTATAACTGCTAGGTAGATAATCAATTTCTCATTACCTATCGGGGTGCTCATGATGGGAGACTTCCCCAAATAGGTTTTGAAATCCAGGAAAGCTACCTTGCACTCCGATGTTCATTGAACCTCTGCATTTGACTAAACATTTCCTCGTTTGGTGCAACCGCGAACTAATAAGAACAACCAACGACAGTGGTCTAAAGATTTGGAAATGAAACGGTTGATAGCGGCAATTTTGTCAGCAAGTTTCTGAACGTCTTTCATCATTTTTGGAGATGGCATGTCGAGGAAAGCCCGAATATGATTTGGATCGGCCTCAATCCCCTTCTTGCTGATGAGGTGGCCTAGAAATCAACCTAAATGTATTCTAAATTGACACTTATCAAGATTAAGACGCATCCTGTAAGATCAAAGTATGTTGAATATTGTGTTGAGATCTGAAATGTGATTGATGGACTGTACGCTCTTGCAGAAGAGATCATCAATAAAAACTTCCACAATTTTTCTATGATGTGCTTTGAACGTAGTAGTCATCAATCATTAATAAGTTGTATCTGCGTTCTTGAGTCTGAAGGGCTTGACATTGTAGCAATAAAGTCTTCTTTCAGTGATGAAAGTGGCATTTTCTTGATCTTCATCCAAGAGTGGAATTTGATCGTATCCTGAAGTAACGTCCACCATAGATAAGAGTTTGTAACCAACTATGGAATCTAGGATCTGATGAATATTGGGAAGAGGGAAACTATCCTTTGGAGTATATTTTTTGAGATCGGTGAATTCTACAAAAACGCGGACCTTTGCATTCTTCTTTGGGACAACGACGATATTGGATATCCTATCCAGATACATGGCTTCTCGAATGAACCCCACTTTGATCAATTTCTCGATCTTCAAGTTAACTTCATCTTGAAGTCGTTGTGATAGGTGTCGTTGTTTCTGTTTGACTGGGGTGGTGTTGATGTCAATTGCCAATTTGTGATATACCTTAGCCGGATCGACTCCGGACATTTCTTCGAAAGACCACGCAAAAACGTCTCAATTTAGTCATAAGAACTTAATGAGAGCATATTTTTCATGTTGAACCAGCTTAGTACTGATAAAAGTACCTCTCCTTGGTTCATCAATGTTAATGTATTCGATGGGCTCCTCCATTGAAGGCGGATTATTGGGTGATCAACTTGTTGTAAATATTGCTATGCAGCAAACTTGTCAGCGGTATCTAGAATTGCAGAGATAGTGTTTTTGCAAGCTTGAGAGAGCTTTTGACTACCCCTAATCTCATAGATACCATTATTGTATTTGAAGTGGAGTGCTTGATGATAGGTGGAAGCGATTGATTCCATGTTATGAATCCAGCAACGGCCCATAATCTTAAGATAATGAGATTTGGCGTTAATCACATTGAAGATAACGTCGATGGTGGCTGGTCCCGCAGTAATATGTAAGATGATCTTCCTTACTCACTCTTCTTTAGAACCATTCAATCCACTGATATCGGTGTTACTTTGAATGACTTGATCGGCCAATCTCATTTGGTCGATAGTACTCTAAAAAAGGATCTTGATACCGCTACCAGTATCGATTATTATTGTGTGCATGACAAACTTCTTCATCTTGAGCAATATGACTAATGCATCATGATGTAGAAATTTGATATAGCTAGTATCACAATCTTCGAATGATATCCCGAGCCGACGATTGCTCGACTCAGGCATAAGTTTGGCTTCTTTGTCGTGAGGTGTAAAATCACAGTATTCTGACAGTCTCCTGCACTTGAATCCTCTATAGTTGGTGATCTGATTGATCTCGATCATGTTGCTGTGGCGCATATGGTAAAGATGCTTCTCCTCAGCTTGATCTTCAACCGGGAATACTTCAAGCTGCTTCTTATAGCTGCCATCCTTGTATGATTCCAGGTCGACAATATATTCGAGCATCCGTCCCTCCTTGAAAATGTATTCAAGCAACCTCTGTAAAGCATAGCAACTATCAGTAGAATGATGGTTTTCCTTATGAGGAATGTAGTACGATTGGCTTTCGATTGGTTCCAATGGTTGGGAGAAACGGTAGAGCTTATCCTTTGTGAGGATTGGAAAAATTATGGAGATTCAAACGTTCATCTTTGGGAGGACCGGCTTGACTTGTGAGCCGCCTTTTCGAGGATTGTCGGTGCTTCCCTTTGTACGCTTTTGGTCACCCTGATCCTCCTTTTATTCAGTGTTTCGATCTGATGGACCTTTCGTGGAAAGGAAAAATTTAGTAGATTTATGCCTTTCAGAAATCATCCTTTCCAGGTCGACATAACTATTGACCTTTGTGATCATATCTTCCAAGGTCCCAGGTTTATTGAGGAAGAGGTGTTCTTCGGCTTTGCAGTCGAGCTGGAATGCGTTGGTGGAAGCATTAACAGCTATTTTTTATCGAGATTGTCCACTTTACACATAAGCTCCAAGAATTTTTTTGTAAATGCCTTGACCTTCTCTCCGTACGACTGTTTGAGACTGATAAGAGAATATAAATTTTCCTCTTTGTCTCTGCTGTGAGCATATGTCTTGATGAATTACATCTTCAGCTGGTTGAATATTTATATGGAATCTTCAGGTAGAGAGTGAAACCATTGGAGTGCCTCCTCCTGTAGACTTATGGCGAACAGATGGTAAAGAATATGGTTGAGATTGGAATACAACCCCAATGAGTCACAGTATTGTTAAATGTGCTCCTTTGGATCGGTGCCCTTGATTTTTGAGAATTTTTGGAGTTTGGAAACCTTTCTGAATATCCATATCGAATAGTTCTTTGGTAATTAGACTTCTTTGCAACTTGGTAAGGTCGTAAGTCGTACCCAGAACCTGTGCTTCTATCAGCTCCTTAATACCCTAGTCCATATGCTCTTGTGTGACATAGTGAAGGGTCGATTGAGCGGCTTGACAAAGAGGTTGTAGATTATGACTACTGGTACCTTCACTTAAGCGATCCCGTACTGGAACTCGAGGCTAAGGTCTATTTCTTCCTCTTAACGTATGGAGCATCGGTGACCTCGGCTGATCTCAGATTGAAATTGCCCCCCGAAAAAAAAAATGGAAGGTTGAGGTTCATTCCGAATATATTTGAAAATAGCTTTTGCTAGTGGCTCCTTGAGGTCCCAATCTTTCCCGCGCAAAAACATGAGAGGTTTCTGGCACCTGATCACAATCTCCTATTGGAGAAGCCTGCTGAGTATCTTACAAAGCCTAAAAGGCAGTCTGCATTGTTATCATTTGATCTTCATGTTATTTGAATACTGTCAAGCGAGCTTGTCTTTCGACGTCGGGCTTCCTCTTACAGAGCTTTTGGTCGCGAGTTAATTGTTGTTCGAGCTCGTTTGCATTTCTCTATTTCATTATTATGATTTTCTCGTAGCTTTATAAGGTATTTCAGCTCAACTGAGAGATCGAGTTGGACTGCGGTAGCTGGTCGCCTGTGTGTGACCATGATTGAAATATTGTAGTAGATTAACTGAATGCCTTAGGATATCATAGAAAGAATCTCTTTCCTACAGACGACACCAAATGTAATGACAAAATTTTGTGAGCTCAAAGTGGTCTAGAATTAGTCCTTATACTAATATACCTGTGATAAAAATCTAATAGACAAGAAATGACACAGGTGTTTAGCGCAGAAAACCTATGAATAGGTAAAAAACCATGACCTTGTACTGAGGGTTTTTATAATAGTGACATTTATTGCTTGAGGCTGATGATATCTTATTACAAGTTATTTTTAGATTTAGAAATTATGACCATGTGAATAAAAAATTTAGAGCTTTAAGAATCTTTAAAAATATAGTTTTCTTGGTGATTTCTCTTGTAATTTTTTTGGTCCCTATCTCTTCTGGAACTTTTTCTTTATTTAGGCCTCTTTTGCAGCTCTTCTTCGTACTGAAGCACGTTCTCCGAACAATATGGTTAGTGGTGGTTTGACTGAGTAACTGCTGAGTTTGTGAGAGACGGGTGGTTTTGGCTTGTTTAGGTTTTTCGGTTTGAGCTCGACTCACTTTTTTATCAGTTCATGGAGTATGTGGCGATGCTGACTGGAGAAGTCGTGTGGAAAATGTGTGAGTCTGACATGGAGGTAATTCGAACTAGTGACAGGTCAATTTTAGGTGAGATCGAGGGATAAGCCCCTACAAGTACCAATCCTTCGCAACCCTAAATTATCCATTTTAGCATTGTTTTCTTCGATCCTTTTTAGCCGAACCATATCATAAGCTATGACATCTTCCACACACTTATGAGTAGGTTTATTTGCCATGATAGACCTGTAAAATAGAATACAAGTACATGAACACCATTAGTTCCATAACAATCATGCAATAAACAATATAATATCATATACATTGAATGGAAAGGGAGAGAGAGAAAAAGCCTGAATTAATCAAAAAAAAATAAAAACAAAATTAAAAGCATAAAGCTTGAATTGATAATTGATAATTGAATGAATAAGATATTTCTCTTAGCTATTACAACATTTCTATCTAATAAAGCTAATTCTAGAACAATAAGGAACGTCCTAGAGTTTTCCTTGAGAAATGTGCAACATAAGTTCATGCATCAAAAACCACCTAAATTATCATCCTCCCCATCCTCCTCTATATAATCATCATCAAGAAGAGTTGCATCAATTGTTGCGCCTCTACTCCTTGTCTTAGCCAAGACATGTTTAAAATATTGTTCAGTTGTTGCATGTTAAATGTCTTGCCTCGAGTGACTTTTAATTTTATGCCATAAACAGTTAAGCACCTATCAAACCTGTCTCTTGGTGATATTCCAACTACAACATGCCAATCGAGTTCTAAAGGATCTTGTATATACCAAACTTATTCTTCTTAAGAAGCTAGGATAAAAGGCTCATCGAGAACGCTATTATCTTTGTATACAAATTATTGAAGTTCACAAGCGTAAAGCCAAAATCATCTACTTTCTTGCCCCTTTGATTTTTAATCCAATTACTTTTGAATAACACAAACTTCATGCCGTTGAGATTCTAAATTTCAATGATGTCTATCAACTCCCCATGGAAAGTAGTTTCTCTTAAAAGAGGGTTTTTGTCACTCTGACTAGCATAACTCATTTGCTTTGCTTTTAACAACTTCACTATTTTGAGTCTTTCTGCGCATGTCAACTTTCTTTATTTGAAATCTAAATCCACAAAGAATATAGGACTTGAATCTCAATGCATCTGGTAGAGGACCCAAAGATAAACTCATGATTTTATCTGGTACTTGTGTTTCTTTTGCCAATTCCTCCACCTATTTTTTTAAGAACATTTAATTAATAACTTAGTAAAGTGAAATATAACTATAAGAAAATAGTCATTTTTGTTGACAAGTACATTACTTACATAATCTGTTAACCAAGTATGAAAATGTTCATTTTGAAGACGACGAACTTCATTTTTTTGAAGCGCGTGGATATCATTCTAAAAGTTTGCCTAGGTTTTTTCTGTTATAATATATATAAGCATATAAATTTCATATTGATAAGGAAAGGGATTATATAAAACATTATGATTACTTTGATTCAAAACTTACTCAATGAATGCGGCAACTTCGTCATTGTTGAAAAGAACGTATCGATGAGCTCGAGTCATCATTATATGATCTAGTCAAAAATATAATTTTTTACCCACAACACGACCAGAGCCATCCCTTCCATCATCATTTCTACTCGGTCAACTTGACTTAGTTTTTACATTCTCGTCCAAATGCCTTGAACAAAAATTCATGCATTCTTGGATAATCACAGACTTTGCAATTGGCGCCTCTGGATGGGCACGAGTAAGAACAAATAACTAGTGTATGGAGATACTTTTCAATTAGATACATGTAATGATAGAATGTTGGTCCACCAATCTTTAGTTCATCAGCCAAATGTATAGGCAAATGCTCCATTACATTAAAAAAAACTTGGCGGGAAAATCTTTTCAAGACTACAAAGCATAAGAGCCACACGATCTTCAAATTTTCCAAGTCATCTGCAGTATTTACACTTGAGCACAACACTGAAAAACAATTGCTTAATTCAATTAAGGCTTTTACAATATGCTTTGGCAATACCCTTCGTATAACAATAGGAAGTAGTTGGTGCAATAGAATGTGATTTTCGTGGCTCTTGAGTCCCCATATACTCTGCACTTTTGTCTGCACGCATCTTGAAATATTTGATGAATAACCATCCGAGACTTTGACATCTTTAAGAACTTTGAAGAAAATATATTTCTCACTAGTGTTCATTATGTATTTATAGGAGGCATATACTCCATATTTTCCCCTCGTGGTTATGGATGTAAAGCTAACCTAATATTTAAATCTTTGAGGTCTTTTCGAGCCTTTAAATTGTCCTTTGTTTTACTTTTGGTGTTTAGAAAAGTAAACAAAACATTATCACACACATTCTTTTCAATATGCATGATATTAAGATTGTGGAGGATCAAATTATGTTCCCAATATGGCAGCTCAAAAAAGATACTTTTTTTCTTCCAATTTATTCGGGTTTCATCCACTTTCTGTAGTTCTTCTCTTTACTTTTTTCTAAGAACATCCTGCTTCTTATAAATAGTTTCAATGTCTAGGTCATTTAACTGTTGTAGGACTTGAGATCTAGATAATTTAAATGGTGGAGGTCTCATGTCAAACTTTTTGTTAAATTTAATTTTTTCTTTCTAAACCTGTAGCGCGGTAGTATGAATAGAAGATGACCCCAGGAATAGAGCTTGCAACCAAACTTCAATTATTTTTCTTGATGATATTTATTACAATAAGGACAAGAAAATTCACCTTTTGTGCTCCATCCCGATAACATGCCATACGTGGGATAATCATTTATCGTCCATAGTAGCGCTGTATGCAACTGAAACAATTATTTGCTTGGTGCATCGAAAGTGGATACACCATCAGTCCATAACTTCTTTAATTCATCGATCAAGGGTTGTAGATATGCATCAATGTTGTCACCAGGTCCTTTTGGTCCATCAATAAGAATAGACAATATTAAATTTGGTTATTTCATATACAACTATGGAGGCAAGCTGTATGGAATGAGTACAACAGGCCAAGTACTATGAGCTATGTTCATATTACCAACAAGATTAAATCCATCGGTTGCTAACGTAATTTTAATATTGTGACTATCACTCGTAAGGAGGAATTTTATTCATCAAATGTTTTCCATGCTCGAGAATCGGCTGGATACCTCATCACACCAACATCAATTCATTCCTCTACATGCCATTTCATGAGAGAAGTTGTGTAGGATGACCAAAATAATATTTGCAATCTTGGCTTCAGAGGGAAATATCTTACCTTTTCACAGCTACTTTTGGTAAATTGTCACCCTCAGCGCCATCGATAAAAACATCACTTTTATATCATGAAGTCCCACAAATGTCACACTTCTGAAGATTCCCGACTTCATTACGAAATAACATACAATTATTAGGGCAAGCATCCCAAATTTGATAATTGAATCCTAAATCCTTAGTTATTTTTCTAGCTTTATGGTACGATTAGTCCAGCCCTTAAGCTGCTTCAAGTCTAAGAGTTCGATGATGAATGACAGTTGTGTAATGCCCGTTGAGCAATTCTCGTACAAATTGTTTTCTGCCTCTTTTAGAAGTTCAAAATATTTGGGAACATTTTCACCGAACTCCATGGCATCTTCTTCTCTAGGTTCTTCATCATTGTCCACATTCCCAGCACCCCCAATCCTCATTCCCTCTTAAAGCATTGCAGTCATATTAGTATGTACATTTGAGTCATGATGCATATCATGATCGAGCATGCCATCCCTCATAATATTGTTACACACACCACCAAAAGGCTCCCCATGATAAATCCAATCCTTGTTGCTCTTTTCAAAACCATACATCTCTATGTGAGTTAGAACTGTTTGTTGATTGTGGCATACTCGATTTACACATTTACTGCACGGGCAATAGATATGTGACGTTTCGATATTCTTGTTTTTATAAGAAAAAGTAAGAAATATTTTAACCCCATCAATATATGCCTTTGAATTCATATCAAGTGAGATCCAACTCTTGTCCATATTAAATTTTTCTAGAATTTTTTGCCAATCACCTAAAATTGAAAACATAAATATATTTAATTTTAACAAATGAAAAATATATATATATATATATATATATTAAAATCTAAATGGTAAACATGAATATATTGTATTGAGGAGAGAGGGAGGGGTAGTTTTCACTAGAAACCTTTTATATTTGCGTACAAGAAAAGAAACCAAAAGCGCAATCTACAAATGTGAAACTGACAAGTTTTTTGTCATGACAAGAATGTGTTCTCGCCGCTTGATAAAATATCAGACAACTAGTTAAGCGAACTGCATGGCTAATGTTTAACAATAGTTCATATCGATTTTGGTTTGAATTTGTGAGTTGGCTATTCAAAAAATCAAACTCCTGAAGGCACCTTTGGAGTTTATACTTTAAAGTAACTTAAAATTTGAGAAATATAACAAATTATGAAAGGCATAATAAGAGCAAGGAAAGTAAATAACAAGGACATCTTTAAAAGAAAAAGATCTTACGAACTCACTAAATCTGTTGTTCTTGTATTTGTAAGATCAACGTTGGGGGCTTTTTCTTCAACATTATTGGCATTTGCTCATTTTCCATAAATACTAGTGACAGTGATATGTAATGCCTAAATATCATCTTTCTTTTTTTGTTTTTAGCATTTTGGTTTTAATGATGAGATAGCGGCGATGGAAGAAATAATCTCAGTACGTAATTCTAATACCAGTGATTCTCAAGAAGAGGTACCGATGAGGGAAGAGTTTACTCCTCCCCTCTCAAATACTACTAGAGATTATCAAGAGGGTGTTGTTGATCTAGAAGATAATCTGAAACTCCTCTTTGTTTCAAATTACTGTTTGTCCCCGGATCTTTTACTAGTGGAGAATCTTCCGTAGAGATAAATACATACCTTAAGAAAATTGTAGCACTTACCGATGATACTACTATTCTGCGTGGTTTTTGTAAAGACATATGGGAAGTTAAATCCTTCAAGGATCATTATAAAAAATACCCCTCCCTCTCTTGGATTAAGAAACTTTATACCTGATGAAATTTGAGATGAATCTTGTTGTTGCTATCATGAGAAAAATTACTAAAAGTCTCCCAACATATGTAACAAATTATAAGAGTCAACTATCATGAGAAAGGAATTGTTCAATCACAATAGAAAAATTGAATACTACACATTGAACCTAGCAATTCTATAAGGAAACAAATTATAGTTTAAAATCAAAAAAATTACATAAGCAACAATAGAGATCATTAATCAGGACCAACAAATAAGCAAACTTGAGAGTAGCAAAAGAGATCAGCAAATCCGTAAACCTGACAGCAGCAAGAAAGATCAGTAAATCAGTAACCCCGAGAGCAGTAAAAGTGATTATCAATAGATAATAACAAATCAGCAAACTCAAGAGCAACAACAAACAAAATCAGATTGTGTATTGAGGTTTTGAGAATTTTGAGTCATCGGAAAGAGTTGAGGGAGAAGGATTACGGGGATGAGATATTCAATTGAATTGAGTTGATACGAAGAAGAACTACGGAAGGACTGCTTGAGGAGAGATTGGCTAGACAAAATTAAGTTAAAACTTTTGGTTTTTTGTTTTCGCGGTATTTTTTCCCGCAGTCCCTAAACATAGCCTATTAGGGACGACCATGTCCCACCATCCCTGGACTTATATAATTAGGGACGGGTATGTCCAACTGTCCTTAAACTTATACTATTAAGGACGGGGTGATTTTTTCCGTCCCATAAACAAAAATAATAAGAGACGGAATCAAAAATCGTCCCAAATGTGATATTATTAGAGATAAATTGAACTTTGTCTCCAATAACTGGGACCTAATTATCATTTTTTTTCTGTAGTAAAATGCATGGAGGATCCATAATACGTAATTCATTTACTGAAGCATGGGAACTCTTCTAAACTATGGGTAAGAATTTTAATAAACAGGATTACCATGCTCAGAGAAAAAGTAAATCTAAGAAAGGATAACTTCTTGTGTTAAGATCTAGCCCCGATATCTTAGCTATTATCCATTCTCAAACAAGTCTACTCAAGAAAATGAGTAATGCTTTCACCAAACCAACTCCACCTCCGGCCCAGCAAGAGGTATATAGTTACTGCAGAAGTACTACTCACATCTCATAATCATGTCCCATTATTTAGCCTGATCAAGAAATTTGTGAAGAGGATGTTTGGGCATTTAGCACTTACAATCAAGGGAATCCAGATAATTTGTAATGATCCTTTATACTGCAATATCCCAACTTGTCTTATAGAACTTGATCACATCAAGGGGGATCCGTTCGTAACTCAAAAATGCGACAATAACAATACCAAAGGCCACAGCTATAATTTCAGCACTCGTATAGCAATAATACCAGTCACAATAATATCAACCGAATCAAGGTACAGAGAAGATTGGGAGCCTTGCGCAAGCCCTTAGCACATTAATTCAAGATACAAGCCTTTTTATCAGCTCTCTAATACATAAGATATATGCAATGGATGCCACCATGACCTCCAAGGAACAATGCAATGCCATCAAAACCCTTAGAAGCGGGATGGTTGTTGATAATAAAATAGAAATGACTCCTAAGGAAATCCTAACAAGTACATCTCCAAAAGAGGAGATAAGGATACTTCCAACTATAAGTCCTACCCAGATTATTTTTAATACTGCCACTACATAAACCCCATTTCCTTAGAGATTACATCCAAGCGACACAAACCCGTACTATACCGAGTTAGTAAAAATACTTAAATATGTTCACATCAATATCCCATTGTTCAAAGCTATAAGGTAGGTCCCCTCGTACGCTAAATTATTAAAAAAATTATGTTCACGCAAAAGAAATCTCAAAGTCCACATGAAGGTTTTCCTTACAGAGATTGTGTCACCGCCAAAACTCAGGGACTCCGGCTATCCCATAATACCATGTACCATAGGGAACATGGAATTGATAGGGCCCTATTAGATTTAAAAGCAAGTGTCAATGTCCAACCCTCCCATGTCTGTAAATAGTTAGGGCTTGGAAAACTCAAATCAACGAGAATGACTCTATGAATTGTTAACCGATCAGTAAGATTTCTAGGAGGAATATTAATGGACATAATTATATGAGTTAATGGATTTGATTTCTCAGTTGACTTTGTGACCCTTGATACTGAAAATGCAATAGAGAATATTAAGGAAATACTAGTAATCTTAGGTAGGCCATTCATGGCCACCTCTCATGTTATAGTCAACTGTCACTCATTGGTGTTGACCCTCTCGTTAGGAGATATAAGGAAACTTTAAATGTGTATAGCAATAATGCTCAAATTTCAAAAAAGGATGACATGGAGGATTGCACTTTGATTAATACTTTAGTTTATCAGTCATTTTCCACCATTTATTTGATGACACCTTTGGCACTTATCTTTCAAGATTCAAGGATATCAAAGATAGAGATGATTCAGTAGGGGCAATTAAAAATTGATGGATGTTGCACCTACAATTTATAAAACCAAGGGGAACCTAAGAATAGAACTACTTCAGCCATCTCCTACACTACATATGCCCTCTATAATATAACCCCCCAAGGTAGAGCCAAAGCAATTAATAGACACTCTCAAATACGTTGTCCTCGACCCAAATGAAACAATTTCAGTTATCATCGCAACAAATCTTGACGATTTACAGGAAAAGAAAATCATGGAAATTTTCTTCCGTTACAAAATAGGCTTGGGGTGGTCAATCGCAATCCTCGAGGGAATAAGTCCAGCAATGGGCATGCATAGAATTTACCTCGAAGATAAAAACAAAATGTCATGAGAAATGCAATGCAGACTGAATTCAGTCATAATGGAGGTGGTCAAAAAGGAAATAATCAAACTATTTTATTCAGGAATTATAGACCAAATATTTGATAGTACTTGGGTCAGCCGCATTCAGGTCTTTTCTAAGAAATTAGGGATAACGGTAATCAAGAATGGCAATAATGGACTCATCCCTACTTATGCAACTACTGGTTGAAGAGTGTGTATTGACTACTGAAAACTTAACACTGTTACAAGGAAAGACCATTTCCCTTTGCCTTTCATTGATCAAATGTTGGAAAGACAAGCAAGAAAAGTTATTGCTAGTTTTTTATGGTAATTTTGATATAACCAAATTGTTATTGCCCCAGAAGACCAAGAGAAAGCAGGATTTACATGTCCCTACAAAACATATGCTTACAAGCGAATGCCATTTGGGTTATGTAGCACCCTAACTACCTTTCAGAGGTGACTGATGAACATTTTTTTATATGCTGGATAAAAATTAGAAGTATTTTTGGATGAATTTTCAGTCTTTGGGTCATCATTTGATGAATGCTTACATCATCTAGATCTTTTCTTCACATGATAAAAAAAAGTTTAATTTAATATTAAATTGGGAGATGATGACACAAGGAGTCGTCCTCAGACATATTATCACAAAAGAATGAATCGCTGTCGACCCAGTAAAAATTGATGGTATCTCTACCCCTCGCAAAAAAATTACTAAGGGGGATTAGGTCATTCTTAGGTCACGCTAGTTTTAATCGAAGGTTTATTAAAGATTTCAGCCCAATTACACAGTCCCTATGCAAGCTACTTGCAAAGGATACTGAATTTGTGGTTAATGATACATGCTTGACAGTATTTGGGAAACTAAAGGCAAGCCTGATCTCTACCCCAATCATTTAACCACCTGATTGGAGTATTCCTTTTAAACTTATCTATGATGCATCACATTATACGGTAGGGGTAGTATTAGGGAAAATTGTTAATGGTAAACCCCATGTGGTTCATTACGCAAGTTGCACCTTGAACGATGCACAACTTAATTACACAACCACTATAAAAGGAACTCTTAGCAGGAGTTTTTACCTTATAGAAGTTTTGATCTTATCTCATTGGATCCAAAGTAATCATATTCACCGATCATTCTGCACTCAAGTATCTTTTGTCAAAAAAGATACTAAAGCGCGATTGATTAGGTAGGTACTATTATTGCAAGAATTTGACCTTAAAATACGAGATAAAAAAGGAGTAGAAAACATCGTCGGTGATTACTTGTCAAGACTATTAAATGATAAAGACGAATTACCTATAACCAAATCATTCCCTGATGAACAACTTATGGCTATTTCCTTATCATTAGTACATTGGTATGCTGACATTGCTAACTACTTAGCCATAGGGAACATGCCCGAGTATTGGTCTAAACAATAGAAAAATCACTTCTTGTCTAAGGTCAAACACTATGGATGGGATGATCCCATATTTATGTTGGCCTACTATTTTTAAAGATGCACAAGCTTTTTTCATGGCATGTGATCGATGCCAAAGAATTAGGAACATATCTAGTAAAAATCAGATGTCACTAAGCAATATTTTCATAGTAAAAATCATGGATGTATAAGGCATTGATTTCATGGGTCCATTCCCTAACTTTAGGAAGGAGTGTTACATCTTCATTCTTATAGGAGTATATTATGTGTCCAAATAGGTTAAAGCAGTAATAGCCAAAGCTAACGATCATGCAGCTGTGGCTGATTTCCTACAAAAATAAATAGCTTCTCTCGATATGGGACTCCTCGAACGGTAATATCAGACGGGGGCCCATATTTCTATAACAGGGTGTTTGCCAGTCTTATGTGTTGATACTCTATCACCCATAAGGTAGCCACACCTTATCACCCCTAAATAAGTGGATAGGTCGAGCTGTCAAATCGAGATATAAAAAGCATACTAGAAAAAGTTGATCAACAGGACCGCAAGGATTGCGCATTTTGCCTCAATGATGCCTTACATGCATATCAAACGGCATTCAAAACCTCAATAGGAATGACCCCATTCCACCTTGTATACTGGAAACCATGTTACTTGTTAGTAGTACTTCAGTATAAAGCATATTGGGCAGCTTAATCATTCAATTTCAACATCCAGCGCGCATGCAAAACTCATAAACTTCAGATATCCAAGTTTGAAGAGCTTAGGCGAGAAACATATGAAAATGTGGAAATTTATGAAGATAAAATATTCCATGACAAATACATTCTTTGCAAAAGTTTGATACCAGATCAGAAAGCTTTTTATACAACTCACGACTCTGCTTATTTCTAGGAATGTTACGATCACGTTGGACAAGACCTAATACAGTGTTGACGGTTTTCCCACATGGGACAGTGGAAATCAATAATCCTAGAAATGGGGGAATATTCAAGGTCAATGGTCATCAATTAACACCTTATTATGAAAACTTCAAAAGTGGGGAAGAAATTAAATACATCGATGATCCAATTTAGGAGTAATTATTACCAACACTTCCAACCTCCTATATTGCAAACATCTAAGTTTGGGAGTGTACACATCTGGCTGAAAAGTATTAAACTTACCGCTTATTAGGAGGCAACCCACATATCGGAGTGTATTTGCCAAAATTATTCTTTCTTTTAATATTAATACTATGAGTAGGTAGTTAGTCTGTACAATTTATTTCCTTTAGATGTCATACTCATTGTTTATATATCTTCTTGAAGCATTCACTAACACTACATATATGTTCATGTCTTATAGTAATTTATAACACCTATGGCTCTTGAGGCTACATACATATCTGAAAGGCACTCTACTTTTTTTTTCCAATAGATGTTGCAGACCAGTTTACGCCCAACGTGCTACTCAAAGGGCCTGGAGTTCCCTGTTTTACACCGAGACCATTTTTTATTGCAAGGAGTTAGTCAGCCGCTTTTAGTTGTACTCACATTCGCAAGACCCTTCTCGATCATGAATCTAAACTAGGAAGGTCAGGTATCTATTGTTATAGATCAAGATTTTCTATGGATGTCAACCAAGGATTTGGCAATGGACATGCAGCGTACATTCAAGATCTCACATTCTGCGAGAGTATAATGGAGGTGAATGCTAAGATTCCTATAGATAACTTATTCTCTTACCAGTTGGTAGTTATACATTAGATCTACATCAACATCCTGGCGGCATCTCACCCAACCCTCGTTGGACATGAGGGTCAAGAGTTTCTTCATGTTCTACATCGAGATACCATTGGATATGACATCATGGATGACGTTGCTTATACCATCTGGCAGACTGCTAGAGATGTTCAGTATATGATAGCCGATAGAAGTGGCATCATTTATCACCTACCAGTATTTATTACAATTATTATTGAGTATATAAATTATACGGTCGTAAGAAATTCTGTCATGACTCCCTTAGAGCCTTTAGACATATCCTAGAATTTAGACAGATATAGGCAGGATTATTGGAGACTGCTAGAAGAAATTTAGTAGAAAATGCAGTGTCGACTGGATGACCATGTGCATATTGTACCAGAGTACGTTTTTAATGTAGACGCATATTTTAATAGCGATGAGAAGGAGCCTATGGAGGACCCCGGTGAGGAGGAGCCTATAAAAGGCCCATAGGGGGAGCATATGGAGGATTTCGACGAGGATATCCCAGAGGTGATCGACATATATGAGTTAGTTTGCACAGGTACCCGTGATCATAATTATGAGTAGTATAATGGCATGTTATCCAGATAGATAATCTTCACCAATACTTTTCATAAGGAAGGTACAATAATAAGTTAAACAAGTAAGATTTTTTATGGAAAACTCAGTAAAGACTGAGACAAACCATGGCCTCGAGGAGGGTTTTGATGTAAAATCCAATATGATGCTAGTTATTACAAGTGTTCAGTGACTATAGGGTTAGGAAATAAATGTAGTAGGGTTGTGCCCCTTAATAATCTATTCTCTGCATGTATTTATTATAGATACAGGTAGTTTTACAAAAAAATTAAACAGTCTCCTATTTTGGGGGGAGTGGGAAAACTTCGTGGATCTCTAATAGCTCTTTCTTGACCAAGTACAATAACTACTTTTTGTAGGTCGAGGACTTCTGGTAACTTCTCGACTGCTGTATGTCTTCGACTATGTAAATGCTGACAATCTTTGACTATGTTATACCGGCTGATCCTTACCAGATCTGGGAAATGTGCTACTACAATTGCCCCATTCTTGATATAAGTACTTGTGGTTGTGTGGAAAAGAATTTGGAATTCAAAAAGGTTACCAAATGTCTGAGAAAGTCTGCATATTGTCATTTCTGAGGCCAAAGTAAAGTAAACCTAGTCATGTTGCTCCCGAGGAACAATTAATACGGTAGATTGGACTTGGGAAATTCAAGCAGGGTATAAAAGGACGGTATGAAGAAGGGTTTGGTGGTGGTGGATTGTAAGGATGTCGCCCCAAGTGTAGCCCAGTGAGCTGCCTGAGGATGAAGATAGTATTAGGGAAGGCCAAACTGAGCTAAGATGTTTTGCCAAGGATTCTCTTTATTGTTTAGTAATTGGTATTATAATGTTGGGGGGAGTTGGGGGAGGCACAGTCAGAGTGTGTATTTACGTAGGGCATCTGTTTAGGTTGGGTTCAGTTGATGTTGGTGGAGGTTTGGACGGTAATCACGGTGTTGGGGCATGGGGTACTGTTGATTTTGAAGATGATGATGTGAAGGCAGATTGGGAGTCTAGGGATCTTATCGAACAAAAGGGGTTTCTTGTAATTTTTTTCTGTCGTGTATAGCAGCGTTATTTAGAAGTTCCCTGACCTGAGATTAATTGAGCTTCTTAGGATACCGTTGGCCCTGCTTCCAGAGATAATGTCAGATTCTGGTTAAATGAAGTAGTAATGTCAGATCCCGGTAAAAAGAAGCAATAATGTCAGATCTTGGTGAAAAGATGCACAGAGAAACTAGTCCTTGAGGTCAAATGTAAAGAGAGCAGTGTAATTTTGATATAATGTAAGCGAAGAAGGGAATTGTCGAATGTAATATGTAATTGTTACTTCAATGAATAAAAAAAATTTCTTCGACTTCCTCTGTATTTTTTCTTAATTGTCGAATATATATGTTCTTTTGTTAATATGCAAGTTATCGTACTATAGTTGACCGAGCAGTTTTTAACCACACGAAGTATAGTTGACTTAGTGGAGCCAAGAACGGATTTTGAGGATGATTGATTTGACTGTTAAAAATGCAAAGTTCCAAGGTGAAATAAATATTTTCTATGTTGGTACTGACTTTGGCGGACTATAAGTATCTCATGGAAGTTATAATTTAAGAGTTTTGTATTGAAGAAATGGTGAAGACCAGGTCTAGGGTTCGGAATGAGGTGTTCAGCCACGTTAAAGTTAAGTATTGGCAATTATGCTGTCAGAATTTGGCAATCGGAATGCTAACATTCACTTAGAAGATCCTGTTGAGCCAGATTATGAAGGGATGAGTGAGGCAAAGGCGAAGGATACTAAAGAGGATTTTCAGTTTCGCCATCAATTGCAATTCTGGAGTCCACCTAAATATGTGAGTTACATGTATACTCATGTGAAAATGTTGATTAGGAAAGAGGATGTTGTTACAGTTAAAAATTTGTGAATTGAATTTGTAGATATAGTAAATATAATGGTCAACTTGTTTTTGAAAATAAATTGATAATAAAATTCTATGTCAGAACAAAGTTGTCGATATTTTGTTATTTTAAATTGTTATCGAATATATTTTGAACTTAGTAAAATTGTGGAATGTAGTAATGTGTTACTCGTTGTGGTTGTAATATTGAATGAAATTTTGAAAATTGATCGGATTGATGAAGATTTACCGTAGATATAGGGATTCTAAATAAGGTAAAATATGTAGAGGTAATAAGAGGATTAAAAATGTGAGGCGTGGTCCTGTAGGTGAAATTTTGAAGTATAAGGAAGTTGATGTACAATATCTTTATGATAAGATAGGTTGTGCTCTATTGAATATGAATATGTCAGAAGAAATTCTTTGTGATATGGAAGGATTTAAGTAACAAAGTAGGGGTATGTTGGCTTTACGAAGGTAAGGAGTCATAGACTTTGAGAAAAGTCGTGTTAGGCGTTATGCTAGATTACTCGAATGGTCACGAAGCGGTGCGATGAACAATCGCATGGGGTCTATAAATAGCTCGTAGGTGGACGGCTATTCCCATTTTACAAACTCTTAAAAAATTCTCTCAAGTGTTAATTATTTGTGCTCTTCATTGGATTCATTATTAACAATTGGGAAGGAGGAGATCAGTGTTCTAATCGAGAGAGAAAATTGAGCGAAACAAAGGGATACCGAAGCAGTGCGATTATAAAGTTAGTAACTGTGTTGATTTTGTATGTTTATTGATGGTTTGTTTGCAATTAGTAGTAGATGTAGATATGGGTAGGTTATTGTTAGAAGGAATTTGTTGAGGGTTAGATGGCTCTGAAACTATTTGAGATTCAACTGTGTTTAGGGTTTGGATGACATAGGTTGAATGGCGATTGTTAATGGTGTTTTTTCCTCAAAGGCAATGTATTCATGACAGGTTATAAAGGTGTTTAGGTGAGAGAGATGTAATGAATTATTGGCAAGGATTGGAGAAAGGGATTGGTTGGCATCGCGGGGAATACGGCACGACCATAGGGAATTAGTTTGGATTTTAGAGATATTATCGAAAGCGACGGTTGTTAGTTTTGATTTGGCCGGATATTACGTCAGAGAAAGTGATATCACATAATTTTGTTTTTTAAAGTGTAGTGGTTTTGGCGGGAAATATGAAAAGTTTACTTCGAGAACTCCTGATACCTGAAGATCGACATAAATGACAATTAGTAGAGTAGTCAATGATTTTTATGACTTAAAGAATTAATAGTTAAATCTTATCAAGAACTTATTATAGTACGTGTAACTGAAAGAAATAATAGTAGCAAATAGTAATGTGAGAATGATATGTTGGAGATTAAACTCAACAGCGTATGTAAATATGAACATATAAACATATATATGTATCAGATATGATAGATACTAATTGTTGGAAAAAATAGAATATGATTTTTAAGTTCTTTAAAATGGCTAGACTAATTTAAATTGATGAGAAAGATATATATGAGAATCTTCAAGATGTAGAGCCTCTAATGATTGATGTATCTATCTGTGTACAATAATTAGGAATTAAATATAGATTTGAGTCGAGTAGTATAGGCTTAGATGGTGTGGACTAGTTTAAGGTAGCACCTAGGATTATTGAATTGTCAGATGAAGAGGCTACAGAGACAGATTTGAACCACGAGCCACAGGCTAGTGATCGAGAAGGTAGCGGGGGTGGGGAAGACGATGTGGAGGAGGGTGTGGAAACTTGTTATGAAGAGGGTCTGAAAATGAAAGAGATATTGAGTTTCAAGAAGAAGTATTGTATTCCTGGAGATATCAGGTTAGAGGAGTACCAATATGATATGATTAACCTAGAAATACCCTTGGAAGGGATTCTCGTGCATCGAGAAAAAATTAAAAAGAGGTTAAAGCTTCCCCTTCAAGCTGACAAGAAGAAGTAGATGAACTTCTTCAGTGTGGCACCTAGTCAGTTCAATCCTAATGTATACGACCTATTTTGGGTATGTGGGGCGATAAATGGTCGGCTTAAGGTAAGGGGGAAGAGTTGATCACTGTTGACAATTTATGTGTGTACTACACACTTAAGATGAACCTGAAAAAAGTAGGCTATCGTTACTTGGTGAGGCTTTTGAAAAGGCCGTTGTTCGGTGACATGGTGTCAACAGATGGGCATTACAACGATGAACGTTTATTCGCGATTGGGAATTATGAGTTCGACAAAAAAGACCATGGGGAGCCCTTAAAGAGAAAGACTTTTCACTTAGGTTTGTGGTTAGGTCATTTAAATGTTGATACTTGAAGTGTTGAATGTAATGTGAATTGTTTGTAACTGTATTTAATTTATGTGCAGCTTTGAAGGAGGTCGATAGGAAGTTGGAAGTTAAAGAAGAATCTTACATGATTAGGAAGGGGTTCTTTGGTTGGATCGACATCCTTGTCATTGACCAGGATCGTGTGAGTACTTTCTTTAAAGAGGCCGGCTTAAAGAGATTGAGGGAAAAAGGTTTGAAAATGTTTGTTATCGACGGTAAGATGACGGTAAAAAACAAGAGGGCCGCAGAGTCCAGTTTGCCATTGAAAAATCCTTCCTTGGCTGGGTGCACGACTGATACGGAGATACACTCGTTGTTTACAGAAATATTCAGGAAGAGTAAATAGAAAAGGGCAGTGAGTGAAGCAGTTGCTCCGCTACTTCATCATAAACGGAATACTCGACGGTCGACAACGGAGAAGGAGGTGAAAAGTGATAAGCCAGTTGCTATATTGGATATGCGCCCTCCACGGAGTGCGACAAGTGTACTCCCAAAGAAAAAAGGGAGTAGATAGTTGTCGAAGAACAAGTTTGCCAAGGAATTTGAGGTTAAAGTCTAGAGGACGATGGATTCGTATATATCTTGGACGGATACGTTACAGGCTGAAGTCGATAATTGTTTAGTAGGGTCTGAGAGCTTGATTATATTTCTCAGCGAGGGCTACCGCAATAAGTCGAAGGTGAGAAACTTTTTTAGTTTGCTTTGATTAAAAAAATTGGTATGTGAATCGAATACTCAATTTATGAATGTAATGCAGATCAAAAAGTTGTTGACGGAGGCGAAAGACCGCATTGTCAGTAGTAGTGACCTTGTAAATCAAGTGTTGGCGTACAAAAACATTGAAAAGGATTTGACCAGGGAAAACGAAGCGTTGATCGAAGATAAGAATAGCTGAATGCAATGCTGAATACCTACAAGATTGAAGCGCGAAATGTGAAGGATGCTGCTCATCACAAAGCAAAGAAAGAGTGGAAAAAAGCGAAAGATGAGGCTTTGATGTTGCTTTGAACAAACTTTGAGAAGGATGTAAGGGAACAGGTTACCGATGCATGAAAGGCAATAGATCTAGAACATGGTAAGATCTTGGATGAGGTTAGGGATCAGTTGATAGTGGAGAAGCTAGATATATGCAAGAATGTGAGGGCCCACTAAGTAGAGCAGTACGAGTTGTAGGAGGGAAGGAAGGATCATTATAAAGGGTTGGTCAAGTCTGGTGGTGTTGTCTGTGGGGATTCAGATCCAGATGATGATGTTCCAGCAACTTCCGAAATTCCTAGTATAACAGAAGTCGTCGATGATGTGGTGATGATCGAAGCTGAAAGGTTGCGTCCTGAGGAAGCAATGAAAGTATTTGCTCTGGAGGGGTTAGCGAAGGTTAATGATGTCGTGTCTCCTCCTGTAGTTTAACTGCATTTGTGTAAACATTAATTGTTTTGAAAGATAGATGTAAAATGGGTCAATGGGACTGGACAACTTTTTAACTATGCAATATTAGAATGATGAATGCTTGTTTTCGAAGAAAGTTTTTTTTTGAAAATTTGCGATGCATATATGTTATAAATCATGTTATGTGTTAAATTCAGCAAGAATAATATTTTTAGAATGTGATTGTAACTTGTACTAGATAAGGAAGGAACGCCTATTGGCGTGATCAGTAAACAATGGCCATGAAATGGCAAGTAATGTGAAGGATTGCCAGATGTGTGTCCTCAGTGGGATATCTGGATTTAGATTCATAAAGAAACAAAACAGTTATATTTTGTTTGATAAGTAAGGACTGCGAAGTAGAGTATCCTATGATTGGATAATGTTCTCATTTAAATAGAATGATAGTCCGGATGCATATTTATCGAGTATGGATCGAGAACAAGTAAATATATTGCTATTTGATGCATACTTATCAAGTTTGGATCTATATCAAGTAAAGATAATAAAGATGATTATTGTCTGGTGTATACTTATCAATTATGGACCGAGAACTAATAAAGATAGTAAAGATGACTATTGGTTGGTGCATACTTATCAAGTATGGATCGACAACAAGTAAAGATAGTAAAGATGATTGTTGTCTAGTGCATACTTATCAAGTATGGATCGATAACAAGTAAAGATAGTAAAGAAGATTTGTTGGTTGGTGCATACTTATCAAGTATGGATCGAAAACAAGTAAAGATAGTAGAGATGATTATTGGCTGATGCATACTTATCAAGTATGGATCAAGATCAAGTAAGGATAGTAAAGATGATTTTATTAGAATCGATGATAACTGTAATAGTTGTTATTTGTAAAAAATAATTGTTGAGCAGTGTTTCATGGGAATTCAAGTTGGACTTCATCTTCTGTTATCAGCCAGTAAATGTTGCTATCTATTTTGTCGCTGAAAATATAGGGCCCTTCCCAGTTCTTAGACAATTTGCCAAAATTCTTAGGTCGAGTACTATCTTGGATTCGTCAGAGGATAAGGTCGCCAATAACAAACTTTTTCTTTCAAGTTTTTTTGTTGTAAGCCTTTTTTAATGTGTCGTGGTATCTTCCCAAGTTTGTAATGGCTTTATCACGGGCATCTTCTATCCAGTTAAGGTTGCACAGAAGACCCAGCTTATTGTCTTCATCTAAAATTTTTCTTCGAGCACTTGGTAGATCAAGGTCTGTAAGTATGACCGCTTCAGTACCGAAGGCCATCATAAATGGAGTACAGCCAGTGGAAGTTTGAGAAATGGTCCAATATGCCCATAGAAGACTGAGTACTTCATCGACCCATCTGCCTTTCCTTTCATCGAGGCGCTTGCGTAGACCTGATTTTGTACATTTATTGATGGCTTAAGCTTGTCAGTTGCCTTAAGGGTAGTATGGTGTGGAAGTTGATAGAAAAATTTTGTACTTGTAGAGGAAAGAAAGGACTTTAGCACTAATGTATTGCTTCCCGTTATCAGATCCTATCATTTGTGGGCAGCCAAACCTGGTTATTATATACTCCCAAAAGAACTTGATCACTTTATTTTCATCGGTATGACATAGAGGAACTGCTTCGACCTATTTTTTTTAAGTAGCCAGTAGCTACAAGGACGAGCCTTCAGTTTCCCGATACTGGATGCAAATGTCCAATGATGTCGATTCCCCATCGTTTGAATGGCTAGAGGACATTGCTAATGTGCAAGTCAAGTACTGGAATTTTGATGTCTTGAGCATGGATTTGACATTTGTAGCATTTTCGTACAAAATCTTTACAGTCCTATCTCATTCTAGGCCAGTATAGTCCTTGCATGAATGCCCATTGGGCTAATGATCTTCTTGAAACGTGATACCTTCACGAAGTTCTTTGATTTTGACTTGAGCTTAATTTTGGGAGATGCATTCAATCAGGGGCCCTTTTTCTATGATACGATATAGGACATTATCTGAAACTGTAAATCTGGAGAATTTGGCCAAAAGTGAACGGGCTTCTTCTTTATTACTCAGGAGGATGTTGGAGTTGAGGTATGCATAGAACAATCTTCTCCAGTCATCAGGGTCTTCGTCTTCTGTAATAGTGATTTACATGGTGGACTATATATTGAGGCTCGCATGTTCAAGGATTTTGACTTCTAAAGATTGTTTTTCACTATCTCCTAGCATGGCGGCGATTAAAGCAAATGCGACGACATGGCAATTTTCTTGCCGAGGTAAGTAGAAGATTGATGCTTGTTTGAATTTGTTTATTTTATCTTCCACCAGGGCCGCATAATCGACCATTTTTCCTATTGTACGGAATGTTTTGTTCTAATGATTGGCCACAAGTAAAGAATCGACATAGACTGCTACTTCTTCTACGCCAAGTGTGAGTACAAAATCGAATCCATAAAGGATACCTTCATATTCAGTCTCATTATTTGTGGCATAGAAGTTGAGTTTAATAGCTTTCTCGATGTAATGATTGGAAGGTATAACGAGAACAATGCCAATTCCCGATCCTCATGGTCCAGCTGATCTGTCTGTAAAGAGTCGTCATCTGGTACTTCGTGACCATGCATCTGGTTTGATAATTGATTCATTTGTAAATATTTCATCGAGTTCTTCCCAATCAGGTTCTTCAACTGGAAAGTCTGCCAAAAAATCAGCAACTGCTTGTCCTATGACAGATATCTAGGGCTCAAAGGAGATGTCATACTCGTCAAGGAAAACATACCATTGTTAAATTCTTTGTGATTTTTCTTTTTTGGCGAGTGGCAAGTTAAGGGGGTATTAATTATTAATTTTAATGGGATGAGCTTAAAAGTATGGACAATGTTTTTGAGAGCTGTAGACCAAGGTAAAAAGTTACTTTTCTTTTGTTGTGTATCTTTTTTCAAAAGGCATGAGGGTCTTGCAGATAAAGTAGATCAATTTTTCTACTCCATTATCTTCTTAAATAATAATGGAACTAATAGAGTCTTCCGTTATGGATAAGTACATCGTGAGTGTTTCGCCATCAACTGGAGTACTCATTATACGGGGACGCCCAAAGTATCACTTAAGATCTTGGAAGGCTAACTCATAGTTAGGAGTTCAAATGATCTCCTGAATGTGTTTTTTTGATAATGTAGTAAGATTTGCATGAAGGAGGTAAAAAATTTTGCATCGATCAGATGATTTGGAGATGAATCTGTGAAATGCAACGATCTTGCCTGCAAAATTTTGGACAACTTTCTAATTCCCAGAAATGGCATTGCGATAAGTGCCTTGATTTGTGCAGGATCGATTTTGATTCCTCTTTTACTGGCAAGGTATCCTTGAAATTTTCCAGATGCTTGGCTACGTACCTTTGATTTCATAGATCCCATAATCTGTTAAAAATCTTAATACTAAATAATATGCTGAAAGTATTACTTTAATCGAATATAGCCAACTACGTCCTAAAATTCCCAAGTACTTGGACTCAGCATCGATGACTAGGAATTAAATGAATGTGGTTTCAGACACTGCGTGAACTAGCAGAGTAATTTCTCTTGTGGCTGATTCATTTGAATCGTTGAAACCGGTGATTGTTGTAGTCGAAGCTTTCACGAAATCTCTGAGTTCAAGAACTTCAATTGCCCTTCATAATAAAGCATCTGTGGCGCTTCCTGTGTCAACAAAAAGTGTGCGTAGGTGTTATCATAAGAATATTTCACATGGCTGGTGTCACAGTCTTTGAAGGTAATTTTGTATAGACGTTTTGACTTGCTCAAGCTGGGAAGAAGTTTGGTTAATTAATTTAAGGAGGTCATTTTGCAGTAAGATGAGATCCGATAGTCTTATTTCCTTTTCTTTCCTTATTCAATCTCGATCAGATAAAGGTGGCGAGCTTACCCCTGGCCCTAATTTTGTTCAACGTATTTTCTCTTTGTCTCATCCTCGAGGAACTTTTGAATTTCGAGGAGGTAATTATGGAGCATACCAGCTAAGAGGATGTGATAAAAGATTCAAATGAGGGAGTAACTGTTGTTAGTTTCGTGACTATGCACATTATGATACTAAAATAAAGGCTTGTTGGGGATATCTGGTATTGCTTGTGGTGCTTGATAACACTCATCTCCTTTTATCGTTGGTATGATAAAGGAAAAAGCCATTGTCATTGGTGGTAGAATTGGGATAGGTTTGTCGATTCTTTTGTTTTTTCTATCAGGTCTTTTATTATTTATTATCGGCGTTTTTGTCGTATTTCTTGGGTACTTCAGTAGTGGTCGACTTTCGAGGTGGGGAAGAAGCTGTTTCCCGAGAATGAATGATAGATTAGCTCTTCATTTTATCTTTTTTGGATCGTTCTAGTTCGATGTAGTTATTAACTACATCAATCATCTCTGTCTCCATTCTTGGCTTGTATAGAGTTAATTTTTCTAGAACTTTTGAGTCGATGTGTAGGGTTGAGGTAAAGGCTGGAACGGCGATTTTGAGATCTGAATTCTCAATTTTCCGTATTTTTTGTAAGAAACGCTTGTAAAAACTCGCCATGGCTTCGTTTGCACCCTGCTCGAAGAAGAACAAGGAATCCACAGTAATCTCTTACTCATTAATGTGAGCATAATTGGACTCAAATAGATGTTGTAATTGGCTGAACATGGTGATGGAGCCTTTTTGGATTGTATGAAACCATCTGAGCGATTCTTCTTTCAAGCTCATGTAAAATAGCCTGCATAACATATGGTCAAGTTTGGAGTATAATCCCACTGTGGCTTTGAAGTGTCATATATGGGTAAGCAGGTTAGTGAGGCCTGCATATTGAATAAATTTTAGCATGTGGAAATTATTTGGAATGGGCATGACTTCGAGATGAGGGGAGATAGGGTTTATCTCGATTTGTCAAGTGTAGATCTTCTGCCTGGGATATCAGAGTGTATGGCCTGGATTCTGCAGTTTAGGTCATCCAAGGTGATAAACTGTGGAGGAGGAATTTGTAAGGTCGGGATTTACGGATCAAAATCTCCATGTCCTTCTGGTCTCAATTGATCCCTGATTGGTCTTCTTTCTGGTGGTAGGGGATTTTGATGATGTGTGCATCAACTTTCTTGATCTGGATCCGATTCTAGAAGTTAAGCCAAAATGTCGAGAAGTCCTGTCTAGATTTCTGGATCTGATTCTAGAAGTCCATAATTCGTCTTCTCTAGGCTCATCATCCCTTTGAGTTTCTTTAGACCGATGATCAGTTCGAGCTTGTGGTGGTAACACTTGATGACCAGTGATTTGATCTTGAGTTCTCCTTAATCTCTCCATCTCCTTCTGATGTGTTCGACTTTATTGGCCAAAAGCTTTTCTTCTTTCGCCTCTTTCCACTTGGAGAGCTTGAGAATGAATGTGATGATCTTCCAATCTTTTGGCTTTTTCTTATTCCATCAATTATTGCAGTTCAATCACTACGTTGTGCAGATCGATTGTTTTTGGTATTGGATTGATCTCATGTTCTCTTACAGTACTGGAATTGCTTCGGAGATTCATATTTGTCATCGGATTCTTTTTGATCGGGTGGGGTAAAGAAAAAATGTCATAAATTTCCCACAGACGGCGCCAATTGCAATGGTATGTTTTCCGGATGGATAATCTTCACCAATACTTTTCATAAAGAAGGTGCAATAATAAGCTAAACAAGTGAGATTTTATTTATAAAACTCAACAAGGCTGAGAAAAATTACGACTCCGAGGAGGGTTTTGATGTAAAATTTAATATACTGCTAGTTATTACAAGTTTTCAGTGACTGTAGGGTAAGGAAATAAATGTAGTAGGTAGTTTTACCAAAAGAATAAAATAGTTTCCTATTACGGGGGGAGTGGGCGAACTTCACAGATCTCTAACAGCTCTTTCTTGACCAGGCACAGTGGCTACTTTTGGTAGGTTGAGAACTTCTGGTAACTTCTCAACTGCGGCTTGTCTTGGACTATGTAAATACTGACTCTCTTCGACTATGTTATGCCGGCTGGTCCTTGCGAATCTAGGAAATGTGGCACTACAAGTAGTTAACATGCATTTTACTTTTCCATAAAGTCTGTCGCTATTTTTGTTATTTTAGTTCTACATGAGATAGTATCGTACCTATCCGGAACATAAAAGGAAATATATATATATATATTGGTAATGGACCTACATATTGGCAAAATTTCAGTCAATGCAGAATCTTCAGTTCAGTTTCTAGTTTATTTCATCTAATTGACGACATATTGGTAATGGACCTACATTCGCCATTTACAAAGTAAGTGAAGAAGAACCTAAGAAATTGAGAAATTTTGCTCACCACCAGCCAACGTTCGCCGCCGGCCGGGAAGCAATCTTTAGCAATCACCGGCCACCTTACGTCAAAAGTTGTGATTCTTTTGCATGAATCCCTAAGAAGTCTAATGAGAGATAATCTTCAGTGAACGCACAAGCTTCACTACTGGAAAAGATTATGGGGTATTTAAGATATTTAAGGATCAAGGCTTCTTTATTTAATAATCAGTTCTTCCTCGCCAAACTTTTACTTTTACTTTTGCTGGGTTTTAAAAAGCTAGATAACTGAGTTTGTATCTCTAAACTTTGTTTAACTTTTTAATGAAAGTTAGCTCTTGTTCTTTAATTATCTATAATTATTTAGATGTTATAGGATTAATTTCCTCAGACTAGATCTGAGGAAGAAGCCCTATAGGTGTATGTTAGAATTTCTTTATAGGTAGTAGGTCTGACTTAGAGGTCTTTAATCACTCTTTAGGGTTGCTTTTCAACTCTTCTAACCCCAACAAGTTAGGAGAGATGAGAGCAATTCTAACCTTGAGAAAAATTAATCTCCTAAAGAAGGAAATGATTTTTTAGTCCACATAGTGACCTCTAGACCTTAGGATTGTTCTTGTCTTCACAAAAGAATGGACAAGCCCTAGGTCAGCAGCTTAGAGTTTGAACTTAGATCTTAACAGATTGATATGTTCCTTGCATAGAGATCAAACATGAGCTCTAAGCCCCTCAAGTTCGATTTGAAAGTGAGAATTCGAAGGGAATACTAAAAACCAAATAATTAAAATCTAATATGCTACTATAGGATCGACTCGAAAGGTCTAGTTCACCTTAATATTTGAATTTCAACACCTAGTTTAGCATAAATTTTTGACAAAACAAAATTTAATTTCCCCTAGATTTTAGTTTACCCTAGAATAACATACCTTTTCGTCGATTAACACCCTACTAGTCATTTACTATATTAATCAACCAAGAATGATTTTGATTAGACTAACAAAGGTCTATTAGTAGGTTCACTTCCCAGTGGCCTCATCATATCACAAGCCTTGTCACGTCATCATTGACCATGCAAAGTCAAATTGTTAAGGGCCCTACCATATCAGCTTTGACCTAGCTATGTTAGCACAACGTAGACCCTGCCACGTTAGCACAGAATGGGCCTTGCCATGTCATCTTTGGCTATGGGTAAGGTCTTATATGAATCTAGTTTGTAAAGATTAAATCTGGATCGAAGAGTCATTAGGGCTTGAAACCCTAAGTGATGTCATATGATGTCAGTAAGTAAAACCTTTTTTGCCTTTTGGGAAAATATGATTTTTTTTCTTTATTAAACTAAAGCAATATTACATATGGTGGACATAAATCTTGGCTACTATACTATTGCCTTATTGTGGCTATTCCTAGTTTCACCATGAAGTAGGTTTCCCTTATCTATCTTAGTAGAATGGAGGCATTCAGAACAGTTGTGATTGTTGAGAGTTTCCTAGTTTAGATAAACCATCAGCTGATCCATTGCCTTACCTATAGTTGTACATCATGATAATTTATTGTTATCTTCCCAGTTTAGAAATAAGCTTCCAAATTGCCCTGTATTTTGTAGGACAAACAAACTTGTTTTTGTACCAATTTACTAAGAGTTCACCATCAACCTCAACAATTAGTAGAAGTCACCATTGTCGTTTGCAGTGCATTAAACCATGTAGCAAAGCATATATTTTTGCAGCAGAATTTGTGTCATGGCCAAGGCAATATTGTACCCTAGCTGAAGTTCACCCTATAAGGGTGACGTCAACAGCAAACCCTAGCTTCCGTTTTGGATCAATTTTGGCTGTAAACTGCCCGCTTTCACGGTATTTTTGCCATCAACAGGGACTTTTATCTCAAGAAAAGAATATTCCATTCTCCTTATAATGGTGTAGGCTACGTAACAAAAATAACTACGTCAAATTCCAATGTGTAAAACACTCCCTAAAAGTCATTGAGAAAACCCTCTGAAAGGGTAAAATATTGGTAAAAATATATGGTTAAAAATATGATATTAATCTTTATAATCAGATCTAGCATCCAATACAATAGATCAAGCAATTAACATTATTGAAAATGAATCTTAATTAGTTTTCAAGAAAAAAATCTCTCAACAATGTAAAAAAAGTAAACCGTTCTTTTGATAGATCATTTTTTCTTCTTAATCTACTAACTCTGTAGTCTCGTGTTGATAACGTGTTGAGTATCAATCTTTCTCTAGTTAAGCAATCACACAAAATGATAATAACACCAAGTATATGAGAGAAAAAGAGAGTTTTATTGTTGATAACTGAAACCCTTAGGTTATATATATATAGGGTGAGGATCCATAGCCGCCACCCCCCCTCCTTATGGCACCCAATAAACCACCCAACTAGAACTACTCATCTATATAAGATAAGTGGTTGAGATAAAAATAGGGTAGTTAGGGCAACCTGCCAACCTGGTGAAGTAGCGGTTAATAAGTTTCTACCAAAAACAACAGGTTGGCTTTTACTTTTTAACCCATCTCTATCTCTCTCTCTCTCTCTCTCTCTTTCTCCTCAATTATACTTTTAACCTTTCTTTCTCATCTTTCTATCTCTCTCCCTTCCACACGAACAAAGCCCAGTTCTCTATACATTTTTTTTAACCTAAATCTGCTTTAAACTCAGAAATCGTTGAAGCTGGTTTGGGTTTAGTGTTCTCGCTGGAGGTACAGCCTTCTTCTCTCATTTTAGGCTTTTTTTCTATGAATGGAGATAAAGTACTTCAATTTCAGGGTGTGGTAGTAATTTGATTTTGTTTGTTCGCTCGGGAAAAACCCATAGATGTTTGTTTGGAAATGTACCCAATGGATATTGCTGAAGGTTGTAGTTTGTGGGGAAACTTTTTTACTTTTTGGGCTGGGTTTGAATTTGCAACCAGTTCAAAAAGAGAAAAAATTCATTACTAGATCTATGATAAAAGTAGTATTGGAAAGTAAAAAAATTTGTTAGTGAAATAAAGTTTCGATAAAAAATGGTTTCCAAAACTGTTTATTTATGTTTCTTCCTCTTTTCTTTTTTCCTTTGTCTTTCTTACTTTATTTTTTGAAAGGATTCTTTTTTGGAAAAATCAGTTATCCAAAATTGGAGTGACAGAACTTAGCTTTCCGTAACTGCTGATACATAATATGATCATTTCATTTCAATGTATCAGAAAATTATCATTTTCGTTAATTTGTTTCAAAATTTATAATTTTTCGCTACTGTAGATTCGAATTTGATGTTTTCTGATACAGAGTTAAACAATAATTCAACATCATTTCTAATTTGTTTTATATGAGATGGAATACGATACGTTGAAGAGATAGGTCCCCGAGCTAGATGGCGCGCTTCAGTCTAAGACTGAATTAGATGAATCATTCGTAAGTATTTTGTAACCCTATCTCTTTCTCAGCTAAGTTTTTTTAGATCCCTCTCATAGTAGATTTGTAATTTTTGATATATTCTTTTTTATCCCTCTCGTAGTGGATATCATCCCTTAAAACAAAGCTGAAGTTGTAAATTTTTACTTGTAGATGGAATATATTTTATTTCCTAGTCTACGTTTGTTTTATTTATTTGTTCCGACGTAAACAGCTTTATTCTTTACGGTATCAAAAATCCCATTTTCCATAACTATATCTAACAGAATATCTAGGTGTTTGTTATTATAGTTTTTGAAAGATCATATTTCGTTACTTGAACCACACATGAAATTAAATCTTTTTGTTACATAATGTCGACAAATTAAAATAATCCAATGTACTGTTTGAATTACTGGGATTGGATATGGGGGAAAATATCTAGTATTTTAATAACATAATACAAGAAGCAAGGGAAGAAGAACAAGATGTTAACGACTAAAACTCAATTAAATGCTAAAAGACAAGACACCCATAATACATCAGACACGATATAATATATCATTGCTCTTGGCCCAAAAATTATTCTAAAACAAAAAGACGGTAAATTTTAATTTTCCACATCTTCTCTTTCATCTTTCTCATCCTCGTCGTCTTCTACCGTATCTTTCGGCAATGTTATACGTCTTATTCTTCCATCTTCTTCCACTTACTCAATGGAGAATGCCAAAAACTTGAACCCCCCTCCACCTTGTCTTGGGTCACCAAAATCTGATGGAGGGGCATCACGTTCAGGAAAACCATAAAAGAAACGATACATCAAAAGAGCACCCATTAATGACAATACTCCCCAACCAATATAAATAGACATACTGCTGCAATTTAAAGGGACCAAACCTTTGAAATAGTTGTGTGATGAACTGATAAAATTCCAAATGGCTGACATATAGTTGTAATGAAAATTTTCTCCATCTTTCAGAATTGACATTTTTCATTATAGATTGGGCTTTACTTTCAGATTATAGTTTTTCTGTTTCAAATTTGGACGTTGCTTGCAAAATAAAGATTTTTCATTACAAACAAAGGTTTCCTTTTCAAAATTCAAAGTTTTGGTTACAATTTTTTTGATTTCAGTCGGATTTCCTATTTTTTGACACATACAAGCGAAATACTAGATGGAAACGAAACAAACATTTTCCGCAACTAAATTTCTATAAGAAAAAAGGAATATCTTTCACTGCAAAGTTCAAATCTATTGTTCACCATTGATTTAAAAAATAACCTAAAAAGAATCCTGCCGAAATTCAATTTTTTGTTACATTTTATGACACCTTTACGAAACTTTGATTTTTTGGTACTCATTGGGGTTTTCCCTTTGAAATTATTATTTTTCGTTATACATGTTGGATTCCCTTTAAGACTTCCAAATTTTTGTTACAAATTATGGGTCCTCTATCAAAATTTAAAATTTTCATTACCGTCCCTAACAAAATTATTTTTGGTAATTGTACCTAAATCGAGCTATCTCCAGTTCGAACTACCTCCATGTCAGATCCATATATTCTCCACATGACTCCACTAGTCAACATTGCCACCTACTCTACGAACTGATACAAGATGTGGAACGAGCTCAACCAGAAAAACTTGAAAAAGTCAAAGCCACCTGTCTCTTACGAACTCAACATTTACTCAGCCAAACGCCACTAACCACATTATTTGGAGAACGTGCTTCAGCACAATGAATAATTGTGAAGAATGCTAATATAAAGAAGATGTTCTAGAAGAGACAAGGACCAACAAATTACACGAGAAATCACCAAGAAAACTATATTTTTTAGATTCTCTAAACTTCCAACTTCTTATTCACAAGATCAAGCATTTCTAAGTCAAGAGAGTACTTGCAATATGATATCAACCTCAAGCAATAAACGTTACTATTTCAAAAATCCTCAACCCGAGGTCGTAGTTTTTTTTTTACCTATTTATAGGTTTTCTACGCTAAAATACCTGTGTCATTTCTTATTTACTATTAGATTTCTGTCACAGGTACATTGGTGCAAGAGCTAATTCCAAGCCACTCAAGCTTACGCAATTAGTTCATTGCATTCTTCGATCTTACAGGATGCGTCTCAATCCTAATAAGTATCAATTCAGTGTACATTTAGGTCGATTTCTAGGCCACCTCATCAGCAAGAAGGGGTTTAAGGCTGATCTAGATCAGATACGGGCTCTCCTCAACATGCCATCTACAAAAATGACAAAAAACGTTCAGAAACTTGCTGGCAAGATAGCCGCTATCAACCATTTCGTTTTGAAATTTTCAAACCACTGTCATTGGTTGTTCCTATTACGCCGCAGTTGTACCAAACGAGAAGAACTTTAGCCAAATGCAGAGGTTCAATGGACATTAGATTTTAAAGTAGCTTTTCAAGATCTCAAAACTTATTTGGGGAAGTCTTCCTGCAATGAGCTGAAATTTTTTGTTATTATATGATGATTATGGTGATTTGGAGTTTGGTGTTCCACCAGTTCTATGGTTTATGCTATTGTTGGGCAGAGGAGGTGGAGTTATGATTTTAGGAGTCGTGGTTGGTCTCTGAGAAGGTTGTATTTGTTGCTTCGGGTTGTTCCTGTCTTCTGAGGATCTTGGTGTTTGGTGTTGTTCAGGAGGATCTCAGAGTGACTTTTTGGAGTTTTTCCAGTTCTCGTTTGAATGACCGTCATTGTCCTGCTTTAGTATAAAGTCTTCTTTTCTTTATTTTTTGTTATCTTTAGTTTGAGGCTGATTTTAGGGTTAGAAAGAGAGAGAGGAACCAATTTTAGATTTAATTGAGGAGAGAGAGAGGAACCAATTTCATATTGAATTGAGGAGGGGGAGAGAAGTTGCTGCTGTTTGAGAGGGAGATGGAGGATTCTTCACCTTGCCTTAGTTACTCACCTCGTCCTTGATTGTTGCCGCCTTTGTTGAGCTTATTTCTCCTTGCCTTTGTTACCCTTTCTCTTGCTGTTTGTTCTTGCCATTAATGTTACAATTGGGGTCCTTGTTTTGACTCGAATTGGAGAAAGAAGAGCTGTTGCTGTTAAAGGGAGTAGAGGCAACTGTTACGGCTCAGTTGTTGCTGCCTTTGTGGCTAATCTGTTTTAGTCGTTGCCGCCTTTGTTGTTGCTATTTTATAGTGTAGAGAGGGGTTATTTTGACCATTATCAATCACCGACTAATCGTCATCCATTTCCAATCGCAGCTGCCCATTTTCTGTAAGTAATTCCCTGCTGCTGTTCCAACTTTATTATCTAATTTTCATTTCGGTATAACCCTCTTGCTTGCTTGGTAATTGATTAAAGAAGATTTTAAGAGTAATTATTACTGCAATTCATTAGTGTTTAATTCTCGAAGAGTTGTTTATTGATTAGGTTTAGAGAAACGATTATGGAGGTTGCAGTGATGCTCCGGAGTTTTAAAATCAGTTCGCATCACCAAACTATTTTCCCTCTCTTATGAACTATTTTTCCACCCTGATAATCTGATTTGATTAGCTGATTTTCTGTTCTTTGGGAGCCCTGAGAGTTGTGGATTTGGGCTAGTTATTGTGATGTTAATTATTGGCTTTTCCTTGTAGCTGTTCGGTAGTGGTGATTGGGGTTTAGTGTGATTGGGAGATGAGGTTCAGTTGCTGATTCGAATGTGGCTCTGATTTGAAACTCAATTTTGGGCAAGGATCCTTTGTTGGAATTGTGTTTGGGTTCCGGGTCTTGATAGTGGCTGATGTTGTGGTGTTCCTGGTCCTTTCCGTGATTGATTTGGAATTCCAGAAGTAGATTCACGGAGCACATTACCATTGGGGTGCTGTTTGGATATTTTTGCTGGGTTTGTCATTTCGAGCTTTATTTCAGGCAAGTTTTATCTTCCTTAATAACTAGATCATTATGTTAATTTGTGAGTTATCGTAATACATAGTTTATTATGTTTATGCTGTGATTAGGTTAGTATTTGGTTGATTGCTTAGGGCACCTTCGGGTTATTCGTTTAGTCAAGAATTATCATAGGTGTTTTTTATGCTCTCGAGGCGTGTCCTTAAGCACTGCTGTTGATTTAACGGTTGTTTGGAATGTTAGATTCCTTATTGGAGTAGGGTATCTCCTGGACTGTTTGTTTAGCTCTTGGAGTAGGGTATCTCCTGGATTATTTGGTTATTTGAGGTAGATGGGCATTTTATCCTTGGTGGTTGATTGTGGGCAATCTTGTTGGAAGCTGGTAGGTTACCCCTGTGTACTAGCTTGTGTTGATGGCTATGGTACTCTAGCACTTGATGGTATTCATGTTGTGTTAGGAGATCTTAGAGACAGATGTTGTTTGGATGTTGTGACGGTTGAGTCCTGTTTGCATCTATGTTAGGATTGTTTGCCACTATCTTTGACAGGTGGTTATCCTATGTGTGTTTGCCCAGTCAGCGGCTATTGTGTTTCAGTCTTTTAGGATCTAGCTGCTTCTGGATATCACAACTTATTCTTCTTATATTGACGAGGTATGGATACATAACAAAGCTCCACACGTCTGACCCTCGTTAGGATTTGGGATTTCTACATCGCGTTAAAATAAGTGGGTGAGTTTGGGATAGGTACTATCATACATATTCATCCATCCAGGAGTGTGGGATGGTATGAGATAGTTTTCCTTTGGTACCCATCTTAGTCCTCTGTGAGGTTGAAATGCCTTGGAATGTAAAACACTGTTTCAGACGCTGGCTCCGTATATAAATTCCAAGCTTGGTCGAGCTTGCTACTAATCGTACCCATTGTATTCATCTAAGATCTCTTTAAGCTAAGCTTCATTTCTTCGGTCATCTATCTTCAATCATTCAACATTAGGATTTTAGTTCATCATATTACATCATCTAGCATCTTGGATAATGATGGGATTATCCTAGTCATCATATCATATCATAGCACTTTTGCATATTCTCAATTCACCGTCTCTTACTATTACCGTAGCTTCCGCATTCCTCATCTCCTTCCTCATTTTCCTCTTCTTTATAGAATCAGCTTTATTAGTGTGATTGTTTAGCCTAGTTGGATTAGAGTGGGGTGTAGTTTGCACACTCTTGGTGTTATGGCTTTCTGAGATCAGATGGTTAACAAGTACTAGCTCCTCATGAGTTTGGTATTGTGTTATTGAGGACTATGGTTGGTGCTTAGCCTCTGTGGTTGGAGAGGCCAAATGGGTTACTTTATCTATTGGTTTAGTTGTTGCGCGTGGCGTTGTGGGCTTTAGTTGCGTTTGGAGCTTAGGTTATAGTATTAGTATTTCCTTGGCTTCTGGCTTTTAGTCTGATAGACTTATTAGTATTGTTGTACTTCTTTATTAGATATTATGGCAGACTTGGTATATACTATTTGCATCAGTAACATATCATATATTATTTTAACTTTAGCAACCATTATATATTATTTTCCGAGTATTCATCTCATTGGTTGGTATAATTATTTAGCTATTTTTGGGAGTTAGTGAGCTCGCTGTTTGCTCACTCTCGCATCCCCCTTTCAGTGGTAGGGTTATTACAGGTTTTGCTGAGGATTTCAGCTGTGCTGGAGCCAGGGTGGTCATTCCAGATTCTGGTTCTGGGTTAGCGTGTTGGGTCATCCGTGTGGATTGTTCTTGAGAGGACTTTCCTTGGTTTACATTATTGTTTCTAGCCTTTTGAGGTTTGTAGAGATCTTTGTAGTGGTCTCTGTTAGTTATTATTATCTTAGTTTTCCGCTGTATCGTTGAGATATTGTATTGTATTGTATTTAGTTGATATATTTGCATATCCATTGCTTCCGCATTTCTTTCTCTGATGTTATTGCTATGTGAATGGCTGAGCCTGAACTTGTCTATGGCTTGGTCGTTTGTGGGCCGAATCGATTAGATTCTCTGACCTGCACCCCTTTGAATCTAGTAGTTGGTCTAACTACCGATTATTGGATTTTGGGGAGTAACACTTCCATCATGGGCACCCCAATAGATAATGAGGAACTGATTATCTACCTAAAAGTTATAGATACTTCACTCAGCTCGATTCTCATTCGACTGAAGGGAAAATCAAGAAGCCAGCCTATTTCATCAGCAAAACCATCACTCCAGCGGAAATAAGGTACCCTAAAATTGATAAACTACCCACAGCTCGGTTCTCATTCGGCACTACTTCCAAGCTCATTCAGTCAAAGTCATGACGAACTACCCACATCGGGAGGTTCTGTCCAAGAAAGAAAAATTAAGGAAAGTGTAATTGGTCAAGGGGATCTGTATTTGGTCAAGTAAGTTCCGAAGTGGAATTAATGATGGTCATTGAATGTAGGTTAAAATGATGGGTATAAATAGGGGTTTCATTGAAGGTGAATAATAGTGTTTGGTTAATGAGATCGCCCCAAGTATGGTTGAGTGTTAAGTGTGGGGTTGAAGATGGTGATTCATCAGATGAAATTTATCGCAGATTTAAAGATGAAAATTGGTTATGTGATCGGAGTAGAGCAGCGAGGTGGGAGCAAAGAACAAATGAAGCGACATGTTTCAGTTGGATATAGTGGAAGTATCATGCGTATGTGAAGGTATTGTTTGGAGTTAGTTGGGGGGTGAAGGGGTAACTGTCTTTACTGGTGATGAAGATACAAAGTTTGGATGGGCCTCCAGGGATCTTGCCGAATGCGTGGGTGTACTTACAATTTTCTGCTGTTTTTTTATGTTGAAGCGTCTCTTAGAAGTTCAGTAACTTGAGAGTCATTGAGCTTCGAGGACTAGAAAGAGGTTTTAATGTCCGATTCTGGTAAAAAACATGTAAAGAAAATAATGACATGTCAAGGAAGTTAGCAATAACAGCTAAATTGTAATAGAATAAAATATTATTAGAAGTGAATGTACTCGAAAGATATAGATGTCGAATCTAAGAAATGAGTATGTAATCGAATGTGAGAGATATCGAATGTAAGAAATGAGTTGAAATAAATAAATATGTATTTGCGAATTTAATTATTTTTGTGTTTGTGATCGAGTATCCAATATGATTACAATATGTGTGATAAAATGTTGTCGAATATTGGCAAGTGTATAAATTTGAATGTGTATTGTTATGTCTAACTGTGATGTTTCGTCAACTGTAGGGAAATAAAATTGTGTTTAAACGAAGTGTGAGTAAATAAAATTAAATCAACTGATGTCGAAAATAATCCCTTAAGTATAGGTAATTGCTAAAATATAATAAAATAAGGGAAAGTTAACGCAAAATGAATATGGAAAGATGTTTTCCATTATGTGATGGTATGAAGTATAAAAAAGATGAGGTATATCAGTTATTGGGAAAGATGGAGCGTACATTTATAGATAGGAATGTGTCTGTAGATATTCTTTGAGAGTTGGAAGGATTGAAGTATGAATGTAAAAGGTTATTAAGGGGTAGAAGATTAAGAGGAGGAGATGTCGAGAAAAAATGCATGAAGCATTGTATTCGACGAACTGGACCGTTACCAACTGGTGCGACGAACAGTCACGTGAGGGCTACAAATATGTCAGAGGTAGGCGACTGTTCTGATCATTTGCAAATTAAAAAAAAAATTGTGGGAGAAAATTGTTATTGCTCATTACTGCAGTTGTTAGATCCAATTACGAAGGAGGAGATTTGTGTGTTGATTGAAAGAGCAAAGCGAGCGAAGGAGAGGGATACTGAAGCTGCACGGCAACAAGGTTAGTAATTTTTACAATTTTTTTTGTAAGTAGATTCGTTTGGTAGAGATTAATCAATAACATGTAATGAAGTGGTAATAAATAAGAGACGTCCATAGAGGGAAAAGATTAATAGCGACATATATGATTTTGGGAATGTGATATTGTAATGTCGTTGTGGCGGTGATTTTGATTTGCATTAAAATGGAAGGGGATAGTTAAAAAAGAAGTAAAATGGATTGAGAAGGGCGTTGTAAGGATGGCGTTGTGGGAGGAGATGATTTGGAGGGAGTGAGATATGTGGAGAGTTGTAGGATTGTGCGGCTCTCACCAGATTTTGTGCCAGAAAATGAGAATTTTCATAAATGGAAATAACTGGTTTTGGTGGGAAAAGTTATAACGTCTTCGAGAAGCTATTCAACTTCCTATAATTTCGATAAGAAAATAGTAAATATCGATTTTACAGAGGTTACTGAATTTAATGGGATGAAACATCGAGAACTAAATAAATTATTTATGAATGATAAAAAATCTAAGTGAAATATCTAAAATGGATAGATCGAGAACTATGTATAATTTAAATATAGATGATTGTAGTAGATGGAAAAGTGAATGAGGTGTTGGAGAGTGATCTCCACAACGAGATCTATTAGGACTATGTTAACGTAAGAATATGTATATATTTATCACATATGAAAAATTCTAACTGTGTTGAAAATATAGAATCTAATTTACAGGTTCTTAAATGGTTGAACAAAATTTAAATGATGATAAAGATATATTTGAGAGTCTCGAAGATGTAGTGCCTTTGACGATCGATGTGCGAACTTGTACGCGACAATTGGGGGGAGGTACAGGGTATGTTCAAGCAGTACAGATGCAGGGGGTGGGGAATAGTTTAGGTATTGCCCAGTGTGCGTGAAGTATCTGAGAACGAGGTGATGGAGACTGGTGTAGTTTACGAGCCTCAGGGGAGTGATCGAGAAGGGAGTGGGGATGGGGAAGAAGATGTAGAAGAGAATGAAGAATCTTGTTACGGAGAGGGTTTAGAAACTAAAGAAATATTAAGATTTAAAAAGAAATATGGTATTCCTGATAATGTTAGATTAGAGAAGTATCAATACGAAATGATCGACCAGGATAAACCTCTAGATGGTATTTTTATTAATCGAGAACAGATAAAGAAAGGGCTATAGTTACCCCTGAGGGTCGATTAGAAATAGTTAATGAATTTCTTTGATGTAGCCCCAGGTCAATTCAATCCGAATGTATACGACCTATTTAGGGTATGTGGTGCGATAAATGGTAGGCTTAAAGCCAGAGGGGAGGAGGTAATAACGGTAGATGATTTGTGTGTATACTATACGATGAAAACGAACCCAAAGTTAAAAGGGTATCATTATTTGGCGAGGTTATTGAAGAGATCGATGTTTTACGATATGGTATCCACTGGAGGTCGATATAACAAAGACCGATTACTAGTTTCTGGAAATTATGAGTTTGATCATAAAGATCCAGGGGAGCCGTTTAAAAGAAAAGCGTTTCATCTAGGTCTGTGGTTAGGTAACTAAAATGTTTAAGCTTGATGATATTTTAGCAGATTGGATATCTATAAAGATTTTTGTCTTCTTTGTGATTGCAGTATTAAAGAAGATCAGGAAGACAACTGTTGTAAATGAGAAGTCATATAAGATAAGGGAAGGATTCTTCGGCAGGATCAACAATTTAGCAAAGAATCAATATCAGTTAAGGGAAGTTTTTTAAGAAGCAGGGCTAAAACGGTCGAGAACCAAAGGTGCTGAAGTGTCAATCATCGGGTGAAAGATGTCAGCGAAGAACAAAAGAGCTGCAGATACAAGTTTGCCGTTGAATAACCTATCGTTAACAGGCTATAACACAGATATTGAGATTGATGCGATGCTGGAGGAGTCTCTAGGTAAAAATAAGTGGAAAAGGAAGGTAAATGAGGAGAAACCTTCGTTGCTGAATCCAAAGAGAACTACCCGACAATCATCTTCTGGAGTTGTCGAAGGTACTGATAAACCTGCTGTGGGGAGTGGGTTACCTCCACGAAGTTTGAGCAGTGTTATTCCCAAGAAGACTACTGTTGAGACTGTGAAAAAGGGGTTAGGTGAGGATTTTGAAAAGGAAATGGAAGAGGCGATGGAAACTTTTGCTCATGGGCCTGGTTCGTTGAAGAAAGAAATAGAGGATTGCAAGGTAGGCATTGACAGCTTGGATACCTTTCTAGGTGAAGCACAGGGTAACTTGGCAAAGGTGAGAAATTTTAAAGCTTATGCTTGAATGAAAAGTTTGGTAACTCAAACAAATAATCATTATTTGACTTTCATGCAGATTAATATGGTGATGAATCAAGCAATAGGGAGGGTAGAGGGTAGTGGTGATCTGGCCAACATGTTGGTTGGGTACAAAAATATTGAGAAGGAGTTGACTGCGGTGAATGTGAAGCTAAATGTGACGCTGAATAGGTATAAATTGGAAGCAAATAAAGTGAAGGATGCGGCATTGGCAGAGGCTAAGAAAGTGTTAGAGAAGGAAAAGATAGAAGCTCTGGCGTTACAAAAATCTGAGTTCGAGAAAAAAGTGGATGATGTTCGTAAAGGAATGGAGTTGGAGCATAAGAAAATGCTCGATGAATTGAAAACTCAGATGAATGATGAAAAACTACAAAGATGCCAAGAAGTGAGGATGCACTTTAAAGAGCAGTTTGATGAGTCTGAAGAGATAAAGAAATGTTATAAAGGGGCTTTGAAGGCTAGTGGGTTACCATGTAATGACAGTTCTGATGACGAGGTACTACAGACTCCGAATGTGTGAAGAGGACCTAAAGTTGATGACAACGCAAAGATGATAGAGGTTGAAGGGCAGTTTTCCAGGGTTGTAGCAGATGTGCAGGTGCCCGAAGGTGCTGTAAATTAGGAAAAATCTCATTCGGAGATGTTAATATTGGAGAAATGAACATTATGTTTTGAAAGTTTGTAACAAATGGTCAGTAGGGCCGAAAACAGTTTGACTTTTGTGTGTGAATGATGTATTTGTTTTTTTAACGTAGTGATGACTATTTTGTTTTGAAAATAAGTTGTAGTAGTAGATGTGATAGAAGTGAAGAGATCGATTTCTCAGATAAATATTTGTAAATTTTATATCGAAGGCAAGTCGAAGTAGTAAAGAGATCGATTGTCAGATAAATACTTATAAATATTGAAGACAAATCAAAGTAATAAAGAGATCGATTGTCAGATAAATACTTGTAAAGTATATATCGAAGACAAGTCAAAGTAGTAAAGAGATCGATTGCCAGATAAATACTTGTAAAGTATATATCGAAAACAAGTCAAAGTAGTAAAGAGATCGATTGTCAGATAAATACTTGTAAAGTATATATTGAGGACAAGTCAAAGTAGTAAAGAGATCAATTGTCAGATAAATAGGTGTAAAGTATATATCGAAGACAAGTCAAAGTAGTAAAGAAATCGATTGTTAGATAAATACTTGTAAAGTGTATATCGAAGATAAGTCGAAGTAGTAAAGAAATCGATTGCCAGATAAATACTTGTAAAGTATATATCAAAGACAAGTCGAAGTAGTAAAGAAATTTATTATCAGATAAATACTTGTAAAGTATATATCGAAGGCAAGTCGAAGTAGTAAAGAAGTCGATTGTCAGATAAATACTTGTAAAGTATATATCAAAGACAAGTTGAAGAGAAAGAGTTTGTGATAACAAAGTATTTATTTGATTCGAAGTAAACGATTACAGTATGTCATCTGTAAAAGAGTTTAAGCTGAGCAATATTCCATGGGTACTCAAGCTGAACTTCGTCATCAGTCATAAGCCAATAAGTTCCACTATCTATTTTATTTCATACAATTTATGGTCCCTCCCAGTTATTGGATAACTTGCCTAAATTTTTAGGTCGAGTATGGTCCTATATCCGTCGTAGGACAAGGTCTCCAATGCTAAATTTTCCTTCTCGAACTTTCTTGTTGTATGCTTTTTTCAATGTATAGTGGTAATGGCCTAAATTTGCAATGGCCTTATCCCAGGTTTCCTTGATCCAATTAAGGTTGCAAAGGAGTCTGATCTCATTGTCTTCATCCAAAATTTATCGTTGAATACTTGGTAGATCGAGGTCTAAAAGTATAACTGCTTTAGTACCAAAAGCCATTATTAAATGAGTACACCCTATTGAGACTTGAGGAGTAGTACGGTAAGCCCACAATATACTTTGGAGTTCGTCAACCCATCTACCCTTTTTGTCGTAGAGGCGCTTGAGTTTACCAGATTTGATACTTTTGTTGATGGCTTTAGCTTGTCCATTGCCTTGAGGGCAATATGGTGTGGAAGTCATCAACTGGATCTTGTATTTATGAAGGAAAGCAAGTACTTTGGTGCTGATAAATTGTTTACCATTATCGGAACGTATCATTTGTGGATAACCAAACCGGGTAATGATGTACTCCCAAAGGAATTTGATGACCTCATTCTCATCCGTATGGCATAAGGAGACAGCTTTGACCCATTTGGTGAAGTAATTGGTAGCAACCAAGATAAATCTCTTATTTCCCGAAGCTGGATGAAAAGGGCCAATGATGTCAATTCCCCATCGTTTAAATGGCCAAAGGACATTACTGACATGTAAGTCGAGGGCAGGGTACTTGATGTCCTGAGTATGAATTTGGCATTTGTAGCATTTGTGAACAAAGCCTTTGCAGTCTTGTCTTATTTTGGGTCAATAGAGTCCCTGAGTAAATGCACGCTGAGTAGTGATCGACCCGAAACATGTACACCACAAATACCTTTGTGAAGTTCTTTGATTTTTATCTGAGACTATTTTTGCGATATACATTTGATATGTAGCCCTCCTCCAGTTAGTCGTAATAATATGCCATTTTGAACTGCGAATTGGGGGCACATGGCTAGCAGGGATCGAGCTTCTTCTTTGTTAGTGGGGAGTATATTAGAGTTGAGGTATGCAGAAAATGGCTTTCTCCAATCATCAAGGTGGTCATCTTCAGTAACGGTCAAGTGGAGTATGGCCAGGATATCGAGGCTAGAGTGTTCAAGGATCTCGATATCTAAAGATCTTTTTTCACTGTTTCCCAACATGGTAGCTATGTAAGCTAAGAAATCATCATGACGATTTTCTTGCCGAGGTAGATATGAAATAGTGGCATGCTTAATTTTTTCGTTTTTTCTTCGACCAAGGCTGCGTAATCAACCATCTTGTCGGTTGTCTTGAAAGTTTTGTTATAATGATTGGCGACGAGTAAGGAGTCAACATAAACTGCTAACTCCTCAGCTCCAAGAGTAAGTACGAGATCAAGGCAGTGCAAGATACCTTCATACTCAGTTTCATTATTTGTTGCATATATTTTGAGTTTAAGAGCTTTTTCTATGCGATGATTGGAAGGTGTGACGAGTACGATGCCAATTCCAGAACCTTGTGGCCCTGCTGATCCATCCGCAAAAAGGCGCCAACCAAAACACCTGGACCATGCATCTAGTTTGGCAATTGAGTCATCAGTAAAGATTTCTTTGAGTTCTACCCAATCGGGGTCTACAACTGGAAAATCTGCCAAAAAATCGGCCACTGCTTGCTTCTTGATTGATATTTGAGGCTCAAAAGGGATGTCATACTTTCCAAGGAAAATTGACCACTGTTGAACTCGTCGAGATTTTTACTTTTTAAAGAGTACGAGTTTGAGAGGGTATTTTGTAATGACTTTGATAGGGTGAGCTTGGAAGTATGGACGAAGTTTCTGAGAGCTGTAAACCAAGGCGAGCAATTGCTTTTCTGTGGTAGTATATCACTTTTCAGCAGGCATAGGAGTTTTGCTGATAAAGTAAATAGGTTTCTCGATGCCTGCATCTTCTCTAATAAGGACAGAACTGTTAGAGTCTTCAGTGGTGCATAAGTACACGGTGAGTAATTCGCCATCAATGGGAGTACTTACTATTGGAGAACTCCTCAAGTACCGTTTAAGGTCTTGAAAAGCCATTTCACAATCAGGAGTCCATATAACTTCATTTTGCTGTTTGTTCGATAGAGGAGTGGGGTTACAACGATGAAGAAGGTAAAGAAGTTTGCATCGATCAGATGACTTGGAGATGAATCTGTAAAGACCAGCTATCTTGCTGGTGAATTTTTGAACATCTTTTTTCGTTCGAGGAGATGGCATTGCCATGAGTGCTTTGATTTGAGCTGAATCGATTTTGATTCCTCTTTTGCTGACTAGATGGCCCAGAAATTTTTTGGATGCGACGCCAAACTAACATTTCTCTGGTTTGAGCCTCATCTAGTATTATCAAAGGATATCGAAGATATTTTGGAGGAATTGGAGACGATCTGCTCTTTTCAAGCTTTTGCAAATAAATCATCGATATATACTTCCATGATATGGCCTAGCTATTCTTTGAACATTTTAGTGACCAATCGCTGGTAAGTGGCACCAGCATTTTTTAACCCAAAAGGCATTACTGTGAAACAGTAAAGTCCTCTTTTGGTTATTAAAGTGGCTTTTTCCTTATCTTCTTCAACAAGTGGAACTTGGTTGTATCCCGAGGTGGCATCCATCATAGAAAGAACTTCGTGTCCAGCGACGGAGTCGAAATGTTTTGGAATCAACTGTAGCGGAAAACTATCTTCGGGTGTGAATTTGTTAGGTTCAGTAAAATCAACACAAACCCGCATTTTACCATTTTTCTTTTGTACGATGACGATATTGGAAACCCACTTCAGATATTTAGCTTCCCGAATAAAGCCGACACAAAGGAGCTTATCAATTTCTTCATTGACTGCATCTCAAAGTCGAGGAGCCAAATTTCATCATTTTTGGATGACTGGCTTGCTGTCTGGAAGGAGGTTGAGGTGGTGGCAAGCAATAGAAGGATCGATTTCGGGCATTTCTTTAGAAGTCAAGGCGAAGATGTCGATGTTTTTCTTTAGTAGTTGTATCATGGCTTCTTTTTCGTTGATGGAGAACTTGGATCCAATGAAGGCTGTTCGCCCGGGTTCATCGAGTTCAGCAGTTTCAACCACTTCAGCATCATGTTGCTCGAATATGGGTGGTGTGTAATGCTGTAGTTGCTATGTCTTGAGAAGTTTTAATGTATGAGGATTGATGGCGGTATTTTCGCACATTCGTGTGACTGCTTGGCTGCCCTTGATTTCATAGACTCTGTGATCTGTAGGAAAACGTAGTACTAAATGATAAGTCGATGGGATTTCTTTTATTGAATGTAACTAACTGCGTCCCAAAATGCCCAAATATTTAGACTCTGTAACAATGACAAAAAATTTGACGAATGTGGTTTCTGAACCAGCTTGAATGGGAAGAGTAATTTCTCCTATGGCTGATTCTTTGGAACCATTGAAGCCTATGATTGTAGTTGTCGAAGCTTTAACGGAATCTGAAAGGCCTAAAACTTTGATTGCTTTTCGGAATAACACATCTGTGGTACTGTCGATATCAATGAGAAGTGTATGTAAGTAATCCTGCCCTACTTTTAGCATAATAATGAGTAGGCCATCATGTGGGTATTATATATGGCTGGTGTCACAGTCCTCAAATATTATCTGGTAAGGACATTTGGATTTGCTGGTGCTTGGAAGAAATTTTGCTAATTTGTCTGAGGAAGTCATTTTGCAGCAAAACGTAATACGATCGTCTTATTTTCATTTCTTCTCTTTCTCGATCTCGATCATGTATAAGTGCCGAGCTGGGCTCTGGATATGATTCTGCTCGATTCAATAGTTTTTGCTTGTTCATCAAGGAATTTCTTAATGTCGACAACATAATTATGGAGTCTTCCAGCTAAGAGGATACGGTAAAAAATACAAATGAGGGAGTAGCAGCTATCAGTCTTATGACTATGCACATTAAGATATTGACATAAGGGTCTGTTCGGAAGATCTGCAATAACCTGTCGTACACGATAACAGTCGTCTCCCTTTATCGTTGGCAAGATAGCAGAGAGGGTTGTTGTCATGGGTGGCAGAATTGGGACAGGTCTATTCGGTTTGCCATCTCTTCTTTGAATGTTATCGGTGTTTTTGGCAGGCGGCTTCGGTGCTGCTGTGGCAACTCCTCTTTGAGAAGGAGTCGAAGATACTTTTCGAGAATGAATGACAAAAGAGCTTTTCATTTTATCATTCTTCGAGGGTTCCAGCTCAATGTAATTATTAACCACGTTAATCATTTTAGTGACCGTACGCGGTTTGTGTAGTGTAAGTTCTTCGCAAACTTTTGAATCAATGTGCAGTGTAGAAGTAAACGCTAGAGCCACGATTTTAGGGTCTGAATTCCCAATCTTCCATGTTTCATGCAGGAAACGTTTATAGAAACTTGCCAAGGTTTCTTTCTCGCCTTGCTCGAAGTAAAATAAAGTGTCTACTGTGATTTTTCGTTCCTTAGCATGAGCGTAGTTGGACTCGAATTGATTTTGTAATTGGTGGAAAGAGGTGATGGAGGCTTCTTGTATATTATGGAACCATCGGAGTGGTTCTTCTTTCAAGCTCATGTTAAACAGTCGACAAGGCATGTGGTCGAGTTTGGAATACAACCCTACAACGGGTTTGAAATGTCTAACATGTGTAAGTGGGTCGGTGAGGCCTGCATACTAGATGAATTTGAGCATATAGAAGTTGCCTGGAATAGTCATATTTTTGGGATATGGAGAGATGGCGTTTTTTTTCGATCCTGTCGAGCGCAGATCGTCGTCCCGGGATATCATAGTTGATAGCTTGAATTTTGTTGTTAAGGTTATCCAGAGTGACGAATTGCAGCAGAGGAAGAGGCAAGGCTGGAACCTAAGGAACAAAATTACCCTGTCCCTCTGGTGCCAATCGATCTCTGATTGGTCTTCTTTCTGGCAGAGGGGTCTGGTGACGTGTACGTCAACTTCCTTGGGTTGTCGATGCCGAAGAAGTTAAACCAAAATGTCATGAAGCTCTATTAGGATTTCCAGATCAGGATTGAGATACACGTTGGTCATCTTCCCTAGGCTGATCATCACATTGAACTGCACTTGATCGATGTTCACTTCAAACCAGTGGTGGCGATGCTTGGCGAGCTGTTATTCGATCTTATGTTCTTTGCAATCTTTCCATTACCTTTTGATGGGTTTAACTCTGCTAATCCAGAGCTTTCCTGCGTTCGTCTATCTCCGTTTGTAGAGCTTGAGCGTGAATACCCTGATCATCCAGTCTCTGGTTTTTTTCTGAAGCTATTTGTTTTTTAAGTTCAAGAACCACGCCGTGTAGATCAAGAGCTTCTGGAATGTCCTGATCTCTTACGGTACTAGAATGGCTTCTTAAGTTCATGTTTGTCATTTCGACGGTGCTCAAGTTGGAAATGGTTGAAAAAAAAGTATGGTCTTCCCACAGACGGTGCCAATTATAATGGCATGTTTTCTGGGAGGAAAACCTTTGCCAATACTTGATTGTAAGGATTTTACAATAAAGAAATATCAACTAATATTTTGCGTGGAAAACTCAGTAGAAACCGAGAAAAGCCACAACCTCGAGGAGGATTTGATGTAAAATCTAGTAGATGCTAGTTATTACAAGTTTCTGAGTGTTGCGTATGTTTAGGATAGAGAGATATGTCAAAAATGCCTGGTCCCTTAAAACCTATTCTCTGCCTGAATTTATAGCATATACAGGAATTTTTACAAAAAGAAAGAAAGAGTCTCCTATTCTAGCAGTAGTGGGCAAACTTTGCGGACCTCCAGCAGTTCCTTCTTGACCAGGCTACAACGGTTACTTTTGGTGCATCGAGGACTCATAGATCCTTCTAGAACGTTGGGGTGTCTGCGACTGCAGAATGCTAATCTATCTTCGATTACAGATTGCCGGTTGTATTCTTGTCAAATCTGGGTAATATTATACTACAGATGCCCCTTCCAACGACAGAATTGAGAAATCAATCCGCTTAGATTTTGAGGCCTCAAACAATGTCACCGAGTAGGAAGCTCTCATTTACGGACGCGACCTTGCTCTTGAGCTCGGCGTCCCCTAACTCTTAGTTTACACAGATTCACTACTCATCGTCTACCACTGCTCTGAGCAATACGAGAAGAATGGCAAGATGATCGAATTAACAGCCCTTATTATAGATAGGATGAGCAAATCTGCATAAGCAAACAGAAGGGTCTTGTGGCTCTCATGCCGTAGGTCGATTACTGGAAAATAGAACCATTACATAAGGTGTCTTCTAGCCAGGCATACGTAAGCAAGCAAAAGAGTATTCATGCAAATGTGATGCATGTCAACGACATGGAAAGATGATCCGCACCCTTACGCTCGAACTCCATGCAAGCAAGGTAAACTGGCAATTCAACAGAAGGGCACTCGATCTTGCCGGCGAATTCCCTAATTCTCCTGGTAACTACCGCCACCTACTCATAGCTAATGATTATTTTACAAAATGGGTAGAAGTAGTTCTACTCTTTCGAACCAGAGAAGAAGAAGTCATCTCTTTTATCTGGGAACATATCATCACTCGGCTTGGGTACCCCCACCTAATTCATATCGATAACGGGCCTCAGTTCATTAGAGAAAAGTTGTAGCTTTCCTCAAGCAACACATCATCATCCACTCACCATCCAATCCTTACTACCCTCTAAGCAATGGCTAAGCCAAAATTACTAACAAAACCAACGTGGATGGACTCAAGAAAGGGCTACACACACAGAAAAAAGGGATTTAGGTTCGGAAACCTCCTCATGTCTTATGGGTATATCGTACCACTCCACACCAGTCGAATGGCTACACTTCATTCCTCCTTTCCTATGGCACCAAGGCTGTCATTCCCTCCGACTACCATCATCCAGTCAAAGATCATGAGCTAACTGGCGAGAAAAATGAGTTCGAATTGGCTTGCAACCTTATTTAGATCGATGAAACCAGGGAAAGCACCATCTGTGACCTAGGTCGATATAACCATATGTTGGCCTGTCAGTACAACAAATAAGTCAGAAGCCGTACCTGCCAAATCGATGATCTCATCCTCAGAGAAATACCTCAACACCGCAAAGAGCCTCATGTTGGGACACTAGTACACAATTGGGAGGGTCTATTCCTTATCACAGGTCTCTCATGCCTTAGATTATGTTACCTCATGACAGAAAAGGGAGTTCACATTTCAAATCCTTGGAACGCGAGGCAACCAAAATGGTATTATCGTTAAGTCCCTCACATCTCTATTTCAAATTCTCATTTTTTCAATTCCAAAAGTAAGATTTTCATCTCCATCCAATGTCCATCCTTTTCTATTCAATGAAACTTGCAAGTTTTTCTCCCATACATCACTCTACTTCGTAAACAACACATAGATTAAAGCATAGATAATACTAGCTTTTAATCGACCTCTATACCAGTTAAATTAAGGATAACACTTGGTTTGGCTAACTCTACTAAATCTATGCGATTAAAACTAACGTAACACTTATTTTACATCAAAGACTCTACCAGACATAAGATAAAGCAAAGGTAAAACTTGCTTTCATCTACCTCAATATGGTTACGATATCATACCAGCAAAATTAAGGATAACACTTAGTTTGGCTGACTCTACTAAATCTCTGTGATTAAAACTAAGGTAGCACTTGTTTTACATCAAAGACCCTACCAGACATAAGATAAAGCAAAGGTAAAACTATCTTTTATCTACCTCAATATGGCTGCGATATCATAACAGTTGAATCAGGGATAACACTTGGTTTGGCTAACTCTACTAAATCTCTGCGATTGAAACTAAGGTAAGACTTGTTTTACATCAAAGACTCTACCAGACATAACATAAAGTAAAGTTAATACTAGCTTTTATCTACCTCAATATGGCTGCGACATCATACCAGTTAAATCAAGGATAACACATGGTTTGGCTAACTGTACTAAATCTCTGCGATTAAAACTAAGGTAACACTTGTTTTACATCAAAGACTCTAATAGACATAAGATAAAGCAAAGGTAATACTAGCTTTCATCTCTTAACTTTTCTACAACAACTTCTTTTTGTTTTAGGTTACATTACAACCTCTATAATGGATCATTTTCTGTTGTTGGGGTGCCAGCTACGCTTTCCCCTAAAACTGGAGGTCGATCGGCCATAAATTCTTGAACTCGAGCAGTTACAACGATCCTTCCATGCTCTAACAATTCAGATGGTCAAGGGCCTAAATCCACTTCCATGGACTGCATGCAATTTCCTCGATCTATATCAGCTCTTCAAATACATCCCATGTCTGACAAACTGTTAAACAAGGTATCTCTTTCTGACTCAAGCCCTTTACCTCCTCTACAAAATAGATAATGACTGCCCTCAACAACTCTATGTGTGATACCACAGTTATAACCGGCCTAGAGAAATTTGTTAAAGCCTTCTAAAGGCATTCTTTCGACCACGCATACCATTCTTTTAGCCATGTTATTTCTCTATCTACTCAATTTGTGAAAGCAATGTTATCTTCTAATTTTTTGTTGGCTTTCACTTATTCAACTCGATTAATCGCTTCCAAATTGGCCAACAAAGCACGAAGTACCTCAATCTCCATGTTCAGTTCTTCTACATCTGGAATCTTTTGTAACATTTCATCTTTCTGTTGTATCAAAATATCCTTCCCTCTAATAGTTTGATCTAACCTTTATTCCCTGGAAAGTGCAGCATCCAGCTTCCTTTTGCTCTCCCTCAACCGCTCAACTCCTTTTCGCACATGACCTTGAATTCGAGTGACACCCCCCTTCAGCTCTCTTATTCGAGTTGATAGGCTGACGACATCTCCTTGTACAAGGGAGACCTTGGCATCATTTTTATTCTTCCTCGAGCGCTCCCTGGCCTCAGGGAATCTGGCATGTGAATTGGCATGCACCAATTCGGTCTTCAATTGCGCCACTCTTTCGCTCAACTAATCACACTTACGCTACACAGTCCAAAATTTAAAATCTTTGGCAGGTAAAGTTGTATACAATTTTTCAATTGCAACTTCAAATGCTGATAGATCATCTTGAGCTCTCTTCAGCTCATTATCTTTATCGAGCAATTTCTTCTTCAAATCATTCTAACTTGCTCCTGCTATTCGAGCAATCTCTTCAGCTCATTAAACCGCCCTCCAATTTTTTTGAGTGCTTCTATATGGTAACAAGCCATGTCAGCCTCCCTACTCTTTACCATCAACCCATCATTATGGTTGTTAAGTTTCGCTGCATGTTCTTTTAACCCCGCGGGCACTTTTTTCCCTTTCTCAATTTTGGCATTCTTCTCCTCGATTTTTCGAGCTAGGTCGACAGCAATCTGTGTTGCCTCAGCAAACTTGAAGTGTGCCTTTACGCGTTGATCTTCTCTGTCTTCATTTGCCTATATCATTATATTAAACTCCCCTGAATATTCTTGGTTACATTGGTGTGCATCACCTTCACGCAAGCGAGTTGACTCAAATTCGACCTGTACATTACATATACATTATATCAAGATCGATTCAGAACATTCAAACATCACATAGCACTCATTTCTAACAAGATATTTATTTTTTAACATCTACCGTACGAGACTACTTCTAAACTTTAGGACGAAGTGCAATCTCAGATGGATGCTCCATAACACATACTTCCAAGTCTAAGGTACACATTCTCTATATTTTAAATTTGTCAATACTTTGATATTTACTGTACGATATTTCAGTACCATTGACCCTAAGCCGATAATAAGTTTTTGGTCCATCTCTACGCTCTATTTACTACTTTGTAGCTCTATACTAATTAACCATACAGATCAAATATTTTTTGCTTTACTCTAACCTGCAGCTCCGCTTACGAAGATAGCAGCAACGCTGAGGTGTATCTCTCCATAGTAAGCTCAGCCTCTAAATCTTTTATTCTGAGGCGTATGTCCTTAAGTTCCTATAGCAAGGTTTACAAAAGTAACTTAGCCTATAGAATTTTATCCAACAAAAAAATATCTAATTAGTTTACAAATATTCCCAAATATTCATACAATCACAAAACCATCGCACTGCACTACCTTCTCAGTTTCTCCTTTTGGACATTTGTTGTCATCCCCTTGATTATCTAACATCGTTTGAGGAGAGACATTATTCAGGCTACCCACAACTCTAACAGTAACATCTTCAATCTCTTCATCTTCCTCCTCCTCAATATAGGTATCTGCCCTAATGGCATCTACCTCATCCTTGAAATATCCTTTTGACATAAGGTGGCGCCCGAGTCTGTCACGCTCAGCTACCACCTCCTCCAAATTTTCTCTTGCTTTTGCATGTATATTATTGACCCCTACCACTTGCGAAGCTTTCAGAGCCTCCATCCATTTTCCCTCCTTAAGCAAGTCAGTTTTTAATCGAGCTACGTTCCTTTTGAGCTCGACCTTCTTCCTCTTCAACTCAGCTTTCTCCTCCTCGACCCCGAGGCATAATCCCTTTATCAGACGAGCAGCCTGCAAAAACAAACAAATCGACCCTCTTGATTAGCTCGAATCATAATACAAAAGTCATTACAATACATATTCGAACATATGAACCTACCATTTTACTCATCTCCTCCTCCCCATGGAGAGCTGCCAACTTGGCTTTTTCCTCTACCTCTTTCAAATTGTCATCCATAATAGGTCAATCTTCAACAACCTTCATACCCGATATGTCAGAAGGTTCAGCCCTACTCTTGTTCACGACCTCACCACTTCTCGTGGTTTCGGAGGTTGAAAGATGCTTCAGCATTTTCTTCTTGGGAAATGTTTAAGCTAATTTGCTCGACGTAGTGGACTAAGGTAACCCTGTGCAGTCCACTCTATGGGGCTTGGGAAAATTAGCTCGCCTTTCCTCATCAGTTCCCTTCTTCTTACTGTTGTCAGTAATTGTCATTAGCCTCGTCGACTGAGACTTTTGAACTTTTTAGGCTCGACTATTAACACGCTTCTTCCTGCTAATGCCAAGTTCTTCCAATACAGCCTCAAGCTCTGTCTTTTCTTGAGCAACTATATCTAATAACGACTCTTTCATTGCTACCTGAGATTTGGAAGCCGTCATTCACAAAGCATTATCATCAGCAGAGCATCATACAATTTTAGCTATCAATCTCATATATTATACATTGTAATACTTACTTTGTTTTACAGTCCTAAATAGAAGTTCCATGGGTTCATCATCATCTCTTTAAAGGCAATCACCCATCACCCATATCACATTATCATTCCATGGTCAACATGTTGAGTTCAGATCGAGGAAGCAAGGCCGAATCAAGCTCGCAAAGAAATATGCCCCTCCACTTGCAGAATAGCTTTTAACCCCATTAAACTACAAAACATCCTCAGAGGATAACCTCCTTCTTCTTCCATCTCCTTCCCACCGTGCATTCAGAGATTCACAAATACTTATAACCTCCCATATATTCCCGTTCATCTCAACGGGACATTCCCCGATGAGATTCATAATCCCTTTTGCCAGATTGCTAAGGAGAAGACTCAGCCCGTACTCTAACAGAGGCATGTAACATAAAAAACCCTTTAAAAGTTCACTTTGAATATTCCCTTCGAAATACTCTAAAGAGATCGATTCATTTATACCACTATCCCTTTTCTCCTATGCTAGATCAGCCAATAAATAATAATATTCATCTCCCGTTCCTGCAGTATAACCCCTAAATTGCCTACCGACATATTCTATATAGTTTCCTCATCTACCTCCTACAAAAGCCTTGGCTTTGGAAAACTTTTTGAATACATTTGAGCGAGGAAGATAGGATACCAATCTTCCAGGGAAATTTGGAAATTGATTAACACCTACTTCTTCCTCACTTTTAGACATTTTAATCTCAGACTCAGCCAAGAGACTAGAGGTCAATGCCTCATTTATAGAGGAACTCACCATATCAACTGCAGAAAATTATTTTTAATCCTACACAAACTCTCCTCATGATCAACCTACATACAGGTTCAGGTATCTATCATTCTCTTATGCATATACATCATTCGCATACAAATATCTTTCATATACGGCTTTTCATAGATTACTATAAATTGTTATTTTTAGATTTTCCTAAATACAGATTATGATCTTCAAAAAATACATACGTATAACACAAATCCTCTACTAACTTTCTATGTCGGATTGCGAATCCGAGGCAGTGCCAAATCCTTCACTCACAACGCTGCTATATAGCCACCTTCGTGACTTAGTCTCCGCAACTCTCTCACACTTTGACTTTTGATTACTTTCGATTAACTCCTCACGAGTTTCTCAGCTATTTTTGTTTTTTTTCTTCCTTCCTTTCTCACTGCTTTTCTAGTTTTCAAAAGTTAAAAAACGTTGGAATGACAAAGATGAAGCAGTATTTATATTTTTTCTTTCTAACTGCTGGCAGCAATTGAGCCCCACACGAGCTGGCCTCGGTTTTGCAACCGAGGCATCCCTTCCACTATCCATGTCAGACTTCTTGTACCTTTTCGGTGAAAATGTTTTCCCTTCATGGCCCTTTACCTTATATTTTAATCTTTTTTTATATCTATTTTCCAAATCTCCCTCTGACCTAACCACACTCATGATGACTCACCCTTACACGCAATTGGATTTTCACAGCTTTTACACAAAGGAAAAAATCAGAAGCTCCCTGCTTTTTCTATGCTTTCTTCTTCTACTTATAACAACAATGACGTCATTTCTAAAGCTCTCATAACAAATTTTCAATAACAAAATTTTAAATATTTTCAAATTCATTTTTCACAACAGTCATAAACAGCATTCGCAACAATAGAAGATCTATATAACTTTTATTTTCATTCACTTCTTTGAAATTATTCAAACTCATATGATTACATACATTCATTCTACTCCTATTTACATTATTTTCTTTTCTTTTTTTCACTTCACATATAATTACACCTAAAGCAACTTTGATCACCTGGGGAACCACATCTGATCAAATATCCTCAAGTAATCCTCACATCTTCCAATTAGATCTCATCTACAACAAGCTCTCTCACATAAACTTTTTGAGCTATAGGATCCACCACAATTTCTCAGAACATCTCTTCTTAAAAACGACGCTCATACTCGCGTTCCCTCCCAATCTTATCTAAACATTCTAGTTCCACCTCCCTTACTGGCAACTCAGCATCATAATCCAATAATCCAAATATTCATTCCCGCACATTGGCTATTTTTATCGATAACCAAACCTCAGCGGTATAACAAATTCGTTCATATCGAGTCCAAATAATTCTTATTGCCTTCCCATTTCTTAGAATTTATTCCCCCCTTATTTATACATTTTTACTACCAATCCCCCACAAATCGTGATATAAGCTTATTATCTCGTAATAAAAACCCTAATATCTTGAGAAAAGTTATTTGAACATATCGTTCCCAATCGACCTCAGTCATTTCCTCATATTCCAAATCGAGCTTATTCTTTCCAAATCTAATATTCTAGTACGACCTCTCCAAGATCAATTCTTCATTCTAAAACTTTTACTCTTTTTTCTCCCCCATAAATTTAGCACACAGGTCGAATCATATTTCACACTTACACAAATATTTTAACTTTACAAGTAAATTTCTACAGTTCGATTATAACATAAAAATATACTTTCTTATCTCATACATTTCATTTCATACCATATTCAAACGTCTTTGGATTATACAACTTGATTTCTAGAATTATTCTATTCTATATCAACACAGAATTTGGATAACAAAATTTTATTCATCTCGAAACAAATTACAAGTATTTTTACAGATAATAAGTCTTTAAAGTACTCAACATCAGGTACTTTACAAATACCAAGTCTTTCCAGTACTCAACATCAGGTACTTTACAGATAACAAGTGTTTCAAGTACCATTATAGCTAACAAGTCTTTCAGGCACTCTGAAGCATCAAATCCTTCAGTTCATTCTACTTCTGTAATTTTTCACCCTTATACAAAGGAGACATTGGAAATAATGAGTATCCTCCCTCCTATGAGTTTTGTCAAAGTCTAGACAAACTTCAAATGGAAACTATAAAAATAGGAATCTCAGTGCTTGAGCCAACTCTTCAAACTGAAGATCTTCTCAGCGAAATGTAGCAATGGAAGTACAGAAGTAGACTTCCATTCTTCGTTTTCCTGCTCCACTGCCATCGCCACCTCTCCTATAACCACCGCCCTCGCAGAATTGGTAGAGATGAAGAGGACTCGACCTTAAAATCTATTCGAACAAAAGACATAAGCACAACTGCCCCGCAGTCACGCCTATCCTTGCATTTGTTTCCACAATTTTGTCATCCGCAAGAATGCGGAGGCAGCCCCAACATTACTCACCAGATAAGCCAACATGGTGAAATCTCCATCTGCAGTAAAACTCTACCATGGCTTCAGCCGCTTCATTTCTAACATTTCTTGATACGTCGAAGGAACAGGAATTGGAACAGGAGTAGGATTCTCCAAGGATTAATCCCCGAAATACTTCAATTTTAACCTTTACATTTCAGAAGCAATTCTCACCTCAGGAACTATTATATGGGTCTTCACCAACTTCACAATCTCAAAGAATATTCCAACAAAACAAACGTACTTTGCCACAAACCTCGGTACAGGTACTATTGATATAACCTTACATTTATTGTGGAAGAACGTTTTCCAAAGCGTCATCATTCAATATAAATGAAACTCTTCAAACCCTAACCATCGCGTACATTAATAGTCTCATCAAACATTCAATACACATACATCCCCCCATAACGCGTGCAGTTTCCATACAGTCAGACGCCATCATTACATCCTTTATTATTTAAATTCCCAACCTGAATACCCATATACCCAAAAATTCTTTCTCAACCAAAGCCACTCGTGACTTCGGTTGTGAGTGGGCGATTGTAGGGGCCTACCCCTCGATCTTACCTAAACCGAGCTATCTCCAATTCGACCTACCTCCATGTTAGATCAACGTATTCTCTACATGACTCTTCTAGTTAACATTGCCACCTACTCCATGAACTGATGAAATACGTGGGTCGAGCTCAAATAGAAAAACCTGAACAGGTCAAAGCCACTTGTCTCTCACAAATTTAATAGTTACTCAATCAACCGCCATTAACCACATTGTTCGGAGAACATGCTTCAACACGATGAAGAACTGCGAAGAAGGCCTATATAAAGAAGATGTTCTAGGAGAGACAAGGACCAGAAAATTACATGAAAAATCACCAAGAAAACTATATTTTCTAGATTCTCAAAACTTCCAACTTCTTACTCACAAGATCAAGCATTTCTAAGTCAATAGATCACATGTAATAAAATATCAGCCTCAAGCAATAAAAGTTACTATTACAAAAATCCTCAGCCCGAGATTGTGGTTTTTTACCTATTCATAAGTTTTCTACGTTAAACTACCTGTATCATTTCTTACTTTCTATTAGATTTTTGTCACAAGTACATTAGTGTAAGAGCTAATTCTAAGCCACTTCCAGCTTATGGAATTAGGCCATTACAGTAACAAAATAAACATTTTTCGTAACTGTCCATGTCTAGATCTCCTATTCACATAAAGTTTAAAAAAGGGAGAAAAACTTATAAATATTTATATAATGAATTCATAAATTCCCATAAATTTGTCTTTCTACATTCGAAATTGATAGTTCAATTACCAACGTGTGTATTGATTTTGAAATTCATATTTTTTGAAACAACCTAATAAAAGTTTACTGGTAACGACATATATTATTTTGAAACAAACTTCTACATACATAAATAGTAATTTTCTAAAAGAACAACCCTGTTCAACAAAAACAATTCTAAAGTTTGCCAATTCAGATCTACTGTCAAAAACAAAAATGAGGACAGCCACAACAATTTTAAAATCACTGTTAAAATGGGTTTAGATTCAATACAAAGCTTTTACAATAAGGTACAAATTATAACAAACCTTCTAATAACTATTACGACCTAAAATATTATAGAGAAAAAGAGGGAGAATTAATTCTTCACCAAAAAAACCTCAGAGAGAGCTTGATAGAGAGAAAGATAGAACTCTGGTTGATGCACGATGAACTACGAGTTGTTTTTCAAATATCTATGCCGTGAATCACCTTAAATCTGGTCAGATTTGATAAACTAGGGTTTAGGTTTTAGTTTGAGTGAAAGAGAGGAAGGGAGAGAGGGTAAAATGTAATAATTGAAGAGATAGGGAGAAATAGATTTAAAGTAAAAGGGAACTGGTTAAGTTTGGTGACTACTACGTCACCAAATTAGTTGGTCCCCATAACCACCTCCTCTTGGTTCCTAACCACTCATCTTATATAGATGTGCAGTTCTAGTAGGGTGGTTTAGGGTGCTGTAGGGACTTATCCCTCAAGCTCATTCATAATCGAGCTCACACAACTCGAATTACCTCCGTCTCAGGTTCACGCAATCTCAACAATTAACACTCCAGTCAAACATTCCAAACATCCCCATGACCTACCCAAGAACGTGGGTCGTGCTAAACCTGGAAAACGTTATTCAGTCAAAGACACCTGTCTCCTACGATCTCGTCAGTTATACAGTCAACTATCACTAACCACATTATTCGGAAGACGTGCTCCAGCACGACGAAGAGTTGTGGGAAAAGCCTATACAAAGGATAAATTCTAAAAGAGACAGGGACCAAAAAAATTACTCAAACGTCTTATTTACGAAATCACTTGTAATAAAGATATCCACTCCAAGCAATAAAGATACTTTTGAAAAAATCCTCCATACGAGGTTGTGGTTTTTTACCTATTCAAAAGTCTTCCACGCTAAAAACACCTGTTTGCATTTCTAACTTTCTTATAGAGTATTGTTACAGGTTTGTTTAGTGTGATAGCTAATTCCTAATCATATCGAGCTACGGACTTTGGCAATTATATTTGGCGTCATTTGTGGGAAAGATTGCATTTCCACGATACCCTAAGGTAATCTTTCATTATAATTTTCAATTATGGTTTCTTTTAGACGACAGGCCACAGGAACTCAGCTCGAAATTTCTGTGGATCCGGGACAACTCACCGAGTTACGGGCAAATCTCCACGCAGAGGCTGAGAAACACGCAGAACTCGAACTTCAATTAACGAAGGATCGCGAGCTCCAAGAGAAAGAGCTCGATGCGGAACGACAGGCTCGTTTGACAATGCTCAAACGATACGAAAATTAGATGACGAAGATGCAGACTACACTCAAAGCTTTACAAAATCATCAGCAGGCTTCTCCTGCCAGGGGTCACGACCAGCTTCAAGAAGCCTCCCGCATTTAAGCAAGGGAAAGATTGGAACCTCGGGGAGTCACCAGTAAAGCCATTTCCAGGAATCTACCACATTGGCTGCATCCCTCCATACATCTGGGAGGTGAAGTCCAATCCGAAGTCAGTCGAGGTCACCAGATTCCCATCCGTCAGAAGGAAGACAAGCAACCTCTGTGTCAACTCCTAGAACGAGATCGCATGAGTGAAGGGATGGGAACTCATCATCCCCTGTTGGCACATCCAGTAATTTAGCCAGCATGTCATTACATCACAAAGGAACACATGGACCAGCGAATTAAGGTGTCGATCGAAGCACAAGTTCTGGGAACTACCGGTGATATAACGACATTACAAGGGAGTCTGATTGCCAAAGAGTTGCTCGATATGGAAGAACCAAAAGGTTTCCATACTCCCAAAATTCACAAATACAAAGGTACAGTCCCGAAGGAGTATCCAACAATACTGCGATCCACTGGGATTGTACTCTAACCACAATCACATCCTCTGCTGCCTATTCACAACAAGTTTATAGGAGGAACCACTCTGATGGTTCCATTCCCTCCCTGAAAAATCCATCTATACATTTGATCAGCTTCAGAAACAGTTCATCAAGACATATGACCACAACAGAGACAAGGAAGATAACCTGTATTCTCTTATCGGTCTTAAGCAGTCACTCGAAGACTTCTCGAAGAAATTCCTAGATCTTGCAAGAAAAGTGGATAACCTCGACCAAAAGACCGCCGTTACCGCTTTTACCGATGCGCTGCGGCTCGACTATAAAGCTAAGGAATATCATTTCCTCAACAATCCTGTGACTTTAGGGGAGATGATCACAAAAAGTTAACAGTTACGTCGACATGGAAATAATGATGTCTGAGCGGCAAAAGTCAACTAAGTCTGCCCTCTCCACCAAAGCCCCATCTAAAGATTGAAACAGCGTGCCCAAGGAAGAATATGGAGATCATAAATGCACCAAGGGGAACACTGAGTACCCTCGGAGAAGCGGTCCACAAAAAAAACCCGTCCTCCCAAAGCTAAATGCTCGAATCTCCACCATTTTCTACTGATATTGAAAGACACGCTCTGCCGCACCTCCCGATCACTGGAACCCATCGGGAATCAACCATTTTGCCTACACCATAAGGTAAATCATCATTCTACAGATAATTTCTATGCTCTATAGCGGATGCTCAAACTCATTTTCACGGAAGGACGGATGCTCGAATACATCGTTGACCTGAAGTCATACCAGGATGATAGCCATAAGAAGCAAATCGAAGTTGTTCAAGTCAACGACAGAGCAGAGGAAAAACATATCTACCATATTCACCTCAGGAACATGATTGAAATCAATCAGATCACCTATTCCAATCGATCAAAATGCCAAAGACTCCCGGAATGCTGTGACCTTACACCTCAAGACAAAGAAGCCAAACTTCTTACCGAGTCGAGCAATCGCCGACTCGGAAACTCTTTTGAGGATTACGATACTAGCCATGTCAAATATCCACATCATGATGCGTTAGTCATAATGCTTAAGATGAAACAATTTGTCATGCACACAATGATGATCGATACTGGAAGCAGTATTGAGATTCTTTTTCAGAGTACGATCGACCGGATGGGCCTGGCCGACCATGTCATTCAGAGCGATACCGACGTCAGCAAATTCAATAGCTCAAGGGAAGTAGGCAAGATCATCATACCTATTACAGCAGGACCCACCACAATCAACATCATTTTCTATGTCATCAATGCCAAGTCTCGTTATCTTGGGATCATGGGCCGTTGCGAGATAAACAATATGGAAGCAATCGCTTTCATCTATCATCGGGTACTCCGATTCAAGCACAACAACGGTATTTATGAGATCAGAGGTAATCTGAAACTCTCTTGAGCTTGTGAAAATACTATTCCTGCCATCCTCGATATTTCAGACAGATTGGCCGTATAGAAATTACAGAAAGTTGATCACCTCAACGATCAATCACCTACGGAGGAACCCACTGAATAAGTTAACATTGATGGACCCGACAGAGGTACAATCATCGGAACCAAGCAGGTTCAGCAGGAGAAAGATGCTCTCGTCCAATTCCTAGAACTCAATCAAGATGTTTTCGCCTAGTCTTTTGAAGAAATGCCCGAAGTCGACCCGGCCATGGCTTGCCACAAGTTAGCCATCAACATCAACGCCACAGCGGTCAAACAGAAGCACCAACGACTGTCACCTCGCCTTTGAGATGTAGTCAACACCGAGATCGAGAAATCGATCAAGGTAGGATTCATTCGAGAAGCAAAGTATCCAGACTGGATATCCAACATTGTCGTTGTCCCAAAGAAGAACGGAAAGGTCCTCGTTTGCGTAGATTTTATAGATCTAAACCAATACGCCCCAAAGGATAGTTTCCCTCTTCCCAATATTCATCAGATCCACAACTCCACTGCAGGCCATGATCTCCTATCAATGATGGACGCTGCCTCAGGATATAACCAACTTTCACTTCTAGAAGAAGATCAAGAGAAGACAACATTCATCACCGAAAGTGCTCTTTACTGTTACAAAGTCATGCCCATCGGGCTCAAGAAAGCAAGTGCCACATATCAACAATTGATGACTGCTATGTTCAAAGCACACATCGATGAACCCTTGTACAAAAGCATATAGTTAGATAATCACATCTCCGATCTCAACACAATATTCAATATCCTTTCATCTTATAGAATGCACCTCAACCCTGATAAGTGTCAATTCGGGGTACATTCTGGCAGATTTCTAGGCCACCTCATCAGAAAGAAAGGGATTAAGGCCGATCTATATCAAATTCGGGATCTCCTCGACATGCCTTCTCCAAAGACAAAAAATGATGCTCAAAAACTCACCGGCAAGATTGCCGCCATCAACCATTTTGTCTATAAATCTTTAGACCGCTGCCGTTGGTTATTCCTATTACTCCGAGGCTGAACCAAGCGAGGAAAGGTCTAGCCAGCTGCAAAAGTCACATGGTGACCAGAATGCAAAGTAACTTTTCACGATCTCAAGATCTATCTGGGAAGGTCTCCCATAATGAGCACCCCAGTAGGTAATGAGGAACTGATAATCTACCTCCCAGTCACAGATACTTCTTTCAGCTCAGTTCTCATTCGCCTGGAAGGGAAAATAAAGAAACCAGTCTTCTTCATCAGCAAAATACTCACACCGGCAGAAACAAGGTATTCTTAAATTCAGAAACTTTTTCTCACCTTTGTTTACACTTCTCAGAAACTCAAGCACTACTTCCAAACACATTCAGTCAAAGTTATGACGAACTACCCACTTTGGGAATTTTTTCCAAAAAAGAGAAATCACGAAGAGTGCAGCAATAGTCAGTCAGTTTGGGAGAACATGATATCAAGTTCGAACAGCGTCATTTCGAAAGGGCTAGGACATTAGCGATTTTCTTGAGGATTTTCCAATGGAGGAGCCTGACCCAGACCTTTCCGAAAATGCGCCAAGGAACCCCATTCCAAAACCCTTCGACGAACGAGCTGGCTGGATCACCACGTCAGAGTAGAGGCTTCTCACAGATGGATCAGCAGGACCCACAGGGTCAGGGATCGGGATCGTTTTGATCACCCCTTCCAAAGACTGAATTGAGAAATCAATCCGCTTAGATTTTGAGGACTCAAATAATGTCACCGAGTATGAAGCTCTCATTCATGGACTCAACCTCGCACTTGAGCTCGATGTCCCCAAACTTTTAGTTTACATAGATTTATTGCTCATCGTCCATCATTATTTAGAGCAATAAAAGAAGAACGGGAAGATGATCAAATACGCATCCCTCGTTGCAGATAGGATGAGTAAGTTTGTGAAAGCAACTCTTTAATATCTTCCTCGAGGTGAAAGCAAACACGTCAATTCCTTGGCATATCTAGCCGGGGTCTTGGGTACAGAAGCTCGATATATTCAGATCGAAATCATTTCAACCCCCAGCATTGACCGCATCTCTGTATGAATGATCAATACTGAGGGTGATAAAGGGGGAGACGATGATTGGTGAAAGCCTTTCATAGCCTACCTCAGTGTCCACAACAAGTGCAATGGACCACTCCCAGCAAATCCGAAAGAACTCCGACAATAGATTAACAACTCGAAATGCTACATTACTCAGAACGGTATACTTTACCAACTTTCAGTTATAGGACCTTACCTCAAGTGCCTCTCAAAATCAAAAGCAGACAAATTGTTTCACGAACTACACAAAGGAACTTGTGGCTCCCACGCTGCAGGTATGTCATTAGCAAACCTAGTTATAACTCAAAAAGTATTCTGGCCCAGCATGTGCAAGCAAGCAGAAGAGTATTCCCGCAGGTGCGATACTTGCAAGAGACATGGACATATGATACGCGCCCCTGCGCTCAAACTCCATGCAAGAAATGTTTTCTGGCCATTCAAAAAGTGGGCAGTAGACCTCATCGGCGAATTCCCTAACTTTCTAGGTAATCGTCGTCACCTACTCGCAGCTGCCGATTACTTTACAAAATGGGTAGAAGCAGTTCCACTATGTCAAACAAGAGAAGAAGAGGTCATCTCTTTCATCTGGAACCACATAATCACTCAATTCGGGTACCCTAACCTAATTCATATCGATAACCGGCCCCAATTTGTGGGAGAAAAGATCGTGTCCTTCCTCAATCACCATAACATCATCCACACACCATCAAATCCTTACTATCCACAAGACAATGGACAAGCCGAAATCATCAACAGCACCATTGTGGATAGACTCAAAAAATGGCTCCACTCACAGAAAAAAGGGAATTGGGTTCGCGAACTACCTCACGTCTTGTGGGCGTATCAAACTACTCCCCGACAATCCACTGAGTATACCCCATTCCTCCTTGCTTATGGCACTGAGGCTGTCATTCCTTCTGAATATTATCATCCAGTTCATGATCATGAGCTCACTGATGAGGAAAATGGATTTGAATTGGCTTGCAACCTCAACATGATAGATGAGACCAGGGAATGCGTCATCGCTAGCCTTGGTTTATATCATCATATGCTTGCCAGATCGTATAATAACCGAGTTAGGAACTGTACTTTCCAGAACAAAGATCTCGTCCTCAGAGAAATTCCTCAATATCATAAAGAGCCTCACGCGGGAAAATTAGCTGACAATTGAGTGGGTCCATTCATTATCACAGGTCTCTTAGGCCTGGGATCATACTATCTCATAATAGAAGAGGGAATCCCTATTTCAAATCCTTGGAACACTAGGTGACTTAAACGGTACTATCGTTAAGCGTCTTACTACTCCATTCCCGTTGTTCACTTTATGTCTTTCAATTCCAAAAGTGAGATTATAATCACTATCCAATCTAACTTCTGAAGTTATCAATGAATTTTTTTTGTACAATATCATTCTCTTTATGAAGGTTCTTCCACATTCTACAGATTCAAGCATAGATAATACTAGTTTACGATCAATCACATCAGTAGGTTGGATCAAGGATAAGACTTGGTTCAGCAGAATCTCTACAGCTCTGCGATTGTTCTAAATGTAAAAACTTGTTTCATAACAAAGACACAACCAAACAAGAAATAAGGCAAAGGTAATACTAGTCTTCATCTTTTATAGCTTGTTTGGAACACATCAGTAGGTTGGATCAAGGATAACACTTGGTTCAGCTGAATCTCTACAGCTCTGCGATTGTTGCAAGTGTAAAAACTTGTTTCATATCAAAGACACAACCAAATAAGTGATAAGGCAAAGGTAATACTAGTCTTCATCTTTTACAGCTTGTTTGGAACACATCAGTAGGTTGGATCAAGGATAATACTTGGTTCAGCTGAATCTCTACAGCTCTGCGATTGCTGTAAGTGTAAAACCTTATTTCATATCAAGGACACAACAAAGCAAGAGATAAGGCAAAGGTAATACTAGTCTTCATCTTTTACAGCTTGTTTGGAACATATCAGTAGGTTGGATTAAGGATAACAGTTGGCTCAGCTGAATCTCTACAGCTCTGCGATTGTTGCAAGTATAAAAACTTGTTTCATATCAAAGACACAACCAAACAAGAGAAAAGGCAAAGGTAATACTAGCCTTCATATTTTATAACTTGTTTGGAACATATCAGTAGGTTGGATCAAGGATAATACTTGGTTTAGCTAAATCTCTACAGCTTTGCGATTGTGGCAAGTATAAAAACTCATCTCACATCAAAGACAGAACCAGGCATAAGATAAGGCTAATTCATACTAGCTTTCATCTCTTTCAATATGTCTGTAACATTTCTATAAGCCTAGATCAAGGATAACACTTGGTCTAGCTACCCCTCTACATTTCTGTGATTAACATGAATGTAAAATTTTGCATTATATCAAGGATCCCACCAGACACATTACTCTCTAGCTCTCTGATTTGACCAGAGAGACTAACAGCATCCCCTCGAACTAAAGGAGCCTTAACCTCAGTTCTGCTTCCCCTAGAGCACTCTCTAGCCTTGGCTTTCTTGGCACGAGCAACGGCTTGATCCTTTTCAGCTCTAAGTCGAGCGACTCTCTCGCTTAAATCATTGCACCTGTACTGTATTTCTCAGAATTCCATATCCTTGGTAGGGAGAGCTGTTTGCAAATGTTCAGCTATAGCCTCCGAAGCCTATAGATTTTCTCGAACTGACCTCAGCTCGTCATCCTTTTCGATGAATTATTGTCTCATTCGTTCCATATCGTTCCTTTATTTTTAAAGTTCAGATCAAAATCGTTCTTCTATTTGTTCCAGCGCTTGAATACGGTATTGAGCCGTGTCAGCCTGCTTACCCTTCACAGCCAATGCACTAACCTGACATTGAAGTTTCCCGACACATTCTATTACCGCGGATAAATCTTCTAGCCCCTTCTTAATCCCTGAATCTTTCTCCTCGACCTGACGAGTCAGATCAGAGACAACCTGATTCAACTTCTCAAGTCTGAAATGTGTTTTTACATATTGATCCTCTCTGTTCCCGTTCACCTCTTTTATCCTATCAAACTGCTCTGCAAATTCCCGATTGAACATGAGTGTGTGATCCTCACATACGCGAGATGCATCCAATTTGACCTGCGACATATAACATGATTTAGTACAGTTCGATTCAGAAAAGTATAATTCCGGCATATACCTACAATATTTCTAAGAGACTGTTAATTTCTAAACATATACTTTCAAGTGCTTTTTGACTAGAAGTTTGGACTCCTTTCGCGGACGAACCCTACATGAATCTTCTTTCGGCGTATAAGGAATACACGTTCGACATATTATTCTGTATTAATCGCGTTAGATTTTTACCATGCATTTCTATCCTGTTTACTTAACTTAACGTTAGTGTAACATGAAAGTCGAATAACTTGCTCCGATCTAGCCTGCAATTTCGCTTAAGCAGACAGCAAGGCTTTAAAGGTCTCATTTTTGCTAGCAAGTCCAGACTCTAAGTTATAAATTTTGAGACTCGTCTCTCTAATTACCTATAAAAGGTTTATAAAAAAATTTATTCTACAAAAATTTTCTTCCCCATACACTACCACCTTCGGGGAGCTCGACGTCGTCCCCTTGATTGCCGAGTATCGTCTGGCAGGAAATACCATCCAAACCGTCCATGACCCCAAGCACTTCTGCTCCCTCGTCTTCCACCTCAACATAGGTGTAACCCTTAATGGCATCCACCTCTTTTTGAGAATAGCCCTTCAATATCAAGTGGCGACATAGTCTTTCACGCTCCTCAACTATCTCGTCCAAATTGACATTCGCCTCGACCTGTAGCTGGGTGATCACCGCAGCGTGAGAGGCTTTCAGCTGCCTCACTTCCTTCATGGCTTCAGTCTTGGCTCGAGCTAGGTCTTTCTCCAACTCGCTCTTCGCCTTCTTCAGCTCGGATTTGTCTTCTTCAATGCCAAGCCAGATTCCCTTCATAAGATGAGCGACCTACATAAAATGAATCAATCTTAGTTAATAGCGCTCAAAGTATATTAACATTTATTACTAGTAAAATAACACTTGCCATCTTGCTCGAGTTCTTCCTCCCCCTAGAGAGCCACCAACCTAGCCCTTTCCTCGACCTCCCTAAGGCCATCCACCGCAGCAGGTCGTGCCACAGCGACCTTCTCCCTAGAGGATTCAGCCCTCCTCCTTTTCTCTTTGGAAGCCACACCACTTTCTGTGGCATCCGAGGCCGGCAAAGTCTTCAACATCCGTTTCTTCAGAAAAAGTTGAGCTACTTTGCTCGGCTTAACGAGTTTCAGCGGGGCCGAATTGTCAGTTCCAGGAGTCTTGGAAGGATTCGTTCGAGCATCCGCACCACTTGTTTGCCTTTTTCCTTCATCGACCCCCGTTATCGACCTAGTATACTGAGCCTTTTGAACCTTTTTTGACCTACTGCCAACTCTCTTCTTTCTACTCAGGCCGAGGTCCCCCAAAACGAGTTCGAGTTCAGTTTCCTCCTCCGCAACATTATCCAGCAAGGATTTCTTCCTTTCCACTGTAGACTTCACACCTACAATAACAACATTTTTATTATCAACTACAGTTGCCAACGAAACATCGCAATAATTCTATCTATGCATGTCTATACTTACTTTGCTTTACAGATCTAAATCGAAGGTCCAACAGTTCTTCATCATCTCTTTGAAGGCACTTACTCTTTGAATTCAGATCAAAAAAATGAGGCCGAGTCATGCTCACATAAAAATATGACCCCCCACTAGCCTTAAAATTCTTCACCCCATAAAACTGCAGAACGTTATCCTCCTTACTTTTTTCTCCTTTCTCACCTTTTATTCAGATGGTCACATACAATTATTACCTCCCACATGTTCCCGTTCATTTGAGCAGGACATGCCCCAATTGTATTCATAATCCCCTTCGCCAAATTAGAAAGGGGAAGGCTCAACCCATACTCAAATTAAGATTGGAAACACATAAAATCCTATGGGAGGTGACTCCAGACATCCCCATCGAAATACTCAAATGAGATAGATTCATCAATACCGCTATACAATTTTTTTACCTTCAAATCTGCCAACAGATAAAAATACTCTTCCCCCTCTGCTACCGTACAACCTCTAAACTGCCTACCGGAAAACTCTACACATTTACCCTACTTCCCTCCTACAACCAACTTGGCTTTACAAAATTCTCTAAAGGCATCAAAACCCGGAGGATACGACACCAACTGACCAGGGAAACCCGGGAATTGTTCCAATCCTCCCTTCCCTTCGTTATCAGACTCATTCGCCCGACCAGAAGTCGAAACCTCATTAACAGACGAACTGCCCATCTTAAAAACAAATTCTACTGACACATTTTTTACTTTCAAAGATGCCTCTCACGCTAGACCTACATACAGGTTAAAGTATTTATCATTCTTCCATCTATGTACACATATATATATACATATATAAATATATACACACATAAATATATATATTCAACGTATATCCCTGATCAATCAGTCATGTATAACATGTATCTTTAACTATAGAACATCATAATACACGGCATATATCTTTACTAACCTTCAGTATCCGAATGAGAATCGGCAGTAGAATCAAGCTTTCCCCTCACAACGCTGCAATACTGCCACCCCCGAATCTTTTGCCCTCTTTAACCGTTTATCGCCATCAGATAACTCTTTATCGACTCCCCCGATTTTTCGACTTTCTCTCTGAGTGTTCTCCAAGTTTTTTGTGATAAAACGTTTGTTTGGAGATGGAGAAGAACTATTTAACCTTTCTCTCTCATACCGCTAGCATTTACTACTCCTCGTACGAATCGTCCTCAATTCCAGAACCGAGGCGTCCTTTCCACTCTCCATGTCAGACGCCTTGTACCTTTTCAATAAAACCACATTTCCATCATTACAATCCCCCTCATTTTTTAACATATTTTTTCCCCTCTTTCCATAACTTTTCTTGACCTCCTCTCACTCATGATGACTTGCACTGTAAAATGTTAGAGCTCAATTTCCTTTTTCATACAAAATAAAACTAGAAGCTTTTGCATTCATATATTTTTGTTTCACATTCCTTGTCTATCATACTTATAGTGATTGACGTCACTATCAAAATTGTGCAAATATTCAAATTTATTCAAAATGTTTGCTAAAATGGTCTCAAAAGAGATTTGCCCCTATAGAGGATCCGAATTAACTTATATTATTTCGGTTGCATTCACAACATTAACATTATTTATAACACTTTACACAACATCCATCACAGCCTTGGTAAACTTAAGTAACTAGCATCTAATCACATCATTCGCCAACCCTCATATCTTCGAATTCAGTCTCCACTTCAGCAATCAAACCCACCAAACTTTCTCGTTCTACTGAATCCCTCATGAATAGATGAAAAAATAACTCATAAAAGTAATGGGCATACTCAAGTTCTCTGCTCTTTATATCTAATCCTTCGAGCTGACTTTCCCTAACTGGTAACTCAGCATTGTAACAAAGTAAACCGAAAATCCTCTCCTGCACTTTAGCAGTTTTTACAGCCAATCATCCTTCTGCGGCATGCTGAATCCTTTGAGATTGACTCCGCACCATCCTAACCTTCCCCCAAATTTTTGTAGGTCATGCTATCAATATTTATAAGTTTCTCAATCACTTCCTCCTTTTACACAATTTTTGGCCTAGAATCACGTAACAGAAACCCAAAATCTTGGACCCACTCATTATAACTTATTCCCTCACTAATACACGCAATGGTCTATCAACCTGAGATAGCTCGAATTTATATCTTTCCTACAATTTCTATCATAAATCATTTATATCAGCAGGAAGTTCTCAGCTCGTATTCACATCAGTTCGTTACAAAGAAGTTTTTTTATGCACAGTTTAATAATTATTAACTTTTATTCATGTCAAACGATGTTACATACAATTTACAAATAACAAGTTTTCACATAGGAATACAATAGAATATTATCCATCTAGTACAATATTCTAGGTACTTTACAGATAACAAGTTTTCCCTATTTGCTAAATGTTATAGGTCATTCAGGCACGGTGAGGTGTCATGTTTTCCAGTTCATCTTCTTTATGTCATTTTTCACCCCGATGCAAAGAAGACGTTAGAACCAACAAAGATTTTCCCTCACATAGCTCAATTGAAGCCTAGTCGGACTCCAAGCAAAAATTATGCAAGCAGTAGACTCAGTGTTGGCACCCACAAAACAAGATGAAAGGTCTTCTGAGCACAAAACCACGATGGAAATGCATCAGCAAGATCCCCCTTCCCATTCTCCTCCTCCACTACCACCACCGCCTCTTCTATAACCACTACCACCGAAGAGTTGGTAGAGATGAATAGGGCCGGTAGCACAAGAAATTAGCACATCTACCCCGCAGATATACCTTTCCCTATATATGAACCCCTAACCCTGTCCTTCGCAAGGGTCTGGAGATAGGCCCAACGATCCTCGCCTGTCAAGACGAAGGCATAAAATCTCCACTTATAGTAGAAATCTTCCTCAGCTTCAACCACTTCCTCTCCCGACAAGCCTTGGTACATTGGATGAACAAGGGTTGGGATCGCCATTTTCAAGGAACGATTGCCAAAGTACTTCAACTTCAACCTCTGCGTTTCAGATGCTATCCTCTTTTTAAGAACCATACTCTGAGCTTTCACCATCTCAGAGAAGGTTACGCATGCAAGAATTGTTCTAAAGAATCGATCAAGGTACTTTTTATATAACCCTAACTTTATTGTGTAGGTACGTTTTCCCAAGCGTTATCATTTATTACGGACGTGACTATTCAAACACAACTGTCATATACATCCGCATCATCATTTAATACCCAACACTTCCCAATATCATGTAACTTCCACCTAGTCAAACGTCATCATTACTCCGTTTTGAATTTACAACTTTTAACTTATTCTTTCTCAACCAAAGCCACTCGTAACTTCGGTTGCGAGGGAGCGATTGCAGGGACTTATCCCACGAGCTCACTCATAATTGAGCTCATACAGCTCGAATTACCTCCATCTCAGGCTCACGCAATCTTAGCACTTAACACTCCAGTCAAACATTCCAAACATTCCCACGACCTACTCAAAAACGTGGGTCAAGCTAAACCCAAAAAACGTTATTAAGTCAAAGATACCTATATCCCACAAACTCATCAGTTATACAGTCAACCGCCACTAACCATATTATTCGGAAGACGTACTCCAGCATGATGAAGAGCTGTGTGAAAAGCCTATATAAAGGAGAAGTTCCATAAGAGGCAGGGGCCATAAAAATTACTCAAACTTCTTATTTAGCCGTATGGATGTGATATCCTTATTCAGTAAAGCGTCTTTTTAAAAGATCAAGTCTTTCCAACATTTCTATCACCATTAAAAAGATATTTGAATTATACTCCATTGTTCCTATTTTTAGTTGTCGATTTTATCTAAATTTTGATGTTATGTTTTATAATGTAAGAATGTCAGAATGTCCTAATATTTTACATGTATAATCTATATGATAAGGAGAACACATCCATACATTTAAAACTTCTTAAAACATATTTAGGTATTCCAAAAATTAGGGTGTCTAGAGGGGTGTTTAAAGGGGGTGTCCATGTTGGATATTCGGGTTAGCAACGGTGCTGATGTGAATGGGACCCCCTTTTCTCATCTTTCATTTCATCCCTAAAAATAACTATAATATTTTCTATGTAAGCTAAAAAGTTATTTCCCAAATTATGATCGAGTCTGCTCTCTCTACCAACTTTCTTTAGGGTTTTTACTGACTATATTTACCTCTCTCACCTTTACTTTTAACTTTATTAAAGAACAAAGAAGACATTATCATCATCCTTAGGGCATATTCTCTCTGTCATTTATTTTATTGAATTGTGCAAATGTGCTTTGTGATCAATGTTATCACCTTCTATTTAATATATATTTTTGATCAATGTACTATTTTTTAAGCTTAACAAATGTGTTTGTGCCCTACTTAATTTATTGTTCTTATATGGTGTTATAATGCTTGTTATATCAGAGACTTATGATTGATAGTTCTAAAATGTCAGGTTATCCTTTTGAAGTGGGCGATATCGGATCCTCATCGGCACAAGAGGATCACGATATACCAAAAGATTGCAAAACCTCAAGTAAAAACGTTGAAAAATTGCAAACACCTTATGAAGACATGATTTTCAAATTATGGAAGATGTGAAAATTTACTAGGAAGAGTAAGGTAGACAAAAATAAGATCGATGCTTGCCTTTCTCTGCCAGTTGTAGTGGATTTGAGTTAAAGGTGGCTGATAAGACAATAACGGAACAAAATTTGCATTAGACATGTGCATTACTTGTCATAAACAAAAAAAACCAGTTTTCCAACTCTTAGCAATTTGGAAAGATTTATCATTGGTAAATAGCCTTTCTATAGGAGCTTGATTTAACTTTGTTCTTCTCCAATGTGTACCCTTGCGGATGCAATGACTTAATAGAAGTATACTGTAGTAATATTATTTTTCCATTCAAGTTCAATGAATGATCTCAGCCAAGACAGCAATAGAGCTTACTAGTACATAAAGATGAAACCCACAGTTGATATAAAAACTCGTTTATACACTCAATCAGAGTTGTACTAAAGTTAACATAAGTAATCTATGCCAAGGTTGAATATCACATCATACAATTCTACTTCCATGTACACTAGCAGCACCAAACATGAATTTTTTTATCCAGACACCAGCTATAGGAAATTTAATGTCACATCAACCCAAATAAAAGCACTATTATCACTACACAAATTTTACCAAATTACCACGGTCCTTATCTGTGGTAATAGTCATTTTGCCACGGATAAAGTCTGTAGTGGAGGTCTGTAATAAAAGGTGTGTGGCAATATTTTTTCTACGGAGTTTATATGCGGTTATCTAATTTATATTGCTATGGAGTAAATCCATAGCAATATTTTTACCACGGAGTTTGTTTGGGGTTATCTAATTTATATTAATACGGAGTAAATCCGTGGTAATTTTTTTGCCACGGAGTTTTTCTGTGGTTATCTAATTTATATTGATACGAAGTAAATCCGTGGCAATTTTTTTACCACAGAGTTTTTCTGTGGCTGTCTAATTTATATTGATATGGAGTAAATTTGTGGCAAATTTTTTACCACGGATAATATCAGTAGTATAATTAGGATATTTACCACTGCTTTAGTCTGTGGTAATTTAATTTTTATTTGTTTTTTCAAAAAATTAAAAAAATAGCCAAAACCTAGATAATTTAGAAAAACAAATTGCATATGTTGTATACACATATATGTATATGTATATATATACAAAAAAACACAATTCAATAACTTGTTTCATTTATAAGTATTGACCCGGATTTTTTTTTTATTATTAATTATTATTATTATTTAGGTATTACTTTACGTTAAGCTTTTGCTTATTGCTTTCTATCGGCAGGTTCTGTGTTATTCATTTTCTGCGGTTTCGGTGGTTATTTGATCTGAGAAGGTTGTGTTTTGATTTTAGGAGTCGTGGTTGATTTCTGATAGGGTTGTGTTTGTTGCTTCGGGTTGTTCCTATCTTTTGAGGATCTTGGTGTTGGTGTGGTTCAGGAGGATCTCAGAGTGACTTTTTGGAGTTTTTCCAGTTCCCGTTCGAACGAGGTTTATTGTCGTTCGATCGAACCTTCATGTCCCCTGGACGTTTGGCTATTGGCAATTGTCGTTCGAACGAGTTTCATATTCATTCGAACGAGTTGACTTGTCTCCTGGAATTTGGCCCAAGACCTCTTAGTCGTTCGAACGACTTTCGTATCCGTTCGAACGACTTGTCGATTGTATATATATATATCACTTCTCCTTTCTCTCTCTCCTCGCAATCTCTCTCTCTCTCTCACCGACTCAACTTCTCTTTTCTAGGATTTGTGAATCCTCTCTCTCTCACTCGAATTGGTCTTAATTGGAAGGGGTTCCCTTGCATTTGGCATTTCCTCTACTTCTCTACTTCAATTCGATGCTTGGCAACCCAATTTTGGAGTTTGATCTCGGCAGCTTTACCCCCTGTTTGGCTCTCTCGCCTTCGAGGTTAGTGTTCTCTCTCTCTTCGTTTACTCTCCATATTGTGATTATGGGGTGTTGGTTTAGGGTTTGTGCTTGTTGGGCTGATTTTAGGGTTTGTGATTGTGGGGGGCTTGTTTGGTTTTCCATTATTGGTGATTGGGGTTTGTGGTGTCTGTAATTATCGAAGGTATTGGGTTGATTGCTGGTTTGTGATTGCTGGAGGATTTGGGTGTTCGGTGGTGGTGATTGTTTGGGTTTGTATAAGCATTTATTTGGTGGACTATGGGTGATCAGAGTAGCGCAGCGGATGCATGGTGTGATTGTGGGTTTTGTTGCAGTTTGTGTTACTAATTTCGGGTGTGGTGCTGATTTGAACTCAGTTTCGGGCGAGAATCCTTTGTTGAAATTGTGATTGGGCTCTGGGCCTTGGAAGTGGTTAGTGTTGTAGTGTTCATGTCCCTTTCTGTGACTCATTCAGGTTTTGGAAGTCGATTCGCGGAGCACATTACCGTTGGGGTGCTGTTTGGATATTTTCGCCGGGTTTGTCATTTCGAGCTTTATATCAAGCGAGTTTTATCTTCCTGAATAACTAGATCATTATGCTGATTCGTGAGTTATATAAATGCATAGTTTAGTATAATTATATTTATGATTAGGTTAGTATATGGTTAATTGCTTAGGATACCTATATGGATTATTCGTTTAATACACCATAGGCGTGAGTATTTAAGGGTTGATAAGTTAGTAAAACTTGAGTTAATTGTGAGTTTAGTTACTAGTTAGAACCTTGTAGGTTATGGGAAGTTGTGGACGGTTAGCCTCGATTATAGTAAGTACGATGATCTTGTATCGTTAGTATATTGAGGTATGAGATTGTTGATTGGTTATTAGGGCGCCTAGCCTGTTTCTTAACACTAGTAATTAGGTTCGGCTATTACTAGGAAAATACGGATGGCACGTGGTTTAGCCGCTATTTTTATTAACATATAGTTTAGAGATTATAGTTATCCCTTTTGGATGTAGCTTCCTCTATTTGTTTAGTATGTGGCTCTTGGTTCCTTGATAGTCTCTTGGGCGGTATAGCTTCCATAAGATATGGTCTTTGGATCGGAGCTTGTCCTCTTAGCTGTTATTATCTTGATTAGTCTTAGAATTATCCTAGGTGTGCTATGTGTTTTCTTGGTCTGGTCCTTGAGCTATGTTATTGATTTGGTGGTTGGCTAGAATGTTAGATTCCATGTTGGAGTGTGGTATCTCCTGGATTGTTAGCTGTTGGTGGTGGATAGATAGATTGTCCTTAGTAGTTTATTGTGGGTGTTGAGCTTCCGATAGTTTGCCTTAGGTTTTGTTTGCCTCATCGTGTTGTGATACTTATTGTCCTCGTGATTCTTAGAGCTAGTAGAGCTTACACGTTGAGCCTTCCTTCCCTGGTGTGAGGCTCATAGGGCTGTGTACCCTTCCATCATCTAGGAAGTTGTGTTTCAGCATGGCGTTCATGAGTCTTTGACCTTGACTCCAGGTGGCTCTATGAGGTTTGTATTGTCACCCATGATGTTGGAACCTAGTGGTTTCCTGTTACATCTTTTGTAGAGACTGTCACCATTAATGTGTTTCTGGAGACTATCACCATTGATGTTGGAACCTAGTAGGCTTCCTGTCCATCTACTTTGGAGACTTAAGTACATGGTTGATAGAGAGTCGAGATGTGACTCTATTCTTGGGGATTGTTGACTACATGTTAGACACTCGTAGGTCATCCCTTGTGTACTAGTATGTGTAGACAACTATGGTACTCTAGCATTGATGGTATTCATCTTGCTTTAGGAGTCTTAGAAACTGATATTGTTTAGATATTGTGACAGTTAAGTTACTCTTTCATCTATGTTTAAATAGTGTAACTGAGTCACTGTTTGTATCCCTTTTAGGATTGTTTACCACACTCTTAGGTAGGTGGTTATCCTATGTGTATAGTCGGTTTGACGGTAGTTGTATTTCAGTCTTTAGGATCTATTTTCTTCTATAGATCACTCATATTCTTCTTATCTTAACGGGACCAGATACATAAACCAACTCTAGATCGGCTGACCCTGGATAGGTTACCAGGATTCCTACATCGGGTTGAAATAGTAGGTGAGTCGTTGGCGACAGGTACTATCATACCTAATCACCCATCTGGGAGTGTGGGATAGTATGAGACAGTTCTTCAGGAACTGGGTCTTATCCTTAGTGAGGTTGAAATTCCTTGGTATGAAAATAATGTTTGGACGTTGGCTCCGTGGGCTACAAAGCCTGGAACACTCTAATCAAGTGATAATATCCGTTAGACTAGTCGAGCTTGGACAAGAAATCGTACTATTGTATCTAATAATGATCTTATTAAGGTAATCCTTTTCTAGAGGTTAATCAACCAATTCATCATTGGTTTTTAATTCGTAGGCTCTTCGGTTAGTAATCTTTCTGCATTAGGACAATTGAAGAATCGCATCATCCAACATTTGGGATAATTATGGGATTATCCTAGTCCATCTTATCATTCTTCTCATCTTATCTCAATTCCACATATTCATCTCCTCTTATCTGAATTCTTCTTCTCTTAATATTACTATAACTTTAGCATACCTTTTTTCTCTGTATCTATTTTCTTCTTTCTTCTGCATCTGATATTCTACTAGGTTTTTTAGTCTTGTTGGTTATTGTGGAGTTTTAGGCTGGTGTATTGGGTTGTGGGCGATCTCATTAAGTTTATTTTATCTTCGGGGTTGTGCCTGGTTGGGGTTTGGGTAACCCTGTTGGATTATAGTGGGCCAAGGGTTGTTTACCCTTGTAAGTTTTGCATTTCTGAGGCAGGTTAGTTGCGTGTAGCGCTGAGGGCAATAGTAGTGATTGGGGTGTAGTTGTAGTCTGTGTGATTGAAGTGTAGTTTATAGTCTTAGCACTCTTTCGCACAATGTATATATATATACATACATGTGGCTTAGTTTATTTAGATATATTAGACTAGTTATATATTAATTAGATATCTATTAGACATCTTTGGTATATCTATTACTTATCATTAGCAATTATTATATCTTATTATTATTATATTCATCTCATTAGTTGGTATAATTATTTAGCTTATTTGGGGAGTTAGTGAGCCGTGGTTTGCTCACTCTCACATAACAACATTTCAGGTTTAATGCTGTTGCAGTGGTGATCCTGGAAAGCTGAAGCTGAAGGCTTGTTGCTCTGTTATTATTTTGGGTCCTTAGTTGTGGTTCTAATCGGCTGAGGTTTATAGAATCTTTTGTTAAGACATTGTTTCTTAGGCTTCCGCTGTTTCTATTTTCCTTATTACTCTAATGTATTGTTAAGTGAATGACTGAACATGAATTTGTCTATGGCTCAGTTGTTTGTGGGGCGAATCTTTAGATTCCCTGACGTGCATATCCTCGAATCTTAGTAATTGGTCTAGCTTACTGATTATTAAATTTTGGGGTGTGACATTTACGTAGATTGAGACCTTATTTATTTCGGTCGAATTGGTGTTTGGGGAAACTTGTAAATAAGTGTTTCAAGTCTCTAATTTTAATCTATATAAACATGAAATATTATGCCATTACCATGTTATGATACAATATATTATTGTCTTCTTTCTTTTAAATTATCTTGTGGTTGATGAATGTTTTGTAGTCCAATAGAGGCGTAATTTAAATTTAAAAAAAAGGTTACATTTAGTTTTACCTTCTTTAGGGACTGTTTCTTATGTCTCAATTAATATTAGCGCAAGCTGGGAAAACTTAGTGGCATAATTTTATAAACAAACAAATCCGTCTCAAATGTTGGGTATTAGAGACAGATTAATCCGTCTTTAATAATATTGGTGTTGGCGGGAAAATTTGGCGCCATACTTTTAAAGACAAACAAATCCGTCTCAAATATTATGTATTAGGGACGGTTTTACTCTGTCCCCAAAGGAATTGAAAAAACTAAGACTTTTAGAGATAAAATTTTGTCATCTTGTCCGTCCCTAATGTATTAGGGACGCCACCCTAAAGGAACAATACTTTCTCGTCCCTAATAGCTATAGGGATGGATTAGTAGCTTTTAGGGAACCTTTTTAGCTTTCCCTCAAGGTAGCTTTTCTTATAGTGTGACTTCCAAAATAATAAAAAATGTTCAAATCATTTAAAAATAATATATTATGCCACGTGTCCAAATTTAATTCTTCAATGTATACATGTCATTACCGTTTGTTTAGAAGATTATATCATTTGTTCATAAAACTTTATCATTTATTTTTCCAAAACTTTGTCATTTGTTCAGAAATTTTTATCATTTGTTTTCACATAACTTTGTCATTTGTTCATAAATCTTTATCATTTGTTTTTCCAAAACTTTGTCATTTGTTCAAAAATCTTTGTCATTTGTTTTACCAGAACTTTGTCATTTATTCAAAAAACTTTGTCATTTGTTTTACCAGAACTTTGTCATTTGCTCATAAAACTTTAACATTTGTTCAGAAAATTTTGCCATTTGTTCAGGTCATTAATGTTTAACATCGGTCGGAGAGAAGGATAGCAACGCTCTTTAACAACGAGAATAACCCTAGAATAACAGTGATCTTTTTCTCCCTAATGGCATCTATATGAGGACTTCAGTGTGTAATGATGGTTGGAAGACTTAGTACATCAAATAGACAAACGTACATTAAGGAGAATCAGCTTTGATTTTTGTAGAAGAAGAAGAACCTACTTTGATTTTTAAGGCTGGTAGTTTATTTTGGGAGGAATCTTTCCTCTTTGTAACTGCAGCTGATTATACTACTCATCAACATTTAATGCATAAGAATAGGATTGGTAGCTAGGCGATAGTAGGTGGAACCAGTATCTATTTGGTAATTTTAGTATCGATTTTGGAGCCGCCTTGTCAAAGTATCGATTTTGGAAATTTTGCATCTTGAAGCATTTAAAATCATAATTTCTTATTCAAGTTTACCACCAAAATATGGTGACATGGGTATGAATTTAAAAAGGGGTCCACTCACATTAGCATCGTTGCTTTCCCGAATATCCAATGCATGAGAAATATTGTTACTTTAGTTGTAACTAAAATATTGTCCCTAGATACGGACCTATACATATATCACGTTTGGCGTGGTTGTCCTGAGTGAACCTAATTTGTTGGTAAATCGTTGACAGACGTGATCCTAAACCTCCAGATAAGATTATACTACTAAACATCTTTCTCAAAGAAGAAGATCAATAGTAACTATACCTACTTTCTTATATAATATACTACAACAAATAAGGGTTTTCACGTCACTAAAAAAATGATGTGAAAGAGAAATAACGTCACTCTTGCAAGCGACGTTGACCAAGGCGACTTGGAAAGTCTGCGGTTTCAACGTCACTTTTAGGATGACATAGATACCTATCATAAACGATGTTGTTTTCTAACCTATTGCACGTGATTGTTGACAATAACGTCATCTTTGGAAGTGGCTTTAAAACAAATTCAAATCAACAACATCAATTCCAAAAGTGATGTTGTTGTGTAATATAATTAAAAAAATCCCTCCCATCCCCACCCTGCTTTTCATTTTCCTTCACCTTTTCTAGCACTAGCAAACAAATAGTACACACATGGTTAAGCTCCTACCCATTGCAAAAGTACAGAAAATACTTGAAAAATTAATGCAAATTTGTCATTAGTTTCCAATATAATATTATCATTATTCTTATGAAGTACAAGTATCAACTTCACTATGTTAACACATCATTCATAATGAGACTAATAATCTACAACTGTTCTTGCAACCTAAGATAGTGAGAAAACTTCAAGCAACTAGTGTGGCAGCGAAGCTCAATCCATGCGTACATAAACTTTTTATACTTGCCTTCATCTCTATAGACCCGAAAAATGGCAAAGCTTAGCTCCCAAAGAACGTAAATTTGCAAGAGAAAACTATAATCAGATATCGAATTCATAAATAATTTTCAAAGAAAAATTACACAAGTACTAGTATATTGCAAAGCGAATTTCATCCAATATATACTGAAGCATTATCCTAATAATATTAATATCAGTATCTAGATACATAATAATTACCTTTGAAACAAGCAGCTAATAAACAGTCACAAATGGGTTTAATCAAAGAAGTGTTACCAGCTTTCATCATTTGGGAATTATGAAAATCAAGATGTAAACAAATGTATGAAGAAGATCCAATGTCCGTAACAACTATAATTAACAAGGTCTGCAAGTGGTTACAAGAATGGACATGATCAAAGCAAAAGTATCAGCACAATCCAATTTTGGTGAACAACTCTCAGTACAAGTGCTACAGATCACAAGGATGGCAATTAAAACAAGAATAGACAGGATAATTAGATGGAATGCACCATCTCCAGGATGGTTCAGCCCTAAGCTCAGGCTTATGTGGAGCTGCAGGAATCATAAGAAATTCTCAAGGGATGGTGGGGTACAGCATAGCATTGGGCAATGGTACTAACACTGCAGCTGGACCATATGGGCTCCTGCATGGACTCATACTTTGTAAACAACACCAATGGTCACCACTAAAATTTGAAATGAACTCTAAAGTCATTGTAAACTGGTACAAACGACACAAACTCGGACCTAGCAAGTATGGAGCTGTATGGCAACAAATTCTACATTTAGGGCAAGAACTGCAAATCAACATTGGTCACACATATAGAGAAGGGAATAGCTCTGCTGATGGCTTTTCCAAACTCGGTAGTGCACAGCAAACACAATTACTCAGAACCATTGTATCATTACAAAGGCAGATTAGAGCCTCTAACTTCCTAGAAAAGTTAAAGATTGCAGCTGTTAGACACTAATGTATTTATTCATTGGGCCAACCCGATTTCCTCCCTTGTATCTTTAGATTGCATGAATAAATAAAAACCCCTAGTTGCATAAAAAGAATAGCAATGTGCTGGATCTATCGATATTAACCTACTTCAATATCAGCTTACTTCAATATTAGCTGTTTCACTTTTGTATTTTCATTTACATCCATGTATAAACTTTTGTGAATCTTGTGTAAGTTTCATTATTTGTGTTCTATTAATGAGATGCTCTAAGCATGATATACTAGATTTCAAAACTATAATCTTTTTTAAATTTAGAGACTTGAGTTTTGACACATTGTTGGAACATAAAATCCGACATGACTGCCACCAAACTCAAGTTTTGAGTTATTGTAGGAGATGGTTTAATATCTTGGAACTCAAGTACGAGACCGAAGGAAAAAAAACCACCAATTCCAGGCACTAGCACTGCTAGAGCGATGTTGCCAATATAAAACCAAGAGAACCAAGAGAAACTAAATGATGTTACCAATAGAATAACCAGAGAAGATTTGACATAAGAGCAAGGCAAAAGGCTGGAAGTAATAGGTTTTACCTCAAAACTAAGAAGAGAAGTAGTAGGAGTGTAATGATCCACCGCATGTCTATCCTTGTCAACGAGAAATTTGGTGAAGTTCCACTTGTTGTTGTCCCCAAATAAATCACCTTTACTTGACTTCAAGAACTTGTGCAGTAAAGCCAAATTATCTCCATTAACGTCAACCTAAAGTCCAAGATTACCATGAAAGAAGACTAAACCAAAAATGCAAAGTAAAGAGTATCTCTAGCATATAATTTTTAGATTAAGATTTATTTTTCTTTGCTTAATTATCACAAGAAACTTATTGAAGAAGACTCTTAAGGTTAATAAAATCCCTAGGTTGCAATATTTTCCCATTTTCAGTATACAGCCAGAGATCTCTGCCTAACCCTAGCTTTACTCCCCAAAAATGGCAATGCTCATTCTATGTTTGGCTATGGTGGGGTTGGGGAGTAAATATATTAGAGCACTTGGTGAGTAGGAGTCTCAAGCAGTAAGTGGAATGCCTAATGCAGGCGCTACCACTTATAAATGGAACATATAGGCAAGTGCCAAAAGCTAGAATTACGTTAGGTGTACAGACTCTTAGATAAACTTAACACTTTTGCTGGTCTTTTTCAAAGTATTACAGGATTGGGTAGCCCTATTACATAAGATGCTCAATGTAATGCCCATTAGAAAGAATTTGTTCAACAAGATTTACCTTATCAAATGGAGTACTCGGCTTTGAAACGGGTACAAGCAAACTCTAAAATCTACCCGTTAGTATTTCAGGGAAACTGATTGTAAGGGAAAGCCAGTATTTCTAGACCTAAACACCACAGCAAACAAAATCAACATATTTCATTAATAATTGCATAGCTAATAGAAAATATCAAATCAAGAAAAATAAAGAATTACCAGTATCGATGTTTTCGGTTGATGACAACCCATTTACCCGGTCGAAGCTATCCTCATCGGCTTTTGAATCAACTTCTCCTCAAATGATTCAGGGTGATGTTCCTTTTCGGGCAATAAGTTGTTCTCACCAATCTTGCAACTCTCCCACATCTCAGCCTCCCCCTGAACTGATTGGCATACATCTTTGGGATTTCCATTTCCACTCTCCGAAGGGAGTTCAGTGTCTCTTGATATCTCATCAACTTGATGAGATGGAAGAATTTCCAATTTGGGTTTCTCCTCTTCTCCTCCGTCCCCATTCTCCGCTTAAAATTCTACCACCTTTGGAAGCAAATCATAATCTTTTTCAACAATCAATAACTCTCATCAAAATTCAACAAAATTATAAACCACAAATCACAAATGTTTTATTAAACTTACATCAGGTGTAGTCGTACTCCTAACCCGGGAGGATTTTTGATCCACGGCAAGCTTCCACCGATCTCGGCGACCGATCAATAAAAAGACGTAAATTTGGTTGTGGCGAAGGCGAACTAGGATCTGATTTAGTTACTCCCCTACTCAATTTACTAACCCTTGAGGTTGGGGTTGCTGGGGCTTTGTTGGCACCATTGTTTGATGATTCAGATAACCCAAATCTGCTTAAGATCCAAAAACCAGAATTACATCAACAGATTGCTATAAATAAACAATGCCACTAAAACCCAATCACACAAATCAACAAAAGATAGATTAAAACTCCAAAAAGGTGACAACTTTAATGAACCCTATCTTCCTCAATCTAATCTAAATCCAAACCCAGATCAAATCAATATCTTCACATTAGAAACTAATTGTCGGTGATTTCTCAAGCAATTTGGTACAGTTAGGGCCGACTTAGAGAAATTGAAACCCTATAATTTCAAGTAGAGAATAGAGAGTGAATCTCTGTAGAAAGAAAGAAGAGAGTTTTATATATAACTAAACTTTTTAAACTCGTATTTTACAAAGACCCAAATTATGTCACTTGAGGAAAAAGTAACATAAATATGAGGGGTTCACTAGTAAAGTCAGTTCTAGAACGATGTTAAATATCTTTAATGTCGCTCGTTGAAAAAATGACCTTATAAGCGGAACAGGTAGGCAAACTTACGGGAATAAAATGCAAAATAAGATCTATAATGTCATTTTTCAAAAAATTGACGTTATTTAGGTGACGTAAAAGACTATATTTGTTGTAGTGATATTCACATATATATGTTAACCATCTTTCACATATGGATGAAATATATAGTTCTTATGAAGACCAATCATCTAGATCTGAAAAAAAACTCAGAATTAGTTGGGTTTGAACAAACTCAACATGGACTATACCATCTATCAAGTCCAAATTGATTTACAAAAAGGGTATGTTTGACTTTATAAATTAAGACAATATCAAAATCATAGAGCAATCGATAGCTCTTGATAGTGAATGTCACACTTTGAAGTTACTTAACCTCAAGGATGTGGAAAAATACTTCAAAATATTTAATTATCTGTATATTGGATATATTCAAGTTACATTCAAACCCCTAACTCTCCTAGGAATCAATTCTAGTATTCTTGCATACTTAAGGGATGAAACAAGCCGAGGGTTTAAATTATCATTAATGGGAATAATTCAAAGTAGTATATGTCATGGACCAGTTTATTTTAATGTTTATCCTAATATAACTCTATCCCTTACGATTAGATCTATGTTTGATGCTGCGAGTCTAAGAATTCAGACACAGGGATATGATTTTATTCCTAGAGTAGAAGTCATTGCAGTCACTTACCGGATTCGCTATAAGGTCATGAATAGCATATTCCCAAGAGCTATCCTGAAAAGTGAACCAGATAAAACTGTAGTTGTGCATAGCAACTGTTTGACAACTAATATTATTGTCGACAGACTTATCAATTGGGATGAGCTCAATATCCCAACATAATAGACACTTCTTCAGGCAGTGGTTCCATGACCAAGATTCAATAACCAGGTCAGTCAAATCACCCAAACCCCTGATGTAGATGTCAAAGTAATATTTGCTTCTAATCCTATCAAACTCTCCCTTAATAGGAGAATATCTAGTAGAAGAAACTTCACATCTAAACAAATTCTTTAAAAAATTAGGATTTCTAATCAGCATATTCCTCATGGAGTCTACAATGATCCCTCTACCAGTACCAGGACGGAAGTAGAAAGACCTACTTCTCCTGCATTAGAGGTGAGCCTTTATGTTTAAGTATTTATGGATTTAAGCCCTAATTCATTTATTTGCCAACTAATCAACACGAAATTCATGTCTCCTAGCCATGAATAGTTTAGGAAATGGTATTTCTAAACTTTCAATAAAGAAGAATTGACTTTAATCAAAGAGTTATACTACCATGAGATTAAGCAAAGTCAGAAGGTAACATTATTTTGTAATTGGTTCATAGAATGGTACCATCATCAACCATATCTCATCAATAACATGGAAGATTTCACTAAGAAATAGATAAAATTGGATGGTTCAAAAGTCCAATTTATCCACCCTCCCCCTGAATCTCTCTAATTAAGTAAAGGAAGTAATGGCATAAAGGGTTTAGAAGCCAATGACTTTACTCACCCTAATAACCAAATAACTAATGTCAATCTCGTTATCAAACATAACAATTAGACAAATTTGAGTCTTTAAATGATTGGCAATCATCTAAATCGAATAGAAGATCAAGTTCAAAGGAAAAAAAATAGCCAGAGTCCTTTTGATAAAACAGTAACTATATCCTCTAGCCTGTATAAAGTTGATATTAAACCAACCCTTCTTGTCTATGACTTTAAGCTTTCAGATTCTCAGGATTCTAAATTTGTCGACCTACTTGTTGACAAATTAAAAAAGCTTAGTGTCAATACTTTAGGTTGGAACTCTACATCCAAACATACTTTGGGATCATCATATTCCTCTAATAGTGAACTAGAAAATCAAATTCAAGCCATTGAAGCAAGCCTTCATAGGATAGAATATGAACCGTCAGGCTTAAAACCCTATTTTAAAAGACATACACCTCAAGATCTTTTATTTGAAGAAGATTTCTTCCATAATCAAAATTCATATAATGTAAGGACTATCTATGAATGGAATGTGGATGGGTTATCTGAATATCAAATTTATAAAATTATTCATAAAATGTTGATGTATGTTGGGAATGTTGATGATAATGTAGCAAAATTTATTGTTAATGGTTTCACAGAAAGTCTTAAAGGCTGGTGGGACAATGTTATCACTTCCTCTCAAAAGCAAGAAATCCTTACGGCAGTTAAAATTAAAAGAAATAATATTCCAGTTAAGGATGTCATTTATTCCCTTGATCAAACCATAATCATATACTTCGTGGGACTTTCTCCCCAGAGACATGATAGGAATAGAAAACTTTTACAAAACCTTAGATGTCCTTCTCTAACCCATTTCAGATGGTATAAGGATGTTTATATCTACAAGGCAATGCAAAGAAGTGACGCAAATGTTGAGCATTGGAAAGCCAAATTCATTAATGGTCTTCCACCCTTGTTCGCAGAGAAGGTTCACCAAAAACTGAAAGACCAGTATGATGGAAATTATAAACCTTACAATTGTCATACTTATGGTCATCTCATCAATACTTGTACTCAAGTTGGTCTCAGTATCTGTAATAAAATGAAACTTTAGTACCAACTTAGAAAATATAATTTAACAGGAAAAAAAAATTGGTAAGTTTTGTCATCAGTTTGCTTATGACCTTCCTGTAGATTATCCTAAGAAGCACATAAAAGGTGCAAAGCATTCTTCTCAATCTAGAAAAAAAATGGAAGAAGAAGTACAAGGATCATGAGGATGCTTATTACAAAAAACCTAGAAAAAGAAAAGGCATATGAGAGATAAATCTCATACTGGCTCGTCTAGGAAATCTAAAACCTGCACTTATTACAAGTGTGGTAAAAAGGGATACTTGGTAAACAAATGTACCACTAAAAAAAAGTTGTAAGAACTCCAACTGGACGAAGGATTGAAACTTCAGTTAAGCAAACTATTGCTTAACACCGGTTCTGAAGAAAATTCTTCTGATAAGGAAGAGGTCAATGAAATTGACCACATTATTTCCTCCTTCTCTAAAGAAGGAGCTCCTTGCAACAAATGCTCAAAATCAAATCCTCAGGATTACTGGAAAGCCATTGTTGAAATTAATGGTTTAAGCTTTAATACTCTGACAAATACTTAGAGTGAGATTTTATCTATTGTAGATAAGATTTTTAACCCAGAAGTACGAGCTAAATTTGAAAGTATTTGTCTCCAACAAATGCTTCAAGATAGCTCAAAAAGTAAAACAAAACCAGAACTACGGCAAGTCACAAATAGGTATCATAATTTCTTGGATATCCTAAAATGCGTGGAAAGTGATAAACCTATCACTATCCAAGACATGCATAAGGAAATTAATACCTTAAAATCTGAAGTTAAGCAACTAAAGATTTATGTCAAAGTATAGGATGATAATATTAATCATCTCCATATTTTTCAAAAAGATAAACAAAAGATTCAAAATAGTTAATCTAATAATGAAAGCTCTGAGAAGAAAGATAGTACCTACCTTAATCTTCACCAAAGAGTTACTTATCATAAATGGTATATCAAAGTTACCCTTATAATAAAAAATGAATATACAATTAAGAACGCCATAGCTCTAGTGGATAGTAGAGCTGACTTAAACTGTATTCAAGAGGGCTTGGTTCCCACCAAGTATTTTGAAAAAATAGTTTAATCTTTTATTCTTGCAAGTAGAAGTAGGATGAATATTCAGTATAATCTTTCAGAAGTTTTTATCTGCAATAAAGGTATATGCATCCCATCTACCTTTCTTCTAGTCAAAAACTTACAACAGTAAGTAATTCTTGGTACCCCATTCCTAAACATTCTTATGCCTTTACATAAGTTTGATCAAATAGGGATATTCTGCAAATTTCAGGATCAAGAAATTAATTTTGAATTCATTATAGATCTCAAAACTAGGATCATTAGTGAACTAAAAACCATGCTTGGTTTTAAAAAGAATCATCTTAATTTCCTCAAAGAATTACTCATAAACATCAAACTCCTAAGCTTAAGACCAAGATTAAGGAAGTTAAAAAACAATTTATTACTCAAGTTTGTAGCGATATCCCTAACATTTTTTGGGAAAGAAAACAACATGTTGTTTCCTTACCCTACAAATAGGATTTTGATGAAAGAACTCAGATTCCCATTAAGGCTAGACCAAGTCAAATGAATTCTAAATATCTTAAACTTTGTAAAAATAAGATTTAGAATTTACTTGATAAAAGCCTTATCAAAAAGTGTTACTCTCCTTGGAGCTGTATAGCCTTCTATGTTAATAGGAATGTTAAAAAGGAGAGAGGTGCTCCTAGACTTGTTGTCAATTATAAACCTCTTAACAACTCCTTTAAATAGATTCGTTACCCAATGTCGAATAAAAAAGATCATTTAGATCGACTTTATAATGCGATCATATTCTTCAAATTTGATTTAAAATTAGGATACTGGCAAATTCAAATTGAATAAAAAGATAAGTATAAAATGGCATTCACAGTTCCATTTGGTCACTTTGAGTAGAATGTTATGCCATTTGGGTTAAAAAATTCTCCATCTGAATTTCATAATATTATGAATGATATTTTTGTTCCTTATTCTGATTTCTGTATTGCCTATATTGATGATATTCTTTTGTTCTCTACATCTATAGATCATCATTTCAGACATCTAAAGATTTTCAAAGATGTTATCCGCAGAAATGGCTTGGTTCTTTCTGCTCCTAAAATAAAACTGTTCCAAATAACAGTTAGATTTTTATAGCATAATATCACTAAAGGAAAAATTATTCTTCTTGATAGAAGTATTGAGTTTGGCTTATATTTTCCAAATAAAATTTGAGAAAAAATTTAATTACAAAGATTCCTTAGAAGTTTAAATTATATTGTAGACTACTACCGAAACTTAACCCAGGATAGTGCCATTTTATAGAAAGGCTCATAAAGAATCCTGCTCCTTGGACAGCTGAGCACACAAAAGATATTCAACAAATCAAACTAAGAGTCAAACAACTCCTATGCTTAGGTCTTGCCAATCCACATTGTCAAAAAATTGTTGAAACAGATGCCTCTGATTTGAGCTTTGGTGGTATATTGAAACAAAGAAATCCTTCTTCACAAAAAGAGGAATTACTCTATTTCACATCAGGAAAGGTGGAAAATAGCTCAAAAGAATTATTCCACAATTAAAAAAGATTTATTTTCCATTGTCAAAAGTATTTCAAAATTTTAGGATGATTTGTTAAATCAACCCTTTGTACTTCGAATTGATTGCAGCTCTGCTAAAGATATCTTGCAAAAAAATGTGAAGAATATTGTCTCTAAACAGATATTTGCTAGATAAAAATCTGAATTATATGCCTTTGATTTCTCAATTAACTATATTAAAGGTGATCAGAATACTCTTCCTAATTTTTTGACCAGAGAATTTTTACACGAAAAATCTAAACATGGAACCTCCTGATAAAGGATGGAATCAAAATAGAAGAAAAAAGGAACAAAAGAAAATATTTAAGGACGCCCTTAAGCATGAACTGAAGAAAACTATTAAAGATACCCTTAAACAGGAAATCATCTATCAACAAAAAACACAGGTTAAGGAAAGTATCTTAACATTTTTCTTTTGATGATCTTAAGCTCAATCAAGATGTTTGGGGTCTCAAAGAAAGGTATTGTGCTAATCAAAATTATATGGTTCAAGACAGTCGTTATCGATATCTCTATGAGGCCATATTAACAGAAACATCATCAGCTCAAATTGAGCATCATCATATCAATCTGAAGGACATGAAAAGCCCTATAGCACATTCCAAGTATTATATTACAAGGGTTACACACATATTCGAATGAGGATTAGATTCTAGCAAATCTAGATTTCTCAAACTAAATGGTCAGCAATATACTTATTGGGATTATATCCAAGCTTGGCATTATACTTTTCATTATCAGAATCCAATCAGAAAGCATACTTGGTTTTTCTACATTAATTCCTTGATTATTAAAAGAACAGGTTTCTCTGCCTGGTTTCATAATTGGTAGCAAAAGATGAGACCCGATTTTGATGTTTTATCGAAAATCCTTCAGGAACCATTTGTCATATGGTACAAATTTCATCCCAAACTGAAGAGGGAAACTATACAAAATCATCCTATCATAAGAAATACGTTATGGTATTTCATAGAGTTCAAGATCTAAAACTTTGTTTCGATGATCTGAAACTACCCATTCTACAAATAGCCTTCTTTTATAGATGGTGGGATGGGTTTGAAACTGAAAGAGTCATTGAGTTAATCAATTAAGTAAGCGAAGAATATATTTCATCTTCCAATAAAGAAATACATTAAACAGCAGGAACATTAGTTTCCTCAGTGATAAGAGGATTTTGTGTTTTCTAACAAAATACCTACTCAAAATACGATTACCAAATTGTAACACAGATGAGTTGGATCGAATCCATAAGGAGGTTTGGGAAACCAAATACCTTCTAGGCCGAATTACAATTTTATAAGAGATAAATCTAAAAAGAATTAATAAAAGCTAATAAAACTTAATGAGAGAAAAAGAGAAAGAGGTAAGGTTCAGACTTGGCCTCTACCTTTAAAAGCACTAATCGATATACAAATAGATTTTAATATCTCCATCCATCATATGTTCGTGTTAAGACACATACGATATTGTAAAATAAACCACTAAATCTATGGTCAAGCATTTAGTGGTTATGCTTTTAAGTGATGGTGAAGAGTGTCTCAGAGAATTATCAACTCAGCCATAGCTAGGCTTAAGTGAGATCTCTAGTGTTTCCTCTCTTTAGATCTCAAAATCAAGTTTACGGTTAGTAGCACTTGTTTGTATCCAAAATTATCATACACCAAACCGAAGGTATGGTCAAGCCTTCGATATGATGCACTAACTTATCAATCATAAAGTACTAAGAGAAAACTAATTAGAACCTAATTAATATAACATATTGCTCATCCAAGAAGAGGCCTCATCTTAGCCTTAGCTAGGAGATTAGCCACTCATCTCGGACTTCATCGCATTAACAACTAATGAAGAATTTTACAAAAATTAAACTAAAGAGAAGAAGAAGAAGAAGAAGAAGAAGAACTTTATTCACTATTACCTTCCAATATGATATGCCCAATTACAATAGGGGGAGGGTTCCTTTTATAGGAGAAGAAAGCCAAATTTAGAAACTATACATTTAATTCCAAATTATATTTTCGCAATAATATCTTTTAATATTACAACCAATCACCTAAGATTCATGCATAAAATTCCCTTAAGTGATGTAGAGATATTTCGTCATGAAAACTCTTACATATATCTTCAATATAAAATATCTTCACGGATCTTGGATGCCATATATTCTTTGACATTATTCCCCAAGAATATTTGTGTATATATTTCTTCAATCTTGAGACCAAATATATTGTTTGTGTTATGAACTGTTAGAGATACTTTTACTTGACTTAAAGAGCTTGGTTTTAAATATCCATCTCCAATAGCTACAATCAAACAAACGCGCATAAGTACCCAAAATTAAATATAATGGATGACTAAAATACATGTTCGGGTGGAAGGGCCTACCTTTCGACCTAGCCCAATTCAAACTACCTCGATATCAGACTCACGCATTTTACACATTATATGAACAGTCAGCATTGACACCTATACAATAAACTGATAAAGAACGTGGATCGAGCACTAGAAGAACATGAACAAGTCAAAGACACTTGTCTCCCACAAACTCAACAGTTACTCAGACAACCACCACTTACTTCATTATTCAAAGAACGTGTTTTAGCACGATAACGAGTTGCAAATAAGGTCTATATAAAGAAAAAGTTCTAGAAAGGACAGGGACCAGAAAAACTAAATTTTCTATATTCAAGCACAAAACTTATTATTTACAAAATCAAGTATTTATAGTTCGAGAGATCACTTGTAATAAGATATCAGCCTCAAGCAATAAAAGTTACTATTACTAAAACCCTCAACTTGAGGTCATAGTTTTTTACCTATTCAAAGGTTTTCCACGCTAAATCACCTGTGTTATTTCTTGTTTTACATTAGTTTTTGTCACAGGTACATTGGTGTAAGAGCTAATTCCGAGCCATTTCGAGCTAATGGAATTATGTCATTACATTCGGGTATAGTAAAAATGTCATAATTACGCGCTCATCACTCAGTAAATGTTTTCCAATTATTATTGGATTCCATTAAAGACCGTTACCCGAACTTATCATCTGAAGAACATCAGGTCAAGGTCATGCAGACTTTGAAAGAATAATTTATGGAGGCTACTTCACATGCCTCACCACAAGCAACTCCCAAAACTACTCAAGGAAGTAGTGTATGCCAGAAATAAAACTTTTACTGATCCAGAAGGATCTAGGCAAGTCCTATTGGGACTAGGAACTTGCAACCAAGTCCTATTGTAACTAGGAACTTGTAACCCTTATAAAAGGGGAAAGACTAGGCAAGTCCTATTAGGACTAAGAACTTGTAACGTAAGTCCTATTGGGACTAGGAACTTGTAACCCAGTCCTAATGGAACTAAGAACTTGTAAACTTTATAAAAGGGGCAAGGCTAGGCATTATTTTCTTATGGTAGATCTAGTGAGAGTTCTGAGAGAAGCCTAGGGTTTTTGGAGTGATTCATTATAATCTACTTCATTTTTTTTAAGCAATTAAGCTTTATTTTGCCCAATTTTAGTGTTCTTCGTGTTTCTCTACTAACTAAAAGCTTCTCAATCTTATTGGGGATTAAGTGGTATCAGTTTTCCAGCTACGATCTTTGGGGGTTGATTGTGGTTTATGGCCTTTACACGTGACCATCTCAAGCAAACGAAGGAGAAGCTAGTGAGTCTGCTGAAGATCCATCGCAAACTTAATTCGAAGAAAAAGAACAATTTGGAGATGGGAGATTCCAACGAGCAACTCACGACTTTGGAAACTACAGTTTCCATCCTAACTTCTACTGTAGGGGAATTAGTAGAACAATTGCGTCTCACAAATCTCGTGAAGGCTTCTGCTTTGATGAAACGGTATGACCGCTCAAAGAAGAAAGGGGTTATGGAGGTAGATAGATACGGCAATTTTGTAAAGATCGATAGCGATTCTAGTAAGGCCAAATCCGACAAGAAGAAATCGGGTATTGGTAAGTCATCGAATCATATTCGTAATCTTCGTATTAATTTTAAAATTGAAATTCCGGTATTCGATGGTTCTGTCGATGCCGAGAAATTGGATAATTGGTTCGATAGGTTAGAGACCTATTTTTCTGTTTATGAATACTCCAATGCTCAACAAATTTGTCTTGCTACGTTGAAATTTGTAAGTCATGCACTCACGTGGTGGAAATCTTATCGAAAACACCACGATGTAGAAGATTTGGGTTGGAAAGAATTCAAGGTTTTAGTGCGAAAGTAGTTTTATCTAATTGGGTTTAAGAAAGAGAGATGATTTTTATGGCACAATTTATGCCAAAAGTTTGAACAATCCGTACAGGAGTACACTACGGTATTTTATAACCAAACTTTAGTTTTGGACATTGATGTTGATGAGTATGAGGTGTTCATGAAGTACACGGGGGGAGTCTATTAGGAGAGAGTTAAAGCTCTTTACTGTGGCCAATATCGAGGACACTACCGTGAAGGCAATTACCATTGAAGGCAAGTACTTGAAGAGTGACAAAGAAGATGATAAGATCAAGTCGGGGTACAAGTTAAGTTGGAAAAACGAGCATAAGGAAGAAGCCAAAGGAGCGGGATCTTCGTCCAAGGAGTATCATTGTAATCATTGTAAAGCAAGTAGGTATATTTCTGATTATTGCTGAAAACTTTACCCGGAGCTTAGGCCGAAGGAGGAGAAGAACAAGAAAGAGAGATATGCACTAGCCGCAGAGGTTGTTGACCTTCCAAATTTAGATAAACCGAATCCTAAGCTTACACTTATGTTTCAGCGGACTTTGGCTATCGAGGAAGAGAGTCAGGAAGAGATTTTTCATGTTAATATTCAGGTAAAACAGAGTTTAGTCAAGGCCATTATAGATCCGGGTAGTCAGAAAATTTTGATTTCTAAGACGTTGGTGAAGAAGATGAGTTTGACGACTACAGCTCATCCTAAGCCGTATGGTTTGGGGTGGATTCAGAAAGATGCGGATGTGATAATCACAAAGCAGTATACATTCAAGTTTGCAATTTCTAAGAAGTTTATTGACGAGGTGACGTGTGAGGTGGCTCCTTTGGATGTGTGTCAGGTCATCTTGGGTAGCCCTTATCTTTGGGACCGAGATACAATTCATTACCATAGAGCTCGCAAGTATCGTCTTGTGAAGGAGGGAAAGGAGTTTTATATCAATGCTTGTAAGGAGCATGTCACTACGTCAAATTTGGTAACGGTGACTCAGGTGAAACAGTTGGTTAATGCGAGCAGCAAATTTCCGTTATTGGTGCGACCGGTTCAGGAGGGTACGTCATCTAGTGTGTTGTCTCCAATGACAACAATTTTTAAGTAACAAACTGACTTGGGGAAGTTACAAGAGGAGGTTGTGGTACATACTGATCACAAACCGTTCCAGTTTTACGCTACACAGTCCAAGCTACAGCAAGCTCGCCAGATAAAGGGGAGGTCGTATCTCCAACAATTGCCCTTGATTATACAATATAAGAAGGGAGTGGACAACAAATTGCCTGATAGGTTATCTCGACCCCCATTACCAACTATTTCCGCTATGTTGGTTTTTATGCAGATACAGCCTTTTGTTACATCAGGTTATGTTGTAGGATATGATGATCCTATGGGGCATAGTGTGTTTTGCCGAAAGTTGCTGCCAGCCAAGACATGTGGTAGTTTTGAGTCGTTTCGAGTTAGGAAGAAGGGAAAGCTACCTCGTACGTCGAAGTGGTATAGCAGGGTAATGGGCAGTGCCGCATTCCCACCTCTCAAGTTCCAACTTGAGCAGGAGCTCAAGGCTCCTAAAGAGGGAAGCCATGATCCAGGAGGATCTAGGCAAGTCCTATTGGGACTAGGAACTTGTAATCAAGTCCTATTGTAACAAGGAACTTGTAACCCTTATAAAATGGGCAAGACTAGGCAAGTTCTATTGGGACTAGGAACTTGTAACCCAATCTTATTAGAACTAAGAACTTACACCCTTATAAAAGGGGCAAGGCTAGGCATTGTTTTCTTATGTTAGATCTAGAAAGAGTTCTGAAAGGGGCCTAGGGTTTTCGGAGTGATTTTCTTGAAATTACTTCATTTTTTTTAAGCAATTGAAGCTTTGATTTCCTAATCAATTGGTGTTCTTCAGACTTTTCAGCTAACTAGAGCTTCTTCATCGTATTGTGGATTATTTACCTAGAAGGCGAAGGACATAACCCCTATGATGATGAAGGCATGGCATAATTAAAATCTTCAGACGCAACTATGGAAGATTATTGGGATGCCATCATTGAGGTCCAAGAACTGAAGCTAAAGGAAAAAGTAAAAAAGTAAAGCTAAGGAAACTTAGTGTGTCGGCACCGACACATAGAAGCAGAAGAATCTACTTTATCTAAAGTAAGAGTTAATGATTATTCTTTAATAAAGTAAAGACAACTTTATCTTTACTTTATCAAAAGATAATGATTCTATTTTAATAAAGTAAATAGAACTTTATCAAAGGAGAAATAATTATGTCTTCCACCAGACTACTCCAACCATATCAGGGGATACACATGGAGAGCACTAACAGTCACTCCGTAAGACTAGCTATTTAAAGGGAATGATAACTAATTTGTTCCGTAGGTTAAGTTTTGAGTGTTTTATTTTCTCCTTGGTGTTCTTCCCCAGTTTTGTAAGTGTTTTATAAACTATATAAATTATAGTTTTTGTTCTTGTTGTATTCACTCCTCTCCGCAAATACCCCTGAGGGTGTCTAATTCCTGTCTTGTTTATACATATTCACTCTTCTGCACACATACCCTTGAGGGTGTCTGATTTGTAATTTGTTTGTCCTTATCTTGTTTATATCGATCATTTTTATTTGGAATCAGAGCCATGTGTGAATAAAATCAGAGGTTACATATATATGCCAATATTATATAAAATCTAAGTATGAATACTGTTCATCTTCCTCTTCGGTAGAGATGTTTCCTATATATATATATATAGGGATCCGGGGACAATTGTTTTTGACAACATTTCTTACAATAATATTCAAAAACACGCTTATGCATTGAATCAAGACTTGATTTTTTCTGAGCATAATCTCCTTAACATATAAGATCATTCTTACAAAAAATGAAAGCTTTCAGAATGCCTTAAGACCGTCAAATATGGTTTTACATAATAAACGGCTCATAATCTTTTAAAACTTGTACTTATTTTTCAGAGATGTATAAGGAATCGGAAATACTTCATTTTTGGTGGAGATGATCTATATGTTTATTAGATCATGTTCACAAAAAATCAAGTCTTCAATCAACCTATAAATATGAGTCCGGTAGGGACACCCCAACCCAGTTCGGGTTCCTACTTGGACCGGACTATTCCTAACACAAAGTAGTCCATCTAGAACCGTCCATCTATTAGAATCGGAGGTTTCAACTAAAACCCAATTAACCAGGGGCTTCCTACTCAAAAACAACTGGCAATGAGAGGAGTAGCCCCAGAAACATAGGTGTTTAGCTGCAAGGCTTACTACGCCAAATGTGGACTGAATCTCTCAACTCCCTTTGTGGTGTAGACACATTCATTTAAAGTCCTGAGTAGAACTCCTTGCATCGTGATATAAAATTATTGCGACCACATCAATAAACTATTTAAGGCTTGGTCAAATTGCAATTACTAAGGGCTAATGCTTGGAAAAATATATATATATATATATATACTTTAACTCCATTCCCATCACAGCTTACTTTTGGCCAACAAAAAAATTCGTAAATAATTTTGCAAAAAAACATCAAAACGTTGGGAGATGGCTAATGCTTGGAAAAATATATATATATATATACTTTAACTCCATTCCCATCACAGCTTACTCCATTCCCATCACAGCTTACTTTTGGCCAACAAAAAAATTCGTAAATAATTTTGCAAAAAAACATCAAAACGTTGGGAGATGCGGGGTATCAATCGCCATACCTCTCTCGCATGCTTTAAGCAAGCACTCTACCATCTGAGCTACATCCTCCACGTGGCAAAGAATACTACATAAGAAACTAGTACCAGATAATCTTCAAAATAACTTCAACGATTCAACCGATCCTTAAACTGCTCTACCAAATCAAGCGGAGTTACCAATGTACTAATCCAAAAAACTCTAAAATCTCCAAACGACCATGAAAACCAACAACTACAGGAGAAGAAGACAATTTCACACAAATCAAACACAGGTACTCTCTCTTCTCTCCTCTCCTTCTAACATCATTATAGCTTAAACAAGTTTCAAATCCCCCTAAACCAAACAATATGGATATCCCACTCTCTCGTTTCCAAAACCTCCAATCAAACTTCACTCTCCCATTTTTCTCTTAGATCCTAATAAACTCTTTTCAATCCCCCACATTTCTCTCTCCCCAATCTTTGATTTCTCCTTCTCTTTCACCCCAACAAAGAGAACAACAGCCCCATCTTCTCTCGTCGAGTGTTTTTCTTCACCTTCAACTCAACAAGGACTAAAACCACGGCCCAAACTTAATCCCAATCAAATTACGCCAACCCCACAACCAGAAACATTAATCATCCAAACCCCAGAAAGAAGAAAGCCCGTTTCGGGTTTGTATAGTGACATAGAGAAGAGGACATTTTATAGGAGGTATGAGGATGCGCTTGAGTTGTTTGAAATTTTGGAGTGTGAGGGGGATTATGATGTAGGGAGTGGGACTTATGATGCTTTAGTGAATGCGTGTATAGGGTTGAAGTCGATTAGAAGGGTGAAGAGAGTCTATGGGTATATGATGAGGAGTGGGGTTGAGGGGGATTTGTATTTGAGGAATAGGATGTTGTTGATGCATGTGAAGTGTGGGATGCTGATTGATGCGAGGCGGTTGTTTGCGGAGATGACGGATAGGAATGTTGTTTCGCGGAATACGATTATTGGTGGACTTGTTGATTTGGGGGAATTTAATGAGGCGTTGGATTTGTTTTTGATAATGTGGAGGGAGTTTGATGATATTGGGTCGAGGACGTTTGCGATGATGATTAGGGCAGTTGCGGGGTTGGGAATTGTTTCGATAGGGAGTCAGTTGCATTGTTGTTTGTTGAAGATGGGGATGGATGGGGATGTGTTTGTTTCTTGTGGTTTGATTGATATAGCAAGTGTGGTAACATTGAAGATGCGCAATTTGTTTTTGATGGGATGTCGGAGAAGAGGTTGGTTGGATGGAATTCGTTTATAGCAGGGTATGCACTTCATGGATACAGTGAAAAAGCTTTGAGTTTGTGCTATAAAATGCGAGATTTGAATGTGAAGATGGACCATTTTACGCATTCATTGATTATTAGGATTTGCACACGTTTGGCTTCGTTAGAGCATGCTAAGCAAGCTCATGCAGGTTTGGTTTGTCATGGGTTTGGGTCAGATACAGTTGCTAACACGACTCTAGTGAACTTCTATAGTAAATGGAGTAGGATTGAAGATGCTAGGCGCACTTTCGATAAGATGCCCCATAAGAATGTCATCTCTTGGAATGCTTTGATTGCTGGATATGGTAAACATGGAAGAGGAGTTGAGGCTGTTGAGGTGTTTGAGCAGATGCTTCATGAAGGAAGGATGGCTCCGAACCATGTGACATTTCTGGCTGTTTTTTCTGCTTGTGCATATTCGGGGTTGTCGGATACAGGATAGGAAATCTTTGAATCCATGAGAAGAGACCACAAGATCAAGCCTCGACCAATGCATCATGCATGTATGATTGAGCTGTTAGGCCGAGAAGGTCTCTTGGATGAAGCGTTGGTATTGATAAGAGATGCTCCCTTTAGGCCTTCTGAGAACATGTGGGCTGCTTTGCTCACTGCTTGTAGAGTCCGCAACAATTTAGAGCTTGGGAAATTTGCTGCCGAGAAGCTTAGTAACTATATTGTGCTTGTCAATATTTATAATAGTTCCGGAAAATTCAAGGATGCTGTGACGACCTACCGAGCGCCGGCCAAATCCACCCGAGCGTTTTGAGTTCTGTCCGAATGTATTTGTTCTCTATATCCTAATATAGCTCCTCGCCAAGTTTCGTCGCAATCGGATTCAGTTAAGGGGGCGAAAAGGTCCAGTACGCTTCGTCTCATGTTTTAACGTTTCCTTTTGGAAGTTGACTATTTACTTAGTAGCTATATTAAGGAGGAACCTTGGTCCGATCCTCGCCATGACTAAAAGAGTTTTAATGCTTGGTCATCAAGGACCCCGGCTCATGGACTATCTACAGGGATAGTTATGAGTTCTCCTAGGCCTAGGGAAGGCTAGGGGACATTGCCTCGCAATGCGGGCCGGTTTTCCAAAGAGGGCTTCATATGGCGCCGCTATACCCCGCGGGCTATCCGAGACGCACCGCCCCTTACAGATGGACAATATAAATAGTCCAGGCTCGTCGCCCCTTAGGATATGAGTCCCTTATGTGGAAATCAGCATATTGAGTTACCCTGATCCGCTACAGGACAGATGTGTTTTCCATACCTCGCGCGCGTCGCGAGAGATTGCGTTGTAGGGATTATTGAGGGAACCTTCAGCGTTGTTGCTTATACCGAATACATCTTCGATGACCACCCCTCACGAGTATCCAGGATTATCCGGATGTCGTTCTAGCATCCGTGGGTTGTATGCCACTGGCGCGCCGCGCCCATGAAGATGGTTGGTACACGCCGACCGCGCGTCCGTGTACGCCGCACGGTCCCTTATTCCGCTGCACTCCGGGAACTGTAGAGGCGGTCCCGGGTTGGGCCGTAACAGATGGTATCAGAGCGAGAATAGCTTGTTAAAGCTTAGCTCTTGAGTTGGTAGAGCGTAGATGGATTGTGCCTACGTCTGCCAGAGCTAGACTAGTTGGGTCTTGGCTTATCCGGGCAAGGCTTGCTGGGCGTTTGCTTGTCAAAGCGTAGATGGATAGTGCCTACGTCCGTCAGAGTAAACAGAGTAATGATTCCCGAGTTGGTAGTATGGGATACCCATTTGGCAGTTGTTCTCTCCAGAGCCGTAGTTGCTCCTTACAGATGATTCAAGCACCGTTGTGAACGCTTGTAGAGTGAGTTGCCTACATGTCAGTTGATATTGGACGCAAGAGAAAGGCTCCATATCCGAGCGCGAGATTGCTCAAGTTAAGTGTGCTTTGGACAATGACGCTAAGAGGAAGGATTGAGATTTGAGTTGGACGCGATGATCTATATCGTTGGTTGTCTCTAGAAGGCTGGTCAGTGTCGCTGATGCTCTATGAAGAATAGTAATAGAGCGATCTAGCAGGTTGTTATTGCATTCGGTCCGTATCTGCGTTGCGAAATTTAATAACAGTTGTGATCAAGGACGATGCCCCTCAGCGGAGATCGATATGGTCAGTGTCAGTTACCGAGTACTTTCGTGTGGAAGCCGCGAAGCTTGGTTTGGTTGGAATTCCTTAGGGTCTACAGAAGATTGAAGAATCCTGAGAGATACTCGTTGTGATTGTCCTGAGTTGGACACTGAGACGTTCCGGAGGTGAATGTCATGAGCCGAAGATGAAGCGGCATGAAGTAACAGATAAAGACATGGTTTGGGTCCCGAGTTTGCACACAGTGATATCGTCAGGTAGACGTCGAGGGCAGAGCTTCTCGTTGTTACGCGACATGAACTGCGACCTCCAAGATGGGTTGTCGCTTGTCTGCAGTTGGTCCCTAGTTACATAGGACACTGCTTTGCTCGCTCAAAGAAGGCAAGAGGCCGAGTGATGTTTGTTATCTGGCTCCGTAGTGAGTTTCAGGTTTGTCGGCGTTCGAGTGCTCTAGCTGAGTTGATCCATGTTATTCCACATGATGGTTCTAGGTCATTTAAGCTCACAGATGGATGAAGACTCACGTTTCCGAAGGTTAGTAAGTTACGTGGTCGTCGCAGAACAGAGTTGAGCTTCAGTCAGTTGTGCGGGTTACCTCTGACATGATCTCAGATGGAAGATTGCTCTAGGATGAAAAATCCTGAGCGGAATTGGATGTCAGTTTCCCAATTCCTTATCACTTGGTGGTTGGCGGTAGGGATAGAGTACCCGTGCCTCGTTCTTTGTTTGTGTCGATGGAGTGTCTTTAGAAGACCACATCTCAGTGACCGGTTAGAGTTGGCTGCGTTTGTTGAAGCTAGTTCAAGAGATAGAGAATGGCTACGCTTCAAGTTTAAAGATGATTGCGACAGTATGAAGGTTGGTCTCCGCGAGTTTGATAGCAGTTGGACATGGCAAGCCAACGAGCTCAGGGCGACAGGTACAGTGATAGTATCTTGTTCCCAAGTTCCCCAAGTACTCAGGTTGGAGTAGGGATGTAGAGATGGAGAAATGCTTCAGTAGTCCGTCAGTTATATGTCACAGCTTTGTTCTCGACGCGGACGTCGAGCTTATTGAGTGTGGGAAGAGCTGTAAGTTGTGACGCAGAGCTACACAGGTTCCAGCATGGGTCATTACCACCAGAGTTTGGCAAGTATAGATGCCAGTGTTAAGTCCTCGTCAGAGAAGAGGCATTGAGAAGTTATCCTTAGAGAGTGAGGCAGATTAGAGTCCTCCGAAGTGGAGAGACCTTTGGGGACGCCGGAATAGCGATCACCCTTCCTGCCGCCAAGTTAGGTGCAGATGCCATCTAGCGTTACATGGGTTAGATGATGGCCTACTACGAAGTGGTAGAGCAGAAACGCGGCTGTACAGATAGATGTCTCATGGGTTTTGCAAGTTCACACAGGACATCTTTATGGTGGACCTCGATGGTTAGCTGGCGGTAGGGAACATAGTACCCACGCCTAGATAGGCTGCCTCGATGGTTTTGTTGGCGGAAGGGAATAGAGTACCCGTGCCTCGCTGAGAGTATGCTACCTTCTAGGAGCTACCCTCCCTCGCCCAAGTGAACAATGAGTACCAGTTCAGTTCTATACTGGTAAGGCTAGAGTGTCGCATCTTGATGTTGTATCTCCGATGATCCGTAAGAAGGGCGGACATGGTTTGAAGACCTTTGCAGAGTTGATTGAAGGGCAGTCAGGCAGTTTCAGTGTACGGTAAATATTTCGTGCAGCTGGGGAGAGTTACCCCTGGGTTTTAGAAGACTTGCTCCTTACCACTCGCAGATGAAGAGTGAAGTTTGAAGCGGAGATTCACAGAAGATTGAACTCTCGAGCAGCGAAGGCATTGTGCGACTCGGAAGTGAGCGCACTTTTGGACAGGATTGCAGATATCCTCGTCGGGCTGTCCGGAGGAGACGCCCTTGGTTTGTCAAGTAGAGCGGCATTCCACACAGTGCCAGGGGAGAAGGCGCTTTGCAGCAGGATGCAACGCATTTCAAAGGGCGCGATGCTAGAGTGCACCGCCCACACATTTTTCAGAAGGTTTGAGACCAAAAGACAATACCCAGACGAGAAGGCAGACTCCAGTCGTATGAAGGTTCGGTCACTACGCACTTCAGTTGGAATGGGCGAAGTTAAGGTTCAGTTCTGAAGACACAGTTGTCAGCATCGAGACTAGCAGTTAGGCTCAATATCTGTTAGTACAGAAAAAGATATAGTACTCTGAACTAAGTGCGGGAGAGTTGTTGGTTTCTTGAAGATGTAGAAGATTGAATCATTGCAGAGCCGTATTGAAGAAGGTACTCGAGGAGGACGTCGAGATTATTTTAAGTGCGGGAGGGTGTGACGACCTACCGAACGCCGGCCAAATCCACCCGAGCGTTTTGAGTTCTGTCCGAATGTATTTGTTCTCTATATCCTAATATAGCTCGTCGCCAAGTTTCGTCGCAATCGGATTCAGTTAAGGGGGCGAAAAGGTCCAGTACGCTTCGTCTCATGTTTTAACGTTTCCTTTTGGAAGTTGATTATTTACTTAGTAGCGATATTAAGGAGGAACCTTGGTCCGATCCTCGCCATGACTAAAAGAGTTTTAATGTTTGGTCATCAAGGACCCCGGCTCATGGACTATCTACAAGGGATAGTTTTGAGTTCTCCTAGGCCTAGGGAAGGCTAGCGGACATTGCCTCGCAATGCGGGCCGGTTTTCCAAAGAGGGCTTCATATGGCGCCGCTATGCCCTGCGGGCTATCCGAGACGCACCGCCCCTTACAGATGGACAATATAAATAGTCCAGGCTCGTCGCCCCTTGAGATATGAGTCCCTTATGTGGAAACCGGCATATTGAGCTACCCTGATCCGCTACAGGACAGGTGTACTTTCTGTACCTCGCGCACGTCGCGAGAGATTACGCTGTAGGGATTATTGAGGGAACCTTCAGCGTTGTTGCCTATACCGAATACATCTTCGATGACCACCCCTCACGAGTATTCAGGATTATCCGGATGTCGCTCTAGCATCCGTGGGTTGTATGCCACTGGCGCGCCGCGCCTGTGAAGATGGCTGGTACACGCCGACCGCGCGTCCGTGTACGCCGCACGATCCCTTATTCCACTGCACTCCGGGAACTGTAGAGGCGGTCCCGGGCTGGGCCGTGACAAATGCATCTGATGTTATTCAGACACTTGAAAGATTAGGTCTGAAGATGTGTCACGCTCACAGTTGGATTGAGATTAAAAAGCAGACTCATTTTTTCCTCTCCGGAGATAAATCTCATGCTCAGACCCAGAAAATTTACCAAAAATTACATGAATTGGTGCAGGAGATATCAAAACATGGTTACGTCCCCGCCTATAAATTCGTGCTTCCTGATGTGGACAACCAGGAAGAACATATTTCATCTTACCACAGTGAGAAGCTAGCAGTTGCTTTTGGGCTCATTAGTACGTCGGAGTCAACATCATTGCAAGTCCTACAAAGCCATCAAATTTGCACAGATTGTCATAAAATGATTAAGTTGGTATCCATGGTTGCTAGACAAGATATTGTTGTCAGGGATTCTAACCGATTTCACCATTTTAAAAATGGGGCTTGTTCTTGCAGAGATTATTGGTGAATGCTTGTTCACGCAATACACTTCATGTACGCCTCTTCTTGGTGGTCCTTTGAAGTAATGATTAATCATTTAATTTGAAAACCAATAATGATTCTACAGTTTCTTTGATCTTGAAACTTCTAAAATTTATTGTGGTCCCATTGTTTACATTCTTCTCCCTGGCACATTAAACTGTAATACTTAAAGAAGTTCTTTGAATTGATAGATGGTAATAAAATTCCTGCTGACCTCTTAATTCTTATTAGGTTCAAAAATCGTAGCTCATTTACGGGCATGGTTATATTTGTATAGTACTCTTAGTAATCAATTCAATGTGTTCTTACTTGCCTAATTAGCAATTACAAATTTCCTTGGAAAGACTAGATGCATGAGTTTTCTTTTCTTGTCTTTTATTAAATTTCCAAAGATGGTATCAAAAAGGTGTAACTTGTTTACTAGTGATGCCTAGCATAAGTGCAATAAATTTACTTATCTGATGGAATACTTAACCTGTAATCTCCATAACCTGAATGTTACTGGTTAATTAAGTTTGTCTTCTCAGCTGGAAAATGGTGGTTCTTTGGTATAATTAATTGGTCTGGCAAAAAGTGATGAAATAACAATCTTATAGTTTATATTTGGGCTTTCTACTTCTATCTTTGTGGCACATAAGGATGAGATCGTCTAACTTCATCTTGTTTTTCATTTTATGGTAATTTTAGGGTATGTCATGGACTAAGTTAGACTCTGCATTGCTCACGATGGTATCAAAGAGATATTGACTCAAGCTTATTAGCTATTTGCTCAAGGTGGCACCAAATATCCATCTATCATGAAGAAAGTTTGCTAAATTTACTAAGTTAGAACTTTGATGGAATGAACCATTTTTGACGATTGTTTGCACCTGGAACACAAAGGATGTGGATAGGTTGATGCGATGTTTCTTTACATTTGGAATTATTTTTTGTTTTATTCCAAATGAGATATTCAAACTTCTCATATTTTGTATATATCAGATTTTCTAGGACTTTCTTCCGAGTTAACTCTTACCAGAATTATTGCCGCATCCAATATTCCTTGCAACAGTCATTTGTTTATTATCCAGTTGCTAACAGCTTGGGCGGACTGTTATACCTTCGTCATCCACAACAAAAATTGGAAAGGATGTATGTCGTCCGAAGCGCTTTCATCGGCAACAAATTTAGCAAGCTGACCTTACTTAGAGCATCTCCAACAGAGTGGTATGCTGTTAAGGTTTTCCCATACTCTTGCTAAAAACCCATCCAATAGGGATATGGTGTTCAGCATACTCACCCCCATACCCCTCCAAAGTATGTGAAACCTGAACTTGGCGAGGAGTATGTGCATACCGCCTAGGCGCTGAACCGTTCAGCGCCCAACAACTTTTTCAATACATCTGTTCAAGGGGAAAATGAATGATTAACAGATGCTAGGCGCTGAACGGTTCAGCGCCCAAGAAAAAATACATATCAATTAGCTTTTTGGTATTAGGCGCTGAACCGTTAAGCGCCCAAGAAAAAAGAAAGCATAATTTGTTGTTGGACCAAAACAGTTTGCGATTCTGAAATACCGGTATGGTAAACTGGAAAAGCATACCACTCTGTTGGAGATGCTCTTAAGTATTGTTTTAACCTTTTTCTTTTTCTTATTCTCCAATACGCGTTTTAAGTAAATTAAGATTAACTATCAAAATAAAGATTTCCTACTTAGATGTGCTAGTGGAAGTGAGTGTTATAGCTTATAGTAGTAAGTAAATGAGAACTGAGTTACAACAACTTTGAGCAAAGGCAGCAGGGTGTGAGTTTGAGTTGGGTTTGCAAACCCAAACTCAAACTCACACTTTGAGTCCAGCAGCTGAAAAATGAGTGTGAGTTTGAGTACATGGCGCTACAGTAACTCAATCGAGTGTGAGGGGCTCACACCTCAAAAAAAGAGTTTGGCGGTGTTTTGATTACCGCAAGGTATTTTGATTACCGCCGCGTTTATTTTTATTTTTTTTGATTTTTTATTGATGTGTGAGAGAGATGAATAGTTATGCAGACAAAAGAATACCGCGCAGACTAAATTAAAAAAAAAAAAAAATTCAACTCAAACTCATTGCTGAAAGAGAATGGGTGTGGGTTGGGTTTTTTGTGGCCCCTGTCAGAGCCCGCACCCAAAGTCACACTTGCTGCTAGAGATGCTCTTAGTAAGATAATAATAACAAAGAGTTAGTACACTAAGAAATGTTTTGACATATTTCTTTAGCCAGTACACCTGTGGTAAATCATTAGTTGCAATACTTTTTTTCTCCACTATAAATATCCTCTCCTCTCTTCATTTGTTCTTCATCAAAACAGCAAAACTCTATCTTTCACAGAGGATCATGGGTCGCATCAAGAAACTTGATAACCCAATTACTCTCAAAGTAACCTATTCGAATCACTGCAATGCGCTACTCAAAAAAACATACAAGTTCTCAGTTCTTCGCAATACTAATGTACTTCTCATGTTCTCTCTCAGTGGCCGTTTGAACATGTTTGCTAGCAAAGGAAGGTTGTTCCTAATGAAAATACTAAACATAATTTTTTTACATTTTCATCAAGATCCTGCAGCCCAGACTGACTTTTGATCATCGTGATTATGTCATGTATTCCGCTAGGACGATCCAATCGAACCAAGCCTCAGGAGTGATAAAATCATAAAATAGAACGCATAGTTTGTTTAATTGATTTGTTCACTTTTTTTTCTAATGCATGTATCCTTTTTGCAGGAGTATTGAAGATATCTGGTTGCTTTTTTCTAAATCTACCTGTGAAGTTAAGAGGGCGAGTGTGTGCAGCCCAATGCTTGTTTTATTTGTGAAGTCTAAATTTTATATACTCAAATTCGTTAGTTTGTCTGAAATTAAAGTGATTTTAACTATCATCAAACTGACAAAAAATTGTGGAAGATAACGTTACCAATCTGCGGGAAATTAAGAAGAGCAATACTGTAACTAAAGAGGCGTTGAGAAAATAGGAGTAAAATCAGAACAACATCTGGACACCTGCACAAGTTTCAAATCCACCGCACTGCAACCAGGAGGTAATCAAAACATCAAGCATTGCTCATGAAGTAAATTTGTCCATTAATGAATCTTTTATACTTGTGCAAGGTAGCCATGAGAAGGCCATGGCTACTGGCTAGGGCTAGTCACGGGTCGGCCCAGGTTAAGCCTTAAACCTGAGCTGACACGGGCTGGTCGGATTACAACCTTTTCAACCCGAACCGAGTAGTTGTAGAACCCAAACTGGAACCGAACCAAATTGATCGGGTCGGGTCGGGCCGGGTTCTGAACTCGGGGTATTTTTTTTGTTTTGTTTTTTTTTTAACCTACGTAAGTTGTTGATACAGGAAAAGAGGGAAGAATCTTCCATGGATAACTGCCCCTGCTCCAATCTTTTCTAGGAAAGTTGAAGAAGATTACACATGTCCTCAATCTTTTCTCCTCATCCATGGCCTCTGGCCTTGGCAAGCCATCTAGAAAACCTTTTTCTTCAAATTGCACATGTCCCAGAACAACCCCAAACCTAAAAATTTCAACCAACGCTCATCCCAAAGCTCTCGAACTACCTTCTCTACGGATGATTATGTAAAACTCGTTACAGATTTTGTTCTTATTAAGAACGAACCCCCTTTCTCTACTGATGTCCAACAAATAGCTCGATTAATGTTGGGCCCAAGGTACATGCCTACTATCCAGCAACAATCTCATCCCAGAGTATTCTTAAAAAACCCCATTCAAAGCAATAGATTCTAATTAACTAATTCCTCAAATCAGGGCAGAGTGGGGAAGAATGCTCATATGCCTATCCCCTCTATCGAACCTGTGTCTCTTGATCACCATTTAAGCACAACAACAAATTTGAAAATCCAATATGAATAGGATCTTAGAGCAGTCCAAGCCATTGACGAGACTATCAAAGTGAGATGTAGGGATTGTAATCCATCAACCTGTGTTTAACAATGCAATAATGGTAAAAGCTTCAATGGATTTTGTCTTCCGGAGTGCCACATCGGTATCGATCTTAACATAGGGTTCGCCCCCGCTTTCGTCCATAGCCTCCATTCTCTTTCTCTTTTGAGGGAGGAGAACGTGAGAGTTTTAAAGAGAGAGAGAGAGGAGGCGCATATGGTAAGGGTAAGAGTAAGAGAGAGATTTATTATATATATATAGTCGTTTCGGGTCGGGTTTAACATACACCAAATCATGAACCCGAACCTGAACTGATTATATTCGGGTTTTAAGATTCAAACCCAAAATCGAACCGACAAATCCCTAACCCGGACCAAACCGGTCGGTTCAGGTTTTTGGGTTTAGGTGAACAGCCCTAACTGGGGCATCATCACTTCTTCCCATGAGGTTGGGCCGAAGCTTTGAATGTTTAATGATGTTCCTTCGACGTAAGAGCATCTCTAGCAGCGAGTACAGGTTTAGGTGTGGGCTCTGATAGGTTGGCCCACGAAAAATCCAACCCAAACTCCACCACGCCCAGCAGCAAATGAGATAAGCTGACGTACTTTTGTTTTTTCTTAATTGAAATCAAAACACCGCGCAGTGTTCTGTTTACCGGGCAGTAAAAAGATTACAACCGCTTCAACTGTTAACAAAAAACATACCCAACTCGGCTCTCTCCACACTGTTTCTCATATCTTCTCAATTCGAACCCAAAATTTGAAAAAAAATCTAATTCTTTGCAAAATCAAATGGAGATGCCAGAGAGAGACCCAGATGATAGTACATTCCCTGGGTTTAGAGGGACAAGAAATCCAGAACAAACCGTAACTCGGTCGAGGTCTGGAAGAAAGAAATAAAGGCATACCACACCCACCCCAAGAAAATGTTCCAACCATGTTTATTACCGCACTTCGAGATGACCAAACTCATATATATCACACTGACAAAGATCTCATGGTAAGTTTTTTGTACATTGTGACTTTGTTATTTTCGTTAATCAAGTGTTTGACAAAATGCTCTAATGAACAGAATCGCGATTCGATGCGTCCGCACGACATATTTACTACGGTGATAAAAGTTTGGAAAGAGATTTCCATAATTTTGACAGTAAATGATCTTGTACTAAAGATATTCAGAAGGTTTATAGATATACGCTTAGGCAATTCCGATAATTGGCTAATTCAGGCGCTAACAGAGCGTTGATGGCCGACCACTCACACTTTTCTATTCCTATGTGTGGAGATAGGGATCACTCTAATGGATTTCAGAATGCTAATATCCTTGTCAATTGGCAAATATCCTACACAGGTGTCGTATGACGACCGATTGAGTGTTTTATCCGAGGCGAGGCAATTGCTCCCCCATACTGAATCCAATAAGACAAAGAGTGCGAACGTCATTATTTCACATTTGAGGACATACTTGACCATCACAAATGATCGGGAGGATGATATTACGATAGTTCTTGCTTTAATCATTTTCATGATAGGACATTTACGGTCCAAACGGCCAACAGCACCGTCCCGCTTGGATATCTTACGGTCGTGGCCGATGTAGACGAAGCTCCCGAATATGACTGTGGTTATGCTATTCTTGCTTCTCTATACTATAGTTTTGATACCGCAGTTACGACCGGGGGTGCCATTACTGGATTTTCACAACTTCTTGAGGTATATTAACATTTTTTTCCTTACAAGCTACAAATCAAATAACTTCTAATAAACGTCTTAAATGGAATTTGTAATTATTTTTTATATTGTTCTAAAATGCAGTATTGGTTATACAAGTATTGTGGGGTTGGTCACCCTATTGTCAAGGAGGCACTGAAGATCACATCGTACCCGCATCTCAACGCATGGGAGAAGGGGAATAAAAAGGAAATAAATGACCAGGCAGGGAATTTATTTACTTTAACCAGATACCTTATTGACCACCGAACTATTGAGTCGATCAACAGGAAACCTTGGGCTACATCTGCGGCGTCAAAGTCAGATGACGCACGTACCGCGTCGTTCATGTCCTGTAAGAGGATGTCACTTCAAGTCCCAAATGGAAACTGTGAGTATTACTTGGGCGATAGATGTTAGATGCAGTTGATTGGCACTGCAGGTATTCCTTTGGATTCTCCATACAACATGTTGCCACATCTTAGTTTAGCTAATTTACAGGTTGATGAGACAGGCCGGCTTTGTTAACTGTGCCCAGTTTGTGATAGGGGAGGAGCGAGAGACTTATGCCTTATACTGGGCTAGCCAAACTTATAAGGTAGGCCACCTGTTGATAGATTGGCTGAAGATGGGGAATATAGATCCGTTCGGAACCTGTGCACTCAGAGCTGGTATTACACCCATGGTAGTTACATCAGCAGAGGTTCATAGCTTGTCCCAGGACTTTACTCTGCCAGACTTGGAGATGGGGCCAAACCTGGGGTGGTACATGGAGTGGACAGGGAAGCGTGAGATGATCCCCGTCCACCACATGAGGGAGCTGCGACCCATGTCTGCCTCCTACGGTGCAGAGGAGCAGTAACATCGGACTCATGGTATGTGGCGAGACGCCCTTGTAGAGTTTACACGGGATGCCTAGACGATCCAGTACTTGACTGATAAGGTTGTTGCTCTGGCGACCCACATAGACAATATAGACGACCAACTATATCAACATGTAAGTAATTTATTTATGTATTTATTTATTTCTTTCTTTCTTAAGGTCATATTTATTTTGTCAAAATCTAAATAAATTTTCTTTATTCTGTTCAGAACCTACATCTGATGAGGGGGTGTGAGGTACTGGTGGTGCTGCTACCACCTGAAAGTGGTGCGAGGACGAGGCAGGGGACCCGCGGACATGGTCAGTAAACTAGGGGAGCCGGCAGTAGCCGCAGGGGGCCAGGTATTGAAGATGATATTGGCTCGTCTCAGTAGATATAGATGTGAGATGAGTGCTTTTGTAGACGTAAATTTTTATAGTAAACATCAGTGTTGAACAATTTTTATTGTAAAATTTTGTTTCTCTATATAAGTACTTATTCGACCTGATGTCCCATTTCTTTATATAAACTAATATAAATAAATTTATTTTAAATCTTGAATTTAAATAGAAATACAATTACAATTCTTAAAATAGTAGTTCTATGCACAAAATAAAACTCAAATAGATACAATTAAACTTAGTTTATCATTCACAACTTATGTAGGAATTAAACTCGAACCATTCAGTAAGGGGGAGCGGATCCCGTCCATAGTTGGAAAGTTGGTAATATGTAGAAAACTCATCAGGCGGGACGTAGTTTCGGCAAAAAAAATTGTATGGAGTCTCGAACAGGAACGGTTAGTTGTATTTCTCATACCATTCGTCTCTGGCTTTTCAGAGAATATAGGCTAGTGGAACACCTCTGACCCGTCTATCAATACTCTTCCGTATCTCATGAAACTCATCACATTTAACCTTAATAGCATTCCACCTGTTGTATAAATCTCTAAGAGGGTATTGAAGTTTTGTGTATTCCCTGAATTGGACATGAACTCGATTTCATAACTGATTGAAGTTGAGTTGTCGGAGAGGTGGGTTATCAATAAAATACTGTCAGGATGTGGCCAGGGCGTAATCTTCATTCCAGCCAAATACCACTGAAGAATCCTGTGTTAGAGCTAAAAAACTTAGCATTGTTGAGTTAAAGTAGAGGACCTGTTGTTAGAACATCTCTAGCCAGCATATATATAAAGCAAAAAGTAGTCGTTGTGATGCCAAAACTAGCCGTTGGGATGTTAAAAATAATCATTGTGAAGGACCCACAAGATGAACTAGTGGTTGTGGGAAATCAGTGAAGGCGACAATGTTCTTTATACCGTGCAGTGTTTTGATTATCGCGTGGTAAAAGGAACACCGCCGCCTCCACTGATTTCCTCAACCACTACTTCTTCTTCCCCTTATCCTTTTACACTTCACTCTTCTCTATGTTTGTTCCCCTTTTACCTTCAATACTATTATCTCAACTCTACAGCCTCAAATGTCTTTCTTATCATCCATTGATAATCCTCCACGTGTATCGTCCTCCTCTAACGATCTTATGTTTGATTGTGCGACAGAAATGGTCGTTATGCACCAAAATGCAATGAACCAAGTAGTACATGATGCAACTTCAAGTTACCACGGGAGTGTCATGGGCCGTAAGGATAAGAGAAAGAAGTGAGATCACAAATTGGGGCATTATAGCATTATGCGAGACTACTTCAACCCGGGGTACACATATGAGCCGGACAAATTTCGGTGACATTTTCGTTTGAGTAGACAAATGTTTATGTGTATATTCGATGCAGTGGTTGCACATGATCATTACTTTGTCCAAAAGCCCAACAACGTAAAAACTATGGGGTTATCATCGCACCAAAAGGTAATCGCGACACTACGTTTCCTAAGCTACGGTGTCACGACAGATCTTTTTGACGAGTATATCCAAATAGGAGAAAGCACAACATTGTTAAGTATGGGAAGGTTTTGTGTTGCAGTTATACAAATTTTTGGCGAAGAGTATCTTCGAGCACCAAATGCGGCCGACATCGAAAGGTTAAAAACGATAGGAGAATTACGGGAATTTCCTGGCATGTTAGGAAGCCTTGATTACATACATTTGATATGGAAAAATTGTCTCATAGCTTGGCACGGTCAATTTAGTGGTCATTACCCCAAAACGACACTGATTCTTGAAGCGGTAGCTTCACACGACATTTGGTTTTTGCATGATTTTTTTGGGTTACCAGGGTCTAATAATGATATAAATATCCTATAACAATTACATCTTTTCTCCGACCTCGTCGATGGTATCGCCCCGCCATGTAATTATACAATTGCCAGAAAAGCTTATGGTATGGGCTATTACCTAGTGGATGACATATACCCCAAATGGGGAACACTTGTCCAAACCATATCCAATCCGGTAACAGTGGAACAAAATTTCTTTGCTCAACAACAGAAAAGTTGTCAAAAAGACGTAAAACGGGCGCTTGGGATTTTACAATCACAGTTCAATATTGTAAAAAATTCGGTTAAATTATGAAAACCCGAGGTTTTAAGCAATGTCATGAAGATATGCGTGATAATGCACAATATGATCTTCGAAGAGGAACGAGGTTCATTCCCGTCATACTTAGGCTACGATCCGGACGATCCGGACGATCACGTCGAAGGTAAACAGTTCAATATTGTACCCGAACGCGATGCAATTGAAGCTTTTATAACAAAAATGAACCACATTCGAAATCGAGAACTACACTTTGATCTAATGAATGATCTAATCGAGCATTTATGGGTTGTAAAGGGAAATCTTCGTTACTAGTGTTGCAATCAAGTATTATCTGAGTGTTATTGATGTACTTTAATGCTTCTTGTCGTACAAGCTTATTGAACAAGTTTTTGATATTACATTAATCTTGCATTTGTTTTAACGCAATATTCTCGAAAATAAACATTTCAAAAAAAAGATTACATTCTTCAATAGCAAAGTACATTATTCAAACGATTACATTATTGGAAGGTAAACTATATTCTTTAAAGGAAAACTTATCTCTTCAGCAAAGTTAAATTACATTTAATCACCTGAACCGATACCTGGTCTGCCCCTCTTGGCCAGACGTTCCATGACCTCAACTTGCCTTTGCAGATAGTATTACAATTGATGTCCAAAAAGATTATTCATGTCTTTATCCATGATTTTGCTATCTTCCCTTGCTTGTTCCAAATCAATTATGGGCTGTTATTGTTGATTTGCTTCCGTTCTTCTTCTTTTGCTTGTCTCTTCCTCAACCTCATCCACGTAAGCATTGTTTGGATACCGCTACTGTGAGGGCTTATTTTTAATCCTCATACTGAGTCCGATATTACATGGCACGAGTAACTAACCAAGGGATAAATACAAGCAGCTCACAATACAGACTTCCTCATCTACAGTTCGGGAAGGTCGAAGCATTCAATAAACATTGCACTATAAAAAATACTCAGATGTCTATCAATAGTTCGAATGAATAAGAACACTATTGAAGATCGTACCTTCATCACAGGTCGGAGATATCAAAAACCTCTTGTGGCCTCGCACTACAAAAGATACTCCTCACTTATCAACAGGCCGTATGCACGCGAACATCATAAGAGGTCGTATCTTCCCAGCAGTCTGAAGTTATAGCTAAGGAATATATCCGCTACAGAGTAACAAATATTAAGACGTTACTGAAGACCATTATAAAGACTCATCAAAACTTGATATTGTAACGTTCCTCATCAATGTAACCAACGGTCATATTATAAGACCTATAAAAGTAGACCTGGAGATCAAGATCCAGGAGGGCTATTATCACCTACGAAACTCTGAGAGATGCAAATCCGAGTCTACAGATCGCTCTGCCTGTAACCTCGAGGATATTGGTTCATGATCGCTTGGGAGTTCGAGGCAAGAATCCTACACTTCCTCAAATTCCGCAAAAACCAGTCTTACCACGGAGTCACCTCAATCCACCGTTACCTGCTGCAGCGATAATAGATCTGCAGCAAGAATAAGAACAAAATAGAGAAAGACCTCAAGTTTTGGTCTATGACCGCATGGGAGAAGTAGCAGAAGAGTATAATCTTGCGAAAGGACCAACAACAAGACGAGCTATCACATCTCGCCTACATCTCACTCCGGAATAGGTGGACAGGCGCATCAAGGAGCTGTTAGACACTTAAATGCACATTACAAAAAATAGCTATCCTAAACTGCAGAAGAGCTCACTCGCACAAGAGTTGCTAGATGAGGAAGTGCTCACCAGTTTTCATACTCCAAAAATCTAAAAATACAAGGGGGGAGATCTTGTGGAACACGTCCAAGAACTCTAGGATTCTTTGGGACTACATTCGACATCTAACCACATCCTCTGCCACCTCTTTCCAACAAGTTTAAAAGGAGAACTTCTACGATGGTTCCACACACTCAATGAAGGATTTATCTTCACTTTCGAACAACTTCGCGAACTGTTCGTCAAAAACTATTCGCACAATAAAGATAAGGTGGATAGTCTTTACTCTTTGTTCAACCTCAAGCAGGCACTAGATGAAAAATTGGAAATGTTCACCAGGAAATTTTTTGGGCTAGCTCAAAAAATTGACAACCTCGACAAGAAAATTACAATCTCCGCTTTCACCAACGCTCTACTCGCGGATGGACGAGTCAAGGAGCACCTGGTTCTCAACAAACCATTGACGTTGGAGGACATGACCGAGAAGGTCAACAACTTCATCAATATTGAACGGCTGACGACTGAGAAACCAAGACCTCAACGCACCACCCTACCAGCAGAAGGCCATCCCGACGAACGAGTCCATAACATCAATAAAGACTATGGGGGTGATAAGAGGCGATTCAAATCCAATGACAATCAAGGACGCCAAGGGTGGAGGAAGCCAATTCCGTGTATACCACAGTTAACAACTACTCTTGCAGACTTATACCAGCTGATACAAAAAGATGAATGCTTCAGAACTGCCATTACTCTTACGCTCATACCAGGAAAGCCTTACTGGATTCACCACCAGATACAACATCATGACACGGAGCGGTGTTTTGCACTGATTTATTTTCTCCAGATTATATTTGCACAAAGAAGAATGCTAGAGTACATTGTCGACATCGAAAGTTATAAGGATGGCAGCTACAAGACTGACGCCAAGATCGTCCAAGTTGACGAAACAAATGAAGAAAAGCATTTGTATTTCATTGAGACTCACACAATCAGCTACTCCAACAGGTCCAAGCGTTGGCGTGTCGGACAATGCCATGATCTGATAATGAGAGACAAAGAAGCCCGTTTATTGCCAGAATCCAGCAATCGGCGAGCCGGAATTTCTTTCGAAGTCTATGACGTTCGTCACGTCAACTTTCCACACCACGATGCTCTCGTCATCATGTTAAAAATGAGGAACATAGTTCTACATACGATGATCATTGATACCGGCACCAGCATCGAACTAATTTTTTAGAGCACAATCGGCCAAATGGGTCTGGCAGACAAGGTTGAACCAAGTGATATCAATGTTTATGGATTCAACGGCTCTATGGAAGTGCGCGTGGGGAAAATCACACTTCCCATCACAGCCGGGCCAGTCACACTTGACGTAGTCTTCTACATCGCCAATGCCAAATCCCGTTACCTGGGCATCATGGGGTGACCATGGTTACATGACATGAAAGCTATCCCCTCCACATATCATCAGGCATTACGATTCGATTGGAAAGGAGGGATTTTTGAAATCAAGGGAAGCCAAAAATTAGCCCGAGCCTGTGATAATACTATTTTAATTAAACCAACTGCAACAGCTGGATAGCAATTACAGCAGTCAATTCCAACAGAACCCCAGTTGCCAGACGTCAAACCGACAGAGTACATAGAGATCAGTGGTACTCACAGAGGAACTCACATTGGAACTCTCTTAAGCATGGAGGTGCGCTCGAGTCTCATAGAATTCCTCACAGACAACAACGATGTCTTTACATGGATGTTTCATAAAATACCAGGGATCGATCCAACTATAGCATGCCACAAGCTAGGATTGAAAGATAAAGCAGAACCGGTCAAACAAAAGCAACGAACTCTAGTACCAAAACTGTGAGAAGAAGTGAATAAAGAGATCGACAAATTGATCGAGGTTGGTTTCATTCGCAAAGCTATTTACCCATACTAGATCTCAAACATTGTCGCAGTACCTAAAAAGAATGACAAAATCAGAATCTGTGTTGATTTCACGGATCTCAACAAACATACTCTGATGGATAGCTTTCCACTTCCAATCATCAATCACCTGCTCGATTTTATAGCAGGGCGCAAACTTCTCTCAATGATGGATGTTGCATCAGGATATAATCAGATACCACTTCTTCCGGAAAATCAAGACAAGACTGCGTTCATAACTGAACAAGGTGAATATTGTTAGAGAGTCGTGTCTTTCGGCCTGAAAATTATCAGCGCCACCTATCAGAGATTGATGATGCAGATGCTCAATGACCATCTCGGTAAAACAATGGAGGTCTACATTGACGATATGCTCTGCAAAAGTCTCAAGAAAGAGGACCATCTTACAGATTTGCGAGCAACTTTTGAAATCTTGCGATCCTACAAGATGCGTTTAAATCCTGAGAAATGCCAGTTTGGGGTACAATCTGAGAAGTTTTTAGGCCACCTAATAAGCAGAAGAGGCATTGAAGCTGATCCATCCAACAGACGAGCTCTCTTAGTTATGCCTTGGCCAAAGACAAAGAAGGACGTTCAGAAACTAGCTGGGAAGATTGTTGTACTCAGCAGATTTGTATCCAAATCATCAGACAGATGTCGACCTCTGTTCAATCTGTTAAGACAGGGTACATCTCGAGGATAATTAAAGAAAAATCCTAAGATCGAATGGACAGATGAATGCGAGGCAGCCTTCTTTGAACTCAAACGTTATTTGGGCAAACCACCAGTTATGAGCACACCAGCAAAAGGAGAAGAACTAACAGTATACCTGGCCGTCACTGATACATCTCTCAGCTCTGCTCTCCTCTGGCTCAAAGAAAGGACCGAGAAACCAGTCTATTTTATTAGCAAGACTCTGACTCCCCCGAAAACGAGATATACCAAGATCGAGAAGCTTCTTCTTGCTCTCGTCTATTCATCCCAGAAATTAAAGCCGTATTTCCAAGCTCATACCATTCACGTTTTGACGAACTATCCACTCTGCGAAATCTTATCCAAGTACGAAAAATCTTGACGTATTCAACAATGGTCAGTAACACTTGGGGAGCACAATATACATTTAGAGCCACGTCACTCCAAAAAGGGTCAAACTGTAGTAGATTTCCTAGCAGACTTTCCAGTAGAGGATCCTGATTGGGAAGAAAAGTTTATTGAATCAAAAAGATGAGCCACTTGCAGATCAATCCGAAGATAAGTCAGATTAGGTAACAAGGAAGGGTTCGAGACTTTTGACTGACGGTTCCGTCGGTCCATCCGGATCAGGGATTAGTATCGTTCTTATCACTCCCTCCAATGATTGGCTCAAAAAATCCGCTCACCTCAGTTTTGAAGCAACTAATAGCGAAGCAAAATATGAGGCTTTAATTCATGGCTTGGACATTGCAATCACACTGGGTGTAGCAAAACTTTTTGTCTATACATATTCATTGCTAATTGTCAACCATTACAAAGGCATCTATCAAACCAATGGGAGAATGGTCGACTATGCTGCTGCAGTGGTCGAACGAATGAACAAATTCCAGACAATTTCTATGGAGCATTTTCCAAGGGGAGAAATGGACATTCAGATGCGCTCGCTTACCTTGCTGGTGTCCATGGATCAGAAGCTCGTTACTTAAAGATCGATATCATTTCTAACCCCAGTATCAATACCTTCAAAACTAACACCATTAATACTGGGGGCAACGAAGAGATCGAAGATGATTGGAGAAACCCTTTCATTACTTACATCGGACCTCACAATAAATTCGACGGGCCACTTCCTGAGGATCCTACGAAGCGGCGGATATTAATTGACAATGCCCGAAGATACACTGTTCAGGGCAATCTCTTATACAAAATTTCGGTCACTGGTCCCTACCTCCTTTGTCTTTTTGACAAAGAAGCACATCAATTCTTGTACGATTTATATGAAGGCACGTGCGGATCCTATGCAGCAGGACGATCTCTTGCAAACATATCTTTAACTCAAGGAATGTTTTGGCCTAAGATGAAAGTGCAGGCAATCGAATATGCTCATAAGTGTGACGCTTGACAGCGGCACAAACCTAAAATCTGAGCTCCAGCCCTTGAACTACACTCGAGCCAAGTCACTTGGCCATTCAGACGATGGGCTCTCGACCTTATAGGAGAGTTTCCTACAGCACCAGCGAAAGAAAAAACATTTATTGGTCGCTACAGATTACTTTACTAAATGTGTAGAAGCAGTTCCGTTGTGCCGAACCGGAGAAGACGAAGTCATCAGATTTATCTGGGAGAACATTATTATCCGATTTGACAGACCACATCTCATCCGAATTGATAACGGACAACAGTTCGTTGGCTCCAAGATCGTCGCATTCCTCAATGAGCACAACATCATTCATTCCCCATCTAACCCTTATTACCCACAAGGAAACAGACAGGCTGACATTACTAATCAAACTATTGTGGATGGCATCAAGAAGCGTTTAGAAGACAAAAAGGCGAACTTGGTAAATGAGTTACCACACGTACTTTCAGCCTATCGAGAAACTCCTAGAACCGCAGCAGGCTGTACTCCGTTCTTATTGGCTTATAGGACTGAAGCCATCATTCCCACTCTGTATCATCACCCGATACATGATCACGAGATGACAAATGAAGAAAATGAATTTTAGATCGCATACAATCTGAATTTGATCGAAGAAACACGTGACAGAGCTCTTGTTAATCTGAGAAGATATCATCTCGCTTTATCCCAATCGTATAACAAACGTGTCCGACACAGAGAATTCAAAGTAAAAGACCTCGTTCTCAGAGAAATCCTACCATATCGTAAAACACCTAGTGCTAGGAAGCTGACAGAGAATTGGGAAGGTCCTTTTATCGTAACTGGAATGAGTGGTTTAGGATCCTACGATCTTAGTACGTATGATGGAGTTCCTGTACCTAATTTGGGGAATACTCGTCGATTAAAGCTCTATCAAAGATAAATATGTTGTAACATCTGATATTATACAATAAAGTACTTTTCAACATCATTTTGCAAGTCTACTCGATTCAAGCATTTTTGTTATCTCCGTCTATCCCGGAGTATTACATACATCGTAGCTGTTCAAATAAATTCGCTCTCTGAAGGTCGCTTATTGAGATTCAATCTGGCAGGGATGCGCCATACAGCTATTCAATATTCAAAGATGTCTCTGTACGGTTGCTTATTGATACGCTCAATTCGACCTGTGATTGAGACCTACATCATAGCTATTCAAATAAATTCACTCTCCGAAGGTTGCTTATTGAGATTCGATCTGGCAGGGATGTGCCATACATCTACTCAATATTCAAAGATTTCTCAGTACGGTTGCTTATTGATACGCTCAATTTGACCTGTAACTGAGACCTAGATCATAGGTGTTCAAATTAATTCACTCTCCGAAGGTCGCTTATTGAGATAATCAATTCGATTTGATAAAGATGCGCCATACAGCTATTCAATATTCAAAGATGTTTCAGTACGGTCGCTTATTGATACGCTCAATTCGACCTATGACTGAGACCTACATCATAGCGGTTCAAATAAATTCGCTCTCCGAAGTTACTTATTGAGATAGTCAATTTGATCTGGCATAGATGCACCATACAGCTATTCAATATTTAAAGATGTCCCGGTACGGTCGCTTATTGATACGCTCAATTCGACCTGTGATCGAGACCTACATCATAGCTGGTTTAATAAATTCGCTCTCCGAAGGTCGCTTATTGAGATAATCAATTCGATCTGGCAGAGATGCGCCATACAGCTATTTCAATATTCAAAGTTCTCCCGGTACGGTCGCTTATTGATACGCTCAATTTGACCTGTGACTGAGGCCTACATCATAGTTGCTCAAATAAATTCGACCATACAACACTGTTGCAATCATATATCTACATTGTCGATTATCGATTCAACCAATATGACCATATAAAGAGATTACAAAGCAAAAACATTTTTTACGAAACTTTTGATATTTTTCTATAGCGAAGACACATTTACACTCAGTCTTATTACAATATAAACAATGAAACTACTTTTCACGCTTTGGGCGTACAGCATTCAAACTTTCCCCAAGCCCAGATGAAAGTAAGACAGGGAAAGGAATAGCCGCATCAACTACAGTAGAAGGTGCATTCAACAATTCCATAACTCTCGGCATCAAATTATCTATATAAGATAACCGCGCTAGCTGCAAATCATATTCCATGATGTATTCAGTTGAAGCAGCCAAGATCGACTCACGCTCTGTTCGAAATTTCTCTACATCAGCATGTAACATAGCCATGGCGCGCAACGTAACATTATCTGCAGCCAACAACGTAGCTTCACAAAATTTGGCCTTCACCTTGTTTATTTCGTCTTCAAGATCTTTACATCGATCTGCCAGAGATTTTTTCCCCTGTAGCAACGAACCTCTATATTGCTTCGTTATCTGCACACTGCTGATTAAGGGCTTCATAGACCCTCATCATCTTAAAGACATTACCATTTAATTGACCAGGGCAACTCTTTAAAGCATTCATTACCCCCTTTTGGAAAAAGGTTAGGGGAATACTCAACCCATATATGACCTGGCTCAAATAACAGAGGAATCCTTCCTCTACAACCTCTGCGCCAGTTCTATTATAATAAACGATATTTATATCTTTTCCTATATCTATACTTCTCTTCCACTGATCCAGAGAAGGCACCTGATAATGCTCTATATTACCACCCGGTCTCACCAGTGTTCTAAACCACAATCCTGCATTCATCACATAATGACCCCATTCTCCGTCTAAACTCTTTTTATACTGTAAAAATTTCTTTGCTACATCTACATTCTTGGGATACTTAAAAAATTGCCTAGTTTCATTCCCCACATGCAATCCCACATCACTCCCAGAAGAAACAACTAAATTATCAGCAGCTACAGTACCAATTACCTCTGAATCATCCATAGTCCTATCAGACGATGATGATTTCTTACTACTGGAAGATACAACAAATTTACTACTAGGTTTTGGGTTTTTTGAGCACATCTACCACAGATACAGGAAAAATTTGTTAAGAGTTTTTTTAATCAAACAGACCTCCTCCCTCAGCCATACCCAACACGTTAATAATCTACCCAGAAGTTCAAACATGCAAACTACCAATTCCAAGAAACTAATGTAACAACATAAAAGATGGAAGCAGAGATACTAACCTGTACTAGAAGGGCAATAGTCGTCGACTCCGGTCACCGTTCGTACCCCATACGACAAAACTTTGTTCTTCTTAGCAAGATCACACAACACTGGAGGACTGCGTTCAAAATTTGAAGATTTTCTCTCTCTAGAAATGCTTCTTCCTCTGTCTACAACTAATTGTAGTTTAAGAGAAGATGGAAGAAATACTTTTAATATCCCTCAGTTTCAAAAATGGCAGCTCCTCAGGACACGTGTCCACATCATCTCTCCTAGCAGGCACGTCTTTTCATTTGCCCTCATAATCATTTTTGGAGTAACGTGTTTTGTTATCACATCTGTCTCTCTCCTCTGCCATTATTAAGGACTCACTGCCCAAGAAGATTTATACAGATCTTACAACACAATTACTTACAGCAACAACCTTCTACAGCTGCACGATCTTACTATGCTTTTTATAGCATGGTTCCAGTTCAAAAACCAAAGAACAGCTATTACAGCTATCACTTACCTCAATTTCGGTCTGACAGAAGCTGAAAATTGGCAACAAATCCTGCTTCAGTTATATTCCAGTAAAAAATTATCATAGATACGGAAAGCAATGACAAGACAACCTCAACACAAACAAATCATTTTATTATGATCAATCATCCAACCTTATATATAATGACAGAATGGATAATTCTCTGCACCACAAGGAATGATTTCTCTATCGGCAGCTCTCGCATCCTCTTTAGCAAACTTTTCCAGTACGATTTATTGAACTAATCAGAGGATCCGACCAACTTCCACCGATGATAACAAGCATTCTAGTTGACTATGATGATACTCTCACAACAAGGCAAAAAATACATAACACGATCTACACAGTTCCAATTAGCAATATTTTGATCTACATATTTTCGTCCTAAGTCATTCTTGACTTGCTCGATTCCAGTTCATTCAAGCAATTTTCAAACACTTACAAGACAAGATCAGAAAGTTCGAATTTATTATTCAAGAAAAACAGTTTACAAGAACGAATACTTCAGACAGTTCAAAAATTAAGATTACAAGTTCTACAGACAATTTTTTCTTTTTCAAAGAATAGCCTACGTTGCAGATGACAGTGCAACATTTGAGAAGAAATAATGGCGGGCCCAGCAGAAAAACTCAAAACCCAAGAAGAGAAACTGGAGGGAGGTAGAGGACAAAGTTAATCCCACCCCTCCTCCATAACACCCATCTCCACTACCGAAAAAGGACCTCCTCTACCATTACAATGCCCAATCTTTCACAGGGTATCGACAGTACTTAGCAGAGGACACCCCGACCTTCTCATCCTACGTCGCCACCACATCCTCTGCAAGCATCCGAAGACAGGACCGACGGTGAGCAGGAAACAAAACCATATAATGGAAGTACCACATTTGATGATAGTCATCCTCTGTCTCCTCTACTTATTCTTACGATATCCCATGAAAAGTTGGAAGAACAGGGATTGAAGTTGGTAGAGAAAGACTTTGGTTCCCAAAGTAGCGGGTTTGCAGAATCATCATCTTCTTTTGAACTCTCTCCTCGTACGCCTGACGATGAGTAGTCACCATCACTACTACTTATACAAATCCAGACGACTGACAGGTTCAACCAGGATGAACGGTGATTGTAACTATTTACCATTTTTTATAGTCGCAACATTTAATTCCATGCCACCACTTCCAATACAGTCTTTATCACAAGCACACATCTCAAGCAACATTTTTGGGGACCCAACAGTCAAAACAAATATTCTTCCAGATACCTAGAAAGCCATCAATGCAGCATTAAAAATGACTGGACTTCTCAACCAACACCACTCGCTACACACGTTACTTCTGCTATTGACTGAGAGGGGGCAGTTGTGAGGGCTTATTTCTAATCCTCATACTGAGTTTGATATTCAAGCTCATATAGGTCAATATTAGTACACGTGTAACTAGCCAAGGTCTGGAGGCAAGCAGCTCACAATACAGACTTCTTCATCTACAGTTCAGGAAGGTCGAGGCGTCCAATAAACATCGCACTACGAAAAATACTCAGATGTCTATCTACAGTTCGAATGAATACGAACACTATTAGAGATCGTACCTTCATCACAGGTCAGAGATATTAAAAACATCTTGTGACTTGGCGCTACAAAAGATACTCCTCACTTATCAACAGGTCGTATGCACGCGAACATCATAAGAGGTCGTATCTTCCCTACGGTCTAAAGTTACAACTAAAGAATATATCCGTTACAGATCAACAAATATCAAGACGTTACAAAAGACCATTATTAAGACTCATTAAAATCTGATATTGTAACGTTCCTCATCAATGTAACCAACGGTCATATTATAAGACCTATAAAAGTAGACTTGAAGATCATGATTCAGGGGGGCTATTATCACCTACAAAAGTCTGAGAGAAGGTTATCCTTACCAGAACTTAGATATTCTACCTCTTTCTCTCTTTGTAATAGCTAGCATCTAAATAAAGACCATACTTTCATAAATCCTTAGGGGAGGTCGTAGTTTTTTACCCATTCAAGGGTTTTCCATGCTAAAACTCGTGTCTATTGCTTTTAGTTCCCAACCGAAGTTCTACATTTCAAAGGTGTAAAGCACTACTTTTGGTCTCTACGAAAATAGGCTATTATAGCTACTTGATGCAATAGCCTCATCCAAAGCCTTTTGTGTTGCAAGGTTTTTTCTAAACTATTTTTGGCCGATATGCCTGCTTCTAACCTCACACAACGAACCATCTAATTCAGTATTTTGGCCCGCAGATTGAGGTATAGGTGGGTTGTCAGGGTCATCCGATAAATTGTTTGATCCGACCGAGTTCTCCAGTGAAGAATTGTACGATATTTTTCTGGCTACATTTCTTGGTACATTCCCCGCATGGTTCAACCCATTATCCTTTAGGTTGTCCCATCACGGTTCTCGGGCCAAAATCGTATATGCTTCACGGTGTATGAAGTCATTGCCGCCATTCATACCTTGATAGATCATATGTGCATCTTTTTCCTGCAATTCACAAAATTACCAAATATAAATAAATAACGTATATATCTAAGAAAAATAAATAAAATTAAGTTAAAGGAAATTAGAACGCATTCGATCTTCATCGATTTTCCCGTGTTGTGCCAAAATTATACTTGAGCAACTATCCCCTTGTACGCCACACATTGTGTATTAAGGGGATACCAATGAGCTTTGGTCGACGCACATGATCATCGTGTAGGGCACTCGGGGTCTCTGTTAAAAGCAATGTTGACCTTTTAATAAAAAGTGAAACCCTTTGTACGGCCCACAGTCACGATAGAAGACATTACCCGCACCCTTGCGAGACACGTGAAATCTGCATCCATCCAATCTAGTCCAGCATCATCCTTCTCGTCCAAAAACTCAGCATCTTCCGGCACTTGCACATTTTGTCTTTGTTTTGCGGGTGCTCTTTTCTTTCTTCCTTTTTCTTTTTTTTTCTTGGGTGCCGCCCCATCAACAGTTATTGGCGTATTTGGCCACTTTGATTCTGTTGAGCAGATTCACCATGGAATAGGTAATTCTAAAAATAATTTAGAGGTTGAAAATCTTAAGGTTGAGTAACCAGATAGGGTTGATAGTATGAGCTAAATGCCTGAGGCTGCTGTTGAGAAAGTGTAAATGGATTTTGATACTGTTCTCTGAAGGTATCCCCTTGCGACATGGTAAACAGAGGTGGGGTTTATGATTGGAATTAAGATTGGTTATGGTAGAGGTATAAAGTAAATTGTGATGATGGGTGTTGAGAGAATGGTGTTGAAGGTGGGTTCTGGGATGATGGGTTCGACGGTGTGAAGTTATTACTGCTGGTGCTGAATTTTGCTATTTGGGGACTGTGTAGAGGTTCTCCTCTATGCTCTGCAATTGGGTTTGGGAAGGAAAAAGTAGTTAGGGAGAGATCAGCCAAGCAAAATGGATAAGTGGTGGTTTGAATACCGCGCGATATTCAAAACACCGCTAAACTATTTTTTTTTAAGTTTGAGGAGCTCAAACCTAGTTTATTTCTGACATGTACACGTCGACAAAGCCAAGCTCATTTTTTCGCTGCTGGGAGGGCTAAAGTTTGGGTTTGGGCTTAGTTGACAAACCCAACCCAAACCCAAACCGTGCTGGAGATGCTCTAATAATATAAGTTAGTTAGTAAATATAAAAGTGCAACACGTTTCTTAGGAAGTTATGCTAGAATGTGGATGTTGCCTATTGGAATCAAACCTTGATAATATACTAAAAGTAATATTTTTGTAATACTCCTTTAGAGCATCCATAGCAGCTAGGTCAATTTTGACGTGGCAGGTTGAATTTTAAATTTACCCTCAAATCCACCCCAAATGTTTCCCAGCAGCTAGATGAATCAGTGACGTAGCATACACAAAATTCACTCTAAGGGTAGATTCTCCACCCTATGGGTAGATTTTGGGTGAATTCATGTCGCGCCCTTCTGAACCGCGTGTAGTCTATTCACCACTAGGATGCTGCCACGTGTCAACAATCCAGTAGCTCTCATTACCCTTACTTAAGAATTGCGAGTAGATACGTGTCAACAATCCAGTGGCTCCCATTACCCTCACTTCAGAACTACATGTAGAAACAACGTTCAAGATTAAAACACGTGTCATTTTCTTATTGGCATGAACTTGTCGCGCGGTTTAGAAGTGTGTTGAGAGTTGGAAGGCTGAGATGTTGCCACGTGGACATATCTGGGATGTTGGTTCTTGCGTGCGGTTCAGAACTGCGTTTGACAAATTTACCTTGGCTTTTTTACACAACTGCTGTAGGTGGATTTGGTGTGGATTAGATTCACCCTGCTTTTGGGTGAATCTACCCACCCAACTGCTGTGGATGCTCTTAAGAATTTTATTGGTGCATTTTAAATCTCCTTTAATTGTTTTTTTGTCTTTTTATTTTTTAGCTAGGCTGCTTGTGAGCTTCTCCAAAGTTTTGAAAAGAAAAAAAAGGCATTCCATTTTTTTGGCATAAAATGAATAAGAAAATCTCAAACAGCATGGAGGAAATGGTCCTCCCCATCTGAGAAGGACATTGTTCCTTCTAAATGAGCATTCTTAACCTTGAAATTATTGAGAAGACTGGCAAGTGTTAAGAACTGTGGAGATTAACCATTTGAACAAACAAAGCTATCAAAAAACAAAAACAGACTGTCAATACTTTGCCAACGTAACCTACTCATTGGTATGATTATTTGGTTTACAAATGGTTAGGAGTAGATGGATCAATATTTTTATTTATTTAGCTTGTTAGGTAAGCTGGGGATCCCATGGACTTTGCATGAATGATGAGTAAAACTGATTGGAGCATTTGTAGCTGTTTCTTCAAATTTTGCAGTCAAACTATGAAAGATTCATAAGGGAAGAAGTTGCTTTGGCTACCAAGAAAAGTCATCAAATATGGCTTCTCAAGATGGGTTTTAAGCATTTTTGGCTTTTAAAGAGAGAGTTAGCAAAAACTAATACAGATGCTCTTGCATCATAAGATACATCTTCCCTCTAATAAAACTTTATCCCCATGGGATTTGTTAAAACAGATGGATCAATAGATGAAGGATCAAAATCAAGTCATTTACTGTAATATGGTGATGGGAAAGCTAAATTACCATTCCCATGCCTTGCAAATTTCTTAATTTTACACTGCCAAGAATACATTATTTTAAAAACAAAAACATGAGAACTTCCTGATGTAATACAAAGAGAACCCATTTGGTTTACGGCAGAATCTCCAAAGAAACTGTCTAAATTAAACCACACCCTTGATTATAATTATAGTTCACCCAAACAGGGTCTTAATGATTAACAATTAAAAATGCAAAAAATTAGAGACTCCATTGAATCAATTTCGCGAATTTACATTAAAAGAAACCCTAATAACTTTAAAATTCATTGATCAATTAACAAAATACAACCATCTCCACTAAAATCCAAACACTAACCCCCAAATCCGTAGAGGGTCCTTCCCTATCGCTTTAACGCATATACAATGTCCATGGCAGTAACAGTCTTCTTCCTTGCGTGTTCAGTGTAAGTGACAACATCTCTTATAGCATTCTCAAGAAATATCTTGAGAACCCCACGAGTCTCTTCATAGATGAGACCACTGATACGCTTTACTCCGCCCCGCCTCACTAATCGTCGAATCGCAGGCTTCGTAATGCCCTGGATGTTGTCTCTAAGAATCTTTCGATGCCTCTTTGTTCCTCCCTTTCCTCTTCCAGACATTTTAGATATCTAGAAGTTTGACGCTCACTTTGAAACTTAAAAGTTGGATGATTTGAAGATGAGAGAGTGAAGGTGAGATTTTTTTTATAGGTGAGGGAAGTAAGGGATTGACCGTTGGATTGAGAGTGATCCGTGTGTGCCACTAGTTTTCTATTGTGACCGAAGGATATGAGTGTCAACAATTGATCTTAGAGCATCTCCTAAAGTACCTCACTACCTTGGAATCCAAGGTGCCGCCTAGGATTTTCGGCATCCAACAGTGCCTCACTGACTTGGATTTTATTATCGCAATTGGGCATCTAAGTGTTGGGCGCCCAATTGTTTTTTTTTAACAAAAATTCAAATTGGGTGCCTAATTTTTTTAATTTTTTTTAATTCAAATCGGGAGTCCAAGTCTTGGGCACCCAATTTGGACTTCCGAAAAAAAAATTAAATTAAATTTAAGTCAGGTAATGTTGGAGGAAATAGAGTCTGACAGACTTGAAATTGGTTTTTTTTCAACCAAGTCAATCAGGCACTTTAGGAGATGCTCTTAGTAGAAATGAGATAGATTGAATTGTAGTCTCAAATTAAATGAAGCATAATAAAAGTAAAACCACAAACAACAGTGTTTTGTGCTCGAAAGTTACCAGCTCCAACCTCCTGTTGCAAACATGGAGCTTGATGTTGTGTGACTCATCTAAAATTAGAAATAGACCGTAAGAGCATTATTAGTAGCCTCATTACTTTAATTTACCAATGCCACCTATAATTATTCGAGTTTGAGGCCTCCAATAGTAGCCTCAATACTTGAACTTCAAGCATCATGCATGAATTTCAAGCACGTCGTTTGAGTGTGGAGTTTACTGTGGGGCGCATAAGGTAACATTTTATTATCGGGCACATAAACATTAGGCGCTCCGCTCTTTCTTTCTTTCATTTTTTAAAAACATCGGGCTCCTAAGCCTTATATGCGCCTAATGTAATTTTCTTTTTTTAAACACGTCAGGCACATAAGCCTTAGGAGCCCCACTCTTTTTTTAATTAGAACTGTTAAAGATTACAAAGATATTTGTCCAAGATTAAGAAATTTTTTGATAAACATCACAGAATATTACAAGATCTTGCAAATATTATAGGTATTCCTGATATATATAAGATAATTTTTTTTATTATAATGGGGTGGTGTTTTTGCCGCTTTGGACAAGTCTGCCTTATGTCCAGAGACAATGAGGGGCCACGATGGATTTTGAGTGCCTCGAGATTGAGACGAAGAGGGGTAATTTTGGTAATTCATATTTCAAGGCCAAAATTAAACATGCCAATCCCGACGAAAAACTTAAACTTCTCCTCCCTCGACAAAAAAAGAAATTTCTTCTCCACGCACAAAAAAAACTTTTCCCAATCAAAATCGACTCTCTCTTTCTCTCTCTCTCTCTATAATTCAAGAATATATCATCTGCGATTTCTTCAAACCTCTACGAACTCGAGGGTTTTGATCTCAAGTTCATGATCGAAGATTTCAATTGAGGGCATTATTTAAACCTTTGGTGTTTAATTTGGAATAAAAGCTTGAAACTGTTTCAATTAAGATGGGATTCTTCTTCAATCTCATAATTTTATCCCAAACCCTAGCAGTGATTTTGTGATTTTAGAAGTTGAGCTTCTGATTATGGTGTTTCTCTCTCAGTCAATCTTTTGGAATGGGGAAATCTATTAATAGGAGATTTGTATACTATTGAGAGAGTAGCGATGAGGAGCTCACGAAGGTACTGTGAAGAAGCCTGTTGGACTTGGAGGGTGGCATTGGTTGGTAATTTTCTTAATTACTTCTTTGAATTTAGTTTATAAAAGGTTTAATTTAGTGGGGTTTGCATACTATGGTAAGTTGTTGCGTTTGGAATTGATTTACAGCATTGTCTTTTAAGCATTTGGATTTTGGGTTCCATTCGAAGACTACATCGAAATGTTAATCATTAGGATTCTCAATTTTTTTTGTTCTTGATTTAATGACCCTAAAGCTTACCTTTTTAATCTTTGATTTCACCACCAAAATTTAATTCGAACATCAGCCTATTTTACTAAAACTATTGTGCCTAATCTCTTGGTGCCTATCTGTCAACTAGTATCTATAAAATTAAGTCCTAGATTATTAAAATGAGACAAAACCAAGGCATTTATTGTTCTAATGATGTGCATCTAACGTATCTTCTACATATGTAAACATAGACAATTATAGCAATCTTTGTTTGTTAGCGGCTATTTTATCAAAAATATGGCTAAAGACTACTTAAGAATTTATGGTCACCATTTTGCTCATTCACTATTATGAACTTATAAGCATTATGGAAGGACTAAAGTATTCTCTGTCTAGCAGTCCTTATTAAAGGTACTCAATTTCTTTCTTTCTTTCTTGGCTCTTGGACTTTGTTGCGTTTGTTTAGGAACTTGCCCATCTGAAGAGGCATAAGGAGAATATAATGAATGGGATACAAATAATCTTATGATTTTGAAACTAACATGTTGAAAAGTTTTACTCGAATCTTGGATCAAGTAGAGAAATTGCATCTCTTTTGTCTCATGGAATTTTTAAATGCAATTAATTCTTAATTCATTTGTTTATGTTACCTTGAGATATTGATGTGCTCTTATCTCAATTAATAGATGTCAAAATTAAGTTTTTAGTTCTTCGATAAGGTTTATTAAAGCTTAATTGCGTGCTTTTGTAACTTTTAACAGGTACTAGAACTATGCAAAATAGGTTGATGGAGAGATTCCCATCTAGACACTATGTTGCCTTTCAAGACCAATAATAAGAGCATTGCCCACCTGTTTATGGGATGTGCAAAATTACAAACAAATGGGAGTACTTAATAGTGATGAGGTTTGATGACTTGATCACTCTTCGACTCCACGCTAACAATCAACTAAGCAAATGTCTGGTATGCTCTCTCTCTACATTTCCAAAATATTGTGCTCAAACTCTAAATGTCGATAAAGGGAGAAGTGAGAAGCTCAAGTTACTGCATATTTTTTTACCCCTGAGATATTTCTCTCTCCTATTTTTTATTCATATTAAATGTGAATAGTATTTTGAGGTAACATTCTAACTGTTTTATATTAATAAGGTAGGATTCATTTTGGTTTTTGTAGATCAATGTTTTCACAAAAATTTGTGTTGGAAGGAATCCTCAAATATGCTTCGATTCAGGTATTTTATTTTAGAATCTAGCATGATTTGTTGCAAGTTCATTCTTCTCTCTTCTCTATGATTTTTATTTATGTGTTAGAAAGTGATAAGCACTTGACATATGATTATTCCCCCTTTTCTTGCCCTGATTTTGTGGTTTGTTCTGATTATAAAGTTGGGCAATTCACAGATGAAGGTAAAGTTTCAAAAGTTAATTTCATTAAGGTTAATCATGTACTCCTCTCAAAACTGCCTAATATGGCCATTAACGTGAAACTCGTAATTCTCTCCATACAGCTTCTGAGGAGCAATTTGGTTAACTAAAGCTATGTTCCATGGTTTCGTTTGGATACTATCTTCACCTTGAAATATTTTACATGTAGTCAAGAGTATTCCCCTTAAATTTATGGATTAAGGTTTTATTGCTTGCTTAGATGAAAGTTTATTCACTTTCCAACTGATAATGAGTCTACCCCCTAGAAGTTATTTGTTTAATTTAGCTATAATCTTAGTATAAAGTATATAAGGGGGGTTGAAACTGATGATACTTCTCTTAACTGATAAATATCCAAGGCAATTAGTTTTGTAATGATAATCAAAGATCATTGGGTTCTTAGCCTTTTTGTAAGGGTTATTGAAGTTTTGTTAATTTGACAACTTTAAAGTAGTAATACTTAAAAAACTTTGGTATTGGAATTCCAGTATTTGGACAACGACCCTCATGTTCATGGATTACATTTTGTCCAAGGAGTTTAGCTAAACTACTTCAAGAACGTTAGATCATATAGGAAAATTGAGAACTTAGCGACAAGGTTCATTGGTTTACTTACTGAGTAGGTAAGACTCTAAGATTTACTATTGCTAGCTTTTGGTCTTTGTATATCAGTTAAGTGATGTTTGAATATGTATTGTATCTCAAAGGAAAAAATAAAAAGTAACCATACATATTTTATATGGTGTTCATATACTACTAGAAACATATCCATATGCAGCCCTTGGGACCTCAACCTTTCTTTCTTCAGATAGGAATTATTATGTGATCTTTGCCTAAACCCCCTCATGGTGTTCATGTGCTAATTATTGATGGTGTCCTCTTAGCTAACTATGATTGATGTTGTGGTTTGCTGATATGGCTGTCTTTTTCATAAACTCAAGTGGTGAAGACATTCTTGATGGTGTAATATTAGTGTATAAAAGATGCAGGAAGTACAAAGGGGATTAAATTTAGATCTCTGAGAACATCTGTGTATTATGGGCAAGAATTGACTGATGGTGTAATATATCTTGGATAGGCGAGCGATTTCAACTATGTTATAGGTATTATCCTGTAACATAAATAGTAAGCCTCGGAAGGAGTTTGATTACCCTCTTTTATGAAATTTTGCAAGCTTCAATTTAAAACATATCTACTTTATTAACATTTATGCAATTATCGTGGTCCTTCTTAGTCAAGTTTTTGTTTCACATGGTGCAAGTTTCTTTTGTTTTGTTTATTTGATGTTTTTAGGTTTTTTGCTAGTACTTAAAACAATATTCTTGGATTGGCATGGAAAATGTTAGGAAATGCCTCCCTTTCTTAGATTTTGGATGACAAAGTTATGCGTCTCATTCTTAATCCCTCCTTGAGTATAATGTCTTTTATGATTTTCAGTTTCTTAATGGATTTGGGGAAATGTATCATTGTTGGGTTATTCATTTGAATTATGATTGGCATCCAGTTGCTTACTGATTTCATTTGCTTAGAGTTTATCTGATTTAAGGTTTACAGTAAGACTATATAGATTTTTCATTTCCTTAATTTCATTTTCTTTTAATTGTAGAAGTCTTATGTTTCTTTTGGTATATTTTTCTTGATTTTCATGAAAAAATTGTAGCAGATTTTAAATTGCTTATTCAAATTGGGATTGACACGGGTTTATTATTGATATTTAAGCAACTAAAATAGTCACTCCAGCGAAGACGATGGTGAAGGATTCGAATTTGATTTGAACTGAGATGGCTGCTGAAATTATAGTAGCGTATTTTCTGGAAGGAGAATCTTTGCCAATACTTATTCGTAAGGAGAAAGCAATAAAAGACTTAAATGAACAAGATTTTACGTAGAAAACTCAGTAAAGATGAGAAAAACCACGACCTCAGGGAGGATTTTGATGTAAAATCCAATATATTACTAGTTATTACAAATTTTTGTGAGTGATAGTATAGTTTAGGAAGTAAGGATAGTAAAGTTACGGGTTCTAGTCCTTGAACAATCTATTATCTGCCTGAATTTATTGTAGATACATGCAGTTTTACAAAAAGAAAGAAATAGTCTCCTATTCCAGGGGAAGTTGGCAAACTTCGCGGATCTCTAGCAACTATTTCTTGACGAGGCACAACGGTTACTTTTGGTAGGTTGAGGACTTGAGATATCTTCTCGAATGTTATCCATCTTCGATCATGTATGGATGTCTTTGACTGCGCTTTGTTGGCTTACTCTTGTCGAATCTAGGGAATATGATACTACAATCGCCCCATTCTCAACAGAAGTACTTGTGGTTGTGTCGAGAAGAAATTGGAAGCTGACCAAGTTGCCAAATATTATTACGAGTCGTCTTTTATCATTTTCGAGGTCAAGGTAAACTGTATCAAGTCATCTCTTTCCCGAAGAGCAATTAATGGGGTATACTGGACCTGGCAGATTCAAGTATAAATAAATGTCCTTAAGGAGGGTGTTACAGTGGTGGATTATAAGGATGTTACCCCAAGTGTGGCATAACACATCGTCTGAGGAGGAAGACGGTGAACAACCTCAGGTAAAGCTTTTTCCCAAACTGGTTCTGTGTAATTCTTCAATTGACTCTGTCATGAGGGTGGGGGGAGGTAAAGTTAGAAAATGTTTGTATATGTCAGAACCATTTGTGTCATCATGCGGTGCTGAAGGTAATGGAGTGTATCACTCTATGAGAGAAGGGATTATTGTTCGTAGTGAACGTAAGGATGGGTGGCTAGTTGGGCGTCCAGGAATCTTATCGAACGAAGGAGGCATTTGTAATTTTTTGCTGTCTTTTATCTGTTGAGGTGGCTCTTAGAAGTTTAGTGACTTGAGATTCATTGAGTTTCTTAGGATCCTTGCTCCTGGTGCCAGAAATAATACCAGATTCTGGTGAAAAAATGCAATAATCTCATATCCTGGTATAAAGAAGCACAAAGTAATTAGTCCTTCAAGTCGAATGTAAAGATAGTATTGTAGTTTGATGTAATCGAAGGATACAATTTGTCGAATGTAATATGTAACAGTTTGTTTATTAAAGAAAGATATTTTCTTCGACCTCATTCATGTTTATATGTGTTTTTGTCAACTATATATATATTAAATTTTTGCCGATGTAAAATACGAGTAAAGTGAGTGCTGGATTGTCTAAATAGCTTGAAGTATAGTTGATTGAGTGGGTCTAGGAATAGATTTTAATGTTGATTGATTTGGCTATTGAAAATGTATAGTTCCAAGGCGAAATAAATGTATTGTGTTGTCTTTGAATGTGAAGGACTATAAGTATCCTTAGGTGTTAGAAGTGAGAGTTGTTTTGGCTTGAAGAAATGGTGAAGATGAGATCTCATGTGCGTAATGAAGTATATAGTCGTGTTCAAGAAAAGTATTGGGAAATATACGATCGGTACATCGGCTTTTAGAATGCGAATATCTACTTGGAAGATCCTGTGGAAATTAACTATGATGGAATGAGCGAGGCCGAGGTAAAGGATGTTGAGGAGGACTTTTAGTTTCGGTGTCAATTACAATATTGGAGTCCGCCTGAACGTGTGAATTACATGTAGACTCGTGCGAAGATGCTGATTAAGAAAGAAGATGACGCTGCAGCTAGGGGTTTGTAATGTGAATTTGTAATTAGAAATTGTAGTAGTTGAATTTCTAGTTTAGAATTAAATGAGATTTAAATTTGCTGCTATAATGATGTTGTCGATGTCTTGTTGTGGATGTTTTTATCGAATAAATTTTTGAGTTGGAAAATTCTGGAATGTAAGAGTGACTAGTATTATAATTGTAATGTTGATGGAATTTGAATTTGAGTTTTTGACGAACGTGTGGCCTAGATATAGGGGTTTGTAGATTAAAAAGAAATTGGGGGGAGGAGATGAGAGTAATTAATTATGGCAAGGTGTGTTCCTTTGGGTGAAATTTTGAAGTATAAAGAAAATGATGTGCAGTATCTTTGTGATAAAATAGGGTGTGCATTGTTGAGTATGGATGTCTCAGAGGATGTTCTTTGAGATATGGAAGGTTTGGAGGTACAGTGTAGGGATTTATTGGTGTTGAGAAGGCGATGAGTCAATTCCAGTACAAATTTATTGTGCCCGTCGCTTGGATCATTGCCAACAATTGAGATTGAGGAGATTGCCGTGTTGATCGAAAGAGCAAAGCGGGCTAAAGAGAGGGATATGGAAGCAGCGTGTAAATGAGATTAGTAACTGTGAAGATTTTTGTTGTATTTGTAATCACTGGTAGATGATTATTAATTGTGTTATTGTAGAAGGAAGTTGTATAGGGTAAGGAAGATTGTGAGTTATATGGGATACGACTGGGGTTTAGTTTTGCTCACAGAGGTTAGGGCTCAGTTAAATGCAGAGAAGTTGGAGAGATGTAGGGATGTGAGGGCCCATTTTGCAGGGTAGTATATGGAGCTGGAGGTGAGGAAAAACTTTTATAAGGGGTTGGTGAAGTCTGGTGTTGTTCTCTTCGATGATTCAAGTTTAGAAGACAAAAGTTTGTGGTGAGATGGAAGTCATCAAAGATGTGGTGATGATGGAACCTGATGGCTCGCCTCCTGGGAGCTAGTAGATACTCCTATACCTGAAGGTTTTCTTACTGTGGATGGTGTAGTATCTTCTCCTGTGGTATAAATTTTTTTGTGTAAGCAGTAGTACATGTATGGAAGTATGTATAAATGGTCGGTGGGACCAAAACAATTTTAATCTTGTGGTATGTTGGATGATGAATATTTGTTTTTCGAGGAAATATTATTTTGAAAACTTGTTGCATATATTTTGTAAATTATGCTAAGTAGTTGATTAGACAAAGTGATATGTCGAATGTGATTGTATATCGCAGCAGATAAGTAAGGAACACTTGTTGGCGTGATAAGTAAATGATGGCCATGAAACGGCAAGTAATGAGAATGAGTACTAGATGTATATCCTTAGATGGGTATCTGGATTTAAATTTGAGATGAACAAGAGCTATTTAGAGTTTGCTCGATAAGTAAGGAATGCGAAGTAGAAGATCCTGCAGTTGGATAGTATTCGCATAAAATTAAATGATAGTCTGGATGCATACTTATAAAGTATGGATCAAGATCAATAGAAGTTCGTATAGATGGTTGAAATTCTGATACATACGTATAAAGTATGGGTTGAGATCAAGTTAAAATAGTAACGATTGATTGTCTGGTGTATACTTATAAAGTATAGATCGAGATCAAGTCAAAATAGTAATGATGATTGAATGTCTGATGCATACTTAATAAGTATGGATTGAGATCAAGTCAAAATAGTAAGGATGATTGATTGTCTAATGCATATTTGTTAAGTATGGATCGAAATCAAGTCAAAATAATAAGGATGATTGATTATCTGATGCATATTTGTTAAGTATGGATCGATATCAAGTCAAAATTGTAAGGATGATTGATTGCCTTATACATACTTATCAAGTAAGGATCGAGATCAAGTCAAAATAGTAAGGATTAAACTGACAGTAAAATTTGTTTATTTGAATCGATGAAAATTGTAATAGCATTTCATTTGTAAAACAGTTTCAGTTGGGCAGTATTCCATGGATATTTGAGCTGTATTTCGTCTTCAATCATCAGCCAGTAAGTTCTACTATCTATTTTCTCGCTGACAATGTATGGCCCATCCCAATTTTCTGATAACTTTCCTAAATTCTTAGGCCGAGTACTATCTTGGATCCGTCGCAAGACAAGGTCTCCAATGCCAAATTCCCATTTTCATAATTTTTTGCTGTATGTTTTTTTCAATGTGTCATGGTATCGTCCCAAGTTCGCGATAGCCTTGTTTCGGGTTTTTTGATCCAGTTGAGGTTGCAGAGGAGATCGAGTTCATTGTCTTCATTTGGAATTTTCCTCTGGGTACTTGGTAGATCGAGGTCTGAAGGTATGACTGCTTCAGTACCGAAGGCCATCATGAACGGAGTGTAGCCTATTGAAACTCAAGGAGTGGTTCGGTAGGCCCAGAGAACACTGAGTAGTTCGTCAGCCTACCTTCCTTTCTTGACGTCGAGACGCTTGAGTAAACCTAATTTGATGCTTTTGTTAATGGCTTCGGCTTGTCCATTGCCTTGAGGATAGTATGGTGCAGATGTTGATAGCTGGATTTTATATTTATAGAGGAAAGCAAGTACTTTGGCGCTAATAAAATACTTGTCGTTATCAGAGCGTATCATTTATGGGTAGCCAAACCTAGTGATTATGTGCTCCCAAAGGAACTTGATGACCTCATTTTCATCGATATGGCATAGAGGAACTACTTCAACTATGACCTCATTTTCATCTATGACAAATCTTCAGTTTCCTGATGTTGGATGGAAAGGTCCAATGATGTCGATCCCCCATCGTTGGAACGGCCAGAGAACATTGCTAATATGCAAGTCGAGGGCTGGACTTTTGATATCTTGAGTATGGATTTGGCATTTATAAAATTTATGCACAAATTCTTTGCAATCCTGAGCAGTCCTTGCGTGAATACGCATTGGGCTAATGATCTTCCTGAAATGTGTGCGCTACAGATACCTTCGTGAAGTTCCCTGATTTTGATATGAGCTTGTTTTCGAGAGATACATTTGATAAGTGGTCCCCCACCTATGATACGATATAAGATGTTATCTTGGACTATGAATCTAGGGTACTTGGCCAAAAGTGATCGGGCTTCTTCTTTGTTACTGGGGAGGACATTAGAGTTAAGGTATGCATAGAACAACTTTCTCCAGTCTTCAGGGTATTCATTTTTAGCAATGGTAATCTATAGTGTTAAAATTATATCAAGACTGAAATGCTCGATGATTTAGATTTTTGAAGATCTTTTTTTACTGTCCTCCAGCATGGCAGCGATGAAAGCTAGTACGTTGGCATGCTAATTTTCTTGCTGAGATAAGTAAGAGATTGTTGCGTGCTTGAATTTGTTCATCTTTTCTTCCACCAGGGCTGCATAATCAACCATTTTTCCCGTTATATTAAATGTCTTGCTGTAATGATTTTCCACGAGTAAAGAATTGGCGTAGACTGCCAATTCTTCCGCTCCAATTATGAGTGCGAGATCTAGACCATGTAGGATTCCTTCATATTCGGTCTTATTATTGGTGGCATAGAAGTTTAGTTTGATAGCTTACTCGATGCGATGATTGGAAGGTATAACGAGGACGATGTCAAGCCCTGACCCTTATGGTCCAGCTGATCCGTCTGTAAAAAGTCGCCAACTCGAGTTTTTGGACATGCGTCTATCTCTGCTATTGCGTCATCTGTGAAGATTTCTTCGATTTCTTCCCAATCGGGGTCTTTAACTGGAAAGTCTACCAAAAAGTGAGCTACTGCTTGTCCTTTGACTGATATTTGGGGTTCAAAGGAGATGTCATATCCGCCAAGGAAAATAGGCTATTGCTGGATTCTTCAAGATTTTTTTTTGAGAGTACCAGTTTGAGGGGATACTTGGTGTTGATTTTGATGGGGTAAGCTTGAAAGTAAGGACGAAGCTTTTGAGAACTGTAGACCAAGGCGAGTAGCTATTTTTCTGTTGTTGTATTTCTTTTTTCTGTAGGCATGGGTATTTTACTGATAAAGTAGATTTGTTTATCTACTCCTCCATCTTCATGAATAAGGATGAAACTAATTGAGTTTTTAGTCTTGGATAAGTTCATTGTCAGTGTTTTGCCATCAACTAGAGTACTCATGATAGGAGGACGCCCCAAGTATCGCTTAAGATCATGGAAGACTACCACATAATCAGGAGTCCAAATGATTTCCTTGTGCTATTTTTTTTGAAAGAGGGGTGGGATTGCATGAAGAAGGAGGTAAAAAAGTTTGCATCGATCAGATGACTTTGAGATGAATCTGTGAAGAGCGGCGATCTTGCCTATAAATTTTTAGACATCTTTCTTCGTTTGGAGAGATGGCATCGCGATGAGCGCTTTGATTTGTGCAAAACCGATTTCAATCCTTCTTTTGCTGACCAGGTATCCCAGAAATTTACTAGATGCGACTCCAAATTGGCATTTCTTTGGGTTGAGTTTCATCTGGTATTTGCGAAGGATATCGAAGATGGTTTGGAGGTTGTTGGAGTGATCTTTGTGTTTCAAGCTTTTGCATATCATATCATCGATATAGACTTCCATAATTGTGCTGAGATGATCTTCGAACATTTTAGTCACAAGTCTTTGGTAAGTAGCTCCTGCATTCTTCAACCCAAAAGGCATTACTGTGTAACAGTAGAGACCTCTTTCGGTAATGAAGGTTATTTTTTCCTGATCGTCTTCGGCGAATGGAACTTGGTTGTAGCTGGAGGCTACATCCATCATAAAATGATGTTCGTGCCCGGCGACGGAATCAAGAAGTTGCGGAATCAGTGGTAGTGGAAGACTGTCCTTGATGTAAACTTATTGGGTTTTGTGATGTCAACACAAACCCTGATCTTTATATTTTTCTTTGGTACTACTACGATGTTAGAAACCCACTTCGGATACTTAGTTTCCCAAATAAATTCTACCCGAAGGAGTTTATCAATTTCTTCGTTTACTGCATCACAGATTCTGGGAGCTAATTTCTGTCTTTTTTGAATGATAGCTTGACTGTCTGGAAGGAGGTTAAGTCGGTGGCATGAGATTGATGGATCGATGCTATGCATTTCTTAGAAAGTCCAAGCAAATATGTCAATGCTTTTCTTAAGTAGCTGGATCATGGCTTCTTTATCGTCGGTTGATAATTTAGAGCCGATGAAGGTGGTTTTCCCTGAACCATCGAGTTTAATAGATTTGATTATCTCAGTGTTATACTGTTCGAATGTGGGGGGGTGTCTCTTGCTGTAGTTGCTATGCTTTGAGAAGTTTTGCTGTATGAGGGTTGGTTGTGGAATTTTTGCACATACGTGCAACTGCTTGGCTACCTTTAATTTTATAGATTTTGTTATCTATTGGAAATCACAATGCTAGATGATAAGTAGAAGGTACTGATTTGATTGAATGTAACCAACTACGTCCCAAAATTCCCAAATATTTGAATTTAGCATCGATGACAAGGAATTTTACGAATGTTGTCTCTGATCCAGGTTGAACTGGCAGAGTGATTTCTCCTGTAGATGATTCTTTCAAATAGTTGAAGCTGGTGATTGTTGTTGTCAAAGCTTTCACCGAATCAGTGAGGCCTAGTACTTCAATTGCTCTTTTAAACAATACATCTGTCGCGCTTCCTGGATCGATGAGAAGCGTATGTAAGTTGTCCTGTCCGAATTTAAGCATAATGACAAGAGGATCATCGTGAGGGTACTTCACGTGGCTAGTGTCACAGTCCTTGAAGGTAATATGGTAAGGACGCTTCGATTTACTTGACCTTGGGAGAAGTTTTGCTGATTTATGTAAGGAGGTCATTTTACAACAGGATGTAATCCGATCATCTTGTTTTCTTTTCATCCCTTTTTTAATTTCGATCATATACAGTTGGCGAGCTTGCCCCTGGACCTGATTTTGTTCAAAGTCTTTGTCTTTTGCTTCATCTTCGAGAAACTTTTGGACGTCGATGACATAATTTTAAAGCCTTCCAGCTAATAGGATAAGATAAAAGATTGGTATGAGAAAGTAGCAGTTGTCAGTTTTGTTACTATGTACATTGTGATATTGATATAGAGGTTTGTTGGGGAGATCAGGAATGGTTTGTGGTGGGCTATAACACTCATCTCCATTTATCGTCGATAGGATAGTGAAGAGAGTCATTATTATTGGTGGCAGAGCCAGGACTGGTTTTTCGGGTTTACCATCCCTTCTTCTATTGTTGTCGGTGTTTCTGTCATGTTGCTTGGGTGCTTTAGTAGTCGTCAATCGTTTGGATGGGGTCGAAGTTGTTTCTCGAGAATGGATGGCAGATGAGGTCTTCATCTTATCTTTCTTTGATCGTTCAAATTCGATGTAATTATGAACTACATCAATCATTTCTGTGACTATTCTTGGTTTGTGCAGAGTAAGCTTTTCTCGAACCTTAGAATTAATGTGTAGGGCTGAGGTGAATATTGAAACGAAGATTTTTGGGTATGAGTTCCCAATTTTCCTTGTTTCCTATAAAAAAACATTTGTAAAAGCTTGCCAATATCTCTTTTGTGTCTTGCTCGAAGAAGAACAAGGAATCGACAGTGATCTCTTGCTCTTTAGCATGAGCGTAATTGGATTCGAAAAGATACTGTAACTAGTTGAACGTGGTGATGGAGGACTCTTGGATGATGTAGAACCATTGGAGCGGTTCTTCCTTTAGGCTCATGTTAAATAACCTGCACAACATGTGGTAAGGTTTAGGATATAATCCAACTGTGGCTTTGAAGTGTCAGACATGGGTGAGTGGGTTAGTGAGTCTTGCATATTGAATGAACTTTGGCATATGAAAATTCTCTGGTATGGGCATGACTACGAGATAGGGGGAGAAATTCTGTCAAGCGCGGATTTTTGGCCTAGGATATCGGAGTTTATGGCCTAGATCCTGTTGTTTAGATCATCCAAGGTGGTGAACTATTGCGGGGGAAATGGCAAGGCTACGACTTGTGAAATGAAATCTCCTTATCCTTCTGGTCCCAATCGATCCCTAATTAGCCTTCTTCGGGTGGTGGGGGAGTCTGATGGCGCGTACATCGACTTTATTGAGTTGTCGATGCTGAAGATGTCAAACCAAAATGCCGAGAGGTCCTATTTGGATTCTTGAATCTGGATCAAGAAATTCGTAACTTTTCTTCTCTTGGTTGATCATTAGGTCGAATTGCTCTTGATCTAAGATCGCTTTGGGTAAGTGGAGGTGATGTCTGGTGGCCAGTGAGCCGATATTGTATCCTTCTCTGCTGATTTAAGGCTTTCCTTCATTCGTCTCTCTCCGTTTAAAGAGCTTGAGCGTGGATACGTTGATCCTCCAATCTTTGGGTTTATTTACAGTCATTTGTTTTTTAAGTTCGACTACTGCACCGTGCAGGTCGGCCGTTCCTGGTATCAGATTAATTTCTTGATATCTCATGTTTGTCATTTATTTACAGTCATTTGTTGGAATGCTTCTTAGGTTCATGTTTGTCATCGAAAGGTTTTTAGATCAGTGGTGGTAAAGAAAAGTATGGTAATTCCCACAGACGGTGCCCAATTATAGTAGCATATTTTTCGGAAGAAGAATCTTTACCAATACTTATTCGTAAGGAGAATGCAATAAAAGGCTTAAATGAACAAAATTTTACATGGAAATCTCAGTAAAAGCTTAGAAAAACCATGACCTCATGGAGGATTTTAATGTAAAATCCAGTATATTGCCAGTTATTACATGTTTTTGTGAGTGATAGTAGAGTTTAGGAAGTAAGGATAGTAAAGTTGTAGATTTTGTTCCTTGAACAATCTATTATTAGCATGTATTTATAGTAGATATAGGCAGTTTTATAAAAAGAAAAAAACAGTCTCCTATACCGGGGGAAGTGGGCAAACTTCGCGGATCTCTTACAGCTATTTGTTGACCAGGCACAATAGCTATTTTTGGTATGTCAAGGACTTGAGATATATTCTCAAATACTATCTGTCTTCGACTATGCTTTGCTGGCTTACTCTTGTCGAATCTAGGGAATATGCTACTACATAAATGATTACCAGTTTTTTCCCATTATGATCTTGAAGTCACTTTTAATCGGTACAAACTTCCAATCTCCTCTCAATATTTGTCATGGAAATTCTTTTATGTGTTTCTCAGTTTTGCATTTTCAGTTGTGCATTCAACTTTATGAGTTGCTTTGAATTGGTATGAATTTTTAATCTCCTATAATTTTTCACATGAAGGTTTAGGGTTCATATTTATCTCTCTATTGCATGTCCATGTTTCTATATCTTTTTGCTACTTTCCCCTTTTTAAGCTTGCAGTATATATTATAAAGTAAGTTTTAATTATCTGAAAACATTTTTATCAGAATCTGTGATAGATTGTCCTACATAAAAGTACGAATCGATACCATCTGTGAAGTAAAGCTAATCAACTATATTTTTCCCGTGATTGATATAAATTGGGTTTTGCAGGTAAATTATATTTGAAGAAGAAGAATATATTAGTGTCATTAGAGCCTTTTTGAAGATGCATCCATGAGTTACAAAAAATGAATTTCATTTCATGACAAAAAATCGTCGAAGAGGGTGAATAATATTCCTGCATACCCGAAAAAATCTCCTAGAAGACATCATGGTCAGTATTTTCTATCTTTTGCGGTCTGGAATTAAATACATGTATAGCCCGAAAAACATATTTCCATGATTTCAGTTTCCTACATTTTCATGATAATAACTTTACGTGGATAAGGATATTTATTTTTCATCGTTTCCGCGAACAAAACTTAGCCTCAGTTTCTAAACTAAATCCACCCCATTATATAATTTGTCCTATCTAAAGTTAATACGGGGACCCTATAATAAAACATGGTATCATGTTCATATCATGCCATCGCATCATGTTCTTACCTTCGAAGCTTAGAAATGGAGCTTTGCTCTAGAACAAGGGAGGATACAACAGGTGCCATGCCATCGCATTATTTACCTGTCGCATCATGTTAAAATTGTAAAGGTCTAAAATGGGCATGTGGGAGGGGCTGGGGCCTTCTGGTACTGGAATGGAAATTATACGTAAAGAAATTGAATGACCCTTTCTCATTTTTCAGATAATCATAAAACCAAGAACTGTAGGGACGCAGCAAACAAAAAACATGGTTTAAAAAAGATAGAAATGGAAATGCTGCAACACAGACCTTCACCTTCTGTGAGCTTGCTTTAACAACCAAGAACTTTCAACAGGAATGTCTATTAGGAGAAGGTGGATTTGGAAGAGTCTATAAAGGCCGTCTTGACAACGATGGACAGGTAAATGAGGCCGAAACCTTATGTTACAAAATTTTACTCCATCAGGGACTTATGTTCAGTCAAGAGTTTTCACGGAATTTTGGTTTATATTCATCAGCTTTCAGCTATTAAGCAATTTGATAGGAATGGGATGTTTCATCCATGTAAGTAAAAACCATTTTGTTTTAATCTTACTTTGAAAAGGTTGCGGCTAAATATGCTTTGAAGGTAATTTATTCCATATAGTGACTTATGTGTATGTCTATGTATTGTTTGTCCTATCTTTGATGACGGATCTTTTGTGTTTCAGCATCATGGACATTTTGTTCACTTCATTTGGGTTTGATATGGTCCGTTCTATACATAATGCAATGTGCCCCAGTCCGATCTAAAACAACATGGAATATGCTACTAAGAAAATCACTGAGGTCTTTCTTCTTCTTTATTTCCCTTTTTTTATAGTTTGTTTTTCTTCAGTGGTTTTTAATAGTTCTTTTGCATATAACACTATCTATTTGCTATGTTCACTGTTGTAATCCCAAAGTTACATAACTATATATCTTTTAATATTTGTAGTGATGCCTCCCTTGAGGTCATCTGATCAAACAAATAAGATTATTGGAGATAAAGAAAGTGGTGACTAGAACTAATCTATTACGACTACCGTTCTATAAATCTGACGGTGAATAGAAAATGTAGTCCCTCTTCCATCTAATGTGATGAATTGATTTAAGAAAAATAAGAGTTTCTCTTTAAAGCTATTATAACGTTTACCATTCTAAAGATGATTCCATATCCTTTTGAATGTTACGGCTAATTTAACTTTAATATGGTTTTTCACTTTTTTTTGTTGCTACATATATCTTATCATTAAGAGATTCACTACATAAAATTTATCAACAACTTACATAGCTGAGACCCATCACCATATAGATGGCTGATGTTAGGCTGCTGAAGATATTTAAGTACCTTAGTTTTGCTATTTCAAATATAGCAGTCTCTCTCATCAATACTATAAATCTATATGGAGACAAGTTTTAAGACCCGCCACCTTCTTTAATACCTGTGATATTTAAGACCCGCCACCTTCTTTATTGTCATTTTTGGAGACAAGTTTCCAAGCAATCATCGCTCAGATACTATAAATCTAGATCTCTATATGGAATTGAGGAAATACATGGGTCAAAGAACCCCAAGAAAAAAAGAACCCCATAAGCATCCAACTCCATTGAAGTTCTACAACACTTCTAGGTTTCAATCTCTATTTTGGAGCAGGTATTATATGTTATTACTTTGGTTAGCTTGAACATGCACCTCGATTATTTTTTATTTGCTTGATTTCATTTTTTTTTATTTTCAATCATTAAGAAAAGTTTACTAATGGTTTCCCTTAGTTTTACATATTAATTTCATTATCCACTTGCTAGCCTCCCATGGTTTGTGAATTATTCCAATTTAGTAGCCCACAAGAGAAGAACAATGGTAGGGTATTCAAGTGGTTGCCCAAGAACAAGGCACCCCTCCATATAAAATTCCACATCACCATAAAAAATCACGGAAAGTGTCTTAGTTTCAATCATCAGGCATATTGCTCATTCTTTTGGCAGCGCAAGCTAGAAAGTCAATCTAATTGCTACTAAATTAAGTTTCCCCAATATATAAAATCCTATTTGAAGTTGTGACTTCTTATATTTTTGTTAATGGAACTGGAAGCTTAAAATGGTTAGAGCGCTCATAAATTGAGAGGGTGATGGTTCAAATCCATCCATTCTAGAAAAACCACCTTCAATGTAAGTCTTCAACTCCGTTGAACATAGCCGTTAAAACTATTTATGAAATGTCATAAAAAAAAATAATAACAATTTGTGAAATGTCATCAAAAGAAACAATGTACACTTGATTGTCTGACTTAATTTCAAAGGCATATTATGATTTCTTTTAGCCTTTATAGGCTCGACATAAGTTATATTTAACGCTGATATGTTGGGCTAATGCGTGGTTAGTATCAAGACTTTTTTTTTGTAAACTTCTATGTGAAATGCTCTATCTCATTCTATCATTGTATGGCTGTTATGTTATGCCAATCAGGTTCAATTCAACTTGATCTTCAAGCATGCATGTTTTTCAAGATTATTGTAATAAATATTGAGATCTCTGTAATCATCCCGCTCTGTATCTCATGTATGAACATCTAATTTTTTTCATTAATTTCTTACATGGATTTTTCTTTGAAGATTTTTTTTGTCATAACTTTATAGATAGTTACAATTGACTTTTCCACTAACACTCCTCAAAGGTATAGTACTCTTACACATTTGTGATTTCCATTATTTATGTGTAATATTTTGCTGAAATTTAAGTGGCTTGATTGATTTTTTATATAAAGACTATCGTCATTTTTTTTTCAGTGTTATGATATGCCCATTTTATCCTTGAGAATCTTTTATTTATCATTTGGCGATCCAGATAAATGCAATATAATGAAAGGGCATCATTGTGGATATCGATAGTATATCCGATCGATGATTTTTTCATTTAGGACCCCAAAAAGTAACAAAGAGGAAGTACATTTGCATTTCCACCAATATTAGAACCCATCAATTTGCTGAGCTCTTCTCCTCCAAATAGTTGAAACTATAGCTTCGTTATGCATGTATTGTGGAAGAAAAAAATTCACCTCTTGATAGAAATTACGAAGTTTCAGATCCAAGTTCAAAAATAAGCTGGAGATGGTGTGTAGATAGAGCATTGGTTTAGCTTAGTGTTAATTTTTTCAGGGCACTAATTGTCACATGGTTAAGAAAATCTTAATTTATTTGATGCGTGCAATCTGGCTATATCAAAGATAGAATAATTGTAGCTGCAGTCTGCTCTTGCTTCGTGCCTGCTTGAAACTTGATGCTTACTGAATTAATTTTGGCCAAGTTCACCTTTTTGAAGTACATGTTATTAATCATAGTCTACCTTGCAAAACAAAAATCAAATCTACGTATGAATCATGTAAGACTGGATTAGCAAAATCTATGAAGTACCTGATAGGTCTTATGGAAGAATAATTACTAAAATGAAAGAGTGGGGGATGAATTCATTTGCAAGTTTTGACTTTGCATCCTTCATTGTTGGCCAAATATAGTTTTTTTCTTTAATGTTTTTATTTAATCCTTGAAAGAGTTGGAGATTATTTTCTCCTTCATAATGAATTGATTTTGATGTACCCCACTAACCTGTGAATGTGTCTCATGCACTACATTCTTGACAAGCATTTATTATAAATTTGAATAAATACGATACACTTAAAAAAAATATGTTGTGAAAAAATATGAACTTATACAACCTTGCGTAGCACGGGCTCATAACCTAGTCTATTATACATTAAAGAACAGTATTTTTCAAATAGACAAATTTGCCATTGTCTCAAAGATAAAAAGGGGCTGGGATTTGTGGGAATGAGAGAGATGGACGGCCTAGATTTATTTTACTCTCATACATAGGGGTACTTTGGACAAAACACATAAAGGGGTAGTTTAGTCTTATTACTGCTTCGCTTTATTTCTCCCATCTCTTCCAAAGACGTTTCTTACATCAGCGCCTCCCTCTTTCTTTCTAAGAAAGGTACTCTCTCTCTCTCCCTCTTTCTTTCTTTCTAAGCATCTAGGGTTTTGATTTTACTTATTTCAGTTATACTTGTTGTTGTTGTTGGTTTCATCTCTCCCCTTTCTAAGTACGGTACCTTAAAGACACATTCTATGATGTTATACTACTTGTTGTTATACTAATTGCTGTTGTACTACTTTCTAAGCAAGGTACCTCCCATTAGTGTCTTTCCCAAAGACGTTTCTCTCCCAAAGACGTCTCTCTTTCTTTCACTGTGTTCACTCTTTTCTGTTGATTTACCTTTTGGTGATGGTGGGCTAGGAAACCAGTTTTTATCGACATATGTGCTTTCATTCCATACGTTAGGTTGTTGGCATTGCAATTTAGGTCTTGATTCTTCTTTGAGGAAAATCTATAGAAGTCTTCATGAGGTCTTTCTGCTCTCGGTAATTGTATACTACTTGTTGTTCCCCTTCTAAAAATATTTCAAGTACCCCGGCTCTTCTTCTTCTTTCTCCAATCACGTCTCTCCATTTCTCTCCCTCTTTCTAACCGAGGTACTTATCTCTCTCTATCTCTTTCCCTCTCTTTATACTCTGTTGTTGTCTAGATTCATTTTCCCTCTTTCTTTACTTGCTATTTTGATTGTTGTTGCTGTTAAGTTTGATTGCGCTTCTATCAATCTTTTCTTGCTATTTTGATTGTTGTTGTTGTTGTTTGATTGGTACTTCTCTCTCTCTCTCTCTCTTTCCCTCTCTCTTTACTTTGCTGTTGTTGTGAGTCCAATATGGAGAATTCCCTATTTTACAGCTTATCCCCTAAAAAAAGCAGACTTACTGGCTGTAATCTTAGGGGATAGCCAGTAGTTTAATTATGAATTTGTAAGTCTGTACATGGTACTCAATTGTAAATTTGTCCAATATGGAAAATGCCCTGTTTTATAGCTTATGCCCTATTTTCTTTAGGGGATAAGTTGTAAGTCTATTTGATGTTTACTGTTATGTTGTGTTTAATATTTACTGTTATGTTGGTCAAACTATAAGTTGTGCATGCCACTTAATTTGGAGAGATACATGTGAGCTCAAGAGTATCATTGTAAATGTTTGATAATTTGTTCCTGAGAAACTTGGTTATGGGGTTTTCATAGGATTTTTGTTATCTATAAATGTTAGGGGTTTTGTAAAATGTGAACAATATGGTATAGGATGTTTACCTAAAGTTCTACATTACTCATGAAGTCATGGGTCACTTTATTTTCTACTCTCAGGCTCTCATTAAATATGGGTTTGATATTCATATTCATAAATACCTTGAGCTTCTCCGTAACTAATGGCCTCAAGCAAAAATAGTAGTTTTATTGAGAATGCAAACAGACTTACTAGTTGTATTACAGACTTATTGGTTGTATTCTCAGTTAAAGGAGTAAGGAGCTTATAGTTTGACCAACAGACTTACAGCTTATTACACTACTATCCATCTGCTCTTTCTTTCTCTAAATAAGTAGTGATCTTTAAGTAGTAGTTGAGGGATATCGATCTTCAAGTTATGTTTTCAAATGTGGGTATTATTGTGGTGCATAAGGAGTAGTAGATAGACTCGGTGAATCAAGTGGTGCAACCGTAGAAACATCGAATTTGATCGATTTCTTATTGCTTTTCGATTGACAAAATTAGGGGGTTGATTTCGAGGGTATTGGGGATTTCGTTGTCGGGGGTTCAATCTCTTTTAACATTTGTGTTATTACATTGAAATTTTTTGCTTATGGATTATAGGGTTTGATTGTTTGATCAAATGTTGTTTTTAGGATTGTCTTAAAAGAGGGGGTTTGGATCGAGGCGTAAATTCTCTTCAATCATGTAAAGGTATCGAAGGCACCCGAATTAATCCCGATCTGTGTATATCAGGAAAATACTTGCTCCAACAACACTTCATTTAGTGGCACCGAAGTAACACTGCAACATATATGTTACTCTTATGAAGAATGTCATAGTTTTATTCGGTACTATTATTTATGAGAAGCACAATGATAATATGGTGTTTAAGCTTTTGGTGCTAAAGGTTTTACGATTTGTTCGTTCATGGTTTGGATTTAATACTTCTCAAGGTGGGGTGAAAGAGTAAGGGACTAAAATAATTTGTACAAGCATATAGAGATATTTGAAGATAAATGATTCTGCAAAATAAGCCACATAAAAACAAATGGTTCTACAACACACCCGAAAAGCACGCAAAAAGTTTAGTTGGTGACTTAAATCAATACATGGGGAGATGTTCTATAATCGGTTTTGATCCCCATCTAATATTCAATATTGGATATGATGGTATGAGAAGGGATAAAATGCGAAGTTGATGTGAGATTCTAAGTTAGATTTCAATGTGGATATGGTTAATGTTCATTTTCATAATTGAAAAGCAGTTACATCTTGGTGCCCAAAAACTCATATCATGGTATTTCAAGTCATTGTTCTTAATGTGGGTACTAATGTTTTCATGTATTACTTTTAATTTTAATAACCTAAAGTAGTTATGCATTATGTTCTATAGTGGTATAAAATTGTTCTTTGGTGAACTCGAATAAATAGGACTTATATTGTTTCACAGTGATACAAAATTATCTGCATATATGGCACTAATGTTCATTGTATTTTGGTCTAAATTGTATTTAGGTTCTAATTACACCCATGGTGAACTTGCCACCTTCGCACAAAAATGATGACAAATGTAACAGAAAGGGTCTTGAAGCTCGTTTTCAACCTAATCATCTAAATGATGGAGTTTATTCAAGTGTTAAAGCTATTAAGTATCTTCATAGTTACATATTTATGGGGCATGAAAAAACTTAGCTTTGTGATGATGACAAATGTAACAGAAAGGGTCTTGAAGCCGACATTCAACCTAATCATTTAAAGGATGGAGTTTATTTAAGTGTTGAAGCTATTAAGTATCTTTATAATTGCATATTTAAGGGGCATGAAAAGACCCAGCTTTGCGATGAAACTATAATTAAAAGTAAATTGCGATGTAGTTAATTATACATATTAGAGTGGATTTTTTCTTAGCTTAGTTTGAAGTAACGTCTTTGTTTGCGGACATCTTATTATATTTATCGATTTGTATGGTAAAGAAAAATGATGACCAAGTTTAATTTTTTATTGTAATGTTGAATGATTGCCTTCTTAATTTTGTAGTTAGTGCCAAAGGCATGTAGAGTTGTTAAGACTATCATTTGTGACTTGATCAAGGGTAGCATGAAAGTTAAGTTAGCCCCAAATATTATGAATTAAAGAACTTAATTTGTTTAATTATTTTCCCTATGATTACTTGGACACTTTTTTGAATTATTATGTCCGTATGGGTTTTTTTGCACCGAAGCCACGTTAATGGATAATTATGTAGCGCTGAAGGCGCGTCGACATAGTCGTCGTGGCGAGCCACGGGTAGTACTAGTATATTACTTTTAGGTGTAAATATATTATTATGATAATGTATTCCCCATTGTAAAGATTCTTTGATTTATTTCCATGTATCTCATGTAAACTCATCTATAAATAAATTTTCTTCTTCTTTTTGGTCTTCATTCAAGAATTCAGTTGTGAACATTATATGGTATCAGTATGAAACCTAATATCTCATCACCATGGTCAACTCCTCAATTTCCATTACTAGTCATTTTTTACGAACTCGATGTGCTCCTTCATATTTGAAGGACTATGTTTGTTTAACTACCTCATCCGCAACTATTTTTTTGCATGCAAATTATTTGCTACTATCTCAATTTAATCACCATTATCGTGTCTTTGTCACAAAAATAATCACTATAGATGAGCCAAACTCATTTACCCAAGCAATGAAATCTTCATAATGGCGCGACGTCATAGTTAATGAGATAAAATCTCTTGGAGATAACAAAACTTGGTCTTTATCCCAAAAATATCCATATTTGGTATTGGTTTCATTTCCTCTCTAGAATAGGTGTCAGTACTATCTCATGGTTATTCGTCGTTAGAGAGTGCACGTGGAACAACTACAGCTGGACTGATACTGAATTGGTACGATGGTTTTGTACCTCTTTGCTCAAAAACTCAAGCCAGTATTTTACAAAATTTTAAAAAGAAATTATATTTTTTTGATAAAATAGGTTTTTGTTCGAACATGCTTATTGTTCTGTTCGAATAGATCAGGCAGAACCCTGTTTATTCGAATAGACTCTTTGCTCTTTTTGAAAAGACCTGTCTGTTCGAATAGATTTTTTTCTCTGTTCGAATAGACAAGACATACCACTGTTTATTCGAATAAAATCTTTGTTTTGCTCGAATAGAACCTTGTCTGTTCGAATAGACTATTTATCTGTTCGAAAAAAGTACAAGTTATTAATTTTCTTATAAAAGACATCCTTTCTTTTTATGTTTCTTTACCTCTTCCAACACCAACTTTTCTAGGTCTTCATATTTCAACGAGTGATTCAATGTGAAGAAAAACTTAAATAGAATCAATCGAAGAATTTGAAAACCTAATTTTGATTTTAAAAGTTTGTGAGTTTCAAGATTGGATGGTTTGACGGGATATTGAAGCAAGGCATTGCGAGAGTGAGGAATCGATTGCAAGAACCTTGATTAGAAGAGTGGTAACCACGGGATATGCTCATCGAGTTTATTAGTAATTAAATTTTTATAATTATTTTTAATAGTAGATTTTTAGCTGTCGAGCGATTTGGCATTGACCTGCTAATTTTTCTCCTGATAAAGGTTTCCCACAGGTTTAAAATTATTTGTTCTTACGCTTAATTTACTATTGCTTGTTGTCATTGGATAATTGAATCAACTTGAATTAGGCTAGGGTTAGACCATTAATTCAAGGATTATCAGACTTATTAATGTGATCTAAATTAGTTGAAATTGATTAATCTCAAGTAGTCAAAATTTTCAATTGGTACCAGAGCGGTTACGCTTCGAGGTTAACAACCTAAGCATGGATCCTGACTCAATTGTTTAAGAATAATGAATTTTAAAAAGTTCGAGGTCCTGTAAATCATCCTCTACTCTTTTATTGCAAAGATTATCCAAACTGGAAAGTTTGAATGGTTGTATTTTTATAATCAATCGGAGAAGATGTATGGATTGCCATTGAGGATAGATGGAAGTACCCTACCGTGATGCAAGGTCTACCAGGTAGTTCTAGAGGTCCTTAAGCCTAGAAACTATTGGTCAAAGGAAGAAAAGCACGTTGCTGGTTATATCTCTAAAGGCCACAATATTATCTTTATGGTTGTGAGTCAAAGTGAGTTTCAACATATCTCTGCTTGTACCACTTCAAAAGAAGCTTAGGGCATTCTAGTTCAAACTCATAAAGGCGATAATACATTTAAAATGCTTACCTCGTAATTTGAGAATATTTGAATGAGTGAAAAATGAACCCTTTGATGAATTCTATGCGAGACTAAGTGATATTGTAAATATTAGTGCCGCATTAGGAGTAACTTATTCTGATGTCCAAATTGTTTGCAAAGTTCTAAGATCTCTTCCTAAGAGCTTTATATCTAGACATGATGCAATCGAGGAAGCTTAAGATCTAAAGAAAATGAAACCAAATACATTAGCTTGAAAGTTGGGAACATTTGAACTCAAGATGAAAATGGAAAACCTAAATCTTCATCTTCCTCTTCTTCTTCTAAGGGTACCAAAGAGGTTAATCTCTCATATATCTCAGATGAAGATGAGGGATTAGATATAGATTCAACAATTGCTCGAATTAGTCAATAATTTTAAAAAATCTTAAAAAAAATGTCAATTTAAAAAAATCTTGAAAAAATAAGGGCAATTGGTGAACTATATGCCACGACCTTATGATCGAGTCAAATCTTATAATTGGCAGACCAACAATGACACTGAACTAACTGAAGTTGAATATTTTAAGTATCACAAGTTTGGTCATTATGCACATAGTTGTCCCAATAAGAAATCTAGAAATAGTAACAAAACTTTGAATATTAGTGTTACTTGGGATGATAGTGATGATGAAAATAATAATAATAATGATCATCCCCAAGTAGGTTAGAATGGAAAATAATGTGCATATCCTACTTTTCTAAATTGTTGTAATGATAATTCAAACACTTTTGAACTTAAGAAGTATATTGAAAATTAAAGTGATCATGAAAATAATGAGTTTGAGGACTTAAATCTTTAAGAATTGTATGCTCAGACATTTGCAAAGTGTGTTAAACTTGGTAAACTTAACAAAGTCTTGAAAGATCACGTTAATACACTCACACTTGAACTTCAAGAAAAAGCTGAGAATATAAGTCATGAAATAGAAATGCTTGAAGATGATAAACAAGGTCTCCATGACAAGGTTATAATTTTTTAAAAAGAAGTTCATGATGTTAAGGAGAAAATAAAATCAACTTTGGAAAAACTATATAAGGCCAAGTTTGATTTAGTTTTATCTCACAAGAAACTTAATTTTTTTTTTCATTGAGCAAAAAATATTGATAAGATGTTATGTATGGGGAAAACGAATATTGATAAAAGAAGACTAGGATTTGAGGAACATCTCTTTAATGCCAAGACTTCTCAAGTTACAAAATTTGTCAAAGCAATTGCTACTATATCATTTCCCAAACATCTATTATACATTAGAGAACGGTGTTTTTCAAATAGACAAATTTGCCACTGTCTCATAGATAAAGAGGAGCTGGGATTTCTGGGAAAGAGAGACATAAACGGCCTAGATTTATTCAACTCTTTAGCTTAAGGGTGTACTTTGGACATAACACATAAAGGGGGTAGTTTAGTCTCTCTCTCCTAAGCCTGAGTATCTTCCTCTTTCTCTCCATCTCTTCGTCTCTCTATCTCTCCTATTAGCGCCTCCCTCTCTCTTTCTAACCATGGTAGTTATCTTTCTCTATCTCTCTTTCCCTCTTTCTTTACTCTGCTACTATTTTGATTGATATTATTATTAGTTTTGATTATTGTTGTTGTTAAGTTCTTTCTTTCTCTCTCTCTCTCTCTCTATTGTTGTTGCTGCTGCTGCTGCTGTTGGTAGATTTACTTCTTGCTACAAAATATTAGTTAGCTTTGATTATTGTTACTGCTAGTTTTTATTGTTGTTCCTGTTAAGTTCTCTCTCTCCCCGATTGTTGTTACTATTAAGTTCTCTCTCTCTCTCCTCCACCATAGAAATTCTTTACCAAAGCAAGTAATCATCCCTCTCTTTCTCTCTCAATCTGCCTCTAATGGCGCAACCTCACTCAATACCCAGATACATTTTTATAGCTATACCATCATCCTTGCCAATTCTAGCTTTCATAACCATTATCTACGTTTTAGGTTTGTACATAGTTTACCATCCAACTTCAAACACCCCAACAATAACAACACTCTTCCTTACCTCTTCTAACAACTATACCAGCTCATCTTACCTTCGTGACCTTACCCTTCACCAACACTTAGCCGGGACCAAAGCTTCGTTAGAGACTATAAAATATGCAGAAAATCATTTTAAAGGACTAAACTTAGAGACCCATAATGTTGAATTTGAGGCTTTGTTATCTTACCCTAGGGAAATTTTGTTAGATGTGCATTTAAGTGACTGGGTTGTGAGGAAATTGAAGTTAAGTGAGTTAGGTTATTTGGGGAGAGTTGTGTTGTTAGCCTGTATTCAAAATCGGCAGTATCAAAAACAAGTTAAGGAGGTTAGAAAGAGATCAAAATACTTATCAAGATATGATCGAGTCTAGTGCATGCACACTATCTCCTTAAGACATATTCGCCACTGTCGTAGTACTTTGTAGGATATAATCAGCCCCTGTCTCCCAGGATATAACGATCAGACACGAGTAGAAGAAAGTACTTCAATCTACCCGCCAATCAAACCTTGATTGCAGCAACTATTCATTGGATGAAAAAAGAAGGCTCAAAGAAATTATAAGAACTCTATTAAATAATAGAAGCGAAGTTGGGTTATATAGAGTATATTGGTGCCTCTTCAAAAAGAGTCGTGTCTTAAGGTGTGACCCTTGATGAAGAGTCGCAACTTAAGGTGTCATGACTTTCCCAATGTCATGACTTCTCATCTTGAAGAGTCATGGAGTGAAAAGTGAAAATTCTTCTTCCCTTATGAAAATGTTGTCCATGAGATGGATTTGGGATCTTTCAAGTTATAATAGGGATCCAATTTGTTGAAAACCCTATGGTGGTTTTAAAGGTTTAATTTTCCATCATTAGAGTTTCTCAATTGAGAGAAAAACTATACAAAATAGCCCATTAGAACGAACTCAAAAATGTTTCAACAAAGTATATCCTAGTAACATGTTGCATTGTTAAATCTAGATTACCAGTTTACTGAGGCGTACACAATATTTGGTGAAATGCCACATATATATAATTATCATTGTGTGGAACGATTTCTTACTATGATCATAATGGTCGAACATTTTATTATGTTAAAGTTTAAAAAACTTCTTTCATGTTTTTTAAGAGCCGATGTGGTGCTTGCTTATCATATTATGTATACGAATTATGGATGGCATTACCCGACTTAAAAGGAATGATTCTAGATGAGAAGTCTCATTTGGATCTATTATTGTTAAATAGTGGATGCCATGCTGTAATCCATGTTTAGCATTAAGTCAAGGTAAATATGGGAACTCAGGAGTACATGTTTTGGGCATTATTATTACATGATATTGCATAGTACCCGGTGGAGTGAATCCTCTTTTGCATAACAACTGTGGAGTTGATGATGAGGCATATTTTGTTAAATATTGAGTGTTGCTACCTACAAACACTAATGGCAACCCACTGTATGTAATAAGTAGTTCTTGAAAGACCAGGTAAAGAGCATCACATTTTTCCTTCACGATTTAGGTGGGGACCGTTATGGCTTTGTTGAGAGCGTAGTTTAGAAAAGGCAGAGTTGCCTTTCTCTAAATTATTAAAAATGTGGGGGTACTATGTGTATTTAAACAAAGAAGCATTAGTCAGGGTATTAAGGTACTGGGAGTACACCCTAGACTATGGTTTGTACTATACTTGATATCCAATGGTATATGAGACTACATGTGGATTTAAGAATCTAAAAGTCAAAATCTACTATTGGGTTATGATTTTACACTTCATAGTGCAATCGTATTTTGAAATTCCTTAATACAAACTTATATAACCAAATTTATAATAGAATTGAGTTCATTATAATATATAAGACCTGGCCGGCAAATTATTTGAGTGGTTAGAAATTTTATTAAGGATTTTTCTTTTGGTAAGTCACGATATTAATATCGTCGACATTCCATGAGCGGCTACTTGCGAATTGTGTTATATTGACTTTGTGAAGTCTAAAGACAATTTAACGGATCCATTTACAATAAGAGTTGTCAGAGTGCAAGTATACCGTACATCGAGGGGAATAAAAATAAAGCCTTTAATTGTGAGTAACCTCAGCGGAAACCTGTTCTAGTTGATTGGTACTTTCATGATCTAGGCTTAATAGGAAAATTGGCTGTGAGTTACTCGCCATAAGTACTGAGTAGATCTAAAATCTTGTTCATTCCATGATGTAAACAGTGTAACCTGTAGCAATTTCTAGGGCCATTTAAGCTTTTAATGATTCCAATAACTTGTATTTACAAGTGAGGTACAACAAGGTACTCTTAATAGGCAATTATCTATCTGAATGTGTGGTAGGGCTACTTTATCAGAATTTTATAGGGCAAAATTCTCTAATAGCACTCATTAATCTAAGATTTGTTCAGGGCCGAATTGAACACAACTGTGAGAACCAATTGCGCTTGGAAATGTACTATGTGAAGACTATTATCTTGATTTACACTAAAGCTGACAGTTCAAGACATATGTTCACCTATTAGTGTAAATGCAATAGTTTTTTACTAGAGAAGGTTCAAGTCCACAAGACACATCTCTCGATGTAGGATCATTCCCTATTTATTTACTCTCTTTATTTGTATGAGTTTATCTGCTACCATTCAAATGTAGGGGATTGTTGGAAAAAAACTTGTGGTTTTATCCTTAGTTTGAATAGTTGATATCTAAGTAGTTTATTTTGTACCACATTGGGTATGTATGTTACACAACTCTAAATTATAAGTAAGAGTTTACTTATGAGTTACAATATGTGGGATTTGAGTTGTCTCCAGTAGACACATATTTAGGTGTGTCTTAAGGTGTAATCTTTGGTAAAGAGGCACTAACATGAGGTGTGTCTTACGGTGTGACCTTTGGTGTAGAGTCATATCTTAAGATGTGACTCTTGGTGAATAGTCACAACTTAAGGTGTAACCCTTAGTGAAGAGGCACCAATATACTTTATATAACCCAACTTCATTAATATTGTTTAAGAGTTTTTTATACAATTTCTTTGAGTCTTCTTCATCCAACGAATAGTAGTCACAATACAGGCTTGATTGAAGGGTAGATTGAAGTGTTTTCTTCTACTCGTGTCTGATCGTTGTATCCTGGGAGACAGGGGCCGAATATATTATGTAAAGCATTGTGGCAGGGGAAAATCTGCCTTAAGGAGAAAGTACGCATGCACTAAACTCGATCATATCTCGATAAGTGTTTTGATATCTTTTGAATCTCCTTATCTTGGTTTTGATAATGCCAATTATGAACACAGGCTAACAACAATTAATTTGCCAGCCGAGTTTTATCTATCATAATGAACTCAATTCCATTATTAATTTGGTTATATAAGTTTGTATTAAGGAATTGCAAAATAAGATTACATTATGAAGTGTAAAATCATAACCTAATAGTAGATTTTGACTTTCAGATTCTGAAATCCACATATAGTCTCATATACAATTGGATATAAAGTATAGTGCAAACCTTAGTCTAGGGTGTACTCCTAGTACCTTAATACCCTGACTAACACTTCTTTTTTTGAATATGCATTGTACCCCCGCATTTTAATAATTTAGAGAAAGACAACTCGGCCTTTTCTAAACTATGCTCTCAACAAAGCCACAACGGTTCCCACCTAAATCGTGAAGGAAAAATGTGATGCTCTTTACCTTGCCTTTCAAGACCAGCTTATTGTATACAGTAGGTTGCCATTAGTATTTGTACGCAGTAACACTCAACATTTAACAAAGCATTCCTCATCATCAACTCCACAGTTGTTATGCAAAAGAAGATTAACTCTACAGGGTACTATGCAACATTAGGTAATAACAATACTCCAAACATGTACTCCAGAGTTCCCATATTTACCTTGTATTATGCTAAACAAGGATTACAGCATGGCATCTACTATTGAAGAAAGTGAATTTTCATTTCCGTGAGTAATTGAGGGTGAAAAAGAAAGTAAAAAACTTGTAGAGCCAGAGAAAGAGAATTCTATGGCGGGAGAGGATTATCATGACTTTCTCAATCTTTACCATGAATGGTAATTCCAAGATACGAGATTCGGATTGGTACTTAATGGTTTCTTTTCTTCTAGTTTTTTGAAGTACGAAGGTATGATGATGGGTTTTGAGAATTGGGTAATTGGTGTTTGTTCCCCTTCGTTCGTTCTTTCATCCCAATTTGATCTATGTTGTTTGGGTTTGTTTGGTTGATGTAGCCAAAGTATTAGTTAGATCCCTTTATTAAATTGTTGATTTATGGGGACAAATTAGGGCTTTGAAGAGTCAGGAATATAAGGGTCACTCATTGAGGAGTTGAGACCTAGGTACTGATTTTAGAGAGCTCATTTTTCAGGAAAAGAAACTCTGTCAAATGCCCACTAAAATCAAAATGTGGTAGGCATCGTAGCGTTGTCTATGATATCATTGATTTTAATGATGAGGTTCTGGGTATTTCTTCATTGATAAATGGGAGCGTTGAATTACACTTATTCGTATATTCGACAGTCCTAGACTTGGGGTTATTCTGAGTTAAATAAGAGATCATGCTTATTAATGACTGTTAGTTTCAAAGGCTTAATTTCTTAGTGTTGCTATACTGAATTGCCTACCAAAATATAACTAAAAGTCGTTGCCTGTGGCATCGTATTTGTGGGTTTTATTGTTTTGGGGAATACTGCAAGACACATTTCAATCCCATGACAACATCCATGAAAAAAGAGTTCATTTGCGGGATTGTCTAGTTATAGAATGATTTTAATTTGTCGAATAAAGTATTTGAGGAACGATTCAGGGTGAACTCGTTTAAAATAATATAAACTAATGAGATTTGTTTTCCTACAACGCATGAGAATTAACTTGGAGTTTCTTCTCAGTTTCGTGATGATCATAATAGGATTGTTTGTTTTTGGGGACCGTTCTGTGAGTAGACTAGAGACTGCAGAGTGTCTTCCCCTAAATTATTAAAATTGTGGAGGAAAGTTTTGTTTATGGCATAGTTTTGGAAAGACAGAGTGTCTTTCTATAAATTATTAAAAATATGAGGGATGTTATGCATATTTAAATAAAGAAGCGTTAGTCAAGGTACTAAGGTACTGGGAGTACACCCTAGATTATGGTTCACACTATACTTGATATCCAATGGTATATGAGAATACATGTGGATTTCAAAATTTGAAAGTCAAAATCTACAATTGGGTTATTATTTTACACTTCATAGTACAATCGTATTTTGGAATTCCTCATAACAAATTTATATAACCAAATTTATAATGGAATTGAGTTCATTATAATAGATAAAGCCCGGTCAGCAAATCATTTGAGTGGTTAGAAACTTTATTAAGGATTTTTCTTTTGGTAAGTCACGACATTATTGTCAATGACATAGTTCCGTGAGCGGCTACTTGTGAATTGTGTTATATTAACTTTGTGAAGTCTAAAGATAATTTAACGGATCCATTTATAACGAGAGTTGTCAGAGTACAAGTATACTGTACATCAAGGGGAATAAGATTATAGCCTTTAATGGTGAGTAACCTCAGTAAAAACCTATCCTAGTTGATTGGTACTCCCATGATCTAGGTTCAATAGGATTACTGGTTATGAGTTACTCACCATAAGCACTGATCAGAAGATCTAAACTCCTGCTCATTCCATGATGTAAACAGTACAACCTATAGTAATTTCTAGGGTAGGCTATTTAAGCTTTTAATGATTCCTATAAATTGTATTTACAAGTAGGGTACAACAAGGTACTCTCAGTAGGCAATTACCTATATGAGTGTGAGGTGGGGCCGCTTCTATGAGAATTTTATAAGGTAAAATTCTCTAATAGCACTCTTGAATCTGGGATTTGTTCAGGGCCGATTTGAACACAACTGTAAGAGCTGATTATGTTTGGAAATGTACTGTGTGAAGACTATTGTGTTGATTTGCACTAAAGATAATAGTTCAAGACATATGTTTACTAATCAACGTAAATCTTATAGTTTTTCACTGGGGAAGGTTCAAGTCCACAAGAGACCTCTCTCGATGCAGGATCAACCCTATTTTTCCTTTCTTCTTCTTTTTTTGTTTGGTCCGAGTTTATCTATTACCATTCAACTGTGGGGGATTGTTAGAAAAAACCTTGTGGTTTTATCCGTAGTTTGAATGGTTGATATCTAAGTGGTTTATTTTTATACCACATTGGGTATGTAGTTTACATAATTTTAGGTTATAAGTAAAAGTTTATTTATGAGTTGCAATGTGTGCGATTTGAGTTGTCTCCAACAGACATATCTTTAGGACATATCTTTAGGTATAACCATTGGTGAAGTGGCACTAACATGAGGTGTGTCTTAAGATGCAACCTTTGGTAAAGAGGTACAAATATGAGATGAATCTTAAGGTGTGACCCTTGGTGAAAAGTCACAACTTAAGGTGTGACCCTTGGTGAAATGGCACTAACATGAGGTGCGTCTTAAGGTGCAACCTTTGGTAAAAAGGTACTAATATGAGATGTATCTTAAGGTGTGACCCTTGGTGAAAAGTCACAACTTAAGGTATGACCCTTGGTGAAGAGGCACTAACTTGAGGTGTGACCCTAGGTGATGAGTCACATATACTCTATATAACCCAACTTCGTTTTCATTTTTCATGATCAGTTTTTCAGAGTTTTCTTGAGTCATTTTTAAGAGAGAAAACATATGCAATCAAGGTTCGTTTGGCAGAGAGATAGAAGTGATTTCCTCTCTTTGCGATAGATTATTGTATCCTGAGAGACAGGGGCTGATTATATCCTGCAAAGCACTGTGGAAGGGCAAATCTATCTTAAGAAGATAATGTGCATGCACTAGACTCGATCATATCCTGTTAAGTGTTTTGATCTCTTTCTAATCTCCTTAAATTGATTTTGATAATGCATGTTTTGAACACAGGCTAACAACATGTTACAATGCCTTATCACTCCTATTCGCCATCTGGGTCAGTTTTTGGGAAGGTGGTCTTCGTGAATTATGGTTAGAAGGAGGATTATTGGGTGTTGGAGGCATTGGGGGTGAATGTGAGTGGGTGTGTGGCTATTATGAGGAAAGGGGCTACTTCTTAATAGGCTATAAGAAAGATAATTATCTTAATTTACTATTGTCAATCCTAAATGGTAAGGGACACCATTGTTGTTCTTCCACAAGTTTTTCATCATGAATGAAGTTACTATCACTATAGGTTCTGTTTATACTTGTTGTTACTACTTCTGGTGCATTAATCCAATGTTCACAAAAATCCATCAAAGATGATTGTGAGAAAAATTAAAAAATCCAAAGTATAGTTGTTGTTATGCTTTAACATGAGTCTTCTTTAAAGTATAGTTGTTGTTATGCTTTAACATGAGTCTTCTTTAAAGTATTGTTACTATTAACTTTATATACCTTAATCTTCTTTTAAGTGTAGTTGATGTTATGCTTTAACATGAGTCTTCTTTAAAGTATAGTTGTTGTTAACTTTAAATACCTTAATCTTCTCCATTTCACATGAGTCTTTAACAAAGTATAGTTACTGTTATGCTTGTTATTGGTGTGCTATTCGTACTTTTTATTTTGATTTCTTCTAATTTTTGATATACTTAGGGTTCTATTTATACTTGTTGTTAGTACTTGCTGTTTTGATTTCTTCTAATTTGTGATATACTTAGGGTTTTGTTTATACTTGTTGTTATACTCTTAATAATAGAAGTTTTGTTGAATTTAGGTGACTTTCCAGACTAAACTCCTTCCAGAATCTATTATATCTCGAAGACCATGTATCTTCATACAAGCTATCTGATGTCAGGTAAATCATACATTACTTTGTTTACATTGTTTACATTACTTTGTTTACTTATGTTTGCATGGGGTTTTAAGCACCTAAGGCGCGTTTATGGATAATTATGTAGCGCCGAAAGTGCGGTGACGTAATCGTCGTGGTGAGCCACGGGTAGTACTAATAATGTAATATCCTTCACTCATAATCAAGTCAAAAGGTTCTCTTACTCTCAGATTTATTATTGTGGAATATATGGTCGAAAGGGTCATACTGTGTCTTATTATAGATTTGTTGGACCCTATCAACCAAATACTCAGCCATCTAATGGGCAAAGATATATTTAACTCAAATGTAATTTCTACTAATGAGAAAAGTGAGAATTTGTTTAAATGGTTTGGACAGGAAACATTATCTCAAATGACTTCGAACCATTTGGGTGCGAAATAATGATTTGGCACCTCAGATAAGGTACAATGTTGCACTAACTACTTTGAATGCCTTTAAGTCTATTCAGTGGTACATGGACTGTGGGAGCATATCTCCCATGGTGGGAAAGGGAAAGGCTGAAAGACTGGTACTCCGACGATAGATAATATTCTTTTGGTTTAGGGGATAAAAGCAAATCTTCTCAGTGTTAATCAGTTATATGATACATATCACACAATTATATTTTTTAAAGGAGGTTATAATGTATTAAATTCCTAAGGACAATGTGTGATGTATAATTCCAGAACTTCTGACAACTGCTATGTTGCTCAACGAGAAGCTTTATTATGTAACAAAGCTAAACTAAGTGATGTGGATTTCTAGCATTATAGGTTGGCATATATTAACTTCAATGATTTATCTAAGATTACGAGCAAATAGCTTATCAGAAGAGTTCCAAAGTTAGGAAGATTAACTAATATTGTGTATGATTTGTGTCAAATTGCCAAGCAAATCAAGAGTTCTCACAAGAAGGCCAACAATATTGATATTACACGGGTTCTTAAGCTAATACACATGGGTTTGATGGGTCTAATGAGAACTGCATCTTTGGGTGGTAAATGATACATTTTGGTAATAGTAGATGATTTCTCTCGTTATACTTGGATAGCCCTTCTGAGAGAGAAGTCTAATACATTTGAAGAATTCTATACTATATTACTTTGAATTTAAAATGAGAAAGATCACTCTATCAACAAAATTTGAAGTGATCGTGGAGGTGAGTTTAAGGATACTGGAGTGATCGAGTATTGTACTTCCAATGGGATTAGACATGAATTATTTACTCCAACCACGCCACAAGAAAATGGGGTTGCAGAACGAGAGAATACAGTCTTCAAGAAGGGTCTTACTTCACAGCAAGGATTTTCATACTCATTTTTTAGGGGAGGCCATTCATAACGCGTGCTATATTATCAATAGGGTATATCTTCATCCACTCGCGTTAAATACTCCTTATGAACTATGGTTTGGAAAGAAGCCGAATGTAAATTACTTTAAGGTTTGGGGAGTAAATGTTTTATCTTTCGAGATCGAGAAAGTATTGAGAAATTTGACTCTCAAAGTGATGAGGGTATTTTATTGGGCTATCCAATAAATAGTAGAGCTTCACGGGTCTATAATTCTAGGACCAAAATAATGATGGAGTCATGTAATGTGGTTGTGGATGATACTTGCACTATTGGCTCTGTAGATGTTGGAGAAGATGTTACAATGGGAAATCTGGAGACTTCAACTAGTGAGATTCTTGACACAACCCCTCCATCTAATATTGCCTCTCCTTTGTCTACTCTACCCCTCCCTCCTCCCCTACCTTCTCCAGTTCCTAGTGTAACACAACCCGGATGGCATTAACTTCGCAAGGATCACTCACATCTCGATGCTAGTTCTTATGTTCTCATGTTCAAACTATAAGCCAAACTCATAAGATGGTAAATTGTGTTTGCTATGTTTCTATAATCGAACCCACAACTGTGAAGGAAACTCTCTCAAATGAATATTAGCTTCATGCAATGCAGGAAGAGCTTTGTTAGTTTCGACGTCAAGATGTGTGGGATTTGGTTCTACATCCTTCTAGTACAAATTTAATTGGAAATAAATGGATCTACATGAACAAGTTTGATGAACTTGGGAATGTCATTCGAAGTTAAGCTAGGTTAGCTGCCCAAGGGTATAATCAAATCAAAAGGGTTGATATTATTGAAACTTTTGCTCCTACTGCAAGGCTTGAGTCTATTCATATAGTTTTAGCCCTTGCTTGTAATCAAAGGTTTAAGCTATATCAAATAGATGTGAAGTGTACTTTTCTGAATGGGCTCCTTAAGGAAGAAGTGTATGTGATACTACCAAAAGGCTTTGAGAATCCCCATCATCTCGATCACGTTTTCTACTTGAAAAATACTTTTAATGGTTTGAAGCAAGCTCCTTGAGCATGGTATGAGAGGCTTTCCAATTTTCTCTTGGGAAAGTGATTTGTTCGAGGGGGAGTTGATAAAATGTTGTTTATATAACGTAAGGGAGGTATGGTACTCATTGCTCAGGTATATGTAGATGATATTGTGTTTGGTTAACCACTTCTTTTACAAATTTAATGAAAAGTAAATTTCAGATAAGTATGGTAAGGGAACTAACTTACTTCTTAGGTCTCCAAATATGTCAATTGGATAAAAGGATGCTTATCTCTCAATCCAGGTATGCCTGGGATCTTGTGAAGAAGTTTAATCTCTCCTCTGCAAAGCATGCTCGGACACCCATGAGTACTACGGCAAAGTTAAGTAAGGACATGGCAAGTAAGGATGTTGATCAGAAAATGTATAGGAGTATGATAGGTAGCTAGTTTACTATATCTTACTACTAGTTGTCCTGATATTATGTTTAGTGTCTGCATTTGTGCTCATTATCTAGGTAGTCCTAAAGAGTCCCATTTCCAGGCTGTTAGCGTATTATTTATTATGTATATAAGACTTTCGATATTGGCTTATGGTACTCACATGGCATAACATCCGAGGTTATTGGTTATTCAAATATAGATTGGGCAGGCAATGCGGATGATAGGAAGAGCACTTTGAGAGGATATTAATATATTCAGAATAATCTTATTGCCTTGCAAAACAAGAAGAAAAATTGGAAGGGCCTACCCTTCAACCTAGTCCAAATTTGAACTACCTCAGTATCAGACTCACGTATTTCATACCTGACATGAATAGTCAACATTGACACCTACACCACGAATTGATAAAGAATGTGGGTCGAGCATAAATGAAGAACATGAACAAGTTAAAGACACTTGTCTCCGGTAAACTTAATAGTTACTTAGTCAACCACCACTTACCTCATTGTTTGGAGAATATGCTTCATCACGATAACGAGCTGCGGGAAAGGCCTATATAAAGAAAAAGTTCCATAAGAGATAGGGACCAAGAAAAACTAAATTTTCTAGATTCTAACACAAAACGTCGTATTCACAAGATCAAGTATTTCTAGTTCAAGAGATCACTTGTAATAAAATATCAGCCTCAAGTAATAAAAGTTACTGTTACTAAAACCCTCAACTCAAGGTCATGGTTTTTTACCTATTCAAAGGTTTTTCATGCTAAATCACATGTGTCATTTATTGTTTTATATTAGTTTGTGTCAAAGATACATTGGTGTAAGAGCTAATTTTGAGTCATATCGAACTAACGGAATTAGGCCATTATATTTAGCGTCGTCTGTGGGAAAGAAGACAGTTCCACGATATTCTAAGGCATGCATTTAATCTACTATCAATCTCCAATCATGATCACTTCCTAACGACTAGCAATCGGAATCTAGCTTGATCTTTTAGTTGAGCCAGAATAGCTTACAAAATTATAGGCGAATCTCCATGCCGAATAGAGAAACACAATGAGCTCGAACGTCAGTTAACTCTTGATCGAGAGCTCCGAGGGAAAGAGCTCAAAGCTGAGCGACAAGCTCGTTTGACAGCGTTCAAACGACATGAAGACCAGATGATAGCCATGTAAGCTATATTATAGGCTCTGTAAGATACTCAATAGGCTCCTCAAACCAGAGATCGTGATAAAATGCTGAAGACCTCCCAAGTTTCTGCACGGGAAATTTTGGGACCTCGAGGAGCTACCAATAAAGTTATTTTTATAAATGTTCAGCATGAACCTCAACGTTCCATTCAATTGGGCAATAAAGCTCAGTCTGATATCAATAGAGGTCTCTAACCTTCTAAATGCCAAGAAGAACAACGACCTTAACCTTGGATTCCTGCACGAGATCATTTGCGTAAGGGCACCGGCACTCATAATCATCAACCATCTCGTCAAGCCATTCAGTCCCCACGTCAGTACATCACACAAGAGCATATGGATAAGCGCATCAAGGAGTTAATCGAAGCTCAAATTTTAGGCATTCAAGACGATCTTACCAAGTTGTAAGGAAGTCTAACTGTCAAAGAGTTATTCGATATGGAAGTACCAAAAGGTTTCCATACTCCAAAGATAGGTAAATGCAAGGGCACCGATCTAAATAAGCACATTCAACAATACCGTGATTCATTGGGGTTGTACTCCAATCTCAACCATATTCTCTGTTGTTTGTTTGTAATAAGTCTACAAGGGGAACCGCTCGGGTGGTTATATTCTCTTCCTGAAGATTCTATCCTCACTTTTGATCAGCTACAGAAACAATTTATCAATATGTATGTTCACAACAAAAACAAAGAAGAGAATTTATTTTCTCTTATTAGTCTTAAACAATCACAAGGAGAGAAGCTCGAGGCATTTGTCAAGAAGTTTTTGGACCTCACGTGGAAGGTGGATAATGTTGATCATAAAATAGCTATTACTGCTTTTACCAATGCGTTCTAGCTCGACAGCAAGGCAAAAAAGCACATCTTCCTCAACAAACCCACGACCTTACAGGATATGATCACCAAGGTCAATGGGTATGTCAACCTAGAAAGCATGATGTTCAAAAGGCATAAATTAACTAAATCTTTCCTAACTACTAAAGGTCCACCTGCAGAACAAAACAATGAACTGAAAGAGGATCAGGGTGATCAAAAGCGTTACAAGGGCAATAATGGCAACCTCAAAAAGGCGGTACATTACCCAAGCCGGTATTCCATAAGATGAATATCCGAATGCCCTCAATTTTTCTAATTCTTTCAAAAGATAATCTATACCGTCAATCTCAACCATTGGAACCAATCGAAAGCTGCCCGTACTGCATGCATCACAAGATAAATCATCATGCGACTAACAACTGTTACGCTCTACAGAGGTTGCTGGAATTCATTTTTAAAGATGAGTAGATGTACGAATACATTATCGACCTAGAATCATACAAGGATGGCAGCTATAAAAAGTAGTTCGAAGTAGTCCAGGTCGAAGATCAAGCTGAGGAGAAATATCTCTACCACATGTACCACAGTAACATGATCGAGATTCATCAGATCAATAACTCTTGAAGATTCAAGCGCATGAGACTATCAAAATGTTGCAATCTCATACCTCAAGATAAAGAAGCCAAGCTTCTACCTGAGTAAAGCAATCATCGAATTGGGATTCTATTTAAAGATTGTGACATTAGTCATGTAAAATTTCTACATCATGGTGCATTAGTCATAATGCTCAAGATGAATAAGTTTGTCATGTATACAATGATGATCGATACTGGAAGCGATATTGAGATTATCTTTCAAAGCACAATCGACCAGATGGGATTGGCCGATCAAGTCATTCAGAGCGACACCAATATAAGTAGATTTAATAGTTCTAAAGAAGAGTGGGTAGGAAATATCATCTTACCAATTACAACTAGACCAGCCACAATTAATATTATTTTCTACATCATCAATGCCAAATCTCATTATCTCAGGATTATGGGACGCTGCTGGATTCACAACATGGAAGCAATCGCTTCCACTTATTATCAAGCACTTTTCTTCAAACACAATGATAGCATCTATGAAATTAAAGGCAGTCAAAAGCTTTTTAGAGCTTGCGACAACACCGACTCTGTTATTCTAGATATATCAAACAGATACACTATATAGCAATTACAGAAAGCTGGTCACATCGATGATCAGCCTTCAACATAAGAACTTACAGATTACATCGACAATGATGCACCTAGCAAGGGTACTTTCATCGGTACCAAGCTGGTCCACCATGATAAGGAGGCTCTCATTCAATTCTTATAAATAAATTAAGACATCTTTGCATGGACTTTCGAAGATATGCCTGGGGTCGATCCGACCAAGGCATGTCACAAATTGGTCATCAACATCATTGCCACGGTAGACAAACAGAAATAGCGATGACTCTCATCTCATCTTTGAAATAAAGTCAATATTAAGACCGAGATATTGATCAAAGTGGGGTTTATTCGAGAAGCCAAATATCCAGATTGGATATCCAACATCGTCGCTGTTCTAAAAAAGAATGGAAAGGTTTAAGTTTGTGTAGATTTCACCGATTTAAGCATACTCCAAAGGATAATTTCCCTCTTCCCGTCATCCATCAAAACTCTTTATTCCTCGGTAGGTCACGAACTTCTATCTATGATAGACACTTCTTTTGGATACAATTAAATTCCTCTCATAGAATAAGATCAAGAATTGAACAGTTTCATCACTGAAAGATGACTTTATTGCTACAAAGTTATGCCCTTCGAACTCAAGAACATAGGCACGACTTATCAGCAGTTAATGATAACTATGTTCAAAGCACATCTCAAGAAAATTGTGAAAGTCTACATCGATGATCTCTTATGCAACAACATATAGTCAAACAACTACATCACAGATCTAACCACAATATTTTATATTCTACAATTTTATAGGATGCGACTCATTTCTGATACGTGTCAATTCAGAGTATTCAGGCCGAATCCTCAGTTATCTCATTAGCAAGAAGGGGATTGAGGCCGACCCAGATCAAATTTAAGCTCTCCTTAAAATGTTATCTCCAAAGATGATGAAAGACCTACAAAACTTACCGGAAAGATTACCGCTATCAACCGATTCATTTCTAAATCTTCAGATCGCGTTCACTGGCTGTTTCGACTACTCTATGATTGCACCAAATGAGGAAAAGTTTAGCCCAATCCAGGGATTCAATGGACATCAGAATGTGAGGCAACTTTTCAAGAACTCAAAACCTATTTCAGTCAAAGTCATGACAAACTACACACTCTGAGAAGTTTTGTTCGAAAAAGAAAAATCCAGAAGAGTGCAGTAATGGTCAATCATCTTGGGAGAATATGATATCAAGTTCGAACAATGACATTCAGAAAAGTATCAGGTCGTTGTTAATTTTCTCGTAGATTTTCCAATGGAAGATCTCGATTGGGAAGAGCACGACCCTGACCTTACATAGGAAATTACAGAAGATCCACCCACCAAAACATTTAATAAAGGAGTTGAATGGGTTACAAGGAAAGGGTGGAGACATCTTACAGATCGTGCCGAATGTAATGGCCCAATTCTATTAGCTCGATATGGCTCATAATTAGCTCTTACACCAATTGTAGTATCCTAGATTTTTATTTAATTTTTTTATTATTATTATTTATTCATCGTGCATCCACTCATATCATTATTCATCATCGTGCATCTTCACTTTATGCATCTACATCTTATTCTCTTATCAAGGTTTTATTTTTTTTCTTCCTTTCAGTGTTTTGGTGAGCTCAGTGGTCGTTTGGCGGAGGAGGTGTGCTGTGGTTTCGGGGAACTCGTAGTTAGCTTGAAGGTTTGTTGTTGTTGTTTTGTTTTGTGGTGGGGTGTGATCCAAGAGGGATCATGGTCTTTTCCTGAGTTTCCGTCAGTTTTCCTTGAAAAGGAATCTTTTCGGGTACTCTGGGTACTTTCTATCCCATTCTATTCGAACAGACCTTGCTTCTGTTCGAATACATCCTTACCTATTTCATTCTGTTTGAACAGGATTCCTTCTGTTCGAATATATTTCAATCTGGTTCATTTTATTCGAACAACATCCTTTTTGTTCGAATACATTCCTTCCTGTTTCTTTATGGTTGAATAGAAATATCTCCTGTTCGAATAGATGTCTGTTATGTGGATTTCCACCAGTTCCAGTTCTATTCGAACAACATCTTTTCTATTCGAATAGATTCCTTTCTGTTCCATTTTATTCGAACAACATATTTTCTGTTCGAATAGACTTCTACCTGATTCTTTTTGTTCAAATAGAAATATATTTTATTCGAACAGAGGCGTGTTTGAATGACCATGTTGGGTCTTTCTTTGCGATTCTTGGCCGTCGATCTTCCTCGAGTAGAGTGTGGGATCTTAGGGTTTTAATTACCCATTTCTTTTTCATTTCTCTCCTCACTCTCTGACTCATTCTCCTAATTAGAATCTTCCTCTCTCTCGCTCCTCCTTTGCGATCGATTGTTGGGTTTGATCTCACGACTTCTCGGGTGAGTAACTCCCCTATCTCTTTTCTTTTCTGCTGATTTGTTTGTGGATTGGTAGAACCCTTGTGATTTTAGGGTTTTGCGATTTGGGGGTTTTGTTGAGGATTGGAGTTGTAATTTCTTGCAGGTGTTGGATTGTTGGTGTTGGCGTGGTTGTTGAACCTGTGGTATTGAGGTGGGTTGTTCTGTTGTTTGTTGATTTGCGGTTTATTCCTTTATCAGGCGAGTGTCTCTTCATTGTTAAATTTTTATACTAGTTAACCTGTGTTAGTTAGAGTATGCATTTGGCATTGAGGTGTTTATGATTGGTTTTAAACTATATTGTTTCATCTGTGGTAGTTATTGATTCAATGTTGTTGTTTCCTAGTTAGGTATGTAGGGTGTGTTCCCATTTTGTCTTTTAGGAAGTTGTACGTTTGCAGGGTATTCTCGTGGGTAGTCCTTGACTACTGTGCTTCAGTCTTTTAGAGACTGATGATTATTAGATGCTGTGACTGGGTATATTAGTCACTGTTTACATCTGTGTTAGGATTTTTTACCATCCTCTGAGGCAGGTGGTTATCCTACGTGCACCCTGGCCAGGTTGTGACGGTTGGGATAGGATTGTTTACCATTCTCGGATGCAGATGGTTATCCTATGTGTGTTGGCCAGGTTTGGTGGCTGGGTTGTTTTGATCCTTGGGATCTGTTTGCAGTGTGAGTTTGTATTACTTTAACTTAACGGGGTCGGATACATAACAAAGCTCTACATCGGCTTACCCTCGATAGGTCTTAGGATTCCTACATCGGGTTGAAATATTTAGGTGAAGTTCAGGCTAGACACTATCATACTTACTACCCTTCAGGAATGTAGGATGGTGCGAGACAGTTTCCTTTTGTCCCTGTCTTATCCTTCGTGAGCTTGAAAGTCCTCGGAATAAGTGCAAATAAAGTTTGGACGTTGGCTCCATGGGTTGCAAGCCCGAAACACTCTGATCAAGTAATAAATCCTTGAGAGTGGTTGAGCTTGACAAAAATCATACCCATTGTATCCAACAGAGATCTCGTTAAGGTTATTATGCATTAGAGGTTGTCACCCCAATACATTAATTTTAGGTCTAGTTCTTGGCTTTATAACATAAACATTCATTTTAGGACAATTCTAGAGTCACACCATATCATGTCATATCATCACATCATCACAGCATATTCCACATATTTTATTTCCTCATATTTCTTATTCCTCTTACACTCTATTATGCACTTATAGATTACTGTACTTGTAACTTCTTATATCTCATTCATCTCTCATCTTTCTCTGTACCTATTATATTAGTATGTTGTTTAGCGTTGTTGGGCATTAGTGAGCCGTGGCTTAGCTTACTCTCATTTTCTTCCCTCCTTTCAGAGGCGAAGTAGTTGCAGGGTTTGGCTGAGTGTTTCAGCTGTTGGTTCTGGTATTACAGTAGTTGTTCCTGCTCCAGTTTTAATATTTTCTTGTATGTTCTCAGCTTTTGACGCTGTTTTGTTATCGGACATTGTATTTACATTTTTAGTTGTATATATATATATATATATATATATATATCTTTGCTTCCGCTTTATTTTCTTTTACTCTGATGATATTGCTATAGTCAATGACTGAGCCTGAACTTATCTATGGCTCGGTCGCTTGTGTGGGCAACTTAGTTGGATTCCCCGCCCTGTACATCCCGAATGATATAATTGGTCTAGCTACCTATTATTAGATTTTTGGGCATGACACCGATGTACCTGTAACAAAAACTAATACAAAATAAGAAATGACACAGGTGATTTAGTGTGGAAAACTTTTGAATAAGTAAAAAACTATGACCTCAAGTTGTGGGTTTTAGTAACATTAACTTTTATTACTTGAGGCTGATATCTTATTATAAGTGACCTTTTGAACATTAAATATTTAATCTTGTGAATAAGAAGTTTTGTGTTGGAATCTAAAAAATCTAGTTTTTCTTGGTCCCTGTTTCCTCGGAAACTTTTTCTCGATATAGGCCTTACCCGCAACTCGTTATCGTGGTGAAGCATGTTCTCCGAATAATAAGGTAAGTGGTGGTTGACTGAGTAACTATTGAGATCTAGGGAGACAAGTATCTTTTACTTGTTCAAGTCCTTCTATTGTGCTCGATCCATGTTCTTTATCAGTTCGTGGTATATGTGTCAATGCAGGTTATTCATGTCATGTGTGAAATGCATGAGCTTGATACAAATGTAGTTCGAATTTGGACTATTTCGAAGGGTAGGCCATTCAAATTGCCCCCCCACCCCACCCACAGCTGAAGGCACAAATGACTTTGGTAAAGAAAGGACCTCTGTGTTGGTGGTGTTAGAAGTTGAAATGAAATTATGTATTTAATGCTGATTTGACTGGTATGGAAATAAGTATTTATTTTTTATAGAGGGAGGTTTCTATATTGAATGGCAATGGAAAGTATTGATGCAATGGATGCTTGGGGTTCTGTGAGTCATTCTATTTCAATGATAACTACTTTAGAAATGTACCATTGCATTAAATACGAGGGTTATATAAATAGTACTTGTACCGTAGATTATGGCAGAGTACGTTATTGTTGAAAAATTATCTATATTTCTTAAGTAATAATGGTGAAGACCTAGAGAATAGAGTATGAAGAGAGAGTTTCTGCAGAGATAATGAGATTCAAGTTGAAATACTTCGGTGATCAATCTTTGGAGATGCCCACCCCAATTCCCGTTCCACCGACGTATCACGGTATATCAAAAGAAGAAGCTACTGAAGTTGAAGTCTATTATTATATGTGGAGATTTCATTACGTGGTCTTGACAGGCAAGGCACATTGGAGGTATCTCCACATCCGTGTCGAGGACTAGGTTGAGGAGACAGATGTGGGGGCTGATGTAACTGCGTGGCAGTACCGCTGATATCCTACAAAGTGCTGGATTCTAATATTGGACTCCATTTCATCTTAATCAACTCTTTGTTGATGGGACTTATAGAGGATAAGGCAATGGTGGTGTAGGAGGGTGATGGAGATTGGAAGTCTTGCCCCTGTATAATCATTGTCACTTGGCATTACGAAAGCATTCTGTTTGAAGAGTTGGTTCAAGCACTGACGTCCTTGCTTCCATGTCTAGACTTCGACCAAACTCAGTTTCTTGTCGATGAAAATGGCATGAAGAAGTTGGATGCTCAGTAATTTTTAGACCCAACCTTGCTTCAGAAGATTCTCGGAGTGAAATATCACTGAAAACTTGTATGATTTTGAGAATGAACTGAAGGACTTGTTATCTCTAGAGACCTGAAAGACTTGTTATCTGTGAAGTACATGAAAGACTTGTTATCTGTAAAATACCTAAAATATTTATTATCTATAAATTATCAGTAACTGATATTCGAGCTTACTAAAAATGTTTTATTCAAACTCGGTGTTGATAGATAGAAGTAACTCTTGTGATGGAAATCGAGCTTTAAGAAATACATATATTTATGATTAGAGGATGAATTGTAATATTTAAGATCAAATTTAGAAAGTATCTTTTAGCAATCGAGCTATAAAAAATGTGTCTGTGAAAATAGAAGATATGTAAAAATCTGTTTCGAACTGAATAACTTAGAATTATGGGGAGAGAATATTGTAGAAGATATATAATTTGCAGGAGTTGGAAATTTGAGTTCAAGGAGATCTTTCCCTTGAAATATTGGATTAGTAGGCAGATAAGTTTGAAATGAGATAGGACGAATCCAAAGAGGTCTATGTAGATAGATAAGTTCAAATAACTTTCTCATCAGGATCTTAGGGTTCCTGTTATAAAAAAAATAGATGTAAATATATACAGAATGTGGGGGATTTGAAGTGATTTAGAAAATTACATAAATATAGGGAAATATAATTTAAAGAGGAGGAAGAAAGAGAATACGGTAAGGACTCGATCTGTGAGAGTTTGACAAGTTGCTGAAGGACGGCTGGCGATAAAGATTGCTAAAGTTCGAGGGAGGATTTTAGGGTTGTTAGATTATGATTTTGAATTGACTGAATCGGATTTGCAATTCGAAGGCGTGGATTTGAGGGTGAGGGAACTTGATATTGGGCATTATTTTTAATCGGGGATATTCCGTGAAGTAATTCTGGAGCCTGCTGCTCGTAGAGAGGCAATGAAGAAAATTGCTAAGGAAGAGATTAAAGAGGAGAATGTTAGGATTGTTGGGGGAGAACTGATTAGGTGTGGCCTTCCAGGACATGTGGGATGTTTTATGTGAAATTCTATGTGAGTAAGTAAACTGTATGAGATCGAATAACCGTAATCAAAATGTAGTTAGAATGATGTTTTGAATCTATCCTCTATTGTTACAAATGTTGTTTGTGACTTCTGTGAATAAAAATTTTAAATTTGAAATATAAGAGCTTTTGAAATGACATCAGCAGTTTTATAAATAGTAGAAGCAAGAATAGTAAAAAAATAGGTAGCTTTTATTTTTGCCTTTTGTGAAATTAGTGGGAAAGTTTGATTGCGTATAAGTGTTGAGTCATTATGAGTGCAAAGAGGTTTGAGGGAGATTTGGGCAGAAGAGATGACAATATATTAAAATATAGGGCCGAGGGAAATGATGGGAAGGTGTTTTCACCAAATGTGTAAAACGTTTGACATTAATTGTGAAAGGGACGCCTCGGTTCCAAAACTGAGGATGGCCCGTGCGAGGCCTAATAACTGCTAGTAGTTAAAATGAGAAACAATAAATAATGCTCCATCTTTCTCATTCAAGCATTTATCAACTTTTGATAAATTAAAGATCAGTGGGAGAGGAAAGAGAAAAAAGTAATACAGATTCACGTGAAAGATTAGACGAGAGTGATTAATATTCAAAGCGAGAGAAAGTTAAAGAGATTGAGTCATGACAGTGGGTTTATAGCAGTGTTGTAAAGAAAGGATTTGGCGTTGCCTCATATTCGTATTCAGACGTTAAAGGTTATTAGATGATATATGATATTGCAAATGTGCGTTTAAAAGATTTTTGTGGCTTTTAAATTTCAAAAAAATGTTATTTATAGTAACCTATAAAAATCTGCTTGCTATATGTGTAGAAAATAGATACGATATTATATACGTATATGTATGATAGATGTGTAAAAGATAATGATAGAATACCTATATGTAGGTTGAGCATGAGGAATATCTGTGTATAATCAAACCTCAGCCTTAAACTGGTAGTTGAGATGGAAACTTTACCTATTATGGAGGCATCAACCTCTGGTCGTTCGGCTGAATCTGATAATGTAGAATCAATAAATGTAGAATCGGATAGGGAGGATGAAGTAGTACTTGTTCAATAACCAGATTTCCCTGGACAATTGGTATCATACCCTCTGAACTTCAATGTGTTTAGAAAGTTTTGTAAATCTAAAGCTCCTGCAGGGGGAATATGGGGCAACATTGTAAAACATACTAGTAAGCAGTTCAGAGGTTGTACTATAGCATAAGGGGAAGAGTATTTATTTATGTTGCCTAATTTAGAGAAGGATAAAATGGACAGGGTGTAGATGAATCTATCTTCATGGATTATTTTAATAAAAATTTCCAGGGCGACCTGGATGAGGGTTTTCTGTGTTACATGTCTCAGTTAGAATACAGGTTGAGTTTACCCCTTAGAAATCATGCGAAAGGGATTATGAATACCATAGGGCATGTCCTGCCCAGTTGAACAGGAACATATGAAAGGCGATTAATGTCTATGAGAGTTTGAATAGGTGGTGGGGGGGAGAGTGGGGTGGAGAGGAGAATATCTCCTAAAGATATTTTGTAGTTTTATGGTGTAAAAAATTATTCTGCAACTAAAGGGGCATACTTCTTTTCGAGCTCGTCTCGACCGCTTTTCTTCGATCTTAATTCAGCAGTTCAAATGTGGAATGATAATGTGATATGGGTGAAAGGTAATTACCTTCAGAGCGAAGATGAAGAACCCATGGAACTTCTTCAAAGAACTGTGAAGAAAAGTAAGTAATAGTATATAATATCAAACTGTTATAACTGAATGTTGTTATGTTGTTTGATAATGTGCTGTGTTTGTTTTACAGGTCCTCAGTCGAAGGTGAAGAAGAAGGAGTCCCTGTTAAATACTGTTGCTCAAGAAGGGTTTGAGCTTGAGGAAGAACTGAAAGACCTCGGCATTAATCGAAATAAACGAGCTAACAGAAGGTCTAAAAAGGTTTAAAAGTCTTAACCGATGAGACTAATAAGGGGGTTGGAGCCGATAAGAAAAGAGGCCCTGACAGAGAGAAGAGAGTGGTCTTGCCGAAGGCCACAGCATAAATTTTGTAGACATTCCAGAGTCTACTACGTCGGGCAAGCTAGCTCAGATGTTTCTCAAGAAGGGGGTTGTGAAGCATGGCTCGGCCTCTGGAACCATGGGGAGTGGTGAGGTCGAAGGGGATGCAAAAAAGAGGAGGGTATAAATTACTGGGTAAGGGTCGTAGAGAATCGACCTGCGGAGGAAGACGAGCTGAAAGCAGTGGAGGATATAGCGGGGATTGCAGCTCGCAAGAGTACTGAGGAAATGAGCAAAGTGGTAAGTTTTGATGATTTGTATGTTTTCTGAATTTTGTATTGTGATTCAAGCTGAAAATATGTTCGATTTTTTTAAGGCTGTTCATTTGATGAAGGGGATCTGCCTCGGGATTGAGGTGGAAAAAGATGATCTTGAGAATGGGAAGGTAGAGCTCGGGAAGAAGGTGGCTCGATTGAAGTCTGACCTGGCTCTGGATGGGAAGCAACTGGATTCTGGAAAGGCTACGCAGGAGGTGCATATTAGTGAGCTGACAGAAGAAGCGCAGAAGAACCTAGATGAGGTGGTAGTCCAGCAGGATAGACTCGGGCGTTAGCTCATCAAAGTGTGGTACTCTAAAGCTGAGGTTACAACCATTATAGAGGGTACCTACATCAAAAAGGACGAGGTGGAAGTTGACGTTGTTGGATTGGATGGAGGTTTGGATGGTGTCTCTCCCCAAACTGAACTAGAGAACTAAGGGGATGACAATGAAAATCCAGATAATGATAATGAGAAGGTAGAGTAGAATTATTGAATTTATGGTTATGTGATTTATGGGGTTTAAGAACTGGGTTGCCAGCGGAATTGAGGTATTCTAAAATCGAGAGACTCTTTCTAACTCTGGTATATACTTCACAAAAAAATAAACACTACTTCCAAGCTCATTCAGTCAAAGTCATGACAAACTATCCACTCCAGGAAGTTTTGTCCATATAAGAAAAATTCAAAAGAGAGCAGCAATTGCCAGTCAGTTTGGGAGAACATGATATCAAGTTCGAACAACGACATTTAGAAAAGGGTTAGACCGCTGCCAATTTTCTCACAGATTTTCCAATAGAAGATCCCGATTGGGAGGAGCATGATCCTGACCTTACAGAAGAAATTATAGAAGATCCACCCACCAAAGTATTTGACGAATGAGCTGAATGGGTTATAAGGGAAAGGTAGAGACTTCTTACATATGGTTTTGTAGGACCCACAAGGTTAGGAATTGGAATCATATTAATTACCCCTTCCAACGACAGAATCGTGAAATCAATCCGCTTGGATTTTAAAGCCTCAGACAATGTCACAGAATACGAAGCTCTAATTCATGGACTCGACCTCGCTCTCGAGCTTGGCGTCTCAGAGCTCTCAGTCTATATAGATTCTCTACTCATTGTCCACCTTTACTCTGAACAATACAAGAAAAATGGCAAGATGATCGAGTATGCAGCCCTCGTTGCCGACAGGATGAGCAGATTTGTGCAAGTGACTCTCGACTATCTACCTCAAGGTAAAAACTGACACGGCAATTCCTTGGCTTACCTAGCCAAGGTTTTGGGTACAGAAGCAAGATATTTACAGATTAAAGTGATATCAACACCCGTCATTGATCTCCATTCTGTATGCACGATCAATACTGGGCGATAAAAAGGAGGACGGCGATTGGCGAAAGCCCTTCATCGCCTATCTTGGCTCCGATAATAAATGTAAAGGGCCCTTCCCAGCAGATTCAAAAGAGCATCGACAGTTGATCAAGAACTTAAAGTGGTACACTGTTCAAAATGGTGGCCTCTACCGCCGCTCAGCCACCAGGCTTTATCTCAAGTACCTCTCCCAGGAAAAGGCAGACGAAATGCTCAGAGATTTACATGAAGGAACTTGTGGCTCCTATGCCACAGGTCGATCACTCGCTAATAGAGTAATTACACTAGAAATATTCTTACCAGAAATGCGCAAGCAAGCAGAAGGGTACTCACGCAATTGCGACAGTTGTCAACGACATGGACATATGATCCGCTCCCCTGCGCCTGAACTACATACAAGCAAGGTGTTCAGGCCATACAAGCGGTGGGCGCTCCATCTCAATGGATAATTTCCTAATACTCCAGGTAACCGACGATACCAACTCGATGCAGTAGATTATTTTACAAAATAGGAGGAAGCAGCTCCACTCTGTCGAACTAGAGAAGAAGAGGTCATCTCTTTTACCTAGGAATACATCATCACACGGTTTGGATGCCCCCACCTGATTCGGATCGATAATGGGCCACAGTTTATTGGCAAAAAATTCATAGCCTTCCTCAACAAACACAACATCATCCACTCACCATCCAATCTCTACTACCCTCAAGGTAATGGCCAAGCCAAAATCACAAACAAAACCATCGTGGATGGACTCAAGAAAAGGCTTTAATTACTGAAAAAAAGGAAATTGGATACGAGAACTTCCTCATGTCTTATGGGTATACTGTAACATTCTATGTCAATTAACTGGATGTACCCCCTTCCTCCTAGCCTATGGTACCGAAGACGTCATTCTAACAGAAAACCACCATCCCATCAAAATCACGAGCTTATCGACGAATAAAATGAGTTTGAATTAGCCTGTAATATGAATTAGATTGATAAAACTAGAGAACGCGTTATTGCTTACCTAGGTCGATATCACCAAATCTTAGCTAGCTCGTATAATTGAAGAGTCTAAAGTCGTACATTCCAAATCGGCAATCTCGTCCTCTGAAAAATCCCTTAACACAAAAAAAAGGCACATACCAGGACTCTGGTAGACAATTGGGAAGGTTCATTCCTTATCATTGGTCGAAGTGGTCTGGGATCATATTATCTCATGACGGTGCAAGGAGTTCGAATCCCAAATCCATGGAGCACTAGGCAACTGTAACAATACTATAGTTAAGTCCCTCACTTCTCTACTTCAAAATTTTCGCTCTTTCCATTCCAAAAGTGATATTTCATCTCCATACAGTGTACATTTTATTCTATTCAATGAAAACTTCCAAGTTTTTTCCCACATTACTCTTTACTTACGGAGATTTTACTACATTGCATAGATTAAAACAAAGGTACTACTAGCTTCCAATCGTCCATCTCTATATAATCTGTGATTAAAATAAAGGTAGTACTAGTTTTTAATCAAAGATCTCTACCAGACATAAGATAAATCAAAGGTCAAACTAGATTTTATCTCTCAATATGTCTGCAACAGATACTATATACAGATTAAAGCAAAGGTAATACTAGCTTTTAATCGCCCATCTATGCAAAATTTACTATTAAAATAAAGGTAATACTAGTTTTCAATCAAAAATCTCAACCAGAGATAAGATAAAGCAAATGTCAAACTAGCTTTCATCTCTCAATATGTCTATAACAGATACTCTATACATATTTAAGTAAAGGTAATGCAAGCACTAAATCCCATCTATACAAAATTTACAATTAAAATGAAGGTAAAACTAGTTTTCAATCAAAGATCTCTACCAGACATAAGATAAAGCAAAGGTAAAAGTAGCTTTCATCTCTTAATATGTCTGCAACAAATACTTCTACAAGTTACATCTATAAGCCACTTCAAAGGGTTCTTTTCTACTGATGGGAGGTCAGCTAAGCCTTCCCCTATAATAGAAGGACGATTAACCATAAAGTCTCAAGCTCGAGCAGCTACAGTAATCCTACCTTGCTTTACCAATTCAGAAGGTCGAGAACCAAACTCCATTTTCATGGCATTCATACAGTTTCTTCGATCTACATCAACTCTACAAATACATCTTCTTCCCGAAAGACAATCGTGCAAGGTATCCCTCTCTAACTTAAGTCTTCTCACTTCCTCCACAAAATAGGCAATAATATCCATTAATATCTGTGAGCGCATTGCTTCGGGCATAACTACCTTAAAAAAATTCTCTCTCACTTTCTGATGGTGCTCCTATAACTTTTTATACCGCCTGCCTTGTCATTCTATGCGTCTATCTGCGTAGGACATAAGATCAATATGCTCCTTCACCTTCTCTGCTGCTATATCTGATTCTTCCTGGTTCGTCGTCCTCAATTCTGCCACCTGAGCACAAAGTTCCTTAAGCTCCCTGTCTATACCTGCACTTCCCCCAACAAAAGCCTTCTTTAGCAATTTGTCTTTTTTCCTTATCAATTGATCTTTACCCCTGATCACCCACTCTAACTCCCGCTCTCTGCAATGAGCAGTATCCAGGTTGCCTTGACACTCCCTAATACACTCATTTCTTCTTTGTATATGAGCTTGAATGCGAGTTACATCTCCCTCCAGTTTTCTAATTCAAACTGATAGCTTAACAACCTCCCCTTTTACAATGGAGACCCCGACATCGCTTTTATTATTCTTTGACCGCTCGCCAGCCTCAGCCTTCTTGACACGCGAATTGGTCATAGCCAAATCGGCCTTCAATTAGGCAACTCTCTTATTCAATTCATTACATCGTCTTTAAACCATTCGGAAATCTATATCTTTAGTAGGTAAAGCCTCCCTCAACTGCTCAACCGCAATTTTAGATTTGGATAGGTTATCTCAAGCTCTCTTCAGCTCGCTATCCTTCTCAATCATTTTATTCTTCAATCGCTCCAGTTTATTTTTAGAATTCACTAGATCTGCTCGAGTCTGCTCTTGTTCACCCGTTTTGCTAATCATTTGGCCTTTCAGACTGGCTACAAATCTTTATAACTCTTTCTCTGTCATTTCTAATGACTGGATACGGGATCGAGCCATGTGCGCCTCCATACTCTTCGCCATCAACGTATCATTCTGGCTTTTGATCTTCTCAGTCTTCTCCATCGCCTCCTCAAGATCTTTTTCCCCTTATTAAATTCAGCATCCTTTTCTTCGATCTTCCGAGTCAGCTCTTCAGCAGTTTATGTTGCCTCGATAAACTTAAAATGAACTTTGACGTGTTGGTCCTCCCTATCTTCATTTGCCACTCTCATCCAGTCAAACTCTGTCGTAAACCCTTGGTTATATTAGAGTGTATCTTGTTCACTCAAGCGAGCTGACTCCAGTTCGACCTATATCATAGAAACAATATATTAAGTTCGATTCAACAACACTCGACATTCAGATCATAATACAGGAGTCTGATTTCTAGCAAATTTCTATTTTTTAACATATACTGTTGTGAAACTACTTTTAAACTTATGGTCGAAGTATGATCCCAGTTCAATGATAATAACGCGTACATCCAATTTCAAGGAATACATTCACAATGTTTTTAATTTTTCAATACTTTGGTATTATCTAGACACAGTAGATTACCATTGCCCTTAACAATTAATACATTTTTGATCTATCTCTATACTCTAATTTTTACTTTGTAGCTCTAAAGTAATACAGCATACAAGTCAAATATTTCTTGCACTTCCCTAACCAGTAGCTCCGCTTGCGAAGATAACAGGGACGCTGAGGTATATTTCTCCTTAGCAAGCTCATTATCTAACTCCTCATTTATGAGGCACATATCCTTAAGTTTATACAAACAATTTTTACAAAAATCCCTTAGCCTACAAAAATTCATCTTACAAAATAATATCCCATACAATTATAGTTCTCAAATCCCACAAATCAGAAAACCATAAATTTAACAAGTCTACTCTACCTTCTCATTATCATTCTCTGGATTTTCACTGTCATCCCCTTGGTTCTCTAACTCAGTTAGGAGAGAGACATCATCCAAACCTCCTACCACTCCAGCAACGTCATCTTCCCCCTCGTCCTCTTCGACGTAGGTACCCTCCATAATTGATTTAACCACAGCTTTAGAGTACCCCACTTTGAGGAGTTGACGCCCGAGTCTATACCGCTGGACTACCACCTCATCCAAATTCTTTTGCGCTTCTTTTGTCAACTCGCTAATCTACACCTCTTGCGTAGCCTTTACAGAATCTAGTCGCTTCCCCTCCTGAACTAGGTCAGACTTCAATCGGGCCACCTTCTTCTCGAGCTCTACCTTCTCATACTTGAGCTAAGTTTTTCCTCCTCGATCCTGAGGTAGTTCCCCTTCATGAAACGAGCAACCTACAAAATATTGAACATATTTTCAGCTCGAATCATAATAAAAAATTCATAAAACGTACAAATCATAAAAACTTGCCACTTTGTTCATCTCCTCGGCACCCTTGCGAGCTGTAAGCCTCACCCTATCCTCCACAACTCTCAGCTCGTCTTCCTCTGCAAGTCGATTCCCCATGGCCCTCACCAAGTAATTTCAGTAAGAGGATCTACCCTCCTCTTTTTGTATCCCCTTCGACCTCACCACTCCCCGTGGTTCAAAGGCTGAACCACGCTTCATAGTCCTCTTCTTCAGAAATGTCTGAGCTAGATTGCTAGACGTAGTAAACTCTGAAACGTCTACAGAATCCATCGCAGTGGCCTTCAGAAAAGCCACTCGCATCTCTCCGTCAGCCCCACTTTTCTTATCGGCTCCAACCCCCGTCATTAGTCTCGTTGCATGAGACTTTTGACCTTCTCAGACTTTCTGTTAGCTCATTTATTTCTATTAATATTGAGGTCCTTCAGCACTACCTCAAGCTCAGCCCCTTCTTGAGTAATAGTATCTAATAGGGATTCCTTCTTCTTCACCTTCGACTGAGGACCTATAAAACAAACACAACACATTATCAAACAACATAATAATATTCAGTTACAGCAGTTCGATATTATATATTATTACTTACTTTTCTTCATAGTTCTATGACAAAGTTCCATAGGTTATTCATCTTCTCTCTGAAGGCAATCACCTTTCACCCATATCACATTATCTTTCCACATTCGACCTACTAAATTTAGATCAATGAAAAGCGGTCGAGACGAGCTCAAAAAAGAAGTATGCCCCTCTAGTTGCAAAATAATTCTTTATACCATAAAACTATAAAACATCCTCAGGAGATATTCTCCTCTCCACCTCACTCTCTTCCCACAACCTATTTAAACTCTCATAGACATTGATCACCTCCCACATGTTCCCGTTCAACTGGGCAAAATAAGCCCCTATGGTATTCATTATCCCTTATGCAAGATTGATAAGGGCCAAACTTAACCCGTATTCTAACTGAGACAAGTAAGACAGAAAACCCTCATCCAGGTCGCCATGGACATTTCCATCAAAATACTTTAAGGAGATCGATTAATCTACTCTATTATCCATTTTCTCCTTCTCTAAATCAGGCAATATAAAGAAATGCTCTTCCCCTGATGTTACAGTACAACCCCTGAACTGCCTAATAGTATGCTCTATAATATTGACCCATATTCCCCCTACAAGAGTTTTGGATTTACAAAACTCTCTAAAGACATCAGAGTTCGGTGGATATGATACTAATTATCCAAGGAAATCTTGAAATTGAACAAGTACTATTTTGTCTCCACTATTAGATTCAACATTTACAGATTTTACATTATCAGATTTATCCAAACGACCAGAGGTCAATGCCTTCATAACTCGTGAAGTCTCCATCTCAATTACAAGTCTAAGGCTGAGGTTTGATTCTACACAGATATTCCTCATGCTCGACCTCCATGCAAGTCTAGGTATTCTATTATTATCTTTTACACATCCATCATACATTTACTTATATCATATCGTATCCCGTTTTTACACATATACCAACAGATTTTTATAGGTTACTATAAATAGTAATTTTTAAAAATTTGAAAACCACAAAAATCTTTCAAACGCACATTCACAATATCATATATCATCTACTAGCCTTCAATGTCTGAATATGAATCTGAAGCATTGCCAAATCCTTCCCTCATAATACTGCTTTACACCCACCGTCGTGACTTAGTTTCTAAGACTTTCTCTCACCTTGATTGTTGATCACTTTCGTCTAATCTTTCACGTGAATCTCTGCTATTTTTTCTATTTCCTCTTCTACTATTTTTCAATTTTTTAAAGAAGTTGATAACCGTTTGAATGAGGAAGATGAAGTATTATTTATAGGTTCTCTCTCTAACTGCTGGCAGTTATTGGGCCACGCACGAGCCACCCTCAGTTTTGGAACTGGGGCGTCCCTTCTACAATTAATGATAGACGTTTTGCACATTTATAGTGAAAACACCTTCTCATCATTGCCCCATGCCCTATATTTTAATATATCCTTATCTTTTCAGCCCAAATCTCCCTCAAACCTCCCCCACACTCATGATGAATCAACACCTACACGCAATCAAACTTTCCCTACAATTATATAAAAGAAAAAAGTAAAAGCTACCTATTTTTTCTATTCTTGCTTCTACTATTTATAAAACTGGATGTCCTTTCCAAAACTTTCATATTTAAAATTCAAATTTTATATTCACAACAGTCACAAACAATATTTGCAACAATAGATGACAGAATCCAAAGATCATTCTAACTACATTTTGATTACAGTTATTCGACCTCATACAATTTACTCACTCACATATAATTACACATAAAACATCCCACATGTCCTGGAAGGCCACACCTAATTAATCCCCAGCAATCCTCATATTCTCTACTTTAATCACTTTCTCTGCAATTTTCCTCACTGCCTCTCTTTGAGCTATAGGCTCCAGAATCACTTTATAAAATATCTTCGAGTAAAAATGATGCATAATCTCAAGTTCCATCACCCTCAAATTTCTGCCTTTGAACTGCAATTCAGATTCAGGCAATTCAGAATTATAATGTAACAACCCAAAAATCCTTTCTTGGACTTTGCCTATCTTTATCGTCAGCCGTCCTTTAACAGCTTGACAAACTCACACAGATCGAGTCCTTACCATATTCTCTTTCTTCCTCCTCTTTAAATCATATTTCCCCAGATTTATGCAATTTTTTAGATCACTTCAAATCTCTCACATTCCGTATATATTTAAATCTAATTTTTCTATAACAAGAAACCCTAATATCCTGATGAGAAAGTTATTTAAACTTATCTATCTACATCGACCTCTTTAGATTCGTACTACCTTATTTCTAACTTATCTGCCCCCCAATCTAACATTTTAAGTGAAAGATCTCCTTGAGCTCAAATTTCCAATTCTTACAAATTATATATCTTCTACAATATTCTCCCCCTCATAATTCTAAGGTATTCAGCTTGAAATAGATTTTTGCACATCTTCTATTTTCACAAATACATTTTTTACGGCTCGATTGCTAAAAGTTACTTTCTAAATTCGATCTCAGATATTATAATTCGTCCTCTAATCATCCATATATGTATTGCTTAAAGCTCGATTTCCATCACAAGAGTTACTTCTATCTATCAACACAGAGTTTGAATAAAACATTTTCATTAAGCTCGAATATCAGTTATAGATAATTTACAGATAACAAGCCTTTCAGGTATTTTACAAATAACAAATCTTTTAGGTACTTTATATCTAACAAGTCTTTTAGGTACTCCAAAGATAACAAGTCCTTCAGTTCATTCTCAAAATCATATAAGTTTTCAGTGATGTTTCACTCCGAGAATCTTCTAAAATAAAGCTGGGTCTAAAAATTAATGAGCATCCATCTTCTTCACGCCATTTTCTTTGACAAGAAATTGAGTTTTGCCGAAGTCTAGACATGGAAACAAGGACGTTAGTGCTTGAACCAACTTTTCAAATAGAAGGCCTTCTTAGCGCCAAGAGACAATAATTGTGTAGGGGAAAGACTTTCAATCTTCATCTCCCTCCTACACCACTATTGCCTCCTCCTCTGTAACTCTCATAAACAAAGTGCTGATTGAGACGAAATAGAGTCCTACCTTAGAATCCAGTCCTACGTAGGATACTGACGGTATTGTCTCGCAGTTACACCGGCCCCCACCTCTTTCTCCTCAACCTTTTCCTCTACAAGGATGCCGAGATACCTCCAATGTAGCTTATCTTTCAAGACCACGTAATGAAATCTTCACATAAAATAATAGTCTTCCACCACTAAAAAAATGGCTTTTGCCGACAAAACAATTAGGCCTTTAACGTAGAATTATGTTTGTCACCAAAACGTGACGGACAGTCTCCATTACTGAAAGTCTTAATGTTGTCGCTAATTTTTTTATGTATTTATTAAAATAATTAATTATTTTAAACGTAACGCCGACAACCTGATCCTGTCGTGATTGCTAACAATTTTTTTTGTTTTGCGTCACCTTTGGTCGTTACAAAATAAGTTTTTCGTTTTTATTATTTGTCCCCTTTTCTATCCCAAATTGATCCCGATAGTTTTAAAATCTCCTAATTTCTACTCTCTCTCTCAGACTATCATGACACAAGTTTGGAGATCAAATCTCAACATATTCAATGGATTTTCAAAAAATTTATCTTTCTCCCGCCTCAATTTGGCGCACAAATCTTTTCCATTATTTTCTCCCTCATACCAGATTATCAAATCTCACTCTAAGTCTCCTTCTTTCTCACGAACCTTCTTTCTTTCAACTACTCATCCATCTCAGACTCCAACTCTATCTCATTGGCGGCAAATCTCCTCTTTCCCTTTTCTTTTTTTTTTGCTCAATTTCTAATTTTGAAATCCCCAATTTGACATCTATTGTGATATGCATTGATTAATCTGGGTCCAGACTTTCTTCTTTGAGAGGCTTGTAGGTATGCATTGGGGATGTCTCTTGAAGTTAAATTTTCTTTCTTAGATTCATCATACAAGGTTTTTCCTCTTCATTTTTTGTTTAATTTATGTTAATGGAGATGATGGTAAACTGATAATTAATTAGTTATTTATTTCTCTTTAGGTATCTTTCCTAAATTCCTTCTTTACAATTTGGTTGAAGTATTGATTAAGAAAAAATTTAGGGGAAGTTTATTATTTGTAAGCTATTGATTAGGAGGGATTTTTTTTAACTAAAATATGAAGAACATATAATTTTAGTTGAAGTATTGTTTTGGGATATCTTTCATATTATTTCTGTAATTTTATGGGATGTAAAATTCTTATGTTTCAAAGCCAATCGACATAGTAAAGTTTATATAGTCATGCTACTGCATACAACCAAAAAGGAATTCGATTCTATGCTCGATTATAAACATATATCCAAGAGTTGACTCAAAAAAAATATAACATATTCACTTGTTACTATGCTTTATTATCTTGTCATTCTTGCAGGGTAGGACGTATTGGATTATATATAGATTCTTTTTTTTTTATTGAAGTATTTCAACCGTGTATTTTAGAATTTGTAAGAGCCTGTGCAATTGACGATTAAAAAGCTTGGATTTAGCCTACTTCTGCAGGTATTATTTTGGTTTTTCTATATTCTATGGTAGCCATTTTTGTAAATGACTTTTCTAATAGGAAAATACTATCTCTGGTTAAGTGATGGATTTATTAATTATCTTTAAAAATGTAGAAAAACCTTATTTATTTGACTGTTTTTCATCTATCTCACGATGTTACAGTGATTCGTTTAAGTAAGTGATTTTACAAAGGCAGTTTTATCTTATATGCATTAGAATATTGCGACTTGACCATCCTCTTTGTGTATAATTTATGGATAATAAAGCCCCCTAAAAGCGTCAGAAATTGCAACTGAAAGAGTGTACTATAGAGAGTAGTTTAAATTAATATAAATGTCAAGATTATCTTTAGTTCAGAGTTGTGGGTTCTCTTTAGAATTGTACAAGAATAATTTTTTTTATAGAACTGTTAGTGCTTAGCACCATTGCCTTCGTCAAGTTTGGGTTTTTTATCAGGTTTAGAGATTATTACTGTAGTCAACCATGAAGAAGGGAAGCAGGTGTTGAGGTTTTGATATCCAGTCTGCTTAGAGTTGGAAAGGGTAGTACTAGGTTTTTGAGAGGGTCTGAAAGGATGTAATAGAGTAGTGCAGTTGAAGGTTTTTTCAGTTAGTGTGGAGTGTTTCAGTTTTAGTTTGAAACTTGTATTTTATTGAGATGTTGAGCCGTTCTGGGCAGTGGGGGCTCTGTATAGTGGGCGTCCTTCCTTGGTTATTAATTCTGTGGTAGTCGTGTTTGTTTCTTTTTTGGAGTTGTGGTTTTGATGTGTATAACCTTGTTGGTTGTTTTTGCATCAACTGATCTTAGACATTTTGTCTTTGTCATGGAGGAAGGTGTTACCTTTTTTTTTCTTTTTCTTTTTCTTTTTCCGCAATTCCCTTATCATGCTCATTTGACCAAGAATACGCAAGTTAAATTATTATTTAATGTAACGCAAGTGCAGGATTGCAATTTTTTTGCATCATTAGAGTTCTGAGTAATTCAGCTTTGTCCGTTAACTCTACTTTTGAGAATGTATCCAAAAGTGTAGTACAAGTATGGATATCGAAAATCGTAGTGGTGGATTGCTTCCATTCTTCGAGAACTTCAGCTGTTTCTTTCATCTCCCCAAGCATCAGATATGAAGAAAGGATACATTTAAAGTTTCTGGTTGTCATTTTCTGTGAGGACATTCTCAAGGACTTCCATATTTGATTGACTATGTCTTTATTTTGAAGACCGGTAAAGAGATGGATGAGAAAGTCATACGTGATCCATTCCCTTAGGGTGGCCTTTCCATTAGCCTCAACTAGAGAATTATTTTCCATATTCACAAGATTATCAGTGGTAATATATATGTTAGCCAGTTGTTTGTATGTTACCCAAGCTTCACTAGAGTTGGAATCATCACTCATCTCATACAGAATCCTTCTTACACTATCAATGTCCATAGAGGCGGCACATGAACTTATCCAGAGATTGTAAGTAAAGAGATTTAGGGAAACCTTCTTTCTATTCATTTCTTCAATAACTACAGGAAGCTTCTCCAATAGCCCAACTGACATGTGCAATGTCATCGTCTTGTTGTACAAAAGGGTATTTGTTGCAATATTTGAGTCATTTATCCTCTCAAAGAGACTATCCGCTCTTTCAGTTAGTTTTGCAGCAACATAGCAGTGAAGGAGAGCTGTGTAGGTTTCAACAATCTTCGCATTTAGAAGGAGCAATTCAAAGTAGCGTTCAGCAGCCTCAACACTGAAAACTTTAGTCATCAAGTCTATCCGTACGACATAGTTCGTTTCTGATAGCATAAATTCTAGATGCATAACCATCTACTCTGATATCTCAAGCACGTGTTTATAACGCCTCGATCTCCTGAGTTACTTACCGATATTTCTTAGCTCAGAGATTGCGATTTTGTTCCCTTCGGATACCCATTTCTGAAGCGCGGTTGTGGCGCTTCTCTTGGGTAGTCTGAGCTTAAAGATCCTACTTTTGAGGTCCTTCTCATTATTTGATTCATCGTCGCAAAACAGAACCTATTCTGGTGGACCCACCAACGTCACGATGGTAAATTGTGGAACTTGAATAACTACTGCACTGATGTCATCCAAGCACTTGGAGGTGTTGAAGGAATCCTTGAGCATACCTTGTTTAAAGGGACATAGTAAATCTGTTTTGATCTTTCTGAATTTTAGTTTCTGATGAGATGAAAGCATAATGCATCCGAGTTAAACTTATGGTTCCATTTGAAATTTGGTAAAAAGGATTAAGTATATTATATCCTAGGAAAAGTTACAAAATGAACAGCTCGTGTGCCGACTTTCTTCTCTTTGCTTCCACCTTAGATAATATATTGAGTATTTCAATTTAAAGATTTGAAGTCAACCACCGGAGATACTCTTAATACAAGGTTATAAATAAACTAGTCTATCACTGCATGAGTTACCCTGTTGTTTGTAAATGATAGGTTGTATTTTATAGAACGTAATTGTCACTAGCCTTCTATTTGCAGAGGGAACACTTCCCATTTTTAGAAGAGCATAGATGCTTTCGAAGCAGAACAACTTTCTACTACATTATGGGTTTCTTGATCTTTACGGAAGATGGCCCTGTGAAATTTAGATCTTCTATGGACTTACTTTTGCATGTATATCAAAGTACTTATTTCCACGGTTTAAACATTTAACCATGTTGGAAACTCTCAAATATGTTTTCATCTTCCTTTTTATAGGCAATGGCCTTAGATAGGGATGTCAGTAATCCGGATTTGAACGACATTGGTGCAAATATGAAATTGTTTGTATATGATAGAATTCAAATAGGCATCCACCTGAATTAAGTGGACTAGGAGGAATCCAATATGATAATATATGACAAATTTAAACCTGTTCTTAATACAAATAAAATCCAGTGCAAGAAAGATTGAAAACCCAATCAAAATTAGGTACATACAAGAAGTCTAAATACTTTGTGGTAGTCTTCTGAATAGTGTGGGGAGGAAATCTGGCTCCGATCCAAAACTTAATCGGGATGTGAACTTCCCGATTGTACTATTTCCAGTCAATAACAGCCCATTCGAGAATCAATTTTTTTCTTCTTCCAATTTTGATTAATTGGATCTGTTGGCAAAGCTAGTATAAGATGTGGTTGGTTAGCTTCTTTTGGTGTTTATTTTAATGTTGAAAGTGGTATTCATGAAACCTTAGGTTTTCATCAGTTTGGAATCCACACCTGATGCTCTGTTTCGCAACGAGTCAGTAAAATATGCACTAATTGGCTTGATGCGAGATCTCAGAGGAATTACAATGGTAACAAATAGGTTTGTTCTTCTTCAGTTGTTGAAATTCCAGTTTGTTTGAACATGCTTATTGATTATTTGTCTTTAGGTTTTCTTCTTTCAGTAGTAGGACGTACGGTCTCCTATTTGATTGGTTATATCCCTCACATATGCCACTTCTTTTAAGAGGCATCTTGCATTGGACGGATACCCTGGAGGTACCAATATTTATATCTGTATCCAACTAACTTTAAAATTTTGGCATTTGTTGTGCTGCATCCATTTCATCCATATGGATTTATAACCTATTGTTGATACTGTTGTTATTTATTTTTCAAGCTAAAGGTAAGTCTATAGGTTCCCTAAAGCTTATAGTAGAAGTCTGAGCTGTACTCGAATCATCTAAAGCCATAGCTAAAACACCAATGGTATCTCAAATGGTGTTTTGTGGTTGTTTTGTGATAACGCCATGTATGTTTCAACATGTAAGAATAATCTTTCCCTCACCCATGAACGTTCCACGGGGAATGCAGATACTTTCTACAAGTATTAACTTTCCTCCACTATGGCTGCTACTATGATGATGTTGCGAATTTGCTGGGTTAGTCATCAAGCTTTAAGAAGTTACAGTATCTTGATAGGGATAATGTTTATTTGTACAAAGGATTGCGCTCTCAGGTAGCTGTAAGGAAATGCCATTTCAAATGGCTAAACAAGATTATCCAAATCATAGTTGATTTTGGAAGGTTAGTCCGCTTTTAGTTTTGAGAACTTTTAGAGACGAGTTGTGCCTTCTGACTGATGCTCTTGTATTAAACTTTTCACTTCAACTTAAGACTCCCATGTCTTCACTTTTTTATCTTACTGTAACATTATTTTTGTATTCCTCATCACCATTCCTATAAGCGGAGTTTGTTTCACCTTCTGTTTTCCTTTCAACTCCTCCGACTACCATGTCCTCTATTTTTATCATGTCACCCATTTCCACACTCATGGTGTCACTAACAGGATCTACCTCAATGTAAAATTCTAAGATGTCATCTCCGTTCATCATGTACCTTGAATCTTCCCTGCTAAAAGATTTTTGTTCCAACTGCGACTTCATGTTTAGGTACCGATTCCTCAACACATCCAAGTGTTTCTTCAGTTGTTTCCTGTTAAACTCCAAACCAGTTTGTTTAATAAACTCATCTCTTATGTACTTCTACCCTGCCTTGTTAAAAGTATTGTCTGACCAATTCCCTTGTAAAACCTGTTCGAGTGCCAAATCTACAAACACCTTATCAAGGGATTCTGTCCATTTTGTCCTTGACCTATCCTGCCTAGATAGTTGATTATACATCATTCATTATGAAATCCTCCCACCTAAAACCTAAGCCTGAACCTCTCTATTGACAGTGATAATGTCAACAAAGGCCACCAGAAAGTATCACCCTCATTTGGAAAGAAGATCAATTTTGATCGGCAGATTGGTTTTAACTTAACAATTGTACACTCGTACATTCAAATCCGACATCTTTTAAGGATGATAAGTTCAGCTACGATTCTCATGACATTGATCGTTATACTTGGGCAAAAAATTTGGAGTATACAATGGACAACATGTCCATTTACCCATCTCCAATAGGTGTGTCTTCTTGTAGTCACATTTACTTTAGGCTTTGTATTTTGTTCTGTGTTTCATTAATATTCATTTGGGCGATTCAGGGGTAATAGTTGGGATCAATCTAGCGAACAACTTGCATGCTGCGTTTGGTAACTGGTTTCCTGGGTCGAAGCCATTGTTGGCTCAAGCTATGAATAAGATCATGAAGGTACCATACCTTTTATTCTTAATAAGTTATTATTCTTATTAATATTTATCGAGTAATTTGAAAATATTGTTGTGGTTTTGATTGCTTTACATTACACACACATGAATACGATCATGAAGGTACCACTGCTGGCTCAAGCTATGTAGTATGCATGTCACTCTCATACTGATACTTTAGCTTATGTTATATTTACTTGTGAGTGGGCTAGCAGAGTTTGGTTTATCTCTCCTTTTCAACTACGATACAGCATGAATAGTTTTAATATTCATTCATGTCAAGCTAGTATTAAAAGTACTTCTCACAACAAAGGATTACATTCATAGATTTTTGCTTCTCTTTGCTATTGTAGCTACGCTATGGGATAGTAGATATGTTATTGTTTTTTATCAAAAGTCTATAGATCCTTTCTCTGTCCTTTATAAGAGTATACTTTTATTCTATACGGCAAAAGGACAAACTGGACTTTACTCTATTATTCCCAATTTATATAGAGAATGTATTGATAAAATAAAGAGTTCGAAAAGTTACTTTATCCTTATGACAGTTTCTGGATAGGATATAGCCAAGTAGGCATGGTTTACGTCCTTGATAGTTCTAAATATTATATTTTGGCAAGTGTTAAAAATGTCCAAGCATGTCGTGCATAAAAGGCAAAAGTCAGGGCCATATGTTGGGCAATCTAGGTAACAAAAGAAACTACACATGAAGACCTTTTTGTTATGATAGATTGTAAAGATGTGAATTTTTTGTACAACCAGGTCATGATAATCAATGGGAGGCAGTCTACTAGCTCAGATCTTCAGACTATAAAGAGTGTAGTCGTGTGGTTCGAATCCAAATCGTTAAACAATGCACAGAAAACATATAAGGGAGGCGGGAGATAGGATGTATAGATCCCAGTTCATGTCTGCCCAATACCAATTCTGCAAAAGGAGAGTATAGCCTAGACTAAAGACTATTGCTAAAATAATACCTGGGAAGAGTAGCAGCTGCAGGTCCCGGATAGAAGAGATCAGCACCACAAGTAATGTTATTTTTCTATGCAAATATAATCACTAAGTATATTTTTGATATGTTCCCAGATCTCTGTGTAATTTGGTTTGTGATGTGGGGAAAAGTTGTGATGTTGTTTATGATCTGGATTTAAGAATTTATACACTATTATTTGTAACTCTTTTTTGCTTCATGAATGAGACATGTTTTAGTGGCAAGATATATATTTTATAGCGCGGGGAATATATTTTTATATTATTTAAAAATATTATATATATTTTTTTAATAATTATTATTATTTGCGATGGATTACATCCATCCCTAAATTAGCGTCATAAAAATTGGATGTTGGGATCCGTCGCTAAAACAATATGCGCTGGCGACAAAATTAGATATGCACGACCAACCTTGCCTGACACCTTTGAGGGTGTCACTAAAAGTTTAGTGTCAGATGAGGTCTGTCGCCAATTAGTATTGTACAGCGATGAAACACGTCCGTCACTAAAGCATACAATTTCAGCAATGAATTTTGTCCGACTGAAGGCTTTTAGTGACACCCTTATTGGCGTCAACTATTTAACGGACTAAGACTGTCGCTATATGTCTTCCGCGACGGACAAAGTCCCTTGTTAAAAGTCAATTTTTTGATCGTGTTCCTCAGCTTCAGCCGCTTCTTCTTCCAACATACTGTAATATGTCGGTGGAATAGGAATTGGTGTGGGCATCTCTAAAGATTGATCACCAAAGTATCTCAACTTGAATCTCTACATCTCAGTAGAAACTCTTTCTTCATACACCATTCTCTGGGTCTTCACCATTATTACTCATGAAATATAAAGAATTTTTTAACAATAACGTACTTTGCCAGAATCCATAGTACAAGTACCATTTATATAACACTCGTATTTAATGCGCATGTACATTTCCAAAGCAGTCATTATTCAAACAAAACCACTCTCGGAACCCCAATAGTCCATTACATCAATACTTTCCATCGTCATTCAATGCAGATGCATCCCTCCATAAAAAATAAATGCCCATTTCTATACCAGTTAAATCTACATTAAATACATCATTTCTTTTCAACTTTTAACATCACCAACACGCAAGTTCTTTCTCAACCAAAGCCACTCGCGCCCTCAGTTGTGAGGAGGCAATTGAAAGGGCCTACCCTTCGACCTAGTCCAAAATCAAACTACCTTAGTATCAGACTCACGCATTTCATACATGACTTGAATAGTCAACATTGACACCTACACCATGAGCTGATAAAGAACGTAGATCGAGCATAAATGAAGAATACGAACAAGTTAAAAACACTTGTCTCCTTAGAATTCAACAGTTACTCAATCAACCACCACTTACCTCATTGTTCGAAGAACGCACTTCAGCATGATAACGAGCTGCGGGTAAGGCCTATATAAAGAAAAAAGTTCCAGAAGAGACAGGGATCAAGAAAAACCAGATTTTCTAGATTCTAACATAAAACTTCTTATTTACAAGATCAAGTATTTCTAGTTCGAGTGATCACTTGTAATAATATTTCAGCTTCAAGCTATAAAAGTTACTGTTACTAAAACTTACAACTCGAGGTAGTGGTTTGTTACATATTCAAAGGTTCTCTACGCTAAATCACATGTGTCATTTCTTGTATTATATTAGTTTTTATCACAGGTACATTGGTGTAAGAGTTAATTCTGAGCCATATCGAGCTAACAAAATTAAGCCATTACAAAAAATGTATCTCTCAATATATAACGAAGGTGGAGTATATAGTTGTAGGGAGTTGTTGTACTCAACACATTTGGATGAAATAGATATTACATGATTATGGAATAGTCTAGGGGACGATGTCAGTCCTTTGTAATAATACGAGTGCGATAAACATTAAAAAGAACCCTGAACAACATTCTAGAACCAAGCACATAGACATTCACTTCCATTTTATCCATGATCTCGTTGAGCGAAAGAACGTCAGTTTTGAGTATGTCCACATAGATTGTCAGTTAGCTAATTTTTTTTACAAAGCCATTAGATGCTCTGAGGTTTGAACTTCTGAGATGGTCGATCGGTGTTTACTCCATTTATTAATTATGTTTCTTACTTCCTCTTTGCACTACATTTTTGTTAGATAATCACCTTGATAATCGTTTTCTTAGATGTGATTTGTGCTTCAGTGTTAGGAAAAGTTAATATGGTCTTACTTAAAACACATTTTTTCTTTCTTTCCCAAAACAGTAACCTGGTTTCATGTTTAGATGGATAGACGATCATTGACAAAATTACTTGAAGATAACTGTAGGGACTTTGTACATAATATTATATGAGGATCTGGCCTTTTTATATTCTTCGGGTATTATGACATTAATTATTTTTAGAAAATCTCCTCATCGTTTCTAATCTCATTTTGTTTACTTTACTCAGTTATCAATGGTGACATCATATTCAAGTTATACTAGTAGAACGTTCCCAATATTTGATTCGAGGTGAAAAAAGACTGTGTAAAGCCAAAGATATGATAACAGACATTTGTATTTTTACCCATTTTTGGCCTTCGTTATTCAAACCCAAAGTTTTATCTGCTTGTAGCTCCCTGCGCCCTAAAATATGCCATTCGTTTGTCTACCCAATTTTTTTAACCCGTTTATTATGAGACTTTTCAATTAAAAAATAAAAAAAATAAAAATAAAGGTTGGAGTGCAACCATGTGATTTTTGGGTAAAGATGAATAGAAGAGTAGAGTATTCGCAATGTTTTTGCTAGTAGATCAATCAGCCTTGCTAAAAAATAAAAATAAAAAAATAAATATATGAATATTCTATTTGATATGTACTTAATATAGAGAAAGAATGATGGGAGGTGAACTCAATTTGAAGAAAGAGGGGGAGAAAGTGTAACTGTAGTCTCAAAATTCCAGTAAAATACTTACTTCATCATGTGTAATCTCTTGCCTACATTATAACCTATTCAAAACTTGTTTGATCTTAACTTAAGCATAGTCAGTTTAGTAGAGATGAGAGATAAAGAGTCTATATTAGTTAACTTGACACCATTCATGACAATTGGTTTCATGTCCATGCGATCTTTCAGTTCACAATGCGCTGCTTATTTGATGAAATATGATTTCCTTTCTTTGTGTATTGTTTATATTCATATTTTACATAGAGTGTTTTCTAGTTAATTCTCAGTGATTTTGAGTGACCACCATGAGAGGCCAAAGTTAAAACAACTTTCAAACATAGTTATTTGCTTATGATTGCTCGTTCTGTTAAATGCAAGTTTTTGTTTTAGCTTAACTGTGTGCGCACACACTGAGTAGGATCCGATATTAACTTATTATAACACTGAAGAAATTTCCTATCTGACATTATTATACACTGTAATTTCCCGTATATGTGGTGTATACGAGGGAGTTGCTAATATTTTGATCTTTCTTTCATTCCTCTTTTATTTATTTTTTTGAAAAAAATAAAAAAAATTACTTAGGTGGTGTTTTTTTCCCCGCTGAATTTTTTTTTAACAGCTGAAAAAAAATTCAGCAGTGGGTTTTGTGTTTCTTTCAGTGCTAAAAAAAATCAGATAACCAAATTCAGCCAAAAATATTCAACATGTAAGAGATGGTTAAAAAAAATTCAGCACCGGAAGAACTTTTGATTGCCGAGATTGCCCTTCTTCTTCAATGGCTCACTTCATCCTCCAAACTCCAAGCAGGTTAGTTCCCTCTCTCTCCCGAGTTCAAATTCCTCACTCTCTCATACCCAAATTAGACCACGATCTGCAACTTTAGGTTCCACATCCCCTCCTCTCTCTAACGATACCTCTATCAACTGGCAACTCTTTCTCCCTCTCTCTAGAATGGTAGAATTGGGATGTTTGGATTTGTATAGTTTAGCCCTTTATTATTGCTTGGGTCTCTTATTGCACCTGCTAGATCTGAATGTATTATCAGTTTTGAATGCCATTTATGATAGTTGTTCACACAGTCAAATTATCTTGCTAAAAATAGAGATTTCCTTTGCCCGCTGCCCATGATGTGTTGGCCTCCATAGTTTCAAAAGGCCCTTGCATTTGCTTCCATTGTTTAGAGTAGCCCCTGATGTAATGGAACTTATTTAATTTTGCTTGCATATATGTTACTGGCTCTACAAAAGAAGGTCAAGAAAGCTACTCTAGAAAGAAAGATAAGAGTAACAAAGGATATTAGATAGTACAGTAGTAGTAGTGCCTTTAACAAGTCAGATTCTCCTCCAAATGCATTGTAAGGGCCTAACTTCTTTCAGAGGGGAAGTTGGCTCTTACAACACTGAATCAATCTTCAATCAAATGAATGCAAGTAAGGAATCTAAAGCATGAACAACCTATAGACAATTACTTGCGTAGAGGCCCAAATATAACACTCTACAACCTCTGATGAAGATTTTTAAAAAGTATTTTATTACTGATGAGTAATCGAAGGTTAGAAGACTGGGTTTTATAGGGTAGTCGAAGGTAGGCTGCAAGAGGGCTAGGGGGAATCTTTCTAACTCTACCTTGGCTCCCCATCTCTCCTATTTATAGAATCATAGGAAGCCGAGTCACCAAGTATGGGTCAGATTACATGAGTACTGTCAGGATATCCCAGCGAGGTATGGGTGCCGGACATGTCTGTACTGTCATTGCAACAGTTGTGGGAGGTATCTCTATACTTTTTACACTGTAGTGCAGTGGTCGGGCCTGTCACTATAGCTGCAAGGACCAATCTTTACGCCATCTTGTCTGGTGAGCTGGCTGCCTGTCCCATTATATTTTGACCATGAGCAGATATGGTCAAAGGGTTTCTGCTACGATGTATTAGTCCATCCTCGAGGCTTGTTTAGAGTCGAAGCTTTATCTTTAAGGGATCTCTGGAAGGCTTATTTCAAGGATTGAATAGGCCTTGATGCATTCGGGTAAGCTGCGAAGTAAACTTCGAGTATCTGAGGGGGGGTCGAAGGCTGCGAGTAGGCAACTACATTCGCCTCCTCACAGCGAGGGTCTCGAAGCCAGGTGGAAAGGCGTTCCCTAAGAAAACTATTTGGCCTTGGAATTTGAGCGGTTTGACTGTTGGTATTCAGGTAAATAATAAAAGAGGGTAATTAAGAGGTATAGGTGGTTATAGGGTAATAAATGAAGTAAGACAATAAGTATAGGTTATTGCGTAGGAATATTGAGTAACCTTCTTCTTTTCATTCTTCTTTTTTTCTTTTGTAAATTTTGAAATCTTCATGGATACTACGCCCAACATACGATATCAGAAGAGGATGGGATTTGCCCGGGAAGGGCAGAAGACTGGTAAACTTCATATAAAGTTCTTCGGGCATCATGATCTGGACTGGGACATGCCCGAACTGGTGGAGGTAGAAGCTGGAGAGATCATAAATGGGGAGCCTTATGCCTATCTTTGGGACCGACTGAAGTATGATTTTACTACTATGGAGAAGAACTATCTCTTTCTGTCGGCTATGGCCGAATGTCTTGTTTGTGCAAAAGAGGAAATGGAGGATCAGAGCGCGGTTAGTGGAGCTGGACCTTCTGGAAATAGGGTTACTGGTTGATGTGGTGAATATCTGTATCTTTGTATTTTTAGGGTTTTTATTTAGGGTGGTTGTAGCAATGTATTATGTTTTATCAATCGGATAATAGAATGGAAGTAATATTCTCTGAAAACTTGTATGACTGATATTATAGACGAATACTCTTATAGGCGCGCTTAGCACATGCATGTCATCGATTTGTTAATAGTGGGTAAAAAATGGTATCGAAGTATAATGATATGATCGAAGGTTATGATATGATCAAAGTATAAAGATATGATCGAAGGTTATGATATGATCGAACTATAAAGATATGATTGAAGGCTATAATATGATCGAAGTATAAAGATGGTCAAACGTTCGGTGTTGGAGGTTTGCTCGACTATAAGTTCTCGGGAATAAGGTTTGAATGCAGGTACAGATGAATCAGTTATGTCTCAGAAGTTGGAAAGGTTGTAAGAGTCAGGCAAATACGATAGGCCTTATTGGGGCTTCAACAGAGGTTCGGTATTGAGGAAGACATTGATGCCGAGATGATGAATCTTTTTGAGGTAGAACTCGGGGAACCCATCATTGGAATGCCCTTCACATACTGGAAGGGAATATTGCAGATGATGGGGCCGTTACCCAGCCATCGGTTGCTTCTTCTTAAAGGCTTTATGGAGGATATAGTAGACCAGGAGGATGCAGATGCTGCAGTCGTGGTTGAAGAGGAGCATCCCGCTAATAATTAGGGTCCTCTTCCTGTTTGGTGTTTTTGTTGTTGTTTTCTTTTGTTCTGCTTCCTTTTTGTTTTCTTTTGACAAGGCTTGTAATATTGTTTGTCTTTCTGAATAAAATTGGTATTTGGAAGTATTGTTGTAGTAGTATTCTTGTTCTTAATAGGTAATAACTTGATTTGTCAAACTGAAAGTAATAGCATAATCTGAATTCTTAAAGTAGTATCGTGAGCTGTCGAATTGATAATATAACTGTAGAAGTATATTATGCGGATTGTTCAAAGGAAAAAATTTGGATTGTTGAAGCAAAATTTATAGTCTGTCAAAGTAAAAGTTATATTTTGTCAAAGTTGGAGTATTTTCTGTCAAAGCTGAAAAGATTAATCTGCTGGTGCAAAAGGTTGTTTCTGTAAGAATAAATATTTTAACGGTCAAAATGTATGATTGTAATCTCTCGAAGGGTGGATATTATCTGTCGAAGGAAAATTGGTGATCTACCGAGATAATAGAGGCATAAGGTTTTAAATTGACGAATGTGCTGTAGATCGAATGTCGATATATTAGAAAACCAAATTTGAGGCCATCTGTTAATGAGTCTTCGAGACGTGGAGAGGTCGATTGCTTGAATTTGAGGAGTATGTCAAAGGTTATGTTTGATTTGACTAGCCGTACTGACAGCCCAGACAACTGGTCTGTCAGGATGGTATGTGGGCCTGGGGTAGTGTACCAAAAAGTAATCATGATTTTGCTCGTATTACAGAAAAAGTTGTGACTTGACTGTTTGGATTTGATTGTTTAGCTTCGAGTAAGGGTGAAAGGGTTTGAGAAGCTTAAGTATTTTCAGGCAAGTTGAAGTGAGTGTATTGTTCGCACGTGGGGAATATGAGGGGTAAATTGGACAAAACACATTATAGCCAAAAAGTTGGGGTAGTGGGGTCGTGGTAATGATAATGGTTAGAAAATCGAGGCGGTTTAGGTCTTTTGAAAGAGTATATAAGTGTGGGAAGAGTAATCACTATACTATTTATTGAGAAAAATCAAAGAAAGTGAGGAGAAGATAACGTACGCCATTAGAACTTGGGGATAGTTGCTGCAGTTGTTGCGCTGATCTTACTATTTCGAGGATAGTGCTTCTAACACAAGTATGTCACTTGACCTCTGCCTATTTTTATTTTGTTATCCCTTCTGAGTATGTGAGTAGGACATTTTGGGTTTAGTGTTTGGAGGTTATCTTCGAAGATAAGGGGATTTGATGAATCTGGGTTTCGACCCATTCTGAGATTTTAGGTGTTTTGGAGGTAGCATAGGGTTTAAGATCGAGGTTTCAATAAATCTTCTGGAGGGGGTAGATGGGATATGGGTTATGGACCCAGAATTGTTAAATTTCTTGACCTAATTGCGTGCCTCTTCTTCAATAGGCTAAAATGCATAATCGTCAACCTTCGAGACGGAGGCTGGTAGATGAAGAGATCGAAGCATTCGAAGCTAGTATTTTGGGCCGAGCCCCGACGGATGAGGGTAGCGACTTAAAAGTATTAGATGTGATAACCGAAGCTCCTTTGTCTATGGTTCTGTCGGCTGGTGAGGTTCCGATTGCGAGACGTCGTAGGACAATATTAACTGAGGATAGTAAGGAAGAGGAGACAGTGGGGGGGAGAAGGGCGAGGGTAATGTAAGGCCTTCTGGTGGTAGAAAAGGAGAAGGGGTACAAAGGACATACGTGGGTATTCGACTGAGTCAGATAGGTTCGAAGGTGTTATTAACCATAGAGATAGAGTTAGATTATATCAATTTGCTGTCAAGCTGGAGCTGTCGAAAGTGGGGGCATTTCTAAGTGTGGCGGGGGTAGGGTTAACCTTCAAATCAGACCCTGGGGAAGGGATAATGGTTTATAGAGGCCAGATTCGATTGAGGATGAAACTCCCTCTTCGAAGACTGGTGAAAGAAGTACTAAATTTTTGAAAGGTAACCCGGTGCAAATGAACGGAAATTTTAATGAGATGATGAGGGTTATAAAGGGGATGAATGCAAAATTGAGTGGTGAGGGTCGGGGTTTGATTAAGTGGTTTGAATTATTATTACCTTCTACTCGAAGAAGGCGAGCTAGATCCCAGGTACCTACCACTTCCAATGTCACCCAGAGAAGCCCTGGTTCTTTGATCTATGTTCAACGGGTCGAGGGTGGAATTAAGATTTTTAGATAGTATGGGGCAACTACGAGAATGTTGAGGAGAATGACCTTTATAAGTTGCATCATAGGGTATATAATCAAAGTAAGTTTATTGTCGAAGGATTGTTGTTGATGTATGTCTTGAACGAGTGGTGATTGTATTTTGTTTGCTCTGTAGGTCTTCAAGAATTCATCTTGGAACAATCCGAGGAACTATATTGATACTTTGCTCGAAGCTAGTGAGGACTGGGTAAATTCTGTTTTTGACAGTCTTGGAATCAAAAGGCAGAGGAGGAAGAAGGCGGATTCCCTGCTTCGAAGCGTACACGTTATGCCGAAGCCATCGAAGAGAAAGAGAGGCAAAGATATTTCGAAGTGTCCAAAAGAAATAGGAGGGGAAGAGTTGCCAAAGAATTTTTAGTATGTTCTGAGAATGCGGAGGGGGTAAAAGCAAGCAACGCCAGTGCCCGAAGTGGCTGGCGATGCTTCGAGATTGAGGCCGAGGCAGGTGTCAACAAAGACTGAGAAAGGGAGGGGTCAGGTGGTTCCCGAGGCTCCGAAGATACAGTTATCGAAGGTTGGTCAGCGCAAAAGGCGTAAGGCACTGGGGAGGATGATGCAGTAGATAAGGATGAAAAGATGACAGAAGTTGAACGACAGGAGCAAGCAGTTGCCAAACAGGCTTCGATGGTTAAGCTCTGCGAGGACGACCTAAATGAGGCTTTAAAGGAGATAAAGATGAGTATGTTTCAGGTAACTATCTATGAATTTCTTTTGTGAAAGTCTGAGATTTTGTTTAAGTTCTTCGAGTTTTGAGGGGTACTGACTGTTTGAATATTCTAGCAGACAAATGCTTGGGTGCGATCGTACAATAAGGCGATAAAGTCAGTAAAGGAGAAATTGCGACAAGCAGTGGAAAGTCTGGATCTTTGTCGGGGGACTGAGGCATCATTATTGTCTGAAGTCAAGAAGTTGAAGCAAGATATAGAGGTAATTACTGACTCATTTGATGAGAGGCTCGAGCTTCAGCGGTCAAGGCATGAGCGGGAGTGGTTGGCAAAGCTTGCGGTAAAAAAGAGGGAGAAAGTAGAATAAAAGGTGAATTTCCAGCGGCAGTATGATGGTGAATGCAAGGTGAATGTCAGGTTGAAAATGTTTATAGAAGATAAGGGGTATTACCTCGATATGTTGGAACCCTTCCATGTTTCCCCAGAACTTGTTGATGGAGGTGATTTGCAGATGAAGGAAGGAGAAGCAGATATTATTGATGAGGCAGCTGGAGGTACTGGAGGTGGTGTGGAGACTTCTGTTATTGGAGCGGCCAGTGGTAGAACTGTGGATGGTTTGGTTGTCGAAGGTTCAGGGTCGAAGCCTTCAACTGAAACTGCTGAGGGTACTAGCACTGGGGGACCTGTGGAGGAAGATGTAACTGTGCCGATATAAGGTATTTAGAGTTGGGGTTTCATGTTTTCCTTATCTGATTTGATGTTGAGTTGTAATATTTTGAACTATGTTTTTTTTTTTTTGGTCTTTGAACTCGGTATGTCTTTAAGCTGTTTGTTATCTATTAAGCTTCTGAAGTTGATTCTGAACTGCTTTTGAATTGAGGCCTAATTTTCTAACTGACTTTGTTATCCTGTTCTGGCCTTGCATTACTTTGGGTTGCTGAAATATTAATGCAAATTTTGTTGGCTTGGTTTGTATTGAACCTTTGATGACTTAACTTGAGTTATAATGTAACAATTTTTCTAATGGATGACGCTTTGAATCTTCTTTGCACTTAGTAGAATTATAGATATTTTGTATGATAGTATCTGTATATGTACTATTTCTGTCGAGTGACTGAAGAATGATTAAACCTTGAATAGCTTCGAGGATATTTAGATCGATCCCTGAATGATCTGCTGGACATCAAAGGCCGAAGCCACAACGATGTTGGAAGTATGAAAATTTTCAAGGTCGTCCCCGAGTATCAATCAGGCCGAGGGGACGTGATACCCAGAGGAAGCCCAGAAATTCACTAGACTTTGAAGGTCTAAGCCACAACAAAGCAAGATGTATTCACCAATCGTGCCCCTCGAGTTTGCTTGAATGTTGGAAACTTGAAAATTTCAAGGTCGCCCCCAAGAATCAGTCGGGGCGAGGGTGGACATGATACCCGGGGTAAACCAAGAAATTGACTGGACTTCGACAGTTTCAGAGCCTGATCAAAGTATATCTATTCTCCCCCAATGCATCCCCGAGAGTCTGGTCTGTTGACCATCCTTGCCTCTCGAGTTTGCTTGAAATTGGAAGCTTAAAAATTTTAAGGTCTCCCCCAAGTATCAGTCGGGTCGAAGGGTTAACGTGATACTTAGAGGAAACTAAGAAATTGAAGGAACTTCGAAGGCCTTAGCCACATTGAAGCAAAACTGTTCACCCCCAATGCATTCTCGAGGGTTCGGTCTTTCAAACATCATTGCCTCTTGAGTTTGCTTGAAATTGGAAACTTGAAAAATCTCAAGGTTACCCCCAAGTATCAGTCGGGTCGAAGGTTGACATGATACCTAAGTTAAACCAAGAAATTCAAGAAAGATAGGAGACGAAGTATGGTTGGACAAAACTATTTATTGATTATTCTCGATTACATCAGTTGTACAAGGTTGAAGATATAACTTGTTATAAGAGACAAACTGCATTGTGTTCCATGGATTTGGTAAAGGTTCTTCGTCTTCTGTCATTAGATAGTAAGAACCCTTGTCAATTTTATCATACATAACATAAGGTCCTTCCCAGGATTCAGCTAGCTTGCCAGCATTTCAAGGTTTCGAGGATTGGTTGACACGTCAAAGTACTAGATCTCTGATGCTGAAACTCCCCGGTTGAACTCTCTTGTTATAGGATTTCTGAAGTGATGTGTGGTAGCGGCCAAGGTTGGCGATAGCTCGGTCTCTAGTTTCGTCGATCCATAACATGTTACATGCGAGCTCAAACTCATTGTCTTCATCTGGGAGGTTAGGATCTCGTGTAGGTACATCGAATTGAGTAGGGAGTATAGCTTCGATACCATATGCTAGGAGGGAGGGGGTGCAGCCAATAGATTTTCTTGGGGTTGTTCGATAGACCCAGAGGACGTGCTGTAACTCTTGAACCCATCATTCTTTCTATGCGTCAACTCTTTTCTTGAGACCATCGATAATGGTTTTGTTGATTGCTTCAACTTGACCGTTGCCTTGGGGATAATAAGGTGCTGAGGGTGAGAGAATGACGTTGTATTTTTTGAGAAAGTTTCAAACTTTACTGCCAACGAATTGGGGACCATTGTCGCATTGAATCATATGGGGACAGCCGAAGCGTGTGATGATATTTTCCCATAGAAATTTGATACCTTCCCCTTCTCTGGTTCGGCATAAAGGTATAACTTCGACCCATTTGGTAAAGTAATTTATTGCAGCAAGAACATTTTCTCTGCTGCCTGAGGCTTTTGGGAAGGGACCGATGAGATCGATAGCCCATCTTTTGAATGGCCAGGAAACTTGACTGAAATGGAGGTCTTGAGAAGGGCAATGGATGTCATGAACATGACGTTGGCATTTGTCACAGTGTTTTGCATACTCTTCGGCTTGTTTTTTCATATTTGGCCAAAATCATTCTTGGGTGACAGCTCGAAGGGCCATAGAACGACCAGCAGTGTAAGCACGGCAAGTTCCTTCGTGAAATTCAGCTAAAATTATAGAGGCCTCAGCTTGGGCTATGCACCGAAGGAGGACGTCATTTGAGGATTTGTGATGTAATTCATTTTTGCAGATAGTGTATCTGCAGTAATTTTCTAACAACGACCATTTGGCTTTGGGATCAATTGGGAGGGTGGCATTATTGAGGTAATGGAAGAATGATGTTTTCCAATCATTTGGATCGAGACTCACGCCCTCAGTATTATTGACATTGACTTTCATCTGGTCGATACTTGGGCATTCGAGTACTTCGATATGGAAGGTCCGAGATTTTGATTGTCCGAGCATAGCTGTTATGTAGAAGAGGGCATCAGCATCTCTGATTTCTCCTCGAGGGTAATGAGTGATTATGGATTTTTTGGGAAATCGGTCCATGCGCTATCGCACAAAGAGAGCATAGTCAGCCATGTGACTGTTAGCTTGATTTTCTCTTGTGTAATGCCTCTGAACAAGTTGGGGATCTGTGAAAATGGTAAGTTTGGGAATACCGAGATCAAGAGCGAGGTCGAGGCCATGGATCAAGGCCTCGTACTCAGCTTTGTTATTGGAACATTCGAAGGTAAGTTTGGCAACTTTCTCTATTCGATCATTAGTGGGTGTTACCAAGACAATACCAATTTTTGAGCCATTAGGTCATGTGGATCCATCTGTGAATAAACGCCAGCCAGAGTGAGGGTCCCAGGGATCTATAGTTTCGGGTTGATCTTCTGTTAAGTTATCTTCATCTTCTTCTCAATCGACATCTTCGACCGGGAAGTCGGCTAGAAAATCTACTACAGCTTGGCCTTTCTGGGATATCTACTTCTCGAATGTAATGTCATGTTCGCCAATGTACACAGACCACTATTGCACTCGTCTAGATCTCTCTTTTTTACAGAGTATTTCTCAAAGGGGATAACTTGTGATAACATAGATGGGGTAGGCTTGAAAGTACGGTTTGAGTTTGTGGGCTGAATAAACAAGTGTGAGGAATAAACGTTCAAGTTTGGAATACCGAGTTTCTGCGGGGGTTAGAGTTTTACTAATGAAATATACAGGTTTCTCGATGTTTGAGTATAGTCGAATAAGCACTGAACTGATGGAAGTCTCTGTAGCAGCGAGGTATAAAGAGAGTGTTTTGCCTTCGATAGGGGTGCTGATAATGGGTGGTCAGCCAAGATAAGTTTTGAGTTCGAGGAAGGCTTGTTCATACTCGGGTGTCCAGATGATCTCGAGGTTGTTTTTCTTTTTTGCTTTGTGGATGCCTTGGTCGCGTAAGAGGGAAAAGAGCCAAGAACATCTGTCTGAAGATTTAGAAATGAAATGGTTGAGGGCTACTATTTTATCGACCACTTTTTGGACGTCTTTCTTGGTTCGGGGCAAAGGCATATCAATGAGGGCTCGAATATGGGTGGGGTCAATCTCGATACCTTGTTAACTGATAAGGTGGCCCAAGAATTTTCCAGATGAAACGCCAAATTGGCATTTGTCTGGGTTGAGTTTCGTGTTATATGTACGAAGTATCAAAAAGACTTCGGTTAGGTCTTGGATATGGGTATGTTTGTGGAAGCTCTTGCATAACATGTCGTCAATGTAAACTTTGACCGACTTGCCAAACAAGGATCTAAACATGGTTGTGACCAGGCGTTGGTAAGTAGCTACCTCATTTTTAAGGCCGAAGGGCATAAGATTGAAACAGTAAAGGCCTTGTTCAGTAATAAATGAAGTTTTAAGTTGATCTTCAGGGAGGAGGGTTACCTGATTGTAACCCGAAGCCGCATCCATCATGGATAGTCGCTCATGTCCAGCAGTAGCATCGAGGAGTGCTGAGATGACCAGGAGGGGGAAGCTGTCTTTTGGTGTATGCATGTTAAAGTCGGTGAAGTCGATGCAGATTCGAATCTTGTCGTTCTTCTTGGGAATTGTCACAATATTTGATATTCAATCAGTGCACTTCACTTCTTTGATAAAACCTGCGGCTATGAGCTTATCCACTACAAGGTTTACAGCCTCTCAAAATTATGGTACCAGGTTACGCCCCTTTTGTTTGACTGCTGAGGAATAGGGGATGAGGTCAAGGCGATAGCACGCCAGGTTGGGCTCGACACTGGGCATCTCCTGGAAATGTCCATGTGAAGATGTCTTTGTTGGCACGAAGGAAATCTGTAAGCTTGAGGCGTTCTGCCTCATTGAGAAAAGTTTTGATGAATGTACCTCGGCCAAGACCGTCGAGTTCGACGTAAACAGTGGGTTCAATAGGTGAGGTAGAATCTATCGAAGGTGTGAGGGTAGAAAGAGACAGTGATTGCAATGGACGACTGGCGAGTTTTTGGGTCTGATCGATCTCTGGGTGCTAGCATGAGCAGGCAAGGCGTTAAGAGCCTTTCAAATTCCAAGTACCTTTGTGAGTGCTGAAATGAAGGGTTTGATGGTAGGTCGAGTGTATAGCTCGGATGGCGTGGAGCCAGTCACGTCCGAGTATACCGAGGTATTCGAACTTCTTGTCGATGACAAGGAAGCTAGTTTGGAGGGTAATAGGGCCTGTGGTGACGGGTAGGCTGATGTAATCAAGAGCGACTTCGGTGGCCCCATTAAAGCCTTTCAATTCAACATTGCCAGCGGTTATGAGGTCGGTTTTCTTCATGGTTTGAATAGTTTGGAGAAAAAGGACATCAGCTGCGCTTCCTGTATCATTCAGCATTGTATGAAGGATAAGGTTTTTTATATTAATCATAATGACAAAAGGATCGGAATGGGGCAAACGGACGTGTGAAGTGTCACAGTCGATGAAAGAAATGCCTTTGAGATGAGGGCGATGGTTTGATTCTAGCAGGAGGGTAAGGAATTTCTCCTGATAGGTAAGTTTGTTACATTCTTTGATGCGTTTTCATTTACTCTTAGAACGTCCGTTGTTTATGTTGTTGACTTTGATGAAGTTTATTCTGTAAATGTGCACCTTGGCTGGGTCAGCAGTAGGGGTAGATAAAGGTTTGAGGTAAGACCCGTCGAGATAGCTTGGAAGATCGGTAATATACTGGTGCAGACGTCCTGCTCTGAGAATGAGTTCGAGAGAGCACTGGAGGGCGAAACATTTATTGGTATGGTGACAGTTGCATTTGTGATTGGCGCAATAAGGTTTGCCTGGCCTGACTTCGATGGGGAAAGGGATGCGCCAAATGGGGTCTACATGTATATGTGGTAGAAGGGTACTGGGGGGGGAGTGAGTGTAGGTAAAATGGGTTTTGGTCGCTTCTTGCGAGCTTCGGCACTGTTATCAAAGTTAGGGCATTTGCGGCTCTCAGTCTCCTGTAAGACGGGAGCGATCAGGGGTATTGTTGTAGAATGTGGATTTTGCCAAGGTTTATTGAAGTGGGTGGTGTTCGAATGCTAGCACTATTTGCGGGATTCTAAAAGGCACTCAAGATCGATATAACCATTAACCTTCGAGAGTACCTCTTCGAGAGTTTGAGGTTTGTGGAGAACTAGGTGTTCTTTTACTCTACTGTTATCAGACAGGGTATTCGAGTATGCGAGTAAAGCATTCGTGCAGTCAAGGTTCCCTATTTTTTGTGATTCGTCGAGAAATCATTTGGTAAAGGCTTTGAGTGTCCCAGTACTGGATTTTCTAAAATTAAGCAGAGCGTCAACTCTGACTTCTCTATCCTTATTGAAGGAAAACTGGATGACGAAAAGCCGTGATAGTTGCTCGAAGCTTCGTATCGAGCCATTTGGGAGGTTGTGATACCATCAAAGGGGGTTGTCAATAAACCTGGTCGGAAAAAGGTGACATAACAGGTAGTCAGCCGTAGAGTAGAGGCTCAGGGCATTTTGGAATTTGAGAATGTGGGATTTAGGGTCTGTATTACGGTATTTGCAGAGCTTAGGAGAACAAAAATTAGGGGGTATTTCGATAGCCAAAAGTTTAGGGAAAATTGGGTCATTAAGGCGGCTTCAAGAGTTGGTGGCTGGGCTCACACTGACGCGAATAACTGGTTATATTTCGTGGTCGAAGTCCTGTTGTGCAACATATGCAGGATGAGGGGGAGATGGGGGAATTCTAAGGTTATGGGGTCGAGCATGTGGCATGTATTCGACACTGCGTTCCCCGAGCCGTTCTCGAGCGGAACGGTGTCTGAGATGTCTGGAGGAGCGGAGGGTGAAGTCAGAAGAATCTTTTGTGGGGTGAATCCCGAGGTAGATAGAACTAGTGGGGGGGAATAGTACGAGGAACGCCTTCAGCACCGGTATAAACTGGGGGTATTTCGAGGTTTGGTGAGGGTCCTAGATGGGCACGGGCAGATACACACAACGGGTCTAGTGCTTGGGATGGTGGAGCAGCTTCCAGAGGTTGTATTCTCTATAGCTTTAGGACGGTATTGTCCAGCTCATCGATTGACCAGTTTTGTCTATTTTCGTCGTCTAGGCGGCGGTTCCATTCAATTTTCAGCGCCAGGTGGTAGTTTTTACGCTCCTGGTTAAGATGTGCATTGTGGCGCTCATCAGCTTGAGTGACTTGTTGAGATAATAAGGCTATCTGGGCGGCCACTCCATCGATGGAGATACCGGCCTGGTTTGAACTAGAATGGAGGGTGGGTGCCATTGATGAGAAGAAATGGATGTTGAAAACAATGGGAGGGGAAAAAGAAAAGGGGACTGGTAGGGTGGGACCCACAAACGGCGCCAATTGTAGGGGACTAACTTCTTTTAGAGGGGAAGTTGGCTCTTACAACACTGAATCAATTTTCAATCAAATGAATGCAAGTAAAGAATCTAAAGCATGAACAACCTATAGACAATTACTTGCGCAGAGGCCTGAATGTGACACTCTACGACCTCTAATGAGGATTTTCAAGAAGTATTTAATTACTGATGAGTAATCAAAGGTTAGAAGACTGGGTTTTACAGGGTGGTCGAAGGTAAACTGCAAGAGGGCTGGGGGAAATCTTTCTAACCCTACCTTGGCTCCCCATCTCTCCTATTTATAGAATCATAGGAAGCTGAGTCACCAAGTATGGGTCAGATTACATGAGTACTGTCAGGATATCCCGGTGGGGTATGGGCGCCAGACATGTTTGTACTGTCATTGCAACAGTTATGGGAGGTCTCTCTGTACTTTGTATACTGTAGCGCAGTGGTTGAGCCTGTCACTGTAACTGAAGGATCAATTATTACGCTGTCTTGTCTGGTGAGCTGGCTACCTATCCCATCATATTTCGACCATGAGCAGATATGGTCTAAGGGTTTCTGTTGCGATGTGTTAGTCCGTCCTCGAGGCTTGTTTGGAATCGAAGCTTCATCTTTAGGGGATCTCTAGAAGGCTTATTTCGAGGATTGAATAGGCTTCGATATATTCGGGTAAGTTGCGAAGTAAACTTCGAGTATTTAAGGGGGGTCGAAGGCTGCGAGTAGGCTACTACATGCATTTTGCTTCTTGCAAACAACTGGAGACAAGGCCTCCTTTATTCCTTTTTTCTCAATATTTTTTTGTAGATCATGGTTATAAAAATAGTAGTACGGATATGTGACTGTCTCCTCCCCATATATTCTTTGGCTGCATTCCAGGTGGCTATTGTTGGTCTATAATCTACATCTGACCCATGAGTATTTGTAGTAGTTTCCTTGATGGGGTTTGAAGATTTAAGAAACCCCACTTCATGAACTCCCTCATTACCAAAAATATCATGATAATAGTATTTCCCAAGCTGGCTTGGATTCAAAATTATTTTCTTTTTTTTCACACACAAAACATAGTTAAGAGATATAAATGAAAACATAAACACAAAAATATGAAGCTAAAAATAGAAATGGGGTATTCTCTAAACACTTCAACATTGATGGAGCTCTTACAAATTTCAAGAGCATTAGAGTACTGAGGGACTGTAATGGTGCACCTATTGTTGCATGTGTTGGATATAGTAGACCTCAGACTTTCAAGTATTTGATTTTATATGGCCTCTCTCTCCTCTCTCTGTTCACACTCTTTCATATTTTGCTTATTACTTGGATGTGTCATAGCCTAATGGAGAAGGATTGGGATTCTTCTCTTTTTATTTTTCCATCCTTTTGTTATGGTGTTTATTCATTGAAATGGTATGATTCTTCCATTAACTTTCTATTAGTGGGAACTTGTCACCAACTCAAAAACACAATTTTCAAGAATGTCCCCTGTCCAAGACCCTGTAGGCATGAACCACTCAACTTATCATCGCTACCTAAAACTTGGATTCCTCCCTATTTACCAACTCCTTTAGTCTTCATTCCAAATCATCTGTATATTGGTGAATGAAAAGATTATCCATATGAATCTCTATTTGAATGAGCAAGTCATGTTAGACCAATATCAGAAAATATCCATAGCTTTATAGGCTTCATGCATACGACTTCTGCAACTGTAACAAGATGCATCATACCTTGTATTTCAATAGGCTTGCCACCAGCTTCGTACATAAATAAGATATTTACTTCTATCAATCAAAAGAGACCGATCTTCGAACTTCATACTTATTTGGAGCTACCAATAAATAATTAAGAAAAAATTCATTAATTTCTAGATTTTATTTATTAATTTATTTATTATTGTCTCTATGAATGATAAATTCTTACTCTAGAATGTAACAGGCAACATATTCGACAAGAAAACTGTCATTGAAAATGAGGTCATAAAATCAAGCAGGTTTGTATCTTTGCACTCAACTGTGTCGCAGTGCACACAATGGCTATAGCAAATCAGATATCTTTTTATTAGGTTGCCTTGTACAATATCATTTACAAACCCGGTTGAAAGCTTCGAAGATCGAAGCAGGTCATCATCTTCTGTAGCAGAAAACTCCATAAATCTCCGAAATAAGTACTAGTGGAAGAAGAGCAGCAATTAGTATAGTCCATTTGAGTTTTTGTTACTACCCGTACAAAGTTAATGGTTAAGCATTGATATTTTGTAAAATGATTGTATTTTGATATAGTTTGGCTGATCGAATCAACGTCTTTTATCTTTGTATCCATTTGTGTAGATATGAATTCATATAATTGTGGCTATTTAGACTAAAACAGTTGAATATAATTGTGGCTATTTGGAGTCCAAAAATCTTGATACATTGTGATAAGTAGTATATGGAACATATTGTTGACATTTTTGTTTTGATTTGTATGTCCATTTTGTCCATTAAGGTGATGTTCCAAGTTGTGTTCTTTTATAACAAGGGTATTTAATACATTTACCAGTTTTCAATACTTCATAGAAAAAAAAACACCATTTTTTCAGCACTTCAAAACATTCAGCATTCAGCACTTGATTTTTTTTTCAGCATTCAGCACTTGAAAAACAAACACTACCTTAGTGTTTTTTTTTTGTTTTAATTTATCTATTAGGTGTGCAATCAAAACTACTTTTGTTCGAACACACCTTATGTGTATTCGAATAGACTTCTTCGTGCTCAAATATATTACTCAGATGCATGTTTATTCGAATAGACCCGAGGGTTTTGCTCGATATGTTTTAATATTTTGTTTTTTTTTAACTAAAACATAATTTGTTTCACTCTCTCTCTTTCTATAATACCGACTCACTCCTATTCTCCTATGATTCTCTCTCTTGACTCGACTATCCTCCAAATTACAAGAGGGGTTATTACGGCGATTCATCCTTGATCTCTTTCTTTCTCTCTTGTATCTTCTTGGTCTCGGTAGATTTTGTCCTTGGCAAGGTTTGTTCTTTCTCAATATGTTGTTCACATTGTGATTTTGAGTTTGGGTTTGAGTGTACATGTTCATCGACCTATCTAAATCAATTTTTCTCGATTAAAGTTTTGGTTGGTCACGATTCTCTGAATTCAAGGTGATGATTCGAATTGTAGAAATTGGTGTTTGTGATTACTTACGATTAGTTGAGATTAAGGTTTTGTTGTTGTGGTGATTGGTATAATAATTACTATTGTTGTGCGTGCGTCTTGTGAACAACTTGCGGCAGATTTTGTTGTTGGGTATGATTGTTGGAAAATTGGGATATTGGTGTTTGTGGAAGTGTATTCTTATTTATTGCATATGATTGGGTTGGTGTTTACGCTTGTGATTGTTTGGGTTTATGATATTTGGTGGTGGTTGTAAGGGACTAATTTCGTAGCTCGAATGGCCTCTTACACCAAATATACCTGTGACAAATATAATAAACATAAATTAAAAACCGGCACAGGTTTTTGGCGTGGAAACCTCTGAATTGGTGAAAACCACGACCTCAGTTCAAGGATTTCGTAAGAATAATTTTTTTGTTGAAGTAAAAGTGAACAAAAATGACTCTTTGGTTTAATGTGACCGATGAAAACTTATAAAATAAGAATGTTACCGATTTTGGAAAGTTGGCATTAATTAGTATTTATTTGGTAAATTGTAGTTTAAAGAGTAGTGATAAACGAAATAAAACAAGAGCTCAAATGCATTATTTACAGAGTTGTTATCTTTTGTTTGGTGTGACTGATGAAAACTTATAAAATAAAAATGTTATATGGCATCTTTTATTTTGCCTGTGCTTAGCATTTGATCGCTTCATAAAACAAATTTAAAACATGCTTTATGATGCCATATTCATTGCCAAATCATAAATTATGAGAATAAATACTACTTTTTGCCATCTTTACAAAATCAGACCCAGGGAACAATAAATTCCAAAATCGATACTGGCAAGATGAAAAATCAGTTTTGCCCCTACAAAAGTTGTAATATAACAGCAGACAGCCACCTATTTTTGGGATTTATAAGTACGAATGCCACATCTGAAATAATAAAAAATTATAAAACTCATTTAAAACTATTATATCAAGCCACGTGTCAAAATTTAATTCCATAATGTACGTGTAAGGCAGACATTGTCACCGTCACATGAATTACTTGTCATTTGTTTTAGTACAGTTTTTCCTACCTTTTACCAGATTTATTATTTGTAAGAAGGCAAATTCATTTGCCAAATTATGTTACTATTTCCCATCTTGTTTATGGTTAGGTATCACGTGCAATTCACTGAAGTTCGTCTGGCTTTTGGCGGCAAAAGTGATCCTAATTCTTTAAACAATTTTTTCTTCTTACTCAACCGTAAAAATTATCGCAATTATTTGTCACAAACCATTTGTGAGACTGCTGCCTACCAAGTGTTTGATTAAAGACTAGTACTCTACTCCTCGGGCAGGGAGGAAATGATGGCACTCGTAACTCCTATAGATGGTACTCTACTGTACTTAACTCATGGAATAAATAATGACAAATCGTTTGCGCGGCTGTTGCCAACCAAACTATGTCATTTATTTAGTTAAACTCTAGCATTCTTTCAGACACCTATATCATTTGGTAATAGCTAGTTATCATAATCAATAACGAATTTCCCATTTGTTCAGCCTACTTTGTCATTTGTTTTATATAACTTTGTCATTCTTTCTAAAAAATATCAACTGCCTGAATCTTACAGTAAGTTTGTATGTCGTGGGTTATACAAGTAAGACCACAAGTAATGATATAGGCTCTACTAGTACGAATGTCACTTCCAAAATAATAAAAAATAAAATATTGAATCATTTAAAAATATATTATCATGCCACGTGTCCCCAATTTAATTCCTTGATGTATACATGTCATTACCATTTCGAGATGTGTACGACATACACTGTCACCATTTCATGCATTTGTTATCATTTCTTACGTAAAAATTTATCACACCTTCAACCATCAGTTATATTGAATCATGCAGATTATGTTACAATCAATTGTATTGTTTGGCATTTGTTTACTGTTGTTTAGGGTTAGGAAATACGTGCGATTCACACAAGTTCATCTGGCTTTTGGCGCCAAAAACCATCCCTATTCCCCAAACACTTTCTTCTTATATGACTGCAAAGACCATAAAAAACTATTCCGATTCTACACATCGTATGTGTGATTGATAACTGGAAAAACCGTCCCAGTCGCACAAACCATTTTTTTACAATCATCGTGATTTTACACATCGTGTGTGTGATTTCAGTGTTATTTCAGTAGAAAATCATCTGTGTGACTACTGCCTACCAGGTGTTTGATTAAAGCTTATTTTTTCTTCTTCTTTCATAATAAAGCCTGATAAAGAAGTGAATAAAAAATTTGATGAGGTGAACCAAACGCAAGAGAGTAAAGCCAATAAGGGCACCTCTAATTTTAAAATTTATACCTCTCGGTGTACAGGTATGGGACTTCACAAAATATTTGCAGCTCTGCCTGAAGAGGAGAAGGGTGTTCCTCGTATCACCTACTTTGTACCGTTACTGTTGATTGATCCAATCTCAATGATGTCAACGTTGGTTGCGGAATTATTCGATTGTTATCTCAGTGATATAAAGTTATAATTTAGGGGAACGATAATTCAGATGAAACCCATTCATGTTTGCCTAATTTTGGGGCAACATGTCTTTTACAAATTAGTATTTATTTATTGATCTTGAGCATATAGCGAATTTCAGAATGAGGCGATTCCCCAAGAAGAAGAATAAATATCGGTTGAAGGAAATTGACGGGGATTTAAAATAGGCAAAATTGGAAAGACATCATGGTAAAGTTTTAATTTGTCATTTGTTTTGTCTACTTTATCATCATTCTTCATAGTATTTGTCACCAAAAAAATTTATGTATTGTATCTGCCAGTTTTGGGTTATTATTTTCTAAGGTTCTTATCATTACATTGTGTGATTTTGTTTTGCAGACGATGTTCTTCGATTAAATTGGTTAAAAATTATACTATCATTTTTCTTCCCAAACAAGGGGAGAAACGTTGAGGTGAAGTATGCTGATCTGGTAGATGATCTAGATCAGTTCAATAGATTTCCCTGAGGTGAGCAAGTCTATAATTTTTTGTATAGTCAAAAGTGAAGTTTTTCGATTATCGATCGACCGCTGATAAAAAATCAGATAAAGCTTTATCACTGCACGGATGTACCTGGGTGTTGATGATATGAACTTTCCTCTTAATTCCTGGTTTGAAGTTTCCAAGAATTCATGAATCCATACATTTGTTCCCTAAGCTACAGTGATGGAGAATGATATCCTTTAAGTGTCACCAAATTATTACGTTTAAAAAGTTTTTTGCTAACCCCAAATTACTGGTAATAGCTATGAATGCGTCTAAGACTGACATGCAGCAAGAACTTGCGCAAGAGGCCATGGTAATCTTCCATTCTTTGTATGAATGATTCAGTTTATTGCGCTTCCTTGTCATTTAATATAGGTCTCGTATCATTCTATTTGCTTAGGTTTGGCATTTGGTATCCTCTTCTTGTTATTTGTTTGATTTCTTCCTTTGTCATTATTAAGTCCATTTTTGTCATCTACTTTATGCCTACTGTCCTTGTTAGACTTTTTTCTATCATTTCTAAATTGCCCTTTGTCATTGTCATCTGTTTGAATATTTCCTAGAAATCTCATTAAAGTACCTACAATCGGCGGTGCGCATGCAATCGAACTACCTGCAGTCGATGCACCTGCAGTTGGTGCACCTGCAATCGGTAGCAGTTCTTCTACCACTAAGATCGGAGCTGTAGTGGTTAAGTTATGCTCCCAGTTGGAGGACCATGGTAAAATGTTATAGGACCATGATAAAATATTGGAACAAATTGTGATATCTACAATTAGAGACAATACTCTACCACTTGGAGATGGTACTCTACTCCTTGGGCAGTAAAAGTTCTCTACTCTTGAGAAAACCACAAAATGCAAGCAAGAAGAAGAAAGTAATGAAAAAGAAGATGGGAAAAAGAAGAAGACGGAGTCGGAGCCGAGAACCTGACAAAAAGAGCTCTAATAAAAAATCAAAAGATTGAAGAGAAGAAAATAGGTAAGGGAGAAAGACAAAAGAAGAACAAGACGAATGCCAACAAGAAGAAAAAAAATGGCAGAAGAAATTAACGTGCCCCTGAAAAAAAAAGTTGAAGTCAAGAAGAAAAAAACTCTCACTGATGAACAATTTAATCATGTCCCACTGATCTTTTTAAAATCCTAAATCCCCAAAAAGGCTAATAAAGCGCCAAGGAAGAGACTGGCAGAATTCTCAAAACTTGAGGAAATTCAATCAATTGCAAAAAATTTGATTCGACAAGTTACCCCTAGATAGGGATTATAGGTGGTAAAAGATTTAATGGTATAAGATGAAGTTGAAGTTGAGAAGAAAGTAAATTTGGAAGCGATATCATTTGAGTATGGTGGTAATCTTCTAGAGGTATCATCCATTTATGACTTCTTATCATTTATATGATTTTATTTAACATTATTTGTTTAAAAAATTGGCATTTACTTTATGAACTTTGTCATTTGTTCAGAAGTCTGTCATTTGTTTAGAATTTTTTGACATTTGTTCGAATGTCTTTGTCATTCTATTTTCCAAAACTTTCATTTCTTCTAAGTCTTTGTTCATTTTATTTATTGTATGTGAAGTGGAAGAAGGGTGACAAAAAAGATGATGAAGATGAGAAAGATGATGATGGTGAGAAAGATGTCAAGGAGAGAGTTAAATCTGTTGAAGAAGAGCAACCTCAAGTTGCTAAAGAAGATAAAGTTCAAAATGTATTTATCTAACATTTGTTTTAAGCTATCTATCATATTTTTTTGCTACCCTGTTGTTTGTTCATTTAATTTTACCATTCGTAGTATGTATATCCTATTTTACAGATAGAGGATTTAGAACAACAAACTCTAGTGGTGTATTATGATGGAAAAAAAGTTAATGAGGTATTTTACTAATATTTGTTTGTATTGAGCTATCCATAATATTAACATCACCCATCCATACCATTTTTAATTTATTTCTTCTTTACCATTTGGTGCACAGACTATGGTAGCAAAAACTAATGTAGTACTCTTCAACCCGGAGAAAGTTGTTGGTGAAGCTTATCAGGTAACTTAACATTTGCTTGTTGGTAACTTCTTATTTTCTTTTTTTATTTTACCATATCTTGTATCACATTTATCATTTGTAGTATGTTTATTTACATACAAGTGCAGACCAAACGACTGTTGTATCTGTCGAGGAACAGACTATGGAGGTTGCAAATTTTGAAGTAGCAGTCTCCCACCAGGAAGAAGATGTAAATGAAGCTAATCAGATAATTTATCCTTTGTTTGCTGGTAACTTCTCATTTTCTTTATTTATTTTCCCATATCTTGTATCATTCTTATCATTTGTAGTCAATTTATTTACAGACTATTGCAGACCAAATAACTACTGCATCTGTCAAGGAACACAGTAAAAAGGAGGTGGTTAAAGGCAATGATGATGATGATGGAACTTCACAGAAAACACTAGACCCTGTGAAAGTAATAAAAGAAATGGTTATTGACTGGACCAATGTATGAAGTACTTTTAAACCAAACAATTGGTTTATTACTCATTCTCATGTAATATGCACATTTATATTTCATTTTCTTATTTCGATATATCTGTTCCAGCTTATTTTAATAGAGTCAGAAGTGGATGTCACCTTAAAGAAGAGGCATATACTAACTGACGTAGATATTAATGAAAAAGCCTTCTCATTAGCTTGTCAAATTAACTTATTGCATGCTCACCTTGACGAGCTTCTTCCTGGAGTGTTATTCAAATTTTGTATCCAAAGACCCATCTCCCAGAATAAGAAAACTAGGTGGGCCAAGTCTGGTTACTGAGGAAGGATGAATTATCTTCTGAAGCTATAGACTGCAACACGAGTACCTATAGGAGGATAGGTGAAGAAATTGTTTACCTTAACGCTCTCTACACCTTACATCCAAAAGAATGGCTAGACAATAAGGTATTTATATCACTTATTTCTTTTCCTCAGTCATTTATTGGGTTATCCCTGTTATATACATCATTTTTTTAGAAAACTGTCATTTGTACAGTAGTCTTTACCATTTGTTTTCAAATTGTATGTCATTTGTTCATTGCACTTTCGCATTTCTTTATACAGAAGTTGTTTTCCTTGTTTTTTATCATTTGTTTTGACGTTGCTGTTATTTATATTTCTAAACTTTACCATTTTTAGTTTATAATTTGTCATTGTCTTTTTCTGTTCAGGTCATTAATGTTTACATTAAAGCCATGATTCAATATTTTGATGCACAACATCATGCCCGCCCAGCTAAAGAAAAGATTGTGCTGGCGGATGTCTATTCCTGTCAATATATAGGCAGGGCTTTCAGTATCTGGACTCCTATTATGTCCTCTCTAGCAGGTATGGAATTGAAGAAGAAAACAATTTGGAAATAAATTCCATATATGCAATGAGATCCTACAGTTTCTCATTGCTTCTATCGAGGAGATTTGAAAGTGATGAATTCAAAATTAATACTCATTCCCTGGAATCTCAATGGCAACTATTGGGTCATTTGTACAGTGTCCTTTAAGGGAAGAAAAATATGCATCCACGATTCACTGGTGTATGTAAAAGTTGTAAATACACAAAAGAAGAAGTTATCTCCTGGACATCAGCGTATTGAAGATCAGCTATCAACGATCCTCCCAAAAATATTGATATAGATAGATTTTGCAGATCATAATAGTCCACCTACTGGTTCAGAGGTAATGACTTATGGTATTAACTCTAGATGGACAACTTGTTTTGGGGAATATCCAATGTAGCCAAATAGTAATGACTGCGGGATCTATATGCTTGTCTTTATGGATAATATCCTAAGGGGGATACAATTTCAAGATCTGATAGATGGTTACGAATGCCATTACACAATTATTTATGACAGATTGAGGCTGGGAGTTGAGCAGCAAAAGATTTTTAAACTTTGACATCCATTTTGTTGTAATGTATAATTAATTTCTGTAATTTTGTAAAGTTATAAGCAGTTATTAATATAATTCATTTACATGATCTTTATCATTTATTATATCTTCTTTGTCATTCGTATATGACATATTTGTCATTTGTTTGAATAGAGTCATAATTTAGTCTGTCTAGTTAGATGTATTTGTTATTTTATAAATTATATGTCATCCACTTATAAACAATTTATCATTTGTTATTTATTTTTTGTCACCTTTTATTGTGATAGTTGTCATTCAGTTCTGAAATTTTTGTGTGAAATTATTAGTTATATATGGTTTGTCATTCGTCATGAATAATTTTTCATTTCTTATGTATGATTTGTTCTTCCTACTATATTTTTTATCATTCGTTATATGTGATTTGGCATTTGTTATATATGATTTGTGAAACATTAACTAGCAATTGATCTATTTGGTTTGTAGATAGACAATTAGAATGTATGATGTATGGAATAAATTTACAAGTATTCTATTTCTTTTCATTTGACTATGGTTTATGGGAAATACAAGTGTGTCTAAGACTATTAATTGGATTTTTTAATCCCAAAAACTCAAGCTAAGTCTATAAAAGCCTATATTGTTATCCCCAAATATATCATAACACAACCCCATTTTCATCATCTTCTACAATGGATAATGACAGTCCAAGAGCAACAAAATATTACACAACCTCTGAAGATGAAGAAGAAAGGGATTATGACTATCACATAGATGATTCTGCTGGTAATGATGCATCTGATAAAAAGAAGAGTGATGATGATGACTCTGTTAAAATAAATGGAGATGAGGACGCTGACTCTAATGATGATGGTATCTCTGATTGTGATGGGGACTCTGATGCTTTTTTTGATAGTGATGGTGACTCTTATGATAATATCGACTCTAATAATGGTGGTGACTCTGATGGTGATGGTGGTAATGGGGATGCTGGTGGTGATGGCAACCAAGGTGATATTGATGTTCCAAGAGCCAAACAAATGATACATAAAGTACCCAAAATCATCAGTGCAAACTGATTGCAACATCTTTATTTGGGATGACAAAGGGCTTAGTGCTCATCGTAAAAGATGGTGCCATTGTTAGACGTGTATTGTCGTCTGATGGGATTGGAAGAAGCTTACAAGAATGACGATTATGTCTATTTTTTGATACCTACTGTAAAATCTTAGTTTTGTGACAAGACCAGGTAATTTTTCCTTCACTTCCTTTGCATGCGAGGATGACCGGCTCGAACTGTTGGAATAGGGGCATGAACACGTGGATCAGTTTTTAAATTTTTCCACTGCTTAATTCCTCTGATAGGAATCCATATCATTTTATAAACAGCCTTGAATGCATCATTTGTAAAGTACACAAAGACACGTGTAGTTGGATCAACATTAGCAAGACCGAGAGCGTGTACTCCGTGTTCATAAGATATACCCATCGTTTGCCACCAACGGCAAGAACAAGTACCATCTTTAATATTTACTGAATTAGTTATGCCATAACTAGTCATCTGAAAATGGTGACGTGATATACGAACCCTGCAGGTTAGTAAATCTGCCATAAACTTTCTGCTCTTACAGTGATCCGTAGCCCATAGCGTTAAACGAGTTTAACTCTTCTCAGCTTCCTCCCTATATGTGTAAGACATTTCCGAACAGATTATATACAATTCATCAATAAATACATGGATAAGGAGATCTCTCACTTTCAAAATAATATTATTCCAACTCTCGACATGATTAGTGTAAGCCACTCCGTATCTAAAAAAATGACAAACAATTGAAATAAAATGTTAAATGCGTAAAACCTTATGACAAATGGGATCATACAACTGCAAAAAGAATAATAAAGAACTGATGACAAATAATGGCAAGAAAACGACAAATAAGTATGCAAATGGAGTAATAATGACTATCCCTGAAATAAGAAATGAGAAGTTGATCAATAGAGAGTGATAACGTACTTACTCATTGGAATGTATAAATTGGACCATATTTTTTTGGGAATACCTAGTATGTATTGGAGACCCACTGGATCCGTATTTCAGATAACATTCATATATTTATCAAAATCAATGCTAGTTAGGGCCCCTACTAACATCCTAAATGCGTTCCTCGTACTTTCGATGGTAGTTTTAATGTTGTTTAATATGTAAAAGGCACAAAGCGTATGGATTGCAAATGAAAACACTTGGGGTACAACATTAATAATTTTGGCGTTTCTGTCAGAGATGACGACTAATCGAGTGCCATAGCCGTAGAAATTAGACCCAAACATCTCCAGGAAGTATGTCCAACTTTCGGTGGTCTTCGAGTCTGTTATCAAAAACGCAAGTGGAAAAATATGACTGCCAAGTCAATGGCAATGGCTGTTAGTAGAGTCCCACGATCCCTTTCAAAAAAGTTTTGTCAATCACAACAACGGGTCCCAATAGTTTATAAGTTGTGTTGGGAGGACCAAAACCCCCAAAACACCTTGTGAATCTCTTATCCTTATAACTCGTAGTTTGTATGTCAAACACTAAATCCGGGTCAACCAACCTCATTTCCACAAAGTAGCTCGTAAGTAGTTGATATACGTGCCCAAAGCTCCCTTGCATCTAAAATAATTACGTAGATCAAATGAAATTGTGGAGCAGACAAATGATAAAGATCAAAGTACAAATGACACAGTGAGTCAACCAAATGACATGCGATAAAATGATGAACATTATTGCACGAATGACAGATATGGGGGAACAAATAACATATAAAGTGATAATACCTCTGCGTGTGCTTTTTCTTTCGCACGCCAGACAAGATTGCATGTTACATCAATATTGTGATTAATTTGTATATCATCAATAATTTTGAAAGGTTTGTAGTTTAGGTATTTTCATAGTTTTTGTTTGATTATAGAAGTAACCCATCTACTAGACGCTGCCTAATGCGCGTTCCTACCATCAGTTTCAACTCAGATGCATGTATGCACGGAGCAATAAGTACTTACTCTAAATAGAGCATAAACGAGCAACTTTGTCGCATAATCTGCCAAAAGCATTTATAACCTTTGCAACGTACCACAATTTTATATTCGTTGCTCAAAACATGTTCGAGACTGAACTTGTTTACAACTGCATAAGCTCTTATGTGATTCTTGAGTTCAATCCTATCTCGATACAAATAACCAATGTTAAACTCTTTACAGAAGTCATAGGGATCTTTTCGTGTACGCAGTAGATTTGAACCAAAAATCCATGAAATCTTTCACTTGTTTGGGCTATGGCTCTAACCAAAATTCAGCTGAACAAATGAGAAATATGCTTTTTAGCATGATACTAATTTGATAAGAAATGTTAAAAAAACACCTCACAAATGATAAAATTTTACGAGCTTACCTGAAGGTCCAGTTTGTCTAATGATAGTTTTGGGTTCAATTAAAAGAGGAACATTAGTTAACATATGTTCATTTAAAAGAGAAATATTAGTTAACATAGGTTCATTTGAGAGATGAATATTTGATTGAGGAATACAAGGTTTATTTGAGAAAAGAACATCAGTATGGATAGTTTGAAAATGTTCATTTGATTGATGAACATTAGTTAACACAGGTTCATTTGAGAGATGAATATTTGATTAAGGAATACTAAGCTCATTTGAGGGAGGAATATCAGTACGGAGAGTTTCAAAAGATTCATTTGATTGAGGAACATCATCATTATCCGCTAAAGGTTCAAACTTACGTAGATCAAGCCTTCTGCCATTTGTTTCAGGGTAACCCTTGTACTCAGGTTCAGGATAAGGAAATGAGTTATGACGCAAAGGTCCCCCCGCTTTGATGGCGGACAACCTTTTACCTAAACCAATATCTTTAGTGGTGGACAACCCTTTACCTGAATAGCATAAATCAAAAATAAAGTTCTAGGAGTTCTGGGAAGGTACCCTAAGCTCAGTAATAATCCATATGTGAAAGGGTGTGTCGGGATTACTTTTATGCATATTGATCATTACGGTAAAGTCCTAGACTTATGAAATTATGCATGCACAACCATGAACGAAGTTGTACAGGCTACAGTCCTCACGACGGACTTCGCTTGTTTCTTCAAGGAGTGTAACAAAATCTTCATATGACGAGTGCGCTCTTACTGAGGTAAGTTTGGTACTTCCTCCAACATAACTAACGATTGATCCAATCTTTGGACGTATGATATCCCCCCCAAAATAAACAATGGTATAAGCCTGAACTCCATCCATCCCTGAAATAAATAAGAAAAATGACAATAAAAATGATAACAAAGTAGAAGATAAATGTTATTAAACTCAACTCCAATAATCCCTCAAACAAATGATAGGAATCCCGACATAAATGATATCAATGAACAATTCTGGTGATATAGTAGCAGATAATAAATGTTAAAAATGATACAAGAAAAATGACAAATGATAAAGTAGAATAAGACAAATGATAAATAAATTAAAAGAAAAATAATTATGTACAAATTGTATTGTCTTGCATAACATTTTTCTTAAAAAAAAGCCTTCAAATCATGATGCAGATACACAGTTAGAGATGATATTTACTGCAATGGTTACTTTAACGGTCGGAGAGAAGGATAATAACGATCTTTAACAACGAGAATAACATAGAATAACAACGATATTTTTTTCCCCAATGACCTCTGTGTGAGGACTTTAACGAATGCACAACGATAGTTGGAAGACTTGACACATGAAGGAGACAAACAGTATATCAAAGAGAATCTGCTTTAATTTTTGCAGAAGCTTTGTTATTGAAGAAGAAGAAGAAGAAGAAGAAGAAGAAGAAACTTTAATTTTTTTTAAGGTTGGTAGTGTATTTTGGGGGGAATCTTCCCTCTTATTACTATTTTTATTACTGTATCAAATTATACTACTTAACAACTCTAGTAGGATAGTTTCTTATTTTTTTTGTATTATTTATTCTTTTTTTTTGCGAGAACTTTGCCATTCGTTTGGAAATTTTTGTAATTGTTTTGTTATAGCTTTGTCATTTGTTCAGTAATCTTTGTGCGTTGGTAGATTTATTATTGTAGCAGATTAAACTACCCACCCATCAACATTTAATGTTAGAAAATATGGTGACAGCTAGGAGGTAGTAGGTGGGACGATTATCGATTTGTTATATTTAGTATTTATTTTGGAAGCGGCTTGCCAAAGTATCGATTTTGTAAAAACGGCAAAAAATAGTATTTATTCCGATAATTTCCGTTGCCAAATGCGAAAAGGCCCAAAACATACCATTCCAAAATGTGAATACCCTTCAAAATGTGAATGTTTTCTCACTCTAACTCTACCAGTCCTTTCCGCGTTATCGAATCCAACCCTTCAAAAAAAAGAAAGTTTCCTCCTTTTGCTTCTTCTTTCTTTCGATCGCCAACTTTCGAAGACCAATCTCTGGTCAACCCACTCGACTCAATTTCAGATCTCATACAACAACAACGCGCTTCAATTTGGGATACAAATCTCTTATATTTCGACCAATTTAGGGTTTCAATTCTGCGAGTTGTGATTGTGAACTTGTTATTGGGAGATAGTTATTGATGAAATGAGAGCGAAGATATTATGGGTTTGGAATTTGAGGAGTGACGATGATAAGGTTATTAGAAGCGCGATGGATGTGAGAAGAGTTAGTTGTTGTGTGATTGTGTTTGTGATTTTGCTTTCTGCATTGACAGCCGGAAGTTCCGGTGCGAGGAAGAACGATAATGGTTCTTCGTCTTTGACTCTAACCATAAATGAAGATACGGTATATATGCGAGCACTTTATAAATTTTTACCCTGTTTAATCGATGTTGTAGATAGTTGATACTTTTGACAACTAAATGTAAGATAACAATTATTGGTAGACGACATGATAATGACTAAAATTGTGACATACGTTTAAGCTGATTAGTTGCAAATTCGTAAGAATATTTAGTTAAGAGAAAATCTGTTGTGGACTAAATGTTGGCAGCCAATCATCACCATGGAAAGAAGAGGAAGACGAAAGAATTCAAAAAGATGTGTGTGTGAGGTGAAAACTTATAATGTAGCTTATTGGTGAAAATTTTAAATGGGTAAATATAATGCATGTACTTAGAGGTGCAAAGCATTAACCATTTCTTTTTAAAACCTTCTATGTTTGCTCCAAAAGAATTTTGGGCTGCAAGCTGTGGCTATTTGAGATAGGCAAAGGGGCTAGAGTAATCCCAATGTCATACAAAAAAAACCCGGTTGTTATTGATGAGAGCAGCGCGTTGTTAGGGGGTGGTGTTGGAATGAGGAAGACATGTGAAGCAAATAGTGAATTATGAAGTTATTGATAGTAGTGAGTCTAGTAGGGCTGCAGCGGTGACATGCATGTAGTAGAGAATGGTATGATCGGAATTCTAACTGTTCAGTGATTACGTAGATGGGTAAGTTAACTCCAAGAGTTGGTCTTAGTGAATCGGTGTTGTGTATGAAAGAGGACAATCCAGGTTTTTCATTAGCTGCTTAGTTGTGATATCGCTAAGCACGTGATTCCAAATTGCTCCTCAGTGAAACTGGCATATACTAAACTCCCTCTAAAGGGTGGCCTTATTGAATGAACGTAATTATGTATTTGAATTTGTAAGACATATTGTTTTTTATACTGTTGACACTATTTATAAACACTCTAAATTGATGAACGTGAATGCAGGTAGAGAAATTGTGGCTTTATTGTAGACTAGATTTGATGCACATCAAAGATTCTCTGGATAGCTTGCCCCTGCTTATGAAGCAAATTCTTCTGGACTGTATTAAAAAACATAATATTGAGTTCCATGTTTATGGAGAATCCCTATCTGACACTGAGATTGGGTACAATAAATATCTCGAATTTATGTTTCGTTGGCCTGATGGATCAAGACGTTCTCTGAGTAGTAAGTTACTTGAAGTAGCGGCAACCCCTGCTTCTGCCCCTGGAATTCCACCCCTAAATCTTGGTCCAGCACCAGCACCTACCGGTTTTCAGGCACCTAAACCTCAGCCCCCATCTGAGGCTCCACGGCAACCCCTTTTGCTACCTAATGTCGATTTAAGCACCCTACCTTCATCTAATGAACATTCCTCTGATAGTCCAGAAATTTCTTCTTCGCATGTAGTGTCGAAGAAACGTCATAATGAAAAGGTCGTCATCGCTGTCGTTGTAACTGCAACATCAACATTTCTATTTGCAACATTGCTTTTCTATTGCTACTGTAAATGTAGAAACAGAAGTGGCCCGGGAGATGGGCAAAAGGATGAGGGTCCTCTTCTTGCCTTAAGTTTAAGTGATTATTCTACTGGTATGTATGTAAAATTTTAATTAAGGCTTGTCTAATATATTTTTTTTATAAATTAATTTATTATAAATAACTAAATTGGCTTTTGGTATAATTGCAAAAAAATAAAATATAGAGTGTATTTAAACTGCCATTTAAAAAAAATTATATTCATGCATTTACGAATGTTATAGCAGTCAACAATGTCAATCTTTGGTGTTCGTCCTTTGGAAATGGGAAACTTGAAAAATGCCATATCATGGTTGTTTTCAGTCATTTACTTACTTTTAGGTTGTTCGTAGTCGATCTTTTCTTTTTTTATAAACTTGGATGCTGAAGTATAGATCTGATGTTCTCTTACCTTTTGAACTTTTCAGGTTCTTCGCGGAAGTCTTTTGCTTTAGGAAACTCGAGTAATAAAGAAAAGTTTGGAAGTTCGTCTTTTAATAACCCTAGCCAAAATGGAAAACATCCATCTTCCAACAGCAACTTGTCCGTTTATTCCATAGAATCTGATATTCACAAATCCTCACTAGCTGAAGGTCCATTATCAGTAGCCTTTGCCACCGTTATCAGACCCTCAACAGAACCATCCGTAGCAGCCGGCAATGTACAAACTCAACCTTCGAAGCCCCCTCCTGGGAAACTGGGGCCAGCACCTCCACCTATACCTGTGGACATCAAAGCTGGTTCTCGTCCACCACCACCACCACCTCCTCCAACGGGTGCTCCTCGTCCACCACCACCTCCAGTGGGTGCTCCTCGTCCACCACCAGCTCCGGTAGGTGCTCCTCGTCCACCGCCAGCTCCATTAGGTGCTCCTCGTCCCCCGCCAGTTTTTCCTATTAAGTCAAAAGTAGCTCAACCTTCTCCCTTAGGTCCAAACCATCTAGGCAGCGGTTCAAGCATTGAAGCCGCCGCTAAAAAAACTAAGCTAAAGCCATTCTTTTGGGACAAAGTCCTTGCAAATCCTGATCAGTCAATGGTTTGGCATCAGATTAGTTCAGGCTCTTTCCAGTAAAGCTCTTAACTTTGTCTCAAATTTAGTCTTACTCATAGAGTATCGTTGGGATAAGTAATTTTAAAACCGTCGATTTTGAATCTTGCAGGTTCAATGAGGAAATGATAGAAACTCTTTTTGGTCATAGTGCTAATGATAAAAGTAAAGCTGGTCACAAGAATGAGTTGTCATCCCTGGATCCTTCTACACAATATATTCAGATTATCGATTCTAAAAAGGCACAAAATCTGTCAATTCTTCTACGGGCATTAAATGTGACAACGGACGAAGTATGTGATGCACTTCAAGAAGGTAATCTATTCTTCTTTGTTCTTACTCATGGTGAAATAATTAACTGTCTCCTATGTCTGTGTATTGAAAAGGGATGGGGGGGGTGGAGATTATGTAGAACTATTCTTGAAGAGTAAAGAAACATGGTAAAATACGAGGTTATTTTTGCTGCCGTTTCAAGACAATGTTCTATACTACTATATAAAGTGAACGCAGCCTATAGCTGTCCTAAAATTACGTAAATACCTTCTATTTGACAAAAAAATAAAATAAAAACCCTCTCCTTCTCAAATCGATCGCAAAACAGATCTTTGTTTTCTCCACTCCGTCTCTCTCCTTTGAGTTTTAGGGTTTTTAAAGATTATCTCTTGATCCTCTACCGTCTCTCTCCTTGCATTAAATCTTTCTTCCCTCTGGCCCTCTCTCTACCTCTCTTGATTCCTAATTGGGTTTGAGAGGATTTGAAGTTTCGGTCTGCTAAGATCGAAGAGTTTAAGAGGAGAAATTTCTTCACATGAAAAATAATAATATGGGAAAGTTAAAAACACAAACAAAGAGAAGATATGAGGTAATTTTCTGAATTTGGGTAAGAACATTTTATAGAGCTTGATTATTACGGGGATTTGAGAAGAAAATGGCATAAATTGGGGGAATACAAGCTTTGATGTCCTCCCTATTTCTATTTTTGATTTCACTACTTAGCGAAATGGAACATGGCTACTATAGAATGGATGGGAGTTGAAATACAATGGGTAAATGGTGAAGGGACGAAATGGGTGTGTAATGCCTGGGATCAATGGGCGTAATATCCAGCCCCTGCGGCTACTCCAGGGTCGAATAGTAGTCATGAATACAAGCTGTCGTGCCCTCCCAAACCTATATACAAATTCACGAGGAAGTAATTGCAGTTATGGGTTTTTGTAGCTTTGAAGATTTCACAAGTAATTGGAGTTGTGGGGTTTTCAAATGGGATTAGAATAGTTTTGGGGTTGTGAAATCTGATTGGATATCATTTCTGTACATGTTTTTATTAAGCTCTTTCGTTAGTTAATTTGGCATAGAGAACCAATGAAAAATGGGGCTATGACACATTGCGTCAAGTGGCATTGAAAACTTTGTGAGCGATATTATACTTTGTTAGGAGGAATATCCTGAGTTTTTTGGTCACATATCATATAAGGTATCTCAGTACAAATATCCAATATATATCATCCTCTGTAGCCATGCAAAAGCTGTATCAATTTCTTCCTTTATGACTGTAAATACAAATCCTTGGATGTTCATTGTTCGAGCAAAGAATATTGACTGTTAATTACAGTAACTTTGACTCTATGCAATTAGATAATCGTCGAGTAGCTGCTATTCCTTGGAAAACACATGAAACGTTGACTATTCATTAATATTCCTATGTCAAAATGTTACCGTGTTTCTTTTATCAAGAGTTACTGCTGTAAGCGCGCTAAGCACACTGGAGGATGCACGTAATGTGTGCAGCAACACTAGTATTAGTTCTAAAGGAATTTGCCATTGTCATTGAAGCAGCTAAAGGCAGTGCCCAAGGTGTTATGCGTGCTTGGGCACCTGCCCATCCTAACTATCGAAACCCCTTCCTTATGAGTTACCCCTTACTCCCTTCATCTTTAGACAAGGTTATATATACCAATCGAGCTGCATATGCTCCGTGCGTATCCGACTCGTCTGTTGGGACCCATATTACTTCATTCGTTTCTCTACGCGACAGCTGCCATTTGACCAATCTCACTCTATAAAGAATTACGGCTTTCGTTTAAGAGGCGAATCTGGAACTAAACAGCTGTCACTATCCTGGAAAATGCAGATGTCAAACGTGTTTAAAGCCAGACAGTACAGATGTCGCTTTGCTCACAATCAGCTCTTCGAGCCGGCTCAGTTTACCGAGTTAACGGCTCTTGCGTCCTTACTGTAGGCTCACCTCAACCTCATTAAGTAGTAGTAAATGTAGTACTGGAGAAGATAGTAACTGCTGTTGGACAGTATTTGACGTGCATGCATGAAATTTACACCACAATTCTTCAAATGATAAACATAAATATATTGCAAGAGGTCAATGATTAAAAACCATAAGTTATAAAGCCATATAGGTCCGTAAAAGCTAAATACACGAAGAAATCCTAAGAAAGATAGCTAAGTGGCTGAATTCAGCTTAAAAGATGCTAGCAAACCAAACCCCAAAATTTAAACACATGGTACGACCTAAATAGTAAAATCTAATAGAGCTGTCTGGTAAGAACATCGTAAAAATTTGATGTCATAGATGATACATGATGTCATATTCAAAACCCAGGTAAACGTAAAATACTAGGACCTAAAATCAAACTTGTACTAGAAAAATCTATACTTTCGAAGTGCACATAAAAATGCTCAAAGTACAATACACTAGGATGGTTGGACATTCTTCCTTTCATGTACCCCCGAGTCTCAACTCTCACCTTCGGTGTTGTTAACGACCCTTTTTATACTCCCTCACTAGGTCTGTTATTCTACAATATAATGCATGGCCATAATACTTTGTTTCTACAATGATAATAAAAGAACTGGACGACAACTATGTTAAAGAAGAAAAGTGGTCAGACAAGTGCCTAAAAATTGTACATTGATCAGGATGGGTTTTGGCTTGAAATCTCTGGTCTTCTTCTCTCAAGCAGAAAGAAATAGATAGAGATGAAGTTGTACGGTTGAGTTTAGTAAAATATGGAAATCATAGTTTTACTGATGATGGTCGTTATTTTCTTCCAAGGTTGTTGTTGTAGGGAAAATAGTAGAAGGTCTAAGTATTTTTTGTGAAAAATGCACCTACATTTCGCACCCTGGTTTTTGGGTAAACTAGATTATCCGTAGTCACACCTGAGACATTGAACCTCTTAAAAGACGCTAAGTCGTTCGATCGAGCCGAAGACCAGAAGAAGGATTCCAGCTGTCTCGTTTTCTAGGCTTATTTGTGCTTGTCGTTCGAACGAGCCTTAGAGTTGTTCGAACGACTTCTGGCTGGTTTCATTTTCAGGCTTATTTTGGCCAATCGTTCGAACGGACCAAGAACGACTTCTTGGTCCGTTCGAACGACTATCGCGACTACTATTTTTAGGACGTTTTAAGGGAAATTTAGTCTTATATTGTAACTAGGAAACTTGCAACCTTCATCAAAGAGCAAGGCTAGGCAATATGAAAGGAATACCAGTGTGTAATCTAGAACTTAGGGTTTGAGGAGTAATTTATTGTAATTAATCCAATTGAGCAATAAAAGTTCTTATTGGGAAATTATCCAGCCAAATCGTTCGTTATCTGTTAATTCTTCGTTAATGGTTAGTCTCTAATTCGATTGTGGATTAAGTGGTATCAGATTTTGGATTACGATTCTTGAGGGGTTGTTGGTTTATGGTATCTACATGTAACCGACTCAAGCAAACGAAAGAGATTCTTGTGAGTCCGTTGAATATTCACAGAAAACCTAACTCGAAGAAGAACGTGAATTCGAAGATGGGCGATTCAGAAGATCGACTCACGAAGTTTGAAACTAAAGTTTATGACCTAACTACTACTCTAGCAGAGTTAGTAGAACAATTAGCTCTCGTGAGCCTCGCTAAAGCATCCACTTCGACAAAGCGACAAGAGCGCAAGAAGAAGAAACGAGTTGCGGAAGATGAGAAGGACGAGGGTAACGAGGAGGAAGATCGAGATTCTAGTGATGCCAAATCCGTGGGAAAAAATTGGTTATTGGTAAGTCCATAAATCCTATGCGTAATTTTCGTATTGATTTTAAAATTAAAATTTCAGTATTTGATAGGTCAATCGATACTGAGAAATTAGATAATTGGTTAAATAGGTTAGAGACCTACTTTTCAGTATATGAATATTCGAATGCTCAAAAAATTTATTTTTCAATAGTGAAATTCGCAAGTCATGTACTCACGTGGTGGAAGTCTTATAAGAAACATCACGTTGTAAAAAGTTTGAGTTGGAAAGAATTCAAGGTGTTGGTTAGGAAGCAGTTTTATCCAATTGGGTATGAGCAAGAGAGATGGTTCAAATGGTATCATTTGCACCAAAAGCATGGGCAAGCCAAATGGTATCACTACGGAGTTTCATAACCAAGCTTTGGTTTTAGACGTCGATGCGGACGAGTATGCGGTGTTTATGAAGTACACGGGGGGGGGGGGGGGGGTTGTTGGCAAATATTGAAGACTCTACCATGAAGGCGATTGCCATTGAAGGCAAGTACTTGAAGAGTGACAAGAAAGACGACAAGAACAAGTCGGGGTTCAAGTCTAGTTGGAAGAATGAGCACAATGGGGAGTCCAAAGGAGAGGGGTCTTCATCCAAAGGGAATTATTGCAGTCATTATACATTATAAGGCGAATGAGCATATTTCAGATAAATGTTGGAAACTTCACCAGGAGCTTAGGCTGAAGGAGGAGAGGAGCAAGAAAGAGAGACGTGCACTAGCCGCAACGGTTGTTGATCTCCTGGATTTAGATAAACCGAATCCTAAGTTTACTTTTATGTTTAAGTAGACTATGGCTATCGAGGAGGCTAGTCGGGAATAACTTTTTCATGTCAGTATTCAGGTTAAGCAGAGCTTAGTAGATGCCATCATTGATCCCGGTAGTTAGAAGAACTTGATTTTTGAGGTGTTGACGAAGATGAGTTTGGCTACTACGGGTCATCCTAAGCCGTATAATTTGGGGTTGATTCAGAAAGACGCAGAATTGAAGATCACGAAGCAGTGTACGTTCAAGTTTGCGATTACTGAATTATTTATTGATGAGGCGACGTGTGAGGTAGTTCCTTTAGATCTGTATCAGGTCATTTTGGGTAGCCCTTATCTTTGGGGCCGAGATGCGATTTATTACCGTAGAGCTCACAAGTATTGTCTTGTGAGGAGGGAAATGAGTTTCATATCAATGCTTGTAAGGAGCATGTCATTACGAATAATTTAGTAACAACGACTCAGGTGAAGAGGTTGGATAATGTGAGCGGCAAGTTTGTGTTGTCGGTGCGACCGGTTCAAGAGGGTCCATCGGCTAAATGTTGTTTACTATGACAATATCTCATAAGCAACAAACCGAAATAGGGAAGTTGCAATAGGAGTATAGAGACTTGTTTCTTGGAATAGAAGGGATGCTGCGTAAGAGGGATGCGAAGCATGATATCAACTTGGTGAATGGGGAGCCACTACCCAACATTGGGCTGTATCGAACTTCTGTGATCGTGTGACCGAGTCTGAGGAGATCAAAAAATAGGTACAAGAGCTCCTATAGGAAGGAGTTATTAATCCGAGTTGCTCACCTTGTGGTTCACCGGTGTTATTGGTGCCGAAGAAGGATGGGTCTTAGAGAATGTGTGTAGATTATCGAGCGTTGAACAAGATTACTGTGAAGAATTGTTATCTGCTTCTACGTATTGGTGATCTTTTGGATGAGCTATAGAAGGCTCAGTATTTCACGAAGCTGGATGTTAAGTCGGGTTACCATCATGTTAGAATTCGGGAAGAACATACATGGAAGACGGCTTTCAAGACCAAACAGGGACTCTTCGAGTGGTTGGTGATGCCTTTCGGGTTATGCAACGCTCCAACAACATTTATACGGTTAATGAATGAGATACTTTGTGCTTTTATAGATGATTTCGTGATTGTTTATTTAGATGATATCTTGATATATAGTCAGACTTGGGAGGAGCACCTTGTGCATATACGTTAAGTGTTGGAAGCATTGAGATCACAACAACTTTTTCTCAATGGGAAGAAGTGTGAGTTTGGGAAGAAGGACCTAGTGTACTTGGGGTTCATTGTTAGTGAAGGTGAACTTAAGGTAGATCCAAAGAAGGTCTCGGTCATTGCTAATTGGCCTAGACCCCGTTCGGTGACAGAAGTACGAGTTTTATGGTTTTTTGTCAATATTTACGAAAGTTTATTCAGTATTTTTTACATATTTTAATACTTTTGCATTCCTTGGCAAAGGCAAGTGTGGAGTTTGTATGGGAAGACCACCATGAGAAGACCTTTTAGTTACTGAAGTGGAAGATTACAGATGCACCAGTGTTAGCATTGCCGAATTTGCAGCGCCCATTTGAGGTAGAAGCAGATGCGTCAGACTATGTATTGGGGGCAATTTTGTTACAGGATGGGAAGCCGGTTATATACCATTATGAGATGTTTACAGGAGCAATGCGCAACTACCCCACCTATGATAAGCTGTTCTTCGCATTATATCAATCAATGAAGCATTGGCGGAGTTACTTATTAGGGAAGGACGTTGTGGTTCATTCCGATCACAAATCGTTACAGTTTTTATCTATACAGTCCAAGCTATAGCAAGCTCGCCATATGAAGTGGATGTCGTATATACAACAATTTACCTTTAATATCAAGTACAAGAAGGGAGTGAACAACAAAATGGCTGATATGTTATCTTGACCCCTATTACCAACTATTTGTACTTTGTTGGTAGCTATGCAGATACAATTTATTGTTCCGTCTGAGTATGTTGCAGGGTATAATGACGATAAGGAGCTCAGTGTGATTCACCAGAAGTTGCTATACGGTAAGACATGTAAGTATGAAGTAAAAGATGGTTTGATTTACAGGGGAACTCTACTATGTATTATTGAGGGTAGAGACCGTTTGTATTGGATTAGAGAAGCTCATTGTTTTTGGGTTGTAGGTCATTTCGGGGTTGAGAAGACTTGAATTTGCGGCGTTATGTTTATTGGCCAAAGATACAGGTGGATGTTCCTTATGTTGTTCGTGGTTGCATTCTATGCAACACATCGAAGCCTTCCAATCGTAAGTTGGGAGTGTACTTACCATTACCAGTACCTAGCCGACCTTGGGAGAGCATCTTTATAGATTTTATGGGCGGTTTGCCAATAACCAAGTGTAAGAATGATTATCTGTTTGTGGTCGTAGATCGACAACAAGATGATAGTTCTTATTCTATGCTAGAAGACGATTACCGAGGAAGGAACAACGCGATTATTCTTCAACGACGTTTGGAGCTATTTTGGACTAATTTATATTATTTATGATAGGAATAATCGCTTTTTGGGGCATTTCTGGAGATTATTATGGGGGATGATGGACACTAAGTTAAAGAGAAGTACCGCGTTTCAACCATAGACTGATGGGCAAACAGAGGTAGTTAATCGCACTTTGGTTCATTTATTACGGGGATTCCATTATAAGCATCCTAAGACTTGGGATGAGAGTTTACTGTATCTTTAGTTTGCTTTTAACTGGGCGATTTATGGTTCCACTTTGAAGTCTCCGTTTGAAGTTTATCTTGGGTACTTGCCGCAAAGCCCCTTTGATATGGTGTTTAATCTTAGAGATAAGACTGTGTCAGGGAAGGAGGAAGAGGAACAAGTTAAAGCTCAACGTTTCATTAAGAAGATAAAACAATTTTCATGAGGCTGTTGAAGTACAATTGAATAAGACTCAAGCAAAGTATAAGGCTCGATACGACAAACATCAGGTTGAATGTACTTTTCAAGAGGGAGATCTAGTTGAGTTGCATTTGGGTAAGGAACGACTAAAATGAGAAGGTAAAAAGCTCAAGCCTATTCGGTATGGTCCGTTTACTATTTATACTCAAGAAGATTGGTGGCAACACATTCCAATTGGATTTGCCACTATTTATGAAGATGTATTCGGTGATTAATACTGAGCATTTGAAACTCTTTAAGCCGTTTCTCTTAGATTCGACATTTGCCTACCGCTAGTTGATGACTTATGGATGGAAAAAGAAGATCCGTTGCGGGAGGATAGTATTATAGAGGGGAAGGTTATTGTTACTAGACGGGGAAATATCGAGTTGTTGAGAGTTGGGAAGAAATGTCAACTATCCAACAAGTCGAAGTACTACAACAAGGAAATGGGCACGGCCGCTTTCCCTCATCTTCAGCCTGAGCAGGAGCTCAAGGCTCCTAAAGGGGGGAGCCATGATCAATGAGGATTTAGACAGTAAACCTCTTAAAAGATGTCACGTCGTTCGAACGAGCCTTGGAGCCGTTCGAACGAGATAGAAGGAAAGTCAAGCCAAAGTTCTGTTGCTGATTCTAGGCATATTTGATAAGGTCGTTCGAACGGCTCTAAGGATCCTTAGAGCCGTTCGAACGATCCTTAGAGCTGTTCGAACGAATCAAAGACCGGAATAAGGATTCTAGTTGTCTCGTTTTCTAGGCTTATTTGGGCTTGTCGTTCGAACCAGCCTTGGAGTCGTGGAACGACTTCGACTTCTGACTGGTTTCGTTTTCAGGCTTATTTTGGCCAGTCGTTCGAACGATTCATTGGTCCGTTTGAACGACTATCGCGACTACTTCTATTTTTAGGACATTTTAAGGGCAATTTGTCTTATATTGTAACTAAGAAACTTGTAACCTTCATCAAAGGGCAGGGCTAGGCAATATGAAAGGGATACAAGTTTGTAATCTAGAACTTAGGGTTTGAGGAGTAATTCATTGTAATCAATCCAATTTAGCAGTAAAAGTTTCTATTGGAAAATTATCTTGCAAAATCATTCGTTATCTATTAATTCTTCGTTAATGGTTAGTCTCTAATTCGATTGTGGATTATCATGTGCATTCTAATGAGAATAGGTGTAAGAAAGAATAAGTGATGCCTTTATTTTTCGAAAGCGTATTTAAATATTTTAATGCATCTTTTCCTCCTTTACAATAGTATACAAATTAGAAGGCAAGGAGCTTGGAAATAAGATACTTTTGCCAACAACAGTCTGAAAAGATGACAACAAAACAGCTCCCCTATTACATTCTTTGAGCTCATGTAACATTATGAATTTCTCAATAGCTTCAGTGACCTGGATAGCTGTCGATACAGTATGGTAGCACTCCCATGTGGCCTCTGAAACATCTTCCATGTATTTTTCAATTGCTTTGGAGCTAGTGGCCACCCAAATCCTCTTGAAACCATGCTGAACATATATTCCAACAGTAACGTAATCTTAACATCTCTTTTTCTTATGAGTGAAAATTCATTCACCTTGCCTGCCCATAAAAATATCTCAACTCATGAAAATATCCAATGATTTTCATTATCCTTACAATTCATTCACCTTCTAATGGCCCATGATTATTCATTAATATGATTTGAATTAATACCTGAGAATATGGGTTCATCATATGAAAGAAATCGGGTTTTATTTGATTTCCTTGTACAGTTGGCAGATGTTTGGTCTTAAATGCAACCGTTTGTAATGGGGCTTTTTCAGCTCTACAGACATCTAATTGAACTGAGTTTGAATGTTATTTTCCATATGTATAATTTTTTATTTTTTTGGTACCATTTTTCTTTATGGAAATAGTTCAGTCAATGTTTATTAAATTTTATTGGTTTGAATCATTAACATGCTGCATCTTACTAAATCAGGAAATGAACTTCCTGTTGATCTCCTCCAAACAGTATTGAAGATGGCACCAACAGCAGAAGAAGAACTAAAGCTTAGGCTTTATAGTGGTGAACTTTCTTTTTTAGGGCCAGCCGAGCGGTTCCTAAAAGTCTTAGTTGATATCCCTTTTGTTTTTAAACGACTGGATTCCTTGTCCCTCATGTATTCTTTTCAGGAGGAAGTTTCAGGCATCAAAGAGTCTTTAGCAACTTTAGAGGTAAAATATTAAAAATCAGTCTTTTGTCAGGTTTTGTGCCTATATGTTGGCGTGTGGCCCGTGGTTTCACGCTCGGCCAATACATCCTAGTATATTTAGAACAAAGTGGATGATATGATGGATATGGTTTTCAGAAAAAAATTGTTAGATCAAACTATCATTTTTGTATTGTCTGGATTTTGTCTCTTCGTATCTCTGCTATTTAATAAAGTTGTGTCCTATTACTTCGCAGGTAGCGTGCAAGGAACTAAGACATAGTCGTCTGTTCCTTAAACTTTTAGAAGCTGTTCTCAAAACAGGAAACCGCATGAATGATGGTACTTTCCGCGGTGGAGCGCAGGCTTTCAAACTTGATACGCTTTTAAAACTGGCTGATGTGAAAGGAACTGACGGAAAAACAACGCTCCTGCACTTTGTCGTCCAAGAGATAGTCCGCTCCGAAGGTGTAAGAGCTGCTCGTGCAGCAAGAGAGAGTCAACAGAGTATCTCTAGTGTTCAGTCCGAGGAATATTTTGAGGGTTCAGTTCATGAAAGTGAATACCACTATCGCAGCCTTGGTCTTCAAGTGATTTCTGGTTTGAGTGGTGAGCTCCAAAATGTGAAGAAGGCATCGGTGCTGGACGCTGATGGTTTAACAAACACAGTTTCCAAACTTGGCCGTGCGTTGATGAAAAGTATAAATTTTCTTAACTCAGAAATGAAGAGTTTAGATGAGGATACTGGATTTCATCGCACATTACGGAGTTTTGTAGAACATGCTGAAGTAGACACTGCGTGGCTGCTTGAGGAAGAAAAGAGGGTAGTGGTTCTGGTGAAGAGCACTGCAAATTACTTCCATGGGAATGCAGGGAGAGACGAGGGATTGCGTTTGTTTGTGATTATTCGAGATTTCTTAATAATGTTAGATAAGGCATGCAAAGAAGTGAAATTGTCTGGGATTAAGCCGCCAAGTATACACAGAAATAAAGAGTCTCCGAGTTTACCCCCTTCACCAGACTTACGGCAGCGGCTATTTCCTGCAATTATGGATCGGCGAATAGATAATGCTGACTCAGACGATGAGAGCGCATCTCCTTAGCTTTCATTTGCAAGAGGTACGTCTATCTTATTTTCTTACACTGTTTGTTAATCTGTTTTATAGACATCTCTCTAGGAATATGTTTTGCTATCAGATTAGGTCATGTTGCCAAAAATAATCCCCTGGTGATTAAATTGGAATTTTGATGTTTTTGGCATTTGTATTCAAGTAGCATTGATCAATGAAATCTTTGATGGATCCTTGTAGGCATCAATTTGTTAAAAATTTGCTCAACCTCGATCTCGATTCCACTTGTAATTGAAAATCATCTATTTTGAGGAGGGCTTCGAATTGGTGGCATTTAACGAGGAAGTATTGGAGTCTGTAACCAATCACCACTACCGATATCCACCATCACTGGAAGATGGCCACAGACTGTAAAATATTGCTAAGAAAATTGTCCAAAGGGTGGCCTTTAAAATGTCACGGGCAAATTCGGAGATAGGATTGTGTACATTTTGTTTTATATTGAAACCAGAAATAGGAGATGATTGATGTATTTTTGTACAGTCTATTGTACTTATATTCATTGATTCAATTTTTTGTTATAGAAATAAATGTTTTGTTGAGAGCATTTTCTTGGATTTTCTTTGACTTCTCATACATAGGAAACAAATTTTTACTCAGTTGAACTCTCTTCATTGATTGTTTATCTTTCTTTCATATTCCTTCTTATTTAGAAGTTGCTATTATTATAAGTTGTTTTGATACTTCAACTATTAGAACTAGAGATTCCATCTCACTACCAATTTGCAATGAGAGGAGTAGCCCCAAGATCTTATATTGCCGAAGTGCAAGGCATAAATGCCCAATGTAAGACTATATATCTCTTGGTATTGACCTCGATCTCGAGATTCAAGACGGCCAACAATCCCAGACAATTTGCCCAAATCCTGATTTCACCCATTCTTGAATAGGCAGGCTGTGCTCTTGTTGGGTAGGTGCATATATTTCGCTTAAGTTAAAATTTTATTATTTGAAAGTCATAAAAGTATCCAGAGACCGACTTCCTAGTTTCCGAATTTAGAGACTTTTTGGTCAGTCTGGATCTCGATCTCAATCTCAATCTCAATCTCCTTCTCCTAATCTTAAGTTGTTGAATTGTATTTTAGCTGGTTTTCGGAGACACTGGACTGTTATTTTAACTCACAATGTATACCGTTCATCAATCATAAGGCCAAACCATAGTCACCCCCAGAGTCTCTACGAGCTCGAGTTGAGTTGTTCACCCGACCCGACGCCACCCATATCCTCAATGGCCCATTGACAATGGGGCAATCCCTGACCCAAAAAACTCAAACCGCCAAACTCGTCGCTCTCATCAAACCGTCCAAACTTATCAAACCACAAATAAACGGTCCAGATGGCGATCCGCGTGAAACCATTTCTATTGGCCACAAACACCTCCTCCCAACTATAAATATAACATAAACGTACACATTGTAAAACAATTCAAACTCTCCCTCTCCCAAATCCCCAAATCCCTAACTTTATCAAATTCAAAAACAATGGCCGGAAGAGGCAAATCATTGGGCTCCGCAACAGCAAAGAAGGCAACATCTCGTAGCAGCAAAGCCGGTCTCCAGTTCCCTGTTGGTCGTATCGCTCGTTTCCTTAAAGCCGGCAAGTACGCGGAGCGTGTTGGTGCTGGTGCACCTGTTTACCTTGCTGCGGTCCTTGAATACCTCGCCGCAGAGGTAAACAAACCCCTTTGTCTCTCTCTGAAACTCCATTTCTTGATTATTTTGGAATGATTGTTTGAATTAAGGGTTTTGATTTTGGTGTGATTTAGGTTTTGGAATTGGCGGGGAACGCGGCTAGGGACAACAAGAAGTCTAGGGTTGTGCCGAGGCATATCCAGTTAGCGGTGAGGAACGACGAAGAGTTGAGCAAGTTATTGGGATCTGTGACGATTGCTAATGGTGGAGTGATGCCTAATATTCACAATTTGTTGCTCCCTAAGAAGACTGGGTCTTCCAAAGCAGCTGCTGCTGATGACGAATGATGTGGTGAAGTGATGGAGGGGTTGTAACTTTGATATAAAGAGATGGGTATAACTCTGTTTTTGGGTTTTCTAGGGTTAGGGTTTGGTCCTTCGTAGGTTTATTTTGATGAAGATTTGTAGATCTGGGTATGTTTGGTAATCATGTGAATGAAACTACAATTTCGTTATTTATTTTCGATAGTGCTCTGGTTTTAAATTTGGAGGAACAGATTTTTGAGTATAATTAGACCCAATAATCCTTTTTAATAGAGTAGACCTAGTATTTCGCATAACTAGTATCAGACAATTTTTGCAATTTGCATAATTGGAGATCCAAATGTATGGTCATTTAGCATAATATTTGTGCAGGCAATAGTAATTGAGTTAGTGAATTTATGTTGGCTGTGCTTGGGGTAAAGCAGGAACTGTGCTGCAAGTGAAGAAAGGGATACTATACCATAGCTGGATCAAAATTTAATTTAGAGCAAGGCCAGCAGGAAAGTGGGTTAATTCACCCAAACCTACCCCAATTTCAATATACCCCACAGTAGTTCGAATTCCAAGGTGAATATTATTTATTGCAGTTCACCTTCACGATCTAAGCCATCTGTCTCTATTATAAATGTTTAAACCGACCACAATTTTAATCCACCCTAATTTACCTTATAGTAGTTCGAACTTCAAACAAGGTGAATATTATTCATCGTAGTTCTGAATTACAGGGTACAATCTATGTCTACAATGGTAGCCTTCTACTCATACATTTTACTTTTTTTGTGAGGAAGTTCTGAATTACGGGGTACAATCTATGTCTACAATGGTAGCCTTCTACTCATGCATATTACTTTTTTTGTGAGGAACTTTGTTTTACATCGTTAGACTTGTTATGCTAGCGAGCTTATTTCTTGGGATGGGTCTCAAACTCCCGTACGACAATAAGTATTCGATGTTCGATGAAGTAGAAAAGATATTTCCTGTAATCACAACCAATAACATTATATCAGGTACGGTAACATCATTCCGCATATTTGAAAGCCTAGAAAGCGACTTTGAATCTTGAACTCAACAATTACAACCAAGAGATGGATATCATGTATGCGAGAGAATTTATTGCATATATGATGGGCAATATCTTCTTCTCAAATACTAATACATCTCTTTCGGCGGGTTATCTTGCAGCTTTGATAGACCACCATATTATAAGTTTGTCGAAGTTCGACTGGGTACTCCGAGTATGGCGGCTTTGTATCATGGATTAGATGAAGTTTCAGTTCTGAAGAATGTGAAGGGGAAAAGATCAATTGCATGCTTCTATGTTATGTTGGAGTTCTAGTTCTGTGAGTACTGTCGGGTTGGAATGTATCTGGTGAAGGTTTCGAACTTCAACCATGTTTATTCCCGTATGGATGCGTGGAGAGATGAAAGGGCCATTTCGGGGTCTGAAATCTATCATTCTTTTGTTGTGATCAGAGAAATAATAGAATGGAATGACAAAACCAATATTGATGGGGCAACCATGAGTGAGGTCTAGACAATCAATCTGTCCAGAGGTAAAATATTCCAAAATACTTAGTTCGAAGAGGGTTCCATTGGTTTCAGTCCCATACGGGTTGAGTACGGTTTGGTATTTAGGAGACCGGTGTATACGTCAGAACATCGGGCATGATAGTGTTCTCTATGGCCCTCCCAGGAGATTATGGAATTTCTACGGTATGATCGAGAGTTCTATCAGGAACTCAAAGATCCTGACTTCTACTATAGAAATAATTATCTTGTTGATGACGCGTATTACATGACATATTGACGTTTGGCTCATCCAAATCCCAAGATCGGTTGTACTTTAGTTAAGAGGGCTATAAATATATGGATTGTCGGGCGTAATCTAGTTAGGCCCGATGTATGGGTGCCACGTACTTCGAGTTTGGCTATATTTTCTCAGGTGGAAAACTATGGTGTTAATGCGACCGACGAGGATCATGATATGGGATAGTTCATGGATATGGTAGGAACCAGGGGATAACGTAGACGGCTGCCGATCGCGGCCATGTAGGAACCCCACCCGTGTCCACCTAGGTATAATGTGGATGAGTTGTGGCATCAAAACGTTGAAATACGGTATGCGGCATATGAAGAGTTGAGGCAATACGTTCAACGCACAGAGGAGTTAGAGGAACAGCTGCGCCGGTCACATAAAATTAAGTCACGGGAGAGAGACTAGCTGATATGTCCATCAACTACCAGAGATAGCCAGATATGTAATGTACCTATGACGAAAGTCTCGCACATAGTAGACACGCCCGACAAACGAGGAGAGGTCGTCCCGCTTAGGCCATAAAATTGATTATGCTTTGATTAAACTAGGTTTAATTGATTATGCATTATGTTTGAGAATTAACTTGATTTGGTACTTGCATTTTCTTTAAATATACTTGTCCATACTTGGTGTTTTCAAGTGTTTGAAGACATTCCCCTCAGAGAGGAGCTGATAAAAAAACTAATTTTGATAATTTTGCAATAGAGGGAAGGTGTTTGGGGAAATGCCTAAAAGAAATAGGAAAAAAAATTCTAAGTGAAGAGATGCACACACAATAGAGGGCAAGGGAAGGTGTTTGAGGAAATATCCCAAAGAAGTATGGAGAGGGAGGAAAAATGACAAATTTGTAGGCTATAGCCACGCAGTTCAGAACTTCGTGACAACCAAGGGGGATTCGTGGCTTAATATGGTATCTTTGTTTGGCCCACAGTTTAGAATTACGTGTTAGACAGAGAAACCAGACTAAGCCACGTGTCCCCCTTGGTTGTCACGCAAACACAATTCTGAATTACCCGACTATAGCCTGCAAGTTTGTCAAATTTTTTCCCTCTCCATACTTAGTTTTTTATTTATTTTTTGGTAGTTTTTGTTGAGGCTTTTCCTCAAACACCTCTCCATACTTAATTTTCTTATGATCACGTTTAAACCATACTTAGTCATTTTATGACCACCGTTGTGATACGTAGTTCAACATCAACTCCTCTCCATTCATAGTTGTTTTATGACCTCCTTAGCACTTATCATCACTTAGTTGTTTTATGACCTCCTCTCTACACTTGGTTTATTTGGTGATCAAAAATGCTAAATGTTTTAGGAAAACTTGTTGACCAAGTAGCTCAACGGCTATTATTGTGGGTAAACTTGTTGACCAAGTAGCTTAACGACTATTATTATGGGTAAACTTGTTGACCAAGTAGCTTAACGACTAGTTTTTGTGGAAACTTGTTGACCAAGTAGTTCAGCGGTTAATTTTTTGTGAAAATTTGTTCACCAAGTAGCTCAACGGCTAGTTTTTTGTGGAATCTTGTTCACCAAGTAGTTCAACGACTAGTTTTTTGTTAAACTTGTTAACCAAATAGCTCAACGGATAGTTTTTTTCATTTATAAAGGTTATTCATCTTTTATACTCTATGCTCTTAATCTTCTACACTCTCCTCCCTTCTTATCTTACAAAAAAAACCACTATGTTATCCTCAAGCTCCCAATCTAATTCTTAAAACTACTCTCATTCCTCCAATACAAACCAATAAGGGAACGTATTTCTGACTCAATTCTGCGCATTTGATTCGTCACAAATGCCTAACTCTTCCCAATATCGCGATCACCATATTCGACAACTATTCCCGACACCCGATATTCATTTTAAATCTTAACTTGATCCCTAAAGAATTAATTATAACCCTCATTACCAAACCGAAAAATATTATTCTCAATTTGATGCCCATACGGGCTCGTACTCTCAATCGGGAAATCCATATTTTTCATCTCAAATTGATTTTGCCAATGAAAGTTTGAGTACTACATCGATAAGAGGTACATGGGGTTTAAATAATTTAAAACTCAATACATTATCGGTTGTATCTCCGGTTGTCAATCCGGCTCTCATGAGAAGTAATTCGCGCGAAAAGGCAAAACCTAAATGAAAAACGACACCGACACCTATTATAGTTGAGGATGTAGTTATGGTTGAGGATGAAGTTGATGACGACAAAGAAAGATACAAGAACTCCAAAAATTGGTCATCTAATAAATTCGTGAATCTCGCATGCGCTTGGTCCCAAATGTCTTAAAACCTCACTACCACGAACAACCAAAAAGCCGCTGTGTTTTGGTTAAAGATATGTGACCAATTCAACTCATTCTATAATGACCAATCGATGTGGCGATCATACAATGGTGTCAATTACGCGTATAAGGGGCAGCTCAATAAGGATTGTTCAATCTTGCGCGACATCATTCAAGACCTTGAAAGGCGACATTTTACCGGCATTGGATTGGGCGAGGAAGTAAGTAATTTTTTTTCTCATTTTATTAATTTTGCTAGGTTAACCGTACTGATAAGAATTTGAAACTTGATTTTAAGCTTCGTATGGCATACGAGACTTTCAAAAAAATACAAAAAAATTATTCCAATTTCAGGAGGCTTACAAAGTTTTGGAGGAATGCCCAAAATGGTCACAAATTTATCACATCAGGCAACCTCATCGTAACGTTGCAAGAAAGTCAAATTTTATTGATAGCCCATGCAACTCCACCAACACCGAACCCTCTACATCTACTTCTAGCACTCAAAATATTGTGATTTCGAATGATTCTACCTACATGGATGTACCACTATATGCTTGCAGGGAAGTACGACCGGACGGCAAAAAAAATACAAGGCAAGAGAAGAGACAAAGTCAAGTATAGGTTATTGGGGGAAGAAGATGTTTAAAATGACGATAAATATGATGGCGGTATGGAATGAGAGAGACGAGAAGAAGAAAGAAGAAAAGGAAGCTAGAGCTAGAGCACGAGAGGAACAAAAGTTAGCTAGAGAGGCAGAGATTCAAAGGAGGTGTGAAGCGGAGCTAGCTAGGAAAGAAGTCATCGAAAAGCAAAATTTGGTTAAGGTGATGACAACGGACACAACTAACTTACTGCCGATACAAAAACGTTGGATGAAGAAGCAAATTAAACTTTATTCCAAGAAGTTGAAAAAGCAATGATGACGTTTCTAGTGATAAAATTGATGTAATCCTCAGTGTTAATCATAGTTCTTAAGTTTTATGTTATGGTTTATTTGAATAAAATTGTTATCATTCATTTTATTCCGTGAAACATTTAAGTAGACAAAATACATTACAACTTTAACATAAAACTACAAACTTCGAAACAAAATACATTACTTTAGAAAATAACAAACCAATCTACATTATTCTACCCCTTTTTGATTCCCCAAATGTGCAACAAGTTTATTTCCTAATTAGAAATGAGCACCTTCATTTATAATTTCATGAATCTTCTCGATGTACTGTGCCATAGTGTTGAGAGTGTGTGTTGGATGTAATGTCTTATTCCAAGTATTTATGGATTTTTTAAACTGGGGATCAATATCCACTTGCCGAATGTAAGTATGACGTTCATCTTCGACGATCATGTTATGCATGAATATACATGAGTATATAGCATTTTCTAGATCACTAGACTTCAAAAATCGTGCACCATGTACTAATATTTTGAACATAGCTTGTAATACCCCAAAAATATGCTCTACGTCTTTCCAGCATGCTTCTTGCATCTTTGCAAAGTGTCTTTCTACATCGTTTGACAAATTTCTTATGGCTTGAATAATTGTTTGCCATTTTGGATAGACTCCATCTGCTAAATAATACCCTATAGTGTACAAAACCGTGCCTATATTGTAATTGCATGGCGGCACAACTCCATTAGGTAAGTTTTTGAAAAGCCACCCTTGATCCAAAAGTTCACGTCATTGTTAGAACCGAGCACCCCAAAGAATGTGTGCCATATCCAAAGATCTTGTGATACAGCCGCTTCTAAAATCACCGTTGGATGCTTCTTTAACCCAGTATATTGTCCTACCCACCTGGTAGAACAATTCTTCCATTTCTAATGCATACAATCTAAGCTACCTAACATCCTTGGGAAACCTCGTGATCCATTCACTTCTAACAACCATAATGTGTCGTTTTCATCGGGAGATCGATGGTATTGAGCTTTGAAGTGTTTTATAATTATTTTGCAAAAAAATTTCAAACTCAAATTACTTGTAGACTCCCCAATCCGAATGTACTCGTCTTGGGCGTCTGCGTTTGTACCGTAACATAACATGTGAAGTGTGCACGTTATATTTTGGTACGACGATAAGCCTATCGTTTTAGCAGCATTTTCTTTTTGAACAAAATAGGTGTTTGAAGAAATAACTTGATCATGAATACGTTGATACACACCGTCGCTCATACGGAATGAACGACGAAATGAGATTCCTTTAAAGACTGGGTTGGAACCGAAATAATCCCGATTAAGGCTAAACTCACCTAATTTATGATCACGCCTATTTCGCTTGTCAATCCTTTCTATTTAACTACCCCCAACCTCCGTGATGATGTCGACTCTTGTTCTATTTCTTTTATTTCTCCTATCTCAATGAAAACCTTGATATACTCATGCATCATCATAATTTCACGTCGGAAGAGCTCTTCGGTTCTGGACGAGGATGAAGACGACGATGATAATGATAAGAGTGATAGGTTTGACATGATAAGGCTAAATTAATAACAAGAGAATAGAGTAGAGTGTAGAAGAGTAAGAGAATAAAGTGTAATGTAGAAGAGTAAGAGAATAGAGTGTAGTGGATAAATGACTTTTATAGATAGAAAAAACTAGCCGTTGAGCTTCTTGTTGAACAAGTTTATGAGATAAATTAGCCGTTGAGCTGGTTGTAAAACAAGTTTGACCAAAAATCGAGTCGTTGATCTTCTTGTCTAACAAGTTTGTCCAAAAAACTAGTCGTTGAGCTTCCTGTCAAAGAAGTTTGTTCATGGATATAACCCTTTTGATCACCAAAAAATCTAAGTATGTAGAGGGGAAGAATAAAATTTTTATGCAAGCTCTAGCCGCGCAGTTCTGAACTATGCGGTATCAACTAGTCGTTAGGCAACTTTGAACCACAATTGTCCACGCGTCTCCACCATGAGCGTATATATGCCCTGCGGTTCAGAATGGCGGGGCATGAGAGCCACTTAAAGCTTGACAAGTGTCATCATGTAAATGGGTGGCTACGCGCAGTTCAAAGCTGCGTTGCATCAATCTACCAAAAATTCACCATGAAGGTGGTAAGACCACCCTCAGGGTAGGTTTTGGGTGGCCAGCTCAGCTCCTTCACCTAGCTGATGTGGGTGGATTGGGGAGGAAACAAGGTAAATGATGGTTTTCACCTTGCCTCGTCATCCTTCACATAGTTGATGGCCAAGCTCTTATGATGAAACACAGGGTTGCAAAAACGTGAAAGATGTTGGTTTTGGGGGAATTATTTAAAAATTAAAGGTTAAAAGTTTCGACAAAAATTGGATAAAAAGAAAAATTTGCACTTTGCACTCTCCAACAAACTGTACAGTGGGGGAAATAGATTATGAGCATATGATGCAGCTAGGGTGAATTCACCCCAACCCATCCCAAACCCAATCCACCTTACAGCAGTTTACCTCTTAAATATGGTAAGAATATTAGTTCACCTCTTAAATAAGGTGAATACTACTCACCGTAGTTCTGAACTGCGGGGCAAAAATAATGCCTAAGATCTAGCCACGTGTTCTCATCGCAACACTTACTACCCTAGCCGCAGTTCTGAACTGCAAGGCATGAGAGCCAATCAAACAAAGCCACATAGCTACTTTTGAATTAAATAAAGTCCTAAAGTTCTGAACTACGCGGCATTGTCTTCAAAGAAAAAGTTACTCCCTTTTCAGTTTATACTTAGTTTTTCTTCGCAAGTTTCCCTCCAAACCAAATAAACTTAAAACCAACATTTCCCAACCTCCTTCAAACCCATATTTTCTTACCGAATTGAACGCTGTTAAGACTCATACAATGTCAAGAGATTCTAGTTTACAGTCGGGCTATATATACCCAAAAACGAGACATAACATAAGCACCAAAGTTAAGCAAAGGGGAAAAAAATGGCAACCAACATGTGGTCGTTACACCTCACGAAAAATGATCCTGTCCCAACCATCGGTAATTTGTACTGAGTTGATATTCTCCCGAACAACTGGGTCCATATTTCTGTTGGATCGGAGGACATGTCGGTAAGCTTTCTAGACAAAATTTAATTGTTATTAACATTGTTTGTGAAATTTTTAACAAAATGCCGGAATAAAAATTTAAAGTGTTAATGTGTTTTTTTAGAACTAAGATGAAATAAAATGTAGGGGATCACTAAATAAGGTATTGAAGTGGTACCAATGGATTGCCAAGTATCCACCGTTGAAGAGGTTGGTCGACGATATGGGTTTCGAAGAGTTTTTATCGATTAAGGAGGGAAACTCGAATAACCGATTGATTCATGCTATCGTAGAGCGGTGGTGGCCTTTCACCTATACATTTTACTTCCCTTGCGGGGAACTTGGCTTTAGACTTCCTCATGCCAACGATTTTATTTTATGGGATGGGTACCGAATTATGTATGACGATAAGTACTCGAGTTTTGATAAAGCAGAAAAGATGTTCTCTAGAATCACAAGCAATGATATAGGTATGGTAACATCACTCTCACGTATTTAAAAATCTAGAAATCGGTTTTAAATCCTGAACTTAATAATTACAACCAAGACATATATATAGTGTATGCGAGAATATTTGTTGCATATATGATGTGTAATATTTTTTTTCTCAAATGCTAGCACATCTCTTCTGGTGGGCTATCTTGCAGCTTTGACAGACCACCATATTATAGGTGTATCGAAGTTCAACTGGGGTACTCCGATTATGGCAGCTTTGTATAGGGGACTAGATAAAGTCTCAGTTCTGAAGAATGGGAAGGGGAAGAAATCGGTAACAGGCTTCTATGTAATGTTCGAGTTCTGGTTCTTTAAGTATTATCGGGTTGGAATCTATCAAGTGAAAGTTACGAACTCCAATCATGTTTAACTCCGTATGGGTGCGTGGAAAGATGAAAGGGACAATTCGGGGTCTGATATCCATTATTCTTTTGTTGTGATTAAAAAAAATGATAGAATAGAAAGATAGAAGCAACATATCTTGGCAACTATGGCTGAGGTCTATATAATCAATCCGTCTAGAGGTAGATGTACGAAAATGTGTAGTTCGAAGAGGGTTTCATTGGTTTTAGTCTCATACCATAAACACCGGGTATGATAGTGTTCCCTATGACCCCCTCACCAAGAGATTATAAAATTTTCACGGTACGATCGAGAGTTATATCAGGGATTCAAAGATGTGAAATTATACGATAAAAATCATTATCTCATTGATGATGTAGATTACATGACATATTGGCATTTGGCTCATCCAAATTCTAAGATAGGTTGCACTTCAGTCAAGAATGCCAAAAATATATGGATGATCGGGCATAATCTAGTTAGGCCCGATTTACGGGTGCCACTTACTTTGAGTTTTGCTACGTCATCTCAGGTGGAAAACTATGGTGCTAATGTGACCAACGATGATTATGATATTTGACGGTTCATGGATTTGGAAGGAATCAGCGGGGAACATAGACGAATACTGATCCCAGCTGTTTAGGTACCATACTCGTGTCCACCTAGATATACTGTGGATGAGTTGTGGCATCAAACTGTTGGAATGCGGCATGCTTCATATAAAGATTCAAGGCAATACGTTGAGCACATAGGGGAGTTAGAAGAACAACTGAGACGGTCTCAAAATGTTATTCAAGTCACAAGAGAGAGACTAGATAATATGTCCATCACCTACCAGACAAAGCCAGATGTACATTGTACCTATGATAAAAGTCTCACACGTAGTAGACGCGCCTGCCAAACGAAGAGAGGCCATCCCACTTAGGCTTCCATTTATTTATTGCATTTTATTTTACTTGTTTAAAGTACTTTTTAGTATTTCTTTTTTTCATCGTACTTTGATATGCTATGTTTAAACTATGTCTAATTGATTATGCATTTTAGATGCCTAAAAAACTAAGTGATGATAATTGGTTTTTTTAAGCCACATTAATTAGTCATTATAGAACGATGTGATGAATTTATGACCATTTTGGACATTTCTCCAAAACTTTGTAAGCATCCCAAAATTGGAATGATTTATTGTGTATTTTTCGAAGGTCTCGTATGCCATACCAAGCTACAAATCAAGTTTCAAATTTTTATGAGTACTATTAACCTAAGAAAATTAATGAAATAAGAAAAAAAATTAAATACTTACTACGTCGCCCATTCCAATGCCGGTAAAATATTGGCTTTCAAGGTCTTGAATAATGTCTCTAAAGATCGAACACTCCTTATTGAGATGCCCCTTATAAGCGCAATTCACACCGTTATATGATTGCCACATCGATTGGTCATTATAGAATGAGTTGAATTGGTCACGCACCTTGAACCACAATATAACAACTTTTTGGTTGTTCGTGGTATCGAGGTTTTGAGATACTTGGGACCAAGCGCATGTGAGATTCAAGAGGTCATCAGACGTCTAATTTTTTGAGTTCTTGTATCTTTCTTTCTCAACATCAACTTCATCCTCAACCTTAACTATAATAGATGTCGTTGCCACCTTTTTTTTTGGCTTCGCCTTTCCGCGCACATTACTTAATCGTGACAACCAGAGGCTCCATCGGATATACAGCCGGAAAGGCAACTAGAAATACAACCGATAATGTATTAAGGTTTAAATAATTTAAGCCCCATGCACCTCTCATCGGTATGGTATTCAAACTTTCACCAATAAAATCAATTTAAGATGAAAAATATGGATTTATCGGTTGAAAGTACAAGCCCATATGAACATTCAATTGAGGGTAATATCCTTGAGTTTGGTAATGAGGGTTATAATTGGCTCTTTGGGGATCAAATTGTAATTAAAAATGAATGTCAGGTGGCAGGAATAGTTGTCAATTATGGTGATCACGATGTTGGGAAGGGTTAGGCATTTATGACGAATCAAATGCGCCGAATTGAGTCGGAAAGAAGTTCCATGCATTGTTGGTTCGTATTGGAAGATTAAAAGTTGTTTTGAGAATTAGATTAGGAGCTTGAGGATGACATGGTGAAATTTTAGGAACTTGATAAAGTTTTTATTATAAGTTAGGGAGATGGGAGCGTTGAGCAATTTATTTTAATTGGCTTTTCCCCATAGTTCAGAACTATGGGGCATCAACTAGCCGTTACTGAACTTTAAACCACAACCGTCCACGTATCTCCATCAAGCGTATATATGCCCTGCAGTTCTGAACTGCGGGGAATAAGAGACTCTTAAATCTTGACAAGTATCATAATGTAATTGGTTATTTGATGTCACACAGTTCAGAAGTGTAGGGCATCAATAAAGTGAAAATCTACCCTGAGGGTGGTGAGACCACCCTCAAGATAGAATTTGGGTGAGCATGTCAGCCAATCGACCTAGCTGTTGTGGGTGGATTTGGGCCAAAACATGGTTAAGGAGTAAATTTACCTTGCCATGTCATCCTTGACCTAATTGTTACATATGGGAGTAATTCGCACCTGGACTACCATCTTTCTAATTAAACTAAGAATATCTCCAATAACATCGTATGCAATTCCAACTATCGGATACTTTTGTAAAAAACTCCATCCGTTTAGCATACCCACCCACATACCCCACCAAAGTACTCAAAACCTAATTTTGGTGAGGTGTATTCGCATACCGCCTAGGTGCTAAACCGTAAAGCGCACACATTTTTTTTATTACAAGTCATCAGGAGCTGAACGATTAAGTGCGCGTAACTTCGTCTTTCTTTTTTACTGAAGAACAATATTGCTTAGATTCCATCCCAAACGCTTATCTATTATACGTCTAGCCTGATTTAAGCAAACCATTTGGCCTTTTTCCTATTTTACTTATATGTTTCTTCAACAAATCTTTTGGCTTTATTCTGTTGGAGCTGAACGGTTCAGCGCGGTGAAAAACCGTAACTTCTTGTTGGACCAAAATAGTATGTGATTCAAGATTTTTAGACAAATACCCCAACATTTCTTGGCATATTTGAGAAGTACCCCACTTTTGGTCTTTGACCAGGGTCAACTTCAGTTAACTCTGTTTGACTGCTCGGTGAGCAAGTATAAAACACAAACTACCCTTATGCTAAACACGTAAAATACACGTGAGTCTGTTTATTGACGAAGAAAATGCCTAATGGTCGACTCATGTATGACGCTGGATTAAATGGTAAGTATCCCGAGGTTGTTTCTTTTTTTTTTAAATTGATTTTTTTTGCTAGAAACACAAAAGGGTATTTTGGGATTTAAATTTTTTGACTCCTGTTGACTGTAATAAAACAGATTCAACTAAAATTGACTTTGGTCAAAGACCAAAAGTGGGGTACTTCTCAAATATTGGTTAAATTGTAGGGTACTTCTTAAATATGCCAAAAGATGTTGGGGTATTTGTCTAAAACCCCGTTTTATCTGCAGCCTTTAGCTCTTTTGTGTACCATGGTCCATTTGTTGAACAATGGAAGTTTATAAATAATTTAATATAAACGTGATAGATTATGTGATAGTTTACACGTACTACGTACTAGTCGTCTACACCTCACTCTCTTTCTATTTGTTATTTGTTAGGAGAGGTTCGGCCTTTATGGAACCCGAACTGGGTTGGGGTGTCCCACCTCCTAACTTATCAAACAAGCTTAGTCTTGTTGGAGAGAGTTTTAGTAAGAGCTACTTCTATATATACATAGGGTTCTCCCTAGTTGTAGCACTAAGGTTTTTTTTATCATAATAAAGAAGCCCTCTTTCTCTTTAATATTATTCTATGAGTATGTGTTGATTGATTGCTTGTTAGAAAATTGAATTCCCAACATTATTTTATAATTTTTCAACACAAGGTTAATTAAGATTATTTTACTATTTTATAGATTTGAAGGTCTTTTAGTAATTCTAGAATTAGGGTTTCTAAGTTTTATTCGGTTTATAATTGCGATGAGTATCCTTATGCCCATAAAAGGAGATCCCCCTAGTTGTTTTCTTAGGTTGTTTAAGTTGAATTTGTTTTAGGTTAAGTTTAGTATAGAGATTTAATAAATTAGTAGTTGATTTTTGTTAGTTTCATTATTACGCATGCATATATCTTCAATCTTCTGGCTTCCACGAGATAATTTGCATCAAAACGTGCGACGCGAAAGTAAGATCGTGTTACGTTTAACACTAACCTAATCTCAATTAGGTTTTAATTCTAAAAACAAATTAAACACAAATTAAACTAAATAATTGGCGTTTTACTCTCAATTTAACCTTGACAACTGCAGAACAATATAACACAAGTGATTGGAATTAGCAATCCTAATTCTAATATAAATAGAAATCTACTAAAATTAAAAAAACTTCATCTTTCACCTTGTCTTGGTTAAATAAACAAGTTCATAAATCCACTTAGCATCTATATTATATCCATATGGGGTCTTTTATTTAGGGACAAAGAGAGGCTAGGATGCAATGTTAAAGCCACGAGATCGATGAGTATCTCAAGATGGAGGGCTGGGATATATTATTGTTTTGGTAATATTTAAATTTTATAAGGGCAAAAGCGTCTACATATTTCCTATATTGAGGTCCCTCACATCCGCCATTAAATTTTGTAGCAAACAGGTTTCTCTCTCTCTCTCTCTCATTTTCTTTTGAGTTACTCTTATCTGCTTGGATTTATCTGCTTCCTTCTTTAGAGTTTTTGCTTGCGCCAAATAGGATTTTTATTTTATCTTCTTACTGTCCATGGCGTTCTTTACATTCATAACTTCTTTTTTTTAATGCTTTACTGTGGATTTAATGTTTAGAGGGTTGGCTAAGAAATTGAAGATGATTAGATTCATTGTAGATTAATGTACAATGCATAACTTCATGTGGCTTTTCTCACTAAGTATTAATGTTTTAGGCATTTTTTGGGCTCTATAACTCAGTACATAGTTGCAACACTTATGGAAGTGAAAAATTTCTAAAGAAACTTCATACGTTCTAACTCCTTATCACATTTTGTATGGTTAACTTTTTTTTTTTTTTAATTTGACAACTATTTAAATTTCACTTATAGTTTTCTATCTATATTTCTCATCAACTCATCTTTTCGTTGTAGAGTTTAAGGCCTTAAAGCTTGATAAGAAGACTCTACGACTGTAATGGCATAATTTTGTAATAGCTCGAAATAGCTTAAAATTAGCTCTTACACAAAATAGACATGTAACTAAAGATAGTATAACTCAACCTAAAATGACAGGCCATTAGCATGGAAATCATTGAATAGGTAAAACCCACGACCTCGACTTGAGGATTTAGTAACTATAACTTTTATTACTTGAGGCTGATGTTTGATTACTAGTTTATGATTTCCTGAGCTAGAAAAATGTAGGTCCCTTATCCTCTGGAACTTGTCCTTTTTATAGATCTCACTTCTCAGTTCGTCACTGTGCATAAACGCATTCTCCTAAAAGTGGGAGCAAGTGGTAGTTGGACTTGTAACTGCTAGTTCATGGGAGACATGTATCTTTAACTTGTTCAATTTCATATATAGTACTCGAGCCACGTTCTTCATTGGTTCGTCATACATGTGCCATAGTTGATGGTGTATGTCATGTGTATATTGTGTGAGCTTGATATTAGATCAATTTGAGTTTATCAAGCCCGAGGGATAGGTCCCTACAATTGCTCCCTCACAACTAAAGGCACATGTGGCTTTAGTTGAGAAGTGCCCATCAAGTTCGAGATTTAGAAGATGTAAAGATATTTCAAAAATTGGATTGATGTATGTTGCTAATGTGGATTTTTCTGGGAAAGGAATGTATTTATAGAAGATTGAGTTATGGTATTAATTTCGGTTAAGTGGGTGAATTGATTGATTGGTTTGGTTATTGGGTTTCCAGGACCATAACGTTTAATGATGACTGCTGGAAATACTTCTCTGCATTAAATATTGTTCATCTACAAATATTATACTCGTTGTGTCGCCAGTTATCATTATCCATCCCGTCCTTTCTTTGAAGGTATGACTAGGTATGAGGCAGTGAAGGCGGATGAGGATCATTGTCATATGGAATGCCTACATTTTCATTCATCGGAACAGCAGCGAAGGGTGTATCTTCATTTTCTTGTGGAGAAGGTTATTACTGTGGAGGATGAGGAAAATGGTATCCGGGCCTGGACTTCTCGCTGTTACCCTGCACGTGAGTTGATTTTGTAGGTATAGGTGGTGGTAGAAGGTATGGTGGCTGTGGGGATGTGGAGGAAGAGACGGTGGTGGTGGTTTCAAAGGAAATATGCTTATGTTACAACCATCTTTGTCTTTTCATCCTGATTTTCTTGCAGAAGTGTTGCAATTAGGAGGAGCTTCGGATGCTCAAATTTGAAGTTTCTTTGTCATTTGATATTGAGCGTAATCTGCAGAATGATTTGTAGAAAGTATTTTGTTGCGAATTTTGCAAAGTAATATATACTGTATAAATTCAAGCTAATGAAAGAGTTTTTTGAAAAATGTGTAAAATTGTTTAAAGTGTGTTTAACTGTGTAAAATAGGTTATTAGGTCGAAAGGATATTTCGAACTGTGTAAGATTTCTTTTTGTTTTTATGTGGCAAGCTGACTAAGTTGTTGTTAAGTGATAAAAAGATATGTTTCGAGCTGAAAATACTGTAGGTTTTTAAGCCATATATATAGGAGTTTTGTAGAATATATGATACCGTAATGCAAAAATGTTAACAAATGGATTCTTAAGTTGGTACGGTGACCTGAGGGTCATATTTGAGCTTGAGTGTAAAGGTAAAATTAAGGTAATAAAATAAATTACGTTAAAAAGGATGTAAATGAATTTATAGTCACCATGATTGTAAGAGATGGAAACGATGGATAAGTTTGATAGGTGGTAAGGTACGTAACCGTACTCTATTTTATATAGCTGGTGGAGATGAAGATGTTTGAATAATTGAGCATGGTGAGGACTCTTTCTCAAAGAGTTTGACATGCGACAGATGGGGGTCTCGCGATAAAGGTTGCTAAAATACGTGAAAGGATATTCGGGCAGCTCGATTACGATACTGATATGTCGGAATCTGTACTACAGCTGGAGGGGTTTACTGCAAGGGCGTAGGAGATTGAGGTTGAACGCTACTTTTGGTGTAAAGTATTTCTTGAATTGGTCTTTGAACCTGAAGCTTGAAAAACTGATGTGAGGGAGATTTTGTTGGATGAGATTATAGTAGAAGATGAGAGGTTTGATGGTGGTGTACTGATCAGATGTGGTACTGCAGGACACCTAGGTTGTTTTAGGTGTAACGATGCTTGAGATAGTGAACTTTTGTATTTTAAAATAATATAAGTGAAATAAAGTTAAACATTTCTGTTCTAATTATGTGCCTTGTTTCGTGTTGATTGTGTTGAAAATAAATTTGAATTATAGACTTGTGTAGCATCGGGAATGACGATGTAATTTATATAAATAAGTTGAGTCGGAAAGTAGAAATCAATAGTGTTAAATTGTTATTGGAGATATAGATCTATTTTGTGTGGGTTGAATTTATTATCATGAAAGTGAGAGGGTGTAAGATTGATGTAGATAAGAGAGAGAGTGAGAGAGAGAGAGAGAGAGAGTTGTATTTAATGTTAGGGTTTGGAGTAATGATGAAAAGTAGTGTACATCCAAAAAGTATGAGTCGCCTGACAGGTACAGTCGAGAGGACGCCTTGGTTGGAAAAACGCGGGGGGCTTGCACATGTCTTAATAATTGTCAGCGGTTTGATGAAAAAGTTATAAATACTCTTTCTTCTCCGTCTTCCAAACTTTTATAGAATACTAAAAGGCAAAACTCTAAAGAGAGAGAGAGAGAGAGAGTGTGTGTGTGTGTGTGTGTGTGCGTGTGTTATATTGCAGTGATTTGAAAAAGAGAGACATCTTGGAGAGGGGCATCATTGTAGGATGGACAAGTATACGCTCGCTGGGGTGGAGAGAAAGTTGTTGTTACGGAGCGCTATCGTGAAAGAAGAGTTGTGTGAAATCCCTAATTTATTGTATGCGATAGAGGGTGAGCTTTTTTGAATAGTGATCTCTCTTGTGTAATGAGTTTGTGTTTTGATTATGAATCCCACGCTCTTGACATTTTGAATTTTGAAAAAGTACTAAATTTAGAAGATTTTGTATTTGGGGAAAAGCTTCATTGTCAATATTATTTGATATCAAAAGTAGGGATACACAATTTGAAAAATCAGAAATGTGAATAATGGAACATAATTTTATGTGTTTTTGTGTTATTGATAACAATAATTTAATAAAAAAGAAAGAAATTGATTAAAATTACCTGGACCTGTGTAGGTAGAAGTGTGTGAAAGAACTTTAGGAAAATCTTTTTGTAATTCGAACTTATCGTTCGAAATGAAAACTTCTACCTCTGGTCTATCGGTCGAGGATGAGAGTGCAGAATGAGATGCCAAATCTATAGGGGGTGAGTTAATTAGAGATAGCTCAAAGGATATCCTTGTTGAGTATGAGGGGGAGAGTTCCTCAGAAGATGTTGCAGTAGAGGCACATCTCAATTTTCCAGACTTCCTTGGCAAACTCTTCACTTGTCCTGTAGAGTCGGATGTGTTCAAGGAGTTCTGTAAGCATAAGGGGGTCGCAGGTGGTATATGGGGAAACACCATTGAACACGCTGGGAGGTTCTTCAGTGGATATTTAGATGGGAAAGGGTGTGAAAGTACGTATTTTGTGCTTCCTGATATGGAGATCAATAATTTTTTTTGGAATATCCTATAGTGTATTTCCCTTAAATACTTCAATGGGAAGAAAGGGGAGGATTTAAATGAGGGTTTTTTGTGTTACCTTGCCCAATTTGATTATGGGCTAGTGGTGCCTTTAGTTAATCTTGCGAAAGGTATCATGAATAGAATTAAAGCTTGCCCTGCCCAGTTGAATGGAAATATGTGGGAGGTTATCAATGTTTATGAGATTTTGAATAAGAAGTGGGCCCGTGAGGGGAAGAAGAGAACATTGACTCCTGGAGATGTTTTGCAGTATTATACTGTAAAATATTATATGAATACTGGGGGTGCGTACTTCTGTCCGAGTTTGTCCCGACCCCAATTTTTTGACCTAAATTATGCTGGAAGGGTTTGGATTGACAATTTAATATGGGTAAAAGGTGAGTGTCTCCATTGAGCTGATGAGGACACCCTTCCCCTTAAGTTCCAATCCTTTAAAAAATGTAAGTAAATCGCATTACTTTTGTGATGTGTTTGTCAATGTACTCTGTTTGAGTATGATAGTATTATGTTTGTATGCAGATCCTCGTTCTAAAGTGACTAAAAAAGAATATTTTATTGAAGTTGTGCCCTGAGAGGGAGTCGAGATTGAAGCTATATTGGGGGAATTGGATATTAGTAGGAATAAGATGGTTAATAGCAGATCTGTTAAAGTGCATAAAGTACATGCCAAGAGAAAGATGACTGGAAAGGGATCACCAATCACTGCTGGGACTGAATTACCAGCCAGTATTGGAAAATGGCTAGTATTATTTTAAGCTGGACCTGTGCTATTTTTACAGAAGCCTGCAAGTTCTTTGTCTGGTAAAACAAGGATTAGACAAACAAAAAAGAGGGGAACCAAGGGAAATTTTTCGAAATCTACGACCTTAGAGAGTGGAGAGGTCGAGACATCTTCGAAGAAGAGAAAATTAGATAATATCCCTCCAGCTCTGAATGAGGTGGAGGAAGACGTTGTGTTTTCAAGTAAGGAAGATAAGCTGCTTGTTGTTGAAAACAAGATGAGGTTTGCTGCGTGAGAAGGCTCTGATGAGTTGGACGCAGCGGTAAATTTTGATCTTTGTAAAGTAATGCAACATTATGATTTGTATGTATTAAAAAAACTCGGATATGATATATATATATATATATATATATATATATATATATATATATATATGTTTTGTAGGTTGCTCGTGTGCTTAGAGGAGGATGGGAAGATGGGGCAGAAAGAGCGGGTAGCTGAGTTTGAAAAGGATTTGTCAAAGGAGAAAGAGCGTTAGAGCTCAGAGGTGAAGTCGTTGAAGGATACCTTTCAAATAACCATGGATCAGCTCGGAAATGAATTTAAAAAGAATGTAGAGCAGGTAACTGTTGCGCGTAACAATCTCGCACTAAAACTCTAGGAAGTCGATTACTCGGGGGAGGCTGTGTAAGCTATAATGGAAGGTCAATTTTTGGAGGAGGAGGAGTTTGACCAAGAGGAGAACCTTGAAGCTGGCAGTACTCCTCTCTATGATACTGTTAAAGGTTTGGATGAGGTCTCTGCTAGGACGGAGCTCGAGAATCGCGGGGAGGACGATAAGGTAGAGTAAAATTGCAATGATGTGTTTTTGTTTATTGCGGAATGAGACTAATTGTATTGAATACATTAGAAGTATTTGTAGGTTCGGATTATGATGTATTGATGTATAAATATTGATTTGTAGGAACTTAAAGACTTGTACCTCAGAATTAAGGATTTTGAGAAAGAGCTCGCTAAGGAGAAAAATTATACGAATCCAGTCGCTCTCTCGGTGGCTCGTGCAGAGGTTCAGGTTAGATAATATAAAGGAAATATAATTGATATATTAGTAGGTCGTACATGATTGAACCATGAGAAGATATGATTAGGTCAAAAAATGTGACCTTGTCTTGGGTTTATTCTATAAAATATACTCTAGAAAGGATAAAAGACATACATAAGTGGCCTTAGTCTCAGGAGCTAAAATAAACAGTGAGAGGGTTAGAAAATGTGTACTTTGAAATAGTATATCATTGTGATTGTAGAGCGTATGGTCACCAGGACGAGGAGTCAGCATAGCTTGAAGGCTAAATACTAGCTCTTTCTGGTGGATATATGATATATAATTCGACTCTAGATGTAGTAATGTATGTAAACTATTGTATTGCGAACTGTTTGTATATGAGAAATATGAATTGTTCTCATTGTGTGGAGCCTGAAAATGTGCTTTTGTGCAGCCCGAGTTAGATGCTGCACGAGCTCGTGAGGAAGAGGTGTTGAGATGTAATTTCAAGTTTAAAATAGAATTTCATAGAATCGAGTGGGCATGGGAGGAGAATTCAGATTAATGGAGCTGAAGTTAATTAAGTCAGAGAAGATTGTTAGCGAACTTAGTCAGAAGGTCGAGCAGAGAGAAGCAGAATTAGGGAGAGTTAAAGGTAAGTTAGTGAATGCTTAAAATGAGGTTGAGAAGTTGAAGAGTACATTAGAAACCGTAAAGGGGAAGTACAAAGAGGCAAATACTATGTAATATCGTACCAGGCTGTTAGAGGCAGAAGTGCTACAACTAACAGGGTATCTAAATAATTTAAGGGAGGATCTGAGGAAGAAGGATGTCAAACAAGGTAAAGTGCGAGCTAATTTGGCGAGTACTGAAAGTGATGTGAAAAGGCTGAGTGAGATCGTAAGGGTAAAAGAGGTTAGTCTCCGGTGTTCGCAAAATCAATGTGATAAGCTTATTGAATGAGTTGAGAAGCTAAAGGGTGACCTATCAAGTTCTCGTGGTAGGAAAGCAAAGTTGATAGAGAAATCAAAGAAAAAATAGAGGGATGTTGAAGCTGTTAATCTTAAGGAACAATTAGCTCGGGCCCAGGCGCAAATCAAAACATTTGAGGCAGATTTGTAATATGTTAGAGCGGCAGTAAGGAAAGCGAATGAGTGAGCTAGAGAGAATGGGGATAGGCTGGAAGTTTCTCGAACCAAAGAAAATGAGTTGGAAAAATCCCTTAGGAAAAAGGATGAGATGTTGAAATATTCTTGTTCCAGTAGTAATAACCTAGATGATAAAGTAAAAAAGGAGTTGTTGAATTTGCGATAGCATGAACAAGAATTAAATTTGGATAAAGAGAAAAGTATGATCGAGCAAGGTAGATCATTGGAGCTGACGAAGTCATTGACCAGTGCCATATCAGAACTGGTGGGATGCTTGGAGCGAGCTAAGAATCGATATGCAATGTTAAATAAGAATTTTGTGAGTGTACGTAATAGTTTTATTGACCCGGCTGTACATAATTGAAGCAGTCTGTCCGTGGATGAAGTTCACGCGAAGGAGATGACAACAGTAATTACTTATTTTGTGGAAGAAGTAAAGAGGCTTGAGTTTGAAAGGGATACATTACATGATTGTCTAGTACTAAAATGTTGTATATGTCAGACTGAAGTGGATCGAGGAAATTACCTGAATGCCATGGAAACTGCAATTGATCCCATTACTGTAAAGCAAGTAGATCGAGGAAGGGATGAAATTCCTTGACGCTTGAGACTAATCAATTTTGATATTTTTAGGTCTAAATTGATTGGTCCTAATTCCTTTGAATTAATGGTTAAAGCTTAACCTAAATCAAGTTGGTCGAATTAACTACTATCAACAAGCAATAGAAAATTAAACATAAGACCAAGATATTTTAACCCTGTGGGAAACCTTTATCAGGAGAAAAATCCACAGGTCGCTGTCGAATCACCCGGTAGCTAAATAATCTACTATTTAAATCAAATTACAAGTATTCAATTTCTTACAGACTCGATAAACACATCCCGTGGTTACCTCTCTTCTAATTAAAGTCCTCGCAGTCGATTCCGCGTTCTCGCAACTTCTCACTCCAATCTCTCGTCGAAGCTTCATTTCATGAATCCCTCAAGTTATTCAATCCATGAATAAGGTTTCTTGATCAATAATGATTGATTCATGATTTGAGCATTTCAATTCTCTCTTGAATCTCTCAAGAATAATCTCTCCTCACTCTAAAAAACAGGCCCTAGAAAAATAGGTTTTTCAAGAAGTGAGTTCTAAAAATAGGAAAGTTGTCTTTTATTAGAAAACAAAAATCACAGTCTCTGTTCGAATAGATTTAAAATCTATTCGAATAAAATCAGACTGAGCCAATCTATTCGAATTAAAAGAAATTTATTCGAATAAAAAAAACATGAAGAAACAGGCTGAGCCAATCTATTCGAATAAATTATATTCCAATTGAATAAAAAGCTGCCTGATGTATTTTATTCGAACAAAATAAATTTTATTCGAATTAAAATGTTCATAGATCTATTCGAATAGAAAATAGAATATATTCGAATAAAAGTTCTACTGTCTTAAAAAACATACTTATTACCTTTTTAGAATACTGTAAAAATACCTAGGGCTTGATATTATAGAACAAGGAGTTAAAAACCTACTTACCTGTTCAGTGTCAGTCTAGCTGTAGTCGCTCAAGGTACAATCTCTGATGATGAGTAACCACAAGATAACGCTGACATCTAAACTAGACACGGAATGAAACAAACTCCAACTATGGATATTTCAAGGGAGATTGTGTTTTCTCAAGCACAAGACTTTATGTCTTCACGAGCTTTGACTGTAGGGAAAGGCTCCTTTGCTATACTACCAGAAAAACCTATATAATGAACTAAGTTGTTGCTTTGTTTTTGTAATTGTAGATGGTAGATAAATAAAAGCTATTTTTACCTTACTTTATCGTTAGTCTTAGAGATAGTAGAAATCAGTGATTTGAAAGCTAGTATAATTTTGCTTTAATCTTTGATATTCAGTAGATGATAAAAGTGTTTGATTGAAAGCTAGTGTTACCTTTACTTTAATCTTTGAGATTTAGTAGATGATAGATGTCTTCGATTGAAAGTTGGTGTTACCTTTGCTTTAATCTTTGAGATTTAGTAAATGTTACATGTATATAGAGAATAATGTGGGAAAAAACTTGAAAGTTTTCATTTAGGAGAAAAGGATATACACACTGTTGGAGATTGGAATCTCACTTTTGGAATGTAAAGAACGATAATGGATGTATCTTGTGCTTGGAAACTAGGGATTTAACAATAATATCGTTTCAATCGTTTAGTATTCCAAGGGCTTAGAATTCTGATTCCTTTCTCTATCATGAGGAAGTAGGATCCAAGTCCAGTTCGAAACAAACCTTGCCAATTCTCTACGAGTTTCCTGGCATGTAACTCTTTTTTGCTCTTGGGAACCTCCTAGAGGACGAGATCATCAATTTAGAATTCACGATCTTGGATTCTTCTATTGTAGGAACTGACTTGCATATGGTGATATCGACCCAAGTTAGCAACAGCTCGATCTCAGGTCTCATCGATCCAGTTCATATTACAAGCTAGCTCGAACTCATTTTCTTCATCTGTTAGCTCGTGAACTTTGACAGGATGGTGATATTTTATTGGGAAAATGACTTCAGTTCCATAAGCTAGGAGGAAGGGGGAGCATCCAAGTGATTGTCTTAGCGTAGTACGGTATGCCCATAAGTCATGAGGCTGCATCCTTAGCCAATTTCTTTTTTCTGGTGATTGGAGTTTCTTTTTGATTCCATCAACGATCGTCTTGTTAGTGATTTCGGCCTGTCCATTTCCTTGGGGGTAGTATGGATTGGATTGGGAATGAATGATAATGTGCTTGTTAAAAAAGGCAACTACCTTCTCTCCAATGAACTGTGGCCCGTTATCCATCAAAATTAGGTGAGGGCAACCAAATCCTGTGATTATATGTTCCCAGATAAATGAGATGACTTCTTTTTCACGAGGGCGGTAAAGGGGAACTGCTTTCACTCATTTTGTAAAGTAATCTGTTGCAATGAGTAAGATCCTTATGTTACCTGGTGTGTTTGGGAATTCTCCCATGAGATTGAGTTCCTACCCTTTGAAAGGCCAAAATAAGTTACTAGCATGGAGTTTGAGTACAGGTGCTCATATCTAATGGCCATGTTGTTGATATGCATCACACTTCCAAGAATATTCTTCAGCCTATTTTTGCATGCTAGGCTAGAATACTCCTTGTGTAATTGCTCTGTTCGCGAGGGAGTAACCTGCGGTATGGGAGCAACAAGTTCCTTTATGTAATTCCTTGAGCATTCCATCTACTTATTTCTTGGAGAGGCACTTGTGATAAGGTTCTGTCACTGATATCTTCGATATAAACGGCCTTTCTAAATAGTATAACACTTGGAGTTTTCAATTAATTATCTGCGTTCTTTGGGATCTTCTGGAAGTGGCCCATCAAATTTATTCTTAGGGCCGAGATATGCGAGGAAAGGCTTCCTCCAATTGTCCTCCTCCACTTTATTGCCCCCAGTGTTGATTGCGCATACCAAGGAGAGATCAATGTTGGGGGTTAATATCATTTTGATTTGGAGGTATCTTATTTCTGTACCCAAAATCCCAGCTAAATAAGCCAAGGAATTGACGTGTCAGTATTCTCCTCGTGGTAAATAGTCGAGAGTAGATTTAGTGAATCTGCTCATCTTATCAGCAAAGAGGGCTGCATAGTCGACTATCTTGCCATTCTTCTTGTATTGCTCAGAGTAATGGTGGATGATAAGTATTAAATCAGTATAGACTGATGGCTCGGGAACTCTGAGGTCTAGTGCCAAATCAAGTAATGGATTAAGGCTTTGTACTCTGTAACATTGTTAGAAGCTTCAAAATTGATTCGTATGGATTTCTCAATTTTGTCATTAGAAGGAGTAATCAGTACGATTCCAATCCCTGACCCTACAGATCCTGCTGATCCATCTGTAAGAAGTCTTCATCCCTTTCGTGTAACCCATTCAGCCCGTTTGTCAAAAGTCTTGTTAGATGGATCTTTTGCGAGTTCATTTGTGAGATTGAGATCATGCTCTTCCCAATATGGATCTTCTTTAGGGAAGTCAGCCAGAAAATTAGCCACTGTTTGACCCTTTTCTAAAGTTCTTGATTAAAATTTGATATCGTGTTCGCTCAAACTGACTGACCATTGTTGAACTCTTATGGATTTCTCCTTTTGAGATAGAACTTCTCAAAGTGGGTAGTTCGTCATGTCTTTGGCTGAATGAGCTTGAAAATAGTATTTGAGTTTTTGTGAAGTATAAACAAGGGTCAAGAGGAGTCGCTCGATCTAGGAATACCTTGTTTCTGTAGAAGTGAGGGATTTGCTAATGAAATACACCGGTTTCTCAATTTTACCATCAAGTCGAATGAAAACCGAGCTGAGAGAGCTATCTATAAGTACGAGGTAGATGATCAATTCATCATTGTCCACCAGGGTACTCATTACAAGTGATTTCCCAAGATAGACTTTGAGTTATTAAAAAGCTGTTTCACATTCTCCTGTCAATGGAATCTCTTCGTTTGGGCAAGCTTTGCCTCTTTTAGTACATCCTCGAAGCAATAAAAATAACCATCTACATCGATTTGAATACTTAGAGATGAATCTATTGATAGTTACAATCTTGCCAACAAGCTTCTGTACCTCTTTCTTTGTTGTTGGAGACATCATGTTGGGTAGAGCTTGAATCTGATCTGGCTCAGCTTCAATCCCTTTATTGCTGATAAGATATCCCAAGAATTTACCAGTGTGTACCCCAAATTAAATTTTATCAGGATTGAGCTTCATCCGATATGATGGTAAAATGTGGAAAACCGTATTGAGACTTGTAATATGATCCGTTTTCTGTAAACTTTTGCAGAGCAGATCATCGATGAATACTTTAACAATTTTTCCAAGAGAGCTTTGAACATTGTTTTCATTAACCTTTGATAAGTTACTCCGGCGTTCTTTAGCCTAAAGGCAAGACTCTATAATAGTATAACCCTCTTTCAGTAAGGAAAATGGTATTTTCCCGATCTTCCTCTAGGAGAGGTATTTGATTGTATCCCAAAGCAGGATCCATCATAGATAATAGTTTATGACCTGCCATTAAATCGTGAATTTAATAAATGATTGAAAGAGGAAAACTGTCATTTGGAGTATATTTGTCCAGATCTGTGAAATCTACACCAACTCGGACTTTTGCATTCTTCTTTGGAACTGCGATAATGTAGGTGATCCAATCCTAGTACTTAGCTTCTCAAATGAATCTAACTTCGATCAACTTATCAATTTTATTATTGACTTCATCTTTGAGATGAGGTGAGAGCCTTCTCTATTTTTGCTTGACTGTCGTGGCTTTGTTGTTGATGCTTAATTTGTGATACTCTTTGGCAAGGTTGACTCCTGGCATTTCTTTGAAAGTCTAAGCGAAGCGTCTTGATTCATTTGTAAAATGTGAACAAGAGCATCCTTCTCGTGTTGGATTAGATTGGTACCAATATAAGTACCCCTGTCAGGTCTATCGATGTTTATGTATTATACAGGTTCTTCTATTGAAGGCTGATCATCGGTGTGACCAGCTTTCTGTAATTGCTATACAACAAATTTATCGGATGTGTCGAGTATGGCAGAGATGGTATTTTTGCAACCTTGCGAGAGATTTTGACTGCCTTTGATTTTGTAGATGCCGCCGTTATACTTGAAACAAAGTGCTTGATGGTATCTAGAAGCGATTGCCTCCATGTTTTGAATCTAGCAGCGACCCATAATCCCCAAGTAACGGGATTTGACATTGATGATGTAGAAAACGACGTCGATAGTGGTAGGTCTAGCGATAATGGGTAGGATTATCTTGCCTATGCGCTCCTCTTTAGATCCATTAAACCCACTGATATTGATGTCACTTGGTATAACTTAATCAGCTAATCCCATTTGTTCTATTATGCTCTGAAAGAGAATTTCTATACCGCTGCCGGTATCGATCATTATGGTATGCATAATGAATTTCTTCCTCTTAAGCATAATAAGCAGAGCGTCATGATGAGGAAACTTAACGTGACTGATATCTCAATCCTCAAAGAAATCCCAGTTCGTCGATTGCTTGATTCAGGGAGTTTAACTTCTTAATCCTAAATTGTGAGGTCGCAGCGCTCCGTTAACCTCCTCCTCTTGAATCGGGTAGACTTGTTAATTTGATGGATCTTGATCATGTTACTGTGGTACATTTGGTATAACTATTTTTCCTCGGAATGATCTTTGACTTGAACTACTTCGACTTGTGTCTTATAGCTTCCATTTTTTTATCCTTCTAGGTCGATAATGTATTCATGCATTCTTTCATCTTTGAAAATATATTCCAACAACCTCTGTAAAGCATAATAGTTGTTAGTTTCATGATGAGTTATCTTGTGATGCATACAGTACGGTCTGTCTTCAATTAGTTCTTGTGGTTGAGATACATGATACAATTTTTCTTTTTCCAGCATAGGAAAAATTGTTGAGATCTTGGCGTTCATCTTTGGGAGTACCGTCTTGGGCAATAAGTTACCTTTTCAAGATTTGCCTGTATTTTCTTTGGCTCGTTTCTGATCACCCTGGTCCTCCTTTGGTTCACAGTTGCGATCTGTGTTTTGACCTTTCGTGGTTATGACATTTTTACTAGATTTATGCCTTTCGGTCATTATCCTTTCCAGGTCGACATACCCGTTGACCATGGTAATTAATTCTTCCAAGGTAGAGGGTTTGTTTAAGAAGAGGTGATCCTTTGCTTTGCAATCGATCTAAAGTGCATTGGTAAACGCAGAAACGACAATTTTTTTTATCAATATTATCAACTTTTCGGGCGAGTTCAAGAAACTTTTTTGCAAATTCTTCGAGCTTCACTCCTTGAGATTGCTTAAGACTAATAAGTGTATACAAATTCTCTTCCTTGTCTTTATTGTATGCATATATTTTGATAAAGATCTTATGTAGTTGGTCGAATATGAGGATAAAATCTTCAAGTAGAGAATGGAACCACTGGAGCGGCTCTCCCTGTAGGGTTGTGGCGAACAGACGACACAAAATATGATTCAAATTTGAATACAATCCCAGTGAATCACAAAATTGTTAAATGTGCTCCCTCAGATCAGTGCCTTTGTATTTATATATTTTTGGAGTATGGAAACCTTTCGGTACTTCCATATTTAATAACTCTTTAGTGATTGAACTACCTTGTAATTTGGTTAATTCATCCTTATTGTCGATAGCTTGAGGTTTGATTAATTCCTTGATGCCCTGATCCATATGTTCTTGTATGACATACTGTCATGGCGCTTGAACGACTTGGCATGCAGACCGGGGGTTATGTGTACCAGTACCTTCATTCAAGTGTTTACGAGCTGGTATCCTAGATTGAGGTTGTTACTCATCCTTTTGACGCTTGGAGGGACAATGTCCTCTATTGATGTCGGACTGAGTTTCTCGTCCTAAATAAATTGAAGCTTCTGGCATATGTGGGTAGTTATGGAGACGTCTGGAAACTTCTTTACTAGTTGTCCCTCGAGGTCCCAATCTTTCCAATACTGAAACTTGGGAGTTTGCTAGCATTTAATCACATTCTCTAGGAAGGGAAACTTGTCGATTATCTTGCAAAGCTTGCAAGGTAGTCTGCATTGTTGTCATCTATTTTTCATATCGCTTGAATTCTATTTGACGAGCTTGACGCTCGCTTTCTAGTTCCTGTTCACGAAGCTCGCGATCATGCAATAACTGACGCACAAGCTCATTTCATTTCCCTGTTTTGGCATGGAGGTTTGCCCGTAATTCTACGAGCTGATTTGGTTCGACTGAAAGATCAAACTGGACTTCTATGGCTGGTCACTTGGAAGTCACCATGATTGGAAATTAATAGTAAAGTAATTGTATGCCTTAGGATTTTGTGGAAATGTCTTTTTTCCCGTAAACGGCACCAAATGTAATGGCCTAATTTTGTAATAGCTCAAAATTAGTTCTTACACCAAATAGATCTGTAACTAGAGATAGTATAACTCAATCTAAAATGACAGGCGATTAACGTGAAAACCCTTGAATTGGTAAAAACCATGACCTTAGCTTGAGGATTTAGTAACTATAACTTTTATTGCTTAAGGCTGATGTTTGATTACAAGTTTATGATTTATTGAGCTAAAAAACTTTGGTCCCTTATAGTAAGTTGACCAATCCATCGTCCTAGCGGCATATTTTTTAACAAAATAGTCGTTCGAAGAAATAATTTTATCATAAATGCGTTGATACACACCTTCTGCTCATACGGAATCGGCGGCGAAATGGAATACTTTTGTAGACCGGATTAGGACCAAAATAATCTCTCATAAGACTAAAATGCCCTAATACATGATCACGCTCTTTCCGTATGTCCCTCCATCCCATCTTACTACCACCCAGCTTATGTGATAATGTCTCCTCTTACTTTTTTGCCTATTCTATTTCCATAAGATCCTTGCTATACTCGTGCATCATCAAAATTTGTCGCCAAAAAAATTATTTTGATCTGGACGAAGATGAAGAAGATGATGATAACGAGGAGACTTATAGGTTAGACATGATGAACTTGATTGATAATAAAAAATTAGAAGATGAAAAAAGTAATTGTTATAAGAAATATATAGAGAGATTCACTCAATTTATAGCTAGAATCTTGCCGTTGAGATGCCTATTTAACAAGTCTTCTAGGAAATATAGCCGTTGAGAGGCTTGTTTAACAAGTCATCTAGGGAATTTAGCCGTTAAGAGGCTTGTTTAACAAGTTTTCTAGGGAATATAGTCGTTGAGAGAGAGAGGGGGAAAACATTTGTTCTTGGAGGCTGAGCCGCGCAGTTCTGAACTGCGCAGCATATATAAGAGAATACGTGGCACTATCAAGTCTGTTCATATACCACACAGTTTTAAACTGTGCGGCATATGAAGAGACTAGATCGTGCCACATGGACCTCATGTATGTCGCGCAATTCAGAACTACGAGGCTCAGTCTGCAAGGACAAAGGCTTTCCTTCTCTTTAACACTTAGTTTTTTTTGTTTTTTTTTGCCTTTAAGGAATTTAGTCAAGAACCTTTTAAGGTGTGCAATATATACTCAACACTTAGTTTTTTCTTAAAATATCTTGTGGCATTTAATCAAACACTTGCATCCATCGAGTATACATAATACTAGGTACTTAACACAAATAACATAAAGTTAAACATCATCCTGCATAAACTTCAAATGATTCGAATTTAACTTAACATGATCCAAAATAAACTTAACATAAATAACATAAAACATTGTTTTAACTAGTAGGGAAAATGCACTACATAAACGCAGATCTAAACATGACAACCCCTTCTCGCTCTACGCCCGCATGTGAGACTATTGTCTAAGGTACACTGCACCTCCAGTTCTGTCTCATACTTAATTGATATCTCATATAGCATCTCTCCCGTGAGTCGGATAATATCCTGCGACTATTTTAGTTGTTTGTCTATCTCATCTACACGGTAAACATAGTACCTCGAATCTTGATATGTTGCATGCCTCATTCTAATGTTTTGTTTCCATAGCTCATCTACAGTATACCTGGCTAGACATGGCTATTGGACCTCAATGGCTGGGATTGGTATCCGTCTATGCTCTTCGTCGGTGCCCGCCATATCTATGACCCATCTAATATCCTGAGAATCTAACATCGCGTCCACTCTATAGTTTTGAACCTGAGAAGATTTACCTAAACTCAAAGTTTGTGGCACACGTACATCGGGTCTAACTAGATCGCGCCCGAACATACACATATATCCAACCCTCTTCACTAAAGTGCAACCAATCCTAAGATATGGGTGAATGCGCCTCCAATATGTTATATAATCCACATCCTTAACGATATAGTTGTTTGCATCGTAGTACTCGATTTCTTTTAACTGCGTCCAAACCACGGTGGCCAATCAATGTTTTTTTTGTCCTTCCACTCGATCATATTCTTGATTAATTCAAACGAATGGTAGATTTTTGCTCCCAATTTACTTCTCTTAATTTTCGCCCACGCGCTCATACGGGGATAAATAAGTCGAAAGTTAGGATCCTTCACAATGTACATCCCCACTCTGTAGTACTCGTAGAACCATAACTCTAAAAGTGACCAAAATCCATACGAGTTCATATTATTCCCATTCTTCTTCACTGATGTTAGGTCCAGACCCCGATACAATGCAACCATGATGGGAGATCCCCCCAATCGTACTTTGTCCCGCCTATAATATGCTGGTCTTCCACAACGGTAAGATAACTCACCGCAAGCGAGGTACTGTTATTTGTAAAGAATAGATTTCCCATCATATATGCAGCTAAACCCCTTGCGTATACAATTTCCAATTGCAGGTTGTAAGTGTAATTTGTTTCTCTTGAATCCAAATTCCTCATATACATCTTCAAAAATACTAACGTGATGTTTCTGTACTTTATATAGTTGTTCGTAATCTGAGAAAGCAATTTTGAAGCTTCATCGACATTTGAATACTTATCATCATAAGGGAGATTGATTTTAATTCCACAAGGGTGAGCCGTTTGCATTACATAGTCTAACTGTGTAAAGCTAAGCTCCCCGCAGGGGAAATGAAATGTTTGGGTGGACGGCCACCACCGCTCCACAAGAGCATGAACTAATCTGCTATCGTTATTCTACACTTTAATGAATAAAAATTCTTCAAAACTCATATCGTCGATAATTTTTTTTTATCAACGGATAGTTGGAGAGAAGCTCGTACCACTTCAATACCTTGTATAGCGATCCACGACATATTATACTAGTTTACCGCATAACGGTGGGACCGAAAACGTAAATTTTTTATTGTCCTTTTGGTTTTATATTTGTGTTTCTGGTGAATTTGACCACTTGAAAGTTTTATCCCCAAATAAAAGATTTTTATTTTTTATTTTTTATTTACAAGTTAGAAGAATGTTCATTTTTTAGGTAGCATGCACAGATGCATGGAGTTTAGAAAAAGAAGGTATATAAACAAGCACAGATGCATGAAGTTTAGAAAGAGAAGGGATAAAAACAAAACTACTTCCCAGGAGAGAAGAAAAGATTAGAGAAATGAGAAAAAAATGGAGAAAAATGTGGGAGTGGAGAGATATGTTTTCATCTTACCTAAAATACCCATTGTTTTTCCAACTTATTACTGTGTGTACAACTAACACAAACTAAAAATAAAAAAAAAGCTAAGGGGTATTTTAGAGATCCCAAAAAGCTTTAGATGGACTACTATCTAACATTTTTGTAACCACCAAGAGCAAAAAGTGTAGTTATGTGTAGAGTGACTTCCCTACCAGTCGGTCAGATTATCTCAGTTCTACATTCAAACACAAAATAATACATTAGAATTTCATTCGGGCATTTCATTAAACATTTGTAAAACAACGTTTTAATATGAAAATTCTAAAAAATCTTACCAGTTTGTCCTTCGATCCAATGCTAATATGCGCCAAATTCTCCAGAAGAACGTCCACTCGGTGCAAATCATTAGGAGTTGGGACAAGATCGTCAACGGTAAGCAATAATGGTAAGGGACTCGTAAATGTGTCTTTACCCATCCGCGTAACTTCGGTGTAAGCATTACGTTTTCTTTTGTGATATTTGTTGCACGGTTACGATGACAATTCTCTCGATATTTGGTCAGAGTTTGCAAATACAAATTTAGTCGAAAAATGCAAAATTTATGAGGTTGGGTTTGGTGTTAGGCTTTAGAGAGAAAAGTGCTTGAAGGTAGAATGAGAGCAAAAAAACTAAATGTGGAGAAGGAAATGATGCATTTTTTTATAGACCATGCCGCAAAATTCATGAACTGCACAACAAATATAGCTCGTTATGGTCGTGCCACATAGCTACATCGATACCGTTCTTTCATGCTACACAGTTATGAACTGCGGCTCAAACAACCTTGGGTCGGTTTGGCAGTGCTATGTAAAAATCAAAGTAGGTTGTGTAAAGGCATTTTAATCGGTTTAAACCGACCTTGCTGCATATGCTCTCACAATACTTATTCAAAGGATTGGCATATTTTGTCGTCCAGCTCATGCCCAATACCCAGAGTGCCAATGCCAATTCCCAAAAAAGTTACCAGAAATTTAATTTCATGTAGCCATTTTTTTTAAATTTAGACAAAAAAAAAGTTCAAGAATAAAAATTAAAAGATCACTTAAACCACTGCTGAATTATCACTGAAAAATTGTTACATCAAATTTCCCAATTCCCAACCATCAATATTCACATAACCCAACAAGTATATATCAAACTCTAACCCTATAAGAACATCCGCAGCAGGGTGTGGGTTGTGTTGAGTTTGCCAACCCACACCCTCCCAACATGCACTGTTTGAGTGTGAGCTCGATGAGCTGGCGCTATAGGAATTCAACTGAGTGTGGGGAGCTCACACTAATTTTTTTTTTAGTTTGGCGGTGTTTAAATCAGCGCGCGGTGATCTAAACACCTCCAAACTCAATTATTTCTCTAGGTTACTCCTAGGCTCCTTCGTCTCACCCAAAACCAAGAAAGCCTAGTATAGAGGAGAATCTCTCTGCTCTCCCCAAATGGCGAACTCCAGCACTAGTGGTAATAACTCTACACCGTCGACCCCATCCTCCCAAAACCCACCTTAAACACCATTCGCTCAACACCCATCATCACAATTCACTCCATACCTCTACCAAAACCCATCATAATTTCAACCTCAATTCTAATCACAGACCCCACCTCCGTTTACTATGTCGTAAGGGGATCCCAGTTATGGACAATATTAAAGTCTATTTACACTATCTCAGCCGTAACCTCAGGCGTTTAGCCCGTACTATCAATCCTATCTGCTCACTCAGCCTCAAGGTTTTTAACCGCCAAATTACTTTCAGAACTATCTATTCCATGGTGAATCTACTCAGTACAGTCAAAGTGACACAAATGCGTCAATACCTGTTAAAGCGGTGGCTCCCCAGAAAAAAAAAAAAATGAAGAAAGAAAATAGCACCCGCAAAACAAAGACCAAGCGTGCAAGTGTCAGAAGATGCTGAGTTTTTGGACGAGACGGATGATGCTGGAATGCATTGGACGAACGCAAACTTTACGTGTCTCGCAAGGGCGTGGGTAACAACTTCTGTCCAAGCAAATGTCCGCATAAAGGGCTTTACTTTCTATCAAAATGTCAACATTGCCTTTAATAGAGACCCTGAGTGCCCCACACGACGATCATGTGGGTCGGCCAAATCTCAGTGGTAGGCCCTTAATGCACAATGTGTGGCATACAAGGGGATAGTTGCTCATGAACGATTTAGGAATAGCAGCAGAAAAATAGAAGACGATCGGGAACGTTATAGTTTTCTTTAACTCAATTTCAATTATTTATCGAGAATATACACGTTATTTATTTGTATTGGGTAATTTTGTGAATTGTAAGGAAACGATGCACATAAAATCTATAAAGGCTTGAATTGCGGCAATGATTTAAAATACCGTGAAGCGTATAAGATTTTGGCGCGGGAACCGCGATGGGCCAACCTAAGGGATGATGCGTTGAACCATGCGGTGAATATACCAAGAAATATGGCCAGGAGAGCATCAGACTATTCTACTCTGGGGAACTCTGTCGGATCAAACAATCTATCGAAGGACCTCGACGGCCTACCTACACCTCAATCTGCGGGCTCAAATTCTGACTTAGATGGTTCGTTGTATGAGGGTGGAAGCAGGTCCATCGGCCAAATACTCCATAGAAAGAATATTGCATCACAAAAGGCAATGGAGGGTGTTACTGCATCTGGTAGCGTTATCCATGCTCTGCTGGATCAACTACGGTTGGAGAAGATGCAAGTGAAAGAAGAAAATAAAAGAAGAAAAACAAAAGCAATACAACACTGGCAAGCCAAAATGGATTTGGAGCAAGCAAATGAAGATCACAAAATCATGGAGAAAGACTTGAGTACTCTTTCTGGACATCAATTGCAATACTTTCTACAAAGGCAAGCTGAGATAATGGAACGTCTGGCCAATTGGGGCGGACCAGGTACTTAAAGTGGTGATGAAATGTAATTTAACTTTGCTGTATATTTGAGTTTTATTTCCATGAATGTAGTTTACCTTCCAATAAGGTAATCGTCTGAATAATGTACTTTGCTATTGAAGAATGCAATCTTGTTTTTGAAATGTTTATTTTCGATAATATTGCGTTAAAATAAATACAAGATTAATGCAATATCAAAAACTTGTTTAATAAACTTGTACGATAGGAAGCATTAAATTACATGAATAACACTCAGATAATACAAGAAATAAAGTACTAGGTTTGAAAATTTCTCTTCACGGCCCACAAATGATCGATTAGATCATCCTTTCGGTCAAAGTGAAGTTCTCGACTTCGAATCCGATTCATTTTTGATATAAGAGATTCTATTGTTCCACGTTCGCGTACAATATCGAACCATTCGCCTTCGATAGTTGAGGGCTCGGCCGGATCGTAGTCTAAGTATGATGGGAATGCACTTCGTTCCTCTTTGACAATCATATTGTGCATTATCACGCACGCCTTCATGATATTGCTCAAAACCTGGGGGTCCTACAATTTCACCGGATATTTTACAATATTGAACAAATATTGTAAAATCCCAAACGCCCGTTCTACGTCTTTTTGGCCACTTTCCTGTTGTTGAGCAAAAAAAATTTGTTTCGCTGTAACCGGATTAGATATGGATTGGACAAGTGTTCCCCATTTGGGGTATATGTCATCCGCTAGGTAATACCCCATATCATAAGCTTTCCCGACAATTGTATAATTGCAATTCGTGGCGATACCATCGGCCAGGTCGGTGGAAAGATGTGATTGTTGCAGGACATTGATATCATTGTTAGACCCTGGTAGCCTAAAAAAAACATGCCAAATCTAAAGGTCGTGTGAAGCTACCGCTTCAAGAATCAGTGTCGCCTTGGGGTAATAACCAGTAAATTGACTGTGCCAAGCTTTGGAATAATTTTTCCATATCCAATGCATGCATTCAAGGCTTGCTAACATGCCGGGAAATCCCCGGGACTCTCCGATCACTTTTAACTTTTCAATGTCGGCCGCGTTTGGTGCTCGAAGATATTCCTCGCCAAAAATTTGCATAACCGCAACACAAAACCTTTTCACACATAACAAGGTTGTGCTTCCTCCTATTCGGATATATTCGTCAATAAGATCTGCCGCAACACCGTAGCTTAGGAAACGTAGTGCTGCGACTATCTTTTGGTACAGTGATTACCCCATAGTACCAGCGTTGTTGGGTTTCTGGACAAAATAATGATCATGTGCAAGGACTGCATCGAATAGACGCATAAACATGTCTCTACTCATATGAAAACGTCGCCAAAATTACCATGGCTCATATGTACAATTCAGCTCGAAGTAGTCTCGTATAATGCTGAAATGCCCCAATGGGCGATCTCGCTTCTTTCTCTTATCCTTACGGCCCATGATACTCTCGTGATAACTCGAAGTTGCATCCTCAACTACTATGTTTACTACAGCTTGGTGCAGAACGTAAATTGCCGCTATACAATTATAGATAAGATCGTCATCGGAGGACGACGACGATAAACCTAGAGGATCGGGTATGGATGAATCAGATGATAAAAAAGGCATTTGGGGCTGTGAAGTTGAGAGAAGGGTGTAATACCAGAAGGTAAATGTGTTTCCAATGGAAGAGAAGTGTAAAAATAGGATAAATGTAAAAGAGGAAGAAGTTATGGGTCTTTTACCCAAGATTTGGCGGTGAAATGAACACCGCGCGGTATTCCATTTACCGCACAGTGTGCATTTCACCGCCAAATTTATGTTTGTATTCCTCAGTGACAATTTTATTCGAATTGAATTAGGTTCTATTCGAATAAAACTGCTCAGTGCCAAATTGTGTAAAATTGTTAAAATTTATTCGAACAGACAAATAGTCTGTTCAATTAGACATTAATAAAACTCTACCAAAAACCTAAAAACATCACCAAATAGTCTGTAGAAATATAAAACACCTCAGTGCAATTTATTCAAATAGACAAATAGTCAATTTCAACAAAAACTTCAGTTAATTTCAACATTAGATAATAATGGCTAATAAACATTAAAAACATCCAAAATATCGTCTACAAATATATCGTCTACTCAAAATCATCTACATAATCAAAACACAACTTCTACATCATCTAAAAAAACATAAAAAAACATTTATATCTACTCAGAATCATCTCCAGTACCCCGCCCCCTGCGGCTAGTACTGCCTCCCCTGGTTTGCAGACCAGATCCACGCTGCCTCATCCTCGCGCATCCTTTAGGTGCTAGCGGCACCACCTGTACGTCACGCCCCCTCCTCAGTTGTAGGTCCTAAACGGGACAAAAAAACTTTATAAATATTTTGACAAAATAAATATGACATTAAGAAAAAACACCGCAATAAATACATAAATAAATTACTTACATGGGCATATAGCTGATGATCTATACTATCAATTTGCCTGGGGGAAATAGCAAGCTCTTCCTCCACCTCCTGGATCCTCTGTGTGTCCCGCGCAGACTCTACAAGGATGAGTCACCGCATACCATGGGTCAGGTGATACAACTTCTCTGTACCGTAGTATGAAGACATGGGTGGCGGGTCTCTCAAGCGGACGATGGGGAGCCTCTCACGCTGCCCTGTCTACTCCATGTGCCACCCCAGGTCTGGCCCCTCCGCCTTGCCAGGCAAACTGAAGTCCTAGGATAAGCTATGAAACGACGCTGACATAACCACCACGGGTGTAATACCAGCTCAGAGTGCACTCGGTCCGAACAGATCAAGAATCCCCATCCTCTGTGAAACTGTCAACATGTGGCCTACCTCCAAAATTTGTTTAGCCCAGTATGAGGCGTAAGTCTTTCGCTCCTCCCCTACCATAAACTGTTCACAGTCACCGAAACTGACCTGTCTCATCTCATGTAAAGCCGTTGGACTAATTTGTGGCGACATGCTAAGCGGAGGATCCAAAAGAATATGTACCACGCCAGTCACTTGCCTCCAGCATCTATCCCCCAAGTAATATTCATAGTTTCCGTTTGATACTTGAAGTGGTATCCTTTTACGGGATAGGAGTTTTGCATTCAGTACGTCCTTTGTCTCAGATACTGCAGAATTGAACCAAGGTTCTCATGTGATTGTCTCAACAGTGCGGTGATCAATATGGTATCTGCCTATAATAAACAAATTGGCCGCGTGGTCATTTGTTTTCTTCCTATTTCTCCTCTCTCATGCTCTGAGGCACGGATAGGCCGGGTACTTTACCTCTTCCTTGACTATAGGGTGACCAACCCCACAATACTCGTAGAACCAATACTGTATTTTGGAATAACAAAAAAATTAAAATTAAAATTTATATTTAAAACGTTTATTGGAAGATATTTGATTTGTAAATGAAAAAAGTGTTAGTGTACCGGAAGAAGTTGCACAAATCCAGTGATGGCACCCCCGGTCGTGACTGCGGTATCCAAACCATGGTATATGGAAGCAAGAATAGCAGAACCCCAGTCATATTAGGCAACTGAGTCCAAATCATTCACGGCCACGAGATATCCAAGCGGGACGGTGTCGTTGGCCGTTTAGAACCACAAATGTCCCATCATAAAGAGGATAAAAACACGAGCAATAATAATATCATCCTCCCGATTAGCTTCGACAGTCAAGTACGTCCTCAAATGTGCAATGCTGATGTTTCCACTCTTTATATGGCTGAAATCAATGTTGGGGAGCAATTGCCTCGCATTGGATAAAATAGACCATGTGTCATTATATGGCACCTATGTCAGATATTGGCCGATGGAGAATGATGTCAGCATAGTAAAATCTAGGGGAGTGACCCCTATCTCCGCACAAGGGAACAAAAACGTGTGTGTGGTCGGCTACCAACGCTCTGTAAGCACCTGAATTAGCCGATTATCTGAATTGCCCAAGCGTATATCCATAAACTGCCCAAAAATTTTCACCACAGCGTCTCTTAAAGCTAGAAGTGTAGCAATATCCTTCCACACCTTAAATACCGCAGTGAATGTGCCATGCACACGCATCAAATCCCGATTCTGTTCATTGAGGCATTTTGTCAAACACTTGATATATGGAAAAAACAATTTCACAATTACACTAAAACTTTTCGTGAGTTCCTTTGCCGTGTAATAGATGTGACTGACTCCGTCTGGGAGTTGGGAAATACACCTCCGCGGGAAGTTATCTTTGGTTGGGTTTGGTATATCTTGGGGTTGAACATCTTCAAATTTCACCCTTCGGACCTCGAGAAGAGTACTGAGGTGTGGGTCTCCCTCTGGCATTTGTATTTTAATTTTGTTGGAATTAAGGCTTTTTTTACCAAGGGATTTTTGAGAGAGAGGTAGATGTAAAAAATTATAAAATAGTCGAATTCACTTGTGAGTTTTACTTACAGATAATGCGCGGTGTTTTAATCTCCTCTAAATTATTAAAAAAAGTCACGTTGGCAAACTCACACTGGCTGTTGGGAGAGGTTGAGTTTGAGTTGTGGGTTTGGTGGGCTAGGGTGTTAGAACCCACACCCAAACCCACACTCGGTGCTAGAGATGCTCTAACACAAATTGAGTCATAAACAACCCCTCCATCACTTCACCACATCATTCGTCATCAGCAGCAGCTGCTTTGGAAGATCAGTCTTCTTAGGGAGTACCGAATTGTGAATATTAGGCATCACTCCACCATTAGCAATCGTCACTGATCCCAATAACTTGCTCAACTCTTCGTCGTTCCTTACCACTAACTGCATATGCCTCAGCACAACCCTAGACTTCTTGTTGTCCCTAGCCGCGTTCCCCGCCAATTCCAAAACCTAAATCACACCAAAATCAAAGCCCTTAATTCAAACAATCATTCCAAAAATAATAATCAAAAAATAGAGTTTTAGAGAGAGACAAAGGGGTTTGTTTACTTCTACGGTGAGGTATTCAAGGACCCCAGCAAGGTGAACAGGTGCACCAACACCAACACGCTCCGCGTACTTGCCGACTTTAAGGAAACGAGCGATACGATCAACAGGGAACTAGAGATCGGCTTTGCTGTTAGGAGATGTTACCTTCTTTGATGCTGCTCCTAGGCTTTTGCCACATCCTGCCATTAGAGAGCTGATGATGGTGTGCTTGACTTCGATTTTGGAGAGAAAGATTGTGATGGGAGTTTGTATTTGGAGGAGGGGTTTATATAGAGGTGGGTTTGGGGGAGGACCAATCAGGCGAGGGGACACAAATCGTGATGGGGAACCGTCGGATTGTGGTTTAATTGAGCGGTTAGATTAGTTGATTTTGAACATTGAGCGGATCGCGGTAATATTTTTGGATTTAAACTATGTAATGGCTAAGGCTGAGGAAAAAACCGAACCAAACCGAACCATATAGAAAAATGCTTCGGTTTCTAAGACCTCTGGTTCGGTTTTGGTTTCTATTAATCAAAAATTGCAATAAACCGGGTGGATAAACATCTCTAAAGACCCATCTCCTTAAAACTTTCTCTCTTTAAAAAAAACCATCCATCTTTATCAATCACCCAACATCTCTCTCTCTCTCTTTGTATTTCAAATATGTTGCAGCTGTTTCGGACCCTGCTGCCCCTCGAATCTCTTTCACCTTCCCTGTACCTCAAATTTTCTTTGTGAAAGCTTCAGTTTTTCCTTCCAATGCAAAAGCTTCAGCTTCTCTCCCTATCCTTCCAATGCCAGAACTCCAATTTGGCACACTTCTATAAGTGGTTTAAATCAGAGCTAGAGCTCCAAGGGATTGTTTGCTTCATTGCAGATAAAGCCAAGTAATCAAACACTCAAACTCATGAGATTACGGATCGTATAATTTGCTCAGCCACTTTCGGTGTTGTGGTTGTCACGAGCTCAAGCTTTCTCAACGTTTTGAGCATTGATGATTGGAACAGAAGGAAGTACATATGGGTTAGGGGTTTGGTGTGAATGTTGAGAAAGAGATTTTGTAGATATGAAATTGTGACCTATTTAGATTTCTCTATTTCAATTTTTTATTTCTTTCAAATCGGTTTGGTTTAGGTCTAATGGGGTTTACCCTATATAACTTTGGGTCGGTTCAAATCGGTTTGGGACCAAAGTCGGTTCAATTTTGGTTCAGAATTTTGGGAACCGGTTTAGGTCGGTTCGATTTTGGTTAAGCCTAAAAACCGACCCGAACCGACTCATGCTCAACCCTAGTAATAGCATCTTCAATGGAAGCATCAGAGAAACAATTATATGTAATTTTAATGTAAACACAACTTTATTTCAATTTTATGTAATTTCAATTAAGCTCTTTTATGAAATTTATTTAAAAAATTTATTTCAATTTTAATATAAATTCAAATAGAAAATAATTAAAAAAACAAAACTTTCTCAACAAGATTCTATTATATAAAATATACCAAACTTCTTAAACAAGGTTTTTAAACAAAATATACCAAACTTTTTAAACAAAAATCACCAAAACATACCAAACTTCTAAAATAAGATTCTTCAGCTAGAGCATCTCAGGCGTTATTATTACTAGCTTTAAACATTATCGCCATAACCGCATTACGTTGTGCCTCCCAATAAACCCTTTGAGTATCATCCAAAGTAGACATGTCCATCGCCATTACTTTTTGATCATTTTGGGCTTGAAATTGAGCTTCTAAATTCACCACGGCATTTGTCTTCCTTTCTCTTAACTCCATAATATGAGCTTCTCTCTCTTCCTTCTTCTTTTCTCTCTCAGATATATACTCTTCTTTCTTCTTATCTCTCTCGGCAATATACTCTTATTTCTTCTTCTCCATTCGGTCAAGGTGACTAATAAGTATATTTTGGCGTTCAATGAGAAGATTTTGTCTTTTTTCATTCTTTTCTTTTAGCTTAGCACTTTTGATAATGCCGGGACGTTCCGTCTCTATATCTGTGATAAGTACTGGAGATTCGTTGTTAGAGCTACCGGGTGTGTCGGGTGTTGCGGGAGTAGACATTCCCGGGCTAGAACTTGAAGTTTGCTTCATTCGCACATTACGAGCTAATGTGTCTGGGTGTTGGTCTTGCAAGATTTTTCAACATTGATGACAACGTAAAACTTCATAAGCTTCTTTATACACCTATTTGCATTTACCACGTACTTCATAAATTGTTCTGGCGACATCGTCTTATAAAATAGATTAAGATAATAAAAAAATACATGGATTTGGTAAAAAGAGTTTATAATTTATTAGTAATGACGAATGTTGAATTACTTACCAAATTTCCTTGTTGCATACTGTTTATGGGGCCTTGCATCACATTTTTCAAACAAGTACCATAAACCTTGCAAACACGATTCATATCCGACCAATAATTTTTCAAAATGATACTGTATGCTCAACCCGTTCACCATCCTGTTCACAGAAATCATGAAATACATCCAAAATCGAGTCCCAAAAAACATCAAGGTGTTGGTTGTTGTTTTTTATTCTATCCTCCGAGATATGAATCCAAGCTTTTGTAAGATTTTTGTTTTGAATGCCCGTCCATTTCAAAACCTGAGACCCCGCCCCTCCACTGGTATTTTTCTTAGTCAAGTGACGTTTACCTTTGGCTTTTTGTCCATCAGCAACCCCAACATCTTCGGATTGAAATAAGTTAACCGATTGAGATGCTTGTGATTGAGATGATTGAGATTGTGAGGGATTGGCGAATGGAGAAGGATGTTGGAATTGAACGGGATAGGCGAATTGAAAAGGTTATCCCCAATTATTGGGTGCTATGAACGGTTGAGAGGGTTGTACCCAATTGTTCGGCGAGTGAAATGATTGAAAGGGTTGTGATTGAGATGATTGAGGTTGAGGGGAATGAGTGAATTGCAACCAATTAAGTGGGATTTGTTGTTGTTGTTGTTGATTCAAACTACTCTCGGCAGTAGAATCTTTATCTTGCGTAGTATTTATAGAACTCATCTATTAATTTCAATATAAATTAATAATCAAGAAAAACTTAAAACCCTAAAATATTGTAATATATAAAATTAATGGGGATATGGTAAAATTAAACATAAGTTTACCTTGAGAGATGAATCATCAACAATTTTAAACTATTTGAGTGAAGAAGATGAGTTGTGGTGCAATTGGAGGTAGTTTTTGTTTAAGAGGTGAAGAGAGGGAAATAACTTAGTTTTAGAAGCTCCAACGAATTTACTCAGTGGAACAGGCGCCTAAGAGTTGGGCGCCTATTTAAAAAAAATTAACTTAGGTGCCTGTTTAAAAATAGAACAGGCGCCCAATCGTGACATTAAATTCCAAGGCTGAGTCTTAAATTCCAAGACTCAATCTTGGATTTGGAGAGTGAAATCTAAGTCAGTGAGGCACTGTTGGAGGACAAAAATCCTAGGTGGCACCTTGAAATCCAAGGTAGTGAGGCACTTTAGGAGATGCTCTCAGTATCAGACTTACACATTTCACACGTAACATGAATAGTCAGTATTGCCACCTAGACCATGAACTGATAAAGAACGTGAATCAAGCATTACAAAAAATATTAACAAGTCAAAAACACTTGTCTCATACGAACTAAACAGTTACACAGTCAACTTCCACTTACCTCATTATTCGGAGAACGTGCTTCTACACGATAACAAGTTGCGGGTAAGGTCTATATAAAAAAAATGTTCCAGAGGAGATAAGGACCAATAAAAACCATAATTTCTAGACTCTAACACATGAATTTCTAGATTCTGAACACCACAAAACTTCTTATTTACAAGATCAAGTATTTCTAGTTTGAGAGATCATTTGTAATAAAATATCAGCCTCAAGCAATAAAAATTACTGTTACTAAAACCATCAACTCGAGGTCGTATTTTTTTTACCTATTCAAAGATTTTTCACGCTAAATCACCTATGTTATTTCTTGTTTTACATTAATTTTTGTCACAGGTACATTTGGTGTAAAAGCTAATTTCGAGCTATTTCGAGCTACGGAATTAGGCCATTACACAACTTGAGAAAGAATACAAATATAAAGGCAAATCACTACTACAAATTAATGCATTCAGTGATCAACCAATTCCTATTGCACGACGTTCAGACTCACTACATCAATGTTCCAAATTATAATCTCAAGGATCCCAAAAATGTCCATTAGGAAGAACAATATAAAACCAATCAGTTTTGTCGAAAAAGCTTAACTACACTGGTAGAGGATTAGGCTGAACGGCATCATGTCCTCTTTATGCCATTTGTGCACCTCCACTGCCCCGTTGATTCGATTTTTCTACCTCTTCAATAGTAGCATTGGCAGATACATAATAAGAGACGCAAAACAATGCATGAAAAAAACATAAAATCCCTCCGGTCAACAGACACCGGTTGCGTGAAATCCCACACGATCCTTTAGATTTGGAGTTCACCGAAGCCCCTATGGTTAGCATTGAGAATCCAATGGCTAATATGATCCTGATCATTACAACATGAATAATGATTTGGTCACTAAAATAACCACGAGGGAAAAGGAAAGAAGGGAATTAAGCACATACCATGAGAGAACGAGGGAAGCAGCTGCTAACTGCTTATTAGCAGACGATCTATCCAACTCATCCTTTGAGCAAATACATACAAACCCACCAAGAAAGTTAGCAATAACATGTGCCAGCCCAAGTAGAATAGCAGCCGTTAAGCCTAGCTTGAATGCATCACGGCTAGGGTCTCTACACTCGAAGATCCAAACACTTGCATGTTTCACCTTCAAAAACACCCCACCAAAAAATATGGCTAGCATAAAAAATAGTTGACAGGAAAGAGCTACTTTCTTCTTCATTTTAATGGTCTTTTTACTGGTAATATTTTTTTAGTGTAAAAAAATAAGCCTTAGATGCTAAAAATATAAAACCTCTATAGTACCTTGTTCTGGGCTGCCTGGGCTTCAATACCAAGCACTCCAGCTAGTATGTCTAGCATCACAATCAAGAGGCATATGAAGGCGCTTGAGGGACGTCTTGCCATAATAAAATATGAAAGCTCTGGAGATGGATGTTGGGTGAAAGAAGAGAGGGAGAGAAAGAACGAGAGACTAAAGAAACTTGTTAGCAACGGTGACTCTTTTGGTGAGGAATGAATAGCTCTTAATCTAAGAAAAGAAGAAGAATGAGAATAAAGTTATAAGAATGTGTGATATGCAATCTAAGGTTATCTGAAGAGAAAAAAAGGATGTTGTAATGAGGAAAACGCTTCTTTTGTCTCTGCAGGTTTATTTTCTTTGCTTTTTTCTTCTCTATTTTGAGCTGTTGGATTCCTTTCATGGGGGAACAAGGAAAGTAGAGTATCATCAGGTAATCTCGTCGATGGACAACTATCTGGGTGCAAAGGTAAATGCCACTTTTCATTCTATGGAATATCTTCAGGAGGGAATTCTCATAGTTGTTTGATAAAGAGATTAGTTTTTATAATATCCTTAATTCTTAAAAGTCTATCTTCATGTTTAAGCTAAAACCTTAAACAAGCCTCGTATCTGGCAGACTGGCACTATGTGCTAAAAGTCTAAAACCACATGTTTAAGCAAATATCTATGATAACAGAGCAAACAAATTGCACATAAGAATTAGGGCAAGTTGGAGGGGATATGCTTTTGATTCTCAGCAGCGTCACCTGTGACAACAAACAATAGTAAATTAAACACAATAACATGCAATTTTAATTTTGTGGGAAACCTTTCTCAAAAAAAAAAAAAACTCATAGGTCGCTACCGAATCGCTCGAGAACTAAAAATTCATTATTAAAACGAAATTAATAGAATTCAATTACTTACAGACTCGATAAACACATCCCCGTGGTTACCTTTATTCTAATAAAACTTCTTGCAATCGATTCCTCGTTCTCGCAACGCCTTGCTTCAATCTCCCGTCAAAGCATCCAAGCTTGAAAACTCACAAACTTCTCAAATTAAAATTAGGCTTTCTAATTCTTCGATTGATTCAATTTGAGTTTTACTTTCCATTGAATCGTTCATTGAATTTATTTTTTCTCTAAAATCTCAAACCCTACAAAAATTGGTTTTTGAAGAGGCGAGAAACATAAAAAAAATGATGTCTTTTATAAGAAAACTGAAAACCGTATTCTGTTAGAACAGAGAAATAGTCTATTTAAACAAAACAAAGATTCTATTCGAATAAACAGAGTTCAACCTAGTTTATTCGAATATAACAAAAAGTCTATTCGAACAGACATATCTATTCGAATAAACAGGGTTATGCCCAGTCTATTCGAACAAAACAAAAAATATATTCGAGCATAAACCTATTTTTTTCAAAAACATAATTTCTTTTTGAACTTTTGTAAAATATTAATAGGTTTGAGTTTTTGAGCAAAGAGGTACAAACCAACGTACCTGTTTAGTGTCAGTCCAGCTGTAGTCACTCCACGTGTACTCTCTGACGATGAATAACCACAAGATAATGCTGACATCTATTCTAGACACGAAATGAAACCAATACCAAATATGAATATTGGTTTGTACCTTTGGTTTATTTCGTGGCAAAACTAAAACTATAAGAAATAAAAAAAAATATTACTACTCGATAAACTGACTCAATCACTGAACATCTATACTCGAAGTTATTATTTCATCCCATAACATCTACTCTGGAATCCCTGCACACTAAACAAGATACATCACGTAACCATTCAAAAAATAAGAAATCCAAGAAAAGGTCATGACTTACCTGATTTAACTGGCATGATCATCTATCCCCCTTTTTTGGTACAAATGAACAAAGGGTAAATAACGCACAATAGTAGATAAAGGAAGAGGTAGGCCAAGAAAACAAAATGTATAATAGCCAATGACTAAGTAAAATACAGAATAGATGAGAAATATATACCAGTAAATCAAATATCATGAAATGAGAGATGGTTAATACATAAAATATTAAAAAAGTCAAACGAAACAAAACTAGCAAGCAACAAAGATATCAAAGGCTAAAACAGACAAGGACAATAAATAGCCACCAGAGGGCTAAAAACCTAAGCAGAGGCAAAAGAAAAAAGCATAAGGCTGCATGTCATGGTCGGGAGCATGACTATCTGAAGTAGATCCCAAAAGTCACTACACAGAGTCTCAACAGAGGACAACAACGTCTGGACACCAAACTGGACATGATGGATATCCTGACCATAAAGACTAAACTGAATGTCCATATAAGCTTAAAGAGAGGCAATGTCATGGGGATCGCTCCAGCAGAGGAGCAGCAACTAGCAGCAACTGGCACCGCACCAGCTAGCACAACCTCTGACTCATAGTCCTCCACACTCTCCTCAGTCTTGGAATCACTGACAGCGTGTATATACTCTTCTCCCAATACCGGAAATTAATCATTTCTTCTTTATGATCAGGTTCCTCCCCCTTAAAAATACGATAACCCATATCTGTCAATAGCTGAGGGACAAAAACGGCTGTAAGGCAATGCCCTAGTGTGATGATCTAGATTCTCCGTAAAAAGCATCTCGTGCATAATAATACTCGGGAAATCAAGGTTGTCACGCTCAGAGAAGAGATAGACCAGGTAAATCTTGTTCCCAAGCAGAACATTCTTATTCCCGAGTTGGGGAAAAATGTTACGGTGGGCAATCATGTGAAAAAGGCAGAGAAGGTAAGATAGGTTTTTCTGCTGGACATACAGTCCTTTTTTCCTCGCAAAATAGAAAAGCAGTTCCTCAAGCTATTTCTTCGAAAGAAACTGAGCAAGAATTGGAGGCCACGCTGTAAGTGGGACTGGACTGAGTATATCTTCCAAATCAAAAGCCTTCATGATACCAGCCCGAGTAACACGAAAGGTGCGACCGTCAATCGACACATCAAAACTCTTAGATTTCCCATTTCTACGCACATTGCATATACTAGCATAGAACAGCCGAACTAGGCGAGGGTAGCACGACAATTGGGGTTTTACAATCCCTAACCAGCCACGGGCTTCAAAGTTCTGAAACAAATAAGAGATCCGGGGAGAAGGCTGAAGTAAGATCTCCTTGTCAATTGACACTTCCATCTAGTAGCTGCGGAACTTGAATCCATTTTTGGTAGCTGCGGAACTTGAATCTATTTTTTGGTCGACCAATTAGCAGGATTCGGAAACATTCCATAGTTCCCGTCATCATTTTATCGTGGTGCCTGAAGCCCATAAGACCCTCCAAGACAACTAGCACCTCCTGAACCTGAAGGTGAAAGGACGGTACTACTCGTACCTGCTCAGCTCCACCCCCTGGCCCCTCTTGGACACGGTTCTCGGAGCGGGTGACGCCATCCCCATACGTTTGTCTACCGCTATTATCAGGCAGAAAACAGGCAGAAAACACCCAACCTGCAAAAAAAATCCCAAACAAGCACACAAACCAACCTCCTATCACCGCAAACCAACAATTGAATCACCAAAAGTAACAGATCCCATTTCTACGCACATTGCATATACTAGCATAGAACAACCGAACTAGGCGAGGGTAGCACGGCAATTGGGGTTTCACAATCCCTATCCAGACACGGGCTTGAAAATTCTGAAACAAATTAGAGATCCGGGGAGAAAGCTGTAGCAAGCTCTCCTCGTCAACAGACACTTCCGTCTGGTAGCTGCGAAACTTGAATCTATATTGTGTCGACCAATTAGAAACATTCCATAGTTCCCGCCATCATTGTCTCTTGGCGCCTGAAGCCTACAATACCCTCCAAGACCACTAGAACCTCCTACACCTGAAGGCGAAAGGACGGTACTACTCGTACCCGCTCCAGCTCCAGCTCCACCCTCACCCGCTGGCCCCTCTTGGACATGGCTCTCGGAGCAGGTGACGCTATCCCCGTACGTTTGCCTACTACCATTATCAGGCAGAAAACACCCAACCTGCAAAGAAAATCCTAAACAAGCACACAAACCAAGCTATCACCGCAAACCAACAATCAGATCACCAAAAGTAACGGAAACACTACCTGGAAACCCATACACTTCCCGTAAAACCCCAATTGCAACAAACACAGTCCAACAAACCAACCCAACATCTGCAAGAAACATACACTACCACAGAACCCCAATTCCAATAAATCAACAACCAATCCAGAGCAACAAACACAAACAATCACCAGAGATCACAAAGCCCAATTTAAAAATTCAGACGAACATCAATCAACACCCTCAAGAATCAATCCCAAGTACGAAACTCCTACAATCAATTCAACAACCATTAATCAACACACATCAATGCCACCTGCAAAAACCACGAGATATGAGAGAATAACATCAAAGCCCTAGAATTGGACGAGAGAAGTCCATAGAGATATCATAAAGTTGCTTATCGTAACAAATTAGGAGAGAACAAGAGCAATTGAGAAATTGACAAAACCTAGAGCAAACTCTCGCCGAGACAGACCTCGAAATTGGATCACAAAACCTCGCAAAATTAGTACCCCAGAGAGAACAATGATCAGGCATACAGAAACCCACACTGATTTAATTGAATACGATCGAGTAGTTTGAGAGAATTCGCTAGTATAATAAGTAAGAAAGAAAAATGCAGCGTAGAGAGAGAGAGAGAGAGAGTGTGGAGAGTGAAGAGAGAGAAAAAAAAATTGTCTTGTTTTGTTTTGTTTTAAAAAAAACCGTATTCGAACAGAATCCTCGGTCTGCTCGAATAAACAAACATTGTATTCGAATACAAATAAATATTCGAACACAAAGTAGTATTCTAAGTATTCAAAGAAAAACAGTTCTGACTGTACACCCAATAGAGAAAAAAAAAAAAAAAAAAACTAAGTATTTTTCCAAGAGAAACAAAAACACAAGAGTGACAAAAATGAACAAAATATTAACAACTCCCCCGTATAAACCACATATAAGAGAAATTACAGTGTAGAAGAATGTCAAATAGGAAATCTTTTCAGTGTTATAGTATTTCCTGTCGGATCTTGCATCATAGTAGGATGCATCCATCCATCCTCAATGGCAATCCATATATCTTTGAACTTTCAGTATGGATAATCTTTGCCATTAAAGAGTGGAGAACAATTAACATGACCTCCAAATTTCTCACTGTAAGGACTTATCCCCCGATCTCACTCAAAGTCGAGCTCACCCAGATCAAATTTCCTCCATCTCAGGCTTACGCATTTTTAACACTCTAATAAACATTCCAACCAGCCCCACGAACTACTTAAGAACGTGGATCAAACTAAAACCAGAAAATATTATCCAGTCAAAGACACCTGTCTCCCACGAACTTGTCAGTTTCTCAGTCAACCGCCACTAACCACATTATTCGGAAAATGTGATCTAGCACAATGAAGAGTTGTGAGGAAGGATTATATAAAGAAAAAGTTCCAGAAGAGACAGGGACTAGAAAAATTACACAAACTTCTTATTTACAAGATTCTAAACATTTCTATATTTAGAGATCACTTGTAATAAAGATATCTGTATCAAGCAATAAAGATACTTTCACAAAAATCCTCCATACGAGTTCGTGGTTTTTACCTATTCAGAGGTTTTCTACGTTAAAAATACTTGTTTCCCTCTCTTACTTTCAATTAAAGTATTGTTACAGGTTCATTGGTGTGATAACGAATTCCTAACCATTTCGAGTTTATAAAATTTTGCCATTACATTCACAATCCATTATTCTCAAGTAATTGAGCTAGGGATACACACTCAGGTTGTAGGACCTCAGAACGTGACCGCTCCGATACCAATTAAAATTTATGACTACTTAAGATTAATCAATTTTAATTAATTTGGGTCAAATTTAAGAGGTCCGATAATCCTTTAATGAATGGTTTAACCCTAACCTAATTCAAGTTGATTCAATTATCTAGTGACAACAAGCAATAGTAAATTGAGTTTCATTTGGTAAGTACGGAGGATGTCGAAGATGGTCTGTAGGTTGTTGTAATGATCCTCTCGCTTTAAGATTTTGTAAATCATATCATCGATGTATACCTCCATGATTTTGCCTAAATAATCTTTGAACATTTTAGTGGCAAGTCGTTGATAAGTGGCTTATGTATTTTTTAATCTGAAAGACATTACTGTGTAACAATAAAGACCTCTTTTTCTGACAAATGTTACATTTTCTTGGTCTCCTTTGGCGTGAAGAACCTGATTATAACCAGAGGCTGCATCCATCATTGAGAGAAGTTTGTGTCCAGCTACAGAGTCGAGGAGTTGTGGGATCAGCGAGAGAGGAAAGTTATCTTATGGTGTGAACTTGTTGGGCTCTGTAAAGTCAATACAAACTCTAGTTTTCCCATTCTTCTTTAGGACAATCACTATGTTAGAAACCCATTTGGAATATTTTGCTTCTCCAATAAACCATACACGAAGAAGTTTATCAATTTCTTTATTAACGGCTTCGCGAAAGTGGGGGGCTAAATTACGACGCTTCTACACAACTGTTTTGCTGTCTGAAAGAAGGTTGAGCTTGTATCATGCGATCCAGGGATCAATGCTGGGCATTTCTTGAAAATACCATGCAAAGATATTGACGTTTTTCTTTAGAAGTTGGATCATGGTTTCTTTTTCATCGGATGACAGTTTTGAGCCAATAAATGTATTTCACCCGGGCCCATCGAGTTCAATGGAGTCCACTACCTCAGTATCATGTTGCTCGAATGTGGGGGGCGTTTGCTATTGTAATTGCTATACTTTCAGAAGTTTTTCTGTGTGAGAGTTGGTGGTAGTATTTTTGCACATACGTGCAACTGCTTGACTTCCCTTGATTTTATAGACTCTATGATCTGTTGGAAATCGTAAGGCCAGATGATATGTCGAAGGTACTGTCTTGATTGAATGTAGCCAACTTCGTCCTAAGATTCCCAAATATTTTGACTCAGCATCTATGATAATGAATTTGACGAAAATGGTTTCTGATCCAGCTTGAACCGACAAAGTAATTTCTCCCGTGGCCGATTCTTTGGAACCGTTGAAGCCTGTGATGGTGGTTATCGAAGCTTTTACTGAACCTTTGAGGCCTAGAATGTCAATTGCTCTCTTGCATAGAACGTCTCTTACGCTTCCTGTATCAACTAGAAGTGTGTGTAGGTAGTCCTGACCTACTTTGAGCATAATGACCAGAGGGTCATCATGAGGGTACTTGACATGGTTGGTGCCGTAGTCTTTAAAAGAAATATGGTATGGACGTTTAGCCTTGCTAAAGCTGTGTAAAAGTTTTGCTGATTTGTCCGACGATGTCATTTTGTGATCCAAGAGGATTTGAGTTTTTTTTTTACTTTTTAAGAAGTCTATTCGAACAGACCCTTTTGTATTCGAATACATTTCAGCCTGATCATTTTTATTTGAATAGACTATGTCTGTTTGAATGCATTTAAGCCTGATCAGTTTTATTCGAATACAAATTATGTGTATTCGAATACATTTTGTTTATTCGAACAAAAACTTGTTCTGCTCGAACAGAGGCGTGATTCATTTTTTTCCTTGAAGCGGTGATTGTATTTTTGAGGGGTGTTTTGCCTCGAGATGTGTGGGATTTGTAATTTCGAGTTCCCTCTATATAAAGGGATCTTAGGTTATTTTCTAGGGTAAGTTTCTTATGTTAAATCTAGAGAGAGTTCTGAGAGAAGCCTAGGGTTTTATTGGAGTGATTCATTATAATCTACTTCGCTTCTTTTAAGCAATTAAGCTTTGTTTTACCAAATTTTGGTATTCTTTATGTTTCTCTACTAACTAAAAGCTTCTCAATCGTATTGTAGATTAAGTGGTATCAATTTTCCAGTTACGATCTTTGGGGGTTGATTGTGATTTATGGTCTCTACACGTGACCGTCTCAAGCAAACGAAGGAGAAGCTAGTGAGTCTGTTGAAGATCTATCGCAAACCTAATTCGAAGAAGAAGGACGATTTGGAGATGGGCGATCCCAACGAAAGACTCACTATTTTGAAAACGGCAGTTTCCGCCTTAACTTCTACTATAGGGGAGTTAGTGGAGCAGTTGCATCTCACGAACCTCGTTAAGGCTTCCACTTCGGTGAAATGGCAAGGCCGTTCGAAGAAGAAAGGGGTTATGGAGGTGGGTGGTGATGAGAACGTTCCAGTTTTCGATGATTTTAGTACTGCCGAATCCGATGAGGAGCGATCGATTATTGGTAAGTCCACGAATCTTTTGCGTAATCTTCATATTGGTTTTAAGATTAAAATTCTGGTATTCGACGGTTCGATCGATGCCGAGATATTAGATAACTGGTTAGATAGGTTATAGACCTATTTTCTGCTTACAAATACTCTAATGCTCAGTAAATATGCTTTGCTACATTAAAATTCGCTAGCCATGCACTCACGTGGTAGAAATCTTATCAGAAACCCCACGATATAGGAAGTTTGGGTTGGAAAGAGTTTAAGGTTTTAGTGCGAAATCAGTTTTATCCGATTGGGTATGAGCAAGAGAGATAGTATAAATGACACAATTTGTGCCAAAAGTTTGAGCAATCCGTACAGAAGTACACTACGGTATTTCATAACCAAGCTTTGGTTTTGGACATTGATGTGGACGAGTATGAGGTGTTCATGAAGTACACGAGGGGTTTGTCGGAGTCCATTAGGAGAGAGTTGAAGCTCTTTATTGTGGCTAACATCGAGGACGCTATCATTAAGGCAATTGCCATTGAAGGCAAGTACTTGAAGAGTGACAAAGAAGGCAACAAAATCAAGTTGGGGTACAAGTCTAGTTATAAACACGAGCATAAGGGAGAGGCCAAAGGAGAGGGGTCTTTGTCCAAGGAGTTTTATTGCAATCATTGTAAGGAGAGTGGGCATCTTTCTGATTATTGTTGGAAACTTCACCCGGAGCTTCGGCCGAAGGAGGAGAAGTGCACTAAAGAGAAATATGCACTAGCCGCAGAGGTTGTTGACCTTCCGGGTTTAGATAAACCGAATCCTAAGCTTACACTTATGTTTCAGCGGACTTTGGCTGCCGAGGAAGAGAGTCGGGAAGAGCTTTTTCATGTCAGTATTCAGGTAAAGCAGAGTTTAGTCAAGGCCATTATGCATCCGGGTAGTCAGAAAAATTTGATTTTGAGACGTTGGTGAAGAAGATGGGTTTGACGACTACAACTCATCCTAAGCCACATGGTTTGGGGTAGTTTCAGAAAAATGCAGAGGTGATGGTCACGAAGCAGTGTACATTCAAGTTTACAATTTCTAAGAAGTTTATTGGTGAGGTGACGTGTGAGGTAGTTCCTTTGGATGTATGCCAGGTCATCTTGGGTAGCCTTTATCTTTAGGATCGAGATGCAATTTATTGCCATAAAGCTCGCAAGTATTATCTTGTGAAGGAGGGAAAGGAGTTCCATATCAATATTTGTAAGGAGCATGTCACTAGGTCAAATTTGGTAATGGCGACTCAGGTGAAATAGTTGGTTAATGCGAGTGGCAAGTTTGTGTTATTGGTGTGACCGGTTCAGGAGGGTATGTCGGTTATAGTGTTGTCTCTAATGACAACGTTTTTTAAGCAACAAACCAATTTGGAGAAGTTGTAAGAGGAGGTTGCAGTAGATACTGATCACAAACCGTTCCAGTTTTTTACTACATAGTCCAAGCTACAGAAAGCTCGCCAGATGAAAGGGAGGTCGTATCTCCAGCATATGCCCTTGATTATACAGTATAAGAAGGGAGTGGACAATAAAATGGCTGATTGTTTATCTCAACCCCCATTACCAACTACTTCTGCTATGTTGGTTTCTATGTAGAGACAACCTTTTGTTACGTCAGGATATGATGATCCTAAAGGGCGTAGTAGGTTTCGCCAAAAGTTGTTGCCAGGCAAGACATGTGTTTATTTTTTATTTGTTTCGATTTGGGAAGAAGGGTCAGCTACCTCATACGTCGAAGTGGTACAACAGGGTAATGAGCAGTGCCGCATTCCAACATATCCAGTTCCTGCTTGAGCAGGAGCTCAAGGCTTCTAAATGGGGAGCCATGATCCAGAAGGACCTGAGTTTTTTTGACTTTTTAAGAAGTTTATTTGAATAGAGTTTTAGTCTGTTTGAATACACCCTTTTGAATTCGAATAGAGTCTTTTCCTATTCGAATACATTTCAGCCTGGTCATTTTTATTCGAATAGACTTATGTCTGTTCGAATACATTTCCGCCTGATCAGTTTTATTCGAATACAAATATGTGTATTAGAATATATTTTGTTTATTCAAACAGAAACTTGTTATGTTAAAACAAAGGCGCAATTCAGCCTTTTTCCTTGAGGCGGTGATTGTATTTTTTAGGGGTATTTTGCCTCGAGATGCGTAGGATTTGTAATTTCAAGTTCCCTCTATATAAAGGAAACTTAGGTTATTTTCTAGGGTAAGTTTTTTATGTTAAATCTAGAGAGAGTTCTGAGAGAAGCCTAGGGTTTTTTGGAGTGATTCATTGTAATCTACTTCGTTTCTTTTAAGCAATTAAGTTTTGTTTTTCCCAATTTTGGTATTCTTCGTGTTTCTCTACTAACTAAAAGCTTCTCAATCATATTGTGGATTATTTTGGTAGTATGGTGTAATTCTATCGTCTTGCTTTTTTGTTTTCCTTTTACAATTTCGATCATGTAAAGATGACGAGCTTGGCCTTGTCCTTGCTCTTGTTCAGCTTCTGTTCTTTTAGTCTCTTCCTCGAGAAACTTTTGAACGTCAACTAGGTAGTTGTGAAGTCTTCCAGCTAGTAGGATCCGATGAATAATCCGAATTAGAGAATAACAGTTATCAATCTCATGGCTATGCATATTGTGTGATGCCAGTATAAGGGTTTGATGGGTATATTAGGAATTACCTGTGCTTCTCGATGCAATTCGTCTCCCTTTATCGTTGGTAAGATCGCGGAGAGTGTGGTTGTAATGTCCCAGAATTTCAGGGTATTTTTTTGTTTATTATTAAGTATTGTTACTATTATTCATATATTGTTATTATTCCTTATGCATCCGTGTTATTTCTTTTGGTAGGTTTGTATTAGACTCCTTTTGGTAGTTATGTTGGTTTTGGTGGTTTCGGGGCGGAAGTGTTTGTATTTTGGTTTTGGGTACCCGTTGTGGCTTGGTGGTTGTGTGATATTATTGTGTGGTAGTGTGGCGTGATCTCAGGGAATCCTATGATAGATTTGGGCTTCCTTGATGCTTCCCCTCCTATCTAGCTTGTCAGATTCCTCCCGTCCATTTTCTTCCTTTCTGTCTATTTTCTTTAGAAATGATTACTTTTGTCTTCCGTTAAGCTTCCGTATACACTCCAACACGTCACATATTTGTATATTATTCCTTACGAGTCTTTTGTATCCATTCCCCATCCATTTATTCCTTTCGGATAAGTTTCTAGCCGTTAGGTTCCTTTTTCTGGGTTTTAGGAGTTCCGGTGGCCTTTAGGTTGTGAAGGTGGTGTTTAGACCTCAGGAACCTCTAGAAAGTTTGGTAGTGATGGTTTAATAGTGTGTCTATAGTTTGGGGTGGTTCCGGTGAGCCGTTGGATTGGCCAGTAGGTTTCTGGAGTTTCTCGAGGAAAATATTCTTTTTGGGGGGATTAGGCATTTTGGTGGCCGTAAGGCGGTGGAGGTGGTGTTTCTACTTTGGAAAACCCTTGTTGGACTTGTAGAAGTGTTTGTGTGGTAGTGGGGGTGGTCCGTGGTATTTTCGGGGTGCCTCCGGGGTTGTTTTTTTGGGGCAGGACCAGTTCTATTCGAGCATGACTCTTCCTGTTCGAATAGAGTCCTTTGTATTCGAACAGAACACTTCTTTGTTCGAATACACTTGGTTCTGTTTGAGCAGGATCAATTCCTGTTCGAATAGAGGCGCGATTTCAGCCATTTTAGTTTCATTTCTTCTTCTCCTCTCTTCTCCTTTTTTTTTCTCTCTCTCCCTTCTCTCCCAAACCTTTTCCCCTCTCCTCCTTACTCTCAATCCACTCTTCCCCATAACTCGAGGATTCTTCGCCCGCTTCGTCGTAAGCTTCTCTCCTATCCTCAGTAAGTGATTCCCGATTCCTTTTGCTCGATTTCGGCGTAGTTCTGATTTTTAGGGTTTGGGTTTGATATTGTTTCCTTGAATTGATTTTTTACTTGTTGCTGTTATTGGTTGTGGTAGCTTGTTCATTGTTCTGATTGCCTCGTCGTCGATCCTAAGTTTGGTTTTCTGAGTTGGTTTCTGTCGGACTTAGATTATTACCAGGCGAGTTTTATCTTCCTGAATAACTAGATTATTATCATGATTTGTGATTTATAGGAATGCCTAGTATATATATATTATGTCTGTGATCAGGTTAGTATATGGGTTAATTTCTTAGGACACTTTACTGGTTATCCGTTTAGCATACCTTAGGCGAGAGTACTTAAGGGTTTTTTTAAGTTAGTAAAACCCACAATAATGTGAGTTTAGCTACTAGGCAGAACCCGTAGGCTATGATTAGCCATAGGAGGTTATTTTTTGTTGTCGTCGATGTGACGATGACTCCTGAGATTCCTCTTAGACCAATTCATTGAGGGTGGTTATCCCGAATCATTTCTTCGTTGAGGTTGAGAACAAAGGCATTTCTCAGTATGTTGGGATGCCTCAACGTTGCTATATATATATATATATATATATATATATATATAATATATTGAGTATGGTATTGTTGGTTAGTTATTAGGGTGCCCAGCTTGTTTCAGGGCACTAGTAACTTAGTTTGACGATTTGTAGAGACTTATGGACGGCTTGTGGTTTAGCCGCAATTTCTTTGAGATAGTGTAGTTTTAAGACTATAGTTATCATCTTATAGTATAACACCTTGGTTGTTTAGGTTGCTGAACTTGGTTCCAGGGTAGTCTTGGGGCGACATAGCTTCAGTAAGGCATGGTCTTCGATTCGGAGCTCGTCCTCTTGCCTGCTATTGTTTTGATTAGTCTTAGGACTAGTCTAGGTGTACTTTATGTTCTCGAGGCCTGGTCCTTGAGCACTGTCGTTGTGATTGGTAGTTGTTTGGAATGTTGGATTCCATGTAGGAGTGTGGTATCTCCTGGACTATTAGTTGTTGGTGGTGAGCAGACGGCTTGTCCGTGGTGGTTGGTTGTGGAGGTTGAACTTCTGATAGTTTGCCTTAGGATTGTTTGCTTATCGTGTGGTGACACTTACTGTCCTCATTATTCTTAGAGCTAATAGAGCTTACCCGTAAGCCTTTTTTCCCTGGGATGAGGCTATTAAGGCTGTGTTCCCTTCTGTCATCTAGGAGGCAGCGAGACAGCATGGCTCAGTGAGGTACGCGGCTGAGCCAGGTAGTTTATGAAGTTGTACGTCACCCAAGATGTTGGAATGCGGCTAAAACCTTTTGTTGAATTCGGTTCCTGTACATCCTTGCTGGAGACTTACGTACATGATTAGGAGGATTGTGAGGCAGTTCTGTTATTGGGGATTGTTAACTACTTGTTGGACACTTGTAGGTCACCCCATGAGTACTAGTCTATGTCGACAGCCAGAGTACTGTTGTACTTGATGGTAATCATATTGCTTTGAGGAATCTTAGAGACTGATGTTGTTTAGATATCGTGACGGTTAAGTTGCTGCTTCATCTAGGTTCAGATGGTGCAGCTGAGTCACAGGAGGGCGTATTAGTTTTTGTTGCCACGCTCTCAGGCAGGTAGTTATCTTATTGTGTACTGGCTGTGTTAACAGCAGTTGTGTTTCAGTCTTTAGGATTTTTGCCCACATCCATAGATAATATATTCTCTCCTTATCTTACTGTGATTGGATACATAAATAACTCCGCATTGGCTGACCCTCGAGAGGTTCAGGGATTCCTTAAATTGGGCTAAAATAAAAGGTGGGTCCAGGATGGATACTATTATACCTAGTCACCCATTCGGGAGTGTGGGATGGTATGAGACAGTATTTACTATCCTGTACAGGGCTTATCCGGGAGGTTGAAATACCTCAGAATGTATATATAGTTCGGACGTTGGCTCCATGGGATTTGATAGATTAATTTAATATCCTTTAGTCTGGTCGAGCTAGTACAGTACATCGTACCCTTGTATTTAACAATATCCAGTAAGGTAAATCCCTTTTTAGCAGTTGTCAACCCACTTTAGTCTTAGAGGCTAGCCCTTTGGGTTGACATCACTAAATTTATCTGCATCATCATCATCATCATCAAGCATACCATTGCATCTCTGCACACTTCCAATTCGTAAGTTCTTCTAATAGAAATCCTTAACCTTTTCTGCATTATGTTTAGTATAGAATCTTCTGCACTTGGGATAATCATAAGATTATCTCATTCTATCATATCATCATCATCATAACATATCATTGCATTGGGATAATTATGGGATTATCCTAGGTCATCATATTCTTCTCCTCTTATTAAATTCCTCTTCTCCCAATTGATTTGCGGTGTAATTAGATTCATCTCCTTTCTGCATATTCCTCTCCTCTCTGCACCTTTTCCTCCCTCTTCTATATCTAATTAAGTTATTAGGTTGATTATTCTGGTTGGTTGTTGTGAGCTTTAGGCTGGCATTTTGGTTGTGGGCGATCTCGTTTAGCTTGCGGTAGCTTCGGGGTTGTGCCTGGTTGGGGTTTGGATAACCCGGTTAGATTGTTATTGGCCGAGGGTTGTTTACCCTCGTGTGTCATTGTATTCTTGAGGTAGGTTAGTTGCTTGTAGCGCTGAGGCCATGGTAGTGATTAGAGTGTAGTTAGTAGTCCTTGGGACTGGAGTGTAGTTATAGTTCTAGCACTCCTTCGCTTGAGATATGTATGTATATTTATAGTATAGTTTGATATAATCATTAGACTTGTTATATACCTATCAGACATCCTTGGTATTTATATATATATATATTATTTATCGTTAGATATTATCATATCCTATTATCATTAATATTTATATCAATCTCATTGGTTAGTATAATCGTTTAGCTATTCTTGGGAGTAGTGAGCTCGCTGTTTGCTCATGCTCGTATCCCCCTTTCAGTGGCAGGTTGTTTCAAGTTTTAGTTGCTGCTGTGGTGATCTTTAGAGAGCTGAGCTGGAGGCTCATTCTCTAGTTATTACTGTCGGGCTTACTGCGTAGAGGATTGTTGAATCTTATGTTTAGATATTGTTATCTCAGTCTTCCGTTGTTTCTGTTTTTCCTTATTACTCTGTTGTGATACTATTGTGAATGACTGGGCCAAAATTTGTCTACAGCTCGGTTGTTCGTGGGGCGAATCTTTGGATTCCCCGACCTGCACATCCTCGAATCTCAGTAATTGGTCTAGCTACCGATTACTAGATTTTGGGGCGTGACAGTGGTTATCATAGGAGGAAAGATTGAGATGGGTTTGTCTGGTTTTCTACTTCTTTTCGTGATGTTTTTGGTGTTCCTCCCGTATTTCTTGGGAGTTCCGTTACTGGCTAACTTCAGAGAAGGCGATGAAAATGCTTCATTGGAGGGATGACTGAAGAACTTTTTATCTTATCTTTTTTAGATCGTTCTAATTCGATATAGTTATTAACAATATCGATCATTTCTATAACTATCTTGGGCTTGTGTAAGGTAAGCTCTTATCATACTTTTGAATCGATGTAGACTATTGAGGTGAACGCTGGAACGACAATTTTGGGATCTGAATTCCCAATTTTCTATATTTCCTGTAAAAAATGCTTGTAAAAACTTGCCAAGGTTTCTTTTGTACCTTGCTCGAAATAGAATAATGAATCCATTGTTATTTCTCGTTCATTAGCATGAGCATAGTTTGACTTGAGGAGGCGCTGCGACTGGCTAAATATAGCGATAGAGCCTTCAAGAATAGTATGGAACCATCTAAGAGGTTCTTCTTTTAGGCTCATAATAAATAATCTGCATAACATGTGATCGAGTTTGGAATACAATCCAACTGCAGCTTTGAAGTATTAGACGTGGGTGAGATGGTCAGTGAGGTCTGCATATTGATAAAATTTTGGCATGTGGAAATTTTTTGGGATGGGTATGACTTTGAGGTGAGAAGAAATAGGGTTCGTCTCAATCCCAACGAGACAAAACCTTCGGCCTGGAATGTCAAAGTTTTTGGCTTGGATCCTATTATTTAAGCCATCCAGGGTAATAAATTGCTGTAGAGTATTTGGTACGGCGACAACTTGAGGATCAGAGTCTTCTTCTCCTTCAGGTCCCAACCTGTCTCTCACTGGTAGTCTTGCCGGTGGTAGGGGAGTTTTGGTAGCGTGTGCTGTAGTAGCATATTTCCCAGATTCGACAAGGATAAGCCGACATAGCATAGTCAAAGACAGTCAGTATTGCATAGTCAAAGACAGACAACATTCGAGAAGCTACCATAAGTCATCGACCTACCAAAAGTAGCTGTTGTGCCTAGTCAAGAAAGAGCTGTTAGAGATCCTTAAAGTTTGCCTACTTCTCCCGAAATAGGAGATTGTTTCATTCATTTTGTAAAACTGTCTGTATCTATTATAAATACAGTAGAGAATAGATTATTCACACCCGACATCTGTAACTCTATTATCCTTACTTCCTAACCCTACTATCACTCCAAAACTTGTAATAACTAGCAACATACTAGATTTTACATCAAAATTTTCCTGGAGGTCTTAGTTTTTCTCATCTTTTACTGAGTTTTCCACTTAATATCTTGTTTGTTTAGCCTATTATTACATTTTCCTTACGACTAGTATTGGCGAAGATTCTCCTTTCGAAAAATACGCCACTTCAATTGGCGCCGTCTATGAGAATTACCACACTTTTCTTTACCATCACCGTTCTAGTAACAATTCGATTACAAATATGAATCTCTGAAGCCATTCCAACACCATAAGAGATCATAAGATCAATCCGATACCAATAGCAGTCGACCTGCTCAGTGCAGTGATCGAGCTTCATAAACAAATGGAACCAGGAAAAGCCAAAAGGTAAGAAGATCAGCGCATTCATTCTCAAGCTCTTCAGCTGGAGAGAGATGAACGAAGGAAAGCCTTGAACCAACAGAGTAGAACACATCAAAAGGAAATGGAGAGATTAAGGAAAACCTAAGATTGACTCACTGCCGACAAGCGTCACATCCACTTGCCCGAAGTGATCATCGGTCAAGAGCAACTCAACGTGATGATCAACCAAGAGAGGACGGGTTACAAATTTCTTGATCCAAATCTAGAAATCTGGACAGAGGTTCTTGACATTTTGGCTTGACATCCTCAGCATCGACAACTCAAGGAAGTCGACGCACGCATCATCAAACTCTCCCACCACCAGAAAGATCAATCAGAGATCAATTTGGATCAGAAGGACAAGAAGATTTTGTTCCACAAGTTACAGCCTTACAAATTCCTCCACAATAATTCGTCACCTTGGACGACCTAAACAACAGGATCCAGGCCATAAACTCTGATATCCCAGGCTAAAGATCTGCGCTTGACCGAATCGAAACAAACCCCATCTCCCCACATCTCAAAGTTATGCCCATTCCAGACAATTTTCACATGCCAAAATTTATTGCATATGCAGGACTCACTGATCCACTTACCCATGTACGACATTTCAAAGCCGCAGTGGGATTATATTCTAAACTCGACCACATGCTATGCAGGCAATTCAATATGAGCCTGATAGAAGAACCTCTCAGATTGTTCCATATAATCCGAGAAGGCTCCATCGCCACATTCAGCCAGTTGCAGCGTTTATTCGAGTCCAATTATGCTCACGCTAAGGAGCGAGATATTACTGTGGATTCCTTTTTTTTCTTTGAGTAGGGCGCAAAAGAAATCTTGGCAAGCTTTTACAACTGTTTCTTACAGGAAACTCAAAAAATTGGGAACTCAGATCCCAAAATCGTCGTTCCAGCCTTCACCTCCACCCTACAGATCGACTCTAAAATTTGAGAAAAGCTTACTCTACACAATCCCAGAATGACGATAGAAATGATTGATGTAGTTAATAACTACATCAAACTAGAACGATCCAAAAAGAATAAAATGAAAAGCTGCTCTGCCATCTGTTCTTGACTCACAGCTTCATCTCCACCCCAAAAGTCGACCACCACTAAAGCACCCAAATAACGCGGCAGAAACGTCGACAATAATAGGATACCCGATAAGAAGGACGGAAGACTCGATAGGCCTGCCCTAATTTTACCCCTAATGACACCGACTCTCTCCGCTATCTTACCAACAATAAAGGGAAATGAGTATTATCGAGCACTACAAACAATACCCGATCTCCCCAACAAACCTTTATGTCAGTAACACAATGTGCATAGTCACAAAGCTGACAAGTGTTACTCTCGAATTCGAATCTTTCATCGCATCCTCTTAGTAGGAAGGCTTCATAATTATGTCATCGACATCCAAAAGTTCCTCGAGGATGAGACAAAGAACAAAGATGTTAAACAGAATCAAGGCCAAGGGCAAGCTCGCCACCTGTATATGATTGAAATTGAAGAAGGAAAGAAAAGGAAACAAGACGATCGGATTACATCCTATTACAAAATGACCTCCTCAGATAAATCAGTAAAACTTCTCCCAAGCTCAAACAAATCAAAACACCCTTACCATATCACCTTTGAGGACTGTGGCACCAGCCATGTGAAATACCCTCATGACGACCCTCTCGTCATTATGCTCAAAGTCAGACAAGACTACCTACATACACTTCTCATCGTTATAGGAAGTGCAATGGATGTATTGTTCAGAAGATCAATTGAAGTATTAGGCCTTCTAGAATCTGTCAAAGTTTTGATAACAACAATCACCAGCTTCAATAGATTGAAAGAATCAGCCACAGGAGAAATTACTCTACCAATTTAAGCAGGATCAGAAACATCATCCGTAAAATTCCTTGTCATTGATACTGAGTCCAAATATTTGGGAATTTTGGGACAAAGTTGGTTATATTCGATCAAAGTAGTACCTTCTACTTATCATTTGACATTAAGATTTCCAGCAGATCACGGAATCTACAAAATGAAAGGTTGCCAAGCAGTTGCACATATGTACGAGAATACCACCACCAACTCTCATGCAACCAAACTTCGCAAAGCATAGCAACTACAACAACAAACACCCCCACACATTCGAGCAGCATGACACCGAAATAGTTGAATCCATTGATATCGATGGTCTAGGGCGTCATACCTTCATTGGTTCCAAGCTATCCACTGACGAAAAAGAAGCCATGATCTAGCTACTTAAGCAAAATGTCGACATCTTTGCCTGAACTTTCCATGAAATGCCTAGCATTGATCCATCAATCACGTACCACCGACTGAACCTCCTTCCAAATAGCAAAGCTGTCATACAAAAATGATGGAACCTAGCTCCCCACCTCCGCGATGCAGTGAATGAAGAGATTGATAAACTCCTTCGGGTAGGATTTATTCGAGAAGCCAATTATCCAAAGTGGGTTTCTAACATCGTAGCAGTCCCAAAGAAAAATAGGAAGATTAGGGTTTATGCTAACTTCACAGAATCCAACAAGTTTACACCCAATGATAGTTTTCTGCTACCACTGTTTCCGCAACTCTTCGACTCCATCACAAGGCATGAATTTTTTTCCATGATTGATACAGCCTCCAACTATAATCAAGTTCCACTCGCTGAAGACGATCAAGAAAAGGCAACCTTCATTACTGAAAGAGGTCTCTAGTGTTACACAGTGATGCCTTTCGGGTTAAAGAATGCTGGAGCTACTTACCAAAGGCTTATCACAAAAATGTTCAAAGATCATCTAGGCACAATCATGGAAGTCTACATCAACAATATGATCTACAAAATCTTGAAGCACGAAGATCATTTCAGTAACCTTTAAACCATCTTTAATATCCTACGCAAATACCAGATGAAACTTAACCCAGAAAAATGCCAATTCGGAGTCGAATCTGGCAAATTTCTTGGACACCTGGTCAATAACAGAGGAATCAAAATCAATTTTACACAAATCAAAGCACTTATTGCAATGCCATCTCCGCGAACAAAGAAAGATGTCAAAAAATTTGTAGGCAAGATCGCCGCTCTTCACAGATTCATCTCCAAGTCATCTGATTGATGCAAACTTCTTTATATCCTTCTTCGTGGCAATCCCACTACACTTTCAAAGAAACAATACAAGGAGATCATTTGGACTCCTAACTGTGAGTTAGCCTTCCAAGATCTTAAATGATACTTGGGGTGTCCTTCAATCACGAGTACTTCAGTTGATGGCGAAGTACTAATAATGTACTTATTCACAACTGAAGACTCCATTAGTTATGTCCTTATTCGAGAAGATGAAAGAGCAGAAAAACTAATCTACTTCATTAATAAGATACCTATGCATGTTGTAAAAAGATACACAACAATAGAAAAACAAATACTCGCCTTAGTCTGCAGCTTTCAAAAACTTCGTCCATACTTTCAAGATCATCACATTAAAATCATCACCAAGTATCCTCTCAAGCTGGTACTCTCTATGAAAGAAAAATCTTGAAGAATTTAGCAATGATCTGTTTTCCTTGGCGAATACGACATCTCTTTCAAATCCCAGATATCTGTTAAAGGAAAAATAGTTGCTAACTTTTTGGTAGACTTTCCAGTCGAAGACCCCAATTGGGAAGAACTCGAAGAAATATTTACTGATGACTCATTTATAGAGCTAGACGCATGGTTCAAAAGCTCTAGCTGATGACTTTTTACAGAAGGATCAGCCGGACCACGAGGATCAGGAATTGACATCGTCCTCGTTACACCTTCCAATCATCGTATCTAAAAAGCTATCAAGCTGAACTTCTATGCCACCAATAATGAAACTGAATATGAAGGAAATCTCCACGGTCAAGATCTCTTACTCATACTCAGAGCAGAAGAAATAGCAGTCTACGTCGATTCTTTATTCTTGGCCAATCATTACAACAAGACATTCAGTATAATGGGAAAAATGGTTGATTACACAGCCCTGGTCGAAGAAAAAAATGAATAAATTAAAACAAGCATCAATCTCTTACTTACCTCAGCAAGAAAATTGGCATGCCGACGCATTAGCTTACATCGCTGCCATACTGGGAGATAGTGAACAAAGATCTTAGAAATTGAAATCATCAAGCATTCCAGTCTCGATATATGGTCAACACTGTAGATCACCATTGCTGAAGATGAAGACCCTGAAGACTGGAGAAGACCATTTTATGCATACCTCAACTCCAACATCCTCCCCAGTAACAAAGAAGAAGCCCGTTCACTTCTGGCCAAATGCCCCAGATTCACAGTTCAAGATAAAACAATATATATCGTATCACCGGAGGAGGGCCCCTCATTGAATGAATCTCTCAAAAACAAGCTCAAATCAAAATCAAAGAACTCCACGAAGATATATGTAGAGCATATGTTTTGGGAAGATCATTAGCCCAATGAGCGTTTACACAAGAAATCTACTGGTCGAAGATGAGACAAAATTATGAAAAATTTGTGCGTAAATGCTACAAATGTCAAATCCACGCTCAAGAAATCAAAAGTCTAACCCTCGACTTGCATATAAGCAATATCCTCTAGCCATTCAAACGATGGGGAATCGACATCATTGTACCTTTCCATCCAGCATCGGGAAACCGAAGATTTATTCTTATCGCCACTGGCTACTTCACAAAATAGGTCGAAGAAGTTCCTCTATGTTATACCGATGAGAATGAAGTCATCAAGTTCCTTTGGGAATACATCATAATCAGGTTTGGCTGCCACAAATGATACGCTCTGATAACGACAGACAATTTATCAATGCAAAAGTCTTCACCTTCCTCCACAAATACAAAATACAGTTATTCACCTCCACACTATACTACCCTCAAGGCAACAGACAAGCTGATGCCATTAGCAAGTGCATTAAATCAGGTCTGCGCAAGAATCTGGAGGAAAAGAAAGGCAGGTGGGTCGACGAATTACTCAGTATTCTCTAGGCCTACCGAACCACTCCTCGGGTTTCAACAGGCTGCACTCCATTCATGATGGCCTTCGGTACTGAAGCAGTAATACCTTCAGACCTCGACCTACCAAGTAACCGAAGGAAAGTCATAGATGAAGATAATGAACTTGGTCTCCTCTCCAACCTCAACTGGATCGAAGAAACCTAAGGCAAAGCCATTGCAAACTTGGGACTATACCATGACACATTGAAAAAAGCTTACAACAAAAAAGTTTGAAAATGGAAATTTGGTATTAGAGACCTTGTTCATCAACGAATTCAAGATAATACTAGGCCTAAGAATTCAGGAAAGTTATCAGAAAATTTGGAGGGGCCATACATTTTCATAGAGAAACAGATAGTGGAACTTACTGGCTGATGACTGAAGATGAAATCCGGCTCGAATATCCATGAAATACTACCCAACTGAAACTATTTTACAGATAAACACTATAACTGTTTTCATCGATTAAAATATGCAATCTTTACTGTCACTTTACTCATTACTATTTAGACTTGATCTCGATCCGTACTTAACAAGTAAGCATCAGACAGTCAATCATCTTTACTATTTTAACTTGATCTCGACCCATACTTAACAAGTAAGCATCAAACAGTCAAATATCTTTTCTATTTTGATTTGATCTCGATCCATACTTAATATGTAAGCATCAGACAGTCAATCATCTTTACTATTTTGACTTGATCTCAATCCATACTTAACAAGTATGCATCAGACAGTCAATCATCTTTACTATTTTAACTTGATCTGGATCCATACTTGATAAGTATACATCAAATAATTAATCGTCTTTACTATCTTGATTTGATCTCGATCCATACTTTATAAGTATGCATCAGACAATCAATTGTTACTATCTTGACTTAATCTCGATCCATACTTGATAAGTATGCATCAGACAGTCAACCATCTGTACAATCTTTGATTGATCTCGATCCATACTTTATAAGTATGCATCCTGGCTGTCATTCAATTCTATGTGAGCACTATCCAATTACAGGATATTCTACTTCATATTCTTTACTTACCGAACAAAATATCACTTGTTTAATTCTTATCGAACCTATATCCAAATATCCAACTAGGGATACAAATCTGGTAATCTTTCACATTACTTGCCATTTCATGGCCATCGTTATTATGCCTACAAGCGTTCCTTACTTATCCGCTGGGATTTACAATCACATTCGACAACTATCATTTTGTCGAATCTACCACTTTGCATAATTTACTAAATTTGTGCATCAAGGTTTTCAAAAAACTTTTTTTCAAAAAACAAATAATCATCATTCAAAATATCGCATGATTAAAATTGTATCGATCCCATCGACCATTTTTACATCTATTCTAAAAAATAAGTATTGATCCATAAATTCTTCTATACTACAGGATGAGAGATCACTTCATCCACCTTCACAAAGCCTTCTAGAGCAAGCACCTCTGTTAACTCCCTAAGACGCACCCCATCAGTTTCCATCATCACCACATCATCGACGACTTTGGTCCCACTAAGAACTTCGGGATTCTTCAAAGCATCGTCCTCTGCATATGAATCTTTGAATATAACACCACCAGACTTGGCTAACCCATTATAAAACTCCTTCCTCACCTCCAGCTCCTCATACTGCCCAGCAAAGTGGACCCTCACTTGCATATATTTCTCTAACTTCTCTACTAACAAATGAGCCCTAACTTTATTCAAAATCTTACCATGTTCCAGCTCCACCGCCTTCTGCGCATCGACAATCTACTCCCTTACATCCTTGTTGATATTTGTTCTCAACAACGCCAAAGCATCCTATTTTTTCTTCTCCTAATTTTTCTTTGCTTCACAAAGGGCAGCCTCATTCGCCTTTTGCTCTTCCAACTTGTAGGTATGCATGGTTGCATTCAACCTTTTCTTATCTTCGATAAGAGCTTCTTTCTCCCTCATCAAATCTTTCTCGATGTTTTTGTTAGCCAACACCAGATTTGGAAGATCGCTACTACCAACAATGCAATTTTTTGCCCCCGTCAGCAGCTTCTTGATCTACAATACATTCATAAATTTAGTATTCGAATGACATACCAGTTTTTTTAATCGAGGCAGAGCAGAAAAGATTCTCTCCTTCGCCATGTTGCGGTGACCCTCGCTGAGAAAGGTTATCAAACCCTCTGTCCCAACTAGACAATCATCTACTTCGTCCTTCAATGCATTCATCCCCAACGTATAAAAGTCCATTGTCCTTTAAACTTTAGTCTCAGACTCTTTGACGAATTTATTCTTCAACGATTCTCCACTTCCTTTCTTCTTCGGGAGTGCACTTGTCGCACCCCGTGGCGGATGCCCATCTAGCATACCTACTGGATTCATGATCTCTACCTCCTCTTCAGTTGTCGATCGTCGAGTATTCCTCTTATGAGGCAGTAAAGAAGCCACAACTTGGCTTGCTACTCTTTTCTTCTTATTTTTCCCCAAAGTTTCTCCAAACATCACATCTATCTCTGTATCAGTCGTGTACCCGGCCAAGGAAGGATTTTCCAATGGCAGACTAGCCTCTACAACCCTCTTGTTCTTTACCGACATCTTACCGTCAATGACAGAGACTTCAAAACCTTTTTCCCTTGACCTCTTTAGCCTGACCTCTTGATAAATGGTGCGCACACGATCTTGGTCGATGACTAGATTGTCGATTCTACCAAAGTACCCCTTACTTATGTTGTGCAGTTCTTCTTTAACTTTAGACTTCCTATCGATCTCCTTCAATGCTGCACATAAACACAATACAGTAACAAATAATTTACATAACATTCATGACTTAGAACATCGACAATTAAGTTACCCAACCACAAACCTAAGTGAAAGGTCTTTCTCCTTAAGGGCTCCCCAGGGTCCTTCATATCAAACTCGTAGTTCCCAAAAACGAGTAAACGTTCATTGCTGTATCGCCCTCCTATTGATACCATGTCATAGACCAGCAGTCTTTTAAGAAACCTTGCCAATTACCGATAACCTAATTTCTTCGGGTTCATCTTAAGTGTGTAATATACAGATAAATTATCGACTGTGATCAACTCCTCCCCCCTTTCCTTAAGTCAACCGTTTATACCCCCACATACCCTAAACAGGTTGTATTCATTTGGATTGAACTGGTCAGGTTCTACATCAAAACAGTTCATCAACCTTTTCTGGTCAGCTCAAAGGGGAAGCTTCAACCCTTTCTTAATTTGTTCTCGATGAACCAGAATCCCATCCAAGGGTATTTTATGGTCAATCATATCGTACTGGTACTCCCCTAACCTAATATATCCTGGAATACCGTACTTCTTCTTGAACCAATATTTCTTTTGTCTCCGGACCCTCTCCGTAATAAGCCTCCTTCACATCTTCCTCCCTACCCCCACTACCTTCTCGATCACTCACCTGTGGCTCATGATCCATGTCTGTTTTGGTAGCCTCCTCGTCTGACAATTCGACAATCCTAGGTGCCACTCTAAACTGGCTCACACTAGTTATATCTACACTACTCGATCCCACCTTGTACATACCACCTAAATGTTGTACACAGGTGGTAACATCGTTCAGCAGAGGATCTACATCTTAAAAATTCTCATATATTTCTTTATCATCGATTTGATTTGGTTCAACCATTTTTAAGAACCTTTAAATCAGATTCCATTTTTTTACCACAGTTAGTATCTATCATATCTAATATATATATATGTTCAAAGATTCATATGATTATATTCATATAGTTGTCGAGATTACTCTCTAACAGATCATTCTCATATTATTAGCATTACAATCTACTATCGTTACTTACAACTATATCTTACTACATTCAGTTCTCGATGTAATTTTATTTATTTCTTTTCTAAGTAATACACATCGATTACTATATTAATTTGAATTTTGGCCGAATTTCAAGAATCTCGATAGTTCTTGAAGATGCTTCACCTATCTCCTACCAAAACCACTCTCATTCAAAATATGGATATCACTTTCTCCAGCACAAATTCCGGCCATATCAAACCTACTTCAAAAATAAAATCCCCAACGATCTCGCCAAAAATGCAACAGATCCCCTACAGTTGCGCTGTCCTCACCGCGCCACCAACCATACTCTCTCCACCCCTCACAACCAATTACGCAAATCTCTCGCACCCCAACACCTTTATTTACAATTACGACTCCATTGCTCTCACAAAATAAGCCTACAACGATCACTATCCCGATTTTCTCATCAAACCCTAACACAGTTAAATCTTCCCTACCTCCCAATCCATCTGCACTCATTCCAATTCATTCTACAAATAATTTAAACCATAGCTATCTCTAGAGATTTATGTAAACAATCAATCATGAAACAACATAAAACATCACATATACTAACCTTGTTTTTGTGCTGCTTCTGTATTCCTTTCTTTTGCCCGCTTTGCTCTCGCAATCAGAACACTGATCTCCTCCTTCCCAATTGTAGTCAACAAATCTAAAGACGAGCACAAGTAATTCACACTTGAGTGAATTTTTTCAAAGTTTGCAAAATGTGAACAGTCGTCCACCTTCGAACTATTTATAGACCCCGCGCGACTGTTCATCACACCGCTTCGCGACCGTTCGAGTACTCGAACATAACACATTACACGTCCTTTCTCAAAGTCTTTGACTATCCGTCTTCTCAAAACTAACATACCGCTACATTGTTGTTCCAATCCTTTCATATCTCAAAGAATTTCTTCTAACACGTTTGTACTTAACAAAGTACAACCTATCTTGTCACAAAGACGATGTACATCATCTACCTTGTACTTCCAAATTTCACCTACAGAACCACACCTCGCCATATTTAATCCTCTCTTTACCTCCGTATATTTAAACCTTAATCACAAATTCCTATATCTACAGCAACTCTCAGGTAAATCCGATCAATTTTCAAAATTCATTCGACTTTCCAATACGACGAACAACATATTGCTATAATCCACAATTTTACCAAGTCAAAATTTATTCGATAACAATTTCATAAAACAAAACATCGACAACTGCATTGTGACGTCAAATTATATTCTCATTTCATTTCAACTACAATTCGACCATTACATGTACTTTTTCTACAAATTTATATTATAAACTCCTAACTGCAGCTTCATCTTCTTTTTTAATCAGCATCTTTGCACGAGTCCACATATAACTTGCACGTTCAGGAGGACTCTAATATTACAATTGGCATTGAAATTGAAAATCCTCTTTAGCATCTTTTGCCTCTGCCTCGCTCATACCTTCATAGTTCGGTTCTACAGAATCTTCCAAGTGAATGTTAACATTCCAAAAGATGATGTACTGACTATATAATTCTTAATAATTTTCTTGAACACGACTGTACACCTTGTTACGCACCTGAGATCTCGTCTTCACCATTTCTCAAACAAACAACTCTCACCTTTACAAAACAAGGGATATTTATAGCCCACCACAATCCAAGTCAACACAAAAAACATTTATTTCACCTTGGAACTTTACATTTTTAACAGTCAAATCAATCAACCTTAAAAATCTGTTTCTGGACCCACTCAGTCGACTATACTTCGAGTTGTTTTCACCATCCAACAATCACTTGTCACATTTTACTTCGACAAACAAAACATATACATAGTAAAAAAGAAAGAAAAACATAAGCGGAAGTGGAAGAAAATAACTTTATTTCTTTGAAAAACTTACATATTACATTCGACAACTAGCTTTTTCAATTAGATTACATCAAACTACTTTACAATTTCATTCGGCCTTCTTTTCACTAGAATCTGACTTTTTTGCTTCTTTTCACCAGGATCTGACATTATTGCATCTTTTTACCAGAATCTAGCATTAGATCTGGCTACAGGGCCAACGATATCCTAAGAAGCTTAGATCAAGGAACTTCTAAACAGAGCTACCACTGCAGAAGAAAGGTAGTAGAAAATTGCAAGAAGCCTCATTTGTTCGACAAGATCCCTGGATGCCCAATCAGCCTTTACATCCTCGCTACAAACAATAACCCCTTCTCCCCCAATTTGATACACTTCATTACCTTCAGCACTGTATAATGAACCAGACGGAACCCAAACGTACAAGCATTTTCTGACTCTACCTCCCCCCACCCTCCATACCATGAAAGCTTCAATTGAAGGATACCAAAGAACCAGTTTGGTATAGAGCTTTTCCTCAGATCGATCACCGTCTACATCCTCAGGCTACTCGTTATGCCACACTTGGGGCGACATCTTCTCAATACACCACCATAAAACTCTTCTTCAAACCAACTATTTATACCCCCTTGAAACTACCAGGTTCAATGTCCCGCATTAATTACTCATCGGAAATGACACGACCAGATTTAGTTCACTTTGACCTCGGAAATGACAACGGAAAGACTTTCAAAGACATCGACAGCCTTTTCAAATTCAAATTTCTTCTCGATAAAACCACAAGTACTTCTGTCGAGAATAGGGCAATTGTAGTAACATATTTTCTAGATTCGACAAGGATAAGCCAGTATAACATAGTCAAAGACAGTCAACATTGCATAGTCGAAGACAGACAGAAGTCGAGAAGCTACCATAAGTCCTCGACAAACCAAAAGTAGCCGTTGTGCCTGGTCAAGAAAGAACTGTTAGAGATCCGCGAAGTTTTTCCACTTCCCTCGAAATAGGAGACTGTTTATTTTTTGTTGTAAAACTGCCTCTATCAACTATAAATACAGGCAGATAGTAGATTATTCATACCCAACATCCACAACTCTATTATTCTTACTTCCTAACCCTACTATAACTCTAAAACTTATAATAAGTAGTAACATACTGGATTTTACATCAAAATCCTCCTCGAGGTCGTGGTTTTTTTTAGCTTTTACTGAGTTTTCAACGTAAAATCTTGTTTGTTTAGCCTATTATTACATTTTCCTTACAAATAATATTAACGAAGATTCTCCTTCTGGAAAATATGCCACTACATGTGCATCGACTTCCTTGAGTTGTCGATGCTGAAGATGTGAGTCCAAAATGTCGAGAAGCTCTGCCTGGATTCTTTGATCTGGATCAAGAAGTTTGAACTATTTCCTCTCCTGGTAGGCTTTCTCTATGGGTTGCCCTGGAGCGATGATCACTTCGGGCTTGAGGAAGTGACGTTTGACAGCTGGTGAGCGAGTCTCTATGCCTTCGTAAATTCTTTATTTCTTTTTGATGTGCCCAACTCTGTTGATCCAGGGCTTTTCTTATCTTGTCTCTTTCAACTTGAAGAGCTTAGGTGTGGATTCACCGATCTTCAACCTTCTGGACTCGGTTAGACTCTATTTGTTTGTGAAGTTCAATCACGGCACAATGTAGATCGATTATTTCTGGTATTGGGTTGCTCTTGTGGTTCCTCAGTGTACTGGAGGTACTTTGGAGATTCATGTTTGTCATCGGATTGTATTGGATCAAAGGTGGTAAAGAAAAAGTGTGGTATTCCCACAGACGGTGCCAATTGTAATGACGCGTTTTATGGGAGGATAATCTTTGCCAATTTTCCAGTGAGGATTATACAATAATAAGCTTAAACACACAGGATTTTACGTGGAAACTCAATTAAGTTTGAGAAAAACCACGACCTAGAATAAGGTTTTGATAAAAAAATCCAATAAGTTACAAGTTATTACAATTGTTGTTTAGTGAAAGCGTAAAAATGTCTAATTACTAGAGTTGCGAATCCGAATAATACATCCTCTACCTGTATTTATAGTAGATACAAGCAATTTACAAAAAGAAAAACAGTTTCCTATTTTGGGGGTAGTGGGCAAACTTCGCGGATCTCTCTGCAACGACTCTATTTGACCAACCATAACGGCTACTTCGGTAGGTCGAGTACTGTGGTCGCAGGTGGGACATCTTCTCAAATGATGGAATGTCATCAACTAAGTTCCGTTAGCTTCTTTTTGTCGAATCTGGGAAATATGCTACTACACTACTATTGAAACTGTAAGGGCCTAATTTCGTAGCCCGGATAACCTCTTACACCAAATGTACCTATGATACAACTATAATAATAAATAATATAAATTAACACAGGTGTTTAGCATGAAAACTTCTGAATAAGTAAAAAACCACGACCTCTGCTCGAGGATTTAGTAAAAATAACTTTATTGCTTGAGATTGATATATCTTGATTACAATTTGTGATTTCTTGAGACAAAAAAGTTTGGTCCCTTCTGCTCTGTTTCTCATCCTTTTTATATACCTCATCCTCAGTTCGTTTTCGTGTGTTAACATGTTCTCCAAGAATGAGGGAAAAGTAGAAGTTATTCCTGTAATTGTTAGTTCGTGGAAGATAGGTGTCATTAACTCATTTTGTTTTATTTGGAGTGCTCGAGCCACGTTCTTCCTCAGTTCGTGGTCTAGTTGTCACTGTTGACAGGGTGTACCTATATTTTGTTTTGAGTCTGGCATGGCACTAGTTCGTTGTTACCCCAACTCGAGGGACAGGTCTCTACATAAACAAAATTACAATAATTCAATTACTTACAAATTCAATAGGCACATTTCGTGGTTACTTCTCTTCTAATCAAGCTTCTTTCAATCGATTCCTCGTTCTCACAATGCCTTGTTTCAATCTTCAGTCAATGCATCCAAGCTTGAAACTCACAAGCTTCTCAAATCAAAATTAGGTTTCCAATTCTATGATTGATTCAATTTGAGTTTTACTTCGCATTAAATTGTTCGTTAATTTTTTTTTTCTCTCTCAAATCTTAAGCCCTAAAAAAATTAGTTTTTGAAGAGGTGAGGAACATAAAAAGAAAGGATGTCTTTTATAAGAAAACTGAAAATCCATACTCTTTTCGAACAGAGAAATAGTATATTCGAACAGACAAAGTTTTACTCAAACATAACAAAGATTATATTCGAATAAACAGAGTTCGACATAGTCAATTCGAACAAAACAAAAAGTCTATTCGAACAGAGCAAACAGTCTATTCAAATACACAAGGTTCTGCGTGGCCTATTCGAATAGAACAAAAAACCTGTTCGAACAGAAACCTTTTTTTTTTTTTTTTAAACATAATTTATTTTTGAAATTTTGTAAAATACTAACGGGCTTGAGTTTTTGAGCGAAGAGGTACAAACCAACGAACCTGTTTAGTGTCAGTCCAGCTATAGTCGCTCCACGTGCACTCTCTGACGATGAATAACCACGATATAATGCTGACACCTATTCTAGACACGAAGTAAAACTAATACCAAATATGGATGTTTCGCCGTTTAGTATTAGTTTGTATTATGGAAGAGCTTTCAGAAGGACTTATGCATCTAATAGTGGTAAGTCATTTTGCAACTTTGAAGTTCGCATTCTAGGAAGAACTGTATTTGAAGCTGCATTCTGTGTTACTCTCGTTGTCCAACTATATTGGTATGATTCACATGCGCGTAGTTCTTTTCATTTATTTAAGGCTTGCCTGGTTGATTAAGATATCCATTATGCACGCAGCAACTAACACTCTCCTGGATTATCTCTGTTAAACCATACTTGTATTCAAAGCCCAAATCTGTTAGTTTCTTAGAAGAAATCTTTGAGGGGACAGAACAACCTTCATCTTTCTCAGAGAACCTGACTCAAATAATAAAACCAAGGTTATTGATATCCCCAGGAATCCTACCTCGAATACACTTTAAAGAAATGTTGAAAATGGAAGTACCTATGATCACTAAATGCGGGTACTTCTGAGTAAGACGATCAACCAATTGGGCCATGACACAACTGTTTGTAGAGCAAATATATCGACCCTTTGCTGCAGCTTGCTCCATTAAGAATATATGGGTGTTGTATATATCTTCGATATGAACCAATGAGATGGGCCCTAGTCTTGTATGCACAGCATGCAGTATAGAGTAGAGTTCATGGTCACCTGCAGATTTTGAATGTTATCAGATACACGAGCTCACTGCCCACTTCGCGACACTCACTCTCAGAATGTTATCAGATAGCAATTTTAGGGATGATTCTGTGTCCAAAATGCGGTAATATGCGCAATGAATCCTTTCAGACCCGTACCATTTACAGAAGCAACACTACAATCTCATGCCAATTGCAGTTTTCGTGCAGTCAGAATGTGCTATTGTATAGACAAAGGTGTGAAATATGATACCACATCATTTTGGCCACAGCTATAATATACATTAGACATTCTTTTCATTTTTGATCTTTATGTTAGTAGATCACCTGTAACAGCGGACAACAGAACTCTAACGCTTGCTGGAACTTTGGGAGTGAGGAATGGGCCAGCGACTGTAGTTGGTATTACAGATATCAGATCGATTCCATACTCATTTGCATACTGAAATGCCGCTTCTTCTGATAAAAGCTTTGAGAGGACGTATACCAGTGATTAGGAAAACTATGTTACGCAAACTATTTATGTCAAGGACCAAATTATAGAACAAGCAGATAATATGAAGTTTACCCAACTGCTGGCCTTTATATTCCAGACACGATCAACTAGAGTTTGGCATGACTCATCTACCATTGATTTCCATGACCCTTGATCAACTTTAGCAGTGATTGTACTAATGGATGATGTGAAAATAACTCTTTTCACGGACTTTGTCCGCAAGCAAGCTTTGAGAACATTTAAGGTTCCTTTGATTGCAGGGTCAAGTATATGTGATTGAACGTAGCCATCTTCAATAAATCAATATCATTTGTTTCATCTAAGGGTTTTTTTAGTCTGGATTAATCTAAAAAATATATATTTACGACCCGATTAATTTGAGTATAATCCCTCCAAATTTTTACTTAAAGAAAACACAAATTTCCTGAAAAAATCTCCGAACAATTAAGGATTAATCTAGATTAATTTTGTTTTAGTCTCAAGATTAATCCACTATGAATATTTTAGCCAAATCTCATCTAGATGCTGCAAAAATCCTATTTAATCCCGATTAATCAGGATTGAATCGAGATGCAATCTATTGTTAGATAATAAGGCCTTGAGTTAAAATAAAGATAATTTTTGAAATTTTATGTTATGGATTATACCTGTTCTACCAAAGCTACGATGAAGAGTTTGACTCACAATGATCTCTTTTGGATCTTCAGACCCATATGCTCAAACATCCCACTATGATTATAAGTATGGTTATGCATACCGTTAGGAGTATGGGTATCCACCCTAGCAAGCATATGATGTTTCTAACCCTATTATAACATTTGAGAGGTCACAAGAAAACATATCGGTATTGGGTGGTCCACACCTCAGAATTCTTCAGTACATTCCGCATGTAGTATACAAATAATACATATGTCAATACAAGCATAGATACGAGGGGACAAACGTGACATGGGCCCAATATGTTGCCCATATTGAAGATCATGAGATGGCAAATATCCAAGAACAAGAAAGTCACTCGAATTATTACTAACTTTTTAACTTGTGTAACAAATAATTTTAATCGTAATATGGATATTTTAAGTCTATTAATTTTATTATTTTCTTTTAAGAATCATCCACATATTAACAATTTATTATTTTTCATTAAACTACAATTAATTATAATTAAATAAGATTATTCTTATGCTTAATTCAAGCAAAAATGAAGGAAAAATAAACCATAATCTCCGATTTTTATTGATGAATCTTTTTTCAAAATGGGAGATTTTGATTAAAAACCCTAGGTTTCATCAAGAGATGCATATATAATGCCACCAAATTGGTTCATAAAGGGTGTTAAGTGTGAGAACATTAGACCACATCCAAAGCCGTGCAGAGAGACAGTAGTTAGAGTAAATGAGAGAAAAGTAAAATGTAGGAAAACCTTACATATATTCTCGTTAGCTAAAACACTAAACTCCACTGAAGTTGCGAGATGGAATATGCCATGGCAATCTTCCAAGGCCTCGTCAAAGCTCCCTTCTTCCTACAAATCTGCTCTGAACACCCTCAGCTGGGTATCATCTTTGATTAATTATTGAAGCGCAGGCACTTCCCCTCTGAAAAATAAAAGTGAAGTCACATCTAATTAGTTAGGAGCGATTTAGACTACGCCCCCCTCCCTTAATTACATATACAAATTTAATCTTACCCCCTCGAACTAACCAATATTGTGGTCCACCCCCTAGAAAAATTACACTGACTTCTTATTTACAAAATCAAAAGCATTGCTATATTCTAGAGATCACTTGTAATAAAAATATCCATTCCAAGCAATAAATATACTTTTTACAAAAATCCTCCATACGAGGTCGCAGTTATTTTACCTGTTCAGAGGTTTTCTACGCTAAAAACACCTGTGTCCATTTCTTACTTTATATTAGAGCATTATTGCAGGTTCATTGGTGTGATAGCGAATTCCTAATCGTATCGAGCTTACAGAATTTGACCATTACATTTGGCGCCGTCTGTGGGAAAGATTACATTTTCACGATACCCTAAGGCAGTCTTTTATTATAATTTTCAATTATGGTTTTTTTCCGACGACAGGCCGCAGGAACTCAGATCAAAATTTATGTGGATCCGGGACAGATCATCGAGTTACAAGCGAATCTCCACGCTGAGCCAGAAAAATGCGCTAAACTCGAACTTCAATTGATAAAGGATCGCGAGCTCCGAGAGAAAGAACTCGATGCAGAAAGACAAACTCGTTTGACAGCGCTTAAACGGCACGAAGATTAGATGGCGACGATGTAGACTGCACTCGAGGCTCTGTAAAATACTCAGTAGGCTCTTCCAGCCAGAGGTCACGATCAACTTCCAGAGACCTCACACATTTCAGCAAGGGAAAGATTGGGACCTCGGGGAGCCACCGATAAAGCTATTTCTAGAAATCTACCACACGGACTATAGCCCTCCATCCATTTGGGGGGAGAAGTCCAATCAGAAGCCAGTCGAGGTCACCAAATTCCCATCCATCAGGGGGAAGACCAGCGACCTCTACATCAAGTTCCTGCACGAGATTGCTTGAGTGAAGGTACGGGAACTCATCTTCCCCTGCTAGCACCTCCAACGATTCAAGCAACACGTCATTACGTCACAAAAGAACACATGGACCAAGGAATTAAGGAGTTGACCGAGGCACAAGTTCTGGGTACTACCGGCGATGCCACAAAGTTACAAGGAAGTCCAATTGCCAAAAAACTATTCGATATAAAAATACCGAAAGGTTTTCATAATCCAAAATTCACAAGTACAAAGATACCGACCCGAATGAGCATATTCAGCAATACCGCGATTCATAGGGGCTGTACTCCAATCTCAGCCACATCCTCTACTGCCTGTTCACCATAAGTTTACAAGAGGAGCCACTCCGATGGTTCCATTCTCTTCCTGAGGAATCTATCTACACGTTTGATCAGCTGCAGAAACAGTTCATCAAGACATATGCTAACAACAGAGACAAAAAAGAGAACTTGTATTCTCTAATCGGTCTTAAACAGTCACATGGGGAAAATCTTGAAGATTTTTCAAAGAAATTTCTAGAGCTCGCAAGAAAGGTGGATAACCCCGACCAAAAATCAGTCGTCACCGCTTTCACCAATGCTCTCCGGCTCGATTGCAAGGCCAAAAAATACCTCTTCCTTAACAACCCAGCGACGTTAGAGGAGATGATCACCAAAGTCAACGGCTACGTTGACTTGGAGAGGATGATGTCTAAGCGAAAAAAATCTACTAAGTTTGTTCTCTCCACCAAGGCCCCACCTGCAGAACATACCAACGAGCCTAAAGAGGAACAGGGAGATCAGAAATGCACTAGGGAAAACACAGGATACCCTCGGAGAAGCGGTCCGCAGAATAAGCCCGTCCTCCCAAAGATGAACATCCGAATCTTCATAATTTTTCCACTGCTGTTGAAAGACACGCTCTACCGCGTCTCTCAACCATAATTTTTTCACTGCTGTTGAGCCTATCGAGAATCGACAATTTTACCTACACCATAAGGTAAATCATCATTTTACTGACAATTGATATGTTATGCAGTGGTTGCTCGAGCTCATTTTCAAGGAAGGACAGATGCTCGAATACATTGTTGACCTAAAGTCATACAAAAATGGCAACTATAAGAAGTAACTCGAAGTTGTTCAGGTCAACGACAGAGATGAGGAGAAGGATCTCTACTACATGCACCTCAACAACATGATCAGAATCAACCAGATCACCAATTCCAACCGATCAAAGTGTCGAAGGCTTACGGAATGCTGTGATCTAACACCTCAAGATAAAGAAGCCAAACTTCTTCCCGAGTCGAGCAATCGCCGACTCAAAATCTCCTTCGTGGATTGCAATAATAGCCATGACAAATTTCCACATCATGATGCGTTAGTCATAATGCTCAAGATGAAACAGTTTATCATGTATACAATGATGATCGATACTGGAAGCGGTATTAAAATTCTTTTTTAAAGTACGATCGACCAGATGGGTTTGGCCAACCAAGTCATTCAAAGCGACACAAACATCAGTGCGTTCAATGGCTCTAGGGAGGAACGAGTAGGCAAGATTATCTTACCTATTATCCCAGGACCGACCACTATCGACGTCGTTTTCTACGTCATTAATGCAAAGTCTCGCTATCTAGGGATTATGTGCCGCTGCTGGATACACAATATGGAAGAAATCGCTTTTACCTATCATCAAGCACTCTGATTCAAACATGACAACGGTATTTATGAGATCAGAGGTAGTCAGAAACTCTCTCAAGCTTGTGAAAATACTGTTTATGCCATCCTAGATACTTGGAACAAATTGGCCATAAAGAAATGACAGAAAATTGATCACCTCGGCGATCAATTACCTACAGAGGAGCCTACGGAATATGTCAACTCAATCGAGACATTTTTGCATGGTTTTTCGAAGAAATGCCTGGAGTCGATCAGCCATGGCTTGCCACAAGTTAGCCATCAACATCAACGCCACAGTGGTCAAACAGAAATAACGACGACTTTCACCTCATCTTTGAGATGAAGTTAACACCGAGATCGAGAAGTTGATCAAAGTGGGATTCATTCGAGAAGACAAGTATCCAGACTGGATATCCAACATTGTCACTGTCCCAAAGAAGAACGAAAAAGTTTGCATTTGCATAGATTTAACAGATCTGAACAAATATACTTTAAATGACAGTTTTCCTCTTCCCAACATTCATCAGATCCTCGATTCTACAGCAAGTCATGATCTTCTATCTATGATGGACGCTGCTTTAGGGTATAATCAAATCCCACTTCTAGAAGAAGATCAAGAAAAAATAACGTTCATCACCGAAAGTGGCCTTTATTGTTACAAAGTCATGCCCTTCGGGTTCAAGAACGCAGGTGCCACATTTCAACGATTGATGACTACTATGTTTAAAGCACACCTTAGAAAAATTGTTAAAGTCTACATCGATGATCTCCTAGATAATCACATCTCAGATCTCAACACAATATTCAACATCCTTCGATCATACAGAATGCGTCTCAACCCTGATAAATGTCAATTTGGGGTACATTCTGGCTGCTTTTTAGGCAACCTCATCTGTAAGAAAGGGATTGAGGCCGATCCGGATCAAATTTGTGCTCTCCTTGACATGCCTTCTCCAAAGACAATAAAAGACATTCAAAAACTCTCCAGCAAGATTGCCGCTATCAACTGTTTCATCTTTAAACCTTCAGACCACTACCGTTAGCTATTCCTATTACTCCGCAGATGCACCAAACGAGCAAAGGTTCAGCCAAGTGCAGAAGTCACATGGACACCAAAATGCAAAACAACTTTTTAGGATCTCAAAATCTATTTGGGGAGGTCTCCCATAATGAGTACCCCAATAGGTAATGAGGAACTGATAATCTACCTTGTAGTCGCAGATACTTCTCTCAGCTTAGTTCTCATTCGCCTGGAAGGGAAATAGTAAAACCTGTATTTATCACCAGCAAAACATTCACACCAGCAGAACAAGGTACTCTAAAATTGAGAAACTTCTTCTCACCCTTGTTTACACTTCACAGGAACTCAATCACTACTTCCAAACACATTTCATCAAAGTTATGACGAATTACCCACTTCGGGAAGTTCTGTCCAAAAAAGAAAAGTCATGAAGAGTGTAACAATGGTCAGTCAGTTTGGGAGAACATGATATCAAGTTTGAACAACGTCATTCCAAAAAAGGTCAGGCCATTACCGATTTTCTCATAAATTTTTCAGTAGAGGATCCCGAGTGGGAGGAGCACAACCCAGACCTTACCAAAAACAGCTGGAGAATCCAACCCCCAAGCCATTGGAGGAACGAGCTGACTGGATTACTATGTCAGGGTGAAGGCTTCTCACAGATGGATCAGCAGGACCCGCAGGGTTAGGAATCGGGATCGTTTTGATTACCCCATCTAATGACAGATTTATAAAATCAATCTGCTTGAATTTTAAGGCCTCAAATAATGTCACCGAGTATGAAACTCTCATTCACGGACTTGACCTCGCACTTGAGCTCGATGTCCCCGAACTTCTAGATTATACCGTTTCATTACTTATCGTTCATCATTATTCTGTGTAATACAAGAAGAACGGGAAGATGATCGAATATGCAGCCCTCGTTGTAGATAGGATTAGCGAACCGAGCGAACCGAGCTATAACTCAAGGAATATTCTAGTCTGGCATGCGCAAGCAAGCAAAAGAGTATTCCCGCAGGTGCGACACCTGTCAGCGACATGGACATATGATACGTGCCCCTGCGCTTAAACCTTATCCAAGCAAGGTTTTCTGGCCGTTTAAAAGATGGGCACTAGACCTCATCGGCGAATTCCCTAACTCTCCAGGTAATCGCCGTCACCTACTCATAGCTACCGATTACTTTACAAAATGCGTAGAAGCAATTTCACTATGTCAAACCAGAGAAGAAGAGGTTATCTCTTTTATCTAGAACTACATAATCACTCGATTCGGGTGCCCCCACCTAATTCGTATCGATAACGATCCCCAATTTGTGGGAGATAAGGTCGTAACCTTCCTAAATCACCACAATATCATCCACTCACCATCAAATCTATAATACCCTCAAGGCAATGTCCAAGCCAAAATCACCAACAAAACCATCGTGGATGGACTCAAAAAATGGTTTTAATCACAGAAAAATGGAAATTGGGTTTGCGAACTACCTCACGTCCTGTGGACGTATCGAACCACTCCCCGACAATCTACTGGGTATACCCCGTTCCTCCTTGCTTATGGTACTGAGGCACTGATTCCTTCTGAATATCATCATCCTGTTCGTGATCACGAGTTGACTGACGAGGAAAATGAGCTTGAATTGGCTTACAACCTTATTATGATAGATGAGGCCAGAGAATGTGCCATCTCTAACCTAGGTCGATATTATCATATGCTTGCCAGATCGTATAATAACCAAGTCAGAAGCCGTACTTTCCAAATCATAGATCTCGCCCTCAGAGAAATTCCTCAATATCGCAAAGAGCCTCATATTGGAAAATTAGCCAATAATTAGGAGGGTCCATTCATTATCACAGGTCTCTCAGGCCTGGGATCATACTAACCCATGACAGAAGAGGGAATCCCTATTTCAAATCCTTGGAACACTAGACGACTGAAACGGTACTATCGTTAGGCATCTTACTACTTCATTTCTATTGTTCACTTTTTGTTTTTCAATTCTAAAAGTGAGATTCTTATCTCCATCCAATGTAAATTTTGAACTTATCAATAAAAGTTTCTTGACCAATGTTATTCTCTTCACGAACATTTGTCTACATTCTACAGATTAAAGCATAGATAATATTAACATCAATCTTTTCCAAGTTTAATCAAGGTTATCACTTGATTAGCTTCTTTTACTGCATCTCTGCGATTATAGAAAGTTTATAAACTTGTTTCATATCAAAGACTCGGCCAAACTAGAGATAAGACAAAGGTAATACTAGTCTTCATCTTTTTTAACTTGTTTGGATCATTTCCATAGGCTGGATCAAGGATAATACTTTGTTTAGATGACTCTTTACATCTCTGCGATTGTAGCAAGTGTAGAAACTTGTTTCATATCAAATAATCAGCCAAGCAAGAGATAAGACAAAGGTAATACTAGTCTTCATCCTTTTCAACTTGTTTAGATCATTTCCATAGGCTGGATCAAGGATAACACTTGGTTTAGCTGACTCTTTACATCTCTGCGATTGTAGCAAGGGTAGAAAATGGTAGAAGCTTGTTTCATATCAACGACTCAGCCAAACAAGAGATAAGGCAAAGGTAATACTAGTCTTCATCTTTTTCAACTTGTTTGGATTATTTTTGTAGGTTGGATCAAGGATAACACTTGGTTTAGCTGACCCTTTACATCTCTGCGATTATAGCAAGTGTAAAAACTAGTTTTATATCAAAGACTCAGCCAAACAAGAGATAAGACAAAAGTAATACTAGTCTTCATCTTTTTTAACTTGTTTGGATCATTTCTATAGGCTGGATCAAGGATAACACTTGGTTTAGCTGACACTTTACATCTCTGCGATTATAGCAAGTGTAGAAACTTGTTTCATATCAAAGAATCTGCCAGGCATAAGATAAGGCAAAGGTCATACTAGCTTTCATCTCTTTTAATATGTCTGTGATATTTCTATAGTTCAAATCAAGTTTCAACTTGGCTTAACTCAACCCATTTTCTGCGATTAAAGCGAATGTAATTTTTTTATTATCAAATACCCCACCAGATACAAGATAAGGCAATGGTCATACTAGCTTTCATCTATTTTAATGTGTCTACGATAGATATTATTTATTTTTAGGTCAAATTCATATTACAAATGATTTTTTTTTCTGCTGAGGGAGTGTCAGCAGTGCTTCCCCCCACATCAAGAGGTCGAGCTTTCAGCTTATGGGCCATAGCAGCTCTACCTTATTCCATCGATTCAATAGTTCGAGGGCCCAGTTAGGTCTCCAGGGTGCCCAAACACTTCCCTCGATCTATCTTAGCTCTGCTGATATATCCCTTATCCGACAGAGTTTTGAACAAGGTATCTCATTCTGACTCAAGTATTTTTACTTCCTCTACAAAATATGCAGCAATCACCTTTAACAGGTCAGATCGTGATGTGTCAGGTACGACCATTATTGTAAATCTCGCCTTCAACCTCTTGAGGCGGGACTCTAACCTAACATACTCATTCTTTCGTTCAATTATTTTCGTATCGACCTTTGCGTGATAGATTACATCTTTTTTCAACTTGGCAATATACTTCGCTGACTCAGCTAACTTCATGGCTTCTAAGTCTACTTCCCAAGTATGAACTTTCCTAATTTTTGCGTTCAACTCTTCCCTTGCCGGCAGATCTTTCAATAATTCTTCTTTCCTCTTCACCAGCGATTCCTTTGCTTTGATCTCCCCTTCCAAAAATTTCTCCCTTATAAGAGCAGCATCCAACTTATGCTAGAATTCTCTTAAATTTTCATTTCCCTTCTGAGCATGCCTATGAATTCGAGATGCGTTACTTTCTAGCTCTCTAATACGACCTGAGATACTAGCTATATCCCCTCAAACTAAAGGTGCCTTAGCCTCAGTTCTACTTCCCCCTGAATGCTCTCTAGCCTCAGATTTCTTGGCAAGCGCAATAGCTTGTGCCAGTTCGGCTTTAAGTCGTTGCACCTTCGTTGCATTTCTCGGAATTCCATATCCTTGGCGGGGAGGGTTGTTTGCAAATGTTAAGCTGCTGCTTCTGAAGCCGATTCATTTTCTCGAGCTACCCTCAGCTCATCGTCCTTTTCGACAAATTTTTGTCTCATTCACTCCAGCTCGTTCCTACAGTTCTGAAGATCAGATTGAAATTGTTCCTCTGATTATTCCAGTGCCTGAATACGGTAGTGAGCCGTGTCGGCCTGCTTACCCTTCATAGCCAATGCGTCAACTTGATATTGAAGCTTCTCGACACGTTCTGTTACCTCAGCTAGCTCTTTTAATCCCTTATTTATCTCGGCATCTTTCTCTTCGACCTCAAGAGTCAGGTCAGAAATGGCCTGGGTCAACTTTACAAGTCTGAAATGCACTTTTACGTATTGATCTTTTTTATTCTCGTTTACGTCCTTCATCCTATCGAACTGCTCTGCAAATTCCCGATTATACATGAGTACATTGTCCTCATGTGAGCGAGATAAATCTAATTCGACCTGGGAAATATAACAAGTTTTAGTACAGTTCGAGTCAGGAAAGCCTTTGAATATATACCTACTATATTTCTAAGAGACTATGTGATTTCTAAACATCTGTTTCCAAGTACTTTTAGACTAAAAAGTTTGGAGTCCATTCTCAGATGAATACTTCATGAGTCTTCTTTCAGCATACAAGGTACATACTTTCGATATATTACTCTATATTATTAACGTTGGATTTTTACCATGCATTTCTATTATATTTACTTGATAGCTTAACGTTGGTGTAACATGCAAGTCGAAAAACCTACTTCGATCTAACCTGCAGCTCTGCTTGCGTAGACAGCAAGGCTTTAGAGGTCTCTCTTTGCTTGGCAAGTCCAGACTCTAGGTCATTTATTCTGAGACTCATCTCTCTAACTGCCTGCAAAAGGTTTATAAAGCAAAGTCAATCTATAAAAGTTTCTTCCCCCCACATAATTCAAACAACTTACAAGTACTTATACAAACACACGTGTCTACCTTACCTTCTCACTACCATCTTCTGGGAGCTCAACATCATCCCCTTGATTATCGAGCACCGTCTGGTGGGAAATACCATCCAGACCGTCTACAATCCCCACCACTTCTGCTTCCTCCTCATCTTCCTCCTCAACGAAGGTATCCGCCTTAATGGCATCTACCTCCTCCTCAGAATAGCCTTTCAGTATCAAATGACGCCTTAGTCTGTCACACTCCTCGACCATCTCGTCAGGATTGGCCATTGCCTTCACCTGCAGCTGGCCAATCACAATGGCATGCGAAGCCTTCAGCTGCCTAGTTTCCTTCAGAGCGTCTATTCTGGATCGAGCTAACTATTTTTCCAGCTCGACATTTGCCTTTTTCAGCTCACTTTTTTTTTCTTCTATACCAAGCCATATCCTTTTAACAAGACGAGTAACCTGGAAAAATTGTATCGATATCCGCGATTAGCTCGAAATATATTAAGCATTTCTTTATGATAAAAACTTACCATCTTGCTCGTGTCTTCCTCTCCTTGGAGAACTGCCAACCTGGCCCTTTCCTCGACCTCTTTGAGGACGTCCACCGTAGTAGATCGCCCCTCAGCGACCTTCTCTCCTGACTCTCTCGAGGGTTCGACCCTCCTCCTCTTATCTTTCGTAACCTCACCACTTCATGTGGTACCAGAGGCCGACAGGGCATATAGCATCCATTTCTTTGAATACTTTAGGGCTACTTTGCTCGGCCTGACAGGATTCGGCTGAGCCAAACTGCCAATTTTAGGACTCTTGAATAGATTTGTTTGAACCTCCTCACCACTCACTTGCTTTTTTCCTTCATCAACCCCTGCCATCGATCTGGCAGACTGAGCCTTTCTAACCTTGTTCGACCTACTATCAACCCTCTTTTTCTTACTCAGGCCGAGTTCCTCCAATACAAGTTCGAGTTCAGTCTCTTCCTCTGCAACTTCGTCAAACAGGGATTCCTTCCTTTCTATTGTAAACTTCACACCTACAATAACACATTTTTACTATCAACTACAATTGTCAACAAAACGTAAAAATAATTCTATCTATGCATGTTTATACTTACTTTGCTTTTACAGATCTAAACCGAAGGTCCAAAGTTTCTTCGTCATCTCTTTGAAGACAATTACCCTTCACCCATATTATCTTGTCATACCAGGTTTGACCTGCTAAATTCAGATCAAAAAAATAACGCCGAGTTGCGCTCGCATAGAAATTAGACCCTCCCACTGGCCTTATAGTTATCCACCCCATAAAACTATAAAACGTCCTCAGGGGTTATCCTCTTAACTTTTTCCTCCCTTTTCCATTTTTCATTCAGATGATCATACACTGTTATTACCTCCCACATGTTCCCGTTCAATTGAGCATGACATACCCCAATTACATTCATAATCCCCTTCGCCAAATTGATGTGGGGCAGGCTCAACCCATACTCTAATTGAGATAGGTAACACAAAAAACCCTCCGAGAGATCACTCCGAACATCCCCATCAAAATATTCTAACGATATCGATTCATCTATACCCATATCTCATTTTTCTACTTCCAAATCTGCCAGCAGATAAAAATACTCTTCCCCCTCCGCTACCGTATAACCCCTAAACTGCCAACCGGCAAACTCTATACAATTGCCCCACTTTCCTCCTGCAGCCGCCTTGGCTTTACAAAACTCTCAAAAGGCATCAGAACCAGGAGGATAAGAAACCAATTGACCAGGAAAACCCAGAAATTGTTCCAATCCTACTTCCCCTTTATTAACAGACTCATTCGTTCGACCAGAGGTCGATACCTCATTAACAGACGAACTACCCATCTTAAAGAAAATTCTATAGGCACGTTTTCGACCTACAGAGATGCCTTTCACTCTCGACCTACATACATGCTAAGGTATTTATCATTCTTCCATCTATGTATATATATATATATATATATCTTCAACATGTATCTCTAATAAGTCGTTTACGCATAACAATATATCTTTAACATATACATACGCCAACATATATTTGCATACATCTCTACTAGCCTTCAGTATCCGAATGAGAATCAGCAGTAGAGTCAAGCTTTCCCCTCACAATATTACTATATTGCCACCTATGAGATCCAGAATCTTTTACCCTCTTCAACTATTTATCACCTTCGGATAACTCTTTATCGAATCCCCTGATCTTTCGTCTCTCTCTGAGTGCTCTCAAATTTTTTTGAAGTTGTAAAATGTTTGATTGGAGACAAAGAAGAACTATTTATCCTTTCTCTCTCAAGCGGCCAGCATTTATTGCCCCTCGCACGAAATGTCCTCGATTCTTGAACTGAGGCGTCCTTTCCACTCTCCATGTCAGACGCCTTGTAACTTTTTAATAAAACAACATTTCCATCATTACAACTCCTCTCATTTTTTAGCATATTTTTTCTCCCTATTTCCATAATATTTCCTGACCTTCCCATACTCATGAGGACTCACTCTGTACGATGTTAGAGTTCTATTTCCTTTTGCATACAAAACAAAACTAGAAGCTTATGCATTTTCATATTTTTGTTTCTCTGACCTTGTTTATCATACTTATAGTGATTGACGTCATTTTCTAAACTATACCAATGCTCAAAATTATTTAAAATGTTTGCTAAAATAGTCTCAAAATAGATTCGCCCCTATAAAGGATCCGATTGACTTATATTATTTCCGTTACATTCAAAACAATTATATTATTCATAGGACACACTTTACACAACATCCATTACAGCCTTGGTAACCTAAACAAACATCATCTAATCACATTGTTCGTCAATCTTCAAATTGGATCTCAATTTCAGCAATCAAACCAGCCAACTTCTCTCGATCTATATAGCCCTCACCAACATACCTCATAGAAATAACGAGCACACTCCAACTCCCTACTCCTTACATCTGACATTCGAGCTCACATTCCATCACTAATAGCTCAGAATCATAACAAATGAGCCAAAGGTCCACTCACGTACTTAAGCAATCTTTATAGCCGATCATCCTTCGAAGGCAAGACGAATCCTCTGAGATCGAGCCATACCATCCTAACCTCTCCTCTATTTTTCATTGAGCCTACCCATATTTATACGTTTCTCACACACTTCCCCTCGAATACGTGATTTTTACCTTGTATCTCGTAATAGAAACCCAAAATCTTGGAATCAATTATTTAAACTCATCCCCTCACTAGTACACGCATTAGTTACTATATTCGACCTTACGCTGCCACGAGTAGTATCCCTATCAACCTGTAACAGCTTGAGTTTTTACGATTATATATTTTCAAACAATTTTTCCACCTCACCTCTTAAAAACATAAATCATTTATACATCCGCTCAACCTTGTCAGCACGAGCTCATTTCAGATCGAACGACATTACAACATTGTTTCATCACTTATAAAGAACTCGATTATAAACAGTTATTTACCCCAGTACCCAACACAATTCAATTCGATTTACTTTTTTTTTTCCTATATATAGTTTATTGAATATAAACTTTTATTGATGTTAAAGATATTATATACGATTTACAGATGATAAGTTTTCAATACATTAACCTCAGGGATACAATAGAATGTTATCTATCCAGAAACAATCCATGTACTTTACAGATAATAAGTTTTCCCTGTTTGTTAAAAGTCACAGGCCATTTAGGCATGCCGAGGAATCATGTCTTTTAGTTCTTCTTAATTAAGTAATTCTTCTCCCTGATGCAAAGAAGACATTGGACACAATAAAAAGTTGCCCTCACATGAGTTTGGTCGAAGTCCAGTCGAACTTCAATGGAAACTATGCAAGCAGTAGACTCAGTGTTGGGCCCCCACAAAATAAGTAAAGGTCTTCAGAGCACCAAAACACGATGGAAATGCGTCAGCAGACTCCCACTTCTAGTCCTCTATCTCCACTGCCATCACCACCTCTTTAATAACCACCACCACCGAAGAGTTGGTAGAGATGAAGAGGGCCCAACCTTAGAATATATGGCGACACAATAAATAAGCATATCTACCCCACAGATACATCTATCCCTGCATATGAAGCCCTAACCCAGTCTTCCGCAAGGGTATGGAGAAAGGCCCAACGTTCCTCGCCTGTCAAGATGACGACATAAAATCTCCACTTATAGTAGAAATCTTCCTCAGCTTTGACCGCTTCCTCTCTCGACAAGCCTTGGTACGTCAGAGGAATAGGGACGGGGATCGCCATTTCCAAATAACGGTCACTAAAGTATTTCAACTTCAACCTCTGCGTTTCAGACGCAATCCTTTCTTCAAGAACCATACTCCGAGTTTTCACCATCTCAGATAAAGTTACGCATACAGGAATTGTTCCAAAGATTTGCTACAAGTACACTTTATATAAAACTAAAGTTTTGTGCAGGTACGTTTTCCCAAGCGTCATCAGTCATTATGGACGCGATTATTCAAACGCAACCGTCACATACATCCGCATCATCATTTAATACCCATCACTTCCCAATATCACGTAACTTCCACCAGTCAAACGCCATTACTACTCTGTTTCGAATTTTAAACATTTCACACATATTTTCTCAACCAAAGCCACTCGTGACTTCGGTTGCCTGGGGGCAATTGTAGGGACTTATCCCTCGATCTCACTCATAATCGAGTTCATATAACTTGATTTACCTCCATCTCAGGCTCACACATTTTTTAATACTTAACACTCCAGTCAACATTCTAACCAACCCCACGAACTACTCAAGAACGTGGGTCGAGCTAAACCCAGAAAACATTATCCCGTCAAAGACACCTATCTTCCATGAACTCGATAGTTATTCAGTCTATCGTCACTTACCACATTATTCAAAAAATGTGTTCTAGCACGATGAAGAGCTGTGGAGAAGCCAATATAAAGGAAAAGTTCCAAAAAAGACAGGGGCCAGAAAAATTACACAGACATCTTATTTACGTGATCAAAAGCCTTTTTATATTCTAGAGATCACTTGTAATAAAGATATCCACTCCAAGCAATAAAGATACATTTTACAAAAATCCTCCATACGAGTTCGCAGTTTTTTTACCTGTTCAGAGGTTTTCCACGCTTAAAAACACCTGTGTCCATTTCTTACTTTAAATTAGAGCATTGATAAAGGTTCATTGGTGTGATAGCTAATTCCTAATCGTATCGAGCTTACGGAATTTGGCCATTTTACCTATGGCCTTAAACTTCCCAAACCCTACCTCCCTTTTCTACTTGGATGAATTGATGTCTCGAGATCTATAAAAACAAAAATAAAGGCCCATCTCTAAATTCAAAACTACTTCTTCTCCCTTCTCTCTAAAGTCTTTAGTTCCAAAATCTAGAATAGTAAAATGGGTGGCTGTAATGAATCGTCTCAGGTAAGCATCTTTTGGCCATTACTCAACAAATTTCTGGGTTTTAAGATTTTTTGTTACTACCATTAAAGCATTGTTTCAACCTTTAGGGTGTAATGAAAAATTCAAGGTATTTTTATGGGGGGTAAAGCTAAATTTAGTCATCATACTTTGTAGGTTGAAACTTCTCCAATTTGTGAGTAAGAGAAAGAGAGAGACGATACAAAGATGAGCGAGAGAGATGAAGTGATAGAGAGAGAAAAAAAATAAAACCTAAGGTTTTGGTAATTCGAGAATGAGAGAAGGGGGGGGGGGGAAGAGAGAGAGAGAGAAAGAATGATGTAAAAAAGGGGGAAAGAAGTTAAGTCTTCGGCCTTCCACAGAAAGATTGTTAGGAGTTGTTTATGACCGTTGGATCTAAATACATGGCCCTAGATCGGAAATGGAAAACATTTTAATCTGTGCCGTTAATTCAAAATATTAATGGTTATAGTTAAGACACGTAGCATTACGTTTTGGACGGTAAAAATGTAAATAGTTGGGGAGTCAAAAGTAGTCTTGGAATTATTTCAAAGTTGGACTAGTTTAGTCAAGTTTACCTACTGAACGGGGTAGAAGTGAGGAAGTGGGGGTGAGCCACAATATTAGTCTGTTCGAGGGGGCATGATTAAATATGCATGTTTATGGGGGGTGGGTGGGTATACTTTAAATCGCTAATTAGTTAATTAAAAAATTAAGTTAAAATAGGAAGGGATGAGGAAAATCTAAGGTTCAGGGTTTATCATTCTTGCAATGATTATTGGGTTTCAACTAAGAAATTACATGACCAAATGCAGATTATAATATGTTTATAAGCATCTTTTGCATTCACATCACTTTATTTGGTAACTAGCTATTTCAATCACATTTAGTCTTTTTATAGTGTTATGTTAAATAGCATCATCATCTGTTTACAATATTTATCGATAAGAATAATGTCTTAAGCTGTTTTAGGTCGCTTACTATTTGTCTTATCAAATGAAATGACTTTGCTACTACATTATAATTATAATTCTGGTCGCAAGCCTTGTTTTTTGAACAAAATTAAACAAAGATGATTACAACGTAGAAATAAGAAGGGAAAGAAAATATTAATATTCCAAGATTCTAATTATTACAAGCTTTACTTTTCTTTATATAACCGGGGTAACTAAACTATTTCTATTACTAACCAATGTGAGAATAAAGGAGGAGTATATAATATGTCTATACTCCAATGTTCCCCCTCACATTAATACAAACATGCTTTTATCAAAGTGGATGACAATAAAAAACAAGTAGATAATCCCTCGCAAAGATATAATCGCTCCCTCACTAATAAAAAATTGAAGGTTCCCCAGATAAACCTTCTTCCAATATTTCATTTTTCAGCAGCAAAAATATTTCAAAACATCACATATCACCCATGAAATCGGTGGCAGTAATATCTGACTTGCCATTTTTTCCACATGTACTTTCGTAACCAAAAGTTGTAAAATCGGCGGCAGCTACGGACTTACCCATTTTCTGATGTAAGGATAATATGAATATCTTGAATAAATTCTGAGAAAATAGGGACACTCAGGTAAACGCGAAAAGACTGCAAAAGAGAGGATTGGTTGAGAAAGAGATAATCATTAGAGGTAGAAATGATCACTCAAGAGAGTGAAAGAAAAAAATATACTAAAATAATAGATAATCACTAGGGGAAGAACAAATCACTCGAGGAATAGTGAAGCACTCAAGGAAAAAAGCACTCTAGGAAGAGATGACCGTAGTAGAAAGAATTTAACATCTTCACCCGGTCCACACAAGAAATTATAGCTTACAACAAAATATGATAGAAAAGATCACATTTAGTGATATGAATATAGACCTCAAACCGCATTGGCAATGAAAGAAGAAGTAAAAAAATCATAGTGATTCAAGGAGAAATCACAAGAGAAAGTGATAAAAATTGCCAGTGTTTGCCAATTATCTTTTAAACAAATATCGTTTATTAAACTATAGTTTGTGAACTAGGCAAAAATGAAATAACATAATTGTAGGGGCCTATCCCTTGATCTCACATAAAATTGAGTTGTCGCTTGTTCAAATACCTCCATGTCAGACTCACATATTTTCCGCATGACTTATCCAGTCAACACCACGTATTCCACGAACTGTTATGAAATGCGAGTGGAGCTCAAACTAATAAACCAGAACAAGTCAAAACTACTTGTCTCTCACGAACTCAGTAGTTACTCAGCCAAACAGCTTCTAACCACATCGTTCGGAAAATGTGCTTCAGCACGAGGAAGAGCTGCGGAAGAGGCCAATATAAAGAAAAGTTCCAGAAGAGACAAGGACCAGGAAAAAGGAGAAGAAATAACTAAGAAAAATATATTTTCTAAGATTCTCAAAGCTCCAAAATTCTTATTCATAAGATCAATCGTTTCTAAGTCTAGAAAAAACTTGTAATAAGATATCATCAGCCTCAAGCAATAAACATCACCATTACCAAAACCCTCAACACGAGGTCGTGGTTTTTTTACCTATTCATAGGTTTTCCATGTTAAACACCTGTATCATTTCTTGTTTATTATATTTTTTTCACAGGTCTATTGGTGTAAGGACTAATTCCAGACCACTTCGAGCTCACGGGATTAGGCCATTACATTTGGCACCGTCTGTGGAAAAGAGATTCTTTCCATGATATCTTAAGGCATTCAGTCAATCTACTATAACATTTCAATCATGGTTACATTCAGGCGACCAACTACCGGAGTCCAACTCGATCTCTCAGTTGAGCCGGAATAGCTTACAGAGTTACGAACGAATCTCAATACTGAAACAAAAAAATACAACGAGCTCGAAAACAGTTAACTCGCGACCAAGAGCTCTGCGAGAAGGAGCTCAACGCCGAAAGACAAGCTCGTTTGACAACACTCAAACGACATGATGATTAAATGACAATTATGCAGACTGCCTTGCAGGCTCTGCAAGATACTCAGCAGGCTCCCCCGATATGAGATCATGATAAGGTACCAGAAGCCTCTCAAGTTTCAACGCAGGAAAGATTAGGACCTCAAGGAGCCACCAAGAAAGCTATTTCCAGACATATTCTAAATGAACCTCAACCTTCCATTCATTTGGGGGGTGACGTTTAGTCTGAGCTCAGCCGAGGTCACAAATGATCCATACGCCAGGAAGAGGAACTGGGACCTCAGCCTCAAGTTCCAGTATGAGGTCATTTGAGTGAAGGTACCGGTAGTCATAATCCATAACCTCCTCGTCAAGCCGCTCAACCGACCCATCATTATGTCATACAAGAGCATATGGACCAGCGTATTAAGGAACTGATCGAAGCACGGTTCTGGGCACGACCGACGACCTTACCAAGTTACAAGGAAGTCTAATTGCCAAAGAACTATGCGATTATGGAAACCACTTCAATGGTTCTACTCTCTACCTGAAGACTCCATATACTCATTCGACCAACTGCAGAAGCAATTCATCAAGACACATACTCACAACAGAGACAAACAGTCACACGGAGAGAAGCTTGAGGTATTTGCTAAGAAGTTCTTGGAGCTCGCGCGTAAAGTAGACAATCTTGATCAAAAGACAACAGTCACTACTTTCACCAACGCGCTCCAACTCGATTACAAAGCCAAAAAACACCTCTTCCTCAACAAACCTGCGACCTTAGAGGATATGATCACCAAGTTTAATAGTTATGTCGACCTGGAATGGATAATGTCCGAAAGGCATAAATCTACTAAACCTGCCCTTTCCACAAAAGATCTATCAGATCGGAACACTGAACAAAAGGAGGATCAGGGTGACTAAAAGCGCACCAAGGGAAATACTGACAACCATCGCAAAGGTGGCTCACAAGCCAAACTGGTCTTCCCAAAGATGAACGTTCGAGTCTCCATAATTTTTCCAATCCTCACAAAGGATAAGCTCTACCGTTTTTACCAACCATTGAAGCCAATCGAAAGTCGACCGTACTGCATACACCATAAGGTAGACCATCATTCTACTGACAATTTCTATGCGTTACAGAAGTTGCTCGAATACATTTTTAAGGAGGGACGGATGCTCGAATATATTGTCGACCTGGAATCGTACAAGGATAGCAGCTATAAGAAGCAGCTTGAAGTTTTCCAGGTCGAAGATCAAGCTGAGGTGAAGCATCTTTACCATATGCGCCATAGCAACATGATCGAAATCAATTAGATCACCAACTCTAACAGATTTAAGCGCAGAAGATTATCAGAATGCTGCGATCTCACACCTATAGACAAAGAAGTAAAACTTCTGTTTGAGTCAAGCAATTGCCTGCTCAGGATATCATTTGAAGATTACGATACGAGTCACGTCAAATTCCTACATCATGATGCGTTAGTCATAATGCTCAAGATGAAGAAGTTTGTCATGCACACAATGATGATCGATACTGGTTGTGGAATCGAGATCCTCTTTCAGAGCACTATCGACCAAATGTGATTGGCCGATCAAGTCATTTAAAGCGACACCAATATTAGTGGATTCAATAGTTCTAAAGAAGAACGAGTAGGGAAGATCATCTTGCCTAATGCCACGGGGCCAACCACAATCGATATCATATTTTATGTGATCAACGCCAAGTCTCGTTATCTCAGGATTATGGGCCATTGCTGGATTCATAACATGGAAGCAATTGCATCCACCTATCATCAAGCACTTCGCTTCAAACATAGCGATGGTATCTACGATATCAGGGGTCGTTAAAAGCTTTCTCGGGCTTGTAAAAATACCATCTCTGCTATTCCAGATACCTCAGATAGATATGATACATAACAATTGCAAAAGGCTGATCACCCCTATAATGGCCAAATTCTGTTGCTCGATATGATTAGGAATTAGCTATCACACCAATGATACTATAACAATATGCTAATATAAAGAAAAAATTAGAGACAAGTATTTTTAGCACCTCTGAATAGGCAAAACACCACGGCCTCGTATGATAAATTTTTGTAAAAGTATCTTTATTGCTTAGAGTGGATATCTTTATTACAAGTGACCTCTAGAATATAGAAATCCTTTTGATCTCGTAAATAAGAAGTTTGAGTAATATTTTTGGTCCCTTTCTCTTCTGGAACTTTTCTTTTTTATAAGCGTTTTCCATAGCTCTTTGTAGTGCTGGAGCACATCTTCCAGATTATGTGGTTTGTGGCGGTTGACTGTATAACTGACGAGTTCATGGGAGATAGGTATCTTTGAGTGAATAACGTTTTTTGTGTTTAGCTCGACCCACGTTCTTAAGTAGGTCATGGGGATGTTTGGAATGTTTGACTAGAGTGTTAAGTGCTGAGATTGCGTGAGCCTGAGACAGAGATAATTCGAGTTGCGTGAGCTCAATTATGAGTGAGCTTGAGGGATAAGTCCCTACAATCACCTCCTCGTAACCGAAGTCACGAGTAGGTTTAGTTGAGAAAGAATAGGTTAAAAGTTATAAATTCAAAATGGAGCAATGATGGCGTTTGACTGGGTGGAAGTTACGTGATATTAAGAAGTGATGGGTATTAAATGATGATGCGGATGTATGTGATAATTGCATTTGAATAGTCGCATCCGTAGTAAATAATGACGTTTGAGAAAACATACCTGCACAATAAAGTTAGGGTTATATAAAGAGTACCTTGATCAATTCTTTGGAAAAATTCCTGCATGCGTAACTTTCTCTAAGATGGTGAAAACTCGGAGCATGGTTCTTGAAGAGAGGATTGCGTCTGAAGTGCAGAGGTTGAAGTTAAAGTACTTTGGTGACCGTTCCATAGGAATGGCGATCCCAGCCCCTGTTCCTCCGACGTACCATGGCTTGTCGGGAGAGGAATCGATTGAAGCTAAGGAAGATTTTTACTATAAGTGGAGATTTCATATCTTCGTCATGGTAGGCGAGGAACGTTTGACCTGTCTCCGTACCCTTGCGGAAGATTGGGTTTGGGGTTCATATGCAGGGAAAGGTGTATCTGCTGGGCAGATGTGCTGATTTTTTGTCTTGCTACTGATTTTAATATCGGGCCCTCTTCATCTCTACCAACTCTTCGGTAGGGGTGGTTATAGAAGAGGCGGTGGTGGTAGTGGAGGAGGGGAATGGGAAGGGGGATCTTGCTGAAGCATTTCCATCATAGTTTTGCACTCAAAAGATCTTTCATCTTATTTTGTGGGTGCCAACACTGAGTCTACTGCTTGCATAATTTTTTCTTGGAGTCTGATTGGGCTTCAAGAGAGCCATGTGAGGGAAGATCTTTGTTGGTTCCAATGTCTTCTTTGTATCAGGGTGAAAAAACACTGAAAGAAGAAGATCTGGAAAACATGACACCTCGCCGTGCCTGAATGACCTATAGCTTTTAACAAACAGGGAAAACTTGTTATCTGTAAATTACCTGGAATCTGGTACTGGACGGATAACATTCTGTTGTATTCTTGTGTGAAAACTTGTTATCTGTAAATTGTATGTAACATCTTTTGTCATGAATAAAAGTTAATATTTAATAAATTGTGTACAGAAAAACTTCTTTATATCGAACTGACTTGTGTCGTATGTTGGTAGAAGAATTTTTGATAAATAATGAAACAATATTGTAATGTTATTCGTGCTGATGTGAATACGAGCTGAGAGTTCGTGCTAAAAATGATTTGTGATAGTAATTGTAGGAAAGATGTAAATTCGAGCTATCTCAGGTCGATAGACCATTCCGTGTATTAGTGAGGGGATAAGTTATAATGAGTGGGTCCAAAATTTTGGGTTTCTGTTACGTGATACTAGGTAAAAACTAAGTGATAGGAGGAATTGATTGAAAAATCTTATAAATACTGATAGTGTGACCTGCAAAAATTCAGGGGAAGGTTAAGATGGTGCAGACTCGATCTCAAAGGACTCGTCATGCTGTAGAAGGTTGATTGGCTATAAAAATTACTGAAGTGGGAGAGAGAATTTTTGGCTCACTCGGTTACGATGCTGAGTTACCAATGAGGATATGTCAGCTCGAAGGGCTAGATACCAGGAGTATAGAACTTAAATATGCTCATTACTTTTATGAGTCATTCTTTCGTGTATTCATGAGGGATTCCACAGAACGAGAATAGTTGGTGGGTTTGATCGCTGAAGTGGAGATCAATTTTGAATATATGAGGATCGGCGAATGATGTGATTAGCTGCTAGTAGCTTAAGTTTACCAATGCTGTGATGGATATTGTGCAGAGTGCGTTCTTATGAATAAAATAAATGCTAGAATGTAACATAAATAATATAAGTCAATTGGACCCTTAATAGGGGTGAATCTGTTTTGGTACTGTTCAGCAAACATTTTAAATAAATTTAAATATTTATACGATTTTAAAAATGATGTCAATCACTATAAATATGATAAACAAGGACTGTGAAACAAAAATATGAAAATGCAGATACTTCTAGTTTTGTTTTGTATATAAAAGGAAATAGAGCTCTGACATCGAGCAGTATGAGTCATAATGAGTATATTAAGGTCAGGGAAAGGTAAGGAAATAAAGGAAAGAAATGTGTCTAAAAATGAGGGGGATTGTAATGACAGAAAGGTGGTCTTATCGAAAAGGTACAAGGCGTCTGACATGGAGAGTGGAAAGGACGCCTCAGTTCTAGAATCGAGGGCAGTTCGTGCGAGGAGCAATAAATGCTAGCCACAAGAGATAGAAAGGATAAATAGTTCTCCTTTATCTCCAAACAAATGTTTTATCACAAAATACTTGGAGAGCACACAGAGAGAAAGATGAAAAATATGGGGATTCGATAAAGAGTTATCCGAAGGTGATAGTCAGTTGAAAAGGGCAAAGGATCCTGGATCTCGCAGGTGGTAATACAGTAGTACTGTGAGGGGAAAGCTTGACTCTACTGATGATTCTCATTCGGATACGAAAGGTTAGTAGAGATACTTGTGATATATGCTGATTTTCATAGTTTAAAGATAAATGTTATACGTGAATGACTGATCAGAGATATATGCTGAATATATATATATATATATATATATATATATATGGAAAAATGATAACTACTTTAACCTGTATGTAGGTTGAGCGCGAGAGGCATCATGGTAGGTTGTAAATGTGCCTGCAGAATTTGTTTTTAAGATGGGTAGTTCATCTGTTAATGAGGTCTTAACCTTTGGTCAGACGAATGAATCTGATAACGAGGGGGAAGGAGGATTGGAACAATTCCTGGGTTTCCCTGGTCAGTTGGTGTCGTATCCTCCGGGTTCTGATTCATTTAGAGAATTTTGTAAAGCCAAGTTGGCTGTAAGAGGGAAGTGGGGTAAATGTGTAAAGTTTGTCAATAGGCAGTTTAGGGGTTGTAAGGTAGCAGAGGGGGAAGAGTATTTTTATCTGTTGGCATATTTGGAGGTAGAAAAATGAGATTGGGGCATAGATGAATCAATCTCGTTAGAGTATTTTGATGGGGATGTTCGGAGTGACCTCTCGGAGGGCTTTTTGTGCTGCCTATCGCAATTAGAGTATGAATTGAGTCTTCCCCTTACCAATTTGGCAAATGGGATTATGAATGAAATTGGGGAATGTCTTGTTCAAATGAACGGGAACATGTGGGAGGTAATAACCGTATGTGGCCATCTGAATGAAATGTGGGAGAGGGAGAAAAAAGTGAGGAGGATAACCCCTGAGAACGTTCTGCAATTTTATGGGGTGAAGAATTTTAAGGCCAGTTGGGGGTTATATTTATGTGCGAGCATAACTTGGCCTCATTTTTTTGATCTGAATTTAGCAGGTCAAACTTGGAATGATAACATCATATGGGTGAAGATTAATTGCCTTCAAAGAGACGATGAAGAACTTTTGGACCTTCGATTTGGATCTGTTAAGAAATGTATGTATAGACATGCATAAATAGAATTATTGTTAGTTTCGTTGGCAACTGTAGCTGATAATACAAAATATTTTTATTGTAGGGTTGAAGTCTACAGTGAAAAGGAAAAAATCCTTGCTGGACAAAGTTGCAGAGGTAGAAACTGAACTCGAACTCATTTTGGGGGTTCTCGGCCTGAGCAGAAAGAAGAGAGTTGACAGTAGGTCAAAAAAAGTTTGAAAGGCTCAGTCTACTAGGTCGATGACGGGGGTCGATGAAGGAAAAAGGTAAACAAGGGGTCGGTGACGGGGGTCGATCGAATCCTTCTAAGACTCCTAGAACTAGCAGCTCGGCCCCGCCAAAACCCGTTAAGCCGAGCAAAGTAGCTTTACTTTTTTTGAAGAAATGGATGTTAATGACTTTGCCAGCCTCGAATGCCACAAAAAGTGGTGAGGTCGCCAAAGAGAAAAGGAGGAGGGTTGAATCCTCTAGGTAGAAGGTCGCTGAGGGATGACCTGCTGCGGTGGATGGCCTTAGGTTAGTCGAAGAAAGGGCTAGGTTGGCGGCTCTCCTGGGGGAGGAAGATGCAAGCAAGATGGCAAGTGGTATATTACCAGTAATAAATGTTAATATACTTTGAGAGCTATTAACTAAGATCGATTCATTTTATGTAGGTCGCTCGTCTTATGAAGGGAATCTGGCTCAGCATTGAAGAAGACAAATCTGAGCTGAAGAAGGTGAAGAGCTCGAGCCAAGAATGAAGCCATAAAGGAATTGAGGCAGCTGAATGCCTCTCATGCTGTGGCGATCAGCCAGCTACAGGTCGAGGCGAATGTTAATTTGGTCAAGATGGTCGAGGAGCATGACAGACTAGGTCGTCCTTGATGTTGATGGGCTATTCTCAGGAGGAGGTGGATGCCATTAAAGCTGACACCTATGTTGAGGTGGAAGACGAGGAGGTGGAGGATGTAGGATTCCTGGACGGTCTGGATGGTGTCTCCTGCCAGACTGTTCTTGACAACCAAGGGGATGATGTCGAGCTCCCAGAAGAGGGGAGTGAGAAGGTAGTGTAGACATGTGTTTTGTATGAATATTTGTGAGTAGCTTGAATCGTGTATGGGGAATAAAACTTCTGTAGAATGGCTTTGTTTAAAAACCTTTTTTAAAAATTAAAGAGATGAGTATCAGAATTAATGACTTAGAGTCTCGACTTACCAGCAAAAAAGAGACCTCTAAATCCTTGTTGTCTGCTTAAGCGGAAATGCAGGTTAGATCGGAACAAGTTATTGACTTTCATGTTACACCAATGTTAAGTTAAGTAAATAGGATAGAAATGCATGGAAAAAATCTAACGCTATTAATACGAAATAATATGTCAAACGTGTGTACCTTGTACGTCGAAAGAAGATTCATGTAGGGTTCATCCGCGAAAGGAGTCCAAACTTCTAGTCAAAAAGCACTTGGAAGTAGATGTTTAGAAATTAATAGTCTCTTAGGAATGTTGTACGTATATGCAGGACTTATACTTTCTGAATCGAATTATACTAAAGCTTGTTATATGTCCCAGGTCGAATTGGATGCATCTCGCGCACGTGAGGACCACACACTCATGTGCAATCGGGAATTTTCAGAGCAGTTCGATAAGATGAAGGAGGCGAACAAGAATAGAGAGGATTAATACGTAAAAGCGTATTTCAAACTGGAGAAGTTGAATCAGGCCATCTCCGACCTGACTCGTCAGGTCGAAGAAAAAGATTCTACGATGAAGAAGGTATTAAATGATTTATCTGAGGCAACTGAGCGTGCTGAGAATCTTCAACATCAGGTAGATGTATTGGTTGTGAAAGGTAAGCAGGCCGACATGACTCAATACCGTATTCAGGTACTGGAACGAATTGGGGAACTATGTCGATCTGATCTCCATAGATGCAGGATCGATCTGGAGCGAATGAGACAGAAATTCATTGGACAGGATGACGAGCTGAGGGTAGCTCGAGAAAATCTATCAGCATCGGAGGCCGCAGCTGAACATTTGCAAACAGCCCTCCCCGCCAAGGATATGGAATTCTGAGAAATGCAGTGCAGGTACGATGACTTAAACGAGAGAGTTGCTCAACTTAAATCCGAAAGGGATCAAGCCATTGCTCGTGCCAAGAAAGCTGAGGCTAGAGAGCGTTCTGGGAGAAGTAAGACTGTGGTTAAGGCTCCTCTAGTCCAAGGGGACGTTGTTAGTCTCTCAGGTCGCATTAGAGAGCTAAAAAGTGATGAATCTCGAATTTAGGGGAATGTCTAAAAGGGAAATGTGAATTTGAGAGAATACCAGCATAAGTTGGATGTTGCTCTTATCATGGAGAAAGTTTTAGAGGGGGAGATCAAAGCAAAGAACTTGTTGGTGAAGAGGAAAGAAGAATTATTGAAAGATCTGCCTGTTAGGGAAGAGTTGAATGCAGAACTTGGGGTACTTCATGCTCGGGTAGTAGAATGACAAGCCATAATCCTGGTGGATTTAGCAAAGTATATTGACAAGTTGAAAAATGATACGATCTATCATGAAAGGGTTGATATGGAAATAATTACATGGAAGGATACTTGTGCTAGTTTAAAGGTACGCCTAGAGAGATTGAAGGCTAGATTTGCAAAAGTTGTAGCACCTGATGTGGCTCGATCTGATTTGTTAAAAGTGATTGTTACCTATTTTGTAGAGGAATTTAAAAAACTTGAGTTAGAACGAGATACCTTGCTTAAAACTCTGTCACACCAGGGGTGCACATGTGGAGCGCAGATAGATCGAGGAAATTGTCTGGGTGCCATGGAGACCCATCTGGGTCCTCGAACTTCTGACTTAATAGAACGAGGTATAGCTACTGTGGCCCGCGAGATGAAAGAGAGACCTCTTAATAATATGGGGGAAAGCATTGTTGATACTCCCTCTGTAGAAAAGAATCTCCTGTAAAATGACTTTGACCTAAAAATAAATAGAATTTATCGCAGACACATTGAAATAGATGAAAGCTAGTACGGCCATTGCCTTATCTTGTGTCTGGTGGATCCTTGATTTTTTTTTAAAAATACATTCGTTTTAATCGGAAAAATGTAGAGGGGTAGCTAGACCAAGTGTTATCCTTGATCTAGGCTTATAGAAATGATGTAGACATATTGAAAGAGATGAAAGCTAGTATAACCTTTGCCTTATCTTATGCTTGGTTGTGTCTTTGATGTGAGATGAGTTTTAACACTTGTCACAATCGCAGAGCTGTAGAGATTCAGCTGAACCAAGTGTTATCCTTAATCCAACCTATTGATGTGGACCAAACAAGTTGTAAAAGATGAAAACTAGTATTACCTTTGTCTTATCCCTTATTTGGCTATTTGAAGTAGAACAAGTTTTTACACTTGCCACCCTCACAGATATGTATAGATTCAGCTGAACCAAGTGTTATTCTCTATCCAGCCTACTGAAGTAGACCAAACAAGTTGTAAGAGATGAAGACTAGTATTACCTTTGCTTTATCTCTTGTTTGGCTCTTTGAAGTGGAACAAGTTTTCACACTTGCCACTCTCGCAGATATGTAGAAAAAGAAGCCAATCAAGTTCCTTGATCGAACTTGGGAAATGTCGATTGTAATCTAGCAATATCTATGCTTAAATCTGTAAAATGTGGACGACTATTTTGTGAAGAGAATGACATTACGCAAAAAAACTTTCATTGATAAGTTCATAATCTACATTGGATGGAGATAAGAATCTTACTTTTGGAATTGAAAACAAGTAACGAAACAACAAAATGGAGTAGTAAGACGACTAATGATAGTATCGTTTCAGTCGTCTAGTGTTCTAAGGATTTAAAATGGAGACTCCCTCTTCGGTCATGAGATAGTACGATCCCAGGCCTGAGAGACCTGTGATAATAAATGGACCCTCCCAATTATTGGCTAATTTTCCAGTGTGAGGCTCTTTGCGATGTTGAGGAATTTCTCGTAAGACGAGATCTCTGATTTGGAAAGTACGGCTTCTGACTCGGTTATTTTAAGACCTGGCAAGTATATGATGATATTGACCTAGGCTAGCGATGGCGCGTTCCCTGGTCTCATCTATAATATTGAGGTTGCAAGCCAGTTCGAACTCATTTTCTTCATCACTTAGCTCATGATTATGAACTGGATGATGATATTCAGAAGGAATGACAGCCTCAGTGCCATAAGCAAGGAGGAATGGGGTACACCCTGCAGACTGTCGGGGATTGGTTTGATATGCCCACAGGACGTGAGGTAATTCGGGAACCCAATTTACTTTTTTCTGTGTGTAAAGCCACTTTTTGAGTCTATCCATGATGGTCTTGTTGGTGATTTCGGCTTGGCCATTTCCTTGAGGATAGTATGGATTTGATGGTGAATGGATGATATTGTGGTAATTTAGGAAGGTTACGACCTTTTCTCCCATGAATTGGGGGCCGTTATCGATACGAATCAACTAGGGGCACCCGAATCGAGTAATTATGTGGTTCCAGATAAAAGAGATGACCTTTTCTTCTCTGGTTCGACATTATGGAATTCCTTCTACTCATTTTGTTAAGTAATCGGTAGCTACGAGTAGGTGGCGGCAATTACCTGAAGAGTTAGGGAATTCGCCGACGAGGACTAGTGTCCATCTTTTGAATGGCTAGAAAACCATGCTTGCATGGAGTTCGAGCGCAGGGGCGTGTATCATATTTCCATGTCTCTGGCAGGTGTCGCATTTACGGGAATACTCTTTTGCTTTCTTGCGTATGCCGGGCCAGAATACTCCTTGTCTTATTGCTTGGTTCGCTAATGATCTACCTGCGGCATGAGAGCCACAAGTTCCTTCATGTAATTTACAGAGCAGCTCGTCTGCTTTTGATTTCGAAAGGCATTTGAGGTAAGGCCCTGTAACGGATAGATGGTAAAGCATACCATTCTGAGTAATGTAACGCTTCGATTTGTTGATTAGTTGTTGGCGTTCTTCTGGATTTGCTAAGAGTGGTCTGTTGCATTTGTTGGCGATGCAGAGGTAGGCTAAGAAAGGCTTTTGCCAATCGTCGTCTTCCCCTTTATCGCCCCCAATATTAATCGTGCATACAGAGATGCAGTCAATGTTGGGGGTTGAAATGATTTTGATATGAAGATATCGAGCTTCCGTACCCAAGACCCCAGCTAGATACGCCAAGGAATCGGCGCATTTATTTTTACCTCGAGGAAGATATTCGAGAGTTGCTTTCGTAAACTTACTCATCCTATCTGCCACGAGGGCAGCGCATTCGATCATCTTCCAGTTCATCTTGTATTGCTCAGAATAATGATGAACGATGAGCAATGAATCTGTGTAAACTGAGAGTTTGGGGACATCGAGCTCAAGTGCGAGGTCGAGTCCATGAATGAGAGCTTCATACTCGGTGACATTATTTGAGGCCTCAAAATCCAAGCGAATTGATTTCTCAATTCTGTCATTGGAAAGGGTGATCAAAACGATCTCGATTCCTGACCCTGCGGATCCTGCTGATCCATCTGTGGGAAGCCTCCACCATGACGTGGTGATCCAGTCAGCTCATTCATCGAAGGGTTTAGGCATGGGATTCTCTGGTGTGTTTTTGGAAAAGTCTGGATCGTGCTCCTCTCACTCGGGATCCTTTACTGGAAAATCTATGTGAAAATCGGCAACGGCCTGGCCTTTTTCGGAATGGCCCTGTTTGAACTTGATATCATGTTCTCCTAAACTGACTGACCATTGCTGCACTCTTCGTGACTTCTCTTTTTTGTGCAAAACTTCCCGTAGTGAGTAGTTTGCCATAACTTTGACAGAATGTGCTTGGAAGTAGTGCTTGAGTTTTTGCGATGTGTAAACATGGGTGAAAAGAAGTTTTTCAATTTTAGAGTACCTTGTTTCTGCTGGTGTAAGTGTTTTGTTGATGAAGATGACTTGTTTCTCAATTTTCCCTTCAAGGAGAATGAGAATCGAGCTGAGAGAAGTGTCTATGACTGCGAGGTAGATTATCAGTTCCTCATTTCCTACTGTGGTGCTCATTATGGGAGACCTCCCCAAAAAGATTTTGAGATCCTAAAAAGCTACTTCGCATTCAGGTGTCCATGTAAGTTTTGCAATTGGCTAGACCTTTCCTCATTTAGTACAGCCTCGAAGTAATAGGAAGAGCCAACGGCAACAGTCTGATGATTTAGAGACAAAACGGTTGATGGCGGTAATCTTGCCGGTGAGTTTCTGAACGTCATTTGTTGTCTTTGGAGAAGGCATGTCGAGGAGAGCCCAAATTTGATCTGGATCGGCCTTAATCCCTTTCTTGCAGATGAGGTGGTCTAAAAATCTGCCAGAATGTACCCCGAATTGACACTTATCAGGGTTGAGGCGCATTCTATAAGATCGAAGGATGTTGAATATTGTACTGAGATCGGAGATGTGATTATCTGACTGTATGTTTTTTCATAAGAGATCATCGATGTAGAATTCAGCTATTTTTCCCAGGTGTGCTTTGAATATAGCAGTCATCAATCATTGATATGTGGCTCCTGCTTCTTGTGCCCGAAGGCCATAACTTTGTAACAGTAAAGATCACTTTCGGTGATGAATGTCGTCTTCTCTTGATCTTCTTCCATAAGTGGAATTTGATTATATCCTGAGGCAGTCTCCATCATTGATAGGAGATCATGGCCTACTGTGTAATCAAGGATCTATTAAATTTTGGGAAGAGGGAAACTGTCTTTTGGGGTGTGTTTCTTTAGATCTATAAAATCTACGCAAATGCGAGCCTTTCCGTTTTTCTTTGGGACAGCGACAATGTTGGATATCCAGTCAAGATACTTTTCTTCTCGAATGAATCCTACCTTGATCAATTTCTCAATCTTGGTGTTAACTTCATCTCGAAGGTGAGGTGAAAGTCGTCGTTGTTTCTGTTAGACCCCTATGGCGTTGCTATTGATGGCTAACTTGTGGCAAGCCATGGCCGGGTCGACTCCGGGCATTTGTTCAAAAGACCAGGCAAAAATGTCTCGATTAAGTTGTAGGAATTGGATAAGAGCATCTTTCTCCTGCTGAACCAGCTTAGATCCGATGAATGTACCTCTGCCAGGTCCATCAATGTCTACATATTTTGTGGGTTCCTCCGTAGGTGATTGATCGTTGAGGTGATCAACTTTCTGTAATTGTTATGCGACCAATCTGTCTGAAGTATCGAGGATGGCAGAAATAGTATTTTCGCAAGCTTGAGAGAGTTTCTGACTACCTCTGATCCCATAAATACTGTTGTCATGCTTGAATCGGAGTGCTTGATGATAGGTGGACGCGATTGCTTCAATATTGTGTGTCCTGTAGCGGCCCATAATCCCAAGGTAGTAAGACTTGGCATTGATGACGTAGAATAGGACGTCGATTGTGGCAGGTCCTGCTGTAATAGGTAAGATGATCTTGCCTACTCATTCTTCCCTGGGGCCATTGAATCCGTTGACGTTACTATTGCTCTGAATGACTTGGTCGGCCAGGCCCATCTGGTCGATCGTACTCTGAAAAAGAATCTCAATATCGCTTCCAGTATCAATCATTATTGTGTACATGACAAACTGTTTCATCTTGAGCATTATGACTAACGCATTATGATGTGGATATTTGACATGGCTAGTATCGCAATCCTCGAAAGAGATCTCGATTCGGCGATTGCTCGACTCGGGAAGAAGTTTGGCTTCTTTGTCTTGAGGTGCAAGGTCACAGGGTTCTGAGAGTCTTTGACACCTCGATCGGTTGGAATTGGCAATCTGATTAATTTTGATCATGTTGCTGAGGTGCATATGGTAGAGATGTTTCTTCTTAGCTCTGTCGTTGACCTGAAAAACTTCGAGTTGTTTCTTATGGCCATCATCCTGGTACAACTTCAGGTCAAAGATGTATTCGAGCATCCGTCCTTCCTTGAAAATGAGTTTGAGCATCCACTATAGAGCATAGAAATTATCAGTAGAATGATGATTTACCTTATGGTGTAGGCAAAATTGTCGATTCTTGATGGGTTCCAGTGGTCGGGAGGTACAGTAGAGCATGCATTTCAATATTAGCAGAAAAATAGTAGAGATTTGGGCATTCAGCTTTAGGAGGACATGTTTGTTCTGTGGATCACTTCTCCGAGGGTACCAGTGTCCCCCTTGGTGCATTTCTGATCTCCCTATTCATCTTTGGGCTCGCTGGTTCGATCTTTAGATGGGACTTTGGTGGGGAGGACAGACTTAGTAGACTTTTGCTGCTCAGACATCATTCTTTCCAAGTCGGTGTAACTGCTAACTTTTGTGATCATCTCCTCTAAAGTCGTAGGCTTGTTGAGGAAAAGATATTCCTTAGCTTTATAATCGAGCCGCAGCGCATTGGTGAAAGCGGTAACAACGGTCTTTTGGTCGAGGTTATCCACTTTTCTCGCTTGATCTAGGAATTTCTTCGAGAAGTCTTCGAGTTTTTCCCCCTGTGACTGCTAAAGACCGATAAGATAATACAAGTTCTCTTCTTTGCCTCTGTTGTGGGCATATGTTTTGATGAACTATTTTTGTAGCTGATCAAATGTATAAATCAATTCCTCAGGAAGTGAGTGGAACCAACGGAGTGGCTCTTCCTATAAACTTATGGTGAACAGACGGCAGAGAATGTGGTTGAGATTAGAGTACAACCCCAATGAATCGCGGTAATGCTGGATATGCTCCTTTAGGTTTTCACCTTTGTACTTGTGCATTTTGGGAGTATGGAAACCTTTCAGTACTTCCATATCGAACAATTCTTTGGCAATCGGACTCCCTTATAATTTTTTCATATCACCGGTAGTGCCCAGAACTTGTGCTTCGATCAACTCCTTAATTCGTTGGTACATGTGTTCCTTTGTGACTTAATGACGTGTTGGTTAAATCCCTGGATGTGCTGGCAGGGGATAATGAGTTCCCGTTCCTTCAATCATGCGATCTCGTACTAGGACTTGACACAGAGGTCACTAGTCTTCCTCCTGAGTGATGGGAATCTGGTGACCTCGACTGACTTCGGATTAGACTTTTCCTCCCAGATGGATGGAGGGTTGCAGTCCGTGTGGCGGATTCCTGGAAATGGCTTTATTGGTCACTCCCCGTGGTCTAAATATTTCCCTTACTGAAATACGGGAGGCTTCTAGATGCTGATCGTGACCATTGGCAGGAGAAGCCTGCTAAGTATTTTGTAGAGCCTCGAGTACAGTCTGCATCGTCGTCATCTGATCTTCGTATCGTTTGAGGACTGTTAAACGAGCTTTTCATTCCGTATCGAGCTTTTCTCTCGGAGCTCGCGATCCTTCGTTAATTGAAGTTCGAGTTCTGCGCGTTTCTCAGTCTCTGCATGGAGATTTACCCATAACTCGGTGAATTGACCTGGATCCACAAAAATTTCGAGCAGAGTTCCTGTGGCCTGTCGTCTAGAAAAAACCATAATTGAAAATTGTAATGAAAGACTACCTTAGGGTATAGTAGAAATGTAATCTTTCCCACTGACGGCGCCAAATGTAATGGCCAAATACCGTAGCTCGATACGATTAGTAATTAGCTATCACGCCAATGATCCTATAACAATATGCTAATATAAAGCAAGAATTAGAGACAGGTGTTTTGAGCGTGGAAATCCTTTGAACAGGTAAACAACCACCACTTCGTATGATAGATTTTTGTAAAAGTATCTTTATTGCTTAGAGTGGATATCTTTATTACAAGTGATCTCTAGAATATAGAAATGTTTTTGATCTCGTAAATAGGAAGTTTGATTAATTTTTCTGGACCCTGTCTCTTCTGGAACTTTTCTTTTTTATAGGCGTTTTCCACAGCTCTTCGTTGTGCTGGTGCACGTCTTCCAAGTAATGTGGTTAGTGGCGATTAACTGTATAACTGACGAGTTCGTGGGAGACAGGTGTCTTTGATTGAATAACGTTTTCCGGGTTAAGCTCAACCCACGTTCTTGAGTAGCTCGTGGGGATGTTTGGAATGTTTGAGTAGAGTGTTAAGTTCAGAGATTGCATGAGCCCGAGACGGAGATAATCGAGCTGTGAGAGCTCGATTATGAGTGAGCTCGAGGGATAAGTCCCTACAACCTCGATAATCAGCCTTCAAGGGAGGAGCCCACCGAATACATCAACATTGATGGACTTAGCAGAGGTATTTTCATCGGTACTAAGCTAGTTTATCATGAAAAAGACACTCTCATTCAGTTCTTACAACTAAATCGAGACATTTTTATGTGGTCTTTCGAAGATATGCCTGGGGTTGATTCGGCCAAGGCTTGTCACAAATTGGCAATCAACATTAACGTCACTGCAGTCAAACAGAAACAGTGACGCCTATCACCACGACTTTAAGATGAAGTTAACATGGAGATCAAGAAATTGATCAAAGTGGGATTCATTTGAGAATCCAAGTATCTGGATTGGATATCCAACATCGTCGTTGTCCCAAAGAAGAATGGAAAGGTCCGCGTTTGTGTAGATTTTACCGATCTCAACAAACACACTCTAAAGGAAAGTTTCCCTCTTCCTAACATTTATCAGATCCTAGATTTTATAGCAGGTCACGAACTTTTATCTATGATGGACGCTGCTTCACGATACAATCAGATTCCACTCTTGGATAAAGATCAAGAAAAGATCACTTTTATAACTGAAAGAGGACTTTATTACTACAAAGTCATTCCCTTCAGACTCAAAAATGTAGGTACAACTTATCAACAATTAATGACTACTATGTTCAAAATATATCTCGGGAAAATTGTGGAAGTCTACATTGATGATCTCTTATACATGAGCATACAGTCCATCAATCATATTTTGGATCACAACACAATATTCAACATCCTTCGATCTTACATGATGTGTCTAAATCTTGATAAGTATCAATTTGAAGTACATTCAGGTCGATTTCTAGGCCACCTCATCAACAAGAAGGGGATTGAGGCCGATCTAGATCAGATTCGGGCTCTCTTCGGCATGCCATCTCCAAAAATGATGAAAGACATTCAGAAACTTGTTGACAAAATTACCGCTATCAACCATTTTGTTTCAAAATCTTTAAACCGAGGTCGCTGGCTGTTCTTATTAGTCCTCCGTAGTTGTACCAAGAGAGGAAAAGTTCAATCAAATACTGAGGTTCAATGGATATCAGAGTGCGAGGTAGCTTTTCAGGATCTCAAAACCTATTTAGGGAAGTATCCCATTATGAGCACCCCGATAGATAATGAGGAACTGATTATCTACCTAGCAGTCACAGATACTTCACTTAGCTCTATTTTCATTCGACTTGAAGAGAAAATTGAGAAACCAATCTACTTTATCAGCAAAACCCTCACTCCAGCAGAAATAAGGTATTCTAAAATTGAGAAACTTCTTCTCACTCTTGTTTATACTTCACAAAAACTCAAGTACTACTTTCGAGATCATTTAGTCAAAGTCATGACGAACTACCCACTTCGGGAAGTTCTACCCAAGAAAGAAAAATCAAGATGAGTGTAACAATGGTCAGTCAGTTTGGGAGAATATGATATCAAGTTTGAGCCAACGTCATTAAAAAAAAAGGCATGCTGTTGTCGATTTCCTCGCGGATTTTCCAATAGAAGATCCTGAGTGGGAGGAGCACGATCCTGACCTTTTAAAGGAAGGTACAGAAGATCCACTCCCTAAAGCATTTGACAAGCGAGCTGAATAGATTACAAGAAAGGGGTAGAGACTTCTTTCAGATGGATCAGCAGGACCCACAGAGTCTGGAATTGGAATCGTATTAATTACCCCTTCCAATGACAGAATTGAGAAATCAATCCACCTGGATTTTGAGGCCTCCAATAAAGTCACTGAATACAAAGTTCTCATTCATGGACTCGATCTCCCTCTCAAGCTCGGCATCCCTGAACTCTCAGTTTACACAGATTCACTACTCATCGTCCACCATTACTCTGAGCAATACAAGAAGAATAGGAAGATGATCGAATACGCAGCCCTCATTGCAGATAGGATGAGCAAGTTTGCGCAAGCAACTCTCGATTATCTTCCTCGATACGAAAACAGATACGTCGATTCCTCGGCATATCTAGCCGGGGTCTTAGGCACAGAAGCTCGATATCTACAGATCGAATTCATTTCAACCCCCAGCATTGATCATATTTTTGTATGCACGATCAACACTGGGGGCGATAAAGGGGAGACGACGATTGGCGAAAGCCTTTCTTAGTTTATCTCGGTATCAACAATAGATGTAAAGGACTACTTCCAATAAATTCGAAGGAGCGCATACAGCTGATAGACAACTCAAAGCACTACACAAATCAAAATGGTACCTTTTGCCACCATTTAGTCATGGGTCCTTACCTCAAGTGCCTCTTCAAATAGAAAGCAGATGAGTGTTCTGCGATCTATATGAAGGGACTTGTGTCTCCCATGTCGTAGGTCGATCACTAGCAAACAGAGCCATTACATAAGGAGTATTCTAGCCCAACATGAGCAAGCAAGCAGAAGAGTACTCACGTAAATGTGACGCATGTCAGCGACATGGTAAAATGATATGCCCCCCTGCGCTCGAGCTCCATGCAAGCAAGGTGTTTTGGCCATTCAAAAGATGGGCACTCGATCTTGTCGGTGAATTTCCTAATTAACTGCCACCACCACCTCGTAGCTCCCGATTATTTTACAAAATGGGTAAAAGCAATTCTACTTTGCTAAACCAGAGAAGAAGATGCCATCTCTTTTATCTGGGAACACATCATCACTCGGTTCGGGTGCCCCCACCTAATTCGTATCGATAATGGGCCCCAATTTGATAGAGAAAAAGTCGTATCTTTCCTCAACCAACACAATATCATTCACTCACCATCCAATCCCTACTACCCTCAAGGCAATGGCCAAGCCGAAATCACCAATAAAGCCATTGTCGATGGACTCAAGAAACGGCCATAGTCTGAGAAAAAAAGGGAATTGGGTTCGAGAGCTTCCACATCTCTTATGGGCATACCGTACCACTCCACATTAGTCAATAGGCTGCACTCCATTCCTCCTTTCCTATGGCACTGAGGTCGTCATTCCCTCTGAATACCATCGCCCAGTTAAAGTTTATGAGCTAACTAACGAGGAAAATGAGTTTGAATTGGCTTACAACCTCAATTAGATCGATAAAACCTGGGAATGCGCCATCGCTAACCTAAGTCGATGTCACCATATGCTAGCCAGATTGTACAACAAGCAAGTCAGAAGTAGTACCTTCCAAATCGATGATCTCATCCTCAGAGAAATACCTCAATACCGTAAAAAGCCTCATACTGGGAAATTAACAGACAATTGGGAGGGTCCATTCTTTATCACAGGTGTAAAAAATTTTATACCCTCTCCTTCCTACCGTATATTCAAAGCTTTAAAAACACTTATCACCTCCCACATGTTCTCATTCATCTGAACAGGACATGCACCGATAAGGTTCATAATCCCTTTAGCTAGATTGTTAAGGGGAAGATTCAACCCGTACTCCAGCTGAGACAGGTAACATAAAAAGCCCTCAAAAAGTTTATTCTGAACATTCCCATCATATTATTCAATAGAGATCGATTCCTCTATACCTTTATCCATTTCTTTCCTTTGCCAAATCGGCCAACAGATAAAAATATTTTTTTCCCGTTGCCACAGTGCAACCCCTAAATTGCATACCGGCATATTAGATACAATTTCCCCATCTACCTCCTATAAAAGCTTTGGCTTTTCAAAATTCTTTGAATGCATCCGAACGAGGAGAACGGGCCACCAATCTTCAAGGGAAATAGAGAAATTCATCAACACCTACATCTTTCTCACGACCAGACACTCCAATCTCAGACTCAGTCGGTCGACCAGAGGTCGATGCCTCACTCACAAGGGAATTCCTCATATCAACTATAAGAAATAATTTTTTATCCTAAACAACACTCCTCACGATCGACCTACGCAAAGGTCCAGGTATCTATTGTTATCTTTTTATATACGTCAAACACATTCAAATATCTGTCTTATCTCATATAACAAAAGGTCTATAGATTACTATAAAAACTAGTTTATCACTTTTCTTAGCAATAAAAATTGATCTTCAAAATCACATACACAGATCACATATATCCACTAACCTTCAATATCCGAGGCAGTGCCATATCCTTCCCTCACCACGCTGCTGTATAATCACCTTTGCGACTCTGATTCAGCAACTCTTTCACATTTTGACTGATGATCCCTTTCGCTTAAATCTTTACAAATGTTTGTACTATTTTTGCATCTCTTCTTTCTTTCTCTCTCACTGCTCTCTAAGTTTTTAGAAGTTAAAAAATGTTTGATTGACGAAGATGAAGTAGTATTTATATTTTCTCTCTTTAATTGTGGGTAGTTATTGTGCCTCGCACAAACTGTCCTCGGCTTTGGAACCAAGGCATCCATTTCACTATCCATGTTAGACGTCTTGCACCTTTTCGGAAAAAATGTCTTCCCATCATTGCCCTTTCCCTTAATATTTTAATCTATTTTTATCTCACTTTCTAAATCTTCTTCTGACCTCACCACGCTCATTATGACTCACTCTTACACGTAATCAAGTTTTTACAACTTTTCCACAAAAGGCAAATTCAGAAGCTCCCTGATTTTTCTGTACGTGCTTCTTCTTCTACTCTTATAGTAGCATTTACGTCATTTTCAAAGCTCCCATAACAAAGTTTCAAATATTTTCAAATTCATTTTTACACAACAATTACAAGCAACATTCACCAAAATAGAGGATCTATTCAACAATAATTTCTTTCAAAATTATTCAAGCTCAAAACAGTTATACTCTGTCACACCTATTCTTACATTCATTCACCTCACATATAATTATATCTAAAGAAGCCGTGATGACCTGGAATACCACACCCTGCCGTTGAACCTAAAATGATCCTCGCATCATCAAATTCGATCTCCACCTCAACAATCAATCTCACTAACTCATATCGATCTATTGGATCCCTCACCAGTTCACAAAAAAATCCCTTAAAGAAAAAATGGGCATACTCAAGTTCCCTACTCCTTGAATCTAGTCCTTCGAGCTGACACTCCCTTAATCGCAGCTCAGCATCATAACCCAATGATCCAAAAATTATCTCTTGTACATCAGCGATCTTAATTGTCAATCGTCCGTCAGAGGTCCTACGATTTCTCTGGGATTGAGTCCACACCATTCCAATCTCTTCTCCGATATTCAGAGATCGTTCAACCCTTATTTATACATGTTTTACTTTCAATTCCCCTAAAAAAGTGTTAATATCAGTGTCAGAGGAACAGGAGATGGAACAGGATCTTTCAAGGATTGATCTTCGAAAGCTTTAACTTCATCCTCTGCATTTTCGAAGTGATTTTCTCCTCAAGGACCAATCTACGAGTCGTCACCATCTTCCAAAATGGTAGAGATTTTTTGTAACAGATCAAGCGTACTTTTTCAAAATCCTCGGTACAAGTACTTTTTATAAAACCATACATTTATTGTGCAGGAATGTTTCACCAAGCGTCATCATTTAATACCAACGAAACCCGTCAAACCCTAACCGTCACATACATCAATATTCCCATCATCATTCAATACAGGTCTATCCCGCTTTTGCACGCGCAGTTTTCCATACAGTCAACAACATCATTACTTCTTTCAAAATTCAAAATGCGAATACCCATATATGCAAATCCATTCTCATCAAAAGCCACTCGTAACTTTGGTTGTGAGGGGGCGATTGTAGGGGCCTATCCCTCGATCTCACCTAAAATCGAGTTGTCGCTAGTTTAAATTACCTCCATGTTAGACTCACAAATTCTCCACACGACTTCTTGAGTCAACAACACCACATATTCCATAAACTATTAAGAACAGTGAGTCGAGCACAAACTGAAAAACCTGAACAAGTCAAAACCACCTGTCTCTCACGAACTCAACAATTACTCAGTCAAACAACCACTAACCACATCGTTTAGAGAACGTGTTTTAGCCCAAAGAAGAGCTGCGGAAGAGGCCTATATAAAGAAAAAGTTCCAGAAGAGAAAGAGACCAGAAAAAAGGAGAAGAAATCACCTAGAAAGAGATATTCTAAGATTCTCAAAGTTCCAAAATTCTTATTCACAAGATCAATCGTTTCTAAGTCCAGAAATAACTTGTAATAAAATATTATCAGCCTCAAACAATAAACGTCACCATTACAAAAATCCTCAACACGAGGTTGTAGTTTTTTTACCTATTCATAGGTTTTCCACGCTAAATACTTGTGTCATTTCTTGTTTATTGGATTTTTGTCACAGGTCCATTGGTGTAAGCACTAATTCTAGACCGCTTCGAACTCAGAGAATTAGGCCATTACAATAATCACTAAAGGAAAAGAGAAAATCACTTTTAGGAAATAAAAATCGATCGAGGAGTGATGAATCACTTGAGGAAAAGAAGCATTTCGAAGGTAGTTAACACAATCATCCGATCTAAAGAGAGAAATCACATCTCATGACAGGTACAAAAAAATTACCTTTCGCAATAAAAGAAAGATAATTTAGTCCATAATAGATATAGAGGGAGAGCTCAACTAGTTAATCAATTTAAACTAAGTTGATAGGGTAAATGAAAGCGAAAAAAATGAAATTATGTTAGGTCGACTTCAAGTGGCGTGGACACCATTATGAATCGAAATAACGTTAGGGTTTTACAAAATAATAAGCAAATAAAAAAAACCCAAAATCTAAAAAGATTGAAAAAAAAATGAAGAGAAAAGATAACATACTTTAGGTGTTCGACAATGACAAAGGTCGTCGCCGACGGAAGTGTAAAACCCTTAAGTCGTCTAATGGGGGCGGGGGATATTTATATTCCAAAATTCTAATTATTACAAGTTCTACTACTTTATATAATAGGGGGGGTCACTAAACTACTTCTATTACTAACTAATGTGGGACTAAAAGAGGAGGATATGTATAAACATACTATATACTCCAACATATAGTGGCTAAGTCAATGAAACTAAGCTACAAAACTACTGCAAATATAACTCTAAATCCCAGAGGGAGAGCTATATTTATTATGATAATAAATAATCTATTACCACCATGTAATAGTGCAAACAACTGAAGCACCTAGATTTTAAACAGTGGCATGAACTTGTGGCCTCTTTCATGAAGATACTTTACCAGCCAAGATCCAATATAGTCAGTTGTAACAGTAACACAGTAAAAATGACTCTTCCTCCTTATAGCTCCCCCTCCTCCATTTGCATTGGTATCATCTTCTTCACCCAGATTGTGATTATGATTATCATGATATGAAGAACCTGCTTCCATTTACAAATCTCCACTAGTTATAAGATGTAGCCAACTTCCCTGAGAAGAACAATAATATATAATTGATAAAAATTCATATAAATTGGTGGTTAATGGTACATTTTTGTCTTTTCAAGATGTATAGGTCCCATATGAGTAATTGTATTATAAGATATATGTCACATATACACATGTAGCAAGCATATCTTTATTCTCCCAAAAAGATGAACATAAGTTAAGGTAGACTGGTAAAGTACTCGAGATAAACTAACTTGATTACTACGAATGTGGAAGTGAGATTCATATGAATATCATGTTGTATTTGAGAGTTAGAGAAAACTACTAGTTTCTACTAAACAAATCAACTTTTTATTAACAATTGAGTATTAAAATTATACCACCCTCTCCTTTTATAGCCTTGGTTTCCCTAAGTTCACTCCTACAATAACTCCCCTTACATATCCAATTAGGAAACTAACCTAAAAAATAGAAATTTCTAATAACCCACATTGAACCTCTCCAACAGAGCATAAGCTAAAACATAAAAATAAAGATAATTTAAATGGGTGCTAAACGACCCATATGCACGTGTCACGTCATAAACATATTAAGTGGAGACTAATTAAAGGATTACATAATCTATCATTTGTCTTATGTTCTCTTTTATTATAAAATTTAGTTCAAGTAACTAAGTTCCATTATGATGGCCAGTATGTACTTGCAATTTACCATTAGATGCTCTAAAGGCTAATTGTCATGTTGTAGGTTAGTGATTTAGTCTAGCTCTCGGATACAGTAATTCCCCCCATTGCCGAGAAACATGGGTTACACTTCACTGTGTGTCATGTTTTTTTTATGTTGTCTATATTAGTGTGTTAATACTATAATAGATTTATAATACTAAAGATTTATTATTTGTTTTGGTTGGACACTTGGACTACTGTTTATTCACTATAGATATGGCCTAAGCTTAATTGAGAGATTCAAATTGCTCGCTATTTAGTACAGATCCTGATGACAAAAAACCTAATATTGCATCCATCCAGAGATTAGGTCTAGTAATTTTGACGTTAATGGTTGTAATCTATGTTACTTGAAAGTAAAATGGTATGAGAAACAATATGAGAAACAAAAATGGGAAATGTCCAATATTTTTTATACATGATTCAAGAAACGGGAAACACATACAATAGAGATGCAACAATTGAAGTGAAATGTGAAATGAAGAGGGAAACAGGTATTGAAGCGTAAACAAATCCGAACTGGGAAATGAGTATGATATGTCAAAATAAGCAAAAAGTTATGTTTTTTGATAGTAGAAAGATCAAGATACAAAGAATACACTTGTTAACTTAGTCAAGAGGGGAGAAAATACGAAAGGTTAATATGCTTAAGGCTTCCTTTCTTAAGGAGATTTCGTTATAAAGTAGTATCTATAGGTTTAAGTATTTTTTCTTTCTTCTTTTGTGAGTATAAGAGCATCAAATCATATATACGAGCGTTGTTTTACATTCATTTTAATATACGAATTTTAAAAGTTTCCCAAATTAAACTAAAATTCGCTTAAAAAATGAATCACGCGAATGAAAAATTAAATCTTGGGTGTTTTCCAAGTCGAATCATCAGCGTTTTCCAGACCGAATCACAGTCGAATCGAAACGCGAATAATATTCGTTTCCCCAACATTTCCCGAATTTCGAGAAATCGAATCGCACCCGTTTCTCAAACTAGTTTCCAGAAAATGTTTGGGAAGAGGGGAAACACGTTTCCCCGCAACATAGGTGAAGGCTAGTGTATGTAATATGAACCATATACTAAGACAGTAATACTAGGTACTCCCAATTTTCAAAGATGGCCATCTAAATAGAACTTAATTTTGTCAAGAAGGAATGCAAAGCTAATAATCTTACGATTATAGGTACTTGTGTGCCATCTAAATAGAATATATTACCTAATATCCATCTAAATAGAATATATTACCTAATATGTCGCATCTTTTTTGCACAGTTTCAATTTAAGAGGCTTAAAGAAATATTGGGTAATTCTCACTCTATTAAATTTATCAGGGGTTCCTTTTTTTTTTTTGCCCACGTCCATCCATGATTACAAACTTACAATATTTCGTCACACAACATATTCTGTAATACTTTCCGTAGTCCTACAACACGGAGTTTGAAATATAAACTACATGGTAATCCAAACTCAATCTCATAAAGTGATTAAACATTAGCTTCACTTGGTACACGGGGAATGATTCCCATCGTAAGCATTTTCGATGATTTAATCATGTGCTAGCTATTGGATCCATGGCCATGAGTTGCTTAAATCATCGTGAATGTTTACAATGGGAATTACTCCCTGCATACTAGGTAGAGCCAGAGTGCCAAAGTTTGCCTAAACTAGAGTTTATATTGAATCTGATCATGATAAATGAAAATCATAAATTAGTATTTTAAATACTAGAAGATGCATACTTTCAAAAATCGGACCTAGGGAATAATAAATTCAAAAATCAATACTGGCAAGATAAAATTATGATTTTAGCCAACTAAAGTTTGCATATTATAGCAGTTAACCACCTACTTTTTCCAAGCACGTAGGCTACACAAGTATGAATGTCATTTTCGATGTCACTTCCGAAATAATAAAAAATATTCGAATAATTAAAATCACGCCACATGTCCAAATTTAATTCTTCACGTATGTTTTCCAAAAAATTATGTCATTTGTTCAGAAAACTTTGTCATTTGTTTAGTAAACTTTGTCATTTGTTTTCCAAAACTTTGACATTTGTGTAGAAATATTTATCATTTATTTTCCAGAACTTTGTCATTTTTTCAGAAAACTATCATTTGTTTTACCAGAACTATATTATTTGTTCAAAAAACTTTGTCATTTGTTCAACTTTTGATATTATTTTTCATTTGTTTTATGGAAATTTGTCATGCCTTTAAAAAAATTGGCTATGTAATAAGGTAGACTTTATCACCATTTCTACTGTTATTTGTCATTTGTTTAAGATGAAGGATTGGTTAGGGTATCACGTGCGATACTAACAAGGTTAAATTCCAATTTTACCTCTACTGAATTTTGAACATTACAATAGGTTTGTAGGACATGGGCTCCACAAGTCACTTCTAAAATAATAATAAGAAGTTTAAATCATTTTAAAATAATATATCACGCTACATGTTCAAATTTAATTTTTCATTGTATACATGTCATTGCTATTTCGACATGAGTAAGGCAGACTCTGTTACCATTTTATGTATTACTTGTCATTTGTTTCAGGGGAATTTGTCATGCCTTTAACCAATTAGCTATAAATAGTAAGGTATTCTTTGTCATCATTTCTTCTATTAATTGTCATTTTTTTAGGGTTAAGGTATCACGTACGATTCATAAGAGTTTGTCTAGTTTTTGGTGCCAAAGACGGTCTCTATTTGTCAAACAGTTTCTTCTAATCACGAATGCAATAACCGCAACAACCACAACAACTGTCCCGGTCTCAATTCTTGTATTATTTGTCATTTGATAACTCCACAACCATTTTCTCACAATTGTCGAATCTTGTATGTATAATTTTAGTGCCAAATCGTATGTGTGATTACTGCCTACCAAGTGTTTGATTAAAGTCTAGTTTTTCTTTCACAATAATGAAATCTAATAAACAAGTGAGTAATGAGTTATTTGATGAGGAGAACAAAATGTAGGAGGGTGGAGAGAAGAAGGTCACCACCAATGCTAAAAATTATACCTCTCGGTGTACAGGTTTAAAACTTCATAACATGCTTAGAGCTCTGCCTGAAGAGGAGATCGGTGCACTTTGTACTACCTTTTTTGTACATTTAATGTTGATTGATCCAATAGCGACGATGTTGATGTTGGTTATAGAAATAGTTGATCATCATCTCGGTGATATAAAGTTCTAATTTGGTAGATGATTATAAATTGGCAAATATTGAACTGACAATAATATTGTAGGCAATGGCAGAATCCCCTACCAGGCAGTTTAGAGACCCTGTAAATAAGACCACAATCACACATTTTCACCTCATCTACCCACGCATAAAAACTACACCTGCCAAATTTTTATAGGCATTGACAGAACCAGCGATTGGGGTTGAGGCCTTTGCATGAACGACGAAGATTATAATTTTTACCGCACCTGCAAACAAGGGAATGTATCATTACTAGGCAAGTATGTAATGTTTAAAATCAGGAAATAACTGGAAGCAAGTGTGCAGGTTATGTAGTGAACACATAAAATGACAGAATTGGAAAGACAAATCTTTAAGAGAATGACTTTATTTGTAAGGTGACAGTTCACTGCATTACAATGACACTCTATGTATTAACCAATGACAAATCCTTAAGGGAGAATGATATTATTTGTATGGTGACAATTCACTACATTACAATGATACTCTATGTAAAAACCAATGACAAAGAATCTATTTTAATTATGACAGATTATTTCTTTACAGTCGATGTGACAAGTCAATCTTTAATACTTGATTATACGACTCAGCTTAAAGTCTCTTCGATTATGATACAGGAAGTATAAATTTCGTGAACAACAAGTTATCTAACATATCCACGTGCTGCCTGCCACCCTATTCCTTAAATCCTAAACCATGCCACGCATGATTCAAAGTCACTTCCCAATGTAAGATAGTTATCTCAAGGCATTCAATTTTCCCCATTATATAAAGCCCTAAACTCTTTTAAACTATTATCAACTATTCAAACCCAAAACTATTTTCAACTTTTCAAGAAATGTTGTACTCCACTCGATTTAGCCATGACTCTTCGAGCACCCCTCGAGATTGGTTTCGTGCGGTAGGGATTGAGGAATAATAGGGTAACGAACGTCTCTTCAAATTGAATAGATTTTGCCTAATGGGGAAGAATTGCTCCGGTGAGAAGGCACAACTACTGATTGAGCATTATGAAAACTTTTAGGAAAAATTAGGAATGCTTAGTGAAATGGAGGATGAACAGGATAAAGTCATAGAAAAGAAAAAAAAGTATTATGAATAGTTTAAATTTTATATCCGGTTCTTGGAAGATCAGGTCTACGCCCTAAAGTTAGACCGGGATGAGCACAAGAAACTGCGGAAGGAGTCAGCTTGAAAGATTAGTTGTCTCAAGCAGAAGATCAATGCCATAATGTGATCAAGATTCCTCAAGTAAGGAGTTGTGGAATCTCTTTGTTTTTAGTTTTTTGTTATAATATGTAATTGTTTGTTTCCCTTGTATAAACATTTATTTTATTTTGTTTCATTTATTTTTTACTTTTAAATAGTGATTTCAATCTAATATGAGGGAAACAAATAAATGACAGTTCTATTGAAGAAAATAATGATAAGAGAGAAACAAACAAATGATAAATTCTCTATGAGCAATGATAGTAAAATGATGAATTTTAAAAAACTGATGATAAAATATCAACAGTCAAATGATAAATTCTCTACGAACAAATGACAATTCAGTGGAAGTAAATAATATGTGGGAAACAAATAAATGATAAATTTTCAATGAACAAATAACAGTTAGATGTGAACAAATGACAATACGGCAGAAGCAAATGATATGTGTGCAGCAAAACTAAATTTCATATTCAAATGATAAATTCTCTTTGAACAAATGATAGTTCAGTGGAACAAAATAATGATATGATATGTGAGCCACAAACAAATGATAAATTTTCTCTGAACAAATGACAGTTATATGTAGTTAAATGATGAACTTAACAAAACTGATGAAAGAAGATCAACAAACAAATGATAAATAGACTTAAAATGCCCAAAATAGCAGTTCATCGTATATGCTCAAATGATAAATAGAGTACCCAAATTCTTTAGCACAAACTGATTGCAACATCTTCATCTGGAATCACAGGTGCCTCAGTGCTCATTATAAAAGATGGTGCCATTGTCAGACGTGTATTATCGTCAGATGGGATTGGAAGAAGCTTATAAGAACGATGATTATATCTATTTTTTGGCGCATACTACAAAATCTTATCTTGGTCACCAGACCTAACATGTTTTCCCCTTTCTTATTTTGCGTGCGAGGACAATCGGCTTGAACTGTTGGTATAGGAGGATAAACACGTGAATCGGTTTTTAAAATTTCCCACTGCCCTACTCCTTTGATAGGAATCGATATCAGTTTATAAACAACCTTGTATGTATCATTTGCGACGTACTCAGAGAAACGTTTAATTAGATCAACATTAGCAAGACCAAGAGCGTGTACTCCATGTTCATAAGGTATTCCCCTCGCTTGCGACCAATGACAAGAACAAGTTTCCATCTTCAATATTTATTCATGAATCGGTTTTGCCATAACTAGTCATCTGAAAATCGATTAGTGAATATCTACCATTAACTTTTTGCTCTCACAGTGATCCGTTACCCATGGCGTTAAGCGAGCTTGACTCTTCTCAACTTCCTCCCTATTCGTGTAGGACATTTCCGAATAGATTCTATGCAATTCTTCAATAAACACATGGATAGGGAGATCTCTCACGTTCATAATAACGTTATTCCAACTCTCGACATGATTAGTGTAAGCCACTCCATATCAAAACTAATGACAAATAATGGCAAACAAATGACAAATGAATAATAAGTATAAAATGATGACAAATTGAAAAAGAACAACTGCAAAGGAGTAATAATTAATAGCCTTGTAATAATTAATGACAAGTTTATCAATAGAGAATGACAACATACCTACTCATTAGAATGTATAGATTAGACTAGGCTTCCTTAAGAATACCTAATAGAGACCTACTGGATCTGTATTTAAGATAAAATTCATGTATTTATCAAAATCAATGCTGGTTAGAGACTCTACTGCCATCCCAAATGCGATCCTCATACTTTCGAAGGTAGTTTTAATAATCCACAATCAAATTGAGATTAACCTAAACGAAAAAAAAAATTAAATGAAGAACAAACACAATTAGTGGGATAAATTCCCTTTTAGAGTTTTCTTTGCTCAATAATTTGATTTCAATCGAATTACTCTCAAAACCTTAAGTCTCTCTTATAAAAACTTGGATTGATCTAAGATAATTTCATCTTGTTTAACCTTGCTCCTTTATGAGGGTTACCAGTTTCTAGCTACAAGATATGACCATTATGTTCTTGAAATGCCTAAAATATTGATAGAATGCGATAGTCGTTCGAATAACTTGCCAAATTAAGCTTATAAATAGCCTCAGCGTGTATTGGTCTTCAGGGATCTCTAGGTTGTTTGAGCGACTTTAAATGTCATTCAAACGACTAGCCTATTTTTGTCAAAAAATTGTCTCAGCATGAATTGGTCTTCTGGGAACTCTAGGTCGTTCAAACAACTCCAAATATCATTCGAATGACTTAACTATTTTTGCCTAAAAATAAATTCAGCTCGAATTGATCTTCTGGGAACTCCAAGTTGAATAGACTCAGTTTGAATTGGTCCAGGTTGAATAGACTTAGCTCAAATTGGTCTTTTGAGAACTCCAGGTTGTTCCTCTCATAACTCGGTCGAACGACTTCAAATCTCATTTGAATGAGTTGGCATCTTTTGAAGGCAGATCCTCCAGGATCATGGCTCCCCCTTTTAGGAGCCTTGATCTACTGTTCAAGCTAGAATTAGAGATAAAGAAATGGGGGCATGCCCATTTTCTTGTTATACCACTTCAACTTGCTAAGTAGTTGACCTTTCTTCCCAACTCGAAACAACTCAATACTACACCATCTTGTAGTATAAACTTTCCACACTAGAATATTATCCTCCTACAATTGATCTTTTCTTTCCATCCATAAGATATCAACTGATGGTAAGCGAGTATCGATTTTAGAATCTTCATCTAAAAGAGACGACTCAAACAACTTCAAATTCTCAGTATTAATCACCGAATACATCTTCATGAAAGGTAAAATTTTTAATTAGAATGCGTTGTCACCAATCTTTTTTAGTATAGTGAACGGACCATAGTGGATAGGCTTGAGTTTCTTACCTTTTCTCTTTAGTCGTTCCTTACTAAAATGCAACTGAACCAGGTCACTATCTTAAAAAGTACACTCAACCTAATGTTTGTCGTATCAAGCCTTAAACATTGCTTGAGTCTTCATCAATTGCACTTTAAGTACCTCATGAACCTTGCTTATCCTCTCAATAAAATGTTAAGCTTTAAGTTGTTCCTCTTCCACATTTCCTAACACCGCCTTTTCGGTAAGACTAAAAGCCAAATCAAAAGGGCTTTGAGGTAAGTACCCTAAACAAACTTCTACTGGAGACTTCGAAGTAGAACCATTAATCACCCGGTTAAATGTAAACTGAAGATATGGTAAACTCTCATCCCAAGTCTTAGGATGCTTATAATGGAATCCCCGTAGTAAATGAACTAAAGTACGATTAACTACCTCTGTTTGCCCGTTAGTCTATGGATGAAAGACTGTACTTCTCTTTAACTTAGTGTCCATCATCCCCCATAATGATCTCTAGAAATACCCCAAAAATCAGCTATCCCTATTAGAAATAATAGAAGAAGGGAGCCCAAAATACCTCCAGACGTCTCAAAAAAATAATTGCGCTACTTCTTCCCCGGTGACCGTCTTCTGGCATAGAATAAGAACAACCATTTTGCTGAATCGATCTACCACCACAAACTAATAGTCATTCTTACACTTCGTTATGGGAAAACCGCCCATAAAATCTATCAAAATTTTCTCCCATGGTAGGCTAGGAATAGGTAATAGTAAATACAGTCCTAACTTATGATTAGAAGGCTTTGATAGGTTACATATAATGCAACCGCGAACCACACGGGCAACATCTAACTGCATATTCGGCCAATAGACATAATGCTGCAAATTTAAAAGAGTCTTCTCAACCCTGAAATGACCTACTACCCGGGAATAATATGTTTTTTTAATCCAATGCAAATGGTCTCTACCCTTAGGAATACATAGTAGACTGCCCCTGTAAATCAAACCATCATTCAATTCATACTCTTATATCTTGTCTTGCAGTAACTTCTGGTGAATCACCCTAAGCTCTTTATTGTCATCATACCCTACAACATATTTAGAAGGAACAATTGGTTGTATCTGCATATCTACCAACAAAGTAAAAATAGTTGGTAATGGGGATCGAGATAACATATTAGCCATTTTGCTGTCTACTCTTTTCTTATACCTGATATTAAGGGCAAACTGCTATAGGTACAACATCCACTTTATATGGCGAACTTGTTGTAGCTTGTACTGTGTAGATAAGAACTATAATGGTTTGCGAACGGAATGTACCACAACCTCCTTCCCCAATAAGTAACTCCGCCAATTCTTTATTGATTGATATAATGCATAGAACTCCTTATCGTTGGTAGAATAGTTACATACTGCTCCTGTAAACATCTCAGAATGGTAGGCAAACGACTTTCCATACTGTAAAAAATTACCCCTAATGTATACTCAGACAGATCTGTTTCGACCTTAAAAGGCCACTACAAATTGGGCAACGCTAATACTAGCATATTTGTAATCTTATGCTTCTGCAGCAGAAAAGTCTTCTCATGGTGATCTTCCCATACAAACTTTATACTAGCCTTTGTCAAGGAATGCAACGGTACGGTTATTTGTACAAAATGTCGAATAAACTTCTGTAAATACTGACAAGAACCCATAAAACTTCTCACTTCTATCACTGTACGAGGTCTAGGCCAACTAGTAATAATCGATACCTTCTCTGGATCGACCTTATGTTCACCACCACCAACAATAAATCTCAAATATACTAGCTCGACTTACCATTTTATAGTAATTTGCAAAAAACTGACATCATATCATTCTTTTCATAAGAAAACAATACTAACCATACAGAAGTTCTCAATTTCTACTCTTCATAGCGTTTATGCTCGCTATCATAATCCCTTACAAATAACAGTGCCAAATGCCCCTACTTAAATTAAGATTTAAACATTGGTTTTCACGAACTAAATTCTTAAGAACGTCATGTTTCACTATACCATTTTTCCTTGAGCCTAATTTTATTTTCCCAACTCCTTCAATATCACCTCCACTATTAGGCGATCGTAAATTCCTTGAATCCCCTCTCTCTCTCACTCTCTCACTAAATCTCGAAGAACCATGAATCACAATTCACACAAAATTCGATTCGAATAATGATGTGCACTTACAAGTTCCAGATCTTTGATTCTCTTCCATTACAGTTTGAGTAGTTAACTATTAGGGCAAACCGTATATACAAAGTCGGGAAAGGAGCCAATACGAGCTTTGGTAAATTTTACTTTCTTTTTAACCATCAGTTTACAAATACAAAGCATGAATTCGGCCGTCTTCAATTCTCTTTATTTAGGCAATTTGTTAGGACTTGTTGAATCTTACTCTAACATTTAATTTACATGTTTTGAAATACAAATGGTAGGGTTTCGCTAATTGTGAAATTTTTTCTATGGGTATTTGTTAGATTTTAAGTTAGATCGAATTAGGTTTATCTTGATGTTGTTAGAGAGGATAGGGGTTTATGGTGTTTGGGAATAATCAGATGTATGTGGTGAGACCCACATCGTATAAGTACTATGATTCTAATCTTAATGATGATAACAATGATCTGAAAGTTATTGCCATTAATGGGCATCCTTTGTGCAAAATTGTGATGGCTTTTTAGTTTGATGATGTTGTACTATTCTGATGAGTTTTTGTTTTAATTGTAGGATTTAGCAACATTTTCCTAACGAAGTTAGGGTCTTAGCATTTTGGAAAATAAAGAGATTTCTATGATTGTAGTTGTAATGGCCTAATTTTGTAGCTCAGAATTAACTCTTACACCAATGTAGCTGTGATAAAAACTAATGTAAAGCAAGAAATGATACAGGTGACTTAGTATAGAAAACTTTTGAATAGAAAAAAAACCATGACCTCGAGCTGAGGGTTTTAGTAACAGTAACTTTTATTGCTTGAGGCTGAAATCTTATTACAAGTGATCACTCGAACTAGAAATACTTGATCTTGTAAATAAGAAGTTTTGTGTTAGGGTATCAAAAATTTGCTTGTTCTTGGTCCCTGTCTTTTCTAGAACTTTTTCTTTATATAGACCTTACCCGCAACTCATTATCGTGTTGAAGCACGTTCTCTGAATAATTAGGTAAGTTGTGGTTGACTGTGTAACAATTGAGTTCATGGAAGACAGGTGTCTTTGACTTGTTTATATTCTTCTGTTATGCTTGGTCCATATTTCTCATCAGTTCGTGGTCTAGATGTCAATACTAACTGTTTATGTCACGTATAAAATGCGTGAGTCTGATATGGAGGTAGTTCGAATTAGGTTACATCGAGGGATATGTCCCTACAATCGCCTCCTCATAACTTAAGGTCCGAGTGTCTTTGGTTGAAAATGAACCTTTAGATTTGTGGTGTTAGAAGTTAAAAGGAAATTATGTATTAATGGTGATTTGACTGGTTGTGGTACATGGTTTTCTAATGGAGCGATGTATCTGGCATTTATGAGATGGAAAGGATTGATGTAATTGATGCTTGGGATTCTGAGAGTGGTTTTTCTTTGAATGATAACTACTTTGGAAACATACATACACATTAAATATGAGTTTTAATATAAATAGTACCTATATATAGTTTGGCAACGTACACTGTGTTATAACATTTTCTGTAATTCTTAAGTTATAATGGTGAAGACCTAGAGAATGGTGTATGAAAAGAGAGTTTATGTTGAATTGCAGAGGTTAAAGTTGAGGTACTTTGGGGATGAATCTGTGAAAATGCCCACCCTAATTCCTATTTCATCGACGTATCACGGTATGTCAGAAGACAAAGCAACTGAAGTTGAGGATGATATTTAATGTATGTGGAGATTTTATTATGTTGTCTCGACAAACGAGCAACATTGGAGGTGTTTTTGTATCCTTGCAGAGGACAAGGTTGAGGAGACAGATGTGGGGGTCGACATGTCTGCGAGGTAGTATTGCCGGTATCCTACGAAGGACTGGATTTTAAGGTAGGACTCATTTTTGCCTCCATTAACTCTTTGTTGGTGGGGGTTATGGAGGAGGAGAAAATGTTGGTGCAGGAGGGAGATGGAGATTGAAAGTCTTGCCCCTGTACAATCATTGCCTTTTGGCACTAATGTCTTCATTTTGAGGAGTTGGTTCAAGCACTGACATCCTTGCTTCCATGTCTAGACTTCGACCAAACTCAGTTTCTCGTCGAAATAAATGGTATGAAAAAAGATGGATGCTCAGTGATTTCCAGTTTCAACTTTGCTTCAAAAAATTCTCAGAGTAAAGCGTCACAGAAAATTGATATGATTTTGAGAATAAACTGAAAAAACTTATTATCTGTAAAGTTCTCCAAAGACTTGTTATCTTTAAAGTATCTGTAATTGATATTCGAGCTTAATAAAAATGTTTTATTCAAACTCTGTGTTGATAGATAGAATTAACTCTTGTGATTGAAATCGAACTATAAGAAATACAAATGTGTATGATTAAAGGATGAAATATAATATTCGAGATCGAACTACAAAGTATATTTTAGCAATCAAGCTGAAAAAAATGTGTATGTGAAATAGTAGATGTGTAAAAATCTATTTCGAACTGAATAAATTATAAAATTATAGGGGGAGAATGTCGTTGAAGATATAGAATTTGCAGAAATTAAAAGTTCAAGCTCAGGTCCCGCGTAGAATGCTGGATTGGGGGGCAGATTGTGATAAACAGGTCAAAATGTGGCAGGACGAAACTAAAGAGGTTGATATGAACAGATAAGTTCAAATAACTTTCTATCAAGATTTTAGGGTTTCCAGTTATAGAAAAAATAGATTATTATATACGGAATGTGGGGGATTTGAAGTGATCTTGAAAATTGTATAAATATGGGGAAATATGATTTAAAGAGGAGGAAAGGAGGAAGAAAAAGAATATGGTGAGGATTCGATCTATAAGAGTTCGTCAAGCTGTTGAAAGGTGGTTGGCGATGAAGATAACTGAAGTGCGAGAGATTATTTTTCGGTTATTAGATTATAATTCTGATTTGCCTGAATCTAAAGTGTAGTTCGAAGGCTTAGATTTAAGGGCGAGGGTACTGGAGATTGGGCGTCATTTTTACTCGGAGATATTCCGTGAAATGATTCTGGTGCCTACAGCTCGAAGAGAGGCCGTGAGGCAAATTGCAGAAGAAAAGATTAAAGAGGAAAATATTAGAATTGTTGAGGGCAAACTGATTAGGTGTGGCCTTCCAGGATATCTGGGATGCTTTATATGTAATTATATATGAGGGAGTGAATTGTATAAGGCCAAATAACTATAATTGAAATGTAGGCAGAATGATTTTTTGAATCTGTCCTCTTTTGTTACAAATGTTATTTGTGATTGTTGTGAATAAAAAAATTGAATTTGAAATGTGAGAGCTTTCCAAATGACGTCAGAAGTTTTATAAATAGTAAAAGCAAAAATAAAAAAAAGTAGGCAGCTTTTATTTTCGTCTCTTGTGTAATTATAGGGAAAATTCGATTGTGTGTAAGTGTTGAGTCAATATGAGTATGGGGAGATTTCAGAGATATTTAGACAGAAGAGATCAAAATATATTAAAATATATGGCAGGGGACAATGATGGGAATGTATTTTTCTCGAAAATGTACAAAACGTCTTACATTAATTATAGAAGGGACGCCTCGATTCCAAAACTGAGGGGGGCTCGTGCGAGGCCTAATAACTGCCAGCAGTTAGAGAAAGAAACTATAAATAATGTTTCATCATCCTCATTCAAATGTTTATCAACTTCTGAAAAATTGAAAAACAGTGAGAGAGGAAAGAGAAAAAAATAGTAGAGATTCACATGAAAGATTAGACGATAGTGATTAACAATCAAGGCAAGAAAAAGTTGCAGAGACTGAATCACGACATTGGGTATATAGCACGTTGTGAATGAAGGATTTGGCGCTTCTTTAGATTAGTATTTAGACGTTGAAGGTTAGTAAATGATTTATATTATTGTGAATGTGTTTGAAAGTAATTTGCAGTTTTCAGATTTTTAAAAATTGTTATTTATAGTAATTTTAAGAAAATTTGTTTGATATATGTGTAAAAAAGATATACGATGTGATATACGTATATGTATGATGGATGTATGGTAAATGTGTGCATGGATTTTTCAAAGATAATGATTGAATATCTGGACCGTAATGTAGGTCGAGCGTGAGGAATATCTGTGTAGAATCAAACCTCATCCTTAGACTTGTAATTAAGATAGAGACTTTACCTGATATGGAGGCGTCGACCTCTAGTCATACTATTGAGTCTGATAATATAGAATCTATAAATGTAGAGTCTGATAGGGAGGACAAAGTAGTTTTTGTTCAATTTTCAGACTTATCTGGTAAATTGGTATCGTACCCTCTGAACTCTGATGTGTTTAGAGAGTTCTATAAATCCAAAGCTCTTATAGGTAGGGTAACGCTGTAGAACATGCTGGTAGGCAGTTCAAGGGCTGTACTGTAATATCTGGGGAAGAGAATTTCTTTTTGTTGCCATATTTAAGGAAGGAAAAATTGGATATGGGGGTGGACAAATCGATCTCCCTTCAATATTTTGATGGAAATGTCAAAGGTGACCTAGACGAGGGCTTTGTGTGTTATTTGTCTCAGTTGGAGTATGGATTGAATTTACCCCTTAGCAACCTTGTTAAAGGTATAATGAATATTATAGGGGCCTGCCTTGCCTAACTGAATAGAAACATGTGGGAGGTGATCAACATTTGTGAGAGTTTAAATAGGCTATAGGAGGAGAATAAGGTGGAGAGCAAAATATCTCCTGAAGATGTTTTACCATTTTATGGTGTGAAAAATTATTCTACAACTGAAGGGGCATACTTCTATTCGAGCTCGTCTCAATCGTTTTTCTTTTATTTGAATTTATCAGGTTGAATGTGGAATGATAATGTGATATGGGTAAAAGGTGATTGCCTTCCGAGAGAAGAGGAAGAACCCATGAAACTTCTGTATAGAACTGAAAAGAAAAGTAAGTAATAGTATATAATATCGAACTGTTGTTATTAAAGATTGTTTTGTTGTTGATAATGTGTGTTTTTGTTTTACAGGTCCTCGGTCAAAGGTGACAAAGGAGTCCCTATTAGATATTGTTGCTTGAGAAGGGGTTGAGCTTGAGGTAGTTCTGAAGGACCTTGGTATTAATACAAATAAATGAGCTAACAGTAAGTCTAAGAAGGTACAAAAGTCTCAGGCAAAGAGACTAATGATAGGGGTTGGAGCTAGCAAGAAGAGATGGGCTGATGGAGAGAAGCGAGTGGCTTTGCCGAAGGCTACTAAGTTTGATTTTGTGGATATGCCGAAAGCTACTACTTCGAGCAAGTTAGCTCTAAAATATCTGAAGAAGAGGGTTGTGAAGCGTGGCTTGGCCTTTGGATCCACAGAGAGTAGTGAGGTCAAGGGGGATACCAAAAAGAGGAAGGTAGATCCTCCTGCTGAAGTGACTAGGGCGAAGGTCATGAAGAATTAACCTGTGGAGGAAAACAAGCTGAGAGCTGTGAAGGACATGTTGAGGCTTGCAATTCACAAGGGTACTAAGGAGATGAGTGCCTCTGCATAGTTGGAGCTGACTTGTTGAGTGCTAAATTTTAATTTTAATTCGAGCTAAGAATTTGTTTGATATATTGTAGGCTGCTCATTTACTAAAGGGGATCTGCCTCAGGATCGAGCTCAAGAATGGGAAGGTAGAGCTCGAGAAGAAGGTGGTCCGATTGAAGTCTAACCTAGTTCTGGAGGGGAAGCAACTTGATTCTTTGAAGGTTGCGCAGGAGGTGCAAATTAGCGAGCTGGCAGAAGAAGCGTAGAAAAACCTAGATGAGGTGGTAGTTCAGCAAGATAGACTCGGGCGCCAACTCCTTTTAGTGGGGTACTCCAAAGATGAGGTTAAAGCTATTATAGAAGGTACCTACGTCGAAGAGGACGAGATGAAAGAAGATGTCCTTGGTATGGCAGGAGGGTTGGATGGTATATCTCCAAGACAAGTTAGAGAACCAGGGGGAAGATAATGAAAAGGTAGAGTAAAATTTTTAAATATTTGGTTGTGTGTTTATGTGGGGTTTGAGAACTGTAAATGTATGGAATATTATTTTGTAGGATAAATTTCTATAGGCTAAGAGATATTTGTAAAAATTGTTTGTAGGAACTTAAGTATGCGCGCCTCAGAATTGAGGAGTTAGAGAATAAGCTTGCTAAGGAAAAAGATGCCTCAAGGTCCCTGTTGACTTCACAAGCGGAGTTACAGGTTAGAGAAGAGCAAGAAATATTTGACTTGTATGCTGCATTACTGTAGAGCTACAAAGTAAAATTTAGAAAGATAGAAATAGACCTTAAAAGGGTTAGAAGTGTTTGGGGCAATGGCAATCATATGTAGCAGATAATACTAAAGTTTTGAGAAAGTTAAAATATATAAAATGTGTACCTTGAAATTTGATGTAGACTTATGGCCAACAAACTGAGATCATACTTCAACCTTTAGTTTAGAAGCAGTCTCACAACGATAGAATGTCAGAAAATAGAAATCTGTTAGAATTTTGAAAGTTTCCTATATTATGATATGAATGTACCTGTGTAAATATGTTGATTCAAACTTTATATATTGTATCTATTATGTAGGTCAAATTGGAGTCAGCTCGCTTGAGTGAAGAAAAGACACTATAATATAACCAAGAGTATACATCAGAGTTTGATAGGATGAAAGAGGCGACTGAAGATAGGGAGGATTAACACGTCAAAGAACATTTCAAGTTTGTTGAGGCAATACAAACTGTTGATGACCTAACTGGGAAGATCGTAGGAAAATACGTTGACATTGGAAGATGGCAAAACGAGCTCGCGGAGGTGAAGGAGAAGACAACAAAGCTCAGAAGCCAGAATGATACGCTGATGGTGAAGTGGAAGGAGGCATACATGGCTCGATACTGCATCCAGTCTTTAGAAATGGCATAAAAAGAGTTACGGGGTTTGGTGGCCAGTCTGAAGGGCCAAGTTATTATAAAATCAAACGAGCAAGAGTAGACTCGAGCTGATCTAGTATATTCCTAAAATAAATTAGAGCGATTGAAGAGTAAAATAGTTGGGAAAGATAGCGAGCTAATAAAAGCTTGAACAGACCTAGCCGAATCGGGAATTGTGGTAGAGCAGCTGAGAGCGACTTTACCCACTAAAGATATATATTTCCCGATGGTTCAAAGACGATATGATGAATTGAATGAGAGGGTGGCCCAATTAATGGCAGATTTGGCTATGTCTAATTCACCTGTTAAGAAGGCCAAGGCTGGCGAGTGGTTGAAGAAGAATAATGGCAATGTCGGGGTCTCTATTATAAAAGGGGATGTGGTTGACCTATCAGCTCAAATTAGAAAGCTAGAGGAAGATGTAGCTCGCATTCAAGGTCACGTAAAAGAGGAAATGAGCATTCAAGGGAGAGCCAACCCTTGATCAATTAATAAGGAAAAATGACGAATTGTTAAAGAAGTCCCCTACTGGGGGAAGTGTAGGTAAAGATAGGGTACTTGAGGAATTTCATCCTCAGGTGGCAGAATTGAGTATGATGAACCAGGCAGAGTCAGATAAAGTAGCAGAGAAGGTGAAGGAGCATAATAATATTATGTCCCGCATAGATAGACACATAGAGTGGCAAGGCAGACGATATAAAAAGTTGTAAGAGCATTATCTGAGATTGAGAGAGTTTTTCCAAGGCAGTTATTCCTAAAGCAACGCACTCACAGATACTAATGGTTATTATTACCTATTTTGTTGAGGAAATAAGAAGACTTGAGTTTGAGAAGGATACCTTGCACGATTGTCTATCGGGAAGATGATGTATTTGTAGAGCTGGTGTAGATCGAGGAAACTGTATGAGCGCCATGGAAATAGAGTTAGATTCTCGACCTGCTAAATTGGTAAAGCAAGGCAGGATGATTATAACTGCTCAAGCTCCAGATTTTATGGCTGAACGTTCTTCTATTGTAGGGGAAAGCATAGCTGACCTCCCATCAGTAGAGAAGAACCCTTAGAAATGACTTGTAAATGTAACTTGTAAAAGTATCTGTATTTGTAGACATATTGAGAGATGAAAGCTAGTTTTACCTTTGTTTTATCTTATGTCTGGTAGAGATCTTTGATTGAAAACTAGTATTACCTTTGTTTTAATCATAGATTTTTTATAGAGAGATGATTCAAAGCTAGTATTATCTTTGCTTTAATCTGTATAGAGGGGTAATTTAAAGCTAGTTTTACCTTTGCTTTAATCTGTATAGAGGGGTAATTGAAAGCTAGTTTTTCCTTTGCTTTAATCTGTATAGATGGGTGATTGAAAGCTAGTATTACCTTTGCTTTAATCTGTATAGATGAGTGATTGAAAGCTAGTAATACCTTTGCTTTAATCTGTATAGAGGTCGATTAAAAGCTAGTTTTACCTTTGCGTTAATCTATATAATGTAGTTGAATCAACGTAAGTAAAGAGTAATATAGGAAAAAACTTGGAAGTTTTTATTAAGTAGAATAGAATGTACACTGTATGGAGATTGAAATCTCACTTTTGGAATGGAAAGAACGAGTATTTGAAGTGGAGAAATGAGGGACTTAATGATAGTACCATTTTAGTCACCTAATGTTTCATAGATTTGGGTTTCGAACTCCTTGCTCCATCATGAGATAATATGATCTCAGACTAGTTCGACCAATGATGAGGAATGGACCTTCCCAATTTTTTGCCAGCTTTCCGGCATGTGCTTCATTTTTTTGTTATGGGATCTCTCTGAGGACGAGATCATTGATTTGGAACTCACAGCTTCAGACTCTTCTATTGTACGAGTTGGCCAGCATATGGTAATATCGAACTAGGTTGCCAATAGCACGTTTTCTAGTTTTATCAATCCAATTCATATTGTAGGCCAATTTGAACTCATTTTCTTCCTCTGTAAGCTCGTGATCTATGATGGGATGGTGGTATTTTGTTGAAATGACAACTTTTGTGCCAAAGGCGAGGGGGAAGGGGGTACAGTTGATTGATTGACGTAGAGTAGTACGGTATGCCTATAAAACATGAGGAAGTTCCCGTATCCAATTTCCTTTTATCTGTGATTAAAGCCTTTTATTGACTCCATCAATTATGGTTTTGTTGGTAATTTCAGCTTGGCCATTGCCTTGAGGGTAGTAGGGATGGGATGGCGAGCGGATGATGTTGTGTTTGTCGAGGAAGACTACGACTTATTCACCAACAAACTGTGGCCCATTATCGATTCAAATCAGGTGGGGGCATCCAAACCGTGTGATGATGTGTTCCTATATAAAAGATATGACCTCTTTTTTTCAAGTTCAACAGAGTGGAACTACTTCAACCCATTTTATAAAATAATCTACTGCAACGAGTAGGAATTGTCGATTACCTGGAGTATTAGGAAATTCCCCGACGAGATCAAGCGCCCACCACTTAAATGGTCAAAAAATGTTGTTTGCATGTAGTTTTAGCGCAGGGGTACAGATCAAGTATCCATGTCATTAACAAGTGCTTCATTTGCGTGAGTACTCTTCTGCTTGTTTGTGCATTTTTGACCAGAATACTCCTTGTGTAATTGATCTATTAGCGAGAGAATGACCTGCGGCATGGGAGCCATAAGTTCCTTCATGTAAGTCTCCGAGCATTCCATTTGTTTTCTTTTTAGAGAGGCACTTGAGATAAGTTCTCGTGACTGAATAGCGATATAAAAGTCCATTTTGAACTGTAAAATGCTTCAAGTTCTCGATCAATTGTCGATGCTCTTTTAGATTTATTGGAATGGCCCCTTTACATTAATTATTGGGGCCAAGATAGGCAATGAAGGGCTTTTGCCAATCGTTATCCTACTCTTCATCGCCCCCAGTGTTGATCATGCATACAGAATGGAGATCAATGCTGGGGGTGGACATAATTTTGATCTGCAGATATCATGATTCTGTACCCAAGACCCTGGCTAGATAAGCCAGGAAATCGGCATGTCTCTTTTCACCTCGAGGGAGATAGTCAAGAGTTGCTTACATAAATTTGCTCATCCTATCAATAACGAGGGTTGCATATTTGATCATCTTTCCATTCTTCTTGTACTATTCAGAGTAATGGTAGATGATTAGAAGAAAATTTGTGCAGACAGAGAGCTCTGGGATGCCAACCTCGAGAATAAGGTCGAGTCCATGAATTAGAGCTTCGTATTCTGTGAATTTTTTGGAGGCTTCAAAATCCAAGTAGATTGATTTCTTGATTCTGTCGTTAGAAGGGGGAGTCAATACGATTCTAATTCCTGACCCTGCGGGTCCTGCTGAACCATATGAAAGAAGTCTATACCCTTTCCTTTTAACCCATTCAGCTTGTTCGTCAAATGCCTTAGTGGGTGGATCTTTTGTAAGGCTAGGATCGTGCTCCTCCCAATCGGGATCCACCACCAGAAAATCCAAAAGAAAATCAACAATGGCCTGACCCTTTTCTGAATGTCATTATTCCAACTTGATATCAAATTCTCCCAAACTGAGTGACAATTCTTACACTTTTCTAAATTTTTCTTTTTTGGACAAAACTTCTCGGAGTAGGTAGTTTATCATGACTTTGAATGAATGAGCTTGGAAATAGTGCTTAAGTTTTTGTGAAGTGTAAACAAAAGTTAAAAGGAGTCTGTGGATTTTAGAATACCTCGTTTCTGTAAGAGTGAGGGTTTTGTTAATAAAATAAACTGGATTTTTAATCTTCCCCTTAAGTCAAATGAGAACTAAGCTGATAAGTGTCTATAACTACCAGGTAGATGATCAATTCCTCATTATATACCGGGGTGCTCATTATGGGAGAATTCCCCAAATAGGTTTTAAGTTCCTAAAAAGCTGTCTCGTATTCTGATGTCCATTGGATCTCTTCATTGCGTTGAACTTTTCCTCGTTTATTAGAACCTCATAGTAGTAGGGATAACCAACGATAGCAATCTAAAGATTTAGAAATGAATTGGTAGATTGCGGCGATCTTGCCTATAAGTTTTGTACGCCCTTTATTATTTTTGGAGATGGCATGTTGAGGAGAGCTCAAATTTAATTTGGCACGGCCTCAATCCCCTTCATGCTAATGAGATGGTTGAGAAATCGTCATGAATATACTCTGAATTAACACTTATCAGGATTGAGTCACATCCAGTAAGATCGTAGAATATTGAATATTATGGTGAGATCTGTGATGTGGTTGTTTGACTATATGTTCTTGCACAATAGATCATCAATGCAGACTTCAACAATTTTCCTAAGATGTGCTTTGAACATAGTCCTCATTAATCGTTGATAAGTTGTGTTTGCATTCTTTAGTCCGAAGAGCATGACTTTGTAGCAGTAAAGTCCTTATTCATTGATGAGAGTGGTCTTTTCTTGATCTTCTTCCAAGAGAGGTATCTAATTGTATCCAGAAGTAGTAACCATCAGTGAGAGGAGTTCATGACCTACCATAGAATCAAGAATTTGATGGATGATGAGAAGAGATAAACTGTCCTTTAGAGTGTGTTTGTTTAGATCAGTAAAATCTACACAAACTCGGACATTTCCATTCTTCTTTGAAGCAGCGACGATGCTGGATATCCAATCTGGATACTTAACTTCTCGAATGAACCTCACTTTGATCAATTTCTCGATCTTAATGTTGACTTCATCTCAAAGGCAAGGTGAGAGTTGTCGTTATTTCTGTTTAACCGCCGTGGCGTTGATGTTGATGGCCAATTTATGATATGCCTTGGTCAAATCGACCCCAGGTATCTCTTTGAAAGTTCACAGAAAGATGTCTCAATTCATTCATAAGAAGTGAATGAGAGCATCCTTATCATTCTAGACTAGCTTGGTACCGATAAAAGTACCTCGGCTAGGTCTATCAATGTTGATGTATTTTGTAGCCTCTTATATGGAAGGCTGATCATCGATGTAATGAGCTTTCTATAATTGTTATGTAGCGTATCTGTCTGATATATCTAGAATGGCAGAGACGGTATTATCGTAAGTTCTGGAAAGATTTTGATTGCCTTTGGTTTCATAGATGCCATCATTGTGTTCGCAGCAAAGTACTCGATGATAAGTGGAAGCGATCGCTTCCATGTTGTGAATCCAGCAGTGGCCCATAATCATGAGATAAGTTTGGCATTGATGACGTAAAATACGAAGTCGATTGTAGTTGGTCCAGTGATAATAGGTAAGATGATCTTGCCTACTCTCCCTTCTTTGTAACTATTAAATCCACTGATATCGGTGTCGCTTGGAATGACTGGATCGGCCAACCCCAGCAGGTCGATCGTGCTCTGAAAAAGAATCTTAATACCGCTTCCAGTATCGATCATCATTGTATACATGGCAAACTTCTTCATCTTGAGAATTATTACTAATGCGTCATGATGTGGAAATTTTACATGACTGATGTCATAATCTTCGAACGAAATCCTAAGTTGGCGATTTCTCGACTTAAATAGAAGCTTGGCTTCTTTATCTTGAGGCGTGAGATCATAACATTCTGATAATCTTCTGCGCTTAAATCTGCAAGAGTTGTTGATCTGACAAATCTCAAACATGTTGTTGTGGTACATATGGTACAGGTATTTTTCCTCAGCTTGTCTTCGATGTGGACAACGTCGAGCTGCTTCTTATAGTTACCATCCTTGTAGGATTCCAGGTCGACCATGTATTCGTACATCCACCCATCTTTAAAAATAAATTCCAGCAACCTCTGTAAAGCATACCAGTTATCAGTAGCATGATAATTTACCTAGTGATGCATGCAGTACGAATGGTCTTCGATTAGTTCCAATGGTTGAGATAGATGGTATAGCTTATCATTTGATAGAATTAGAAAAATCACAGAGATTCGAACATTCATCCTGGGGAGGGCCAGTTTGGGTAATGTGCTACCTTTCTGAGGTTTGCCAGTGTTGGCCTTGGAATGCTTTTGATCACCCTAATCTTCCTTCGGTTCATTGTTTCGTTATGTAGGTGGACCTTTAGTGGTTAAGACAAATTTAGTAGATTTATGCTTGTCAGACATCATCCTTTCCAAGTTGACATACCCATTGACCTTGGCAATCATATCCTCCAAGGTCGTGGGTTTGTTTAGGAGGAGGTGCTTTTTGGCCTTGTAGTCAAGCTGGAGCGCGTCGGTGAAAGCAGTAATAACTGTTTTCTGATCAAGATTATCTACTTAACGCGCAAGCTCCAAAAACTTCTTTGTAAAGGCCTCGAGCTTCTCCCCTTGTGATTGTGTAAGACTAATAAGAGAAAATAAATTCTCCTCCATATCTTTGTTGTGCGCATAGGTCTTAATGAATTACTTTTGTAGCTGATCGAACGTGAGGATAGAATCTTCAGGTAGATAATAGAACCACCGGAGCGGTTCCCCCTGTAATCTTGTTGCGAATAGACGGCATAGAATGTGGTTAAGATTAGATTATAATCCTAATGAATCACGGTATTGTTAAATGTGCTCCTTTTGATCGGGGCCCTTGTATTTATGTATCTTCAGAGTATGGAAACCTTTCAGTACTTCCATTTCGAATAACTCTTTGGCAATCGGACTTCCTTGCAACTTGGCAAAATGCCTAGAATTTGAGCTTCAATTAACTCCTTGATTTTCTGATCCATATGCTCTTGTGTGGTGTACTAATGTGTGGCCTAAGTGGCTTGGCGAGGTGGTTGGGGATTATGAGTGTCGGTACCCTCACCCATGCGATCTCATGCTGAAATCCAAGGTTAAGGTCATTGTTCTTCCTCTTGTCGTTTAGAAGGTTGGAGACCTCCACTGATATCAGACTAAACTTCACCGCTCAAATAAATGGAAAGTTAAGGTTTGTGCTGAACATTTCTGGAAATCGCACTGCCGGTGGCCCCTTGGGGTCCTGACTTTTCTCGTGCAAAAATTTGAGAGTGCTTTGGAACTTGATCACAATCTCTGGTTTGAGGAGCCTGTTGAGTGTCCCGCAAAGCTTGTAATGCGGTTTGCATGGTTGTCATCTGGTATTCATTTTGTTTGAACACTATTAAACGAGCTTGTCACTCGGCTTCGAGCTCCTTCTCGCGGAGCTCTTAGTCAAGAATTAACTGACGTTCGAGCTCATTACGCTTCTCTATTTTGGCATGGAGATTCACTCGTAGTTCTGTAAGCTGTTCCAGCTGAACTGAAAGATCAAGTAGGATTCTGGTTGTTGGTCATCTAGAAGTGACCATGATTATAGATTAATAGTAGAGTAAATGTATGCCTTAGGATATCATGGAAATGTCTTCATTTCCACAGACTATGCTAAATGTAATGGCCTAATTCTATAGCCCGAAATAGCTTGGAATTAGCTCTTATACCAATGAACCAGTAACAAAAACTAATATAAAGCACGAAATGATACAAGTGATTTAGCATGAAAAACCTTTGAATAGGTAAAAAACCACGACCTCGAGTTGAGGGTTTTAGTAACAATAACTTTTATTGCTTCAGGCTGAGATATTATTACAAGTGATCTCTCAAACTATAAATACTTGATATTGTAAATAAGAAGTTTTATGTTAGAGTATCAAAAATCTTATCTTTCTTGGTCTCTGTCACTTCTAAAACTTTTTCTTCATATAGACCTTACCCGCAGCTCGTTATCCTGCTGAAGCACATTCTCCGAATAATGAGGTAAGTGGTGGTTGACTGTGTAACTATTGAGTTCGCGGGAGACAGGTGTCTTTAACTTGTTCATATTCTTCTATTGTGCTCGATCCACTTTCTTCATCAGTTCGTGGTCAGATATAGAGATAGTTTGAATTGGGTTAGGTAGAGGGATAGGTCCCTACAGTAGTAATCTCAACCTCTAGTTTGATCTTCTAAAATTGTTTCTCGCTGTTGTTTTTCTTTACTTATGGGAATGACTTGAAGAGGGTCTGCTTGAATAGATGCTAGATTAGTGGTTAAGAACTTTCAGTAAAATCACGTCCCACTAATTGGCCAAAATCAGATTAATTAGTTATTTAAAGAGGGCTAGGAATTAAGGTTTTATGTAGGAAAAGAGGATTCAACGAACAAGGTTTGTGGGTGTGAGGTCATATAAGAAATCTAGCTGGTGGGATTATTGTGATATCGATGAAGAAGAGGTAAAGTTTGCTACTATTGATTGCCATCTTTGCCTACATGATGCTTTTTAATGTTGAAGATCTCATCACCAATGATTTTTTCTCTTTATAAATTGATGATGTATTGTGCATGGATTTTTGGTGTGCCTGATTGCTTTTTAAATTTTTAAGGAGTTTTTAGATTTAGCAGTGAGATTCACATTTAGGGAAACAAAGATTTCTAAGGTTTTCAGCAAAATGGTGCATGCTTTGATCATCATAAAATGGTGTATGCTTTGATCTTTTGAAATGGTTTAAATATATTGATTTTCTTAACTTTTGTGATTTGATGGCTGTGGCTGGTTATTAAACTGTAAATTATGTATGTTATGTTACTTCCATGTATTGATTAACTAGTTCATAGTTTTGTGAGTAATAAATATCGTTTATATATTTTATGTTTTGTGCTGACATGCTTAACCTTTTCGTGAGTATTAATCTTGCCCCTTAAAGACTATCCTCGGCAGATCTGTGTGATATCTCTATTGACTACTTGCGAAAATTTAACGATCGCCTTTTGGCTTTGATTCATGTTAGGAAGAGTTAAGACTAAGTCTAGTATATGACTAAGTCTCCTAGATCGTTGTATTTGATCTCCTATAATATGTGTAAATATCCCTTCTGTTATGGGATCGGTTAGATTGTATCACTATAGATATTTGCTATATTTTTGCAAAGTAAGAAAGATTTGAATGATATTTTTTTCTTCAGCAGTCAAAACAAGGATATCAAGATGGCAACAGTGATTGTTTTTCACTTCATATAAAGTACTTCACATGTCCACTATGGAATATTTGGGTTGAAATTGAACGTACTGGCACAGATTGGGTAAAAAAGCGTAACTGATAATGGGTTAAGATCACCTCTGAACAAGGTTGAATTGTTACAACTAAAAAACTAAGAGCGCAGGGCTTTCGAGAGAGATCACATGCGAAGGTGGGATAAACTTGGTATTCGTGGGGGCAGAGGTTGGCCTGTGGAACAAAACCAGAGGACTTGGTGATGTTCTTGGAGGCCTTTCACCAACTATGGCGGTATGCATTATTTTCTCTATTTTTTTGTTTGATGCATCAATGGACATAGTTGAGATCTCTATTCTCTAAGTTTGAGCTCAATTTGTATATGTAAGCTTGATGAGAACATAAATAACTGATGTTATTAATCTATTTTTTTGAGGCTAATGGGGATTGGGTTATGACAATTTCTCCACGTTACGATAAATACAAAGACCCCTAGAATACAAGTATTTCAGCTGAGGTGACTTCCTAGTCACTCTTGTAATTCATCTGTAAAAAAAATATATCACGAATGCTACTATATCCAAATCAAATGTGAATCTAATATCTAATTCTATTTTATTTTGGCAGATAAAAGTTGGGGATAAAATTGAAACCGTTCTGTTTTTCCACTGCTATAAGCGAGAAGTTGATCGCGTTTTCGTGGATCATCCTATTTTCCTCAAAAAGATTTGAGGCAAAGCTACATCTAAAGTCTATGGCCCTACGACTGGAAAGGATTACTCACAACTGGAAAGGTTACGGCTTAGGGCAAAACTGTTATGCAAGGTAATTTGTAAGACATTTTTTTCGTAAATTCTTTTTGCTTTCTTTTTGTATGTTTGAATTCTAACGTATGTACATGTCATTTATGATATCTAGGCAGCCTTAGAAGCTCCAAGGGTTTTGAGTCTCAATAGTAACAAGTATTTATCGGGACCTTATGGTATAAGCTTTATTCTTTGTCTCTTTAAGTTGGTGCCACAGCTTTCTATCAAAAAAGTTGCATACTTCAGCTTTTACTTAAGTATCAGTCGTTATTCCTCTGGTACACAGGGGACGATGTTATCTTCATTGATAAGGATTGGCATACTGCTCTTCTCCTATGTTACATCTATTGAGAATTTAGGTAGCTACTCTCTCTTCTACGTCAAGAACGATACGCAAAATATGCCAAACAAGTAAACAATCAAACAAAGAACAATTCACAAGGACAAGTATTTTCCTGGAGGAGGGAAGTGGAAAAACCTTACGGATGAAAAACTAGTCCCCACGAACAATTCACTATGATCAAATAGGTTATACACAATCTTTTTCAAGCTTCCTCAAGCTTTGTAATGGAGTTTCTCAAACCCTAGTTCTCTAGAATTAAATTTACACAAAGATCACTTACAAATAACCTAAATCTCCCTTATATACTTGGGAGACATATTACAAGCAGAACAGATCTCGAGGCAAACTCAGAGTCCTAAACAAACTTACTAAACCAACCAATGCAGTTTTCGATCGAGCGACTTTCATCTCGTTCGAGCGACTTTAACGGAACCAAGTTTCTAGCCCTAGAAACAAGCATCTCGTTCGAACGACTTCCAGTCTCGTTCGAACGACTTTGACGAAACCAAGTTTCCAACCTAGAAAACAAGCATCTCGTTCGAACGACTTCCAATCTCGTTAGAATGGCTTTGATGGAACCAAGTTTCCAACCTAGAAAACAAGGATCTTGTTTGAACGACTTATAGTCCTTTTGAACGACAATCAATTCGAGTTCACCTTTAACAACTTCAAGAGTATATATAAGTCACAAGGGATCTACGAAAGTGCTAAGGTATGTTTTCTTCTTAAATTACTTTATATATCAGATCATATGGAGCCGTAAGGCCCAAAAAAAATTTAGTTTGCCTACCACATACCGATAGAGCTATTCAACTTTGATATTCATTCCTTTGTCACTTTTTTGTATTGCTTAGCCTACAAGCTTTAGTTTAGGTTTTGATATTTTATCACCTTAATGTCATGTTAAATCTCAAGTTTTGGCCTACTATTATTGAAGGAACCTAATCAAAATGTAAGTGGTTTGTTACTGAATATTGACCATACTTTCAGGTTGCTTTTTGCGTACACAACATCGCCTATCAAGGCAGATTTGCCTTTTCCGACATCATACTTCTCAATCGCCTATACTCATTCAAGAGTTCTTTTGATTTCTTTGACAGGTACGAGTTTTTGACCTTTATGTTATTTTAATATAGCTTAAAGTTTTGCTTACTGGAAATTAATCCAGGTTAAGATTGAAGTGCTCAAAAAATCATTACCATTGAATTCCACACCTCCACCTCTGAGAGACGACATGGTTTCCCAAGTACTTGGACATGAACGATGAGGTCAAGTAAGTTGACTTGGATATGGAGTTACCCCAACCAGATTGGGAATAATATCACAAACCACTGGAAGGGTAGCTGAGCTTGAGGAGCAACTAGCTGCAATGATGGGGAAGATGGAAAAAATGTCTAATTTGGTTTCGAAGTTGATTCGTAACCAGGCAAGTCTTTAATGCACATTCCATAATAATTGAGCAAACACAATGTTTATTCTTGATATTTTCATGTCTTTTATGTGAACTACAGGGTCAAAGTACGGGAGATTTTTAGTCTTCACATACACCTCATTCACTCTCCCCAAAAAATTATAATGTGAGAACAAAGTGATCTCTTGTAAATACTATTATTAGTTTTTTTACATATTTCTCATTTCTTTCACTTGTCATTTTACAAGCACAAAGTGTATCGTAGGTACAAAGTATAGCGGATGATGAAGTATTATAGACGCAAACATCTACCCCGCAAGAAAATCCTTTTCTTTTTGGGCAAAACTTTTGTTTTATTAGATAATTGAAAAATAATATTAAAGAGGCGGACTAGAGCTAGCCTTGCCTAGTAACACATCTTCTAATAGAATCTATACCAAGCTTCTCCATGAAATATCTATCCCTGATTTCCCTAGAAATAGACCACTATTTGTAACACAATTTGTTTTCTGCCATATGTGACTGAACCTTATTGAAATAATTTGATCTACTAACAGGTTCCATTGAGTATTAAATATCCATGAAATGTTTTTTTTGTTTTAAATGATTGAATTGATGTTGTTCAATATGAAACTACATACGCATAGTTTTCTTTACCCTCTCTGAATAGCTTGTTGTACTCCAGATATGATTGCTCGATATCTCCTATATAGTTTGTTGTGTTACCAATTGCTGTACTAAATGTTCTCATAACTACTTATGTGCTATCTCTGTAGATTATATCATCTTGATACATGATAGTAGACCCTTAGTTAGCTGATATTTGTATAGGAAAAATTAACACAAGATTCATGATTAGCGTTTATTTTCGGATTAGATATGGTATGATTGATTTAATATTTATAATCTAATTTGCTTACACTCTTTTTTGAACCTTTTATGGAGTTTATGGAGATGGCGTCGTAGTTGAAAATAATTTCCTACCATGTTTAGCCTTTGTACATAGATAAGAAAGGATTTTCTTTTATTAATGTTTATGCTTTTATCTTTCTTCTTTTTTGTTGAAGACTTAAATATGATGATTATAAGATCAACTTTTATTATATCGGAGTCTTTTTACAGTAAAGCATGTGACTTTTATTTAGTTAATGAAATATTAATTTTATTTTTGCAATTTAGAAAGTGTTAATGATAACATTTATTGAACATTGTAACTGTTTTGTACTACTAATTTGTTGAGCAAAGATTGTATTTGAAGATTATATGATAAAATTTAGGAAATCATAGCTTTCTAGAAAATACTATGGTACATCCAACAATAGCCTTAGACAAATGCTATGGAAAAGATAATAGATAGCGTTTACTATCTGTTATGTTATATAAATAAAGACTTTGCATGAATGTTATGGTAGGCACAAAACATAGCATTATAGACTTGCCATGTTAAAAAGAAAAGACAGTTGGGAAAAAGCATTATAGAAAGTCAACTATGGCATTCTCTAAATGCCATTTAAAATAAATTGATAGCGTTCCTCAAATGCTATTATTTAATGGCGTTCAGAAAAATCCTATTGTAAAATGGATAACATCGCATAGTAGAGCGCTTAAAAAATGCTATAGTAGACTATAATAATATTCTTCTAACGTTGTTCCTTCTTCTCAAACTCGCACTTTATCCCATTCAGAAAGAGTTATTGTGATCGCAATGCGCCCAACACTTTGCGTATTTGCACAAGGTGATCCTCTCATGTTTGACTGTATATTAAGATGTCATCTAAATACACAATCACAAAATCATCTATAAAAGCGCAAAGAATCTCATTCATCAACCGCATAAATGTCGTTGGAGCATTGCATAACCCAAAAGGCATCACCAACTACTCAAAGAGTCCTTTTTTGGTCTTGAAAGCCATCTTCCAAGTATCTTCTTCCCGAATTCTAGCCTGATGGTAACCCAACTTAAGATCCAGTTTGGTGAAAAATTGAGCCTTTTGTAACTTATCTAAAAGCTTTTTAATCTGTAGAAGCAGATAACAATTCTTCACACTAATCTTATTCAGCGCCCGATAATTTATACACATTCTTCACGACCCATCCTTCTTCGGTACCAATAATACCAGTGAACCACAAGGTGAGCAACTCGGATTAATAACCCCTTGCTCTAGAAGTTCTTGTACCTATTTCATGATCTCCTCAAACTCAATTACAAAAGTACAATACAGCCTAATATTGGGTAGTAGCTTGCCATTCACTAAGGTGATATCATGATCTATATCCCTCTTGCGCGGCATCCCTTCTATTCCCAGAAACAAGTCTTTATACTCCTCTTGCAACTTCCCCATTTTAGTTTGTTGCTTAGGAGACATTGCCAAAGTAGACAATACCTTAGCCGACGGACCCTCTTAAACTGGTCTCACCAACCACAATACAAACTTTCCGCTTACATTACCCAATCTCTTTGCCTGAGTCACCGTTAATAAATTATTGGTGGTGACATATTCCTTACAAGCTTTTATATGAAACTCCTTCCCCTCCTGCACAAGACTGTACTTGCGAGCTCTACAGTAAAGAATCTCATCTCGGTCCCAAAGATAAGGGCTGCCTAAGATGACTTGACACACATCCAAAGGACCACCTCACACGTCACTTCATCAATAAACTTTTTAGTAATCACAAACTTGAACGTACATTGCTTCGTGATCTTCAACTCCGCATCTTTCTGAATCCAACCCAAACCATACGGGTTTTTTTTGTTTTTTTTTTTTGAAAACCTAATGTTTATATTCTAAATGACATTTTTAAATGGGGAGGACTTCAACCGTAGCCCCTATTATAAGATATATCAATGCCTAATATTTGCAACTCCTATTTTATCCATGAAAAAGAGAGCCCTAATGTGCCTTAGAAGGTCCATAGCCCTGCTATAAAACTCATTATGTTTACTACATCCTAATTTTGCGAGGCCATCTGCTGTACCATTACCTTCCCTGTATATGTATAAAATGCAAATGTTTAGCAAAGACCCCAACCTCAAATTTTCATCCCATATAGCACTGTGTTTTATGGACACTCTTCCTCTTTTGTAGCACCAATTCACAAAGAAGTTGACAATCTGTCTCAAAAATTACAGAGTAAAACCTGTGCTCATAGCAATACTTTAATCCCTGCAACAGACCATGCAACTCTCCAGTGATATTAGATCCAGGCCTAAGACTGATACAATAAGCAAGACATAAATTACCTGAATGGTCTCAGAGCACACCTCCTGCCCCACATTTCCCAAAAGAATTTACAAAGCCATCTGTATTCAGTTTAAAGGCCCCATAATTTGGCTTTGTCCATCTCACAACTTTGATCATTTTGAGAGTAGTTGTCTTTGGTATTATATGCAGCAGCTGGAGGGTAAGCTTATCACTGAAATTGTCGACCTTGTGCTCTTTTATTTTAGGCCATATATCTTGTATAAGTTTTGAAACATCGGCGATAATCAGTCTTGCATCCATGCTAATATTTTCATACTTTTTTCTGCATCTAGATCTCCATATTTCTCATAAAATGCAAACAGGCAAAATACCCTTCAATATGCCTACAACAGAATGTTTTTGTGCTACACTAAACCAAGAATTCATTCTTGCCCTATATGACTGTCGTTCTGTAATGTGTATCCCACTCACCTTACTGAAGTAGTTCCAAACTTGAGTAACTATTTTGTTATCAACTAAAAGGTAATCTGCCCCTTCAACATCTCCATTTGCACAACGACAATACTTGGAAGCAAAAGCAATATGTTATTGAATCAACTCATCTACTGATAAAATTTTGTTCCACAATTTCCACACAAACAACTGTATTCTAGTGGGAATAGCTTCGTGCCAAATCCATTTCATCTATGCAATGTTTGGCGATTTTTCTCTCCCAAAATTCCCAAGCTGATTTAGTGTTAAATCTACCATCATTAGTAAGATCCCAAGCTGGAATGTCATTGCCTTGTGATATAGATAAAGAATTTGTTTCCAACTATCAGGTATATCATGTTGAAGTTTGCTCCAGTCCCATGTTCCATTACTTTGAATAATATCTTTGACTTTGATTTGTTGAGAAACCTTAGTGTTAATAAGCTCTTCCATTGTTCCTTCTCCAGTCCAGTTAGCATCCCAAAAATCAATATCCCCTTCCTTGAGCACCCAACTTGTATTTGCTTGAACAGTTGGAATTAGGGGTTGAATTTTCCTCCATAGTTGTGAAAAAGTTGTATTAATTATAAAGGCATCATTTCTGGTGTACTTCTATCCCATATAAACAGCCCATAAAGAATTAGAATGCAAGAAATTCTAACACTTTTTGAGTAAGAAACTAACTTGAATGTCCCCTAAATGCCTTATTCTAAGTCTGCCCTCCAAGGTTGGTCTGTACATCTTCTCCCAGGCAATCCACTTTTTCTTAGGTCTCCCTTCAAAATGCCCCCAGAAGAAGTTAGAAAATATCCTTTCTATATTTTTCTTTACAGTTTGAGGAATCTGAATATTAGATATGAGATGTACAGGCATAGATGCAAGAACATGTTTAATGAGAATTAATTTACCCCCATTGGAAAGTAATCGTCCCTGCCATCCTTCAACTTTGGATTGTATTCTCTTCAAAAACTGCTTGAAATTGACACACAAGATTCTGCCATAACTTATAGGTACTCCAAGATAAATATTGGGAAATTTTCTTATTTAAAAACCGCACTCTTTAAATGATTTGTTATCTTGTTGTACTGGTGTTGTGATGCAGGTACACCCCACATTTGTCAGTGTTTATGCTTTGACCAGAGCATTTTTGGTATCTTTGTAAAAATGACATTAAGCCATTAACTGAAGATTAAGATCCATTCAGGAAGACTATGAAGTCATCTGCATATAGTAGGTGTGTAATAGGACTGCATCTAGGAGAAGTGTTATAATACCCAATTTTGCTCTCCATAAACCACTTGTTTAACCCCCTTGTTAGAACTTCTTTTGCAATGATAGAGAACATTGGAGATAAGGGATCCCCTTGCCATAATCCCCTGGTAGATTTGACGTAGCCCTTAAATACACCTTGTAACACCACAGAAAACTAAAAATGTTCAACTCATTGTGAAATTAGGCAATCTACCTCTGTCTAAACCTAAATTTCCTTAAAATGGCCTTCAAGAAACCCCAGTCAAGTTTATAATAAGCTTTGGCCATATCTATCTTCACCATCACATTTTGTCCTCTAAACCTTTTTATTGAGATTCCCTACCATCTCTTGAGCTAAATTGATACTGCCTGTGATATCCCTGCCCTTTACATAAGCGCCTTGATTATCAAAAATGATATTAGAAAGCACAAAAGCAAGCCTTGAAGTGATGATTTTAGAGAATATTTTGTAAATTACTGAGCATAAGCTGATAGGTCTGTAATCAGCTAATCCTTTGGGTGTTTCCACTTTGGGGATAAGAGTAATGAAGGAAGATGAGTAGAATTTAGATAATGGGGCTCCTTGAAAAATTCTTTAACAGCTCCATAAAGATCATCCTTTATATGTCCCACGCGTTGATAAAAAAATTAAGATGTGAACTCATCACATCCAGGGGCACTCTCAGTGGGAATACTCCACAGGCTAGTTTTTACTTCCTCCATTGTGGGTTAGGTTAGTAGCATGTCATTTTCTCCATCAGTGACAATGTGAGGGATAAAATCCATGAGCTCATTGTCATAGGTCATATTTGTAGCAGTCAGAATATCCTTATAGTAGGCAATAGCATGGTCATGGATGATACTTATGTCCTCTGTAGTGGATCCATTAGGAAGAACAAAATTAGATAGAGATGAATATTTTTTGTGTACCTTTGCGACTTTGTAAAAGAAAGAAGTGTTGAGATTACCGTCAGCTAGCCATCTTATTCTTGATTGTTCCTTTCAGCATACCTCTTCTCTGTGTAGCATGGCCCCATGTTCATCTTTAACTGCTTTCAGTTTAGCCCCCAACACATCATTCCAGCCTGCTTGCAAAATGAAATTTAGTTATGTGATTCTATCCTGAAGTTAAACCATACGGCTTAGGATGAGCCATAGTAACCAAACCTATCTTCTTCACCACCGCCTCAGAGATAAAATTCTTATGACTGCCCAAATCAATGATGGCCTCTACTAAGCTCTGCATTACTTGAATGCTAACATGAAAAAGTTCTTCCCAACTCATCTCTGTAATGGAGTATTTTTTGGATGGGAAACTTTGCCAATACTTTAGTAAGGAGATTACAATTCTAAGCAAGGACATAATAGACTTTATGTGGATATTCCATAAATCCTGAGAAAAACCATAACCTCGAGGAGGGTTTGATGGTGAAATTCAATATGTGCTAGTTATTACAATTGCTAAAAGATATAATAGATATAAATAGTGAAAAATAATAAAGTTTTGGATGGACATTAACATGTGCTCTGCCTATATTTATAATGGATACGGGAAGTTACAAATAGTTGGTCTACTATCTTAATGGGTATTGGGAAAACTTCACAGATCTTTTACAATAACTCTATTTGACCAAGTATAATGGCTACTATAGAGGATTGAGATTTATGGACGTGGACTTGGCATCTTCTTGAATGATCATGCACCTTTGACATGATTCTACTAGCCTCTCCTTATCAAATCTAGGGAATATGCTACTACAATCGCCCCATTCTCGATGCAATTACTTGTTTGTTATGTCAAGAAGAAAATGTTAAACCTTATGTGCTAGAAAATGATGTATTGGAGAATGAAATCTCATAATTTGCGGCATGAATGTAGGGAGAGTATATTTGGCTGGTAGGATCTTTGAAAACTTCTTCTTTATATAGCTACGTTTGTTTAGGAATGTGCAAAAGTGTGTTGCATTGGTGAGAACTTGTTCGCGCCGTCAAAAAGATACAGAGGAAGGTCGTCTGGCTATTAAGATAGTTGAAGTGGAGGAGCGATACTTTGGGCATTTGTCGGTGTCTAATGTGTTGCCGGATCTAGGAGTACTTAATATTGCAGGTATGTCCCCAGAGTAGATTGAAGTAGAAACTGATCATTGGTTCTGGTACGGTATCTTTGCAGATGAAGTTCTGGAAGTTGATCAGCGTCGTGTGGTCTTGAGGCATATTACAGAGGATGAAATTAGACAAGAGGATATACTTATTACTGGAGGATTGTTTATTCCATGTGGTCAAGTGAATCATGCTCCTTGATTTTGATTTGGGCTTGTCGTTGTGAAATACATTCGATAAGTGGACCTCCACCAGTAATACGGTATTGTACTCCATCCTTGACATTGAACCTAGACATTTTACCAGTAGAATGTATTAGAATTAAAATATGTAAGAATTGGCTTTCTCCAATCTTCAAGATCTTCATCTTCAGTAACGTAAATCTGCATGGAATAGCTTGTATCGATCTTAGAATGTTCAAACACTTCGATGTCCAAAGTACTCTTTTCACTGTCTTCGAGCATGGTTGTAATGTATGCAAGTTCGTCAGCATGGTAATTTTTTTTGCTTTGAGAAGGTAAGAAATTGTTGTTGTCTTAAAAAAATTTATTTTTTCTTCGACCAGTGCAGCATAGTCAGCCAATTTACCTAATGTTTTGAATATCTTGTTGTAGTGGTTGTCCAGTAGTAAGGAATCCACATAAACAACTATTTTTTCTGCTCCAAGTGCTAAGGCAAGCTCCAGGCCATGCATGATAGCTTCAAACTTCGTTTTATTATCTGCTGCATAGAACTTGAGCTTAATAGCTTTTTAATTCTGTGATTAGATGGCGTAACGAGAACGATGCCAATCCCTAATCGTCTTGGTCCAGCAGATCCATCTATAAAGAGTCTTTATTCTGTACTTTTTGATAATACATCTGGCTTTGCAATTGAGTCATTGGGTAACACCTCTTAGAGTTCTTCCCATTCTGGGCTTTTGACGGGAAAATCCACCAAGAAGTTTGCTACTGCTTGTCCTTTGACTAATATTTATGGCTCGAACAAAATGTCATATTCTCCTAAGAAAATAAACCATTATTGGACCCTTCAGGATTTCTCCTTTTTGGAAAGTACTAGTTTGAAAGGGAATTTGGTGATGACTTTGAGGGATGTGGTTGGAAACAAGGTTGAAGTTTGTAGGAACTATACACCAGGGCTAGAAGCTGTTTCTCTGTGGTGGTGTATCTCTTTTCTACAGGCATGAGAGTTTTACTGATGAAATAGATTGGTTTTTATACTCCGTTGTCTTCACGAATAAGAACATAACTAATTGAGTCATCTGTTGTCGATAAATACATTGTTAATGTTTTGCCTTCAACATGAGTACTCATTATGGGAGGCACCCCAAGTATCTTTTAAGATCTTGAAAAGCCAATTCACATTCTGGAGTCCAGATAATTTCCTTGGGTTGTTTCTTTCGCATAGGTGATGGGTTTCTATAATGACCCAGATTTTTTTTATTATTATTAATTATTATTATTGTTATTCATATATTAGTATTCCATTATGCTTTTGTACATTGTTTCCTATTTGGCAGGTAGTGTGTTCTTCATTTCGGTAGTTGTTGGCAGAGGAGGTTGAGTTGTGATTCTGAGGTTTCGGTGGCTGTTTGGCGGAGGAGGTGAGTTGTGTTTGGGAGCTCGTAGTTGGCTTGGAGGTTTGTTGTTTTTATTATGTTTGTGGCGGGGTGTGATCCGGAAGGGATCCGTGGCCTTTTTTTGAGTTCCCGTCAGTTTTTGTTGGGTAAAATCTTTTGTCAGCTTTCTGTCCTTTTCTATTCGAACAAGCCTTGTTCTGCTCGAATATGTTTCTCCCTGATCCTTTGTATTAGAACAACATCTTTTTTGTTCGAATAGATACCTACCTGCTTCATTTTATTCGAATAGACCTTTTTCTGTTCGAATAGAATTGTATCTGCCTTGTTTTATTCGATTAGAACATTTTCTGTTCGAATAAGATTCTTGGGTGAATAGTATTTTCTGCACTGATTCATTTTATTCGAACAAGATGGTTTCTGTTCGAATAACTTCTATTTTCTGTTCGAACAACTTGTTTTCTATTCGAACAGAGACACATTTTTGTGACCAGGTTAGGTTTTTTCCTCGTGATCCTGACCGTTGGTTTGCCTCAAGATGTGTGTGGGCCTTTAGGGTTTATATAACCCATTTCACCTCAGATTTCATTTTTCTCTCTCTCCAATCCTCTCCTCCTTTGCTCGCTGATTAATCACGATTCCTTGCCGAGTTCAGTCGCGCTTCTTCTGGTGAGTTATTCCCCTATCCCTCTCTCTGATTATCAATTTAATTTTATTGTGGCGGAACCTTGTGGTTTGGGTGTTGTAGGGCTTGAGATTGGGGTTTGATTTTAGGGTTTCATGATTGGGTTTTCGCTAAAATTGTGGAGTTGTGATTTTTAGCAGGTGTTGGGTTGCTGTTGTTGGTTGTGGTGTTGGGCTGGTGGTGTTGGTTTGCCATTGCCCTGCTGATTTGGTTTCGTGGTTTGCCTGTGGTGTAGCGGTTGGGTTATCCTGTGATTCGGATGGATTGTCCGCGAGATGCCGTTGCTGGTGCATTGGGTTGCTTTGCTTGGATTGGATATCGTGAGCATTGTCTCAGGCGAGTTTTATCTTCTTGAGTAACTAGATTATTATATTGATCTTTGAGTTATAGAAATACATAGTTTAGTATATTATATCTGTGATTAGGTTAGTATATGGGCTAATGGCTTAGGACACCTTTATGGGATATCCGTTTAGCATACCTTAGGCGAGAGTACTTAAGGGTTTGATACATTAGTAAAACCCACGAAAATGTAAGTTTAACTACTAGATAGAACCTGTAGGTTATGGTTAGTCATAGGTAGTTGTTCTCAGTTGTCGTCGATGTGACGATAACTCATGAGATTCCTCTTAGACCAATTTCATTAAAGGTGGTTATCACAAAACTTTTCTTCGTTGAGGTTGAGAACAAAGGCATTTCTCAGTGTGTTGTGACGATTCTGCATCGCTAATTTATATATAATATATAGAGTATGATATTGCTGGTTAGTTATTAAGATGCCTAGCCTATTTTTTGGCACTAGTAATTAAGTTCGGATATTAGTAAATACACATGGACGGCACGTGGTATAGCCGCTATTCTTATTAGATAGTATAGTTTACAGATTATAGTTATCCCTTATAGTTATAACACCTTAGTTAGTTTAGTATGTGGTTCTTGGTTCCTTGATAGTCTATTGGGCGGTATAGCTTCCGTAAGACATGGTCCTTGGTTCGGGGCTCATCCTCTTACCTGTTCTCATCTTGATTAGTTTTAGGATTATCATAGGTGTGCTCTGTGTTCTCGTGGCCTGACCCCTGAGAGATGTTGTTGATTTGGAGGTTGTTTGGAATGTTAAATTCCATGTTGGAGTGCGGTATCTCCTGGACTGTTTAGCTGTTGGTAGTGGATAGACAGTTTGTCCTTAATAGTTTGTTGTGGTGTTGAGAATTTGATAGTTTGCCTTAGGATTGTTTGTCTTATTGTGTTGTGGCACTTATTTTCCTCATGATTCTTAGAGCTAGTAGATCTTACCCGTTAAGCCTTCATTTCCTTGGTGTGAGGCTTATAGGGCTGTGTTCCCTTTCGTCATCTAGGAAGCAGCGAGGCAGCATGGCGTTCATGAGTCTTCGGCCTTGACACCAGGTAGTTTTGTAAAGTTGTACTATCACCTGTGATGTTGGAATCTGCTGGTCTTCTATTACATCAGTTCGTAGAGACTATCGTTATTGATGTGTTCGTGGATACTGTTGCCATTAATGTTGTCGCCTGGTGGGTTCCTGTACATCCGACCTGGAGACTTATGTACATGGTTATTAGGGGATTGTGATACAGCTTTGTTCTTGGGGATTGTAGACTACTTGTCGGACACTTGTAGGTTATCCCGTGCGTACTAGTCTGTATTGACAGCTAGGGTACACTAGTACTTGATGGTATTCATGTTGTGTTAGGAGATCTTAGAGACTGATGTTGTTTGGATGCTATGATGGTTGAGTCACTGTTTGCATATATGTTAGGATTGTTTGCCACTCTCTTTGGCAGGTGGTTATCCTATGTGTGTTTGCCTAATCAACGGTTGTTGTGTTTCAGTCTCGTAGGATCTAGTTGCTTTTGGATATCACAACTTATTCTTCTTATCTTGAGGAGGTATGGATACATAGCAAAGCTCTACATCCATTACCCTCGATAGGACCTAGGATTCCTACATCGGGTTAAAATAGTAGGTGAAGTTTTGGCTGGACACTATCATATCTATTACTCTTCGGGAGTGTGGGATGGTATGAGACAGTTTCCTTAGGTACCAGTCTTATCCTTGAGGTTGAAATACCTTGGAATCATAAACACTATTTCGGACGCTGGCTTCGTATGTAAATCCTTAGCGTGGTCGAGCTTGTAAACTAATCGTACCCATTGCATCCAACTAAGATCTCTTTAAGGTAAATTCTTTCTCTGGTAGTTGTCAACTCACCTTAATTTTAGGGTCTAGTTTATCGGGTTGACATCTCCAAATCATTCTGCATCGCATCATATCATAACACACATATCATTGCATCTCTGCATATTCTCTATTCATAGGTTTTTCTGTTAGAAATCCTTAACCTATCTGCATTAGCATCATTGTAAAATCCTTAGTATTTGGGATAATTGTGGGATTATCCCTTTTATCATATCATCATCATGGCATAGCATTTGCATTTGGAATAATTATGGGATTATCCTAGTTCATCATATTCTTCTTTTCTTATCTAAATTCTTCTTCACTTAATTGATTTACTATAACCTTAGCTTTCCTCTTCTCCTTGCATCTATTCATCTTTCTTCTGTATCTGATATTATTATTAGGTTATTTAGTCTTGTTGGTTACTGTGAGCTTTAGGCTGGTATCCGATTGTGGGAGATCTCGTTTAGCTTGTTATAACATCGGGGTTGTGCCTGGTTGGGGTTTGGATAACCCTGTTGGATTATAGTTGGCCGAGGGTTGTTTACCCCCGTGTGTTATTTGTATTTCTGAGGCAGGTTAGTTGCGTGTGGCGCTGAGGGCCACAGTAGTGATTGGGGCGTAGTTGTAGTCCGTGTGATTGGAGTGTAGTTTATAGTCTTAGCACTCCTTCACATTATGCTTATATATATACATATGGCTTAGTTTATTTAGATATATTAGACTAATTATATATCTATTAGATATTTATTATACATCCTTGGTATATCTATTACTTATCATTAGCAATGATTATATCTTAATATTATTATATTTATCTCATTAGTTGGTATAATTGTTTAGCTTATTTGGGGAGTTAGTGAGCCATGGTTTGCACACTCTCGCATAACAACATTCCAGGTTTAGAGTTGCTGCAGTGGTGATCCTTGGAGAGATGGAGCCAAAGGCTTGTTGCTCTGTTATTATTTTGGGTTCTTAGTTTGTGGTTCTAACCGGCTAAGGTTTGAAGAACCTTTCGTTTAGATATTATTTCTTAGTCTTCCGCTGTTTCTATTTTCCATATTACTCTGATATATTGCTAAGTGAATGACTGAGCCTAAATTTGTCTATGGCTCGATTGTTTGTGGGGCGAATCGGTTAGATTCCCTAACCTGCACATCCTCGAATCTCAGTAATTGGTCTAGCTACCGATTATTGGATTTTGGGGCGTGACAGTTTCCCCGAATAAGGAGGTAAAGAAATTTACATCGATTAGATGACTTTGAGATGAACCTCTGTAGAGCAGCAATCTTCCCAACAAATTTTAATACATCTTTTTTGGTTCGCGGTGATGGCATGGCCATGAATGCCTTTATTTATTATAGATTAATTTATATTCTTCTTTTGCTTACCAGGTGTCCCAAGAACTTTCCAGATGCAACCCCAAATTGGGATTTTTTTAGGGTTTAACTTTATACGGTAAGTATGAAGGATGTCGAAGATAGTTTGGAGATTTCTGCAATAATCTTCTCACTTTAAGCTTTTCAATATCATGACGTCGATGTACACCTTCATGATTTTGCCCAAGTGATCTTTAAACATTTTTGTGATGAGCCTCTGGTATATGGCTTCTGCATTCTTTAATCCAAAGGGTTGACTGTGTAATAGTAGAGACCCCTTTCTGAGATGAATGTTGCATTTTCTTGATCTTCTTTGGCAAGAGGAACTTGATTATAACCCGAAGCTACATCCATCATTGAAAAAATTTCATTACCTGCTACGGAGTTGAGGAGGTGAGGAATCAAAGGAAGGGGAAAGTTATATTTGGGTATGAACTTATTTGGTTTAGTGAAATCCACACAAACCCTAATTTTATCGTTCTTTTTGTGGATAGCTGCAATGTTTGAGATCCATTTAGGATATTTGGCTTCTCGAATGAAACTAACTTGAATTAGCTTATCGATTTCTTCATTTACTGTTTCACAGAGCCTGTGAGCCAGGTTACAATATTTTTGTACTATAGCTTTGCAATCTGGAATGAGGTTTAACTTATGGCATGTAACTGGTGGGTCAATTTTAGACATTTCTTGGAAAGACCATGCAAAGACATCGATATATCTCTTTAATAGATGAAGTAGGGTCTCCATTTCTTCTAGTGATAGTTTAGATCTAATAAAAGTATTTTTCCCCGAACCATCAAGCTCTATGGATTCAACTATTTTAGTATCATGTTGCTTAAATGTGGGAGGTGGCTCTTTCTATAATTGTTATGCTTTCAGGAGTTTTGATGCGTAAAAGTTTGTGGTGGTATTTTTGCACATTCTTGCCATAGCTTGACTCTTTTGATTTCATAGACTCCATGATCTGTTGGAAAACATAATATGAGATGATATGTCGAAGGTACTGCTTTGATGGAGTGGAGCCAACTTCTTTCTAAGATCCCCAAGTATTTTGATTCGGCATCAATTACAATAAATTTAACGAAAGTGGTTTCTGGTCTTACATGAATAGGCAATGTTATCTCTCCCAAGGTTGACTCTTTTGAACCGTTAAATCCTGTGATGGTTGTGGTTAAAGCTTTAACTGAATCTTTAAGGCGTAGAACATCAACCACTCTTTTGAACAGTATATCAGCCGCACTTCCTATGTCGACAAGGAGTGTGTGTTAGTATTTATGTCCTAGTTTGAGCATTATCACCAATGGGTCGTCATGAGGGTATTTGACTTGGCTGGTATCGCAGTCTTCGAAGGAAATACGATATGGGTACTTGGCTTTGCTGAAGCTGGGAAGAAGTTTAGCTAATTTCTCAGATCATGTCATCTTATGGCAGGATGTGATTCTGTCATCTTTTTTTTTCTTCTTGCCTTTTTCAATCTCGATCATATAAATATGTCGAGCTTGACCTTAGCCTTGCTCTTGTTCGACTTTCTTTCATTTTGTTTCTTCTTCGAGAAATTTATGGACAATGATTACGTACTAATGAAGTCTTTCTGCCTGGACAATACGGTGAAAAATTTGTATAAGGGAGTAACAGTTGCTAGTCTCATGGCTATGGATATTATGATACTAGCATAAAGGTTTATTTGGGACATCTAGAATCTCATATGCTTTTAAAAAGAGTTCACCCCCCCTTAGTATCGGCAAGATAGTCGATAGGGTGGCTGTCATAGGGGGAAAGACTGGGATAGGTCTTTCTTTTTTCCTATCTTTTCTTTTGACATTGTCATTGAAACGCCCACACTGTTTGGCAGTAACATTGCTTGTTGGTTTTGAGTGTGGTGGTGAAAACACATCGTTAGAATGGATAATAGAAGAAATTTTCATCTTATCCTTCTTGGATTGTTCGAGTTCGATGTAATTATTAACCATATCGATCATCTTCGTGACGGTTTTAGGTTTGTGAAGAGTAAGTTCTTCTCGAACTTTATAATCGATGTGGAGTGTAGAGGTAAATGCTGGTATGATAATCTTGGGATCTGAATTCCCAATTTTCCTCGTTTCTTGCAGGAAACGCTTGTAAAAGTTTGCCAAAGTTTCCTTAACGCCTTGTTCGAAAAAGAAGAGTGAGTCCACCGTTATCTCACGTTATTTAGCATGTGCGTAGTTTGATTCGAATAGTCGCTATAACTGGGTGAAGCTAGTAATCGAACCTTCTGGAAAAGTATGAAACCACCTAAGAGGTTCTTCCATGAGGCTCATGTTAAACAAATGGTACAGCATATGATTAAGTTTAGAGTATAGGCCAATGGCTGCTTTGAAGTGACGGACGTGGGTGAGTGGATCGCTGAGGCCTGCATATTGGTGAAATTTTGGCATGTGGAAGTTGTCTGGAATTGGCATGATTTCGAGATGAAGGGAAATAGGATTGGTCTCGAACCTGTCTAGAGTGAATCTTCGACTAGGATTTTCTAAATGTATGGCCTGAATCTTATTATTCAAGTCATCTAAGGTAATAAATTATTGGAGAGTGTTTGGCTCAACTGCAGCTTGTGGATGAAAATATTCTTGTCCTTTTGAGCCCAACCACTCTCTAACTCGTCATCTTGGAGGTGGAGGTAGGGTCTGATGATGTGTTCGTCGACTTCCTTGAGTTGTCGACGCTGATGATATGAGACCGAAATGACAAGATGTTTTATCTGGTTTCCTTGATCGAGATCTTAAATTTCAATTTCACTCTTCCCTTGGTATTTTTGTACTCTGGGAGGCTCGTGACCAATGATCACTTCGGATATGAGGAGGTGATCCTTGTTGACTAGTGAGTCAATCTTGTTGCCTTCATAGACTTTCTATTTCTTTTTGATGAGTTCGGTTTTGTTGTTCCAGGACCTTCCTCCTCTCGTCCCTCTCAACTTGGAGGGCTTGAGCATGAATCCTCTGATCTTTGAGTCATTGGTACTTATCATATTCTATTTGCTTCTGAAGTTCGATAACAACATTGTAGAAATTTATGGTTTTTGGTTGGATAGTGATTAGAACGTCCTTATTGTTTCTCTGGGTACTGGAGGCACTTCTGAGGTTTATGCTGGTCATGGAAATAATTGTATCAAATGAGATTTGGTTAAAAAAAGTAGATTTCCCACAGACGAAACTTCCCCAATACTTCAGTAAGGAGATTGCAATTCTAAGCTATAACACAATAGACTTTACATGGAAACTCAGTAAATCCTGAGAAAAACCATGACCTCGAGAAGGGTTTGATGGTGAAATTCAATATGTACTAGTTATTACAATTGTTAAAAGATATAATAAATATAAATAGTAAAAAATAAAAGAGTTTTGAATAGACTTTATCTTGTGCTCTACCAGTATTTATAATGGCTACGGGCAGTTACAAATAGTTGGTCTCCTATCTTAATGGGTAGTAGGCAAACTTCACAGATCTCTTGCAACAGCTCTATTTGACCAAGTGTAATGGCTACTATAGAGGATCGAGATATGTGGATATGGATTTGATAACTTCTCAAATGATCATGCACCTTAGACATAATTCTACTAGCTTCTCCTTATCGAATCTGGGGAATATGCTACTATAATCTCCTCGGTAACCATAGGTTGCTGAAACATAAGGATAAGTTTAGGATTTGGTTTATCTAAATCTAGAAGATCAAAATCTTTGCGGCTAGTACACGTTTCTCTCTCTTGCTCCTCTCCTTCTTTGACCTAAGCTCCAGGTGAAGTTTCTAATATTTACCTGAAATGTGCCCATTTGCCTTACAATGACTGCACTAATTCCCCTTGGATGAAAACCTCTCTCCTTTAGACTCCCCTTTGTGCTCATTCTTCCAACTAGACTTGTACCTCAACTTGCTCTTGTCGCCTTTCTTGTCACTCTTCAAGTACTTGATTTCAATAGCAATTACTTTTACGGTAACATTTTTGATATTCGCCATAGTAAAAAGCTTTAATTCCCTTCTAATGGACTCTAACAAACCCCAATATACTTCATGAATACCTCATACTCGTCCACATAAATATCCAAAACCAACGCTTGGTTATAACACTCTGCAGTGAACTCTTGTACGGATTGCCAATACTTTTGGCACAAATTATACCATTTGAACCATCTTTCTTGCTCATACCCAATCGGATAAAATTGTTTCCTCACCAACACCTTGAACTCTTTCCAATCCAAGCTTCCTACTTCATGACTTTTCTTATTGGACTTCCACCACGTGAATGCACGACTTAAGAATTTTAATGTCGAAAAGCATATTTTATGAGTATTAAAATATTTGTAAATGGAAAAATAGGTCTCTAACCTATCTAACCAATAATCTAACTTCTCAACATCGATTGAACCGTCGATTATCGAAATTTTGATTTTAAAATCGATACAAAGATTACGCATATGATTAATTGATTTACCAATAACCGATCACTCCTCAACGGATTTGGCATTACTAGAATCATTATCGACCTCATCGTTAACATCGTCTCTCTCCTCCTCCGCAGCCCCTTTCTTATTCGTGCACTTTTATTATTTTGCAAAAATGGAATTTTTGCGAGGTTCACGCTATGTAATTGCTCTACCAACTCCCTTAGAGTAGTAGTTAGGTTAGAAACTTTTGTTTCCAACTTCATGAGTCGATCTTCAGAATCACCCATCTCCAAATTTGTCTTCTTCTTCGAGCTAAGTTTTTAGTAAATTTTTAATGGACTCACTAGGTTCTTCTTTGTTTGCTTAAGATGGTCACTTGTAGAGACCATAAACCATAATTCCCTGAGAATTGTTACTTAAAAATCTGATACCAATTGCTCAATGATTTTATTTTAATTGAATTACTCTCAAACCCCTAAGTCTTTCTTATAAAAACTTGGATTGATCTAAGATAATTTATCTTGCCTAGCCTTGTCCCTTTATGAGGGTTACCAATGTTTAGTTACAAGATAGAACCATTATGTCCTTGAAATGCCTAAAATATTAAAGGAATATGATAGTCGTTCGAACGAGCCCATGGGTCGTTCGAACAACTGGCCAAATTAAGCCTACAAATAGCCTCAACATACATTGATCTTCTGGGATCTCCAGGTCCTTCGAACGACTTCAAAAGTCATTCGAACGACTAGCCTATTTTTTCTTGAAAATTGCCTCAGCGTGAATTGGTCTTTTGGGAACTCCAAGTCATTCGAACGACTCCAAATATCTTTCGAACGACTTGACTATTTTTGCCTAAAAATAACCTCAACTCAAATTGGCCTTCTGGAACTTCAGGTCGAATAGACTCAGTTTGAATTGGTCTAGGTTGAATAGACTCAGCTCGAATTGGTTTTCTAGGAACTCCAAGTCGTTTTTCTCATACCTCGTTCGAACGAGTTAGCATCCTTTGAAGGGGTTTGATTTTCAAATCCTCTTGGATTATTTAATATTGTTCGATATGTGAAAGGCACAAAACGCATGCACAACAAATGGAAACACCTTAGGTACATAATTAATAATTTCAGGGTTCCTATCAGAGATGGTGACGAATCAAGTGCCAAAATTGTGTAAATTAGACCCAAACATCTCCAAGAAGTATGTCCAAATTTCAATGGTCTCCAAGTCTGTTACTGAAAATGCATAGAAAAATATGATTGCTCAGGTCAATGGCGATGGCTGTTAGTAGAGTCCCATGATATTTCTCTTTCAAAAAAGTTTTGTCAATCACAATAACGGGTCTCAATAGTTTATAAAATTTTTTGGGAGCACCAAAATACCAAAAATACCTTGTGAATCTCTTATCCTTACAACTCGTAGTTTGTATGTCAAACGCTAAATTTGGGTCAACCAACCTCACTTCCATAAAGTAGCTTGTAAGTAGTTGGTATGCGTGCTCAAAGTTGCCTCGCATCTGAAATAAATACGCTAGATCAAATGAAATTGTAAAACATACAAATGGTAAAAATCATAGGACAAATGACAAATTGCTTCGAATAAATGACATTCGATCAAATGATAAACATGATTGTACAAATGACGAGTGATGGGCGAACAAATGGCAAATAAAATGTTGTTACCTTAGAGTTGGCCTTTTCTTTCGCACACCAGGCAAGATTGCATGTTACATCAACATTTGTGATTAATATGCATATCTTCAATAATTCATCTAGCTTTATAGTTTGGATCTTTTCGTAGTTTTTGCTTGAGTATAGAAGCAATCCATGTACTAGACGCTACATTATACGCGTTCCCACTGTCAGTTTCTACTCTGATACATGTATGCACTGAGCAATAAGTACTTACTATATATAGGGCAGAACTAACCAACCTTGTCGCATAAATCTGCCAAGAACAATTATGACTTTGCAACGTACCATGATTTTATATTTGTTGTTAAGAACGTGTACAAGATTGAACTTGTTTACAACTGCATAAGCTCTTATGTGATTCTTAAGTGCAATCCTATCTCGATATAGATAACCAATGTTAAACTCTTTACTAAAGTCCTTAAGATCATCCGTGTATGCAGTAGATTTGAACTAAAAATCTGGGAGAGCTTTCGCCTGTTGGGGTTATGACTCAAACTGTAATTCAGCTAAACAGATGACACAAATACTTCTTAGGGTGATAAATATATAATAGCAAACGCTAAACCCCTCATTACAAATGATAAGTGCTTACCTGAAGGTTCAGTTTTTCCAATAATAAGTTCAGGTTCAGGTTCAATTAAAAGAGGAACATTAGTTAACATAAGTTTATTTGAAAGAAGAACATCAGTTAACATAGGTTTATTTGAGAGATGAACATTTGATTGAGGAATATCATGTTCATTTGAGAGAGAAACATCAGTAGAAATTGTTTCAAAAGGTTCATTTGATTGAAGAACATCATCTACTAAAGGTTTAAACTTATGTGGATCAAACCCTCTGCCGTTTGTTTCAAGGTAACCCCTGTATTAAGGTTCAAGATCAGGAAATGAGTTATGATGCAAAGGTCCCCCCACTTCAAACATCTGAATACTATTATCTTTACCTAAACCAATATTTTTAGAAGTAGACAACCCTTTACTTAAACCAAAATTCTAGGAGTTATGGGAAGGTACTCTACGCTAATTAACAATCCATCTGTGAAAGGGTGTGTTGGGATTGCTTTTATGCATATTGATCATTAGGGTAAAGTCCTGGACTGATGAAATTGTGTATGCACAACCATGAACGAAGTTGTACAGCTTACAGTCCTCATGATAGATTTCGCTTATTTCTTCAAGGAGTCTAACGAAATCTTCATATGATGTGTGTGTTGTTAGTGTAGTAAGTTTTGTACTTCCTCCAACATAACTAATGATTGATCCCATCTTTGGAGGTACGATATCCCCTTCTCTAAAATAAACAATGGTATAAAGCTAAACTCTATCCATCCCTGAAACAAGTTATATAAATAAATAATGTCACTGATAAAGTAGTAAAAACAAATGATAAAAATGACTCAAGAAAAATGGTAAGGATGCACAATATAAATGATAAAGTAGCAGAAGACAAACGATATAGAGCTCAACTCCATCCTTAAAACAATGATAGGCATCCTTGAAACAAATGATTAAATGAACAATTTCGGTGATAAAGTAGCAGAAAACAAATGATAAAATGATACAAGAAAAATGGTAATGAACAAATGATAAAGTAGTAGAAGACAAATAATATAAAGCTAAACTTCAACCATCCCTCAAACAAATAATAGGCATTCCTGAAACAAATGATATAAATTAACAGTTTCGGTGATAAAGTAGCAAAAAAAACAAATGATAAAATGACATAAGAAAAATGGTAAGGAACAATTGATAAAGTAGTAGAAGGCAAATGATAAAGTAGTAAAAGACAAATGATAAAGTAGCATAAGACAAATGATAAAATACGTATTGATAAATATTATCTTGCATATCATCTTTTCTTAAGATAAATGGGATAAATCATGATGCGGATACAAAGTTCGAGATGATTGATACAAAGTTAGAGATAATATTTACTTCAACGGTTACTTCAATGGTCGGGGAGAAAGATGACAACGCTCTTTGACAACGAGAATAACCCTAGGATAACAACGATCTTTTTCTTACCAATGACCTCTGTGTGAGAACTTCAACGAATGGACAACGATGGTTGGAAGACTTGTTAGATCAAGGAAACAAACAGTATATCAAGGAATATCTGTTTTAAGTATTCTCAAGGAGAAGCTTTTTTGTAGAAGAAGAAAAAGAAGATTTTATTTTTAAGGCTGGTAGTTTATTTTGGGGGGGAGGCTTCTCTCTTATTACTGTAGCATATTAAAAAATTTATCAACATTTATTGCATAAGAATAGGGGTGGCAGCTAGGGGGTAGTAGATGGAACTAGTATCTATTGTTGGAATATACAAAGAGGTTTTTGGTTTTCCTTTTCCTTGAATGGTAGAATTAAGTGGTTTTAGTTCTATATTGGATATGAAGGAAACACAACTCTACTATATAAGTAAGTCTAACACTTAACTTGCTGTGATGTGTATGAGAGTTGGTGGGTCATACGCGCATATGCAACCCATGTGTGCAACCTAGCTTGGGTGCATGGGCTACCCATGGGCTTGCTCGACTTAGGAAACCCGCTTATTATTATAAATCTATGATTCAGCCTTGGGCTCATGGGGATTCCTTAGAACACTTAGTCATATTTTTTGGTTGAGATGTGAGTTGGGTTGTCTCCAACAGGCGCAGCTTAAGGTGTGACTCTTGGTGAAGAGACATTAACTTGAGGTGTGCCCCTTAGTGAAGAGTCACCTATACTCTATATAACCTAACTTCATTTTTATTTATCATTATCAGTTTTTCAGAGTTTTTTTGAGTCAGTTTCAAGAGAAAAAACAGACGCAATAAAGGTTCGTTTGGCAGAGAGATAGAAGTGTTTTCTTCTCTCTGCGACTGATTGTTGTATTCTGTGAGATAGGGGTCTGCATTTCTACAAAGCACTGTAGCAGGGGCGAATCTGTCTTAAGAAGATAGTGTGTATATATTAGACTCGATCATCTCCTTAAGAGGTGTTGTTTGTTCATGCAGACAAGATCATATCTATTTAGTAATTTTTATTAATTTTGGAAGAGCTTGTCAAAATATCAATTTTGAAATATTTGGATCCCGTACTATTTAAAATCCTAATTTCCGAATAAAAATTAACCAACCCAAAAAACAAAGAGTTAAATGAATTTGGGATTAGAGATATTTTCTAGATTTATAAATAAAAGAAAATCTGCAAGAACTGACATGAAGATTTTAGCAATTTCTTCATTAGTGTCAGTGTTAATTATTACTATTGACTGAGAGTCCTTACAGACAGAACCTTCGTGGATAGCAATTGTCTTGTCCTAACATATTTATTGCTACTGACCAATAGGTGGTTTCTTTCAGGTGCAACTTCATCTACCTAACAACAAAAGATGCTCTCTCTATTTTTTTTCTACAATTTTTATTTCTTCTTTCAAAATTCAAAATGGGGTTGCTTTGTTTTTTCTCTTGTTTCTCCCAGACTCCATCCCCAGACGGCCAGATATGATATTAATTCTCAGAAGGTGCAGTTTGCACATATTTGATGCAACACTCATGTTCTTCAAAGTTTGAAATGTTTTATCTTTTTTGTGTGGGTGTAACTTTTAAATGAGTATTTCAGTGTTGGTGCTTTCTCAAATTTATTGCAGTGGTTGGTCTAATTTACTTTCAAACAGAGGCTAACAAAGGTATCAGTGTTACACAGGCATTTAGAAACAGGTTAAAAGAGGAAGAGGGTATCTTCTCTTTACGTTTATCTGCTATTTTCAGCTCCAAATGGAGGCTATGGGGATGTTTTGAGGTCCAAAAAGTGGATATAGTGAGAGAGGAAGAGATGCCAACAGTTTGGTTTGCTTTGAAAAAAACCCTTCATTGCAAATCAGAGCCATCAGATGTTTATGACCCAAAGGCCAAGAGGCATTTAAGTAATATCTTAACAAAAAAGACTACCACCAGGTCTGGTTGTTCAAGGTCCATAGCAAACCTTAAGGATGTCATTCATGGAAGCAAAAGACACCTAGAGAGACCTCCAAGTTGTAGTCCAAGATCTATTGGGAGTAGTGAGTTCCTAAACCCCATAACCCATGAAGTTATTCTCAGTAATTCAAAGTGTGAGCTGAAGATTAGTGGATATGGTTGCAGTGGTGGTGTGGGTGATTCAACATTTGTGGGCACAGTTGCTCCTGGAACACCTGGTCCTGGGTGGCACCACCCTACTCAGTATCACACTCCTGTTAGGGGTTCAACTAGTCCTCCTAGAAAGCCTTCAAGTTTGCTTGGTGATGGTAGGCAAAGCTCTAGATTTGGGGGTTCTTCTATTTTTGGGGGTGGTAAGGATAGCTCTAGGTTTGGGGGTTCATCCATATTTGGTGGTGGTGTTACTTCAAACCCCAGGATTTTACATGATGGGGTATCTAGTGTGAGTTGTCACAAATGTGGAGAGCAGTTTGGAAAATGGGAAGCTGTAGAAGCACATCACCTCTCCAAACATGCTGGTAAGGAGTTTCATTCATACTTAATTTTCTTCTGAAAAACATTTCTGTCCATTGTGTTTAATTAGTGTATTCTGAATAAGCTAAATCGACTTTTTATGTTATTCAATCTATCAATTTTTGCGCACAAAAATTGCACAATATGTATTAAGAAGTGTCGTAATATAAGATAGATTAGGCATCTAGCGTCTGCTAATTTCTTGAACTCCATTTGTTGAGCAATTTCCTTGCTTTGCCAATCCCCTATATTTGCATTAGATTTATAGTCTGAAGATTGTGCTCAAATACCTCACTTTGGCTTGCTAGACTTGCATTTGCTCAAGTTCAATTAATGGTCACTCTGTAAAGGTTAAGCTGGTGTTAAACATAGAACATTGCCAGGTAGATACTGGGCTTTTCTTCTCAATTTGCAAATAATTTATTATTATTTTTGTGAGGTACATGTCTCTTATTGTTGATTTCAATGGACAATCAATTAATTTAGTTGTCTTCACTTTTGCTAGATTGTAAGCTCCCCCACCCAGGCTGTAATTTTTAAGAGATAATAATTTCTGTCTTTTTGTTGTAGTTTAACCTTGTGAATATTGGATATCCCCTAAAGTCGAAATGCATTAGAACTTTAATACAATTAATGGAACTTGATCTTCTATGTTTGTGTTTATGTTATTGTTATCACACAACTTACCTTTCATTTTGTATTAATGGAATTTCTAGTTTATGTTTCCCGACCATTGTCTAGTCCATAAAATTTGAACTTTATTCATCGTTACTCTTTTAAGTTTTGACGTTTGTGTAGGAACTCTGTTAATTATTACTTCGACATTTCCTTAATTTTGCAGTTACTGAGCTTGTTGAAGGAGACTCATCTCGAAAAATTGTAGAGATAATCTGTAAGACAAGCTGGTTGAAGTCAGAGAACAATTGTGGGCGGATTGAAAGGGTCTTAAAGGTACATAACATGCAAAAGACCTTAGCTAGATTTGAAGAATATAGAGAGACGGTAAAGATCAAAGCGAGCAAACTTCCCAAGAAACACCCCCGTTGTTTAGCTGATGGAAATGAGCTATTAAGGTTCTATGGTACAACCGTGGCGTGCTCACTTGGCATGAGCGGCTCCTCAAGTCTCTGTATATCAGAAAAATGCAGTGTATGTAGAGTTATAAGACATGGTTTCTCCACTAGAAAGGAGCTCAAGGGTAGCACGGGCGTTTTCACAACCTCCACAAGCGGAAGAGCATTTGAATCTATCAAACTTCCCGAAGAAACTCCATCCTTAAAGAAGGCTTTGATAGTATGCCGAGTGATAGCTGGGAGGGTTCATAGGCCTTTGGAGAACTTTCAAGAACTTGGGGGTCAATCGGGGTTCGATTCGGTGGCAGGTAAAGTTGGTCTTTATTCAAATATTGAAGAACTCTATTTACTCCATCCAAGAGCTCTCCTTCCATGCTTTATAGTAATCTGCAAACCCTGAAGCTACCATTAGTTCCACGAAGGCAATGCTTACATTCTGCGTAAGGTTTTTGTTACTCTATCCCTTACCTCATTTTTTGTCGCTGGCGCTTGAGTTGTAACTTAGAGTCTTCTTCTAAAGAAATGTTGGCTCATTTCAACCAATTTTCAAACATTTTATCATGTCTGTAAAGGTACGAGAAACTACATTATGGCGCATTACTTGGTTCAGTTGCAGTAAATATTTTCTTTGAGTTTTTACTGGATTACTAATCATTATACCTTTTATCTTGTTTAGTAGTGTGTTTTCCTTTCCTACTGGTTCTTGAGCTGAAACTATTAGTCAATATTATCCTTGATTGTTCTAAACAGGCAAATCTCCTGTGGTTGGGAAGTTAAGAGATATATATTGCATTTTTTTATTTTTTATTTTTTTTCGAATTCGGAAGTTTGTCGGGTTCATCATTCTCCTAATTAGGTTTCCCAGGGCTCACCACGGTACCTCCGCAAGCCGCACGCTCCATTTTAAGTCGAGATAATCTTGTTTAGTAGTGTGTTCCTAGTGGTGGTGCTTTGAGCTGAAACTATTAGTCAATATTATCCTTGATTGTTCTAGATAGGCAAATCTCCTGTGGTTGGGAAGTTGAGAAATATATATTGCATTTTTTGTTTTTTGTTTTTGGAATCCGGAAGTTCATCGGGTTCATCATTCTCCTAATTAGGTCTCTCGGGGATCGCCACGGTATCTCCGCAAACCACACACTTCATTTTAAATCAAGAAAAATCTTGGCGAATAACCCTCAGTAGTGTTAGGTTTCGAACTCGTGATCTCTACTCTCTTCAAGGTGGTCCCAAACTACTATCCGAAACGCCAAAGAGAGGTACATTTTATGTTTAAGGAGCAAACAGTATTTAAACCCACTTGCAAGTTTAGCACAAAGAGGTCCATGTGGTCCTTGTTGGGGAGTTGAGTTAGGGACAGAGGTTAGTCCAAAACTGGGGCATGGAAGGTTAAATGTCATGCTCTTGGTACTCACAGTCTTATCTCTTTCAACCTTAAATCTTTTTTTAGGCCAACTTTCCCTGTTAGTGGGGCAAATGTTATTTTGCTTAAGATGCTAGCTTTGCCTCCTTTTTGGAATCAAAAGCCCATCTCTCCCTATTGGTTTCCTTTGAATAGTTTTTACTGCATGTAGGGGCAAGTGGTTTGGTTTAGAATTTTGGATGCTCTCTCCCTCTCTCCAGGATTACTTATTGGTGCCCTCAGAATGATTTTAATGGTTGTAAATTGGTATGAGCTGGATGTTCTCATATAAGGACTTCTAATAGGACCCATTTACATACATATGCATTAATATTCAGGTGAGTTAGAGAATTTGTAGCAACTACCATATCTTCTCATTCATAGGTACAAAGGGAGAAAAGGGGGAATTTGATTCAGCAGCTACTTTATCTCATAAGTTGAAAAATGCCTACGAACTTTATGAAAGAAGTGTCATTGTGCCCTTTTGCTTAAATATGTCATTTGGAACAAAGTAAAGCTTCGTAACAAATATCACTTCGTAAATAATCACACCATCTGAAAATTGTTGTTGAGTCGCATGCCCGGAAGTCGAAACTCCAAGTCGATTTAGGTTAGTCACAAATAAGTACAATCAAAGAAATACACACAACACCAAGTTTACAGTGGTTTGGCAAATTGCCTACGTCCACTTGCGAGAGAGAGAGAGTTTATTCAAGGTTCCAATTACAATTGCTTAAAACCGATTAAGGATTCCCACTCAAGAAATCCTCACCAAATGTTTTCACCAAAGAATTGTTAAAGGGTGACTCTCAAAGAACAAGTTTCCATTTATATACTAGGAAAAACTTTTTACAATCGCTCAAATCTCGAGGCAATCAAGAGGTTCGAAAACCATAAAAAAAATAGAGTTCTCAGATTTCGTTCGAACGAAATATGAAGCCGTTCGAACGAAATTTGTGTTTGGGCCAAAATTCCAAGGGTTCAACATTGGTCGTTCGAACGAAATATCAAGTCATTCGAACGACTTGGGCTCCTGGGCCAAAATTCCATGGGGTTGTAAAAAGGTTGTTCGAACGACTATCAACCTCGTTCAAACGACCAAGGCAACAAACAATCTCACAATTCTCCACCTTGGTAAAGATTTTCCCAACCAAACAAGCTGAAATCTGAGCCGAACATAGAAACCAACCAAACGGACCCAAACAAACACTCTCCACCATCAAAATGTCCCCAAAGACCCAAACACACAAACGGCGCAAGGAAACCAGCAAAAACCAAGCGTCCCCAAAAGGACCAAATCCAAACCAAGCATCCCAAAAGACCAAGAACCAAACCAAATATCCCAATTAACCAAAATTGACTGCACAAAATCAATGGTTGCTTATGTACCTCCGTGGATCAAGTCGCTCGTAGTTCACACAACAATCCAATCAATCAGCATGAAGAATTTGAACTAAGTCCAAACAATGATTGAACTTAATTCCCGAAACAACTTTCGTAAACACATCCGCCGGGTTATCTTTGGTGTGAATCTTCTTCAAGAGAATCTCACCCTCTTTCAGGACTTCTCTGACAAAGTGATAACGTACATCAATATGTTTTTTACGTTGATGATAAACCTGATCTCTGGCCAAGAAGATAGCACTCTGACTATCACAAAAAAAATCAAGATGATCTATCTTAATGCCTAAATCGCGCAGAAGACCTTTCATCCAAATATATTCCTTTATCGCCTCAATCACCGCCATATACTCTGCCTCGGTAGTAGATAGTGTAACTGTTGACTGTAGCATGGATCTCCAACTAAGTGGCCCTCCACCCAATGTAAACACATACCCGGTAGTAGACCGTTGTTTATCCAAATCACCCATATAGTCAGAATCCACATAACCCACACAAAACCGATCAATCGAATCTTGTTTACGAAATTCCAAACCAATATCCACAATACCTTTGATATACCGTAGAATCCATTTCACAACTCGCCAATGATCTCTACCTGGATCATGCATGTATCGACTATCCATACCAACCGCCTGTAAAATATTTGGTCGAGTACATATCATAGTATACATCAACCTACCAACCGCGCTAGCATAAGGAACTTGACTCATATAATCACGTTCCTCATCGGTGTTTGGAGACATAGAAGTCTTAAGCTTAACATGAGGAGCAAGGGGAGTACTTTCAAATTTTGTGTTACCATCAATACCAAATCTCTTAAGTACCTTCCTCATATACGAAGTCTGATAGAGTCGCACTATTCCATTCTCTCTATCTCTATGAATCTCCATACCAAGAATCTTTTTCTCATCACCAAGATCCTTTATTTCAAATTCTTCACCCATTTGCTTTTTCAGCTTATCAATCTCACTTTTGTGATTACATGCAATAAGCATATCATCCACATACAAAAGCAAGTGAATAAAGGACCCATCACGTAGCTTGCGTAAGTAGACACAATGTTCATAATGACTCCACTTGTACTTCTGCCTAATAATAAACTGATCAAACCGTTTGTACCATTGTCTTGGAGACTGCTTCAAACCGTACAATGACCTTTTCAGCTTACACACATAGTCTTTCTTCCCCGCAACCGTAAACCCACTCAGTTGAGTCATATAAATCTCTTATTTCCAATTCCCATATAAGAACGCCGTCTTAACATTGAGTTATTGCAACTCCAAATTGACTTGCACTACCAAGGCCAATAGGATACGAATGGAAGAATGTTTCACTACCAGAGAAAACACCTCATTGTAATCTATCCCCTCCCTTTGAGCATAGCCCTTGGCTATGAGTCTTGTCTTGAAGCGTATATCATCATCAAGAGATCCTTGTTTCTTTGTGTATACCAATTTACAACTAATCGCTTTCTTCCCCTTCGGCAACTTCAAAAGTTCCCAAGTTCCATTCTTGAAAAGAGAATACATCTCTTCCTTCATCACTCCCTCCCAATGTTTAGCCTCAGAATCGTAAATAGCTCCCTTATAGGTGGAAGGAACATCCTCTTTAATGATCGGAAGTGCATAGGTTACTATGGCCTTCGCCTTTGGAAGCACCATATCTTTTGTAAGCCAACTCGGTTTGCTTACATCCCTCTTTGGTTTACTCTTTGCGATTGACTCTGCTACCGAAATCTCTTCATCCGTACTACCAAATGCTCCACCTTCGTCCGTGTCTTCATCATTTGGAATACGTACTAATGGCTCATCACCCGTTGCCACACCGGTAGATGACCCCTCTCTAAGTACGGAACTTTCTAGCCAATGTGAAGATGCATCAATCTGTGCCCGCTGCAATACCTCGCTTGTCGTCTTTTCTGTGTGCTCAAAGTCATGTGACTTCATCATAGAAGCCTCATCAAAAGTGACATCTCTGCTCATAATGATCTTTTGGTCTTTCGTTTCCCACAACTTGTAGCCTTTCACACCCTTCTTCTTACCTAGAAAATGGCTTTCCTTGCTCGTGGATCCAACTTACCATCCTTAACATGATAGTATACAGGATACTCAAATATACGAAGAGTATCATAATCTGTAGCAGGTTCTCCTGACCAAGCTTCTATTGGTATTTTACCCTCAATTGCAGCCGAAGGCAATCTATTAACGAGATAGCATGCATATGTCAAAGCCTCAACCTAAAATGACTTGCCCAACCCAGAATTGGATAACATACACCGCACCTTCTCCAATAAAGTACAGTTCATGCGCTCGGCTACCCCATTTTGTTGCGGTATCTCTCTAACCGTAAAGTGTCTAACTATCCCCTCATCCCGACATACTTGCAAGAATGGATCACTAGTGTACTCCCCACCATTATCCGAACGAAGCGACTTGATCTTTTTTGTCGGTCTGAGTCTCAATCAACTTCTTCCACGTCATAAAAATTTCTAGGACTTCATTTTTCCTCCTCATAGCATACACCCAAACATGCCTAGAAAAGTCATCCACAAAAGACACAAAGTAATGTTTCCCCCCTAGCGATACATTCTTGGAGGGACCCCAAACATCAGAGTAAACATAATCAAGAGTTCTACGAGTACGGTGAATCGTGGTGCCGAACTTAACTCTTGTCTGCTTGCCCAGAATGCAGTGTTCACAAAAATCTAATTTGCACATCTTGGCACCTCTCAAAAGCCCCCAGTTCGCGAGAGCTCTCAAAGAATTTTCTCCTGCGTGCGCCAAACGCATGTGCCATAGCCGTGTAATATCTTTAAAAGTGGCCTCCTCTTTTCTTGCGGTAGAAACCTCACCAAGAATAGTCGTACCATCCAAATAGTACAAGTTGTTACTTCTTCTGTAACCCTTTAATATCACCATGGCTCCCTTAAGAACCCTCTTTACCCTATTTTCAGACACAACCTTGCAGCCTTGCGCTTCAAGTGCCCCCGTTGAGATAATGTTCTTACTCATTGTCAGAATATACCAAACCTTATCAATCTCTTTAACCAACCCATTGTGCAACTTTAAACGAATGGTACTTATCCCCATGATGTGGCAAAGATTATCGTTTCCTATCAACACCGCTCCATCTTCTAGCATTTTCAAACTAGAAAAGCAAGCCCTTTCGAGACAAATTTGATAAGTAGCACCCGAATTTAAAATCTATTTTTTTGTATCAATAACACATGCACTAGAAGTTATAGTAAAAGAGTAATCTGAATCACTACCTCCCGTTTTCATGTTCTGAGCCAAATTTACAGAAGAACCTATTTTTCATGCTTTCTTCTTCTTAAGTGCGGGACAATCAATCTTCTAATGTCCCATTTCCTTGTAGAACGCATATTGGTCCTTAGTCAAATTGTTCTAGTTTCCCCCACGACCTCTCGACTTCGATTGAGAGTTGTTACGAAACAACTTCTTCTTATCCGAGGATCTTCCTCGAATTGTTAATACTTTGGATGTGGACTTGTCGGTTTCACGTTTCTCCTTTCTCCGATACTCGTGGTTAACTACGGCTGTAGTCACATCCGTGTATTTCAATGAACTCTTTCCATAAGTAATCGTCGTAACGAAGTGTTTGAATTCTTCCGAAAGTGAGTTCAAGAACAAGAGAACTTTATCTTCATCCCCAACTATCTCTTCAAGATTCGCCAAGTCGGCCAACAACTTAGTGAAGTCATTCAAATACTCGGACATACTAATTTATTACCTTATAGTGAAGCGATAAAGCTTCCTCTTCAAGTAGAGTCTATTTTGGGTATTCTTTAGCAAGTACTTGTCCTCTAGTATCCGCCAATTTTTTTTTGCGGAAGTTTCATTCATCACAAGGTATTTAATGTCTTGAACAAGACAAGAACGAATTTGGCCACATGCCCTCTTGCTCATCTTCCACCATACACTCTCCTCTATGTCATCCGACTTGCCATTCAATACCTCGTCCAAGTCTTGTTGAACTAGGGCATCAATAACTTCGCATCGTCACATGCCGAAGTTATTTGTGCCATTGAATTTTTCAACTTCAATATTTACATTGTTGAACATCACCGTTGTATTTCTTTTCGGAGCCGAAGAACTAACTTCAACTTCATCTCCCATGTTTATCCCAATTTTTATGAACTAACAAAATCAAAACCAAATTAAAATTGAGAAACCCTAAGTTACCTCAAAATCGCGCACCACCGATGAATCGATCTCGCTCTGACACCAATTGTTGAGTCGCAAGCCCGGAAGCTAAAACTCCAAGTCGATTTAGGTTAGTCACAAACAAGCACAATCACAGAAATACACACAACACCAAGTTTATAGTGGTTCGGCAAATTGCCTACGTCCACTTGCAAGAGAGAGAGAGAGTTTATTCAAGGTCCCAATTACAATCACTCAAAACCCATTAGAGTGAAAGGGTGGCTCTCAAAGAACAAGTTTCCCTTTATATACTAGGAAAAACTCTTTACAATCGCTTAAATATCAAGGTAGTCAAGAGGTTCGAAAGCCATCAAAAAAATAGAGTTCCCAGATTTCGTTCGAACGAAATAGGAAATCATTTGAACGAAATTTGTGTCTGGGTCAAAATTCCAGGGGGTTCAACATTGGTCGTTCGAACAAAATATCAAGTCGTTCGAACGACTTGGGCTCCTGGGCCAAAATTCTATGGAGTTGTAAAATGGTCGAACGACCAAGACTGCTGGCAGCCCTGCAATTGTGACATTTGAAATATTGTTTTTATTTAGAGGAATCATCGAAGTCACATTTCATTCGACATTTAGACCAAAAACATGCCGTATAACGATATATTCAAGGGGGTTGGTTGCATTCTATTTTTTTGAGAATGAACAAAATTCAATTTCTTCTTAAGCACTTTCTTAGGCATGGATCATGATCTTAGAGCAAGGAATTATAGGGGGGGGGGGGGGGGGCAAAAATGTTTTTACTTGGTTCTATATGAAAAATGGTCTTACTTGGGTTCTATATGCAAGAATGGGGTATTCGAGCTAACTTGTGTATCGTATGGGGCCGTGAAAAACCCAAACTTACCCTCCTCAATTCCAGCAGTGCTCCGAGCCAACACAATGGAAAAAGTCCCCGAGGGGCATTCAGAAAACATCGCCAATGAGCCTCACATTTTATTATATAAAAATAACGACAAATACCCTCACATATAAATATCATGGCATATTTGATGGTCCTTATCTTGATAAAAGAATGCCACAAGAAAACCATGCGGCTATCTGTCCGCCTGATACAAACTCGAACGCAATTCTCTCCAGTCTCTCCTCAGTGTCCCCCACATACCGTTCGGGTTCCTTCAACACAGCATGCCGGAGCAAAAAGGTGTTCGACTTCATCCATCATTCACACCCGGGCTGGAGATTTTGGTTTTGGATGAATTTGTTTGAAGTAATAGGGGACTTTTCTATCATACTTTCTACTCGAGATACTCATTGATTGATAATAAACCTTTCCAAGTTTCAAACTCCAAACGTAAGCTCCCACTCTCACACAACTAGCCGTTACAACATACAGCGAGCGCTTCATATTAATTTCAAATTCCAAACCCTCTCTCTCTCTCTCTCAAAAATTTCTTACTCTCATGGTCTTAATCTTCTGCAAAAAGCTACGAGAAGTCAAGGGAGGTAAGCAAATTCGCTGTTTTCTTGTTCTTTATGTTTGGGGTTTCCTTTTTTTCTGGGCTGAAATCGATCAAAATTGGAGGTTTGGGTTTCAATTTGGAGCAAATTTTGTAGCAGAAGAGATCTATTTGACTCCAAATGCCTGATTTAGAAATCCCCTTTTCGTAATTTATGCATCTGGGGTTGTTTTGATTCGAGATCAAGTTTCAAAACCCTAAACGAGTCTTTGTGGTTTTGGACTAGTGGCGAAATGAAGTTTAGATCTTTTAATTTTTGGTGTTTTGAGAAACCTAATTGATAGGTTTTGGTTCTGGGTTTCTGTCATTTTCCCCCAATTTTGGTTATTGGGGAAGGTGAAATTTGACCTAATTGTGTGTTTTTTCAGATTTAATTGAAGAAAAACCTATTTCTTTGGAAGTTGAAGAAACCATATCTTCACTAGAGATGCAGAAACTAGACCAAACTGAAGAAGATACTTGTTCTGTGGAGGTTGATAACCCTAGCAATGGAATCAAAGAAACGCTAATTGTGCCTCAGGTGCTGAAACTAGATACTCTGAGTACACAAATTCAGGTAAAGTATATGACACTAGAGCGTATATGTTTTATTTGCTTGTATGTAAAATTCTGATTTATTTGAGTAACATTATAATTGTTCTTGTTTTAGGTTTTAAGGAATGAGCATAGGGCTTTGTCGAACGAAGTGAAGGGAATTAGTGATGAAACTTTACTTGGTTCAGAAGTTTTGTCAGCTCTTCGGCTTCTCGGTATGTATTTACCCTTAATATTCATTTAACATGCTATAGGTGATTTATCAACTTATTTTTTCGATGTGTTTTTTTGTTAATTAGGTACTGAATGTGAAACATTCAAGAAGAAATACTTAGAAGAGAGTTTGGAGAGGAAGAGACTCTATAATGAAGTAATTGAGCTTAAGGGGAATATAAGAGTATTTTGCCGGTGTAGGCCTTTAAGTCAGGAAGAACTCAGTAGTGGCTCATCTTCAGTAGTAGAATTTGATCCAGCGCAAGAGAGTGAATTACGTATCATATGCTCTGATTCTTCCAAAAAGCAATTCAAGTTCGATCATTTTTTTGGGCCTCAAGACAGTCAAGGTAAACAATGTGATTCATAGACCGATTTTAGTATTTGTAAGATATATGATCATATCACACCATTGCTCTCTTTTTTGACTTTGCAATTGGTCGAATATGTTACTCCTTGTTCCTTCCAAAATGATTAATGATGTATAGATACAGATATAACACAAGTATATCAATGTGGGAAAGCTTCGCGAATAGGGATATGAGTACCCCCTCTATATTTTGATACCATACAGTCATGTTCGGTGTTTACCTTTCTGTATGAAATCAATATAAGATTCTAATAGAATGAGTAATTTACAATGAAGAAATTATAAGTATGCAAATAGAACTACCATAAAGTAGCCATTGCATCATTTATAAGTGTTGATGTCTGTCTCGGAATTGTACTCCTTGAAAGTGGTTACCGCTGAGCATTTCAAAGTGATACATATTATTAGAAGAGATCAAACTAGTATTCTTTTAACATTTGTATTACTTGTCCACGTGTAAACTATCTATTCTTATTCTATGAACTTGCCAAACATGCAGAGGCTGTTTTTGCAAAGACTTCACCTGTTGTTACCTCAGTCTTGGACGGGTTCAATGTTTGCATATTTGCTTATGGTCAGACGGGAACAGGAAAGACCTTTACAATGCAAGGAACCCACGAAAATAGAGGAGTTAACTACAGGACCTTGGAGGAAGTTTTCCGGATGACCAATGAGCGAAGCACTACTTTAAGATACGAGTTGTTTGTAAGCATGTTGGAAGTCTATAATGAGAAGATTCGAGATCTTTTGGTAGAAAATTCAGACCAACCTCAGAAAAAGTAAGTGTCAAGAATTTCATATTGATTAGTAGGTTTTATTAATATGTGCTCATTTTCTGATGATCATTTTAAATTCATGTAGGTTGGAAATAAAGCAAACAGCAGAGGGAACTCAGGAAGTCCCAGGTCTGGTCGAAGCTCGGGTTTATAGCACAGATGAAGTATGGGCGCAACTGAACGTAGGAAGCCAAAATAGAGCAGTTGGATCAACCAATGCTAATGAGCTCAGCAGCCGCTCTCATTCGTAAGCAGTACTTTTTTTCCCTGTCTTTAGTTTTTTTTTTTTTTTTTTCACCAGTTATGAAGTCTTAGATATGAGAATTAGTCTTATGCCCAAAGGTATGCAACTTGTGAATGGAAAATGTCGAGAAAATCTTCTAGATCTTGTGCAAAAGTAAGATATTAATTTCAGTCTATTATGACCAAAACACTTTTTATTTCAGCTTATTGAGAGTGACTGTTAGAGGGGAGAATTTTGTAAATGGGCAAAAGACCAAGAGCTATCTCTGGCTGGTAGACTTGGCAGGAAGTGAGCGTGTTGGGCGAACTGAAGTTGACGGTGAAAGGCTTAAAGAGTCTCAATTCATTAATAAGTCCCTCTCAGCTCTTGGTGATGTTATACATGCTCTTGCATCCAAGACATCTCATATCCCCTACAGGTGCGTACTACTAAATAGATGTGTGTGAAGTGTTGTGTTTGTTGGTGTTTCTTTGTGTAATATGTGTACTCTTTTGTTGGTCAAAACCAGGAATTCCAAACTCACTCATTTGCTGCAAAGCTCTTTAGGTAAGTTTCTTCAGTTATTATTTTGAAATAGTTTTTTCTCATATATAACACCTAAATGGTAAAGATAGTATGAATCTGATTGCAACCTAAAATGCAGGAGGAGATTGCAAGACCCTGATGTTTGTTCAGATAAGTCCAAGTTCTGCAGATGTGGGAGAGACCCTCTGCTCTTTAAATTTTGCCAGTCGAGTTAGAGGGATTGAGCACGGTCCTGCCCGTAAACAGGCAGATCCCACTGAACTCCTCAAATACAAGCATATGGTAATCATCTTGTCTCACCATACACTAGAATGGTTCGACAACTATTATCATTTAGGCTGCCATAGTGGATTGCCCTAATAAAATCATCATTTTCTTACTTGATTCAGGCAGAAAAAATACGGCAGGATGAGAAAGAAACAAAGAAGTTACAAGATAGCTTGCAGTCTTTACAAATAAGGTCTGTTGCCCGAGAACAACTCTGCAGAAGCCTACAAGAGAAGGTAATAATAGGAACTTCTTTAAAAAAAATGTGAAACAGTTGATTAGCATTTATCAACTAGAAAGATCTATTCCTATAAGTTTGAAATTTGATTTTATGTATCAGGTACGAGATCTGGAGAGTCAATTAGCTGAAGAGAGGAAAGCTCGACTTCAGCAAGAAACTAGGGCTGCTGCTTCTTCAACTAAACTGCCAGCATTTTCATCTTTTCAACAAGGTCAGAAGCGTGATCAAGCAGAGAAATTGCCGCCTCCGGGCTTTTCTAGTTCGAGACCACCACTGAAAAGAATTAACAATTTTCCCCCTCGTCCATCAATGTTGCCAACTAGAAAAACTGGCAATATTGCCTCTGCGCCAAGAGAGGATAAAGAGAACAATTATAGGGCAACATTGATGAAACCTAGGCGCGTCTCAGTGGCAGTGAAGCCTCAAGCGACAATGCAAGTTTATGAGCCAAAGAGACGAGTCTCTATTGCTACGCTCCGCCCAGAGTCACATTTGTTCTCTATAATGACACCACTTAACAACTCTTCCAAGGTTCAGACGACAAACATGAACCCTGATCGTGGTGCTATGGTTCGAAGGTCATTTGCCAGAGATCCAAGACGGATATCTAGGATATTTTCACCATTGCATGGGACGTCGAGAGCTACGACTGTCGGAGGAGAGGTAACTCCTATCATTAGCAGGAGCAAGTTCTTAGGCAGTCCGGGGCAGGTTGGTTCATGGATACCAAAGCATCCAACGGTGGTTGCGCTGCATAAGAGACATTTTGTTTGGAGTCCTCTCAAGGAAAAAGTAAAGAACAATGGAAGAAGGTCGTTATTGCCTTCTAAATCCAGTGACAACTGGAAATAGTTGTGAGAGGTTTCTCTTGAGTGTTTTTAGTCATGTATCTAATCGGAGAATTTCTTACGGAACAAGCATTTTGTTCTTCTTACAATTCAATGTAATGATCACCATATTGTCTTCCATGGATGGTTCTAATACAATATGGCCAGCGCACATACTTTGCCCTCTTGGTAAGAATATACAATTGTCAGTTATTGTTGTTTGTTACTTTGTTGAGTTAGAAAAACCTACATGACTACAGTCTACAGCTTCGCCAGCTTCGTCTGGAGTTTTTTCCTGAGCTGTAAAAATAAACATGCTCTGTTCAGAATGAGGTTCCAATAAAAGCAATCAATGACACTTAGCCGCCGGTAATCTGCTTTAAAAAGAACACAGTTTGGAAGTATTCGCATTTTCACAGCATTTGTTTCTTCTTTACAATTTGGAGGTTGCTTTCATCTTTTAAGAGATCAAATAGTTTCTAATCCTCGTGGAGTTTTAGATTTTATTGTTGTCATTTGTCTTGTACTTTTTCAAACTCAATCCCCTGAATCCGGCTCAAAAATCAGGAAAAGAAAACTCAATAAGAAAACCACGAACGCCCTTAAATAAATGCCTCGTTACTACAAGTACGTAAAAAATGCGAACACAAAAAAGAAAAAAGAAAAAGGGAAAGCGATGTGTTGAGAATCGAGGTAGGTACTCTCTCTTCCCTGACAAGAACGATATGCAGAATAAGCCCTAACAAAAGAAACAATCAAACAAGAACACAAGAATTCCCAGGGGAGGGAAGTGGAAAACCCTTCGGATAAAAAAACCACTCCCCGAACAATCCACTAAGATGATCAAACAGGTTACAATGATATCTCCAAGCTTCTCAAGCTTTAATGGAGTCTCTCAAATTTCGGGTCTAGAATTAAACTCACGTAGGAAAGATAGACTAACAAAATAACCTAAATCTTCTTTATATACTAGAGGATTAAATACAAATGGAACGGATCTCGAGGCAAAACTCGACGTCTCAGAAGAACTCACAAAGATAACCTAGCACAAAGTCGTTCGAACAAAATACAAAGTCGTTCGAACGACTTTAGCGATTAGAGGTTCCAGTCCTAGAAAACATTCATGTCGTTCGAGCCAAATCCAATCTCGTTCAAACGACTTCTTCGGTCTTTGAATCCAAAACGTAAAATCAGACAACTCGTTCGAACGACTTCGACTTACTTTGAGTTCATCTTCAACAACTTGAACAGAACCAGCTCGAGTCTTCAGGTAACATAACCAGTTTAAACTTCAGGTGACTTAACCAACTCGAATCTTCAGGTAACTTAACCAGTTTGAACTTCTGTCGATCATAACCAGTTCGAATCTGAACATTAAAAATCTCATTTTCAATCCGTTTCAATCCGACTTCAATCCTTGAACTAAAATAACTCGAACTAAAACGACCTCGAACATAATTCGAGTTCATACCTTAACAATCTCCCACTTGAAATTGAATCTATCATAACCCATCTCTAGATCTCCAAATGAATTGCTCGAACTACCCGGACCTTCAATCTTGAAGACCCACAAAAGTTGTACATGTTGTCAACTTTTGAAAAATCACCACCTTTGTAAACATATTGGCCGGATTCACATCAGTATGATTCTTTACGAGCTTCAACACACCATCCTTGAGGAGCGAGCGAATATAATGATATTGAATATCAATGTGCTTGGTCTTACAGTGAAAAACTAAATTCTTCGCTAAGTGTATAACGTTTTGACTATCACTATACAGTTTAGGAAAATGTTATTCTTTACCGAGCTCTTTCATCAACCCTTTAAGACAAACCATATCTTTGCAAGCTTCTGTAGCTGTAACATATTCTGCCTCTGTCGTAGACAAAGCTACAATCTTCTATAGCCTAGAAACCCATGTAACCGCACCGCTTCCCAATGTAAAAATGAAATCAATAGTGCTTTTCTGTCTATCAATGTCACCCGCCATATCAGATTCAACAAAACCTTGTAAGCATATTTTAGAACCCCCATAACATAATACCATATCTTAAGTCCCCTTTAGATGCCTTAGTATCCATTTCACAGCTCTCCAATGCTCTTTGCCTGGATTACTCATATACCTACTAACAACTCTCACTGCTTGGGCAATATCTGGTCTCGTACAAATCATAACGTACATTAGGCTACCAACCGCAGATTGATAAAGAACCTTCCGCATCTTTTCGCGATCCTTTTGCGTCTTCGGACAACAATCCTTTAATAATTTGAAGTGGCCTCCCAATCGTGTACTAACAACTTTAGAGCCATCCATATTAAATCGCTTGAGTATTTTGTCGATGTACTCAGCTTGAGATAACTTTAATTATTGCCGTTTTCTGTCCCTTATAACACACATACCAAGAACTTGTTTTACCGCACACAAGTCCTTCATAGAAAACTCCAGGGATAACTGTTCCTTCAACTTGACAATTTCTCCCATGTCAGCACTTCCTACCAACATATCATCTACATAAAGAAGTATTAATAAAATGCGAGTTCCCTGTATTCTTGATAAAATAACAGTGGTCCGCATTTCTCTTCGAATAACCATTTTTGGACATGAATTGTTTGAACTTCAAATACCACTGTCTCGGCGCTTATTTCTAACCATATAAGTTCTTCGTGAGCCTACACAAAAGATCTTATTTCCTTTTAACAGAGTACCCTTCTGGCTGCTTCATATAAATTTCTTCATCAAGATTACTGTGAAGAAATGCTATCTTGACATCAAGTTGCTTAAGATACAAATCTTCAATAGCAACTATATTCATCACAACCCGAATTGTAGACATCTTCACAACAGGAGCAAAGATCTCACCGAAATCAATGCCTTCTTTCTGCTGAAAGCCCTTCACCACAAGTCTAGCCTTGAATCTCCTTGAACCGTTAGATTCTTGCTTTAGTCTGTATACCCACTTGTTGTGTAATGCTCTCTTCCTTTTTGGTAACCGAACTAAATCCCAAGTTCAATTAACTGATAATGACTGTATCTCATCATCTATAGCAAGCTCCCATTTGCTCTTGGCTTCCACATCTAAAGCCTCCTTATAACTTTCAGGTTCACCACCATCTGTAAGTAATAAGTGATTTAAGGAGTTAACGTACCTAGCCAAAATTCTTGCAACTCTCGGCTCTTTTCGAAGTGCTATTGGAATGTCTAGATCATTAGGTTCCTCGTTTTGATCTGGTGCATCAGACTCAACAACGACTTCTTCATCAACCTCTCGAGAGGGTTCATCATCATCAATGTCGACACTTTCCGCTGCTTCACTTTGTTTCCTTTTTATAGGTACTTTGAAATCTTTATACAAGACTTCCTCATTGAATGTAATGTTACGGCTTTGGATAACTTTTCGATTCTTTGCATCCTAAAATCGGTACCTAAACTCATCACCACTGTAATGGCCAAATTCCGTAAGCTCGAAATTGCTTGGAATTTTCTATCACACCAATAAACTTGTAATAATATTCTAATGGAAAGTAAAAAATGAAACATGCAATTTTAACGCAGAAAACCTTTAAATAGGTAAAAAACTACGACCTCGTGTAGAGAATTTTTGTGAAAGTATCTTTATTGCTTGAGGCAGATATCTTTATTACAAGTGATCTCTAAATATATAAATACTCTGAACCTTGTAACTAAGAAGTTTTTAATATTTACTAAGAATCTCGAATCAATAGTTTCATGATGATCTATTGTGTAATTTTTCTCGTCCCTGTCTCTTCTGGAACTTTTCCTTTATATAGGCCTACTTCGCAGCTCTTCATCGTGCTTGAGCACATTTTTCAAACAATGTGGTTAGTGGCGATTGACTGAATAACTGACAAGCTTGTGAGAGACAGGTATCTTTGACTGGATAATGCTCTTTGGTTAAAGTTTTAGCCCACATTCTTAACCAGTACATGGGCTAGGTTGGATTGTTTGACTGGGGAGGATGTGTTAAAAATGCGTGAATCTGAGATGGAGGTAATTCGAACTAGGTGAGCCCATTTTTAGGTGAGATCGAGGGATAGGTCCCTACAATCTTCCCTTCACAACCAAAGTTACGAGTGGCTTTGATTGAGAAATTATATATTTGTGACTTGGTATATGGGCTGAAACTTTTGATAATTGAAATGGAATAATGATGGCTTTGACCGTGTGGAGTTACGCGGGTTATTGGGAAATGACGTGTATTTAATGAGGATGTGGATGCTGATGTATGTGACGGTTATGAATCAAAAAGTTACATCTATAATGAATGATGACGATTGGTAAAACGTACCTGCACATTAAATGTAGAGTTATATAAATGGTACCTGTATCGGATTTTGGTATTAGATTACGCTTGTTCTTTGTGAAATTCTCTGAAATATTAATAATGGTGAAGACTTACAGTATGGTCCTTGAAGAGAGGATTGCGTCTGAAATGCAGATGTTGAAGATGAAATACTTTGGTGACCAATCCTTGGAGATGTCGATACCCGCTCCTGTTCCTCCGAGGTATCAAGACATGTCGGAAGACGAAGCGGTTGAAGTTGAGGAAGAATTCTACTACAAGTGGTGGCTTCATGTCATCGTCTTGACAGGCGAGGATCGGTAGTCCTGTCTTCGTACTCTTGCGGAAGACATCGCTGAAGTACGTGAGAGGATTTTTGGATTGTTCGATTATGATGCTGAGTTACCAATGAGGGAATGTCAGCTCAAAGGATTGGAGGTGAGGGATATAGAACTTGAATATGCCAGGTATTTCTATGAGGTATGTTTTCGTGAATTGATGCGGGATCCTGCAGATCGAGAAGAGATGATCGGATTGATCGCTGAGGTGGAGATCGAATTTGAAGATGGGGTGATCAATGGAGGTAATTTGATCATATGTGGTTGTTCAGGTCACCAAGGCTATTTTTAGATGTAATTATATGTAAAGTATTATCCTAAATAAATGTAAGGGTTGCTTAGTTTAACAGAAAAGTTAGAAGTCAATCTGATCCTCTATAGTTGCAAATGTCGTTTAAGACTGTTTTGATAAACAAATTTTGAACAACTTTGAAAATTTTGGTAGCTTTGAAAATGACGTCACTAGTACTATAAGTATAAGGAACAATAACAGAAAAAATGCAGGAGCTTCTAGGTTTATCTTTTATGCAAAGCTACAAAAAATCTGATTTCGTGGAGTGTGAGTTATCATGAGTGTGGGAAGGTCAGAGAAAGATATGGTAACAAGAGATAAAAATTGATTAAAATATGAGGGCAGGGGTAATGATGGAAAGACGGTTTTATTGAAAAGGTACAAGACGTCTGACATGGATAGTGGAAAGGACGCCTTGGTGACAAAACTGAGGGCGGGTCGTGCGAGCACAATAACTACCAGCCGTTAGAGAGAGAAAGATTAAATAGTGCTTCATCTTCATCATTCAAACATTTTTCAACTTCTAAAAATTTGGAGAGTACTGAGAGAGAAGCGCAAAAAAATTGTAGAAGATTTGGTAATGATTTATCTTAGGGTAACCAACAGTCGAAGAGAGTTGCGAGCCTTGAATCGCGTAGGTAGCAATACAGCAGCGTTGTGAAGGAAGGACTTGGTATTACTGTGGATTCTCATTCTGACACTGAAGGTTAGTAAAGACGTGTGTTGTGTTTTCTTTGCAAATTGTAATATGTTTTAGCAAATCCTAGTAAATCATTATTCATAACAATCTATGATATTTGACATATAAACATAATCTTTAAATAATATGTTGCATATGAATGACCGATTTGTAAAAAATAATAATAGATTCCTAAACCTGTATGTAGGTCGAACGTGTGAGGTATTTGGGTAGAATCAATCTTTGCCTGTAAAATTATAGTTTAAGATGGATAGTTCACCTATTAACAAGGTTTTGACCTCCGGTCGTACGGTAGGGTCTGATGGTGAGGTAGAAGTTGGTTTGAAGCAATTTCAAGGTTTTCCTGGTAAATTGGTGGCCTATCCCCTAGTTCAGATGTATTTAGAGAATTTTGTAAAGCCAAAGCTACCGTAGGAGGGAAATGGGGTAACTGCGTAGAATATGCTGGTAGGATGTTTAGGGGGTACACAGTGGCGAAGGGGGTAGGGTAATTTTATTTGCTGGCCAACTTGGTGAAGAAAAAACGAGATATAGGTATTGATGAATTGATTTCATTAGAATATTTTGATGGGAGTGTTCGAAGTGACCTTTCAGAGGGTTTCTTGTATTCCTTGTCTCAGTTAGAGTACGGGTTGAGTCTCCCCCTTACTAATTTGGCGAAGGGGATTATGAATACGATTGGAGCATGTCATGTACAATTGAACGGGAACATGTGAGAGATAATAACCGTTTGCAATCATCTAAATGAAAAATGGGAGAATGAGGGAAAAGTAAGGAGGATATCCCTTGAGAACGTACTGCAATTTTATGGGGTAAAGAATTATCAGGCCAGTGGTGGGGTATATTTTTGTGTGAGCGCAACTCGGCGTCGCTTCTTCGATCTCAATTCAATAGGTCGAGTCTGGAATGACAACGTAATATGGGCAAAGGGTAATTGTCTTCAGAGAGATAACGAAGAACCTTTGGATATTCTGTTTAGAACTGTAAAACAAAGTAAGTATAACAATGCATAGAGTATATAATATTGATATGTTTGAACTGATGATCTTTAGGAAATAATAATAGATGTTGTGCATGGCAAGTCTCGAGTAGAGAGGAAAGATTCACTGCTGGAAGAAGTTGTTGAGTAAGAGGTTGAGCTCGAGTTTGTGTTGGAAGGACCCGGCCTTAGCAGAAAGAAGAGGATTGGAAGCAAGTCGAAAAAGGTTCAAAAATCTCAATCGACCAGGATGATGGCGGGTGTTGATAATGGGAAGAAGAGTGTGGGGAAGGCCAAGTCAATGTGGCCAAGACCCCAAAAATAGATAGTTCGATTCAGCCGGAGTCTATTACGTCGAGCAAATTTGCTCGAACATTTTCGAAGAAACAAATACTGAAGCGTCTGTCGGCCTCTGGTACCACCGAAGTGGTGAGGGTGGCAGAAAAGAAAAAAGGTGAAGGATCAAACTTTCAGGGAGGTCGGGGGAAAAGATTGCTGAAGAGCGACCTGCTGCTGAGGATGATCTCAAAGCAGCGGAGGAAGGGGCCAGGCTGACGACTCTTCATAGAGAGGAGGATCTGAGTAAGATGGTATGTACTAATGTTTGATCTTGTAAATATTTCTTGCATTTCGAACTCACGCTGAGGTTGATTTGTTTTGTGCAGGTTGCTCGTTTAGTGAAGGGGATTTGACTCTGAGTGAAAGAAGAAAAATCTGAGCTGATGAAAGTTAAAATTGAGCTTGATAGCAGGTAGCTCGAGGGAAGGCCAATGCTCTTAAGGAAGAAAAAATGTTAAAGGCTTTAAAGGCTTCTCATGCAGTGGCGATTGGCCATCTGCAAGCGGAGGCGAGGGTGAATATGAAGGAGGTGGAGGTGGAGCGTGAAAGGTTGGGGCGCCACCTAATGTTGAAGGGATCTTCTGAGGATAAGGTGGATGCCATTAAGGCAAACACCTATGTTGAGGAAGGTGATGATGAAGAAGTAGAAGAGGTGGCGATGGGAGTTGTTGATGGGTTAGACGGTGTCTCTCGCCAGATGGTGGAAGACAACCAAGGGGATGACACCGATCTCCCCGATGGCGAGACTGAGAAGGTTGGGTAGAGAAATGATTTGTATGGATATTTTGAAATGTCTTGTAAATTGTTGTACTTGTGCGTATTGAATAAACTTCTGTAGGTTGACTTTTTTGTAAACCTCTTGTAGGCACTTAGAGAATTGAGTCTCAGAATAAAAGATCTAGAGACCGGGCTTGCCAGGGAAAGAGAGACCTCTACAACCTTGTTGTCTTCTCAAGCAGAGCTACAGGTTAGATCAGAATAGGTCATCTGACTTATATGTTATATCGACATAAAGCTATCAAGTAAATTAAATAACATAATGCGTAGAGCTAGATCAAAAACTTGCTATCAGCTTTAGGAAAACCACACTAATATAGGGCGTAGAAAAATTATAAGTATTTAGATAAAGTGGAATATCGTAAATATGTACCTTATCTTTGAAATGTATGTCATGGAGCACCTATCTGGGTTTGTGCTTCGACCTTTAAGGTTAGAAGTAGTTGCACACAGTAGATGTTAGAAATTCAGATATCTTCTTTGAAATGGGACATACATCATGTTGATGGGTTTTCTGAATCGAGTTGTATATAATATATATATTATTGTGTAGGTTGAATTGGATTCAGTTTGCTCTCGAGAAAATGAGGCGCTCCACTATAACTGAGAATTTGCGGAGGAGTTAGACAAGGTGAGGGAGGCGACTGAAAATAGAGAAGATCAGCACGTGAAGGTGCATTTTAAATTAGTTGAAGCCAACCAAATGGTTGTTGACCTCACTCGCAAGGTCGAGGAGAAAGACGCCGAAATTGAGAAGGGGATAAAAGAGCTTGCGGAGGAAAGGACACGCCACGAAGCTTCAAAGTCGGGTTGACACGTTGATGGTTAGGGGTAAACAAGTTAAAATGGCGCAATACCGTTTTCAGGCGCTGGAAAGATCGGAGGGGCAGTTTCAAACTAATCTTTAGAATTGTAGAAGCGAGCTGGAGCGACTGAAAAAAAAAATTGAGTAAAAAAGATAATGAGCTGAAGGTAGCTCGAAAATAGTTATCAGTCTCGGAAGCTGCAGCCGAATACTTGAAAATAGCCCCACCTGCCATGGATATAGAGTTTTGGGGGATGCAAAAACATCTCAATTTATTTGCAAGAACTGAATGAGAGGATTCTTTTCGTGCTGAACCAGCTTAGTACCAATGCAAGTACCTCTACTAGGTCCATTAATGTTGATATATTCTGTAGGCTCCTCCGCGGAAGGTTGATCGTTGAGGTGATCAGCTTCCTGTAATTGTTATACCACAAATCTGTCAGAAGTATCTAGGATAGCAGAGACAGTATTTTCTCAAGCTCGAGAGAGCTTCTGACTACCTCTGATCTCATAAATACTATTGTCGTGTTTAAACCAGAGTACTTGATAATAGGTGGAAGCGATTGCTTCCATGTTGTGAATCCAACAACGGCCCATAATCCCGAGATAATGAGATTTGACGTTGATGGTGACTGGTCCTACAGCAATATGTAAGATGATCTTGCCTACTCGTTCTTCTTTGGAACCATTGAACCCACTGATATCGGTGTCGCTCTGAATAACTTGATCGGTCGAACCCATTTAGTCGATAGTGCTCTGAAAAAGAATCTCAATACCGCTTCCAGTATCGATCATCATCATGTGCATGACAAATTTCTTCATTTTAAGCATTATTACTAACGCATTATGATGTGGAAATTTGATATGGTTAGTATCGCAATCTTCAAAGGAAATCCCAAGCCGGCGATTACTCGACTCAGGAAGAAGCTTGGCTTCTTTGTCTTGCGGTGTGAGATCACAACATTCCGATAGTCTCCTGTATTTTGATCTGTTAGAATTCGTGATCTGATTGATTTCGACATGTTGTTGTGGTGCATATGGTAAAGATGTTTCTCCTCAGCTTGATCATTGACCTGAATAACTTCAAACTGCTTCTTATAGCTGCCATCTTTGTATGATTTCAGGTCGACAATATATTCGAGCATCCGTCCCTCGCTAAAAATGTATTCAAGCAACCTCTGTAAAGCATAAAAATTATCAGTAGAATGATGGTTTACCTTATGATGTAGACAACATGGTCGACTATCGATTGGTTCCAGTGGTTGAGAGACGCGGTAGAGTGTAGCCTTCAAAAGCAGTGGAAAAATTGTAGAGATTCAGACGTTCATCTTTGGGAGGATGGGTTTGTTTGGCATACCGCCTTTCCGAGGGTAGCCAGTGTTGCCCTTGGTGTGCTTCTGATCTCTCTGTTCTTTTTTTTTATTGGTTTGATCTGTAGATTAGCCTTTGGTGAAGAGGACAAATTTAATAGATTTTTGTCACTCAGACATCATCCTCTCCAGGTCGACGTAACTGTTGACCTTGGTGATCATCTTCTCCAAGGTCGCAGGTTTGCTGAGGAAGAGTGTTCTTTGGCCTTACAGTCGAGCCGGAGCGCATTGGTAAAAACAGTAATGGCTGTTTTCTAATCGAGGTTATCCACTTTTTGCGCGAGCTCTAAAAATTTCTTCGAGAAATCCTCGAGCTTCTCTCCATGTGACTGTTTAAGACCGATAAGAGAATATAAATTCTCCTCTTTGTCCCTGTTGTGAGCATATGTCTTGATGAACTATTTTTACAGCTGATCGAATGTATATATGGAGTCCTCAGGGAGAGAGTAGTACCATCGGAGTGGTTCCTCCTGTAGACTTGTGGTGAACAGACGGCAGATGATGTGGTTGAGATTGGAGTATAACCCCAATGAATCACGGTACTGCTGAATGTGCTTCTTGGGTCAGTACCTTTGTACTTACAAATTTTAGGAGTATGGAAACCTTTTGGTATCTCCATATCGAATAGTTATTTGGCAATCAGACTTCCTTGTAACTTTGTGATATCGCCGGTAGTACCCAGAACATGTGCTTCGATTAACTCCTTAATCCGTTGGTCCATGTGCTTTTTCATGATGTAATGACGTGTTGGTTGAATCGTTGGGCGAGCAGGTTGTGGATAATGAGTGGATGTACCTTCACTCAGGCAATCTCGTGCTGGAACTTGGTGTTGAGGTTGAGTTTCTTCCTCCTGATAGACGGGAATTCGGTGACCTCGACTAACTTCAGACTGAACTTCACCCCCCAAATGTATGGAGGGTTATGGTTTGTGTTGTATATTCCTAGAAATAGCTTTACTGACGACTCCTCGAGGTCCCAATCTTTCCATTATAGAAACACGAGAGGTCTCTGGAAGTTGATCGTGACCTCTGGCTAGAGGAGCTGCTGAGTATTTTGCAGAGCCTCCAAGGCAGTTTGCATTGTTGTCATATGATCTTCATGTCGCTTGAGCACTGTCAAATGAGCTTGTCGTTCTACGTTGAGCTCTTTCTCTCGGAGCTCCCGATCCTTTGTTTACTGAAGTTCAAGTTCAGTGCATTTCTCTGTTTCGGCGTTAAGATTCGCCAGTAACTCTGTAAGTTGCCCCGGCTCCATTGAAACTTTGAGCTGGGTACCTGTAGCTGGTCATCTGGAAGTAACCATGATCGAAAATTGTAGTGAAAGAATGCCTTAGGATATCGTGGAAATACAATTTTTCCCATAGACGGTGCCAAATATAATGGCCAAATTCTGTAAGCTCGAAATTGCTTGGAATTTGCTATCACACCAATGAACCTGTAACAATATTCTAATGGAAAATAAGAAATAAAATAAGTAATTTTAGCGTGGAAAACCTCTAAATATGTAAAAAAAACTACGACCTCGTGTGGAGGATTTTTACGAAAGTATCTTTATTGCTTTAGGCAGATATCTTTATTACAAGTGATCTCTAAATATAGAAATGCTCTGAACCTTGTTACTAAGAAATTTTTAATATTTGTTGAGAATCTCGAATCAATAATTTCTTGATGATCTCTTGTGTAATTTTTCTCATCCCTGTCTCTTCTAGAACTTTTCTTTTATATAGGCCTACTTCGCAACTCTTCATCGTGCTTGAGCACGTTTTCTGAACAATGTGGTTAGTGGCGGTTGACTGAATAACTGACGAGTTCGTGAGAGACAGATGTCTTTGACTAGATAATGCTCTGTGGTTAAAGTTTGGCCTACATTCTTAACCAGTTCGTGGGGTAGGTTGGAATGTTTGACTGGGAAGGATGTGTTAAAAATGCGTGAATCTGAGATAGAGGTAATTCGAACTAGGTGAGCTCGTTTTTAGGTGAGATCGAGAGATAGGTTCCTACAACAACCGTATCAAATGAATATGCACTTCGTCGACTTTGTGTTTAACTTGGTCCTTGTATATGAATTATCAAGCACATATGAGGTACAACTGAAAATACGCAAGTGATTAAGGTTTACCTTTTTACAGGTCCATGCTTCTTTAGGAAGTCTAAAATCTAAAGTCGTTGAAGGCCCTCTATTAATCAAGTATGCCGCCGTACTAACTGCATCCGCCCAAAAACACTTTGGCAATCCAGCGTTGAGTCTCATACTTCTCGCTCTTTCGTTTATTGTTCGGTTAATGCGTTCTACAACACCATTTTGTTGCGGTGTTCCGGGAATAGTCTTCTGTTTCCTAATCCCGTTTAATGCGCAAAAGTTTTCAAACTCGTCATTACAGTATTCGCCCCTGTTATCCGACCTGAGACACTTCTTTTTCATTTTCAACTAGAACCCTCCACTTCTTGAATTTTTCGAACACATCTGATTTGTTCTTCACAAAGTAGACCTACAGCTTACGAATAGTATCATCGATAAAAGTAACATAATAATGAGAACCACCAAGAGAAGACACCTTGGTTGGCCCCCAAACATCTGTGTGTACAAGATCCAGGTTTCCAGGTTTCCTTGATCTTCCAGATATTTTGAAACTGATATTATTCTGCTTCGCAAGAACACACTCTTCACAAAACTTGAGATCAACCTCAACAAGACCGTCTAGCTTTCCCTTTGTTACCATTATCTTCATCCCCTTTTCACTCATGTGACCGAGCCGTTTGTGCCATATACTTGTATTAATCCCCGGAGTGGCCGCACAAATAGTAGAAATTATGCTTTGCGCTATATACAATGTTTCTTGTCGTAAGCCTCGAGCTACTACCATAGCTCCCTTTGTAACCTTCCAGAAGGTAGCACCAAAGGTACTCACATATCCGCCATCATCTGCCAATTTGCTAATCGATATCAAGTTACGCCCCAATTTAGGTACAAGTCGCACATTCTGTAGAACCAACGTTCCCTCTGAAGGCAACAACAACCTAGCGCTTCCCTTTCCAGTAATATTGCGTGCACTCTTATCTGCAAGAAAGACCGTACCGAAGTCGCCTTTAACAATATTAGTTACAAAACCTACGTTCGCAGTAGCATGGAAAGAGGCACCCGAATCAACTATCCAAGATTCATTCACATCGTCACACGATAGTAGTATAGCCTCATCAGAACTGACCTCCTCAGTAAGGTTTATTGTATCTTTCTCTTCATCATCAACTTTCTTAGAAAAAGAGTTACAATCTCGCATGAAATGACCCTTCTTTCTACAAGTCTAACACGCACCGGGCGGCTTAAACTTTTCTCTTGACTGTGATCGACCCTTTCCAAATTTCGGCCCTTTTCTGTAAGACCTCCCTCTTTCCTCAACGTTCAACATACTACCGTTTGAACTCGAAGAGGGTTAAGATGTTTTACGTCTATTATCTTCACTCATAATCAAATAGACTATAGTGTCAAATTTGATGTCTTCCTTTCCCGATGAGTTACTCACAGCTGTAATGAACCCTTCCCAACTCTCAGGCATCTGCCCTAAAAGAGCCCACACTCTCACCTCCTCGGTAAAATTGATTTTAACGGATTCCAGTTGAGCATGTATGGTATTGAACTCACTGATATAAGTTTGCACACTACCATTAACCTTCATCTTCAAAGTGAACAAGTGTCGTAAAAGATGTACCTTGTTTGCCCCGGACGGTTCCTAGTACATAACAGATAACGTCTCCATCAAACCCTTCGTTGTCGTCACTTTGGAGATCATGTCTAGAATCTGAGATGGCAGCGCTAACCTAACGGTTCCAAGCGCCTTACGATCCAATCGTGCCTACTCAGCAACATCATATTCTGTTGGCATCATTCTATCTCCACCCAGTGGTCTTATAGAGGTAATCTTCTATCTGCATCTTCCAAACTCCAAAATTAGATCCACTGAACTTCGTGATCTTCAACTTCTCCTGATCGGCCATCGTTATTTACTGTACAAACCCTATAACACTTGCTTTGATACCTATTGTTAAGAATTCAGGTAGCTACTCTCACTTCCCTGACAAGAACGATACGCGGACTAAGCCCTAACAGAAGAAACAGTCAAACAAGAGCACAAGAATTCCTAGAGGAGGGAAGTTAAAAACCCTTTCGGATAAAAAAACCACTCCCCGAACAATCCACTAAGATGATCAAACAGGTTACAACGATCTCTCCAAACTTCTCAAGCTTTAACGGAGTTTCTCAAATTCTAGGTCTAAAATTAAACTCATGTAGGAAGGATAGACTAACAAAATAACCTAAGTCCTATTTATATACTAGAGGATTAAATACAAGTAGAACGGATCTCGAGGCAAAACTCGACGTCTCAGAAGAACTCACAAAGGAAACCTAGCACAAACTTGTTCAAACGAAATACAAAGTCGTTCGAACGACTTTAGCGATTAGAGGTTCCAGCCCTAGAAAACATACATGTCATTCGAACGAAATCCAATCTCGTTCGAACGACTTCTTCGGTCCTTGAATCCAAAACGTAAATCAGACAACTCGTTCGAACGACTTCGACCTACTTTGAGTTCATCTTCAGCAACTCTAACAGAACCAGCTCGAGTCTTCAGGTAACATAACCAGTTTGAACTTCAGGTAACTTAACCAGCTCGAATCTTCAGGTAACTTAACCAGCTCGAACTTTTGTCGATCATAATCAGTTCGAATCTGAACATTGAAAATTTTATTTTCAATCCGACTTCAATCCTTAAACTGAAATAACTCGAACTAAAACGACTTCGAACATAATTCGAGTTCATACCTTAACACGATGCAGTATCCAAAACTGAAAAATTATGTACATTCCAAAGTAACAAAGTTCATACATTTTTCTTTTCTTTCGTTTTACAATTAGATCATACAAAAAAATGAAATTTATGTTACAAACATATAAAGGATACATGGGACGTGAGACTTTGATCCCAACTCACATAGTAAACACTATAGTGTATTTATTTTGCTATCTAGTTCAAAATTGAGTATGAGAAGAAATGAAACAAACAAATATGTAAGAACTATCATCAAACTTCAGGGGGATCTTCTACAGAACTCTCTATAGATTCTTCTCTCTGAAGTTCTCTGAGAGGAATTCGAGTTTCTGACTGTTGGTTTATATCGATAACAACATCCTCTTCTGTGGCGGATAAAGTTAGCTTATGAGGTTTCCTAGCGTGTTTCGGCTTGTTTATGCAACAAAGTGCCTGAACAATGTCTCTCATTGATGGCCGTTTCCATGGGGTCCGGTTTATGCATCTGTATGCAAGGGCTGCTAAGTCATTGAGTTCTTGAACATCAAAGTTCCCTTCAAGGCAAGAATCTACTATCTCCTCCCAACCAGTTCTTCCACCCACATTCATTGCAGCCTATTTAACATAACACAGTAGAACATGATTGCCATCTGGTTTTTTTGCCAAAAGGAGTAATTTCGTTAAGAATTCTAATAGGTTATAAATTTCCAGAAAATTCATAGCTTCATGAGTGCATTTTTGCTCCTTCTCGCGTTTGCTCATTTTGCTCCTGCACCTATAGTTGATTGACACATGGCTTTTACATAGAAACCAAAACCACTCTCCAAAACTCAAAACCACCCTACAAAAAACTACCACTGAAAACCACCACCCATCCCCAACTCAACTCGATAATCTTCTTGCCAACTCCACCCAAATCTTTCATCCACATTACTGTAATTATTATAATTAACCTTCCAACCACATATCGGCTCTAATCCCCTCGACTCTTCCCCTTAGCAAATTTCCCAGTGTCAGATCAAAACAAGTTGACTTCAAAATATGTGTTGTTGAACGAGTTTCATGAACGACTAGTAACTTGGAAGAAACAAGAACGGGGTTTGAAAAGAAATCAAAATAACATCCGTTTCGAAGTATTGACCGGATCGATAAAGATTTCTAAAAAATATTATCAACACAATTTCTGTAATTTTTTGTTTAGTTGTTGTAATTGTAATCAGCCCCTTAAGCAAACAATTCGAACATAGTGGTAATTGTAATCAGCCCCTTAAGATTGAAGTAGCTGAAACAATTAGTACAATGTGAAGAGGAGGTCTGGTTTCCCCTTTGAAGAGAACCACATTGTCAATGTGAAGGGTGGTTTTGAGTTTAGGAAGAGTGGTTTTGGTTTGTATAACATGCCAGGTGTCAATCAACAATCAACTATAGGTGTAGGAGCAAAAGGAGCAAACGTGAGAAGGAGTAAAAATGCACTCATGGCCACTTGTCTTATTTAGACTCCGCTTGACATCGTGGGAATCCCTCCACAAATCAGGGATTTCCGGTTATCTCTATCAATCTAGCCGCTGCCAGCTATGAGATTGATAAAATTAACCGAAACCCATGATTTCGGGAATCATTTCCGGGATACCAAGCAGAGCCTTATTCAGAAAACGAAAAGAAAAATCTATGGTGAAGTTTTAGAAAAATTTGCAACATAGTAATCATTAGATTTTGGAAAAGGTATTGCTTCACAGAGCTCATAATCTTTCAGACATGAGAAAGTTAGTAGCTTGTGAAGCAGTTCTTTTTACAAATAAAAATTGAGGGATTTGGTAAACTTACGAGCCCGACTAATTCCATGAGACCTTGTTGAGGATTCTTTCCCGCAATAAGTTCAAAGAGCAAGACTCCAAAACTGTAAACATCACTTTTCTTGGTGAATGACCTTGTTGATATATACTCGGGATCGAGGTAGCCAAAAGTTCCCCTTATGTTAGACACATGCTGGTTTACCATTTCTTCCCTTGAAAGCCCAAAGTCAGCTACCTATTTAGTCCACTATAATTGTTATTAATATTTAACGAAACGGGCATTACCAATCAAATACGAAAAATATGATAATTCAAAGTACATCATGGTGGGTGAGATCAATCCTCAGACCCATACATTTTGGTTTTGCTTGATCCCTATTTCTGAGGATTGACCCTTCATTTAAGTCCTTTATGTTTACCTTGGGTCAAATCTCACATTGAGGGATGGATCCTCATGAAAACTACCCAGTTCCAAACAATGCATGCAAGATCAAGACGCAAGAAAAGCATAACATACCCTGGCTTTCATGGATCCGTCCAAAAGTATGTTAGAAGACTTGATGTCCCGGTGCACAATGGGTGGAATGGCCTGTAATATGAAGGTTATTAGTCCTACTTGTTCTTGAAAATGTTTACGTTAGATGTGTCCCTCCAAAAAAAATGCAAGTTTACCCCGTCGTGAAGATACTCTAAACCTCTTGCTACATCTAGAGCTGTATCAAGTCTCAAATCCCAGCTTAGTGCTTCATGTTTTTCATCTGCACGTTGACATATAGAATACAATGGCACGTTATCCTCAGCAACAAACTGTTTTAAGTGCTCTTATCCAGAACCTTGGTATTTACAGGACATAAATTTCCACTCTGATAAATAGTAGACTTACTAGTCCAACATGTGCCAGTCATGGATTTAAAAACCACATAAAATGGACACATCTAACAGAAACATGTTATTTGAACAATATTTTGTGTACCGAATACGTCGACCAGTATGACGTGTAATAGGATTAGTTAAGCAAATATAGTCATCACTAAACTTATGATTGAGGCCAACCTTAATATATTGTCATTCCATAAAGTGGGCTGGATAAGCCGCATTTATAAGTACTACGACTACTGTAGGTTAGGTCAATGTGACAGCCCAGGTAAATATGTCATTTTATTTTCTAAGAGTATTCTTTATCATTATTCTAGGTCCTAAAGACACGAATATATGTTAATAATTTTAATTAAATGAATACTGTGTATTATTATGAACACCTTTTCTATAATTTAGCAAATATCAGACTACGTACATTTAAATAGAATCTATTTATACTATTATCTACACATCATGAAGAAAAGTTTTATAGATTGGTTTCGCAAGTGTTCCAGTGGAAACAATATCCTTTTGGTTCTTAAATTTTTTTATAAAAAATAAATGATTACTAACTTACTATATAAATGAGAAGCAAGGCTGCCATTGCTCATGTAGACATATACAAGTATATGCTGTCCTTTTTCTGCACAATATCCCACCAAATTCACAAGGTTTCTGTGATGTAATCTTCCAAGTAACATGACCTGAAAACCAAATAGGAAAGAAGGAAAAGAATGTCAACATGAAAGTTGAAATTATCTTGTCGGACGAAAATTTTGATCAGTCAACTTGAGATTAAGAATAATACAAAATTATGGCATTACGAGAGCCACAGGAGCTACTAAGCATACAAATTACCTTTCGGTTATAACTTATATTGCTCATAATCATCTTTACCTCTGTTTGGAATTCCTTTTCCCCTTGCTTAGAGTCACTAGCCAGTACTTTAACAGCGACAACCTCACCCGTTAACATTTGAGCTTTGCAAACAGAACCAAAAGCTCCGTGGCCTATCACTGTTGTGAAGTTGGAAGTTGCTTTCTGCAGATCTCTGTGATAACACCACCAAAAAATAAAATATACCAATAAAGAAGAAACTGACAGTCTACATTATAAACTAATGGATTGTCTTGTGCCGTTTATTAAGATGTATATTGCACGGTACTTGTTGTGCTTTGTACTCATACATTAGGTTCTATAATATATCACCCTGCCAGATTCCATCAAGTACCCATAACTTGGTAGACTTCTATAGTGTTAAGAAGTTGAGATTTCCTTCAGCATTATTTTAATTAAGAAGCACGAGAAAAACAAAGGTAAAATCACCCAAAAGGAATAAAATGTGTGCCACCTGCCTATTGTGTTGCATGATTCTCTTCTCACCCTCAGTATTTTCTCTCCATAATGTTATTTTCTAAATTCCCTTTAGCCTTTCCTACAATATTTAACCCCTCACTCACTCTAAGTTTGGTTTTTCTAATATGTTCCCTCAATCCCAGTATTCTCTTAATATTAGCTCTCTCCAAAGTTCTATATCGGGATTATCTCACTCTAGATTTCTCTCTACATTCTCTCGAGATAATTTATTTTTTACAATTTTCCCTCTAGATGTCCTCAGTTCTCATCCGAATTCCTCTTTATCCAATCACCTCCTTTCTCTAAGCTCAATGAGCATCTTTTCTCTAGACTCTGCGTATGAATGTAAGGAAGTTGTTTTCCACCATTTCAAACCGATTGCAAAAATCAAACTTATTTCCCTTGTTTTCCTAACAAACCAAATACAAAAAACTTGGCATCTTCTCCTTCCTTTTCACAAATCAAACACACCCTTTAATCCTTAATTGGAAAAAATCACATTTAGTTGGTTGTCGAGCTATGGGAGGAGTATGAAGACTACTCCGTAAAAGGGAATATGTCAAACACAATACTAGTGACATGCAGCGACTTATACGTTACAACTAAACAAATAACTACACAATAAACAAAAATAGCACACTATATATTAAAAGATAGACGCATAATACCCGAGCATAAACACACAAAACTAAGAACATACTTATATGTGTATTTGGGTATTCCAGATATAGAAACCCCAATCTTCCTCTTAACTCCCTCCTGCCACATCGACAACCTCGGCGACTCCTGCCCTGTCGTCGAGTCCGACAATATTACACTGGAATCAACCCCATTAGCTCGTATCGGCATCATCGACGCCCTCCGAGAACTACTATTACCTATCTGTGATCTTCTTCTACGATACCTAATGCAAAACAGAGCAGAAACAGCTAAAAACGCACCAATTATAACCCCAATTGATACACCAATTATCAACCCTTGTGAAACACCTTTCATCAGATGACCTAAAACGCCTGCAAATACATAAATTACAACAAATCATGGTTTATTTAATCTTGGTTTTATCGCGTTTATAAAAAAAGGCTGAAATATTAGGGATTAAAACATAGATCTTTACCTCAAAACGTAGAGAGAGTTGAAGAAGAAGTGATCAAAAACGCATTAGGGAGCTTTTTTAGACGTGATTTTATTTTATTTTATTTTTAAGATTAAGATCTGTTTATTGTTTTTTTTATAAGGAGTCGTCGTTTGTATAATAAAACGCGCTAAAGAAAGTGTGGTATTCCTGTAATGCCCCTGAGTTTTATTTTAATGACAGTAGTATGATTTGTTTGTCAAGCTTTGGATGGTTGTTGTTGATTTTATTTTTTTTGGTGAATTGGATTTGAAAGTTTCTTGTTTAGTTGGATTGGAGTAATTATCTAAAATTTTAGATGAGAACTAATTGTCAAACCTAACATACCTTTATCTTATTTGTCGAATGGAGATTATGTTATATTTCTCATGGATTTGTCAGAATTCTACAATTAAGTGTGCTTGATTGAGAGTAGTATTTAAGTGTTAAAATATGCATGTCTAAGTATAAAAACATCAGTGGTTTGGTTTGGTCCAAGTTTTATTTTTTGTGATGAGAGTTGATTCATGACCTTTTCATTTTTCAAGTACTAGCCTTACCAACTGAGCAAACCCTCGTCTAAGCTTACCAAACTTATTTGTGGTATTTAGTTACTTGAGCTGTGAAAGGGATAATTTTTATTGAAATAAAATGAGGAGGTGAAGACAGATAAGAAGACATGTTATGAACAAGAAATAACTTCGCATAGCTGATGCAGAAACGTTCGTAATATTATAAGCAAGGAACATACCAACATGAAAGGCGGTGGGGGGTTATATTCGATAAGAAAATTTATTTTAAGAGTATTTATGTAATTGTGGAAGAATATTTTTCTTTCTTTGACGTTGTTTACGAAGACAATTTGACTTCTTTAATTGAATGTGGGAGACATTTCCTTTAGATATCGTCTATTTGTCTTGAGATTGAGATCTGACTTTAACTTGAAGCTTTTAATTTAAGAGACTGTGTTGCTCAAAACAAATGCTATCTCCACCGGCACGGAATCTCGCACCTTCGTTGTCAAAAAGCCGAGGTTAAATATTTCAAATGTCTGGGATATCTTTGCCCCCTCAAAAAAAAAAAAAGAGTATCTGGCCAAACATCATGACATTTTAACAGTTTAAAGATTGCGAGGTCCCATTCTTCTACTTTATCCCGGAGTTGATAATGATTAATAGCTATTCCTTTGACACCCAAAAAAAGTTCAACCGAATGTTTTATTTATGTCCTAGTTGATCCTTATTTTCATCAACAATTATTCCAGTTTTAGCTGTAGAATGCAACCAAATTAGCTGAACTCGTGACTAATTGGTCCCCAATCATGCCAGAACCATGGTTTTAAATATCGACTAACACGATATCTCGATTTTGGAATGGGCAACACCCAATGTCGCTAAAAATATCGGACGGGGATGGTAATGTTATAGATCACCTGCCATATCCCGATATATCGCAATATATCGGGGCGTATCGTGAGATATCCCAAAATATTGAAAGATATACCCGACATTTTAAGAAATGTCGGGAGATACATAACACAATTTTCTACTTTAATTTTGTTTGTTTAACTTATACCACCTTAAATTACTAACTTCTTAGTACTCCTACAAGTAAAACAAAATGTATTTAAAATCAAATATATTCTACGAACTTCCAAAATCTTTAAATCATTTAACTTGTCTATTGGAACCAAATAGAAATAAGTTATCATTAATCTCAATAAAGACCTATATTCGTAGCTCGAATAGTCTCTTACACCATACTTGTAGCACAAACAATAGTAAACAAGTAATAATAATTGATACGAGTTTAGTGTGAAAATCTTTGAATAGGTAAAAACCACGACCTCAGCTAAAGGATTTAGGAGAACGACTTTATTTCTCGGATATTACATGTAGGGACCTATCCCTCGATCTAACCCAATTCAAACTATTTCCAGTTCAAACTACCTCCATATCATACTCACGCATTCTACATGTGACATAAACAGTCAACATTGACACCTACACCACGAACTGATAAAGAACGTGGGTCGAGTACAACAGAAAAACATGAATAAGTCAAAGACGTCTGTCTCTCACGATCTTAACAGTTACTCAGTCATGCGCCACTTACCACAATATTCGAAGAACGTGTTGAAACACGATAGAAAATTGTCGACAAGGTCTATATAAAAAAAATGTTTCAGAAGAGACAATAACCAGAAAGATATATGAGACATCACCAAGAAAACTATATTTTCTAGATTCTCAAAAACACCAAACTTCTTATTTACAAGATCAAGTATTTATAGTTTGAGAGATCACTTGTAATAAGATATCAGTCTCAAGCAATAAAAGTCACTGTTACAAAAAACCCTCAACTCAAGGTTGTGGTTTTTTTTACCTATTTAGAAGATTTCCACGCTAAATCACATGGTCAGTTTTTATTTCACATTAGTTTTTGTCACATGAACATTGGTGTAAGAGATACTTCTGAGTCATTTCGAGCTTACGGAATTAAGCCATTACATTTGGCGTCGTTTATGGGAAAGGAGGCATTTCCACAATATCCTAAGGCATACATTCACTCAACTACCAACTTTAATCATGGTCACTTCTAGACGACCAACAGCCGAAATCCAGCTCGATCTTTCAGTTGAGCCAGAACGACTTACAAAATTATGGGCGATTTTTCACGCCGAAACAGAGAAGCACAATGAGCTCGAACGCCAATTAACTCTTAACCGAGAGCTCCATGAGAAGGAGCTTAAAGTCGAGCGACACAAGCTCGTTTGACAGTGTTCAAACGACATGAAGACCCGATGATAACCATACAGACTGTATTATAAGCTATGCAAGATACTCAACAGGCTTCTTCAACAAGGGATCGCGATCAATTGCCAGAAACCTCCTGGGTTTTTATGCGAGATAGATTGAGACCTCGAGGAGCCACTAGCAAAGCTATTTCCATAAACATTCAACACGAACATCAACCTTCCATTCATTTGAGTGGTGAAGTTCAGTCCAAAATCAGCAGAGGTCACCGATTTTCCAAATGTCAGGAGGAAAAACAGTGACCTCAAGCTCGAATTCCAGTATGTGACCATTTGAGTGAGGGTACCGGTACTCACAATCCTCAATTTCCTCGTCAAGACACTCAACCGACACGTCAATATGTCACACACGAGTATATGGATCAGTGCATCAAGGAGATGATCGAAACACAAGTTCTGGGCACTACAAACGACCTTACCAAGTTACAAGGGAGTTCAATTGCCAAAGAACTATTAGATATAGAAATACCGAAAGGTTTCCATACTCTAAAAATTTGTAAATATAAGAGCACCGATCCAAAAGAGCATATTCAACAATATCGTGATTCATTGGGGTTGTATTCTAATATCAACCATATCCTCTGCCATTTATTCACAACAAGTCTACAAGAAGAACCGCTCCGGTGGTTCTACTCTCTACCTGAAGATTCCATACTCACATTCAATCAATTGCAAAAATAATTTATCAAGATGTATGCTCACAACAGAGACAAAGAGGAGAATTTATATTATCTTATTAGTCCTAAACAGTCACACGAAGAGAAGCTCGAGGCTTTTGCAAAAAAGTTTTTGGAGCTCGCACGTAAGGTAGACAATCTCGATTAGAAAGTAGCTGTTACTGCTTTCACCAATGCGCTCCAGCTCGATTGCAAGGCCAAAGAACACATCTTCCCCAGCAAACATGCGACCTTGGAGGATATGATTACCAAGGTCAATGGTTATCTTAACCTGGAAAAGATGATCTCTGAAAGACATAAATCTATTAAATCCATCCTAACCACGAAAGGTCCATCCACATATCGAAACACCAAACCAATGGAGGATCAGGGTGATCAAAAGCGCTCTAAGGGAAATACTGGCAATCCTCAAAAAGGCAGTTCACTATCTAAACCAGTCCTCCTAAGGATGAATATTCGAATCTCTATCCTCTCCAAGGATAAGCAATAACATCCCTCTCAACCATTGGAACCAATTGAGAACCACCCGTACTGCATGTATCACAAGGTAAACCATCATTCTACTGACAACTGCTTTACTTTACAGAGGTTGTTGAAATTTATTTTCAAGGAGGGACGGATGTTTGAATACATTATCGACCTGGAATTATACAAGGATGGCAGCTATAAGAAGTAACTCAAAGTAGTCCAGGTCGAAGATCAAGCTGAGGAGAAATATTTCTACTATATGCACCACAATAACATGATCGAAATCCATCAGATCACCAACTCTTGTCAATTCAAGTGCAGGGGACTGTCAGAATGCTGCGATCTCACACCTTAAGATAAAGAAGCCAAGCTTCTATCTGAGTCGAACAATCGCCAGCTTGGGATTTCCTTTGAAGATTGCGACATTAGTCATATAAAATTTCTACATCATGATGCATTAGTAATAATGTTCAAGATGAAGAAATTTGTCATGCACATAATGATGATCGATACCGGAAGTGGTATTGAGATTCTCTTTCAGAGCACAATCGACCAAATGGGATTGGTTGATCAAGTTATTCCAAGCGACACCGCTATTAGTGGATTCAATAGTTCTAAAGTAGAGCTAGTAGGCAAGATCATCTTACCTATTATCACAAGACCAGCCACCATCAATGTCATCTTCTACGTGATCAACGCCAAATCTCATTATATTGAGATTATGGGCCACTGCTGGATTCACAGCATGGAAGCAATCGCTTTCACCTATCATCAAGTACTATGTTTCAAGCACAATGATGGTATAAATAAAATCAAGGGTACTCAAAAAATTTCTCGAGCTTACAAAAATACTGTCTCAGCCATACTAGATACCTCAGACAAATATGCTTGTAATGGCGTGTTTTTTGGGAGGATAATCTTTGCCAATACTTTTAGTAAGGATGAGGTAATAACGAGTCTAAACGAATAAGATTTTCCATAGAAACTCAGTAAAGGCTGAGAAAAACCACGACCTCGAGGAGGGTTTTGATGTAAAATTCAATAGGTTGCTAGTTATTTAAATTTGTGTTATATCTGTAAAGTAAGGAAGAACGAATGGTCAAGTTACAGATTTGAATAATCTATTATCTGCCTGTATTTATAGTAGATACAGGCAGTATACAAAAAGAAGAAACAATCTTCTATTTCGGGGGTTGTGGGCAAACTTTTTGGATCTCTAACGACTCTTTCTTAACCAGACATAACGGCTATATTTAGTAGGTCGAGAACTTTGTAGCTGTAGATGTGGCATCTTCTTTGAATGTTGGACAGTCTTCGACTATGTTATGCTGGCTTATCCTTGTCCAATCTAGGAAATGTACTACTATAATCGCCTCATTATCGACAGAAGTACTTGCGGTTGTGTCGAGAATAAACTGAAATCTGAAGAGGTTGTTAAATGCTTAGGAAGCCTTCATGTTGTAATTTCTGAGGTCAATGTCAAGTAAACCTGGCCATGCATTTCCCAAGAAGCATTGAATGCAGAACATTATATTTGGTAACTGAAAGTGTTGGTATAAATAGATGGTGTAAAGAAGGCTTTTGTGGTGGTAGATTTGGGAAAGATGTCACCCCAGGTTTGGTGGAGCAAGTGGCCTGAGGATGAAGACGGTTATTGTAACGACCATGCAGAGTTAAAGTATTTTGGTAAGTCTTTGTTTTTTGATCTTGTACAGTTTGTCATCATGGTGGGGGGATTTGGAGGAGGTAGAGTTAAAGAACATTTTCGCACGGGGTATCTGTTGGGTTTGGTTTCAGTTTTTGTTGCCGTAGGCATTGAAGTTCATCAAATTTTTGGTGAAGGGGCAACTGCTTATATTGAAGATGATGATGGGAAGGCTGGCTGGGCATCCTGGGATCTTATCGATCCAAGGTATCTTCTTGCAATTTTTTGTTGCCGTCCTTCTGCAGAAGCAACTCTATTTAAAAGTTCCCTGACTTGAGATTCATTGAGTTTCTTAGGTTATCATTGCCCTTGTTGCCAGAGCTAATGTCAGATTCTGGTGATAAGAAGCAATAATGTCCAATTCTGGTGAAAAGGTTAACAGTGCAATTAGCCCTTCAAGTCAAATTTAAAGATAGAATTATAACTGGATGTAATGTAATCGAATGAGTGACTTGTCGAATGTAAACTGTAATAAATAGTTTATTTAATAAAAAATTTGGTTTAACTTCTTGTGTTGCTAAATTATTGTAAAATAAACAAGTGATCGAATTAGTATGATGCCGAAATAAAATGTACTGAATGTGCATAAGTTTTGAGTGTAATACATCTCGAAGTATAGTTGATTGTGTGGGGTCAGGAACGGATTTCGATGTTGATTGATTTGACTTTTGAATTTATTAAGTTTTAATGAGAAATAAATGTTACTAAATGGACTTGGATTTTGTTGGACTATAAGTACCCGAAGTACTCAGTGAAATTAATTTTTATGTTTGTTGCGATGAAGCATTGCATTCAATAAGATTTATATACTATGCAACATTCGTGTTGGCATTCGATAAGATTTATATAGTGAAATGTAAATATAGAGTGTTGTTTGAAGCAACTATTCGTGTGTATGTAAAGATGGCCATGTAATGGCATGTAGTTGGAATGATTGCCAAATGTTAATCCTCAATGGGTCTGGATTGGATAGAAAAGAACAAAAGCATGATATGTTTTGTTCAATAAGTAATGAATGTACACAATGTTATCCTAAAATAAGATATTGTTGTCTAAAGATTGACTGTTAGTTTTCCCCATACTTATCAAGTATGGATCTAGACTCAGTAAAGATTGTAAAGATGATGATAGTGTGGATGCATACTTATCAAGTATGGATCGAGACCAAGTAATGATAGTAAAGATGATTGATTGTTTGATGCATACTTATCAAGTATGGATCGAGATTAAGTAAAGATAGTAAAGATTGAAGTGAAAGTAAAGATAATTTTATTTTAATCGATGAAAGCGGTTACAGTTGTTATCTGTAAAACATTTTAAGTTGGGCCGTATTCCATGGATATTCGAGCTAGATTTTGTCTTCTGTCATCAGCTAGTAAGTATCATTATCTGTTTTATTACGAATAATGTATGGCCCTTCCCAGTTTTCTGATAACTTTCTTAAATTCTTAGGTCGAGTACTATCTTGAATCCGTCGAAGGACAAAGTCTCTAATACCAAATTTTTATTTTCAAACCTTTTTGCTGTAAGTTTTTCTCAGTGTATCATGGTACCGTCTCAAGTTTGTGATGGTTTTGTCTTGGGTTTCTTCAATCCAGTTGAGGTTACAGAGGAAACCTCGCTCATTGTCTTCATATGTAACTTTTCTTCAAGTACTTGGTAGATCAAGGTCTGAAGGTATGACTGTTTCAGTACCGAAGACCATCATGAATGGAGTACAGCTTGTGGATACTCGAGATGTTATCCTGTATGCCCATATGCTATTTTCTAATTCATCGGCCTATCTAGCCCTCTTTTCGTTGAGGTGCTTGTAGAGTCTTGATTTGATACTCTTTTTGATGGCTTCAGCTTGTCCATTGCCTTAAGGGTAGAGTTGAATCTTGTACTTGTGGAGAAAAGTGAGGACTTTATTGCTGATGAATTATTTACCGCTGTCGGTGCGTATTATTTATGAGTAGTCAAATCTGGTAATGATGTGTTCCCAAAAGAACTTGATGATTTTATTTTCATCGGTGTGACATAGAGGAACTGTTTTGACCCATTTTGTGAAGTAATCTATGGCCACAAGAACAAATTTACGATTTCCCGATGCCGGGTGAAAGGGCATAATGATATCGATCCCCCATCTTTTGAATGGCCAGAGGACATTGCTAATATCTAAGTCGAGTGCGGGGATTTTGATATCTCGAGCGTGGATTTGGCATTTGTAGCATCTTCAAACTAAGTCTTCACAGTCTTGTTGCATCTTCAGCCAATATAAACCTTGAGTGAATACCCGTTGGGTCAGTGATCATCCTAAAATGTGAGTTGCGCAGATTCCATCGTGAAGTTCTTTGATCTTTATTTGGGCCTATTTTTGAGAGATGCATTCGATATGAGGTCCTCCTCCCGTTATGCGATAGATGATCTTATCTTGGAATATAAATCGCGAACATTTGGCTAAGATTGAGCGGGCCCCTTCTTTATTACTCGAGATGATGTTGGAATTGAGGTATGCATAAAAAGGTCTTCTCTAATCATCTTTATCTTCGTCTTCAACAACATTAATGTGTATCGCAGAGCTCATAGAGAGACTAGAATTCTCGATAACCAGCTTTTTAGATAAAAATTGAGCGTAATAAAAGAATATCTTGTTTACTTTTTACTAGCGAAAGGCAGAAATGGTCGACATGTCATCGAGCTGTACATAATATGTGAGGGAATAGTTGGTGGTATAACATACCTTATTTTACCTCGTAAATGAATCAAGCTTAGCAAATGTAAATATAAAGCTCAAAATATAATCTTTAGAGAGCTCGATTAAGAACGAAATAATAATTGTAAGTAGCTCGAACCTGGGAAGAGTGGGTTACAGAAACTGAAATACCTTGCGTATAGTCAATCAAAAAATTAGTCCTGTTAGCTGAACAGTATAAAAGTGTGACTTGTTCTCTAAGATGGTTATTCATTAAAAATGGTGAAGGCTCGTTCTCAGAGGGCTGTTGAAGTGCGTGTATTGAACGACTTGCATTTAGCATTCAAGATTGATAAAATAAGGGAAGCTATTTTCAGGCAGCAAGGTTATGATACAGTTCTGCTCGAAACTTGAGCTAACTACGAGGGTAAGAGTGACGTAAAAAGGGGCGATGAAATGAATCGCGTGCACTCGTCCGAGTCCATGCGTATCTTCTGGCGGTCTGTTGAAGATCGTAAAAAGTTTATCCTGGTGATGGCCAGGGAGTAGATCATTAATGAGGATATGGATGTCGTCGCAGGGCTGCTGAAGGCTTGTGGTGTTGTTGGGCACACCGGTTGCTTCAAATGCAAGTATCTCGGGGATTAGAGTGATTGACTGTTGTATTTTTGAATTTTTTGAAATGTAATTTCCCGAATTTCCTTGAAGAAAAAATCTATTCACGAAAATAGGCTATGACTAGGATTGTCCGTTGAAACTGAATTTTTGAATTTGTGTTACTAACTGTTATTGACGTTAAAGTCAAGGTGTATAAGTAGGGCAAACAAATGTACGTGAAAATTTTTAAGTAGAAAGTTCATGGTCATGAGTTTGGGGTATTGTGAAAAAAGTGGGACCAAGAGGCTGAGAGATACGCTAAAGTATAATATGTGGTATAATGGTGGGAAGGTGTTTTCACCGAAGCGATATGACACGTCTGATAGGTTCAAATGAACAGATGGCTCAGCTCAGGAATTGAGGACTGCTTACTGGAAAGCACCAAACCACCAGCGGTTTGGGGAAAAGTGCATAAGTACCCTCTCTCCTCCCTCTCAAAATACAGAAAACCAAAAGAAGAAGAGAAGAGTTAGAGAGAAAGAGTTCTTAACTGACGATTCCATTACCGCCGAAGGAGGAAAGGATAAGAGGAAAGCGGTGATTAAGAGTCTCAATTGCAAACTACGAGAGGAGGCTGATATCGAGGAGGTTTTGAAGAAGTTGCAGAAATTGAGCAAATTGGTGTGGACCAACGCGGCAGACTCTCACTCGGATGTTGAAGGTAAATCTGTATTTGGGTTTATAAGTGTTTTTGTATAAATATCTTTATTGCGTCAGGATAAGGATGTAATCCCTACCAAACACAAAAATGAAATAAAAATAACAATGGGAATAAAGACTGTGAGGCGATAAAAATCATTTTGGGACAATTTGTGATTGTATAAGTGATCTAATAGTGCGAGATAAAAATTTATATATATACCTCGACCTATCTGTAGGTTTGTTGGACCAGCGGTTTAAAGTGGACCCTTTACTGTAGATAACTATGGCTTCGATTTTTGGTTGTGCAAAGGCTGATGAAGCAGACCTTATAAGGCATTTATCTCCTGTTATTGGAGTAGGGGACGAGGAGGATATTACGCAAACTAACTTGGTCGTGTCTGAGGCTGATTTTGAAAAATTGAGCAATAGTATTGTAGGTAAAGATCGAGAATTGCGTAACTCTGAACAAATACGTGATAGTTTGATTGCCGGGTTAGATCGTTTGAAGGCTGATTTACGTTGTTTAAAAGGGAAAGAGGCTTAGAGCAGGGCTGAATTAGTAAAGATTCAAGCTAAGAACCAAAATTTGGTGGATGATTTGGCCCATGCTCGCGGAAACGTGAGGAGGGCTACGCAACGTGAGAAAGAGATGAATGAACGGATTAATCAACTTTGTGCGCGAATTTCCAAATCGAAACGGGAGTTACGTGTACATGAATTGAAGTATCAGAAAGATCTAAAATTTGAATTGGATAAAAGGGATTGTAAAATTTCTTCTGGTGAGGAGAGTCGAGAGATGAAGGAATTTCTTCGTTGAAAAGAAGAGTTAGTGGAGAATATGCGTATTGATCTCGCAAACTCTCGGCAGAAGTTGATAGATCTTACAAGGCAGATGAGTGAACGTATTGATCAATTAACAGCTGAACTGGCTGAATCAAAAGCTTGTTGTTGGAAGGATAACAAGAGCGCTATTGTTTCTCACTAAGCCTTCAAGGAACTAGTAGTTCATGAACAAGAAAAATGTGATGGGGAAGTTTTGCATCAACGGCAATTAAGCGCATTGGTTGCATTTTTTGTCGAGGAAATAAAATTCCTGCAAGTTGAGAGAGATTTGATGCAAGATTGCTTCTCTGGAAGGACTTGTGTATGTAAACTTGATATCTCGAGCATATATCCAATTGGTGTCATGGATCGTAGTATCAGGACCACGACGGCTGAACATATAGCTCGAGGGAGAGAAATTGTTGCTGAATGAGCTCCAGAATATATGCCATCCAAGACTGAAATAGGGGGAAGCTCGAGTGTAGTCTTACCTACTCCTGTTGTGGGAGGAAGGTCGAGTGTAGTCTCACCTACTCCTGTTGTGGTAGGAAAGTCGACTACTCTCCCATCAAGAAAATCCAGCAGAGTTAAAATGAAATAAAATTGAGATGCTTCAGTGCTCGATGTAAGACTTTGAGAGGAGCATTGCAATTTAAAATGCTGATATGAGAAAATAATATTTCCACACCTGCAGTAGAGTTATTCTCTGGTTTGACCCATTGAACTAGAAGATGTCCGTGGGTGTAGAAGTAAGTATTATCTGTGCTTCAACCCTTGAACTTCAGGGAGGCTTAGAGGTAGTGAGCTAGTATTATCTTTGCTCGTACTTTTGGCAGTCACCGCAAGCTAGGAGGTTCTTTATGGCCCCCGCCTCAGGTCTGTGTTTCCTCAGGGGTTCGGCTAGTATTATTTATGCCTTGATACCATATAGGAGAACTGGGCTTATCGGCAGCGAGCAACGTCTCACTCGTGCTTTAGACCTGATCTGTAGGCTGAGGCTCTTTATGACCCCAGCCACAGAGGTTTTGTATCCTCAGGGGTTTGGCTAGTATTATCTATGCCTTGATACCAATGTTGGATGTTGGAGCTTAGCGGCAGCGAGCAAGTTTTTTCCTCACGCGTACTTTAGGCTTGTTATCTTCAGGCTAAGAGGTTTTTTATGGCCCCCACCTTTCAATGTATGAGAATCCTCAGGGGTTCGGCTAGTATTATCTATGCCTTGATACCAATGTTGGATGTTGGAGCTTAGCGGCAGCGAACAAGTTTTTACCTCACTCGTGTTTTAGGCTTGTTATCTTCAGGCTAAAAGGTTCTTTATGGCCCCCGCCTTCGGATGTATGAGAATCCACAGGAGTTAGGCTAGTATTATCTATGCCATTACCAATGTTGGATGTTGTTTACCTTTAGGGATGGAGCTAGGATAAACTATGTTTTTACCCTTAGATGAGATTGCATTGATTGATAGGGATTTGTGATAAAATGAAATTTCATTGATCGAAAAGAGTTTGTACATACATTGGAGGTAAAATCTCGAGGTGGATTGAGCGCTGTTGAGTGATGGAGGAGTTGCTCAGCGTTGATATAACTTCAATCTTCTCGTATTCTATGGATTTGGAATTTTGTCACCAGCTTCCGTCATGAGATAGTAAGAACCCAGACCAGTTCGACCTATGACCATGAAAGGACCTTCCCAGTTTTCCGCTAGTTTCCCGGTATGTGGGTCTTTTCTGTTATCTGGGATTTCTCAAAGGGCCCAGTCGTTGATGGCGAACTCCCGAGTGCGAATTTGTTTGTTGTATAAACTTGCCAGTGTTTGATGATATCGACCAAGATTTGCGATAGCTCGATCTCTTGTCTCATCGATCCAATTGAGGTTGCAAGCCAATTCAAACTCATTCTCTTCATCTGTGAGCTCGTGGTCTCTCACAGGATGGTGGAACATTGTTAGGATGACTGCTTCAGTTCCATAGGCGAGCAGAAATGGAGAGCATTGTGTTGACTTTAGGGGTGTAGTTCGACTAGCCCATAAGACGTGAGGTAATTCACGTATCCAGTTGCCCTTCTTCTATAACATAAGGCACTTTTTGAGACCATCCACGATGATCTTGGTTGTGATCTCCGCCTGTCCATTTCCCTGGGGGTAGTATGGGTTTGATGAAGAATGGATTATGTTGTGTTTGTTGAGAAATTCTATGACCTTTGCTCCAACAAACTGAGGATCGTTATCGATACGGATCAAATGCGGACAACCAAATCTAGTGATAATATGCTGCCAAATGAAAGAAATGACCTCTTCTTCTCGAGTTCTGCATAGAGGAACTGCTTTGACCTATTTGGTGAAGTAATCCGTGGCAACAAGGAGAAATTTCCTATTACCCGAAGTATTGGGGAATTTACCAACTTGATCGAGTGCCCATCGCTTGAGCGGCCAGTACACCTTACTTGCATGGAGTTCAAGGGTAGGGGCCCGAATTTGATTTCCATGACGCTGACATGCATCGTATTTCCTTAAGTATTCTTCAGCTTGCTTCTGCATCTCTGGCCAGAACACTCCTTGGGTAATAGCTCTGTTAGTAGAAGTTCATCCCGCTGTATGGGATCCGCAGATTCCTTCATGTAGATCTCGAAGCATGTTGTCGGCAAGTTCTTTAGAGAGGCATTTTAGGTATGGACCAGTGACCGGGCGTTTGTAGAGATCGCCGTTTGGTTGGACTGTGTAGCATTTTGAATTCTTGATGATGTTTCTGCGCTGCTCTGGATCATCTAGCAGTGGTCCATTACATGAGTTATCCTGACTAAGATAAATAACGAAAGGTTTCCTCCAATCATCTTCCGCCATCTCATCGCCCCCAGTGTTAATCGCATATATCGTAGTACGATTAATACTGGGTCTAAAAATGACCTCGATTTGAAGGTGTCGTGATTCTGTACCCACTACTCTGGCTAAGTAAGCCAAGGAGTCAGCGTGGCGATTCTCACTTCGAGGGATGTATTCGAGAGTAACTTTGTGAAATTTGTTTAGTTTTTTTGCAACCAGACCTGTATAATCGACCATGATGCCATTTTTCTTATAATGTTCTGAGTAGTGATGAACGATTAGAAGAGAGTCTGTGTAAGCTGAGATTCTAGTGATTCCGAATTCGAGGGCCATGTACAGGCCGTGAATGAGTACCTCATATTCTGTAACATTGTTCGAGGCTTCGAAGTCGAGACAGATAGATTTCTCGATTCTGTCGTTGGAAGGTGTAATAAGAACGATCCCAATTCCTGACTCTGCGGGTCCCACTGAACCATCGGTGAGGAGCCTTCACCCTTCTTGGAGGGTGGAATCTCATCTACTACATCTTTGGCGAGATCTGGATCATGTTCTTCCCAATCAGGATCTGAAACTGAAAAGTTTTCTAGAAAATCAGCGATACCTTGACCCTTTTCTGAAATTCGCTGCTCGAATTTGATTTCGTGCTCCCCTAAACTGACGGACCACTGCTGTACTCTTCTTGATTTCTCTTTCTTAGACAATACTTCCCGAAGTGGGTAGTTCGTCATGACTTTGACAGGATGTGCTTGAAAATAGCGTTTAAGTTTTTGTGTGGTATAAGCGAGAGTTAAAAGTAATCTTTCAATTTTAGAGTACCTCGTTTCCGCTGGAGTCAGTGTCTTGCTGATGAAGAAGATCGGTTTCTCAATTTATCCTTCGAGCCGAATGAGAACCGAGATGAGAGATGTATCAGTAACTGCGAGGTGGATAATCAGTTCCTCGTTGCCTATTAGAGTGCTCATGATGGAAGCTCTCCCTAGGTTAGTTTTGAGTTCCTGAAAAGCTACTTCACATTCCGGTGTCTAGTTGATATCGTCATTCTTTGAGCCTTTGCCTCGTTGAGTAGAACCTCTGAGCAGCATAAATAACCATTTGCATCAGTCTGAGGATTTGGATACGAATCTGTTGATTGCTGTAATCTTTCCTACGAGCTTTTGTACATCCTTCATTGTTGATGGCGAAGGCATGTCTAGAAGAGCTCAAATTTGATCTGGATCTGCTTCTATCCCTTTCTTGCTGAGAAGATGTCCCAAGAACTTACCTGAGTGAACGACGAACTGACATTTTTCAGGATTAAGCTTCATTCTGTAGGATCGTAATATACTGAATACTGTAGAAAGGCGAGAAATGTGATCTTCTTTGTTTAGACTCTTGCAAAGAATGTCATCAATATAGACTTCAACTGTTTTTCCCAAGTGTTATTTAAACATACTAGTGACCAGCCTTTGGTAAGTGGCTCTAGCGTTCTTAAGGCCGAATGGCATGACCTTGTAGCTGTAGAGACCTCTTTCTATTATAAACGTAGTCTTTTCTTGATCTGCCTCCAAGAGTGGAATCTGATTGTACCCCGAAACGGCGTCCATCATGGACAAGAGTTCGTAACCTGCTGTAGAGTCGAAGATCTGATGAATGGTCAGAAGAGGGAAGCTGTCCTTTGGCATATGTTTATTGAGATTAGTAAAATCCACGCAGACCCGGACCTTCCCATTTTTTTTGGAACAACAACGATATTAAAAATCCAGTCTGGGTACTTGGCTTCTCAGATGAAATCGACCTCGATTAGTTTGTCGATCTCCTTGTTCACCTCGTCTCTGAGTCTTGGAGATAACCTGCGTTGTTTTTTTTTAACTGCTGTGGCGCCTTCGCAGATGTTTAAGATGTGGCAAGACTTTGAGGGGTCTACGCCTGGCATTTCTTAGAAGTTCCAAGTGAAAACGTCTTTGTTGGATTGAAGGAAAGAAATAAGAGCTTCTTTCTGTGCTTGAATTAATTTAGTACCAATGTAAGTACCTCGGTTAGCTCCATCGATCTGGACGTATTCCACGGGCTCGGCTGGAGAAGACTGACCATCGAGGTGATCAGCCTTCGGTGATTTCTATGCAGCAATCTGCTTTGAATGGTCAAGAACTGGTGAGACTGTATTCTCTCAAGCTCGATAGAGTTTCTGGCTTCCTTTGATTTCATAAATACCGTTGTTATGCTTGAACCAGAGTATTTGGTAGAAAGTGGACGGGATAGCCTCCATATTGTGCAGCCAACAGTGTCCTAGTATCCCCAAATACCTTGTTTTGGTGCTGATGACCTAGAAAGTAACGTCGATAGGGTAGGACCTGCTGTGATCGGGAGAGTGATCTTCCCAACTCGTTCTTCTTTGGACCCATTAAATCCACTGATGTTTGTCTCACTTTGAATGACCTGATCTGAAAGTCCCATCTGGTCAACTGTACTCCGGAATAGGATCTCAACCCCACTTCCTGTGTCTACCATCATGGTGTGCATTACGAAGTTCCTCATTTTGAGCATAATTACTAGTGCGTCATGATGAGGATACTTCACATGTCCTGTGTCGTAGTCTTCGAAGAAGATTCCCTTTCGACAACTGCTAGACTCTGGGAGGAGTTTGGCTTTCTTGTCTTGGACGGCAAGATCACAGCACTCGCCCAACCTCCTCCGCTTGACTCTGTTAGAATTTGAAACCTGATTGATCTCGATCATATTGCTGCAGTAAAGATGATATAGATGCTTCTCCTCTGTTTGTTCTGTTGTTTGAGCCACGTCATCTTCTTTCAGATAGCTCCCATCTTTATAGCTTGGAAGATCAATGATGTATTCGTGCATCCTCCCTTCCTTAAAAATGATTTCCAGGAGCTTTTTCAAACCATAGTAATTATCGGTCTTGTGGTGATTAATCTTGTGATATTCGTAATAAGGTCGACCTACTATTGGATCAAGATGTCGAGCTGGACGGAAATATTTATCTTTCTGGAGAATAGTATAGATCTCGGAAAGCTTGACATTCAACTTCGGTATGACTGTTCTGGATGGTTTCTGTGACCTCTGATTATTGTCTCTTTCTGGTTATGTTTTTGCTCATTTAGGATCGCTTGGTTCCCTCGAGCTACGGTTGTTGTTGAAATCTATAGAAGGAGCCTTGGTGTTGTGGACTGCCTTTACAGGTTTAATCGGTTTGGGCACCATCCGCTCCAGATCGATGTAATTGTTGACTTTCTCGATCATATCTTCGAGGGTCTTGGGTTTCTTCAGGAAGAGATACTCTTTAGCTTTGCAATTAAACTGCAGAGCATTTGTGAATACGGACACAGCTGTCTTCTGATCTAGATTGTCGACCTTCCGAGCAAGTTCGAGAAATTTCTTGGAGAACTCCTCGAGCTTCTCCCCATGTGTTTGTTTGAGACTTATAAGAGAATATAAGTTCTCTTCTTTGTCTTTGATGTGGGCATAAGCCTTGATGAAGATTTTCTGTAACTGCTCGAAGGTATGAATCGAACCTTCCAGCAATGAGTAGAACCAACGGAGAGGTTCGTCCTGAAGACTAGTAGCGAATAGCCAACAAAGGATGTGATTTAGATTAGAATATAAACCCAATGAGTCGCGAAATTGTTGAACGTGTTGGCCAGGATCGGTTCCTTTGTATTTGATGATCTTGGGTGTATGAAAACCTGTTAGGACATTCATATCAAATATTTCTTTAGGAATTGGGCTACCTTGTAATTTGTGCGGGTCATCCTTTGTGTTTAAAGCCGTTGCTTCGATGATTTCCCTGATACGCTGGTCCATGAGTTCCTGAGAGATATAATGCTGAGGGATAGGAGCTATTGGAACTACTGGAACTGCCAGAGCCGCTGGAATTATCAGATCTATCTGACGTATGAGTCTGGGAATGTGGTTACCTGTTTCCTCGCTCACACGTTCAGGAAGTGGGGCTTGGAAAAGAGGTTGCAGGGCTTCCTCGGGCACCTTGGAAGGTCTGCAATCTCTGCTGATATCTGTCTGTGCCTCTTGTCCGAAATGAATTGAGACATCGATGTTGGTGGATCCTCATAATGAATCCTAGAAATGTTTGTATTATGTACCTCATGTGCCCCTAGCCTCTCGTGAACAGAAACTCTTGAGATTGTTGGTACTGTTTCGTGCTCTTTCAGGGCTGGTGGTTGTTGGCTACTCTGTAATGCTTTCAGAGTTATTTGAAAAGCTAGCATCTGAGCTTCTTGTTTCTTTGTCTCCAGAACTCGAGCTTGACGCTCTCGATCTGATTCCTTCTCGCGGAGTTCTCGATCTTCTAATAGCTAGCGCTCGAGTTGATTCCATTTCTCGGTTTCAATAATTAAGCTCACCCGAAGCTTGGCAACCCGATCAGGTTCCCTCGAACTTTTAGGCTGAGCTCCTGAAGATTGACGTGTTTGAAACATAATTGGATACTACTCAACTGATGAGTATTAATCGTGGTCCTTAAGTACGTGGAAAAATCGTACGTTCCCGTTGACGGTGCCAAATGTAGGGACCAGATTTTGTAAAGCTCGAACTGGCTTGAAATCGATCCTTACACCAAGAACTGCTATGCCAAGAATTAAATAAGAGATAACACTTGACACATGGGATTTAGCGTGAAAAACCTGTGAATAGGTAAAAACCACGACCTCGAGTGGAGGATTTTGTTAAAGTAGTATTATTGCTTGAGAGAGTGGGAGAATATGATTTCAAGAGTTAATTTAATAATCGAACAACTAGATATAAGATAATTGTATGTATATCCCTCATCCTCTTTTTCCCTAAGAACTCTGCCCTTTTATAGACCCTGCTCTCAGCTTGACATCGTGCTCGAACACGTTTTCCTGAAAGTGGGAGTCATGAGCAGTTGAGTGCGTAGCTATTAGCTTGTGGGCGACATGTGTATGTTGATCTGTTCTGTTTATATCTGTTGTGGATGATCCACGTTCTGCTTGAGTTCGTGGTCGATGTGTAACTGTTAACGTGTTTGTAACTGCGTGAGTCTGGTACTGGATAAGATCGAGTCTTATAGAGATCGAGGTACAGATGAGATCGAGTGTCCTTAGCTCGAGGGATAAGTCCCTACAGTGGCTATAAGTCATCTTTTCCTGAGGCCATCATCTTTTCCTTCTAAATACATACAGTTGTGTCAAAAAATTTCAATAAGAAAAAAAATGGTCACCACCAGATGTCAAAACTGGGAGATTCGAGTATTGTGCAAGATTGAAAAACTCCAACGCCGTTACTTGGGGAACCAATCCCTCTCTAAAGAGACTCTCATCCCTATCCCACCTACTTACTACGGTATGACAGAAGATGAGGTGGAGGAGGGGGATGATAATTTTTTCCACATATTTCGCTTTCACTAAATTCTCAAGATGGTTCAGCAGCGCAAGAACGATCTGCAGTGTATCGCAGAGCAGACTATCTTGGAGAAGGACCAAGTTGTTGGTGTCCTATGTATGCGGCCACGCGGCTGTCCCGGTTATAATTAGTAGATGATGTGGGGTTTATTTATTTATTTTAATTAAATTTATTTTTAAACTGCTGCACCCTCTTTAATTTTTTGCTTGTCAAACTATCTGTATATATTTGTTTAGTATAGATAATGAATGACAGTTGCCCATCTTTATCTTAGAGTGTTCCTATCCTCTATTTTTATGATTTGATATGATCCTCTGGCTATAACTATTCTATACACTACAAAAAAAGAAGATTATTAGGGACCAAATATTAGAGACGGAATAAAATTTGTCTCTAATAATAAAACATTTAGGACAACTTTGAATCAGTTTGTTATAATTTTTTTTTGGAACGGAAAGAATCACCTTGTCCTTACTAGTATAAATTTAGGGACTGTTGGATTGGGCTGTCCCTAATAGTATATGTTTAGGGACTGATGGACAGAACACCGTTAAAACAAAAAGTCCCAAATTTCAACTCAACTCAACTAAAAGAAATCACTCTTTATGCAGTTCTTTTCCTTCAACTCAACTCAATCTCCTTTTCCCTGCAATCCTTCTTAAAACCTCAAAACCCCCATACACAATTGGAAGCTCTAACACTGAAGCCCAATACACTTTAAATCTTCAAATCTATTGCTCTCAACAATGGGTTTGATGATTTGTTGATTTTTTTTCTGCTCTTGGGTTTGCTTATTTGTTTATCTCTATTTTGATCTCTTTTGCTCTTGTAAGCTTTCTGATTTCAAACTCTGATTCCTTTCTAGAATTGCTAGTTTCTAATGTGAATTATTCAATTAGTAGTAACCACATAATAGTTGATTTGAAAAATGGCATTGGATTGAATGAACTAGGAAAATATTAGGTGTTAATGCTCAACTAGAACTCTCCCTCTCAATATTAGTGAAAAATATATGGACATGTATAAAAACTAACACAGTTTCTTAACTATACAAAGATGATATAAAATTTGAAGGCAAATTAATGGGAATGAGGCGGGTTGTGTTGGTTGAAACCCCATGGCGGTAATGCAGGCGAGGTGTTTGATGAAATGCCTATTTTGAGTAGTGTAGTAGAGAAAGAGGGAAACCAAAGTTTTAAATGTCGGTGGGTATTGCTAAGTGTATTAGGTTGGTAATGGGTGTGATTTTTTGTGGGGTTTTCGTGGTTGAGTGTTGGAGAGTTTTGGTGATGGAGTTTGGTAGACATAATGGAGTTTGGGGTATCACCTGTCTTCCAAGAAGACTTATATGATTTACAATCATAGTATACCATCCTCAGAGAGTTCAAGGTTTGAAGAGTGTGGATCGCTGAGATGTTGATTTCTATTTGCTACCCAAATAACAATTTGATCATCGAGGTTTTTTTACCAGATGCCCAAGTAGAAAGGTTTAGATCATGAATAGTAGTCTTCATTGCTTTCTTAGTGAGTGTGGCTGCATCTCTTACATCACTAAATATTTGTAGGTTCATCATCTGGATGGTTGTTTGCCTTCGTTCAAACCTGTAATTATTCTTGGTTTTTCAAATACAATTACAAATAGATAAAATCATGGAGATCCCTAATTCTTTGAGTTAAGGGCTACTGTTTTTGTTTCCAAAGATGGTTTTCTAGTTGTATGCATCTGTCATTGGAATATGCTGAAATATGCTAGTAGCTCACTGCCATAAATTTTTAGTAATATAGGAGCTACAAAGGATATGATTTTCCTCTTCTTTATCTGCATAACACATAGGACATGGATGAAAGCTATATGTTTTTTTTCCTGATATTATTATCTAGTGGGAGAATTTTGTTAATCATTCTCTAAGCAAACCCATTTAGTCTTGGGTGTAATCCACTACTCTAAACATACCTCCACCACTAAGCTGTTGATCCGTCTTTCTAGTTGCTTCAAATGCTGATTTGACTAAAAAGTTGCCTTGTAGATCCTTTTAGATTTGTTTTTCATCCTCTGTACGTTACATGGTTTATTTTCAGTGTTCATATCTAGTGCCAACTGCATCAACCATTTATCTCTAGGTATACACTAGCCAATGTTGTTAATAAAAGTCCCCAGTCTAACTGTATATTAATACTGACTTAGTAAAATTGAACATTCTGAAAGTGACTTTTGGGCATTATTAACTGTAAATGTTTTTAGCTGATCCTATGACGATGAGCCAGGTTTCTAATGTCTTTAGTCTTTCACATGCTATCTGTAGTAGCATATTCCTCAGATTTGACAAGAGTAAGCCAACATTGCATAGTTGAAGACAGACAACATTTGTGAAATTACCATAAGTCCTCGACCTACTAAAAGTAGCCGTTGTGCCTGGTCAAGAAAGAGCCGTTAGAGATCCGTGAAATTTGCCCACTACCCCCAAAATAGGAAACTATTTTTCTTTTTGTAAACTGCCTATATCTACTATAAATATACGCAGATAATAGATTATTGAGATCTGCAACTTTACTTTTTACTCTTCCTTACTTTACTATCACTCTATAACTTGTAATAACTAGTAACCTATTGGATTTTATATCAAAATCCTCCTCAAGGTCATGGTTTTTCTCAGCTTTTACGGAGTTTCCATATAAAATCTTATTTGTTTTAGCTTATTACTATACCATCCTTACAAAAAGTATTGGCAAAGATTATCTTTCCAGAAAATACGTCATTAAAATTGGCACTATCTGTGGGAAAACCATACTTATCCTTACAACCTCTGATCTAAAAACTATCCGATGACAAATATGAATCTCCGAAGCCATTCTAGTGCAGTAAAAGATTACGAGATCAATCCAATTCCAGAAAAAGTCATCCTGCACAGTACAATGATCAAACTTTTAAGAGAAATAGAGTCAGAAAAAGCCCAAAGGTTAGACCAGCAAAGTCGAACACATCAGAAAGAGATGGAAAATTTATGGAGAACTCAAGATTGACTTACTGGTCGTCAAACGTCACTTCCTCATGCTCGAAGTGATCATCGATCCAGGGCGACCCAGAGAAAAAATTAGCCAAGAGAAGAACGAGGATGAACTTCTCGATCCAGATCTAGAAATCCAGATAGGGCTTCTTGACACTTCGGACTTACATCCTCAGCATTGACAACTCAAGGTAGTTAACGCATGCGCCATCAAACTCCCCCACCGCCAGAAAGGAGACCAATCAAAGACCGATTGAGACCAGAAGGACAAGGAGACTTTGACCTGCAAGGTGCAGCCTTACCAATTCCTCTGCCACATTTCATCACCTTGGACGACCTAAACAACAGGATCCAGGCCATAAATTCTGATATTCTAGGCCGAAGATCTGCCCCTGATAGAATCGAGACAAACCCCATTTCTTCTCATCTCGAAGTTATGCCTATTTCAGATAATTTCTACATGCCAAAGTTTATTCAATACGCAGGCCTCACTAACCCTCTCACCTACATCCGACACTTCAAAGCAGCGGTTGGATTATACTCCAAACTCGACCACATGCTATGCATATTATTCAACATGAGTCTGAAAGAGGAACCACTCAGATGGATCCATACTATCCCTGAAGGCTTAATTACCACATTCAACCAGCTGTAGCGTCTCTTCAAGTCAAATTATGATTACGCTAAAGTGCAAGAGATCAATGTAGATTCCTTGTTTATCTTTGAGCAAGGCACAAAAGAAACCTTGGCAAGCTTTTACAAGCATTTCTTGTAGAAAATGCAAAAAATTGGAAACTCAGATCCTAAATCATCATTCCAGCATTCACCTCAGCCCTACATATCGACTCTAAGGTTCGAGAAGAACTTACTTTACACAAGCCTAGAACGGTGATAGAGATGATCGATATTATTAATAGCTACATCGAATTAGAGCGATATAAAAAGGACAAGATGAAGAGCTCCTCTATGATCCAATCTCGTAAAAAATTTACATCTCAACCCCAAAAGTCAACCAATGCCGAAGCGCCCAAGCAACACGGAAGAAACACCGATAATGCTTGACGGAGAGATGGAAGGCCAGACAGACCCATCCCCATTCTACCTCCAATGACAACGACTCTCTCCGCTATCTTACCAACGATAAAGGGAGACGAGTTCTATCGGGCACCACAAGCGATTACGGACATCCCCTACAAACTTTTATGTCAGTATCATAATGTGCACAGCCACGAAACTAATAATTGCTATTCTCTCATTTAAACTTTTCATCGCATTCTATTAGCTGAACGACTTCATAATTATGTTGTCGATATTCAAAAGTTCCTCGAAGAAGAAACTAAAAACAAAGATATCGAGCAAGAGCAAGTCCAAGGGCAAGCTCGCCATCTTTACATGATCGAAATCGAAAAGGGAAGAAAAGAAAACAAGACTATCGAATTACATCTTATTGCAAAATGACCTCCTCAGATAAGTCAGCAAAACTTCTCCCTAGCTCGAGCAAATCAAAACATCCTTACCACATTACCTTCAAAGACTATAACACTAACCATGTCAAGTACTCTCATGATGACCCTCTTGTCATTATGCTAAAAGTAGGACATGACTACCTACATACACTTTTCGTCGATACAGGAAGCGCCACAGATGTTTATTCAGAAGGGCAATTGAGGTTCTACGACTCAAAGATTCTGTAAAAGCTTCGAAAATAATAGTCACAGGTTTCAACAGTTTAAAAGAATTGGCAACAGGAGAAATCACATTCATTAAATTCATAGTCATCGATGCTGAGTCCAAATATCTTAGAATTTTAGGGTGAAGTTGACTACATTCGATTAAAGCAGTACCATCTACATTTCACTTGGTATTAAGATTTTCAACGAATCACAGAGTCTACAAAATCAAAGGCAGCCAAGCAGGTGCACATATGTGTGAGAATACTACCACCAACTCTCATACGGAAAAACTTCTCAAGGCATAACAGCTTCTGCAAAATATATAAGCCACATTCGTGCAACACGACACTGAGGTAGCAGATTCCATTGAGCTCGATGGGCCCGGGCGTAATACCTTCATTCACTCCAATCTATCTTTCGATGGGAAAGAATCTATGATCCAACTCCTTAAGAAAAATGTCGACATCTTTGCATGGTCATTAAGAGAAATGCTCGGTATTCAACCTTCCATCACATGCCACAAACTCAACCTCTTCTAGGCAGCAAAATAGTCGTACAAAAGCATCGAAATCTAGATCTCCGCCTTCGGGAAGCCGTTAATGAGGAAATCGATAAACTCCTTCGAGTAGGACTTATCAGAGAAGCCAAATATCTATAATGGGTTTCTAACATAGTGGCAATCCCTAAAAAAATTAGAAAATTAGAGTCTGTGCTGATTTCACAGAACCTAAAGAGTTTACCCCAAAAGATAACTTCCCCCCCCCATTAATCCTACAACTCCTCGACTCGGTTGCTACACACGAACTTCTTTTAATGATGGATGTAGCTTCCGATTATAATCAGGTTCCTCTCGCAGAAGAAGATCAGGAAAAAACAACTTTAATTATTTAAATAGGTCTTTGCTGTTACACAGTAGTGTCTTTCGAGCTAAAGAATGCAGGAGCCACTTACCGGCGACTCGTCACCAAAATGTTCAAAGATCATTTAGGAAAATTCATGGAGGTATACATCGATGATATGATCTATTAAAGCCTGAATCGGGAAGATCACTTCAACAGCCTTCAAACCATATTTAATATTCTTCGTACTTACCAGATGAAACTTAACCCTAAAATATGCCAATTCGGTGTTGGGTCCAGTAAATTTCTCGGGCATCTGGTACGTAAAAGGGGAATCAAAATCGATCCGGTACAAATCAAAGCACTCATGGAAATGTCATCTCCTCGAACAAAAAAAATGTGCAAAAATTTGCTGGCAAAATTGGTGCTCTCCACAGGTTCATATCAAAGTCATCTGACCGATGCAAACTTCTTTACCTCCTTATTCGTGGAAATCCAGCTCCACTATCCAGAAAATAGTCCAATGAAATCGTTTGGACTCCCGATTGTGAATTAGCTTTCCAAGATCTTAAACGATAATTGGGGCAACCTCCTATCATGAGCACTTTAGTTGATGGTGAAACACTAACAATGTACTTACCCACAACCGATGATTCCATTAGCTCGGTTCTTATTCGAGAAGAAGACGGTGTAGAAAAGCCAATTTACCTCATCAGCAAGGCTCTCATGCTTGCTGAGAAAAGGTATGCAATAATCGAGAAATAACTAGTTTCCTTGGTCTACATCTCTCAGAAACTTTGACCTTATTTCCAAGTACATCCCATCAAGATCATTACTAAATATCCTCTCAGACTTGTACTCTCTAAAATAGGAAAATCTCGAAGAGTTCAACAATGGTCTGTATTCCTTAGAGAATATGGCATCTCTTTCAAAACTCAGATATCAATCAAAGGATAGGCAATAGCTGATTTCTTGATAGATTTTCCAGTTAAAGACCTATATTGGGAAGAAATTGAAGAAGTATTGGTCGACGACTCAATTGTAAGGTCAGACGCCTGGTCACGAAATACAGGGTGGAGATTCTTTACTAATAGATCTATGAGATCGCGAGGATTATGAATCAATATCGTTCTCGTTACACCATCCAATCATCGCATCGAGAAAGCTATTAAACTCAAATTCTATGCCACCAACAATGAAATAGAATATGAAACTATCCTTCATGGACTAGATCTTGTTATAACACTCGGAGAAGAGGAAATAATTGTCTATGTCAACTCCTTGCTCGCTGCCAATTATTACAACAAAACATTCAAAACTTTTGGAAAGAAGGTTTACTAAGCAGCCTTGGTCGAAGAAAAAATAAGCAAATTCAAGTCAACAACAATCTCTTACCTCCCTCGAGCCAAAAATTGCCATGCTAACGCTTTAGCATGCATTGCTGCAATGCTCAAAGATAGTGAAAATTAAACTTTGGAGATCAAGGTTATCAAACATTCCAGCCTCGATATGATCTCTACGATGCACATCAATACTTTTGAAGACGAAGATAAAGATGATTGGAGAAAATCTTTTTTATGCATACCTCAATTCCAACATCCTTCTGAATAACAAAGAAGAGGCCCAAGCTCTCCTGGACAAATGTCTATGATTTACAGTCCAAGATAAAATCCTCTATCGCATTACGAGGGGAGGACATCTTATCGAATGCATCTTTAAGAAAAAAGCCTAAATAAAAATTACCGAACATCACGAAGGGATCTGCGCAGCTTATGTTTCAGGATGATCATTAGTCCAAAGGGCATTCACTCAAGGTTTATACTAGCAGAGAATGTAATAGGATTTAAAGACTTTGTTCAAAGATGCTACAAATGCCAAATCCATGCTCCAGACATTAAAAGCCTAGTACTCGACTTGCACATTAGCAATGTCCTCTGGCCATTCAAAAGATGGGGGATCAATATAATTGGGCCGTTATACCCTGTATCGTGAAATCGCAATTTTGTTCTTGTGGCCACAGATTACTTTACAAAAATGGGTCGAAGCTGTTCCTTTTTGTCATACCGATGAAAATGAAGTCATCAAGTTCCTTTGGGAATACATAATTACAAGATTTTCCTGCCCACATATGATACGATCCGACAGCAGCAAACAGTTTATCTAAACCAAAGTCCTCACTTTCCTCAACAAGTACAGGATTCAACTCTCTACTTCAACACCATACTACCCTCAAGGCAACAGACTAGCTGAAGCCATCAACAAGAACATCAAATCAGGACTCCGCAAGTACCTCGATTAAAAGAAGGGCAGATGGGTCGATGAATTACAAAGTATCTTATTGGGATACATGACAACACCTCAAACATCCACAGGCTGTACTCCATTCATGATGGCCTTCGGTACTGATACACTCATACCTTCAGACCTCGATTTACCAAGTGCTCGAAGAAAAGTCCCAGATGAAGATAATGAGTTTGGTCTCCTCTGCAACCTCAACTGGATCGAAGAAACCCGAGACAAAGCCATTACAAACTTGAGACGATATCATGACACAAAAAAAAAGCTTACAACAAAAAGGTTCGAAAATGAAAGTTTGGTATTGGAGACCTTGTCCTTCGACGGATTCAAGATAGTACTGGGCCTAAGAATTCAAGAAAATTATCAAAAAACTGGGAAGGGCCATACATTGTCAGTGAAAAAACAGATAGTGGTACTTACTGGCTGATGACGAAAGATGAAATCCAGCTCGAATATCTATGGAATACTGCCCAACTGAAAAGGTTTTACAGATGACAACTGTAACCATTTTTATTAATTCAAATAAACTATCTTTATTTTCACTTCAATCTTTAATATCTTTACTTAGTCTCGATCTATACTTGATAAGTATGCATCAGACAATCAATCATCTTTACTATCTTTACTTGGTTTTGATCTATACTTGATAAGTATGCATCAGACAATCAATCATTTTTACTATCTTTACTTGGTCTCGATCCATAATTGATATGTATGCATTAGACAAGCAATCATCTTTACTATCTTTACTAGGTCTAGATCCATACTTGATAAATATGGGAAAAACTAACATTCAATCCATCGACAACAATATCCTATTACCGGATAACATTGTTTACATTCATTACTTATTGAACAAAATATATCATGTTTTTGTTCTTTTCCATCCAATCCAGATATCCCATTGAGGATTAACATCTGGCAATCATTCCAACCACTTGCCATTACATGGCCATCTTTACATACACACGAATAGTTGCTTCAAACAACACTCTATATTCACATTTCACTATATAAATCTTATCGAATACCAATGCGAATGTTTCGTAGTATATAAATCTTTTTCCCTCACCAACTCAGCCCTTATCTCCTCGATCTTTTCTCCCACTCTTTCTTCACATCATGAAGGGCAACCTCCTTCGCCTTTCGAGCCTCTAGCTTATACGTGTTCAGCGTGGCATTCAACTCCTTCTTGTCCTCGATCAAAGCTTCTTTCTCCCTTATCAAATCTTTCTCGATATTCTTGTATGCTACAACCTGATTTGCCAGATCGCTACTACCAATAATGTGACCTTTGGCCCCCATCAACAACTTTTTGATCTGTATTACATTCATAAATTTAGTATTCGAATGATATACCAGATTCCTTAATTGAAGCAAAGCAGAAAAATTTCTCACCTTCAACATGTTTTGGTGGCCCTCACTGAGAAGAGTTGTCAAACTCTCTGCACCAACCAAATAGTCGTCTACTTCTACCTGCAACACATCCATCCCAGATACATACGCGTCCATAGTCTTTTGGACTCCAGTCTCAGATTCCTCAACAATTTTTTTCTTTGAAGACTTCGACTCTGCCCTCTTCTTCGAAAGCGTACTTGTTGAGCCTCGCGGGGGTCGCCCATCAGGAAAAACAATTGGTATATAAATCTTTACCCCCTCCTCATTTGTTGATCTTCGAGAAGACCTCTTCGGGGGAAGTAAGGAAACAACAACTTGGCTAACCACCCTTTTCTTCGTACTCTTTCCCAATGTTTTAGTGAACATTGAGTCTCTCTCCGTAGTTATAGAATATGTTGTATACCCAGCCAAAGAAGGAGTTTCCAATAGAAAACTAAACTCTGAAGCCCTTTTGTTCTTCGTCGACATCTTACCATCGATAACTGGAAATTTTGCCCCTTTTGCCCTCGACCTCTTTAAGCCTGCCTCTTGAAAAAGGGTACCCACTCGCTCTTGGTCGATGACAAGATTATCGATCCTACCAAAGTACCCCTTCCTAATCTTGTACAATTCATCTTGTACTTCAGAGTTCCTATCGATCTTCTTCAAAGCTGTACAAATAACAAAATACCAATTACACACAGATTTAGACATAAATCTGACATCAACATCAACATTTACGCTACCAAATCACAAACCTAAATAAAATGTCTTTCTTTTTAAAGGCTCCCTTGGGTCTTTCTTGTCAAACTCGTAGTTCCCAGACACGAGTTGACGTTCATTGCTATATCGCCCTCCTGTTAACACCATGTCATAAAATAATGGTCTCTTCAAAAACCTTACTAAGTATCAATAGTGTAATGGCCAAATTTTGAAAGCTCGAAATGGGTCAGAAATTTCTATTAGACAAATGAACCTGCAATAATATTCTAATGGAAAGTAAGAAATGACACAGGTGATTTTAGCGTGGAAAACCTCTGAATAAGTAAAAAGCCACGACCTCGAGTGGAGGATTTTTGTAAAAGTATCTTTATTGCTTGAGGCAAATATCTTATTACAAGTGATCTTTAGATATAGAAAAGCTTGAACCTTGTAATTAAGAAGTTTAAATGTTTCTAAGAATAAAAAATAAGTCATGATGGTCTTTTGTGTAATTTTTTTGGTCCCTGTCTCTTCTGAAACTTTCCCTTTATATAGGCCCTCTCCACAGCTCTTCATCGTACTAGAGCACATTTTCTGAACAATGTGGTTAGTGGCGGTTGACTGAGTAACTGACGAGTTCGTGAGAGATAGGTATCTTTGACTGGATAAGGTTTTTTGGTTTAAGTTCAACCCCACGTCCTTAACTAGTTCATAGGTTAGGTTAGAATATTAACTGGGGAAGATATGTTAAAAATGCACGAGTCTGAGATAAAAGTGATTCGAACTGGCGATAACTCGACTTTAGCTGAGATCGAGGGATAGGTCCTTACAATCGCCTCCTCGCAACTGAAGTCACGAGTGGCTTTGGTTGAGAAATGATCAATTTGCAATTGGCATTTGGGTTAAAATTTTTGATAATTTAAATGGAGTAATGATGTCTTTGACTGTGTGGAAGTTACGCAGGTTATGAGAAAGTGATATGTATTTAATAAGGATGTGGATGTTGATGTATGTGATGGTTACAACTTTGAAAAGTTACGTCTGTAATGAATGATGACGTTTGGTAAAGCGTACCTGCATAATAAATGTAGGGTTATATAAATAGTACCTGTATCGAATCCTTGGAGGAGAGTACACTTGTAATATTAAAAATGGTGAAGACTCAGAGTATTGTCCTTGAAGAAAGGATTGCGCTTGAAATGCAGAGGTTAAAGTTGAAATACTTTGGTGACCAAACCTTGGAGATGTCGATACCTGCTCCTATTCCTCCGACTTATCAAGGCATGTCAGAAGACGAAGCGGTTAAAGCTGAGGAGGAATTCTACTGTAAGTGGTGGTTTCATGTCGTCACCTTGTCAGGCGAGGAACGTTGGGATTTTCTCCGTACTCTTGCAGAAGACAAGGTAGGGGATTCATATGCAGGGATAGGCATAACTGTGGGGCAGTTATGCTAATCTTTTGTATCGCCATAGATTCTAAAGTCGGGCCCTCTTTATCTCTACCATTTCTTCAGAGGTGGCAATTTTAGAAGAGGAGGTAATGGTAATGGAGGAGGGAAACAACCAGTGGAAGTCTGCTTCTGCATTTCCATCACGTTTTGGCACTCAGAAGACCTTCAGTTTGTAGAGTTGGTGCCAACACTGAGTACTACTTGCATAGTTTCTATTTGAAGTTCGACTAGACTTCCAAACTTATGTGAGGGAAGATTTTTGTTGGTGCCAATTTCTACTTTGTATCTGGATAAAAGATCACTGAAGCAGGAAGAGCTGAAGGAGTTGATCTGTCAGAGTGCCTAAATGGCATGTTACTTATAAAATCACTTAAAAATTTATTATCTGAAAAGTACCTAAAGGTTCTGGGTAGATTAGGTTTCTATAATATACCTGAGATCGATTACTAAAAGACTTGTTATCTGCAAAATAAAGTATAATTTTATTTACAGTAATAAAATATGTTAACCAATTACTTGTGTTTATGTAGATAGATAATAGCTCGTAGAATCGAGCTGAAATCATTGAGGGATGTTTGAAATGAATTGAAGTTTATGAGTACCGCAAGTATTATTATTTGAACTGAGATATATATGTGCAAAAATTTATGTGGTAATATAACTATGATATGTCTACGTGTTAGAAATGTTGGAGATAAAAATGTAGGAAATCTGTAATACAAAAATTCGAGCTAATAGAGGTCGATAGAGGGATAAATCATGATAAAATAAGTTCTACTTAAAAAATAATGCAAAGTATGAGTTTGAGGGAAGAGATAAGTTTAAATAGTCTACCTCAAAATTTTTGGGTTTCTGTTACGAGATAAAAGGTCAAAATCACATTTTGAAGGGAAAGTGCTGTATAAATATATAAATAAGGGTAAAATTTATTTTTTGAATATGGAGAAGGGATTGTGATGGTGCGGACTCGATCTCGGAGAATTTGTCATGCTGCTGAAGGACGATTGGCCATAAAGATCGTTGAAGTGTGGGAGAGGATTTTTGGATTGTTTTGTTATGATGCTGAGTTACTAGTGAGAGAATGAATGTCATCTCGAAGGACTGGATGTAAGGGGTAGGGAACTTGAGTATGCCCAGTATTTCTATGAGGTATGCTTTCGTGAATTGGAATAGGATCCTGCAGACCGAGAAGAGATGGTTAAACTGATTGCTGAGGTGGAGATCGAATTTAAAGATAGGATGATCAAGGGAGGAGATCTAATCAGATGTGGCTGCTCAGGTCATCAAGGTTGCTTTAGATGTAATTATATGTAAAGTATTATCCTAAATAAATGTAAGTGTTGCTAAATTTAACATAAAAGTTAGAAGTCAATCTGATCCTCTATTGTTGCAAATGCCGTTTGAGATGTTTTGACAAACAAATTTTGAATAACTTTGAAAATTTTGTTAGCTTTGAAAATGACGTCAGTAGTACTATAAGTATAAGGAACAAGAAGAGAAAAAATGCAGGAGCATCTAGTTTTGTTTTTTATGTAAAGCTGCTAAAATCTGATATCGTGGAGTGTGAGTCATTATGAGTGTAGGAATGTCAGATAGAGATATGGAAAGTAGAGATAAAAATAGATTAAAATATGAGGGTAGGGATAATAATGGAAAGACAATTTTATTGAAAGGGTATAAAACGTCTGACATGGATAGTAGAAATGATGCCTCTGTTCCAAAACTGAGGATGGGTCGTACGAGGTGCAATAACTGCCAGCTGTTAGAGAAAGAAAGAATAAATAGTACTTCATCTTCATCATTCAAGCATTTTTCTACTTTTAAAAATTTGGAGAGCACAGTGAGAGGAGCAAGAAAAATTTGCAGAGGATTTGGTAAGGATTTATCTAAGGGTGATCAACAGTCGAAAAGAGTTGCAGGTATAGAATCATGTAGGTGTCTATACAGCTGCGTTGTGAGGGAAGGACTTAGTGCTACTGCGAATTCTCATTTTGACACTGAAGGTTAGTAGAGACATGTACTGTATTTTTTACAAATTGTAATCTGTTTAAGCAAATCCTAAAAAATCAATATTTATAACAATCTATGAAATTTGACATATAGACAGAATATTTGAAAGATATGTTGCATATGAATGATCGATGTGTATGAAATAATTATAGATACCTGGACCTGTATGAAGGTCGAACGTGAGAGGTATTTGTGTAGGATTAAACTTTTCCTATAAAATTATAGTTGAGTTGGATAGTTCTCCTCTTATCGAAGTTTAGACCTCCGGTCGGACGGTAGAGTCTGATAGTGAGGTTGAAGTAGGATTGGAGCAATTTCCAAGTTTTCATAAGGTTAAAGAATTTTATAAATCCAAGGCTTCCGTAGGAGAGAAATAGGGTAACTGCGTAGAATATGCTGGTAGGATGTTTTGGGGGTGTACTGTAGCGACGGGGGAAGAGTATTTTTATTTGTTGGCCAACTTGGAGGGGAAAAAAATAAGATAGGGGTATAGATGAAAAGATCTCGTTAGAATATTTTAATGGGAGTGTTCAGAGTAACCTTTTTGAGGGTTTCTTGTGTTACCTGTCTCAATTAGAGTACGGGTTAAGTATTCCTCTTACCAATTTGGCGAAGGGGATTATGAATACGATTGGGGCATGTCCTATTCAATTAAACAGGAACATGTAGGAGGCAATAACTGTTTGTGACCATCTGATTGATAAATGGGAGAATGAGGGAAAAGTGAGGAGGATATCCCCTGATGACGTATTACAATTTTATTGGGTGAAGAATTATCAAGCCAGTGGTGGGGCATATTTCTGTACGAGTATAACTCAGCGTCGCCTTTTTGATCTTAATTCAGCAGGTCGAGCCTGAAATGACAACGTAATATGGGGGAAGGGTAATTGTCTTCAGAGAGATGATGAAGAACCTTTGAATGTTCTGTTTAGAACTGTAAAACAAAGTAAGTATAATAATGCATAGAGTATAATATTGATATGTATGAACTGATGATCTTTTGATGATAATAACAAATGTTGTACATGGCTAGCCCGAAGTCCCGAGTGGAGAGGAAAGATTCATTATTGGACGAAGTTGCGAAGGAAGAGGTTGAGCTCGAATTTCTATTGGAAGGACTTGGCCTTAACAGAAAGAATAGGGTTGGAAGCAAGTCGAAAAAGGTTCAAAAATCTCAATCTACCAGGCTGATGGTGGGTGCTGATGATGGGAAGAAGAGAGGAACTGATGGGGAAGGTCAAACCAATGTGGTCAAGACCTCTAGAATAGATAGTACGGTTTAACCAGAGTCTATTACGTCGAGTAAATTAGCCCGAACGTTTCCCAAAAAATAGATGTTAAAGCGTGGGTTGGCCTCCAGTACCACTGGAAGTGGTGAGGTTGATGAAAAAGAGAAAAGAAGATGGATCAAACCTTTGGGGAGGTCGGGGGAAGAGGTCGCTGAAGAACAACCTGCTGCTGAGGAGGATCTCAATACAGTAGAGGAAAGGGCCAGGCTGACGGCTCTTCATGGAGATGAGGACATGAGCAGGATGGGATGTATTTATGTTCGATCATGTGAAATATTTATTTATTGCATTTCGAACTCACGTTGAGGTCGATTTGTTTTGTGCAGGTTGCTCGTTTGGTAAAGGGGTTTTGGCTCGAAGTAGAAGAAGAAAAATTCGAGCTGATAAAAGGTGAAGGTCGATCCAGAAAAGAAGGTAGGTTGAGCGAAGGCAGATGCTCTCAAGGAAGCAAAGAAGCTAGAGGCCCTAAAGGCTTCTCATGCAGTGGTGATTGGCCATCTGCAAGCGGAGGTGAGGGTGAATCTGGAGGAGGTGAAGGCATAGCGTATAAGGCTGGGGCGCCACCTGATGTTAAAGGGATATTTTGAGGAGGAACTGGATGCCAATAAGGCAGATACCTATGCCGAGGAGGGTGATGATGAAGAAGTGGAAGAAGTGACGGTGGGAGTTGCTGATGGGCTAGACGGTGTCTCCCGCTAGACGGTGCTAGACAATCAAGGGGATGACACCAAACTCCTTGAGGGCAAGAACGAGAAGGTAGGGTAGAGAAATAATTTGTATGAGTATTTTCAAGTCTCTTGTAAATTATTGGGTTTGTGTGTATTGAATAGACCTCTGTAGGCATAGCCTTTTTTTAACCCTCTTGTAGGCACTTAGAGAAATGAGTCTCAGAATAAAAGATCTAGAGACCGTGCTTACCAGGGAAATAGAGATCTCTACAGCCTCCTTGTCTTCGCAAGTAGAGCTGCAGGTTAAATCGAAATAGGTCTTCTGACTTGTATGCTATATCGAAATAAAGCTACTAAGTAAATTAGATAACATAAAGCGTAGAGGTAGATCAAAAACTTTTTATCAGTTTTAGGAAAATCACACTAATATAGTGTGTAGAAAAATTCAAAGTATTTAGATAAAGTAGAATATCGAAAACATGTACGTTAGACTTCGAAATGTATGTCATGGAGCACCTATATGAGATTTTACTTCAACCTCTAAGTCTAAATGTAGTTGTACACAATAGATGCTAAAAATCAGATATCATTTTAGAAATGAGATATATATCACGTTGATGGGTATTCTAAATCGACCTGTATATAATGTATATATTATTCTGCAGGTCAAATTGGATTTAGTTCGCTCGCACGAAGATGAGAAGCCCCAATGTAACCGAGAATTTGTGGAAGAGTTGGATAGGGTAAGGGAGGCGAATGAGAACAGAAAAGATCAGCATGTAAAGGTGTATTTTAAATTTTTTGAGGCAACCCAAACTGTTGTTGACCTCACTCGCAAGGTCGAGGAGAAAGGCACCAAAATTAAGATGGGGATAAAAGAGCTTACGGAGGTTAAAGAACACGCCATGAAGCTTTAAAGTCGGGTTGACACGCTGATGGTTAAGGGTAGGCAAGCTGAAATGGCTTAATACCGTATTCAGGCGCTAGAAAGATCGAAGGGGCAATCTCGAGCTGATCTTCAGAATTGTAGAAGCGAGCTGGAGCGACTGAAGCAAAAAATGAGTAAAAAAGGTAACGAGTTAAAGGTAGCTCGAGAACATCTATTAGCCTCAGAAGCTACAGCCAAACACTTGCATATAGCCCAACCTGTTAAGGATATGGAGTTTCGGGGGATGCAACGAAGGTGTGACGAGTTAAATGAGAGGGTGGCACGATTGAAGACCTAATTGGCGCAAGCCAACGCGCGTGTCAAGAAAGCCAAGGCTAGAGAGCGCTTGAGGGGGAGTAGAAATGATGTTAAAGTTCTTCTAGTCCAAGGGGATGTAGTTAGCTTTTCAGGTTGAATTAGAGAGCTTGAAGGTTACGTAGCTCGAATTAAGGGGCATGTGCTGAAAGGGAATGCGAACTTAAGGGAATGTTAACACAAGTTGGATACTTCTCTTATCAGGGAGAAGGTCTTGGAAGGGGAAATAAGGGCGAAGGAAATCCTGATGAAGATGAAAGATGACTCGTTAAAGCATACTTCTGCCAGGGAAGAATTGAATGCAAAAATTGTGAGACTTCGCAATTAGGTGGCAAACTTGGAGGTCACTATTCAGGCTGAATCAACTAAATTTGTTAAAAAATTAGAAGAGACTATGGATTTTGATGTCTGGATAGACATAAAAATGGCACATTAGAAGAAACTGTATACAACTTTGGAGTCACGCCTTGAGAAGGTGAGATGTAACTTTTCAAGGATTGTTGTAGCTCATGCATCGCGGACAGACCTGTTAAAGGAGATTATTACATATTTTGTAGAGGAAGTAAAAATACTTGAGTTAGAACGAGATACCTTATTCAAGAGTTTGTCTGACAAGGGATGCATTTGTAAAGTCAATATAGATCAAGGGAACTGTATGGCCTTCATGGAAAAAAATTTAGGCCCTCAACCTGCTGATCTTATAGAGAGGGGCTGAGTCGCTTTAACTCGTAAACTAAATTTTGATCGACCTTCTGCTGAAGGGCAAAACATGGATGATATCCCAGCAACAGAAAAGAATCTATTGTAATATGCCCTAAAAATAAATAGTATCTATCGCAGACATATTGAGATAGATGAAGCTAATATGACCTTTGCCTTATCTTATGTTTGGGGAGCTCTTTGATATAAAACCAGTTTTTACATTTATTTTAATCACAGAGATGGGTTGAGTTAGTCAAACCAAGTGAATCTTGACTTAACTGTAGAAATATTGCAGACATATTAAAAGAGATGAAGGCTAGTATTACCTTTGTCTTATCTTATGCATGTTAAAGTCTTTGATATGAAACAAGTTTCTATATTTGTTTCAATCGCGGAGATTTAGTAGAGTCAGCAAAACCCAATGTTATCCTCAATTTAACTATAGTAATATTGCAGACATATTGAAAGAAATGAAGGCTAGTATTACCTTTGCCTTATCTTATGCCTGTTAGAGTCTTTGATATGAAACAAGTTTATACATTTATTTTAATTACAGATAGTTAGTAGAGTTAGCTAAACAAAGTATTATCCTTGATTTAACTGTAGTAATATTGCAGGCATATTAAAAGAGATGAAGGCTAGTATTACCTTTGCCTTATCTTATGCCTGCTTAAGTCTTTGATATGAAACAAGTTTCTACAGTTATTTCAAACGTAGATGTTTAGTAGATCCAGCCAAGCCAAGTGTTATCCTCGATTTAACTGGTATAAGATTGATTAAAAGCTAGTATTATCTATGCTTTAATCTACAAAATGTACTTGAATCTACGTAAGTAGAGAAATGTTGTGAAAAACTTAGAAGTTTCATTGATCAGTTCATAATTCACATTGGATGGAGATGAAAAATCTTACTTTTGGAATTGAGAAAACAAAAAATCAAAAACATGAAACGGAAATGGGGTAATAAGACACTTAACGATAGTATCGTTTCAGTCGCCTAGTATTCTAAGGATTTGAAATGGGAATTCCCTCTTCTGTCATGAGATAATATGATACCAGGCCTGAGAGGCCTGTGATAATAAATGGACCCTCCCAATTGTCGCCTAATTTCCAGCGTGATAATCGATTTGGAAGGTACGGTTTCTGACTCGGTTATTGTACGATATGGCTAGCATATGATGATATCGACCTAGGTTAGTGATGGCGCGTACCCTAGTCTTATCGATCATATTAAGTTTGCAAGCCAATTCGAAATCATTTTCCTCATCAGTCAGCTCGTGATCTCAAACTGGATAATGGTATTCTGAAGGAATGATGTCCTCAGTGCCATAGGCAATGAGGAATGGGGTGAATCCTGATGACTGTCTGGGAATGGTACGATATGCCCATAGGTACAATATGCCCATTTTTCTATGAGTGAAGTTATTTTTAGAGTCCATCCATGATTGCATTGTTGGTGATTTCGGCTAAGCCATTGCCCTGAGGATAGTAAGGATTGGATGGTGAATGGATGATATTATGTTGGTTGAGGAAGGTTATAATTTTTTTGCCCACAAATTGGGGCCCGTTATTGATAGGAATTAGGTGGGGGCACCCAAACCGAGTGATGATGTGTATCCAGATAAAAGGGATGACATCTTCTTCTCTAGTTTGAGGTAGTAGAACTGCTTCAACCCATTTTGTAAAATAATTGGTAGCTACGACTAGGGGACGACGGTTACCTGGAGAGTTAGGGAATTTGCCGATGAGATCAAGTGCCCATCTTTTGAATGGCCAGAACACCTTGCTTGTATAGATTTTGAGCGCAGGGGTTCGTATCATATGTCCATGCCATTGGCAGGTGTTACATCTACGTGAGTACTCCTCCGTTTGCTTACGCATGCCGGGCCAGAATACTCTTTGTGTAATAGCTCTATTTGCTAGTGATCGACCTGCGGCATGGGAGCCACAAGTCCTTTCACGTAATTCGTAGAACATTTAATCTGCTTTTGGTTTGGAGAGGCACTTGAGGTAAGGCCCCGTGACGGAAAGGCAGAATAGCATACCATTTTGATTAGTGTAGCGCTTCGAGTTACTGATCAACTTTTGGCGTACATCAATGGGGAGCCTTATGCCTATCTTTAGGACCGATTTAAGAACAATTTTACTACTGCGGAGAAATGTTATCTCTTTCTGTCGGCTTTGGCCGAGTGCCTTGTTTGCGTAGAAGAGGAGATGGAGGAATAGAGCGCAGTGAGTGGAGCTGGACCTTCTGGAAGTAGGGCTACTGTTTGACGTGGTAAATATTTGTATTTTGTATTTTTGCGGTTTTTGTTTGAGGTGGTTGTAGTAATGTATTATGCTTTGTAAATTGGATTAATGGAATAGAAGCAATATTTTTTGAAACTTTGTGTGACTGTGGCTGGTTGATATTCTAGACGAATGCTCTCATAGGCGCGCTTAACACATGTATTTCATCGAATTGTTAATAGTGGGTAAAAAATGGTATCAAAGTATAATGATGTGATCGAAGGTAATTCACTGGTATGCATTTAAAAATGGTCGATGGTTCGATGAAAAAGGTTCTATGAAAGTCCTCGTAAATGGTGTGTTCGTGCGTATGCGGCGGAAACTTTTACATCTGGGAAGTTGAAGAGGTTGGGTTGTTGGGTTTTCGAGGTGGGGATTTGAAGATCACAATTAATGCGGCTTAGGGAAGATGGAAAGTTGAAATTGCTTTTCAAGTATAAAGGAAACTGTTGTGTAGAGGATTTCTTCGTTGTTCTTCAATTATTATCTCTTCATCTTTCTTCTTATTTGCTTGGATCAGAATAGCTGCGAATGCACCCGTACAAGAGGACCAGGCGGTAGTGAGAGTTAGGCGAATACGAGAGGCCTTAGTGGGGATTCAACGGAGGTTCGGTATTAAAGAAGATATTGATGCTGAGATGCCGAATCTTCTTGAGGCGAAACCTGGGACACCCATTCTTGGCATTCCCTTTGTATACTAATGGGGAATATTACAGATGATGAGGCTGTTAGCTGACCATTGGTTGTCTCTTCTTGAGGGCTTTGTGGAGGATATAGTGGACTAGGAAGATGCGGATGTTGCAGCCATGGTTGAAGAGGAGCATCCCGCTGATAATTAGGGTCCTCTATCTGTTGGGTGTTTTTGTTGTTGCTTTCTTCTGTTCTTCTTCCTCGCTCTTTTACTTTTGACCAGGCTTGAAATATGTTTTTTCTTTCTAAATGAAATTGGTGTTTGGAAGTGTTGTTGTAGTAGTATTCTCGTTCTTCATAGGTAATAATTTGAATTGTCGAATCGAAAGTAATAGTATAATATAAATTTTTGAAGTAGCATTGTGAGTTGTTGAATTAATAATATAACTGTCGAAGTATAGTGCTTGGATTATCGAAGAAAAATCTTGAATTGTCGAGGTAAAATGCTGTAGTCTGTCGAAGTGGGAGTATTATCTGTCAAAGCTGAAAAGATTGATCTGTTGGTACACAAGGTTGGGTCTGCAAGCATAAATGCTTGAACAGTCTAAATGTGTGATTGCAATCTATCAAAGGGTGAATGTGATCTGTCGATGGAAAAAAGGGTGATCTGCCAAGATAATAGAGGCATGAGATTCTAAATTGATGAATGTGTTATAGATCGAATGTCGATATACTAGAAACCTGAATTTAAGGCTATCTGCTAATGTGTCTTTGAGACGCAGAGTGGTGTATCGAAGGTTTTGTTTGATATGACTGATCGTACTGACAGCCCAGACAGCTGGTCTGTCAGGACATTATGTACACCTGGGGCAGTGTGCCAAAAAGTAATCATGATTTTTGCTCGTATTACAGAAAAAGTTGCGACTTGACTGTTTGGATTTAACTGTTTAGTTTCGAGTTAGGGTAAAAAGATTTGAGAAGCTTTAGTTTTTGCAGGTAAGTTGAAGTGAGCATGCCGCTCACACATGAAGGATGTGAGGGGTAAGTTGGTCAAAATACATTATAGCCGAAAGCTGGGGTAGTGTGGTCATGGTAATGATAATGATGAGAAAATCGAGGCAGTTTTGGCTTTTTGAGATAGTATATAAGTGTGAGAGGACTAATTATTATACTATTTACTGGAAAAAATCAAAGAGAGTGAGTAGAAGAGAATGTACGCCATTAGAACTTGAGAGAAGTTGCTAAAGTTGTTACGTTGATCTTGCTGTTTCGAGGATAGTGCTTCTAACACAGGTATGTCACTTGATCTCTGCCATTTTTTATTTTGTTTTCCCTTCTGAGTCTGTGAGTAGCACATTCTGGGTTTGGGTTTTGGAGGTTATCGTCGAAGATAAGGAAATTTGATAAATCTGGGTTTCGACCCATTCTGAGATTTCTGGTGTTTTGGAGGAGGCATAGGGTTTAGGATCGAGGTTTCGAGTATGTATAAATCTTTTAAAGGGGGTAGATGGGATATGGGTTATGGATACGGAATTGTCGAATTTATCGATCTAATTGCGTGCCTCTTCTTCTGTAGGCTAAAATGTATAACCGTCAAGCTTCGAGACGAAGGCTGATAGACGAAGAGATCGAAGCATTCGAAGCTAGTATTTCTGGTCGTGCCCCAATGGATGAGGGCAGCGAATTAAAAGTGTTAGATATTATAACTGAAGCCCCTTTGTCTATGGTTCTGCCGGCTGGTAAGGTTCCCATTACGAGACGTTGTAGGATGATAGTGACTGAGGATAGTGAGGAGGAGGAGACAGTGGGGGGGAGAGGGGCGGGGGTGATGTGGGGCCTTCTGGGTGTGTAAAGGGAGAAGAGGAGCAAGGTGGTGAAAGTGGAGATTCGACCGAGTCGAATAGAGCCGAACGTGCCATTCCGGCTAGAGATAAGGTTCGAATATATTGATTTGCTGCCAAGTTGAAGCTGCCAAAGGTGAGGGTTTTGTTGAGTGTGGCAGGAGCAGGGTTAACTTTCAAATCAGATCCCAGGGAAGGGATACTGGCTTATAAAGGTTAGATTCGTTTAGGAATGGAACTTCCCCTTCGGAGACTGGTGAAAGAGGTGCTGAATTTTTGGGAGGTGGTCCCAGTTCAAATGAATGGGAATTTTTATGCGATGATGAGGGTTATAGAGGGGATGAATACAAAGTTGAGCAGTGAGAGGAGGGATTTATTTATCTGGTTTGATATTATTACCTTCTACTCGAAGAAGGCGAGTCCAAACCCAGGTACCTATCACATCCAATGTCACCCGGAGAAGCCCTGGTTCTTTGATCTATGTTCAACGGGTCGATGGTGGAATAAAGATTTATTAATAGTACGGGGCAACTAAGAAAATATTGAGGGGGAGGACCTTTATAAGTTGTATCATAGGGTGTATAATCAGAGTAAGTTTGTTGTCGAAGGGTTGTTGCTGATGTATGTCTTGAATAGGTGATGATTACATTTCGTTTGTTCTGCAGGTCCGAAGAATCTATCTTGGAATAATCTGAGGAACTTTATTGATACTCTGCTCGAAGCTAGTGAGGATTGGGTAAATTCTGCTTTTTACAGTCTCGAAATAAAAAGACAGAGGAGGAAGAAGGCGGATTCCGTACTTCAAAGCGTACCCGTTATGCCAAAGCCATCTAAGAGAAAGAGAGGCGAAGGTATTTCAGAGGGTCCAAAAGAAATAGGAGGGGAAGAGTTGCCAAGAATTTTTTAGTATGTTCCGAGAACGCGGAAGGGGTCAAAGCAAGCAGCGTTAGTGCCCTAAGTGGTTGGCGATGCTTCGAGGCTGATGCAGCAGATGAGGATGAAGAGATGACGAAGTCTGAACGACAAGAGCAAGCAGTGTCCAAACAGGCTTCGATGGTCGAGCTCTGCAAGGACGACCCAGACGAGGCTTTAAAGGAAATAAAGAGGAGTATGGGTAGTTGTCTATTTATTTCTTTTTTGAGGGTCTGAGCTTTCTTTTAAATTCATCGAGTTTAAAGGTGTACTGACTGCTCAAATATTCTAGTAGACGGAGGTATGGGAGCGATTGTACAACAAGGCAATGAAGTAAATAAAGGGGAAGTTGCGACAAGCAGTGGAAAGTTTGGATCTTTCTCGGGGGACTAAGGCGTCATTGTTGTCTGAAGTCAAGAAGTTGAAGTAAGATCTGGAGGTGATCACTGACTCGTTTGATGAGAGGCTCGAGCTTTAGCAGTCAAGGCAGGAGCGGGAGTGGTCAGCAAAGCTTATGGCAAAAGAGAGGGAGAAGGCAGAACAAAAGGTGTGTTTCCAGCGGCAGTTTGATGATGAATGTAAGGCTAATGTCAAGTTGAAAGTATTTATAGAAGATAAGGGGTATAACCCCGATACGTTAGAACCCTTCACTGTTTCCCCAGAACTTGTTGATGGAGATGATTTGCAGATGAAGGAAGGAGAGCCAGATGTTCTTGATGGGGCAGCTGGAGATACTGGAGGCGGTGCGGAGGCTTCTATTATTGGAGCGGCCAGTGGTGGAACTGTAGATGGTGTGGTTGTCGATGGTCCAGGGTCGAAGCCTTGGACTGAAGGTACCGAGGGTGCTGTAGCTGGGGGACCTATGAAGGAAGAAGGTGTAACCGTGCTGATATGAGGTATTTGGTGTTGGGGTTCCATGTTTTCCTTTTCTGATTTTTTGTTGAGTTCTAATATTTTAAACTATGTTTATTATTTTTGTGTTGGTCTTTAAACTTGGTATGTTTTCGAGTTGTTGCACTGCACTGATGGTGGTTATCTATGGAACTTCTGAAGTTGATTCTAAACTGCTTTTAAATTGGTGCCTAATTTTCTGATTAACTTTGTTGTCTTGTTCTGGCCTTGCTTTATTCTGGATTGTTGAAATATTGATGTGTATTTTGTTGGCTTGCTTCAGATGTAATGCCACTGTTTCTCTGATGTATGAGTGTTTGAATCTTCTTTGTACTTAGTAGAATTGTAGATATTCTTGTAGAATAGAACCTACATGTACTGTTTCTGTCGAGTGACTATAGAGTGATCGAACCCTGAAGAGCTTCGAGGATATTTAGATCCATCCCTGAATGATCTGCTGGAGATCAAAGGCTGAAGCCACAATGATATAAGATGTGGTCACTGCCAACGCATTTTTGAGGGTCTGGTCTGTCGATCATTCGTGCCCCTTAAGTCTGCTCGAATGTTGGAAGTTTAAAAAATTTCAAGGTCGCCTCCGAGTATCAATCGGGCCGAGGGGACGTGATACCCAGAGGAAACCCTAAAATTCACTGGACTTCGACGGCCTAAGCCACAGCGAAGCAAGATGTGTTCACCTCTAACGCATTCCTGAGGGTCCGGTCTTTCGACCATTCATGCCCCTCGAGTTTGCTCGAATGTAGGAAACTTGAAAATTTCAAGGTCACCCCCAAGTATCAGTCGGGGCGAGGGTGGACATGATACCCGGGGTAAACCAAGAAATTTGCTGGACTTGACAGTTTCAGAGCCTGATCGAAGCATACCTATTCGCCCCCAATGCATCCCCGAGGGTCCGGTCTGTCGACAATCCTTGCCCCTCGATTTTGCTCAAAATTGGAAGCTTGAAAATTACAAGGTCGACCCTAAGTATCAGTCGGGTTGAAAGATTGACATGATACTTAGAAGAAACCAGGAAATCGACTGGACTTCAAAGGCCTTAGCCACATCAAAGCGTAACTGTTCCCCCCAAATGCATTTTCGAGGGTCTAGTCTTTCAACCATCCTTATCCCTCGAGTTTGCTCGAAATTGGGAGCTTGAAAAATCTCAAGGTTACCCCCAAGTATCAGTCGGGTCTAAGGTTGAAATGATACCTAAGTTAAACCAAGAAATTCAATGAAAAGAGGAGACGAAGTATGGGTGGAAAAATGTTTATTGATTATTCAAGATTGCATCAACTGTACAAGGTTGAGGATATGGTCTGTTACAGAAGACCAGCTGCATTATGTTCCATGGATGTGGTAAGGGTTCTTCGTCTTTTTCCATCAGATAGCAGGAACCCTTGTCAGTTTTATCGTACAGGACATAAGGTCCTTCTCAAGATTCAGCTAGCTTGTCGGTATTTCAAGGCTTCGATACTTGGTTGGCCCGCCTAAGTACGAGATCTCCGATGTTGAAACTTCAGGGTCAAACTCTCTTGTTATAGGATTTCTGAAGTGATGTATGGTAACGGCCAAGGTTGGCGATGGCTCGTTCTTTGGTTTCATCGATCCTTAACATGTTGAATGCGAGCTCAAACTCATTGTCTTGATCTGGGAGGTTAGGATCTCTTATGGGTACTTCAAATTGAGTAGGGAGCACAACTTCGGTACTATATATGAGGAGGATGGGGGTACAGCTTGTAAATTTTCTTGGGGTTATTCGATAGGCCCAGAGGACATGCTGTAATTCTTGAACCCATCGTCCTTTCTTTACATCAACTCTTTTCTTGAGACCATCGACGATGGTTTTGTTTATTGTTTCAACTTGGCCGTTGCCTTAGGGATAGTAAGGTGTTGAGGGTGAGAGGGTGATGTTGTGCTTTTTGAGAAAGTTTCTGACTTTGCTACCGACGAATTGGGGACCATTGTCGCATCGAATCATATGGGGGCAGCCGAAGTGTGTGACGATGTTTTCTCATAGAAATTTAATAACTTCTTCTTCTCTGGTTTGGCATAAAGGTACAGCTTCGACCCATTTAGTGAAGTAATCGGTTGCAACAAGGATGTTTTCTCTACTACCTGAGGCATTTGGGAAGGATCCGATGAGATCGATAGCCCATTTTTGAATGGCTAGGAGACTTGACTGAAATGAAGGTCTTGAGAAGGGCAATGGATGTCATGAGCGTGCTGTTGGCATTTTTCACAGTGTTTGGCATACTCTTCGGCTTGTTTTTTCATATTTGGCCAGAATAATCCATGAGAGACGGCTCGAAGGGATATTGAGCGACCAGCAGTATGATCCCCGCAGGTTCCTTCGTGAAGTTTGGCTAGGATTTCAGAGGCTTCTTCTTGGGATATGCATCGAAGGAGGACGATATTTCGGGATTTGCGATATAATTCATTTTTGCGGGTAGTGTTTTTGCGATAATTTTCTAACAAGGATCGTTTGGCTTTGGGGTCATCTCGGAGGGTAGCATTGTTGAGGTAATTGAGGAATGGTGTTCGCCAACCGTCTGGATCGTGACTCTCGCCCCCAGTATTGATGGCATTGACTTCCATCTGGTCGATACTTTGGCCTTCGAGTACTTCGATATGGAGGGTCCGAGATTCTGATTGTCTGAGCATAGGTGCTATGTAGGTGAGGGCATCTGCATGATTGTTTTCTCCTCGAGGGTAATGAGTGATTGTGGATTTTTCAGTAAGGTCCATGCGCTGTCGCACATTGAGAGCATAGTCAGCCATGAGACCATTAGCTTGATTTTTTCCTGTGTGCCTTTGAACAAATTGGGAATCTGTAAAAATGGCAAGTTTGGGAACATTCGAAGGTAAGTTTAACAACTTTTTCTATTCGGTCATTAGTAGGTATTACAAGGATAATACCAATTCCTGAGCCATTAGGTCCAGCGGATCCATCTGTGAATAAACGCCACCCAGTGTGAGGATCCCAGGGATCTATTGTTTTAAGTTGGTCTTCTGTTAAGTCATCTTCGTGTTCTTCCCAATCGACATCCTCGACCGGGAAGTCGGCAAGAAAATCTGCTACTGCTTGGCCTTTCTGGGATATCGGCTTCTCGAATGTAATGTTATGTTCGCCATGGTACACAGACCGCTATTGTACTCGTCTGGATCTCTCTTTTTTACTGAGTACTTCTCGAAGGGGATAACTTGTTCTAACACTGATGGGGTGGGCTTGAAAATATGGTTTAAGTTTACAGGCTGAATAGACAAGGGTGAGAAGCAAACGCCCAAGCTTCGAATACCAGGTCTCTATAGGTGTGAGAGCTTTGCTGATTAAATATACAGGTTTTTTGATGTTTGAGTCGAGTCGAATAAGCACTGAACTAATAGAGATTTCTGTATCAACAAGATATAAAGAGAGTATTTTGCCTTCGATAGGGGTGCTGATAATGGTTGGTCGGCCAAGATAAGTTTTGAGTTTGAGCAAGGCCGATTCATTCTCGGGTGTCCAGTGGATGCCTTGGTCGCATAAGAGGGAAAAGAGCCAAGCACATCTGTCTGAGGATTTGGAAATAAAATGGTTATGGGTTGCGATCTTGTCAGCCACTTTTTGGACGTCTTTTTGGGTTCAGGGCGAAGGCATGTCGATGAGGGCTTGAATATGGGTGGGTTCGACCTCAATAACTTATTTACTGATAAGGTGGTCTAAAAATTTACCAGATGAAACACCAAATTAGCATTTGTCTGGGTTGAGTTTCATGTTGTATGTACGAAGTATCGAAAAGACTTCGGTTAGGTCTTGGATATGGGACTATTTTTGGAGGCTCTTACATAACATGTCGTCGATGTAAACTTCGACTGACTTGCCAAGCAAGGGTTTAAACTTGGTTGTGACCAGGCGCTGGTAAGTGGCTCCCGCATTTTTAAGACCGAAGGGCATAACATTATAACATTAAAGGCCTTGTTCAGTGATAAAGGATGTTTTAAGTTGATCTTCGGGGAGGAGGGGCACCTGATTGTAACCCGAAGCCGCGTCCATCATGGAAAGTCGTTCATGTCCAGCAGTAGCATCAAGGAGTGCTGGGATGACCGGGAAGGAGAAGCTGTCTTTTGGTGTGTGCTTGTTGAGGTCTGTGAAGTCGACGCAGATTTTGATCTTGTCGTTCTTCTTGGGGACTGCCATAATGTTTGATATCCAGTCAGCGTACTTCACTTCTCTGATAAAACCTGCGGCTATGAGCTTGTCCACTTTAAGGTTCACTGCTTCTTCTTCTTTTTTTTGCTAAGTAAGAAAGATTCATTTCAGAGAACAAAACAAAACAAACAACAACACAACTCTCAAAACAAAGAAAAGCACAACAAAGTCAACATAATCTAAAGTATTCTTGCATCGGAACTTTAATTTTCTTGAGGAAATCAGGTCTTCCCATTACGTACATACTCACGCCTTCATGAAGAAGAGCTCCCTTTTTAGAGAGAGCATCAACACTGAAGTTAGCCTCACGCCAGTTTGCAGAAAATTGGATATTCCTCATGTTTCTACTAGCATTTTCCCAAGCCGCCACCAAAGTCAAAGAAATATTGTTTGTTTTGAATGCTTCCACAGCCGTCGTGGAGTCCGATTCAATCCAAGCGATAAGCCAACCAAATGAAGCAGCATATTCTACCCCGTGAATGATTGCCTCGCATTCAGCTATGAAATTGGAGACCAACCCGAGACCTTTTGTGAGAGTTCCCAACACATTCCCATTACAATCACGATAAATACAACCAATGCTTCCTTTGCCAGGATTCCCTTTAGCACCCCCATCGGTGTTGATCTTAATCTCTCCTATCCGAGGAAGCTCCCAATAGCAAGATTTTACCAATGGATGCTTACAGGCATGAACATCCACACCAAGGCAGTGGAGGATACCCAATTCAATCTGCGTGTTGAACATGAGGCTAGTGGATAGAGCAGCGTAATCTTGAATCCGTTTAAGCCATTGCCGTTTTATAATAGCCAAAGAGAAGTTCAGATCTTCATACAGGCAGTTGTTGCGAGCTTGCTAGATCAGGGATGAACCACCCCAAACAACCCCTGTCCAAAGGTCTCTCAGGTAAGGGCTCATTAAGGTTCACTGCTTCTCAAAGTCATGGTGCCAGGTTACGCTTCTTTTGTTTTACTGCTGAGGAATAGGGAATAAGGTCAAGGCAATGACACGCTAGGTAAGGGTCGATACCGGGAATCTCCAGGAACGTCCATGCAAAGACATCTTTGTTTGCTCGAAGGAAATCTGCAAGCTTGAGGCATTCTGCTGCATCAAGAAAAGTTCCAATGAATGTACCTCGACCAGGACTGCCAAGTTCGATATAAACAGTGGGTTCAATGGGTGAAGTGGTATCTGTCGAAGGTGTAGGGATGGAAAGAGACTGTGTTTGCTATGGACGGCTGACGAGCCTTTGGGTATGATCGATCTCCAGATGCTCTTATGAACGGGCGAGCTGTTGAGAGCCTTTTAAATTCCATGTACCTTTGAGAGTGCTAAAATGAAGGGTCTGATGGTAGGTCGAAGGTATGGCTCACATGGTGTGGAGCCAATCACGTCTGAGTATTCCGAGGTATTCGGACTTCTTGTCGATGACAAGGAAGCTGGTTTGAAGGGAAAGAGGGCCTGTGGTGACTGGTAGGCTGATACGACCAACAACGACTTTGGTGGTCCCATTGTAACCTTTCAATTCGACATTGGCGGCAGTGATGAGATCTATCTTCTTCATTATTTCGATAGTTTGGGGAAAAGGACATCAGCTGCACTTCCTGTATCAATCTGCATGGTGTGGAGAACAAGGTGCTCGATCTTAATAATGATGACTAATGGATCAGAATGGGGGAAATAGACATGTGAAGTAACGCATCTTATGAAAGAAGTGCCTTCGAGCCGAGGGCGATGGCTTGATCCTGGCAGGAGGGTGGGAAATTTCTCCTGATAGGTGAGTTTGTAGCATTTTTCGATGCGCTTTGGTTTGCTTTTGGAACGTCTACTTTCTATGTTGTTGACCTCGATGAAGTTTATTTTGCAGATGTGTACCTCGACCGGGTAAGCAGTGGGGGTGGATTGAGATTTGAGGTAAAACCCGTCGAGATAGCTTAGAAGATCAACAATATACTGGTGTAGATGACCTGCCCTGAGGATGAGTTCGAGAGAGCGCAGGAGGGCGAAGCATTTGTTGATATGGTGACAGTTGTATTTGAGATTGGCGCAATAAGGTTCGCCTTGCCTTACTTCAATAGGGAAAGTGATGCGCCAGATGGGGTCTTCCTGAATATATGGTAGAAGGTGCTGAGGGGGGCATTGAGTATAGGAAAACTAGGTTTTGGTCGCTTCTTACTAGCTTCGGCACTGTTATCAATGATAGGCCACTTTTGGCTCTCAGTCTTTTGTGAGACGGGAGCGATCAGGGGTGTTGGAGTAGAATGTGGTTTTGTCACAGTTTATTGAAGTGGGTGGTGTGTGAAGGCTGGCTCTGTTTGCAGGATTCTTGAAGGCGCTCGAGATCGATATAACCATTAACCTTCGAGAGTATCTCTCCGAGTGTTTGAGGTTTGTGAAGAACGAGGTGCTCTTTTACTCGATTGTGATCAGGCAGGGCATTCGAGTATACAAGTATATCATTCACGCAGTCAAGTTTCTCAATTTTCTGTGATTCATCGAGGAATCTTTTGGTAAAGGCCTCGAGTGTCTTATTGCTGGATTTTCTGAAATTGAATGGGGCATCGACTCTGACTTTTTTGTCCTTATTGAAGGCAAACTGGGTGATGAAAAGCCGTGTTAGTTGCTCAAAGCTTCGTATCGATCAATTTTGGAGGTTGTGATACCACCGAAGGGGGTTGCCAGTAAGGCTGGTAGGAAAAGGGCGACATAACATGTAGTCAGCCATGGAGTAAAGGCTCAGAGCATTTTGGAATTCGAGAATATGGAATTTGGGGTCTGTATTGCGGTATTTACTGAGTTTGGGGGCACAAAAATTTGGGGGTATCTCAATAGCGAGATGTTTTGGACATATGGGGTTACTGAGTCGACTCCGAGAGTTGGTGGCTGGGCTCACGCTGACGCGGATAACAGGTTGTATTTTGAGGTCAAAGTCCTGTTGTACAGCATAAGCAGGATGACGGGGAGATCGAGGGATTCGAGAATAGTGAGTTCGAATGGGTGGGGTGTGCTCAGCGCTGCGCTCCCCGAGATATTCTCGAGCAGGGCGGCGTATGGGGTGTCTAGAGGATCGGAGGGTAGAGTCAGAAGAATTTTCTATGGGGTGAATACCGAGATGGATGGAGTCGAAAGGAGGAATAGTGTGGGGAGCACCCTCGGCTTGAATGCACCCTTAGGTTGCTCCAAGAGTGGGTAGAGGTCCTAGACGGGTGCGGGCAGACATGGGTGACGGATCTGGTGCTTGTGATGGGTGAGCAGGTTCTAGAGGCTAGTCTCTGCAATTCACAGACGGTGTTGTGTAATTCATCGATTGCCCAGTTTTGTCTATTCTCATCGTCTAGACGGTGGTCCCGTTCAGTTTCTTGCTCCAGGCGGTGGTTTTCACGCTCTTGGTTAAGTTGCGCATGGTGGCGCTCCTCGGCTTGAGCGACTTGTTGAGATAGTAAGGCTATTTGGGGGGCCACTCTGTTGATGGAGATATCGGCATGGGTTGAACTGGAATGGAGGGTGGGTGCCATTGAAGAGAAGTTGTGGATGTTGAAATCAAAGGAAGGGAAAAAGAAAAGGAGGTTGGTAGTGTGGGAAGCACAGACGGTGCCAATTGTAGGGGCCTAACTTCTTTTAGATGAGAATTTGACTCTTACAACTCAGGGTTAACCCTCAATCAAAGGAATGCAAGCAAGTAATCTAAAGTATTCGTAATTTAAAGATAAAATACTTGCGTAGAGGCCCAAATATAACGCTCTATGACCTCTGATGAGGATTTTTAAGAGTATGTTTATTACTGATGAGTAATTGAAGGTTCGAATACTAGGTTTTAGAAGGTGGTCGAAGGTAAACTGCAAAGGGTCTGGGGAGAAATTTTTCTAACCCCCACTTGGTTCCCCAACTCCCCTATTTATAAAACATAGGATGGGCTGAGTCACCAAGGTTAGGTCAGATTACAGGGGTACTGTCCGGACATCCCTGCAGGGGTATGGGCACCGGACAAGTCTGTACTGTCATTGTATAAGCTATGGGAGATGTTTCTATACATTGGTACTATGTTAGTAGTTGTGCCTGTCACTGTAGTTGCAAGGACCAATCACTGCGCCGTCTTGTCTGATGAGCTGGCCGCCTGTCCCATCATATTTTGACCATGTGCAGATATGGTCGAAGAGTTTTTGTTGTAATGTGTGTAGTCCATCCTTGAGGCTTGTTTGGAGTTGAAGCTTCATCTTCAGGGGATCTCTAGAAGGCTTATTTTAATGATTGAATGGGCTTTGATACATTCGGGTAGGCTGCGAAGTAGCCTTCGAATGTCTGAGTAGGGTCGAAGGCTGCGAGTAGGCTAATACATTTTACCTTGAGGAAGATAATTGAGAGTTGTTTTCGCTAACTTTCTCATCCAATCTACAACGAGGGATGTGTATTCGATCATCTTTCCATTCTTCTTGTATTGCTCAGAGTAATGGTGGACGATGAGTAGTGAATCGGTGTAGACTAAGAGTTCAGGGACATCGAGCTCAAGAGAAAGGTCAAGTCCATGAATGAGAGCTTCGTACTCGGTGACATTATTCGAGGCCTTAAAATCCAAGTGGATTGATTTCTCAATTCTGTCATTGGAAGTGGTAATCAAAACGATTTCGAACCCTGACCCTGCGAGTCCTGCTTATCCATCTGTGAGAAGTGTCTACCCCTTTGATATAATCCATTCAGTTCACTCGCTAAATGGTTTGGGGGGTAGATCTTCGGGAGTTTCTTCTGTAAGGTCAGGGTCGTGCTCTTCCTAGTCGAAATCCTCTACTGGAAAATTTGTGAGAAAATTGACAACGGCCTTACCCTTTCCGAAATGATGTTGTTCAAACTTAATATCATGTTCTCCCAAACTGACTGACCACTGTTGCACTCTCCTTGATTTCTCTTTCTTGGATAGAACTTCCCAAAGTAGGTAGTTTGTCATGACTTTGACTGAATGTGCTTTGAAGTAGTGCTTGAGTTTCTATAAAGTGTAAACAAGAGTGAGAAGAAGTTTCTCAATTTTAGAGTACCTCATTTCCGCTGGAGTGAGGGTTTTGCTGATAAAGTAGACTAATTTCTCAATTTTCCCTTCAAGGTGAATGAAAACCGAGCTGAATGAAGTATTTATGACTGCTAGGTAGATAATTAGTTCCTCATCATCTACTAGGGTGTTAATTATGGGAGACCTCTCCAAATATGTTTTTAGATCCTTAAAAGTTACTTCGTATTCTGGTGTCCATGTAACGTCTGCATTTGACTAAACTTTTCCTCATTTGGTACAACCGCGGAGTAATATAAAAAGCCAATGACTGCGGTCTGAAGATTTAGAAGCGAAACGGTTGATAGTAGCAATCCTGCTAGCAAGTTTATGAATGACTTTTTTTGTTTTTGGAGAGGGCATACTGAGGAGAGCCCGAATCTAATCTGGATAAGCCTCAATCCCCTTCTTGCTGATGAGGTGGCCTAGAAATCGACCAAAATGTACCCCGAATTAATACTTATCAGGGTTTAGACGCATTCTGTAAGATCGAAAGATGTTGAATATAGTGTTGAGATCTGAAATGTGATTGGCTGACTGTATACTCTTGTATAAGAGATTGTCGATGTAGACTTCAACGACTTTCCCTAGATGTACCTTGAACATAGTAGTCATCAATCGCTGATAAGTGGCACCCACATTTTTGAGTCCGAGGGGCATGACTTTGTAGCAATAAGGACCTTTTTCAATGATGAAAGATGTTTTTCCTTGATCTTCTTCCAAAAGTGGAATTTGATCGTACCCTGAAGTAGCGTCCATCATAGATAAGGGGTCATGATCTGTTGTGGAATTGAGGATCTGATAAATGTTAGGAAGAGGGAAACTGTCCTTTGGAGTATGTATATTTAGATCAGTAAAATCAACGCAAACTCAAACTTTTCAGTTCTTCTCTGGGACAACAACAATGTTGGATATCCAGTCTGGATATTTGGCTTCTCGAATGAATCCAACTTTGATCAATTTCTCAATCTCGGTGTTAAATTCATCTCGAAGACGAGGTGAGAGTCATCGCAGTTTTTGTTTGACCGCCGTGGCGTTGATGTTGATAGCTAATTTGTGACATGTCTTGGTCAGATCGATCCCAGGCATTTCTTTGAAAGACCATGCAAAAACATCTCGATTTAGTTGCAAAAACTGAATGAGAGGATCCTTTTCATGTTGAACCAGCTTAATACCAATACAAGTACCTCTGCTAGGTCCATCAATGTTGATATATTCTGTCGGAACCTCCGTGAAAGTTTGATCGTTGAGGTGATCACCTTCCCGTAATTGTTATACCGCAAATCTATAAGAAGTATCTAGGATAGCAAAGACGGTATTTTCTCATGCTTGAGAGAGCTTCTGACTACCTCTGATCTCATAAATACCATTGTTGTATTTGAAACAGAGTGCTTGATGATAGGTAGAAACGATTGCTTCCAAGTTGTGAATCCAACAACGGCCCATAATCCCGAGATAATCAGATTTGGGGTTGATGATATAGAAAACAACACCAATAGTGACGCGTCCTACAATAATATGTAAGATGACCTTTCCTACTTGTTCTTCCCTGGAACTATTGAACCCACTGATATCAGTGTCGCTCTGAATAAATATGTCGGCAAGACCCATTTAGTCGATAGTGCTCTGAAAAAGAATCTCAATACTGATTTCAGTATCGATCATCATCGTGTGCATGACAAACTTCATCATTTTAATCATTATTACTCATGCATTATGATGTGGAAATTTGACATGGCTAGTATCTCAATCATTGAAGGAAATCCCAAGCCAGCGATTGCTCGACTCAGGAAGAAGCTTGGCTTCTTTGTCTTGCGGTGTGAGATCACAGCATTTCGTTAGTCTCCTGCGATTTGATCAGTTGGATTTGGTGATTTGATTGATTTTGATCATGTTTTTGTGGTGCATATGGTAAAGATATTTCTCCTTAGCTTGATCATTGACCCGAATAACTTTAAACTGCTTCTTATAGTTGCCATCTTTGTATAATTTCAGGTCGTCAATATATTCGAGCATCCCTCCCTCTTTAAAAATGTATTCGAGCAACCTCTGTAAAATATAGCTATTATCAGTAGAATGATGGTTTACCTTATGATGTAGACAATATGGTCGATTATCGATTGGTTCCAATGGTTGAGAGACGCGGTAGAGTGTATCCCTCAAAAGTAGTAGAAAAATTGTAGAGATTCGAACCTTCAGCTTAGGGTGGATGGGCTTGTTTGGCAGACTGCCTTTCCGAGGGTAGCCAGTGCTGCCCTTGCTGTGTTTCTGATCTCCCTGTTGTGAGTATATGTCTTGATGAACTAATTTTATAGCTGATCGAATGTATATATAGAGTCCTCAGAGAGAGAGTAGAACCATCAGAGTGGTTCCTCCTATAGATTTGTAGCGAACAGACGGCAAAGGATGTGGTTGAGATTGGAGTATAACCCCAATGAATCACGGTACTGCTGAATGTGATCCTTCGAGTCAATACCTTTGTATTTACAAATTTTTGGAGTATGGAAACCTTTTGGTTTCTCCATATCGAATAGCTCTTTGGCAATCGAACTTCCTTGTAATTTTGTAACGTCGTCGATAGTACCCAGAACTTGTGTTTCTATCAACTCCTTAATTCGTCGGTCCATATGTTTTTTCATGATGTAATGACGTACTGGTTGAATCGCTGGGCGAGCAGGTTGTGGATGATGAGTGCCTGTACCCTCACTCAGGCAATCCCATGCTGGAACTTGGTATTAAGGTTGATGTTCTTCCTCCTGACAGACGGGAATTCGGTGACCTCGACTGACATCAGATTAAACTTCACCCCCAAAATGAATAGAGGGTTATGGTTCGTGTTGTAGATTCCTGAAAATAACGTTGCTAGTGACTCCTTGAGGTCCTATTCTCTCCCTTATAGAAATACGGGAGGTCTCTGGCAACTGATCGCGACCTCATGCTGCAGGAGCCTGCTTAGTATTTTACATAGCCACTAAGGCAATCTACATTATTGTCATCTGGTCTTCATGTCGTTTGAGTGTTGTCAAGCGAGCTTATCGTTTTGCATCGAGCTATTTCTCATGACTCTCCCGATCCTTTGTTAACTAAAGATTGAGCTCGACGCATTTCTCTATTTCGGCATTGAGATTCGCCAGTAACTCTGTAAGGTTCCCTGGCTCCATTGAAGCATTGAGCTGGGTCCCTGTAGCAGGTTGTCTGGAAGTAACCATGATTGAAAGTTGCAGTGAAAAAATGGCTTAGGATATCATGGAAATGCATTCTTTCCCACAGTAGATGCCAAATGTAATGTCCAAATTCTGTCTGCTTGAAATGTCTTAGAATTCGCAATCAAACCAATGAACCTATAAAATTATTCTAATGGAAAGTAAGAAATGGCACAGGCAATTTTAGCATGGAAAACCACTGAATAGGTAAAAAAACCGCTACCTCGAGTGGAGGATTTTTGTAAAAGTATTTTTATTGCTTGAGGCAAATATCTTATTACAAGTAATCTTTAGATATAGAAAACCTTGAGCCATGTAATTAAGAAGTTTAAATGTTGCCGAGAATAAAAAATAAGTTGTTTCTTGATGATCTCTTGTGTAATTTCTCTGGTCCTTGTCTCTTCTGGAACTTTCCCTTTATATAAGGGCAGAGAAAGATATGGTAACAAGAGATAAAAATAGATTAAAATATGAGGGCAGAGGTAATGATAGAAAGACGATTTTATTGAAAAGGTACAAGATGTCTGACATGGATAGTGGAATGGACACCTCAGTTCCAAAACCAAGGATGGGTCCTGTGAGGTACAATAACTGCCAGCCGTTAGAGAGAGAAAGATTAAATAGTACTTTATCTTCATCATTCAAACGTTTTTCTACTTGAAAAAATTTGGAGAGCGCTGAGAGAGAAGCACAAAAAAATTGTAGAGGATTTGGTAAGGATTTATCTGAGGGTGACCAACAGTCAAAGAGAGTTGCGGGCTCAGAATTGCGTAGGTGGCAATACAACAGCGTTGTGAGGGATGGACTTGGCGCTACTGTGGATTCTTATTCTGACATTAAAGGTTAGTAGAGACATGTGCTGTGTTTTCTTTGCAAATTGTAATTTGTTTAAGTAAATCCTAGTAAATCATTATTCATAACAATCTATGATATTTGACATATAGACCAAATCATTGAATAATATGTTGCATATGAATGACCGATTTGTGAAAAATAATGATAGATACTTGAACCTGTATGTAGGTCGGACGTGTGAGGTATTTGGGTAGAATCAATCTTTGCCTATAAAATTAGAGTTTGAGATGGATAGTTTGCCTATTAGCAAGGTTTCGACCTCTAGTTGTCCGGTAGAGTCTGATGGTAAGGTAGAAGCTGGTTTAGAGCAATTTCCAGGTTTTCCTGGTAAATTGGTGGCCTATCCCCCTGGTTCAGGTGTATTTAGAGAATTTTGTAAAGCCAAAGCTACCGAAAGTGAGAAATGGGGTAACTGCGTAGAATACGCTGGTAGGATGTTTAGGGGGTGCACGGTGGCGACGGGGGAAGAGTATTTTTATTTGTTAGCCGACTTGAAGGAGAAATAATGAGATAGGCTTATAAATGAACCGATTTCATTAGAATATTTTGATGGGAGTGTTCGGAGTGACCTTTCAGAGGGTTTCTTGTGTTACTTGTCTCAATTAGAGTACGGGTTGAGTCCCCCCCATACTAATTTGGCGAAGGGAATTTTGAATAGGATTGGAGCATGTCCTATTCAATTTAACGGGAATATGTGGGAGGTAATAACCATTTGTGATCATCTAAATGAAAAATGGGAGAATGAGCAAAAAGTGAGGAGGATATCCCTTGAGAACGTACTGCAGTTTTATGGGGTGAAGAATTATCAGGCCAGTGGTGGAGGATATTTTTGTGCGAGCGCAACTCGGCGGCGCTTCTTCGATCTCAATTCAACAGGTCGAGTCTGGAATGACAACGTAATATGGGTAAAAGGTAATTGCCTTCAGAGAGATGACGAAGAACCTTTGGATCTTCTGTTTAGAACTGTAAAACAAAGTAAGTATAACAATGCATAGAGTATATAATATTGATATGTTTGAACTAATGATCTATTGGTGAAAATAATAAATGCTGTGTATGGCAAGTCTCGAGTGGAGAGGAAAGATTCACTGTTGGAAGAAGTTGCGGAGGAAGAGGTTGAACTCAAGTTTGTGCTGGAAGGACTCGGCCTTAACAGAAAGAAGAGGATTGGAAGAAAGTCGAAAAAGGTTCAAAAATTTCAATCGGCAAGGATGATGGAGGGTGTTGATGATGGGAAGAAGAGTAGAACTGGTGGGGAAGGCCAAGTCAATGTGGCTAAGATCCCTAGAATAGGCAGTTCGGTTCAGTTGGAGTCTATTGCGTTGAGCAAATTAGCTCGATCATTTCCTAAAAAACAAATGTTGAAGCGTCCGTCGGCCTCTGGTACCACCGGAAGTGGTGAGGGTGACGGAAAAAAAAGGAGAAGGATCAAACTTTTAGGGAGGTCGTTGGAAAAGATCGCTGAAGAGCGACCTGCTGCTGAGGATGATCTCAAAGCAGTTGAGGAAAGGGAGAGGCTGGCGGCTCTCCATGGAGAGGAAGATCTGAACAAGATAGTATGTATTAATGTTTGATCTTGTAAATATTTCTTACACTTTGAAGTCATACTGAGGTTGATTTGTTTTGTGCAGATTGCTCGTTTAGTAAAGGAGATTTGGCTCGGAGTGGATGAAGAAAAATCTGAGCTGATGAAAGTTTAAATTAAGCTTAAAAAGCGGGTAGCTCGAGGGAAGGCCGATTCTCTTAAGGAAGCAAAAATGTTAATGGCTTTAAAGGCTTCTCATGTTGTGGCGATTGGCCATCTGTAAGTAGAGGTGATGGTGAATATGAAGGAGGTGGAGGCGAAGCGTGAAAGGTTGGGGCACCACCTGATATTGAAGGGATCTTTTAATGATAAGGTAAATGCCATTAAGGCTGACACCTATGTTGAGAAAGGTGATGATGAAGAACTAAAAGAGGTGGTGGCGGGAGTTGTTGATGGGTTAGACGGTGTCTCCCGCCAGACGGTGCAGGACAACCAAGGGGATGACACCGATCTCCCCGAGGGCGAGAATGAGAAGGTAGGGTAGAGAAATGATTTGTATGGATATTTTGAAATTTCTTGTAAATTATTGTACTTGTGCGTATTGAATAGACTTCTGTAGGTTCACTTTTTTATAAACCTATTGTAGGCACTTAGAGAAATGAATCTCAGAATAAAATATCTTGAGACCGGGTTTGCCAGGGAAATAGAGACCTCTACAACCTTGTTGTCTTCGCAAGCGGAGCTGCAGGTTAGATCGAAATAGGTCTTCTGACTTGTATGTTATATCGACATAAAGTTACCAAGTAAATTAGATAACATAAAGCGTAGAGCTAGGTCAAAAACTTGCTATCAGCTTTAGGAAAGCCACACTAATATAGGACGTAGAAAAATTCAAAGTATTTAGATAAAGTGGAATATCGTAAATATGTACCTTATGTTTTAAATGTATGCCATGGAGCACTTATCTGGGTTTGTGCTTCGACCTTTAAGGCTAGAAGTAGTTGCACACAGTAGATGTTAGAAATTCAGATATCTTCTTAGAAATGAGACATATATCATATTGATGGGCTTTCTAAATCGGGCTGTATATAATATATCTATTATTATGTAGGTTGAATTGGATTCAGTTCGCTCTCGAGAAAATGAGGTGCTCCACTGCAACCAAGAATTCGCGGAGGAGTTAGACAGGGTGAGGGAGGCGACTGAAAATAGAGAAGATCGGCTCGTGATGGTGCATTTTAAATTAGTTGAAGCCAACCAAATGGTTGTTGACCTTAATTGCAAGGTCGAGGAGAGAGACGCCAAAATTGAGAAGGGGATAAAAGAGCTTGCGGTTGAAAGGACACGCCACGAAGCTTCAAAGTCGGGTAGACACGCTAATGGTTAAGGGTAAGCAAGTTGAAATGGTACAATACCGTATTCACGCACTGGAAATATCATAGGGGCTGTTTCGAACTAATCTTCAGAATTGTAAAAGCGAGCAGGAGCGACTGAAACAAAAATTGAGTAAAAAAGATAATGAGCTGAAGGTAGCTCGAGAACAGTTATCAGCCTCGGAAGCTACAGCCGAATACTTGCAAATAGCCCTACCTGCCATGGATATGGAGTTTCAGGGGATGCAACGAAGGTGTAACGAATTAAATGAGAAGGTGGTACGATTGAAGACTGAATTGGCGCAAGCCAATGCACGTGTCAAGAACCTGAGGCTAGAGAGTGCCCGAGGGGGAGTAGAACTGAGGTTAAAGTTCCTCTAGTCCAAGGTAATGTAGTTAGCCTTTCAGGTCGAATTAGAGAGCTGGAAAGTGATGTGGCTCAAATTCAAGGACATGTGCAGAAAGGAAATGTGAACTTAAGGGAATGTCAGCACAAACTGGATGTTGCTCTTATCAAGGAGAAGGCCTTGGAAGGGGAAATCAGGGTAAAGGAAGTTCTGATGAAGAAGAAAGACGACTTGTTGAAGGATATTTTTGCCAGTGAAGAATTGAATGCAGAAATTGTGACATTGCGTGCTCAGGTGGCGAACTTGGGGGTTGCTCTTCAGACTGAATCAGTTAAATATTGCAAAAAAGTGGAAGAGAATATAACCTTTTATGATCTGACCGACAGGGAAATGGTACATCAGAAGAACATGTACTCACATTTGGAGTCACGTCTTGAGATGGTGAGATATAACTTTTCAAGGATCGTTGTAGCTCATGCATTACGGAGATTGATGAGTTAAACCAGGTTAAATTTTGATTTAACTATAGAAATGTTACAGACATATTGAATGAGATGAAGGCTAGTATTACCTTTGCCTTATCTTATGCCTGCTTGAGTCTTTGATATGAAACAAGTTTTTACATTTATTTCATTCGCGGAGATTTAGTAGAGTCAGCCAAACCAAGTGTTATCCTTGATTTAACTAGTATATAATTAATTAAAAGCTAGTATGACCTATGCTTTAATCTACAGAATGTGGTTGAATCAATGTAAATAGAGAGATGTTGTGAAGAACTCGAAAGTTTCATTGATTGGTTTAGAATTTACATTGAATGGAGATGAAAATCTCACTTTTGGAATTGATAAAAAAACGTGATGGAAATAGAGTAGTAAGACGCTTTACAATAATACTATTTCAGTCGCCTAGTGTTCCAGGGATTTAAAATGAGGATTCCCTTTTCTGCCATGAGATAAAATGATCCCAGGACTGAGAGACCTATGATAATGAATTGACCCTCCCAATTATCAGTTAATTTTCCAGTGTGAGACCCTTTACAATGTTATAAAATCTTTGAAGACAAGATCATCGATTAGAAAGGTACGGCTCCTGACTCGGCTATTGTACGACCTGGCTAGCATATGATGATATCAACCAAGGTTAGTGATGGCACATTCCCTGGTTTCATCGATCATATTAAGGTTGCAAGCCAATTCAAACTCATTTTCCTCATCAATCGGCTCGTGATCTCGAACTGGATGATGGTATTCAGAAGAAATGACAGCCTCAGTGCCATAGGCAAGGAGGAATGGGGTGTATCATGTTGACTGTCTGTGAGTGGTACAATATGCCCATAGGACATGAGGCAATTCACGAACCTAATTCCCTATTTTTCTGTGAGTGAAGCCATTTTTTGAGTCCATCCACGATGGTTTTGTTGGTGATTTTAGCTTGCCCATTGCCTTGAGGATAGTAAGGACTAGATAGTGAGTGGATGATATTGTATTGGCTGAGGAAGGTTACGATTTTTTCTCCCACAAATTGGGGTCCGTTATCGATACGAATTAGGTGGGGGGACCCAAACCGAGTGATGATGTGTTCCCAGATAAAATATATGACATCTTCTTCTCTGGTTCGACATGGTGGAACTGCTTCTACCCATTTCATAAAATAAACGGTAGCTACGAGTAGGAGACAGCGGTTACCTGGAGAGTTAGGTAATTTACCGACGAGATCAAGTGCCTATCTTTTGAATGGCTAGAACAGCTTGCTTACATGGAGTTTGAGTGTAGGGGCGCGTATCATGTGTCCATGCCTTTGGCAGGTGTCGCATCTGCGTGAGAACTCCTCTGGTTGCTTGCACATGCCGGGTCAAAATACTCCTAGTGTAATAGCTCTGTTTGCTAGCGATTGACCTACGGCATGAGAGCCACAAGTGCTTTTATGTAACTCGTAGAGTAATTCATCTGCTTTTGGTTTGGAGAGGCACTTAAGGTAAGTCCCTGTAACGGAAAGGAGGTATAGCACACCATTTTTATTAGTATAGAACTTCGAGTTGTTGATCAGCTGTCGGCACTTTTTGGATCTACTGAGAGTGGTCTGTTGTAATTGTTGTCGACGCCGAGGTAGGCTAAGAAAGGCTTTCACCAATCGTCGTCTCCCCCTTTATCGCCCCCAGTGTTAATCGTATATACAGAAATACGGTCAATGCTGGGGGTTGAAATGATTTGGATCTGAAGATATCGAGCTTTATTACCCAATACCCCGGCAAGATATGTCAAGGAATCGGCGTGTCTATTTTCACCTCGAGGAAGATAATCGAGAGTTTCTTTCGTAAACTTGCTCATCCTATCTGCCACGAGAGCTGCGTATTCAATCATCTTTCCTTTCTTCTTGTATTGTTTAGAGTAATGGTGGACGAAGAGTAGTGAATCTGTGTAAACTGAGAGTTTGTGAACATCAAGCTCAAGAGTGAGGTCGAGTCCATAAATGAGAGCTTCGTACTCGGTGACATTATTTGAGACCTCAAAATCTAAGCGAATTGATTTTACAATTCTGTCATTGGAAGGGGTAATCAAAACGATTTTGATTCCTGACCCTGCGAGTCCTGCTCATCCATCTGTGAGAAGTCTCTACCCTGCTGTAGTGAATCATTCAGCTCGCTCATCAAATGGCTTGGGGGTGGATCTTCAGGTGTTTCTTTCATAAGGTCAGGGTCGTGTTCTTCCCACTCGAGATCCTCCACTGGAAAATCCATGAGGAAATTGGCAGCGGCCTGACCCATTTCAGAATGATATTGTTCAAACCTGATATCATGTTCTCCAAAACTGACTGACCACTGTTGCACCCTCCTTGATTTCCCTTTGTTGGATAGAACCTCCTGAAGTGGGTAGTTCGTCATGACTTTGACTGAATGATCTTGGAAGTAGTGCTTGAGTTTCTGCGAAGTGTAAACAAGAGTGAGAAGAAGTTTCTCAATTTTAAAATACCTCGTTTCCACTGGTGTGAGGGTCTTGCTGATGAAATAGATTGGTTTCTCGACTTTCCCATCCAAGTGAATAAGAATTGAGCTGAGGGAATTATCTATGACTGCAAGGTAGATAATAAGTTCCTCATTGTCTATTGGGGTGCTCATAATAGGAGACCTCCCCAAAAAGGATTTGAGATCCTGAAAAGCTGCTTCGCATTCTGGTGTCCAGATGACCTCTACATTTGGTTGAACTTTTCATCGTTTGGTACAACCGTGAAGTATTAGGAATAGCCAACGACAGCGGTCTAAAGATTTAGAAATGAAGTGGTTGATCGCGGCAATCTTGCCAGCAAGTTTCTGAACGTCTTTTGCTTTTTTTGGAGAGGGCATGTTAAGGAGAGCCGAATCTGATCTGGATCGGTCTCAATCCCCTTCTTACTGATGAAGTGGCCAAGAAAATGGCCAGAATGTACCCCGAATTGACACTTTTCAGGGTTGAGACGCATCCTGTAAGATCGAGGGATGTTGAATATAGTGTTGAGATCTGATATGTGACTGAATGACCATACGCTTTTGCACAAGTGATCGTCGATGTAGACTTTAACGGCTTTCCCTAGGTGTGCTTTGAACATAGTAATAATAAAGACCTCTTTCAGTGATGAAAGTTGTCTTTTCTTGATCTTCTTCCCAAAGTAGAATTTGATTATACCCCGAAGCAGCGTCCAACATAGATAGGAGGTCATGGCCTGCTATGGAATAAAGAATCTGAAGAATGTTGGGAAGAGGGAAACTGTCCTTTGGAGTATGTTTGTACAGATCGGTGTAATCTACATAAACTCAAACCTTTTTGTTCTTCTTTGTGACAGTGATAATGTTGGATATCCAGTCTGGATATTTAGCTTCTCGAATGAATCCCACTTTGATCAATTTCTCAATCTTCGTGTTAACTTCTTCTCGAAAAAGAGGTGACAGTCATTGCAATTTTTGTTTGACCACTGTGACGTTGATGTTGATAGCTAATTTGTCACATGCCTTGGCCGGATCAATCCCAGGCATTTCTTCGAAAGACAATGCAAAAATATCTCGATTTAGTTGCAAAAACTGAATGAGAGGATCCTTTTCATACTGAACCAGCTTAGTACCAATGCAAGTACCTCTGCTAGGTCTATCAATGTTGATATATTCTGTAGGCTCCTCCATGGAAGGTTAATCGTTGAGGTGATCAGCTTCCTGTAATTGTTATGCCGTAAATCTATCAGAAGTATCTAGGATAGCAGAGACGGTATTTTCTCAAGCTTGAGAGAGCCTCTGACAACCTCTGATCTCATAAATACCATTATCATGTTTGAACTAGAGTGTTTGATGATAGGTAGAAGCGATTGCTTCCATGTTATGAATCCTACAGCGGCCTGTAATCCTGAGATAATGAGATTTGGTGTTGATGACATAGAAAGCAACGTCGATGGTGACTGGTCCAACAGTAATGTATAAGATGATCTTGCCTACTCGTTCATCTCTGGAACCATTGAACCCACTGATATTAGTGTCGCTCTGAATAACTTGGTCGGCCGAACCCATTTAGTCGATAGTACTCTGAAAATGAATCTCAATACAGCTTCCAGTATCGATCATCATCGTGTCCATGACAAACTTCTTCATTTTAAGCATTATTACTAACGTATTATGATGCAGAAATTTGATATGGCTAGTATCGCAATCTTCGAAGGAAATCTCAAGCCGGCAATTTCTCGACTCAAGAAAAAGCTTGGCTTCTTTATCTTGCGGTGTGAGATCACAACATTCCGATAGTCTCCAGCATTTTAGTCTGGTGGAATTGGTGATTTGATTGATTTCAATCATGTTGTTGTGGTACATATGTTAAAGATGTTTTTACTTAGCTTGATCATTGACCTGAATAACTTCAAGCTGCTTCTTATAGCTGCCATCTTTGTATGATTTCTGGTCGACAATATATTTGAGCATCCGTCCCTCTTTAAAGATGTATTTGAGCAACCTCTGAAAAACATAGCAATTATCAGCAGAATGATGGTTTACCTTATGATGTAGATAACATGGTCGATAATCGATTGGTTCCAGTGGTTGAGAGACGCGGTAGAGTGTATCCTTCAAAAGCAGAGGAAAAATTGCAGAGATTCAGGCATTCATCTTTGGGTGGATGGGTTTGTTTGGCAGACTGCCTTTCTGAGGGTAGCCAGTGCTGCCCTTGGTGTGCTTCTGATCTCCTTGTTCCTCCTTTTGATCATTAGTTCGATCTGTAGATTGGCCTTTGGTGGAGAGGACGGATTTAGTAGATTTTAGTCACTCAGACATTATCCTCTCCAGGTTGACGTAACTGTTGACCTTGGTGATCATTTCCTCCAAGGTTACAGGTTTGTTGAGGAAGAGGTGTTCTTTGGCCTTGTAGTCGAGCCGGAGCGCATTGGTAAAAGTAGTAATGGCTATTTTCTTATTTGAGGTTATCCACTTTTCGCACAAGCTCGAATAATTTCATCAAGAAATCCTCGAGCTTCTCTCCATGTGACTGTTTAACTCTTTGTCCCTGTTGTGAGCATATATCTTGATGAACTGATTTTACAGCTGATCGAATGTATATATGGAGTCCTCAGAGAGAGAGTGGAACTATCTGAGTGGTTCCTCCTATACACTTGTGGTGAACAGACGGCAGATGATGTGGTTGAGATTGAAGTATAACCCCAATGAATCACGGTACTACTGAATGTGCTCCTTCGGGTCAATACCTTTGTATTTACAAATTTTTGGAGAATGGAAACCTTTTGGTTTCTCCATATCGAGTAGCTCTTTGGCAATCAGACTTCCTTGTAATTTTGTAACGTCGTCGGTAGTACCCAAAACTTTTATTTTGATCAACTCCTTAATTCATTGGTCCATTTGCTTTTTCATGATGTAATGACGTACTGGTTGAATTGCTGGGTGAACAGGTTGTAGATGATGAGTGCCTGTACCTTCACTCAGGCGATGCCGTGCTAGAACTTAGTATTGAGGTTGCTTTTCTTCCTCCTGACAGACGGGAATTCGGAAACCTCGACTGACTTCAAACTAAACTTCACCCCCCAAATGAATGGAGGGCTGTGGTTCGCATCGTAGATTCCTGGAAATAGCTTTTCTAGCGACTCCTTGAGGTCCCATTCTCTCCCTTGTAAAAATATGGGAGGTCTCTGGTAACTGATCGCGACCTCAGGCTGCAGGAGCCTGCTTAGTATTTTACAGAGACACTAAGGCAATTTACATTGTTGTCATCTGGTCTTCATGTCGTTTTGTGTCGAGCTCTTTCTCACGAATCTCCCGATCCTCTGTTAACTGAAGATTGAGCTCAATACGTTTCTCTATTTCGGCGTTGAGATTCGCCCGTAACTCTGTAAGGTTCCCCGGCCCCATTGAAACATCGAGCTAGGTCCCTGTAGCAGGTTGCCTGGAAGTAACCATGATTGAAAGTTGCAGTGAAAGAATGCCTTAGGATATCATGGAAATGCATTCTTTCCCACAGTAGACGCCAAATGTAATGTCCAAATTCTGTATGCTTGAAATGGCTTAGAATTCGCAATCAAACCAATGAACCTGCAATATTATTCTAATGGAAAGTAAGAAATGAAATAGATGATTTTAGCATGGAAAACCTCTGCATAAGTAAAAAAAACCACGACCTTGAGTGAAGGATTTTTGTAATAGTATTTTTATTGGATGAGGCAAATATCTTATTACAAGTGATCTTTAGATATAGAAAAGCATGAACCTTGTAATTAAGAAGTTTAAATGTTACTGGGAATAAAAAATAAGTAGTTTCTTGATGATCTCTTGTGTAATTTCTCAGGTCCTTGTCACTTATGGAACTTTCCCTTTATATAAGCCCTCTCCGCAGCTCTTCATCATGCTAGGGCACGTTTTCTGAACAATGTGGTTAGTGGCGGTTGACTGAGTAACTGACAAGTTTGTGAGAGACAAATGTCTTTGACTGGATAAGGCTTTTCATTTTAAGTTTGTCCCACATTCTTAGCCAGTTCGTGGGGTAGGTTGGAATGTTGACTAGAGAAGATATGTTAAAAATGTGTGAGTCAGAGATGGAAGTGATTCGAACTGGCGACAACTCAACTTTAGGTAAGATAGAGGGATAGGTCTCTACATACGCAAAATAGGTTATACACATTTGGATTAAACTGACCAGGTACCATGTCAAAAAAAATTATCGACTTCTTCTAGTCAGCTCAAAGAGGAAGCTTCAACCCCTTCTTAATTTGTTCTTGATACACGAGAATCCCGCCCAAGGGTACTTCATTGTCGATCATACCATATTGATACTCCTCTAGCCTAATATCTTCAGGAATACCATTTTTCTTCTTAAAAATTAGTATCTCCTTCGTTTCTGGACCCTCTCCGTAATAAACCTCCTCACCCTCCTCCATATCTTCCTCCTCACCCCTACTACCTTCTCGATCACTAGCCTGTGGCTCGTGATCCACAACTGTCTTGGTAACCTCCTCGTCAGAAACTTCGACAATCTTAGGTGCCACTCTAAACTGATTAGCACTAGCTATGTCTGCACTACACAACCCCACCCTATACCTACCAGGGGCTCTGTATCTTGAAAGCTCCTGTATATATCTTTATTATTGATTTGAATTGGTTTAGCCATTCTTAAGAACCTGAAAATCATATTCCATTTTTTACCACAATTAGTATCAATCATATCTGATACATTATATACGTTCATATGTTCGTATTCATATAGTTGTCGAGTTTACTCTCCAGCACATCATTCTCTCATTATTATCATTACTATCTGATGGATATCATTACTACCCGAAGACACTTACTACACCCATTCTCTCCAGCACATTATAACCCTTTCCGACTACATCGTCAAAAGGAGAAAAACCTTCAAACATCCCTATCACAAATTCTATCCACAAAACCCTTCCACCATAAAACTCCAATTACTCCCAATCTATCCTTCTTAATACAAATTCCATTTACTACTGTACTTATCGTGCCTTCATCTACATAACAGTACAAACAATCAATCAAAAATAATACACAAATAGCAAAAGTTACTAACCTTGAATCCATGATGCCCCGGTATCCCTCTGCTTCGCCTGCTTTGCTCTCTCAATAAACACATTGATCTCCTATTTCCTAATTGTTGACAATGATTCTAGTGGCGAGCACAAGGAGTTCGCACTAGGCAGAGTTTTGGAAGAATTTGTAAAATATGAACAGTTGCCTACCAAGGGACTATTTATAGACCCCGCGCGACTGTTAATTATACCACTTGGCGACCATTCAAGTACTCAAGCATAATGCCTTACACGTCTTTTCTCAAAGTCTTTAACTCTCAACCTTCTCAAAGATAATAAACCCATACATTGTTGTTCCAACCCTTCCATATCTCGGAGAACACCCTCTGGGACATCCATACTCGACAAAGCATAGTCTATTTTATTACAAAGATGTTGTACATCAATTTCCTTATACTTCAAAATATCACCTACAGGACTACACCTAGCCATTTAAATTCTCATAATTACCACGACAAATTTATCATTAATTTGATTCTCCTATATTCTAGGGGAATCTTCCACATTCAATTCAAATTTCAAATTTTATTCGACATAACAATTTCTAAACTACAACATTGTATTAATACATGTCATTTTTTCACAAAGTTTAAAAATATTCGACAAACACTACTCATTCAAACCATCGACAGCAATCTCTGAAATACAAATTCATTCCATTTCACCATACATAATTATTCGATCATTGCATTACTACTTGAAAAAGCAATATTGCCCTCAATTACACTTAATCGCAGCAGAATCCTCCTTCCTCACCAACATTTTTGCACGTGTGTACATATAACTTACACGTTCCGGAGGACTCCAAAATTCAGGTTGGTAGTAAAACTGAAAATCCCCTTCCGCATCCTCGCCTCTGCCTCGCTTATCCCTTCATAATTTGGTTTAACAGGTTCTTCCATTTGATAATTGACATACCAGTTTCTGAAGTACCGCTTATACAATTCCCAATACTTCCCATGAGCACGGCTGAGCACTTCATTCCGTACTTGTGCCATAGTCTACACCATCTCAACAAACACATAATCTCAATTTTACTGAGTACACGGGGTACTTATAGTCCAACAAAGTCCAACTCAATTCAATCCACATTTATATCTCATTGGAACTTTACCATTTCAGCAGTCAAATCAATCAACCTCAAAATCCGTTTCTAGTCCCACACAATCAATTATACTTCAAGATGTATTATACTCAAAACATATACACATTCAACACATTTCACTTCGACATCATATTAATTCAATTACTTATTTAATTTACAATACTTTAAACAACACAAGAAGTCGAAAAACAAAGTTTATTAAATGAACTATCTATTATATTTTAAATTTGACAAGTCACTCCTTCGATTACATTACATCCAGTTACAATTCTATCTTTAATTTTACTTGAAGGCTTAATTGTTCTGTTCATCTTTTCACCATAATATGACATTATTACTTCTTATCACCAGAATCTGACATTAGCTCTGGCGAAAAGGCAACGATATCCTAAGAAACTTAATGAATCTCAGGTCAGGGAACTTCTAAACAGAGCTGCTCCTGCAGAATAACGGCAGCAAAAAATTACAAGAAGGCCATTAAGGTACACAAGTTCCTAGGACGCCCAACTAGCCTTTACATCATCATTTTCACTATGAGCAGTAGCCCCTTCTCCAAAAATTTGATGAACTTCAATGCCTACGGCAACAAAAACTGAAACCAAACCCAACAGATACCCCGTGTGAAAATGTTCTTTAACTCTACCTCCCCCAAATCCCCCCACCATGATGACAAACTGTACAAGATCAAAAAACAAAGACTTACCAAAATACTTTAACTCTGCATGGTCGTTACGGTAACCGTCTTCATCCTCAGGCCACTTGCTCCACCAAACCTGGGGTGACATCTTTCCCAAATCTACCACCACAAAAGCCTTCTTTACACCATCTATTTATACCAACACTTTCAGTTACCAAATATAATGTTCTGCATTCTTTACACCATCTATAAATACAGGCAGAGAATAGATTATTGAGATCTGCAACTTCACTATTTACTCTTCTTTAATTTACTCTCACTCCATAACTTGTAATAACTAGCAACCTATTGGATTTTACACCAAAATCTACTTCGAGGTCGTGGCTTTTCTTAGCTTTTACTGAGTTTCCACGTACAATCTTATTTGCTTTAGCTTGTTACTGCATCATCCTTATAAAAAGTATTGGCGAAGATTATCTTTTTGGAAAATACGTCATTACACTATCTTAGTAGAGATAGGAGTTGAAGACTTAACCTATAACCGTATACCATTCTTAGGCTACAAAGTGATGTCAATGTTAGATGTGTGTTGATGCAACCTAATATAGAAAATACTTTTGTAATAATCCAGTATTAAATACAATGATTTCCCCTACTCTCTTATCTGTTGTCCATAGGTCCTTATAATATCATCAAAACAAAAATAATTTTTCATTTATGATTTCCTTTATATCAAGCTATGCTGATTAAAATAATGTAGAACATTCTTTTAATAAATCTTTCTTTTGTTTTGTAAATTGTGTATGGTGCGTGATAGATTAGCACTTATATTATTTTTGGACGAAATGCTAGTTGTAAGAGTCTCCTAGTCCTTTCAGGTATGGTTCATTCTTGGTGTATACGAGTATTTTACATTTTACTATACTATGTACCGAGTTGCATTTTGTGGGTATATTATCCCGACTTCTAAATATTTATACTCATGCTATGAAACTACACTTAATTCAGGTGTTAATTTTGGTAGTTGTTGAGATTTAGATATACTATCTTGCATTGTGGTTGATATGACCTTAATGCGATATTCAATTATCGCGCGATTTGTGTAGCTTTTATTATCTTAGGAAAGCGCTCTCAAGCCAAAGGATTACATCATTTACTCGAGTGTTTAAAAATTCTATATGTTTTCGAATAGGTACAAAATTGAAATGTCCAATTTACAACGGAAGTACTGCAAAAAATTTGGTAGGATTCTTCTATTTAATTTGCTTCCGCGCATAACTCTGATATAGATTTTACATGTCACTTGATTTCTCATATATTTAGTTTCATACTATATACTTATTGCTTTATTATCTTTAGGTCTGCAATTACTTTTGAATGCTTTGGTTGACGTTTTAATAATTTGACATTTTTATTGTTTCATGTAGTTTCTTAAAAACTATGGGAGCGATTCTATGTAGACACGTTGTTTGAGTGTCGATGGTTCCTTGCTGAGTACGTAAGAGGTTGGATCATTAATTTGAGTACTCCAGTTACGTTTTGTGATTGAACAATGATTTTCAATATTCTACTTGGATTGAGAACTTATTTATTTAGGTGGAATTGGTGTTTATGCAAAGGAGTAGTTGCCCATCCCAAAAATGCAAGGTCACGATCCTCATCATTATCATTTTAAAACTATGAGGATGAGCTTGCCAAGTTATAATGAGAAGCTGACGAGAGAGAAGCTCGACACCAGCAAGAAATTAAGAATGTAAAGGCCTCTATGAATAGTACAATTCAAGTCGAAGTTAAGCGATTGATGCAAATTGCAGGCATCCCTTTTCCGAATAATAATTAATATCATCGGGTCTCAAAGCTGATCACTATTCTAAGGTAATTATGTTTTTCTTTTCTAGATAAGAAATCTTGAATAGAGTTGATTTTTGCTTTTGTTGTTGCAATAATTTCATTAGTAACTTGTAAGTGGGATTTCTGAATTTTTGACCAGATATGTTAGCATTTTAGAGCTAAAATTGGCTTAACCAACATATGACATTTGTAGACCAACATGATATAGTGGCATAACATCCTTTTCACAGATTTTCTTTTTTTTTGCTTCGAAGATTGGCACTGATATTTTTTTGGACAACATACTGGTTACAAGAGTTTTCTAGTCCTTTCAGGTATGTTTATTCTTGGTGTATATAAATACTTTACATTTTACCATACTACGTGTCTATAGTAGTATATTCCCCATATTCGACAAGAGTAAGACAACACAGTGTAGTCGAAGACAGCCATACATGATTGAAGAATGATAGCATTCAAGAAGATACCTCAAGTCCTCCTCCTACCAAAAGTAGTCATTGTGATTGGTCAAGGAAAGTGCTGTTAGAAATCAACAAAGTTTTCCCAGTCCCCCTGAAATAGGAGACTATTTTTGTCTTTTTATAAACTATTTGTATCTACTATAAATATAGGTGGAGAATAGATTATTCAAGATCCAAGAAGACGCAACCCTATTATCCTTACTTCCTTACCCTACAATCACTCCAAAAACTTATAATAACTAGCATCTTACTAGATTTTACATCAAAATCCTCCTCGAGGTCGTGGTTATTCTTAGCTTTTACTAATTTTTTTATGTAAAATCTAGTTTCCTTAGCCTCTTATTACATTTTCCTTTCAAATAGTATTGGCGAAGATTTTTTTCTCGAATAACATGTCACTACAATTGGCACCGTCTGTGGGAAATACCACACTTTTCTTTACCACCACTGATATAAAAACCTTTTGATAACAAACATGAATCTAAGAAGCCATTCCAGTACCGTGAGAGATCAAGAAATTAATCCGATACCAGGAATGGTTGATCTACATGATGCAGTAATCAAACTTCATAAACAAATGGCGGCAGAAAAAACCCAAAGATTGGAGGATCAGCGTGTCTACGCTCAAGCTCTTCAAACAGAGAGAGCCGTACGAAAGAAAGCCTTAGATCAACAAGAGTCAAACGCATTAGAAAGAAATAGAAAGACTGAGAAGGGTACAAGATCGACTCACTGGTCGCCAGACGTTACCTGCACTTGCCCAAAGTAATCATAGATCAAGAGCAATTCAGCGCGATGATCAACTGAGAGAAGACAAGTTACGAATTTCTCTATCCAGATCCAGGAATCTAAACAGGGCTTATTGATATTTTGGTTTGACATCTTTTGAATCAATAACTCAAGGAAGTTGACGCACGCGTCATCAAACTCCCCCACTACCCAAAAGAAGACCAATCAAAGATAGATTTGAACCAGAAGGACAGGGAGATTTCATTCTACAAGTCACAACCTTGCCTTTTCCCCTGTAACAGTTTATCACTTTGGATGACCTAAACAATAGGATTCAGGCCATAAACTCCGATGTCCTAGGCCAAAGATTTGCGCTTGATAGAATCCAGACAAACCCCATCATGCCAAAGTTCATTCAATATGCAGGACTCACTTACCCACTCACCCATGTCTGACCCTTCAAAGCCACAGTTGGATTATATTCCAAACTCGGCCACATCCTGTGTAGACTATTCAACATGAGCCTAAAAGAAGAACCGCTCTAATGGTTTCACACTACCCAAGAGGCCTCCATCACCACGTTCAGCCAGTTGCAGAGTCTTTTTGAATCTAATTACGCTCATGCTAAAGGGCGAGAGATCACTGTCGATTCCGTATTCTTCTTCGACCAGGGCGCATAAGAGACATTGGCAAGCTTTTACAAACATTTTTTTACAAGGAACAAGGAAAATTGGGAACTCATACCCTAAAATTGTCGTTCCAGCATTCACCTCTGCCCTGCACATTGACTCTAAGGTTGGAGAAGAGCTTACTCTACACAAGCCGTGAACAGTCACAGAAATGATTGATGTCGTTAATAATTATATCGAATTAGAATTATCAAAGAAAGATAAGATGAAGAGCTCATCTGCTATCCATTCTCAAGAAACAACTTCAACCCTATCCCAACGATCGGTAACTACTAAAGCACCCAAGCGACACGGCAGAAACACCGACAACAATAGAAGGGATGGAAAACCTGACAGACCAGTCTTGGTTTTGCCACCAATGACAATGACTCTCTCTACTATCTTACTGATGATAAAGGGGAATGAGTGTTATCGCGCACCATAAACCATTCCGGATCTCCCCAACAGACCTCAATATTAGGAAAACAATGTGCATAATTTTGAAATTGATAACTGCTACTCTCTCATACGAATCTTTTATCGCATCCTATTAGATGGAAGACTTGATAATTATGTCATCGACATCCAAAAGTTTCTCAAAGATGAAGCAAAATACAAAGAAGTTGAAAAAAATCAGATCCAGGGGCAAGCTCGCCACCTATATATGATCGAGATTAAAAAGGGAAGAAAAGAAAATTAGATGATCGGATTACATCCTATTATAAAATAACCTCCTTAGATAAATCAGTAAAACTTCTTCCAAGTTCAAACAAATCGAAACGTTCTTACCATATTACCTTCAAGGACTGTGACACCGGCCACTTGAAATACCCTCATGATGAGCCTCTTATCATTATGCTAAAAGTCGTACAGGACTATCTACAAATGCTTTTGTCGATACAGAAAGCGCGACAGATGTATTGTTCAGAAGAGCAATTGAAGTACTAGGCCTCACAGACTCGGTAAAAGCTTCGACAGCAATAACCACTGGCTTCAATGGTTCAAAAGACTCAACCATAAGAGTAATTACTCTGCCAGTTCAGGCAGGATTAGAAACTACATTCGTCAAATTCCTTGTCATCAATGCTGAATCCAAATATTTAGGAATTTTGGGATGAAGTTGGTTACATTCGATTAAAGCAGTACCTTCTACTTATCATCTAACATTATAATTTCCAACAGATTATGAATCTATGAAATCAAAGGTAGCCAAGTAGTTGCACGTATGTGCAAAAATACCACAACCAACCCTTATACAATAAAACTTCTCAAAGCTTAACAACTACAGCAAGAGGTACCTCCCACATTCGAGCAACATAAAACTGAGATGGTCGAATCTAATGAACTTGATGGTCCAGGTCGTACCACCTTCATCGGCTCAAAACTATCAACCGAAGAAAAAGAAGCCATAATCTAGCTACTTAAGAAAAATATCAACATCTTTGCCTGGACTTTCCAAGAAATGCCTGGCTTCAATCTATCAGTCGCGTGCCACCGACTTAACCTCCTTCCAGATAGTAAAGCTATCATTCAGAATGACAGAATTTAGCTCCCCGACTCTATGATGCATTGAACGAAGATATTGATAAAATCCTTCGGGTAGGATTTATTCGAGAAGCTAAGTATCCAAAGTAGGTTTTTACTATCGTAGCAGTACCAAAGAAAAATGAAAAAATAAGGGTTTGTGCTGATTTTACAGAACCCAACAAGTTCATACCCAAGGATAGTTTTCCGCTACCACTGATTGTGCAACTTCTTGACTCCGTCGCAGGGCACGATCTTCTTTCTATGACGGATGCAGCCTCCGGCTACAATCAAGTTCCACTCGCCGAAGAAGATTAGGAAAAAATAACCTTCATTACCGAAAAAGGTCTCTACTGTTACACAGTAATGCCCTTTGGGTTATAGAATGCATGAGCTACTTACCAAAGACTTGTGGCTAAAATGTTCAAAGATCATCTCAGCACAATTATGGAAGTCTACATCGACGATATGATCTGCAAAAGCATGAAACGCAAAGATCGCTCCGACAACCTCCAAACCATCTTCGATATCCTTCGTAAATACCAGATGAAACTCAACCCAGAGAAATGCCAATTTGGAGTCACATGTGGTAAATTTCTAGGACACCTGGTCAGTAAAAGAGGGATTGAAATCGATCTTGTGTAAATTAAAGTGCTCATCGCGATGGCATCTCCGCGAACGAAGAAAGATGTCCAAAAATTTCTAGGCAAGATTGCCGCTCTTTATAGATTCATCTCAAAGTCATCTGATCAATACAAACTTCTTTACGTCCTTCTTCATGGTAATACCACTCCTCTTTCAAAGAAATAGCACAAGGAAATCATTTGGACTTCTGACTGTGAGTTAGCCTTCCAAGATCTTAAACGATACTTGGGGCGTCCTATCATGAGTACTCTAGTTGATGGAAAAATACTGACAATGTATTTATCGATAACTGAAGACTTAATTAGCTCCGTCCTTATTCGAGAAGATTGAGGAGTAGAAAAACTAATCTACTTCATCAGAAAAATACTCATGCCTGCAAAAAAAAGATACACAACAGCAGAAAAATAGCTACTCGCCTTAGTCTACAGTTCTCAGAAACTTTGTCCTTACTTTTAAGCCCATCCCATCAAAATCATCACCAAGTACCCCCTCAAACTAGTACTTTCCAAAAAAGAAAATTTTCGAAAAATCTAGCAATGATCTATTTTCCTTGGTGAATACAGCATCTACTACAAACCCCAGATATCAGTCAAGGGATAAATAGTAGCTGACTTTTTGGCAAACTTTTCGGTCGAAGACCCAGATTGGGAAGAACTCGAAGAAATCTTCACAGATGACTCAATAGCAGAACCAAATGCATGGTCAAAAAGCTCAGGTTGGTGACTTTTTACAAACAGATTAGCTGGACCACAAGGGTCAGGGATTGGCATCGTCCTCGTTACACCATCTAATCATCGAATTAAGAAAGCTATTAAACTAAACTTCTATACCACAAATAATGAGACATAATATGAAGAAATCCTACATGGTCTAGATCTCGCACTCACACTCAGAGTGGAAGAATTGGCAGTCTACGTCGATTCTTCACTCGTGGCAAATCATTACAACAAGACATTCCGCACAATGGGAAAAATGGTTTATTATGCAGCCCTAGTCGAAGAAAAGATGTACAAATTCAAACACACAACAATCTCTTACATACCTCAATAAGAAAATCGACATGCCGACGCATTAGCTTACATCGCTGCCATGTTGGAGGACAGTGAAAAAGATCTTTAGAAATCAAAATCATCAAGCATTCTAGTCTCGATATACTGTCAACACTACATATGACCATTGCTGAAGACGAAGACCCTGAAGACTGGAGAAGACCATTCTATGGATACGTCAACTCCAACGTCCTCCCCAGTAGCAAATAAGAAGCCCGATCACTTTTGGCCAAGAACCCCAGATTCACAGTCCAAGATAGCATCTTATATCGCATCACAGGAGGGGGACCACTTATCGAATGCATCACTCAAAAGCAAGCTCAAATCAAAATCAGAGAACTTCACGAAGGTATTAGACATTTCAGGAAAATCATTAGCCCAGCGTGCATTCACATAAGGGGTATATTGGCCCAAGATGAGACAGGATTGCAAAGAATTTGTGTGTAAATGCTACAAATGCCAAATCCATGCACAAGACATCAAAATTCAAGCCCTTAACTTGCATATTGGCAATGTCTTCTGGCCCATCAAACGATGGAGGATCAACATCATTGGACCTTTCCATCCATCATCGGGAAACTGAAGATTTGTCCAATTCGCCACAGATTACTTCATAAAATGAGTTAAAGTAATTCCTCTATGCCATACCGATGAAAATGAGGTCATCAAGTTCCTTTGGGAGCACATCATCACCAGGTTTGGCTGCCCACAAATGATACGCTCTGATAATGGCAAGCAATTCATCAGCGCAAAAGTACTTACTTTCCTCCATAAATACAAAATCTAGCTATCAACATCCACACCATACTATTCTCAAGGCAACGGACAAGCCGAAGCCATCAATAAAAACATCAATTCAGGTTTACGCAAGTATCTCGACGACACAAAAGGAAGGTGGGTCGACAAACTACTCAATATTCTCTGGGCCTACCGAACAACTCCTCGAGTTTCAAAATGCTATACTCCATTCATGATGGCCTTCGGTACAGAAGCAGTCATACCTTCAGACCTCGATCTACCAGGTACCCGAAGAAAAATTCTAGATGAAGACAATGAACTAGGTCTCCTCTGCAACCTCAATTGGATCAAAGAAACCTGTGACAAGGCCATCGTAAACTTAGGACGATACCATGACACATTGAAAACAGAATACAACTAAAAAGTTTAAAAATGGAAATTTGGTATTGAAGAATTTGTCCTGCGACGGATCCAAGATAGTACTCGGCCTAAAAATTTAGGAAAGTTATCAGAAAACTGGGAAGGGCCATACATTATCAACGACAAAACATATAGTGAAATGGCTGATGACTGAAGACGAAATACAACTTGAATATCCATGGAATACTGCCCAACTGAAACTATTTTACAGATAAAATGTTGTAAAAATTTTCATCGATTCAAATAAATAAATTTTACTGTCGGTTTAATCCTTACTATTTTGACTTGATCTCGATCCATACTTAGCAAGTATCCATCAGACAATCAATCATCCTTACTATTTTAACTTGATCTCAATCCATACTTAACAAGTATGTATCAGACAATCAATCATCCTTAGTATTTTGATTTAATCTCGATCCATACTTAACAAATATGCATCATACAATCAATCACCCTTACTATTTTGATTTGATCCCGATCCATACTTCATAAGTATGCATCAGACAATCAATCATCCTTACTATTTTGATTTGATCTAGATTCATACTTAACAAGCATGCATCAGACAATCAATCATCCTTATTATTTTGATTTGATCTTGATCCATACTTCACAAGTATGCATCAGAAAATCGATCCTTCTTACTACTTTGATTTGATCTTGATCCATACTTAACACGTATGCATCGGACAATCAATCATCCTCACTATTTTGATTTGATCTCGATCCATTCTTGACAAGTATACATTAGATAATCAATCATCCTTACTATTTTGATTTGATCTTGATCCATACTTAACAAGTATACATTAGACAATCAATCACCCTTACTCTTTTGACTTGATCTCGATCCATACTTTATAATTACGCATCCAGACTATCATTTAATTCTACGAGAACACTATCCAACTACAGGATATTTTACTTTGCATTCCTTACTTATCTAACAAATTCTAAACAGCTTTTGTTCTTCTTAAATCTAAATCCAGATACCAATTTCAGGATATACATCAGGTACTCATTCTCATTACTTGTCACTACATGGCCATTTTTCACTTACCACGCAAACAAGCGTTCCTTACTTATCTGCTATAATATACAATTACATTCGGCATATCACTTTGTCGGATCTACTACTTACCATTATTTACAAAATATATACAACAAGTATTCAAAATAAAATTTCTTCGAAAAACAAATATTCATCATCCAACATACCACAAGATTATAATTATTTTTTTCCCACCGACAATTTTTACATACTTCCACACATGTAATACTGCTTATACAAAATTTCTTACACTACAGGAGAATATACTATGCCATCAACATTAAGAAAACCATCAGGTACATAAGCATCTGCTAGCTCCCCAAGACGCGAGCCATCAGTTTCCATCATCACCACATCCCCCACAACTTTTGCCTCACCACAAACTTTGGAAGTCTCTGACACTTCGTCTTCTGAACTCAAATCATCAAAGACAATACCACCAGACTTCACCAACCCCTTATAAAAGTTTTTCCTCACCTCCATCTTCATATACTGCCCAGCAAAATGGGCCCTCACTTCCCTACATCTCTCCAACTTCTCTGAATTTAGTTGAGCCCTTACCTTGTCAAGAACTTTGCCCTGCTCCAGCTCCATCGACCTCCTTGTATCGGCAACCTACTCCCTTACATCCTTCTCAAAGTTTTCTTTTTGTAACGCCAAAGCCTCTAATTTTTCCTTTTCTAAAATTTTCTTTGCTTTACAAAGCGCAATACCCCTAGTCTGTTTTGCCTCCAACTTGTAGGTATTCAACTTTGCATTCTTTGGCTTATATCAGAAACTTCTTGATCTGCATTACATTCATTAATTGAGTATTCGAATGACTTACCAGTTTCTTTAATTGAAGTAAAGCAAAAAAAATTCTCACCTTCGAGATATTTTGCTGGCCCTCGCCAATAAATGTACTTAAGCTCTCAATCCCCACCAAACAGTCATCCAACTCTACTGACAGTGCATCCATCCCAGACGTATATGAGTCCAGTGTCTTCAGAACTTTAGTCTCAAACTCTTCAAAAAAATTATTCTTAGACGTCTCACCACTCCCCCTCTTCTTCGGTAGCACACTCCCCGTACCCCGTGGAGGACGCCCATCTGCCACAATAACTAGTTTAGCAGTACCAGCTACCTCCTTCGTTGTCGACTGCCGAGTAGTCCTCTTATGGGGAAGCAGCAGAGGAACAGCTTGGCTAGCCACCCTTTTCTTCTTACTCTTTCCTAGAGATTCTCCAAACATGGCATCTATCTCCGTATCAGTATTGTACCCAGCCAGGGAAGGATTTTCCAGCGGTAGACTAGCCTCTGTAGCCTTCTTGTTCTTCGCCAACATCTTACCGTTGATGACAAAAACTTCAGCACCTTTGGTCCTCAACCTCTTTAACCCGGCTTCTTGGAACAGGGTGCTCACTCGATCTTAGTCGATGACCAGATTGTCAATCCTACCAAAGAATCCTTTCCAGATCTTGTATAACTCTTCTTTAACTTCAAAGTTCTCATTGACCTCCTTCAAAGCTGGACATACATAATAATACAGTTATAATAAATTCACAAACAATAACCACTTACAACATTAACAATTCAGTTACCTAACCATAAACCTAAGTGAAATGTCTTTCTCTTTAGGGGCTCCCCAGGGTCTTTCTTGTCAAACTCAAAGTTCCCGGAGACAAGTAACGTTCGTCAGTGAATCGCCCTCCAGTTGACACCATATCATAAAATAACGGTCTTTTCAGAAACCTCGCAAAGTAACAGTATCCTAACTTCTGCAGGTTCATCTTAAGCGTATAGTACAGACATAAATCATCGACTGTTATCAGCTTCTCCCCCTAGCCTTAAGTCGACCATTTATTACCCCACATACCCTAAATAGGTCATATACATTCGGATTGAATTGACCAGGTACTACATTGAAAAAGTTTATCAACTTTTTTTGGTCATCTCTAAGGGAAAGCTTCAACCCTTTCTTAATTTGTTCTCGATAAACCAAAATCCTATCCAAGGGTATCTTCTGGTCAATCATATCATACTGATACTCCTCTAACCTTATATCTCCTGGAATACCATAATTCTTCTTAAAACTTAATATTTCTTTTGACTCTAGACCCTCTCTATAATAGGCCTCCTCCCCTTCCTCCACATCTTCCTCCCCACCCCCACTACCTTCCCAATCACTCACCTATGGCTTGTGATCCATGCCTATTTTAGTGGCCTCCTCGACCAATACCTTGACAACCCTAGGTTCCTAAACTAGTCAATACCAGTTAAACTGGCACTACTCGAACCCACCCTATATCTACTCCCCAGCTGTTATACATAGATAGACACATCAATCATCAGAGGCTCTACGTCTTAGAGATTCTCATATATCTCTTTATCATCAATTTGATTTTTTTCAGCTATTTTTAAGAACCTATAAATTAGATTCTATATTTTAACCGAAGTTAGTATCAATCTTATATAATACATATATATGTGTTTATAGGCTCATATGCTCATATTCATATTGTTGTCGAGATTACTCTCCAACACGTCATTCTCATAATACTATAATTACATTATACTATCGTTACTTACAACTACATCTTACTAATTTTAGTTCACGATAAACTTTTATTTATTTCTTTATCTAAGTAATAACATCGATAACTACATTAATAAACATTTTGGTTGAATTTCAGGAGATCGATAGTTCTCAAGGATGTTTTATCTGTTTCCTGCCAAAACCACTCTCATTCAAAATTTACAATATCGCCTTCTCCGGCATAAAATTCGGCCAATTCACAACTCACAAACAATATTACCGACAATCTTGTTGAATCAAAACCCATTCTCTACAGTCGCGCCGTAATCGCAGCGACACCCACTAATCCCTATCTCCACTCCTCACCACCCCTTTATCAATTCTCTCTCACAGAAATACCTCTAAAAATCTCTACGACTCCAGTCCCATCCTAAAACCCTTCATTACCATCCCTATCATAATTTAACATTCAAACCCTAACACAGTTATCTTTTTCCTACTTCTAAATCCATCAACATTAAATCAAATTCCTTCTACCAATACTTTGCCATACATATCCCTACAAATTTATGCAAACCATAATCGTGAAACAACACAAAATAAAACACAATCCAAAATTACTAACCTTGTTTATGCACTACTTCAGTATCCCTTTCTTTCATTCACTTTGCTCACGCAATCAATACACTGATCTCCTCCTACCCAATTGTAGATAACAAATCCAGCGACGAGCACAACCAATTCACACTGGATATTTTTTTCCCGAGGTTGCAAAGTACGAACAGTCGCCCACCTCTAAAATATTTATAGACCCCACATGACTGTTTGTGTTACCGCTTCGCGACCATTCAACTCCTCAAACATAACGCCTCATACGCCTTTTCATGATGTCTTTGACCCTTCGCCTTCTCCGCATCAACAAACCCCTACATTCTTGCTCCAATCTTTCCATATCTTGAAGAATTTCTTCTGCTATATTCATACTCAACAAAGCACATCCTATCTTGTCACAAAGTCGATGCACATCATCTTCCTTATACTTCAAACTTTCACCTAATGGAACACACCTTGCCATAAAACAATCTTCTCATTAGTTCTCCATTTTAATATAATATCCATAAATCCATATAACAAGGGCACACATTCGACAAATATTCATATTCAAAATTTCATTCGATATTTCAATTACAATTGCTAATGCTTTTCACATCCCAAAAAAACTTACAAGTACATAATTATTCAAAAAATCATTTATAACATCGACAATTCATCTTTACAAAAGTTTCCTTTGTATTTCATTAACCAAAATATTTCGATCAGTATAATTCTATACATCTACAAAAAATAACATTTAAAAACCCCTAGCTGCTGCATCATCTTCTCTCTTAACATGAATATTCGCCCGAGTCCACATATAACTCACACATTTAGAACTCTAATATTATAATTGACAGCAAAACTCAAAATCCTCTTTAGCATCCTACGCCTCTGCCTCACTCATACTTTCATAATTTGGTTCCTCAGGATCTTCCAAGTGTACATTAGCAACCCAAAATCCAAAGTATCGATTGATCAATATATAATACTTCGCCGGCACACGGCTCTACACCTCGTTACGCACCTGCGATCTCATCTTTACCTTTTCTTCCAACAAATACAACTCTCCAACCAACAATAGAGGATACTTAGAGTACTCCAAAGTCAAAGTCAACCAACTAACTTGTAATTCACCTCGGAACTATACATTTTCAACAGCCACATCAATCAACCTCGAAATCTATTCCAAGTCCCACTCGACAAACTATACTTCGAGTTGTTTAGACATTCAACACTCACTTTTCTCACATTTTACATATTATACATATTTAGTAGGCAAAAACATAAACAAACACGAACAGAAGTCGAGGAAAATATCTTTATTTGATAGACAAACTGTTACATATTACATTTGATAAACTGTATCCTTTGATTACATTATAATAAACTACACTACTTTCTTTACATTCGACTTAAAGGACTAATTCCTTTGTGTGTTTTTTCACCAGAATCTGACATTATTGCATCCTTTCACCAGCATATAGCATTATTTCTGGCACCAGGAGCAACAATCCTAAGAAACTCAATGAATCTCAAGTCACTGAACTTCTAAGAGTTGCCTCAATAGATGAAAAGCATCAAAAAATTGCAAACACTTCCTTCGTTTGACAAAATCCCTGGACGCCCAACCAGCCAACCCATCCTTGCGTTCACTATGAACAATAATCCATACTCCTACAAACTAATGCACTCCATTACCTTCAATAACCCTTGATGATAGAAATGGTTCCAACAGATACAAATATTTTTTGACTCTACCTCCCCCCACCCTCCATACCGTGATAGGATCAATTGATGAATTACAAAAAATCAGTTTGGGACAGAGTTTTACCTCAGGTTGTTCACCGTCTTCATCCTCAGATGATGTGTTTTGCCATACTTGGGGCAGCATCCTTATACACCACCACTGTAACACCCTTCTTAAGAACATCTATTTATACCTAATTTGAATCTGCCAGGTCCAATGTACCATATTAATTGCTCCTCGGGAAATAGATGACCAGATACAGTTTACCTTGTCCTTGGAAATGATAAACTGATGACTCGTGAAATCATTCGGTATCCTCTTCAGCTTATAATTTCTTCTCGACATAACCATAAGTACTTATGTCGAGAATGGGGCGATTGTAGTAGCATATTCCCCAGATTCGATAAGAGTAAGACGGTACACTGTAGTCTAAGGCAGCCATACATGATTGAAGATAGATAACATTCGAGAAGATACCTCAAGTCCTCGACCTACCAAAAGTAGCCGTTGTACCTGGTCAAGGAAAGAGCTGTTAGAGATCTACAAAGTTCGCCCACTCCCCCTGGAATAGAAGACTATTTTTGTCTTTTTGTAAACTGCTTGTATCTACTATAAATATAGGTAGATAATAGATTATTCAGGATTTAAGAAGATGCTACTCTATTATCCTTATTTCCTTACCCTACTATCACTCCAAAAAAATGCAATAACTAGCATCTTACTAGATTTTATATCAAAATCCACCTTGAGGTTATGGTTTTTCTCAGCTTTTGGTTTGTAATTATTTTTATATGTTGTGGTTGAGATTGTAACAATTTGATTTTTTTTCCAGGCAGTTTCTTAACAATTATGGGAGCGATACAAGTAAGTGTTTATTATACGCAGAGATATTGTTCGTGTGTTAATAGTTCCATATTTAGTGCGTAAGAGGCTGGAAAATTAATTTGAATGCTCAAGTTGTATTTAGTGATTGAACAATAAATTTTAATATTCTAGGAGGATTGAGACCTTATTTATTAATATGAAATTGGTGTTTGTGGAACCTTGTAAATAAATTTTTCTCTCTTTTAAATTAACTTGTGGTTGATGAATAATTTGTACTATCCAACAAGGGCATAATTCAAATTAAAAAAATGTTACATTTTGCATTACCTTCTTTAGGGACGATTTATTATGTATCTCTATTAATATTGGCGCCATACTTTTAGAAACAAAAAAATTCATCTCAAATATTGTGTATTAAAGACAGAATAATCTGTCCCTAATAATATTGGCGCTGGTGGGAAAATTTAGCGCCATACTTTTAGAGACAAATAAATCTGTCTCAAATGTTGTATATTAGAGACAGAATAATTCATCCCCAATAATATTGGCGCTGGTGGGAAAATCTGGCATCATACTTTTAGATACAAACAAATTTATCTCTAATATTATGTATTAGGGACGGTTATACTCCGTCCCCAAAAAAGTTAAAAAATAAAGACCTTTAGAGACGGGTTTTGGCATCTCTAAAACCGTCCTTAATAGTATTAGAAACTGATGTGTCCGTCCCTAATGTATTTGGGATGCCACCCTGAAGGGATAACACTTTACCGTCCCTAAAGACACCTCTAATAGCTGTAGGGACAGATTAGTAGCCTCTTGGGATGCTTTTTTGCCATCCATAAAGGTAGTTTTTCTCTTAGAGCTCTATCGTTTACTTGTATAAACATGGTGAGAACTCATTCCCAAAGGATGTATCATGCGGCAGAGGGGTAAGTGGCGATAAAGATTGCTAAAGTTCGTGAAAGGATTTTTGAAGTGCTTCCTTATGACGCTATAATACCAATCTCTATTTTGCAGATAGAAGGCTTGAATGCCGTGGAGAGGGATATTTAGGTTGATCGCCATTTTTGGTGTGATGTCTTTCGCGATATGATTGTCGAGCCTGAAGCTTGAAAGATTGTTGTAAGGGAAATTGTTCTTGATGAGTTAGCTTGAGAGGATGAGAAGATTACTGGCATCAAAGTGATCAGATGTGGTGTTGTTGGAAACCTTGATTACTTTAAATGCAAATACTTTTAGAAGTTCAATTTCCTTGAAGCTCGATGTAGTTTGAATTAGAGGAATAACGGAATAAAATTTAGGTTTTATTTCCTTAATCTTTTCCTCAATACTTTTGAATTCTGTTAAAATAATTTAAAATTTAAAATTCAGCTTTCATTACTGTACCCGTCCAGTTATTTATAAATAGTCTGATATTGCTTTTATTAGGATGGCTAGGTGTGTAGAATATTTTAAAAGTTTGGAGAAGGATAAAAATGGAGAATGTTGTTGGACTGCTATTTAAAGGGTCGAGAATTGAAAGGTCTTTGAGTTATGTTAAAAATTGTTACTTGGTTTAACTGAGGAATTTAGGGAGGAATAACGATCATTTGTTGGACTGTTATTTACATGAATTCAAATATTTAAGTATTCGAGATCGAATATTAGAGAAGAAAACAAAAAAAGTTAGGAAGAAATCGAAGAGGGAGAAACGAGTGTTAGTGTCTAGGAAGAACGAGCTCAATAAGCAACACGATCTTCTGTGTAATTGGGAGGATGATTTACTGAGGACTACCGATGAGGTGAGAAAGTCTGAAGAGAAGATGAATAGGAGAGAAAGAGAGAGAAAAAAAAAATTGTCTCATTCAAAAATTTTTAATGAGGGTAATAATGAGAGGAGTGCGAGTACCAAAAGGTATGAGTTGTCTGATATGAAGAGAAAAGATGACTCGGTTAAAAAACTAAAGGCGACTGATACGTGTTTCAATAAATATTAGTAGTTACCAAGGAACATTACAAATATCTACCTTCTATCTTCTTCAAAAAGCTTTACCAAACCAGAGAGAGTTGCATCTAGAGAGGGAGAGAAAAAGAAACATCTGTATCTAAAAACAAAGGGAGAAAGACTGCAGATTTCGTTGAAGGGAGTTTACCAAGCCGTACTAAAAATCCATTGGGGAATCTTGTGGAGAAGGAATTCATTGTTATTTCTGACTCGTGTTCTGGTATAGGAGGTTATTGGTTTCTTCATTTTTCTCGTTCATTATTTTCTTAGTTAGGAAACTTGAGTTTTAATTTCTTCAGTGAATGTTGTTTTTTTTCCCTTTATTTTTATTTTTGAATTTGAAAAAACCATTCCTTATTTAGTATACCCTAATAAATTACTTTATTCTTAATTTTAGTTTGGTAAATCTGGCGTTCACAGATATGGATAAAATTAGTAGTATATTTTTTTTAATAATTTGTGATAGACTTTGATGGGAAATATCAAATATCTACTATCTCCAATCTAAGGTTTCATCTGTCATAGTTGCTAATATAGAGGCTGCCCTGAACCAGCGCGTCACCAAGTTGGAAAGAGAGATGGCTAACGAACAGGCTAGACTTGTCGATGAAAGGGCGAGGTCGATTGCTGAGAAGGCCAAGTTGAAGGCATATTTTCAGACGATCGTGAACAAGCTGGAGCAAGAATCTTCTACCAATATTAATGAAGTGAGTGCTGCTCGTGATAACCTTGCCCAATTTCTGTAGGATGATAGTTACTTTAAGCCTGATATTATGGTTGTGGCAGAAGGTCTATCTGCTGATGTTGTTGGGCCTGCTTATGAAGATTAAGTAATCGCCGATCTGATTCCAATTTGTGAGACAATTTCTGGTCTGGATGGGAACTTTCCTCTCGAGCAAACCCAAGCTCGTAAGGCGAATGACCAAGATAAGGTAGCTTAATCTTGTTGTTTGATACTTTTTTGAAGATAATGTCAATTGTAGTTATATTGTAGTTAACATTGGGTAATATTTCGTTTATGAATGGGATGGGCATTCTTCTTTTGATTGATATAAAATTCTAATTTTTAGGATGTTCTTGAATTAAGAATGATTATTGAGACTCTAAGGAAAGAGCTATCTACAACGAAAAACTTATTGGTTGTAGCAACTCATATCACTGAATATACAGAGGGTCAGGTGAGAGAATGCAAAACTCTTAGTGATGCACACTGGAAAAGTTTATGTGAAGCATGGCTTGACTGGGCTAAAGAAAAATAGAATGGGATAAACTAGTTAGAAAATGTAGGATTAGGTATATGAAAATTTGGCCTTTTTTGCCTGGTGGTATTAGGGAGGATACTCCATACGTAACTAAAGACCTTATGATACTAACTATATTTCTCAAGGCCGAGATAGATAGTGAGAGGGGTCTTAAGGAAGCTTACCTTAGAGTGTAAGAAGAAAATGAAGTGCACGCAGACCCCGCTACCATCGAGTACTTAGCGACCAGAATTAGAAACCTGTATAACTTAAAGGCTAAAGAAGTCTCGGCTCATGCTGGTATTTCAATGATTTACTTAAGATTATGATTATGTCTCTGTAATATTGTTGCATTTATGTAGAACAATTTTGTGTAGGAATTGTAATCTATGAGGAATGCATTTTATTATATGATGAATGGATCAATCTGTGATGAAAGATGACTTAAAAATTACTCAAACTACTTTACAGACCATTACCGATCTCAATTTGAAAGCTGTTCATACTACGTTAGAAAATGCTACTAATCTTAATATGAAATTTGATCACTGCTCGACCCACTGTAAAAAAATTGACCGACATCAAAATAACTTTGGAGGCCAGTTTAATAAATGAAAAATGTTTAAAAAATATCACAGAGGATCATTGGATGAGATTGCACAGAATTCTTATGCAAAGCCATGCACAGTTGGTAGAGTTGTTGTAACCTAACGGTGATAGACTTGCGTTAGGAGATCATCAGGGGAGACAGCTTGCTACTGTGATAGTATTTTATGGTAGGGAAATAAATAGAATTCCCACAGACGGTGCCAAATTTAAGGACCTAAATTCATTGCTCGAATAGTCTCTTACACTAAATACACCTGTATTACAAACAATATTAAAGAAGTAATAGGAATTGACACAAATTAAGTTTGAAAACCTTTTAATAGGTAAAAACCATTACTTCAGCTTGAGGATTTAGGATAATGACTTTATTTCTCAGATATTACAAGTTACACAAGTTGGTGCTCTGGAATGTTTCTCACTAAGTATTTTTTTCTCTAAAATCTTATCATGCCCAATTTATAGATCATATCTTTACCTCGTGGGCAATAACACGTTCTCCTAGATTGATGGGAAGAGTGGTGGAGCTTTCGGAGGCCATTCCTGTAATTGTCAGTTTGTGGTTATAGGTGAATTTGACTTATTCTTCTTTACTCTTTAAGGGTCGAGCCACATCATTGGCTAGTTCGTTGACCTGGTATCAGCATCAATAGGGTGTATGTACTCCAAGTCATGCGTGAGCATGGTATTCTAGTAGCTCACTGTTATAGTAGCTGGAGGGGCAGTTCCCTACGCGTACTTCGTTCAACACTTTCTATAATAACTATGGAAAAAATACATTCATTTGATTTAGCCGACAAATCAACGATATTCCTGATAAATCATCGATATAATTAATATTTAGCCGATATATAATATTTATCAGCCAAGATATCCAACATATCGTTCACAAAACTTAAATTCTCATACTATAGATTGTCGTGTAATTTTGTACAAATGTCGCCCGATATATCAATTGTATCGCGGACATCTCGTAAAATAAAATGGGTGATATTTCTGCTGATAGCGATATTTAAAACCTTGGCTAGAACTCAATGCAAGGAAGGCTGCAGCATAAGTTCAAACTTGACTTTTAATCAAGAAAAGAAGAAAAATTTAGCTAAAACCCTCCAAATTATGGCATCGACTTGCCATTGACTCCCGCATTCCTTGAAATATGACTATAGACCCCATTTTAGCCTGAAAACCAAGTCAAACCCTGTTGATCGAGAAAGACTTTGATTGACCAAATCTGATAAATTTTAAACCCAACAATGTACCCTTTTGAACTGAGATATGTAATAAGAGAATTATAGAGATACTTACCAGAGATCAACGATTGTGATCATTTCTCAATATGACAGTTGAAGCTCATTTTGTTATTCCCACACTCAGACAATCAAAGTTGGTGCTTTAGCTTATATAAGGAGAAAGCTGGTATTTTTACCAAGTCAGCCGGAGTCCTTCTCGGTCAAATGAGCTTAACCTGGTTTTTATACAAAAAGAGGGTTTATCGTTGGATTTCAATGAATGTGAGGTTCAATGGCAAGTCGATGTTATAATGTGGGGAGTTTTAGCTAAAAAATCTATAAAAAAAGAAAGAAGGTACTCTAATGGATACATTACATTATGTGTAACATGCTTTTCCCAGATCCAATTGATAGTCAAAAGTCAGCAACGAAGTATGAGCTTCAAACTTCAAGAAGAAAGAAAAGAAATGGGATTCACACACATGTATTTGTTCTCCTTTATAATGCTCTTCATTTGATTATTAAGAGAAAGTTAACTTTGGATTTTGGGAGAGGATTTAGAGACACTCAAAAATAAGAATCTCAAGTCTCACTCAAAAGGAGTCACACATCTCTAGAGATGAGTGGCCTTGATAATAGATGAGGTGGAAAAGAGAAGCCCAAATGATATTAGGTGGAAATGAGTTGTCCTCTCTCTCTCCTTTCATGTGGGTGAATATTTCTTTTTCTCTCATCTCTCTCTCCAATTTTAATTTTGAATCTCAGATCTGGTTTTTTTTCATCTACTCTTTCTCTCTCTCACTCCCTCTGATATTTAGAATCTTAGGATGCAATTCCAGGGAAAATATCTATTCTTGCTTTCGCGAGAACTTTTGTTGCATTCTTCTTAATTTTGTTTACCGATTTAGGGGTTTGATGTCTTGAAACGATGTTTTACAAAGATTTAGAACTAGAGAAAGGAGATTTTTTTACAATGGCGATGATGAGCTTTTTACTGTGGTGTTTTGGAGTCGTGGCTACATTTGCAGTTGGAGCTCTCCAGAGTAAAGGGTGGCGATAGAACCAAAGATGATGATTAACAAGAGAGAAAAAGAAATGCTGGAGAGAGAAAACAATTGTCCCGTCTCCATCTACACCTACACATTAGCTTCATATCACAACAACTGTTGCTTCTTCTCCCCCATTTTATTGTTGATGCTGCTGCTTTCTGAAAGATTCGATAAACTCATGATCAACGACAAAAAGGGGTTGTCGAGAATTGATCATTTGTATTGTTTATGCAATTAATTTTATGGCCCATATTCGTAAACAAATATTACAGATCTAAAAAAAATACTTCGAAGAATATTAGAAGGAGATGATTGGAGTTTACCATGGAATAGTTGATTATGTTAGGAGTTGGGTCCGGCCCAAGGTGGGAACCCAACTGGGTTGGGGTATCCTACTAGACTCCTAACAAACCTATAAGCCTTTAGGGTTTATGGGGAGAGTTTGACTAAAGATAACCTCAAATTGGGTTATTCTTTGTAATATAGTAACTAAGAATCTCTGATAATACATAGAGAATTATTTATTAATAAGAAATCCTTACTCTTCTCTAAATATCATTGTTTTTGATTATCTGATATAATAGTATCCATTATTATCCAATACGTTATCAGCATTGTGAGCTAGTGGATCAGAAGGGAGAAAGAACTCTCCAAAACAGCATTTTTCTTGGAATTTTTGCGTTGTTGAGATGTATTTTTTACCTATTTTGAAATTTCTATCTATTAAATATTTCTTCTATAATATAGAATATCTAGAATCTAGACATGAATTGCATGAGAATATATAATTTTTTTGGATTAAAAATGTTATTTTCAGTGATTTTTAACCCTTGTTAAAGGGATATTTTGAAACTAAAATAGAGATCGTTGTGGAGATTTTATTAATGCACAATCAATTTTGATGCATAGCCTATTCCACAACGATCATATCGATATATGGCACATTTCAGGGAGATGCCCCAATCGCCAAGAAATTGGCATTAAAATTGGGCAGTTCACGGCAAAAAAATGGCGTATTTAGGTCATGATGACGTCAGCCAGGTTAATTTTTTTAATTTTTTTTTTAAATTATTTAATACCTATTTATGACATCATCAGACCTAATCCATTGCTGATGTGGCATTGACACATGTCAAGGACACGTGGCAGTTAGGACCCACCATGCTGACGTAGTAGTGACACATATTAAGGACACATGGCCTGTTGACGTGAGAGGTGGGATCCACCATGTTGATGTGGCATTAACGCGTGTCAAGGATACGTGATATTCTATGGGCATGCCACATGCCAATATAGTGACATACCAGGCATGACACTTGGCAGTATAGATTTGTGAAATGTGGCAGTCCATCATTGGTGAGACGTAACAGTCTATCATTGGTAACATGTGGCATTCCATCATTGGTGACACATGGTAGTCCATAATGATGATACGTGGTAGTTCAAATTTAGGGACACGTGGTACATGGTTTGACTTGCTCAAACCAGTCCAGGCCTTGACACAGACCAAGCCTGACCGGTCCAGGACCTGTTCAGACACTAAATTGGTTATAGAGAGCTTAATTATTGAGCTCTCTATAGCCTAGACCTACCTCACGGGGGACCCATTTTTTATTTTTTTATTTTTTTTTGGAATGGGTGCATTGTAAAGGAAAACCGACTCACTTATATGTGATATAAGTAAATTGATTAATACCCATTTAAGTATCTTGCAATAGCAAATAGGGTATTAATTGTATGTCCCTGGGATATTAATTATCATGATCAGGGATCACAGGTAATATGAAACTAAGATTAATTTAGAATACAACTAGGAGTCATATCTAAATTACAATTAATTGTAAATGAAAAATAATTAAAGCTCAATTGGGAATTGACTTAGTCTTATTTCTAAAAACTTGGTACACGAGGAACCAATTTTACGTATCTAGGTACAATTAAATGTTACATGATAACATTTAGAGGTATATATGCACTGATAGCAACCTATAGTAACCTAAAATGTTAGTTTAAAGATAGGCATAATCTACCTATCTTATGAGCCTAGACTTCGGGGTGGAACCACTTGTCAACTAAACATCTAATACCCCCCATATTCGTAGCAAATAGACTATTTGGTTAGAATATATTAACATTATAGAACTTTAGGGATTATAACACCTTAGTTGTTAGAATAAAGAATATAACATCTAGTAGTTTTGAATAGTTTCCATGGCTAAGACACTATTAAAACACACTTTTAAGGTTAAGATCACCATTTTATAAGATAAAATTAGGATTTGATACTTAATAGAAACTCATGAGTATAAATCCATGAACATAGTTCACTTGCAAGTAATGATTGAGAATCATGTAACTCATTGCGCTATATACTATGAACCACAAGTAATGATTAGAAATCATGTACTTAAATAGGATTTCATGAGTAATAGAATATGAACAAGGTTCACCTATAAGTAATGATTTGAATCACTAACTTAAATACTATGAATAGCCTTTATGCGAGGAATATTTATCAAGCACTACTATTGGTATTGATCTACATGCATAATAGATGTTCGTGACACTCAAAATATTAATATTGAGTACATCCCATACTGCAACTTCTATTTCGGTACCAATAAACTTGACCTCTATGGATACTAAAATCCATCTGCTATTACAAAATCTGGTAAAGACTATTATTGAGAACAATGAGTCTTTAAATAACAAAGTAGGAGCTTTGTTCATACCTACGCCTCCATATTTAGGAAGACCCTATACTATTATAGTATTATATGACTGCGGCAGAAAAAAAATTATTCGGCAGTACTGCTTTACTATAATCTCACATAGAGAAATAGTTAAGATAAATAGATATATTGGTAATATTATATTAAACTTTCTACGCTTTAAATATTGCGCTTCTGAGGCAACATTTGATAGTTCGCTGTACGCGCAGACCTAATTCAAGTTTTCCTCATTTCTAAGCAAAACAATGAGCTACTAGTTAGGAACCTCAAGCTTATTCCTACTAAGAGTAAGTATATAACAGGGTCACACAATGTTGAGTCTAGTGACAGGTGACATTGACGACAGGGTTACAACCGTGGATAGACGAGAGGTCTTAATAATGACCAAATTAAATTCAAACCATCAGAAACCTAAGCCAATGAGAACAAGAATTTTACTAATTGACCAAAATGGAATAGGAAAAATTCTAAAATGGATACGTGATAGTCAGGCACAGAATTGCAAGGCACCTCAAACGATCTACAAAGATCAGTCCCAAACTTATCATGTGATCGTAACTGGCACAGACCTCGCCACGACAGAGTCTCTGGCCATAGATTTCTCCCATGTTACCAATTAATTCAGCTTTGAATCAAATTCTAAGAATGAACATCAGTAGATAAATGATGTCACCTAGAGAGCATTGCTATACAGCAACTTTACTTGTTGCATAGTAGTACTTTTGCTTTATTAATATTATCATTGACCTAGTTGGGAACTCTTCACTGGTTAGTTTAATAGAATGCTCGTGACATGCAATGGTTTGGTATCCCATTTGTGAGATTGCTCTTTTATTTTTTTTATAAATTTATTGCTTGAAAAGTAGTTAAATTCTATGTATGATAGTTGATCTACAATATACAACCCGCTTATGGATCTATCTGCCCATTGAGCATTATCGATAATCAGATGAGTGACGACATATGTATAAGATATATTAGTACGGTAAGCTCGATCTTTTTGAGATATGAACATATTTCTTATCTCTAACCTAGTGCATCGGGGATGTCACGAATATCATTAGCATAACCAACTTGATATAATGCACTGAGTGCGTCACGCTATTAGTCTCTAACGGTATGATATGGAGTATCTAGTCCACTTTATACACTAGTAATTCGGCCATATTTTACTAAGTTTAGGGAAATACATGATAATGCTTATCACATCATGACTATCGGAAAAAATGTTAGACAAGGTTTTGTGAATTTCTTTCATGTTTAAAGGTTAGAACACGTTAATGGAATGGTTTCCAATACACTCCTCAGGGCTCGGATAATGAGGAGAATTATCTGGATTACATCTCAACTTTCCTTGAAAGGAGAAAATACCCAGAGAGTGTACGTATAACGATTACTTTTAAGGAAAGTCTATTTCATTCTAGTAAGACCAAGGTGGAGTGGGATCTCCATCCATTGCTCTAAATGGATCCATGAAGACGCATGTGGACCTATCCATCCACATAATGGCCTATTTGAATATTTATGGTCATAATAGACGCATCTTGGAGATGGTATTACGCTTGCCAATTATTAAAATCTAAAAATGCAACGTTAGCATGACTTCTTACTTGGATCATTCGATCACAAGCTCAGTTCCTGAATTAATCGATCAAAGTCGATCGATGCGACTTATCGAGAGCTTGGGAGTTGGACTCACAGAATTTTGATGATTATTTTACCGCTAAATGGGATAGATAATTGAGCATCGTGAGTACCCCATACCATACCCAACTCGAGATTGGCCGAGAACCTAATCTAACGATTTAGGATAATTACTAGGCCACTGTTATTGTGATTACAGCTTCTAGCTAGTGTGTGGGATATCCATTCTTGTTCCCACAACACTGATTATGGTTCATCCTATAGTAAGTTATCAATTTTTTCCCTAAAAATGTCTAGTAGCTGGGTCAGAGCCTGGTGTCGCCCATCAACGAATATTTAGATATTTCGTACAGGTGTCAAATATACTACCATAGTGTATGAAGATGATGCCCTCAACTTCGGCCTGGTATGATGTGGGTTATGATTCACATCTATCACTAGATATTTAAAACCCATTGGCAACGTATATACTGCAAGGTAGATAATTGTTACTTTGAGGGGACAATATTCCCAGCATTAGGAGGAGATATGACAGTCAATGTTAAGGATGCTTCCAAGATTAGATAGAAAACACCATTGTTGTCTCATCTAGATCCCACAGATTAGAAGCCTCCAATGGATCGTAAATAAATTGCCAGACACACTCATAGGTATTATTGAAATACTGTAAGTATATGTACCTACAAGTAATACACCTACATAGCTAAACGTTCTGGGGGAATTAGTACCGCAGCTGAGCGTTCTAGGGGAATTAGTACAAAAAACAAATTTGAGGCTCGTGCTTAGTGTGGAGTACCATTGGACAAAAGTATTCTGAACCAGGGAGCTGCAGAATATGGGACAAATATGACTAATGGTGTAGTCGGTTCATCGAGGATGGAACTACCCATCGGTAAGGTAATAGTAGCTATGCGACCAGTTGATACATTACGAGACTAGCCCGGGGTGGCACATACATATGATAATAAAGAGATCTCGATCTATTAAAAGTCTGTAATAAGCACAATATAGGATTGTTTAGAAGACATTTGTCGATAATGTATTCATATTCGCTACTGTGCACGCCATCAAGGATGAGGATTCATAACCACTCATTATAAATGACTGTGTGTTGTTATACATTAGCCAAAATGGGCGTCTGGAATCCAAGCAGAGCTCAGCTTACTAGCATAATGTAAAGTGATACAATCAAGCCTGTTGGTCACAAATGGGAAAGGTACAAAATCATTATTAACTCGGAGAGATAATTTGGTCAAGGCAAAATTAGTTGCCTAGGAATTCTTTAAAGAGATCTGGCATCGATTGCAAACCTATTATCCAGTTAAGGATGTTATAACATTTTGGTACTAATTAGTCTGTCAAGTTGTTGAGAACAAGCTAAGCATGCGTCTAATGTAAATACCACGTATCTATATGGGATACTAGATACGGATATCTGCATGAAGCCACCTAGGAAGGTATAAACTTCTGGAAGCAATTAAGCCCGAGACACGAGGTGTGTACGTAATAAAGCTGGAAAAGTTATTATTGACTTGAAGAAATCAGGGCCTATGAGATATAATAAGTATACATAAAATTTAGCTTTGGTGTCATCATAACAATGTACTAAATTATTTGGATATCATTAGAACTACAGGGTAGATCACGAGAGCCGCCGAATACCTTGCACTACAAGAAAAGAGGGTAGTAGCCATGGAAAAAATTGTGGCAAAAGGTTTTTTGCCACGGTTTTTACTGTGGTACGTGTCGTGCCCGTAGATGGGGCGGCTAAAAGTTTGCTACACTTTTTTCCATGGCAAAATGTTAAGCAATGGCCATAGTTTAAGTCGTGCATATGGCCGTGGTAAAAGCTACTATTTGCCATGGTTTTCTTTGAACCAAATGTCATGTGCTACATGTGTGCCTACAATATGGGGCGATTAAACCCGTGGCTAAAGGTCTTATTTTTGCCACAATACACTCCATGGCAAATAATGTTTAATTATTAAAAAAAATCACATAATTCTATATTATCATAACAATATCTCTACTCTAGTTTATAAACCACACTTTAAATGACAAAAAAAAATAAAATTATTAAACATTATGCAACATCTTGCCTTTTCACATAATTGCGAAAGTATAAGTGATGAAACTACAAAAGACACTTATCTGAACTCGTCACATTCAAATATTACACAATTCCTCCAAAGATTTTGGCATAACGTCCTTTATTAGACGATTATTGTCGTACCTGCAAAATTAAATTAAATTACTTTATAATAAAATATACTTAACCAAAATTATAGAATTATTGTAGAAGGGAAAATTAAGAGTATTAATTCGAGATAATCATATGTAAGATAAAACAATATGCATTATTGTCTAAATCTCATACCAAAGAGGGAAAGAATAAAAAGAAACAAGCGTTAGAATTGACTTACCTTCTGAAAAAGAAAAAGTTTGTAGTACTCTAAAGGAATGCATACTGATTCATCTTTAATAGTCTTGCTTTTCATAATTAGGAATCTGAAAATGCATGAATGAAGTTATCCTCACAATAGAAAATCACTATATATAGTCGATTAAATAGAATATATAGCAAACAGCCTTATATGAACATTGGCAGATAAAATAGAAAGTTATGACTGATACAATAGGAATCAAACTATATAAGAGCCAAAGATAAAATGTATTCCAATTCAAGTTGAAAAATAAACACAAGCAAACTTTATAAGAAGGGCATCCAAAAGCTTAAATCATAAAAGCCTGAAACACCATTATTAGCAACATGATGTGTGTAAGAAAACCCTTCTTGCCCAATTCAACTCTGATAAGCTTAATAGACTCAAACTCCTCAAGACTATGTTCTTAGTTATCTTGTATTCTCCTCCAAAATCTATCATCCACTCTACAAGCTATAGGGTTTTGGCATAATTCAAGGGCATTCTTGCCAATTTTGGCGATTAAAAGAGGTTGATGAAATCGGTAAGGGCTAGATTTTAGAGATCCTACCTCGTAACTCCATGGTACATAGATGCTTGTCGTGAGAACCAACTACTTTTCCTACAATCCAATAACGTATATGATTAACGCTAGAAATCCATCTCAATTGGAGTCATATTTAGAAATTGAAAGATACTAATTACATGCCAAGATATTGCACGCATTATGACCTTCAAAAAGTTGCGATATACACCTGTTTGGTCATGTGTTTCATCTTATCCAACTTTTTGTCATAGTTGGTAACCTGAAAAACCAAACGAAAACAACACATACGAGATTACAGACAATCTAATTTGATGCATCAACATGATTAAATATCTGCACACAAATCAATAAACTTTTAAGACTGGTTACATGAAAGTTTGTTGTTATAGTTGAACCAATACTTCAATGCAGCCAAATCAGAAGTCTTAGTTGCCCTATTTTCTTTGTTGCAACCACTTAAAGAGGAAGAATAAACTGATTAATACCAAAAAGGGAAGAAAAAAAACTAGGTAATTTTGAAAGGAATCAAGTTATAAAGAAACTGCATAGGAATCAAACTATCTAAAAATTGAAATAACTATGGCAAAAAACTTACTAGTCATAGATGTAATTTAAGATGCCAATGTCATGAACTAGTTTGGTAGAAAATAAATAGTATGCACACATGAACGTCATGGTTGCATACATGAACACTTGTGTGAGTATTGTTTTAGTTTAACTACGCTACAAGCTAAAAGAACATAGACTCTGAAAACTAAGATATAACTCATAATAAATAGTTTGAAGCTACTAGCCCCTCAATACTTCGTCTCAAGCTTGCATCCTAAGATACATTTTGACAAATTAACTAAAAGCTCATACATAGCCACAGTAAACGAGTTAAACATGATGTTGTAACCTTGGTATATTTATACACTAAAACTTACAGTGGTAAAGGCTAACAATGTTAGCTTTTGGGGACCTTTTTTTTTAAAATCACCAAAGAACTCAATGAATTGCCCATTTACTGTCCAAATCAAATTTTAGAATACAATTTTTAGCCTCTGTAAGTAAACATGTGCATGTATAACTCAACCTACATGGAATACGATGCTACTAAAAATAACATCCCAAATAGCAAAAAAGTAAAGAAATAAATAGTAGAAGACACTCGTTTATACCCGAGACATACTAAAATTGGCTAAACATTCTGAAGAAACCTGAATCTGCTACCTTTTCTCCATAACCCAATGAACTTCAACTAGGCGGCTCTAATGCTGAGCAAGATTATTATGTTGACAATAGAGATGAGGAAACTGTAGCCCCTCCATTGAGGTAGAGGCATGTAGTTATCTCCGTGGAAAACTGGGACAGACCCAATTTCGTAGTGGGTAAGTCCACCCATGAGGTTGGAGAGGAAAGCAAGCACCATAGCACCAAATAGAGGCGGAGTACCTAAAGCGCTTGACATTGATAAGAAAGCTGTGAACATGGCACCAATATGGGCTGGACCACTACCAAAGAAGTAGTGGGAGTAAAAATATAGCATCACTAGAATGCCGAAAGAAAACTGCCATGAAAGACCAAGCCCACCTACAAACTGAACTACAGTCTGACTAAACTAGGAGATGAGGCCATATTTGTTAAGATAGTCAGCCATTGCAATCAGGGCAGCAAACCAAGTGAGGGTATCCAAAGCAATTCCTGCACCAAAACAATCATTCCATGTGACAACTCCAGTTATCAAAAGAACCGATAATCCCAGAATGGCAACAGTCACTGCGTCGACATTCAATAGAATCAGAATCCTTCCAAAAACCCAAAGCCCAATCATTAGAATGAATATAGCTGCCATAATCATTTCATTCTTCGTCAACGGTCCCATCTTCTCCAACTTCTCCCTAGCAAGTTTGGGCGCATCAGGACTACTCTTCACAGATGGTGGATAAACCAAATACAAAATAAATGGCACAATAATCAACGATTCTAAACCAAAAACAATCGTAGCTTTTGCCTAATCAGTCCATCCAAACTCTTGGGAACCCAATTTAGATTGAGCTATGGTACATATATAAGCTGGAATTGGTTTTAGCAACCATGGGTTGAAGAAGCACGATGGGAAATGGGAAAACTGCATGGGAGTATAAAAATGGAGGTTGAAAGAGATATACCACCTGGAAATTTTATGGATATAACTTTAGTCAGAGAACCCTCTATACTATCTACATCACATTTTTTTTTCATCAGCAAAATATAGTCAAAACTAATTTTGCGTCCTATGCAGGTGATTACCTTTATGCAATAATATACAGAAACCATTGGAGAATTTTTGATAATTTCTTATTCACCCATTTATAATAATTTCTTGTTCACCCATTTATAGTATTACACTTAAAATCATTGCAGAAGTTCTAATAAAAACAACACAAAATACAAGTTTCCAACTTTTGAGCCATAAAATGTCAGGTATTGCCAACATGATTTCTTATTTACTTATATAATAGAAAAAATGAAAATGAAAAGTTTCATTTTCATAGTAAGAGAACTTGTACTAACACTTTCAACTAAAACAATAGATGTATCCAAGACCGCAACTATCCGAACTTCAAAGCACAAGAACAAGTCCTTACATACTTTATTAATGTATATCTCCACTGTTGATACTTTAGGTCATTTGGTATTGGTAAAGTGGAGGTATCATGCAAAACAGATGCCACATTGTTGCAGTTTAGAAGTGAAGAGCCTTTTGTGAGATTAAGATCGTTGTTGTATAAAATCTAAAAAATAGATGAGCGGTGTCGTGTGTAACTTGGATATTGGAAGCATGAGAAAGAAAGAGTAAAGGAAATGAGGAGTTCGACTATTGAGGAGTCAGGACTCATGAAAAGCAGCACGTAGGAAGTTCAATAAGTTGAATGCGTGAGGATCGAAGAACTGATTTAGAGATAAAAGATGGTTGAATGAATCTTTATTAGATATTAAGTGTAACGATTCCTTCTTGCACCTCAAGATAGTTGGATCACACAATTTACTGGAGACAAGAATGATCCTGATGTGGTAGAGTTATTTCTTAAGATTGTTGTTGTCCAGAATAGGATGACTATACATGATCTCATTATATTTTCAAAGATTATTGTTGTCTTGGAGAGGGCTTAACCTTTATTTTGCATAGCCATCTCATGATTTATGTATACCTTTATTAAACAAATAAAAAATTAGACTGAAATATAAGGGAACCCAAGTTTTAGATGATACCTTCTGAATATAAACTAGGTTAACAAATCACTGTGTCGCAACTTGTGGGTCGTAGAAACCACGTCTATAATGCAGATCAATGAGATAAATCCTGCCATAAAAAGTATTGATATTTATACCCAAAACAACTATTACATAAAATCAAACGGTTAGAAATCTACTCACAAAAGCCTTTATGATCTCTGTGTTGCTCTAAAAGGTATTTATGATCTAAATCAAGAACTGGCTTATTTCGGCCTTAGAAGCAAACGTCTTAATAGCTGTCTCTATCAATCGACACCTGAACAAAGGGTAATCGAAATAAAAAGCGAAAATCAAGAGAAAGATTCATAAAATAACGGTTTTATTGTTTAATTCTCACATACACAGTTAAAGAACCATCAAAGAAAGACTTAATTTCCTTATATTTCTACTAAAGCCAACTCAAAAACCCTTCCCACTTAGGGTTTCAACAAAATCTGATCGATCAAGGAAAGTAAATCAAAGAGTGTACTTGAGAGTGGATGATCAATCATTCTTACAAATAACGTGTTTTGGAGAAAATATAGAGGAAATAAGCAATGGAGGTGAAGCCCGACAAATAGATACTTAGAGATAGAGAGAAAGAGAGAGGTGTACCTGTGAATCACCTATTAAAATGAGAAATTGAACTGATCGATTGAAATCAACAAGTCTGAAAACAATGCACCGATTGAAATTAATTAAAATCAATATCTAAATACCCAAATCAGAGAGAACTCAAATTAAAGTTCTGCTTACTCCAAATTGATCGAGTGAAGGAGAGAAAACGTGTAGGAGGTGAAGTTTTGTTTTAAGAAATACCTAGATCGAGCAGAGAAAAGAGGGAATAAAGGGGTCTTTATCTTTTGATTTTACGTATTAGTACTTAGAGCAGGAAACAGAGGCGAGAGCTAAAACATTCATACAATATTTCTTGCCACAGATTTGTGTTTTTCGCCACAATTTTTCTTAACACGGACCTTGACATTAATATCTTTTTTGGTACATAAACTTTTGGCCACTACAATATAGCCTATTGGCCACAATAAAACTTGTGGTAGTCTGCCACATATAAAACTGTGGCAAAAAACTAAAAGTCATCAGTGGTAATTACCCCTTTTTCTTGTAGTGTAGGGAAGGAATTCGAAATAAAAGACCTTGGGAAATCAAGTATCATCCCGATTTGCATATCAAACATCTTGGTAATGACATACTTGTACACCAAGCAATATATATCAAAAAAGTTATCTGACACTTCAGTATGGATGTAGCGCATGGTGCTAAGTCATTTATTGTGCGTTTAACACTTGGATGTGGACGACACCTTCCACCATCCTAATAGGGGAAGAAGCTCCTATGGCCGTTACGCCATAGCTAGGAAGTGTTATGCTATAGTTAACTGGGTATACTAGGCCCGATGACTTATTTGCAGTAAACTATTTGACTTGCCATAGTTTTGTTCCTACCCAAAGGCACTGGAATGAGATTATGCATATTTTGAGGTATCTGATCGATAAGAAAGACTGGGGTTTGTTCTACTCAAAATGGTAATCGTAAAATTATAAGGTACGCCGATACAAAATACTTGTCAGACCCACATAGAGACCATTGTCAAATGGATTATGTGTTCATGTACGGGAATACAACAAAGTCTTGGTGATTGATGAAGTAGATGGTGGTAATTACATTTTTGAACAGCGAGGACATTTTTGCACTTCATGAAGCTGGCAGAGAACGATGGTTACGCTCTAAGATATATCACATCAACTGAAGTTATGGCATGTTCCATCCAAGATAAAGTATCGACTATGTATAAAGACAACTCAGCTTGCATTATTTGAGTCAATGATGATTTTATCAATGGCGACAGAACGAAACACATTTCACAGAAGCCATTCCATCCTTATAAATTACAAAAGGCGAATGAGATTGGCATTATTCAAGATATTTTAGAAGACAACTTTGCAAACCTATTCATGAAGATTCTTATACTACTTACGTTCAAGCAGCTGGTACACGGAATCGGCATGCCAAAGTTTTATTTATCAATATCGCAGGGAGATAGATCTTGGGGGATATCGGCATCAAGGAGGTAATCTCAACCTGATGTAGACACATGCGTGTTGTACCTTTTTTTCCTGATTGTGCAGTTTTTATCCTACAAGGTTTTGCTAACTAGAGGTTTTGATGAGGCAACGTATACGCGTCCACAACCCATACGGGGCATAGGATTGTACTATTTTCCTGCACAGCCTTTTTATCCAATGGAGTTTTGTAAGGCAGAGGTTTTGATGAGGCAAGTCGTCCTGGTATGGAACAACCTAATGGAAAGTGTTAGGAGTTTGGTCTGACCCAAGGTAGGAACCCAACTGGTTTGGGGTGTCCTACTGGATTCCTAACAAGCCCATAGGCCTTTAGGGTATGGGGAGATTTTTAATAGATATAGATAATCTCATATTGAGTTATCCTTTGTAATACAATAACTAAGAACCTCTGAGAATACAGAGAGATTTATTCATCAATAAGAAATTCCTACTCTTCTTTCATTATCATTGTTTTTGATTATCTGATATAATAGTATGCATTATTATTCAATAGATTACACTATTGCCCGACAATATATTGTCGATTACACATTTAGCACCAACCTTAAGATTAATTTGAATATTAGATCCGCTTAAATGCAGATGGTGTGAATTAATAGAAGAATTGGAAGAAAAAAATAGAGGGCCAATATACGTCCTTTTACATTTGGACAAAATGTTACTGATTGTCTGGTAGAATTAGATCGGGCTATAGATCATCATGAACCTGTTGCTTACCTAAACTTATAAGTCATTAATGCTACCTACTTTTGACATCCTCTAATATTCTTTGATTTTTTATTTAGTCTGGATGTCATTAATACCATTACCACTTTTTGTTGTATAAATAATTGTCGAAAATCCCGCCACTCAACAATTATGGTATTCATTCAATAACAATACATGGTTACATCGACAATTCTTGTCATGTTATATTGTTGATCAACAAGTTCAAGTGCACACTCACAAAATTTGAACCTATCTAATTATCGACTAAAGGTTTCAACGACAATAATTTGTGTGCCTTATTATCAACAGGTGCACTAATCGGCAATAAAATAAGCCATTTTGTAGTGTAAATTTTTTGATTACTACTATATTTGGCAATGGAAGATTGACAGTCATGAACATTAACACAGTTTCTATGATAATGTCAATCACAATGTAAAGTCTGAACTTCAATACAATCATAATAAATAAACTACATGGATATAAAAACATCTAATTTTGCAGAGTATCTCCCTTCCTATCTTAGAGCATGGGCAGGAAGATAGGTATCGCTATATTAGCGATCCAAATTTTGAAAAAATCCCTTTTTCAGGCTAGTTATCGCTCAAATTACGCTAAGTTTAAGAAAATTAGTGGCTATCTGTGGCGAGCCCGTTCATGTCAGATAAATTATTAAAAAAAATTATTATTAAAAAATTGTTTGTTTTTTTTTAATATTTAACTACACCAATCAATTGGCGCAGTGTATATTTTTTATATATTTTTTATTTTATTATTAAAAAAATATTTAAAAATGTTGGGCGCCAATTCAAAAGGCGCACAAATTTATTTTTTTATATTATTTTTTATTAAAAATAATAATAATAATAATAATAATAATAATATATTAAAAACTGACATCCATCCCCACCCTGGAAAATAAATAAAAATTACCTCTAGCTACATGTCATATTTTCCCTGAATTTATGCCTACGTGGCTCGCTAACTTAGCGACGTTGTTGCCCATGCTCTTATAAGGTATATATCTTCCTCATGATCGTCCTACAGTGGGTGGTAATCAATGAAACAATCAGTTAAATTATTGTCGATCAACCAATTTTTCGAAAATTATATTCTCGACCACTCCATGATTGGTAGTTAGAGTGATCACAATATTGTCGATTACCCTATTTGTCGACAATATATTGTTGATGGTTACATGTTTTAGACCAAAATTCTCACGATCCTGTCGATTAGGTTTCGTATCGACAATATCTCTCCATTTAATCAGTCAATAAAATTCTAAATCCACACTAAAACCCTTGAAAACTAAAACTTATTAATTCTTATACCAATATACGACAACCACAACTTCAATATGGAACCGTTGTTTGATTCGTTTGATGGAATCAAACCCCAACTTCGCACTCAATTTCTCATATTTGCAATCAATAAATAATATTATGTGTAAATGAGTTGGCAGGCAGGCACTCTTTCTCTTTCTTCACGTGAGCAGATACTTCCCTCTCTTCTCTCCAGTTTTAATTTTGAAAGCATACCTATCTCTCTCTTTCACTCAAATCTGGTTTCTTCTCCCTCTCTCTCTCTCTCTCTACCCTACAATTTTAATTTTGAAGTTCAAACAAAACATTTTCTCTTTCTACCTACTCTCTTTCTCTAATGTTTGGAATCTTCGAATCCATTCAGGGTAAATATATATTCTTGTTATGGTGAGAGCTTTTGTTGCGATGGCGTGGATCTGAGGAGACATCATCGTCGGGGAGGGGGGACGAGTGTAGTGTGATGGAGGAAATTTTAAACAGTGGTGAGAGAAGCATAGAGTGTGGGGAACCCAGTAAGGTTGAAGAGGTGGTAGAAAGGGAGGATAAATCAGAGAGGGAGAAAGTCCTTGTGATATACCCAGAGGGGGTATATGTAGGGAAAGAGTATTTGAAATATATAAAAATTTGCAGGGAGAATGGGGAAGTTATGGGGAGGAGCGAGGTTTATGGTTTAGGGCCTTTATCCCCAGTAAAGGGGAGGAGGTTGTCTACTACCAAGTCCCATGCTTGGCGAAGTGGAAGAAAGATAGAGGGATTGGTGAGGGGGTTAGTCTCTCATATTATAATGGGCTTGAGCTATCAGGCCCGAGGGATGGGTTTTTGCATTTTTTGAATCAGGTCGTATACGGCCTTAGAATTCCTCTGACCTTCTTTCAGGAAGGGGTTATAAATGTGTTACAATGTTGCCCTGCCCAGTTAAATGAGAATGTTTATGAAATAATGAGGGTATGTGAGGTATTGAATGAGAAATGGAGGAAGGAAGGGACTGCGAAGCAGTTCGAAGCTGAAGATGCAATGAAGTATTATAAATGGAAATATGTTGAAGTTCGAAGTAGTGGTTACCTGTATAGTGATTCAGCTAGGCCAAAAAATTTTATTTCGAATCTGCGGGTAGACCATGGAACGACAACCTTGTGTGGGTAGAAGGTAACTGTATGCAGGTTCCAAATGAACCAGCGCTTGAACTGAACCATAGATATTATAATCCGAGTAAGTAATGTTGACCAATCTTCAAATAAACTATACTAGTCTTCAATATGTTACTTAATGATGTGTTCCTTGTTTTGGCAGAGCCCGAGCCTTTATCCATACCAGACAAGACCAGCCTGTTTGACTGTGTTGCTCGAGATCCAGACGAGCTAAAATTGGTACTCAGTGAGTTGGGTATCCGTAGAGACAAAAGGGCAGACTCTGTAGTTCTCAAGGTTCAGCGAGCTCAGGAAAAACAAGTTACGGCTAAGGGGAAAAGTTGTCTTGACTATTGCTAATGTTCTTAGTATTTCTCTTCCTGTATCTCAGAACACTAAGCAGAATGTTCAGCGGCCCGTGAGGCAATCTTGGCAGAGTGCCTCTGTCACCGGAGGGTGGCCACGACACAAGAGATCGCAAAGTCTATATCTGGCGATGTGGCTGAGAATCTTGAAGTTTCTCTGATTGAGGTCGAGAAGACCTCGCTAAAAAGAAAAAGGCATGAGAAAGATGGAAGTTCTCGAACTGAACCTCACGCCGGGGTAGAAAAGGAAAAAGGCCAGAGTCTCTTTATTTACCTCTTCTCGGAGTCTTGGTGCTAAGGTCCCCTGCTTCTATTTGATAGCTTCAGCTTTGTCTTTTAAATTGAGCTTGTGGCAAGCTAGATTGGGATCAATACCTGGCATTTCATGAAATGTCCAAGTGAATACATCACTGCTGTCTTTGAGAAACTGAATGAGGACATCTCGTTCTGCAGTTGGCAAAAAGAGTGTTAATGTTTGTCCCTCGCTTTTCACCACTGATTTTGACGTAATTTGTTGCTTCTACGCTTGGCAGTTAGTTTTTTGTAGAGTTTACTGTATAGCTTTCTATAGCTTTTCCTTTTATTTTCTGTAATTGCCATGCGAGTTGGGGCTCTGAGGATTTTGAAACAATGACGACAAAATTTTCGCATGCTCGAAAGAGCTTTTGACTTCTTTTGATCTCGTATACGCCGCCATTCTACTTAAATCGCAACGCCAAATAATAGGTGGATGGAATGGCTTGCATATTGTGTAACCAGCAACGCCCCATTATACCCAAATGATAGGATTTCGTATTGATAACATGAAAGACATCGTCGAGTTTCATAGGTTCTGCCATGATAGGAAGTATGATTTTTCCTACACGTTCTTCTTTAGATCTGTTGAATCCACATATATCAATGTCATTGGGCTCTACTTTGTCGGCCAGTCCCATCTGATCAATCGTGTTTTGAAAAAGTAATTCGATAGTACTCCAAGTATCTATCATCATCGTGTGAAGCATCATGTTTCATATTTTTAGCATGATCACCAAAGCATCATGGTGAGGATAGTTGATATGACGAGCATTATAGTCGTCGAAAGAAATTTATGTTCATTGAGAGCTGGAAACGGGAAGTAAACGAGCTTCTTTGTCTTTCATGGACAGGTCGTGACATTGGTTAGCCCGTCTTCTCTTAGTTTTGTTCGATTGGTTGACGATTTGAGTCTCAACGAAGTGGCATAGGGACATATAGTATAAGTGTTTATCTCCTGCTGGCACTTCGGTTTGTAGGACATCTGTAGGAAGTTTGTAACTCCTGTTCTTGTAGCTTTCAACATCTACAATGTACCCATGCATTCGTCCATCAGTGAAGATATACTCTAACAACCGTTGTAAGGCAAAGTAGTGTTTTGTTTCATGATGTCTAACCTTGTGGTGAATACAATATGGTTTGCTCTCAATGGGTTGGAGATATTGTGCATTGCGAAAGAAACAATCCTTCTGAAGTATAGGATAAATGTTGGCTATGGTCACATTCATCTTGGGAAGGCAGGGCTTGGGTAAGTTATTCCCCTTTCGAGGTCGTTCGTCGCTAGATTTTGTCTGTTTCATGTCTCCTCCCTGATCGGCAGTACGATGAAAGTCATGGTTGGCTTACTGATCTCAAGCTGTTAATGTTGACTTCTGGGGTTTATGTCTGTCAAACACCATTCTTTCCAAGTCGATATAGCCGCTGACCTTTTCAATTATGTCTTCTAGAGTTGTTGGTTTGTTGAGGACGAGGTATTCCTTCGCCCTTCCATCAACAAGTAGCACATTGGTGAAAGCTGAAATGGTAATCTTCTGGTCGAGTCGATCTACTTTTTGAGCTGACTCCAAGAACTTCTTAGTGAACGTCTTGAGCTTCTCGCCTGGCATCTGTTTAAGGCTAAAGAGGGAGTATAGATTCTCTTCTTTGTCTCTGTTGTGCAAATAATTCTTGACGAAGAGTTCTCGCAGCTGCTCGAAAGTTGTGATGGATCCCTCAGGTAGTATGTGGAACCATCGCAGAGGTTCGCCGGACAAGCTGGTTAGGAAGAGCCGGCAGAGAATATGGTTGGATGTGGAACGTAGGCCCAAAGCATCCTGGAACTCCTGGACGTGCCCCACCAGATCAGTTCCTTTGTATTTGCGAATCTTCAGAGTATGGAACCTGGTGGGGATCTCGCCATCCAAGAGCTCCTGTGCGATCGGGCTCTTCTGGAATCTGTTGTGGATTCCTTTAGTCGGAGTCTGAGCTTCGAGCATTTCTTTGGCTCGTCTCTCGACATGTTCTTGGGTCATGTATTGTCGAGCTGCGGTGGTCGGGCGGGTGACGCTTCCCTCTCTAGGATTATGGTCGTCACTCTCTTTACTTAGACAGTTTTTTACTGGGACTCGAACTCTTTAAGGTAGATTTTCAATTTGTCTGACTCCCGCTGGGCCGCCATCTACTTCCTGGTGGGCTTCCTGAATCGGGATGGGTTCCATTTCCTGTTGATGATAGTTAGATTGAAGTGCACCTCCTACGTGATTGCCTTTCTGAGGAGGTCTTCTTCTGTCGTAAACAGAAATTCACGAGCCTTCAGGTTGCACGGCTTTGTTCTTCTGGACGGCGACTTGCTGACCCTGCAGAACCTTCAGTGAGTCCTGTATACTCGCCAGCTATTGCTCCAAAGTAGAACGTCTTTCTATTTAAGAATTTAAGGTGACCCGCAGATCTGCTAGCGCGGCATTTTCTTCTGCTTGAACTATTGGCGTGCTCTGACCTGGAGGTGACATTCTGAAAGAAGATGATCAACGGTTTCTGAGACAATGGGCATAAGAACTTCGGTTCCCACAGACGGCACCAAATGTATTGGCCTAATTTCGGGACTCGGACTTAGCCTTACACCAAATGTGTTTAGAATGCTCAAGAATGATAAGCAATAATCAACAGGATAATTTAGCGTGGAAAACCTTTTAATAGGTTAAAAACCACGACCTCTCTTGAGAATTTTGAGAAAGAGAAGATGATCTTATTGAAGTTGGTAGCTTATTACAATGAACACTATGAGTATATGGAGTTTTGAAGTTTTGGAGTAGGGATTCTTCTGTATAGAATTGCCTGTCTTTAATCTGTAGTTCTCTGATCCTATTTATAGGTCTCATCATATGACCGTTTGACGACCATTAACATTTCTAATGGTGGACGTTACAAAGTAGATATAAGATATTCTTTGACCAGATGATGTAACGTCCTGACCTCTGTTGTTGTACAACAGCTCTATTGATGATTGTACACTTGCGTACATCGAACTACAAACATGGAGGTCGAAAGTGATTCGAACAGAGGAATATTTAATGTCTTTAATAGTATTTCCTGTATGCTGACGAGGTCGAGGATGAAGCTTTAAGTCCGAGCTACGAAAGAAGCTATTACAGTTCCAAATATATATAAATAAATGTAAGGAAATGACCATTGCATGTGATCATGATTACTACGTGTGAAGCCATGTTACTTAAAAATTTCCTTGGTATTGTAGAATAATTTTCCTTTGGTATTGTCGACCAACCAGTTCAGTTCGTCGACAATATAATCCTATAAATTATCGACGGATTAAGTACTCGACAATCACCTTGATGTATTAACTGCGACAAATGCATGTATCGACAATATGAACATTATATTGGACTGTTGATGTCATTGTTAATAGACAATATTGGAAATTGGAAATTATTTATTTACACGGACAATCGACAATCGACAATCAGGAAGTACATCTTTTACACTAATTTACATGTTTATTGTCGACATATGCATTATTCGGCAATAAAGAATCACTTGACAAAAAAAAAACCCGTACTTTTATCACATAACTGTTGTCCATTGTTCAACTCAATATAGTTGCAAATCAAACCCACAATATGATTAAACAACTCATAATTCACTACAATTAAATTATAACACCTCATAATTCACTAATGAAATTATCTCTCTCACACTCTCTCTCCCTCATTCAAACCCTAAAAATTCTCCACGATTCTCTGTTGTGTTGTTGGAGAGAGAAACACCCTGAGCGAGAGTCAGATCTGAGCGAGAAACCCTGAAAGAGAGATAGGGAGAGAGAGTGAGAGGTAAGATTTCAAAATATCAAAATCACCATTATTCTTCAATGCGGCTAGGGTTGAGATAGTGTGAGAGAGATAAAAGCATTAGGTCTGGTTTGATATCATTTAAGAGAAAAAAAAATGGTGAAATAATTTGAGAAGAGAAACAAAGAGAGGGACAACTTTTGTTACCCCATGTGAAAAGTTGCCAACTAATATTCAACTAATATCCACCTAATACTTTAAATTCAATTATTTCCATCTCACTATTATAAGAGTCACTCATTTCTATTAGATGAGTGGTTCCTATTGGGTGAGCTTTTAGTGTTTGGTTTGTGAGTGTCTTTAAATCCTCCCCCATATGATTTTTGGCATCTTTTCAACTATACCCTGATGGTGATTTTGTTGTCCTAAATGTTAGTTTCAAGCTAAGATTAAAATACCAAACCATTCGAGCTTACCAACCTCTACCTAGTGGCGGTTGTTCGAAATATTAGTTTCAAGCAAAGATTAAAATACTAAACCATTCGAGCTTACCAACCTCTACCTAGTGGCGGCTTTCCGTGATATTTTCAATTTATCACGGCTTTTTGGTCACTCAATTTTTTAATTCTTTAATGCAAAAAAGTCAGCTTAAACCAAATTATCGCGAGATATTGGTGGGTTTTTTTTTTTTTGTATTTTGATAAATACTACGATATACTGATAATATTTACTTAAAATGTGTTAAAATATGAAGGAAGTCCCCAAAAATATTTGAACTTGAAAAATGATTATGGAATTTTTTTTTTAAGAAATATATCAAATTGAAAATTGAGAATCAAGAAGTTTATTACAAGAAAATAAAAACAATCCAATTACAAAATACAACTTGGCATTTAGGAATTGTCTCATTAAGTTACTCATATGCTAATAGTCTAATACATATATGAGTGACGTGGTTCCTCAAAATATTATTTTGACTTTGAGTTGGCGTCAAAAACATTTCCAGCAATATTTATTCCACGTCAAATGCTTGAAATAAATGTCTTAGTTTCTTATGTGGTTCTCATACTTTTGTTGGATTAAATACGTCATAATTCCGGGAGTACTAGTGTTAGTCGCAGCTTATATGTAATATAAAGTTTTCTTCCCAAATTGTTTCCATGTTGATCACTAGCTGATGTAATATAAAGTTTTCTTCCCAAAATGAAAAATTGCAGTCCAAGGCATGTCTGAGTGTCTTGTGCAAATGTTTATCCATTGTGGTGTAAGGAGACCAATTCTCACTCAATAGTGTTCCTCATATAAAAATCATTGCTCATGATTTAAAATGTCAAGAAGTAGCTACAGGAACTCAGTTGGAAGGTTAAAGTTCTCAGGAGCAGTGATTTCAATGAACAATTATCACTTCAGCCTTCAGGTACTTAAACTGAAGCAGTTTAACCAAAAAAATTCAAAACAGTGAGATAGATCAAGCCTCACGAGGGGTTTAAACAGAATTACAGATGAATTTTCTAGAGGTTCCGCTAGACGTTATGGTACTAGAGGGGTAGTGAGAGACCATTGCGGGAACCTCATCTTTGCATTCTCAGTTGGGCAAGGACCTGGATTAAAACTACTGCAGTGTTTCAGATTTGCATGCAACACATTCAGGGAGGCAAATCATACATATCTTCTGAGGCATGGAGTTTGTTTTTTTTTTTCAAAGCTGCCCTCCTTGACAAATTGGCATTGCGTCAATTAGGAATTAAGGATTGCAATTTATGTTTCTTTTCAGAGTCTAGGCTGCAACCCTCCTCTTGTACATTTCCGATTCTCTATCAATAATGAAGCAAAGTCGCAATTACAAGGCATACTAAAGCTATTCTGGTACAAACTGGCATGACAAGAACTCTTTAAAACTAAACCAGAAGCTACTATTTAACTCCAACAAATCATTCAACATAAATAGATATTTAAGATAGATCAAGTCATGTTTTCTTCTCCACTTAACAAAAATAGTTCCTAACAATTGCCTACATTCCCACATTTAACTAATTTTCTTGTAACTATTTGTATTCCGTCAGGCGTGGTTTACTCAAAGTGGGCAGGGTGGGATCTCTAGAGTTCTTCCAGCTTCAATATTCCCCCACCCAATAAGGTGCCAGTGCTTTTCTATCCGGCGGCTAAGAGCAACCTTCTCACCTGTTCTAGTACACACTGAAGAATGGAGTTGTAACTTAACAAGATCGTTCCTCACCACAAGTTCTCGAGCCCCACAAGACATTGATCCAATGTTAAGCATTAGTATTTCTGACCTTACAAGCCTCGAAACTCTATCTGGCATGTCTATACCCTTCATTTTCACTCCCACAAGTCGGCGAAGCAGGAAAAAGCTTACTTGAAAGAGTTGGATCGAAAGAAAAATTCATTACACAAATGCAACTAAAATCATTAAAATAATCAGAAATATGTTCTGCGGGCACAGACTTTTCCGAGGTTTTTTTTCAGCATTATATTTTAAATATAAACCCAGCTGCAGTTATTAGGACACTACTGATACTGATACTGATACAAGGCCTCACATCTTACCATTTTAGGACACTACTAAAACTGTTAGAATGTGTGAAACGCATTGGTATGTGTAACAATAAAGTCAAGATACCATAGGAACAGTAGTCTACCATAGGAATAGTAGTCATAGTAGGTAGCATAGTGAGGTAATGTTTGTATTTCGGCTTTACAAGCCAAGTTGGATTTGTGCTCTAATGCTTATATAAGGCTTGCTATATGTTGTAATCAAATCAAATCACCCCAAGTTTGATCAATAACATTTCTTCTTTAGAGTTTATAATTTTGTTTTCAACATCTCGTATCAGAGCGAGCACGGTCTCAAGCTCGACAGCTCGAAGACGTGAAGAAAACTAGAACCTTTTTCTAGTATTCTGTCGAGATATCATTCATTCAGTCGAGGTTATTGATTTCGTCTATTTTCGCAAAGAAAAATGATGGTGAATTATGTTCAAGTGGCTATTCCTAAATTCGATGGTCACTACGACCATTGGAGTTTAATTATGGGGAACTTCTTGAGGTCCAAGGAGTATTGGCACCTCGTTGAAGTTGGTGTTTCTAACCATTTGAAAGAAATGGTGACCGCCCAAATATCCAAGATTGAGGAATTACGATTAAAAGACTTCAAAGTCAAAAATTATTTATTTCAAGCTATTGATCGTAATATCATGGAGACGATTCTATGCAAGGAGACATCCAAAGATATTTGGGTTGCAATGAAAAAGAAATATTAGGGAACCTCTGAAGTGAAGCGAGCATATCTACAGGCACTTCGTGTAGATTTCGAGACTCTTCGTATGCAACCGACAGTCTGTTTCAGAGTATTTCTCCAGAACCATGGCCATTTCCAACAAGATGAGAACAAATGGAGAAAAGATGGAGGACATTACGATAATTGAGAAGATTCTTCGATCAATGACATCAAAATTCGATTTAAGTAGTATGTTCAATCGAAGAGTCGAAAGATTTTGATCAGCTCTCGATGAATGAACTAATGAGTTCATAGATGGTTCACGAGCAACGAATCAACAAACATGTAGCAGTGGAGGAAGTGCTACAATCTCAACTCTCAAGCAGCAATCAAGCAACAAAGGGAACGATACAAGTCAAGAAAGAGGTAACCGCAATAACCGATTCACAAATTATCATGGAAGAGACGGAGGAAGCGACAATTAACATAGTGGAGGCCAAATTCAAAACCGTTTGATAAGTCAAATATCAAATGTTACAAGTATAACAGGTATGGTCACTTTTGTTCTGAATGTTCTCATTTTTATAAGGAAAGAGGCAAAAAATCTAATTTTTCAGAAAAAGAAGATGAAGTTTCTCTTTTTTTGGTTTGCAAAACAAAAGAATAATCTCAAACCGAAAAAGATTTTCGTCAAAACATATGGTACTTGGACACAAGAGTAAGTAACCATATGTGCGGTGAAAAATCCATATTTCACGAAATGGATTATTCTTTTTGTACCTCAGTAAAGTTTGGAGATAGTTCTACAATTGCTGTCATGGGGAAAAGTGATATCAAAATTCGGGCCAAAGATAACACCCATCAGACTATCTCAAGTGTTTTTTATGTCCCAAACTTGAAGAGTAATTTCCTCAACATGGGGCAACTTCAAGAGAATGGATATGTGATCATCATCAAGAATGGAGTTTGCAGAATTTAAGATCCGAAGAGGGGTTTGCTAATTGCACATGTACATATGACTCCAAACCGAATGTTTCCACTAAGCGTCACGCATTCCGGTCTTCCTTGTTTTTCAAGTATGGTGAAAGATCAAGGCTGGATATGACATCTTCGCTATGGTCACTTGAACTTCAACGGCCTAAAGCTTCTTCATCAGAAGAATATGGTGACGGGAATTCCTCAGATTGATCGACATCCGCAAGTATGTGAAGGTTGTGTTGTTGGCAAACAACACCGGGATTCATTTCTAAAGGGGAAAGCATGGAGAGCCAAATCGACACTGGTGATGATCCATACCGATATATGTGGGTTGATTGATCCACGATCCAATGGAAATAAGAGGTATTTTATTACTTTTATTGACGATTACAGCCGAAAAATATGGATCTATTTTCTACCAGTTTTCAAGTCATTTAAGGCCCTTGTTGAGAATGAAGTAGGAAGATCTATCAAGATTATTCGCTCGGATCGTGGTGGAGAATACAATTCTCATGAATTCGCAAATTTTGTGAGAAATTTCGAATCAAAAGACAATTGACGACATCGTACACGCCATAGCAAAACGGCGTAGCTGAGAGGAAGAACTGCACTATTATGAATGTGGTGCGAAGTATGTTGCAAACATTAAATTTTCATAAGAGATTTTGGCCAAAAACACTCTTATGGAGCATCTACATTCTCAACAGGAGTTCTACCATAGCTGTGAGGAACATGATACCAGAGAAGGCATGGAGCGACAGAAAACCAAATGTGAAGCACTTGCGAATCTTTGGGTGTATAGCATATGCCCATATTCCAAAAGAACGGAGAACAAAGCTCGATAATAAAGGTTAGAAATATGTTTTTCTTGGTTATAGTGATAGTTCAAAAGCTTATAAACTCTATCATCCTACAACTAAGAAAATCATCATTAGTCGAGATGTGATTTTCGACGAAGAAAATACATGGAAATGGAATATTAAAGATGTGGGAAAGCCAGTACCGATGGTCTTCGATGATAAAGAAACTTATCCGCCAGTTTCGGACGGTGAAGCACAATCACCACTCACGTCTGCACAGAGCTCAACCAGCCCTTCTTCAACAATGGTTCGATCGCAATTTGTACCATCTTTCTCAAGGCCTCAAAGAACCCACATGAGACCAACATACTTGGAAAATTATGATCTAAGTGGGGTGGATCAATCAGATGATCCAACTATATACTTCGCTTTATTTGCAGAAAGTGATCCAATTGCTTTCAAGGATGTTGTTGAAGAACCAAAGTGACAGGAGGCCACAAATGACGAGATTGAAGCTATCGAGAAGAACAATACATGGGAGTTAACTAATCTCCCAAATGGATACAAGTCGATCAGTGTGAAGTGGGTATACAAGACGAAATTGAATGCAGAAGGAAAAGTCGACAAATATAAGGCAAGGTTGGTGGCTAAGGGTTATAAGCAACAACAAGGCGTCGACTATGAAGAGGTGTTTGCTCCAGTCGCACGATACAATTCTATCAAGATGATAGTTGCAATAGTAGCACAAAACTCGTGGCCTATTTTTCAACTGGACGTGAAGTCAGCATTTTTACACAAAGATCTGCAAGAAACCGTGTACGTCAATCAACCACCTGGTTAAGGTGGTTACATACAGAAAGGTAGAGAAAAGAAGATGTACCAATTGAGGAAGGCCTTATATGGACTAAAACAAGTACCAAAAGCTTGGTATAGTTGTATAGAAGCGTATTTCATGAAAGCGGGGTTCTATAAGTGTCCATATGAGCACACTTTTCATAAAAGTTGGAACCGATGAAAAATTTCTGGTAGTGTGCTTATATGTGGATGACTTGATATACACTGGCAACGATCGTACGATGTTCAAGGACTTCAAACGATCAATGATGGCAGAGTTTAAGATGTCAGATCTCAGAATGATACACTATTTTCTGGGCATAGTAGTTCAGTCTGATGTAAGTATTTTCATATCACAGAGAAAATATATTTAGGAGATTTTAAAACGGTTCCAAATGAAAGATTGTAATCTGATGCGCACGCCAGTTGAAGTTGGATTGAAGCTAATGAAGGATCTCGAAGGAGAAAAGGTTGACAACACATTGTATAAGCAGCTCGTGGGAAGTCTTATGTACTTAACCGCGACCAGGCCAGATATTCAGCACGTAGTAAGCCTCAACAGTCGATACATGGAGAATCCAACGGAGTTGCATCTAAATGCTGCAAAGAGGATTCTACGATACTTAAAAGGTACGACTAAGTTGGGAATATTTTACAAGAAAGGAGATGTTATTGCTTTAATCGGCTATACTGATAGCAATTATGGTGGAGATCCCGATGACAAGAAGAACACCTCTGGGTATGTTTTTATGTTAGGATCAAGAGCGATTTTATGGTCGTCAAATAAACAACCAATTGTTTCTTTATTTACCATGGAAGAAGAGTATATCGCTGCTGCGTCTTGCGCATGTTAAGCAATATGGTTAAGAAGAATGTTTGGTGAAGTAAGGTTTCATCAAAATAGGGAAACTCCTATTTATTGCGATAATAGTTTGACAATCAAATTGTCGAAGAATCCAGTTCAACACGGAAGAAGGAAGCACATTGATGTGCATTACCATTTCTTGCAAAATCTAGTGAAAGATGGGACAATTGATCTTATCCACTGCAGGAGCGAAGATCAAGTTACAGACATTTTCGCAAAAGCCCTCAAGATAGATGCGTTTGAGAAACTTTGGAAGCTACTCAGAGTTTGTTCGTTTAAGGGAGGGAGCTGCAAGGAAAACTCTGCATAGCGTTTACTTCCTAAACTAGTATTAGCACATCTAGTTTAAGGAAGGGTGTTAGAATGTGTGACACACATTGGTATGTGTAACAATAAAGTCAAGCTACCATAGGAACAGTAGTCTACCATAGGAATAGTAGTCATAGTAAGAAGCATAGTGAGGTAATGTTTGTATTTCGGCTTTACAAAGCCAAGTTGGATTTATGCTCTAATGCCTATATAAAGGCTATATGTTGTAATCAAATCATCTCATCCCAAATTTGATCAATAACATTTATTCTTTAGAGTTTAGAATTTTGTTTTCAACAGAAATAGATACGAGTTAAACCATTTACCTCAAGTTCAACAAAAACGTCTGGGAGTGAACCAACCTCCCCAAGGACCTGACCAACCAGCCTGTCAGCACACATCAAAGTAGGGTCCATCGTGGTGCCAACCCCAATAAATCCCCAGGCACAGCAAACTGTAGCTCATTTTGCTCGGCGGCAAATAGAGATACTACCTTTGAGTATATTGGTGTGCACCTGATGTTACCATTCTCGTGTTTTACAACAATTCCAGGTCGAATCTCAATGATTTGATTCATCTTTAAAACACCCTACATGAAACAAAATTGCTTAGTTTTGGTTTGTGGATAAGTACTTGCTCTTCAAAGTTAAGAGGTTGCCATACCCTGAGGATGCTTCCACCAGCAACGCTTCCCTTCATTGCATCATGTTCAGACCCGGGCTTATTTACATCAAAAGAGCGAATAATTATCATATTTGGTGGTGATTCAAAGTCCTTTTTTGGTATAGGAATCTTCTTTTCAATGTATTCCAACACAACATCAATGTTATATTTCAGTTAAGCAGATATTGGGACTACTGGTGCACTTTCAGCAACGGTTCCCTGAAATGGTGAAGTTGTGGAAATTTTAATTGCCGGATTATTGCTGGTAAGAAATGGCATTAGGTACAGAAGAATGGTTAACGACAACTGACCCGAATATGCTCCTGGATTATGCTGTGTTGGTTAAGGGATACGTCTTGCTGAACAAGGTCAACTTTCTTTTGAAGAATAATAATGTGCTTGAGACACATAATTTCAATAGCAGCCAAATGCTCAAGAGTCTGAGGTTGAGAACAGATCTTATTGGCAGCTATTAGAAGTAATGCTCCATCCATTATCGCCACTCCATTCAGCATGGTAGCCATTAGAATATCATGGCCCTATTTAAATCAGGGGAAGAAGTAACAAATCACTTATATACATTAGATATGGAGGAAAAATAGAAGTGTGCACCTACACAAGATTCAAATCTTTCCAATGCCAATCCAAGCAAAAGAATAGGTGTTTCCTAACAAAATGGTGCATCCTTGCATGGATACAGATGCTGGTACTAGAATGAGGTTTTGATTCTTCACCATTTGAAATCTAGAAAATAAATTATATGGATACAAGCATCCATTTTTTTATTTAATACGATGTGAAAATGCAGGCCTGCTATAAGTTTGATATTTTTTATAATACGGAGTCCAATAATGCTAGATCTATAAAATATTTATGAGTTTAAATCTCAAAACTTAGTAGTATGACCAATGTAAAATTAACAAGTCATTTATTCAAATACAGAAGTTCTGATGAGCTTGTCCTAGCAATGCAGGACTACCCACCCTTAATCAAATTCCGAGACCTGCATTCTTTAAGTCTCTCATGCATAGGTGGAAGGAGGGTATTTTGAGAGGCGAATTAAGGTGTAGACCCCTGGTGGTGCCATTCTCAGTGTATTATCGTTGCTTTCACTTTTGAGTTGTCATTCACAGATATCTCTCTTTTGTTTGTTATAGACATAATTTCTATTATTGACTTACCATCCTCAAAATCCTTTTGTGGAAATCTGTGCAAATACTGGTCTTAAGAGCTTCTTTCATAAAAAACGAAAATAAAAACTTCAATGGGAGATAAACTATGTCACACGGGGCCTCTTTTGAAGATGCACACCAAGTGAGCCCATTTTCATCCAGTTTTTATTTCTGACAGATATAGACCTAGTTTTAGTTGGAAGTAAGAAGACCAACTATAGACCTAGTTTTAGTTGGAAGTAAGAAGACCAACTATGACACGTTTAGAACTCTCGACTGCAGTGAGTGATTGTAATTTTCATTAAATTGAAGGTTAATGAGCTTACCGGGCAAACCACAAAAGAAACATGTCGCAGAAGTTTCTTCTTTGCACCACACCCTGGGACATCACATAAAGGACTATCTTCTTTCGCACTGCCATAGGACCTGTAAACATATTTCAATTGAATTTATAAATAAACATGGACAAAGTGAAGAGTGATAAAGTTCTCTAAATAAGCTCGGAGATCATTATACTTATAGCACCGAGGCCGAGGGCAACTCTCATCTTCACATTTATAGATTTTGGCATTGGCATATCCCAGTTTATTGTGATGTTACGCTCAAGTTCGTTTTTGAAATGAACAGTCTGCAACAGATATATTCAAAAAGTACTTAAATCATTTTAAAAGAACTAATAACTAAATAATGAGCATATTAGTGATTTCTAGGCTCCTAAGTTGACTAGATGCCGCTTAGATGCAGCTAATCGAAATCTAGTTATTATAGCCATGGTTCTATATATCAATTTTATATCCAGAATTAATTGGTCAAAGCTCCACCACCTTGTGATCCACGCCATTCTATGTATTTTTTTTTTTCGGGTATTGCTTTTCCACTCCCATGTTCCTACAGACCCAACTATTCGGAAGAAATTGAGACGATCAGAAGAAGAAACTCAACAATCAGCAAAATTTAATCATCTCTAAGAGATTTTATAATTACCTTGGCTAAGAAAGAGGCATCAAGAAGATTGTTAGTTGAAAAATAGCCTGCTCAGTTACAAGAAGCCTTAGAACTATATCCGGATAGTGAAATTGCGGTTCAAGATTTTAATGCTATATAAATTCACTTGAATGTTGCCCTTTCAGAGAATGAAAAGATTTGGATTCAACGATCCAGGGTGAAATGGATTTCTTCAGGGAACCGAAATACTTCTTATTTCCATAACATGACTAATATGAAGAGAGAGAGAAAATCAATGATGAACAACCTGGTTTAGAGCATCTGCAGTAGCGAGTGGGAGTTTGGGTGTGGGCTCTGACAAGGGGCCCACAAAAAAACCCAACTCACACCTATTCTCATAGCAAACGTAGCAGGATTTGGGTTGAGTTTGGTTTGCCAACCCACACTCAAACCACTCCCAGCAGGCATTGTTTGAGTGTGAGTTCAGTGACCTGACGCTACAGTAACCCAACTGAGTGTGGGGAACTCACACTCAAATGAAATTGAGTTTGGCGGTGTTTAGATTACCGCGCGGTGTTCATTTTACCGCGCGGTAAAATGAACACCACGCGGTGATCTAAACACCTCCAAACTCAATTATTTCTCTAGAACACCTCCCTGGCTCCTTCTTCTCACCCAAAACTAAGAAACCCTAGTATATAAGAGAACCTCTAAGCTCTCCCCAAATGGCAAACTCTGGCACTAGTGGTAATAGCTCTACACCGTCGACCTCATCCTCCCAAAACCCATCTTCAACACCATTCGCTCAATACCCATCATCACAATTCACTTCATACCTCTACCAAAACCCATCGCAATTTCAACCTCAATTCCAATCACAGACCCCACCTCCGTTTACTATGTCGCAAGGGGATCCCAGTTATGGATAATATCAAAGTCCATTTACATTATCTCACCCGCAACCTCAGGCGTTTAGCCCGTACTATCGACCTTATCCGCTCACTCAACCTCAAGGTTTTCAACCGCCAAATTACTTTCAGAACTATCTATTCCATGGTGAATCTACTCAACACAGTCAAAGTGACGCAAATGCGTCAATACCTGTTGAAGCGGCGGCTCCCCAAAAAGATAAAGGAAAAGGAAGAAAGAAAAGAGCACCCGCAAAACAAAGACCAATCGTGCAAGTGTCAGAAGATGCTAAGTTTTTGGACGAGACAGATGATGCTGGAATGCATTGGACGGACGCAGACTTTACGTGTCTCGCAAGGGCGTGGGTAACAACTTCTGTAAATGTTAATGGTTGCACAAAGGGATTTACTTTCTATCAAAAGATCAACATTGTCTTTAACCGAGACCCCGAGTGCCCCACACGACGATCATGCGGGTCGACCAAATCTCAGTGGTATGCCCTTAATGCACAATGTGTGGCGTACAAGGGGATAGTTGCTCAAAAACGATTTAGGAATAGCAGCGGAAAAACATAAGAATATCGGGTACGTTATAGTTTCCTTTAACTCAATTTCAATTATTTATCGCGGATATAGACGTTATTTATTTGTATTGGGTAATTTTACGAATTGTAGGAAAACAATGCACACAAAATCTATAAAGGCTTGAATGGCGGCAATGACTTCAAACACCGTGAAGCGTATAAGATTTTGGCGCGAGAACCGCGATGGGCCAACCTAAGGGATGATGGGTTGAACCATGCGGTGAATTATCCAAGGAATGTGGCCAGGAAAACATCGGACAATTCTTCAGCGGGGACTCGGTCAGATCAAAGAATCTATCGGAGGACCCCGACGGCCCACCTACACTTAATCCGCGGGCCCAAATTCTGACTTAGATGGTTCGTTGTATGAGGGTGAAAGCAGGCCCATCGGCCAAAAACTCCACAAAAAGAATATTGCATCACAAAAGGCATTGGAGGGTGTTACTGTATCTGGTAGCGGTGTCCATGCTCTGCTGGATGAACTACGGTTGGAGAAGATGCAAGCGAACCAAGAAAAGGAAAGAAGAAGAGCAGAAGCAATACAACATTGGCAAGCCAAAATAGATTTGGAGCAAGTAAAGGAAGATCACAAAATTATGGAGAAAGACTTGAGTACTCTGTCTGGACATCAATTGCAATACTATCTACAAAGGCAAGCTGAGATAATGGAACGTCTGGCCAATAGGAGCGGACCAGGTACTTGAATAGGTGATGAAATATAATTTAACTTTATTGTATATTTAAGTTTTATTTCCAAGAATGTAGTTTACCTTCTAATAATGTAATCGTCTGAATAATGTACTTTGTTATTAAAGAATGCAATCTTGTTTTCAAAATATTTATTTTCGATAATATTGCGTTAAAACAAATACAAGATTAATGCAATATCAAAAACTTGTTTAATAAACTTGTACGACAAGAAACATTAAATTGCATGAATAACACTCAGATAATACAAAAAATAGAGTATTAGGTTTGAAAATTTCCCTTCACGGCCCACAAATGCTCGATTAGATTATCCTTTAGATCAAAGTGAAGTTCTCGACTTCGAATCCGGTTCATTTTTGATATAAAAGATTCTATTGTTCCGCGTTCGCGTATAATATCGAACGGTTGGCTCGGCCGGATCGTAGTCTAAGTATGATGAGAATGCACATCGTTCCTCTTCGATGATCATATTGTGCATTATCACGCACGCCTTCATGACATCGCTCAATACCTGGGGGTCCCACAATTTCACCGGATTTTTTACAATATTAAACCGAGATTGTAAAATCCCAAATGCCCATTCTACGTCTTTTCGACAACTTTCTTGTTGTTGAGCAAAGAATTTTTGTTTCGCTGTAACCGGATTGGATATGGTTTGGACAAGTGTTCCCCATTTAGGGTATATGCCATCTGCTAGGTAATACCCCATATCATAAGCTTTCCCGACAATTGCATAATTGCAAGGCGGGGCGATACTATCGGCCAGGTTGGTGAAAAGATGTGATTGTTGCAGGACATTGATATCATTATTAGACCCTGGTAACCCAAAAAAAACATGCCAAATCCAAAGGTCGTGTGAAGCTACCGCTTAAAGAATCAGTGTCGCCTTGGGGTAATGACCAGTAAATTGACCGTGCCAAGCTTTGGGACAATTTTTCCATATCCAATGCATGCAATCAAAGCTTCCTAACATGCCAGGAAATCCCCGGGACTCTCTGATCGCTTTTAACTTTTCGATGTCGACCGCATTTGGTGCTCGAAGATATTCCTCGCCAAAAAATTTTATAACCGCAACATAAAACTTTTTCACACATAACAAGGTTGTGTTTCTCCTATTCGGAGGTATTCGTCAAAAAGATCTGCCGCAACACTGTAGCATAGGAAACGTAGTGCTGCGACTACCTTTTGGTACGGTGATAACCCCATAGTACCAGCGTTGTTGGGTTTCTAGACAAAATAATGATCATGTGCAACGACTGCATCGAATAGACGCATAAACATGTTTCTACTCATGCGAAAATGTCGCCAAAATTCCCATGGCTCATATGTGCAATTCGGCTGGAAGTAGTCTCGGATAATGCTGTAATGCCCCAATTGGTGATCGCGCTTCTTTCTCTTATCCTTACGGCCCATGACACTCCCGTGATAACTCGAACTTGCATCCTCAACTACTATGTTTACTACAGCTTCATGCAGAACGCAAAGTGCCGCCGCACAATTATAGATAAGATCGTCATCGGAGGACGACGACGATAAACCTGAAGGATCGGGTATGGATGAATCGGATGATGAATAAGAAATTTGAGGCTGTGGAGTTGAGAGAAGGGTGTAATACCAGAAGGTAGATGTGTTTCCAATGGAAGAGAGGTGTAAAAATGGGAGAAATGTAAAAGGGGAAGAAGCTGTGGGTCTTTTACCCTAGATTTGGCGATGAAATGAACACCGCGCGGTGTTCCTTTTACCGCGCGATGTTCATTTCACCGCCAAATCTATGTTTGTATTCCAAAATTGTGCAAAATTGTCAGTTCAAACAGACAAATAGTCAGTTCGATTAGACATTGAAGAAACTCTACCAAAAACCTAAAAACATCACCAAATAGTCTGTAGAAATATAAAACACCTCAGTGCAAATTTAATCGAACAGACAAATAGTCAATTTCAACAAAAACTTCAGTCAATTTCAACATTAGATAATAATGGCTAATGAAAATTAAAAACATCCAAAATATTGTCTACAAATATATCGTTTACTTATAATCATCTACATAATCAAAACACAGCTTCTACGTCATCTAAAAAAGCATAAAAACACATATATCTACTCAGAATCATCTCCAATACCCCACCCCTTGCGGCTAGTACTGCCTCCCCTAGTTTGCGGACCAGGTCTACGCTGCCTCGTCCTCGTGCCTCCTTCAGGTGGTAGCGGCACCACCCGTACGTCACGCCCCCTCCTCAGCTGTAGGTCCTGAACGGGACAAAGAAACTTTATAAATATTTTGACAAAATAAGTATGACATTAAGAAAAAACACCGCAATAAATATATAAATAAATTACTTACATGGGCATATAGCTGATGATCTATACTGTCAATTTGCCTGCGGGCAATAACAAGCTCTTCCTCCACCTTCTGGATCCTCTGTGTCATAGGATGAAGACATGGGTGGCGGGTCCCTCAAGCGGGCTATGGGGAGGTTCTCACGCCGCCCTGTCCATTGCATGTGCCACCCCAGGTCTGGCCCCTCCACCTCGCCAGACAGACTGAAGTCTTGGGATAAACTATAAACTGACGCTGACGTAACTGCCACGGGTATAATACCAGCTCTGAGTGCACTCGATCCGAACAGATCTAAATTCCCCATCCTCTGGGAATCTGTCAACATGTGGCCTACCTCTGAAATTTGTTCAGCCCAGTATGAGGCGTAAGTCCCTCGCACCTCCCCTACCACAAACTGCTCACAGTCAACGAACCCGGCCTGTCTCATCTCATGTAAAGTCCCTGGACTAATATGTGGCGACATGCTAAGCGGAGGAGCCAAAGGAATACGCACCTCGCCAGTCACCTGCCTCCAGCATCTATCCCCCAAGTAATATTCGCAGTTTCCGTTTGGTACTTGAAGTGGTATCCTTTTACGGGATAGGAGTTTTGTATTCAGTACGTCCTCTGTCTCAGACACTGCAGAATCGAACCAAGGTTCCCATGTGATCGTCTCAACAGTGCGGTGATCAATATGGTATTTGCCTATAATAAACAAATTGGCCGCCTGGTCATTTGTTTTCCTCCTGTTTCCCCTCTCCCATGCTCTGAGACGCGGATAGGCCGGGTACTTTACCTCTTCCTTGACTATAGGGTGACCAACCCCATAATACTCGTAGAACCAATACTGCAATTTGGAATAGCAGAAAAATTAATTATAATTTATATTTAAGACGTTTATTGGAAGATATTTGATTTGTAAATGGAAAACGTGTTAACGTACCGGAAGAAGTTGTACAAATCCAGTGATTGCACCCCCGGTCGTGACTGCGGTATCCAAACCACGGTACAGGGAAGCAAGAATAGGATAACCCCAGTCATATTGGGCAGCCAAGTCCAAATCATTCACGGCCACGAGATATCCAAGCGGGACGGTGTCGTTGGCCGTTTGGAACCACAAATGCCCTATCATAAAGAGGATAAAAGCACGAGCGATAGTAATATCATCTTCCCGATGGATTTCGACGGTCAAGTACGTCTTCAAATGTACAATGCTGACGTTCTCACTCTTTATATGGTTGGAATCAATGTTGGGGAGCAATTGCCTCGCATTGGATAAAATAGACCATGCGTCATCATATGGCACCTGTGTCGGATATCGGCCGATGGGCAATGATGCCAGCATAGTAAAATCGAGGGGAGTAACCCCTATCTCCACACAAGGGAACAGAAACGTGTGTGTGGTCGGCCACCAGCGCTCTATAAGCGCCTGAATTAGCCGATTATCCGAATTGCCCAAGCGTATATCCATAAACTGCTCAAAAATATTTACCACGGCGTCCCTTACAGCTGGAAGTGTGGCAATATCCTTCCACACTTTGAACACCGTAGTGAATGTGCCGTGAACATGCATCGAATCCCGATTCTGTTTATTGAGGCATTTTGTCAAACATTTGATATATAGGAAAAATAACTTCACAATTACACTAAAACTTACCGTAAGTTCCTTTCCCGTGTAATAGATGTGACTGACTCCGTCTGGGAGTTGAATACATCTCCGCGGGAAGTTATCTTCGGTTGGGTTTGGTATATCTTGGGATTGAACATCTTCAAATTTTACCCACTTTTTCTTCCTTCCGGACCTCGAGCGAGTTACGGAACGCTCAGGATCTCTTCTTCCTCTAAACCCAGGCAGAGTACTGGGGTGTGGCTCTCCCTCTGGCATTTTCATTTTGATTTTTTTGGAATTGAAGTTTTTTTTACCAAGGTATTTTTGAGAGAGAGGTAGATGTAAATTTTTTGACAATAGTCGAAGTAACATTTGAGTATACAGAAATTACGGCGGTGTTCTTTTTACCGCGCAGTGTTTTAATCTCCTCTAAAGTGAAAAAAAAACCACTTTGGCAAAGTCACACTGGCTGCTGGGAGGAGAAGAGTGTGAGTTGTGGGTTTGGTGGGCCAGGGTGTCAGAACCCACACCCAAACCCACACTCGCTGCTAGAGATGCTCTCATGCAGCAACGAGTTTGAGTTTGTTTTTGTTTTTTTTTATTTAGTCTGCGCGGTAATCGTTAGTCTGTGCGGTATTCATTTTTCTTCATACACTATTCAACTAGGTCATCGAACTCACACTCAAACAGTGCCTGCTGGGATACGTTTGGGTGTGGGTTTGAGTGTGGGTTGGCAAACCAAACTCAACCCATACCCTGCTTGCGGATGCTCTTACTAAAGGGGTTAATGTTATTGAGCAAAGTCATATAAAGGATCACATTGTTAGATTTTATAAGGTTAAATTTGTAAATGATGGAAGGGTCGGACCTAATGAGATGTTAATGAATTTGATACCTGCGAAGATACGTGATGAGGATAATAATGAGATGTTTGTGCTGTCCCTAAGAGCATATGCAGCAGTTGGAGGGTGGGTTTGCCCAAATCCACCCCAAAAATGAATCCACCCCAGAACAGTTAGGCCCAAAATTAAGATGAATTTTAGCCACCACAGTTCTGAACTGCGCGGCACAATCTACGTCCCAAATTAAGCCACGTCTCAACATCTGAAATGTTCAATCCCCACGCGTAGATCTCAACTGCGTGGCAAGGAAAACCAATCAAATTAAGCCACGTATTTTTTTTTATTTTTTTATTAATGTCGTGCAGTTCTGCGCTGGGTAGTGCCTGTATAAATTGCCTTCGAATTGCCACACTCCTTCACTCACATATTGCTAAGTAAAGTAGTTGCTTCTAGTTTAACCACCCAAACCCAACTTCTTTCTCAAGTTTCCTAATCCCCACCTTTACCTTGTAATTTAATCTCATTATTCATAGATTAACAATGTCGGGACCTAGTCATTCAATTCCCAAAACTAGACGTAGGCAAAGTGATGAAGTTAAACGAAGGGGTAAAGAACCGGTCACGAATATGTGGTCGTTACACCTCATGCCGGATAATGATCCCGCCCCAACCCTCGAGGATTTGCACCGAGTGGATATCCTCCCGGACAACTGGGTCCACATTTTTATTGGATCGGAAGAATTGCCGGTAAGTTTTTTGTGTAAAATTTATGTGTTATTAACGTTATTTGTCAAATGTTCGGCGAAATACCCGAATGAAAATTTAATATGTTAATGTGTTGTTTTTGCAGAACCGAGATGAAATACAATGCAGAGGATCACTAGATAAGGTCTTAAAGTGGTACCAATAGATTGCCAGGTATCCCACGTTGAAGAGGTTGGTCGACAATATGGGTTTTAAATATTTTTTGTCGATTAAGGAGGGAAACTCGGATAATCGCTTAATTCATGCTCTCGTGGAATGGTGGTGGCCTTCCACCCATACTTTTCATTTCCCTCACGGGGAACTTGGCGTTACGCCATTAAACTTCGTCATGCTAATGGGCATAAGTTTTGGGCGGGGTTTCAAACTCCCGTAAGACGATAAGTACTCGAAGTTCGAAGAAGCACAAACATTGTTCCTCGGATTCACTCAGGTCGACATCAGGTACGGTAATATCACACTAGCTTATTTGAAAACCTAGAGAGACACTTTGAATCCTCAAATCAGCAGTTACAACCAAGACATGGATATCGTGTATGCGAGGGCATTTATTGCATACATGATGAGTATTATCTTATTCTCGAATACAAATACATCTCTATCAGCCAGTTATCTTGCAGCTTTGAAAGGCCACCATATTCTAGGTGCGTCGAGGTTAGACTGGGGTACTCCGATTATAGCGGCTTTGTATCGGGGACTAGATGAAGTCTCAGTTCTGAAGAGTGGGAAGGGGAAGAGATTAATCACAGGCTTCTATGCTCTGTTAGAGTTTTGGTTCTTTTAGTACTATCGCATTAGAATGTATCTGGTCAAGGTAAATAACTTCAACCATATTTATCCTCGTATGGGTACGTAGAGAGATGAAAGGGCTAGTTCAGGGGCTGAGATATATTATTCATTTGCTGTGATCAGAGAAATGATAGAATAGAATGATAGAACCAACATTGATTGGCAACCATGGGAGAGATCTAGACAAGCAATCCGTCCAGAGGTAAGAGTTGTCACAGAATTTAGTCAAAGAAGGGTTCCATTCATTTCAGTCCCATACGGGAACAGTATACTTTGGTATTTAGGAGACCGGTGTAAGCGTCAGAACACCGGGGTTGATAGTGTTCCTATGCCCCCCCCCCCCACATAAGAGATTATAGAATTTTTGTGATATGATCGACAGCTTTATCAGGGACTGAAAGAGGGGGACTTTTATGATGGACACGATTACATCATTGCTGACGTGGATTACATGACATTTTGGCAAGCCGCCCATTCAAATCCTAAGATCGGGAATATTTAGATGGTCGAGCGTGATCTAATAATGCCCGATGTTGCTCTGCCACCTACTTCGAGTTTAAGCACATCTTTTCAGGTATAAAACTATGGTGTTGAGGCATACGGCAAGGAAGTGGGGGATTTGGGATGGTTTATGGAGATGGCAAGAAGCAGTGGAGAACATAGACGACTACCGATCCTGACCCTCCAAGTACCACACCCGTGTCCACCTAGGTATAGTGTGGATGAGTTGTGGCATCAAAACCAAGGAATGCGGTATGCGGCATATGAAGATTCAAGGAAATACTTTTAGCGCACAGATGAGTTAGAGGAATAGTTGTACCAGTCACAGGAAATTATTTGAGTTACGGGAAAAAGACTAGCTGATATGTCTATCAACTATCAGACAGAGCTGGAAGTCCAATGTACCTATGACGAAAGTCTCAATCGTACCAGATACGCCTACTAGACGAAGAGAAGCCATCCCACTTAGGCTATGTTTTATTATGTTTTGTCAGACTATCGAGGTTATGTTATGTTTTGTTTAGACTATCGAGTTTATGTTATGTTTTCATGTGGAATTTTTATATCCTATGTTTTAACTATGTTTAATTGATTATGCAATATGTTTAAACTTGTGTTTGCTTCAAATACTAGGTTTTTTCAAGTGTTTAAATGAAATTTTTATAATAATGTAAGATAGGGAATGTGTTTGATGAAGTGCCTTAACGAAAGAGGAGAAAAATAAAACTTAGTATGAAGAGATGCACACACAATAGATGGCACATCAGGTGTTTAGGAAATGCCTCAAAGAAAAATCATAAAAAAAACTAAGTATGGAGAAAGGAAGCAAAGGCAAAAGTTCAAGGCTCTTGCCGCGCAGTTCAGAACTGCGTGGCAAGCTTGATGAGACATGTGGCTTAATCTAGTCCCTTAAAATGAGACAAGTGGCTTAATCTGGTCTCATCAAGCTTATTACGTAGTTCTGAACTACGCGGTAAGAGCCTGAAACTTTTGCCTTTAAATGTCTCTCTCTCCATACTTAGTTTTTTTGGGTAAGTTTCTTTGAGGCATTTCCTCAAACACCTTCCCTCGCCCTCTATTATGTGTGCATTGGTTCATACTTAGTCTTTTTTTCTTCTTTTTTGTTTAGGTATTTCCCCAAACACCTTCCCTCTATTGAAAAGTTAGTTCCATTAGGTTGAGGATGAGCTTAGAAATAGAGAAAATTTATTTAAACGCCTGAAAACACCAAGTATAGAATGTATTTGTTTTTCTTCTCCATACTTAGTTTTTTTTGTCAACTTGTTCACCAAGTAGTTCAACGACTATATTTATGTAAAAACTTTTTCACCAAGTAGCTCAACGTCTATATTTATGTGGAAACTTGTTCACCAAGTAGCTCAAAGACTATATTTATGTGGAAACTTGTTCACCAAGTAGCTCGACGATTATATTTATGTGGAAACTTGTTCACCAAGTAGCCCAACAGCTATATTTATGTGGAAACTTGTTCACTAAGTAGCTCAACGGCTATATTTATGTAGAAACTTGTTCATCAAGTAGCTCAACGACTATATTTAAGGGGAAACTTGTTCACCAAGTAGCTCAACGGCTATATTTTTTCATCAATAAAGGTTATTCATCTTCTACACTATCTTCTCTTAATCTTCTACACTCTCCTCCCTCCTTAGCTTACAAACAAAACTACCATGTCATCCCCAAGCTCCCAATCTAATTCTCAAAACCACTTTCAATTCTCCAATATAAACCAACAAGGGAACGTATTTCTGATGCAATTCGGCGCATATGATTCGTCACAAATGCCTAACCCTTCCCAATATTGTGATCACCATGCTCGACAACTAATCCCGTCATACGACAATCAATTTATATCTCAAACCCAAGGATATTACCCTCAATTTGATCCACATACGGGCTCGTACTCTTAATCGGAAAATCTATATTTGTCATCTCACGCCGGTGGAAGTTTGAGTACCACGCCGATGAGAGGTGCATGGGGTTTAAATGATTTAAACCTTAATACATTACCGGTTGTATCTCTGGTCATCTCTCCGATCATCTCTAAGGTTCTCAATCCAGTTCTCACGAGAAGTAATACGCGCAGAAAGGCAAAGCCTAAAAGAAAGATGACACCGACACCTATTGTAGTTGAGGATGTAGTTGAGGTTGAGGATGAAGTTGATGATGACAAAGAAAGATACACGAACTCCAAAAATTGGTCGTCCGATGACTTTGTCAATTTTGAATGTGTTTGGTCCCAAGTGTCTCAAAACCTTGTTACCACAAACAACCAAAAAGCCGCTACATTTTGGTTCAAGGTACGTGATCAATTCAACTCATTCTATAATGACCAATCGATGTGGCGATCATACAACGGTGTCAATTGCGTGTATAAGGGGTGGTTCAATAAGGAATGTTCGATGTTTAGAGGCATCATTCAAGACCTCGAAAGCTGATATTTTATCGGCATTGGAATAGACGACGTCGTAAGTAATTTTGTTTTTTTTCTCATTCCATTAATTTTGTTAGGTAAATTGTACTCATTAGAATTTCAAACTTAATTTCTAAGAACATTTGGCATACAAGACATTCGAAGAACTACAAAAAAAACCATTTACATTGGGGGAGGCTTACAAAGTTTTGGAGCATTGCCCCAAATGGTCACAAATTAAGAACATCGGGCAAGCCGACCGCAACGTCGCTAGGAAATCAAATTTTAACGATAGCCCGGGTACTTCCGACACCGATCTCTCTACACCTACTTCCGACACTCCAAATATTGTAATTCCGAATGATTCTATCGACTTGGATGCACCAATATATGTTTGTAGGGAAGTACGACTGGATGACAAAAAAAATACAAGGCAAAAGAAGTGGCAAACTCAAGTATAGGTTTTTGGGGAAAGAAGATGTTTGAGACGACGACAAACATGATGGCGGCATGGAATACGAGAGACGAGCAGAAGAAAGAGGAAAAAGAAGCTAGACCTAGAGCACGAGAGGATCAAAAGTTGGCTAGAGATGCAGAGATTCAAAGGAGGCGTGAAGTGGAGCTAACTAGAAAAAAAGTCATCGAAGATGTGGATTTGGTTAAGGTGATGACAACGGACCCAAGTAATCTATTATCGGCACAAAGGCGTTGGATGAAGAAACAAATTAAACTTTATTCGAAGAAGTTGAAGAAGCAGTGTCCAAATGATGACGACATTTCTAGTGATGAAGATTGATGTAATCTTTAGCGTTAATAGTAGTTCTTAAGTTCTATGTAATTTTATTATTTGAATAAAATTGTTATTAATCGTAAGTATTTCGCAAAACATACTTCAATCAAGTAGGCAAAATACATTACAACTTTAACATAAAACTACAAACTTGGAAACAAAATACATTACTCTGCCCTTTTATATTTCACAAATACACGACAAGTTCATTTTATAATTGGTAATGAGGACCTTTATTTCTAATTTCATGAATCTTCTTGACGTACTGTGCCATAATATTGATCGCGTGTCTTGGATTTAAGTCCTCTTTATAATTTTTCACAGAATCTCTAAACTCGGGATCAATATCTACTTGCTGAATGTAAGTATGACGTTAATCTTCGACGATCATGTTGTGCATGATTATACATGCGTACATAACATTTGCTAGATCACTAGGCTTCCAAAATCGTGCACCGTGCGCCAATATTTGGAATCTAGCTTATAATACCCCAAAAACACGATCTAGGTCTTTCCGGCATGCTTCTTGCATCTTTGCAAAATATCTTTCGGCATCGTTGGATGGATTTCTTATGATTTGAACAATTATTTGCCATTTTAGATAGACTCCGTCCGCTAAATGATACCTCATAGTGTGGTGCCTATATTGTAATTACATGGCGGCGCAACTCTATTAGACAAGTTATTGAAAAGCCACCCTTTGATACAAAACGTTTACGTAGTTATTAAAACTGGGTACCCCAAATAATGCATGTCATATCTAAAGATCTTGCGATGCAACCGCTTCTAAAATTACCGTCGGAATTTTCTTATACACGGTATATTGTCCTATCCACCCGGTAGAATAATTTTTCCATTTCCATTTCTAAAATCAACCGCTTCTAAAATTACCGGGTACCCCAAAAGCACTAAAATAATCACGATTAAGGCTAAACTCACCCAATTTATGATTACGGCATTTCCGCTTGTCAATCCTTCCAATTATACTACTGCCCCACCTCCATGATGATGTCGCATCTTGCATTTTTTCTTCCGCTTCTCCCATTTCAATCATAGCCTTGCTATACTCGTGCATCATCTCAATTTGACGTCGGAAGAGCTCTTCGCTTCCGGACGATGATGACAAGGATAAGAGTGATGGGTTAGACATCATTAGGTCCTCCAAAATTAGGTCGGACATGATTGGGCGAAATTGATAACAAGAGAATAGAGTAGAGTTTAGAAGATGAATAGTTTTTTTAAGAGAATAGAGTTGAGTATAGAAGAGTAAAAGAATAGATTGTACAAGATGAATGGTTTTTATAAATGAAAAAAACTAGCCGTTGAGCTTCTTGTCAAAAAAGTTTGGTAAAAAAACTAGTCGTTGAGCTTCTTGTCAAAAAAGTTTGGTAAAAAAACTAGTCGTTGAGCTTCTTGTCAAAAAAGTTTGGTCTAAAAACTAGCCGTTGGGCTTCTTGTCAAACAAGTTTGGTAAAAAAGCTAACCGTTGAGCTTCTTGTCAAACAAGTTTGGTAAAAAACTAGCCGTTGAGCTTCTTACCAAACAAGTTTGGTCAAAAACTAACCGTTAAGCTTTTTGTCAAACAGTTTGCTAAAAAAACTAGCCATTGAGCTTCTTGTCAAACAAGTTTGGCCAACAAACTAGCCGTTGAGATGCTTGCCAAACAAGTTTACCTAAAAATATAACCGTTGAGGTTCTTGTTGAACAAGTATGCCCAAAACTATAGGCCTTCCGATCACCAAAAAATAAAACCAAGTATGAAGAGGAGAATGATTGGCATTTTCATGCAGGTTATAGCCGTATAGTTCAGAACTGTGCGGCAAGAACTAGCTGTTGGCCAAATTTGAATCCCAACCGTTCATGTGTCTCAATCTTGAGCTTACACACTACGCGCAGTTCAGAAGTGCGGGGCAGGAGAGCCACTTAAAGCTTGACAAGTATCATCATTCTATTGGCTCAAAGGCTATGCGCAATTCAGAATTGCGCGGCATAAATCTACCAAAAATCTACCCAAAGGGTGGTGAGACCACCCTCAAGGTGGGTTTGGGGTGGCCACGTTAGCTCCTCTACTTAGCTATTTGTAGGGTGGATTGGTGTTTCAGAGGGTGGAAAAATCAATCCACCTTGCCACCTCATAATCGACCTAGTTGCTGCAGGTACTCTAACAATCAAAAAGTAAAATATGAGTAGTAATAGCTCTCCAAGTCCCGACGGATTCCAAGGTTGCTTCTACGAACATTGTTGGGAAGTAGTGGAGACTGATGAATGTGTCAGTTATTTCTTTCTTTGTTGAAACCATCGATTAAAATGCCAAACCATTCTGGCTTACCGTGATATTTTTTATTTTATCACGGCTTTTTGGTCACTATGTTTTTTTATCTTTAATGCAAAAAGCCGGCTTAAACCGAATTATCACGATATATCGGTGGGTTTTTTTTTCCGATATTTTGATAATTATTACGATATGTTGATAATATTACTTAAAATGTGTGAAAATGTGAAGGAAGTCTCCAAATATATTTAAAAGAATCATGGAAAAATAAATAAAAATGTTAAATGGGAAATTATCAATTGGTAATCAAGAAGTTTATTACCAAAAAATACAAACAATTCGATTACAAATTAAAACTTGACATTAAAGAATTATCTCATAAAGTTACAGATATGTAATAATCTAATACATATATGAGTGATGCAGTTCCATAAAATCATTATTTTATGACGTTGCGTTGGTGTTAGAAACATTCTAGCAATATTCCTCCTACCTCTAATGCTTGAAATAAAGGTCTCAGTTTCTTATGTAGTTCTCGTACTCTTGTTTAATTAAGTACGACATAATCCCCAGGGGTGGGCAAGCACTTATAGCTATTACTCTTATAGGTTTGTCCGTGTAATGTTGTCTCGAAGACTGTGATGATTTTCATTTACTATGTCCGTACCCATAAGAAAACGCATCAATGTACAGATTTGCGTTACTAAAAAAACCCAGAGTTATTTTGTTGAGCATCAAAAGCGAACGGATATGGGTAATAACCCAATATCCTTTAAAATTAGATCGACGCAATTGAATTACATCAAAAAGCCTAGTATTTATAACCATGGTTTAAAAGGAAAAACCACGATAACATGAAAAATCCCAAAATACCGTGATACATTCATGATATTTACCAATAAATTAGGTAAATGCACGATATTGTGGTGGTTTAATGCCATATTTAAGGGTATAAGAAACTACTGATAATATCATTAAAATACCAAACCGTTTTTTTTCCTGCCTTACAATGCAGTATTTTGAAAAACCTCTGGCATTTTAAACTATGGTTGAAACTATTATCCCTATCCTTGGCAGTATCAACTTTAGTTTTATAATTCTTGCTCCTAAGAGCATCTCCAAGCAGGATTGAAATATTTTTTGCTTAATGTTTGAATTTTTCAAGCATTTGAGAGATCTCTTCCAACAAGGCTCAATGCTTAAACTGCATTTTTAGCATGGGGCGCATATGAGCCCGATGGTTCTAATTAAAAGAAAGAAAGAGGCGCATAAAGCTTAAGCGCCTGACAAGTGTTTTTTTTAAATTACATCAGGCGCATAAGGCTTAAGAACCCGGCTTTTTAGGGCGCATAAGGCTTATATGCCTGATAACGAAATGTTTGGGGCGCATAAACCTTATGTGCGCCCCACGGTGAACTCAAAACTCAAGCAGGCTTGAAATTCAAGCATGATGCTTGAGATTCAAGTATGAAATTCAAGGAGATCCTATCAAAAATCCTGAAGATATGGCTCACAACAATGCTATACCATGTATGGGTACATAGAAACAACATTGTTTTTAATGCTGCAACAACAACAATTCATAGTGTTATGACCACTGCTATTAATGAGATTAGAAACAGAATGATTCATGGCAACAAGACAGCTTCTGACAAACCTAGGAACAAAGATCTAGGGTACAATTGGGGGTTACATCATGAGTTCATATTGCCTGAGACAAAACAACGTTGTTGGACTCCACCTCAGGCTGCTACATGACAAATTCAGATGGTTCCTTAACTCAGTATGGTAGAACTGGTTGTCTTCTCAGAGATTGGGAGGGGGTCATTCAGTTTGCTTATGCTGGCAGAGAAGGAGGAATCTTTCATGAGATGAAGGCAATGCTTCACTTGAAGGTCTGGTCAAGTGCATAGAAAGGGGTCACAAGAGGTTTTGGGTGGCTACTAACTCCAAGTTCTTAGTTGACATTGTGGAAGATAAAGTCAAGTGCCCTTGGAGATGCAGGTTCATGCTAGCTAGAGTGAGGGAGGTGATTACTATGTTGGACCAGTTCCACATCATACACATCTATAGGGAGTCAAACCACTGTGCTGATTATATCTTTCTACATTTTGCAATTTCTTAGGTGAAGTTGTATTCTCCCCTAGCGCAGTTCTTTAGTTTGTAATAGGAATAGCAGAGGGAGATGCTAGGGGTAAACACTGGGATGTAATGGTTCTTAGTTGAATAAAGCTGGTCATGGGGTCCTGCCTAAACCCGGCTTACATTTCAGAAAGAAAGAAAAAATCAAGTATTGGGGCAACTGCTGGAGGCCCCAAACTCGAATAATCATACGTGGCAAGTGTTTTTTCAAACATTGAGGTAACTACTGATTATGCTTTAAGGAAGAGAAAGCTCTAAAATTCAGCCATTTTAGGCCTGTATGCGTGGGCAATTTTTGTTTTAAGCTGATCACTAAGATTATAGCTTCTGGACTCAAAATGATAGCTAGCAGGGTTATTTCAAAAGAACAAGGGGCATTTATAACAGGTAGAAATATTCAAACAAATATTGGGTTTGCATGTGAAATGTTGAATAAAATTGATAACAAAAACAGGGAAGGCAACATGGGGATTAAAATTGACATCTCACATGCATTTGATTCTATAAATTGGGAGTTTCTTGTCTAGGTGCTGCAGAAGTTTGGGTTTTATGACACGTGGTGTAGTTGGGTAAAAAATATTCTTGAGAGCTCTAATATTTCAGTTATGGTGAATGGATGTCCTTGTGCTTTCTTTAAAATTACTCGAGGCTTGAGACAAGGAGATCCTTTGTCCCCTCTCTAGTTTTCTTTTTCTGAAGTACTTAGTAGAGAACTCAATCATTCGCCCGATGTCTATTCAGAAGGCATACCTTGTCCAACTTATCTTTTTTTCGCAGATGATATCTTCATTTTTGCCAATGGGCATATGAAAAGGCTTAAATATCTGAAATTTCTTCTTGACGAGTACCAAAGAGCGGTTGGTCAATGGGTCAATGCTAAAAAGAGTAAGCTTTTTCTTGGGGGTATGGTTGAAAATAGGAGGAGTTGTTTGAAATCAAGCAAGGTTATCTTCCTGAAGTTTATTTCTAGGAGTTCCTATGGTGAAAGGTAAAGTGAAGTCTTCTATCCAAAGGTCCCCGGTGGATAAGATAAAAAGAAGAGCCAATAGTTACATGGGTTATCTATTTTTTCATTCAGGGTAGAGTGGTGCTAGCAAAATTCTGTCTTGAATAATATTCCTATTTTCGACATGCGGATCTACAAATGATCTCCTTCTATAGTTAACAAGTGTGAAACAACATAAGAAATTTTATTTTGACAGGTTACTACTCTAACAGAAAATGGACTACATTGTCTTGGGATAAATGTTGCAATCCGTTCTCCTTCTCCGAAGGGGGAATAGGCATCAAAAGGCTCAGAGACATTAATTTGTCCATGTTAATGAAGATGGCTTGGAGTATTGTTCAAAAGAAAGATGTTTGGTCAGAGTACATGACAGCTAACTATTTCACCAAGTCTGGAGACTTGATCACTTATTACAAACGATCGTCCATATGGAGTGGTTTGAAAGAAGCTTATACCGCGGTCAAAAAACAGTCTCACTGGATAATTGGTAATGTAGAGCTTGCGGATTATTGAGGGATAACTGGACTATATCTAAACCCATTAAAGGTTATTCTGCTGACAGGGTCAGTAATTGGAATAACTACACAGAAAAAGTGGGGGATATCCTCTACAACGGTTATTGGTGTCCCTGGAATGATACAACTACTCTTCTTCATGCAGCTGGTCCGCTGAAGTTCATCTCTCTAATTTTAGTTTTCAATATGCAGGTAAAGAAAAGTGCATTTATAAAACCGGATATCAAGGGGAAAATTAATGTAAAAGTTGCCCATCTATACTACTAACAATACATACTTTCTGCCAACGTCTCATGCAGGCCGTAGTTACCCTTTTCTCGTGTGTCGAGGCCTCCTTAAACGGCTCGGATTGGTTTGAGAAGTTAAATTTAAAACATACAAAATTTCTTCTCTTCCATCTTAAATTTCAGTCTCTCTTTTTGGCAAATCATTTGGCAAAATTCGCTTTAGCAAGTTTAACAAACGACCAGTTTCGACCTGCCATATCTCCTACCCCCACAAATCTGTCTCCTCCTGCCATCCCTCTATTCTCATACGATCTCTCTCTTCCAATTTTAATCTTCATCTTCGAATTCTCAATGATTTTGTGTGCTCGATTTTCTCTGAGGTTAGTTCAATCTCTTTATTTGTAACTTTTAATGTCGATTTTGCTACTTTTAGCTTAATTTGATTTATTGATTGGTGTATTTGGTTGTGGTTATGGTTTATTAGGGTTTGAGTTTGTAATTTATTGCTAATTTATTGGGTTTTGGAAGAGTCGATGTTGTCTTAGTTTGGGTGAAAGTTGAAATTAGTGATTAACATGTGTTTAGATGATGATTGAGTAATTTGGAGGTGAGAATTAGAAGATAATTAGAGTGCAATTTGATTGCTAGAGACAACATGGGTTGAACTGGCAACTGTTGGTTTGAACATATGGTAGGTGGGGACTAGGTTAAAGTGATGATCGTTGATGCCAGTGAGATAATATATTTCTTTCTGATTTTCTCTGAAATAACTTGATCCTTTAAGCCAGCAGAAGGATCTTATTGACGCATTGACTCGATCTCGTAGGAATACCACTAGTACTAGTGGCAGTGTGTGAGTGTTAGTTACACTCCTGGAAAACGGCAAAACCTCTTTGTTGTCGCTATTGATTGTTACGATGTTAACAGATTAACAGCGATCCTAGAGATATTGATGAAAGCATCAAGTCCTGGAGCAACTGGATTTGTGTTGTCAACTGGTTCGACCTTGGTAAAAAATCCTTGTTGGAATTACGTCAACCCCTTGTTACCACCCATATATCTGATAGTTTGAATCAACTCTGTATCCGTCCCAATTCAGAGGTTGCGCCCGATGTGTTGTTCGATCTCTTTTCGTCTTTAATGTCCCCCCTTTCCCTCACTCAGATGAACGGGGATACTATGACTTTTACTGCACGCTTGCTGGATGTCGGTATCAGAAAAGTATATTCCTTGAATAGACAAATATGTGTCGTTAAGCTACCTGCTGTGTTCAGTGCACTTGCAGGTTGGTTCCTTCACTTTCTTTTTCATATTCTAATATGCTTTTATTTTTTCTCCCCCCTGAGATAAGAGTAATGTAACGCCATTATATATGTGTGCTGAGTATTTATTGCTCTGGGTCATGACAGAAATTTTGGCACGTGAGCACGAGGAGGCAATATTTGCAGCCATGGTGACATTCAAGAGTTTAATAGATGCTTGCATTGACCAATGCCTGATCAAACAGGGAATTGACCAGATCGTTGTGAATGAAGATGGAGGCACACGAAGTTCCGGGCCAACTATCATAGGAAAAATATGTCTAACCATTGAAAGATTACTTGGTTATCAGTACAATGCAGTCTGGGACATGGCGTTTCAAGTTGTTTCAGCAATGTTTGATAAATTAGGTACTTTTCTTCTCGCCTTCAACTCTTATTCCCATAATGTATTAACATCTATGTCTTAGGAGCTAAAGGCCGTTAAGTTTCACAAAATTCCATTGTCATAATTAATGTATCACTAGTCTTATCTTTATTGCTGAGGTCGCAGGCATCGCCACTAGCACATTTCGTTATTTTCTTGTGTACTTTGGGGGTTGCTCATGAAGTATTTTATTGTAACCCCTCATTACATACCACCTGTAAATACTAAGACAATAGTGGGCGCCACTCTTATATTTCTGTTTTTTTCCCCTTTCAATTTGATAGTATAATCTCTATGTTAACGCTCAGGAACACATTCCTTTTATCTGTTGAGCGGAACTCTGAGAGCCTGGAAGATATGCAGAAATTAACAAATGAAGACATGCCTTACAGAAAACAGGTAATTACATTTTTCACATTGTAGCATAATTATTTGTGACTTTCATTATTCCCACTAGTAGTTAATTAAGTTGGATGCAATTTCATTTGAGCTACAATCCAATGTCATTTGGAGTTTAGTTCCATTCTCTCAAAAATCGAGATGATTGTGTCTATCTGTTTTGTTGATACCGATCGTCATGGTTGCTTCTCTTTGTTTGATACAAAAGCATGTTCTTTTTTTGTGAATGTACAATAGTTCATTTGTTAATTAATCTGAACAAACAGTACGGTTGGATCCATTGGTGAAGTAACTAATGGGTACTTCATGAGCTACATCAATTCAGCCACAATATTCCATTACCTTTAGGTGTTAATTATGCATTTATATTCGCTTGAGGTCTCATAATTAGTTACATGAACTTATGTATAGTTTCCAATCATTGGTCTAAAAATGGCTGTTGTATTTATCTGCAGTTGCACGATTGCGTTGGCTCGGCTCTTGGTGCTATGGGACCCGAAAATCTTTTGAGTGTCGTACCTCTTAATTTGGAGTCCGAAGAGTTATCTGAGGCAACCGTTTGGCTCTTTCCTATTTTAAAATAACATACTGTAGGTGCCAGTTTAAGCATTTTTACAAAGTCAATTTTGGGCATGGTTGGAGCGATAAGGCATAAATCTCGTCAGGTACAAATCCTATTTTGCTAAGGTGATTTCAGATTCTTCACTTAAATACGGTTTGCTAATTGAATGCTGCGCATTTGGCAGCTCGGGCAAGAAGGGCGGATATTCTCATCGAGGGGGACGGAGGCACTTGTGTATTCCTTATGGTCATTGCTGCCTGCCTTCTGTAACTATCCCATAGATACTGCTAATAGCTTCAAGGGTCTTCAAAAAACATTATGCTCTACACTTCGTGACGATCCTGATGTACGTGGAGTAATATGTCCAGTCTGCAGATTCTCATTAAGCAGAACAAAAACTTCCTGGAAGAAAACAATGATCTGCCTAATAATGAAATCGGCATTTCGGAAAGACGCGCTAGAGCCTATTATACACCACAAGTAGCAGCTGATAATTTAAGTACACTGAAGTCATGTGCTCATGACTTCTTTTCGGTTCTAACTGATATTTTCTTGGGTTCTTCAAGCGACAGTGGTGGAAGTTTGCAGGTACCTCTCTATTTGTTTGTCTCCTGCCCATTGATGAATAACTTGTTCTTACGTAGTCTAAACAATGAAACTTCTAGTTGTCATTAACGTATGCATCAAGTTAACTTCAGTGGCTTATGAGTTTAATCAGCTTGACTTTTCCTTTATTTTTAGCAAGGTCTCTTTTTGAACCACTGATATGTATTTTTATTTTTTTTGGAATTAAAAGTGCAATCTCTTTGTATCTATTTCAGTCCACAATTGGTGAGTTTGCCTCGATCTCGGATAGAAGTGTGGTCAATAAGCTCTTCACGACTACAATGAAGAAACTTTTGAAGGTTACTCAAAGTGCCGTTGAGGGAGGAAAGCCTAAAAACTCCAGTGCTATGCAGGTTGACAGCCCAAAAAATGAAAATTCACCACTGCTTGCGAGTTTGGTGCTTTCATGAAAATTATACTAATAGCTTCATGTTCTGTTCTTTATGCAGAAGTGTTTCTAGAAATAATAATAGGTTCTCGGCTTCGTGATCATATATGGCAGTCTTGCCTTCATTGAGCTTGCAGGGCACATCTTATAGATTTGGCCGTGTCGCTGTTGCCTGGTTTGAATGCTAAAGAAGTTGATTTTCTATTCATTGCAATTAAGCCTGCCTTACAGGTTTGTTATCGTTTACACACATTGAAAAGTTTTATCTTTTTCGTCAAAAGGCGTTGGCTAGAATTTGCTAGCTTAAAAAGAGTTAAATACTAAACTTGCCATAACTTCTCACAATGCAGGATGATGAATGTTTGGTCCAGAAAAAAGCATACAAAATACTATCAATAATTCTCAGGGTATTACTTTTTTCTTTTCAGCTTGTAAACTTGTAGTCTCGTCCATTGTGATTCGAGGCATCTTTATAATGCCAGTAATGTTTAGTGTATTGCAATCCCACTTATAGCTGAGGCCATTATACTTCATAATTAGGAAATAATACTATCAAATATATTTCTTTTACTCTTTGCACTATATATTTATTTCTTCTAGTTTTCTTATCGATTTTCTGTGCCTAGGAATGCGATGAATTTCTTTTATCTAAGCTCAATGATTTACTCCACTTGATGATCGAAGTGCTTCCTTCATGTCATTTTTCAGCAAAGCATCATAGACTTGACTGCTTATATTTCTTAATCGTCTATGTTTCTAAGGTTACTCCAAAATTTTATTCTCTTTTTAGTTTTAACGACAATGCAACTCGTTTCTTAAACAGAACATCTTTTGCAGGATGCATCTGAAGAAAGGAAGCACAACATTATTGGTTCTTTCCTAACTGAAATTATACTTGCGTTGAAAGAGGTAATTTATATTCTTTACAGATGGTAATAGAAAATTTTAATGTAGTCCTGTAAAGAAAATTATTCATATATTGATGATTCCCATCATACTTCTAATGATGTGGTATGCTAAATAGATTGATTTGCTGCATTTTCTTTTGTTAAGTAATTAAGTAGGCTTTAAATTATAATTGAATATGTATTACACTTTGACAAAAGAAAATAGACGTTATTTTTTAAAACTTTAAAGGATGGTAGATAGCACAAAGCCACAAATCTTGCAAAATGAGTAAGACCCAATATTATAGCCATCAGTATTAGTGTCCAACTAGTAAATATACCAAGGGTGAATGGTCAAATTCAGATTAGTATCCGAGAGCAAAATACACGAAAAATGAGAGATTTAAATGATAACAATTGCAGAAGTACATTTCAATAGGGCTCTTACATAGAGCAACAATATAGTTAAATTGATAAATGATAAGGACTTAATACATCCATTACCTCGACGTTACTTTCCAAAACAAAATCCTCGACGTCATCCTCATCGCCACATATATATTACATATATTGAGCTAATATTAGTCAACATTTTCTCATATACTTCCTGAAGAACATCTGAACTTCTGCAAGCCATGCACTCTTCTACGTTTTCTAGAGAACATACAACTTGCACCATCTTAGTATCAACGTCATCATCTACATTCTTGGTATTCTCCTGCATATAGACATGGAATAGTTTGATGCCAACCGTGAAAAAGAAACATGATGAATTGGAACAATTTAGTTATAACTTTGAACAGGAACAATTAGACTTTAACCCCCAAAGTTACAACACACCATTTCTGGCCTTATTTAAATTATTTATAAGAAAACAAATCTAATATAGATCATGTAATGAGAGTTTGCAATGGAAAATATTAGAATGAGGAGTGATTCCCTCATGCCATCTTTGACGTCAATGGCCTTTAGTGTTCAGACTTTCAAATAGGTACTGATGTCGCTATCCTCGTCCTCAACTTTTGTAACAGAAGCAAAAGTCCATGTTCTATTGAATCGTTGTAAATCAGAAACAATTTCCGGAATAGAATCCGAAATAATTAATGTCACCAGGTTTTGCTTTATATAGTTCCTTGCCACCTGGACGGATATGTTTCTCCAAGAATCAACATTAAGATTGTACAGGCAAGACCCATATGGCTTAGAATCCTTGAGGGAGATAACTTCAACGAAAGGTGCGTTGGAAATAAGTTCCATACTTGAATACAACTCAACACGAATTTCCTCTAGTTAGGGTAATTTATAGGAGCCAAAGTAGTGCCCTACAGACAGAAAAGTTTTTGTAATCTTTTCCATCTAGAAAGAGCATAAGAGAAGTTAAATTTGGAGAGCAACAGCAAAAGAATTCATTGGTGACATTCATTAATAAGTGGAATGTGGCTTATAATAGAATACTTAAATATGTAAAACAATTTTTCTTTCTTTTCTTAGATATGAAGATAAGCACCAAGAGAATTTGTATAAAAATGCAACTTCATAATAAGTGAATCAACAGTGGCAAAAGCATTCGACATTAGTGTACAACTGATAGGCTTGCAGAGAATAATGCTTTACTAAGTACGACATTTATTAGGTTAGGAAATATTCTTGACAATCACAATGTTTTCATAAAATGACTATTTTCATCAACTATCTCGTAAAAAGGCTAAATTTTTAATCTCGCATGACTTTAAGAACTTCTAGACCACCCCTTCTCAAATCGCTCTCTCCTCGCTATCTCCCATAAAGTAAAGGCTATATTATCAGACTATTAAACTTCACTACTTATTTCATAGAAAAACATACATTTTACTAATTAGTTTCATCTAACGTGATATACCATAACATATCACTTGTGAATTCACCAAAAAGACAAGTACTGATTATCAAACTTCACTACTGTTTACAACACACCAACAAAGTGGCAAAACAGTAGCTACCAATCACACATAATAGACTAAAAAACACAAAACTCCACAAACTCAATCACGGGTAGAGCTGAATCATTGTCCAGTAACCCCATTCTTATTAGATCAAGCTTATCTCACTAACCCCATTCTTATCTCACTAACCCCATTCTGAATATTACAGTAAACTCATCAAATATTTAACTAAACAAATCCAACTTAATTGCAGAGAATCAAATATAATTTAATCACAAAGAACAACATATAAACTAAACCTAATGATGTAAATACGCAATTATAAATGTCGCGCCCCAAAATCCAATAATCGATAGCTTGACCAATTACTAGATCCGAAGCTGTGCAGGTCGGGGAATCCACAGATTCGCCCCACGAACAACCGAACCGTAGACAAATTTTGGCCCAGTCATTCACAATAGTATCACAGCAGAGTAAAAGGGAAAACAGAAACAGCGGAAGACTAAGATAACAGAATCTAAACGTAAGATTCTACTAATCTCTACGCAGCAAGCCCAACTGTAAAATTGGAGAATGAGCCTCCAGCTCAGCTCCCCAAAGATCACCACAGCAGCAACTAAAATCTGAAACAACCTGCCACTGAAAGGGGGATGCGAGAGTGAGCAAACAACGAGCTCACTAACTCCCAAGAATAGCTAAACAATTATACTAACCAATGAGATGGATATAAATATTAGTGATAACAGGATATAATAATATCTAACGATAAACAATGCATATATATATATGATGACTAATAGGTATACGTATATATACTAACTCTAATAAATCTATCTATAAATATACCTCGTACAAAGGAGTGCTAATCCACACTCCAGTCACAAGTACCACTAACTACACTTTAATCACTACCGTGGCCCTCAGCGCCACAAGCAACTAACCCACCTCAGAAATACAGTCGCACATGAGGGTAAACACCCTCGACTCACAATAATCCAACCGGATTATCCAAACCCCAACCAGGCACAATCCCGAAGCTACCACAAGCTGAACGAGATTGCCCACAACCAAATACCAGTCTAAAGCACATAACAACCAACATACTACTCAACCTAATAAATTAACTAGATACAGAAGAGGGAGGAGTAGATGCAGAGAGGAGAGGAATATGCAGAAGGAAGAAGAATCTAATGACATCGCAATCAATTATGAGAAGAGGAATTTAAGATAAGAGTAGAGGAATATGATGAACTAGGATAATCCCATAATTATCCCAAATGCAATTGTTTGGTATGATGATGATATGATGAAAAGAGATAATCTTATGATTATCCCAAGTGCAGAAGATTCTATATTAAAATATAATGCAGAAAGGGTTAAGGATTTCTATCAGAAGAACCTACGAATTGGAAGTATGCGAGATGCAATGATATGCTTGATGATGATGCAGAAAGATTTATGATGACGTGGGATAGTCCCATACCTATCCCAAATACAATGGTTTAGCGATGTCAACCCAAAGGGCTAGCCCCCAAGACTAAAGTGGGCTGACAACTGCTGAAAAAGGATTTACCATACCGGATATTGTTGGATACAAGGGTACGATGTACTGCACTAGCTCAACCAGTCTAAAAGAAATTAACATAGGTATTTCAACCTTGCCTGAGGTATGCCAAACAATCATGAGGACAATAAGTGTCACAACACGATAACAAACAATCCTAAAACTATCGGAAGTTCAACATCCACAACCAACCACCACGGACAAGCCATCTGTTCACCATCAACGACTAACAATCTAGGAGATACCACACTCCCACATGGAATCCAACATTCCAAACAACCACCAATCACAATGACAATGCTCAAGGACCAGGCCTCGAGAACACAGAGTACGCCTAGATTAGTCCTAAGACTATCAAAACAATAACAGGCAAGAAGACGAGCTCCAAATCGAAGACCATGTCTTACTGAAGCTATGTCGCCCTAAGACTACCTTGGAACCAAATCCAGTAACCCAAACTAACCAAGGTGCTATACTATAGGGTGAGAACTATAGTCTCTGAACTACACTATCTCAGAGAAATGACGGCTAACCACATGCCGACCATAAGTCTCTACTATTTGCCAAACCTAGTTACTAGTGCCCTGAAATAAGTTGGGCACCCTAATAACTAACCAACAATACCACACTCTATATATTATATATATAAATATAAATATAGCGACGCTGAGGTGTCGCAACATATTGAGAAATGCCTTTGTTCTCAACCTCAGTGAAGAAAGGATCTGCAATAACCACCCTCAATGAAATCGGTCTAAGATGAATCTCAGGAGTCATCGTCACATCGACTACAACAGTGAATAACCTCATCTGACCAAACATAACCTACAAGTTCTATCTAGTAACTAAACTTATAACTAACTCGGGTTTTACTAACTTATAAAACCCTTAAGTACTCTCGCCTGAGGTATGCCAAACGGATAACCCGTTAATGTGTCATAAGCAATTAACCCATATATTAACATAATCACGGTAATAAACATGATAAACTATGTGATATAATAACTCACAAATCAATATAATGGTCTAGTTATTAAGGAAGATAAACTCGCCTGACGATATGCTCGGAACGACAATCTCGGCGAAACTGCCCAAACAGCACCCCAACGGAAATGTGCTCCGCGAATCGACTTCCGGAACTCCAAATCAATCACGGAAAGGTCCAGGAACACCACCACATCAACCACTATCAAGGCCCGGAGCCCAAACATAATTCCAACAAAGGATACCCGCCTGAAACTGCGTTTCAGATCGCACCACAACTGAATCAGCAACTGAACCTCACTCCCCATCACACTAAACCCCAATCACCACCACCGAACAGCTGCAAGGAAAACCCAATAATCAACATCACAATAACCAACTTAAATCCACCACTCTCAGGGCTTCAAAAGGACGGAAAATTAGCTATCCAAATCAGATTATCAGGGGGGAAAAACAATTCATAAAAGGAGGAAAACAGTTTACCAAAGGGGGAAAAACAGTTAGGTTATACGAACTGATTTCAGAACTCCGGGACACAATAACGATCTCCGTAATCGTTCCACTAATCCCAAACAATAAACAACTCTTAATATCTTCTCTAATCAATTACCAAGCAAGCAAGAGAGTAATACTGAACTGAAAATCAGATTACAAAGTTGGAACAGCAACAGGAATTACTCACAGAAAAAGGGCAGCTGTGATTGGAAATGGATGACGATTTGACGGAGGTTGAAGATGGTTAAAATAGCTCTCTCTCTACACTTCAAAACAACAGCAACAAAGGCGGCAACGACTGAAACAGATCAGCCACAAAGGCAGCAGCAATTGAGCCGTAACAGCTGCCTCTACTCCTTCTAACAGCAGCAGCTCTTCCCTCTCCAATTCGAATCAAAACAAAGACCGCAAACGCAACACAACAATCACAAACCCTAAATCAATTCAAGCCACAAGGGTTTCACCAAAACCAAAATCAACCCAAAGATACAAGAGAGAGAGAGGAATTACTCACCGAGAGAAACGGCGAAGATCACGACGAAGAATCGTGTCGAATTCGACGAGCAAGGCGAGGAGAGAATTCGGTTTGGAGAGGAGAGGATTCGGTTAGGAGAAGAGAGAGAGAGAGTGAAAGAGAAATGTAAGGAGAGAGAATGGATAATGATATAAATATAACCGACCAATCGTTCGAACGGGAACTGGAAGAATCCAAAAATGTCACTCTGAGGTCCTCCTGAACCACACACAACGCTAAGACCCTCAGAAGACTCGAACAACCCGAACAACCATCACAACCCTAACAAAGGGTTCCCAAGGCTTAAACACCACCTCTACCGCTTCACGGCCACCAAAACGCCTAAACCCCCAAAAAAGAATCTTTGCTCGGAAAACTCGAAAAACCTAACCGCCAATCCAACGGCTCACCGGAACCACACCAAACCACAAACACATCAAACAAACATCACCACCAACCCATCTAGGGGTTCCCAAGGCCACAACGCCACCTCCTCCTCCAAATAACTACCGTACCTTCGAAACTACATAAAATGAATCTAACATACAAAACCTGCCGAAAGGAATAAATGGATGCATAACGAATAACAATATATGAATCATAGTGACAATACTTAATAATAAACAAAAAAATTACCCTGAAATTCTTGGACATTACAATAAATTATGAATTCAATCGATTTGATCCAAATTTAGGGAAGCAAAGAAGAAGAAGAGAGAGAGAGAGAGTCGTTACTTGAGAAAATAGTTCGTTTGCCAACGTTATGGCATCCGATCATGAGGATCCTAGGCCTGCTTTTTCCAAATTATAATCCGTATTCACATAACATATTCAATTACAATTTTATATTCAATTATAATACATATCAATACATTATATGATCTGCACATTATTTACTTCTACTAGCATTTGACGTATTTATATATTTTATTAAAAATTTTCTATTGAACAGGGACAAAAGGCACATATAAATAGTGAAGAAATGTTGAAGAAGACTAGAAGATCTGTGCTTCATAAGTTGGACTTCACTTCACAATGAAGCATTGGAAGATGGTGCTAAGTTGGAAATAATTTTCAAAGTGTCTAAAAGAAATTTGTTGAAGATTAGAAAAATCAGTTTCTTATTTTGAACTTTCAATAACTATCTTATTATGATATTTAATATTGAGTTAATAATTCCTCCTATTTGTCATTTCTTAAAAAACATGTCTATTGATCATTAAAAAAATGGTAATAACCCAAATAATTTGGCACAACTACTCCTCAATTTATTAATAATATATATTATAAAAAAAATATTAATTGCCATACCTTTATATATATCTCTATTTATATGTGCATAATGATTATTCAATATTTCTAAAATCTCTAAAATAAGCCAAATTGCGTAATGATTATAACCTAACAAATTTTAGGCCCAGCTCATATCAAAATATAGATCGATCCATATGTATAATAGCCTACCCAATAATAATTTTCTAAGTAATTTTTGACACAAACGAGGGAACATGCGTCATTGATTCAAAAGTCATACAAAAGTGTTGGGCTAGCACGCGCGTTAGCGCATGCCTTCGTGTTTGTAATTTTATAAGAAAGCATTCTAGTCAATGCTGGTGGGGAAAGTACCTATGGAAGGCTAATTCTTCTCTGAGGCAGTGCCACCTAGCATGGAATTTTTTTTACTGTTATGTTCATAATCCACAATTGTTAGGAGAGTACTAATTAGAAGAACAATATAAAATATAACAAAGAATTAGTCAAAATAATTAAAAAACTTGTCAAAAAAAAAAAGATAACGAAAAACATACAATAGAATGGGTGGGAAGGAAATTCTCCCCTTAGGGTTTCTATATTGCTCGATAGAAAGATTACAATAGAACTCCTAAATTTCAATTAGGTTTTCTAATTTTAGGCTTGTCCTTTTATAGGGTACATCTTCTATTTAGAAGTTGGAATCCTATTGGTAAATTAGAGTAATACTTTAAATAGAAATAGAAACTCATACTCCTAAAACTAGATAAATACTCTAAAATAGAAGTATGATACTAAATTAGTGATACTTCATAGATCCTCCTAGAATATGGCAAAAACTGGAGATGTGGGAACTTAGAAGCCTCTGTATCCCGAGTGTACTACTTCGATTTGTTGAGAAGCTTGCCCTTTCTACCTCTTCTAGTCGCAACCATTCCCCTCTCTAGAATACCGTACTCCTTCAAAGGACTTTCTCGTTCAATCCATAGATCTTTAACCGATGGTAGACGAGTGTCTTCTGTGGAGTCTTCATTTAGTAGAGATAAAAATATATAATCGCTTCTGTAATGACTTGTTTTCTAGTAGGTCAAAAACACGTCTTACACCAGTGTTAAAAATAAATATTATGCAAGTACGAGAGTAAATGACACAGTATCTAGCGTGGAAAACTTTTCAAAAGGTTAAAAACCACGACCTCTAGTGAGGATTTTGAAAAGAGAGAGAGTGTTGTATTACGATTGACTAGTTATTACAGAGAGAGTGGAGTGATTACAAAAAATGCAAGTGTAATCTTCTCTAAGTATGTCATGCGTAAGAACTAGCCATCGACCACCTTTAGCGTCTTCTTTCAGGTAGCTACTTATAGGTCTTATAATACGACCGCTGGGTACATTTAATGATGAACGTTATGGTCGTCTGAACTTGATGAGCTTTGATGAGATTTCCTGTAACGTCCTGATATTTGATAAACGTTATGATCGTCTGAACTTGATGAGCTTTGATGAGATTTCCTGTAATGTCTTGATATTTGATATTTGCTGATCTTTAACGGCCTTCTTAATTGCACTTCAGACCGTTTGGAGAAGATACGATCTCTTGTGGAGTTCGCATGTATGCGAACTATTTGATGAATAGAGGAGTATCTTCTGCAGTGTGAGTTTAGAAAATGCTTCAAAGTCTTCGAACTGTTCTTAGGTCTTGGATTGTTGCTGATCCGAGCTATATCAGTTCGGATACCGTACTGAGTACGGGGTTTTAGAAATAAGTCCATTACATATGCCCCTCTCAGCCAATAACAGGAAGTACATGTGTTGTGGGTGCTGTTGGGTGAGAAGTTTTTCCGTCGTTATAAATGCTTCATTGAATGGTTCTATGAATCTGGAGAAAAAATGACTTTGACTGTTGGGATTTTGAAAAGTCGGCTTGAGGCGCGCGCTGCAGTTTGAATTTTATGGGAAGTTGCAATGTGCATTGAATGCTTCTAATATAAAATGCTAAGGCGGTGTGTCACTGTTCATCTTTCTTCTCCTGTCAGTCGCATGTACTGTTTGGAAAATGACTGATGGTAAGAACTCGTCGTCAAGCCAAAGAGATTAGGGTGCAAAATAAGATGAATATTTTGCAAGAAAGATATTTTGGTAAGCAGTCGCTCTCTCTGCCTACTCCTATTCCTGTTCCTCCCACTTTCCATGGTATGACGTGGGATGAAATGGTAGAGGCAGAGGAAGATTATGATAACATGTGGCGCTTCCACCATGTCGTTGTGCTGGCAAGTGACCGTCTGTTTTGTCTTCAGATGTTGGCCGAAGATGCCGTGGAAGCGGAAGATGAGAAGGCTGGGGTGACTCCTGGAAAGTACTGCCGATACCCCGCTGAAGATTGGGTAGTGTAAACGGTGGAGGTGCGTCGTCTTTGTCACCTGCGGAGGCGGTGGGGATACGGAGGTAGTTGTATCGGATTCACTGCCTTGTCTGCTCCTGCACTCCACTGTTGTGTTGGATGATACGGGGCAACATGAAAACTTCAGTTTAAGTGTTGCACTGTCATCTTCTGAAAAACACAGTAGATCGTCTTGTAATAGAACGAACAGTCTGTAAAAATGTTATGTTGTAATCGGAATTCCGAACTGAATGAAAACTTCCTATTTGCTGACTTTTCTTCTATCTTGTCTGCTGAAGTGTGTTTTCTACTGTATCCGAACTGTTTGTATGAAATAAACTTGTCGTCGGTAATATTTTTACACTCTTCGAACTAGTCCCTTGTAGAGTAGGTCGCTAGTACATAGTGTGTATTCTTCGGAGTCAGAGAATATCCTTGAGGATATAGACATCTGTCTTGTAGAATCATTGTTGGTGTCGAGCTGTATACGTGCTCCTTGTGCAACTTTTATTGTTGCCATATCTGTTTGAAAAGTTATTACGCATAATAATCTCTTCGCGCTATATACCCGTTCTATTGGAATGGTATCTCCATAGCTGTCAGGAGCGGTTGTGATCCTGATGAGATCTCAGATGCAATGGGTGAAGTATGATAGAGGAAGTAGAACTGTCTTGTTGCTGAACCATACGAAGTGATAGTTCGGTAGATGATGCTTGAAAAACGAGAGTATTGTTGAAGATCATTCTTTGTAAATTGTAGGGTCGGATTCTCAACCATAATAAAATGATTTCTTTGATATTCTCTTATCTCGAAGTGATCGGATGCAATATTGTTGTATGATTTTCTGCTTATGTAGATCCAGAATAGGATGAGTGACAGCTGTGATAACTGTATTAGGGTTTTAACACAAGCTATATATAATGAGGCAAGGTCGTGTGGCTCCAGACTTTGTTGCTGTACGTGAATAACCGTACTACTGCTGATTTTCTTGGGCAGTGAACCTTGCTTAAAATAATGGTAGAGAGGCAGGTAGACGAGGCGGTTATAGAGCCAAGGGTCAGACGTGATAACAGAGCACGTAACCCCAAACATAATGATGAGGGTAAACGATAAGACGTGCCTGCTGCGAGGGAGGATGCTGACGTGTGTCATCTTGAATCGAGGGGTGGTAATAAAAGCCGCCTCTCTTCCTCCTACAATACTCATTTGTTTGCAGAGAGAGAGAGGGATATTTCTAGAGAGAGAAAGTCTTGTGACTTTGAACGTGGTCTGCCATTGCCATCTGAGTTGCCCCGGATAAACAAAGTTCTGTCGTCTGGAGTGAGAGTATCTGCTGGCGTTGCAGTTTGTTGCTTTTCGAGTACAAGTTAGTGCTGTTTTCTTTGATTCTTTGAGTGGCTTGATATAGTTCAACTGTGATAGTAGTAGTTTTGAACTGTGTTGTCTCGTCTGGGGAAGGAACCCTGAGGTTTGAAACATTCTGAAAAGGGCTCCTGCTGTTGTATTTATTTTTAGATGCGTTCTAAAAATATTAAGCCCAGTAGTAAAATAGTGATGTTCGCCGAGACTATGGAGTCTTGATCGTCGGAGACATCTTCCTCTGATAGGACCGTGGACGATGTAGAGGTTAGAAATGTCCCTGCTATAGATGTGTCTGCCACTGAGATGGAGACTGGGGAATTCTTTTGTTGTCCCGAACCTGGTAATGAGGTCAAGTGGTTCTCTAAGTATAGACGATGCTTAGATGGGAGTTGGGGGCGTTACCTCAGTCATGGAAGTAAATGGTTTAGAACCATTGTGAGGGATAATGGTGATATAGAACATTATGAGGTGCCCTCCTTGAAGAAGTGGAAAAAAGGGAAGGGTATAGGACAGGACGTAGAAGTCTCGTACTATAACGGGACTGGTGAGGAGGTCGTGGAAGAGGGGTTCCTCTGTTACCTCGGCCAGTTCGAATATGGCTTGAGAGTTCCCCTGACTTTTTTCTAGAAGGGGGTGATGAACTTATTGCATTGCTGCCCTGCTCAATTAAATAACAATGTGTACGAGATGATGAGGGTTTGCGAAGCTCTCAACCACCAATGGCGAACTGGTGATATTGACAAACAGTTCGTTGCTGAAGATGTCTTGAAATTTTATTAATTCAAGTATCTGAAACCTTCCCGCAGTGGATATCTGTATAGTGACTCGACAAGGTCAAAATTCTTTGATTTTGAATCGTCGGGGAAACCCTGGCGCGACCATCTTGTGATGGTGAGTGGTGATTGTATGCAAGTGGCCGGGGAACCAGCGCTCGAACTGATTCACAGGAATTTTTGTGAGAGTAAGTATTTTCTTACTGCTTCGGCTTTATTATAATTTGTGATGAACTTTTAACATTACTCCTTGTTGATCATTGCAGAGCCTGAACCGAAGTGTGTTGCTGATACGTCAAGTCTATTTGACGTTGTAGGTCGAGAGGGAACCGGGCTAAATCAAGTACTTGGTGAGCTAAGCATCCGTCGGGAGAAGAGGCTGAATTCCACAGTGGTTAAAATACAGCGGGGTCACCAAAACAGAGCTATGGCCACTCCAAGATCTCTTTTTAAAGCTGCAACTGCTGTCCCTGCTCTGGTGGGGGTTTCTGACAATGCTCTGAAACGGGGAAGGAAAGGCTCTAAAACCTTGGCTGAGATTGTTACTCCTGAGCCACCGGCCCCTATTACAAAAGATGTAGTCGACCTTTCTGGGCGTGATGCTCCGCTTTCAAAGAAGCAAAAACGATCTGTGGTCGTGGAGCCGAGCTCTTTTCATAAGGTGGATGTGAAGGCCGTTGCGAAAGAATCTGCCGACCTGATGAGGCGTGATCCTAGCCTTCTGAGTGTGAAGATTCAGTCGAGCATCTCGCATGTGTGTATGGATGACTTTTTGTACCCTTTTTCTTTGACAATAATGCGATCTGAAATTTTATGCTGTCTTTTTTTTGTGGTGCAGTTGGCTGCTTCTTGTCAGGGAGTGTTTGAAGTGTTGATGTCGGCTCATTCTGAGCGTGCTGCGGCTGAGGCGGAAACTGCGGCCTTGATTCAGCAGTTAAAAGACAAAAACGTACAGCTCGAGAAGGAGAAAATTCAGCTCGAGGGGGAGAAGCTTCTAGAGAAAGAATAATTCGAGGCTGTTCTTGCTAAACAGAGAGCCGAACTGATAGAAGCGGGTCAGCAGACTGTTGCTGAAGTGGTGGAAGGTCGGAACCATCTAGTTAATGGATGCTACCACTGGGGTTTGTCTGCCGAGGAAGTAGAGCTGTCTATTGCTGGTGGTTATGAAAAGGTCAATCCCTTCAGAGATGACGCATCCCCAGCTGCTGATCCAACCGTTATTCCTGAGAAAACTCCTGTCCCTCCTTCGACTGGTGCGTCGAACTTGGAGGTAGCTTGAAGTTTAATCTTTGATTTTGTACTCTGTTGTAGCTCGCTTGGTTGGAAACCTTGTCGTTGTATTGATAATACTACTGTTCTGTTGGTTTGAGAGTTTGAATAGTTCGCTGGTGTTGTTTGATCTTGACTTGCATGTTGTGCTTGTAGGAGATAGTTCGGTTTAGAGGGCGAGTGAGCGAGTAGGAGAAGTCCCTGAGTCGAGCGAGGGATAGCATCACTCGTACCCAACAAGTGCAAAATAAACTTGAATATGAGAGACGTCTTCATAAATCAAATTATGATAAAACCTTTGGTGAGCTAGTCGAGCTCCAATGTAGGTATTGGAAAATAAAAACGGAGAGAGATGAGGTTTTGCGAAAAGAGTACATTAGGTATCTTAAATTTCGTAAAACTGTGAGAGATACTCCATTTGTCCATGAAAGTTGTAAGTTTAGGTGTCAAGAATTACTATCCGTCTTGACACTATATTTGGAGGCCGAAGTAGATAGTGAGCGTGGCTTGAAAGCGGCCTATTTAGAGCTTTTAACTGAGAGGGGTATAGTGACCGACCCACCTCGAGTAAAATTCTTGGCACAAGAAGCTCGTAATCGCTATAGTGTAGAAGCCCACAGATGTTCAGCTCGGGCTGGCGTGTCTGTGATATGGGGTGACGTAGGTCCTTTGCCTGATGATCTTGGCTTTTGTAGGGCCGAAGATCGATGAGGTTCCTTTTCTTCAATTTGAGAAAGGATGATAGGAAAGTGCAATCACTGCAAACAGATGCTAGTAGGGTTCAATTGTGACTGAAACAACGAATTCGCGCTTTTGTAATATATATTGTAGAATGATGTATCTCTCTTGTATTGATGTATGCATGCTCGTTTATAATCTGTATTTGTAGGAGTTAGCTGATAAGCAGAACGAACTGTCTGCTTTGTCCACCTCGTTTAATAATTTGAATGAAGAATTGCAAAAGTATTTGTTGGATGCAGAGGAGACTGCGATCTTGAATTCCAAACTCGAATCGAATTTACTTGATTTGCAGGATCGGCTAAATGCTGTGATAATAGAACTGTCTCAGAGAGATGCTGATATAGTTGCTGCTAAAGAAAGTGTTGAAGCATATAAGGCTGCATTGAAGAAGAAGAGGCTCGACGTTATGACTGACAATCAGAAAGTACTGGATTTGAATAGTATCATTTCGCAACAAAAAATTGATCTTATGAGTCTTCGCAGTTCGATGTCAGAGAATGCAGATCTTGTAAAGAAACAAGATGGTGAACTTCATTATCTGAGAGGTCGTATAGATATGCTGACGCGTGACTTGCATGCTGCCCGAGCTTCTTGTCAGAGGAAAAGTGATAGAGCTCGTCCCCAAGACGACAAACATAAAAAGAAGGAACTCAATTTTGATGAGGCCCTCATCAAGTGTCATATCCGGATATCCGAGGTAGAACATGAGAAACAATCCTTGGAGTTGTCACGTCTGGAAGATGACTTTCGATATACCGAATTAGATCGGAAATACCGTGAGTTGCAGGAGTCGGTAGTGGACGAGAGTTCGGAAGAGCCGGCTGATAGTGTGGAGTGTCAGAAATTATCCGAGAAGCTGCGACTTATGAAGGACGAACTCTACCGTACTATAGTCGTTACTGATGAGTATAAGGGTTCTCTGTTGAAGGAGAAAGAATTCCTTAAAGCGCGATGTAAACATCTTGATGAGGAGCTAATGAAGGTGAGATCCGAATTATCCGAAATTTTGTTGCTTCTTGCGGATGAAGCCTCATTACGAGCGTTTGAAGTTTTACGCTCTGACGTGAAGAAAGTGGAAGATGATCATGAAACTGTAAAGCAGCAAGGCGTGAAGTATAATCTGCAAGCTATGCGTTTAACCTTTCTGGGTTCTGTGATGGTGCGAGTGGCGGGAATAATAGATCTCCCGTCAGCTGAAAATGTCGTTAATATGCTCTTCCCAACCTTGCTTCCTGGGGAAAGTTCTACTTTGGTACGCCCAAAGCGTGACAAATAGAGGGGTCCTTGTAACATATGCTTGACCATTATAAAATGATCTGTTGAGACAGTTTACACGAATTGGGTTATCCAATAAGTATCATTCAGAGTTATATGTATAAGTTGTATTTGCAAGTGTGTTAGTGATAGGTCGAATTTAAGTGTAAATTGACGACCGCACTGATAAAATGCAATAGCTGTATCACAAGTCTCTTGGGGAGCATGTGTACTCTTCGAGCTATATATTGGTCTCAAGGAGACGAAATTGTTTTTGAGATAGCTGTACACAGGTCTCTTGGGAGAATAAGTGTATTTTGATGAGCTATGTGGCGGTCCCAATTATAGGTCGGATTGAGCGTATCAATAAGCGACCTTAATGAGACGAAATTATATTTGAGATAGCTGGACGCAGGTTTCTTGGGAGAGCAAATATGTTTCATGAGCTATGTGGCGGTCCCAATTATAGGTCGAATTGAGCGTATCAATAAGCGACCTTAATGAGACGAAATTGTATTTGAGATAGCTGGACACAGGTCTCTTAGGAGAGCAAATGTGTTTCATGAGCTATGTGGCGGTCTCAATTACAGGTCGAATTGAGCGTATCAATAAGCGACCTTAATGAGACGAAATTGTATTTGAGATAGCTGGACACAGGTTTCTTGGGAGAGCAAATGTGTTTCATGAGCTATGTGGCGGTCCCAATTACAGGTCGAATTGAGCGTATCAATAAGCGACCTTAATGAGACGAAATTATATTTGATAATTGAGGTCGAGTTGAGCGACCTCGAACAGACTTGCAATACGTATGCATAAGAGATTCTTTATTGAATAAATCTGAATCAACAGTCTCGTACATCAACTTTATCTCCGATACAACTTCAGTCTTCGGGTATACCATGGGTTAGGTAATGGGATTCCGTGGTGATCACTGAGTTCGTAGGATCCTAAACCATTTGCTCCAGTGACGATAAAAGGTCCTTCCCAATTATCAGTTAATTTTCTAGCATTGGGTGCCTTGCGATGTTGTGGTATTTCTCTGAGAACGAGGTCGTCGATTGTAAACTCTCGATGTCGAACTCTTTTGTTATACGTTTTGGCTAAAGCCAACTGATACCGACCCAAATTGGCAATAGCTTGGTCACGTGTCTCCTCGATCCAGTTCAAATTGCATGCTAATTGGAACTCATTCTCTTCATCTGTCATTATATGATCATGGATTGGATGGTGATATTGAGTGGGAATGATAGCTTCAGTCCCGTAGGCCAATAGAAATGGAGTACAGCCTGTTGCCGTTCTTGGAGTAGTTCGGTAGGCCCAAAGTACATGTGGTAGCTCGTTCACCCAATTGCCCTTCTTGTCGTCAAGTCGTTTTTTGATTCCATCCACTATTGTTCGATTTATAATCTCTGCTTGGTCGTTTCCTTGTAGATAATATGGGTTGGATGGAGAATGGATGATTTTGTGCTCATTGAGGAATGCCACAATTTTAGATCCAACGAACTGGGGTCCGTTATCAATCTTGATGAGGTGTGGTCTGCCGAATCGAATGATGATGTTCTCCCAGATGAAGCGAATAACTTCTTCTTCGCGCGTTCGGCATAGTGGCACTACTTCTACCCATTTGGTGAAGTAGTCTGTAGCAACCAAAAGATGTTTCCTTCTGCCTGGTGCTGTAGGAAATTCTCCCACTAGGTCGAGAGCCCAACGTCTGAATGGCCAAGTAACCTGACTAAGATGGAGTTCGAGTGCTGGATCTCGTATTTTTAGTCCATGTCGCTGACAAGCATCACATTTCCGAGCATATTCGATGGCTTGTTTCCTCATGTTAGGCCAAACATTCCTTGAGTAATAGCTCTGTTTGCAAGAGAACGACCTGATGCGTGGGATCCACATGTGCCTTCATGTAGGTCGTGTAAGAATTGATGCGCTTTTTTCTCGGATAAACACAAGAGATATGGACTCGTGACTGAGATTTTGTACAAGAGGTTGTCTTGGACAACATATCTTGGAGCATTGTCAATTATTTTCTTTCGTTCGGAAGCATCTTCTGAGAGTGGTCCGTCGAACTTGTTGTCAGGTCCTATGTAGGTGATGAAAGGTTGTCGCCAATCCTCTTCGACCTCTTCGTTGCCCCTAGTATTGATGGTATTGGTCGTGATGACATTAATACTGGGGTTAGAAATAACGTCAATCTTTATATAACGTTTTTCTGAACCGAGGATGCCAGCAAGGTAGGCAAGTGCATCTGAATGTCTGTTTTCCCCTCTTGGGAAATGTTCGATAGAAATAGTCCTGAACTTGCTCATTCGTTCGGCAGCTGCTGCGGCATAGTCAACCATTTTCCCATTGGTGTGGTATACTCCTGTATAGTGATTGAATATTAGAAAAGAATCTGTGTAAACAGAGAGTTTTGCTACACCCAATGTAAGTGCCATGTCTAGACCGTGGATCAATGCTTCATACTCGGATCTATTATTGGTTACTTCAAAATCAAGTCGTATTGATTTTTCTAAACGATCATGTGAGGGTGTAATGAGAACCATTCCAATTCCTGATCCTGACGAAACCGTCGGTTAAAAGTCGCCAACCCTTCTTAGAAATCCATTCCGATTTATCTTTGGGTTGTTCGGGAGAAGGTTCTTCTGGTTGGTCGAGAATATTTGATTCCCAATCTGGGTCGTCTACTGGGAAATCTGTTACAGCCTGACCCTTCGCTGAATGCCGAGGCTCAAAATGAATATCGTGTTCCCCCAGTGCGACTGACCATTGTTGAATACGTCGTATCTTTTCTCGTTTGGTCAAGATCTCCCTGATTGGATAATTCGTCAGAACGCGAATTGTGTGAGCCTGAAAATATTGTTTAAGCTTCTGAGATGTATAAACGAGAGCTAGAAGAAGCTTCTCGATCTTGATGTACCTCGTCTCTGCTGGAGTCAAAGTTTTACTGATGAAGTACACAGGTTTCTCAATTTTTTTATCCATGCGGAGGAGGACGGAGCTGAGAGAGGTGTCCGTGACGGCTAAATATATCGTTAGCACTTCCCCTTATGTCGGCGTACTCATTACTGGAGGAGTACCCAAATATTATTTTAGATCGAGAAAAGCTTTCTCACATTTGTCTCTCCATTCGATTTCCAAATCCTTCTTTAACTTTCCTCGTTTTGTTCCTTGTCGCAATAGTTTGAACAATGGTCGGCATTTTTCTGAAGATTTTGATACGAACCGATTGAGCGCTGCGATATTCTTGGCTAGCTTCTGAACATCTTTCTTTGTCTTCGGTGAAGGCATAGCCAGGAGTACGCGTATTCTGGATGGGTCTGCTTCAATCCCGCGTTTGCTGATTAGATGGCCCAAAAACTTTCCGGACTGCACCCCGAACTGACATTTATCAGGGTTCAGACGCATCTTATAAGTTCGTAAAATCTCAAAGGTTATTTTCAAATCTGCAAGATGGTCCTCTTTTTTGAGACTTTTACAAAGCATATCATCGATGTAAACTTCCATTGTCTTTCCGAGATGGTCTTTGAACATGTATGTCATTAATCTCTGATAAGTTACTCATGCATTCTTCAAACCGAAAGGCATGACCTTATAACAATATAGGCCATGCTCGGTGATAAAAGCAGTCTTATCTTGATCATCAGGGAAAAGTGGTATCTGATTATAACCTGACGCAGTGTCCATCATGGATAGGAGTTCGTGCCCTGCTGTGGAATCAAGCAGATTACTGATTATTGGTAATGGGAAACTGTCCTTTGGTGTATGACGGTTGAGGTCTGTGAAATCTACACAAACTCGGATTTTTCCGTTCTTCTTAGGTACTGCGATAATGTTAGATATCCAATCGGGATAGACAACTTTCCTGATGAAACCGACTTCAATCAACTTGTCGATCTCCTTGTTGACTTCTTCGCGTAATCTTAACTCTAGAGTTCGCTGCTTATGTTTTACAGGTCCTACTTTTTCTTTCAACTCTAGCTTGTGACATGTTATGGCTGGATCGATTCCTGGCATCTCATGGAAAGTCCATGCGAAGACATCACTATTCTGTGTGAGGAACTGAATCAGTTTCGAATGTTCATCCGAACTCAGTAAAGTTCCAATATTAGTGCCCCTTTTGCTGCCATTGATTTCGACATATTCTGTAGGCTCGATGCTTGGCAGCTGAGGTTCTGATGATCCGACCTGCTGTGATTGCTATGCAGCCGGGGTTGTGACTAGTGCTGTGATGGTTGGTACCGCAGTTGCTGTTATCGCGGCTGGGTCGTATTCTGTATAAACAGTATTATTGCAGGCACGAGCCAACTTCTGGTTACCCTTGATTTCATAAATCCCTCCCTTCCAGTCGAATCTCAGAGTCTGATGATAAGTGGAGGCAATAGCTTTTATGTTATGCAACCAAGGTCGCCCCATGATGACCAAGTAACTTGACTTGGCATAGATAATGTAGAAGACTACATCAAGTGTAACTGGTCCGGCTGTGATAGGCAGTGCGATTTTTCCTACCCGTTCTTCCTTAGAACCGTTGAATCCAGAGACATTGATTTCACTCGGCTCGACCTTGTGCGCCAAGCCCATCTGGTCGATTGTACTCTGGAATAATAGTTCGATACTGCTCCCTGTATTGATCATCATTGTATGAAGGACTATGTTCTTCATCTTGAGCATGACGACAAGAGCGTCATGATGTGGGAAAGTGACGTGCCGAACGTCGCAATCTCCAAAAGATATTCTGGCTCGTATGTTACTGGATTCTGAAAGTAAACGAGCTTCTTCCTCTCCCATTGATAGGTCGTGACATTCTGCTACACGTCGGCGTTTGACTCTGTTGGACGTGTTGATGATATGGGTCTCAATGAAATACAAATGCTTTTCTTCATTTACCTCACCGATCTGTACAATTTCGCCCTCATTTCTATAACTTCCATTATGGTAACTCTCGACATCGATGATGTATTCGAGCAAACGACCTTTTGAAAATATATCGAGAAGTAGGTACTTAAGTGAGAGACATCTTTCCGTGTCATGATGCTGGATTTGATGATAGATGCAATATGGTTTGCCTTCAATTGGTGTGAGATCCCTGGGAGTTCGGAAAAGATCGTCTTTCTGAATCAGAATGTACAGACTGACCATAGTTGTGTTCAGCTTTGGCATGGGTGGTGGCGGCCTCTTCTTTCCTTGGCGAGTTCGGTCGTTACTGGTCTTGAAGCGCTTCTTATCTCCCCCTTGATCTTTACTGCTCTCGTGAGTGCGCTCGTCGGGGCGATTTTTGTTGGAGAGGCTGGAGCTCTGAGGTTTTGGCTTTTCCACGGTCAACCTCTCAAGGTCAATGAATCGGTTGACTTTCTCGAGCATATCCTCTAATGATGGTGGTTTGTTGAGGATGGGATATTCCTTGGCTCGACTTTCCATAAGCAATGAGTTGGTAAAGGCCGAAACGGCAATCTTTTGGTCAAGATTGTCTATCTTCCGGGCAAAAATCAAGAATTTTCTTGTGAATGCCTCCAGTCGTTCGCCTTGGGCTTGCTTGAGGCCGAATAAAGAGTAAAGTGTTTCTTCCTTCTCCTTATTGTGCAAATAGTTCTTGACGAACAGTTTGCGGAGTTGATCGAACGTCAGGATGGAACCTTCGTCAAGGGAGTGAAACCATCGTAGAGGCTCGCCTTTCAGACTGGTCGAAAAGAGGCGGCAGAGGATGTGGTTTGACGTAGAATGCAATCCCAGCGAATCTTGGAACTCGTGTACGTGCTCCACAGGATCTCCTCCCTTGTACTTCTGAATTTTTGGTGTATGAAAGCCGGTGGGCACTTCTTCGTCAAGTAAAGTCTTTGTAATTGGGCTCTTCTGGATTTTAGTATGGTTTTTTTTCCCGTCTGAAATCTGAGCGTCAAGAAGTTCTTTAATGCATTTATCCACATGTTCTGGGGTGAGATGTAGGCGAGATGTGACTGCTCGTCGTGCGGCTCGCACTCCTGCTGGGTCGTGCTCTCCCATTGTTTTGCCTAAACGGTCCATCACCGAAATGCGTGGTAGTTGAAGGGTGTCTTCATGTTGCTCTTCCTGTCGTAGGTCACCGACTGATCGGGCTGGTAATTGTGAGCGGGGGTCACCTGTATGCCGAGCTGAAGGAGCCACCGCCCCCTTGCCCTTATTTCCCAATCTATGCAGGACTGAGACTTGCGACCCAGCAGGTTGTGGTCTTTGGCCGGCTGGTTGTTGACCTAGAAGAGCTTTTATTACGTTCTGCATGCTTACGACCTGCTTTTCCAGCTGCAGTCGCTTTTCTTGTTCCTGCTGCATGGCAGTTCGTAAATCCGTCATCCCCCCAGCAGCGTCAGGAACGTCGCTTTCTGGGTTCGTTATTCGTCAAAAAATTTGGAAGTCAGCTTCTGGAAAAGAGAACGCGGAGTATGATCGTGGGTTCCCACAGACGGCGCCAAATGTAATGACCTATTTTCTAGTAGGTCAAAAATACGTCTTATACCAGTGTTTAGAATAGATATTATGCAAGTACGAGAGTAAATGACACAGTATCTAGCGTGGAAAACCTTTTAATAGGTTAAAAACCACGACCTCTAGTGAGGATTTTGAAAAGAGAGAGAGTGTTGTATTACGATTGACTAGTTATTACAGAGAGAAAGTAGAGTGATTACAAAAAATGCAAGTGTAATCTTCTCTAAGTATGTCATGCGTAAGAACTAGCCATCGACTACCTTTAGCATCCTCTTTCAGGTAGCTACTTATAGGTCTTATAATACGACCGCTGGGTACATTTAATGATGAACGTTATGGTCGTCTGAACATGATGAGCTTTGATGAGATTTCCTGTAACGTCTTGATATTTGATATTTGCTGATCTTTAACGGCCTTCTTAATTGTACTTCAGACCGTTTGGAGAAGATACGATCTCTTGTGGAGTTCGCATGTATACGAACTATTTGATGAATAGAGGAGTATCTTCTGCAGTGTGAGTTTAGAAAATGCTTCAAAGTCTCCGAACTGTTCTTAGGTCTTGGATTGTTGCTGATCCGAACTATATCAGTTCGGATACCGTACTGAGTACGAAGTTTTAAAAATAAGTCCATTACAGCTTCCAGATCTGATAGTAGTCAATTCTTCCTTAAAATCTATTGAAGTGCTCACCCAATGGTCATTAGGTACTGGTAATTGAAGATCCAATCCCAATTTCTGATTGGAAGATTTCAGTTGGTACTCGCAAGCCTTCCTCCGCAGTAGCTTATTGTGAATCACCCCAATCTTTAAACCTGTTTCATACTCGTGAGGTACAATCAACTGAATATGTATAATCTCCAGTAATGCGAAACTTACTAGTATTGGTCATCTACCAAAATGATTTTTCTCTTTTTTGGCATTCACAAATCCATGAAAAATGGTGATATAAATCTTAAAATAAATTTTAAGATCTTTTTTAGGATTCTTAAACTTACCAACATCCGCGATTTCCTCGAATTTGGTATTTTTGGAATCTCTAAATTCATCGTCATCCCCCTCCTCTTTGCTCACTTTCTTCTCTTCACGATCACGCCATCTCTTGGAAGTAGAAACTTTTGAGATCTTGGTGGTAGACATAATGCTCTTCTACTTCTAATTAGATCTCTTTCCAGATTGTTTGAGTCGGTCGCATGTCGAGACCATAAACCACAATCCCCTAATGATGAACGGAACACCGCTCTGATACCACTTAATCCATAATTGCTAGGAGAGTACTAATTAGAAGAACAATAAAAAAGATAACGAAGAACATAAAATATAATTGGTGGGGAGGAAATTCCCCGCTTCGGGTTTCTTTATTGCTCTATAGAAAGATTATAATAGAACACCTAAATTTCAATTAGGTTTTCTAATCTTAGGTTTGGCCTTTTATAGGGTGCAAGTCATATTTTAGAAGTTGGACTCATTGCTAAATTAGAATAATACTCTAAATAGAAATAGGAACTAGTACTCTTAAAACCAGATAAATACTTTAAAATAGAAGTATGACACTAAATTAGTGATACTTCATAGATTCTCCTGAATCATTTCCTACTGACGATATGATAAAGCGTAAGTAAACTGGTTGTTGGGAATCTTTAAATTTTTTCTTAATGATTGGAACTTCAAGTCTCTTCTAGAGCTTGATGATACTTACATAAGAGAGTTGCGGATAAATGGTGTTTTAGCTTACCTTAACTGTAACTTAAATCTGAGTCGCAGAAGCAGGAACTCGGATTGATAAATGTTAACCTAATTAAAATTAGGATTTTAATTAACACTAAAACACAAAACTATACCTCAAATTGAAACTAAACAAAAACTTAAATTGAAAACAAAACTTAACTCTTTTCAAATCATCAACTGGATAAAATAAAGAACCTAGCCTCTCTTTTATAGAACATAAGGGGGTGGAAAAGAATATTCTAGAAACTGAAAAAAAAAATACTATTTAACCTTGTGTTGGTTAATTAGGAACTTCCTAAAACTTACTAAGCATCTCTAGCAGAGAGGCATGAATCAAAAGAGCATAAATATAAATAGTCTGCTGACGGCGAGAACGACCATTAGAGAACAATTCACATCAAACTGTCTATGGCAATCAAGGAATAACATTCTATATAATGTGGTGGTGCTTTATTTGTAAGTGAAGAATACTAGTATCAAAAAAATGGAAGAAGCTGCTCTTCTTTCTAAGGCCTGTACGAAGAATTGCCAACTGGATTTGGGTATTATAGCTTCTCATGGGGTTCCGACTAAACCTAAAAGGGTGCCAAAAATTCAAGCCTGCAGGTGATTGCTTCCTTGGTTCGAAGAGATTAAAATAAACTGCGATCGGCCAAGTATTGGGAATCCGGGAATAGGAGGATATGGGGCTGCTTTCAAAGACTATAGATGCATTGTTAATGGGGTGCTCCTAGAAAATATAGGAGCTACTTCATCCTTCTTTGCACAATGTGCATGCATAGCAGCAGTAATGGAAGTAGCTCATTATGAGGGCTGGCACAAAATCCTTGTGGTATCCAACTCTCAAGCAGCAGTGGAGGCCTTTAATGGAGATGATGTCCCTTGGCAACTTTACAGCAAATCAAAATTCTTAAAACTTTTTTTCTCTACCCGTATCTAGCAGTCATGGAGAGAGGTCAATTTAGTGCATATTCTAGCTCTAAAAGAGCAAATAAAAACTGCCCCTGGTGCTAGAGCATTTCATTGGAAGACCTGCCGTTTAAAAGAGAATTGAAGACCCTCATCAAAATTATTTCAGATTCACTTAGCAAATTTGACTGAGGTTAGACTATGGGAGATGTCTGCAGTTAAGTCTTGATTTTTCTTGTATCTCAAAAAAACTTCATATCTTTTGCAAAAAAGGGCTAAGAAAGAGGACCACGTGCCTTTCCAAAATTCAAAGGTCACATACCTTCTTCAACTTTGTCTAGGAGGTGATTGCAAGAAGTTGATGTTTGCTAACATCTCGTCAGTATAACCAATCTGTTGGAAAGTCACTATGTTATCTACGTTTACTTACCAGAGTCAATTCTTACAAATAAGTGTTCAGAGGAATCAAACGGGCCACACTAGTGTGTCATCCTTGAATTCTCGATTGAGTGAGCTAAGAGTTAGTTCGTTACCTGACTTCTTTTAGGGCTGGCAATTTAACCCGCCCCGCCCTTAATGAGGCGGGTTTGGTTAGACAATAACGGGTACGGGGCGGGTCTGGTAAAAAAAAAAACCCATTTATTCAATCGGTAAGTTTTTGATCTGGAATTTGTTTATATTTACTTTGGAATTGTAGAATTTGTTCAATCGGTAAATTTTCAACCTAAAACTGTTGTTTAGCTGCAAATCTCTATAGTTTAACTGTAAATTTTTGGAGTCTGGGTATTGTTGTTTGATGGATTTCAGGAGTGGGTTTTGGTTTGATTTGAGTTTGGTGTCTTGTGTTATTATAATTTTGGTGATTAAGCTTCAAAGTTTCTCTGTATTATTTTTGCTGTTTTGAAATTTGAGGGATACTTTCATTTTGATGCTTCTGATTTGAACATTGTTTCTTTTTCTCATTTAGTTGTTGGTTCTGGCATTTGATGTTTCTTGGTTATAATTGCAGGAGTTGTTGTTGATCTGGTTTCTGCGGCGAGATTGGTTTTAGAGGTAAGCTTTGTTTTACTGATGATTTTCTATATTTCCATTCTTCTGTAACTTTCTTTTTTTTCTTTTTTTCATATAATAAAAGTCGTAGTTTGAATTAAAGTACATGCCATTAGTATTACACTATTTATTTCTATTATTGTTTTGTTATGATTATCGCTATCGTGGATATGACTATGATCAATGTTTTTTATTGTTTTCTTCTCGTCTTCTTTAATTTGATGTTGAGATCTTGTGGAAGGGAAGTGCTTAGTTTACCTTTGTTTTAAATTCGTGCATTTTTTATGATTTTTCTATGATGAAAAGTCTTTTTGATAATTAATTGCGAAGACTATGGTATATTATAGTTTTGGGAATCAGGGGAATTGGTAGTTTTGCTAAAAACATTTGGATTTTAATGCCTGTGGTGGGGCTTTGTATCTTAGGTTTTGCACTTCTTAACTGGGGTTTATGGTGGATGGTTAGTTTGAGCCTCCCCGTCCCTTTATCTTAAGGGCGTTTTAGGGTTGTGTTGCTTTTGAAGTTAAACTATAGGGATTTTATGTTCTTTGTTAAAATGAATCTGCAAATTAGAATGATGTATACAATAATAAGAAAAAGGTAATACTAAGATACATTATACACTACACACTAAAAGGTAATACCACCTAGAAAAGGTAATACCAATGATGCTCAATTTGTTCTCTATTTGTATATTGGTATCTCCCGAAATTACAAAATTCCTCAATTTGTTCAATCGGTAAGTTTACTTTAGATACCAATATACAAATTTCTCAATTTGTTCAAATGTAGAATTTGTTCAATCGGTAAGTTTTGGTATAGGCATATAATATTTGGTTGGGAACTATTGACTGCATCTGTGATTCTGTATGTATTTGGAATTCTAATTGAATATTTAGATTTTGAATGGCTTTGGAAATGTTTGGTGAAATGGGGACCCATACTTAGTTTATTCGCATTGAAAGGATGAATAACAGTTTTCATTTTTGCTTAATCAGTAATTGTTATGGCTTAATCAATAAGTTTTTTGCTCATATTTACTTTGGAATTTGTTCTCATTTTTCATAGGTAAAATATGTCTGTAAGTATCCAAAGTATGTTTGGTAAGAAAGCATCTACTTCTATTGAGGTTAATGATAATACCAGGGGTCCCGTTACAAATAATTCCCAAGCCCCTGCAATCGAGGCACAAACACAATCAAGTGGAACTCCAGCTATTTATGTGGATTTGGTACAACCTAGAAAAAGGAAGTGTACATCTGTGGTATGGAATCACTTCAAAAAGAAATGTGTAAATGGGATAATGAAGGCTGAATGTAACCATTGCAGTAAGTTATTTGCAGGGGATGCTAATGCTGGAACGTCATATTTACATGATCATGTAAAAAGATGTTCTGGGAGTACTCAAAAGAACATTAGGTAGTCAATGGTGAGTCCTTCTCAGATGAGTGATGGTAGTGTTGTGGTGAATACTTACACATTTGATCAACAATATGCGAGGACCGCACTTGCAAAAATGATTATTCTTCACGAGTATCCACTTTCTATTGTTGAACACCATGGATTTAGGGAGTATAGCAAGGCTCTCCAACCGTTGTTCAAAGTTGTTTCGCGAAATACGATCAAGAATGACATCCTGAAAATATATGAATTCGAGAAGGTCAAAACAATGTCATTGCTGGAGAATAACAAAAGTAGAATTGCTATCACCACGGATATGTGGACTGGAAATTATCAGAAGCGTGGATTTATGGCTGTTAGAGTACATTTTATTGATAGCTCTTGGATGTTGCAAAGCCGTATTCTGTGGTAATTTCTAAACATGTTTAATGTTTATTTTAAACTAATTCTAAATCAGTTTTTCTATTTACTATATACTATTTTTCTTTATTTTAGATTCATATACGTACCATGTCCTCATACATTGGAAGTGCTTGCGGATGCATTGATGGAATGTATACTAGATTGGAATATAGATCACAAATTATCTACTTTAACAGTAGATAATTGTACTACCAATGATGCTATGATAAATATCCTCTTAGATAAGTTCTCATTGGATACATTATTGTTATGAGAGGATGTTTTTCATATGCGTTGCTCCACACATATTATGAATTTAATTGTGAAAGATGGTTTGGATGTAATTGGTACGGCAATTGAGATAATACTTGATAGCGTTGGTTACTGGAGTGCGACCCCTAAAAGAGATGAAAAATTTACTGAGGCGGCCCGTCAATTACATATTCCGTGCACAAAAAAATTAACGTTTGATTGCAAAACTTGGTGGAACTCTACCTACTTGATGCTTTGAACGGTTTTGGACTATAAAGATGTGTTTCCTCATTTGAAGCAACGCGAGACACAATACAAATGTTTGCCATATGAAGAAGATTGGTTGTTAGCAGCTAAAATTAGTGATAGGCTACAACTATTTTTTGAAGTTACTGAATTATTTTCGGGGACAAGATATCCTACAGCTAATATGTTTTTCCCAAAGATTTGTGAAATTAAGATTTCGATTTATGAATGGCTTACATCTAGCTATGAAGCTGTCAAATTGATGGGGACAAGTATGATCTTGAAGTTTGAGAAGTATTGGAATGGTATTCATAAGATAATGGCAGTAACAACAATCATGGACCCATGATTTAAGTTGAAGTTGATTGAGTTTTACTTTCCACTTATTTATGAAGACAAATGGGAAAGTGAAATTAATAAAATCCAGACATTATGTTTTAACTTGTTGGAAGGGTATCAATTGAGTTCGAGTAATGTTAGAGGCGAATCTTCAAGTGAAGCATCTTCTCAATTGCAGCCGAGTCAATGCAAAAAGAATAACTACTTGAAGAGATTTGACTTATTTGTTTCTAGTACAACCACTACCTTGACTATGAAATCAGAGTTAGACTTTTATTTTAAGGAGCCTGTCATACCTAGGAGTGATAACTTTGGCATATTGACTTAGTGGAAAACAAATGGAAGTAAATACCCAACCTTGCATGACATTGCTAGAGATGTTTTGGCCATTCCAGTATCTACCGTTGCTTCAGAGTCTGCTTTTAGTACCAGTGGTAGATTTATTAGCCCACATCGTAGTAGCCTACATCCAAAGACATTGGAAGCTTTAATGTGTGCTCAAAATTGGTTATGGGTTGAAATTAGAGGTAATAAAATGTTATTATTTAAATATTTATAGTAATTATTTATTTATTTATTTATATTGAGTTGTGTTTTGTTTTATTATGGGCTAGATCCTTCTTTGCCAACAAAATTTATGAGATCCACAGTGAATGAAGACATGGATGCAAGTGAGGTAAATAATATTTAATGGACTGTTAATATTTATTATTGCATTTTGATATAATAATGAAATCCAATTATTGGAAATAATTATTGAATATTGATTATAGGAATCAATTTGCATAACGGCCAGCTCTTGAGAAGGTGTCGGCACAAGGTATCCCTTCATGTCTTAAACAAGAGTGCATATATATTTATATATTTTCAGTTATGTTTGAGAAATTCTATTTGACCCTAGTTCCTTGCCACCTGCTATTGTAAAATGTTAGAGGAGGAGGTTAGGGGAATTTTTTTAATGTTATAGGTTCTATTTTTGCATATATTTTATCTACCATTTAATGTTATAGGCTCTTGTTTTGCATATATTTTTTCTACCAGCTTCTGAAACCAGATTCTATAACGTGATGCTTTGTGTGCAGCCTCAGCAATCCATCCATAGAGGAACTGCTTCTTGAAGACTAGGAACTGCTTAGAAGGAACTTTTATCTGCCACTGTTATCCATCTGTGTTACTTGATATGTGTTCCTTGGTATGTATTACTTGGTATGTGTGTATGCTATATATTTAATATTTACATTTCAGCTAGAAGTGCATCTGTTAACTGTAAATGGATTGGAAGTATTAACTGTAAATGGATAACAGTTTGTGTTACTTAGTGCATTTGTTAACTGTAAATGGATTGGAAGTATCCATCTGTAAATGGATTGGCATCCATCTGTCATCTGTTATCTGCCACTGTTATTCATCTGCATTCTTGAACTAGGTCATCTATAGAATTATTAGTGCATCTGTTATCTGTCATTTGTAAATAGGTCATCTGTAAATAGGAATCACTGTTATATGTCATCTGTTAACTTTATAGGGCATCTGTTGAACTATTAGTGCATCTGTTAGTGCTTCTACAGATGATGCTGGACGGGCATAGTGAGACTGCGTGATAAAAGTAGACATGGTTAAAATTATACTTACATTAAGATATGTAATGCATAACAAGCATGGTTCAATACATCCTCAATGACTTCAACTATCACTTCTAGGAATCATAGTTTTAATATGACTTCAAATATCACTTTAATATGACTTCAAATATCACTTGTAAGAAACATGAAGTACTCCAACTTATCTTTTATTTTTGTTTCTTACATGCAGATGAAAAGAAGCATGAAGAATTACCCCAACTTTTCATATGCACAGGGTTTTGTGGGAGTAGCTTGGCATTTGATCTCGTTGCAGAAGAAAGACTAATAATCTATAACGATGTAAATGATAAATCTCTTAAGTTTTGAGTTGTGAGGAACATTGAAGATACTCTATATTTTGTTGTGATGATATGTAATAACTTTAAGACTTAACTATATTAATTTTTGTTAGCTTTTCTTGTGTGTTTGTGCATTTGATTTAGTTTTTTTTTCCTGTACAGGTGATTTTTTATTTTTTTTATAAAATTTCATAAATGGGGCAGGGCTGCGGGGCGGGTTTGGGGATCCCCATTTAGGATAAAGATAAACGGGTGTTAAACGGGTGATGGGGCGGGTCTGGGTATAAAAAAAATTAAACGGGGCTGGTTTGGGTATTCCCCATTTAAGTTAAATGGTAATGGGGCGGGTCTGGGGGTAGGGTAATTTGGCGGGTATAGATATGGTACTACCCCACCCGCCCCAAACCCGACCCATTGCCAGCCCTATCTTCTTTACTATCTACATATTGTACATTTAGCTATGTAACCTAATTATATTCGAAACAAAAGGGTTTCTGACGTGTGTGTTTTGTAATTCGGAGAGTGAAACCAACTAATTGGGGTTAGAACTGGGTTACAGATTATGTAGGCTACCACCCTTTGGAGTGCTTATAAAAAAAATACCTATAACTTTCTAACATATGAAAAAATACTATTAAATATTATAGCGAAACAATTACCTGTATACCCGATATTGCTTTCACGACAGTCAATTTCCCTTGAGCTACATGACCAATAGTCCCGGTTGGAAAGCAACAGCAAATACATCACAAATTCGTCAACCCCAAATCCTTAAAAAAAACTTCAATTCTAAAGAAAAATGTTAGCAATTCAAAAAATATACCAATGTTGATTGTAGCCTGACGAGAAATTACTTTGGGTGAGAGTGGATGTAACTTCGTAACATCCAAACTACCAAAATCCTGCTCTATTAACAAGCCTTTCTCTTTCTTAGCCATGATTGATTTTGTTGCTCTATCTTTCAAATTCTATAAAATTTAAGAAAAAATATAAAATCTTACAACAAACACAAACAATAGTAATATCAATTTATTTGAAACGAAAAGACGAAGTAGATCGAGTTCACAGTAAAAGGTATTCAAACTTACTGGATTCAAGTGCAATTGAGAAGAGAGAGTAACATAGATTCTTTGAGAGCTCAAAACAGAGAAAACAAAGATTTTTTTATATGAAAGAATAGAGGAAGTTGAACTGAGTTTTTTTTTTTTTTTTTAGAGTTTAGTTGCTGCTCAAGTTTTGGGGTTAATAAATGGAGAAAATTGGTTAGGTCATATGAATTTGAGGAAATTTTGAGAAGTTTTAAATACACCCTAAACTCTAAAAGTTAGGCTGCAACTATTGTCCGAATTTTCGATTTTTTCGATTTCGGAACCCTATTTTACAGTTCCGATTTCTGAAAATTCGATTTCCAATTTTTTTTGAAAAATTTCGGATCGGAATCGGATAGCCTTGATCTATTCTGAAATTCTGAAATTTTCGATCCGATTATTCCGAATACCCTCCGATCAAATTTAATCCGAACAATATTCCGATTTAATCCAAATACCCTCCGATCTTATTTAATCCGAACAATATTCTGATTTAATCCAAATTTTTCGTAATTCTGAATTTTTTGAATTCGGATCAATTTTTGCAGTTCCGAAAAAAATCGGATCGGATCGGAACAAATTTTCAGTTTAAAAAACATCAGAAAAATTCTAATCGCCCCCATTTTCGATCCGATCCGAAAATAGGCCTACTAAAAGCTCACCCCATCCTTCTATTTGGTAAGCTTAATTACACCTCTTAATATTTAAAGACAAGTATTCCCCCAAAATGAAGAAAAATCTAATTAAACAATGCGAGCAAAGAATTTAAGGAATGAGAAATCTATCTCTCAAGTCATGTGATATGATTCGGTGATGTTTAATTTTACAAAGGTGTTTCAATTGTATACATTTAACATCAATAATTTTCAGATTTGAATCTGCGGGGATTTGGTAGTATGATGAAGATTTTGATATCCCTTAGTACTTAATTTTGTATTTACATAAAAAATGGGGTGAGCTAATTAACCTAGAGAAATAGAAGTGGGGTAAGGTTAAGTCGGGGTGAGCTAATTAAACAATGGGGTGTAATTAAAATTTCTCAATTTTTAGATAGGTCCTATATTGAAATTTCTTTTGAGTTAAGTCATCTTTCATCTGTCTGGGGACAAAATTTCCCTTTTAACTTTCTTCTTGGTGAACCATATTTTGAATATATCTTTTTGCATTCCCTCACTTCCCCGAACTCTATGACCTTTTATAATTTTACTTGGGAGCCCTGATGCATTTAAAAGTATCATGCGAATAGAAATTGCAAATGCTAAAACGAATCATTAAAGGAAACTAAATAAGTATAATATTGCAGATAAAACATCCGATATCTTTAATACTTTATATGGTTTAAGAAAATGGTTTCATAAGCTGAATCAAATTGAAAGTGTCTTTAAGATACTGTGCACACTAGCTCAATTTCCTCAATGCGCCATAATCGTATCCGTGTGCTTGAAATTTCAAAATATATTTTCTTTTATCTCTCGCTTTCAACAATCATGTTCTACGAAAGAAGTATTTAAGCTTACTCATAAAACATAACACAATTACATTAAATTCACAAAATTGGTGGTCATTAGGTCATTAATGGGCAATGAAGATCTATGAGAAAAAATAAATAGAATAAAGAGGAAAAGCCAATAGGGTCACACACGATTCGAAGAAAATTTATGATCCATGAAAGAAAAAAATTAAAAGGGTAATTTGGTCAGTGAGAATTGTTGGGGGACCTATGTAACGTCCCGAATTTTTTTTCTTTTATTTATTTATTATTATTCATTGTGCATTCATAAATTATTTCATCCACACATTTTGCATCCTCATATTATTGCATTTATAAAGGTTTTTAGTTCTTCTTTCTTCTTTTTCTGTGTTTCGGCGGTTTCGGTGGTTGTTGGGCGGAGGAGGTTGTGTTAAGGTTTTGGGAGCCTGTGGTTGGCTTGGTGGAGGTATTATTGTTGTTTTAGATGGTTGTGTGGTATGGTGTGTGATCCGGGATGGATCTGGGGATTCCTTTGAGTTTTTGTCAGTTTTCGTTATAGGGAATCTTTGTCCAACTTTCTGCTTCATTGTATTCGAACAAACTTATTCCTGTTCGAATAGGCTTCTGCCAGTTTCTCCTTGTTCGAACAACATCCTCTTCTGTTCGAATAAGATGTCTATTAAGCTGATTTCCATCTGTTTGGTTCTGTTCTAACAAGCCTTTTTCTGTTCGAATAGACTTCTACCTGCTTTGTTTTGTTCGAATAAAAATATGTTCTATTCGAACAGAGGCGTATTTTGACGACCAGTTTGGGTCTTTTCTTCACGATCTCGTCCGTTGATTTCTTCTTCGAGATAAGTGTTGGCTTTGGGGTTTTATTTCCCATTTCATTTTCACTCTCTCTCACTAGCTCTCCCAATTGGAATCCTCTCTTCCATTGCTTGCCGATTAGTCGCATTTCCTTGCCGAGCTCAGTCGCGGTCCCCTCGGTGAGTATTTCCCTATTCCTCTTCCTTGTGATTGTTATTTTAATTGGTTGGGTTATTTTAGGGTTTGGTGATTTGGGGTTATTGTTGAGATTGTAGAGTTGTGGTGGTGCAGGTGTTTGATTGTGTTGGTTTGGTTGTTGTACCGATGGTGCTGAGGTTGATTGTCCGATTGATTGTTGGATTGCGGTTTGTTCTTTATCAGGCAAGCGTCCCTTCCTTGCTAAATTTCTCTACTAGTTTAATCAGTGTTAGTTATAGTTTTATGCATTGGCATTGAGGTGCATGTGATTTAGTTGTAGTCCACTTTGGATTCTTTTGTTTAGTTGTAATTTCAGCTTATTTCCTATTGTTAGGCATATTGGGGGGTGTTCTCTTTATCTTTTAGGAAGTTGTACATTCGTGTGGTATTCTCGTGCCCTTGTCCTTGAATACGGTATTTTAGTCTTGTAGAGGCTGGTGTTGTTTGGATATTGTGACGGGTGGTCACTGTTCATCTGTGTTAGGATTGTTTACCATTCTCTGAGGCAGGTGGTTATTCTATGTGTGGGGTATTAGGATTGTTTACCATTCTTTGAGGTAAGTGGTTATCCTATGTGTGCTGTGTTAGGATTGTTTACCCTTCTCTCAGGCAGAGGGTTATCCTGTGTGCGTTGGCCGTGTTGGTGGCCGTTGTGTTTTGATCCTTGGGATCTGTTTGCTGTGTGGGGTTTTTTATTCTTTTAACTTAACGGGGTCGGATACATAACAAAGCTCTACATCGGCTGACCCTCGATAGGACCTAGGATTCCTACATCGGGTTGAAATAAGTAAGTGAAGTTCGGGCTGGACACTATCATATCTATTACCCTTCGAGAGTGTGGGATGGTGTGAGACAGTTTCCTCAGGTCCCCGTCTTATCCTCCGTGAGGTTGAAATCCCTTGGAATAAGTAAAATAAAGTTTGGACGTTGGCTCTGTGGGTTGCAAAGCCTGGAACACTCTGATCAAGTGATAAATCCTTCAGCGTGGTCGAGCTGGTAACCCAATCGTACCCATTGTATCTAACTGAGATCTCTTTGAGGTTATTATGCATTAGCGGCTGATCAGCCCAATACTTTGATTTATAGGGTCTAGTCCATTAGTTATTCATCATCATAAACATCCACAGTAGGATATTCTAGAATCATATTATATCATATCGCAGCATATCTCATCACATCATCACTTCATTGCATCACTTCAATATGTCACTGTTCCTCTCTTCTTAACTATGCAGTACTCTATTCCTTACTCTGCTATTCACTTATATATTACTATGCTTTTATAATCTTATATCTTATTCATCTCTTCATCTTTCTCTGCACTACTTTATTAGTAGGTTATTTAGCTTTGTTGGACATCAGCGAGCCGTGGTTTTGCTCACTCTCGTATTTTCCCCCCTTTTAGAGGTAGAATAGTTGCTGGTTTTGCTGAGAGTTTTCTACTGTATTTGAAGCCGGTTTTGCAGCTGCAGATTATGTTCTAGTTTTGGTATTTCTTGTACGATCTCAGCTTTTGACGCTGTATGTTATCGAGATATTGTATTGAAACTTCAGTTTGGTATATATATATATATATTTTGCTTCTGCTTTATTCTTTTTCTCTGATGATGTTGCTATAGTGAATAACTGAGCTATTTTCTATTAGCAAGGTTATTTGTGGGGGCAAATCTTTGGATTCCCCGACCTGCACACCCGAATGACAATATTTTAGTTATTCTCTGATGTTTAGATTTTGGGGAGTGATAACCTAATATAAAAGAAATCCAAATATAGGACCTATCTCTAATTTTTTTCAATATTCATATAACCTATGCCCGATTTGCTCTAGTAAATGCGACTACAAAAATCCCAATTTGTGGGGTTCAGAACTTGGGTTAGAATTGGATCTATTTTGGTCCTGGATTTTCTTGATAGCTCTGAATTGGGTGAATCATATCATCTCCAACAAACCCTCGATTGGACTCTAAAATTGGAATAATCACTAAAAATTGCCTCCAACAGTGAGCTCAAAATCCAGATTCAGTGCTGGAGCATTGCTTCAACGCTCTAATTTCGGAGTGGGGTTGGAGCGCTCCAAAATAGATCTAGGCGCCTAATGATTAAGCGTCCATTAAGCGCCTAAAATCTTCAATAATCTGACTGACCGATTGGGAGGTCACTTACAATCAACTACACAAAATTGTGCATGGGGATTACGAAGTGGTTAGATGGTAGTCTATCTGAAACTTTTATACTTTCCTCTTTACCCTTTTAGGAACTTTAACCAAAACCAAAAAGTAAATGCCACAATTGTAGGAACTTAAAGCAAAAACTAAATGTAGGATAACTCATCTCTCATGGCCATAATTTTAGGAACCTACTCCAGTAAGAGTCCAAATTTGCTAAGGAGAGATTTAGGCGAGGAGGTGAGGACCCAACCAAATCAAGACATGCGGAATCCCTCACGTGAGCTACAAAGCTAAGAATTTTAGTATATTTTGGAAATTACTAAAATAGGGAGGAAATCAAGGAGAGAATATTTATCTCCCCAAATAAACCAACTCTCCTATTCTCTGCCAAACCATTCCTCCCACCGCCTTTATTTCTCTCCATCTTCCCCACCAAACCAAAACTCTCCCAGAAACATCATCTTTATAGTTATATATTTTTAATCTTCAATATGTGGATGCACCTTAATTGGGTCAGTAATAAAATTTATTGATGATTATTCCGACCTTTTGTAAAGGTCGACAATGTATAGTTTCCTTCAATGCTTTGGGATCAAGAAGTAGACATGAAGAAAAATGAGTTAGAAACTTAAAAATCTGAACAAGTGTTGGAGTGAATGATTGAAATAGAATGCGAGCACTTGCCATGTTTCAACTCCAATATGCTTCTGTTATTCTTCCATACAACATATGATAAACACAACATATGAGCTTGCTCTCTCTCTGTACCTCCACTTCAATACTTGTATTATTCTATCACAAGTTTACAACATATGATAAACACCATCTATCACAGAGTTTCAACTTTAAAAAGAACCTGCAACTTATGCTTGGACAACATAATAAAATGAATGAAAAAACATGAAATTTTGTAAAAAAATGTAGAAATTCAAAGTGTGCAATTATCTTCTATTTGTAAGCAAAGAGAAAATACCCTTTCTGATGTATCCTTGATAACATAACCGATGCAATTGAGTATCAAAATTACATCAAACCAAGTAAGATAAACATCTCCAAAGTAAAAGCTTCACGTAACACAAGGATTAAAGATTCAAATAAATGCATCGTTTTTTATTTTTTTTATTCTCAACGACAACTAATAGATAACTAGTAAAATCCAAATTGTTGCAAACATTCATGATCACCAAACAAATTTAGGTAGTCTTAGAAAATAAAATCTTCAAAAATTTAAATGAACCAAAGCCAATCCTAAATGAGTAAGCTTCATTTATTCCTTAACACCAGTGGATCTCCTCTTGAAGGATGGTTCTTTACTCCATTAGACTTGTACATGATAGAAATGGCACAATTAAAATGAAATATCTTTAGTTGGAGAAGCATAATATGATTCCTAAATAAGTTATATTTACCTTTGATCACAACTTCACAGGGCGTAAGCCAGATTTGATGGAAAACTCCAACCTACGAGCAACATCAACTGGTTTCGAGTATTGGCTGAAAAACACCCTGCAAAAATAATATCATGCTAATAATTCATTAATAAATTCTTGAAACCTACAAAGTGATGAAATTTTACATTGTGGCATGAGTAAACAATGAAAATTTAATGTTGCAAGTTAACTAACTCATATTGCCGTTGAATAAGGCCATAATTGCTTTGGAGTGTTCAGTTACCTACACCATTAAAGGTATATGAATATGGGTCATGGCAAGAAGATGCTCCACTCATCTGACTAGATTGCGATCCATGAACAAGTGCATTCCCCATACCAATTACTCCCTGTTAATTCTGAAACAATATATATGGTTACATAAAATTATAACTTCACAAAATAAACATATTAAAAATCATAAAAACTCATATTGGGTATTATTGACCTCGCAATTATGCAAATGCATGTTTAGCGGCACATTTGAATACCCATAAATAATCGTATTTGTAGAAGGCATAACAAAATCATCAGCTTTCAGACTATTCTAACTATGATCTCCATCACCTACATAGCTCTCGGTATTCCAAATCAAGAAAAAATATTTTAAAAATAATAATTAAAAACAACAACACTGCTATTCATTCTTGATGGGATGGCTTTGAACCATTTCGAAACATAGTCCACTCCAACTAGGATATACTCATATAAAATTTTTTTGGGAAAAAAAGGCCCATAAAATCAATGCCCCAAATATCAAAAGGTTCAATAACCAAAATAGGGGATAAGGGAATCATATTTCGTCAAGAAAGGGAACCCATTTTCTAGCATCTCTCGTAAACTTTGCAAAATGCATGCGCATCGTAAAATAAGGTAGGCCAATACAAGCCGCACTGTAAAATGTTTGTCGCGGTTATCTTTGAGTTAAAGTGACCTCCATATGCTTGGGTATGGAAAATGACAAAATGTTGGTGAACTTTGTCTTGGGGACACATCTCCTAAAGATTTGGTTAATACAATACTTGATCAAATATAGATCATCCCAAAAGAAGTACTTCACTTGACTAAAGAATTAATATTTGTCAGGTTTAGTCCAATGATTAGGAATGATGTATGTGTCTAAGTAATTAGCAATGTCTGTAAACTACGATAACTCAAAAACTGAGTTCACAATCATAAGTTGTTCATCTGGGAAGGATTCCCTAATCGATAAGGACTCATCAATAGACTCAATCATTATGCAGGAAAGATGGTCAGCTACTACATTTTCTAACCCCTTTTTGTCTCAAATCTCGAGATTAAACTCCTACAAAAGTTATACCCACTAGATTAGTTGTGCCTTAGTATCTTTCCTTGACGAAAGATGTCAAAGCGTGGCATGGTCTGTATAAACAATTACTTTAGATCCTATAAGATATGATCTAAATTTTTCTAGCGCATAAACAATAGCCATGAGTTCTTTCTCGGTGGTCATGTAATTCAATTGGGTATCATTTAATATTTTACTTGCGTAGTAGATGACATCGCACATTAACTCAAATGGCTTACTCCAAATAACACCTATAGAGTAATCAGAGGCATCGCACATTAACTCAAATGGCTTACTCCAAATAGGTGATTTAATAATGGGTGCGGTTGTGAGCTGGGTCTTAAGCTTCTCAAAAGCTACAAGACAAGGTTCATCAAACTCATAGGCCACATCTTAAAGGTTACTTAATGGACGAGTGATCTTACTAAAATCTTGGATAAAACAATGGTAGAAACATGTATAGCCTAGAAAGGAATGGACGTCCTTGACATTTTGTGGTAGGGGAAGGTTATAAATGACATCTATTTTGACCTAGTTAACTTCTATTCCTTTTTCAGAGATGATATGCCCTATAACTATTCCCTTTTTCACCATAAAGTAACATTTCTCCCAATTTAAAATAAGGTTCTTTTTTTGCCATCTGAGTAATACTAAGGAAAGATGGTGAAGGTACTGGTCAAACGAGTCGCCAAATAATGAGAAGTCATTCATGAAAGCTTCAGGGAATCGCTCCACTATGTCAGAAAAAATATTAAACATGCAACGCTGAAACGTCGCAGGAGCATTACATAAGCCAAAAGGCATGCGAAGGTAGGCGAATGTGCCGAAAGGACATGTAAAAGTCATTTTATCTTGGTCCTCAGGTGGGATGGGCATTCGGTTATACCCAGAGTAGTCATCTAGGAAGCAATAAAATTTGTGCCCAGCGAGTCCCTTGGGCATCTGGTTAATGAAGGGTATGGGGAAGCGATCTTTCCTAGTGACCAAATTAAGCTTATTATAGTCTATACAAACTCTCCATCCAGTGGTCGTTCTAGTGGATATGAGGTTATTATGGTGGCTCCCAACTTTTTTGGGACAACATGGATTGGGCTAACCCACAGACTATCAAAAATGGGATTGATGATCCCAACATCAGGGAGTTTTAAAATCTTTTTCCAAACTACTTCGGCCATTGCCGGGTTTAATCTCTATTGTTCTTCCTTGTACTTTTTTGTATTATCTTCCAATTTAATTTTGGCTTTCGTATTTCCCTTAAGAATACGAATCAACTTCTCTTCTTGAAGGGGTTCTAGGTCAGTGACAATAATAACAGGCATAGTTTCGTCTAGACCTAGAAAAACATACTTAAGGCTAGATTGAAGAGGTTAAGCTCGATCTTTGGGAGGTTATTTAAGTATCCAGAATGGGTTTCTTAACATCTAAGATTTCCCGCTCCCCTTCTAACTCTGAAATCTCTAAAGCCAAATCCAATAAGGCTTTCACCTCATGGATCTACGAATCGTTCACACAATCTTCATCAAAGTGGATCAAGAATGCCCCTAAAGGATCTCAAAAGTGTTACTCACAAGACTCTGAATCATATTATACTCGAGTGGTTCAGAATTTGACGGGAAATACGATGCATTAAAGATATTTAATTTTACTATCATGTTCCCAAAGGTCAATTTCATAATTCCATTACGGCAGTTGATTACTGCATTAGCTATTACCAAAAAAGAATCTCGTCCCCAAGGTTTGTTACTGGCTCATTGCCTAATACAATAAAGTCTACTGGATAGACAAACTGCTCAATCTGGATTAATACATCTTCAACCAATCCCCTATGAATCCTAATGAATTGGCCCGTAAGCTGCAAGGTCCTATTTATGTGTTTAAGTACTCCAAAATCCAATTGCTCATAGACAGAGTAAGGAATGAGGTTCACGGCGGTACCTAAATAAAGTAAAGCTCTTCCTATCTTGCAGGTCCCAATCGTACATAAAATTGTAGGCCATTTTAAATCCTTGTACTTAGGAAGGGATTGACGCAAAATGACTTAACTTACATGTGCATCTAAAAGAATAGACGTATCTCTCTCGTGAACATGGAAAACCTTTTTTGGGACATGTATGCGCCACTTTAAATTACAAAGATCCTTAAGGAATTTGGCGTACTAAGGAATGCATTTTATGGCCATAAAGATCATAATGTTACTCACGCAATGCTTAAAAATCCCTTAAATCTCTTCACAGACGTTTCCCTTCTTAGCTATGGATAACCATTGAGGAAAAGGAGCCATCGGCTGCACATGTGTTATCGTGGTTTCGTCTTTACTCACAGGTTTTTCTATGGGTGTACTATGAATTTCCTCCTCCGGTTCCCTACATATGTCTACCTAATTATCAATTTTCTTACCACTCCTAAGAGAAATGATGACGCTAACTCCATCACGATTGGAGGATCTGGGATGTGATCAATATTCGCTTTAGGATTAGCTTGAGTTTAGCTGAGGAATGTTTCTTTGTCTCTCGTGCTTATCTTTGTTGCCTTTTGACCAGTTTGACCTTCAAGTTTGGCAATAGATGACTGGGTCACTTGTATAAAATTCTTAAGAGTATCTTCTAAGGACGTGGTTAGAGTAGGCATATTCCTATTTTGTAGAGGAATATAAGGTACACTAAGGGGAGCTTGGTATGATGGATTGGGTTGCCACGAGGAACTAGGCTGCTGATGGCTCACTTGGTTATGCGATTGATAAAAGGTGCTACTAGAAGAACCTCATTGGTGGTAATTTCCGGTTCCCCGAGAATTGGAGTTGTTAAAATTATTATTCCATCCACCGCTCAAAGGTTAGTTATTGGGACGTTAATATATGGTATTGGTCTTGTCTTTTCTACCCTCTATTAAACTAAGCACATCAGGGAAATCTTGGACCAGATGGTCCAAACTCTCACAAAATACACAAAGTGGCATTGCCACGTGGTTAACAGAAGAAGTGTTAGGGTGTTTCTCCATTTTGGCAATATCTAAGTTCTCGATTTTATTAAGAATGATTATAAGAGTGGCAGACTCTGAATTAGAGTCCACTTGGTGCACATTTGCATGGTGACAAGGTTTTTCATCTCTCATCGTTTGCCATTTGAAGGTCTTATCCGCTACATAATTTTAGAATGTTCAAGGTTCAATGTCAATTTTCTCATTGAATGTTCCCGTGCACATAGATTGAACACGAGCTCTAGTATCATAATCTACACCTTCATAGAAAGTTTGAACTATATCAATCAGCTAAATACCATGATGTGGGCATCCTTGCTCTAAATCCCTAAACAGTTGTAGGTAGTCATATAATTACTCTCCTCAGTTTCATGTGAAGTTATAAATACTTTGTCGTACCTTAGTAGCTTTGTCGTTAGGGAAATACTTATTCAAAAACTTCTTAACGAGTTGTTCAAATATCTTTATAGAGTTCTCCTCAAGAGTGTACAACCAATCATGTGTATTTCCCATAAGGGAAAAAAGAAACATGCGTAATTTTAGAGAATCCTTTGTAATACGTTCGAAGTTTAATAGATGCATATGATCCCTAAAGTCCCTAAGATGGTTATAAAGGTTTTTCAGTCGGACTATCATTGAATTTGGGGAGCATAGACAAGAATCTCATTTTTAACTCAAAGTTTCCTACATATCAAGGAATTACAATATACGAAGGTTTACTAACTACTGTAAGATGCATTCGATTACGGAGAGTGATTCTCTCCGCACCAACGACAGGTTTAGGGCCATTCCCATCAACTTCGTTCATCTTGACTTAAGTAGCTTTCTTAGTTCGAGTTTGGTTATTACCCCAATTAAGCATACAAGTTAATCAATAGATGCAAACACACCAAAGGACCTAAGAATGATGCAAGCACAATAAATGTTTTTCTGGTATCTTTTTAACTCTAGTTGTAAACCCAGTCTCAGGGTTCAATGCTCCTACTCCTGACAGTGGATTGGTTCGCACTTGAGTTGCTTGTACTCGATTTAGTGATAGCACGCGTGCAGTTCTAGTCTCGTAGAAGCACCTATGCTGGAAGGCGGGGAGAACTGCTTAAAGTCACCTATCCACACTAGCTATGCCAGGGAACGTATATCCTCTGGCAAACGTAGTCACTTATCGGGTTTTCCTATTGAGCGTGTTGCTCACAGTCCGAGCAGAGCCTTTTGATTAACTATGTATTTTATGGCTTCTTATCTGAAAATCTTTTAAGCGTGTCGGGACTGTCGATTCCGAAAAGATTTAAACTGGGTGATGAACTCCGAAGGTCCTAATGCGTGGGAACGCACGTGTGATGAAATCCCATTTTGGTTTACCTTTATCTAGGCGTTGTTGTAAAAAAAATTAAACACTTAACCAATCAAACAATAATTGAACAATGATAGACCGCGATAGGGAGGGTGCAGTGAAAAGATGATTACCTATAGGGCGGCCATTTTTAGAGACACGTTTGGTTACCTTAGTGAAACCGTTGGGAAAGCCCACCCGGGATCGTTGGCAATGTACGCGTTAAAACAATTTTCGGGCCGAGTCGGGGTTCAGGGCTGTACCTACAGCAAAGTACAATTTTCTCACATTAGAAAATGTCACTCAATAAAAATCCTTACAAAAATTATTCTTAATCTTAACTACACTAAAAGTAAAAAATTAAGAAATTAAAGTCTTTGTTGCTTTGATACTGGCTATTATTCGATCATGAGAACTAACAACAGCTTAAACCGAAATGTGTTGCATTAAATCCATTAGCACTCTTCTTCTCCTACTCACTTCAATCTTTATGGGACCAAAATTTGATTTTTCCTAAAACAACAAGACGCAATCACATGTCATTAAAAGATTTAAAGATTAAAATATCCCAATGAGAAAGACAAACAGCAAGCAAAAGAAGGGATGATATTTTATTTATTTTTTTGTAACAAAAGTAAAAAGGTAAAACAAATGAGGGAGGTCTGTAGAGTTTATGTAAGATTTGCAGTTGTTTTTTGAATGATCAATGATGACATATACCACATGCTTCCATTAATTCAACACAGTAACTTAAAATATCAGAGAAATTTTAATCTACACACCACACAAAAACCAAATTACCCTCAAACAAAAGAGAAATAAGCCTAAGTATTATCGATAGTAATCTATCACGATTTTAAAAAAAAACTTATCAAACAGATCAAAAATTTGATAAAAGAAACACGATTTAAACTGATTGCATCCCCGACAACAGCGCCATTTCATAATCCGTATCAAATCAGGTATTGTAGTATTAAGAGGATTGTCGCTCGCAAGGATGCATTGATTAAAGCGTCGAACCTCTTTATCAAATTAAAGAACAAAATTGTAATCGGAAATTATGAGAATAAATACTAGTTTTTGCCATCTTTGCAAAATCGATACTTTGGCAAGCCTCTTCCAAAATCGATACTAAAATTAACAAATCGATAATGGTCTCACCTACTACTCCCTAGCTGCCACCCTATTCTCAAACATTAAATGTTGATGGGCAGTCTAATCTGCTACAGTAATAAAACTACCTACTCACAAAGATTACTCAATAAATGACAAAGATATACACAACAAATGACAAAGTTCTCGCATAACAAATGATAAATAATGCAGGAAAAAAATGAGAAACTATCCCACTGGAGTTGTTGAGTAGTCTAATCTGCTACAGTAATCAGAACAGTAATAAGAGGGAAAATTCCCCCCATAATACACTACTAACCTTAAAAATCAAAGCTTCTTCTTCTTATTATTATTCTTCTTCAACAAAAAAGCTTCTACAAAAATCAAAGCAGATTCTCCTTGATGTACTGCTTGTCTCCTTCATGTGCCAAATCTTTCAACTATCGTTCTGCATTCGCTAAAGTCCTCACACAGAGGTCATTGGGAGGAAAAGATCGCTGTTATCATATGTTATTCTCGTTGCAAAAGACCGTTGTTATCTTTCTCTCTGACCGTTAAAATAATCGTTTCAGTAAATATCATTTCTAACTCTGTATCCATCATCTCTAACTGTGTATTCGCATCACGATTTGTGCCATTTATCTTAAGAAAAGATGTTATGCAAGATGATACAATTCGTACATAATCATTTTTCTTCGACTTTTTAATCATCTGTCTTCTGCTACTATATCACCGGAATTGTTCATTGATATCATTTATTTCAAGATTCCTATTATTTGTTTGAGGGGTTCCTGGAATTCAGTTTTATATCATTTTTCTTATTTGTCTTTGGTACTTTATCATCGGAATTGTTTATTTATATCATTTGTTTTAGGGATGATTGGAGTTCAGCTTTATACCATTGTTCATTTTGGTGGGGATATCGTACATCCAAAGATCGGATCAATTATTACTTATGTTGGAGGAAGTACAAAACTTACCTCTCTAAGAGCATACTCTTCATACGAAGATTTCGTTATACTCCTTAAAGAAACAAGTAAAATCTGTCGTGAGGACTGCAAGCTGTACAACTTCATCCATGGTTGTGCATGCGCAATTTGATTAGTCCAGGACTTTACCGTAATGATCAATATGCATAAAACCAATCCCGGCATACCCTTTCACATATGGATTGTTAATGACCTTAGGGTACCTTCCCAGAACTCCCAAAACTTTATTTCTGATTTCTGTTCTTCAGGTAAAGGGTTGTCCACCACCAAAGATGCTGGTTCAGGTAGAGGCTTGTCCACCATTAAAGCGGGGGGACATTTATGGCATAACTCATTTCCTGATCCTGAACTTGAATATAGGGGTTACCCTGAAACAAACGGCAATGGGCTTGATCCGCGCAGGTTTAGACCTTTTGTGGATGATGAAAATGATTCTTTCAAAACTATCCGTACTGATGTTCCTCCCTTAAATAAACCTTGTATTCCTTAATCAAATGTTCATCTCTCAAATGAACATGTGTTAACTAATGTTCCTCAATCAAATGAACCTTTTTAAACTATACCTACTAATGTTCCCCTCTCAAATGAACCTTCTATTCCTCAATCAAGTATTCATCTCTCAAATGAACCTGTGTTAACTAATGTTCCTCCTTCAAATGAACCTATGTTAACTAATGTTCCTTTTTCAATTGAACCCGAAACTATCATTAGACAAACTGAACCTTCAGGTAAGCTCGTAGAATTTTCCATTTTTGAGGTGTTTTTAACATTTCTTATCAAATTAGTATCATGCTAAGAAGCATATTTCTCATTTGTTCAGCTGAATTTTGGTTTGAGCTACAGCCCGAACAGGTAAAAGATCTCCTGGATTTTCAGTTCAAATCTGCTGCATACACGGAGAATCCCTATGACTTCAGTAAAGAGTTTAACATTGGTGATCTATATCGAGTTAGGATTGAAATTATGAATCACATAAGAGCTTATGTAGTTGTAAACAAGTTCAATCTCAAACACATTCTGAGCAACGAATATAAAATTGTGGTATGTTGCAAAGGTCATAAATACTCTTGGCAGATTCATGCGACAAGATTGGTCGGCTCTGCCATATTTAGAGTAGGTACTTATTGCTCCGTGCATACTTGCATCCGAGTATAAACTGAAGGTGGGAACGCGTGTAAGGCAGCGTCTAGTAGATGGGTTGCTTCTATAATCAAGCAAAAATTACGAAAAGACCCAAACTACAAACCTTCTGGAATTATTGATGATATGCAAATTCATCACAATATTGATGTAATAGATAATCTTTCCTGGCGTGCGAAAGAAAAAGCTCACGCTGAGGTATTATCACTTTATATGTAATTTGTTCTCTAATAAAAGTTATTTGTACAACCTTGTTTATAATTTATTCTCATATGTACTTTCCATCCAAGTCATTTGTAAAATACTCTGTCATTTGTACTTGCCATACAGGTCATTTGTAAAATACTGTTTATCATTTGTCTACTCCACAATTTTATTTGATCTACGTAATTATTTCAGATGCGAGGCAGCTTTCAACACGCATACCAACTACTTACGAGCTACTTTACGAAAGTGAGGTTGGTTGACCCGGATTTTGTATTTAGCATACAAACTATGAGTTGTAAGGATAAGAGATTCACAAGGTATTTTTGGTGTTTTGGTCCCCTCAAAAAAATTTATAAACTATTGAGACCAGTTGTTGTGATTGACAAAACTTTTTTAAAATGGAGATATCATGGGACTCTACTAAGAGCCATCACCATTGACCCATGTAATCATATTTTTCCACTTGCGTTTTTAATAACAGACTCGGAGACCACCAAAAGTTGGACATACTTTCTGGAGATGTTTGGGTCTAATTTTCACGGTTATGACACTAGATTCGCCGTTATCTCGGACAGGAGCCCCAGAATTATTAAAGTTGTACCCAAGGTGTTTCCATTTGCAATACATATGTTTTGTGCCTTCCACATATCTAACATCATTAAAGCTTCACGGTTATGACATTAGATTCGCCGTTATCTCTGACAGGAACCCCAGAATTATTAAAGCGGTACCCAAGGTGTTTCCATTTACAATACATATGTTTTGTGCCTTCCACATATCTAACAGCATTAAAGCTTCCATCGAAAGCACGAGGATCACATTTTGGATGGCAGCAGAGGCCCTAACCAGCATTAATTTCGATAAACACATGAATGTTATCCGGAATACAGATCCTGTGGGTCTCCAATACATACTAGGTATTCCCAAGGAAACATGGTATAATCTATACATTCCAATATGTAGGTACGTACGTTGTCACTCTGTATTACTCAACTAATCATTTGTTATATGAACAATAGTCATTGTAACTCTATTTACATTCTTATTTGTCATATTTTTGCCATTATTTCTCATTATTTATTTATTATTCCATTTACAGTTGCATGATCTCATTTGTCATCGGTATACGCCCATTTGTCATTTTGCTTCTATGGTTTGTTATTTTTTCAGATACGGAGTCGCTTACACAAATCATGTCGAGAGTTGGAAAAACATTATTTTGAAAGTAAGAGATCTCCCTATTCATGTGTTTATTGAGGAATTGCGTAGAATATGTTCGGAAATGTCCTACACGTATAGGGAGGAAGCAGAGAAGAGTCAAGCTCGCTTAACACCATGGGTCACAGATTACTGTGAGAGCAGAAAGTTTGTTGCAGATTCACTAACCTGCAGGGTTCGTACATCTCGTCACCATTTTTAGATGACTTGTTATGGCAGAACCGATTATGTAAATATTGAAGATGGTACTTGCTCTTGTCGTTTGTGGAAAACGATAGGTATACCTTATGAATACGGAATACACGCTCTGGGTCTTGCTAATGTTGATCTAACTACACGTGTCTCTGAGTACTACACAAATAATACATACAAGGCTGTTTATGAACCTATATGGATTCCTATAAGAGGAATTGAGCAGTGGAAAATTTTAAAAACTGATCCACGTGTTCATGCTCCTATTCCAATAGTTAGAGCCAGCCATCCTTGCATGAAAAGGAAGAGAAGGGAAAAATGCCTGGTCTTGCTACCAAACTAAGATTTTGCAGTAGTTGTCGAAAAAATGGACACAATCGTCATTCTTGTAAGCTTCTGCCAATCCCATCCGATGACAATACACGTCCGACAATGCCACCATCTTTTACGATGAGCACTGAGCCACCTGTCATCCCAAATGAAGATGTTGCAATTAGTTTGCACTGATGATTTTGGGTACTCTATGTATCATTTGTTTGGATGATCTTTATCGTCAGTACCAGAAGATTCTTCATTTGTCTAAATGTAACTGTCACTGTTTAAAAAAGAAATTCTCATTTGTCTTTCTCCATTATATAATTATTTAGCACCGAACTGTCATTTGTACACGTAGAATATATCATTAGTTTGTTTGCATGATCTCATTGCTTGCTTATGAAGTATCATCTGTGTATGAATGCTTTCTCATTTGTGTGTTTCCATGATATCATTATTTTATTCAGAACTGTTATTTGTTCTCAAGGAATTTTTCATTGTCTGCTGAATTTTTATCTTCAGTTTTGTGAAGTTTATCATTAAACTTCACACCCCTATATCATCATTATTTTCTTACAGAACTGTGATTGTTTTGTTTGCCACATACCAAATGAAAACCACTACTTAACAGTAAAAAGCAAACAAAATAACACCAAACAAAACTTTTTTTCATTCATTCAAAGGCAAAGTACTAGTTACCACAAAAACTGAACAAGCTAAATACCAAAAAAATAAATGTTCACAACTCATCCTGATAACCTTCCGCACATTCCAGATCGCGCTCCAAAGCCTGGATCTTCTGCTCGAGACAACTAATCTTAAAAACCGACTCTTCGCACAGTTTCTTGTACTCAGCCCGGTCCAACTTTATGGCGCAGGGCTGATCTTCTAAGAAGCGCATATGGAACTTGAACTCTTTAAAATGCCGATATCTCTTTGCTATAGTTTGATGCAGTTCATCCTGGATATGATTGAACACTCCTAATTTCCACCTGAAGTCTTCATAATGCTCTTTCAGCATTTGTGCTTTCTCATCGGAGACATCCTTCTCCATTAGGTATAGTCTATTCAGTTTGTAGAGACGTTGGTCACGCTGATCTTCTTGTATCTATACCGACTCAAACCAATCGTATAGAGTATTCGAAGAGACATGGCTAACTCAAGTAGAGTGCACCATTTTTCTTCAGAAGTTGAATAAAGTTTAGGGTTTAGGGTTTGAATAGTCGAAGAGTTGAGAATAGTTTATTCATTTGAACTTAAAACTTTTATAAAGGGAGTTGAATGCACTGGAAAGAGTAGAGAATATGGTAAAAGTTATTATTACTTGGTTCGGCGGCGTTGTTTCTTGTTCTACACGTAAGTAATATGAGTATTTAAACTAAGTTGTCTAATCAATTATTATTACTTATCACATCGATTTATCATATGTTGAACATAATTTTGCATTTGTTGTTAAGCTATATTATATTATATCTTTCCAGACCTCTTATTGTTTAGCCATAATATATCATTTCTCTATTCAAATGTTATCACCAGTTTTGTTAAGTTCAATATTTATCTACGATTGTTGAAGGAGTCTTTATTATTGGTTTGGTTCCCTTATATCATTTATATCTGATGGATCTTCCCTAGCGAAAAACCGATACGAAACAAAAGAAATGTTCATACAAGGGAAACATCCGAACAATAATAACAAAAAAAAAAAAACTAGAAACAACTCAAATGTTCACAACTCCACACTTGAGAAATTCTGATCACGTTCCATAGCCATGATCTTCTGCTCGAGACAGCTAATTTTACAAGCTGACTCATCCCACAATTTTTTGTGCTCATCTCGGTCTATCTTTAAGAAGCAGAGCTGATCTTCCAAGAAGTGGATATAAAACTTGAACCCTTCAGAACGCTCTTTTTTCTTTTTTATAATTTTATCAAGTTCTTCATTCATTTCATCGAGTTCTCCTAATTTCTTCTTGAACTCTTCGTAATGTTCTTTCAACAGTTGCGCCTTCTCACCGGTGATATCCTTCTCCATTAGGAAAATTCTATTCAACGTAAATAGACGTTCGTCAACCTGATCTTCCTCAATCCCTACCGCCTCAAGCCAATCTTGAGGGGTACTGGATGAGGCACGGGTAAATCAAGTGGAGTAGAAGTGTGACATTTTTGAGAAGTTTTATAGAGTTGAGGGTTAGAGCTTTAGTTTAGGGTTTTTTTTTTTTTTTTTTTATACTTGGGAGAGTTAGAACTTTGAATCACGCGGGGTAGGATTTAGGGTTTAGTATTTAGAGTGGTGGGAACCACGTGGATGTTTTGGTTAGATAACTTGTTGAAAATGTAATCAAAGTTGACTTTAAGACTGACTTGTCAAATCTTCTGTAAGGGCAAGAATATGTCGGCTTTAAAGATGGAGATATGGCATTTGTTGTGACCATGGGTATCATCGTCATTTGCTAATTTTTATTTATTTATAAATAGCTTGTCATAACCATATACTACATAACCTGTACAGTTGCTTCCAGTTCTCAAGCATTACATACTTCCCTACCAATGATGCATTCCCTTATTTGCTAGTGCGGTGAAAATTATGATCTTCGTCTCTCACGTACAAGCCACAACCCTAACCACATGTTCTGTCAATACGCTCGCAAAATTGGTGGGTGTGGCTTATGGGCGTGGGTAGATGAGGTAAAAAGGTGCGATTGTGGTCACATTTACAGAGTCTCTAAATCGCCCAGTAGAAGATTCTTCCATTGCCCACAATACCATTGTCAGTTCAAAACTTAGTTTCAAGAATCCTCTACGCCCGATGATTCTAAAAGGCCGCAGTCATCAACAGTGGAAGACGTCACAAATTCTGGCCAAGGGAGCAATCAGAACCTTGACATTATTACATATGAAACTTACACTCAACTAAGGATCTCAGAGGTCGGAACAGAGATGCTGCAAGATTTATTGTCCAAGTTAAAATCTCTATATCTTAATAAGTAGAGAAATATGTTGGAGTGAAGTGTAATTTGCCTTATCTTTAGTGATGTTAGATTCTGGCATTAAAATATTAAGCTCTTAAGGATCAAATGCTAAGTATTATATAGCAAATGACAGAATTTGAATAATATAATACAATTTATGGATTGTAAATGACAAAGACCCAAAAACTATTGAAAAATTATTTGTTGTTGAATGACACATATTTCATTAAATAACAAATACTTGCCCAATGTTCCTTCATCATTTCTAATGGGTTTCGTCAGCATTAAATACTATTGTCTACTGTGTTGAACTAAATCTGACATTTGGATTTGACTCAGTATTAAATACTGATGTGGTTTAATCAACAAGTGCTTCTTTATATTTCTTATATTCTAATTCGACAAGTATACTGTCAAGAATATGGTGACCACCAGACGCCAAGCGTATGAGGCTTGGGTTCTTGCCAAGATGCAAGAGTTGTGGCTTTGATACTTTGGGACCCAGTCCCTTGAGCTTCCTACTCCCATTCCAGTACATCTTACCTTCCATGGGATGACGTATGAGCAGGTGGACGAGGCGGATGGTTATTCTCAAATGCAGCGCTTTCACTATTTGGTAACGTCAGAGCAGGGGAGGAGAACTGGTCTGCGTCTTCTGGCAGAGGATGTTGTTACTGCAGCAGATGAAGCAGCTGGTATGCGTCCGATAATATCTAGCCTGTACCCTGAGTAGGATCAGAGGAAAAGATGGTAGGGTGGTGGGGGTTGCGGAGGAGGAGACGGTGGTGGTGGTAGGGGAGACCGACCACCGCCACCACCTCCGAGTGCAAAAACTAATGTAAATTGATGTAATATAAATTTAAAGTTATACAATATTCGAGCTAATGAAGGTTTCTTACTTTTTTTGTTCCATGAGTTATGATAAGGTACCCTAAGTTATACACATTTAATATCATTAATTTATGTAATCTTTCTTATTTGTAATTGCTTCTTTGTCATTTTTACAGTACATATTTAATAGAATGGCTAGTCTATATAGTTGAATTGTAATTAATTTATCATTTCTTATCTATGATTTGGCATTTGTAACAATAAAATTGTCATTTGTTAAATATTATTTGGCATTTGTTATCAAAAATTTGTTATCATCTATTTTAAGAGATTTATTATCTATAAGTTGTCATTTGTAAATTATGAGTTGACTTTTTCTATACAGGATTTTTCATTTGTTATAAATGATTTGGCTATTTGTCTAGAGTGGTTACTAGGGGAAGAGAGGGAGAGACGCATTGATTAACGTTTGTCAGATTGAAACCCCAAGTCTTAACACTCCAACCTCTCCATCTTTTTCCATCATTTCTCTCTCACTCCCTCAAGTAACAAGACTCTCAACAATGTCTGATATCCTTCCATTAACTCCCCCAACAACGGACTATAGTGATAGTGATGAGGGGGAGCAACCAACTGACTACACCTTGGGCGAATGTCCCAAAGAGGACTTCGACGTCGAGGAAGGCCGGTAGTTGTTGGAGGGTGGTGGTGGTGGTGATGATGAGAAAGATGATAATGAGGAAGATGATGATGAGGAAGATGATGATGACGATGATGATGATGATGATGACGATGATGATGATGATGCGGATGATGAAGATGAAGATAAAGATGAAGATGAAGGTGATGAACCTCCCCCTCAGAAGAAGAGGAGGAGATTATGTTAAGTTTTTTTAGTGGCTTGCTTTTTGGAGGGAATTTCTTTGGGAAGAGGCCTAGAAACAGACATTTTTTGGGGGTTCTTTTTGGGGTTTTTATGATGATAAATGTTGATGAATAATAATGTTGAATGTTGAATGTTGAATGTAATTTACTTAGTTTAAATCTTTTGATTTATGTTTTATTTTGATATAGTTTTTAGTTGACAATTATTTGTATGATAGTAGACAACATTTTTCATGATTTGTCATTTTTTATCTATTAAATATCATTCTTTATATTTGATTTGGTATTTGTAATATGAGATTTATCATTGGTTAGCCATGAATTGTCATTTGTCAACAATCTATGGCCGATTTGGTTCTTTGAACATTTGTATCGTGTTTGTATGATAGTGGACTTCATTTGAAGTTATAAAAATTAGTTCTCAAAAATTTGTCATTTGTTAGCAATAATTTGTCATACTATCATACGAATTTTTGAGAACTAATTTTTATAACTTCAAATGAATTCTACTATCATACAGATACGATACAAGTGTTCAAAGAACCAAATCCACCATAGATTGTTAACAAATGACAAATTATTACTAATAAATGACAAATAATGCCAAACAAATGATAAATTTTTGAGAACTAATTTTTATAACTTCAAATGAAGTCCACTATTATACAGACATGATACAAATGTTTAAAGAACCAGATCGGTCATAGATTGTTAACAAATGACAAATTATTTCTAGCAAATGACAAATAATGGCTAACAAATGACAAATTTTTGATAACTAATTTTTTTAACTTCAAATGAAGCCCACTATCATACTAATGTTTAAAGAACCAAATCGACTATTCACTTACATCAAATGTTGTATATTTATAAAACAAATAATATATAAAGAATGATTGTTTTTAAGATAACAAATGATAAATAATATATGACCAAATCTCTCATAACAAATGCTTAATCTCATACAGCGAATAATATATCATGGATAACAAATGACAAATCTCACATTACAAATGCCAAATCAAATATAACGAATGATATTTCATAGATAAGAAATGACATATCTCTCATAACAAATGCCAAATCATATATAATGAATGATATATCATTTCTAACAAATGGCAAATCTATTATTACAAATGCCAAATCATACATAAGAAATAAAAAGTCATTAATAATCTAACTATACAGACTATCCACTCTAACAAATATGTAACATACGAATGACAAAAAAGATATAACCAATGAGAAAGATTTTATAAATGAATGATATTACTTGGTATAACTTCGGATAGATAACTTTACAAAATTACAGAAATTATACATACAACAAAATGGATGCTAAAGTTTCAAAATCAAATCTCCTCCGGCTGAACTCCTAGCCTCAATATATCATAAGCAACTGTGTAACGACATTCATTACCGTCTATCAGATATGGAAATTTCACTCCCCTTAGGAGATTGTCTATAAAGACAAGCATATAGACCCCGCAGTCATTACCATTTGGCTGTATTAGACATTTTCCAAAACGAGTTGTCCATTTGTAGTTTAGACCATAATCCTTTACCTCTGAACCAGTAGGTGGCCTGCTACTATCGGAAAAATCTCTCCATATCAATATTTTTGGGAGGATCGTTGATATCTGATTTTCAATAAGCTGGTGTCCAGGAGATAATTTCTTCTTCTTCCGTGTATTTGTAATTTTTGAATCCACCATTGAATCGTAGATGCATATTTTTCTTGTCTTAAAGGACACAGCACAAAGGACCATGTGGTTGTCATTGATATTCCAGGGAATGAGTATTAATTTAGAATTGACCACTTTTAAATCTCCTCGATGGATACAATTAGAAAATGTACGTTCCCATTGCATAGATGTAATTTATTCCTAAATTGATTTCTTCTTCAGTTCTACACCATCTGGAGAGGACATATTACGAGTCCAACCACTGAAAGCCCTTTCAATATATTAACATGCAAAGATAACTGCCAGCACAATCCTTTCTTTTTCTGGGTAGGCTCGATGTTGTGTGTCAAAAAATTGAATCAGGGCTTTAATGTACACATCAATGACCTGAACAGGAAAAGAAATTAACAAATTAGATAACAAAAATGATAAAGTTCAATATTACAAATGACAGCAAAGGGAAAGCGAATGATAATGTGCAAATGAATAAATGACAGACAATGTAAAAATAAATCGTAGAGACTTGTACAAATGACAGAGAAAAAGAAATAAATGATGTAAATACCTCATTGTCCAACCATTAATTTGGATATAAGGTGTAGAGAGTGTTAAGGTAAATAGGTTCTTCACCTATCATCATATAGGTACTCCTGCTACCCTTCTTAGCTTCAGGAGTTTATTCATCTTTCCTTAGTGACCAGACTTGGTCCACCTGGCTTTTCTCATCCTAGAAGATGGGTCTTTGAATAAAAGATTCTAATAACACTCCCGGAAGAAGCTCGTCAAGGTGAACATGTAATTGGTTCATCCGACAAGCCATTTTGAAGGTACTTTTATTATTTTCTTCCTCAGTTAGTGCATGCCTCTTCTTTGAGGTGACATCCACTTCTGACTCCATTAAAACAAGCTGGAACTAATTTGTCGAAATAAGAAAAAGAAATATAAATGTGCTTATTACATGAGAATGAGTAATAAACCAGTTGTATGGTTTAAAATTACTTCATACATTGGTCTGGTCAATAGCCATTTGTTTTATTATTTGCTCAGGGTCTAGTTTATTCTGTAAATTTCCATCATCATTATCCCTTCCTTCAAACACCTCCTCTTTATTCTGTTCTACCTTCTCTTTACTCTCTTTAGTCTGTAAATAAACAGACTACAAATGATAAAAGTCATACGAGATAAGGGAAAATAAACAAAAGAAAATAAGAAGTTAACAGCAAACAAATGATAAGTTACCTGACTAGCTTCATCCTCAATTTTTTTAGCCTTCAGAGTCTGTTCCTCGATAGATATAATAGTTGTTTGGTCCACACTAGCCTGTAAATAAACAGACCACAAATGATTAGAGTGATACAAGATATGGTAAAACAAAAGAAGAAAATGATAAGTTATCTGATAAGTTTCACCAAAAACTTCCTCCTGGTTGAAGAATACTATATCAGTTTTTGCTACCTCTTCAACCACCATAGTCTGTACAACAAAGGTTAAGGAAGAAACAAATTAAAAAAAAATGGTATGGATAGGTGATGTAAATATTATTATGGATAGCTCAATTCAAACAAAAATTAGTTGTAGTCAAGTAACTTGAGGTTGAGTCCTCTTGTTCAGCAAATACCGCATTGTCAGGTTGTACATCTTTTTTTCCAGTATAATACACCACTATAATTGGTTGTTATGAATCATCTTCTTCAGCAGCATCATCAACTTTCTCATCACCATTCTTCGATTCTTCCATCTGTAAAATAGGATATACATACTACGAATGGTAAAATTAAATGAACAAACAACAGGGTAGCAACAAATATGGTAGATAGCTCAAAACAAATATTAGATAAATAAATACCTTTTGAACTTCTTCTTCTTCAGATTTTACTTTCTCCTCAACATATTTCTTATCATCATTTTCTTTTTCTTCACCCTTCTTCCACTTTACATACAACAAATAAAATGAACAAAGACATTAGAAGAAGTGAAAGTTCTAGAAAAGAGAATGACAAAGACAATTTCACAAATGCCAAAATATATTGAACCAATGACAGACATCTATGGAAATGGCAAATTGCATAAAATAAATGCCAATATATAATAGATAAATGTTAAATAAAATCATATAAATGATAAGTAGTAGTAAATGGATGATACCTCTAGAAGATCACCACCATATTCAGACGATATCGTATTAAAATGTACTTCTCTCCCAACTTCAACATCATCATCTACCATTAAAGCATTTTCCACCTCCAATATCTCTCCAGGCGTAACTTGCTGAAGCAAATTTTTGGAAGTTGATTGAATATTCTGAAGTTTAGGGAATTGCACCCGTCTCTTCCTTGGCACTCAATTAGCCAAGCCCTTCTTGTGGATCTTGGGGATTAAGGCTTTCAATTAGATCAGTGGGCTATAATCAAATTGTTCATCAGTCAAAAATTCTTTCTTCGAGCCTTCAGCCTTTTTCTTCTTGTTGGGCACATCAGCTTCTTCTACCTTATTCTGCTATTCTCCCTTACCATTTTTTATTCTCGGCTCCGCCATCATCCTTTTCCCATCTTCTTCCTTTTCAGGAGTAGAGAACTGGTAATGCTCAAGGAGTAAAGTATCTCCAAGTGGTAAAGTACTGTCTCCCACAGTAGACATCGAAATTTGTTCCAACATTTTACCATGAGTATGCAACATTTTGCCATGCTCCTCTAACTGCGAGCATACCCTAACCACTACAACTCCGATCTCAGTGGCAGAAGAACTGCTGCCTATTACAGGTACAACGACTGTAGGTGCACCGATTGTAGGTATACCGATTGTAGGTGCAACGCCGATTACAGGTGCTTCGATTTGATATCTATGAAATATTCAAACAGATGACGATAACAAAGGGAAACTTAGAAATGACAGGAAATACTCTAACAATGATAATAGGCATACAACAAATGACAAAAAAGGACTTCATAATGATAGAAAAATCTAACAAATGTCAAGAAGAGAATACAAAATGCCAAAACTAACAAATAAAATGATAGGAAACCTAAATCAAAAGACAAAAAAGCAATAAAATGAATCAAGATCATACAAAGAATGGTAGATTACCATGGCCTCTAGCACAAGATCTTGCTACATGTCAGTCTCAGAGGGCATCATAGCTATTACCAACAAATCAGGGTTAGCAAAAAACTTTTTAAACGTCACAATTTTGCGATGCTTTAAGGATGTCATCCTCCATGCCTGTAGCTTAGGGAACAAATGTATGTATTCGCGCATTCTTGGAAACTTTAGGCTTGGAATAGAGAGAAAAGTTCATATCATCAACACCCATGTATATTTGTGCAGTGATAAAGCTTTATCTAATTTTTTATCAGCGGCCGATCAATATTTTATAAACTCCACTATTTGCCTCCTCAAGAAATTATAGACTTGCTCACCCAAAGGGAATTTGTTGAACTGATCTAGATCATCTACCAGATCAACATACCTTACCTCAACGTTTCTCCCCTTGTTCGGGAGGAGAAATGATAGTATAATTTTTAAAAAATTTAATCGAAGAACATCTTCTGCAAAATGAAATAACACAATGTAATGATAAGAACCTTGGAATATAATGAGCCAAATATGACAAATACAATACAAATATTGGAGGGGTGAGAAATATAATGACGGACGATGATAAAGCATATAACACAAATGATAAATTAGAGCCTTACCTTGATGTATTTCCAATTTTGCCTATTTTAAAGCATCAATATTTTTTTTTAACCCATATGTATTCTTCTTCTTGGGAAATTACCTTATTCTGAAATTTGTCATATGCTCAGGATCAACAAATAAGAACTCGTTTGTAATAGGCGAACATGAATGGGCTTCATCTGAATTATCGTCTCCCCAAATTGGAACTTCATATCACTGAGATGACGATCGAATATTTCTACAACCAACGTCAACATCATCGCTATTAGATCAATCAGCAGTAATGGTGCAAAACAGGTGGCATGAAGAACACCCTTCTCCTCTTCAGGCAGAGCTGCAAACATTTTGTGAAGTCCCAAACTTGTACACCGAGAGGTGTAATTTTTAGCATTGGATGTGCCCTTCTTGGCTCTACCCTCCTGTGTTTGGTTCTCCTCGTCAACTTGTTCATTTACTTCTTTATCAGACTTCATTGTGGAAGAAGAAAAAATAGACTTTGATCAAACACCAGGTAGGCAGTAGTGACACAAATGATTTACCACTTATAAAATACTGAAATTGCACAAACACACAGATGATTTGCCAATGATTTTTGAGAAAATGGCTTGTGCGACAAGGACGGTTTTTACGCTCGTCAATCACACACACGATTTGTAAAAATGGGATATTTATGAGGTTTTGCAGTGGTCGTGCATGAAAGAGATTGTTTGAGGAATAGGAATGGTTTTTGGTGCCAAAAGCTAAACTAACTCGTGTGAATCGCACTCTTTACCTCACCCTGAAGAACAGTAAACAAATGCCAAATAATAAAACTGATGGTGACAGAATCTGCATTAACCAAGATAACTGATGGTTTAACGCATGACAAATTAGTTTCAACGAATGACAAGAAATGCATATAATGGTGGCAGGGTGTGCCTTACACGTCTCAAAATAGTAAGGACACGTGTAGGTCGAGGAACGATAGAAATTGGACACGTGGCGTGATAATAATATTTTTAAATGATTTGAACTTTTTTTTATTAATTATGAAGTGACATTCGAACTAGTGGAGCCCATGGCCTTACCTGTTACCTTATCTGTGGAGCCTACGGCCTAGAAACCTATTTTAATATTCAAGCAGTTGATATTTTCAGAACAAATGACAAAAATGTATAAAACAAATGACTAATAAGTCTAAAAAAATTGGAAAGTTACATTACAAATATGATAATAGTCTGCTAAAATTAACATAGATGTCTGAAAGAATGCTAGAGTTGAACTAAATAAATGATATATATTGATTTGCAGCAGCCGCGTAGACAATTTACCATCGTTTATTCCATGAGTTGAGTAGAGTATAGTACCATAATTTTCTCCATGCCCAAGGAGTACAGTACCAGTCTTTAATCAAACACTTACCAGGCAGCAGTCACACAGACGCTTTCTGATAAATAATCGAGACAGTTTTTACGGTTGAGTAAGAAGAAGAAACTGTTCGATGAATTGGGATCGCTTTTGGCTCCAAAAACCAGACGAACTCCTGTGAATCACAGGTGATACGTAACCTTAAACGATGAGAAATAGTAACAGAATTGGTGAAAGAGTCTGCCTTCTTATAAATAATAAATATGTTCAAAGGTAGGACAAAGTGTACTACAACCAATGACAAATGGTTTATGGGATGGTGATAATGTCAGCCTTCCTCGTACACGAGGCTTGATATAATAGTTTAAAATGAGTTAAAGTATTTTTTATAATTTTTTATTAGGCCGGATGAGACATTTGTACTTGTGGAGCCCAAAAAGAGGTGGTTGTCTTTTGTAATATTGGAACTTTAGTAGGGGTAAATATGGTTTCTCCTCTTGCCATTATCAATTTTGCAATTTATTGTTCCCTGGGTCTGATTTTGCAAAGATGGCAAAAACTAGTATTTATTCTCATAATTTCCGAATTGTAATTTACTCTAAAAATATTGATCATTGATTAAAAGTAACTTACAAATTCATAAGGGAACAAAGAAATCTCCAAAAGTACTTCAAAAAAGAAGCAACTCTCCATCATAAATTACGTACTCTCATCTTTTCTCTCTCTTCTCAAAAGTACAAGAAAGCTACGGTGGAAAGAGATGAGTCTTATCTTTCTCTCCCTCATAATCTCACAACTCTCAACTACTTAATTTTGTTGGAATATTTTAGCAAAATCTCGACTACTAGTTTTTCCCACAACTCGTGCCACATGTCTTACTTGTTGGTCTAAAATCTATCTTCACTAGGTCATCTTCAGTAGTAGTCTTTAGCATGTAAAAATTGCGCTTTAAGAAGGGCTTGGTCACATATTATGTCTCATTACCTACAATAGTAAAAATATATTTCAATTAGGCCCAATAAAATATTAAATGAGGTTCTAGATCATATAAATTGAAGGACAAAAATAGGCATTTTTCATGCCCATCAATTTCTCACCAATTTTCATCCCTGAAGCACGCATATTAGAAATTAATGTGGCTTGTTAAGGTCTTATGCTTCTTTGGGATCTTAATAAATGCACCCTACTAGGATGTTTAAGCTCATGATTGTGACCCTCGAAAAACTTTGTCATGTAGTATTTTCCATCTTTCTTTAATGTAAACTCAAGCATAGCATGACAACTTGTTCTTCAAATTGATCTTTTTTTCTTTGGAGTTAGTTTCTTACTTGGTTCTCCCTTTAAACTGCAAACTAACTCCCTTCTTATTATTTGACCATTTTCCTTCTTGTATTTGTTGTGTTTCCGTATACTAAACCCCTTAGTCCTCACATATAAATTATAAAAATTATATGCCTCATCTTCCGGCCTAAAGCTTCCTTCGATAGTACTTTCTTTGTTCACCATCCTAATAGCAAGCAAATTATTACACTTATAATCTGCAAATTACATAATTTATAATAGAATAAGCATATGCTCTTTGAAGTGCTTTTTTATTATTATAAAATAGTGAAAAAATAATTAATTCAAAATAAAAATATGATATATAGTTGTATTGTAAATCATGAGATGTTAATTAAATAAATACTTACCTCAGACCTTGTTTTTGTTTGTGGGAGAGTTTTGGTTTGGTGGGGAAGAAAGTGAGAGAGATGGCGAGAGGAGTTGGTTTGGCAGAGAATATGAGAGTTGGGTTATTTGGGGAGATAAATATTTTTTCCTTGATTTCCTCTCTATTTTAGTAATTTCCAAAATATACTTAATTCTTAGCATTGTAGCTCACGTAAGGGATGCCACATGTCTTGATTTGGCTGGGTCCTCACCTCCTCGCCCAAATCTCTCCTTAGCAAATCCAGACTCCTCCAGTAGGATTGTTCCACTATTTACTAAAAAACTTACACCCTTTTCTACTCGTAGATCTTCCCTGCCTTCCTCATAATCTTTAATCTTATGCAACTCTATCCAATATTTAAACTCTCTTATCTTCCCAAATTCTTAATCTCTCCCTTATCTCTTAATCTCTTTATAAAATCCATTTATTACACAAAAGAAAAGAGTGGTCGGTCTCATGGCTAGACGCTTAACCATTAAGCGCATGGCTTAAATCACCAAATCATTTGGCGTTTTAAGCCAGACACTTAATTATTAAGACCCTGACACATGTCATTTGGAGCACTTGAAAATGTTGTTGGCCTTCACACCCCTGCATCAAATATGGATTTGGATTATTGCCTGGATTTGGAGCAATGGCTGTTGGAGATGCTCTCATATATATCTAAAATTTGAATCCCCTTTTAACCCTATCTCAGTCTTTATTGGAGACATTCATACTATCACAGTTATAAGAGCATGACCAACAGAGCTGCATAAGGGTATAGCAATGGCTTACCACGTGGGATGCCTTTGGCTTAGAGCATCAGGTATAGCCTAGCTAAAGTATAGCTAGCAAGATGAGTTGGAAAGTGATATTTGAAAAATTCAAAAAAATAAACTCCTTAAAAACTACTCCATGCCAAAAGAAAAATATGTCATGCAAGAAAAATCTGTTAAATTTCATTTTTTTCCTCCCACTACGTGTTTCACATTCTCATCTCTCTCTACTAAGTTTTTCTCCCCCTCATTTGAATTTTATTCAAGAACATATCAATTGCCATCAAATTTAAAAAATCTCATTTGTCTTCTATAATTAGTTGCCACCCAAAGCCCCAAGAAAGCACAAATTTTATTCAACTTTACTCTTAGTAGCATCAATCTCTCAAGTTATAAGCTTCTTCGACAATTAATCGAGGCAAGTGATCATTCCCTTGATCTTTGTCATGATTACGCAATTTATTGTTGTTGAATTAAGTAATTAAAATTATTTGTGATATAATTTAGAGTACATTGCATATCTTAATCACTTGTTTTCGGAAATCAACAATATAATATACCTCGTATCTTGGTCGATAACAAAATGATTGAACATAAAAGCCTCGATAACACGAGTTTATAATTCAACATTCAATAGAATGCCTATGTTGTTACGAACACGGTGTGGAGTTAAATTTCTTAGTGAATGCTTACATTTATTGAGTTTTAACAAAAATTTCCAATTCTTTTAGGTTTACACATACTTCATAATGTCTTAGGATTCGTCATCCGATGATGATGTCATGATCCTCACAGGCATAGCATATGGAGAAACTGAAATGATTCAAAACAAAGGTCAAAAGAGGAGTCATCGTAATGGGTCTTGTACCTCCATGTGGCGAGAACGAATCGCAGGAAATGAAAGACTTTTTTGTGACTACTTTGCAAACTCTCCTCTTTATAATGATATTCTTTTACGAAGAAGGTTTCGAATGAGGCATTTACTCTTTCTTCGCATCAATGTTTCAGTGGTTCAACGTGATTCATTTTTTGTGCAACGAAGAAAGGTTATTGGTATCTTGGAGTTTTTCTCACTTTAAAAGATAACTGATGCTTTAAGAATGCTTGCATTTGGAGCAGTAGCAGATGCCTTGGGCAAAAATTTAAGGATCAGTGAAACTACCACAATAAAAAGCCTTCAAGGGTTTTGTATTGCAATCGTGGACATTTTCGGTAAAGAGTATTTGAGGTCCCCTAATAATGACGATGTCTATCGATTGCTAGCTATTGGTGAGCAACGTAGATTTTCAGGAATGTTGGGGAGCCTTAATTATATGCATTAGGTGTGGAAGAATTGTCTAACTGCATGGCAAGGGATGTACAAGGGACACGTTCATAAGCCAACTATCATTCTTGAAGCCGTTGCTTCATATGATTTATGAATTTGGCATGCTTTTTTTTGGAATGTCTGGCGCTCACAATGGCATAAATATCTTTCAAAGGTCAAATCTATTCGCAGAACTTGTTGAAGGTTGTTCTCCTTCTGCAAATTACCAAATTGGGAAGAACAAGTACTCGAAGGGATATTATCTGGTAGATGGAATTTATCCTATATGGTCAACATTTGTGAAAATGATTTCATGTCCGTGAGGAGAAAAGTACAAACATTTCGCTCAAAAACAAGAATCGGTAAGGAAGGATGTTAAGAAAGCCTTTGGAGTGCTCCAAGCACGATTTGCAATTATAAGAGGACCCGCACAGTTATGGGGTCCCAATGATCTTGAAAATATCATGAAAGCGTGCATTATAATGTACAACATGATTGTAGAGGATGAGCGTGGCCATTACAAGAACGACTTTATTTATGATGAGAATGACAATGTTCCTTATGTTACAATATCTCATGATTACATTGCACCCTTCAATGACTTTCTAAAGAGTCATCTTAGCATCTGAGATGAAACGAAACACTCCCAACTTCAAACTGACATTATTGAACATTTATGGGCAAAACGGAGACAAAGTTTAGATGATGATACTGCAAGTGGTTGAAAAGGTTCATCTAATGTTATTTATTTTTAATTTACCAACAAGGTTCATCTAAGGTTATTTATTATTAATTTACCAATGTCTGTAGTTTCGAATTTAAATAAATGCATGCATCTATTATATGAGCAATGCTACTTTGGAAGCTATTATATAATGGCATAGACAATATTTTGTTAGCTTAAAGAAAATTTTATTATGGAATTCAAAATGTTGTACATAGAAGAGAAAAATAATGCCTACATCAATGCAATATTAGTAATATTGCATGTTAACTAAAAGCGCAATACCCTTCTGTACTTGAGTAATACAATGTCTACTCCTAAGTAAGCTCGAACTCTCCTCCTTGTTATCAGAAAATATAAACCCAGATTCAACATTGTAGTAAGAGCACATGCTTGGTTTTACATAGGGGCATTCACTTGAGATTTCTTCCTTCTTATCCAGCTGCCTTAAGAAGCTCTTTTCTATTTCATTTAGTAAATCAACTTCTTCCTTGTCTTCATTACTGTGGCTATAATGGACATGGTTATCATCATAGTCTATACTGGGTCTCTTCATTTCGCAGCTCATATCCATTTCTTGTTGACTATTAGAGTCATCATTAGTTTGCCTATTAGAAGAATGAGATGAAAAGAGTGAATATCCACCTCTGGTTACAGTTTCTTTGTGCTCTCTTAATGCTTTTATGATTAGAGTCTTGAGTAAGTTCATAACTTGAACACCGTGCATTAGAGCCGTTAACGAGTCAGATATCTGTCAAATTGCAGGAAAATAAGATGTTGTTTAGTATACAAGATAAGATTAATTCAACTAGGGTACATAGAAATATGATTGCATGTATCAAAAAATTACCTGAGTCATGTTAGGAGCAAAGACCATCGCGATGTTTCTGGTATTCATTTTGTTCAAATCCTCTTCCTCAACAACATTTGCCATAAGATTAACAGCCCAGTTGAGTAATGCAGAAGGAATTGGTAAGAGCTATTTCACAAGCTCCACAGATTCATCTTCGGTGCTGCATTGAAGAACCTCTTTGGGGGAAATTCCGTCTAATATTCCTTTTGGGAGCTTTCGAAACCAGGCCTTAATTAGATCTGCCAAACAATGGACATTAATATCATCAGGCACTATTCCTCTATTCAACTGGTCCCTCATATGCTCCTCTTTGTTATTCTCGAGATTTATCCTAAACACACCCTCGGCCTACAAAGCCATAATATTCAATGAATTATATAAACACAAGTTAACTAACTCATTTCCAAATTAAAAAAATAAGTCAAGATTTGTCTATACCTTAGGACCCCCTTGTGAATATAACCTTTCTTGGATTAGTAAGAGAATAGTAGGGACACTTGTAGTAGCATATTTCCCAGATTCTGCAAGGACAAGCAGGCATAGCATAGTCGAAGACAGTCAGCATTCGAGAAGATACCATAAGTCTTCGACCTACTAAAAGTAGCCATTGTACTTGGTCAAGAATGAGTTGTTAGAGATCTGCAAAGTTTACCCACTCCCCTGAAAATAGGAGATTGTTTCTTTCCTTTTGTAAACTGCCTGTATCTACTATAAATGCAGGCAGAGAATAGATTATTCAGATCTACAACCCTACTACTTTTACTTCCTTACCCGACCATCAATCAAAGACTTGTAATAACTAGCAACATATTAAATCTTACATCAAAACCCTCCTCGAGGTCGTAGTTTTTTTTCAGCCTTTACTGAGTTTTCCACATAAAATCTTGCTTGTTTAGGTTATTATTGCATCTTCTTTACAAAAATTATTGGCGAAGATTATCCTTCTGGAAAACACGCCATTATAATTGGCGTCATCTGTGGGAAATACCATACTTTTCTTTACCACCCCAAATCAGAAAATTTTGATGACAAATATGAATCTCCAAAGCCATTCCGGCACAGTAAGAGATCATAAGATCAATCCGATACCAGAAATAGTTGATCTACACAGTGCAGTGATCAAACTTCAAAAACAGATAAAATCAGAAAAAGCCAAAAGACTGGAAGATCAACGCATTCATTCTCAGACTCTTCTAGTTAAAAGAGACGAAAAAAGGAAAGCCTTAGACCAACAGAGTCGAAGACATCAGAAAGAGGTGGAGAGATTAAGGAGAACCTAAGATCGAATTACTGGCTGTCAAGCGTCACCACCATAAGCCCGAAGTGATCATCGATCAAGAACAACTCAAAGAGACGATCAGCCTAGAGAAGACAAATTACGGACTTCTCGATCCAGATCCAAAAATATAGACAGGGCTTCATGACATTTTGGCTTGACATCCTCAGCATCGACAACTCAAAGAAGTCGATGCACGCTTCATCAAACTCCCCCACCACCAGAAAGAAGACCAATTAGGGATCGATTGGGACCAGAAGGATTAGGAGATTTTAATTCTCAAGTTGCAACCTTACCAATTCCTCCTCCACAGTTTATCACTTTGGACGACCTAAACAATAGGATCCAAGCCATGTACTCTGATATCTCAGGCCGAAGGTCTGTACTTGACAGAATCGAGACAACCCCATCTCCTCTCATCTCGAAGTCATGCCCATTCCAGATAATTTATACATACCAAAGTTCATTCAATATGTAGGCCTCACTGACCCGCTTACTCAGGTCTGACATTTTAAAGTCGTAGTAGGATTATACTCTAAACTCGACCACATGATATGCAGGCTATTTAACATGAGCCTGAAAGAAGAACCTCTCAGATGGTTTCATACAATCCAAGAAGGCTCCATAACCACATTCAGCCAGCTGCAATATCTATTTGAGTCCAATTATGCTCATACTAAGGAGCGAGAAATTTTTGTAGATTCCTTGTTCTTCTTCGAGCAGGGCACAAAATAAAACCTGGGCAAGCTTTTACAAGTGTTTCTTACAAAAAACTCAGAAAATTGGAAACTCAGATCCCAAAATTGTCGCTCCAGCATTTACCTTAGTCTTACACATCGACTCTAAGGTTCGAGAACAACTTATTCTGCACAAGCCAAAAATGGTGATAAAAATGATTAATGTAGTTAACAACTACAGTAAACTAGAACTGTAATGGCCAAATGCCGTAAGCTCGAAACAGCTTAGAATTTACTATCACACCAATGTACCTGTAGCAATATACTAGTAGAAAGTAAGAACTAAAATAGGTGGCTTTAGCGTGTAAAACCTCTGAATGGGTAAAAAAAACCATGACCTCGTATGGAGAATTTTTTGTGAAAGTCTCTTTATTGCTTGAGGCGGATATCTTTATTACAAGTGATCTCTAAATATAAAAATGCTTTGAATCTCGTAAATAAGAAGTTTGTGTAATTTTTCTGGTCTCTGTCTTTTCTAGAACTTTTTATTTATATAGGTCTTCCCCACAGCTCTTCGTCGTGCTAGAACACGCTTTCCAAATAATGTGGTCAGTGGTGGTTGACTAAATAATTGACAAGTTCATGGGAGACAGTTGTCTTTAACTGGATAATGCTTTATGGGTTTAGCTTGGTCTACATTCTTGAGCAGTTCGTGGGGCTGGGTGGAATGTTGACTGGAGTGTTTAAAAATGCGTGAGCTTGAGATGGAGATAACTCGAAATGGGTGAGTTCGACTTTGAATAATATCGAGGACAAGTCCATACAATCGCCCCCTCACAACCGAAGTCATGAGTGGCTTTGGTTGAGAAAGAATGTGTAAAAACTTTGAAATTTGAAATGGAGTACTGATGGCGTTTGGCTGGATGGAAGTTACGCGATATTGAGAAGTGATGGGTAGTAAATGATGATGTGGATGCTGATGTATGTGACAGTTGCTATTAAATAGTCACGTCTATAATAAATGATGATACTTAGAAAAACGTACCTACATAATAAATATAGGGTTATATAAATAGTACCTGTAGCAAATCTTTTAAACAGTGCCTGCTTGCATAACTTTTTCTGAAACTTGAACGTTATTTTTGAAATGGTGAAGACTCGGAGGACTGTTCTTGAAGAGAGGATTACGTCAGAAATGCAGAGGTTAAAGTTAAAATACTTGGTGACCACTCCTTGAAGATGTCGATACCCGCTCCTATTCTGCCGACGTATCAAGGCTTGTCAGAAGAGGAAGTGATTGAAGTTGAGGAGGAATTCTACTATAAGTAGAGGTTTCATGTCGTCATCTTGACAGGTAAGGACTGGTGGGCCTATCTTCGTACTCTTGCGGAAGATAGGGTTAGGGCTTCATATGCAGTGATAGGCATATCTGCGGGGCAGATATTCCAATTTCTTACATCACCATGGATTCTAAGGTCGGGCCCTCTTCATCTTTACCAACTCTTCAGAGGTGACAGTTTCAGAGGATGGGGTGATGGTAGTGGAGGAGGGAGACAACCAGTTGGAGTCTGCTTCAACATTTCCATCACGCTTTGGCGCTCATAAGACTCGTAGTTCGAGAATTTGGTTCTAGCACTGAGTTTACTGCTTGCATAACTTCTATTTGAAGTTCGACCAGACTTCAACCAAACTCATGCGAGGGAATCTTTTTGCTAGTTCCAATGCCTGTTTTGCATCTGGGTGAAAGATCATTGAAGCAAGAAGAACTGGAGAAGTTGATGCCTCGGCGTACCAGAATGACCTGTGACTTTTAACAAATAAGGAAAAACTTGTTATCTATAAAGTACCTTTAGCTTGGAACTGGACGTATAACATTTTGTTGTATTCTTGAGATTGATGTACTAAGAAACTTGTTATCCGTAAATCCTATGCAATGTTTTTCGATATGAATAAAAGTTGTCATTTAATAATCTGTATATATAAATATTTTTTCAGAATCGAACTGAATTGTGCAGGGTGTGAAAGATGAATAAGAGTTTATAAGTAATGAGAATATTATTGTTGTAATGCTCGAACTGAGATGAGTACGTGCTGAATATGACGTTGTGATCTAAGTATGATTTATGTTTTAAAGAGGTGAGGGAGAAAAATTGTAAGAAATATGTAATTATGGAAATTTGAGCTTCTACAGGTCGATAAAGGTATAACTCATGGCAACATGAGGTCGAGTATGGTAAATAATGTATGTACTGGAGAGGGGATAAGTTTAAATAATTTATTTTTAGATTCTGGGTTTTCGGTTACGAGATACAAGGTAAAAATCATGTTTTTGATGGGAAAGTGTGTGAGAAAAATTAATATAAAAAAGAAACGGAGTAAGGAATAAGATGGTGTAGAATCGATCTCAGACGATTCATCATGTCGCGGAAGGACGATTGGCTAAAAAAATTGTTGAAGTGCAGAAGAAGATTTTTGGTTCGTTTGGTTATGATGCTGAGCTACCAGTAAGGGAATGTCAACTCGAAGGATTAGATGTAAGGAGCAAAGAACTTGAATATGCTCATTATTTTTATGAGGTATGTTTTCATGAATTGGTGAGGAATTTTTTAGATCGAGAAAGATTGGTTGGTTTGATTGCTGAAGTTGAGATTAAATTCGAAGATCTGAGGACGGACGAATGATGTCACTAGATGTCATCATCCAGTTTAATAGAGCTGTTATAGATGTTGTATAAAATGTTTATAATGAATAATACATTTTTGTTGAATGTAACATAAAATATATAAGTCAATCGGATCCTCTATAGATGCAAATCTGTTTTGAGACTATTTTAGCAAATAATTTGAATAATTTTGAAAACTTGCATAGTTTAGAAAATGACGTCAATTACTATAAGTATGATACACAAAGACAGAGAAACAAAAATAAGGAAATGGAGAAGCTTTTGGTTTTGTTTTGTATGTAAGGAGCAGGAATCTGACATCGTACAAAGTGATTCATCATGAGTGTGAGAAAGTCAGGAAAAGATATGGAAATATGTGAGAGAAATATGTTAAAACATGAGGGAAGTTATAATGACGGAAAGGAAGTTTTATTGAAAAGGTATAAGACGTCTGACATAGAGAGTGGAAAGGACACCTCAGTTTCGATATCGAGGACGGTTAGAGCGAGGCACAATAAATGCCAACCACTTGAGAGAGAAAAGATAAATAGTACTTCTTCATCTCCAATCAAATATTTTTCAACTTCTAAAAATTTGGGGAGCATACAGAAAGAGAGAAGAAAAATTTAGGGATTTGATAAGGAGTTACCCGAAGGGGATCAGCACTTGAAGAGGGCAAAAGATACTGAATCTTGTAGGTGGCTATATAGCAGCGTTGTGAGGGAAAGGCTTAGCGCTACTGCAGATTCTCATTCGGATACTGAAGGTTAGTATAAATGTATGCAACAAATGTTGTCGTATATACTAATATGTTAAAGATATATGTTGTACGTAAATGATTAATTATATATATATATATGAAAGAGTGATAGATACCTTAACCTGTATGTAGATCGAGCGCGAGAGGCATTTCTATAGGGTTGAAAATGTGCCTGTAAAAATTGTTGTCGAGATAGCTAGTTCGTCTATTAACAAGGTATCGACCTCTGGTCGGACGAATGAGTATGATAGTGAGGGGGAAGTAGGATTAGAACAATTCTCGGGTTTTCCTGGCCAATTGATATCTTATCGTCCTGGCTCTGATGTCTTTAGAAAGTTTTGTAAAGCTAAGGCGACTGTAGGAGGGAAGTGGGGCAATTGTACAGAATATACCCGTAGGCAGTTTAGGGGTTGTACGGTAACAGAGGGGGAAGAGTATTTTTATCTGTTGGCATATTTGGAAGTGGAAAAATGAGATAGGGGAATAGATGAATCGATCTCATTAGAATACATTGATGGGGATGTTCAGAGTGACCTCCCAGATGGCTTTTTGTGTTACCTATCACAATTAGAGTATTGGTTGAGTCTTCCCCTCACCAATTAGGCGAAGGGGATTATAAATGCAATTGGGGCATATCCAGTTCAATTGAACAAGAATATGTAAGAGGTAATAAACCTGTGCAATCATCTAAATGAAAAGTGGGAAAATAAGGGGAAAATGAGAAGGATAACCCCTGAGGACATTTTGCAGTTTTATGGGGTGAAGAATTATAAGGCCAGTGGAGGGTCATATTTTTGTGCAAACGCAACTTGGCATCGCTTCTTCGATCTGAACTCAGTAGGTCGAACCTAGAATGATAACGTCATATGGGTAAAGGGTAATTATCTTCAAAGAGATGACGAAGAACCTTTGGACCTTTGGTTTAGATCTGTAAAACAAAATAAGTATAGCCATGCATAAATAGAATTATTGCTATATTTTACTAATAACTATAGTTGTTAATAAAAATGTTGTGCATTGCAGATGTGAAGTTTAAAGTGAAGAGGAAAGAGTCGCTGATGGAAAAAGTTGAGAAGGAGGAGACTGAGCTCAAATTTGTGTTGGAGGGACTCAGCCTGAGTAGAAAGAAGAGGATTGATAGCAGGTCGAAAAAGGTCTAAAAAGCTCAGTCGACCAGGCCGATGGTGGGTGCTGGCAAAAGGAAGAGGCAAGGGAGCGGTGGGAAGGTTCGAACTTACTTGTCCAAGACTTCTGGAATAGGCAGTTCGGTTCAGCCGAATCCCATTACGTCAAGCAAAATAGCTCAAAAATATCCAAAAAAATGGATATTAAAGGCTTTGCCGGCCTCTGGTACCACTGGAAGTGGTGAGGTAGCAGAAGAGAAAAGGAAGAGAGTTGAACCCTCAAGGGAATCAGGGAAGAAGGTCGCTGAGGGGCGATCTGCTACGATTGATAACCTCAAAGAGGTTGAGGAAAGGGCCAGGTTAGCGGTTCTCCATGGAGAGAAAGACACGAGCAGGATGGTAAGTTTATATTTATAGGAAAGAGTTGTTTAATACATTTTGAGCTAATCGCTGAGATCAATTTATTTTTTGCAGGTTGTTCGTCTTGTTAAGGGGATTTGGCTCGGCATTGTGGAAGAAAAATTTAAGATGAAGAAGGCGAACATCGAGCTGGAAAAGGAATTAGTTTGATCCAGGACTGATACTCTGAATGAAGTTAGACAGTTGAAAGCTTCTCATGCCGTGGCAATTAGTCAGCTACAGGTGGAGACGAGGGCCAATCAAGACGAGATGGTTAAGGAGCATAACAGACTGAGGTATCACTTGATGCTAAAGGGCTATTCTGAGGAGGATGTGAATGTAATTAAGGCAGGCACCTATATTGATAAGGAAGATAAGGAGGAAGCGGAAGTGGTGGGGATCGTGGACGGTCTGGATGGTATCTCCCGTCAGACGATGCTCGACAACCAAGGGGATGACGCCGAACTCCCAGGGGGTGATAGTGAGAAGTTAGGGTAGAAACGTGTGTTTGTATAAATACTTGTAAGTTGTTGAATTGTGTGGGGAAGAAACTTCTGTAGGTTGACCTTGTTTTATAAACCTCTTGTAGGCACTTTGAGAAATGTGTCTCAGAATAAATGATCTCGAGTCTGGACTTACCAGGGAAAGAGAGACCTCTACGGCCTTTCTGTCTACGTAAGCAAAGCTGCAGGTTAGATCAGAATAGATCTTTAAACTTGAATGTTATACCAACGTTAAGTTATCAAGTAAATAGGATATAGATGTAGATAACACTAGTAGGGTGCATGGTGAGAATCTAATGCTATTTTTATATATAACGTAGCATATCAAAAGTATGTACCTTATACTTCGCAAGAAACATCATGAAGCGTTTCACTGATAATGCACTAAAGTGGTAAAGATGAAGAGTTAGATATCATAAAGAGTCTTTAGAAATGAAGTATGTATATATTCAAATGTTTTACTAAATCGTATTGTACTAAAAATTGTTATACTCCCCAGGTCAAATTAGATTCATCTCGCTCTTGTGAGGACGATGTACTCAAGTGTAATCAGGAATTTACAAAGCAGTTCGATAAGATGAGGGAGGTGAATGTGGTCCAGGAGGATCTGAAGAAGACATGAAGGTTTTCAAGTTTCTATTCGGACAGAATGGCTTCTGTTTGAATACATTTTATCCTAAGGCATTCTATTCGAATAGGATAAAATCTATTCGAATACATTTTTGCTTGAGGTGCTTTATTCGAATAGATTTCTGTTATTTCTGCCTGAGGTGTTTTATTCAAATAGATTTTTATTCTATTCTAATACATTTGTTTTACTCGAACAGAAACTGATTTTGTTCGAACAGAGGCATGATTCAGCCTTTTTCCTTTTGGCGTTAGTTATATTTTTGAGGGGTGTATTGCCTCGAGATGCATCATTTTAGTATCTTAAGTTCCCTAGTATATAAAGGGGACTTAGTTTATTTCTTTTCTAGATTAGATCAAGGGAGAATTTCTAAGGAAGAAGCTTAGGGTTTAGAGTTCATTCGTTGTACTTACTTGCATAATACAATTAAATCTCTTAATTTTCCCAAACAATTTGGCGTTCTTCATGCTTTTCTACTAACTAAACCTTCTCAATCGTATTGTGGATTAAGTGGTATCAGTTTTCCAGTTGCGATTCTCGAGGGGTTTGATTGTGTTGTATGGTCTCTACGCGTAACCGTCTTAAGCAAACGAAGGAGAGGCTAGTAAGTTCGTTGACGATTCACCGCAAACCTAATTTGAAGAAGAAGGGAGATTTGGAGATGGACGAGGCCAACGATCAACTCACGATTTTGGAAACGACCGTTTTCGACCTGACATCAACTGTAGGGGAGTTGATAGAACAATTAGGCCTCACGAACCGTGTGAAGGCTTTCACTTCAGCGATACGGCGAGGCCGCTCTCATCGGTGAGGCCGCTCGAGGAGGAAAGGGGTTTTGGAGGGGGATAGAGGCATCGATAATGTGGGGATAGATAGTAATTCTAGTAATGCTAATTTCGTTAAGGAGCGCCAAGGTTTTGGTAAGTCAATGAATCCTATGCGTAATCTTCATATTGGTTTTAAGATTAAGATTCTGGTTTTTTATGGTTTCGTCAACGCCGAGAAAATAGATAATTGGTTAGATAGGTTGGAGACCTATTTTTCCATTGATGAATATTCTAACGCTAAGAAGATTTGCTTCTTGACTTTGAAATTTACAAGTCACTCACTCACGTGGTAGAAATCCTATCAGAAACGACATGGTGTCGAAAGTTTAAGTTGGAAGGAATTCAAGGTCTTGGTGAGGAAATAATTATATCCAATTGGGTATGAACAGAAGCGATGGTACAAATGGCACAACTTGCGCCAACGGTTTGGGCAATCTGTCCAATAATTCACTACGGAGCTTCATAACCAAGCATTGGTTTTGGATATTAACGTAGATGAGTACTATGTGTTCATGAAGTATACGGGGGGTTTGTCAGAGTCCATTCAAAGATAATTAAAGCTCATTAATGTGGCAAATATCAAAGACGCTACCGTTAAAACAATTTCCATTAAAGGCAAGTACTTGAAGAGCGACAAGAAATACGACAAGAACAAGTCAGGGTATAAGGCTAATTGGAATTTTGATCGGAAAGAGGAGTCTAAAGGAGAGGGGTCTTCATTCAAGGGGACTATTTATAGTCATTGCAAGGCTAATGGGCACAATTCTGATAGATGTTAAAAACTTTACCTGGAGCTTTGGCCGAAGAAGGATAAAGGCAAGAAAGAGAAACGTGCACTAGCCGCAGTAATTCCGGATCTTCCGGATTTAGATAAACCAAATCCTAAGTTTACTCTAATGATGAAACAACCTCTAGCTATCGACGAGGCGAGTCGGGAAGAGCTTTTCTTTGTCAGTATTCAGGTGAAGCAGAGCTTAGACGGGGCCATCATTGATCCGGGTAGTCAGAAGATGGGTTTGGCTACAGTGGCTTATCCTAAGCCGCATGGTTTGGGCTGGATTCAGAAAGGCACGGAGTTGAAGATCATTAAGCAATACGTTTAAGTTTGCGATTACTGAGAAGTTTATTAGCGAAGTGACATGTGAGGTAGTTTTGTTGGACGTGTGTCAAGTCATCTTGGGTAGCCCTTATCTTTGGGACCGAGATACAATCATTTACCGTCGTACTCGCAGGTATAGGTTGCTGAAGGATGGGACTGAGTTTCAAAATAATACGTGTAAGGAACATATCACTTCCAGTAATTTGGTAATGACGACTCAAGTGAAGACGTTGGTTAATGCGAGCGGAAAATTTGTTTTGTTGTTGGTGCGACCGGTTCAAGAGGGTCCGTTGGCTACAGTATTGTCAACTTTGGCAATGTCTCCTAAGCATAAAACCAATATGGGGGAGTTGCAAGAGGAGTATGAAGAATTGTTTCTGGGCATAGAAGGGATGTCGTGCAAGAGGGATGTGGAGCATGATATTACCTTGGTGAATGTGGAGCCACTGCCCAATATTAGGTTATATCAAACTTCTATTACAGAGTTTGATGAGATCAAGAAATAGGTGCATGAACTCCTAGAGCAAAAAGTTATTAATTCAAGTTGTTCACCGTGTGGTTTGCCAGTATTACTGGTGCCAAAGAAGGATGGGTCTTGGAGGATGTGTGTAGATTAACAGGCTTTGAACAAGATCATGGTGAAGAATCGTTATCCGCTTCTACGGATTGACAAGCTTTTAGATGAGTTACAGACGGCTCAGTTTTTTGGCAAGTTGGATCTTAATTCAGGTTACCATCAAGTTCGAATCCGGGAGGAGGATAGTTGGAAGACAGCGTTCAAAACCAAACAGGGCTTATTTAAGTGGTTAGTGATGCCTTTTGGGTTATGCAATGCTCTGACGATGTTTAGGCGGCTAATGAATGAGGTATTTCATACATTTATTGATGATTTTGTGATTGTATATTTGGATGATATCTTGATAAATAGTCATACGTGGGAGGAGCATCTTAGGAATTTACGCAAAGTGTTGGGCGTGTTGCGATCATAACAGCCTTTTCTGAACGGGAAGAAGTACGAGTTTGGGAAACGGGAGCTAGTCAATTTAGGTTTTATTGTTGGTGGCGGCAAGCTTAAGGTCGATCTAGAGAAGGTCTCGGTCATTACTAATTAGCCTAGACCCCACACAGTGACGAAAGTGAGGAGTTTTATGGGTTCTTGTTAGTACTTATGGAAATTTATTCGGTATTTTTCACAAATAGCCGCACCGTTGCATTATTTGACGAAGACTGGAGTATAGTTTGTGTGGGAAGAACACCATGAGAAGATCTTTCTGTTACTGAAGTGAAAGATTACGGATGCACCAGTATTAGCATTGCTTAATTTGTAACGGCCTTTTAAGGTCGAGAAAGATGCGTCAGACTATGCATTGGGGGCAATCCTTTTACAGGAGGGGAAGCCAGTTGCTTACCATTTTGAGATGTTTACAGGAGTAGTACGCAACTATCCTACCTACGATAAGGAGTTATACGCATTATATCAATTAGTGAAGCATTGGCGGAGTTACTTATTGGGGAAGGAGGTTGTGGTACATTTCGATCACAAACAATTATAGTTATTATATACGCAGTCCAAGCTTCAGTAAGTTCGTCATATGAAGTGGATGTCGTACCTTTAGCAGTTTACCTTATTGATCAAGTATAAGAAAGGAGTGGACAACAAGATGGCTGATATATTATCTCGGTCCCCATTACCAACTATTCCCGCTTTGTTGGTAGCTATGCAGATCCAGCCGATTGTTCCTTCTGAGTACGTTTCAGGGTATGATAACGACAAGGAGCTCAATGTGATTCACGAGAAGTTACTATAGGGCAAGACTTACGAGTATGTTCTGAAGGATGGTTTGATTTGTAGGGGCAGTCTACTATGTATTCCTGAGGGTAGAGACCGTTGGCAGTAGATTCGAGAGGCACATTGTTCCCGGGTAGCTGGTCATTTCGGGGATGAGAAGACTCTTCTAAATTTGTGGTATTATGTCTATTGGTTGAAGATACAGGTGGATGTGGCCCGTGTGGTTCGTGGCTGCGTGCTATACAACACATTAAAGCCTTCCAATAGGAAGATAGTACTATACTTACCATTGTCAGTTCCTAGTCGACCTTGGAAGAGCATTTCGATGGATTTTAAGGGTTGTTTTCCCATGACCAGGTGTAAGAATGACTATTTGTTTGTGGTGGTGGATCGATTCAGCAAGATAATTGTTCTTATTCCATGCCAGAAGGCGGTCACAGGGGATGGAGCAGCGCAATTATTTTTTAGAGACGTCTGGAGGTATTTTGGGCTCCCTTCTTCTATAATTTCTGATAGGGATAGCTGCTTTTTAGGGCATTTCTAGAGATCGTTATGGGGGATGGTGGACACTAAGTTGAAGAGAAGTATTGCTTTTCATCCACAGACAGACGGGCAAACAGAGCTCGTTAACCGCACTTTGGTACATTTATTACAGGGATTCCATTCTAAGCACCCTAAGACATGGGATGAGAGTTTGCCATATCTTCAGTTTGCGCTCAACAGGGTGATTCATGGTTCTACGTTAAAGTCTCCTTTTAAAGTTTGTTTGGGGTACTTGCTGCAAAGCCCTTTTGATTTGGTATTTAGTCTTGGCGATAAGGCGGTATTAAGGAAGGAGGAAGAAAAGCTGATTAAAGCTCAGCATTTCATTAAGAGGATCAGCAAACTTTATGAGGTGGTTGAAGCTCAGTTGAAGAAGACTGAAGCAAAGTATAAGGCTCGCCACGACAAATATAGGGTTGAGTATACTTTTCTTGAGGGCGACCTCGTTTGGTTACATTTGGGTAAGGAACGGCTTAAGGGGGAAGGTAAGAAGCTCAAACCTATCCGTTATGGTCTATTTTTGATACTCAAGAAGATTGGTGACAATGCATTCCAGTTGGATTTGCCACCTTTCATGAAGATGTATTCGGTGATTAATGCCGAGCATTTGAAGCTGTTTAAGTCGTCTCTTCTGGATGAAGACTATGAAATTGATACCCGCCTACCGTCAGTTGATGACTTATGGATGGAAAGAGAAGATCCATTGCTGGGGGATGGTATTCTAGAGTGGAAGGTTCATACTACTAGACAGAGTATTATTGAATCGTTCTGAATTGGGAAGAAGGGTACACTACCGAGTAAGTCAAAGTGTACAGCAGGGAATTAGGCATCGCTGCATTCCCACATCTCCAGTTCCAGCTTGAGCAGGAGGTCAAGGCTCTTTAAGGGGGGAGCCATGATTCAGGAGGATCTGAAGAAGACATGAAGGTTTTCAAGTTTCTATTCGAGCATTATTGATTCTATTCGGATACTTTTTAGCCTGAGGCATTCTATTAGAATAGAATAAAATCTATTCAAATACATTTCTGCCTGAGGTATTTTATTCGAATAGATTTGTTTCTATTCGAATAGATTTCTATTATTTATGACTGAGGTGTTTTATTCGAATATATTTTTATTTTATTCGAATATATTTATTTTATTTGAACAGAAACTGATTCTGCTCGAACAGAGGCGCGATTCAGCCTTTTTCCTTCTGGCGTTAGTTGTATTTTTGAGGGGCATTTTGCCTCGATATGCGTTCTTTTAGTATTTTAAGTTCCCTAGTATATAAAGGGGACTTAGTTTATTTCTTTGCTAGGTTAGATCCAGTGAGAAGTTATATGGAAGAAGCTTAGGGTTTAGAGTTTATTCGTTGTAATTTCTTGGATAATACAATTAAATCTCATATTTTTCCCATACAATTTGGCGTTCTTCATACTTTTCTACTAACTAAAGCTTCTCAATCGTATTGTGGATTAGAATGAGAATAAAGAAGATCAATATGTAAAAACGTATTTTAAACTTGTGAAGGTGACCCAGGCTGTTTCTAGCCTTACTCTTCAGGTCGAAGAGAAAGATGCCGAAATAGGTAAGGGGTTAAAAGAGCTAGCGGAGGTAACAGAACGCGCCGAGAGGTTTCAAAGTTTGGTTAACGCGTTGGCAGTTAAGGGTAAGCAGGCTGACATGGCTCAATGCCGTATTCAGGCTTTAGAAAGATTGGTGGGACGATCTCGATCTGATCTTCAGAATTGTAGGAATGAGCTGGAGTGAATGGGACAAAAAATTATTGAAAAAGATAATGAGCTGAGGGTAGTTCGAGAAAATCTATCAGCTTCGGAAGCCGCAGCTGAACACTTGTAAATAGCTTTACCCGCCAAGGATATGGAGTTCTGGGAAATACAACGAAGGTGCAACGATTTAAATGAGAGTGTTGCGCGACTTAAGACCCGGCTGGCGCAGGCCATCGTGCGTGCCAAGAAAGCTGAGGCTAGAGAACATTTCAGGGGAAGTAGAGCTGATGTTAAGGCTTCTCTAGTTCGAAGGGATGTAGTTAGTCTCTCAGGTTGAATTAGAGAGCTAGAGAGTGATGTATCTCGTATTCAGGGGCATGTCCAGAAAGGAAATGCAAACTTGAAGGAATGCCAACAAAGTTGGATGCTTCTCTTATCAAGGAAAATTTTTTGGAAGGGGAAATTAAAGCAAAGGAATCGTTGATGAAAAGGAAAGATGAATTATTGAAAGATATTTCGGCTAGGGAAGAGTTGAACGCACAAATCTAGGAAATTCATGCCGTATAGTAGACTTAGAAGCCATGAACCTGGCTGAATAAGCTAAATATATATATATAAAAAATTAGAAGAGAATGTAATTTACCATGCTCAGGTCGACGCGGAAATGATTGAACATAAGAATTTGTATGCTAAGTTAGAGTCACACCTCTATAAGGTAAGAGCAAAATTTGTAATAATGGTCATACCTGATGCGTCACACACAGATCTGCTAAAGTCGATTGTTGCATATTTTTTAGAGGAAGTAAAAAGACTCGAGTCAGAATGAGATACCTTGTTCCAAAGATTGTCAGATAAGGGATGCATTTGCGACGTTAACATAGATCGAGGGAACTGTCTGGGCGACATGGAAACCCATTTGGGCCCTCGAACTGCTGAGCGGATAGAGACGGGTAGAGCTGCTGTAATCTATGAACTGAAAGTTTTACCATTTGATGAAGGGGGAAGCACTGCTGACACTCCATCAGCAGAAAAGAATCCCTTGTAATATGAATTTGTCCTGAAAAATAAATAGTATCTATCACCGACACATTAAAATAGATGTAAGCTAGAATGACTTTTGCCTTATCTTATGTCCGGTGGGGTCTTTGATATAAAACAAATTATTACATTCGTTTCAATTGCAGAAATGTGTTGAGTTAAACCAAGTTGAAACTTGATTTGAACTATAGAAATGTTGGAGACATATTGAAAGAGATGAAGGCTAGTATTACCTTTGCCTTATCTTATGTCTGGTAAAGTCTTTGATGTAAAACAAGTTTCTACACTTGCTACAATCGCAGAGATTTAGTAGAGTCAACCAAAGTAAGTGATATCCTTGATCCAGCCATTACAAATGACCCAAACAAGTTGAAGTAGATAAAGGTTAGTACCACCTTCGACCTATCTTTTGTTTGGTAGAGTCTTTGATATGAAACAAGTTGCTACACTTGCTATAATCGCCGAGATTTAGTAGAGGATGCCAAATTAAGTGATATCCTTGATCTAACTTGGATAAGATCAATTGTAAGCTAGTATTATCTACACTTTAATCTATAGAATGTGGCTAAATTTTCGTGAGGAAAATGATATTGTAAAAACTTTCATTGATAAGTTTAAAATTTATATTGGATGGAAATGAGAATATCACTTTTGGAATTGAAAAACCAAACTGAGAAATAGAAATGGAGTAGTAAGACGCTTAACGATAGTACCATTTCGACCGTCTAGCATTCCAAGAATTTGAAATGGGGATTCCCTCTTCAGTTATGAGATAGTATGATCATAGGCCTGAGAGACCTGTGATAATGAATGGACCCTCCCAATTGTCGACTAATTTTCCAGCGTGAGGCTCTTTGCGATATTGAGGAATTTCTCTGAGGACAAGATCTTCAATTTAGAAAGTACGGCCCCTGACTCGGTTATTATACGATCTGACAAGCATATGACCTAGGTTAGCGATGGCGCATTTCCTGGTCTCATCAGTCATATTGAGGTTGCAAGCCAATTCAAACTCATTTTCCTTGTCAGTCAGCTCGTGATCCCGAACTGGATGATGATATTCAGAAGGAATAACGGCCTCAGTGCCATAAGAAAGGAGGAATGGGGTACACCCAGTGGATTGTCGGGGAGTGGTTTGATATGCCCACAGGACGTGAGGTAGTTTGCGAACCTAATTCCCTTTTATCTGTGAGTGAAGCCACTTTTTGAGTCCATCCACGATGGTTTTGTTGGTGATTTTGGTTTGGCCATTGCCTTAAGGGTAGTATGGATTTGATGGTGAGTGGAAGATATTGTGGTGGTTTAGGAAGGTTACGACCTTATCTCCCACAAATTGGGGCCCGTTATCGATATAAATTAGGTGGGGGCACCCAATCCGAGTGATTATGTGGTTCCAGATAAAAGAGATGACCTCTTCTTCTCTGGTTCGATATAGTGGAATTGTTTATACCCATTTTGTAAAGTAATCGGTAGTTATGAGTAGGTGGCGGCGGTTACCTGGAGAGTTAGGGAATTTTCCAACAAGATCTAGAGCCCATCTTTTGAATGGCCAGAAAACCTTACTTGCATGGAGCTCGAGCGCATGGGCGCGTATCATATGTCCATGTCTCCGGCAGGTATCACATCTGCGGGAGTACTCTTCTGCTTGCTTGCGCATGTCAAGCCAAAATACTCCCTGAGTGATAGCTCTGTTTGCTAATGATCTACATGCGGTATGGGAGCCACAAGTTCTTTCATGTAATTCACGGAGCAGTTCGTCTGCTTTGATTTGGAGAGGCACTTGAGGTAAGGTACTGTGATGGAAAGGCGGTATAGCATACTGTTTTGAGTAATGTAACGCTTCGAGTTGTTGATCAACTGTTAGCGTTCGTTTGGATCTGCTGGGAATCATCCGTTGCGATTGTTGTCGACACTGAGGTAGGCTAAGAAAGGCTTTTGCCAATCGTCGTCTCCCCCTTTATCGCCCCCAGTGTTGATCGTGCATACATAAATGCGATCAATGCTAGGGGTTGAAATGATTTCGATCTGGAGATATCGAGCTTCTGTACCCAAGACCCCAGCTAGATATGCCAAGGAATTGGCATGTCTATTTTTACCTTGAGAAAGATAATCAAGAGTAACTTTCACGAACTTACTCATCTTATCTACAATGAGGGTTGCGTATTCAATCATCTTTTCGCTCTTCTTGTATTGCTCTGAGTAGTGGTGAATAATGAGTAGTGAATCTATGTAAACTGAGAGTTCGGAGACATCGAGCTTAAGTGCGAGGTCGAGTCCGTGAATGAGAGCTTCATACTCGGTTATATTATTTGAGGCCTCAAAATCAAAGCGGATTGATTTCTCAATTCTATTATTATAAGGGGTAATTAAAACGATCCCGATTCCTGACCCTGCGGGTCCTGCTGATCCATCTGTGAGAAGCCTCCACCCTGATGGAGTGATTCATTCAGCTCGTTTGTCGAATGGATTGTGGGGTAGATTCTCTGGTGTGTCTTCCGTAAAGTCTGGGTCGTGCTCCTCCCACTCGGGATCCTCCACTGGAAAATCTGTGAGAAAATTGGCAACGGCCTGACCTTTTTCGGAGATGACTACATTTAACCAAGACAGTACCTTCGACATATCATTCGGCCTTGCAATTTCCAACAGATCACGGAGTCTATGAAATCAAAGGAAGTCAAAGAGTTGTACGTATGTGCGAGAATACCACTGCCAACTTTTATATGGCAAAACTTTTGAAAGCACAACAATTACAGCAAGAAACGCCCCCCACGTTGGAGCAACATGATATTTAGGTAGTGGACTCCATTGAACTCGATGGACCCGGAAGAAATATTTGTATTGGCTCAAAGCTATCATCCGATAAAAAAGAAAGCATGATTAAACTCTTGAAGAAAAATGTCAACATCTTTGCATGGTTCTATCAAGAGATGCCCGACAATGATTTCTTGATCGCATGCCACAAACTAAACCTCCTTCCAGACAGTAAAATAATTGTTTAGAAGCGCCAAAATTTAGCTCCCCGCATTCGTGAAGCCGTAAATGAAGAAATTGATAAACTCCTTTGTGTATAATTTATTCGAGAAGCAAAATATCCCAAATGGGTTTCTAACATAGTGGTTGTCCTAAAGTAGAATGGGAAAATTAGAGTTTGTGTCAATTTTACATAGCCCAACAAGTTCACACTGAAAAATAACTTTCCTCTCCCGTTGATCCCACAAATCCTCAACTTTATAGCAGGGCACGAACTTCTCTCAATGATGGATACAGCCTACGGTTACAATCAGGTTCCTTTCACCGAAGAAGACCAAGAAAAAACAACTTTTGTCACAGAAAGAGGACTCTACTGTTACCAACACCTGGTTACAAAAATGTTTAAAGATCATTTAGACAAAATCATGGAGGTATACATCGATAATATGACCTGCAAGAGCTTATAGCGTGATGATCATTGCAACAACCTGTAAACCATTTTTGATATATCCTTCGTACCTACCAAATAAAACTCAACCCAGAAAAATGTCAATCCGGTATCGCATCGGGTAAATTTCTGAGACACCTGGATAGTAAGAGGGGAATTGAAATTGAACTGACACAAATCAAAGCACTCATAGCAATGCCATCTCCTCGAACCAAAAAAGATGTACAAAAATTTGCTGGCAAGATTACAGCTCTTCACAGGTTCATCTCCAAGTCATCTGATCGATGCAAACTTTTTTACCTCATTCTTCATGGAAACCCAACTCCATTGTCCAAAAAATAGCCCAAGGAAATCATTTGGACCCCTGACTATAAATTAACTTTCCAAGATCTTAAAAGATATTTGGGGCGTCTTCCTATAATGAGTAATCCTGTTGATGGTGAAATGCTGACAATGTACTTATCAACCACTGATGATTCAATTAGCTATATTCTTATTCAAGAAGATGATGGTGTGGAAAAATTAATCTACTTCATCAGTAAAACTCTCATGTCTGCTGAGAAATGATATAAAACAACTAAAAAATAACTACTCGCCTTGGTATACAACTCTAAAAAACTTTGACCCTATTTTCAAGCTCATCCCATCAAAATCATTACCAAGTTTCCTCTCAAACTTGTACTCTCTAAAAAAAGAAATATCTTGAAGAGTTCAACAATGGTCTATATTCCTCGGCGAATATGACATCTCCTTCGAGCCTCAGATATCTATCAAAGGACAAGCAATAGCTGATTTCTAAGCAAATTTTCCTGTCGAAGACTCCGATTGGGAAGAACTCGAAGAAGTACAGACCAATGACTCCAGAGCAAAACCAGACGCATGGTCATGAAACACAGGATGGAGATTATTTACTGACGGATCTGTTGGACCACGAGAATAAGGAATCAGCATCATCCTCGTTACACTGTCTAATCATTGCATCGAGAAAGCTATTAAACTCAAGTTCAATGCCACCAATAATGAAGCATAATATGAAGTTATCCTCCATGGAGTGGATCTTGTTATAGAACTTGAGGCGGAAGAAATAGCTATTTACGTCGAGTCCTTACTCGTCGCCAACCATTACAACAAAACGTTCAAAACTTTAGGCAAGATGGTTGATTATGCAGCCCTGGTCGAAGAAAAAATAAAAAAGTTCAAAACAACAACAATCCCTTACCTCCCTCTAGCCGAGAATCGCCACGCTGACGCATTAACAAACATTACTACAATGCTTGATGACAGTGAAAAAAAAACTTGGACATCGAGGTCATAGAACATTCCAGTTTCGATATAAGCTATACGATGCAAATCTATGTTACTGAAGATGAAGATACTGAAGATTGGAGAAGACCATTCTATGCATACCCCAATTCTAACATCCTCCCAATTAATAAAGAAGATGCCAGATTACTCTTAGCAAAATGTCCTTGATTCATAGTTTAGAATAAAATCTTATATCGCATCACAAGAGGAGGACCACTTATCAAATGCATCTCTTAGAAACAAGCCTAAGTCAAAATCAAAGAACTTCATGACGGAATCTGCGCAGCTCACGTTTCGGGACGATCATTGACCTAACGGGCATTCACTCAAAGGCTATATAGGCCAAGGATGCGACAAGACTTTGTTCGTAAATGTTATAAATGCCAAATCCACACTCAAGACATCAAAAGCCTAGCACTTAATTTACACATTAGCAATCCACATTTAAAACATCATTAGTCTCTTCCACCCAGTATCGGGAAACTGAAAATTCATTCTTGTGGCAATGGACTCCATCACCAAATGGGTCGAAACAGTACCTCTATGTCATACTGACGAAAATAAAGTCATCAAGTTTCTATGGGAACACATCATAATTAGATTTGGCTACCCACAAATGATACGATCTGATAACGGCAAGCAATTAATTAGCAACAAAGTTCTCAGTTTCCTCCACAAATATAAAATTTAACTTCCTGCTTTAATACCATACTACCCTCAAGGAAATGGCCAAGCTGAAGCCATTTACAAATGCATCAAGTCAGGGTTATGTAAGCACCTTGACGAGAAACAAGGTAGATGGGTGGATGAACTACTTAGTGTCATGTGGGCATACCGGACGACTCCTCGAACATTAATTGGTTGTACACCATTCATGATGGCTTTCGGCACTGAAGTAGTCATACCTTCAGATCTCGACCTACCAAGTACTCGATGAAAAATCATAGATGAAGAAAATGAACTCTGACTCCCCTGCAACCTCAACTGGATTGAAAAAACCCGAGACCAAGCCATTGCCAACTTGGGGCGATACCATGACATTCTCAAGAAAGCTTACAATAAAAAGGTCAAAAAATGAATATTTGGCATTGGTGACCTTGTCCTTCGACGCATCCAGGACAGTACTCGACCTAAAAATTATGGCAAATTGTCTAAGAATTAGGATGGACTGTATATTATCAGTGACAAGAATGGTAATAGGACATACTGGTTGATAACTGAAGACGAAATACAACTCGAATATCTGTGGAATACAGCTCAGCTGAAAATATTCTATAGATAACCGCTGTAACCGCTATTGACAAATTCAAATAAAGACATCTTTACTATTGTTTACATCATTTTCACTATCATTTGCTTAGTATCGATACATACTTAACAAATATACATCACAACTAACTTTCATCTCTTTGACAAACGCCTATCCAATTACAGGATAACCTTATCTGTATTTCATTACTTATCGAACAAAACATGTCATGTTTATGTCCATTTTCTCTTAAAAACCTTGATATCCCATCGAGGTAAAACATATGGTCATCATTCTACATTCCAATACGCCATCACATGGCCGTCTTTCAATCATCTCAGTTACTTGCTCCAAAGCAACATTCTCTATATTGTCTCCATTACTATCTAAATGCTATCGATCTTGTCGAATAAAAATACTTAGCATATATTTTACAAAAACTATGCATAAATAACTTTCAAATATTCTTTAAAAAAACATCAACATAAAACATTCAAGAAATAACAAGATATTGTTTCTCTAATAGCCTATTTTCGTTTTGGACGAAGATAATGCCTTACACCCTTGAAATATGGAATATTAGTTAGGAACTGGAAGCAATTAACACAAGTTTTAGCGTGGAAATCCCTTGAATAGGTTAAAAACCACGACTTTTCCTGAAGATTTTTGGAAAAAATTGTGTTTATATAGATGTTAGCTATTACAAAGAGAAAGGGATAGAATCTCTGAGTTTGGTAAGGACGACTTTCTCTAAGAGTTCTTGTAGATGATTCTAGCCTCTCATAATTCTGATCTTCATGTCTCTTTTTATTGGTCTTATAATATGACTGTTATTGCTTTAATGAGGAACGTTACAAATATCAAGTTTGATGAGTCTTTTATGAGGACTTTTGTAACGTCTTACTATCTGATAATTGTTGATCTTATAACGGATCTCTTGATGAGCTTAGCTGTAACTTTGAACTGTTGGTAAAGATACGATCTCTAACTATGTTTGTATGTACACAAACTGTCAAAGGATATCTGAGTTAGCCATAACTTTAGACTGTTGATGAAGATACGATCTCTAACGTTGTTCGTATGTATAGGAACTGTTGAAGGATATCTGAGTATTTTCTGCAGTGTGATGTTACTAGATGCTACAATATCCTCTAACTGAAGGTGAGGAAGTCTGTATTATAATCTGTTTGCCCTCAATCCTTGGTTGGTTATCAGTGTATTTATACAAACTATGTGAGCTCGAATATCAGGCTTAGTTCGAGGATTAAAAATAAGCCCTTGCAACTACCCCCTCTCAGCCAATAGTAGGAGAAATGTGTGTGACGAGTAGTACAGGTTGAGAAGTCTAGTCGTTTTAAATGCTGCATTAATGGCTTCCTAGTTATCTGGAAGGATAATTGTTTTGACTGTTGGGTCTCCCAAAAATTCAGCTTGAGATGTGTGCTTGTGAAAAAGATTTTATTGGAAGTTGTAGTATGGATTTAAATGCTGCTGTTATAAAAATGGTGACCAGTTGTTATCATTGTTCATCCTGGTTTAAACTGTCAGTCATCTGGATTAGTATAAATAGTAGTGATGGTGACTACTCGCCGTCAGGCCAATGAGGAGAGAGTTCAAAATAAGATGATGATTCATCAAACTCATTATTTTGGGAACCAAGGTCTTTCTCTACCAACTTCAATCCCTGTTCCTCCAACTTTTCATGGGATGTCGTGGGAAAAAGTAGAAGAGGTAGAGGATGATTATCATCAAATATGGCAATTCCACTATATGGTCTTGTTTGCTGCCCACCGTCGGGCCTGTCTGCGGATGCTTGCAGAGGATGCGGTGACAGCAGAAGATGAGAAAGCTAGGGTGACGTTTGCGAAGTACTGCCAATATTCTACGAAGGATTGGGTACTGTAATGGTGTAGGTAGTCTTACGTCTTTAGTGGCTGCGGAGATGTTGGGGGTTACGGAGGAGTGGTGGGATTAATTTTGTCTTTTGCCTCACTCCAATTCTTCTATTGGGCCTTCTATTGCTTCTGTTTAAGTGTTGTACTGTCATTTGTATACTAAGTTGTCTTTCATTCTGTAGATGAAATAGATGTTTGTAGATCTTGTAATCTTGATTTTCGAGCTAAATGAAATATTTGTTCTTATAAATTGCTTATCTTTGAATAATAAATTTGAACTTGTTTATCTTGTCTTGTCAGTATGTGAAACTGCTTGAACTTCTGTAGGACACCGTGTAATAATTCTTGAACTAGTCAAAGATTAACTAGGTCAAAAATATGTAGATCGAATTTTTGTTGAGTTGGATGACGTAGAGTTGCAAGTATATATTTCTGAACTATGTAGATCGCGCAATATATTTGTTGCCTTGTTGAGATATATTGTTGTTATGCATAACATCTTTCGTGCTTCATATAAGCTCTTGCTATGAGAGTATCATCATAGTCAACTAGAACCATTGTGATCCTGTTGTGGAACTTCATCGCAGCTTATGATGTGGTGTGTTTTGTGAATTTTCTACTAGATATAGGGCTACGTGAGGTATCAGTACGAGAAATCGCGCTGGATAAGCTGGCTGAAGAGGATGAGAGAGTTGATGGTGGGGAAATCATTCCAACCATCTGTAATTATATGTAAAATCGGATGATTGACCATAATAAAATGATTTGTGTTTGTTGAGGTCATTTTGTCATCACTTTTCTGTATCTGTGATAATGGTCGAATGAGATATAATTGAAGCAGGATTTGTTACTGATTTTCTGCTTCTGTCAGATCAAAAGTAAGGTGAGTGAAAGCTGCAAAAAAACTGTACTAGGGCTTTAAACTGGAAATCATGTTATAAATAGTGTAACAGGATCGTGTAGCCGCAGAAGGTTGTTGCTGTACGAAAGTGATCGTGCTACATGATCTTGTACAAATCTTCTTGGGCAGTGAGTCCTTAAAATTAATAATGGCAGAGGAGAGAGACTGATGTGATAACCGAACACATTACTCTAGAAATTATAATGAGGGTAAATGAAAAGACGTGCCTGCAAGGAGAAATGATGCTGACATGTACCCCAAAGAGCTGTCATTTCATAACCTAAGGGATAATATAAAATCTCGTCTTTCTCCTTCTCACAAACCATATTCAGCTAAAGATAGAGAAAGAAGCATTTCTTGAGAGAGAAAGTCTTCAATCTTCGAACATAGTCCACCGTTATACTGTGATCATGTTAGGAAAGCCAACGTTTTGCCGTCTGAAGTGAAGGTGGTGACCGGAAATGACGATTGCTACTCTTCTGGTACAGGTTAGTAATTATGCTTCCACCATTTTTATTGTTTGTGAAAAGTGTGTTTATTGCTTATCATGGTAGATGTAGTTGCATGTTTGAACAGCTTAGTAGACTAGTAATTGTTGGGTATGGCTGAGATTAAATCCAACATGTTACAGGTATGTATGGTGTTATTGTCTGATTAGCTGTGTTTAAGAAACGATCTGATTGATAATTTTTCTATGTTGTACTTGTAATGCAGTTGTCTGTTGCGTGGGAATTTTCCTTGGAGGTGTTGGTGGCAAGTGCTGAGGATCGTGTTGAACTTGTTCGGCAGCATGATGCAGAGAAAGCTGTACTGAAGGAACAGTTCGAAAAGAGAAGACAGCATTGTCTGAGCAGTTGAAGGAACAGACGGAGAAGTAGATAGTTCTGTAGAAGGAGCAGTTCGAGGGTAAAACTACTGTGATGAAGAAAGAGATCGAAGCTGCTGCGAAGAAGACTTTGGAAAAAGTGTTGGATGGTCGAAATAACATGATTCAAGCATTTTACTCCAGGGGGTTGACTATAGATGATGTCAATCTGGTTATTGTTGTGAGGTATGGTGAGATAATCTTCCCAGAGGACGATGCCGCTCCAGTGGTTGATCGATCTTCTGAGCAGACCCCGGCTCCCCTAGTGGCTGATGATACGACCAAGGAGGTAGCAGGAGCTAGTTCTTGATTATGTAGTTGTAACATAGTTCTGAGACTTGTCTGGTCGAATTTGTCCCTTGTATTAGTGATAGAACTATTTTTTCTGAGACTTCAATTTTTTGTGGTTGTTGTATATATATGATGTTTTTATGGTGAATGTATAATTTGCATGTAGGAGGTAGTTCGTTTGAGGGGAAAAGTGAGCGAGATGGAGAAGGCTTTGAGTCGAGCAAAGGATTCCATCAATCGTACTCAACAGGTAAACAATAAACTTGAATATGAGAGACGTCTTCATAAGTCTAATTTTGATAACACCTTTAAGGAGTTATTCGAGCTTCAATGTAGATATGGGAAGATAAAAATTGAGAGGGATGAGGTTTTATGGAAAGAGAGCGATAGGTTTGTCTTATTCTGAGAATCCCTTAAGGATAAGCAGTTCGTAGATGAGAGCGATAAGTTAAAGTACCAAAGGTCATTATTGTCTTTGACACTTTACTTTGAGGCCGAAGTAGATAGTGAGCGGGGCTTGAAGGAGGCTTATTTAGAACTATTAACTGAGAGAGGTGTAGTGCCAGATCCAGCTCGGGTAAAATTCTTAGCGCAAGAAGCGCATAATCGTCATAGTATAGAGGCGAAAAGATGTTCAGCTCGGGCTGGTGTATCTATCATATGAGGTAGTGTAGGTCCATTACTTGACGAGCTTCAATTTTTTAGGGGTGAAGAATGATGAGGATCCTTTTCTTCAATATAAAGAAGGAAGATAGAAGGGTCCAGACACAGTTAGAAAACGATCTAAAGCATGCTTGTGACGAACTGGGACGATGTAAGGAACATAATGTGTGTCTGGAAAGGGAAAAGGTGGAGTGTAATAAGTTGCTGCAGAGTTTGGAGAAGAGAGTGAAATTGTTAGAAGTATGTTTACTAGATACGTAAAAATGTATGCAAGTGCCCCAATTGTGTTTGAAGAGGTATCTTACTCCAAAGTGGGGCAAACGGGCTGGTAAAGCAGATCCCGAACGTCAGATGACCGATGTGATCGAGTTTTATGGGGGCGAGATCACGAGAGCAGAGAATGAATTTAGTCACTATATCTCGAGCTGTGGTAAAGATGTTGAAGTAGAGAATGATAAGGTTGAAAATATGTGGTTTGCAAAAGGTAATGAGGGTGGAGGAGCTTCAACCTCGAAACTGCGAGCTGAAGAGTCTGAGGAGGAGGAGGTTGAAGATCTGTTACCTTACAAACGGCATAAGACTCGTCATCAGGAGGTCGTAATCTTTGATGAACCTCTGCAAGTAGATGTGAGTAGTAGTAGGGTTCCTCCATAAGACAACTGAACTGTGGCATATAATTGTGCTTTGCATGTGTAGTTATCTGTGTATGTAGTTGTAGAAATAACATCATATCTTAATAAATGTTGCTTGAATAATATGTCTTGCTCGCATGAATATCTGTTGACAGATGTATGTCATTTGTAATCTATTCTTTTAGGCTGAAGTTAATGAACAGAATGAACTATCTATTCTATCTGCATCAAATAATGAACTAACTGTAAAATTCCAGCAGTGTTAGTTGGCGGTTAAAAATACAACCTTGTTTAGCTCAAAGCTGGATGCTGATATGTTAGAGCTGCAGAATCAGCTAAATGTTGTGAGAGTAGAGTTGTCATCTAAGGATGCAGAGATACATGCTGCTAATAACGAAGCCAAACTATGGAAAGATTCTTTAAGGAAGAAAAAATTAGAAACCATGACTGCGAACCAACAAATGCTGGATCTGCCAAGTACAATTGAAAAACAGAAGATTGATATGTTGTATCATAAATCAGTAGTAACAGATAAAGAAAATCTGTTATAGAAGCAAGATGTTGAACTTCGTAATATAGGAGATCGTCTGAAAAAGCTGAGCTGGGATTTGCGTGAGGTTTGAGATTCTTGTCAGAGAAAAAGTGACCGTGCCAGAACTCACGATGAAGCATGTACAAAGAGAGATCAGGAGCTGAATGTAACCATCAATCAGTGTCACACACGGATCGCCGATCTAGAGCGGGAAAAGTAAGCCTTGGAAATTGACTGTCTGGATGGTAATGTGGTATATGAGGAGCTTGATCTGAAGTGTAAGGAGTTGCAATGGTTGATGGATGTAGCAGACAACGATAACAAGTATTCTCAGGAGGTGTGTGATAAGTTGCAACATCTGAAGCAGGAGATGGAGCGTAGTGTGCAGATAACGAAGAAATATAAGGATTCATTACTGCAGGAGAAAAAGTTTATGGCAGATCGATGCAAGGATCTTAACGACAAGCTAAATAAGGTGAGGGCCGAGCTTTGTGAAGCTATGTTGTTGACTGCAGATAATGTTACATTGCGCACTATGATTATGTTGCATGCTGATGTAAAGAAATTGTAGCAAGAGCGTGATTCGATCTTGGCTGCTTCAACTAAACATGGTATGGAGTATGATATGCAAATAGCGCGGTTATTATATATAGATAATCTGATGCCGAGAGTTATGGAACTGCTGAATACGTCTTCTACTGTAGTTGATGCGGCTATACCTTTCCCTGCCTTTCCTTCGTCTGGTCCTGGGGAAAGTTCGAATGTTGTACGCCCGAAGCGTGAAGAGTAGTTAATTGTAATCAGACAGAGTGTAAATATATTTTTACTCTAGAAAAAATGTCAAACGTTGAGTAAAAATTGTTTTTGTTTAGTTATCTCTATGTATGGTCGAATTGGGTGAACCAATAAATGACCATGTAGAAATATATGATTGCAGCGGTGTTGTAATCTCTTTTGTATAGGTTGAATTGAACAAGTCAATAAGCAACTGTAAAAAGATGCATTGAATGTTGAATAACTGTATAACGTATCTCAGCCAGGTCAAATTGATTGACTCAATAAGCGATCCTTGGTAGAGCGTGTATACTGGAAGAGTTATGACGTAGGTTTCAGTTACTAGTCGAATTGAGCATATCAATAAGTGATTGTAATAAGAAGTATTGAATATTGAATAGCTTTATAGTGCATCTCTGCCATATCGAATTGATTGACTCAATAAGCAACCCTCGGAGAGCATGTATGTTTGAATAACTATGTTGTAGGTCTCAGTCACAGGTCGAATTGAGCGTATCAATAAGCGACCGTAATAAGATATCTTAAATATTGAATAGTTGCATAGTGCGTCTCTGCCAGATCGAATTGACTGACTCAATAAGCGATCCTCAGAGAGCGTGTATGTTTGAATATCTATGTTGTAGGTCTCAGTCACAGGTCGAATTGAGCATATCAATATGCGACCGCAATGAGATATCTTGAATATTGAATAGCTGTAAAGTGCATCTCTGCCAGATCGAATTGATTGACTCAATAAGTGACCCTCGGAGAGCATGTATGTTTGAATAGCTATATTGCAGGTCTCAGTCACAGGTCGAATTGAGCGTATCAATAAGCGACCGTAATGAGACATCTTGAATATTAAATAGTTGTACAGTGCATCTCTGGCAGATCAAATTGATTAACTCAATAAGCGAGCCTTGGAGAGCGTGTATGTTTGAATAGCTATGTTGTAGGTCTCAGTCACAGGTCGAATTGAGCATATCAATAAGCGGCCGTAATGAGACATCTTAAATATTGAATAGATGTATAGTGCATCTCTGCCAGATCAAATTGATTGACTCAATAAGCAACCCCCGGAGAGCGTGTATATTTAAATAGCTATGTTGTAGTAATTCTCCGGTATAGACGGAGATAGGTAGAAATGCTTGAGTTGGGGAGACTTCCAAATGATGATGAAAACGTACTTTATTGAATAATATCGGATATTACAGCATGTTTATCATCGATACAACTTCAATCGACGGGTATTCTACGGATTAGGTATAGGTACACCTTTATATGTAATGAGATCGAAGGATCCTAAACCACTTGTGCCAGTTACAATAAAAGGACCTTTCCAATTATCTACTAACTTTCCAATATTAGGTGTTTTGCGATGTTGTGGAATTTCTTTGAGAACGAGGTCTTAAATTTTGAATTCTCTGTGTCGAACGCGTTTGTTATAGGATCGAGATAGAGCAAGATGATATCTTCCCAGATTAACAATGGCTCTGCCACGTATTTCTTCGATCAAATTCATATTGTATGCGATATGAAATTCATTTTCTTCATCAGTCATCTAGTGATCACTCATTGGATGATGATATTGAGTGGGAATGATGGTTTCAGTCCCGTAGGCCAGTAAGAACGGAGTACAGCTTATTGTTGTTCTGGGAGTTGTTCGGTAGGCCCAAAGTACATGTGGTAACTCGTTCACCCAGTTCCCCTTTATGTCGTCTAAACGCTTCTTAATACTATCCACAATAGTTCGATTAGTAATCTCAGCTTGTCCGTTTCCTTGTGGATAATAAGGATTGGATGGGGAATGAATGATGTTGTGCACATTAAGGAATGCGACGACTTTGCAGTCAACAAACTATGGTCCATTATCAATTATAATGAGGTGTGGTATGCCAAATCGGATAATAATGTTCTCCCAGATAAATCTAATGACTTCTTCTTCTCGGGTTCAACACAGCGGGACTGCTTCGACCCATTTAGTAAAGTAATCTGTAGCGACCAGCAAATGTTTTCATTTTCCTGGTGCTATAGGAAACTCTCCAACGAGATCGAGAGCCCACCGTCTGAATGGCCAAGTAACTTGGCTTGAGTGCAGTTCGAGTGTTGGAGCTCGTATTTTAGGTCCATGACGTTGACAAGCATCACACTTATGAGCATATTCGATTGCTTGCGCTTTCATCTTCGGCCAAAACATTCCTTGAGTTAAAGCTCTATTTACAAGAGATCATCCTGCTGCATGGGATTCGCACGTGCCTTCGTGTAGGTTGTGCAAGAATTATTGTGTTTCTTTGTTAGATAGACAAAAGAGGTATGGACCAGTGACTGAAATTTTGTATAGGAGATTGTCCTGAATAATGTATCTTCGAGCATTGTCAATTAATCTCTGCCATTCTGTAGGATCCACAGGAAGTGGACCGCCAAATTTATTTTAAGGTCTGATGTATATAATGAAAGGTTGTCTCCAATCATCTTCGATCTCTTAGTTTCCCCCAATATTAATGGTGTTGGACACGATGGCGTTAATGCAGGGGTTAGAAATGACGTTGATTTTTAAGTAACGAGCTTCTGATCCAAGGACACCATCAAGGTAAGCGAATGCATCTGAATGTCTATTTTCCCCCCTTGGGAAATGCTCTAAGGAAATCGTCTGAAATTTGTTCATTCGTTCGACCACTGCAGCAGCATAGTCGACCATTCTCCCATTGGTTTGATATACGCCTGTGTAATGGTTGACGATTAGTAACGAATCTGTGTAGACAGAGAGCTCTGCTGCACCCAGTGTGAGTACCATGTCCAAGCCATGAATTAATGCCTCAAATTCTACCTCATTATTGGATGCTTTAAATTTGGGGCGAATAGATTTTTCAAGCCGATCATTGGAAGGAGTAATAAGGACAATTCTAATTTCTGATTCGGCTGGTCCGATGGAGCCGTCAGTCAAAAGTGGCCAACCTTTTTTTGTTACCCAATCTGATTTATCTTCAGACTGGTCTGCGAGCGGCTCATCTTTTTGACCCATAAAATCTTCTTCCCAATCAGGATCGTCTACTGGAAAGTCTGCTAGAAAATCTGCTACAGCTTGACCTTTTTAGGAGTGGCGTGGTTCGAAATGTATCTCGTGTTCCCCGAATGTTACTAACCATTGCTGACTACGCTGAGATTTTTCACGCTTGGATAAGATTTCTCGGAGTGGATAGTTCATCAAAACACGAATAGTATGAGCTTGAAAATACTGCTTCAATTTTTGTGATGTATAGACGAGGGTTAGAAGAAGCTTCTCGATTTTGATGCATCTTATTTCAGTGGGAGTCAGAGTTTTTTTGATAAAATAGACTGGTTTCACAGTCTTTTCTTCGAGTCAGAGAAGAACAGAGCTGAGAGATGTATCCGTGGTGGCTAGGTATACTATAAGTTCTTCTCCATCTACAGGTGTGCTCATAAGTGGTGGTTTGCCCAAATAACGTTTAAGTTCGAAGAAAGTCGCTTCGTATTTATCTATCCATTCGATCTTTGGATCTTTCTTTGATTTTCCTCGTGATGTACCCTGTCTTAACAGATTGAATAGAGGTCGACACCTGTCTGATGATTTGGATACAAATCAGTTGAGTGTTGTAATCTTCCCGGTTAGTTTCTGAACGTCCTTTGTCTTTGGTGAAGGCATAGCCAAGAGAGCTTGTATGCTTGACGGATCAGCTTCAATGCCTATTTGGCTTATTAGATGGCCCAAAAAATTTCCGGATTGTACACCAAACTGGCATTTATCAGGATTTAAACGCATCTTGTAAGATCGCAAAATCTCGAAAGTTACTCGTAAATCTGTAAGATGGTCCTCTTTCTTGAGACTTTCGTAGAGCATATCGTCAATGCAGACCTCCATTGTTTTACTGAGATGATCTTTAAACATTTGTGTCATCAATCTCTGATAGGTAGCGCCGGCATTTTTTAGGCCGAAGGCATGACTTTATAGCAATATAGACCTTGTTCAGTGATGAACGCAGTCCTATCTTGTTCTTCAGGTTGAAGTAGTATCATATTATATCCAAATGCAGTGTCCATCATTGAGAGAAGTTTGTGCCCTGCTGAAGAATCGAGCAGATGATTGAAAGTGGAAAGCTATCTTTCAGAGTTTGTTTGTTGAGATCCGTGAAATCAACACAGACTCTAATTTTGCCATTCTTCTATGGACTGCGACAATGTTCGAGATCCAGTCTGGGTAAATAGCTTTGCAAATAAAACCAACCTCAATCAATTTGTCGATCTCTTTATTCACTCCGTCTCGCAGTTTTGGTGATAGAGTTTGTTGCTTTTGTTTGACCGTTTTTGCTTTATCTTTCAACCCTAGCTTGTGGCATGCTATAGCTGGATCGATCCCTGGCATTTCATGAAACATCCATGCAAAGACGTCACTATTCTCTGTGAGGAATTGCATGAGATTTGAGCGTTCCTCCATGCTTAAGAAAGTTGTAATGTGAGTTCTTCTTTGTGTGCCACTGATCTCGATGTACTCTGTTGGATCGACGCTTGGCAACTGAGATTCTGCCGGAGTTGACTGTTGTAATTGTTATGCAAGAGTTGTTGTAGTTGGCTTAGTTTTAATAGAAATAGTATTATCGCAAGCTCGAGCCAATTTCTGGCTTCCTTAGATTTTGTAGATCCCTCCTTTCCAGTCGAATCTTAATGTCTAATGATATGTGGAGGGAATAGCTTTCATGTTATGCAACCATGGTTGTCCCATGATGCCCAGGTAACGGGATTTGGCATTGATGACGTAAAAAACTATGTTAACTGTGACTGGCCCAACTGTGATGGAATGTGTGATTTTCCCCACGCGCCCTTCCATAGAGCCGTTGAATCCAGAGACATTGATGTCACTCGGTTTGACCTTGTCTGCTAAGCCATTTGGTCGATTGTGCTCAGGAAAATTAGTTTGATGCTCCTGCCAGTCTCTATCATCATCGTATGTAGAACTATGTTCTTCATCTTTAACATGATGACGAGAGCATCGTGGTGCGGAAAGTTGATGTGACGAACGTCACAGTCTTCGAAAGAAATCCCAGCTCGCCGATAGCTGGATTTTGGCAACAAACGAGCTTCTTTGTCTACCATTGTCAGATCATGGCATTGTCCGACGTGCCTATGCTTGGATCTGTTGAAGTTGTTGATTGTCTGAGTCTCGATAAAGTACAAGTGTTTTTCTTCATTTGTTTCGTCAACTTGGACGATCCTGGCGTCGTTTGTAGCTGCCATCCTTAAAACTTTCGATGTCAACAATATACTCAAGTATTCGACCATGTGCAAATATACTCTGGAGAATAAATATTAGTGCGAAACACCGCTCTGTGTCATGATGCTGAATCTGGTGGTGAATGCAGTATGGCTTTCCTGGTATGGGCAGAAGAGTATTGGCATTTCTGAAGAATTCATCTTTTTGTAACAGCGGGTATAAGTCCGCAAGAGTAGTTACTAACTGTGGTATGCACCGAATTGGCTTTTTTTTTCCTTGGCGTGTTCGATCGTCATAGGACTTGAATCGCTTCTTATCACCCCCATATTATTTACTGTTGTTGTGAGCACGTTCTTCGGGATGATCTTTGGTGGATAGAATGATGCGTTGAGGTTTTGGTTTCTCAATTGTCAGTCGCTCGAGGTTGATAAAGTTGTTGACCTTCTCAATCATATCGTCCAATGTCAGTGGCTTGTTGAGAACCAGGTGCTCCTTGACTCGTCCATCCACAAGTAGAGCATTGGTGAAAGCGGAGATTGTGATTTTCTTATCGAGGTTGTCAATTTTCTGAGCTAGTCCAAAAAAATTCCTGGTAAATGTCTCCAATTTTTCATATGGTGCCTGCTTGAGGCTGAATAAAGAGTAAAGACTTTCCTCCTTGTCTTTATTGTGCGAATAGTTTTTGACAAACAGTTAGTGAAGTTGTTTGAAAGTGAAGATAGATCCTTCTCTGAGTGTGTGAAACCATCGTAGAGGTTCGCCTTTTAAACTAGTAGGGAAGAGACGACAGAGAATGTGATTGGATGTTGAATGCAGCCCCAAGGGATCCTAAAATTCTTGGACGTGCTCCACAGGATCTCCCCCCTTGTATTTCTGAATCTTTGGAGTATAAAAACTGGTGGGTACTTCCTCCTCCAGCAACTCTTGTGCGAATAGGCTCTTCTATAATTTAGTATAGCTATTTCTCCCAGTGAGTATTTGAGCATCTATCAACTTCTTGATGCGTTTGTCCACCTATTCTGGAGTGAGATGTTGTCGAGATGTGACTGCTCATCTTGTTGTTTGTCCTCTTGGTAGATTATGTTCTCCTGTTGCTTCTCCCATGCGGTCATAGACTAAAATTTGAGGTTTTTCTCTATTTTGTTCCTCTTGTTGTTGCAGATCAATTATCGCTCCAGCGGGTAACTGTGGATTGACATGACCCGGAGGTAGAACTGGTTCTTGCAGAATTTGGGGAATTGCTGGACTTTTGCCTCGATTTTCCAAGCGATCATGGACTGATATTCTCGAGGTTTCAGGTAGAGCGTTCTGTGGTCTCAGATTTACTGTTAATTGATCTTGAAGTGTTTTGATCATGCTCTGCATGCTGGCGAGCTGCTTCTCAAGTTCTATTCGTCACTCAGTTTTTGCTTGCATAGTATTTTGTAAGTCCGTCACTCCCTCAGCGGCATCAAGCAGGACGTTGGAGTCTAGATTTGCCATCCTTCAAAAAATGAATATGAAAAACTGGATCGGAGAACACTGAGTGTATGCTTCGGTTCCCACAGACGGTGCCAAATGTAATAACCTGTTTTCTTTTGGACGAAGATTATGCCTTATACCCTTGAAATATTGAATATTAACTAGGAACTGGAAGCAATTAACACAAGTTTTAGCGTGGAAAACCCTTGAATGGGTTAAAAACTGCGACCTCTCCTGAGGATTTTTGGAAAGAATGGTGTTTATATAAATGCTAGCTATTACAAAGAGAAAGAGATAGAATCTCTAAGTTTGGCAGGGATGACTTTCTCTAAGAGTTCTTGTAGATGATTCTAGCCTCTCACGATTCTGATCTCCAGGTCTCTTTTTATAGGTCTTATAATATGACTGTTATTGCTTTAATGAGGAACGTTACAAATATCAAGTTTGATGAGTCTTTTATGAGGTATTTTGTAACGTCTTACTACCTGATAATTGTTGATCTTGTAACGGATCTCTTGATGACCTTAGATGTAACTTCGAACTGTTGGTAAAAATATGATCTCTGACAATGTTCGTATGTATACAAACTGTCGAAGGATATCTGAGTTAGCCATAACTTTGGACTGTTGATGAAGATACGATCTCTAATGATGTTCGTATGTATACGAACTATTAAAGGATATCTGAGTGTCTTCTGCAGTGCGATGTTATCAGATGCTTCAATAATCCTCGAACTGTAGGTGAGGAAGTCTGTATTGAAATTTGCTTGCCCTCAATCCTTGGTTGGTTATCAGTGTGTTTATATGAACTATGCGAACTCGAATATCGGGCTTAGTACGAGGATTAAAAATAAGCCCTTGCAGTTTCGGTCCCAACGACCATTTTTACATCATTTATAAAAACAAACACTTTTCCAATATAATTTACTCTGTAGGGGGAGAGATTGCAGCATCAACATTCACTGGTACACCTGAAGTAAGCTCATCTAATATTTCCTTGGCAAGAATACCCTCATGGATAATCACCACAGGAGCGTCAGGTGCTTCAGGCATCTCAGGTACTTCAGGTGCTTCAAAAATTTGTCCTCCGAGTCAGAATCCAAGAAAAATTGATTACCTGTAATAGCCAGCCGTTTATAAAAATCTTTCTTCTCCTCCATCTCCACGAACTATCTACCAAAATTAATCTTCATACGCTTGAGCACACCAAGATTATCTCGAATAGCTTCAGGCCTCATCTCCTCCAAAACCTTTGCATGCTCCACCTCCATCGCCCTCCGAGCGGATATAATCTATTCTCCAACATCATTCTTAAAATTGGTTTTTTGCAATGAAAACTCCTCCTCTCTTTCCTTCGCGAGGTCGGCCCTTATCATTTAAACCTCTTGCTTCTTCTCCATATCCCAAGTTTTCTTTGCCTTGCGAAAAGCAACTTCCTTCGCCTTCCTGGCTTCAAGCTTATACTTACCCAGCCTCGCCTCCAATTTCTTTTTCTCCTCAATCAAATTTTCTTTCTCCGTCACTAGCTCCTTCTCGATATTCTTATATACAAGAAGCTGGTTTGCCAGAGTACCAGTACCGAGAATGCGAGGCTTGGCCTCGATCAACAACTTCTTGATCTGTATTATAGTCATAATATGAGTTTTCGAATGAGGCACTAAATTCTGTAATCGAAGCAAAGTAAAAAAAATCCTTACCTTATTCATGTTTCGATGGCCCTTGCTGAGAAAAGTAGAAAGGCTTGTTGCTCCCACTAGACAATCATCAAATTCCTCCTCCAAAGTAGTCATCCCAAACACATATGCCTCCATGGTCTGTTAGACCTCAGTTTCTGACTCCTCGGCAAACTTCTTCTTCGTCGACTCAAAAGACGCCATTTTCTTCGACAACAAGTTCGTAGCTGATTTAGGAGGTCGGCCATCCGGAACCCCAGATGGTGTCACATCAACTTTCTCCCCCTCATCAGTAGTAAATCTACAAGAAGCCCTCTTCGGGGGAAGGAGGGAGCAACAACCTGGCTGGCGGCCCTCTTTTTCTTTCCTTTCTCAAAGGTTTCTGTCAGCATAACATCTCTTTCTGTAATTACAGAATCTCTGGTATAACCACTAAGTGACGGATTCTCGAGGGGCAAGCTCGAGTCTGCAGCTCTCTTATTTCTCGCAGACATCTTTCCGTCGATAACCAAAATTTATGTCCCTTTCGCCCGAGTTCTTTTTAAACTGGCTTCTTTAAATAAATAGCCCACCTTCTTTTGGTCGACCACCAAATTGTCGATCCAACCGAAATAAACCCTCCTGATATTGTACAACTTTTCTAAAATATCCAAGTTTCTATCAATCCCCTTGAAAGCTGTACGAAGACAAAAAAATAACCACAAGTTAGAACACTATATTCATACAAACAAATCAAAACTTTGACATGCATTTACCTAACCACAAGCCTAAATGAAAAGTCTTCCTTTTTAGAGGTTCTCCTGGATTTCTCCAATCAAATTCGTAATTTCCCAATACAAGGAAACATTCCTCGAAATATTTCCCCCTGTCAATACCATCTCGTAAAAAAGAGGTCTCCTTAAGAACCTCGCCAAATACCTATACCCAAACTTCGATGGATTTTGTTTAAGTGTGTAATACACACATAAATCATCCACAGTGATTAACTCTTCCCCTCTCGCCTTTAATCGATCGTTTATCACTCCACATACCTTGAAGAGGTCATACATTAGGGCTAAACTGACCAGGCGCAACATCAAAAAAATTCAAACAAAATTTCAGATCAGCTCATAGAGGCAGCTTCATCCCCTTTTTAATCTGTTCTCGATGGACAAGAATGCCATCCAACGAAACATCTCGGTTTGTCATTTCATGATGATATTCCTCTAATCTAATATCCTCAAGAATACCGTACTTCGCCTTAAAATGCAAAATCTCATTCGTTTTTGGACCCTCTCCATAACATACATCATCATCATCATCTTCGATATCTTCCTCCCCTTCACCACTACCTTCTCGATCACTTGCCTACGGCTCGTGATCCATGTCTATCTCGGTACCCTCCTCGTCCAAAATTTCCACAACCCAAGGTGCCACCTTATACTGGTCGACACTTGCCACATCCGCACTACTCGACCCCACCCTATACCTCCCGCCTAACTTTTGGACACAGGCTGTCATATCAATTAGAAAGGATTCTACATCTGCAAGGTTCTTGAAGATTTCTTTATCATCGATTTGGATAGGTTCAGTCATTTTTTAATTAACCTGAAAATTAGATTCCATTTAAAAAAAAAAAACTCATATCTGATATATTATAGACATTCATATGCTAATAATCATATAGTTGTCGAATTTAATCTCTAACACATCATTCTTGTATTACTATCTGAATACCCGATTATTACATACAGTTCTCGATAATAAATTTCTTTGATAATTTTCTAAATCCTAACCTCGACAATTATATATCTGTCACTAATGTTTCTAATCGAAGTTCAGGACCCTATGCCCCTTGAAGATACTTCGACAGTACCCTGTTTCCAGCCAAAACAAGCCGAATTCAAAAATTTGGAATTTTCGCCCTCTCCGGCGTAAAACCCGTTCCATTTAACAGATAATCTAGCACTTCAACTACCAAACATCATCCCATTTCACAAATTGCAACAACACACCCACAGTCGCGTTGTAATCCCAGCGACGCCCAACATTTACTCTCTCCACTCATCATCACCTCTTTCCATTAACCCCTCTCTCCACAACAAACCTTAAATATTTTTTATACCATTGCTCCATCAGTCACCCCACCATACAGATGATATCATAGCAATTTTATCACAAACACTAAATCTCTATTTTTTTCAATTACTTCCAATACACCCATCTAAACTACAATTAATACTTACATTATCACCACAATGTCAACATCTACAAAGGGTTTATCATAATTACATGAATAACAAATGCAGTGCAAGAAAAATACTAACCTTGGAGTCGCGCTGCCTCAGTATCCCTCTTCTTTGCAAGTTTTGCCTTATCAATCAACATACTAACCTCCTCCTTCCCTATGGTTGACAATGACACAAAAGATTAGCACAAAGAATTAACACTTGAAGAAAAAAATTCAAAATTAGTGGTGTGTGAATAGTCGCCAACCACAGGGCTATTTATAGGCCCCACGCGACTGTTCATCGTACCCCTTCGCGGCCGTTCGAGTACTCGAGCGTCTTCTCGAACTTTTTGATCTTTCACCTCCTGAATGCCATAAGACCCATGCACTATTACTCTAACCCTTCCACATCTCATTTTAACTCCTCTGACATATCTAATCTCGCCAAAGCAACTCTTATACTCTTAAAAAGATATTGAACATCCAATTCCTTGTACCTCAAAATATCTCCTACAGGAGAACACTTCAAATTTAAATATTATTCGACAACCAACTACCCGAAGTTCGAGATATCATACATTAACATACCCATACTCACCATTTTGAATCAATAAAACTTCATTCGCTCAAAATGTCACAACATATTCGAGAAACATTTCTTATTACACACATCGATAACAACATCTGATACAAATAAATTCAATTATTTCAAGACCAACACCTTACAACTTTCTCATTTTTACAAACCAAACAACCCTCAACTACTCTTCAACCACTTCGACCGGCCAATGCATATTCTTTCTTCACCAAAGCCTTGGCTCGATTCTTTATCTTGCCGACGCGCTCAGGAGGACTCGAGAATTGCAAATTACAATGAAATGCATACTCCTCTTCTGTTTCCTTCACCTCCATTTTACTCATCTCTTCATACTTGGGCTCTACTGGCACCAATGGTTTCCCATTTACACAGCTCTTACCGAAGTACCGATCAAGTAATTCCTAATACTTCACACGCACTCAGTTGAAACGCTCATTCTCCCGAACCTGAGTCTCGTCCTCACCATCTCAAATCCTACAAAAATCTTTCAGATTACCAAAGGTATTTATATACAGCAAAAACAAACAATCAAACTAACAGTTAAATCCAACATTCATTTCTCATTAGAACTCTATACATCTCAGTTAAATCAAACTCCTAAGGAACCGTTTCAAGCCCCACACAGTCAACAAACTCCAGTTCAAGATCTCATAACATCGACATAATAACCTCGATATTTACATACAATCTGAAACAACTATCTCGACATACACATGACTCGACAAATTATCTTCGGATAATAGATTTCATTCATTCAAAATAGTCATATGTGTATTAGATCCAAATTCAAAAAACAAAGTTTATTCATGAAGTAAATTGTTACATTTTACATTCGATAATTCTTTCCTTCGGTTACATTATATCAACCTACAAGTTACATATTATCCTTCGGCATGAACTACTCGAAGCTACATGTTTCTTTTCATCAGAATCTGGCATATCCTCCGGTAAAGCAAGATCACCACCCTCCTTCTCTTAAACGACCACCATCCCCAAACCCCAGGAGGTTACAATGAAGACATCGACCAGGAACACACAGGAAGCCGTCATCTTCAATATGGGAAGTGGCCACTTCTCCAAACAATCGATGCACTATGAGGCCTTTCATAACATAAAATGAAACTAACACCAAGGGAAATACTGCGTTTCGACTATCTCCACCTCCTCCTTCGTCATTTCATTCCAATCACATCACCCCCAAGTTACGAATACAAGGACAGCAATGACAAACACCCAAGATACACCACTTTATACTCACCATACTTCCCATCCACAAGATCCAGGAACTCGTTATACATCGCCTGGAACGACGTCGTTACCATCACGCCCTACTCTACTAATATCTTGCCAAAAAAGAACTTATTCTTTCTCCTTCTATTTATAACTCTACCTTTAAAAAAATTATGAAGTTCAATGTCCTACAATAAATGCTCTTCGGGAAACCAAATTGACCAGATTCATTTGACTTTTGCCTCGAAAATGACAGAACACAGACATCTACAAACATTCGACAACTATTTCACATTCCAATGTTCTTTTCAACATAATAACAAGTAATTGTATCAAGAATGAGGCAATTGTAGTAGCATATTTCCTAGATTCGACAAAGATAAGCCAAACAGAACTTAGTCGAAGACATTCCATCATTCAAGAAGATGTCACGTCTACGACTACAGTTCTCGACCTACTAAAAGTAGTCATTATGTTTAGTCAAATAGAGCCGTTAGGAGATTCGCAAAGTTTGCCCACTACCCCCAAAATAGGAGACTGCTTTTCTCTTTGTAAAACTGTTTGTATCTACTATAAATATAGGTGGAGAATGAGTTATTCAGATTTGCAACTTTACTATTAATTTATCCTTACTTTCTTATCAAACGGCAATTGTAATAACTAGTAATTTACTAAATTTTTCATCAAAACCCTCCTCGAGGTCGTGGTTTTTCTCAGCCTTTACTGAGTTTCCACGTAATATCTAATTTATAAATTAGGATATCCACATGAAGCTAATACATACCTGAAATATCATACACCTCTCCTTTCCAGACTGAATAAGAGAGAAAAACAACTACAGAAACATGAACCTTGATGGAGATATGATGGGGGTATTTATAGGGAAAGAGATTATAAGGAGAAATAAGGTTATTGGGGAGAGAAATGAGGGAGATGGTGGAGATATATGGTTGGTGGTGGAGAAATTGAGAGAGATGATGGGGAAGAGATACAGTTCGCAGAAGAAAAAGATCTTTTGCGATGAAAAACTCGCGGGAAGTGAAGAATTGCGCGGAAGAAATGATTACACGTAACCCATTTCTACTTTATACGTAAACAATTTTGATGTGGTGGCTGATTATTTTTTTTCTCCTCCTTCACTATTTTTGAAGAGAGAAAATATTGAAACCTAAAATAGCTGCCCTCTTAAAGAGGCTAAAAATATGTTTTTTTACACTTTCTCCTCTTTATTTTAACTATAAGGAGACTACACTTGATGCTCTTACACCTCTTAAGTAAAATTTGTCCCCCAAAATTGTGGAAAGACATCATATGCCTTTGGTTTACAATCTACCACTTGTGAGAGATGAGATGTTACTCTCTCATGAGTCCTGAGATGGGCCCTTATATATAGCAATTGAAAAAAAAAAAAAAAAACCTATACATATCTACTTAAAGCCCAACCCTGGCAGCCTACAGCCCAACCCAAAAAGTGTGGGAAGTGGAAACCAATTAACTAAACAATCTAAGAGCATCTATATCTGACTCTGTGTCTCAAACTCCAAGCATCTCTCCAAGTATTTATCTTTGCGTCTCTCTCTCTCTCTCTCTGTTTCTATCGACTATCATAAGGTTCATTTGATTTGTTCGTTGTTTTGTTCAATCTTACTGTATCAACTATCAAATATCAACATTCAACATCACTAGAAAGGAGTGCTCTCTGCAACTACTGGTATGATCATGATCTTTTTTTATAGTTGTAAAGATGTAATACCCTTGAACACCTAATATACCCCAGAACATTTTCTTTACTAGAGCCCCTACTCTAAAACGATAAGTCCGCCCCTACATGACTAATGAGTACTCAAGTACGTCCTTTTCCTAATATTCTATTTTAGTTTAATTAAAGTTAAAAAGAAGAATGTTATCCACGTGAAGTTTGTAATAAAGAAAGAAATATTTTATTTTAACAAGAAAAAGTAAACTACTTTAAACGTGTCTTCAACTCGGCTTCGTCACGCCGTCATTCTTCACTCTCACCACGTGGCTCGTCAAATACGCGGATTTCGCGACTCAAACAATAGAACTTCGCTCTTGTCACCTTCCCACGAACCTTCTTCACTATACAAAAATATCTATAAATATCGGATACTCTCCTTTTTACTCCTTTGGTCTCTAAAACCCTAAAATTGGAGAACAACAATTCAAACACAACACAAATCAGCTGAGTTTCATTCTCTCAGGTGAGCTTCATTCTGTTTTCTTGATTGTTACTTGTGCATGAGGGAATTGAAGTTGTTTCAGTTTGATTTAGGTTTTTTTTTTTTTCTTCTTCATTTCTGTGATTTGTGGACACCTTATTGTGTAGTGTATTTGGAGTTGAAATTAGGGTTTTTAGAGTGGAGGTTTTCTAGCTATTAAGGTAACAGAATTGAGTATTTCATATGAACACAAGGTTGTGTAATTTTTCTGGAATATGTCTCATTTTATGTTTTTTTTATTATTGAATTGGATTGTAATTAGTGTTACCCTTTTGGTATCTCTGACTAATAATTGAATGTTTACGCTAATATATAGCAACTAAGTCTAAGGTAGTAATCTGGAAAGTGGGAATTGCCCGATTATCTCTAAGCTATGAGATCTGCTTGTTTATGCGATTATGGGTTTTAGGAGGTATTTTATAGGTAGGGGGTGCGCCTGATTATATAATTTGCTAAGGTAGAAATTGAAAGGGAAGAAATCGGGGTCTGTGTGGTTTATTTTGTGTTCACTACTCGAACAAGAAGATATATTTGTTTTCATCTACAATTTGTTTCCTACTACATAAGAACCTCAAAAATATAACTTCCAAGTGTATACCTTTTATTGTGAGAGTTTGATGAGACAAGGACGGGTAGCTTTACCAACTATTTGAAGCAATATCTCCCACCGTTCTTTCACATGTTTAGGGTTTTTTTAAGTGAATGTGCTAAAAAGCTGCTCTCCAAACTCGATGTTGATAGTTATATGCGGATTGTTATACATATTGGCATTCTCATTCAAAGTATATGTACCTATATATCTCTTTTTGTACTATTTTTGTTTCTTCTTTCCCTTGCCTTTCTCATTCCTTCTTCTGCGACCCCCCACCCCCATCCTTTCCTTTTCTCTGATACAGTCTTAGGTGACCACCACTGGCAACAACACGACCAGTTTTCCAAACTGCCGATCGCAATCAAATAGTTTTCAATATGATCATTTTACTTCCGGGTTCCTCTAGAAAGTTGTTTGTCAATTAGCTTTTCATGATGAAGCGTGTTTCCTCTAGAAGTTGAGACCGCTTGCATATTGATTCTGTTTAATCCTAAACCTAAGCTTCTTTTACATACGATATGTTAAACCTCAACTGTTGAATGCAAGTTTTTATTCAGGCATACAACTAGCCTAACATGCGAACTTATGAAAAATAATCCCATTCATCTTTCTCACAAGGAAACATTTGTTCCCAATGCATGACTTGACCAAGATCTGCCCCCACCTAACCAAACCTCTTCATGTTTAACTTCCTCTATACGATTATTCATCAGTAACAGATATGCCTTTTTTTTTATAAGTGAACTAAGGTGCTTGAACTTGTGCTTTCTAGTTTGATAAAAAATATAATCTTTTTGCAGGTTGAACTTGTTCTTTTAGAGGAAGGCAAGCCTTAATTTTCTCTGAGAAATACAGTCATGGTGATTGCATCTTCAACAAAGAGCCGTGGGAGTTCTTTTTTCACTATATCATTACCCTAAGAAGGGCTACCAACTAAAGATTGATGCGATCCTCGTAAAATGGATACACACCAGATTTTTGTTTATGATATGACTACCGATATGGACACGTCCTGTGAATCTTCGCATTCCATTACTCCAATATTCTCGGTTTCGATGATGACCCCCATTAAATTTGAAACAACAAGCTCACCTAACTCACCCCTTTCAAGTCACTTCTCTGACGGCATTACATTAAGCAAAAGCCAAGAACAGAACAGCTCCTCGGAGAATCTCTCTGTTATTGGTCCTTCCTCTTGTTCTTCATTTGATTTCAACAGTTCTGTCCAGCAGATCAGCCCCTCCCCAAGCCATTCACGGGAAATGACACATGTGTATTACAATGGGGGATCAAACTCGCAGAACACAAATTGCTGCCAGAGTATGAAAAACGCTTTGCTGCAAATAGAATCTACTCTTATGGGCCCTGATTCCGATGAAGACACAACACCCACTACTCCCACTCCTGTTGCAACCTTTAGTGGAAGAAAACATCCAGATGTGTCGAGTCAGAGGCGACAAAGGGTTAGGACTCAAGAAACTCATCAAGTATCCCATAACATTCAGTCTCAGTCATCTTTGACTCCCAAACCTCGAAAGCCGAGCTACGAATCTCAGAAAGAGGATCCCATGGGTAATTTGAAGATCTTACTTATAGAGTGTGCAAGGGCGATCTCTGAAGGAAAGTTGGATGATTTTGAAAGACTAATTCATGTAGCTAGAGGTGCTGTAAATGTCAATGGAGAACCAATCCAGCGTCTTGGTGCTTACTTGATAGAAGGGCTGGTAGCTCGGAAGGAGGCTTCAGGCACAAAAATATACAGGTCACTAAGGTGTAGAGAGCTTAGGAGCAAAGACTTACTCTCGTACATGCATATTCTCTATGAAATTTGCCCATACATGAAATTTGGTTATATGGCAGCAAATGGTGCAATCGCCGAAGCTTTCAGAAATGAGAGCAGGGTTCACATCATAGATTTCCAGATTGCACAGGGGACCCAGTGGATGACTCTCATACAGGCACTAGCGGCAACGCCAAGTGGACCTCCACATTTACGGATCACAGGAATCGATGACCCAGCTTCTAAATATGCCCGTGGAGGGAATTTAGAGGCTGTAGGGGAGAGATTAGCCGCTATATCCAAAGAATTTAAAATCCCTCTTGAGTTTCATGCAGTACCAGTTCTGGCGCCTGATGTCACACGTGAGATGCTTGATGTTAGGCCTGGAGAGGCTTTGGCTGTTAACTTTCCTTTACAGCTTCACCACATTCCAGATGAGAGCGTTGACGTGAACAATCCAAGGGACGCGCTTCTTAGAATGGTGAAGTCACTCTCACCCAAGGTGGTGACCCTGATTGAGCAAGAGTCGAACACAAACACAACTCCGTTTTTGACAAGGTTTGTAGAGACTTTGGAATTCTATTATGCAATGTTTGAGTCCATAGACGTGACACCAGAAGGAGACAGAAAAGAGAGGGTGAATGTGGAGCAGCATTGTCTGGCTAAGGACCTTGTGAACATAATTGCATGCGAGGGAAAGGAGAGAGTGGAGAGGCACGAGCTTTTGGGTAAGTGGAAGTCAAGGTTTACAATGGCGGGGTTTCAGCCTTTTCCGCTGAGCTCCCATGTCAATTCTGTGATTAGGAGTTTGTTGGGGTTATATTCAGAATACTACACACTGGTGGAGAAGGATGGAACCATGCTTTTGGGATGGAGGAATAGAAACTTGATCTCAGCTTCTGCTTGGCATTGAAAGTAATAAACAGTGAAATAGCTTCAGAGTTGCTAGTGAATAATCGGTTTTTGTGTCTTTATGTCTTCTTTATATAGTGCATGTATTTTAGACCCTTGATTTACATTGTATTTGCATGATAGTTCTACTCTTTTTACTCTATTTTAGAAGTTTTACAGTTCAGACTGTAATTCTACTCTTTTTGTGGGATTCCTTTTTTTTATTGTGTATCAGTGCTCCACTGTTTCATTATTTAAGGTATCATGTATCAGGGTTTTACTTTAAAGTCACAGCTCTAGAATGGATCACCTAATTAATTGGGTTCAACTTTACATTGCTTTGGTGAGAAAAAAGGGTAATATTTCCAATGATCTACTTAAAATAAACATACTGTACCATTGGAATTACAAGGCAAAGATCCAACCTCTGACATTATTTAGTTCTGGGGTAATAGAGGTCCATCTCGGGAGTACATGGAGTGACACATGTCTGAATGCAATTCTCTCATGTCAATACTCTTTTATCAACAACAAATAAATGAACTTGGTTGCCCACAATCGCTAGGTCCCTTTTACAAAAGTCTCACACCAAAAATACACCAAAAAATGTTACAGAATTCATACAATAACTATGATCAATAATTGCTTAGGTAAAGGAGATTATACTAACTTCTTATCCTGGTCTCTGAAATATCATCTATTTTTTAGTGAAGTCTTCCCTTGGATTGGCTGCAGACTTTAATGAGATAGTTTTCTGTGTTGTAGCCTCTAAGAGGGACTTTCTCTCTATTTAACCTAATAGGGTTTGAGTGGTCTTCCCATTATACCCTCAAACCCTAATAAAGAGTAACACTAGGTCCTACCAACCTTAACTTGGTGTAACAATTGGGCACAACCAATAACACATATACGACCTATTGACATGTGTGCTCGTCAACCGGAAGATAAAACATTGAGTAGTGCCGGTATAAACAAAAAATCCAACAAAAAACCCATAAAATACAAGCCACTAAGAACTCACAACTCTGTAATAAATCCTTCCTGAAGCATCCTCAGTTATGATCCTTTTCAGGTAATCAGAAAAGGCATCAAGGAAGTATTCCATGTCCCCAATCCTAGGCAATAGGTTAGCTAGATGATCAGCATCAGCTTGCATTCTCTACAACAATGAGAGAGAGATAAAGTTTCAAACCAGACAATCCTGCTCCTACTGCGACTCATAGTCTTTCTAGCACACCATGGGTGGGAAAATTAATCATTATAAGCAAATCCTCAGTATGTTGTGTTGGAAATATAAACTGTGTTACCTCATTTCTAGCAATGAATGAGTAAGCTGAAAAGAGATAACTTTAATCGGAGATAGAGGTTGCAGCTGGACAATGATTAAAACCAGAACATGAGTAGAGCCGAGTCGCAGACAATGTCACTTTCTTTAATATGTTTCCGCGCACTGCCTAGCAAATAGTTTATCACCGCACGGTCACCCCTATGATAAAACGGAGAGTTAGGATAATAAGATTCTCTCTTGTAGGGATAGAAGCCTTCTTGAACTTTGTACTTCTATAACAATACTCGAATTTGTGAAACTTGTTAAAACAAAACTCGAATAGAATGAATAGAGAGAGAGAGAGAGATGAAGAGAAACTCAGAATTATTTGTTCTATGTTGAAAATTACTGTAGATTTGGATTTCTTTTATAGACCAAAAAAGAGACGTTGTGGGAGAGAAAAATGGGGAGACGTGCAGTGAAAATCGAAAAGTCTGAGTCAAAAACCCAAAAAACTTTTTAGTAAAAAGAATATGAGGCCCTTGGACCCAAGAGCCAATTTTCCGAAAGACATCTCTACTAAAGCGCAATTTTGGATTTTTACTCGGATATTTACTCGTATATGGTTTTATCGTTATTGTAGGGGATTGTTGGGTTTATCTCTAAAAATTGAAAGCCAACTCATTTATGGCCTTGTATTCGTATCCCAGTCATAATAAAAGCTCTAGAGAACTTACCCAAGTTCCCATGCGAAGCGACCCCACTTCCACAATCATCGAGGTGAGTCTATTGGAGATGCTCCTGTTGAAACCCACTCCAAATGGAGCATAGTCCTCATTAAGAGTTAAATAATCCATCTTTAACTTGTTACAGGATGTCATGCTCTAAAGGAATAGACTAGGAGTTAAAACTTCTTTCTTTATTGAATGATTGTTAACAATCACTCTGTGACTTGTTTTTCTCTTTGAACCTATTTCTTGGGATCCCCAGTCTATAGGTTGGGTTACCATCACAGAGTGTTCAAATCTAAATGGGTTTTAGCCCCATCCCTTTCGAAGTGTTCCACACCTTCTCCCGCGCTTATCCTTTCGTCAAAGGGTCAGCCAGGTTTGCTTCAGACCTAACAAAATCCAATCTTACAGCTCCTGCAATAACTTGCCTCTAACTGAGTTGTGCTTATGACGAATCACAAGTTTTTTTACCGTTGTGGTAACGGTTCTATATACAAGAGCGATATCGACAGTACTATCACATTAAATAAGTATGGTTGGTATCAGTTTATCCCATAAAGGGATATCTGACAGTAGGATTCTCAGCTATTCTGCCTCCTCACTGGCAGCAGCTAGTGCTATCAACCAAAATTTCATTGTTGATCAGGCTAAGATGGTTTGTTTCTTGGACCTCCAAGAAACTGCCCCACCTGCTATGTTGAAAACACAAGTACTAGTAGCCTTGGAATCTTCCAAAAGGGTATTCCAATTGGCATTGCAATATCCTTCAAGAACCATGGGAAACCTCTGATAGTATATTCCTAGGTGCATGGTTCTTTTCAGATAATGCATAATCCTCTCTATAGTATGCCAATGCTCTATAACAGGTCTATTGGTAAACATTCATAGTACCCTTACTGCATAAGCAATGTCTGGTCTAGTACAATCAGTTGCATATAAAAAACTACCGATTATGCTAATATACTCAGATTGTCTTCCACTAGCTCCCGTGTTCTTAAACAACTTTACACTAAGGTCGAAAGGAGTACATCCAGGCTTGCAGTCAAAATAATGATACTTCTTTAAAATCTTCTCAATGTAATAAGACTGATTTATGGAGATACCATCTTTTGTTCTAGTAATCTTAATTTCCAGAATAACACTAGCCTCTTCAAGATCCTTCAAGTCAAAGCTCTGACTTAGGAAATTCTTGGTCTCGTTCACAACTAATATGTTGGAACCAAAGATAAGTAAGTCCTCCACATATAAACATATAATAGTACAAACACTTTCTGCTACCTTGTAGTAAATGTATTTGTCACTTTCGTTAATCTTAAAACCATGTGAAATAACCATGCTACCAAATTTTTCATGCCATTGTTTAGGTGCTTGTTTAAGACCATACAAGGATTTAACCAATTTACAGACTTTACATTCCTGACCAGGAACGATAAATCCTTCAAGTTGGTCCATGTATATTTTTTCTTCCAAGTCACCATTTAGAAAGGCAATTTTTACATCCATCTGGTGAACTACTAAATTATTGTTGGAAAAAATGCATGCCTTTTCTTTGTGGTTTGAATAAAACCTTGGTGATTACTGTTAGTCCCACATTGAATAACTTTATATTGGGTTACACATGTATAGCATGTGTAAGTAAGTGGTGCCCTCACAAGTGTGCAAGGTGAGTGTGTGAAGGCATGCTATGGGGATGCCCATGGGCTTGCGTGCACGAACCAACCCATGACCCATTTGGATTATTTTATAGATTCTATTCGAATAGAATAATATTCTATTCGAATAAATCTGGCAGTAAGAAATGTATTTGAACATAAATAGATTCTATTCGAATAAAATATGCAGTTACTCTTCAAGAGACACAACTCATCACAGAGATGTATCTTGGAACGCAACCCTGTATATAGGTGCTTCAAAAGGACACCTTCTCCTTTATTTATATCAATCTTCTTGATGTGTTTGAAACACAAAAAACTATCAGAATCTCATTTCCTCCATTTTATTATTTCCTTCTTGAGAGTAAAATCATAGATAGTTCGACAGGTGTATCGACTTTAGTGTTTCAAGTCTATACAATTTGATAATTGTATCTTGGGAGGCAGGCACCATGAAAACTGTGAAGCACCATACGCTGGGTAAAATCTGTCTTAAGGAAATTGTAGTGACTGCAAGCCTCGATCTTAAGTGTTTTCAATTTTCTTTTCGTTTATCTTCGACTCAATTCTGAATACATGTTCTACAATTATAAATAGTAGCAGTAGCAATTAAAACTTGAATAGAAGTAATTCTAGTTACAGGAGAATAAGTGTCAAAAAAATTTACATTTTCTCTTTGTTTGAAACCCTTAGTCACAAGTCGGGCTTTGAATTTCTCTACTGAACCATCAGGTTTAAGTTTGCATTTAAGGATCCATTTACAATCCATATTCTTGCAACCAGGAGGTAAGTCAGAAAGGACCCATGTTCCATTAGACTCCAAAAAGTCTATCTCATTATTAATGACCTCTTGTCAAAAATTAACATCTATAGAACTAAGAGCCTCTTGAAGGGTAGATGGATTACTCTCTAGAGTGTTAACAACATAATCAGGACCAAAGTCTTTCTTTACACGAGCTCTCTTGATCTTTCTAGGTATTATATATGTATCTCTATCCTTCACAAGGGCTGGCCCTGGCTATATGCGCAAGAGGCGGCCGCCTGGGCCTCAAAATTTTAATATAAATTTAGGGCCTCCAATTTGTAAAGTAGTAGGTAAAAAAGGGCCTATAAAATGACATAAAGTGAAGATGCCTTGTTGGTTTTAAGTGATTAATGCCTTCAGAAGGTCAAAGGTTCAAGTCCTCACCTTGTTTTACAACTTTCTTCATTTTCTTACAAGAATATATTACTACCAATTTTTTCCCCGGTGGGGGGCCTCATTTTTGGACCGCGCCTAAGACCCCCTAAACCTCAGGGTCGGCCCTGGCCTCCACAATTCTAAGTTGTTATATCCTAGGTATAGTACTACTGGAGGATGAACCCCCACAATTTCTAGATTTAAAAAGAAATTTCTCTTTAAAGAAATCAACATCTAAAGACTTAATAATAACCTTGTTTTGCAAGTCAAAAAATATAAATGTTTTACTGTTAATAACATAGCCAATAAAAATATATTCATATGCACGACTAGCAAGTTTAACTCTTTTAGGATCAGGAATTCTAACATAGGCTAAGTATCCCCAAACCTTAAAATACAATACATTAGGTTTTCTTTTATTCCATAATTTGAGTAGCGAAATAAGTATCTTAAAAGTTAGGAAGTTTATTTATACATAACATATATTTAAAAATATTTATCCCCACCAATGTGGGGTTGTTGTACCTGAACTAACCATAATAGCAACTGCAAGTTCAGTAAGGGTACAGTTTTTGCATTCAGCTTTACCGTTCATTTTAGGAGAATAAGGTGCAGTAGTTTTATGTATAATTCATTTTGATTTGTAAAAATCCTTGAAAAATGCTATAATCATATTTAGTTTCTCTATCGCTACGAATATGTGGCAGGTAAGAGACAAGAGAGGGGTGCTACATCTTATGACACGAAGAGGGGTAGGCTCAGTATCGAAGACCGACCCTCTTTTGTGTTGATGGGAAGCGACTGCGTTGGGACGTGTATGGTTTGGAGAGGGTCTAATGGTGAGCCTCCTTTGATTTGAAAACTTTGAATTTTATTTTCGGTAGTTGGAACAGTGGGTTGGGTTTGGGCCCAAGTTCAGGTGTGGATTGATTAAAGTATTGTTCTGGGCTTGGGCCCGGGAACTTGATCCTCGACCAGATGCTTGCAGCTGGGTTTCGAGCCCGACCCATGTGGGTTAAAGGGAATCCACTCACAGTTCGTCTCTTTCACGAACTGTCTCGCGACAGGTGCAACTGATTTCGTGGTTTCCACCTCAGTTTTGGCAGCCGGGACCTTCTCATTTTCGATAACTGACTCGGGCTTTTTGGGGGGAGGGGGGTCAACCAAACTATATATCGCCAGCAATTTGCTTGGATTTCGAACTGTCATGGTCGTAACGTGTTCATGGGGTTCGCGTCAATCCTAACGCTAGGGACGTCGGAGAACTCCTTGACGGCATGGGGTGAATGAGGTAGACCGTACCGATTTTCATCTCTGCAAGTTTGTATGATTGTTTGGAACAACTCAGATTGAGCACTCACGAGTTCTAAGAACAACTTGTATCTTGCATTCATCTCGTCAAATTGAAGAATTGAAAGGTCGTACTGATACCACTTTATTGTAAACTGATTACGCGGAAGCCAAATAATCACGAATAACACTAGTATATTCAATTGGGAAAGAAATTAGGTTCTTGAGGAACCCTAAATTTACTTTATTAGAACTTTCTTAATCCACAAAACTAACTACTTAAAAGATTAAACCAGTACCTTCTCACTTTATAGCCTAGGTTTTTCTAACTTCACTCCTACTATAACTTCCTAACCAATCCAATTAGGAAACTAACCTAAAAAAGAAAAACTACTAATAACCCACGGTCTTCTCCAGTAAAACAAAAACTAAAACATAAACATAGGTCAAACGGGTGGTAGACGACCCTATGAGAGACGTGTCACGTCAGTTTCTTTAACAACATTTTATTATGATAATTATCCAACAATAATTGAAGTTATTGATGAACAAATTTCTGTCTTTTTTTTTCAACAACATTTGTAATTATTTCATTACAGAATATTTGATGCTGAATAAACACATAATATAGATTGCAACATTGTCTCTTGTTGTTCAAACTAGAGAGATATACTAAGTTTCAATCAAGAACTAAAACTGTACATAGGAGAATCGAACAAGTTTTGCTAGAATTTGTCATCATCAAGCTCTGAGATATGGGGTAGAGTTACATCTGAAGTTCAGATTAAGAGGGGCATACACTACTAATATCTAGTTCATCAAGGGTAATATTTCTATCAATACCATGAAGGCTTACTCTAAAGATAACAGTTTCTGTCACATCAACAACCTCAAAAACAAAGCCCTAGTCCAAACTCAACCTTACCAGTTTTACTGTTTGGTCCCTGCAACCCGAATACTGCACACAGTATGATATTTACTCTCTTATTCTATATGGTTTCTATCTATTTACCTACAGTTAACCACCCACCCACCCACCCACCCTAACCCAGCAACCTTAGCACTAACACACATTTCATCAAATGAGAGAGAGAGAGAGAGAGAGATACCGATAGTAGAGGTGGAGATGTTGGTGAAAGATAAGAGAGTGAAACTTGACTGTTATAAAATGGTGAAGAAGTGCTTTGGTTTACTAGGACTATTAAAAATAGGAAAAAAAAATGGGTTAAAATAGTCCAGGAAACTTTGTAATCTATCTTTTTGGAGAGTAAAACTTATCCTTCGATTGAGGAATTTTGGAAATCTATAATTCTTTCTTTCCATGTCATATTACCAAACAAACACCAAACTTCCAAATTCTAGGATTTTATTAGTTCTGGAAACTTTTTTTCCGTGAAACAAACGGAGCCTTAAGGATTGGAGAATTTAAAGCCATGACAAACTGGAAGTTGTCTATTAATTAATCGAGTGTATTTGGAACCTTAAGTTTAATTCAACTTGTTGTTAGCTCAAACTCTCTCAAAATCTTAGCCACTCAAGGATAAAATACTACCGTAGGTTTACGAGAATAATCATGTTGCGCTTCTTGCCCCCTCGGTCTTGAACACCTATTCCATCTCAATATTAATATCCTCGTAAAATTCAAACGATAATAGCGAATGAAGGGTCTAAAAGTGAAATCTAAATGCAAAGTTCAAATATGCAGCAACAATTGCATTAAATGGATGTGTCATTGTATACCTTCTGATAAATTCTATTACAAGGTTTATAATTTCTTGAAACTTAAGGAAATTGATACTCAAGTTGCAGGCATAATCCTGGACGCAATTTGGAACCTAATACTATTAGTGAACCGGTTAGATATTCTAGTCAGTTGCGTCACATATCCGGTATCCGTACTTTCAGTGGCAACATGTTGAGAATAGAGGTAGCTAATCCCAATCCTATGGCAAAACAAGAAATTAAATAACGAAATTAACACACAAGTTTACCCGAAAATTGTCATAAACCACTCTCCGCGAACAATCCACTATCAAGATCAAACAAGTTACAATCTCTCAAGCTTCCTCAAAGCTTCAATGAAATCTCAAACCCTAGTTTTCTCTCTAGGATTAAACTCGCATTAACTTACCTAGAAAATACTCTAAGTATCCATTATATACTTGGGAAGACTTTACAAAAGTTAGGGCTTGATGTACGAATCACGAGGCAAGTAAACGATCACAATTAAAGCTTGAAAAAGTTGTAATATAAAGTCTGTTCAAACAGAGAAATATTTTGTTCGAACATAGCTTAATATGAGCCTTCTATTTGAATAGAGTAATTCTATTCGAACAGAGAGGTCTTTGCCTCTCTTGTTCGAATAGACTAAAGTCCTGTTCGAACAAAAACACTGAAAATCACCGGAATGACTTTTTCACCTTCGTCTTTGACCCTCGTTTGTCCCACGAATATAATGAACTTTTACGAACACCAAATTCAAATTCATTACTCAACATAGCATGATAAGGCGACTTCTTTGAAAGCTTTTTAGTTTGTTTTGCAATGTTTTTTTGTCTTGATCAACGCTATAGTAAAGCTAAAAGAAATTAACAATTTCATTTTCAATCTAACAGCAACTTGATCATAAACGATATAAGCTTCTTCTTTCATTACTAAAATAAAGTAGTATGAAATTAATGCTTATTTAGTTTTCTCCAGGGGCGGACCTATTATTTTAAAGTAGGGGGGTTGTAGTAAAGAAAATGTTTTGGGTTATACCGGGGGTTCGGGGGCTGAGCCCCCGAAAAAGAAAAATGGGTGTTCAAGGGTATTTAAGTAATTTCATGTTATGGGGCAGAACCCCCATAACATATACTAATATATACAAGTGAGAATTTTGAGATTAAGTTCTTCATTTCATGATTTCATCCTTTGTTGATGAAAACCCTAGAAAATGATTATATAATCCTATAACAATTGAGTATTGATTATGAGCTAGGGGTTAATCAAACAAAACTAAAGAGAGATTGCAATTGCAACCATGATTTACAAGAGATAGAGAGAGAGGTACCTCATATATAGAGAAAGGGCGATAGTTTAATTTTTTTTCTTCTTCTGTGTGTTGTTAGAAAAAGAAAGGCAGGAGCCAGGTGGGATAGGGAGGGTTAGGTCGGGCTGTGGGCTGGGCTGTGGGTTGGGCTTTAGGTTGCTATATATAGTGTTTTTTTTAATTTTTTTTAATTGCTATATATAAATCCTTTTTTTCAAAAATTAGGGGGGGGGGGGTGATTAGCCCCCCCTTCTAAGCCTATAAATCCACCCCTGGTTTTCTCCAATACGGCAATACTCACTATTGTGAAGGCAAAGAACTGTGCTCTTAAGTCTCATCAGGAAAAGAAAAGATGTATTCGTCTCCTTAACCTATCTCTTGAATATTGAATGGATGTATAGTTTATAACCGGAAGTGAAAGCGCCGTATCCGTGAACTGTTGCGAATTCGTGCACAAACTCGCCCGCAGAATACCTGATAAAGAAAGCTCAACCCAATAAAGTTATGAACATATAGAAATGAAACATGAAAAATAAATGCACACACAAGGTTTATAGTGGAAAACCTCCAATTGGAGTAAAAAACCACTCTTCGGCGACGACACCGGAATTCACTAGTTTCTTGAAGAATATTACAAAACTCCCTCTCTCTCTCTAGGAGACATTCTTATCTCATAAAGAACCACAAGAAATGTTTCTTTTCTTGAGATGATCTTAGAACTAAATAGTTATGTAAATTTATAGGTGGCGAAGCTAGGGGGGACGAGTGGGGTTTGACCCCACTGACTTCAAAATCTCATGCATACTTTTATTTTTTTGTTTTTAATACCCTGCATGCTCCGACGAAAGCTTTGACCCAACTAGTTCAAAGTTAGACTCTTCAACTTTAAATTAGCAATTGCCCCCTTAACTTGTGAAAAATTAAATACAAATCCTTTTTGTTTGTTTTTATGAAAAAATAAAAAACGGCTCACCAAAAAAAAAACCTAATTTTCACTACCGTTAAAGTTCAAGCGCTCCTATTTTGAGGTGGAGGAGTTGTTAAATGTTAATAACACATTAAGGAGAGGATTTTCAATTTTTGGTATAGGGAGTCTTCTTCCAACCTTTTTTTAAGATACTTTTATTCATTTTTCTCTCTAAATACATATAGCTATTATTGAACTTTTTCACATTAGGGTTTTAGACTTTTAGTTGTAGTAATTTAGAATTTATTGATTAAAAAACATGTAGTTATTAAGTAATTCGATTAAAACCTCCAATTCCCGCAAAAAATCGTGTTGAAAATTAACCGTATTATAAAGAACTACATGCGCAATAGGATGGGGGATGATTGGTTGAATGACTGTATGGTTGCATACATCGAGAATGAAACCCTCAAAGACATCACGGATGAAACAATCATGCAATATTTTCAAACTGTGAAGACTCGTCGATTCAAGTTAAAAGAATTAAAAACTTGTTAAAGACATTGGGGGATTTCTTTTTCTTCTTAACAACTTCTATATTTATGGTTCAATCTGTTTCTGTTTTTATTTTTTTGATCTTCCACTAGCTAATAAAACAATTTTTTTTAATCTAATTAAGATTTTTTGTTATTTATTATATTAATGTTGTATTTATTATTTGCAAGCAAAATTTAATAAAGTTTATAGTAGGCTTTGACCCCACTAGGCAAAGTTCCTGGCTTCGCCCCTGGGTAGGTGAATGTCGAAACCCAACCAATGGACTATAATTCTCTTTGATATGGTCCATTCAATTGTGTTTTAACCATGACCATTCATTCCTAAATAGGATAACCTACAACTAATTATAGCAAGTTACTTGTAAACCTTTGAATCAAAACAATTTCAACATGAACTATTAGGTTCTACCTAACCATGCGATAATTATTTATGTACTTTCGCTGTCCGCGTTGAATGACATCCAATCAATGTAGTATCAAATGCATACTACTCATATAAGTCATATTGCAATTGGAAAAAAGAAAACGAGTATGCCTATGAATATGTAAAAGGTTAGTTGGCCATGTTCGCCCTGAAGGATAAACAAAACCAAAATGTTTGTTTTGTGGTTTGAAGATGGAAGTGTCAAAAATGGCATTTTGGACCACGACTCAACTGAGAGAAACGGCTAAATCTTAACGGCTAGAGATGGTCGTTCCGATTCCGGAGCCCCTTTCCCTCTTAGAGTGGGCACGACGGACGGACTTTCACCCAACCCCATGAAGGTCCATTGCCCATAGTCGTTTTACTGGGCTAATGCAGAATATACAGATCAAGCAATTTTAGTCCAAAGCCCGCCCAGCCCAACTCACCACTCTCTGAAATCTGACCTCCATTTGCAAAGAGAAGAACCAGAGTTAAACCCTAAATTACCGAATTTCCCAAAATTAGAGATGACCCAATTAGGGTTTGGTTCAAGGTTCTCTCTGCTTTTAGCACCAAAGGTAATTTCAATTTACATCTTCACTAAAACTGTTGGAGTTCATTTTCCCCAATTACAGTTGTTAATTTTCTTGAGTACCTATGGTGGTTGTTGTTGAATTTAGGTTAACAATGTAATATGTATTGAGTGTTCTAACAACCCGAATTGTCGAAAGTTAGTGTCATCCAATGCGAAGTGAGTATTTGAATTGGGCTTCTTTTTTTTTTGCTTCGCAGGAAGTAATCACAGATTGTGTAACTGAATTACTGTAATGTTGAATGCAGGAAATCAGATACCGAGAAGGCGGGTAAAAGGGAGCATCATTTGTGGATGAGAAGAGAATCAGCTGGGTCTGGGCAAAAAGCTCTTAATCTAGTTCGCATTGTAGGTTTGTGAACCGTTTTCATTTACGTATTTTTATATGTTGATTTATGTTAACAATTTGATCAGAATTATGTATGAAATGGTTTTCGAGGAAACTAATGTCTTCTATAGTTAATGTTGCTTATTTCATTACGCACTCCCATTATGTGGTTAGCTTATGGTGTACGAAATATTTACTAGTGTTATGGTACATGAGACAGAAAGGCCATAAGTTATATTCAATTGTTGCTTATCCATATTAAGTATGATACATCTAGGATAACATGTGATATATCCTTTATTCGTAATGCTTACTAATTATATGTTATGGTTTAAAACTCTTAAATATTGCAATAAATGGGCTGATATATCACGATAAAAATCCACGTATCAGTTGATGCTACAGAAACTATAGCAATACGGGTAAATCAATAAAGTAATAGCTGTTATTGGCAGTTTATTGCATGGGTTATCATGGTAATTTTGTGTTCTTCATTAGCAGTAGTAACTCGTTGACATTGTTACCTTAGTCAGTTCTAGATTTTTATCAAAATTTTCTTCCCTTTTCTTTATTTTATCCCTCCTTTTCTGTATTCCTGTCAGACGAACTTGGATTGTTAGATGGTAGAGAAACTTTTTATGTTGATTTGGGGAAAACTTTATTTATCTTTTTGTTTAGTTCGTATGTAAGATTCTTTGGTTGAAAATAAAAATTGCACCGTGTACTATTAAACATCCTGGATTAACAATCTTTTGTTTAATTTTTTTTTTACTTTTTTTTTATGTAAGCTGGAAGACTAACCCTCATGACATAAAAGAAAAAACAATTGTACAAGGTGGGGACAACTCTTCAAACTAGGGCTGAGCATGGGTCGGTTCCTAAAATCTCAAACCGAAACCGAACCGATTAGATCTCAAACCTAAACCGACCCGACCCAAAATTTTATAGGGTAAACCGCATCAAACCGAAACCGAATCAATTTGTTTATTATTATTATTTTTTTATTTTTTTTTATACATATATTTGATACATTAAGAGAAACCCAAATGCTCCAAAGATTTACCCATCCCAAAAGAAAATCTCCAAAGAGAAACCCAAATGCTCCAACAGTAAGATAAACTAGTAACCTAAAATCCGAAATCCTCCTCTGTTCGTCGATGCAAGAAGTATAGGATGGAAATGTGGGTATGAGATGACACAATATCATGATTAGAAGAGAGAGTTGAAACAACACAGACCCACTTAGAGCACCCACAACAGCTAGGTACACCCTGACGTGACGTGGTAGGGTGAATTCCCAATCCACCCTCTTTTCCACCCCAAATCCTTCCCAGCAGCTAGGTGAATTCCTGACGTGGCAACTCAAAAATCCATCCAAGGGTGGATTTGGGTGGAAAATCCACCTTGAGGGTGAATTCATGCAGTACACTTCTAAACTGCGTGTTGGGTAATGGACGCTCCAGATTGATCCACGTGGAGAGATCTTTTTTTTTAAATTATGCCGCTTAGTTCAGAACTGCCCGTAGTGACGCCGCGCGGTTCAGAACTGCGCGTTGGAAATTTACCTTCAAATTCACCTTCAACTGCTGTGGGGTGGATTGGATTCACCCCAAAATTCATCCAATCCACCCTCTTGACTGCTGCATATGCTCTTAGAAGTACTCTCTTGGGTCTCCACTATGAAACTAGCTTCAAACCTTTTCCTAACAACACATACCCAAAACATGAAGAGAAACCCCAACAATAACAACAATCAAACAACCCCAAACAAGAAACAAAAGCACTTGAAAGAGATCATTTTTTTGCTCTAAATCGAAGACCAAGACAAAACAGATACCCGAAGAGAGTAAAACCATCTCCCAACAAGAGAAAGAGTTGCGATGTGGGATTAATGGGTCTTGATAGAGGGGGTTTTAGAGAGAGAGACATATATAATTTTATAGAGATGGGTATGTTTACAGAGATGGTAATGGGGTTGTGGGATTTAGTAGATCTAGTTGTAAATGCAGAAAGAGAGAGATGAAAGAAAAGAGATGGGTGTTTTAGCTATGTTGGGGTTTTAGAGAGAGAGACATATATAATTTTACAGAGATGGGTATGTTTACAGAGATGGTAATGGGGTTGTGGGATTTAGTAGATCTAGTTGTAAATGTAGAAAGAGAGAGATGAAAGAAAGAGATGGGTGTTTTAGCTATGTTTCTTAATTAAAAAAAATTAAGTGATGTTTATCGGTTCGGTTCGGTTTCTAGCCGGTTTGAACTACGGGAACCGAAACCAAACCGGAACCCTTTCGGTTTCATGCTTTGGAAACCGAAACCGAACCGGAGCACTTAGAAACCGAACCGTTTTGCTTAATATGGTTCGGTTTCTCGGTTTCTTCCGTTTTTTGCTCAGCCCTACTTCAAACGCACACGAGAGAGAAAAATAGCCTCAGCATCAGAAAAGAAAAAGAAAAACGAAAAAAATGAGAAACAAAATATAACACCAACAGAGTAACTCGGGCTATCTGTAATAAATGCAGCCTCTCTTATCTTCTCCCATTATGTTCTTCTCTCCAAACTAAAGAATCATGTATTAACTCAATGTACCCTTCTGAGGGTCTAATTTTTGTTAGCAAATCAGCTCCTCTGTTGGTCTGTCTATACTGGTGAATTACCATGCAGTCTTTAAAACTGTTAAGGAGCTCCTTGATTGAGGCTACTAACCTGTTACTATCCCAAGGGGGCTTAGTGTTTGTATCAGAAGTAATTGAGCCACTGCAAAGTCTGTATAGATGATTATCTTTTGTATGTTCTGAGCTTTGGCCGGCATGAGACCCTTGGTAGCTAGTAGTTCCAGCATGTTAATGGACTGAGGCGTTGCTGTTCCTGCACAAGCTTTAATTGGGGCTCCGTCCCAGTTCCTGATCACTGCACCATAGCTACCCACATTTGTGAGAGCTGCATCAGTGTTCAGAGCATAAAACACTTGTGGGGGGTTTAATCCACCTGCACTGTTCAGGGACAGTTATTTTTCGTTTGACTTTAATATTCCAATTATAGAACAGACTTCTGTTGGTATTGCTATCTTCCAACTCCCCAGTGTTACAAAAGAGTTTGAGTCAACAGTGGTTTGTGTTTATTTTTTCTCAAAAATTCTGTTAATCCTTTCCCTCCATATATGTTAGTATCTTTTCAGTTATTGTTAGTACTTCTGTAATTCAATTTCTGGTGAATGCGCTCCCATGCAAACTTCAAGTAAGGACATGAGTTGAACAAGTGTTCTTCATTCTCATTGTGAGCCCAATAAAGCAGACACTTAGAGCTTTGAACAACACCTCAAAGGAAAAGCCTGTCATGAGTTCTAAGAAATTCATAAGTGTCTCTTAGTTTATACTTTACCCTAGTGTTCACAGTCCATATTGCTTCATCTTTATCATTTTCATTTTGGCTGATATAAACATCATCAAAGTATTACCAGATGTCACTAAGTTGATAGATGGAGTTCGAGAAATATTCCAAACTTTGTTAGTAATAATCTCACTGAGTTTTGTATTGAGAAAAGGGTAGAATCGTACCTAAGGTGTAGAGGGAATTGAGTTGCAAGAATACGATTTGGATGCCATGGATCCAGCCAAAAGAAGGTGTCTTTGCCATCACCAACCTGAATTTGAACAATGTCTGCGGCGTTGGTTCTATACTTAAGGATATGGTTCCAGACCCAAGAGTAGTCTTAATGAGCTTTTAGGAACCAAAAGTGTTTGGTTTTGATGAAGTTAGCTTTGTTCCACTTCACCCATATGGAATCCTTGTCATTGATGAGTTCCATAAAGGTCTCATAGTAGCTGCTTTGTTTAAAGTTGCTATCTCTTTGATCCCTAATCCTCCTTCAAAAGGATGGCATCATCTCTTCCAGCTTACTTTGGTAGAGTTTGAATATATGTCAGTTCCTGCCCATAATATTTTTTTCTGCAAAGACTACTTAGATGTTTAATAGTTAACAAGGGTAGAGTATAAGAAGATGACCAGTAACAATGCATGGCAGCTAACACAGCTTTCAAAAGAGTTAGTGTACCGGCATAAGAGAACCAGCTACATTTCCAAGATCCAATCTTTTACAAAACTTTATAATCCTAGTTGTAGTAAGGGGAAGCCCCAAATATTTAACAGGCAAGTTCTTTATTTCAATAGTAAGAGTATTGCTTAGTTTTTCAATATCACATGTGTTCAAACCTGCACAGTAGAGCTTGCTTCCTCCAGATCATTGTCATTCTCAAGGTTGGTACTGTGAAGGGAAGCCTCATATCCCTTTGCTCTATTCTCCTTGAAGGTCGAGTGGCGGGTTTTTTTGGAGTTTGAGGCAGCTTCCTTGTTTTTAGAGTTCAGTTTCTCCATGAACTCCTTCTCTTCCTTATTGCTCTTTTTCCTCATCTCATAAAGTTGGATAAAGACTCTCTTTAATTCAATACCCTCTGCTCCCTTTATTTGTTGTTCTTCCCATGGGCCGAGTTATACAGATCAAGAATCAAGATTTTGGTAGTTTTTTGAGAATTTAACGCATTAGTGATAGACCGTCGTTAAGTCTAATCAAAATTATCCTACTCAATAGATTTATAATACATGGATAAGATAGGGTGTCAGTCCACAGGGAGGTAGGAATTCCTAGGTAAAATAGGAAACTAGGGAAAAAGAGTTTGTAAGGATTTAAAAACTAAGAGATAAACGAGAAATAATTTAGAGATATAATAAACGTAAAACAATCAAGGGTTAATACTCCACCACCATGATGTGATCAAAATTAGAATATCTCCTTTCTTTTGAGAGAAACGATAATATATCAACTCCGTAATTTCTTCTTGCATGATAAATAACAAAGAACTAAAAACATAAAATAATCCCTTCTTTCGAAGTAAAAGCAAATAGTTTTAGGTTCAATAAGTCAATGAATCTATTTTCTCGAAGTGGGCACAAATCTTAAAGTTGGAACTAGAAGCGATAATTATTAATAAAATAGACACATCATTATCTCTAGAATATCTTTTCTATTCTATGATAATTATTAAATCTGCAAATCTCAACCCTCGCTTAGAGGAGTTAATTTTATTGGAAATTGGAAATCTTTTGATAAATTCTCTCAAACTACAAACAATTCATGATAAACATCGAGATTATTCTATCTAACCATCACCATGGTGGCCTCATCTCTCCCCTTAATAGGGTGATTAGCCTACCACGATTGAAATTAAACTAACAAAATGATTAAGATCTAATTTCATCAATTAAACAAGTAATTAAACTTCAATTAAGAAAAACACAAAAGTAAAATCAAAGGAGAGAGATACAAACTCAGATATGAAAAACCTCCAAAATAAACCTTAAAACGAAATTATGAACTAATGTGGAGGTGGGCTACTAGGAGGCTTTACAAGTATTTATATAAAAACCCTTATATTAGATTTATCCAATCTAGTCGTGTTGGCGTACAGGTTGTCTGACGTGTGGGAAAAATCTAAATTTTTTTTTGGAAGCTTCCTTTTTCGTATCCTTTAAATGCTCGAAAAAATCAGGTAAATTGGAAATGATTTGATCTGCCTGCTCCGCGATCTCCTTCAACCTCTCACAGAATTTCAGCATTCAGAATATCTTTTGTCAGGATCTTTTCTGTTGGTTAATTGACTCAGAGGTTGGTCGACAGGTTGATCGTCGACTGCTGGAGATGCTTCTACATGTATTTGGTCAAATGTGGCTATTCTCTATCTAAAATGTACTCCAAAAGTTGGAGGCCAATTGGATTGAACGTCTTTTTGCTAGAGCAATTCGAAGTTGTATTTTTGCTTCTAATATGGCACTTTTCTCGTCATCTGATCTCCAGTATTTTTAATAACCTGAAAAGATGAAAACATGACATAATTAGATGATTATGGTTTTAAAACGGTCAAAAGAGTATGTAATAGAGGTCTTAATAAGGCACATAAATGCATCTATCAATTAGCTCGATCAATTAAACTTTGTAAGGATCCCAAGTCACTCTGAGAGTCGTGGGGAGGCGGTGTTGTGAGAGAATGATTTCCTAAGCCTCCCTGGCCGTCGGCCATGGTCGAAGGAGTTTGAGGCCCAGAAGATTACTATTTTTTGGGGCAGCTTGAAGATTTGAAAATGCTACAGTAAAGCGTAATTTACAATAAGAGGAAAACTCGACCTTGGACGGTTGAGTTTAATCAAAATGAGTGGCCAAGACTGAACCAATCTCAAAGTTTCCGAGCCTGATCAAAATGCCCTTATTGATGGGAAGGAGATTGAGGATAAGATTTTGGAAAGTTAGGTTGGAGCATTGTTTATCAAGTCGGGCATTCAGTTCCATCATCTTTCTGGTCACAGAATGTGGAGTGATGGGTTTTCACAGATCAAGTAACAACATTTTTGTTTCCTCTACTCCTCTTGAAACTCCAGTTTTGTGCTCTCATATGCTTCTTTCATCTTATGGTCAAACATAATTCTAGCAAACTTTTCAAATCCTCTGAGACCTCTGGATCTTTCTTCTCTAGCACTGCTATTAGCAAGGTTGTGAAGTTAAGGGTGTAGTGGAGCTTCAGGGAACTTTGGCTTTCTTCACAGTTGTGACTTCCCTTCCCAATGGGAGTTCCACCAGGATTTACATATATGTATGCGACATATATCACTTCAATGATAACAATTTTCTTGATCAGATCTGGGATTTACATATAACATATATCACTCTCTATGGTGAAATTGTTATTATTAATTTGATGTGTTATGAATCCCCTTAATCGCCGCGTTTCATTTGATATAGAGATATTTGGACATCAATTTATTAGGACGCAGAGTGGATCTTAAACCAGATTTTCAACAATCTGGTATAGTTATGTGACTTATCTTGGTAATATGATCATATTCATAAATCAATGATGTGAACTTTTCTTAACCATGCATCTACAGGTTTCAGAGCTTCCTAATGAGAAAGAAGTGGTATATGGAGCATTAGAAAAATGGATAGCTTGGGAGACAGAATTCCCACTGATTGCAGCATCTAAAGCTCTTGTGATTTTACGCAAGAGGAATCAATGGTTACGCTTGATTCAGGTACAACATTTTACCTAACAAAATCCTTGGTAATTATCTTATGGTATACATTTGTGAATTATATATAATTAGTTAAATGTGAAGCCGGAACGCATTATAACTCACATGTTTCATTTAAGCAGATCCATTTTCAGAAGGAAAATATAGTAGGACTAGCAGCAGTTTAAAATAGGAACATGAATGCAATGTGTAAATTCATGAACACATGTATAGGCTATTAATGCAAATTCATTAGATAATCCTACCTGGTTAGTCATATTTATGGAATCGTAAAAGAAATTGATGTCCTCGTTCTTTATTAGGGCATAATTGCAAATATATTGTATGGCCTTCATAGATTACAGAAGTAAGTATGGTCTTCACATCTGATCTACTTGTAGGACTTCTCAGGTAGCCAAGTGGATGTTGAGTAAAGGTCAGGGACTTACCATGGGAACTTATGACACGTTGCTGTTGGCATTCGATATGGACCAAAGGGTAGACGAGGCTGAATCCCTGTGGAACATGATTTTGCACACTCATACACGTTCTGTCTCGAAGCGGTTGTTTTCAAGGATGATATCTTTGTATGATCATCATGAAATGACCAACAAGATAATAGAGGTAACCTCTTTTGTTGCTCACTAGTTCATATAACGACGAATCAATGTTCTATTTCTTTTGATCTTTATCTTTATTATCCTCCTTAAGAGTATGCATATTTAAAGCACTTGATTGAATGGAATTCTATGGGTGATCTCGTCTTTTGGTATAACTCAGGTATTTGCAGACATGGAGGAATTGGGGGTGAAACCTGATGAAGACACTTTCAGGAGAGTGGCATGTGCCTTTCAGAAGTTGGGTCAAGAAGAGAAGCAAAAATTAGTGTTGGAGAAATACCAAAGTAAATGGAAGTACATTCACTTTACTGGAGAAAGGGTTAAAGTCCGAAGAGACTCATGGAGTCACGGGTCAGTACGTCTTAAGTTGAACCAACGATATAGACGTTAATTTTTGATCATTGGTATTTATCCATTTTAGTAAGGAAAGAGAAGAAGATAAAACCTGATTCAGCAAAGCTTTTACTGTGAGAGGTCAACAGCCCTCTTCCTCCTTGTTTGATGTGTACCCTCTAGTCACGAGTTGTAAATAATACTGTAACATCTTCTTGACAGGGAATAAGAGACGATGTTCTTTGTACTTGATTCTAACCTCCATCTTAGATCACTTGGTTTATGAGAATGTGATCGTCCAGTTGACCTTAATCAGTTTTGAAAGAATTTGTGGTAACGTTGCCTATGTAGGCTGTTAGTATTAAGTCTTGTTATCAGTTCTTAAATTGAATTTGAGGATGTCCCAAACTCAGTTTCATCATCATTTCACTCCAAATGTTTAGGCAGAACTTTTCCACAACAATTTTGGCAATGACATCTCTACTACTATAAAGGGAGTAACCCCTAGAGCTGTTTGAGCGTAACAAGGGTTTGAAGAACGATTGAAAGAGAAAAACGACCGCCGATTTACCCAATCAAGCTTTTAAATTCATCTTCTATTTATCTATTATTGTTGTATGAAAACCTTTCTCTTATACTTTGAGACTTGAGTTTTTGGTGGTAATCTCGGGTGTTGTTTGAGTTGTTTATGCAGAGGGCTTCAATGGGTTTTTCTTAGATGGTGTATTTATGCAGATTTAGGGTTTGAATGTCCTTTTTTTTTTAAATAGTGATTGTTTCACCTCATGCATAAACCCTTCTCTCCTACGGTTGATTTCATCTTCACTCTCTTCTGTGTTCGAGTTTCGTTTCGTTAGGCCCTAAGTTGTAATTTTCGTTCCTGGGATTTTAGTCTCTGTCACAAAAGATTTAGAGTGAGACTCACCTACTTGCAATCGATAATAACAATGATAACGCTCCAACTTTTGACGTACACGGGTTAAAAGCATTACGTGGAGGGCCTTTACATTTTGGTCCAATAGATATGGAATACGGTCAAGATTATTTTGGAACGCTACCTCACCGTAGAAACTTTTGATTCATTCGAAGCTTACAGACACCATTGGCGCCTACTATATCGAATCGGACAGAGAAGGTGTTCAAGTGTAAGCTATATGATGAAAAGGGGCGTTGAACGCTCGTAGGCGTGCAGCAACCCTAGTTCTGAAAAATGAGAACCAATTTCAATGAGCTTCCTGCATATGCAGCAACTCTAAAACATGGACGTTGCAGACTGATTTTTGGAAGCCGGTTGATGGTTTCATAAGGAGTTTCTACGGTCTTACGTCCATGGCACAAGTATCTTACTTTATAGAGGATGTTGTTGGCACGACTATATCTACAGGGATTACATGTACGAGCTTATTGATTATAGTGTTGAATTTAACTACAATCTTTAGTCAATATATGTAAACTATTGAAATTTTGTTGGATATGTGAATCTCAAGAACAAATTACTGTGCATGTTCAATTAGGCAATCACGGGACTAAACACATAAATATAAAATATAAGTTGTAAGGGCATCTCCCAAAGTGCCTCACTACCTTGGAATCCAAGGTGCCACTTAAGATTTTCGTCATCCAACAGTGTCTTACTCTACCTTGGATTTGAGTCTCCAAAAGCAAGGCTGAGTCTTGGAATCCAAGACTCAACCTTGGTTTTTAAAGTCGCGATTGGGCGCCCAAGTGTTGGGCGTCTATTATGTTTTTAAACAGGCGCCTAAGGTTTGGGCGCCCAATTTTATTTAAAAAAAAAAAAAAAAATTCAAAACCGGCGCCCAAGTCTTGAGCGCCCAATTTGGACTTATGAAAAAAAATAAAAAATAAAAAATAAAAATAAAATAAATAAAACAGGCGTCCAACACTTGGGCGCCTGTTAAAAAATCCAAGTCAGGTACTGTTGGAAGAAATAGAGCCTCACTACCTTGGATTTGGTTTTTTTTTCAACTAAGGTAGTGAGGCACTTTAGGAGATGCTCTTAGAGCCAAATTTTAAATCTCGAAGTTAGTATCTCACACCAAATATGATCAGAACGCTAGAAATAACAAATAATCACCAACACGCAAAAATTAGCGTGGAAACCTCTGAATAGGTAAAAACTACGACCTCTCTTGAGGATTTAGAAATAGTGATCTTATTGATTGAATGACTATTTATTACACCGAGTGTTCTAAATTGTTTAGTATAGAGTTTGTTGATATAAAATCCCATTTTCATATGTTTTTTCTTGGTCTTCTTTATAGGTCTTATCTTATGACTGTTTTATGACCATTATCTCTTTTGATGACGAACGTTACAACATAGTTTTGATGAGTGTTCATAATTAATGACTGCGTAACGGTCTGATTCTTCTTCTCTATTACGGCTTTTTTGATGATGTCGTGCGTTTATGAAGTCGAACTATTTGTACGGAGGTCGATATCAAAAGTTACTAGGAGGTCGAGGGAGGAAATAAGTCTTTACAATCGCCCCCTTTCAACGAGGAGCACGAGTGGTGTTGGTTGAGAAACTCATCTCTGACGTATTAAATGTGGTGGAATCATTTCCAATGTTTATTCTCGAATACTTGTTTTGACTTGACTAGTTTTTCAGAGTTCCAAAGCGTATTGATGACATTCCTCTTGACTGTTGGGATTTGCAACATAAGTATGCAGTCTAAAAGTAGCACCTTCTCTATGAACTCATTGCTTACTCATCAAACCCGTATCATGGTGAAAACAAGATCTCAAATGCGTAATGAAGAGTTTGCAGGGCGTGTGCAAGCCAAGCTAGAAGAGCTTCAACTTGATATTTTGGGCAACAATCTCTGGCAGATCCAACTCCAATACCTGTGGAACCCACATATCATGGGCGGTGTGATGTTAAAGCAGAGATTACCAGTGAAAACTTCTTATGGCTTTGCCAATTCCACTTCATTATCTTGTCGGATGTAGAGCGCAGGGATTATCTTCGTGGCCTGGCCGAAGGGTTTATAGGGGATAAAGACAATCTGCTGTGGATTTGAAGAAAACCCGTGCTTGTGAATGTACAGGTTGTAAATAGGTTTTCTTGAAAAAAATTATTTATAATCCGTACGTTTTGAAATAAATACCTACTTTCATTTCCTGTCTGGTGCAAGTATTTTCTGTCTTTTTTATTTTAAGTATGTCGAACTTGTACGCGTAATTTCATACAAACTGTTATAAGCGAACTATAGAAGATTGTCTCGAACTGTGTGGGTAAGAGTTACCTGTGACTTGGTCAAATATTCTTCCCCTTTTTATGGAGAATATATGTTGGTATTATCTCTATACCTATGTGCTAGGGTTGGTAGGGAAGATATTCTATTTACCAAAAGTGGTTGGTTTCTTAAAAAATTGATTCCCAAAAGATATGCAGTCTCAAAAATTTGTTTCCCTAAATAATTGATGGTTCAAAAACCTGTTTCTCCTTGGCTATATAAATGACTTGGTCCTTGGGTAATTTACTTCATCTTGCTCTTCTTCATAAAACTTCTTGGTCTATGTTCGTAATCTTTCATGGTAAGAACATGTTCCCAACGTTTGCAACATATGGTCGAACTGTATGAGCGATACTTTCGGTTGTTGCCCTATGACGCAGTTTTACTGGAATGACCGTTGTAGTTAGAAGGTCTGAATGATGAGGAAAAATGTGTAAAACTGGACTGTCACTTCTGGTGTGATGTTTTCCGCAGTCTTATTCTTGATGCGGTAGTTCAAGAAATTCTTATGAGGGAGACCGCGTTGGACAAACTTGCATAAGAGGACGAAAGAGCAGCAGGTGGGGAAATAATTCCGTGTGGTGAACCAAATCATCATGGTTGCTTTAAATGTAACTATATCTGAATGCATGTGTTTATGTTGCCAGCTCGATTTGAATGAATAAAGGATATTTCATAAAATTATGTAATTGTTAATCGCAATTTTATTATTGATAAGAATGATTTTATCTTCAAACTGTTTGGTACAAGTTTACTTGATTTGTGCCACTGATAGGGGTGTGCTTTATGTATGACAGCTATTTTTTGTTTGTTGAATACAGTTGTTGAATATTTTGAATTTGAAATTGTTCCTCTTTTAAGTGATAAAGGATCTGGAGTAATACGAATGTTTTGAGGAAAAGAATAGTGAGTAGTCGTACAAAGTTCTGGAATACTCATGCTTTCTTGAGAAGTAGGAGTGAAAGTAATTAATGGATGACGTGAAAAGGGGTCATGATGACAAACTCGTTACCCCAAAAGTAATGATTAAGCTGGATGGTGAAAGGACATCTTTACGCAGGAGTGACTAACACGTGTATCAGAGAGCCGTCCCTTCAAAAACCAAGAGAGAGTATAAAACTCGTCTCTCTCTTTCCCAGGGATTTTCTACCGTTTTAGGGAGAGAAAAAATTGTGGAGAATAGAACATCTAGAGAGAGAAAGTGTCTGAACTCTAAAGATCTTCCATCATCGTTGACAAAAAAGTTTTGCTGTGGTACTACTTTACTTGAAGGTCAGCACAAATGGAAAATTTCTTCCAAAACTCTTAGCAAAGCAGAGGATTGTGGATCTTCAAGCACAGGTTAGTGTATATTATTGATATTGTAGTGTGTACTTACATTTACAATTTTATGTTTGCGAATTTCAGGGTTTTGTTGTGAGTTGGGATTTTGGGAGAAATTTGAGAACTATTGTTCCCTAAATGTTATGTTGTATGATTTTTTGTTTGGGGAAATCGTAAAGTGGGTTATTGTAGATTTTGGGTTTTTGATTCCCAACTTTCTTTGTAATCTTGCTTGTGTTTTATGACTGTTTGTGTGGGAAGTTTGGGGTATGTTGAACTTATCTTTTAAAGTTTAAATGCAAATAAGGAAAAGTTTATTGTAGGGGTAATTAAGTTATTAGGAGAAAACAAAATCTATAGGATTGTGTTACCTGCTTTGTAAGTTTTGGCCCAATCTGTTAAAATGGATCATAAAGATAGATTTAACAAACGACTATTTCTTTTAATTGTAGGTCGAGTATGTGTACTAAGAATTTAAGTCGTAGGAGTAAATTTGTAGATTCAACGAGCTCGGAAGAGACATCCTCGTTTGGTAGAGAGGGTGATTGTGATAACATAGAGGACGTCGTAGACAGTAGGGAGGTATTAATAGGTGTAATAGAAAATGTACATATTCAGGTAGAACATAAAGTAGTGAAGGACGCTGGAAGGGAGGCAAGGTGTGATAAGGTAGAGTTTTGCATATATCCGGAGGGGGTAGATGTTAGAAAAGAGTTTTTAAGATACAAATTTTTTTTGAAAGGGATATGGGGGGAATATGTAATGGAAGAAGGTTTGTGGTTTAGGGTATTTTCCCAGTGGAAGGGGGGGAAATGTATTACCAAGTTCCTTGCCTCGAACTCTTTAGGTTGGATAGGGGGATTCAGAACAATGTGACGATAGTGTATTATAACGGATTTGTTGACTTAGGCCCGGGTGCTGGTTTCTTATGTTATACGAATCAGTTGTCTTATGGCCTTAGAGTACCGTTGACCTACTTCCAAAAAGGGGTCATGAATCTATTACATTTCTACCCAGCGTAGCTGAATGAGAATGTATATGAGATGATGAGGGTCTGTGAGGTTTTTAATGAGAGGTGGAGAGTGAGTAGTGCTGTTAAGCAGTTTATCGTTGATGATGTGATAAAATATTATAAGATGAAGTATCCGAAAGCCAATAAGAGTTGTTACCTGTATAGTAATTTATCGAGATAAAAGTTTTTCATTTTTGATTCTGCTGGGTCGGCCATGGAATGACCATCTTGTGTTGGTTAGGGGCAACTGTATGCAAGTCCTAGATGAACCAGAGCTCTAACTGGAATTTAAGTATTTTAATCTAAGTGTCCCTTGCTATCTTGAGTAAGTCTTAACATATTCGGGCTCCTTATCATTTCTTGTATTTTTCTCTTGCAAGGTCCACAAGCCGTCGTTACCTCTGGCGATTCGAGCTTGTTTGATCGTGTATCACAAGAACAGAACGAGCTAATTTTTTTTGTTGATTTGAATATCCAGAAGGACAAAAGAGTAAACTCGGAGATTCTCAAAGTCCAACGCGCTCACCAAAGACGAGCTATGGATGGTCGAGGGGAGAATGTTAACAAAAAGGGTTCTTCAGGGAACACTAGTGATTTTGACCTCCCTCCTATACCTAATTTTATGGATATTCCTCCTCCTGAGTTATCAAGTAGTACTCAAAAATTCTGTAGGTTGAAAAAGTCAAACCAAGGGCATTCACGGTCTACTAAAGAGGTTTCACTGGTAGTTGATGGTGCCACTTTGTCAGCTCGGGACAGCTTCGAAGTTTGGGTTCTAAAAAGATGAAATGCTGGTGATACGGACACCCAGGAGAAAGACAAGTTCGTGTTGGCTAAGCGGAAAAACCATGAGCTCGAAAGAAGTGACCAAACTCGGTCTGACGTGGTGACGAAGCCTAGGTAGTAGAGAATCGTTGCTTTTGTCTTACTAAGAATGACCTAGAGAAGCTCGAGATAATCTTCCAAGAACAGGTTACACAGATAAATTTTTATTGCGACCTAATTTTGTGGTTTGATATTGTTTAGTATGACTGTTCCTAAATTGAATAGTATTTTGTTGTTGTCCATGTTGGTGAAGGGTTCATCTCAATTTCTATTGAAGAGGAACAAAAACTATTTAGAGCTCTCCCGCAAGGTCGAGGCTCAAATGGAAGAGATTGTGCGGTTAAAGACTGAGTTGAGTGAATTGGCTGCTGATTTTTAAAGAGAAAAAGAGAGTTGTGGAGGAGGCTAAAATGGCCTTTAGGCTGGAGCTCCAGACTCAATTGTCAGAACGAAATTTTTTTATAGAAAAAGCGGTGGAGACTATTAAGGTTGGGCGTAATAACCTGATCCAGTCGTATCGTTTCTTCAGTCTATCTAGGAACGATATTACTCTTGGGCTCACTGGCAAGTATGAAGACATCATCTTCCCTTCTAAGGCTGAGGATAAACATGTCAAGGAGGATCAATCAGATGGTCATTCTTCTCCTGTGGTCATGGCAAATGTTCCCCCTTCCAACAATACTACCAAAGTTTCAGATGCTAGTGCTAAGGCCTTGTCAATCCAAGAGTTTGAGCCTAACAAAGGCTATTAAGCTTATCATTTTTTACCAACTTCATTAGTATGGATTTCTTGTTTGAATTTTTGATCTGTCATGTGAATGTGAAAGTCTATGTGGGGAAACTGTAGGTTTTTTATAGACATAATTGATTTTGCGAGGTAAATTTGAATTGTGTGAATAATATAATATTTGTAATATGTGTAGGACGTAGGACGATTGAGGGAAACTGTTAATGAGCTACAGAGAGCGTTGACTTAGGATAGGAACTCCGTGAGTCGCACTCAGTAGGTAATAAATCGAACTGAATATGAGAGACGGCATTATAAATCTTTGTCGGAGATGAATTTTAGAAAATTGTATGAACTTCAAAGTAGATATGCTAAAATGAAAATAGAGAGAGAGATGAGTCTAGGAGGAAGGAGGATGATAGGTTTAATTTATTAGGGAAAATCTTAAAAGAAGCCCCTTTTATAGACAAGGGTAAAAAAGCTAAGTGTCAAAAAGCATTATTATCCTTGACATTGTATTTTGAGGCCGAAGTGGATAGTGAACGAGGTTTAAAGGACACTTATATACATATTTTAAAAGTGAAGGGTGGATACTAGATCTAACTAGGGTTCAATCTTTGGCGCAAGAAGCAAGAAATCATCATAGTGCAGAAGGCAAAAAATATTCAGCTCGAGTTGGTGAATCTATTATATATATAACTTAATGATATGGGGTTGTGTAGGTGTGTGAACCGACGTCTTTGGTCTTGTGTAGGGTCGGAGGGTGATGCATCTTGTTTTTCAACATAAATAAAGAACATAAGATTATACGAGCCAACTTAGTGAGTGAGCTAAAAAAGTCAAAATAAACTTTAAATCATTGTACTAAACAGAACGTTCGGCTTGCTATTCGAGTGGCAGAGGAGATATCATTAAGAAAGAAAGAGGAAGAGAAATTAAAGGCTTTAGAAGTTGTGTATAAAGAAACTCGTTATCAGTTATATGATTCAAATAAGAGGATGAGGAAATATTTGTATCCTACACGAGAAAATGTTGTTGCTAAGACTAACCATGAGCGTCATGTAGAGGCGGTGATTGGTTTTTATGGTAGTGAGTTGGACAGAGTAAAGAATGAATTCTAAAAGTACATTACTCATTGTGAAAAAGATTTTCACATAGAAAATATTAAGGACGAGAATATGTTGTTTGTAAAAGATGAAAATGGGAAAGGTTTTAATCGTTCTGATGATCTAGGTCATGTGCTTGTACAAGATTGGTCAAATGACGAGGAGGAGGCCAAGGATCTAGTACCCCGTTCTCAAAGAATAAATTGTAAGCAAGATATCATGAGATTCCGTTCCTAAGATACTGATTATGTAGGTAGCTCGCTGAGAGGATGGAAGAAGAAACGGTCTTCTCACCGTTCGAGAAAGGAGCGAAAGAAATAAATTACCCATATGTTTAATTTTGTTGCTTTTACGAGAGGGGTGGTGTACTGTTTCATAGTAAATTAACTTATTTGTACAATTGTAGTAGATGCGTGTTGTTTGTATAGTAGATGTTTTGTATTTACGTCAGATGTGTACGTCGACCAAACATAAGTATTTCATTAATATAAGAGCAACGTACAAAAAGAAGAAGAAGAATGATTCCCTCTTTTGGAATAAATAGGTAAAAGTCTGAAATGTATCTCGTACTTATCTGTGATATATTTTTAACCTCCTTGTATTCCAAGGATTTGGAATTCAAACTCCCTATTTTGTGATCTGATCCTAAGAACCAAGGTTCTTCATAATTGCTCGATCTCTTGTTTTTTCGATCGAGTTCATATTGCATGTTAACTAAAATTCATTCTCTTCATCCGTCATTTCGTGATCACGTACAGGGTGATGATATTCGGTTGGGATAACAACTTCAATTTCATAGGCTAAAAGGAAAAGAGTACAACTCGTAGATACCTGTGGGGTTGTTTGATATGCCCACAATACATGTGGTAATTCTTGAAACCAATTTTCTTTCTTCTCTTTCAAACGCTTTTTTCCCCATAAATTATAGTCCTGCTGGTGATTTATGCTTGACCGTTCCCCTGCAGGTAATAAGGATTTGAGGGAGAGTGAATGATAATATGTTTATTGAGAAACTCGACCACTTTTTTACCTATGAACTATGGTCCATTATCAATTCTGATGAGATGTGGGCAACCGAACCTTGTGATAATATTCTCCCATAAGAACTTGATTACCTCTTCTTCTTGTGTGTGATACAAAGGGATTACTTCTACCCATTTGGTGAAGTAGTCAGTTGCTACCAAAAGATGTCTCCTTTTCTCAGGGGTGTTATGTAATTTTCCCACTAGGTCGAGGGCTCATCTTTTAAAAGGCCAATATATTTTCCTAGAGTAAAGTTCTATAGCAGGAACTTAAATTTTGTGCCCATGATGCTCACAGACATCATATTTCTTCGCATATTCGATGGAATGCACCATCATTTTAAGCCAAAAGACTCCTTGAGTTATAACACGATTAGGCAAAGATCGTCCGGCTGTATGTGATCCACAGGTGCCTTCATGTCATTCTCATAAAAAATTGTTGACTTCTATGTCCGATAGACATATTAGATAAGGACCTGTTACAAACCTTTTGTAAAGGATATTGTTAATAACTGTATACCGTTTAGTGCTATCCATCAATCTTCTTCTTTCATTGACATCTTCAGGGAGTTCACTAGTAAAATCGCTCCTTGGTCCAATATATTTTAGGAAAGGCCGTCTCCAATCGTCTTCCATCTCTTCGTCGCCTCCAGTGTTGACATTCGATCCGATGATGTTAATGCTGGGGGTAAATGCTACTTCAATTATTAAATATTAAACTTTTGTTTTCAGAATTTTATCAAGATAAGCAAGGGAATCCGCGTGTTTTGTTTCCCCTCGAGGTAAATATTAAATTGTGGCCTTTTGAAATCTTCTCATTTCTGTCAGCTACTAACGCGGCGTAATCCATCATTTTTCCATTTTTTTGATATCATTCTGTGTAATGGTTCACGATCAACAAGGAATATGTGTATATAGATAGTTCCGGTATTCCAAGTTCTAGTGCCATATCCATTCCATGGATCAATGCCTTGTATTTTATTTCATTGTTGGTAGCCTCAAAATTGAGTCAGATTAATTTCTCGATCCTATCATTTGAGGGTGTGATAAGTACAATACCAATTCCTGAGCCTGCCGGTCTGGCGGATCCGTCGGTTAAAAGGTGTCACCATTTTTTTGAGATCTAGTCCACTTTTTCTTTGAATTATTCTTCTACCAGTTCGATGCCATCTTCTTCCCAATCGAAGTCTTTGACTATAAAATTTGCCAAGAAATCAGCTACCGGTTGACCCTTTTCTAAGTATCTTTGTTCAAAATGAATATCGTGCTCCCCTAAACTGACTGACCACTGCTGTACTCATTTGGATTTTTCTTTCTTCGACAAGACCTCTCGCAGAGGGTAATTTGTCATCACTCCAATTGAATGAACTTGAAAATATTGTTTTAACTTCTATATAGCCTAAGAATTTCAAAAGTACAGATCTGCGAGATGATCTTCTTTCTTGAGACTTTTAGACAACATGTCATCGATGTAGACTTCCATTATTTTCCTGAGATGATCTTTAAACATTTGGGTAATTAATCTTTGATAAGTAGCTCATACATTTTTAAGTCTGAAAGGCATGACTTTATAACAGTATAATCCATTCTTTATGATAAAAATTCTTTTTTTCCTGATAGTCAGGCAAGAGTGGTATTAGATTATATCCTGATGTAGCATCCATCATGGACAGAAGTTTGTGTCCAACGGTAGAACCTAGTAAATAATTGATTATAGGAAGATGGAAACTGTCTTTCGAAGTGTGCTTATTTAGGTAAATGAAATCCATACAGACTCTGATCTTGCCATTTTTCTTTAGAACATCTACAATGTTTGAGATCCAGTCGGGATAGTTTGCCTTTAGAATAAACCCAACTTCAATAAGTTTGTCGATCTCCTTGTTAACTTCCTCCTGAAGTTTGGGTGCTAATGTCCTTTGTTTTTGTTTAATCGCTACAACCTTGTCTTTTAAATAGAGTTTATGACAAGCTAAAGAGGGATCGACACTTGGCATTTCTTGGAATGTCCATGCTAACACATCGCGATTTTCCTTTAAAAATTAAATAAGTGCGTCACGTTCTGTTAATGATAGGCGAGCCCCAATATATGTGACTCACTTTTCTCTGTTGATTTTAATGTACTCTGTGACTTCTGCGTTTGGTGGTTGGTTCTCTGTGGGTTTAATGTTTTGTAATTGCTATGCCTCATACTCTTTAGAAGGTTTTATCATGATAATCACGGTATTTTTACAAGCTCGAGCTAACTTTTGACTGCCTTTAATTTCACATATCTCTCCATTCCAATCGAATTGTTACACCAAATGATAAGTCAAGGGAATAACCTTCATGTTGTGTAGCCAACATCATCCTATGATTTCCAGATATTATATTTTTGCATTCACAACATAAAATATTACGTCTACAATCTTGCCTACTCATTCTTCTTTAAATCCATTGAAACCACTGATGTCTATATCACTAGCCTCGACTTGATTTGTTAAGCCCATCTGATCGATTGTACTTTGAATTACTTCAATACCGCTCCCAGTATCTATAATCATCGTATGCATCACACTATTCCTCATTTTTAACATGACAATGAGTGCATCATGACGAGGGAACTTGACGTGGCTGACATTACAATCTTCGAAGGAGATCCCTATTCTTCAATTACTGGATTCTGGAAGTAATCGGGCTTCTTTTTCCACCATGGACAGATCGTGACATTGGATGATACAATGTCTTTTGAATCTGATTGATTTGTTGATCTTGTGTGCCTCAATGAAGTGGTTGAGATGAATATGGCATAGGTACTTCTTCTCTATCCCTCATTCGATCTGAATGAGCTCCTTATCAAGTTTATAACTCCCATTATTGTAACTCTTTAGATCGATGATGCATTCGTGCAATCTTCCATCTTTAAGTATGTACTTCATGAGTCTTTGTAGAGCATAATAGCATTCCGTATCATAATGTCAGATTTTGTGGTTTTGGTGTATTGCTTACCCTCGATTGGCCAGAGGGGTTGGGCATTTTTGAAGAACTTGTCTTTCTGAAGTGTGGGGTAGATATCGGTTAGCTTAACAATTCATCTTGGAAGGCATGGCTTTGGAAGGCCCTTTCGAGGTTGATCTTTATCAGATTTAGTTTGTTTTCTGTCTCCTCTAGTATTTGTAGTACACTCGAATCTCATTCTGTATTCTGTCCTTTTGCTGTCAGGATTGATTTTATTAAATTTTGTTTCTCGGACATCATCCTCTCGAGATTGATGTAACCGTTCACCTTTTCAATCATATCTTTAAGAGTTGATGGCTTGTTTAAGATGAGATGCTCCTTTGCTCGACTTTCCATGAGTAGAGCATTTGTAAAGGCCGAAACTGTAATTTTCTGGTCAAGATTATCCACCCTCCTTGCCATCTATATTTTTTTTGGGTGAATACTTTAAGATTTTCCCCCAATATTTGTTTAAGATTGATAAGGGAGTAAAGATTCTCTTCTTTGTCCCTGTTATGTGAATAGTTTTTGACGATAAGTTCTCACAACCGTTCGAAAGTATGAATCAATCCTTCTTCTAATGAATGGAACCATCGTAGAGGCTCACCCTGGAGACTGGTATGGAATAGTCGGCACAAAATGCGGTTTGATTTAGAGTGCAAACATAAATAATCAAGGAACTCTTGAACATGTTCGACAGGATCAATCCCCTTGTATTTTTTAAAATTTGTCATATGAAAACTGGTTTGCACTTTTCAATCTAATAGATCTTGCGCAATCAGGCTCTCCTGTAATCAGTTGAAGATTACTTGCACGTGTTTGGTCTTCAAATAGCTCTTTAATGCGCTTGTCCATGTATTCTTGAGTAACAAACTATCGAGCTGTGATTGCGTGGCATTGGAGACGACCCTCCTTATGGTTGTGATATCCACTTCCCTCACTAAGTCTTTTGTGCACAGGGATTAGAGTTCTCCTCCTTTGTATATCTTCTACTTGTCTGAAGTCAACAGGGATTTTATCGACTTCTTGTTGAATAGCAGGCACCAGTATGATCTCGGGTCCACGCTCGTTATGATCAGGTCGAATATCTGCTCCTTGACTGATACCTTTGGGAGGTTCTAGCCTGTCTTGAGCCGAAATTCTTGACCTAGCGGCTGCGCTTCTTTGTTCATTTATACTGTCATCTGTTGTCCCTAAATTTTTTTTAACACTTCTCGTACCTCTGTCGGCTACTATTCTAGAATCATTCACTTTTCTCTTTCGGAGTTCAGAGTAGCGTTCAATTCTACCATTTGATTCGCTTCTATGCGACCGGCTCCTTCTATTTGTCCAACTAGGGGATTTTGATTTGGGCTCTGCATTCCATGAAGATGATAAGTACCTTGAATATTCAAGAATTGTGGCTAATTCTTTCGATTCCCACAAACGACGCCAAATATAAGGGCCTAATTTCGGATCACAAACTTAGTATCTCACACCAAATATGATCAGAATGCTAGAAATAACAAATAATCACTAACACACAAGATTTAGCGTAGAAATTTTTGAATAGGTAAAAACCACATTCTCTTTTGAGGATTTAAAAATAATAATCCTATTGATTGAATGATTATCTATTACAACGAGTGTTATGGATTGTTTTGTATAGACTTTGTTGATAGAAAATCCCCTTTTCATCTATTCTTTCTCGGTCTTCTTTATAGATCTTATCTTATGACCGTTTTATGACCATTATCTCTTTTGACGACGAATGTTACAACATAGTTTTGACGAGTCTTCATATTGGTTATGTAACGGTTTGATTCTTCTTCTCTGTAATGGCTTCTTTAATGACGTCGTGCGTTTATGGAGTTGAACTGCTTGTATGGAGGTCGATATAAAAAGTTACTAGGAGGTCGAGGGAGGGAATAGGTCCTTACATAAACCAAGCACAAAAATTGCATTCGATGCTAAAAGATAGCAATCCCGGACGAAAATAAAGTTTTGTTGGGGAAGTGAAACGATTTTTTTCTTCTTATTGTAGACATTCTAGATGATCGGCCAATACAAAAGATCCCAAATCATTATTATTAATTTCCCCAAATTTCTCAATAATTTTACTCCTTCACCTAAAAAAGTTCTCTATAATTTCACTCCGTCTCATGAACTGTCACAACTGATCTACTTGTTGAGCAAATTCTCAAATCACCATTACATATCAATATTATCAGTTCTCTCCAATACCTCAATTATTTTCATCACCTAGAATCCCACTCATGAATTGACTTGGTTTCAACATTTCTATTTGGAGTATTAACATTTAGAAGTTATAAGCAGAAATAAAAGCACAAAAGGCGAGCTTATCTAGCCATGCATTAATTAGTTATGTACATCAACAGTTCAACTTCAACCTTAAGTTGAATGACAACTACTGAACTACTGAATGCCACCAAAATTCATGTTATCAGTAATTCATAGAGAAAAACTGCAATGGGGGAAATTGTGTCACACCAACAGATAGGCAAGCATTAGGATGTATCCTTTTTGTTGTCCACTGTCCTTGAGAATGAACCTCAATGATACACACTAAAACATTATACTCCTAACAAATCAATCTTCATTTTGTTTATTAATAGGCTTCCCTAAACATACAAATCTTGGATTTTAGTGAGTTTTATATATATACGAGCAATATGGGACGTGCTAGCGCGTGTAAACGCATTATTTGTAAGATTCAAGTTGGGCTTGAGTATACTTTTGTGATATATTAAAGTTTACCTTTTCTTTGCTCAGGAACACCATATTATGCACGCCTTTTAAATTAAGTAAAATTCTGTGCCGGATAATACTCGTCCTTTGATCCCATTCATTCATTGCCATAGTCTTTACAATAAGATGATAGCTGGATATTACTCGATTTTGACCAAAAAAACTTGCACTATGTTTTTTTTTTCTTGAGGTACCTTGAATGATGTTTTCATTTGCTAGTTGTTAAGTTCGTTCTTACTAAGGTTAAATAATTTTTGAGGGAATTGAATGAAATCTTACGAACTATTGCAATATTTATATCCAAGTGGAAACACATAGCTTGTCGGTTCTATATATAGGATCTCAAGGACAACTATCAAATGGCGTATATGTACTTAGTATTATAATTTGTAATTTTAAATTAAATCTACCTAGTTTGGTTTAATTTTTTTAATATAGCTTCGTGCTTCAGATCCTTGGTGATCTCACCACGTTGACATCTTTATTTTAATTTTTGTGTTTTTGGTTTTGTTTTAGATTACCGAAGAATAGTGCCCTTTCTGTTTGTAAGGGGATATGATGTAATTATGGTTTCTCCACCATTAACGACTGCTTGATCAAGAGAGAGACGGGTTGAGTCTTGGCTTCTTACCATTATTTTTTCCTATGTGTTAATCTTAGTAAGGCAGGCCTATTATGCATGGTTTTGCATATGTAGAGTTTTTTACTGAAACAAATATGGTATTCAAAATCTATAGGAACAGATCATTCCCAAGAAGTTGGATTATTAATTTTTTGTCGATGAATCAGAAACCCAGTGTGGGAGTAGCAGTTTATCAAAATCTCAACCTGTGAATTCAACGAATTTTGGTCCATAACATTCTCGATATTGGTTATATTATCAAATTTTTTTGGCTTCCCCCATCTGAAGTTAAAATTGCATTACCGATCATCTCCGCTGCAATAACAATCCCATCTCTCCCAAATAATGTTATAAGAAAATATACTAGGCAAGTTCCCTAGTAGGATAGTTCATATGGGAGGACGGGTTCAAGTAATTGTAACTTGATGATCTAACGATGGTTAAAAACTGTTCCCTAGTAAAGTTTAAGGAGCATATGTAATTAACATAGTCTTGGACACTGGCATCGTAAATTAATCTTGGATTGAGAGCCTTGTTAGGATCAATTTGACCCGCTCCCATGTCGAGACTCGTAGTGGGTCTTGAAAACTCTACATCGGGGATTTGATTATTTGTGTTATCCAGTGGGCTTGCTGTAGTCATCATGGCTAATCGAATGGCCGCAGGACTCCAATCTATGTGTGCACCTTTTAAGAGTGTGGCCACACTTGATGCATGTGGGCACGCCATTGATGTCCTAAACAATAAGTTGTAATTGCTCGACAGGAACAAGTTATTACGGCCAACACATCCTGTGGCAACTTTTGGACTCCACACTGCTAACACTTGAGATCCCGGCGCTACTACATCTGGTTTTAGAACTCCACGGTATTTTTGTGAAGGTCCTCGAGAACTATATTATGGAATTTATGGTGCACGTTTTTTCCTCATCCCACAAAGGTTTGCCTAAACTTTATAGTCGACTTGGCATAGTTGATCATTATGGGGGCGTTCATCGGTTTAATAGTAACTCCTGGAATACGATACTCTTCTCTTTCGTCAGTTGAGATTAATATAGCCCTAGTGACTATAGACTCAATAATTATACTAATTTGATTGATGATCCTAGGTCCTTTGGAACATACCACAATTGGATTATTTGCAAATTCTGATAATAGGGATGGCGAATTGTATCTTGTAAGGGATTCATTGTACACAAGCGACGCGTTAAGAAATGCTCTTCCCGAGAATAACGACCATCCGATAATAGTTTTCCCATTGCCGAGACTCAAAGTGCCTGCTAATTATTGGTCAATGGTGCTCACTTCAGCTGTCAATGACCACAAATTTCCCGCTACAGTCAATCAAATCTGAACCTCTATTCCCTACCGAGGAAGAAACTAATACACCTTTCTCCATGGTCTCAAATGATGCTATAGATATCGGATCCTCATACGGAAGAGCCCCCCAAAAACTTATCGACATTGAAATGATGTCAATGTCGTCAGCTAATGCATGGTCCATACCGACAATAATGCTAGAAGTAAGAGATCTTGCTCTTGACCTAGTAACTTTGTATACTTCAAGCCTCTCACAAGGTGCAATGCCTCTTGCTGTGCCCTTCACATATCCAAAGTAAGATACACCTCGTACATAATTTCCATCAGCTATTGACGTGGTGTGAGTCCCATGCCTCATTTCGTCCCTTGGCGAGTTATAGACGAAACTAATATTAGGATCCTGGGCAAAAACACCCTTGTTGAAGTATCTCGCTCCAATGAGCTTCCGGTTGCACATTGAAGATTTAAACTGGATGCCAGGTTCACACGTCCCTTTCCACCTTCTTGGGATCTCCCCCATTCTGATGTCTCTGAAACTAGCACTCTCTGGCCATACCTCAGAGTCGATTACACCAATTATGGCATCTGTACTATAATTTGATGCTGACCAAAGTCTACCAGCCTTATTTAAGGAGAGAAAGTCTGTTGTGCGGGTTGTATCGACATGCAACGTATGGTCAGGGTAAGCGGTGATATACCCTGGCATCTTCTTTAAAGCCTCTAGCTTTTCTGTAGAAAGAACCACACTGAATCTGTGGATAGCGTGGTTGTAGGTATAGAAAAGCTTCAGTGGTACTAAAGTACTAACTTTGTCGGAAACAGTTTTCAGTGAATACAATATGGCCGAGTACCAATGGTGATGGCTAGAGAAGGCCTTTGGCATTACCAATTTCTCCATGTGGACAATGTACATCGACCTCTCAGCCAAAATGGATGCAGAGTTGATCAATGTGAAGAGAAGTAATGCTTGAAAGAGCGAGTTAAAGGAACCCATGATTCTCTTCCTTCAAAAAAAAAAAAACTTTTGCCTTGATATCTATCTCTCCATTAAGATATAATGTCACTGAAAATTCCTTGGTTGTCTTTATTTACATAAAATATTTATGCTTGCTGGTTCTAACTTATTTTATTAAGTCGTTGTCTTACACATTAAATTGTGATTAAGAGTTGGTTTTGTAAATTTGCCAACTTCTTCATGTGCCAGTACAGAAGAAATACTTAGTTTCTTCCCTACTTGAGTTTTAGACTTTATCCAGCAAAACCTGACCATTATGACTGAAGGGTTTCTACTGAGTCTCACGTCAGCTTTTTCCTACATTATAGCCTCATCATAAGTTTACCCGTTGATTCAGAACAATCCTAGATAATTCAAATGAATGCTCGAGTTTTGAATTTGAAGAAACGCACCTAAGATGGGTTTTAAACTAGAGATATGCAAGTTGGTACCTCAAGCAAGTTGGGTTCGTAGTAATGGCCCCCTAATTTAAATCTCTGAACAAACCAAATATATCCTTAGCCATCCATCCAATACTAATAATTATAACATATAAATTTTAAGTTAGAATGACAGTGTTGGCTTGATAAATAGCAAAAACATACTATGTTTAGTCGTCACTTGAGAGCAAGTGATCGAGGAGGATCTGAGCATTTTTGGACTTTTTTTTAAAATCTATTCGAACAACTTTTGTATTCGAATAGACTTCTCTTTCTATTCGAAGATACAAGTGTCTGAGTGTTCTGTTCGAATAGACTTTTAGTCTGTTCTGTTCAAACAGACTTTTAGTCTGTTCAAATATACTTCTTTATGTTCGAATATAATTTTATTTCTATTCAAATAAACATTTGTCTGAGTATTCTGTTCGAACAAACTTTTAGTCTGTTTGAATACACTTTTTTTGTTCCGACAAAGACTTGTTCTGCTCGAATAGAGGCACGATTCAGCCTATTGTTTTAGGTGTTTAAAGGCAGTTTTGTCCAAGTTTTATAACTAGAAACTTGTAACCCTTATAAATGGACAAGGCTAGGAAAAATGGGATCATGTTAGATCAATCCAAGTTCCAGGGAGAGACTTAGGGTTTGAGAGAAATTTAATTGTAATTGATTTTGATTAAGCAATTGAAACTCTAAAATAGAATTCTCTCACCAATTTTTGTGTTCTTCATACTATTCTTATAATTAGGGTTTCTCAATTCGTATTGTCGATTAACAAGTCCATTACAACGATGAGGCTCCTCACTGTGTGTTTCCCCTTACTATCAACCCAAGCAAGAGTGCCCGAGCCCAAAGAAACTCTCCCCTTTCTTTTTTTGGTGTCAGTGACAATCACAACAAAATGCATATACTTCTGCAACACTTAAATCAACAACAAACATCCATCATTAACCAAATTAAATACCAATTCAAGCTCTAATCTTCTAATTCAAAACCCTAGATTCATATCTAATAACAACAAATTCGTGAGAAAACCCTATCTGGGGTGGTGCTACACAACATAGCATGGCCCATTTATAAGGGGCGGTGCGTCTCGATTGGCTCATGGGGCATAGCGGTCCCACGTATAACTCTATCTGGGAAAGTGGCCCACATTACAAGGCAATGTCTCCTAACACTTCCTATGCAAAAGAGAACTCATGAACATCCCTTGTGGATAGCCCATGAGCTGGGGTCCAAGATGACCAAGCTATAAAGCTTACTTTTCATGGGGAGGTTTGAACCAACTTTCTCCTTGATATATATATTAAGTAAATATCTAGTTTCCAAAAGGAAATATCAAATGTGGAGGCAAAACGTACTGGCACTTTTTGCCCCCTTAACCAATTTCATTTTCAATGAAACTTGGCGTGTAGCTATATTAGGATATAAAGAACATATATCCAAGGTCAGAACTCAAAACGCTTGGGTAGATTTGCTCGGCGTTCGCTGTGGCGTCACAACTAAAGTCTTTTCCATACGGTGTCTCATCACATTGTAATTGATTAGAAAATTGAGTTTTAGAAAATTTGAATTAGAAAATATTGTAATTGATTAGTTGGCTTTAGAAATGGAAAAAAGTACACTTTTATTTTCTTAATAGTAAGTTATGGGGTCCAATCCTTTTGTTTGGGTACTTGTGGTTGTTGAGGGCGATATTTCATTTATTACCACGTGCATGGTCTATATTGGTTACGATATCTCGTACAAATTCAATCCAATCTGATCCGGTTAGACTGATCCAAACCCATGATCACCCTTAGCCATAACAATAACAATAGCCGGTGATATCGAAGGGAGGTTGACCGAGGTGCGAAGAAGAAGATGAAGAAAAGTGACAAACAGAGCCAAATTTATGACACCTTTTGATTTTAAATGCTAATAATAAGGACACTCCCTGCAGTCATTTGATATAAAAAGAATTCCTTGAAAGGATTTCATTTTAGCAATCAATTGGTATTTAATTCATTTAAAGGCGTTATACATATTGAAATATAGGTCCCTTCATTTTTTGTCTCGCTTTTTCAGTCGCAAGAGCCTATGGTAGCTATGCATGGAGATAGTTTTGATTCTTGAAATCTGGGACGTTAATATGTTGTAAACTTTTAATGTGTCCCATTAATGTCTTGATATGGACCCTTGGGATATTATGGGTTTAGACTTTGGCAGGCTAGAATAAGCTGCGGCGTAGTCCTTCCATAATGTATTTAAGCCTAGAAACAAATACCTATTGCAGGAACATTAAACATTTGAGTAAATACCAATCCACTCATATCACTTCAAGAGATCAAAGGAGAGATAGAATAGCTCAAATGTATTATATGTCAAGGAAATGCGCATAACTCATATAAGTTATACACTGGCATACAAATATACTAGATGGGGTTTCCTCTGATTGATGAATCCCAAGAAAAGGACTGTGTATATCATCAATTAATGACATAAAAGCTTTGAATCTTTAATCGTAAGCATATAACATACAAAATAATATTACAATTCAAAAGAATAATCAAGGATCTCCGTATGATTTGCAGCGTGGTGGTATGTATATTTTCATTTTTAAACATGCAGGTACACCATCTTCAGTTCAAGAACTATTAAGTACCTGCAAGTTCACAATTAAGAACATCGTTAAACAGAGGAAACTGCCAAACTCAAACTTGAAAAATGATATTTTTTGAAGTATAGGTCATGCCAATAATAGACATTCTCAGTAGAAAATCATAAAAACCAACTTAAAAGCTCGAAGGAAGAGAGAGATGGGCATACCAGTTCTTTAAGAGCTTCTAAGATATAGGGTGTGATCAAACTTCTTGATAATTTTTGTGATAATAAGCTTTTCATCTGACTCAGTCTCCCTGATCCACACTTTGGGAATGTGTTGTATCATCCAATGGTCCCGTCCTGCCCTTGCAACTATTTCATCACCACCAAGACGTAACCTCATTACGAAGTTCTCTAGCATTTTAATTATTTCTAGGCATCGTAGTGATTTGTGGTGCTGAAATCCATCTGGGAGCTTTTTCAACATTGTACATTTGTGAATCGCAAAAAATTCCAAGCACGGCATTGTCGTACCCTCCGCTATGAAGCTCAACTCCTTTTACTAAGGCTTTTCACCCAGAAATTATAGATGGAGTTTCGGAAATTTGAAGGCTTCTTCACCAATGATGTCACTTAGCCCCAACTTCCTTTCCATGTAAGAATTTTTATACATGAAAAGTAAACTCAAAATTGGCAATTGCACCAAGGTAAGGAAGGGGTCCTCCTTTAAATTGCTATCATACAATCTCAACTTTAGGAGACATCTGACAGATCCAAACCATTGTGGTAGTCATCCTTCTTTCATAATCCCCCCATGAATAATTTCTCAAGATGGCGTGGAGGTGGAGACATGTTTTCCAAATTTATAGCTTTATCACCGGTACCAGGATATTTTGTAATTTGCTAGTACCGAAGGTCTTGCATCTTTTTAATGGCAGGACAAAGCTCTTTTCAATTTTGAAGCTCAGTTGAAAGATGAAGTTGTCTTATCAAGTGTTCATTAGCTATTACTCCCCATTGCGATTCAAGGTTATATAAGCTCTTGACGCTTCTGGATAACACATGCATGCCCTTAGTCATATAAAGATGCCTCATTTCTGAAAATGAGGCTAATTCTATTCCACGGGGGAAAAATCTTATCTTTGTTTTTTGAAAATCAAAAGTTTGTAAACAATCTAGCCTATGCAATGACTTTGGAAGTTCACTGACGGGAATCCTCTTCAAGTTCAGATAGCGTATATGAATCAAGTTACATACCACATTTGGCTAGTGCCTGATATTTGCTTCAAATAAATCAAAGACCTGTAGATGCTTAAAAGACCACCATTTGGCACAAAGTCAATACAGAAAACCCATTCAAAGAAAATATGAGCAATGAGCGAGCTCTCAGATGACCAACTGCAATTGATGGAGAACACATGTAAGTGTTATGCATTGCCATACGATGTAGTCTTTCTGAAGACATTATTGTTCTGTCTTGCAATAATCACACCAAACTCTTTTATCTGCAAGACGTGTATGGCGACAATATCACTCATGAGATCATGAAGTTTACATGCTCTTAACAAAAACATTTTCATGAACTTGGAGCATATTCCTCTCTATATGTTGATCAAAGTAATTGCTTGCAACTTCTTCAAGTTTTTTTTTCAGGATGCTCTTTGATGAAATCTCTGGCCACCCAAAGACGAATTAATCTCATTCTCTTAATCACATGATCTTCAGGAAATATACCACAAAATAAGAAACAGGGTTTGAGATGATAGGGTAAATATATATAGCTTGTCAACAAAGCTTGATTAAGTCTTTCAAGACATTCATCATTCAAAGCACAATAAAGGTTTTCAAGCACACTATCCAATTTCAAATAATCCGTGGCTTCAATCTTTGATAATAGTGTTGGGTGATCTCAGGGGTAGCTAATCCCAATTCAATGCCTCAGAACAATAAACAGAAATGCCAGAAAGATTCGAAATAAAAAATACTATAATTTTCCCTGAGGAGGAAAGTGAAAAATCCTTACGGATAAAAAACCACTCCCGAGAACAATCCACTATAATCAAATAGGTTGCAAATGATCTCTCAAGCTTTCTCGAAGCTTTAATGGAGTCTCTCAAACCCTAGCCTCTCTAAGCTTAAACTCACATAAAAATAAACATAACCTCAGTCCTCTTTATATAGTAGAGAACTAATTACAAGTTGTACAGATCTCGAGGCGAACTCCTACGTAACAGAATGACTCAACCCTTCCTATGTTAGGTCACATTACAAGGGTACTCTCTGAATATCCTAGAGTTGGTGCTGACACCGGAAATGTCGGGTATGGCGCCATGCTCTGACACTGTTGTAGTTGTAAGGTCTAACAACTGCGCTGTCTTATCCAGTAAGCTGGCGATCTGTCTTGTCATACTTCGACGGACTTTGAATCTTCTTCTGCAGTTCGCACAGAACCAGTTCGAGTCTTCATGAAACTTTACTATCTCGAGTCTTAGTTAACATAACCAGCTCGAATCTTCAGGTAACTTAATCAGTTCGAATTCCAGGTAACAAAACTAGTTCGAATTTGAACATTAAAAATCTCATTTTCAATCTGTTTTACTCCGACTTCGATCCTTGCTCGTTCCACGAGCTCCAATGAGATTTGACAAGCATGGTTCGAGTTCACCCTTAACAATCTCCCACTTATAATCAAATTTACCGTAACCCTTCACATGATCTTCAAATGAATTACTCGCTGTAACCAGACCTTTAAACTTGAAGATTCACAAAAGTTGTACATGTTGCCAACTTCTAAAAAGTCACCACCTCCGTAAACATATCGGCCGGATTCACGTCAGTATGAATCTTCATGAGTTTCAACATACTGTCCTCGAGGAGCGAACGAGTATAGTGATATCGAATATCAATGTGTTTGATCATAGAGTGAAAAGATGCATTCTTCACTAAGTGTATAACGCTTTGACTACCACTATACAACTTAGGAGAACGTTGTTCATGACCGAGCTCTTTCATCAACCCTTTGAGCCAAACCATATCCTTGCAAGCTTCTGTAGCTGCAACATATTCTGCCTCCGTCGTAGACAAAGCTGCAATCTTCTGTAGTCTAGAAACCCATGTAACCGCATCACTTCCCAATATAAATACGAACCCATTGGTGCTCTTTCGCCAATCAATGTCACCCGCCATACCAGAATCGACAAAACCCTGTAAGCATATTCGAGAACCCCCATAGTACAATGCCATATCTTGAGTCCCCTTTAGATACCTAAGTATCCATTTCACAGCTCTCCAATGCTCTTAGCCTGGATTACTCATATACCTACTCACAACTCCCACTGCTCGGGAAATATCCGGTCTCGTATAAATCATAACGTACATTAGGCTACCAACCGCGGACTGATAAGGAACCTTCCTCATATCATCATTATCTTTCTGCCCCTTCGAACAACAATCCATTGATAATTTGAAGTGACCTCCCAATGGTGTACTAACGACCTTAACACCATCCATGTTAAACCGCTTAAGTTCCTAGCCGATGGACTCAGCTTGAGATAGCTTCAATTCTCACTGATTTTTGTCCCTTGTAACATGCATACCAAGAACTTGCTTCGCAGCACCCAAGTCCTTCATAGAAAACTCCCGGAATAATTGTTCCTTCAACTTGACAATTTCTTCCATGTCGGCACTTGCTACCAACATATCATCTACATACAGAAGTAGAATGATATATGAGTTTCTTGTCTTCTTTATAAAACAACAGTGATCCGCATTGCTTTTCGAATAACCATTTCTAGACATGAATTGTTCGAACTTCAAATACCACTGTCTCGGTGCTTGTTTCAAACCATATAAGCTTTTTGTGAGCCTACACACGTGATCTTCTTTCCCCTTGACCGAATATCCTTTGGGCTGCTTCATATATATTTCTTCATGAAGGTTGCTGTGAAGAAATGTTGTCTTGACATCGAGTTGCTCAAGATGCAAGTCTTCCACTGTAACTATATTCATCACAACCCGGATTGTAGACATCTTCACCACAGGAGCAAAAATCTCGCCAAAATCAACTCCCCCTTTTTGCTAAAAGCCTTTTACTACAAGTTTAGCCTTGAACTCCTTGAACTCTCAAATTCATACTTTAGTCTGTATATCCACTTGTTGTGTAATGCTCTCTTTCCCTTTTGCTAATCGAACTAAATCCCAAGTTCGATTCACAGACAATGACTGCATCTCATCGTCCATAGAAAGCACCCACTCGCTCTTGGCTTCCACATCTAAAGCCTTCTTGTAACTTTTAGGTTCACCACCATCTGTAAGTAACAAGTTATTTAAGGAGTTAACGTACCTTGCCAGAATTTTTGCAACTCTCGGCTCCTTTCAAAGTGTTATTGGATTGTTTAGATCATTTGGTTCCTCGTTCTGATCCGGTGCATCGGACTTAACAACGACTTCTTCTTCGACCTCTCGAGAGGGTTTAATTTTAATATCGACAGTTTTCGCCTCTTCACTTCTACTTTCTTTCACAGGTACACTGAAATTTTTATACAAGAATTCCTCATTGAATGTAACATTATGGCTCCGAATGACTTTCCGATTTTTCGCATCCCAAAATCGGTATCCAAACTCATCTCCACCGTATCCAATGAAAATGCACTTCGTTGACCTTGCATTTAACTTTGTCCTCGTATCTGAAGTATCAAGCACATATGAGGTACAACTGAAAATACGCAAGTGATTAAGGTTTACCTCTTTACTCGTCCATGCTTCTACAGGAAGTCTAAAGTCCAAGGCCGTTGAAGGCCCTCTGTTAAAAAAGTACGATGCCGTACTTACCGCATCTGCCCAAAAACATTTCGACAATCCAGCGTTGAGTCTCATACTCCTTACTTTTTTGTTTATTGTTCGGTTCATGCGTTCTGCAACACCATTTTGTTGTGGTGCTCTGGGAATAGTCTTCTGTCTTCTAATCCCATTTGATGCGTAAAAGTTTTCGAACACATCACTACAGTACTCGCCCCCTTTGTCCGACCTGAGACATTTCAATTTCAAACTAGTTTCATTTTCAACTAGAGCCTTCCACCTCTTGAATTTTTCGAACACATCTAACTTGTTCTTCACGAAGTAGACCCACAGTTTATGAGTGGCATCATTGATAAAGGTAACGTAGTAATGTGAACCACCAAGAGAAGACACCTTGGTCGGTCCCCAAACATCTGTGTGTACAAAGTCAAGCTTTCCAAGTTTCCTGGATCTTCTAGTTAAATTGAAACTGACTTTCTTCTATTTTGCAAGAACACACTCTTCACAAAACTTCTGATTGGCCTCATCGAGACCCTCGAGCTTTCCTTTGGTTACCATCATCTTTATTCCTTTTTCACTCATGTGACCGAGCCGTTTGTGCCATGTGCTTGTATCGATTCCCAGAGTGGTTGCACAAATAGTGGAAATTGTACCTTGCGTTGTATACAATGTCCCATGTCTCAAGCCTCGAGCTACTACCATAGCTCCCTTTGTGATCTTCCAGAACATATCACCAAAGGTGCTTACATATCCACCATCATCCGATAATTGGCTAACCGATATAAGGTTACCCCCTAGTTTGGGTACAAGTAGCATATTCTTCAAAATAACCGTCGCCCCCGAAGGCAACTTTAACCTAGCGTCTCCCTTTTCAGTAATACTGCGAGAAGACTTATCTGCAAGAAAGACCGTACCATAGTCGCCTTTAATAACATTCAAAAGGAAACCCAAGTTCACAGTAGCATGGAAAGAGGCACCCAAATCAATTATCCATGATTCGTTAATGTCATCACAAGAAAGTAACAGAGCCTTATCAGAACTAACCTCTTCAGTGAGGTTCATCGTATCTTTTTCCTCGTCATTCTTCTTAGACGAAGAAGAAGGAAAATCTTGTTTGAAGTGACCCTTCTTTCCACAAGTCCAGCACGCACCAGGCAGTTTAGACTTTCCTTTTGACTGTGATCAACCTCTTCTATATTTTGGCCCTTTTCTGTAGGACTTCCCTCTTTCCTCAATGATCAACGCACTGCCGCTTGACGTTGAAGAGGTTGTTGTTGATTTACGTCTATTCTCTTCACTCATAATCAAAGAGACTATAGTGTCAAATTTGATGTCTTCCTTCCCCGATGAGTTACTCACAACTGTAATGAACCCTTCCCAGCTCTCAGGCATGTGCCCTAGAAGAGCCCACGCTCTCACCTCCTTGGCAAACGTGATTTTAACGGATTCCAATTCAACTTGAATGGTATTGAACTCACTGATGTGAGCTTGCACACTACCATTATCCTTCATCTTTAAGGTAAACAAACGACGCAAAAGATGTACCTTATTTGCCCTGGACGGTTTTGAGTACATAGAGTACAAAGTCTCCATCAATTCCTTCGTAGTCGTAACTTTGGAGATCATGTGTAAGATCTAAGATGACAACGATAACCTTACGGTTCCAAGCATTTTGCGATCTAATCACGCCCATTTAACATCGTCATGATCCGTGGCTTCATCTCAATCCCACCTAGTGGTAAATCAAGATCTTTCTGATAGAGATAATCCTCTATCTGCATCTTCCTCACTTCAAAATTCGATCCATTGAATTTAGTAATCTTCAATTTCTCCTGATCGGCCATCATTCTTCACCACACAAGCTCTGTAACTGCAAGCTCTGATACCAATTGTTGGGTGATCTCAAGGGTAGCTAATCCCAATTCCACGCCTCAGAACGATAGACGAAAACTCTAGAAAGATTCAAAATTGAAAACACTATAATTTTCCCTGATGAGGGAAGTTGAAAATCCTTATGGATACCACTCCCGAGAGCAATCTACTATAATCAAATAGGTTACAAACAATCTCTCAAGCTTCCTCGAAGATTTAATGGAGTTTCTAAAGCCCTAGCCTCTCTAAGATTAAACTCACATAAAAAAAAAACATAACCTCAGTCCTCTTTATATAGTAGAGAACTAATTACAAGTAGTACAGATCTCAAGGCGAACTCCTACTTACTATAATGACTCATCCCTTCCTATGTTAGGTCATATTACAAGGGTACTCTCCGGATATCCTAGAGTTGGTGCTGACGCCAGAAATATCGGGTATGACGCCATGCTCTTATACTGCTATAGTTGTAAGGTCTAACAACTGCGTTGTCTTGTCCAGTGAGCTGGCAATCTGTCTTGTCATACTTCGATGGACTTTGAATCCTTCTTCAGCAATTCATGCGGAACCAGTTCGAGTCTTCATGAAACTTTACCAGCTTGAGTCTTCAGTTAACATAACCAGCTCGAATCTTTAGGTAACTTAATCTGTTCAAATTCTAGATAACATTACCAGTTTGAATCTGAACATTGAAAATCTTATTTTTAATCTGTTTCATTCCGACTTCGATCCTTGCTCATTCTACGAGCTCCAATGATCTTTGACAAGCATAGTTCGAGTTTACCCATAACAAATAAGCCTCAATTGACCGCAAGGGCAAGTAAAATCCTGTACACCTTTGTACTATAGCTTCTGCAAGTTGTTTCAGTTGTTGAGGACAACAACCAGGAGGGTTGTTATTTTTAAAGGTTTTCCTACAGAAGAGCGTCCAAGCCAATTCGGTAGATAATGGAGTAAGTTGGTAGATGTAGGATGTTTCCCCGATAGGGCAAGCTAAGCTCATGATTCAAGTTGTAAAGAAGATACTACCATTAGCTCTATGTGGCAGACCGTGTTTAATCTCATCCCATACTTTATTATCCTAAATATCGTCAAGAATAACGAGGTAACTTTTATTTAGCAAATAACTATGTTCTTCCTCTCGTAACTCGCCTATTGACATGTCCTTCAAGTTACTTGGTAATGGCTCAACTCTGCTCTTAAAAAATCCTTTGAGAATGGAACGTAAGATCTGCCTAGGTTGATTGTCATGGGACACCGAGATCCAAGCATTACAATCAAATTCGGACAAGATGTTGCAATTTTTTTTTTACTAAAGTCGTCTTTCTGGCACCTTCTATAGCAACCACTGAGATGATTATGCGATTTTGATGTAGCCTATGTTCTTCATTTAGAAAAATATTCTATATTTTGTCCACATAACCACCAAACCCTATGTGTCATTTCTTTAACAGAAGGATGAGATACGCCATGATCTGATCTTTTTTTTTTGAATGACTATTTCTTTCTTCTTTGAAGTTTGACATGGTTCCTTTCTCTTGAAGTTTGCAATCGAGCCTTCTCCTAGATATATAAGTATCCTCCTTGATAACTTCAATTTGCAAGTGAAACTGACGACGGTTTTGCATCTGCTAAAAGAAGCTAGGAACATAGCTGACGGATAACTTGATATAGGCAACTATTTGGTGGCCTAGATTTAAGGAGTTGCATTCGGAGAATGAACTCCTCGATAACATTCTCAACTCTGTATGCTTCATCTCTGACTTGAGTGAGCCACAACCCTACAATTTTGCCACTGTTACTTTCTGCATCTTTTACAAAAGTTTTCACCTCTGCATTTCTTAAGAAAGTTTTCATCGTAGAAAGCTCACTCTCGATGAACTGAATATCTTCACTAATACCGGTTTGAATCTGGAATTTAGAAATAACTTCATCAACAGTCATATCTCCTAATTTTCCAATCACAAATCATAGAAAAGCTTCTACCATTACTGTTAATCAATGATTAAAGCTAAAACGGGAGATTTAACACTAGAAATGTTACTTCACAATCCTACAACTCAGGAAGAAGTTAAGGGTCCGTTTATTTGCCAAGTCTCACACGTGAGACATGACAAGTTGTGGTAGTTGCAACTCCTACTCGTGTTTGTTTGACCAAATCTCATTACACTGAAGCCTCCGCGGGAATTCCAAAAACCACTTTGTTTTCTGTTCAGTTCCCACCATAATAGGTGAGATTTATAAATCTTTCTCTTCGTGGGAGTTCGTGGGAGTGAGAAAAGGAGATAGACCCCGATAATTTCTTTCCAACTCTATGAAGCTTTTACACAAACTATCATTTGCTCTCATGTACGAATTTCCTCTCTCAAAGCTATAATTTAGGTTCTTTTCTTCTCTCTCTCTCATCTTCTTTCTGCAAAGTAATAATGATCATTTCTTCTTTCTGTTGCTGCTGTAATCAAGTTTTAGTTGCTGCTGTAATCGATCGAGTTTCAGTTGTTGCTGTAATCGAGTTTTAGGGGTTGATATAATTAAGCTTCTATTGCCGCTACTCTTCTTTAGTTGTTGTTGCTTGTTGCTATTAAACTGTTTGCTATAATTGAGTGTCAGTTGTTTGATATTTTCTCCTCTCTCATCTTCTTTCTGCAAAATTAAAGTGTGGGATTGCTGGATTTTGGATTTTTTATGTTTATATGGCAAACTAAAAAGGGAGTTTGTTGATTTGAAAGTTTTTTCTTCTTCTTTTGACAAATTAGGAAGTGGGTTCGATGATTTAGGAGATTTGATTGATCTTATCCCCATGTTTTAATCACTATAATTTTTCTTTTATAGTTAGACTCTGACGATGATGATAATGTTGTTGCTGCATGCACTATACTAATTATGGTATGCGCGGAAATTGTATTAGTCAAATCAATGAATTATGTAGATAGGTTTCCGACTATCAATAGAGATGATGATAGACATCATTATTTGAGAAGATTATATGAGGAAAGTGATACAAAATGTAACGAAATGCTTCATTTGAATCGAATGACATCTAATCATCTTTGCGCTAGACTAGGGACCAAATGGTTGAAGAAATTACGATTTGTGGATGTTAAGGAGTAAGTTGTTATGTGTCTTCTAGTAATTGGGCATGATACACGAAACTCTCAAGTTAAGTTTGACTTGATCCGATCAGGTCACACGATCACTCGATACTTTTACAGAGTTTGGCGAGCAATTCTTAAGTTGGGTGTGGATCTTATTAACCCCGCAACTACCAAGTTTTCTCCGGCAATGGGCAAGGATAATAGGCCATGGAAAAACCATTATTTTAAGGATTGTATTGGGGTAATAGATGGAACCTTTATACATGCCAGTGTACCGGCGGAAGATCGACCAAGGTATAGAAATAGAAAAGGAGACATAAGGCAGAATGTGTTGGTTTAATGTGGATTTAGCATGAGAATCACATATATATTGGCTGGGTGGGAAGGTTCGGCTCACGAAAGTAGGATGCTTAGAGTGGCGGTAAATGATCTATGAGACCCTTTTACTATCCCTGCAGGTATTTTTAATAATCGCTTATGGCACAATCTTAATATTTTTTTTACATCGTATTTACTATCTTTCATTTTATTAGGTAAATTCTACTTGGGTGATGCCGAGTTTGCTAATGTTCTTGATTTTCTTGTACCATATCATGGTGTAAGGTATCACCTTAAGGAACATGATGAAAGAGCCCCTACTAATGCAAAAGAGCTCTTCAACTATCGTCATTCATCTTTACAAAATGTGATTGAAAGAACATTTGGCCTGTTGAAGAAACGTTTTGCTCATCTCAGATCGTATCCTTTTTATAACATTGAGACCCAAACAATGATCGTAATAACATGTTGCATTATTCACAACTTTATATTAAAAGTAGACCCATATGATATGGGTGATGAATGAGTCACACCTGAGGAAGAGCCACATGAGGATTTTGGAGAGCGAGAGGACATAGCTGCACTTCAGCCATCTGCAACATGGGCGGGATTTAGGGATCATTTAGCTGAGACTATGTGGAATGAATATAACCATCATCCATAGTTTAGGATATTTACGAAGTATATTTTGCACATATATTTGAAAGTATTTGTGTTATGCTTTAATGAAGGAAGTATCAACTTTAATAGATGTGATAATTGGCGTTAAACTTTCTTGTGCTTTGTTTTTCTTGTGAAACTACATGTCTGAGGTGAAAAAAAATATGGGTTTACATGTATCTAGAGATGTAAATGTTATATTCTTATGCTGCATATTTAAATTTCTTTTCATCACGGTGATAGGTATGGATTCAGAGCCACATGTCTTTATAAACGAAGATAGCGAGGGCGATGGAGGAAAAAGTAAGGTTATTTGGGATGATATGATGGATCACATTCTTCTAGACATATTGCATGAACAATTGGCTAAAGGCGGTAAGAGTGACAATGGGTGGAAATCGTCAGCTTATAATGTCGTAGTATTTAATGTAAACAAGGGATTGAATATGGAGATTACTACGACCAATGTTCTAAGTCGGTTAAAAACTTGGCGGTTACATCATAATGCTGTGAAGGAGATGAAGAATATTAACGGTTTTGGGTGGGATGAAGAAAGGAAAATAGTAGTCATCGACGAGGCCTTATGGAAAGAAGTTTAGAGGGTACACACTTATATTATTTTTTTGCAAAAAAAGTATTGCATAACATTCTATCTTAAAGCATCACATCCTTGAAAGAAAGTTCACAAGGCATACACCTGTATTTTACTCTCAAGCAAAGTACTTTTTTTTCATTGAAACCATTTACCTCTATAAAGTATTGTACTATGATGATTAATATATCGCTTTACTTGTTTCTAAATAGACGAGGAAACACTTGAAGAAATTCAAAGGAAAACCTTTGTCTAACTATGAAGAGATTGCAGAGATACTTCGCAATGATCAAGCCAATGGCTCACATGCGACAACTATTTGGAATGTGAATGTTGATATGGGGGAACATGATCACGACTATGCTCTTGAAATAGTGAACCAATCACCCCAAGATGAATCACCATTTCCAGAAGTTGTCACCTCTCCAAATCTATCAACATCTAATATTGCCCCTAAGAGACAAAGAAATAGATCATCAGGTGAGTTGGTGTCTAAGCAACTGAAAGGGCTTCAAGAATGTGTTTCTAAGGTTGCAGATGCAATGATGTTCAAAAGCTGTAATCAAGATGCCCTTATGGAGAAGGTAACCGAAGAGCTTGAAAAGTTGGAAACGTTAGATCTCGAGGCAAAAGTGAAAGCAATGGAAATGTTTGCCACTAACACAGGTATGGCAAGGATGTTTCTTACAATGAAAGATGATGCTAAGGAGTTTTGGCTAAAGACCTATTTTCTTATTATTAATCGTTGATGAAGGATTTGGGAGGGAATATTTTTACTACCTTATTTATGCTGTTTTGGTATGAACTTGTTCATCTTATAATGATCATTTGCTTTTGTACAAGTGGAGCTAAAGAAGTTGTTATTTCATCTCCTGTTGCTGTTTCATCTCTTTGCCAAAGTAGTTGTTGATGTTTCATCTGTTTCTGTTGCTGCTATAATCGAGTTTCAGTTGCTGTTGTAATCGAGTTTCAGTTGTTGCTGTAATCGAGTTTTAGTTGTTGCTATAATTAAGTTTCAATTGTTGCTGCTCTTCTTTAGTTGTTGCTCTTCTTTAGTTGTTGCTGCTTGTTGCTCTTAAACTGCTGTTGCTGTACTTCACTTTGTAAACTAAAATCTGCTATGCAAAATTAAAAAATGTAATTGATCAGTGCTTTTTTGTAATATGATAATTTCCTCTTCCTTGCAGTCACTAATGCTTATCACGTCTTTGAATCCTGTAAGTACTTACTTGTTTACATCTTTTCATTCTCATCAGATTCTCTGCAAATATCTTCTTATATTTCTTTCTTAACGTTAATTTTTTGCATAGGCCCTTCCACACGCTACAGGAACGGGAGATGGAGTTAGAGGACAAGGACATCTAAATATCAGTGAACTATTTTAACCGGTATGCACCACTATTATCAACTGCCACACTTTTCTATCCTCCTAATTGGTATGACAAAATGGTTCCCTAGTGCATTCAGGAACTCAGGGTCATAAGCATTTTCCCAATCATTTAATATCCTCTTAAAATCGATAATTCTTAGATCCACTCCTTCCCACGCCACATAATCTCTTGTAGCTTTTTTTTACATGCTACGAGAAGCAATATTGTTAGTGTCTGCAGTAATTTATCGCTGCTCCATCAACCATCCTTCTGAAAGCTTAACTTACATATAGTTAATTCAGTGAGTTGTGTGCCAAATTTATGTAAGTCCTTTGACCTTTTCAAGATGCAGTTTTAGGCTCCATTCCCATATGATAATCTACTTCTATGAAGCTCTCACTATGGGGACCTGCACCAAATTCTGTGGCCAGGGGATTATCTCCTTCCTCGCCAGATCTCCATAATCACTTCTCTTTCAGCTGCCTTCATTACCCAAGGTTTCTTAATACCTTTATCCTAAATCAGGTTCAAAGCAACATCGTAAACATTTTTCAGGATTATCAATTGCCCCACTTCTGCTCATAAATATTCACTTTCCTTTAAAAAGTGGAATACCTCGAGTGTCCGTTCGCCTGTATAGATTCTCTTAAAATCCTTGGCCATAATTTTAAGAAAAAATAATAATTCCTAGCCATTTCTTGACTTGTAGTGCTGTTTTGTACTTTTCCAGTGAAAATGCTTAGAAATGGAGATAGTGCATCCGTTCTATACCTTAGCTTCTGAACAATCCTGAGAGGACTTATTGATCATAATTAAGGAGGATGTAGATGATGTACATTTCCTCATCCAAGGCATCTATAACCCCATTTCTAACCAGCAAGTAGCCCAATAATTGCCATGGGTGCTGCAGGTTTCTTTTCCCCGTTTCCCCTTTCATTCACTTGTCGAGTCAGATACTTTATTGAGGAGTCCCTCAGGTACTTGCCTTGAAGGAAGACATGGTCTTGAGATGGAACTTCAATGGGACAAGGTTTGTGTAGCCAAAAATGCTTGTGATAATAGTTAGGATGATGTATATTTTGTGTTGATGTTAAACTGCTGCTTGTTTCAGGGGAATATAACAGGGGTAAATAACAGCAGTACAATTTTGTGTTGATGTTACTGCACATGTAAACCCATATCAGGGGTATATAACAGCAGTACCTATCACTCTTAAACTGCTGCTTGTTTCAGTTGTTACAAAATCAAGGGCATTTTTGCTGTTACTGCATATTTAAACTGCTTGTTACTACTGTTTGCAATTGAGTAATACAATTATGCTTGTCCTACAATTACAATTATAGACTGTCATTGTGCTCAAAATAGTTTCCATTCTCTTTTTACAGGGTAGACCTTTCAATTTATTACAAGCCTGAATGCAATGGTTGTTATGATGATGAGAATTCCTGGAGAAATATACAGAGCTCAAGTGCGACGTCAACTGACTGAAGGCCTTGTTTACCAGTATAGTATAATGCTGAAAATCAGACAAAGATGCAATTTTGAATAATTGTAAAATTCCATGTCTTCTACCTATATTTGTTACTCTGTACTGATTAGCCCCTCTACCAAGTAGAGCTGCCTTACTCCGAAATGATTTATGCATTCAGGCTTGTTACTGCTGCTGCTGCGACAACTTCCTCTAATTACAATTTACGTTTTGGGAAAGCTATTTACAGGTTCCTTATAAATTATCAGATGTTATAGACACGAGCTACAAACCTTATTATCCAAAATGTTATATCTAGAATTTATCTCTCGCTATAACAATGTCTCTTAAATTTGGAACTCGCTGCCTATTTTCAGGTACTTACATTTTCTAACTTGGGCTTTATGCATCTTTATCAAATTCTACATTATGTATTGGTTCTTTTTTTAGGTTTCTTTAATTTGGCGCAAGGATAGACGTGAATATATAATACCACAGACTTCATATGATGCTTACTTTTCTTTGTTATTTTTAGTTTGGTCAAAATGGTTATTGGGTGAATCTTGCTTTCTTATGTGATATATTCGTAGGATGGAAATTGTATTCCTATTATCATAGAGGTCTAATGTCCCTATCAAAAAGCATGTACAGAGGATCCTAGATTTATAAATCTCATGGTCAGCCAAACGGCAAGAATGAAATTTGTTGGGAGTTTAAAGTCCAACTCTCATTGGCAAACCAAACACATTATTTGGAATTGCATGTCTTAGGAATGCAAGTCTTGAGACATTCAACTCTTAAAACACAGTTTAGACTTGGCAAACAAACAGACCCTAAAACCGTAACTTTCTTGTTAGAAAAATATTTGTAGCTTTAGGTAAAAAACTGAGCTGAATTCTTTTCATTCATTTTTTTCTTTCAGAAGAGGACATTTACCTATCAAGCATTTTGTATTTGATAAATCTCCATTTTTTACTTCAAATATAAATGGTCAAATTAGTGACATCCATAACTTCCTTCTGTTCAAACTTTAAAGTCAAGAGCCAGATACTTTCAAAATCTTGGGTGTCGTACATTATTCTTTTTCAAGTACAATAATGAGGATTATTTCTCTACAAAGAGAACCCACTGTATAACTATGGCTAGTCGTCTGATGTGGATGTAAGATTTGAATCTCCTCAAAAACCAAACTCCTCAAAGTAATAAACTGAATATTTGACGTGACGAAAATCTATTGGGAGATATAAAGAAGATGAGTCTTTTATTTTCCAAACATTTTTCACCTATTAATTGTAATCGAAAAAAGATTTTCTACACAAGAAATTTGCCTATCTGGCCAGATAAATTTCTCTTTCCTTTCTAGCTATCTTCGAAGAGAGAATGGTTAAAGCTAAAATAACCACCAGTTTGGAGAGCCTGAAAAAGGTGCTTTGAGCATTTTTGCCTCTCAAAAAGAACTTAAAACGTTATATTTTTCTTCCCATACATATTCATACTTATTTTGCTCATCTGGGCTCAATTTTTGTTTCGGAGAATTTTGCATACTCGCTTTACAATTTTTATTCAATCATCTAAACCTAGCAAACTGTCTATATTTTACTTAAAAAATCTTGTTTTTTTCTTTGTCTTGAGTCCTGATAATTTACCGATAATTTGGATACTTTTAGGTCCTCCCAATTTTGTACTTGTAGGAATGTTTATTTATTTATTTATTGATTGGTCAACCATACTTATAAGGTAAAAAGGGTTATAAAAGTGGTTCCATCTTTCATGAGAGGCTCCTGAAGCCATCCAGGCAGGGAACCAAGCCACGAAAAACATACATTATCGCTCGTAGGCCTACCTGATATACAATGTGCTACAGAGTTAGCGCTCCTTGACGCATAGTTAATACAAATATCCTCAAAATATTTAAACAATGCTAAAACGTCTTGCAGAATGACTTCAGTAGTCCAGGAGATGGTAGCAACGCCCATCTGACATAAGGAGAAGATAGCCTCAACATCCGTTTCAATTATCACCCGACCAACACCTTGCTCTCGAGCCCAGCTAACACCCCCGAGAACTGCTAATTCCTCATCTTCTTCGCTGCTTGTAAATTTGCATGAGGAACTTCGGGCTGCAACGAAGATATTTTGAGCATCACGGATAACAAAACCAATGCGATTATAAAATTTATCTTTACAGTAAGAGGCATCAACATTTATTTTGGCCCATCCCTGAGCTGGAGGAACCCAGGAAACCTTGATATTCAAACGATCCAGGCGAGAAAACGGTTCATCATATAATATTTTATTAATGGTCTCTGAAAGCCGAGTAAGAATGTTTATTAGTATATGTACTTATGATTATTGTCTTTAGCATTAGTATAAATAGAAGTGAGATTGTAGCAGGTTTACCTAGATTTTTCCGCATTTTCAATCTCTCTCCAATATATTTTGATGTGTTTCCTATTTTTCTTTCTCCGGCTAAACATCCTCCTACATGTTTTTTGTTTCTGTATGTATTTACTTGCTTATATAGATTCTTATCCTTACTTATTCCATCTTTAGTATCCTACTTTGGGAGAGTTATTAGAGGCCTTATCGTTACTATACATGGGAAGGTTCCAATGCCTTTGTATACATGAATTTCCAACAATAGCTGTTAAGCATATGAAAAATTAATTGCAAATATGTCTGCCCCTGTAGAAAAGCCTCTTTTTTTTGTTTTTAAAACATACTGAGAGTGAATACAGGGAAATGCGCACTAGATAATTTGCTTAAGACAAGATTTTCAGTCATGGCCTTATAAATGAATAAACTAAGAGAACCAATGTACCTAGAGACCTACCAGCTATTGTGGTTGTTTCATATAAAAAAAGAAGAAGAGATTCTGTTGCTCCATTCTTCATCCAACGACCACTGTGGCTGGCAACATTAAGTAAGAGCAACCTATCATAAACAATTTTTGGTTGAAGCAAGCATGTGAAACATGTTTCTCATATGATTGCATGAAAGATTGAAATATAAGAGGAAATTAAATAAAAGAATATTATAAAAAAAATCTGCCACAGTTACAAGAGAATTCGTAACACTACAGATATCTAAAACTGCCATTTCATGCCAAATTCTCTCTTAGCCTTCCACTCTCTATCTCTTGATATGATACAATAAACTGAAACAACAAAATTGTGTGTGCCTCAGGTTGAATCCTTGCCTCTAATTAGTTTCATTAAATTAGCCTAATGAATAAATTGCAGTTGTTTTTGAGTAGTTGAGCTGCACAGCAACGTATATCGAGTAATCGGCTCCTTGACCCCTTGTCTATTTGGGAGTATGAGATAACATGTATTCAAATGCCTTTAGGTCTTTAACAGAATAAGGAGGTATTCTTCTCCGAACAAACATCATGATCACTTCAGCGTCTTTGCAGTTTGCATTCTTTTGCATTCTTTACAAGGCCTTCGAGCAACCTACAGATGGTATCCCCGCTTGGAAACCAATTCTTTTTCATGCTGTCCTTACACATCGTAAATGTCAAATCAAACTCCCGTACAATACAAAGATAATGTATCATTGTTTGGTAAATCCTGGAATTTGGTTTGTAACCCTTACCATGAAGAGATGAATAAACCTTTTTAGCCATTTCAAGATACCCGGCCAGGCAAAACCCCTTGATCACCAAAATAAATGTTACCTCATCAGGACTTATCCCAAAACAATGTATCATAACAAGAAACTTATTTGCTTCCCAAGCTCTTCTAATGGTAACCAAGTACTGAATCATTGACGTTGAATGTAGCGAGATTGGGTAGGCATTGCCTAATCCAATGGTCAACAATTGTTGAATCAATACAAATTCAACGGATCACAAATATTCCTGAGATACCAAGCAAAGCCACAACCTCAAAAGTAATGCCCCTACACTCACACTTCCGCATTCCATCTAATAAAACTCTCTCTTATTCGACAATAAATATAAACATCTCTTTTTCATAGCATTTCTCCCTCGTACGTAAATTTTAAAACCCATTTTCAAAATTAGTTCAATAGTGAGTTGGGAATCCATGATTCATGATTGTCCCACTACTAAACACATTTCACAAATATATCATAGATAGGCAGGTACATACATACATATAATGAGTTAGTAACTGGGGTTTATGTACACAAGTACAATTTCAACACTAAATACTACAACTAATCCAGCTCAATTACATTAGAGATCATAATCTCTCAAAAGCTTGAATCTTACAAATGCAATCATACCCATTACACAAAACCAGATCATAAATTCACTCTAGCAAGAGATCTAATGTTCAAATTAGAGAAATTGACTTAAAAATAGGGAGAAGTGATTGATTTACAAAGGAGAACCGGAGAAGGAAGGAGATTGAAAGAGAAAACTGTCATCCAATTGGGCAATTTAGTGTTGGACGGCCCAGATCAATTCCTTCTTGCATAAGTACCATAGAAATGATCGAGGCCATCCAGCGCACGCATCGCCATACGCGTCGGTGGAATGGATGAGACCAAAGTAAAAGGTTGGGTTGTTTTTTTGCCTAATTCTTATTTTCATAAACTAGTGTAATTAAAGAAAATGAAGAGTAATCCGTAAGAGAAAACTGTCATCCAATTGGGCAATTTAGTGTTGGACGGCCCAGATCAATTCCTTCTTGCATAAGTACCATAGAAATGATCGAGGCCATCCAGCGCACGCATCGCCATACGCGTCGGTGGAATGATGAGACCAAAGTAAAAGGTTGGGTTGTTTTTTTGCCTAATTCTTATTTTCATAAACTAGTGTAATTAAAGAAAATGAAGAGTAATCCATAAGAGAAAAAGTATTACTGGACTTTTTTTCTTGCTATGCAAGCTGGGGTTAAAGTAGAACCCGACCAGAATGAATTAAAAAAAATTGGGCATCCTAATATACTTCTTCCCCATACTATCATAATCAAGCAAGACTTGCAAGTCTGCAAGCAAATTATCATGGTGGAGTATAATCAAACTAAAAGTAGTACAAAAAGAAGCCAAAAATCAACAGAAGAGTTAGTTACTCTGTAGAGTGTAGACATGGTAAATTATGAATTCTTCAAACTGCAGGATGAGTTCTTTAGCAGCTTCATTTCATATAGAAGATAGCAGCTCCAATGTGGATCATAGTTGTCTCTGAAAATATGAATCAATAGGCTTGAGTCAGTAGCCACCCAAACCCTTCTTATACCTCTTTCAAGTGTCTGCTTCAGCCCCTCATAAAGAGCCTTCATTTCATGGTAATTGACAGAAACAGGTTTCTCTCTTCCACTAAATACAAAGTTAACTTCAGCCTTGTCATTCCCTTCCTTAATAACCCCCTAAAGCTTCCATGCAGGCTACAGTAAGATCCATCAGTACTTAATTGCCAAATGCCAGGAGGAGGAACCCAGGTGCAGTAAGTGATTGTAGGAGTGAAATAGATAGGGGAGATATTCCAAATATCACAAATCTGTCTAGTTCTAGCACTATCCTTCTCTTTTGTATTACTAGACTTAGCTCATGCATGCGTGCGGCTATATAGTATTTTCTGGTTTGTTCGACCATAAGTGTTTTTCTTGACTTTATAATTTAATTACATGTTTTATTAACGAGGAGTAGCTGAGTTCCCCCTTAGTTTAGAGTCTGAGAAAAACAATTCTATAAAAACGTCCATCGATCAAACTGCAATTAATTAAACCCCTTTGTTTACAATGTTTCTCTTCGAGCTCCGCAGTCTACATTAACGTCGGTCTCATTTGAGTTGGACTCTACCAGTTGAGCTTAACTAAAACATATATGTTGGCTCATGTGGGCTACAGTGCAAACGGCGTACATACCCAACTATTTCGAAAGGAAATATAAGCATCAACTCCCATCCTTGCTCTCTCACAAACTTGACATGAAGCATTTGTGTTTCCTTTAAAGTTATTTGCAGTACCAGTAAAATATGGAGTTTCTAGTTAGGGATGGCAATTTGACCCGGTTTGGTGGGGATCCGCATCGCCCCACCTAGAACGGGACGGGTTTGGGATGTGCTAACCGAGTATGGGGCGGGTATGGGATGCATTATAAAAATTCGTGGGGAGTGGGGCGGATTTGGTATTGCCTCAAAAATTTATACCTGCCTCGCCCCTTTTAAATAGTTTATTGTTATTACCCTTTACATAAGTATTAAATGTTAGGAAATAATCTACTAAAGAAGGATTGGCAGTTCTGTAATGGCTTGTTTAGGGTAAAGAAATGAATGATATTTGGTCCCTTAGAGCCTACTATCTGCCTGTATTTATAGATTATGCAGGCAGTTTACAAAAAGAAAGAAAGAGTCTCCTATTCCGGAGGTAGTGGGCGAACTTTGCTGATCTCTAATAGTTCCTTCTTGACCGAGCTACAACGGTTACTTTTGGTAAGTCGAGGACTCACGGAATCTTCTAAAATGTTGGGCTGTCTTCGACTACAAAATGTTGAGTTATATTTGGCTACAGAGTGCTGGCTTTATTCTTGTCGAATCTGGGGAATATGATACTACAATAGCTCCATTCTCTACAGAAGTACCTGTAGTTGTGTTGAGAAGAAAAACTAGATCTGAAGAGTTTGTCGAATATTCTCAGAAGTCAGTATATGTCATTACCGAGGTCAAGGTGATCTGTATGTGGTCAAGTTGGTTTTGAGACGTAATTAATATTGCTCATTGAATGTAGGTAAAAAATGATGGGTATAAATAGGGGGTTTATGGAAGGTAGATAATTATGTTTGGGTAATGAGGTCGCCCCAAGTATGGTTGATTATTGGGTTTGGGGTTGAAGATGGTGATCGCTCTGACAAAATCTGGCGTAGACCGAGAGACGATAATGTGTTATGTGACCAGAGCAGAGCAGTAAGGTGGGAAAAAAGATCAAACAGAAGTGAGATGTTTCGGTTGGAAATAGTGGGAGTATCATGCGGTTGTGAAGGTAATGTTTGGAGTCAGTTGGGCGGTGAAGGGGTAACTGTCGTTACTGGTGATGAAGATATGAAGCTTGGATGGGCATCCAGGGATCTTGCCGAACGTGTGGGTGTGCTTGCAATTTTTTGTTGCCTTTTCCTGCTGAAGCATCTCTTTAGAAGTTTAGTGACTTGAGAGTCATTGAGCGTCGAGGACTAGAAATAGGCTTTAATGTCCGATTCTGGTGAAAAGCAAACAACAAAAATATTAACATGTCGAAGGATGTTAGAAATAGCAGATAAATTGTAATGGAATAAAAATTAAGTAATTAGAAACAAATGTAATTTAAAGAGATAGATGTCGAATGTGATATATGAGTGTAATCGAATGTAAGAAAGAAGTGTATGAAATAAATCAATGTGTGTTTATCGAATTGTTTATTGTGTTTGTGTATGTTATCGAATATTACATATGATTTAAAAATTGTCTTACGATGTTGTCGATAATTATTTTTTGTGTAATGTCCAAGGTAGTGGAATGTGTGGGGCCAATGACGGAGTTGATAAATAATCTAACTTTGTGGAGATTCAAAGCATAAGAAATGGGGGGGGGGGGTTGTATTGACTGGAAGGTGTATAAAGAGAAGTTTGTATAGACAGATAGATGCATTCACTTAAATAATAGTGAATGCCTGAGATGTAGGTTGTTATACTGTAAATGTTATGTAAGCAGAAAGTTCACATGTTGGAGGGAATGTTCTATTCGTCGAATGTAAAATTTATGTGTCAAACGTTGGAAATAAAGGTGACGTTGAAATGATGGTTGTTGAATAACATGATAGGCAACTGATGTCGAATAGGATCCCCTAAGTATAGGAATTTGGAGGATAGTATGTATAGGAAAATTTATATCCAAAAAGAATATGGCAAGATGTTTTCCATTAGGTGATGGTATGAAGTATAAGGAAAATGATGTAAATTAGTTATTGAAAAAAAAATGATTTTGCACTTATAGATATGAATGTTTATGCAGAAATTCGTCGAGAATTTGAAGATTTGAAGTACGAATGTAAAAGTTTATTAAAGGGGAGAAGATTAAGAGTCAGAGAAGTCGAGAAAAAGTGTATGAGGCATTGTATTCGAGGAACTGGACGGCCGCCTCGTGGTGCAACGAACAGTCTCGTGAGGGCTATAAATATGTCAGAGGTAGGCGACAGTTCAGATCATTGGCAAATTGAAAAAAAATTTGTGGGAGATAACTATTGTTGCTTGTTGCTGAAGAGGTTAGATACGGTTGCTAAGGAGGAGATTTGTGTGTTGATTGAAAGGGTGAAGCGAGCAAAGGAAAGGGATACCAAAGCTGCACGGCAACAAGGTTAGTGATTTTACAATTTGTTTCATCAGTTGATGCATTGGTTATAGATTAATAGATAATGTGCAATGAATTGGAAATGAATGAGAAATGTGCATAAAGAAGAAAGGAAATTGTTCGTAGGTCTGCTAATTTTGTGATTTAGAAATTTTGGTGGCGGTGATTCAAAGTTACGTGTTTCGGTAAAATGGAAGGGGAATAGGGAAGAAAAAGGGATTGTGGAAGGGTTCTATAAGTACGGCACAGTGAGAGGAGATGGTTGTGAGGGAGTGAGATATGTGGAGAGAGTTAGGATTGTACGGTTATCGCCGGATTTTGCGCCGGAGAATGAGAATTTGTAAAAATGGAAATAACTGTTTTTGGCGGGAAAAGTTATAACATCTTCGAGAAGCTATTTAAATTCATGTAATTTCGATAAGAAAATAGTAATTAACGAGTTTATCGAGGTTAATGTATTAAGCTTAGATGAAACATCGAGAACTGAATAAATGGTTATGAATGATTAAAAATCTAAGTAAATAATCTGATATGAATTAGATCGAGAACTATGTATAAGTAAAAAATGTAAATGATAGTAGCAGATGGAAAAGTGAATGAGGTATTGGAGAGTGATCTCAACAATGAGATATTTATGAATATATAAACGTAAGAATATGTATATATGTATCACATATGAAAGATTCTAACTGTGTTTAAAATATGGAATCTGATTTACAGGTTCTTATAATGGCTGAACCCAATTTAAATGATGATAAAGATATATTTGCGAGTCTCGAAGATATAATGCCTTTGATGATTGATGTGACAACGTGCGAACAACAATTGGGGGGGGGGGGGGATACAGGGTAGGTTCAAACAGTGCAGACACAGGGGGTGGGAAACAGTTTAGGGTAGTCCCTAGTATGCATGAAGGAGCAGAGAGAGAAGTTACTGAGACTGGTGTAGATCATGAGCCTTAGGCAAGTGATCGAGAAGGGAGTGGGGATGGGGAAGAAGATGTTGAAGAGGACGAAGAAGCTTGTTACGGAGAGGGTTTAAAGACCAAAAAAATATTATGATTTAAAAATAAATATGGTATCCCTGGTGATGTTAGATTAGAGAAGTATCAATACGAAATGATCGACCAGGATATACCCTTAGATGGTATTCTTGTTCATCGAGAACAGATAAAGAAAGGGTTAAAGTTACCCCTAAGGGGGGATCAGAAAAATTTAATGAATTTCTTTGATGTAGCCCCAGGTCAATTCAATCTGATTGTATATGACATTTTTAGGGTATGTGGTGCGATAAATGGTAGACTTATAACCAGAGGGGAGGAGGTAATAACTGTAGATGATTTGTGTGTGTACTACACGATGAAAACAAACCCAAAGTTAAAAGGGTATCGTTATTTGGCGAAGAGACCGATATTTTACGATATGGTATCAACTGGAGGTCGATATACCGAAGACCGATTACTAGTTTCTGGAAATTATGAGTTTGATCCAAAAGATCCAGGGGAGCCGCTTAAAAGAAAAGTGTTTTATCTAGGTCTATGGTTAGGTAACTTAAATGTTTAAGCTTGATGAATATTTGTGTAAGATATATGTTGAATAAAGATGTGTTTTTCTTTGTGTTGCAGCATTGAAGGAGATCGGGAAGACAACTGAAGTAAACGAAAAGTTGTATAAGATAAGAGAAGGATTCTTTGGCAGGATCGATAACTTAGCGACGAATCAAGGTCAGTTAAGTAAAAAAATTCATGAAGCAGGGCTAAAAAGGTCAAGAACGAAAGGTACTGAAGTATCAGTTTTCAGGGGAAAATATTCATTAAGAACAAAAGAGCTGGAGATGCAAGTTTGCCCCTGAATAACCCATCGTTGACAGGGTATAACACAGATACGGAGATTGATCCGATGTCGGGGGAGTCTTTAGGTAAAAACAAGAGGAAAAATAAGGTAAATATGGAAATCAAAAGAGCTGTAGATGCAAGTTTGCCCTGAATAACCCGCCGTTGACAGGGTATAACACAGATACGGAGATTGATGCGATGCTGGAGGAGTCCTTGGGTAAAAACAAGAGGAAAAGGAAGGTAAATGCGGAAATACCTTCGTTGTTGAACTCGAAGAGGACTACTCGACAATCATCTTCTGAGGGTGCCGAAGGTACTGACAAACCCGCTGTTGTGGTGAGTGGGTTACCTCCACAGAGTTCGAGCAGTGCCGCGCCCAAGAAGACGACTACTGGAACTGTGAAGAAGAAGTTAGGGGAGGAGTTTGAAACGGTGATGATGAAGGCTATGGAGACTTTTTTTCAGGGGGCTGATTCATTGAAGAAAGAAATGGAGGACTGCATGGTGGGCATTGACAGCTTGGATACGTTTTTAGGCAAGGCACATGATAACTTGGCGAAGGTGAGAAATTTTAAAACTTATGCTTGAATGAAAAGTTTGGTAAATCAAACAAATACTCATTATATGACTTTTATGCAGATTAAAATGGCTATGAGTCAAGCAATGGGACTTGTGGAGGGTAGTGGTGATCTGGCGAACCGTTTGGTTGCGTATAGAAATATTGAGAAAGAATTGACTACGGAGAACATGAAGCTAAATATGACGCTAAACAGGTACAAACTTAAAGCAAACAAGGCGAAGGAAGCTGCAGTGGCAGAGGTGAAAAATGTGTTAGAGAAGGAAAAGAAAGAAACTTTGGCAGCATAAAAAATTGAGTTCCATAAAGAAGTTACTGATGTTCGAAGAGCAATGGAGCTGGAGCAGATAAAACTGCTCGATAAATTGAGAGATCGGATGAATGAAGAAAAGCTGCAAATATGCCATGAAGTGAGGATACACTTTAAGGAGCAGTATGATGAGTCTGAAGAGAGGAAGAAATATTATAAATGAGTTGTGAAGGCTGGTGGGCTGCCATGTGATGACAACTCTGATGGCGAGGTACCACAGACTCTAGATGTGCGCGAAAGAACTGAAGTTGTTGATAATGAAAAAATGATGGAGGTCGAAGGTCAGCTTTCCGGGGACGTAGCAGATGAGGAAATATCTCCTTCGAAAATGTTAAATTTAGAGTAATGAACGTTGTTTTTTGAAAGTTTGTAACAAATGGCCAGTGGGGCCGAAAACAGTTTGAATTTTATGTGTGAAGGATGTTTTTGTGTGTTGATTATTTGGATAACTAGCTATTTTGTCTCTGGCATGCTTGTTAAGTAGCGATTCAGAGAAATAAGTAGTAAAGAGATCGTTTGTCAGATATATACTTGAGAAGTATAGATCGAGGACAAATTGAAATAGGAAAGAGATCGATTGTTAGATAGATACTTTAAAAGTATAGATCGAGGATAAATCAAAACAGTAATGAAAATCGTTTGTCAGATAGATACTGGAAAAGTATAGATCGAGGACAAATCAAAATAGTAATGAAAATCAATTTTTCAGATAGATACTTGAAAAGGACAGATTGAAGACAAATCAAAATAGTAAACAAGATCGATTTGTCAGATAGATACTTGAAAAATATAGATCGAGGACAAATCGAAATAGTAAAGAGATAGATGTCTGATAGATACTTAAAAAGTATAGACTGAGGACAAATCAAAATAGTAATGAAAATCAATTTTTCAGATAGATACTAGAAAAGTATAGATCGAGGACAAATCAAAATAGTAAAGAGATCGATGTTAGATAGATACTTGAAAAGTATAGATCGAGAACAAATCAAAAAATAAAGAGTTCATGTATAATACATTATTTATTTGATTCGAAGTAAACGATTACAGTGTATCATCTATAAAAGAGTTTAAGCTGAGCAGTATTCCAAGGGTACTCAAGCTGAACTTCGTCTTCAGTCATAAGCTAATAAGTTCCACTATCTGTTTTGTTGCTTACAATGTATGGTCCCTCTAAGTTTTTTGATAATTTTCCAGAATTCATAGGTCGAGTATGGTTATGTATCCGTCATAGGACAAGGTCTCCAATACAAAATTTCCGTTCTCAAACTTTCTTGTTGTATGTTTTTTTTCAATGTATCGTGGTAACGGCCTAAATTTGCAATGGTCTTGTCCCTGGTTTCCTCGATCCAATTAAGGTTACAAATGAGTCTGATCTCATTGTCTTCATCCAAAATTTTGCGCTGAGTACTGGGGAGATCGAGGTTTGAAGGTATAACTGCTTCAGTACTGAAAGCCATCATGAAAGGAGTACATCCTATGGAGACTCAAGGAGTGGTACAGTAACCCCATAATACACTGAGGAGTTCGTTGACCCATCTGCCTTTCTTATCGTTAAGGCGCTTGCGTAAACCAGATTTGATGCTTTTGTTGATGGCTTCAGCTTATCCATTGCCTTAAGGGTAATATGGTGTAGAAGTTGTTAACTGAATTTTGTATTTATGAAGGAAAGCAAGGACCTTAGTGCTGATGAATTGTTTACCATTATCAGAACGTATCATCTGTGGACAACCAAACCAGGTAATGATGTGCTCCCAAAGGAATTCGTTGACCTCATTCTCATCAGTATGGCATAAGGGGACTGCTTCGATCCACTTGGTGAAGTAATCGGTGGCAACTAAGACGAATCGTCTGTTTCCCGAAGTTGGATGGAAAGGGCCAATGATATCGATTCCCCATCGCTTAAATGGCCAAAGGACATTACTAACATATAAGTCGAGGGTGGGGCTTTTCATGTCCTGAGCGTGAATTTGGCATTTGTAGCATTTCCAAACAATGTCTTCGCAGTCATGTCTCATCAAGGGCCAATAGAGTTCTTGTGTGAATGCACGTTGAGCTAGCGATCTCCCCGAAACATGTGTACCACAAATGCCTTAGTGAAGTTCTCTGATTTTGATATGAGCCTGCTTCTGTGATATACTTTTGATATGTGGCCTCCTCTAGTAAGTCGATATAATATACCATTTTGGACTGTGAATCGGGGGCACTTGGTTAATAGTGATCGGGCTTCTTTTTTATTATTGGGGAGGATGTTGGAGTTGAGGTAAGCATAAAATGGTTGTATCCAGTCTTCAGGATCGTCATTTTCAGTAACGGTTAAGTGGAGTGTTGACAAGATATCGAGGCTGGATTGTTTGAGGATCTTGATTTCTAAAGATCTTTTTTCACTGTCTCCCAGCATGGCAGCAATATAAGCTAAGACATGGGCATGACAATTTTCTTGCCGAGGTAAATATGAAATGGTGGCATGCTTGAATTTCCTCATTTTTTCTTCGACCGGGGCAGCATAATCGACCATCTTGCCTGTTATCCTGAAAGTTTTGTTACAATGATTGGCGACGAGTAAGGAGTCGACATAAACTGTAAATTCTTCAGCTCCAAGAGTAAATGCGAGATCAAGGTCGTGCAAGATGCCTTCATACTCAATTTCATTATTGGTAGCATATAATTTGAGTTTAAGAGCTTTTTCTATGCGATGATTGGAAGGTGTGACGAGTAGGATGCCAATACCGGAACCTTGTGGTCCAGCTAATCTGTCCGTAAAAAGTTGCCAACCAGAACTCTTGGACCATGCGTCTAGTTCTGCAATTGAGTCGTCAGTAAAGATTTCTTCGAGTTCTTCCCAATCGATGTCTTCAACTGAAAAATCTGCCAAAAAGTCGGCCACTTCTTGGCCCTTGATGGATATTTGGGGTTTGAAAGAGATGTCATATTCTCCAAGGAAAACAGACCATTGTTGAACTCGTCGAGATTTTTCTTTTTTAGAGTGTACGAGTTTGAGAGGGAATTTTGTAATAACATTGATGGGGTGAGCTTGGAAGTATGGACGAAGTTTTTGAGAGTTGTAAACCAAGGCGAGAAATTGCTTCTCCGTGGTACTATATCGCTTTTTAGCAGGCATAAGAGCTTTACTGATAAAGTAAATAGGTTTCTCGATGCCTGCATCTTCTCGAATAAGGACAGAGCTGATGGAGTCATCAGTTATGGATAAGTACATAGTGAGTAATTTGCCATCAATGGGAGTACTCATTATAGGAGGATGCCCCAAGTACCGTTTAAGATCTTGAAAAACCATTTCACAGTCAAGAGTCCACATAACTTCTTTTTGTTGTTTACTTGAAAGAGGAGTGAGGTTGCCACAAAGGAGAAGGTAAAGAAGTTTGCATCGATTAGATGACTTTGAAATGAATTTGTGAAGAGCGGCTATCTTGCCAACAAATTTTTGAAAAAAAAATTTCATTCGAGGAGAGGGCATTGCCATGAGTGCTTTGATTTGAGCTGGATCGATTTCGATTCTTCTTTTGCTTACTAAATGGCCCAGGAATTTTCTGGATGCGATGCCGAATTGACATTTTTTAGTGTTGAGTTTTATCTGGTATTGGCGAAGGATATCGAAGATAGTTTGGAGGTGTTAGAGATGATCTGCTCGCTTCAAGCTTTTGCAAATTATATCATCGATATAAACTTCCATGATGTTGCTGAGCTGTTCATTGAACATTTGAGTGACCAATCGTTGGTAAGTAACGCCAGCATTTCTTAACCCAAAAGATATTACTTTGAAGCAATAAAGTCCTCTTTCGGTTATAAAAGTTGTTTTTTCCTGATCTTCTTTGACGAGTGGAACTTGGCTGTATTCCGAAGCGGCATCCATCATAGAAAAAAGTTTGTATCCTGCGACTGAGTCGAGAAGTTGTGGAATCAATGGTAGCGGAAAACTATCTTTGGGTGTGAATTTGTAGGGTTCGGTGAAATTAACACAAACCCGTATTTTACCGTTTTTCTTGGGTATGGCGACGTTATTGGAAACCCATTTCAAATATTTAGCTTCCCGAATAAAGCCAACACGATGGAGTTTATCAATTTCTTCGTTAACTGTATCTCGAAGTTGAGGAGCCAAATTGCGCCGTTATTGGATAACTGCTTTAATGTCTGGAAGGAGGTTGAGGTGGTAGCAAGTGATAGAAGGATCAATTTCGTGCATTTCTTGAAAAGTCCAAGCGAAGACGTCAATGTTTTTCTTAAGTAGCTGTATCATGGCTTCTTTTTCGTCTATGGACAGCTTGGATCTAATAAAAGTTGTTCGCTTGGGTCCATCGAGTTTAGCAGTTTCAACCACTTCAGCATCATGTTGCTCAAATGTAGGTGGTGTGTTATGCTGTAGTTATTATGCCTTGAGAAGTTTTGCTGTATGAGGGTTGACGGTGGTATTTTTGCACATTCGTGCGACTGCTTGGCTACCCTTGATTTCATAGACTCTGTGATCCGTAAGAAAACGTAGGGCTAAATGATAAGTCTCCTCCGGGTTTTTTCAAACTGAATAGTGATGGTTCTGCACTCCCTTCCGGCATGAGAGGTGCAGGAGGGATTATTCGCAACCACCACGGTGATATGTTACTTGGATACAACATTGCACTAGGTCAAGGCAATAATACAACAGCTGAAATGTATGCATTACTTTACGGTCTTTTGCACTGTAAACAACAAGGATGGGTTCCACTTATCGTTGAGGTCAACGCGGAAATCCTTTTAAACTGGTATAGATGCACGCACATATGCCCTGCAAAGCATAGAGCAATTTGGAATATTACTACCCAACTAGGACGGGGACTTCATATTCGCATGACACATACCTACATGGAAGGAAATATCACAGCTGATGGGCTCTCAAGGCTTGGCAGCTCCCAACAGTCCACCCTCTTTTGGACGGTGGCTACTCTTCCACGATGTATCCGCGCTTCTTACTTCATGGATAAACTAGGACTGGGAACTATTAGGCAATAAATTTAGTGGCTTGGCTTTAAGTCCTCCACTTGTAAATATGACTTTCCTCTTTAATAAATCCCTAATTTGTTCAAAAGAAAGAAACAAAGAAAGAATGTAACCAGTTGCGTCCCAAAATGCCCAAATATTTGGACTCTGCATCAATAAAAAGAAATTTGACGAATGTGGTTTATGAACCTGCTTGAATGGGCAAAAAAATTTCTCCTGTGGTTGATTCCATGGAACCATTGAAGCCTGTGATTGCTATTGTCGAAGCTTTTACTGAATCCGCAAGGCCGAGAACTTTGATTGTTCTTCAAAATATGACATCTGTTGCACTTCCAGTATCGATAAGTAGTGTATGTAAGTAATCCTACCCCACTTTAAGCATAATAACAAGTAGGTCATCATGAGGGCATTGTACATGACTGGTGTCGTAGTCCTCGAACGTTATCTGGTAATAACGTTTGGATTTGCTGGTGCTGGGAAGAAGTTTTGCTTATTTGTCTGAGGAAGTCATTTTGTAGCAAGACGTAATGCGATCGTCTTGTTTTCTTTCTTCCCTTTTTTGATCTCGATCATATACAAATGGCCAGCTAGGCCCTCGATATGATTTTGCTCGACTTCAGTAGTTTTTGCTTGTTCGTCGAGAAATTTCTGAATGTCGACAACATAGTTATGGAGTCTTCTAGCTAAGAGGATACGGTGAAAGATAAGAATGAGGGAGTAGCAACTATCAGTCTCATGACTGTACACATTATGATACTGACATAAGGGTCTGTTCGGATGATCTGCAATAACCTGAGGCGCGCGATAACACTCGTCTCCCTTTATCATTGGTAAGATAGCGGAAAGGGTTGTTATCATGGGTGGCATAATTGGGACAGGTCTATCCGGTTTGCCCTCTCTTCTTCGAGTGTTATCAGTATTTTTGGCAAGCAGCTTCGGTGCTGCCGTAACGACTGCTCTTTGAGAAGGAGTCGAAGATACTTCTCGAGAATGTATGATAGAGGAGCTTTTCATCTTATCTTTCTTCGAACGCTCAAGCTCGATGTAATTATTTACCACGCCAATCATTTCAATGACCGTACGTGGCTTGTATAGAGTCAGTTCTTCACGAACTTTGGAGTCTATGTGCAAGGCAGAAGTAAATGTTGGAATCACGATTTTGGGGTCTGAATTTCCAATCTTTCGTGTCCCTTGCAGAAAATGTCTATAAAAGCTTGCCAAAGTTTTTTTTGCGCCTTGCTTGAAGTAAAACAAAAAGTCTACTGTGATTTCACGCTCCCTATCATGAGCGTAGTTGGACTCAAATAAATTTTATAATTGGATGAAAGAGGTGATGGAGGCTTCCTATATAGTATAGAACCACCAGAGTGGTTCTTCTTTTAGGCTCATGTAAAATAATCGATAAAGCATGTGGTCAAGTTTAGAGTACAACCCAACAACGACTTTGAAATGTCGAACATGTGTAAGTAGATCGGTGAGTCCTGCATACTGGATAAATTTGAGCATATGAAAGTTTTCGGATAGGCATATTTTTGAGATATGGAAAAATGGGGTTTGCTTCAATCCTGTCGAGTCCAGATCGTCGGCCCAGGATGTTATAGTTGATGACTTGAATTCTATTGTTAAGGTCATCCAGAGTGACAAATTGCTGCGGTGGAAGAGGTAAGGCCGCAACTTGAGGAACAAAGTTGCCCTGTCCCTCTGGTCCCAATCGATCTCTGATTGGTCTTCTTTCTGGCGAAGGGGTTTGATGACGTTTACGACAACTTCCTTGAGTTGTCGAGGCAGAAGAAGTTAAACCAAAATGTTGAGAGGTTCTATTAGGATTTCCAGATCTGGATTGAGAGATTCGTTATTCGCCTTCTCTCGGTTGATCATCACGTTGAACTGCTCTTGAGCGATGTTCACTTCGACCCAGTGGCGGCGAAGCTTAGCGAGCCATAATTTAATCATGTGTTCTTCGCAATCTTTCCATTTTTTTTTTATGTGTTTGACTTTGCTGATCCAACGTTTTCTGCGTTCGTCCCTTCCTGTTTGTAGAGCTTGAGCGTGGACACGCTGATCTTCCAGTCTCTAATGTTTTTTGGAGGTCATTTATTTTTGAAGTTCAAGAACCGTATCATGCAGATCAAGAGATCCTAGAATGACCTGATCTCTTACGATACTAGAATGGCTTCTCAAGTTTAAGTTTTTCATTTGGACGGTGTTCAGATTGAAAATGGTAGAAAAAAATGTGGAATTCCCACAGACGGTGCCAATTATAATGGCGTGTTTTACGGGAGGAAAATCTTCGCCAATACTTGTTCGAAAGGATTGTTTAATAAAAATCAAACAACCATGATTTTACTTGGAAAAATCAGCAGAAACTGAGAAAAGCCACGACCTCGAAGAGGATTTGATGTAAAATCTAGTAGATGCTAGTTATTATAAGTTTTCTGAGTGTTGCTAGTGTTTAGGGTATATAAATGTATGATATTTGGTCCCTTAGAACCTACTATTTGCCTGTATTTATAGCATATACATGCAATTTACAAAAATAAAGAAAGAGTCTCCTATTCCGGAGGTAGTGGGCAAACTTTGCGGATCTCTAACAGTTCATTCTTGATCGGGAAACAACAGTTACTTTTGGTAAGTCGAGGACTCATGGAATCTTCTAGAATATTGGGCTATCTTCGACTGCAGAATGTTGAGTCATATTCAACTACAGAGTGTTGGCTTTATTCTTGTCGAATCTGAGGAATATGATACTACAAGTTCTAATATCTTTAGAGAGCAATTGAGAGAGAAAGGATTCTCTATTGATTATTGGAGAATAGTAGAACTGGACCTAATACTATATGAGATAACCCTATTGAATAGGTTACCAAACCAACTCAAACTCTCCTCATTGCCCTAAATGGCTTATGGGCTTGTTAGGAGTCCTATAAGACATCCCAACCTTGTTGGGATCCTAGTTGGGCTGGACCCAACTCCTAACACTCCCCCATGGGAGTATTCCATACCAGGACGACTTGCCTCATCAAAACCTCTGCCTAGCAAAACCCCCTTGGGCAAAAAGCTATGCAAGGAAATAATACAATCCCATGCCCTGTATGGGTTGTCGATGCATATATGTTGCCTCATCAAAACCTCTAGTCAGTAAAACTTCCTAGGATAAAAACTGTACTATCAAAAAAAAGAGTACAACACGCATGTATCTACGTCAGGCTGGGACTACTCCCCTTGACGTCGATCTTTCTGAGATGTATCTCCCTGAGATATTGATAAATTAGTCTTTTGCATGTCGATTCCATATACTAGCTGCTTGAACGTAGTAGTGCAAGAGTCTTCGTGGATAGGTTTGCAAATATATCTTCTGAAATATCTTTAACAACGCCAATCTCATTCGCCTTTTATAATTTATAAGGCTGGAATGACTTTTATGAAATGTGATTCGTTTTGTTGCCATTGATAAATCGCCATTGACTTGAATGATATATGCAAGTTGAATTGTCTTCATACATAGTCGATGCATAATCTTTGATAGAACACGCTACAACTTCAATTGATGAGATGTGTCTTGAAGCGTAACTATCATTCTCTTCCAGCTTTATTAAGTGCAAAAATCTTCATGGTTCAAGGTATAGCTACTGCCGTCTGCTTCATCGATCTCCAAAAATCTTTATGTATCCCCGTTTATAAACACATAATCCATCTGACAATGACATCTATATGGGTCTAAGAAGTATTATGTATCGGTGTACTCTATACTTTTACGTTTACCATTTTGAGTAGAAAAGAGCCCAGTCTTTCATACTGATCAGGTACCTCAGAATGTGCCTGATCTCAATTCAGTAGCTTTGGGTAGGAACATAACTATGGAAAACCAAACAATTCACTGTGAATGAATCATTGGGTCTAGTATACCCAACTAACTATAGCAAAATACCTCCTAGCTATGGTACCACGGCCCTAGGAGTTTCTCCCCCCATTAGGATGGTGGAAGATGTCGTTGTCCACACCCAAGTGTTGGACGTGTAATAAAAGACTTAGCACCGTGTGCTACATCCATACAAAAGTATTAGACAACTCTTTCGATATATATTGATTAGTGTATGAGTATGCTACTATCAAGATGTTCGATCTGCAAATCGAGACACTGCTTGATTTCCCAAGGTCTTGAATTTTGAAATCCTTCTCAAGGTATTTGGCAGCTCTCGTGATCTCCCACCGAGTTCTAATAATATCCAAATCATTTAGTACACTGTTATGATGACACTGAAGCTAGTTTCTGTGTTCTAAATAATAATGCATGGATAGATTGTATATTTGCAAAGTCCTTGACCTTCAAATACTCAGTTAACTTATTATGTCTTATGGGTCCTGATTACTTCAAGTCAACAATAACTTTTCCAGTTTTATTGCGTACACACCTCGTGTGTTGGGCTTAATTGCTTCCAGAAGCTTATACCTTTCCAGGTGGCTTCATGCAGATATTTATATCTAGTTTCCCATATAGATAAATAGTATTTACATCAGATGCATGTCTAGCTTGTCCTCGACAGCTTGACAGATTGATCAGTACCAAAATGTTTCAGCGTCTATAATCAGGTAATAGGTCGCATTGCAATCAATGCGAGATCTCTTAAAGATTGTCTGGGCAACTAGTCTTTCCATGACCAAATTATCTCTTTGAGTTAATCAGGTTTCCATACTTTTTCCATTTATTATCGACAGGCTCTATTGTACCATTTTGCATTATGCTAGCAAGATGAACTCCGCTTAGATTCTAGATGCCCACTTTGGCCAATGTATAACAACATACAGTTATTTATAATAAGTGGTTATGAATCCTCATTCCTGATGGGTAGCACAGTGGCAAATATGAATACCTTGTTGACAAATCTCTACTAAACGATCATACATTGTGCTTATTATAGACTTTTAATAGATCGAGATCTCATTATTATCATACGTATGTGCCACCCTGAGATAATTTCGTAATATATTAACTGGTCGCGTAACTCTATTTCCTTATCAATGGGCAGTTTCATCCTCGATAAACTGACTACACCATTAGTCATATTTGTCCCATATTTTGTAGCTTCCCAGCTCAGAATACTTTCTTCCAACGGTGCTCTGCACTAAGCGCGAACCTCAGATTTGTTAGCGGTAATAATTCCCCTAAAACGTTCAGCAACAGTACTAGTTCCCCTAGAGCGTTTTGTTGTGCAGGTGTATTACTTGTAGGTACATATACTTACGGTACTTTAATAGTGTCTATAAATGTCTCAGGCAATTCATTTACGACCTATTGGAGGTTTGTAATCCATTGAACCTTATTGTCACCTAACTTATGTATAGGGATCTAGATGAGATAATGATGGTATTTTCCAAGACCTTTTGGAAATATCCTTAGTATTGACTGTCATATCTCCCCCCAATACTAGGAATATCGTCTCATCAAAGTGACAATTATCTACCCTATAGTATATACGTCGCCAGTAGATTTTAAATATCCAGTGATAAATATGAATCATAACCCACATAATACCAGGCCGAAGTTGAGGGTCCCATCTTCATACATTATGGTGCAATTGGCACCTGTACCGAACATCAAAATGTTTGTCGATGGGCGACACTGAGCTCCAACCCAGCTATTAGTCACTTTTGGAAAAAAATAATTTGATGATTTTCCATGGGACGAACCCTAATAAGTGTCATAGGAGTAAGAATGTATATCCCACACACTAGCTGGAAGTTGTGATCATATTAATAGTGGCCTAGCGATTATCCTAAATTTCTTGATTAGGTTCTCCACCAATTCCCAAGTTGGGTATTGTATGGGGTACTCACGATGCTCAATCATCTATCCCATTTAGCGATAAAATAATCATTAAAGCCTGTGAGTTCAACTCCCAAGCCCCCGTCAAATCACATCGATCGGCTTGATCAGTTAATCCAGGAACTGAGCCTGCGATCGAATGATCTAAGTGAAAAGTCATGCTAACATTGAATTCTTAGATTTTAATAATAGGCAAATGAAAGACCATCTCCTAGATGCGTCTATTATGATCATAAATATTCAAGTGGGCCACAATGTGGATGAAAGGGTTTACATGTGTCTTCATGGATGTGTTTGGAGCAAAGGGTGGAGATCCCACTCCACCTTGGTCATACTAGGATAAAATAATAGACTTTCTTTGAAAATAATCATTACACGTACACTCTCCGGATCTTCTCTCCTTTCAAGGAAAGTTGAGATGTAATTCTGACAATCGTCCTCACTATTCGAGCCCTAAGGAGTGTCTTGGAAACCGTTCAAATAGCGTATTCTAACCTTTAAATATGGAGTGAATGCACAAAACTGTCTGTCATTTTCTCTGATAGTCATTACGTGATAAATATATTGGTCGTACCAATAATATTCGTACCAGTTGGATTTACTAGTTTATAAAGTGGACTAGATACCCTGTATCTTACCATTAGAGAATAATAGCGTGACGTACTCAGTGCGTTCTATCATATTGGTCGTGCCAATAATATTCGCACCATCCCCGATGCACAAGGTTAGACAAGAAATATATTTATATCTCAAAAGGGTCGAGTGCGTGGTACTAATGTCTCTTAAACATATATCGTCACTCATCTGATTATCGGTCATGCTCAATGAGCAGATGGATCCATAGGCAGGTTGTATATAGTAGATCAACTATCATACATAATTTAACTACTTCTGAAGTAATAAATTTAAATAATCACAATTTATAACAAATTAAAAATCTTATGTATGTCACGAGCACTTTATTGAAATATAAATGATATGTTCCTAACAAAATCAAAAATACTAACAAAAAGAATAAATCAAGTATGTACTAGAAAAAAAACTACTAGTGCTCTCTCTAATGTGACATCACATGTCTACTGAGATATTGTTACAGATTATTCCATATGTTGATCCATGTCGGTACCAGTATCGCTAAAGAAGTTTGACGCTGCTAACTTCATAGTGAAAGAAGCTATGTTAGTGGTGATGTGGTTATACTGGACTTTGAATCAAGGCACCCACGGTGTCTTACAATCGCGAACCCAGTGTCTATCTGCCCCACATCTCAAGCAAGAAAATTCTAAATCTGGCTTCTTGATCTTCTTTGGTGTGCGAGGTTGACCAACCTTTTTAAGCCTGTTGTGCTTCTGAGGGCCCAAGATTCCTCGATTCCTACCTTCAGTTTCTATACCACTTCCAGAAACCCATTCATGGTTATCTCTGTCATGTGATAAGATCTTTTGTACAACTGGTTTCATCCTCATAGGGGGAAACCTCTTGTTTTTCCCAAAAACAAATGTGATATCTTATTTTACAGTGAGCAAGAGTTGAATCAGATCTCCAGGACTACTAAATTCTATTTTTGCATACTGGTCCCTAAGAATAGCCTGTAAATGTAGAAATGTAGAAAAAGTCATTTGCAAAATCTTTTTCGTGAAGATGTAGTCATTATTGGGCATCCTACCTGAAACAATCTTCTGTAGTGCTGAATTATAGGCAGCTACAGTCTTGAAGTCACTGATAAGAGGCTTTTAGGGCCTTTATAAATTACCTGCTAAAAGTACTGTTGTCGAATTGCAGCACAGATGAGTAGGATTGAATCCACAGGGAGGTTTGGGAAAACAAATACTTTTTAGGCCGAATTATGGTTTTATAAGAGATAAATCTAAGAAGAAGTAAATAAAAACTAAATATAAAACTTAATGTGAAAGAGAGCTAAGGTTTGGACTTGGCCTCTACCTTCCAAAACACTAATCGATATACAACTAGATCCTAATATCTCTACCCATCATATGTTTGTGTTAAGCCACATACGATGTTGTAAAATAAACCACTAAATCTATGGTCAAGCATTTAGTGGTTATGCTTTTAAGTGATGGTGAAGAGCATCCTAAAGAATTATCAACTCAACCATGGCCAGGCTTGAGTGGGTTCTCTAGTGTTTCCTTTTTCTAGATCTCCAAATCAAGTCTATAGTTAATAGAACTTGTAAGTATCCAAAGTTATCATATACCAAACCGAAACTATGGTCAAGCCTTCGATATGATGCACTAACTTATCAATCGTAAAGTACTAAAAGAAAACTAATTAGAACCTAATTACTATAAACTATTGCTCATCCAAGAAGAGGCCTCATCCTAGCCTTAACTAAGAGATTAGCCGCTCATCTAGTACTTCATCGTATTGACAATTAATTATTTACAAAAGAAAATTAAAGAGAGAGAAGAAGATTAAATCAAACTAATACTTTATTTCTTCTAAACTTGATCCAATATGAGATGCCTAATTACAATGGGGGGGTTCCTTTTATAGGAGAAGGAACCCAAATTTAGAAACTATACATTAAATTCTAAAGAATATTTGCACAATAATATCTTCTAATATTATAACCAATTACCTAATATTCTTGCATATAATTTCCTTAAGTGATGTAGAGATATTTCTTCATGGAAACTCTTGCATATATCTTCAATATAAAATATCTTCAAGAATCTTGGATGTAATATATTCTTTAATCTTATTCTCTAAGAATATTTGTATATATATTTCTTCAATCTTGAGACCAAATATGTTGTCTTTGACTTTTTGTGCTATGAACTGCGGGAGACACTTTTACTTGACTTTAAGAGTTTGGCTTCAAATATCCATCTCCAATAGCTACTATCAAACAAACGTGCATAAATACCCAATATTAAATATAGTGGATAACTAAAATACTTGTTCGGGTATATTAAAAATATCATAATTACATGCTCATCAAATACCCCCAAAATTGTCTTTTGCTCGTCCCGAGTAAAATAAAATAATAGCCACTTTCGCAGGGAGCGCGATTATATTTAGCATATGCAACAAGCTGTTAAACCTCTAGGTTTAGCCTGGTGGACGAGTATTATCTCGTGAGGGTTTGTAGTGATTATACCCACAAAAGTCAATAATGGCATTTTAAACAATTCTAGAATACACATGACTCATTTCCTGTGAACTTAACCTTATTTAGTTGTGACAAAAATATACCAATGAAAAAATTCTTAAACTTGTTATTCTCCCAAGTATATCAAAGAATATTTTAAGCTTATCCGAAACTAAAGGTACTATCCTAAGATTAGAAAGAGATTCAAGTATTTTGCTTTAACTATATTTGAGTGTACAATAAAAATAGCTTTATCGTCTAATACGTTGTCAAAAATAATTTAATCAGTTTTTGGTAGTCTAGTGTTTACTTGAATAAATTCAATGGTCAGTTCGACAAGTGCCTTAGTCAATTCGTCTTCCTAGAATTTTACTTTTTTCTTTTCTTTTGCAAGCCTTTTCTTTTGAGTAACAAGGAGTTTTCGGTCGACAATCCCCGCCAGTTAGATAAGATTGCCAGGGTGTGGTGCCCCATCATGACCTAGACTCAGGATTTTTCACAAATAATATTTTCTTATGCTTCTTTCACATAGTTCATGGTCAAACTCGAGATTGGTGATAATTTTACCTCTTTCAGTTCTTAATCATGCGAGCAGCCTTGCAGCGTGAAAGTTTCTAGAGCACATTTGGCTTATTTTTTTATTCTTAGGAATGAACTTATTCTTCGGCAGTTGTCTCCCTTGTTGTAAATTATTCCTAACATAAATACTAAATTTTTCATATACTGTGAAAAAATCTATTGAAGATATTAATTGTAAAACTACAGTGAAGTGCACGTTTTCAAAATATACCAAGTTATCTTGAATTAGTCGCTATTAAAAAGATAGTACATCTAGCTTAAGATATTCCAAAATAATCTAGTGTATACTTGGTACAATTTCAAAATTTAGGCGTTTCCATAATATTTATGCCAAGGTAAAATCAGTTTAAGTGTTTGGAAATTCGTCAAAAAAATATATCATAAATTGTCAAAGTGTCATTATTTCACTTTTCTTCAAAAAACATTTAAAGAAATGGTTTCCTACCCCCAAACTTAAATGAAACATTGCATTTAATGTTTGAAAGCATAAAAAAATGGAGGAATAAAAACTAGAATTTCTCACCTGAATGTGTCATGGGTTGCCTCCCAAGAAACGTTAAGTTTACCGGCTTCAGCCAGACAAATGTACATCTAAGCTTAAAATTTTCAATATGACTAGAAGGGTAAAAATTTAAAAAGGTGATGTACTATCCTGGTTACAAATTCTCTTTCATAAACCAGATAACATATGAATGGAAATTCTTAATATTAGCCCCTAATTTGGCAGATATATTCTGTAAAAGCCAAATAGAGTTTAAAACTAATTCTTTATAAAAAAGATTTTTTCTAAAAACTTTTCCTCTCATTTGATGATTCCAAGTTGAATATTTTAGACAAATCAAGAAAAACCATTTTCTCCAGGATAAAGCAAACACATACCCAGGGAACATATTTTCGTTTAGAATTTATAATATAATCATATGATTACTACAAGTTGCAGTAAATAAGAAGATTGGTATACAAGTATTTGTCCCCGAAAATGTACTAGATTCAAAACTCGATTTCCCTGGAAAGATATTTTCTTTGAAAATTTTCAAAACCCCCCATGTTATCGCTGATATTCCAAAAAATGTGATAGGTGGTTCTGACAAAGTAAGTCCGTGAGGCATCCCCAAAATTATAATTTTTCAAAAAGATGTTTTCTTTCAGTAGAAGAAAAACTATATAACAAATTTGTGGATGTGGGGATCGGGGGACAATTGACTCTAACAAACATTTAAAATTTATGTGCGTAAAATCACAACTTATCTCAAGGGACTCATCCTGACCCTTGACGTGGATACTTATTGGCTTAAGGACATGGCCAAGTTGAAACATATTTTCAGATGTTAATGATTGTACCATTTCACAAATCTCAAGATCATTCGAGTCCTCAAAATAATTTAAACATTCATCAACAGTAATGCAACAAGAGTTATCTCTGCTCAAATCCATAAAATCGTTTATGGTCATGGTACCCCCATTAGGCTCAGGTGATGGAGGCATGGATTCAAGGAAGAGAGATGAAGAAGGTAACACTGGTCTCGATAAAGATGGAGCTCGTATTTTCTCAAGAATTAATGTTGAATTCACACTTCCAAGAAGTTTGTTATCATCCTCATCATCTGAGAAATCGTCTAAGAATTTTGAAAAATACTCACTTTCTGTCATGATATCATTTGTGAATTGGTGGGGCTCTATCGGTGAAGGGATGAATAATGACATCGGTAGTTGAATGTTGAGAGCAGAATTAGGCGGTGATTGAGAAATAATTTCATTGAACATGTTAGCCATTTCTTTAAGATCTTCATGTGACATAAAATCGTCAATCTTAAAATGTTCATCTTCTAAATCTGTTTCGTAATATGGTATCCATTTACCCCACAGGGAAAACATTCCATGATTACGCTTGAATTCATCATTTTCTAGATCACAAAAGAATTTAACTTCGGATTGTTCTTCTTCATTACTAAGAAGTTTTTCGTACTCTATTTCACTCCACGTGGTTGACAACTGACTTATCTGAGTCTCTAATCTAGAGATAGATTGGGTTGTAGAAATTTGATTTAGCGATGTCTGTTGTTGGAATTACATCATTTGTTGCTGAAATTGTAACACTTGTTTTTGACTTTCCATTGATTGTTGCATGAAGAGAGCAATGGTATCTTCCAAAGATGGTTTGGGTGGAGCGGGTGGGAACTGATTGGATGGACTGATGGGTCTGCATATATGAATAAGATATGAAAGGTTCCACGTATTGAGAATTTTGGTGATCCCATGATTGAAAATGATTTTGAGGTTGCTACAAGATGTCGAATTGTGAATTGTATGGATTCCAATGTTCATGCATGTATGACATTTTGAAATAAAAGCAAAACCCAATGTAATAAATAACCAATCAAGCCTAAACTCTAGCACATCAACAATAGTTAGAAGTAATAATTAGGTCTCCCATATATTCTTCTATGTTCAAATGGGTAGGATGACAAAAGGCTTTGGTTCTTATATTCCCCTGAGTAACTATGCTTGTACTAGCTTATAGTAGATGTTCGGTCCTCACGCCCGAGCGAATCGCCTTATCATACGTCAGAACTTGGAACGGTGACGTCACAAACCTACAGCCAGTATTTTGCAGCGCTAGGCCTGGGCCGTATCCAGCGAACCCCTGTTTGTACCCCGGTCTAGTACACCTATCCGTTGGGTGATGAAATCCCGCGAGAATCTTGATACTCTTTTTTATTATTAGTTATTTTCAGGTCCGGGACGTTTAATTTTTGTGTGATACAAATTTCTTCGTATTCCTAATGGATGGTCTCACTTTTTAAAGAGCTTTTTGGGTGATGAAATCCCTCAAGCCTCTACGTGATTTTACCTTTACTAATGTTGGAATGAAAAATTTTTAAACACGCCAATAGGTCAATCTAACCTCAATCTAACCACAAAAAATATTTTATTAGAGCAGCGTGTATTTGCACAGTCCACACGACTTTATGTTCCTAGTGTCGGGGCGGAGCGGATATGAACCCCTTATAGATGTCAACTTTAGAGAGGTACCAACCTACGGGAAGTATTTCCCGGTGATGATGTAGCCGTCCCTTTATTTAGGGGGCACAAAAAGGATGGATTTGATAATATTTTTAGCTTTGCGTATTATCCGTCTCATTTCCAACTTTGTGACTATCCTGTAGAACAAGAGAAATAGGATTAGAGAACTTGCGACAACAATATTAATTTAAGTTCCAAGTTTATTGTTGTCAATGATGTCCAAATATTCAAATGCGCAAATCTTTCAATTCGGTTGAGAGACAGGAATAAATAATATCAATTTAGAAAGATATTTCAAAAAGGAAAAATATTCAAGAAAGAAGTTTTCTAGAATTTAATATCCCTAATGCCCAAAACAGGTGATGAATATACAGCGGCGTCCTTATAGGAGACTATTTTTTACTGCTTTTTCAAAGGGCTGTAACTCACAAACGACTAAACAAAAAAAAATGATCTATAGCAATTAGGAAAGGGTTTTGAATTATTTAAGAATTTCATAACAAACGTATTTCCCAACTATGAAGTATAAATGATCAAAAATGGTGAAAAGTTCAGGAACATACTTCATAGTTACTGTAGCGCCAAAAACTTGAAACAATCATTTTTTTTAATAAAACTAAACTAGAGAAACGATAATAATAGAAATACTATATGCTATTACCGGCCAACTAAACTTTTAGAAACAATGAATTTAGAAATCATTGGCACGGTATTAGAGAAGAATTAATAAATAAAATTAACAAATAAAATTCGGTATAAGAGCGAATAGTTTTCAACGATGCCTCCCCGGCAACGGCGCCATTTGATAAGAAGTTTTTATGGCCTCTAGCAAAATACCCGGATAAAGTACGGTTGTCGAATTATAGTACGGATGAGTGAGATCGAATCCACATGGAGGTTTGGGAAAATAAATACTTTCAAGGCAGAATAACAATTTTATGCGAGATAAATCTAAGAAGAATAAATAAAAACTAACTATAAATCTTAATGAGAGAGAGCTAAGGTTCGGACTTGGCCTCTTCCTTTCAAAGAATTAATCAATATTCGACTAGATCCTAATATCTCCACCCATCATATGTTCGCGTTAAGACACATACGATGTTGTAAAATAAGCCACTAAATCTATAGTCAAGCATTTAGTGGTTATACTTTTAAGTGATGGTGAAGAGTATCTTAGAGAATTATTATCTCAACTATGTCTAGGCTTGAGTGAATTCTCTAGTGTTTCCTCTTTCTAGATCTCCAAATCAAGTCTACGGTTAGTAGCACTTATTTGTATCCAAAGTTATCCTACACCAAACTGAAGCTATGGTCAAGCCTTCGATAAGATGCACTAAATTATCAATCATAAAGTACTAAGAAAAAACTAATTATAACCTAATTAATACCAACTATTGCTCATCCAAAAAGGGACCTCATCCTAGCCTTAGGTAGGAGATTAGCCGCTCATCTCAAACTTCATCGCATTAACAACTAATTATTTACAAAAGAAAATAAAAGAGAAAGAAGAAAATTAAATAAAACTAAGACTTTGTTTCTTCTAAATGTGCTCCAATAAGAGATGCCCAATTACAATGGGGGAGGGTTTTTTTATAGGAGAAGGAACCCAAATTTAGAAACTATACATTAAATTGCAAATAATATTTTCACAATAATATCTTCTAATTTTACAACCAATCTCATGGAAACTCTTGTAAATATCTTTAATATAAATATTTTTACATCACTTAAGGGAATTATATGCAAAAATCTTAGGATATTGGTTGTAAAATTAGAAGATATTATTGTAAAAATATTATTTACAATTTAATGTATAGTTTCTAAATTTGGGTTCCTTCTCCTATAAAAGGAACCTTCCCCCCATTGTAATTGGGCATCTCATATTGGCGCAAGTTTAGAAGAAATAAAGTCTTAGTTTTATTTAATTTTCTTCTCTCTATTTTCTTTTGTAAATAATTAGTTGTTAATGCAATAAAGTCCGAGATGAGTAGTTAATCTCCTAGCTAAGGCTAGGATGAGGTCTCTTTTTGGATGAGCAATAGTTGGTATTAATTAGGCTCTAATTAGTTTTTACTTAGTACTTTATGATTGATAAGTTAGTGCATCATATTGAAGGCTTGACCATAGCTTCGGTTTGGTGTACGATAACTTTGGATACAAACAGGTGCTACTGACCGTAGACTTGATTTAGAGATCTAGAAAGAGAAAACACTAGAGAACTCACTCAAGCCTAGCCATGGTTGAGTTGATAATTCTCTAAGATACTCTTCACCATCACTTAAAAGTATAACCACTAAATGCTTGACCATAGATTTAGTGATTTATTTTACAACATCGTATGTGTCTTAACACAAACATATGATGGGTGGAGATATTAGGATCAAGTCGAATATTGATTATTGCTTTGGAAGGAAGAGGCCAAGTCCGAACCTTAACTCTCTCTCATTAAGTTTTATAATTAGTTTTTATTTATTCTTCTAAGATTTATCTCGTATAAAATCGTTATTCAGCCTAGAAAGTATTTATTTTCCCAAACATCCCTGTGGATTTGATCCCACTCATCGCTACTACAATTTGACAACCGTACTTTGAGCAGGTATTTTGCTAGAGGCCATAAAAACCTCTTAACAAATGGCGTCGTTGCCAAGGAGGCATCGTTGAAAACTATTCTCTCGAATACCAAATTTTATTTATTAATTTTTTCTAATACCGTGCCAATGATTTCTAAATTCATTGTTTCTAAAAGTATAGTTGGCTGGCAATAACATATAGTGTTTCTATTATTATCGTTTCTCTTTCTGCTTCTCTAGTTTAGTTTTATTAAAAAAAAGGATTATTTCGAGTTTTTGGCGCTACAGTAACTGCGAAGTATGTTCTTGGATTTTTCACCGTTTTTGTTCATCTATACTTCATAGTTGGGAAATACTTTTGCTGCAAAAGTTTTAGATAAATTCAAAACCCTTTCCAAATTGCTATAGATCATATTTTTTTGTTTAGTCGTTTGTGAGTTACAGCCTTTTGAAAAAATAGTAAAAAAGCAGTCTCCATTAAAGACGCCGCTGTACATTCATCACCTATTTTGAGCATTAAGGAAGCTAAATTCTAGAAAATTTCTTTCTTGAATATTTTTCCTTTCTAAAATATCTTTCCAAATTGATATTATTTATTTATTTCTCTCAACCGAACTGAAAGATATGAGCATTTGAAAATCAGGACATCATAGACAGCAATAAACTTGGAAATTGAATTAATATTATTGTCGCAAGGTCACTAATCCTTTTTATCCTGCTTTGCAGGATAGTCACAAACTTGGAAACGAGACGGATAATACGCAAAACTAAAAGTATCATTAAATCCATCCTTCTTGTGCCCCCTAAGTGAAGGGGCACTTCTTTTTTTCACCCCCTAAATGAAGGGGCGGCTACAGCTTCACCGGGAAACACTTCCCGTAGGTTGGCACCTCTCTAAAGTTGACATCTATAAGGGGTTCATATCCGCTCTGCCCCGACACTAGGAACATAAAGTCATGTAGACTGTGCAAATACACGCTGCTCTAATAAAATATTTGTTGTGGTTGGATTGACTTATTGACGTGTTTTAATTTGTTTTCATTCCAACATTAGTAAAGGTAAAAACTGTAATAGACTTGCTGGATTTCATCACCCAAAAAGCTCTCTAACAAGTAGGACCACCTATTAGGGATACGAAGAAATTTGTATCACACGAAAATTGAGCGTCCCGGACCTGAAAATAACTGATAATAAAAAAGAGTATCAAGATTCCCGCGGGATTTCATCACCCAACGGATAGGTGTACCGGACCGGGGTACAAACACGGGTTCATAGGATACGGCCCCAGCCTAGCGCCGCAAAATACTGGTTGTAGGTTGCGACGTCATCGTTCCGAGTACCGACGTACGATAAGGCGACTCGCTCGGGCGTGAGGACCAAACATCTACTATAAGCTAGTACTAGCATAGTGACGCATGGGAGTATAGGAACCAAAGCCTTTTCCCATCTTACCCATTTTAAGCATTGAAGAATATAGGGGAGACCTAATTATTACTTCTAAAAATTGTTGATGTGCTAGAGTTTAGGCTTGATTGGTTATTTATTGCATTGGGTGTTGCTTTTATTTTAAAATGTCATATATGCAAGAACATTGGAATCCATACAGCTCACAATTCGACATCCCGCAACAACTTCAAAATCATTTTAATTATGGGATCATCAAAATTCTCAATACATAGAACATTTCCAATCTCATTCATATATGCAGGCCTGTCGGTCCGTTTAGTCATCCAATCAGTTCCCACCCGCTCCACCCAATCCATCTTTGGAAGATACCCTTGCTCTCATCATGCAATAATCAATGGAAAGTCAAAAACAATCATTGCAATTTCAGCAACAAATAATGCAATTCCAACAACAAACATTGGTGAATCAAACTTCTATGACCAAATCTATCTCTAGATTAAAGACTCAGATAACTCAGTTGTCACCTACGTGGAGTGAAATAGAGCATGAAAAACTTTTAAGAAATGAAGAAGAACAATTCAAAGTTAAATCCCCTAGTGATTTAGAAATGGATGATTTCAAGCGTAATCAAGAAATGTTTTCCCTATGGGGTGAATGGATACCAAATTCCGAGATAGATTTTGAAGATGAACATTTTACGGTTGACGATTCTATGTCACAAGAATATCTTAAAGAAGTGGCTAACATGTTCAATAAAATTCTTTCTCAATCATCTCATAATTCCGCCCTTAGCATTCAACTACCGATGTCATTATTCATCCCTTCACCGATAGAGCCCCACTAATTCACAAATGATATCATGACAAAAAGTGAGTATTTTTCCAAATTCTTAGACGATTTCTCAGATGATGATGATGATGACAAATGGCTTGGAAGTGTGAATTCAACATCGATTCTTGAGAAAACACGAGCTCCATCTTTATCCAGACCAGTGTTACATTCTTCATCTTTCTTCCTTGAATCCATACCTCCATCACCTGAGCCTAATGGGGGTACCATGACCATAAGCGATTTTGAGGACTTGTGTCACACCCCAAAATCCATTAATCAGTAAGCTAGACCAATTACTGAGATTCGAGGATGTGTAGGTCGGGGAATCTAAAGATTTTCCCCACAAACAACCAAGCCATAGACAAATTCAGGCTCAGTCATTCACTTAGCAATACATCAGAGTAATAAGGAAAACAAAAATAGCGAAAGACTAAGAAACAATATCTACACAAAAGATTCTACAAACCTCAGTCGTTTAGAACCATAAACTAAGGACCCAAAATAATAACAGAGCAACAAGTCTTCAGCTCCAGCTCTCCAAAGATCACCACTGCAGCAGCTCTAAACCTAAAATGTTGTTATGCAAGAGTGAGAAAACCACGGCTCACTAACTCCCCAAATAAGTTAAACAATTATACCAACTAATGATTCTACAAACCTCAGCCGGTTAGAACCACAAACAAAGGACCCAAAATAATAACAGGGCAACAAGTCTTCAGCTCTAGCTCTCCAAAGATCACCACTGCAACAGCTCTAAGCCTGAAATGTTGTTATGCGAGAGTGAGCAAACCGCGGCTCACTAACTCCCCAATTAAGTTAAACAATTATACCAACTAATGAGATGAATATAATAATAAAAAAATATAATAATTGCTAATGATAAGTAATAGATACACCAAGGATGTCTAATAAATATCTAATAGATAAATAACTAGACTAATATATCTAAAAAAATAAGCCATATGTGTGTATATATATATATACATAGTGCGAAGGAGTGCTAAGACTATAGACTACACTCCAATCACACGGACTACAACTATACCCCAAGGAATGCAAAATCTACGAGGGTAAACAACCTTCGGCCCACTATAATCCAACTGGGTTACCCAAACCCCAACAAGGCACAACCCCGAGGCTAAAAAAAGCTTAACGAGATTGCCCGCAACCCGATACACCAGCCTAAAACTCCACAATAACCAACAAGACTAAAGAACCAACCATAATATCATATGCAGAAGAAAGAGGAAAAAATAGATGTAGAGAGAAGAGGTATGCTAAAGTTAAAGTAATACTAAGAGAAGAAGAATTCAGATAAGAGGAGATGAATATGAGGAATTGAGATAAGATGAGAAGAATGATATGATGGACTAGGATAATACCATAATTATCCCAAATGCTGGATGATGCGATTCTACAATTGTCCTAATGTAGAAAGATTACTAACCGAAGAGCCTACAAATAAAAAACCTATGACGAATTGGTTGATCAACCTCTAGAAATGGATTACCTTAATAAGATCATTATTGGATACAAGGGGTACGATTGATTGCCAAGCTCGGCCAGACTAGGGATACACCACCTGATCAGGGTGGACAGGGTATTTCAACCCCAAGGAGCCAATGTCCTTACTATTTACATTCCAAGGGATTTCAACCTCACCGAGGATAAGACTAGCACCGGATGCAAACTAACTCATACATTCCCACGCTCCAAAATGGGGAATAAGATATGATAGTGGTCTCAGCCAGAACTTTACCTACTATTTCAACCCAATTTAGGTATCCCGGAACCTATCGGAGGTTAACCAATGTAGAGTGGGTTTATGTATCCGACCTCATTAAGATAAGAAGAATAATATATGATCTACAGGAGATAACAGATCCTAAAGACTGAAATACAACTACCGTCAACCCGACAGTACACATAGGATAACCACCTGCCTAAGAGTGTGGTAAACAATCCTAATATAAATACAAACAGTGACTCAGTTACACCATCTAAACATAGATAAAACAGTAACTTAACCGTCACAACATCTAAACAACATCAGTCTCTAAGATTCCTAAAGCAAGATGAATACCATCAATGCTAGGGTACCATAGCTGTCAACACAGACTAGTACACCAGGGATGACCTACGAGTATCCAACAAGTAGTCAACAATCCCCAAGAATAGAGTTGCATCTTAACTCTTTAACAACCATGTACTTAAGTCTCCAAAGTAGATGGAAAGGAAACCCACTAGGTTCCAACATCAATGGTGACAGTCTCCACGAACACATCAGTGGTGATAGTCTCCACGAACAGATGTAACGAAAACCACTAGGTTCTAACATCACGGGTGACAGTACAACTTTACAAAACCACTTGGCGTCAAGGTCAAAGACTCATGAATGCCATGCTGAGACACTACTTCCTAGATGATGGAAGGGTACACAGCCCTATGAGCCTCGCACTAGGGAAGGAAGGCTCAACGAGTAAGCTCTACTAGCTTTAAGAATCATGAGGACAATAAATGCCATAACACGATGATGCAAACAAAACCTAAGGCAAGCTATCGGGAGCTCAACACCCACAATCAACTACTAAGGTCAAACTGTTTATCTACCACCAACAGCTAAAAGTCCAGGAGATACCACACCCCAACATAGAATCCAGCATTCCAGCCTACCACCAAATCAATAATATAGCTCAAGGACCAGGCCAAGAGAACACTGAGCACACCTAAGATAATTCAAAGACTAATCAAGATAATAATAGCTAAAAGGACAAGCTCTGAACCAAAGACCATGTCTTACGGAAGTTATACCACCCAAAAGACTATCAAGGAACCAAAAACCACATACTAAACTAATCGAGGAAGCTACATCCAAAAGGGATAACTATAATCTCTAAACTATATGCTAATAAAAATAGTGGTTAAACCACGTGTCGTCCGCATTTTCCTACTAATAGCTAAACTTAATTACTAGTACCAGGAAACAGGCTAGGCGCCCTAATAACCAATCAACAATCTCATACCCCAATATACTAACGATGCAAGATCATCATACTTATTATAACCGAGGCTAACCGTCTATGACTTCCCATAACCTACAAGGTTCTAACTAGTAACTAAACTCACAATTAACTCGGGTTTTACTAACTTATCAAACCCTTAAATACTCATGCCTATGGTGTATAAAACAGATAACTCGTAAAGGTGTCCTAAGCAATTAACCATATACTAACCTAATCACAGATATAATTATACTAAACTATGCATTCTATAACTTACAAATCAGCATAATGATCTAGTTATTCAAGAAGATAAAACTCGCCTGATATAAAGCTCGAAATGACAAACCCGACAAAAATATCCAAACAACACCCCAACGGTAATATGCTCCGCGAATCGACTTCCAAAACTCCGAATGAGCTACAAAAAGGACACGAACACCACAACGTCAACCACTACCAAGTCCCGGAACCCAATCACAATTCCAACAAAGGATTCTTACCCAAATGCTGAATTCAAATCAGCACCACACCCATATCAGCAACACAAACTGCAACAAACCCACAATCACACCATGTATCCACTGCGCCACCCTGATCACCCACAGTCTACCAAATAAATGCTGATGCAAACCCAAACAATCACCACTATCGAGCACCCAAATCCTCCAGCAATCATAAACCAACAATCAACCCAGCAAGCACAAACCCTAAACCAACACCCCATAATCACAATATGGAGAGTAAATGAAGAGAGAGAGCACGAACCTCAAAAGTAAGAGAGCCGAACAAAGGGCAAAGCTGCCGAGATCAAACCCTAAAATTAGGTTGCCAAGCATCGAATTGAAGTGGCAGAGTAGAGGAAATGCCAAATGCAAGGGAACCCCTTCCAATTGAGAGCAATTCGAGCCAGAGAGAGAGGATTCACAAACCCTAGAAAAGGGAAGTTGAGTTAGTGAGAGAGAGATTGTGAGGAAAGAGAGAGGAGAAATGATATATATATATACAATCGGGAAGTCGTTCGAACGACACACAAACTCGTTCGAACGACCTTGCCATCCTAGGCAAAAATTCCAGGAGACATGCCAACTCATTCGAACGACAATTTATCCAATGGCCAAACCGCCCAGAAGACGCGAAGATTCGTTCGAACGACAATGGTACTCGTTCGAACGACAATAGGAAAAACTCCAAAAAGTCACTCAGAGATTCTCCTGAACAACACTTAACGCCAAGATCCTCAGAAGATAGGAACAACCCGAAGCAATAAACACAACCCTATCAGAGACCAACCACGGCTCCTAAAATCAAAACACAACCTCCTCAGATCAAAAAACCACCGAAACCACAGAAAATGAATAACGCAGAACCTGCCGATAGAAAACAATAAGCGGAAGCTTAAGGTAAAGTAATATTTAAATAATAACAATAATTAATAATAAAAATAAATAAAAAAATCTGGGTTATTACAACTTGTACGGATATAACTCTTGCTGCATTTTTGTTGATGAATGTTTAAATTATTTCGAGGACTCGAACGATCTTGATATTCGTGAAATGGTACAATCATTAGCATCTAAAAACGTGTTTCAGCTTAGCCATTTCCCTAAGCCAATGAATATCCACGTCAATGGTCAGGATGAGTCCCTTGAGATAAGTTGTAATTTTAGGCACATAAATTTTAAATATTTGTTAGAGTCAATTGTTCCCTAATCCCCACATCTACAAATATGTAATATAGTTTTTCTTCTACTAAAAGAAAACATCTTCTTGAAAAATTATAATTTTGGGGATGCCTCACGGACTTACTTTGTCAGAACCATCTATCACATTTTTTGGAATATCAACGATAACATGGGGGTTTTGAAAATTTTCAAAGAAAATATCTTTCTAGGAAAATCGAGTTTTGAATCTAGTACATTTTCGGGGACGAATATTTGTATACCAATCTTATTATTTACTGCAACACGTAGTAATCATATGATTACATTAAAAATTCAAAAGGAAAATATGTTCTCTGGGTATGTGTTTGTTTTATTATGGAGAAAATGGTTTTTCTTGATTTGTCTAAAATTTTAAACCTGGAATCATTAAATGATAGGCAAAGCTTTTAGAAAAAATCTTTTTTTATAGAGAATTAGTTTTAAACTCTCTCTGGTTTTTATATAATATATCTGCCCAATTAGGGGCTAATATTGATGATCACCATTCATGTGTTATCTGGTTTTTGAAAGAGAATTTGCAACCATGATAGTACATCACCTTTTTAACTTCGTACCCCTCCAATCATATTGAAAATTTTAAGTTTGGGGTACATTCATCTGGCTGAAGACAGTAAACTTAGCGCTTCTTGGGAGGCAACCCATGACACATTCAGGTGAGAAATTCCAGTTTTTATTCTCCTATTTTTTTTTACTCTGAAACATTGAGGGCAATGTTTCATTTAAGTTTGGGGGTAGGAAACTATTTCTTTAAATGTTTTTTGAAGAAAAGTTAAATAATGGCACTTTGACAATTTATGATATATTTTTGACGAATTTCCAAACACTTAAACTGATTTTACCTTGACATAAATATTATAGAAAAGCCTAAAATTTGAAATTGTACCAAGTATACACTGGAATATTTTGGAATATCTTAAGCTAGATGTTCTATCTTTTTATTAGCGGCTAATTCAAGTTAGCTTGGCATATTTTAAAAACATGCACTTCACTATAGTTTTGCAATTAATACCTTCAATAGATTTTTGCTCAGTGTAAGAAAAATTTAGTATTTATGTTAGGAATAGTTCGCTACAAGGGAGACAACTGCCTAAGAATAAGTTTATTCCTAAGAAGAAGAAAAAAAGCCAAATATGTTCTAGAAACTTTCACGCTGCAAGGCTACTCGCATGATTTATAACTGAAAGACAAAAAATTATCACCAATATCGAGTTTGACCATGAGCTATATGAAAGGAGCACAAGAAAATGTTATTTGTGAGAATCTAAAGTCTAGGTCATTATGGGGTACCACACCCTGGAAACCTTAGCCAACTAGCAGGGATTGTCGACCGAAAACTTCTTGCTACGGAGGCTTCACTAAGAAACAAAGTACTCAAAAGAAAATGCTTGCAAAAAAAAAAAAAAAATAATTCTAGGAAGACGAATTGACTAAGGCTCTTGTCGAACTTACCGTTGAATTTATTCCAGTAAGAACTAGACTACCAAAAATTGAGTAAATTATTCTAGACAACGTATTAGGTGATAAAACTATTTTCACTGAATACTCAAATATAGCTAAAGCAAAATATTTGAATCTCTTTCTAATCTTGAGATAGTACCTCTAGTTTCGGATAAGCTTAAAATCTTTTTTGATATACTTGGGAGAATATCAAGTTTAAGGATTTTTTTTCATTGGTATATTTTTGTCACAACTAAGTAAGGATAAGTTCACAGGAAATGAGTCATGTGTATTCTAAAATTGTTTAAAATGTCATTATTGACTTTTGTGGGTAGTCACTGCAAACCCTCACGAGACAACACTCGTCCACCAAGCTAAACCTGGAGGTTTAACGGCTTGTTGCATATGCTAAATGCAATCGCGCTCCCTGCGAAAGTAGCTATTATTTTATTTTACTCGGGACGAGTAAAATGCAAGTTTGGGGGTATTTGATAAGCACGTAATTATGAAATTTTTAATATACCCGAATATCTATTTTAGCCGTCCATTATATTTAATTTAAGGTACTTATGTGCGTTTGTTTGATTGTAGCTATTGGAGATGGATATTTGAAACCAAGCTCTTAAAGTCAAGTAAAAGTGTCTCCAGCAGTTCATAGCACAAAAAGTCAAAGACACAATATATTTGGTCTCAAGATTGAAGAAATATATATACAAATATTCTTAGAGAATAAGATCAAAGAATATATTCCATCCAAGATCCTTAAAGATATTTGCATGAGTTTCCATGAAGAAAGATCTTTACATCACTTAAGGGAATTATATGCAAGAATCCTTGGAGATTGGTTGTAAAATTAGAAGATATTATTGTAAAAATATTCTTTACAATTTAATGTATAGTTTCTAAATTTGGGTTCATTCTCCTATAAAAGGAACCCTCCCCTCATTGTAATTGGGCATCTCATATTAGAGCAAGTTTAGAAGAAATAAAGTCTTAGTTTTATTTAATTTTCTTCTCTCTATTTTATTTTCTTTTGTAAATAATTAGTTGTTAATGCAATAAAATCCGAGATGAGTGGCTAATCTTCTAGCTAAGGCTAGGATGAGGCCTCTTTTTGGATGAGCAATAGTTGGTATTAATTAGGCTCTAATTAGTTTTCTCTTAGTACTTTATGATTGATAAGTTAGTGCATCATATCAAAGGCTTGACCATAGATTCGGTTTAGTGTACGATAACTTTGGATACAAACAAGTGTTGCTAACCGTAGACTTGATTTAGAGATCTAGAAAGAGAAAACACTAGATAACTCACTCAATCCTAGCCATGGTTGAGTTGATAATTCTCTAAGACACTCTTCACCATCACTTAAAAGTATAACCACTAAATGCTTGGCCATAGATTTAGTAGTTTATTTTACAACATCGTATGTGTCTTAACAAGAACATATGATAGGTGGAGATATTAGGATCTAGTTGAATATTGATTAATGCTTTGAAAGGAAGAGGCCAAGTCCGAACTTTAGCTCTCTCTCATAAAGTTTTATAATTAGTTTTTATTTATTCTTCTTAGATTTATCTCGTATAAAATCGTTATTCGGCCTATAAAGTATTTGTTTTCCCAAACCTCCATGTGGATTCGATCTTACTCATCCGTACTATAATTCGACAACAGTACTTTGATCGGTTATTTTCCTAGAGGACATAAAAACCACTTATCACCAACCTTTGGTTAGATCTTTTGGTGAGGAATCGTTTGAGAGAAAAAAATCTTAAGAGACCTCATATTGGTTGTGAGTGATTGTAACCTCAGATCATTGAATAAAACTCTCTCTATTTTGTGTAAAAATATACAATTTGCTGAACCACAAAAAATGTATGTTTTTGTTCGATTGTGTTTATTCCTTTAGTTTGTTTATTGCTAATCGAATCGAGTCGGTGTTTGGCTTTCGCTGTGTGGCTTAACAATTGGTATCAGAGCGAGGTTGTATCCTTGGTGGTTCTCAAAATTTGAGGAAATATCTATCTCAATTTCGCTTTGTTTTCGATTTAATTAGCATATGAAAATTAGGGGAACAATGGTAGAAGATGAACCAAGTTCTTCAACAGCGCCTAAACAGAATAATACAACGGTTATCTTTTACAATGCCAAAATTAAAGTTGAGAAATTTAATAGCACAAATAACTTTGGCATGTGGCGATACAAAGTTATTTATGCTCTTAGTCAACAAGATTTGGATGAGGTGTTGGAAAACAAACCCGAGGAGATTGAAAAAAGTATTTGGAAAAAAGTGAATAAAAGGACATGTGGTCAAATTAGGCCATGCCTAGCTTAAGGCATAAAGTACCTTGTGATGAATAAAACCTCGACAAAAGAGATTTGGAGGATTCTTGAGAAGAAATATTAGGTGAAAAATATCCAAAATTAACTCCATTACCTATGGGAAGAGGTTGTTGGTGATGAGGATAAAGCTCTATTGTTTTTGAACTCTCTTCCTGAAGAATACGAATACTTCGCTATGACGATTACCTATGAGAAGAGTTCTTTGAAATATTCGAATGTGACTACGGCGGTGGTGAATCATGAGTACAGATAGAAGGATAAATGTGAGTCTGATAAGTCAACGTCTGAGGTGTTAATGACAAGAGGATGGTCTGCGAACAAGAAGAAGTCTAGTAGTAACAAATTTCGATCGAAGTCGAGAGGTCGCGGTGTTAATCACATCAATTTGGGTAAAGACCAATATGCGTTTTGTCGTGAGACGGGACATTGGAAGAATGAGTGTATTACGCTTCTAAAGAAGACAATTGGAAAAACTGACTCTTCAATAAATGTTGCTTAAGAACGTGGGGTAAAAGAAAGTAATGATCATGACTTTTCTTTAACTATATCATCGAGTGCATGTATTATTAATTCCAAAGAATGGATTATAGATTCAGGTGCAACTTATCATATTTGCTCCGAAAAGGGCTGCTTTTCTAGTTTCAAAAGGTCAGAGGGTGGAGCTGTGTTGATAGGAAACGATGATTTCTATCGCATAATGGGGATAGGTACTATTTGTATTAAGTTTCATAATGGTTTGGTTAAAAAAATTGAAAAGGTTTGATATATTCCGGCTATGAAGAAGAATAGTATCTCAACTAGTTTACTTTAAGTGAAAGGCTACAGGGTTATGCCTAAAAATGGGGCTAATAAGGCTCTTAAGGAAGCAATGGTGGTTTTGAAGGTTCAAAGAAGAAGTAACAACTTGTACTATTTAGATGGGACGACTATTTTTGTGGAGGTTGCTACTGCGGGAAGTGCAGAGACTACTTCCAAAGATACTACTAGACTATGGCATATGCATTTGGCGTATATGGGTGAGAAGTTCTTGCGAATCAAGGGCTATTAAAAATGTTAAAGCTTGCAAGTTGGATTTCTGTGAGCATTATGTTCTGGGCAAGCAAACAAGGGTGAAGTTTGGCACGACTATTCATCGTAGTCATAGAATCCTTGACTATGTCATTAAGATGTATGGGGACCCTAAAGGAATGCATCACTTGGAGGTATATATTATTTTGTATCATTTTTTGATGATTTTTCTAGGTGTGTGTAGGTATATACCATGAGGAAAAATGATGAAGTCCTAGAAATATTTATGAGGTGAAAGAAGTTGATAGAAACTCAAATTGACAAAAAGATCAAATTGCTCCATTCAGATAATGGTGGGAGAGTATACAAGTGATCCATTCTTGCAAGTATGTCAGGATGAGAGAATTGTTTGACATTTTACCGTTAGGGAGACACCATAACAAAATGGGGTAGGCGTATGAATCGTACTTTGCTGGAGAAGGTACGGTGTATGTTGTCTAATTTTAGGTTGGGCAAAATTTTTTGGGCTGAGGCTTTGATATATGCATGCTACCTCGTTAATAAGTTGCATTCGGCTGCAATTAAACGTAAAACACCAACGGGAGCTTGGTCGGGAGAACCTGCTACAGATTATGATACTATTCTTATTTTTGGGTGTCTGACATACTATCATGTCAAATATGGTAGGTTGGATCCTCGAGCAAGAAAAGCCATTTTTATGGGTAAGAAGGGGTAAAAAGTTACAAGTTATGGGATACGAAAGACTGGAAGATTATTCTTAGCAGAGATGCCACTTTTGATGAGACTTCTATGATGAAGTCACATGTCTCTAAGTATGAAGAAAAGATGACAAGCGAGATTTTACAGCGGGTGAAGATTGATACATCTTCACATGATCCAAATAGTTTTGTACAAAAAGGGGGATGTCATCTACCGGTGTGACAACGGTTGATATGCCATTAGTTCATGTTCCAGATGATGAAGACACAGACGAAAGTGGAGCATTTGGTAGCACAGATGAGGAGACTCCGGTGGTAGAGTTAATTGCAACTAGTAAATGAAAGAGGAATGCAAGTAAGCCAGGATGGCTTACAAAAGACATGGTACTTCCAAACGCGAATGTTATGGTAGGCTACGCATTATCGATCGTTGAAGAAGATGTTCCTTCCACTTATAAATGAGCTATTTACGATTCCAAAGCTAACCAATGGAAGGGAGCGATCAAGGAAAATATGTATTCTCTTCTTAAAAAAAAACTTAGGAACTTTCAAAGTTGCCTATGGGAAATAAGGCGATTGGTTGTAAGTGGGTCTACTTAAAGAAATAAGGATCTCAAGATGATGATATACGCTTTGAGGTAAGAATCGTAGCCAAAGTCTATGCTCAACGGGATAGGATTGATTATAATAAAAAAAAAATCTCCAATGGTGAAGCACTCCTCCATTCGTATCCTTTTGACCTTGGCAACACAGTTTGATTTGGAGTTACAGCAACTTGATATTAAGACGACGTTGTTACATGGGAATTTGAAAGAAGATATTTATATGACTCAGCAGAGTGGGTTTAAAGTTGTTGGAAAGGAAGACTATGTGTGTAAACTGAAGAGATCATTGTACGGGTTGAGGCAGTCTCCAAGACAATGGTACAAATGGTTGGATCAGTTTACGATTGGGCAGAAGTACAAGCGAAGTCATTATGACCACTGTGTCTACTTACGCAAGCTACGTGTGACAGGTCCTTTATTTACTTGTTTTTGTATGTGGATGATATGCTTATTGCGTGTAAGCATAAAAGTGAGATTGACAAGTTGAAGAAACAAATGGGTCAAGAATTTGAAATGAAGGATCTGGGTGACACAAAGAAAATTCTTGGTATGAAGATTCATAGAGATAGAGAGAAGGGAACGGTGCATCTTTCTTAGACGACGTACATGAGGAAGGTACTTCAGTGATTTGGTATTGATGGGAACACAAAACATGCAAGTACGCATCTTGCTCCTCATTTTAAGCTTAAAACTACTATGTCTCCAAAAATTGATGAGGAACATGATTATATAACTCAAGTTCCTTATGCTAGCGTAGTTGGTAGCTTGATGTATGCAATGGTATGTACTCGGCCAGATATTTCATAGGCAGTTGGTATAGTTAGGAGATATATTTGATGTACGGTATATCAAATGTATTGTAAATATTGGTTTAGAATTTTGTAAGCAGGATTCGATTGATCAGTTTTGTGTGGGTTATGTGGATTCTGACTATATGGGTGATTTGGATAAACGGCGGTCTACTACAATGTATGTTTTTACAATGGGTAGAGGACCGGTTAGTTGGAGATCTATGCTACAGTCAATGGTGGCCCTATCCATTACTGAAGCAGAGTATATGGCGGTGACTGAAGCGATCAAAGAATCCATTTGGATAAAGAGTCTTTTGCACGATTTGGGCATTAAGATGAAGCATCTTGATGTGTTCAGTGATACTCTGAGAATGGAAAGACCGCTTATATATCAATATTAACCACACATAACTTGCTCTAGCCGTCTGCTCTCACGCAAAAAAATTGTTAAGGTGGATGACACAAATGATCTTATACTAATTGAAACATCCATATATGGAGTTTGTTTCATTTCGTGTCTAGAATAGGTGTTAGCACTTCCTCATGGTGACTCGTCATCAGAGATTGCACATGGAGCGACTACAGATGGACTGACACTGAACAGGTAAGTGGGTATGTATCTCCTTGCTCTAAATGTCAAGCCCTTAGCATTTTACAGAGTATGAAAAAAAAGTGATGTCTTTTTGAAAAAAACAGGTTTCTGTTCGAACAGGTTTTTGTTCTGTTCGAATAAGATCTTGTTCGAATAAGAGTTAGTATCTATTCGAATATTTTCACTCATAAATATGTTTGTTCGAATAAGATTTTGGTCATGTTCGAATAAAACTTATTTTGTTCGAATAGACTAGTTCTCTGTTCAAATACATTACCTAAGAACTTAGTTGTTCGAATAGGTTTTTGTTCTATTCGAATAAAACCTGTTTTGTTCGAATAAACTATTTATCTATTTGAACAAATTGCCTCAGAACTTTATTTGTTCGAATAAGATCTTGGTCCTGTTCGAATATAAATTGTTCTATTCGAATAGACTTGGTCTCTATTCAAACAGAGGTCGGGTTTTCAGTTTTCCTATTTAAGACATCCTTCCTTTTCGCATAACTCACCTCTTTTGAAAGAACTTTTTCAAGGCCTTGAACTTTTAGAGAGAGAAGAGATTTCTTTAAGGGATTCAAAAGAGAACTAACAATTCAAACTTGAATCAATCATTGACTCACAAACCCAAATCATGATTTGAAGAACTTGTGAGATTCAAGATTAAAAGCTTTGACGAGAGATTGAAGCAAGGCGTTGCGAGAACGTGGAATTGATTGTGAGGAGTTCAGTTCGAAGAGAAGTAACCACAGGATGTGCTTATCGAGTCTGTAAGTAATTAAATTCTTGTAATTTTGTTTCAATATTAGATTGTTTACCTGTCGGGTGATTCGGCAGCGACCTGTGGGTTTTTCTCTTGAGAAAGGTTTCCTACAAGGCTAAAAAAAATTGGTATTGTGTTTAATTACCAATTGCTTGTTGACACTAGATAATCGAATCAATTTGAATTAGGTTAAGGTTAGGTCATAAATTCAAAGGAATTCGGACCTATTGATTTATAGACATAAATTAATCGAAATCGGTTAATCTCAAGTAATTATAAATTTCACTTATGAATGGCTAGACGTTTCCCCTTGTTCAAGCTAAACATCTCAAGACGGCTAAGATTAAGAGGAGTCTTTGAGAATGACACGGAGAAGGATGAGATTTAGCTACTAAAATCTTTCACTTTGAAAATAGAGAACTCTCAAACAAACCATCAAAAACCTATATTATGCATTAATAACAAATGTAACAATCTTTCATGTAAGAAACATTTGTGCAAAAGGAAATGTGGCAATGAAAAACAATCACCCACTACTAGTAACACATTTACATAAAGAGTTTCACTGATGCTTGTTACTATTTAAGAGGCAGCTAAACCAAGGTTTTAAAATGCACGAAATATAGTGCTTCTAAGAAGTCGAGTACCCATCAAAAGATCGGCGATGGACCAAAAATTGATGCAAGTCAATTAGAACCAAAGGGTATAAAATTTAATAAATCGTGACAAAGGGAAGAATAGGATAGTTTTATTGGTTATAAATCACTTTTTTTTCTTCCAATTATAACCAAAAGATTGCATTTGTACAGTATTTTCCGGTTGCACTAATTATTATGTCACAGAGGTTCATCTGTATACCACAGAGATCACTCAATATTAGTATCAGTGAAGAATTGTATCTTTTTGCTTTGAAGTTTGAATGAATCTTTTTGCTTTGAAGGAACATTTCTTATGATCATCAGCTATACGAATGCATACCTTTGGTACCAGCCAGAACAGAAAGCATACATTTAGAGAGGCTGCTAATATACAAATTATGCATTTAGGGCAAAATAATATGCTATTCTGCATAGGTTGCAGTTAAACAGGTTTCAAACTGGTGGCCAGTTGCCCCATGGTTTAACTTCTAACCCTTGCATTATGAGCACAGGTGTAGCTTCAGTAAATCAGACCATACTCCAAGACGGCGCACAACAGTTATAACTTTGGTGGCTTTGAGAGGTCAAAAGGAAAGGCAAAGGTCTTGACTGGCGGTAACAGGATACACAAAGGTTAGTGGTTTCTTTCTATTCACTTCAATCTGTGCATCTGATGCTAGAGAGACTAAATTTAGAAGACACCAATACACAACATTATTTGCACCATTCTTCACAAGCTGAAACAGAATTATCAGTTTCAACCAAGAAAACTGAAATACTAAAGCAAAATATTAATCAAAATCATTACGGAAGAACACCTCACAGTTTTCACAATTACCATATCTGCCATATGCGCTCCGATGAGAAAACCCTAAAGTGAAAGCAAAAGAAGATGACCATAACCGATATCTGAAAAGTATCACATGAGAAAATGATACATTTCATTACTAGCCCAAGAATTACAAAACTGAGACCTGATTTTATTTTTCACAAAATTGTTCAACCTAATGGACTGTTAAAACAAGAGAAAAAAGAAGGGAAGAAAAATAATAACACAAGGGGAATCAAATGAGGCCACTAAGCTTTCTTTCTTTTTAACCTAAGGTAAAGAACAATTGCCCTACTAAATAATGAATGGGGACAAATAAACTGTACATGGAGCCTAAGGGTATGTGAGGTTCTGAAATGACTAACAACTCCCACCTTCCAAAGGGGTAGTTGTGACCTAAAATGATATAAAATCATTTCAAAACAAGGGGAAAAAAGGACGGGGTTATAATTACTATATTAATCCCAACTGACCCGGCAATTTATCGATCCCATGTGGCCTGAAATATGGGAAGTCTATTTTTCAACCAATGCAACAGCTCTTTGTCCAGTGAAGTCTTCTTATTCAAAACAGCGTCCAGCATTGGACTGCCAATGACTTGTGAGACACTCTTGAATGACCATATCTTCTCACTGGGCCACGGTCTCTGAGGCTGCTTCTCCTGGTGGATCACAAGAGCAAACCCGTAAGTACACAAACATATGCAATAAAAATCATTTTATAGGGAAAATCCTACATTGTTAGTCACTAAGAGTTACTCCGAAAATGTTGCCAAGTTTTCAAAATTAACATTTTGGCAATCGTGTTTATTTGAAGGAAAGAACATGTCCAGAGAATGTTCAAAGTGCAAGATTGGTAAGAAGCTACTGTTCATGGTAGTAAATATTTGGGAACTTCCTCAATAATTTTAATTTATCAAGCAGATATAAACTAGTCTATCTAGGAGATCTCGTAGGGCAATCCTAAGCAGATTAGATATTCCAACCATCTACCTAGCCTACTATAACATTTTCTCGAGTCCTAAAGAAATTACGGTTGGGTGGGCAGGTGTAAATAATTATAGGCCTCTTCTATAATTTATCAAGCAGATATAAACTAGTCTACCTAGGGGATCTCGTAGGGCAATCCTAAGCAGATTAAATATTCCAACCATCTACCTAGCTAATATAACATTTTCTCGAGTCCTAAAGAAATTATAGTTGGGTGGGCAGGTGTAAACAATTATAGGCCTACTTAAATGTCCACAAATGAATGAAAAACATGAAAGCACATAGAAACAATTGTTGAGTCAAGCACGCACTCACCATTCTTGATAGCATGAATTTGACAGTTTCTGGACCGTAAATACATTTCTGTGATGGCTTATGGGCCATTGCATAGAAGGAAGCAATTTCAGGCAACGACAAGCAGCCTCTTCTTGCTGTGGCTAGGGTAGAGTCTGGCTCAGCACTTGTCTGGCTATGCCAATTAATAAGCTGCCCTAAACAGTAATTTTCACCATATGTCTTGCGATACTCCGTCAAACCTGAACCCAACTTATGGGAATACTTGGCACCCATGTCAAGAGGACTAATATAAACAGGTGGGGATGTTACTACCTTGTATTCCTGCATGCACACAACTCTCATTCGTCAGAACAAACAGAATTGATTTTAAATGTCAAACCCATGTATAAAAACATCGATTTCTTCCAATATCTTAATAAGCTTAGATTTCAACAAATCCTACGCATAAAAGATATCGGCCGATCTATTTCAAATATATCATGATATATGCAATATAAGCCAGAACGGTGTTTATGTCAAGGCAAACTGCCATAACTCACGAGGTTACCAAATAACAAATGACAAGTAAATAAAACATTGTTGAGACGTACAAGATCAAGACCCAGACCACACATGTGAGAAACTTTTGGAGATGCTTTTAGAATTGACTAAGGATTATATAATTTAAATCAGGATTTTAAGAGAAGATGTGAAAATAATTATACATTTTAGTTACCCAATCAAATCTCGATCTGGTTGAGTTTCGGGAATGCTGGGTTCAATCCACCAAACTAGCAGCCGTATGTAAATTGTCTTCCTCATCAAGGTTAAAAATATCACAATCTTTCTTTGGTGCTACAATTTCACGTATTTTTTGTTGTCTAATATGATCTCAACATCTGTACTTATAAACATCTTTCCAGTATTAGGATTGTATAACTTGTACTCTTTTGAGAGTAATTTGCATCTTTATCATCTAATATTGATCTCTTTCTTATAAGAACGAACTAGGCGGAAGCAAATCTACTAACAGAAAATCAAATACTACTTTATTGATTGACTAACAACTGATTCAGATCAACTTCTCTCACCCTACACCCTACACCCATAAACTAGGGTTTCTCTCTTAAAAACTCAACCTCCCTCTCCTACTAACTCTAGGCCCTTTTATAGAACCCTAACCTTCTAAAACACTACCTAATTAATTAGGAAACTAATCTAAAAAGAATATTGCAAAAATAGGAAACATTGAAAATAGAGGTCCACGAAGTGTGCCAAATTGGAGATGCGAAGACATGCACGATTCCTATCACTTTCAATCAGGAACATGCGCTTAAACAAAACTGCAAAACACGGCATTTTCTTTCACCCCCTGCTTCTTGTGGTGTCCTTTACATACACTTCTGTAAAGACGCCGCTAAAAAATTATACGGGACAAGATTAGCGCAAAATGTTTAACATATCTTCTTACTCCTCGACATGCTTTTGTCTACTAGCCATATTAAGGACGGTCCAACTTTATCTTTTGGTGACACTATTTTTGTGGGAAGTATGGAGCTACTTAAGGGTGTCGAATTACTTAATCTTCACAATATTTTGGATATCGATTCAAACTCACCATCAGATTTCCTAGCTTCTATGTAATTGCTACTTTCTTTTTCAATATGAACAACACTAAAGACTATTGATTTTTTAAGAATATAAACCAAATTTGTTGCCTAAGATTAAAGATGACGAGAAGAGTGTTCATAAATAAGATATCCTTCTAGGATGCTTATCAAGAAGACACCCTTTAAATATTTATTCTAGGCGTTCAATATATGGCAAGCCTTTTCACCATGTCTTTCTTCAACAATGACTTCAATCCACCAAATATGAGATGTCTAACCTTAAATGCCAAATCCATGATGAGTTTTGAAATAACGAATGGGCAAACATCATTTGAATGTTTAGCAAAAATTTACAGTTTCTTGACTTTGTCAAGTTAACATCCAAATTATATATTGATCTTTCATTCGAACATCATAGGCTTTTCCTAAGAGTTACCCCAAGCTCAATATGCTCATTTCGGTACATAGAAGACACTTGAAATAAAATTGAAGGCTTCCTTTACTCAACATATTAAATTTCATAAGTTCTTTTTACCATAGTTTTGAATTGAGTTTTTTTTTTACGCTAGGCGAATTTTGAATGTGTCTCCAAATGTGAAATTGCCATTCATTGTTTCATTGAGTTCGACAAATACCAATATCCTTCTGCCACACACGTGGTTACTATGCCAATATCAAGATACCACACATATTTTTATCATGTCCATTTCCTTTGAATAATGTACCCTCACTTCTTTCTTCAGCATAATAAGCCTTTTCAGCAACGACCATATTTTTTGCTATTAAAACATTGAACTTTCAATTTTCTTGAGATTTTTCATACCTTTATCTCCCATATAGCCTTCAAAATGATTTCTTCCACATTCACTAGTATAATTGCTTTGATTTTTTCCCTCCATTATTAGGGATGTGTCCACCTTCTCTTTATCCTCAACCACAACTTCTTCTACTACTTCGTATGCCTCGAAATCGGTAATGCCCCATGAATTATTTGGAGAAAGATGTGTTTGGAGCACTTAATGAAATTGTTATTTCTTTACCTCTCTTCAAATGCCAACACAATCCCATGAGTTGATCAATAGTCATGGAATGTACGTCTTTAGACTCATCAATGGCTACAACAGTATAATCAATCTTAAGCTCCAAAGATTGTAAAATTTTCTTCACTGAGCTATTATCATCTATGGTTTCATCATTTATTTTTCTTCAACTATTTGACAATGGCCAATACCCTTAAAACATAATTAAAAATTGATTTTGACTCCTCCATACATAATAAGGCTTCAAATTCACCTCAGGCGGATTTTCTATACCCATTACCTCCCTCGTAGAAATTCATGACCCACGATTCCTTTGAGGAGTTGCCACCTGCAATTTTCTTGAGTATAGCTGCATCTAATTCACCATAGGTGAAGAAAAGGGCCTACTTCTCTCTCTTTCTTGAATCTCTAAGGTTCCTTTTTGACCTTGCTTTAACACTCTTCTTCGAGCTCAACAAATCCCCTTCTCAACTATCTCCTATGCCACTTGTGGTCCAAGAACTACCTCCATTTGGATACACCAATTCTCATAACTTTCCTCGGTTATGCAACACTTAAAATGGCATCCTTTCACCGTTTATCTGCCCGTTTTAATACTAGAGACGGTCGAATTTTATATTATCTCACACTGATAATGAACAAAGGCTGATAGTAAATATATATATAATGTACAAGTTGGATTTTAATATTGATCAATTGCTGCCTAATACACTAAAATAAGAAAGTACATATATGTGCTCTAGGGTATTTATAGGTACTCAAATTCTCATTTAAGAGGGCTTAAGCCACTGTAACAAACCTTAAAAATGCAAAACGAAAATAGGAGTTACAAGAATGCCGAACATTCTTTGTAAGACTTCCCATATCCTTGAATAATGTGCACAAAATAAATTTAAGGTTCAAAAACTTTTACTCACCCGGACTCTAAAGAAGCACTTGGTGTATGCATATATGTGGATCAAGTCAGCAGCAGCATCGTGCCGGCACTTGTATGAGCATTGAAGATTCCGAACCTCATCCCTCAGCCTTAATAGAGGGAGGAAGAAGAAATCAGTAACAATCATAGCTATTAAGTTGCTACAACAACATATGCAACAATAAGGAAGCCATGTGCTACTCACCATAATAAAGATTTTCGAAGTTCTCTCAGAAGATCATCAGAGCCTGAAGGGTTGTGTGCCTGAATTTTGGATTTGAAATCATTTAGTGAGTCCTTGTCCATATGAGGAGCCACACAATGAAGAAGATCTTCAACAAGTGATCCTTCACCCTTCCAGAGGAAAGAAACTACTTCTTCAGGAGTTAGCTTCTCTAGTGGCGGCGGAGCTTTCTTTGGGTCACCGAATACGGACCTCATTACATACCTCACCTATTAGCATCAATATCATTCAGCTATGGTTTCAACATTCAATGAATGGCATTAATAGATTTGACAATTGAAAATAGCAAATAACAGTACATTAGCAAGATGAGAGTCCATTCAACGAACATCTGACATCATTACATATTGTTAGTAATGAATATATTACATGGAAAAACCAAACATGAAGTATCACCTTGTCGAGGGTGACAGCTAAATTCTGTAGTCTCTGGTTATACACACCCTCAGCCTGCCATACAGAAGAAAGTATCAAACCTACAGTTAAATTTACTAGGCATTATGTAAAATATTTTCAAAAAGGCTTCTGAGGCTAAGGACTCGATTCAAAACAGCATTTTGAGGGAACGGACTTTCACTTTCAAAGTATGAAAGTGAGAATCAGTAAACATAAACGTGTTCATAAACATATAAGTATAAATATTAGTGTACAACATTTTCTGATTTTATGATGAAAATAATAGTTGGTGTTCCTTCATAAAACTTGGAAGTGTAAAAGCACTTAACGGCCTAAGTAACAAAACACCTTACAGCCCCAACTAATCTTTTTCAAACATAAACCAACTGGAACTAAAGTTAGTAAATGGGATCCAAGTGCCCCCAGAAAGCAGTAAGAATTTGCAGAACTTAATATTTACCTGGACTTCAGCGTCGCTCTTTTCAACATCAACAGAAATATCCGAGAAAAATTTGCTCTTCTCTGCCAAGTTAAATCTTAGGATCTCCTCCGGAAGCTTTGTTCTTTCAAAATTTATAAACCTCACCTTCACAGAAATAAAAAATTTGATAAATCAGAAACCAGCCTAAGAATTTAAACAAACATCTAAAAAGAAGAAAAAGGTGTCTGCTCACCAGCCGAGCGGAATATGAAATGAGCCAATCCGGCAAACCAGCAAGCAAACATGTGCCTAAACCAGCTCTCCCCAAATCAATATAATCTTCTTCAGATGTACAGTTTAACTGACAAGCTTCTAGCATCAACTGATATCTGTCCAACATTCCATGGCGTTCCTTCAATACCTGATGAACGTTGATATCCAAGTTAATCAAAGAAGTAAAATGGAGTGAGAAGATAAAACATGTAGCCAATCTCCAGCTCTGTGAGTACCTTCTGATAAGCCCCTTCACCCGTTAGGTTCAGATAGCTCCCTCGACAAACTTGGCTGCCACACAAACAAACGGATGCTTCGTACTCTTCCTTACTCTGCAGAGGAAATACTAACATAAATCATACCCAAAAAAATATGACCTTCGTAAGATACAATGATGGATAATATAAAGAAAATAGACGCACCTCTGTTACTGAGTTGTAATCAAAAGTAATCTCCTCACCATATCCAATAGGGCGTACTGTATGAACGCCAATCTGGTACACGCCGTCTACAGCAGTAACTCTGCTTCCATCAAAATGAAACATTATGGAAAGAAGCTAATAAATGAGAGCCATAGAATGCACAAATTGCATTTGCAACATGTAATATCCCTTTAACAAATAGAAAAAGAAGTAGAAAGGGTAGAGGTGACTCTAAGACTTACTTTGCTTCACAATTAGGACGGCATGAGTGACAGATCCGACTTGCAAAATTAGCCTTGTGCATGGCGTCAACAACAACTAGATCATACCCGTCACGGTCACCCTGCAAAACATAAGCAAATTCAGATGAATTCACTGCAAATGAGTGTAGAAGTTGCACAGGGTAATGAATTCACCTTAGGCCTCTCCAAGTATATGTTATAGAATTCGGTCGCTGTATCACTATCATTTTTTTGCAAAGATCGAATCCCATCTTGCTTCTCAAACCATTTCCATACAGGATAAACCTGAACCATCAAAATCATGAAACAAAAGAGACTTTGGTATTAGTTTAGTATGTTTAGTGCTCATACTCCCATTTAATTGACTGATGATGACGAGAGAAAGAAACCAAAGAATTTTCAAAAGACATGAGAGCAATGCAGAAGCTGTGTTGTTTAGTATCAAAAAGGAGATACAAATGAAGTTGAGTGGGGTGACTTGCAAGCGAAAAGACGACCAGCATGGAATATTGATGCTACATACAACACAGATGGAATATTGATGCTACATACTCAAACAACAGCACCCCCCACCCACACACACACACACACAGAAACATTATGAAGATTAACACTGATATTGTTCATGGTGCTGCAGCAGGGAGTAGCAAGCCTATGTAATCTATTAACCATGAAATTCAGGCTGTGGAAATGGGTCTGAACCTTGCTTGCAATCATGACTGGAAGCAGATTATAATGTCTTGTGATTTTCAGTCCTTGTTAACCTTATTAAGAATAGAAATGACCCTCCTTGGGAGGTCAGATATAATATAAACAGGATCTATACTATGATTGATGAGATGGAGTACTTTGACATTGACCATGATTTCAGGGAAACTAATAGATTGGCTGATGGTTTAGCAGATCTCCAACCTCCTACAGAGTACATGGAAATTAGGCCTTGTTCTCTCCCAGAAAGTCCGAAGAAAATTGCTCGGGAGGATATTAGTAGTGTATTTCAGGAATCAATGAGGGCTGGCTGTGTGCTGCTGGTGTTGGCTCTTCTTTGGGTTGGGAGGAGGTATAGGTGGTCGTTCAAGTTTTACTGCTCTATGAGCAGCTGTGATGGGTCTAGAGAGAATGACTACAAGCTTTATACCAAGGGTGTCGGGCTTCTCTTGTTTCTTTGTACTCCAGGCTCACCCTTGATCTTTCAAAATTTGGTCTTTTATTTATATAGTCTTTTAACTCAGCGGACACTGTCCATGCGTTTGAGTAAGAAAAGTAAATAAGTAATATCATACTCCCCATATAGCAAATGAGTAATGCCTACTAACTACGGAGAGATAATACCATACCTCTCCTAAGAATTCTACAACAAAGTCATCTTCTCCAAAACCTTCCTCTTTATTGCAAACAACTCCAAGCCCCTAAAACAACAACCAGCCAAACAAGAGAATCAGCACAAGTAGAAAGAACGACAAAACAAAATACTCAATTTATGATAAAGTTGTGTAACGACTTCGGTTACGGAGAAATACGAAAGGCTCATGTTACATAGTACTTTTTCATTCTCTGGTGTTAGTATGCGTATCTAGATAAAAAACAATCATAACCTGTGAGAGGAAGGTGTTTAGCTATTTCCAGAGACATGAAAATACTTCTCATCTTTAAGCTAAGCGTAAATATTGAATAATTTTGTGCAGAATAGGCATACCTTTCTATACGCAACATAATTATCCTCCGGACGATTTCTCATAGCTTTTAGGATGCTGTAGCACATTTTGATGCCCAGTTTATCATTATTTTCCTCAGCAGTCTTTTGGATTTCTTCAACAACAGGTTGCAATAGATACGTCATAGGGGCATTTCCAGAACCAGTGAAATGCCGAACTTGTGTATTCAAAGTACGCAAAAGGACATCTTCGATAAACATATGCTTGTCTGAAAGTGGCCAATCCACCTCATCGGGCATCGAATCAAGGAGAAGATTATGAGTATAAGGATCTATACCATAGACCTCTTGTTCAAGGACCTCTTCTCCAAGCTGTTTTCTAGGTTTGTAGTCTTTAACTTCGGGAATTTCCATGTCCTCGTTACCATTCTTCTGTGCAAGGAGCTTCTCGTCATAATCTTCAGGTAAAGATACCCGCATTTTCCGTTCAACTTCCTTCTCATCCGCTATGATAACATATTGATCAATGACTTCATATTTCCTAGTAACGGGGGGTACAAGACTTGCCTTCGTCATACGAGCACCCCACTCACGTTCCTCATTCGTACAATCGAAAACCTCATCTTCCGTAACAAATTCATCTCCCCTTGAGTCTTGTATTCCACGGAGTTCCAAGTCGCTTTCTGTATCAGAGTTGGTACTCCCCCCACCGTCGAGGTTGTCATCGGATGTTTCACTTTCCGAATCTAAAGATCTTTTATTCAACTTGGATAAGCGCCTTCTAATTTCTCTATCAGATGCATACTCTCCATTTTCTGTAGAGCCATTGACATACGTGGTACCTACACCCCTACTCAAGCATTTCTTTTCACTCATCATCTTATTATCTTTCTTCTTAAATTTCGAGGCTGTTGCTGGCAAACCCTCTTTTAACATCTTAACCATTTCACCCCTTCCACTGGAGGACTTAGAATTCTGTTCCAGGCTTTTAACAAGACGGATAAATAACATAATCATGTGATTCATATCTCCAGCATCTCCCCGGTTTTTTGCTCTGCAATCATGCAAGATATGAAGTTACAGAAAATGGATAGAGTTGAAATAGGTAGCATATACTACTAGCGGAAATCCATGACAGTATGCATAAACAAATAGTGACAAGCAATAGTGGCAGCCATTCACACACATACATATTTAGATATAAAGATGATCTTATATCCTTCTACAGATGTAAGAGCATAGCATTTAAGTCTGATTTTTATGAGGATGATTTACGTGATTAAGGAATCGCTCACACTATTAATCCTAACTTAACTTGACTCATCTCCACATGGCCCCCACAGAACAGAGTGCAGCATAAGAAATGATGTACACGATACAGTAGATCCTATTTTACATACTATATTTATAGTTTTCATGTGTTTGGCACCATTGAAACTTTTTTTCGTTAATAATTAGATGACTAAAGAAAAAATTCTTCTCATGGTACTGAAATTGAAAAAAAGAAGTTTATCGTGACATAACTGAATTGGTTCATTTACTGTACCATAGATAAGTACTTTGTTGGTGATAAACAAATGACTACAGTAAGGTGTAATAGTTTTTGTAACTACGGTACCTGCAATTTATCTTTCATTAATAAATAGATCATAAATATTTGTCCACACACACACACTTGGTGGGAATTAATATATAGAGGTTATTCACTTATAGGGTATAAATATATGGAGGTTTTAGTACATACTACAGCTACTGCTCTTGAGATGAAAGAGTTCAAGATTTTCTTCTGCAACTATCAAATCAATTGGTTCTGAATCCAAAATGTATCTAGGATGGTATTTGAGTTTTAATTGTAGAAGCGGAAAACTACTATGTGACTATGTCCATGTTTAAAGCACATTTTTGAGAATTTACTTGAGGGGGAGACTCATACACAGGAAGATGTTATTTGCCTGCAGGAATGTTGCAGGAATGAGAAAGCATTGCTCTTGGAGGTATAATTGAAGGGGAGTATCAAAGATACTCGAAAATGCTAATTGTATGCCGAAGTGCGCCTATAGATTTTCTTTTGATGGGTTCAAAAATGTAACCAGTGGCGTAGACACGGCAATTTGCTAGTGTAGAGATGGAAGCTTTATATGTGTCGCACAAGTGCGTGTGGTTTCATGTGTCAAGAAAGAACATTTAAGTACATTTAATTCCATATAAAGGCAGAACTATCAGATAGTGAAGGTGAACTCACTTTATTGCATCGCGGCACATTCGACTGATATCTTCCTTGACGGAGCTCAAGCCATGACCCAGATAATAACCATTCTTCATCCTACTTTCAATTTCTGCGACCTGGACGTTTTGAATTTAAACAACAATGTAAAAATTGGATAGAAGTGAGAAAATCACAAAATAAAGTATAGAAAGAAATCGGTTAGTTACCTTGGGTACAAAAAAATCGAAGTTATTCTCCTTCATGATGTCCTTCAAGCTAAAATCAAGAAATTCTTCTACCCTCTTATAACCAGTATCAGATTTCCTGTAGAGCCACCTCTTCATATGGACATCCCTTGAAAGAAGGTTTGATCTCTTTCTTGCATCAAGAAGTTTTGAACGCTTGTACAAGTTTTGCCCAAATAACTTACTTGATGAATCCCTACGAACTCCAGGCTCATTGGATTCGTCCAAATAACTATTCCATCCCTTGGCAGACTCAGAAATCGAATGGGATTTCTCATTTATATGCTTAAGGCACCGTATCTTGGAATTTGAACCATCACAAGTCTTTATTTCACGTGAAGTACTCATTATCCAGTTCACATTCTGAAAGCTGTGACTCAACTCTTTAAGCTGGTTGCAACCCCTGATATCTATAGAAGATAAACAAGGGAACATATTCAGAATTTCTTGAACTGTATTAGAACTAAGATTGGTGCAGCCCCTTAACATGATAGTTGTTATCTTTGTTTTCTTGTAACCACTCTGCAAGGTCAACAAAAATAAATCTCTAGTTAGGCTTAAGCAAGTTAAAAATATCTTCGAAATCTCCAATATATTGAAATATAATAAAAAATTAGCTAAGCAATACATAAACCAGGAAACGCAAAGGCTGGAAACTTAGATATTGAATTAAATGGTGCAGATGCTGTGATAATTGTTTAAAGAAGTGGCATTCGTCTAATCTATGCTGTCAGGGGCGTGGCGGAGCGCTAGGCGGTGGGCATGGTCACTGGCAGGGCGGGCCGGGGCGCTAGGCGGGGCGGAGCGCTAGGCGGGAGAATGTAAATTTGTAATATGTGTAATGTATGTGTAAATTTGTAATATATGTAAATTTGTAACATGTCAATGTGTAATTTGTAGTATGTGTAATTATTTAATTCAAAGTTTCAAACATCTAAGTAGTTACTAGTCATCTTCTTATACTCTTCTTCCCTTGTTACATGTTGACTATTAAACATCTAATTAGTATTTGGCTCTTTGCAGAAGAAGAAAAAAAGGGGCAAGAACTGAGTCAACTAACAATAAGTAAGAATGAAGAACACAATGAGAACTGAATTGGAATCAATCAATTCAGAGATCAAAGAGATAGCAACCCTAAACAAAGCAGCTCACAATGAGAATTGGAATCATCAATCAATCAAAATAACATTCCAACCCTAATTTCGAATTGGAATCAATCAATCAAAATAACCTTGAAATAGAGAGATCATTTACTTGTGAGAGAGTTGCAGAGAATCAAAATTTGAATTCGAGAGAGTTACAGAGATTTAAAAACTTTGAAGAGAGAGAGAGATCGCAACTGAAAACAGTTAGTTAGTTTTTGTTATTTATTTATTAAATAATTAAGCCAAATGATTTGGCAATTCTATGTTGTTTTTTTTGTTATTTATTTATTATTAAGCCAAAACAATTGGAAAAACTAGAATAAAAAAATTAAAATTAAAAAAAATGCCCCAGGGCACCCTGGGGCGCCCCAGCGCCTTAAGAGAGGCGCCCCGCCTCAGCGGCTCCCCGCTCTTTCAAGCGCCCTAAGGCGGCGCCCTAGGGTGGCGGGGCGAATAGTTATAAATTAGGCACCCCGACGCCGCCCCAGAGCGCCCCGGCGGCGCCCCTGACAGCATAGCGTCTAATATATCGAATAATCGACTTTATTTATATTAATTTTTTGTTTTTTTGTTTTTACGAATATCGGATAAACAAAAATTTGGGTTTACTGCGGTACATATCGACCAGAACGACCAAATTTTTTAGTCCATAACTTTAGTTTGTTGGACTAGCACAGATTGCGATGATATATTAAATCAAGCATTATCAAGCAAAATGACAGCCTACCATGATCTTTCGGAACATGAAGTCAGTGCAGTTTAGGCCTGCATCGGAGAAGTCAACCAGTCTGGAGATACCTCTATAAGAGTTGACTGCGGAATTCCAGTGCTTACAACTAGCCGCTGAAAAGGCAAGGGACTTCATGTCAGATCTTAAAAAGTGGAAAACCCGCGCAAGAATTTGACCATTCAGCAGACCCCAGTTTTCCATCTCAGCCTCAGCTGTACAGCTTCCACAATTTTCTTCCTTGAAAGTAGAATCACCACATAATTCTTCAAAATTATCATCTTTCACATTGTATTCTTCTTCATTATCATCAACCCATACTCGAGATCTTTTAGCAGCACGAATATGACCATTTTCTGTTGCCATACAAAAAAAAAATGTAAAACTTATGAAAACATATAGACATGATTTAACAGAAGAAAAAATCGTGGAACATCATTAAAATACAAAACTAACAGAAATTATCCTCTTTTATATAGAATAGCAAACCCTCATACCTGATTTCAAAGAACTTCTAATAACAGACGAAGAAAGTGTGTGTTTTTCTAAGTCCTTCTTCGGCTGCTTTAAATTGATCCAGGGATCCAAGACTTCATTTATGGCTGCAGCAAATTCCCGGCTCTTATAAGATTTCATGACCAGCTCATGAAGCTTTCCCCGGGTATAACCAATAAATTGTGGATACAAGCTGTGAAATGAGCTAGATCCTGTGTCGATTGATTTATTCATAGCAACCTCTGATTGGATGAGGAGAGGAACAGAAGAATTGGCAACTACTTCGACATTTTGTTCTTGGTCGTGCATAATAACATCTGACTGTATGAGGAGAGCGGCAGAAGAACTGGCAACTAGTTCCTCTTGATCTTCTGAGTCGTGCTCATGCAAAACAACCTCTGGTTGTGCAAGGTGAGGGACAGAAGAATCGGGATCTAGTTTCACTTTGAGTTCTTGGTCATGCATAATAGCCTCTAATTGTGAGAGGTGAGCAACAGAAGTATCCGCAACTGGGTTCAATTTCTGTTCTTGGTCAGTACAAGTGATTGGAACCCAAATTTTATCGAGTTTCCTAAAAACACTGGTATACTTCTGGATAGTACCATTTTGAGCTAAAGACTGCAGTTCTCGAAAAGTTGAGGGCCCATGTTCATGGCCAGCGCCATCTAGATAATACCATTCACCCAAATGCAAGTGCAATTCATTTGCCATACAAATACGGTCTTTTGGGATGTCAATGGTTATTATGCACTTTTGCAGTCCCTGTGATTCTTGCTCATTGGACTCTTTAGATTGAGAAACACTTTCTTCTTTTGAACTCTTGCCATCACTACTTGCTAATAAAGATCGAACAGACCTAGAAGAATATCGTTCGTACCCTCTACTTGTTGTTCTGGACTCAGAGACGGATGGAACATGATTATTAACTACACACGCATTTATCCTGATTACTGGCAGCACCGAACCTCTTGCTCCTCTAACTTGACTAGCTTTGCTTGTTCCACTGGAATCGTTCCTCTCCTCTGAAACATTAAAGGCCCAATTTGGTAGACTAAGCTTTCTGCTGCGTGATGGATAGTACAACTCATCCTTCCTATGCCACCGTGGATCCTCGCACCCAGACTTTGGCATTCGACAGAGTGGGTAGCCATCGTTGAACACGAGTTTCTTTTTATAAGTTTTATCATGGGAAACTTCATCTTTTCTTTTCCAGTCACCGCCCTTGCATGACCATCCGCTGGAAAACCAGTCACTAGAGTCACCACCAGAAAAGGTATAATCTTTATTGTAAAACGCAATTGACCTAGTTTGCGAAGCTTTTTCAGAATTAAGCTCCTCGTCTTTTTGATGGCCATATGACTCCCTAATGTCGGATCGAGAACTTGTGAAACCTGATAACACAAAAATAATAATTGGATACTGAAACTCAAGTGAAAATATCTATATAAACAGCTCCCTCTGATACTGCATCAAAATTTACTGATAAGACATGAATACAATAAGCATATTTATATAGCATTGAAGAGGTGGGAACCAGAGAGAGATACAGCATTCAATTATAACGTAAGGTCTCAAATTTCAGATGGAGACAAAATCAATCGAAACTACAATTCACAAATCCTGTCTAAGAAAGAGATGGGACTAGAGAGGGAGAGAATTATCGAGAAGAAAGATTAAAGGGAGAGGAAGGAGAGAAGATGAGAGAAAAGAAAAAAAGGGAGGGACATAAATTTTACCAGGATAAACAGCAAGTTGTAAAAGGGTCTTTTAGGGAAGAACTAAGCATAGCCTTTTCGGCCATTTATCAATTGCTAAAAATACAGTAGCTCGTTAGGAGCACCCAGTAAAACTGGAATAACACTGAAAGTATATCAAAAATGACCAAGGTCACTCATAATAGAAAAAATTAATGACGATCAATGAAAGCAAGAGGTACCTTGAAAATTTCCTCTTGTGTCCCACTCTGTACGCCAAAATGTGGTCTGCAGAACTACTGCAAGATATAACATTACCAGAAAGATAAAATGAACAAAATCCAATTAGTAAATCAAAATGACAAAAAAGTAAGGAAAACTTTGAAAACATCTGGTTTATCTACATTTACACCCCACTCCAACTAATTATTCAAGAAGTTAGATGTACCCCTCATTTGTCAACATTCATAGTCCTCCCCGGCCTACACGACACATTTGAAGAATTATCGTTTTGATTAAAATTTCTATACAAGGACTTAGACTTTGAGGGATACTTTTGTCAAATTAGAGGGGTTTTTTTTGGCAAAATAGGGAGGAGACCTAATTCTGAAGTTTACAAATACGGGGCGTATCTTAATTTAACACAATTAATAAGGGTACGCCTAAATCACAAACATAGTTGAAAGAGTACCTCCAAGGGTTTCTAGTTCCATGCCTGGAGAAACATCGTAGCCCTTCAACAAAGCCGCAACTCTTTCACCAATGTGAAGATCTTCTGAAGGCTCCAATGCAGCTGAACTGCCATCCAAAGAAACAGATGATTCCTGGTCGAGATGATTATTAGCAGATTGCCCAACATCACCCAGTAGATTTCCTGGGGCCTCAGGAGGACTTGCCATCTGAGTTACGGTATCTGAGACAACGGAAGAAAATTTTAAAGGAGCCAAAGGGGAGACAGCGTTTTCGACTGTTAACCACATGTCACTCTGTGAGTGCTTTATCAAATGATCTGATTGAAGTAGTCCAACCTCCACAAGATTTTTAAGATCACACAATCTAGAAGGGCCTTGTTTTGTACCTAAATAATCCAAATAAAACCATGATCCTGAGTTTGGATCAGCCATAACTGGCTCATGTGGCGGTGTTTCTGATATATCCATATCTTCTTCCATTGACTGCAGCTCTTCCTGAGCTCCATTAACCTGAGTAGTAGGTGGCGGTTCTGTGCAATTCAAAATTGCATGTTGAAGTTGTTCTTTCTTGGATATCTGATCATTCACATTTTTCTCAACAGAGCCAACAATGCCACTAAGTTTATGAGAGTCTTTCCAACCAAGCTTTTCTTCGCTCTTCTCGCTTTCATCTCTCTTTTGGCTTGCTTCCTGGTGAATGTGGATCTGGGAACGATCAAGTGGGGATCTCTCAGCATAACCTGGGGTCTGGTCCCTACGATCATGATGCCGGGCTCGATCGCGTGGAGAAGGGGATCTCCCAGAAAAACCTGGGGTACGTTCCCTTCGATCATGATACCGAGCTCTATCACGTGGAGAGGGCACACGCGGCGGACTCCGGTGGTTCCTATGATCATAGTGACGAGAGCGATCATGTGGAGACCGCTCCGGACTCCGGGCCCGGTGATGATCATGATACCGCGGGGCCCGGTCATGCGGGGTCCTCTCAGTATTATAACCCGGTGGGCTTCGACCATTCTTGTCGTAAGTGGATCGGGAATCTCTGGATGGCAATGAAGAATCATAATGCTTAGAAGCATTATACCTACTGGATGAAGAAGAAGAAGAGTTTTTATAAGATCTTTCCTCTGAAATGTGCGAGTAGTTCTTCTCGGGGTATCCAGAGCGGCTAAAACTGTCAGAAACTTTCCTACTTTTTGAATTTTGGCGATCACTGAAATCATCAGGGTATCTCCGATTGTTGCTTTCTACTTCATTAGCATGTCGTTTAGACCAATTTCCAGAGTTATAGTACTCTTTCACGCCACCGCGTTGAGATTCATAATTTGGATATTTTGAACTGCTCTTTGAGTCCCTCCCATTATTGGGGTCCCACCTGGAAGATCTATTGTTCCACTCATCTTCATCAGAGATTTTCATTGGTGGCATCCGCTCTTCCCATTTTCGTCCATCGTCCCATTTTCGCCCCTTTGCTGAACCAAAGTCATCCTTAGCTACGTCCCCTTTACGCCATTTATCCTTGGGGTTGAACTGTCCTTTCTCAAATTCATCCCCCCCTTTTCGCCACTTATCTGCATACTCTACCCTCTCAACTTCTCCCCGCCACCCTCTTCGCCGCTTCTCCGGAATAAACTCCCCCTTCTCTATTTCCTCCTCTTCCCATTTTTCAGGAACAAACTCTCCCTTCTCTATTTCACTCCGTAGCTTTGCCGGTGCGTATTCAAACTCCCCATTTTCCAGTAACTCTATAGGGTGCAATTCTCCCTCCTCAACCTCTCCACTTTCAAGTTCTTCCATCGACTCCTTCACCGCCAACTCCCTATCAGTCCCAAACTCACCATCCTCTGCTTCTTCCCTATTCTCGTGCTTTTGCTGATGCTGCAACTCCGAAAACTGGAGAGACTTCGACTTCGACTTGGAATTGTACCCACCACCACCATTGCCTCTACAATACGTATCTGAAACCGGAAATCGTTCCATAACATGCTGAGAAGGCACACACGCAACTCCACCGTCGCCCATGGAAATGCAAACCCACACAGAAGACACCCAAAAGAACCCTAATTTCGCCCTCCTCCTTTAGGGCTATCGATGCTCATATTTGAAATTCTTCAACAAGATCAATACAGTTGAAACCCTGATTTCCATTAAAACACAACAATCAAAGAAACAAATCAATATATACAAAGCAATGTAGGGTTTCAAAATATCAAAACACAAAATCGAAGTAGCTCAAGAAGGGTAAAGATACCAAAAGGGTCGAAATTGAAACCCTAGGTTTTCAAATTGAAATCTATGAGAGTGGAATCAAAGCAAACCTCGGGGGAAAACTCGAGGGATATCGAATACCTCAGCGCTACAAAGCGGATTCGAGAGAGACCTTCAAAAGCTCTAATGGAGATAAGAGAGAAATTATGTGTCCCTCTCTCTCTCTAAACTCTCTCTTCTCTTCGCGGTTTCTCTCTCTCTCTCTCTCTCTGTAGTTCTTCGCTGGGTTTTTATTTTGTTTCTCTCTCTTCAACCCCTCTCTGTATTGGAGTTGCAAATTGCAGAAAAACGCGAAATACCGAGGGAGATCTTCTTCTATTCGTATATACGTAGGAAGACTGTATGTATACGGTTTGGTCAATGGGCAGGGGCAAACCGTAGCAGTTATATGGCTTTGGCGCTTACCCGGATCTGGAATGGAAGTCTGGGAGAAGTAGGGCTGGCAATATGAGCCAAAGCCCATAGCCCGGCCTAACTCATTGATGGGCTAGCCCGGCCCGGCCGGCCCGGCCCGATTAACTATATGGACGGCCCACATGCCACCTTTGATTGTTGTGGTTTTCCCCGCATCCCGCCCTAAATTAACCCGATCTCGGTGCATCCCGAAATTAGCCCAAGTAAAATATAGACGTTTAAGACTGAGAATCTAGCCGTTGAAGTCTTTGAAGATTGAGGTGGCGTTTGTTTTTTTGGGTCTGAGTGGGTTTGAGTCTGAGTCTGAGTCTGAGTGCACTTAGAGGTGTTCACTGTCTGAGTGGATGCCTTGGAGTGTTTGTTTTTTTGGCTAATTAGATATGACTAAAATAGGCAAATACTAAAATATCCCTCGCAGTTTATAAACAAACACCCCCACCTATTCATCACCAATACCACCACCACCACCACCACCACCCCTCTGTCACCAACACCAACACCACATATACATACCAAACACAAATACAATAGAAAATAACCTGCATATATACCAAACACAAATACAATAGAAAATAACTTATATATATAGCAAACACAAATACATAGAAAAATAATTTGTATATATAGCAAATATAAATACATAGAAAAGAACCTGTATATATAACAAACACAAATACATAGGCAAAAACCTGTATATATAACAAACACATATATATAGGAAAAAACCTGTATATATAACAAACACAAATATACATTGGTTCATAAAATCAAATAAAGATTAAAACATTGGTTTGAAGTTAATACAAATAAACAAATATCAAAGTTTTAAGAGTTCTTACAAATACTCAAACATATAAGTTCTAATCAACTCCAAAGGGCTTCAAGGAAACCAACTTGCTACTCTGGATCAAGCCCTAGAAACATCAACCTGTAAGTGTGCTCATTGGATCCTCCCAAGAACTTCAAACTCTTGAAAAATAATGCATTATCTATCTCATATAAACTGATCATATCTTTTAATACCCTCAGAACTTCAGAAAAGATATCGTCATTGCTAGCAGAAGTAGAACTAGATCTTTGGGCAGTTAATGCAGATATCAGAGATTGGACCAACTCTGATGGTTTCACTGGTTGAACTGTCGTAACTGATCTTTTCCCCTTTGATCGTACACTAACTTGAGTCACAGGGGTACGAGAAGTACTACCAGGAGTATGCTTCCTTCCTGGACTGATAGGGAGATCATAAGAAGGAATGGCCTCACCTTCCCATGGATAATTGACTCTAGTGTGGGAAACTTGTGTATCGTCAACGTTCATATCATCAGGTAGAGGTACATACTCTGTCTGCTAGGTAGAGGGTGGTACACTTGTCATACCTGAAGACCGTGCAAAATCCCCAGTAGCAGATAGACCATCAAAAAATTTCTCCAACAAATCTCTATGTTAAAGAGGTACGGTTTTATACTCTTTCGCCTCAGAGTTCACTTGTAAACAAACATGTAAATAGATGTTTAAACATAAGTATTTATTGTTATATAATGAAATTGTAATGCCATTATTCACATTAACTTACCGCAATGATATTTTCCCAAACCTCTTCAGGCCAATCAAAGGTGCCTGATACAAGATCATATCCATGGCCAGTCCGGTTTATCAACCCTCTCCAAACTTGCCATTGGTTCTTCATGTAATCCCATTTGTTCTTCAGTTCCTTCTGATTCAAAACATGAAAATTTTGCATGCTGTTGAGCTCTTCTTCCACTGCTTTCCAAGCTATAGTATTCAGAGATATTCCAGATACTCTATTCAAGTCTATCTATGCCTGACATTTCAGGATGAAGTGAAGTCTAAAATCTGGATACTGCTTGAAAAAACATGTTGATTTCTTTGGTGGTATCGACATAACTGCACCTTCAGAACAAATAGACAAATCAGTAACACAAATACAAAAGATTCTGCAGATGGATACAAAGCATAACAGATACACTGAAATATGCAAAAAAAGAAATGGATGCACTTCTATATACAAACTGAATATTCAAACTCTGTATAAACAGGCCATACAAATATGATGCTATAAACTATTATAAAATACCTAAACTGTTATAAACGGGATATGCAGAAACTGTTATAAACTGGATATGCAAAAACTGTTATAAACTGCCTAACTTTTATACTTAAAAATGGCTATCAGGCTGTTGTTATAAACTGGATATGCCTAACTGTTATAAACTGGATATGCAGTTTATAACGGTTATACTTATAAACTGCCTAACTGCAGATACAGACTATGGATACCAGTGGATGGATGGATAAACTGTTATGGATGGATGGATAACAGTGAATTAAAAAATCTAATAGTAGTCCCAGTCCTTGTTAATGCAATCCCAGTCATTTGTTCCTATATGCCAAAAAATATGGATAACAGTTCCTATGGATAACAGTTATGGATATATTTGTATATCCATCTGTATATCTAGTTCACTGTATCTCTCAAATGGATTGCAGATTCCTCTACTTAAAATAGACTCTTAGTTATGGCCTTACAATAAGATCAGACCAGTTAGACCTCATGAAAATTGGACCAACATCATTAAAACTAATTGGCCTATCCCTATACACTCTTTTCTGGTGTGGCAGTTATGTAAGGGTAGTCTAGCAACTCAAAACAGACTCTTAGTTAGGGGTACAGTTAATATTTTTGTGTGCTTTTTTCGCAAGAACCATGATGAGAGTGAGCATCACTTATTCATTGAGTGTGAGTGGGTTCAATACTTGTGGTTTATACTTCTTGCCAAGTGTATGTTTAATAGGACCATTGGTAGCCTTGAAGAAGAGTTCGACTGGATCATCAGTCTCCAAATAGGGAATCTAGTCACTAACATCATTCTTGTGGTCTTCTCTTCTCTTGTTTACCATATTTAGAGGACTAGGAAGTAATATTGAGAAGCCTATTGACTCTGTGTTTTGCCCATTCTTCCCAAAGAATTTATCCCCAAGATGTAATTTTAAATTGGACTAGTTAGATCCCATGTATCAGCCCATATGCTCATATTGTCACCAGTTCCAATGCCCCAGTGAGATTGTTTGAGAACTATTTTGTAGGTTTCCTTAACCCTTCTCCAAATAGAAGACCTATTTCAGTATTGAATGATCACCCCCTCCTTGTTGAAATATTTAGATCTCATATATTATGCCAAAGCCCTCTGTTTTTCTTCAATAGGCCATGCTAGCTTCATCAGCATAGACTTTAAGTCTTCTTAGACCTATACCACCTTCCTTGTATGGTTTATAGCATTTGTCCCATGTAATAGTTGTGCTTTTTAGCTTGGTGTGATTACCAGTCCAGATAAAGTTTCTTAATACAGTTTCACATTCACTAGCAATAGAAGAGGGCCACTTATAGGTGGCCATGTTGAAAGTTGGAATACTACTCAGTACAGACTGAGCCAATACTATTCTGCCCTAAAAGGAGAGCAACTGACCATTGTAGCTATTGGCCCTTTTTTCACTTTATCCACAATAGTTCTGAGAAACTGAATGCAGTAACTCTGCTTTAAACAATAAGTACCCCAAGGTATGTTTCTGGGAATTTCCCATGCTTAATGCCAAAAATGTTTCCATCTCTTTTTCCCTTGTTTCAAACATTGAACCCATGAAAATTATGCTCTTAGTGTTGTTAATCTACTGCCCTGTTGCACTTTGGTAGGAGTCTAAGAGAGACTTGATCCTTTTCAGTCCCCTAACATGCCCATTTGAAAAGAATATAATATCATCTGTAATGAATTAAAAAGGAGGGCATTGAACTCCTTTATGGGCTGCCATGGCTTGAACACTGGCCTTGTCTCTAAGCTAGTGTAGTCCCCTTGCTAGGACTTCTTCAACAAAGGAAAAACTAGAAAAAACTCTGTAGGTCCCCCTGACACCATTATGCTTAATACAGATTGTAGCTGGATTGCTCCTCCTCCTGGCAGCATTATGCTTAATACAGATGGTTCACTCACAAGTAACATTGGAGGACATGGTGGTGCTTTAAGAGATTCAGATGGTTTGGCTAGTTTGGCTTATAGTGGAGCTGAGAGTGTTGTTTCTGTTCCATACCATGAGATGAGAGACATACATAGGGGGCTAGAGTTGGCTATTCGGCATAGTTATTTGAGCCTGCAAATCTGCTTTAATTCTTCCCTTATAGTTCATTTCATCTAGAAGCAGTTAGGTGTGCCTTGGGAGTGCCATATTATGATGGAAGAGATCAAGGACTTCATCAGACAACTAACCAGTTTTAGCATTCTCCACAACTTAAGAGAAGCTGACAAGGGTCCTGATTATCTTGTCTCTTTATCCAATGTAATAGAAGAACTTGTATAAACAGGCCATATAAACTTGCCCTGAGACTACTAGTACTACAAAACTCCATATTGCTCAAACTGTATTGTATATATGGATAACACTTCTATAAACAGGCCATATAACATTTCTATAAGCAGGCCATATAAACTGGTTTAACAAAATGGATGATAATAGATAACACAAAGCATAACAGATATCCAGGAACAAATGAACAAAAAATTTTATATGCATTTACATATAGAATGATTGGGAGGCCTTATAATACTTATAATGCTTTTCAAAATTCCTAACTGTGTTATCTCAACATTATAAGCATATATTCACCATTAACAACATGAACAAATTCCTATTCTCAAATAAAAGACATAGGATAACACATAGGATGTTTTCTCTTCAAGATTCCTTATAATGGTTATAATGCTTATATCTAGGATAGATGCTTATAATGCTTGGAGCAAAGCTAATATCCAAGAAGATTCCTTATAATGCTTATAATGGGTATATCCAGGATAGATGCTTATAATGCTTATAACAGGTAATGCTTGTAACACTAGGATAGATGCTTATAATGTTTGTAATGCTTGTAATGCTTATAACAGGTAATGTTTGTAACACTAGATAAATACTATCTATGGAGCAGTACTGATTCAGAATGTATGGTCTTAGCCCACCAATAAGTACTGATTAAGGTAAAAGCATCTATCCATTAAAAGCATCTATCCATTTTTGTATAGATGCTCCATGGGTACTTATCTCTAGCTTGCCTTTGCAAAGAAAAAAAAACACAAAATCTAAACAACATATCCATTAAAAACATCTATTCAGAATGTATAGATGCTCCAATAACTAATAAACATTTATCAACAACAAATTTGATCAAACACCATTTCATAAATAAAATTGTCTTACACGTCAAATTTATTACATCAAACTAGCAATAGAGAGAGTTCAAACTGAAAAACTAAAAATATGAAATATATTATATCAAACTAGAAAACAACAAAGTCATATTCTCCCTATGTTGTAACACATCATGCTTAAACATCCTTTCTTCTGGTAAAACTTCTAAGATTTCAACCCACTCTGGTTCAGTAAGGCAGAATGTACCAGTTACTTCATTATAACACTCCCTGGCCAGTTGTTTTAGGGTCACCCAATTCTTATACTTTTTCTTCATATACAACCATCTGTTTCTTAAACATTTAAGGGAGACATTCCGTTCGAATTTCTGAATGCCTTTCTCCTTCATATTCATGAATAAACACAGTTTAAGATTACCACTCTCATCAGTGTCATAAGTGTCAATCTCATATTAAGCTTGCTCTATAAACCACAAATCCTTGAGGTAATCAAAGTACAAAGGATGTTGTACCCTACGGAAAGGCATCTGAAGTGGAAAAATCACATTATTTTTAGTAATATAATTGGCTTACATGTAATGAAGTTTAGAAAATTCATACATAGCCCAAAAGATGCTCCAATTTGAATCAAGTTAAAAAAATTCATACATAGCATAAGAGATTATGCTCAACAAAACATAACTCATACAACTTTTAAAAAACATACTACTTCTTTAGATTTATCTTTGCTAGGTCTTCTGTGATGGATTGAAGCATTTCCATTTTAGCTTGGGCCACAACCAACTCTATTTTGTACTTGATCTCCAAATCTTCAATAGTTGTAGAAGTAGCAAAAGTAGGAGTGGCAGTGGTGGCAAGAGTGAAAGTAGATGATTCACCATTTACTTCATCAAACCACTTGAGGAAGCCACAACCTCTCTCCTGCTTACTCTTTCAGAGTAGGCAACAGTAAAAAAATTTTTACTACCAGTTGCAGAGCGCATCTTACATGACCATATCCACAAGAACAAGGCAAATACTCATCCACCCAACACCAGAACCCACAATCCCTAAGTATCTTCTAAAATATGCAAATATAAAATAAATAACTACTAATAGATAATAAAATAGAAAATTGAATATAGAAAATACCGTGTAAAGGCATTTGCAATATGCCCTATTTGGATTGTCAGAGCTTTGAGAAATTAATGTAACCCTATTCCCACAAATGCAATTGTAAATCATCATTGAACTGAATATTATTTTCCACCAATAACACAAAATACCAGAAAAAGAAATGTTATTAATAAATAGATGTTGTCCCAACATAAACAATATATTACAAAATCATAGTTAAAGAGTTATTGTTTATAATAAACTAAATTACTCTACAATTATGGCATTAGCATTGCTTAGTGCTAATTGTGCTGCAAGCATATCTCTTTGAGTTATAGCTACTGCATGCTCAACTTGCCCAAATAAGATAGTATTAGGTGGCAACTCCTCAACATGCACTTCTTCTTCATTTCCCCCAACCCCAATATCATTACCCTCAAACTGTTTAAAGAGTTCATCATTAAGAGAAACCCTTCTTATATAATTGTAAATTGTTATGCATGTAGCCACAATATTTCTCTGTAGGGGGAAGTCATAAGAAGGCATTGATCTGAGAATAGGAAAGCTTGCCCTCAGTACACCAAAGCTTCTCTAAATTATATTTCTTAGTTTAGCATGCGCATGGTTAAACAACTCTTGTGGGTTCCTATGCCTTTGTCCTTGCCTATAATCACTCAACCAATACCTAATACCGTTGTAAGGGGTCATGAAACCTCTTGTTTGTGCATAGGCAGCATCACATAGATAATATTGCTCTGAAATAAGGAAAGTAACATGAGGAGACATACAGAGAGTGATAAGCATAAACAAAAAGAGAATGACCATTACCATGAGTTGGAGGCATGGGGAAGTGGTGGGCTGGATTATTCAGTGTCTTTGTCAAAACCCTAGAATCATGGGCAACTCCTTCCCAACTAGCAATAGCATACGTGAAATACATATCAAAATTGCACATTTTGAAAGCAACTCCCTCCACCTCTTCCTCTGTAAGGTGTTTGATCCTTTGCTAGAATACTTGTGAGAATTAGTGTGCCATATAGTGCTCCTACAGCTCCTTTGAAAACCCTTTCCCTAAGTTTTTTATGATGTCTAATTGGCCTTGGTGGTTCATCAAAGTTAGAAGGCACTATCATCTTTTTTGAAAATTTCATCATTGCATCAAGACATTCATGAAAGACTTTACTGGCTGTAGCAGCAGAATGTTAAAATATGGTGTTTACAGCTCTATTTCTCATGTTGCGTGCAATGATGTGTAAGAATATTGCAAGCTTCTCCTCGACATCTATATTCTTACTATCCCTCAACAGCCCAGTATCTTTGAAGTGGGAAACTAGAGATCTGAAAGAGGCTGGGTCCATCCTCATCATATTATACATTACAGTTCTAGGACCTTCTAAGAGTTCTGGGACATATGCCTTGCCAGTGAGAGCAGAAGTATATAGTCTTTGGCGGACCCTCCTATTTCGTTTGACTATTTCGTTGTACAAAATAAAAATAGCAAGAATACATAATACCCATTGAACCTGATTCATTGTCCCTAACAATACATAATCAAGAAAATTGTATCAAATAATCAATAAAATTGTATCAAATAATCAACAGTTCTGATATACAGATGGATATACAATCCATAATAGTTGTGATATACAGATGGATATATAATCCATAACATAACAGCCATGTACTCCCTATATTGCATAGCTGCATAACAGATGGATACAATCCATAACAGTTCTACAGATGGATATACAATCCATAGCACACTAGAACCAAAAATGTAGATGGATATACAATCTGAAAACAACATGATCCAGCTCTCTCTCTTTCTCTCAGTCTCAAACAACATAATTCACCCACAAATCTAAACTAAACACAACAAACCAAAACCCTTAATCAAACCATACCCACTACTAGATCTAACCATACCAAGCTAAAATCTACTAAACAAACATCACCCACAATCAACACAAATGTCTCTTGCAAATCCAAACAAAACACATTTATATGAATATGGGTATGGGCTACAATGTAATCACCTGACAATCTAAACACACATTTTCATTTTCATACATTTCAATTAAGACCAAGGGCAACAACATCTAATTTAAGTAATAATAGAAAACTATGGTTCATACATCATCAATGAGATATAATTAAACAGTTTTTACAAGCAAGATTCCCATCCAGATTGAAAGAAACATCATAAAAAATGTAGAGAAATTACAAACAAACTCAATTGAAACTGTAAAAGAGAAATCATAAAAACTAAAAGAAGAGACATCCTAAATCCTGAATTGTTTGGATTTGTCCCAAAATTCAAAACTTGGTTTTAGTAGAATCAACAAAACCCAAACTCTTATGAAAGGGTTTTGCTGAAAAGGAATCATTACAATCTGAAATCAACAGAGATAAAGTTAGAATAATTACTTCTCAAGGAAAGGTTCGTCCACAACTGCAAAGATATCGAGAGTGTCTACTTGAATTGCCAATACCACAAGAGGAATCATAGTTGTACTTGAATCGCAGGTTTTAGGTTTTGCTAAAGGAATCAACTTCTCTAACTGGTGAGAGAGAGAGAGAGTAATCGAGGAGTGGAGGAGCTGGGAGAAGTAAATGTGACCAAGGGCTTGAGGAGTTGTGGAGGAGGAGGTGATCGAAGAGTGGAGGAGCTGGGAGAGAAGAAAGTGTTTTTGTTTACGTAATTTGATTTGTTTTGAGGGCAATTTAGGAGCAAATTTTACACTCAGCTGGCTTATTGGATCTGAGTGAAAAGTGGCTCAGTCAGATGTTTTATTTTATCTGAGTTTGAGTGTAGTGAGTCCAAAACATAAACGACACTAAGTGACTTCACTCATACCAAATCACTTACTGGAGTTAGACTTAGACCTCTGACTACAGTTAGTCGAAAAATTAAACGCCACCAATGTAATGTCCCGGATTTTCGGGTTATTTTATTTATTTATTTATTATTAAGTATTATTATTATTATTCCTCCACGTTAAGTTCTGCACATATATTCCGTATATATTCCGCATATATTCTTTCATCCATTATGCATCATTTATTTATTTCGGCAGGTTTTGTGTGTTAGATTTTTTTTTTTGTAGTTTCGGTGGTACGGTGGTTATTCAGAGGATGAGGTGGTGTTGTGACCTTGGTAACCCCTAGATGGGTTGGTAGTGATGTTTGTCTGATGTGTTTGTGGTTTGGTGTGGTTCCGGTGAGCCGTTGGATTGGCCGATAGGTTTTCGGAATTTTCCGAGCAAAGATTCATTTTTGGGGGATTAGGCGTTTTGGTGGCCGTGACGCGGTGGAGGTGGTGTTTATACCTTGGAAAACCTTCGTTGGGTTTGTAGTAGTATTTTGTGGTGGTATTGGTGGTTTGGTTTGATTCCGGGGTGTCCGGGGTTGTCTGGAGTAGGCCGTTAGGTTTTCTGGAATCTTCTTTTTCTGAACAAACCAGTTCTGTTCGAACAGGACCTTCTCTGTTCGAACAAGATCTTCCTCTATTCGAACAGGACCTTATCTGTTCGAATAGGACCCTCCTTGAACAGTTAGATTTTTTCCCTGAGTTGCTCTGTTCGTACAAGACCTTCTCTGTTCGAATAAGATTTTCCCTCTGTTCGAACAGGGCCTTCTCTGTTCGAATATGATTCTTCTTGAGCTATTGAGTTTCTTCGCTGACCCTTTTTATTCGAACAAGACTTCCTCTGTTCGAATAGGATCCTCTCTGTTCGAATAGAAATATCCCTATTCAAGCAGAGGTGTGTTTTATATATATCCTCTCTTTTCTTCACTTCCTCTCTCTTCACTCCAAACTCATACACACTCTCTCCTCTCCCCTAACCATTCCCCTCTCATCCTTACTCTTGATCCAATCTTCCCCATCACTCTTGGATTCTTCGCCGAGCTTCGCCGCGATCTTCACTCCTATCCTTGGTGAGTTATTCTCGATTCCCTTTCCGTCAATTCCTCTCGATTCGGGTTTGTTTGGGCTCGCATTGTTGGTGATTTGGGGTTTGCGGCGTTTGCGATTATCGCAGGTATTGGGTTTAATTGTGGGTTGTGATTGTTGGAGGATTTGGGTGCTCGGATTTAGGGTTTGTGGTTATTGGGTTTACGAAGTTGTGATGGTTGCAGGTGTCGGGTTTGATGGTGGTGTTGTTGTTTGGGTTGTTACGATGGCTGTTGTGTTGCGGTTGGGTTGTTCCGTGATTCGGGTGGCATGTTCGCGAGATGCTGTCGCTGGAGCTTCAGGTTGCTTGCTCGGATTGATTCTACTAGAGCATTGCATCGGGTTACAGGCGAGTTTTATCTTCCTGAATAACTAGATTATTATGCTGATTCGTGAGTTATTGAAATGCATAGTTTAACATATTATATCTATGATTATGTTAGTATATGGGTTAATTGCTTAGGGCACATTCATGGGTTATCCGTTTGGCATACCTCAGGCGAGAGTACTTAAGGGTTTGATAAGTTAGTAAAACCCAAGTTAGTTGTAAGTTTAGTTACTAGATAGAACCTGTAGGTTATGTTTAGTCATAGGTAGTTGTTCCCAGTTGTCGTCGATGTGATGATAACTCATGAGATTCCTCTTAGACCGAATTCATTTAGGGTGGTTAACACGAATCTTTTCTTCGTTGAGGTTGAGAACAAATGCATTTCTCAGTGGGTTACGACGCCTCAGCGTCGCTATATATATATATATAATATATTGAGTGTAGTATTGTTGGTTAGTTATTAGGGTGCCCAGCTTGTTTCAGGGTACTAGTAACTAGGTTGACGATTAGTGGAGATGTATGGACGGCGTGTGGTTTAGCCGCCATTTCTCTGAGATAGTATAGTTCAGAGACTATAGTTCTCACCTTATAGTATAACACCTTGGTTAGTTTAGGTCGCTAGACTTGGTTCCAGGGTAGTCCAGGGGTGACATAGCTTCAATAAGACATGGTCTTCGATTCGGAGCTCGTCCTCTTGCCTGCTATTGGTTTGATTAGTCTTAGGACTAGTCTAGGTGTACTATGTGTTCTCGAGGCCTGGTCCTTGAGCATTGTCGCTGTGGTTGGTGATTGTTTGGAATGTTGGATTCCATGTGGGATTGTGGTATCTCCTGGACTGTTAGTTGTTGGCGGTGAGCAGACGGCTTGTCCGTGGTGGTTGGTTATGGATGTTGAACTTCTGATAGTTTGCCTTAGGATTGTTTGCTTATCTTGTGGTAATACTTATTGTCCTCATGATTCTTAGAGCTAATAGAGCTTACCCGTAAGCCTTCTTTCCCCGGGATGAGGCTGTCAGGGCTGTGTTCCCTTCCATCATCTAGGAAGCAGCGAGACAGCATGGCTCAGTGAGGTCCGCGGCTGAGCTAGGTGGTTTATGAAGTTGTACGTCACCCAAGATGTTGGAATGCAGCTGAAACCTCCTGCTGAATCCGGTTCCTGTGCATCCGTGCTGGTAACTTATGTACATGATAAGGAAGATTGTGAGGCAGTTCTATTATTGGGGATTGTTGGCTACTTGTTGGACACTTGTAGGTCACCCCATGAGTACTAGTCTGTGTTGACAGCTAGCGTACTGTAACATTTGATGGCAATCATATTGCTTTGAGGAATCTTAGAGACTGATGTTGTTTAGATGTAGTGACGGTTAAGTTGCTGTTTCATCTAGGTTTAGATGGTGCAACTGAGTCACAGGAGGGCATCTGTGTTAATTTTGGTTGCTACGTTCTCAGGCAAGTGGTTATCCTATTGTGTGCTGGCTGTGTTAACAGTGGTTGTATTTCAGTCTTTAGGATTTTTACTCACATCCATAGATAATATATTCTCTCATTATCTTACTGCGATTGGATACATAAATAACTCCACATCGGCTGACCCTCGAGAGGTTCAGGGATTCCTTAAATCGGGTTATAATAGAAGGTGGGTCCAGGATGGATACTATTATACCTAGTCACCCATTCGGGAGTGTGGGATGGTATGAGACAGTATTTACAATCCGGTACAGGGCTTATCCTGGAGGTTGAAATGTCTCAGAATGTATATATAGTTCAGACATTGGCTCCGTGGGATTTGATAGATTGATGCAATATCCTCATAATCTGGTCGAGCTAGTGGAGTACATTCTACCCTTGTATCCAACAATATCCGGTAAGGTAAATCCTTTTTCAGTAGTTGTCAGCCCACTTTTGTCTTGGGGGCTATCCCTTTGGGTTGACATCGCTAAATCATTTTGCATCATCATCATCATCATCAAGCATATCATTGCATCTCTGCATACTTTCAATTCATAGGCTCTTTTGATAGAAATCCTTAACCCTTTCTGCATTATGTTTAATATAGAATCTTCTGCACTTTGGATAATCATAAGATTATCTCTTTCCATCATATCATCATCATAACATATCATTGCATTGGGATAATTATGGGATTATCCTAGTTCATCATATTCTTCTCTCCTTATCTTAATTCCTCTTCTCCTAATTGATTTTCGGTGTAATTAAATTCATCTTCCTTCTACATATTCTTCTCCGCTCTGCATCTATTTTTCCCTCTTCTGTGTCTGGTTAATAAATAGGTTATTTAATCCAGTTGGTTGTTGTGCGCTTTAGGCTGATATATGGTTGTGGGCAATCTCATTTAGCTTGGGATAGCTTCAGGGTTGTGCTTGGTTGGAGTTTGGGTAATCCTGTTGGATTATTATGAGCCGAGAGTGTTTACCCTCATGTGTGATTGTATTTCTGAGGTAGGTTAGTCGCTTGTGGCACTGAGGGCCACGGTAGTGATTAGAGTGTAGTTAGTAGTCCTTGGGACTGGAGTGTAGTTATTATCTTAGCACTCCTTTGCTCGAGATGTGTATGTATAATTATAGTATAGTTACATATTATCATTAGACTAGTTATGCACCTATTAGATATATATTAGGCATCTTGTATATATTTAGATATATATATTGTTTATCGTTAGATATTATTATATATTATTATTATTATTATTATATTTATCTCATTGGTTAGTATAATCGTTTAGCTATTCTTGGGAGTTAGTGAGCTCGTTGTTTGCTCACTCTCGCATCCCTCTTTCAATGGTAGGTTGCTTCAGGTTTTAGTTACTTCTGTGGTGATCTTTTGGAAGCTAAGCTGGAGGCTAATTCTCCAGTTATTACTGTTGGGCTTGCTGTGTAGTGGCTTGTTGAATCTTACTTTTAAATATTTGTTATCTTACTGTTCCGCTGTTTCTGTTTTCCTTATTACTCTGTTGTGATACTATTGTGAATAACTGGACCAGAATTTTTCTACAGCTCGGTTGTTCGTGGGGCGAATCTGTGGATTCCCCGACCTGCACATCCTCGAATCTCAGTAATTGGTCTAGCTACCGATTACTAGATTTTGGGGCGTGACAACCAAAGTGTTTTTGTTTTCGTAATTTTGATTTATTTTGAGGGTAATATTAGAATAAATTTTACACTCAGACTCAGACTTCCCACTCCGCTGGCTTATTAGATTTGAGTGAAGAGAGGCTCAGTCAGATATTTTATCTAAGTCTGAGTATAGTCAGTCCAAAAAACAAACGACATTAAGTGACTTCACTCAGACCAAATCACTGACTGAAGTCAGACTCTGACCTCTGACTGGAGTTAGTCGAAAAAACAAACGCCAACTAAAATGAGAAATCAAGCCGTTGGAGTCTTTTTCTCTTTAAAAGCCCCACTTTCTCATTTTCATTTCTTTAACATTCTCAATTATTTGCTATTTTTCTCACTCTCTATAAATATCCAAGCCTTTTCAAGTACTCTTGTTCTCATCTCTTTGTTATCTCTCTTTCTCCAAATATTCAAGTTCTATCAAGTATCCAAGCCCTCTAAAGTACTTTGTGACGTCAGAAGTTCTTGAATTATTTGTGTTGTTCTTTGGTTGTTGCGGCGCGAGTTCTCGATTGTCTCTCTCAGGAACAAATTTCTTCTTTGTTAAGAGATTTTTTTCTAATATAATTAATTTTCTCTCCCTACAAAAAAAAGCAAAAAGCAAAAAACACACACATATACACATACACCAAAATGCTACCCTATATAAGTAGCTTCAATTCTTATAAGAAACTGAGGCCTTTCCAAAAACTACACTGAAGTAGAATGTACTGTTATAAAGGTTGTAGCAAAATCAATATTTTAAACCATGACCCCTATAACCTCTCCTTGTTTGGTCCTGAATACGGCACCACAACCACTGAAGCTTTAGTTAACATGGTGCTTCATGAGCCAAGATTATCTTCTTATGTAATTGAAGTTGGATTGCTCCTTGATGATATGGTTGTTTCTTGTTTACCAAATAATATACAAAGTGCTGAGAATGGAGAATCTATATATGGTCACTAGCGATTACCCATCTTTTTAGAACTGAAGTGGCTACCACAAGTATGGGTGTGGCATAATTCAATGATTATTGTGTGTTCAAAATTTGAGACGCATCAACGAATAATTTGATTAGATCAATACTTAAATAAGTACGGATCATCCCAGAAGAAGCATCAGACCTCACTAAGGAATTTTCTTTTATCGAGCTTGGTCCAAAAGCTAGGAAGTTGTCCTGTGGCAAGATAATTTGCAATATCCGCAAACCATGGTACATAAGACAATGAGTGAATATATATGATTTGATTATCGGGAAATGACTCACAAATAGGTAACGACTAATATGAGGAATCATTATCCAATCGAAAAAGGTGATCAACTACGACATTCTCGACACCTTTTTATATCTGGAATCTCAATATCAAACTCCTAAAGCAATATTATCCACCAGATCAAATGTTGCTTAGTGTCCTTCTTGGAGAGAAGATGCTTGATAGCAGCATGATCCATATAGACTATTACTTTTGAACATAAGAGATAATAACGAGATTTCTCTAAAGCAAAGATTATAGCTAGAAGTTCTTTCTCTATGGTTGTATAATTCAGTTGTGCATCACTGAGTGTTTTACTAGCATAATAGATGACGCGTAGAAGATTATCAATATGTTATGCCAAAACGGCCCCAATGGCATAGTCAGATGCATCACACATCAACTCGAAAGGTTCGTTCCAATTAGGAGGTTGGATGATGGGTGAATATATCAGACATGTCCTGATATTCTCAAAAGCTTCAAGACAAAGACCATCAAATAAGAAGGTTGTGTCTTTGGCGAGGAGATTACCAAAGAGTCATGATATTCTTAAATTGTATGTTATAGCGGTGTAACGGGCTGAAGTCGTTACCATTATATATGGTATAACTGTTATATTTTCTTAAGCCAAATAACAAGTCAAGGATAATCATATTGTTTAAAATTTAAAAATAGTGATACAACTTATGTATTTCCATACAGGAGGTATATGGATTACTTAGCTCGTACATCCATAATTAAAGTAGTTGACATTACGGCATTTGCTTTTATATTTCCTCAAATTTTGTTATAGTTTTCAATTATAACGGCTGAATAACAGTTTATAACACCGCTATAACGGTATATAATGTTAAATAACAATATATAACTTCGGTATAAATGTAAAAGAGAATACTGAAAATATTGCATTGTTATAACGGTAACAACGACCGGTATAGCATAATATAACGGTATGTAATAGTACATAACGGGTGTTATTTTTTAGAATGGAACAAGGCCCATAACAAAAGGAGCTCAAGGCGTTACCATTATAATGGTGTTATAACAGTTGTTATAATGGCTATTTAAAACCATGGCTGCGTGTGCTTGGTTTATTTATTATTTCTTGTTGTGATTGTATGCCATGAAACCGGATAAAGCCAAAAGTCGTAGGGGGATGCATTCAGTTGGATTCCCCCCAACACTCCCCTTTCATTCTCACTATTAAAGGGGCTTTTGGGCTTATTTTGCTTGATTAAAAATTGAATTTTTAAACTCGGTTTGGACCGTTCGATGAAAACCGGGGAAAACGAGAAGCAAATTGTCAAAATCAAGGAGACTCAGGCGAAAGGGAGAAGCAAATGGTCCCGAGTGTTTTCATCAATTTTTGAATCTCTGTATCATTTGTTTTGAATTAATTCTCCTTGTGCTGGCCTATGATATATGGGGGTTGGAGATATTTGAGCTACTTCTTGAAGTCACAGACATTCAAGAGCTTACATTTAAAGCCAATATGAGAAGCCCTTTGATCATTTATTATATAAAACACAATGTATTGTAAAGCATGATGTGGATACATACTTGCCATGCTTGATATGAGCTTATATATATAAGTATGATGTGGAGTTTCAAGTATGAAGTGACGCCATATGTCACACATGCTTTAGTGGATGACCAATGAATGGCATGTCATGCTTCGAAATCTCTAGATATAGGCAGCATCCCATTGTAAGAAATAATCAAAAAAATGAAATAACATCTCATCTTTTATACTAGTAAAACCTATTATTTACTTGCATCTTCTGCCTACTTGCTTTCTTTTATATAATATAATAAGATATACAGTAGAACTCTGATAAATTAATATGCGATAAATTAATAATCGCGATTAAATAATATTTTTGCCAGTCCCGACTTGGGCCAATTGACTATATTAATAAATTCGCTAAATTTATAAGATACTACATAATAATAATAAAAACTCCTTAAAGGTTTTTATATGTCCCATTTACCATATAAATTAATAATTTGCTATTATTAAATACATATGACATAGACGAGGATGCCTTAAAATATAAGTCAAGTGTTGCTTATTTTTTCTTAAAATTCAAGTCGAGTAGGATCTCATCTCTGATTTTTTGTAACATGCTAAGAAGTTTTGGTGTGGTGTTCACTTATTGTAATAAGAAATTATTCAATGTCATTGTCGTTTTGGGAGCCTCTTTGCGCGAAATGGACTCCAAAATAGAACTATCATCTTCAACGTCGCCGTCTCGATCATATCTTGTTGAGAATTCATACAATTATTATGATCAATTATAGGATATGGAAAATAGATTATACTAACCTCTTTTCCTGCTCTCTAAAAATCACATGTTCTTGAGTGGAGTCTTCCCTTGGATTGGCTGTAGACATCAATGGGATGGTTTTTGGTGTGTGGCCTCCAAGAAGGACTTCCTCTCTATTTAACTTGATAGGGTTAAAGTGGTCTTCCCATTATACCCTCAAACCCTAATAAAGAGTAACACAAGGTCCCACCTACCTTAACTTGGTGTAATAATTGGGCACAACCAATAACACCTATACAACCTATTAACACGTGTGCTCATGAACCGGAAGTGTAGTGCCGGTATAGATGAAAAATCCAATAACACCTATACAGCCTATTAACATATGTGCTCGTGAACCGGAAGTGTAGTACTGGTATAGATGGAAAATCCAGCAATCTCCCTCCCGGTGTTAACTCGATTTTAAGAAAAAAAAATTTAGCCTGATTCACGACTTTTTTTATGAAAAGCTGATGGCCATCCTATGTTTTATTAAACCACACATGATAATTTGTTGAAGGCAATGTTACATCAAACTTAACTGTCACTTTACGACTACAAAGATGGCTAACACGGTTCGCAGAAATTTTTTGGTCAGGCCTTTGAGCACATGCCTAATTCATATTGCGAACATCAAGCTAGCAACCTCAATAGTTTTCAAGTATAATTTCTTTACTGATGGAGTTTAGCGTGTGAATGGCAAATGTATACCTTAATGATGTGTTGGTATATTTCCATTAGTGTCCTGCAACATGTGTTTACCAGACACATGTCATTTCAATACTTAGACAAACCGTCATGCGAAGACCATCGTTCATATCGTTCATACTGAAATGAAGGCCAAAGGATGTGGAGCCTACCCATATCCAGCCCAAGCAAACTTGAGAAACCTTTCAGTGTTCTCTATAGGCACTTGATACTTAGATAACTCATGTGATGAAATCACTCGTATCTAAAACTTTATTGTAATTGTATAATTTAAACTGAATATGTGCACATATAATAACAGATCTAAATATAATAGTAGCTAAATAATCAAAAAATCAAATTTGAATGTCGACCAAAACAATAATCGGGAATAACTCTCACATGGATAAAGAATCCTAATGTAGTAACAGTAAATGAATCAACAACTACTCCCATATAAAAGAACGATCCTCAAAGAGACTCCAGCAATCCCATATGCATATCATGTCCCCTGAAGGATGGTATCGAAAGTCCCTTAGTAAGCGGATCAACAATCATTTCTAGTATCGACAAATGAAGAATCTCAATAATCTGTTATTGCAGTTTATCAATGACAGCGTGATTCTTAATGTCAATATACCTGCTATCCATAGTCATGTTATCATTCTTAACATACTTGATGACTGCTTCATTATCGCAAAAAACTCACAATGGTCTAGAAATCGAATCAAAAACCTTCAGCTCAAAAATAAGTTATTTGAGCCATACAACCTGTCGGGAAGCCTCATAATAAGCCACATACTCTGCTTCCATAGTTGAGGAAGCTACAAGAAACTATTTGATACTTCTCCACGAGATAGCGCCATGAGCAAGCATAAAAACATAACCATAAGTAGACTTCTTGTCATCTCTGTCCCCTGCAAAATCTGAGTTAGAGTAGCCCAAGACCATGAGCTCATCTGATCTCCTATAAACCAGCCTATAATCTCTAGTACTCTTCAAATAGCAAAGAACCTTCTTAGCTGCCTGCCAATGAATAATGGAAGGGTTCTGTTGGTACCTTCCTAACATCCTAATAACAAAACTAATGTCAGGTCTCATACATATCATGCCGTACATGAGGCTACCAACAAATGAAGCATACTCCTTAGCGATGTCTGAAGAAACTGTCTCGTATGGCATCGTCTTCCTGATGATATCTCCCTTCATAATAGGGACTTCACCTTCTTTACAATCCTGCATGCCATACCTCTTCAAAACTTTATCGATATACACACTATGAGATATGCCAAGTATCCCTCTGATCCTGTCTCGCTTAATCTTTATGCCAAGAACATAACTGGCATCTCCCATTTCCTTCATATCAAAATGTTAAGATAGGAAGGCTTTTATCTCCTGAGTAAACTGGACGTCACTGCTAGCGAGTAAAACATCGTCGACGTATAAAACCATAAATATAAAACGTCTCTCGCTCTGTTTGACGTATATACAATAATCCATTTTGTACTCAACAAAACTGTGGTTTGAAACCACCTCATGAAACTGTAGGTACCACTGCCTAGATGCCTGCTTGAGACCGTAGATAGAGCAATTAAGTTTGCAAAATAATCAAACCTTCCTCAGTCTCAAAACCTTTGGGTTGGTGCATATAAATCTCCATGTAGAGACGTCCATTAAGAAAAGTTGTCTTGATGTCCATCTGATGAAGCTCAAAGTCAAAATGACCCGTAAGAGCCACAATAATCTATAATGAATCCTTCTTCAAAACTGGTGAGAAAGTCTCATCAAAGTCAATTCCTGGACGCTACTTGAAACCCTTCGCAATAAGTCTCGCTTTGAAATGCTCAACCTTCCCTTTAGAATCACGTTTGGCCTTAAAGATCCATTTGCATTCAACTGCCTTAAATCCTTTAGGTAAAGGTGTCAACTCCTACACAGAGTTGTGAGACATAGAGTCCATCTCCTCTATCATGGCATTATGCCACTGATCTACAAAACTACTGGCCATTTCCATACTGAAAGATACCAGATCCTCGAAATCAAATAAATCTCCTTTAACTGAATAAAGATGGTAATCTGAAGAAATGGCTGAACACCTCTCTCTAGAGGATCTTTGAGTAGGAGCAAGAAGCTGGGCTGAAGGTGGAACGATAGGAAGCGGAACGGGAGTGAGTAGAGAAAAAATTAAGGGAAAATCGGTGCTAAGACAGGGTCTGGAACTGGGTCTGGAACCGTACTCATCACAGTGTCAATATCAGATAAGCGCAGAAGCATAACAACATTAATTAGAATAGCAATTGTACTCCGAGTTTTAGAATCCTCCTCAAAAACAACCTCTCTATGAATAGAACTGGTAAAGTGATCTCCCTTCTCTATGAAATGAGCCTGAACACACTTAATAATCTCTATGGGTCGAGAAGGAGAATAAAACCTGAATCCTTTCGATCTCTCTGGAAAACCAATGAAGAAACAACTAGTAATCCTCAAATCTAACTTTCCGATATTCGGGTTAAATAATTTTGCCTCTGCCGGACAACCCCAAACACGTAAGTGATTAAGACTAGGATTTTTCCTAGTCCAAAGATGATAAGGATTAACAGGAACAAAACAAGAAGGAACTCGATTCTAAATATAGGCTGAATAATGTAAGCACTCTCCCCATAAATTCACAGGTAAATCAATATGACATAACATACTGCGAACCATGTTCTGATAAGTTTAATTACGGTGTTCTTAAACACCATTCTGCTCTGGTGATCCAGGGGTAGTGTACTGGGCTACAATACCCTGATCCTTTAAATACTGATAGAATGGTCCCGAATGTTAACCGCCTTGATCGATCTTACCATAATACTCCCCTCCTCGATCTGACTGGACAACCTTGATCTTCTGATCTAACTATTTCTCAACCTCAAACTGGAAAGTCTTGAATACATCAAGTGAGTCAGACTTCTGATGGATAAGAAAAATATAGGTATAATGCGAGAAATCGTCGATGAAAGTGATAAAAAATTGATGACCACCACGAGACGGAATGGGAAAAGGTCCACATATATCAGTATGAATCACCTGTAAAAGGTCTGTACTACGAGTAGATTCAAATTTTATGATCTTGGTCAATTTTCTGCAAATGCAATCGACGCAAGTCTAAAAATCAGAGAAGTCTAAAACCCCAAGAACCCCATCTCGAACCATAATCTCTAACATCTTTCTAAAAATATGTCCTAGTCGTTTGTGCCATAACATTGAAGACTGCTTAGAAACTTTAGAATGTTTAGAAGTAGATGAAGGATTAGCCTCTACAGATAAACATAATAGAGATGTCTTAAAGGAATGATCAAGAGATAGGCGATATAACCTACCAACTAGTAGACCAGAACCAATAATGGAATCAAGATGAATAATAACAAAACTACCATGTCTAAAATTGAAAAAATATCTGAAAGAGTGCAACCGAGAAACTAAAACTAGAGATCGTCTCATAGAAGGAACCTAAAATGTGCCTGCCAAATCTAAAGTAACACCCGTGTCTACGACCAAGCGAAAAGTACCAACGAACTCAATAGGAAGACATCTAGCGTCTCCCGAGAAAACCTGCTCCTCAGGCCTTGCCGGACGCCTACTGACGAACCCCTGTGGAGAATTCGAAATGTGAGTAGTTGCCACAAAATCTAACCACCAAGAGTTGGTGGGAACATAAAAAAAATTGGATTCAAAACAAACATAAATGTGTGAGCGCATATTGTCATTGCCGTCAAACTTCAGCGATAAAAACTGAGATAAGTTACTGTACTGTCTTCCCTTGACGGAACCTTCAAACTGTTCCTTACAGACATCTGACAGTTTCTGAGAGTAGTTAGAATTCGTCAAGGTCTTAATATTAGTCAGTTGGTTCTGGATCATAGGGTCTATAGTTGCATGAACCAAAGACTTATTTTAAAATGTGCAAAAAATAAATAAATAAATTTGATGCACGTTTAACTTGATCTGTAAAAGATCTATAACTTGATGTCTTTAATTTCGATCCTATAGGGGTTAGGATGGTCGAGTCAGAGTGTAGATAAGATTTACAGTATTGATTTTTCACTCTGCGGGTACAGCTATGTATCATCGAACCCCTCCTTTGGGTGGTGATTTGACATGCATTGCCCCCTAGTTGGTGATCACTCATGCTCAAGACTAGACTGACCACTTACAGTTTGACTCGAGACACTTCCTCACCTTTGGGTTGAGGGTTATCCTCATCTCCCTGTACCGTGTAGCCTATCTTGACCCACTAATTAATTAGAAGTTGGTTAGCCTCCTTTGGGTGGTTTAATAATTTCAAGTTCAATTAGAACAAAGTAGTCTTAATGAGACCGTACAAAATGGTCTCAAAATGAGGAGAAATGTTCAACTCCATGGACAAAACACCTTTAGGTGTATTTGCCCATTTTATATCCCGCCTTCCTAACGATTACTTGATCTTGCTTAAACCCCATTGGAGATCCTTGGGAATAATAACACCCTATAAACATTAATGATTATCCATGGCTAATGCCAAAAAATCTTTTTGTCAATTAAGAAGAAACAATAATGAATGTATTGTTGAAGTAATCACTAATGATTTAGGGGAATCCCTGAACAGGGTCATCATAAGTTTAAAAATCCAAGAATAGCGAACAGTTCATGCACAAAAAAAAAAAAACTTTATCGCTGAGAGCAACTCCTATTGCGAAAATCCATTGTGTTAGAAAAAATAAAATAGAGATTGGATAGGCGAGGATGACGACGAGATCCCACTGATGATGTAAATCTTCAAGATGGGGGATACCCCAATAATCCCAGTCGACAAATACGAACTGAATCTGCAATTTTGGTTAAGATAACAAATCCTTTGCGACAACAAACAACAACAAGGGTTTAAAGAAAAACTTGAATTGGACGCCAAAGATTCAGATTGACGAGATATTGGGGAAGAATAGCCAAATCAAAGCCAAATCACATCTGAAGATCGCCAAATTTATGAGATGTCTCTCTTACACATCTGGTGATTGCCAAATCACAGCGTATTGGGTATGCAAAACTGATTTTAGGTCTGAATATATGTGGATTGAAAAGTCTGAATCGATGTAATGGAGAGGAAGAAAACACCCACAAATTTTTTTTTGGAGTGATAGAGAGAGAGACTTGGTAAATAACAGTAAAGTTAAACCAGTAAAGTAAAACCAGTATGCTTTTGTGTTTGTTCTTGTCTCTTTGGCTCGGGAGCAATAAAGTAAAACTAGAGAAAATAACCTCTTACATCAATAATATTATTGTTTAATCATTAATCATAATAACAAGTATCCTAGTGACTGATACCAGTTGTAGAGAATTCATACAGTTATTATGATCAATAATAGGATATGGAAAATAGATTATACTAACCTCTTTTCCTGCTCTACGAAAATCACCTATTCTTGAGTGGAGTCTTCCCTTGGATTGGCTACAAGCCTCAATGGGATGGTGTTCTGTGTATAGCCTCCAAGAGGGACTTCCTCTCTATTTAACTTGATAGGGTTAAAGTGGTCTTCTCATTATACCCTCAAATCCTAATAAAGAGTAACACTAGGTCCCACCTACCTTAACTTAGTGTAATAATTGGGCCCAACCAATAACACCTATACAACCTATTAACAAGTATGCTCGTGAACCGGAAGAGTAGTGCCGGTATAGATGGATAATCCAACATATCTTAGTTCATTAAATTAATAAGTTATTAATTAATCGAAAAACTAATAAGTTATTAATTTATTGATAAATTAAAACCCGACTTAATTAATAGCTTTCCTTGGTTTATAGGGGTTTTACTATAATTTGTACTAGACATTTGTTAAGGGACATTTTGTACTACGCATTTCTGACTTGGACATTTTTAGTTGTCTGATATGTCTTTCTCTTTAGATGTAACAGTTATACATTTTTCGAGGCCACCCATTGAGCGAGATCAGTCGGTAAGTCCGTGAATATCGAACAAGAACGAGGGTAAAGTTGTCCATCGATCTTTAACTACTTAGTATAAATACTAAAACCATAACAATAGACCTCTCATTTTACACAAACTTTTATAGTTTCTCCCTCCTCAGGAACATTTTAAGCGACTAAACCCTAGCCACCATCGCCAACTCTGTTTGAAGATCAAAAGATTGTAGTTGTCAATCACTCATCGCCAGCTCTTCTCTCCTCTCGGCGATCTATTGAGTGCGATTGGGCAATTTTAGATCTTCTCTGATTTAAGTTTATCAGGTTCAATTTAAACTGATTTCGATACCAGATTCAAGGGTTTTGAGTCCGATTTTATGGGATTTCTGTATATAATCATGATATGATTATGTGTTATTAAGATATGCTATTGTATAATTTTAGGTTTAAGGGTTTCAGTTAACCTTATTTTTGGTTTTAGGGTTTGTTTTGATTATACGGGTTACAATTTTGGATGTTACGATCATCGAGACTTGCAATGTTAGATTTGCAGTTTGAAATCAAGCTTTTGGTGTTTCAATCTCAAAGTTCAAGGCTTTTGTGCACTGATGGTAGGGGAAATTTTGATGTGGGTTTCATTGGTTTTGTTTGCGTTTCTTGAGTATTTCATTTCGATTTAAAGTTGTTTGGATTTTGGGTAAAGTGATAATTACCTTTCACGACAAGGTTTCTATATGAAGTGCTCCTTGTTGCTAACTTTATTTTAGAAAATTCGTGTTTCCAATTCAGTTATGATGCTTGAGGATGTTTGGATTTTCATCCATGGGTCTGCCGTATCACATGTACTGGTCGAATCCAAACTATTAGATGCCCAATCTATTATGACTTCATATTCAATGATAATGAGGTAAAAATGAGATATTAGTGGAGGTTGAAGTATGCATGTTTGTTTAGCGCATGAACTATGAAGTTGTGTATGTATTTGGTGTTTGGGTTGTGTAGTGTCATATTTTTCAGAAGGATAATCTTCGCCAATACTTTTTGTATGGAAACTCAGTAAAAGCTGATAAAAACCACGACCTCAAGGAGGATTTTGATTCAAAATCCAATATGTTATTAGTTATTACAAGTTTTGGAGTGACAGTAGGGTAAGGAGGTAATAATAGTAGAGTTGCAAATCTGAATAATCTATTATCTGCCTGTATTTATAGTAGATATAGGCAGTTTACAAAAAGAAAGAAGCAGTCTCCTATTTTGGGGGTAGTGGGCGAACTTCACGGATCTCTAACGGCTCCTTCTTGACCAGACATAGTGGCTACTTTTAGTAGGTCGAGGACTTGTGGTTACTTCTTGAATGTTGCCTGTCTTTGACTATGCAATGCTGACTGTCTTCGACTATGCTATGTCAGCTTATCCTTGTCGAATCTATGAAATATGCTACTACAATCGCTCCATTCTCAACAGAAGTACTTGTGGTTGTGTCAAAAAGAAGTTGGAATTCGAAAAGGTTACAGAATGTCTGAGAAAGTCTTCATGTTGTCATTTCCGAGGTCAAAGTGAAGTGAACGTGGTCATGTCTTTCCCAAGGAGCAATTAATGCGGAACATTGTATTTGGCAAATGTAAAAGGAGTATAAATAGGTGGTATTAAGAAGGATTGGGTGGTGGTTTTTATTGAAAGATGTCGCCCCATGTGCGGTACAACAAGTGGCCTGAGGAGGAAGACGGTTACCGTGATAACCAAGTAGAGGTAAAGTTTGTTTGATAAATTTGTACTGGTAGTCATCATTGTGGGGGGATTTGGGGGAGGTGGAGTTAGAGAGTGGTTACACGCGGGGTATCTGTTGGAGTTGGTTTCATCTTCTATATCTGAAGGTAATGAAGTTTATCAAATTATTGGAGAAGGGGTTACTGCTCATAGTGAAGATGATGATGTGAAGGTTAGCTGGGCATCCTAGGATCTTGTCGAACTTAAGTATCTTCTTACAATTTTCTATTGCCATTCTTTTACAGGAGCAGCTCTATTTAGATGCTCCCTGACCTGAGTATCTTAGGAGATCGTTGCCCTCGTGCTAGAGCTAATATCTGATTCTAGTGAAAGGATGAACAAAGCAATTAACCTTGTAAGTCAAAGTAAAGATAGAATTATAACTGGATGTAATGTAATCTAAGGAATGACTTGTCGAATGTAAAATATAATAGAGAGTTCATTTAATAAACTGTGTTTTTCGACGTCTTGTGTTGTTAAATACATAAGTAATTGAATTAGTATGACGTCGAAGTAAAATATGTTGAATGTGTATAAGTCTCGAGTATAATACATCTCGAAGTATAATTGAATGTGTAGGGCCAGGAACGGATTTCGAGGTTGATTGATTTGACTGTTGAAATTTGTAAAGTTTTAAGGAGAAATAAATATTGATTGTGTTGACTTGGACTCCGTTGGACTAATTATCCCGTGTACTTTGCAAAATTGAGAGTTGTGTTTAAGAAATGGTGAAGACTAGGTCTCAAGTACGGAATATGGTTTTCAACTGCATTCAAGTTAAGTATTGGGAATTATATAGTCGGTACTTTGGTAATTGTAAGGGCTTATTTCTAATCCTCGTACTGAGTCTGATATTCGAGCTCACATAGTTCAAATAAACATACTGATAACCAACCAAGGATGGAGGGCAAGTAGATTACAATACAGACTTCCTCATCTACAGTTCGGGGATATTGAAGCATCTAGTAACATCATACAGCAGAAGACACTCAGATATCCATCAACAGTTTGTATACATACGAACATCGTTAGAGATCGTATCTTCACCAACAGTTTGTAGTTACATTTATGGTCATCAAGAGATCCGTTACAAGATCAACAATTATCAGATAGCAAGACGTTATAAAAGACCTCATAAAAGACTCATCAAACTCATATATTATAACGTTTCTCATTAAAGTAATAACGGTCATATTATAAGACCTATAAATAGGACCAGAGAGTGACAGATTAAAGGAGGCTGCTCTGAGACCTTCTAAGAGACCTTTTCTAACATCTCTCTCTTTGTAATAGCTAGTAGTCTATAAACATCTCTCTCTTTCTAAAAATCCTCAGGAGAAGTCATGGTTTTTAACCCATTCAAAGGCTTTCCACGCTAATTCTCGTGTTAGTTACTTTCAGTTCTTAGCTAACATTATATATTTTAAAGGTGTAAGACACTATCTTCGTCCAATACTAAAATAGGCTATTACATTTGGTGCTGTCTGAAGGAACCGAAGCATACACTCGGCGTTCTCCGATCCAGTTTTCAAAATTATTTTTTGAAGGATGGAAAATCAAGAAAAATCACCCAACTTTCTGCCTTACGCTGCTGAGGGAGTGACGGATTTGCGAACTACTATGCAAGCAAAAGCCGAATGATGAATAGAACTTGAGAAACAGCTCTCCAGCATGCAGAGCACAATCAGAGCACTTCAAGATCAATTAACTGTAAATCCGAGACCACAAAACGTTCTGCCTGTAACCTTGACGGTATCAGTCCATGATCGCTTGGGAAATCAAATAAAAAATCTAGCACTTCCTCAAATTTCGCAAGAACCAGTTTTATCTCAGGGTCTCGTCAATCCATAATTACCTGCTGAAGCGATAATCGGTCTGCAACCACAAGTGGAACAAAACAGAGAAAAACCTCAAATTTTGGTCTATGACAGTATGGGCAAAGCAACAAGAGAACATAATCTACTAGGAGGACAAGCAACCAGACGAGCTGTCACGTCTCGATAACATCTCAATCCAGAGCAGGTGGAAAAATACATCAAGGAGCTGTTAGACATTCAGATACTCACTGGAAGAAACAGCTATGCTAAATTACAGAAGAGTCCACTCGCACAAGAGTTGCTGGATGAGGAAGTACCCACCAATTATCACACTCCGAAGATTCTGAAATATAAGAGGGGGGGATCCTGTGGAGCACATCCAAGAATTTCAGGATTCTTTGGGACTGTATTCGACGTCCAACCACATCCTCTGCCGTATCTTTTTGACCAGTTTTAAAGGTGAACCTCTGCGATGGTCTCACACACTCAAGGAAGGATCTATCTTTACTTTTGAGCAACTTCGCGAGCTGTTTGTCAAGAACTATTCACACAATAAAGACAAGGATGAGAGTCTTTACTCTTTGTTCCGCCTCATGCAGGCACCAGGTAAAAAATTGGAGACATTCACCAGGAAATTTTTTGGGTTAGCTCGATGAATTGACAACCTCGATAAGAAAATCACAATATTCGCTTTCATCAATGCTCTACTCGTGGATAGACGAGTCAAGGAGAACCTAATTTCCAAGAAGCTACTGACGTTAGAGGATATGATTGAGAAGGTCAACAACTTTATCAACCTCAAACGACTGGCAGCTGAGAAGCCAAAACCTCAGTGCATCATTCTATCCACCAAAGATCATCCTGAAGAGCGTGCTCACAGCAGTAGTAAAGGCTATGGGGGTGATAAGAAATGCTTTTACTCCTATGACGATCGAGCACGCCAAGGACAAAAGAAGTCAATTCCATACATACCACAGTTAATAACTACTCTTGCGAACTTATACCCACTGCTACAAAAAGATGAATTCTTCAGAAATGCCAATACTATTCCACCCATACAAGGAAAGCTGTACTTTATTCACCACAAGATTCAACATCATGACACGGAGCAGTGTTTCACACTGAAATTTCTTCTCCAGAGTATATTTGCACATGGTCGAATGCTTGAGTATATTGTTGATATCGAAAGTCACAAAGATGGCAGCTACAAGACTGATGCCACGATCGTCCAAGTTGACAAAACAAATGAAGAAAAACACTTGTACTTCATTGAGACTCAGGCAGTCCACAACTCCAATAGATCCAAAGGTAAACACATTAGACAATGCCATGATCTGACAATGGTAGACAAAGAAACTCATTTATTGTCGGGATTTCTTTCGAAGACTGTGACGTTCGTCATGTTAGCTTTCCGCACCACGATGCTCTCGTCATCATGTTAAAGATGAAGAACACAGTTCTACAAACGATGGTGGTAGATACCGGCGGCAGCATCGAACTATTATTCCAGAGCACAATCGACCAAATGGGCTTTACAGACAAGGTCGAACCTAGTGACATCAATGTTTTTGGATTCAATGGCTCTAGGAAGAGCGCGTGGGGAAAATTATACTTCCCATCACCGCCGAGCCAGTCATACTTAACGTAGTTTTTTACGTCATCAATGTCAAATTCTGTTACCTGGGCATCATGGGACGACCATGGTTGCATAACATGAAAGCTATTCCATCCACATATGATCAGGCATTACGATTCGACTGGAAATGAGGGATCTACGAAATCAAAGGAAGCTAGAAATTGGCTCGAGCTTGCGATAATACTATTTCCATTGAAGCTGAGCCAACTACAATAACTCCTGCATAGCAATTATAACAGTCAATTCTAGCAAAACTTCAGTTGCCAAGCATCAATCCAACAGAGTACATTGAGATCAGTGGCACGCAAAGAGGAACTCACATTGGAACTCTCTTGAGCACGGAGGAACGCTCAAATCTCATACAATTCCTCACAGATATTAGTAATATCTTTGCATGGACGTTTCAAAAAATGCTAGGGATCAATCCAGCTATAGCATGCCACAAGCTAGAGCTGAAAGGTAAAGTAGAACCAGTTAAACAAAAGCAACAAACTCTAGCACCAAAACTGTGAGACAAAGTGAATATAGAGATTAACAAATTGATTGAGGTCTGTTTTATTGGCAAAACTATTTATCCAGACTGGATCTCGTACATTGTCGCAGTGCCAAAGAAGAATGGAAAAATCAGAGTCTGCGGTGATTTCACGGATCTCAACCGATACACTCCGAAAGATAGCTTTCCCCTTCCAATCATCAACCATCTACTCGATTCTGCAGCAGGGAACAAACCTTTCTCTATGATGAACGCTGCATCAGGATATACTCAGATACTACTTTTTCTTGAAGATTAAGACAAGACTACGTTCATCACTGAATAAGGTCTATATTACTATAAAGTCATGCCTTTCGGCCTAAAAAATACCAGCGCTAGCTATCAGAGATTGATGACACAAATGTTCATAGACCATCTCGATAAAATAATGGAGGTCTATATTGACGAAATGCTCTACAATAGTCTCAAGAATGAAGACCATCTTACAGATTTACGAACAACTTTCAAGATTTTGCGATCTTGCAAGATGCGTTTAAATCCTGATAAATGCCAGTTCGGCGTACAATACAGAAAATTTTTGGGCCATCTAATTAGCAAAAGAGGCATTGAAGCTGATCCATCAAGCATACGAGCTCTCTTGGCTATGCCTTTACCAAAGACAAAGAAGGACGTTCAGAAACTAGCTGGGAAGATTGCAGCACGCAACAAATTTGTATCCAAATCATCAGACAGATGTCGACCTCTATTAAATCTGTTAAGACAAGGTACATCACAAAGAAAATCAAAGAAAGATCTAGAGATCGAATGGACAAACAAATGTGAAGTGGCTTTCCTCGAACTCAAAAGTTATTTGGGCAAACCACCAGTTATGAGCATACCTGTCTATTTTATCAGCAAGACTCTGACTCCCGCTGAAACAAGATACACCAAGATCGAGAAGCTTCTTCTAGCTCTCGTCTCTATATCCCAGAAATTGAAGTAATATTTCCAAGCTCATACTATTCGTGTCTCGACGAACTATCCACTCCGCGATATCTTATCCAGGCGCAAAAAATTTCAACGTATTCAGCAATGGTCAGTAATAATCGGGGAACACGATATACATTTCGAACCACGTCACTCCGAAAAAGGTCAAGCTGTAACAGATTTTCTCGCAGACTTTCCAATAGACGATCCTGATTGGGATGAAGATTTTATTGGTAAAAAAGATAAACCGCTCACAGACTAGTCCGAAGATAAATCAGATTGGGTAACAAAGTACGGTTGATGACTTTTGACTGGCGGCTTCATCGGACCAGCCGGATCAGGAATTGTAATTATCCTTATTACTCCTTCCAATGATCGGCTCGAAAAATCCATTCGCCTCAATTTTGAAGCAACCAATAATGAAGCAGAATATTAGGCATTAATTCATGGTTTGGACATGACAGTCACACTGGGTGTAGCCGAGCTTTATGTCCACTCAGATTCATTACTAATCGTCAGCCATTACTCAGGCGTATATCTAACCAATGGGAGAATGGTCGACTATGCTGCTACAGTGGTCGAGCGAATAAACAAATTTCAGACAATTTATATGGAGCATTTTTCGAGGGGAGAAAATAGACATTTAGATGCACTCGCTTACCTTGCTGGTGTCCTTAGATCAGAAGATTGTTACTTAAAAATTGACGTTATTTCTAACCCCAGCATTAATGCTATCGTGTCCAACACCATTAATACTGGGGGCAGCAAGGAGATCAAAGATGATTGGAGACGGCCTTTCCTTACATACATCAGATCTCAAAATAAATTCAACGCTCCACTTCTAGAGGATCCTACAGAACGTCAGAGATTAATTGGCAATGCTCGAAGATACATTGTTCAGGATAATCTTCTATTCAAAATTTTGGTCACTGGTCTATACCTCTTTTGTTTATATGACAATGAAGCACAACAATTCTTACACGATCTACATGAAGGCATGTATGGATCCCATGTAGCAGGACGATCTCTTACAAACAGAGCTTTAATTCAAGGAATGTTTTTGCCTAAGATGAAAGTACAAGCAATCGAATATGCTCTTAAGTATGGCGCTTGTCAACGACATAGACCTAAAATACGAGCTCCAGCAGTCGAACTACACTCAGGCCAAGTTATTTGGCCATTCAGACGATGAGCTCTTGATCTTGTAGGAAAATTTCCTGCAGTACCAGGAAAACAAAAACATTTACTAGTCGCTACAGATTACTTCACTAAATGGGTAGAAGCAGTCCCGCTGTGCCGAACACGAGAAGAAGAAGTCATCAGATTTTTCTAGGGGAACATTATTATTTTGTTCGGCAGACCACATCTTATCAGAATTGATAATGGACCATAGTTCGCTGGCTCCAAAATTTTGGCATTCCTCAATGAGCACAACATCATTCATTCCCCATACAATCCTTATTATCCACAAGGAAATGGACAAGCTGAGATTACTAATCAAACTCTTGTGGACGGTATCAAGAAGCGTTTAGATGACAAAAAGGGTAACTGGGTGAACGAGTTACCACAGGTACTCTGGGTCTACTGAATAACTCCCAGAATAACAACATGTTGTACTCCATTCTTACTAGCCTCTGGGACTGAAGCTATCATTCCCACTCAATATCATCATCCAGTACATGATCACGAGATGACAGATAAAGAAAACAAATTTTAGATCGCATGTAATCTGAATTTGATTGAAGAAACACGTGACAGAGCCATTGTTAATCTGGGAAGATATCATATTGCTTTGTCCCGATCCTATAGCAAGCGCGTTCGACACCGAGAATTCAAAGTTAAAGATCTCGTTTTTAGAGAAATCCCACAACATCGCAAAACATTTAATGCTGGAAAGTTAACAGATAATTGGGAAGGTCTTTTTATCATAACTGGCACAAGTGGTTTAGGATCCTACGATCTCAGTACACATGAAGGCGTACCTGTACCTAATCCATGGAATACCAGCCGATTAAAGCTGTATCAAAGATAGAAATGCTGTAAAATCAGATATTATTCAATGAAGCACTTTTTCATCTTATCCCACAAGTCTATTCAATTCAAGCATTCTACCTATCTCCGTATGGTTCGCTCAGTTCGACCTATACCAGAGAATTACTACAACAATTACTACAACATTCAGCATATTTCATTACGGTCGCTTATTGATACGCTCAATTCGACCTTTAACTGAGACCTACAACATAGTTCTTCAAGTATATACGCTCTCCCGAGGGTCACTTATTGAGTCAATCAATTCGACCTGGCCGAGACACACTATGCAGCTATTCAATATTCAATATTTCTCATTACGGTCGCTTATTGATACGCTCAATTTGACCTTTAACTGAGACCTACAACTTAGCTCTTTAAGTATATACGCTCTCCCAAGGGTCGCTTATTGAGTCAATCAATTCGACCTGGCTGAGACACGCTATACAGCTATTCAACATTCAACATATCTCATTACAGTCGCTTATTGATACGTTCAATTCGACCTTTAACTGAGACCTACAATATAGCTCTTGAAGTATACACGCTCTCCCGAGGGTCACTTATTGAGTCAATCAATTCGACCTGGCCGAGACACGCTATACAGCTATTCAACATTCAATATTTCTTATTGCGGTCACTTATTGATTCATTCAATTCGACCTTTTACTGAGACATATATTACTATTTTAACAAACAAACATCTCTTTACGGTTGATTATTGACTTGTTCAATTTGACTTATACAAAAGAGAATACAACATCACTGCAATCATATCTCTATATGATCGGTTATGGGTTCACCCAATTTGACCATACATAGAGATAACAAGACAACAACTTTTTTCTATCAACATTTGACATTTTTTCTACAGCAAAGACATATTTACACTCTGTCTGATTACAATATAAGCAATTTAACTATCTTTCATGCTTCGGGCGTACAACATTCAAACTTTCCCCAGGCTCAGATGAAAGTAATGCAGGGAAAGATATAGCAACATCAACTATACTAGGAGACGTATTCAGCAGTTCCGTAACTCTCGACATCAAATTATCTATATAATATAACCGTACTAGCTGCATATCATACTCTATAGCGTTCTCAGTTGAAGTAGCCAAGATCGAATCACGCTCTTGCCACAATTTCTTTACATCAGCATGAAACATAGCCATAGTGCGTAATATAGCATTATCTGCAGTCAACAACATAGCTTTACCAAGCACGGTGTTCACTTTGGTTGGCTCGTCGTCAAGATCCTTCCATCGATCTACCAGACACTCTTTCTCCTTCAGCAACGAAGCTTTATACTGCTTCGTTATCTGCACACTGCGATTCATTTCTTGCTTCATAAGTCACAACTTCTCACACAACTCCTGACAATACTCACTATCGTTATCTGCTGCGTTCACCAAATTTTGGAACTCCTTATACTTCAAATCAAGCTCCTCATAAACCACATTACCTTACATACACTCAATTTCCAAGGCTTGCTTTTCCCGCTCTAGATCAGCGATCCGCGTGTTACACTTATTATTGGTTACATTCAGTTCTTGATCTCTCTTTGTACATGCTTCTTCGTGAGTTCTGGTACGGTCACTTTTTCTCTGACAAGAATCTCGAGCCTCGTGCAAATCCCATCTCAACTCTTTCAGACGATCTCACATATTACAGAGTTCAGCATCTTACTTCTTTAACATATTAGCATTATCTGTTACTGCTAATTTATGATACAACAAATCAGTCTTCTATTTTTCAATTGTGCTTGACAGATCCAACACTTGTTGGTTCGCAGTCATGGTTTCCAATATTTTCTTTCTTAAATAATCTTTCCACAGTTCGGCTTCGTTATTAGCAGCCTGTATATCTGCATCCTTACATGACAACGCTACTATCACAGCGATTAGCCAACTCTACAGCTCCAATATATCTGCCTCCAGCTTTGAGCTCAACAAGCTCATATTTTCAACTGCAAGTGAGCACTGCTGCAATTATGTAGTCAACTCTTTATTTGAAGAGGATAAAACAGAGAGTTCATTTTGTTCATTAACTTCAGCCTAGAAGAACTGATTACAAATGACATACATCTATCAGCAGATATTCATGCAAGCATTACATATCATTTAACAATATTTATTACAACATCAAGATGTGATGTTATTTCTATAACTACATGCACAAATCGACTGCATTTTGCAAAACACAATTATATGCCACAGTTTAGTTGGCTTATGGTGGAACCCTACTACTACTCACATCTACTTACAAAGGTTTATTGATGATTATTACCTCTTGATGACGAGTCTTATACTGTGTATGAGGTAACAGATCTTCAACCTCCTCCTTCTCTGACTCTTCAGCTCGCGGTCTTGAGGTTGAAGCTCCTCCACCCTTATTACCTTTTACAAACCACATATTTTCAACCTTATCATTCTCTACTTCAACATCTTTACCACAGCTCGAGATATAACGTCGAAATTCATTCTCTACTCTCTCAAGCTCGCCCCCATAAAACTCGATAACATCGGCTATCTGACGTTCATGATCTGTTTTTCCAGTACGTTTTCCCCGCTTTGGAGTAAGATACTTCTTCAAACACGATTGGGACACCTGCAGACATTTCTGCGTATCTAGTAAATGCACTTTTAACAATTTCACTCTCTTCTCCAAACTCTGCAACAACTTATTACACTCCACCTTTTCCCTCTCCAGACACGTATTATATTCTTTACATCGCTCCAGTTCGTTACGCGCATGCTTCAGATCATCTTCTAAACGTGTCTGGACCCATTTATCTTCCTTCTTTATATTGAAGAATTAGATCCTCATCATTCTTTGTCCCTACAAAAGTTTAGCTCATCAGGCAATGGACCTACACCACCCCATATGATGGATACACCAGCCCGTGCTGAACATCTTTTTGCCTTTATACTATGACGATTACGCGCTTCTTGTTCTGGCACTACACCTCTCTCAGTTAAAAGTTCTAAATGGGCCTCCTTTAAGCCTCGCTCACTATCGACTTTGGCCTCAAAGTAAAGCGTCAAAGACAATAATAACCTTTGACACTTTAACTTATCACTCTCATCTAGGAACTGCTTATCCTTAAGGGCTTTTCAGAATATGACAAACCTATCGCTCTCTTTCTGCAAAACCTCATCCCTTTAAATTTTTATCTTCCTATGTCTACATTGAAGCTCGAATAACTCCTTAAAAGTATTATTAAAATTGGACTTATGAAGACGTCTCTCATATTCAAGTTTATTGTGCACCTGTTGAATACGATTGATGGAATCCCTTGCTCGACTCAAGGCCTTTTCCATCTCTCCCACTTTCCCCCTCAAATGAACTACCTCCTACATGCAAATTATACATTCACCATCAAACAACATATATTAACAGCAACCAAAAAATTCAATTCTTAGCAAAAATAGATCTATCACCAATACAAATGGAAAATTTGACCAGACAGTCTAAAAATAATGCTATAACTACATAATCAAGAATTAGCTCCTACTAGCTCCTTGTTCGCAACATCAGTCGCTGTAAATGCCGAGATCTGTTCAGAAGGTCGATCTGCCACTGGAGAGGCATCCTCCTCTGGGAATATTATCTCACCGTACTTCCCAACAATAGAAAGATTGACATCATCTTTAGTCAACCCCTAGGAGTAGAATGCTTGAATCAAATTATTTCGAACAGCCAATACAGTGTCGAAAGTCTTTTTTGCAGCATCTTCGATCTATTTCTTCAACACAGTAGTTTATGCCGTAAACTGCTCCTTCTGCACAACTTTCTCCATCTCCATCTGATCCTTCAACCGCTCAGAGAATGCAGTTTGCTCCTTCTTGAACTGTTCCCTCAGTGCAACTTTCTCTGTATCATGTTGCCGAACAAGTTCAGCACAGTCCTCAGCACCTGCCATCAACATTTCCAAGGTTGATTCCCACACAACAGAAAACTGTACCACAAGTACAACATAGCAGAATTATCAATCAGATCATTTCCCAAGCACAAATAATCAAACAACAACATCATACATACCTGTGACATACAAGACTTAATCTCGAGATTCAGACATTTTGGGTCATGCTTTACCAGCTCCTGCGACATCTGCCCCACCACATCAAGATCGAGATCTTTCGAAGAAGATCATTTAGTTTTTCCCTCTTGCCTCTACATCTTCGCAGGAGGCACCACATTTATAATAACATCTACCACCTCAATCTCCACCTGCATCATCTGCACCGGAGCTGTTTGCTTAGAAGCTGGCAACGGCCTTTTTCCTCTAGATTGCCAATTTTGTGTACTCGAAGTACCCGTAACACAGGCAGGAATCTCTATAACCCATCAAAAGTTGAACCAGAAGTAGCCATAGGTCAATTTTGATGAGCTTGTTAAACTTTTGCAACTACAGAGTTCATCCTTTTATCTCTGCGGATACCTAACTCTCCAAGTACTTGGTTCAACTCAGTTCCTTCCCGAGATACGACGCTGAATAGACTAAACGTATCAGCAATACCTTTTGGGTTAGGTTCTGCCAAATCAACAATAAACTATGTTAGCAGCTCGCAACAAGTTAAAGGGCAAAGTACAGGCATAATGAAGACACTTACTCACGTTAAAATTCTTATATTTTAGCTCGAACGCCAGTTCCCCAGGTACTTGCATACAATTACCCCTCACCATCACAAGATGGTCGCACCAGGGTCTCCTAGCAGATTCAAAATCAAAGAATTTTGGCCTTGCCAAATCACTATACAAGTATCTACTCTTCTGACCTTCCATATATTTCAACTTATAATACCTCAAGACATCGTCAGCAACGAACTGTCTTGCAATATCACCATCTCTCCATTTCTTGTTAAGGGCTTCACTGACCCTCATCATCTCAAAAACATTGCCATTTAATTGGGCAGGGCAGGTCATTAGAGCATTTATTACCCTTTTTTGGAAAAAGGTCAAGGGAATACTCAACCCATAAACGACCTGGTTTAGATAGCAAAGGAGCCCTTCCTCTATGAACACCATACCAGCACCGTTGTAATAATTAATTTCTACATCATCTTCTATACCCATATTTATCTACCATTAATCCAGGGAAGACACTTGATAATGCTCTATCTTACCACCTGGTCTCACCAGAGTCCTAAACAATAACCCTTCATTCATCAGATAATGCCCCCATATACTTAGAAAATATCTTCCCTACACAGTTTCAACCCCCACTTCCAATCCCTCATTCACCCCAGAATGAACAACAGCTGACATATCAACAACTATAGTACCCCTCACCTCTGAATCATCCATAGTCCTGCCAGACGGCAATGATTCCTCACAACTAGAAGATACCATAACTTTACTACTGGGTTTCAAATTTTTGGAATGCATCTACCACATACAGGAAAAATCTATTTAGCATTTTATAATCAAACAAGCCCCCTCCCTCAACCATACCCAACACTTTATTAATCTATAAAGTAGTTCAATCATGCAACTACCATCTACCATGACAAGCAACAAACACACTATTCATAACAACAAAAATGGTGGAAGCAGAATTACTAACCTGTACTAGAAGAGCAGCAGTCATCGTTTCTGGTCACCACCTTTACTTTAGACGGTAAAACGTTGGTTTTCCTAGCAAGATCACAATATAACGGTGGACTACGATCAAAATTTAAAGACTTTCTCTCTCTAGAAATGCTTATTTCTCTTTCTGCAACTGAATGTGGCTTGTGAAAGGGAAAAATATGAGATTTTATATTATCCCTCATTTTCTGAAACGGTGGCTCTTTGGGATGCGCGTCAACATTATCTCTCCTTACAGGCACATCTTTTCGCTTACCCTCATAATGATTTCTAGAGTAACGTACTCGGTTATCATGCCTGTCTATCTCCTCTGCCAATATTAAATTCAAGGACTCACTGCCCAAGAAGATTTGTACATATCATGTAACACGATCACTTCCATACAGCAACAACCTTCTGTGACTACACGACCTTGTTATGCTACTTATAACATGATTTCCAATTCAAAACCCTAGTACAGTGATTGCAGCTGTCACTTACCTTATTTTTGATATGACAGAAGCAAAAAATTAGCAACGAATCCTGCTTCAATTATATTTCATTCGACCTGTATCACAGATACAAAAAGTAATGACAATACGACCTCAATAAAAACAAATCATTTTATTATGCTCAATCATCCGACCTTACATATAATTACATTTAAAATAGACGGACGGTTCTCTTCACCACATAGAATGATTTCCTCACCAGTAGCTCTCTCATCCTCTCAAGCAACCTTATCCAGCGCAATCTCTCGAACTCCTGCCTCACACAGCTCTACATCTAGCAGAAGTTCGTGGAATACACCACAACAGACATGACAACAATATATCTCAAAAAGGCAACAAATATATAACACGATCTATACAGTTTGGATATACTTCATCAAACTCAGCAAAAATTTGATCTACATATTTAATCTTTGACTAGTTCGAGAATTGTTACACGGTGTCTTACAACAGTTCATTCAAGAAGTTCCAAACACTTACAAGACAAGATATAACAAGTTTAAATTTATTATTCAAAACAAGTGATTTACAAGGATAAATATTTCATTCAGTTCGAAAATCAAGATTACAAGATCTACAGACAACTATTTCTTCTGCAGAACGAAAGACAACTTATTTTACAAATGATAGTACAACACTTAAACAAAAGCAATGGAAGGCCCAACAGATTAATTGGAGTACGACAGAAGACGAAGCTAATCCCACCACTCCTCCGTAACCCTCACCACCTCCGCAGCCACTGAAGACGAAGGACCACCTCTACCATTATAACACCTAATCCTTCGCAGGATATTAGCAATACTTTACAGATGACACCCCAGCTTTCTCATCTTCTACCGCCATCGCATCCTCTGCAAGCATCCCAGACAGATACGACGGTGAGCAACAAACAAGATCACATAGTAAAATCACTACATTTGCTGATAATCATCCTCTTCCTCCTCTACTTCTTCCCACGACATCCCATGAAAAGTTGGAGGAACAGGGATTGGAGTTGGCAGAGAAAGACATTGGTCCCCAAAATAACAAGTTTGCAGAATTATCATCCTGCTCTTAGCTCTAGCCTCATAAGCCAGGCTGCGAGTAGCCACTATCACTACTACTTATACAAATCTGAACGACTGACAGGTTAAACCAGGGTAAACAGTATTAGCAACTGGTCACCATTTTTTATAGTAGGAGTATTTAAATGCATACCACAACTTCAAATAAAGTCTTTATCACAAGCAAACATCTCAAGCAGAACTTTAGAGAGACCCAACAGTCAAAACAATTATTCTTCCAGATAAATAGGAAGACATCAATACAACATTTAACACAGAACAATTGGACTTCTCAACCAATACCACTCGCTACACACGTTTCTCCTGTTATTGGCTGAGAGAGGGAAGTTGTAAGGGCTTATTTCTAATCCTCGTACTGAATCCGATATTCGAGCTCACATAGTTCGAATAAACGTACTGATAACCAACCAAGGATAGAGGGCAAGCAGATTACAATGTAGACTTCCTCATCTACAGTTTGGTAATATTGAAGCATCTAGTAACATCGCACTGCAGAAGATACTCAGATATCCATTAACAGTTCGTATACATCTAAACATCGTTAGAGATTGTATCTTCACCAGCAGTCCGAAGTTACAGCCAAATCAGATATCCATTAACAGTTTGTATACATACGGACCTCAGATCCGGACGACGATTTTCTAGAAATGCCTGAAGTTCCATTTTTGAGGATTCAGATCCGGACGACGATGTTCCAAAAATTCCTAAAGTTCCATCTGGGACTGAAGTTGTTGATGATGTTGTGATGATGGAAACTGATTGTTTGCGTCCATGGGAAATTTTGGATGTGTTTGCTCCTAAAAGGTTGTCAAAAATGGATGAAGCAGTGTCTTCTTCTATAGTTTAAATAATTTTTTTGTAAGTAGTATGTTGGTAGTTTGTGAGAAGTGATGTAAAAATGGTCAATGGGGCCAAGACAATGCTAACTATGTTATGATTGCTGATGCTTTGTTTTTTGAAGATGTTGTTTGAAAATAATTAATGCATAGTTAAATTTATGCTAAGTACTGATATTCGATAAGAATGATATTATGAAGTGTGTTTGAAAATTGTAGCAGATAAGTAAGGAACGCATGTTGGTGTGATAAGTAAACAATGACCATGAAATGGAAAATAATGTGAATGTATACCAGATGCGTATCCTTAGTGGGATATCTGGATTTTGATTTTAAACAAAACAATACATGTTATATTTTGTTCGATAAGTAAGGAATGCGAAGTAGAGTATCCTGTAATTGGATAGTGTTCGCAAAAAGTGAATAATAGTCTAGATGCATACTTATCAAGTATGGATCGAGATCAAGTTAAGATAGTAAAGATGATTGATTGTCTGATGCATACTTATCAAGTATGGATCGAGATCAAGTTAAGATAGTAAAGATGATTGATTGTTTGAGACATACTTATCAAGTATGGATCAAGATCAAGTTAAAATAGTAAAGTTGATTGATTCTCTGATGCATACTTATCAAGTACGGACCGAGATTAACTTAAGATAGAAAATATGTAAGTTATAGTAAAGATTATTTTATTGGAATTGATGGTAATTGTTACAGTTGTTATCTGTAAAACATTTTCAGGTGAGTTATGTTCCATGGATATTTAAGCTGGATTTCATCTTCTGTCATTAGCCAGTAAGTCCCTATATCTGCTTTGTCACTAACAATGTATGGCCCTTCCCATTTTTTAGATAATTTTATTGAATTCTTAGGTTGAGTACTATCTTAGATCTATCGAAGGACAAGGTCGCCAATACCAATTTTTTTTTCAAACTTTTTTGTTGCAAGCTTTTTTCAGTGTGTCATGATATCGTCCCAAGTTTACAATGGCTTTATCTTGGGTTTCTTTGATCCAGTTAAGGTTGCAGAGGAGATAAAGCTCATTATCTTCATTTGTAACTTTTCTTCGAGCACTTGGTAGATTGAGGTATGAAGGTATAACTGCTTCAGTATCGAAGGCCATCATGAGTGGAGTGTAGTTGGTAGAAGTTCGAGGAGTAGTCCGGTATGCCCAGAGAATACTGAGTAGTTCATTGACCCATTTGCCTTTCTTTTTGTCGAGACGCTTGCGTAAACCTGATTTGATGCTCTTGTTGATAACTTCAACATGTCCGTTGCCTTGAGGGTAGTATGGTATGGAAGTTGATAGTTGAATTTTGTACTTGTTGAGGAAAGTGAGGACTTTGTTACTGATGAATTGCTTGCCGTTGTCAGATAGTATCATTTGTGGGCAGCCAAATCTGGTGATTATTTGTTCCCAAAGGAACTTGATTGCTTCATTTTCATCGGTGTGATATGGAGGAACTGCTTCAACCCATTTTGCAAAATAGTAAGTGGCTATAAGGATGAACTTTCAGTTTCTCGATGCTGGGTAGAAGGGTTTGATGATATCGATTCCCCATCTTTTAAATGGCCAGAGGACGTTGCTAATGTGTAAGTCAAGTGCTAGGCTTTTGATTTCTTGAGCGTAAATTTGGCATTTGTAGTACTTTCATTCAAAATCTTTGTAGTCTTGTCTCATCTTAGGCCAGTATATTCTTTGTGTAAATGCTCGTTGGGCTAATGACCTTCCTAAAATATGGGCTCCACATATACCTTTGTGATGCTTTTTGATTTTGATTTGAGTTTATTTTTTAGAGATACATTCAATAAGGGGTCCTCCTCCTGTGATGCGATATAAGACTTTATCTTGAACTGTGAATCTGGGGCATTTGGCCAAAAGTGAACGTGCTTATTCTTTATTACTTGAGATGATATTAGAGTTGAGGTATGCATAAAATGGTCATCTTCAGTCTTCAGTGTCTTCATCTTAAGTAACAGTGATTTGCATCGTTGACTGTATATCGAGACTTGAATGCTAGATGATTTTGATATATGAATATCTTTTTACACTGTCTCTTAGCATGGCAACGATGTAAGCCAATGCATCAGCATGTTAATTTTCTTGTCGAGGTAAGTAAAAGATCAATGCACATTTGAGTTTGTTCATTTTTTCTTCGATCAGGGCTGCATAATCAGCCATTTTTCCTAATGTGTGGAACATTTTGTTGTAGTGATTGGCAACTAGTAAAGAATCGACGTAAACCAATATTTCTTCTGCTCTAAATGTGATTGTGAGATCTAGTCCGTAGAGGATACCTTCATATTCAGTCTTATTATTTGTGGTATAGAAGTTCAGTTTAATAGCTTTCACGATACGATGATTGGAAGGTGTAACAAGGATGATGCCAATTCCTGATCCTCGTGGTCTAGCTGATCCGTCTTTAAAGAGTTGCCATCCGGTGCTTCTTGACTCTTCATCTGGTTTTGCAATTGAGTCATCTGTGAAGATTTTTTCGTGTTCTTCCCAATCAGGGTCCTCGACTAGAAAATCTACCAAGAAATCAGCAATTGCTTGTCTCTTGATAGATATCTAGGGATCAAAGGATATGTCATACTCGCCAAGGAAAGCAGACCATTGTTGAATTCTTCGAGATTTTTCTTTTTTGGAGAGTACCAATTTAACGGGATACTTAGTAATGATTTTGATGGGATGATCTTGGAAGTATGGACAAAGTTTTTGAGAACTGTAAACTAAGGCAAACAATTATTTTGCTGTTATTGTATATCTTAATTCAATAAGCATGAGAGTCTTGCTGATGAAGTAGATTGGTTTTCTACTCCTTTATCTTCTCGAATAAGTATAAAACTAATGGAGTTTTCAGTTATGGATAAGTATATTGTTAGTGTTTCACCATCAACTGGAGTACTCATTATAGGTGGACACCCCAAGTATCGTTTTAGATCCTGGAAGGCTAACTCATAATCAAGAGTCCAAATGATCTCCTTGTGTTGTTTCTTTGAAAGTGTAGTGGGATTTCCACGAAGAAGGAGGTTAAAAAGTTTGCATCAATCAGATGATTTGGAGATGAATATGTGAAGAGCTACAAATTTGCTAGCAAATTTTTGGACATCTTTCTTTATTCGTAGAGATGGAAATTGCGATGAGTGCCTTGATTTGTGTTGGATCGATTTCGATTCCTCTTTTACTGACCAGGTATCCTTGAAATTTACCATATACGACACCGAACTGGTACTTGTTTAGGTTAAGTTTCATCTGGTAAGTGCGAAGTATATCTTAGATGGTTTGGAGGTTGCTAGAATGATATTCGCGTTTTAAGCTTTTGTAGATCATATCATCGATGTAGAGTTCCATAATTTTTCTTAGATGGTTTTTGAACATTTTAGTGACAAGCCTTTGGTAAGTAGCTCCTACATTTTTTAACCCGAAAGGCATCACTATGTAATAGTAGAGACCTCTTTCAGTAATGTATGCTGCTTTTTCTTGATCTTCTATGGCGAGTGGAACTTGATTGTAGCCGGAGACGACATCCATCATGGAAAGAAGCTTGTGCCCTGTAACCGATTCGAGGAGTTTTGAGATTAGTGGGTGAGGAAAACAATCTTTTAGGGTAAATTAACTGGGTTCTGTGTAGCTAATGCAAACTCTGAACTTCCCATTTTTTTTGGGACTGCCACAATGTTAGAAACCCACTTTGGATATTTGGCTTCTCGAATAAATCCTGTACGAAGGAGTTTATCAATTTCTTCGTTCATAACTTCGTGGAGGTGGAAAGCTAAGTTCTGTTATTTCTGTATGAATTCTTTGTTGTCCGGTAAGAGGTTTTGTTGGTGGCACACGATTGTTGGATCAATGTCTGGTATTTCTTGGAAAGTCCAGGCAAAGATGTCGATATTTTTCTTAAGTAGCTGAATCATGGATTCTTTCTCATCAGATGACAGCCTGAAGTCGATGATGGTGTAATACCCAGGCCCACCGAGTTCAATGGATTTGACCATTTCAGTGTCACGCTGCTCGAATGTGGGGAGTGCTTCCTACTGTAGTTGCTATTCCTTAAAAAGTTTTGCTATATGAGAATTGGTGGTGGTATTCTCGCACATACGTACAACTGCTTGGCTACCTTTGATTTCATAGACTCCGTAATCTGTTGGAAATCTTAATGTTAAATGATATGTTGAAGGTATTCCTTTGATCGAATGTAACCAACTTCGCCCTAAAATTCCCAAATATTTGGATTCAGTATCGATGACTAGAAATTTAACATAAGTGGTTTTTGAGCCCGCTTGAACTGGTAGGGTAGTTTCTCATGTGGCTTATTCTTTTAAACCGCTGAAGTCGGTGATTGTGGTTGTCGATGCTTTCGCAGAATCTTTGAGTCCCAGAACTTTAATCGCCATTCTGAATAAAACATCTGTGGCGCTTCCTATATCGGCGAGAAGCGTATGCAGGTAGTCTTGTACAATTTTGAACATAATGACTAGAGGATCATCATGAGGATATTTCACATTGCTAGTGTCATAGTCCTCGAAGGTAATATGGTATGGACATTTTGATTTGCTCGAACTTGGAAGAAGTTTTACTGATTTATCAGAGGAGGTCATTTTGTAACAAGATGTAATCCGATCATCTTGTTTCCTTTTCTTCCTTTTTCAATCTCGATCATGTAAGGGTGACGAGCTTACCTTTGACCCTGATTTTGTTCAATGTCTTTATTTTTTGCCTCATCTTCGAGGAATTTTTTGATGTCGATGACATAATTATGAAGTCTTCCAGCTAATAGGATGCGATGAAAGATTCGAATGAGAGAGTAGCATTTGTCAATTTCGTGACTATGAACATTTTGATACTGATATAAAGGTTTGTTGGGGATATCGGGAATTGCTTGTGCTGCGTGATAAGACTCATTTCCCTTTATCGTTGATAAGATAACGGAGAAAGTCGTTGTCATTGGGGGTAGAATTGGGATGGGTCTGTCAGGTATTCCTATAAGAATTTCCTGTAAAAGCCTGCCTATGTTTCTTTTACACCATGCTTGATGAAGAACAATGAGTCTATAGTAGTCTCTCACATTTTAGCGTGAGCGTAATTGGACTCAAAAAGACTCTATAATTGGCTGAATGTGGTGATGGAGCCCTCTTGGATTGTATGGAACTGTCTGAGAGGTTCTTATTTCAAGCTTATGTTGAATAGCCTGCATAACATGTGGTCGAGTTTAGAGTATAATCCAACTGTAGCTTTAAAGTGTCAGACATGGGTGAGCGGGTCAGTTGGGCCTGCATATTGAATAAACTTTGGCATGTGAAAATTGTCTGGGATTGGCATAACTTCGAGATCTGGGGAGATGGAGTTTGTCTCGATTTTGTCGAGTGCAGATCTTCAGCCTGGGATATCATAATTTATGGCTTAGATCCTATTGTTTTGGTTGTCCAAGGTGACAAACTGTGGAAGAGGAATTGGTATGGTTGAACCTTACAGATTAAAATTTCCTTGTCCTTTTGGTCCCAATCGGTCCCTGACTGGTCTTCTTTCGGGTTATGGGGGAATTTGATGATGCATGCGTCGACTTCTTTGAGTTGTCGATGCTGAGGATATAAGCCCAAAGTATCAAGAAGCCATATCTAGATTTCTGGATCTGGATCTAGAAGTTCATAATCTATCCACTCTTGGCTGATCATCTCTTTGGGTTGCTCTTGATCAATGATCACTTCGGGATTGTGGAGGTGACACTTGATGGCCAGTAAGTCGATCTTGGGTTCTCCTTAATTTTTCCATCTCCTTCTGATGTGTTTGACTCTGTTGGTCTAAGGCTTTCCACTTGAAGAGCTTAAGTGTGAATGTGCTAATTTTCCAACCTTTGGACTTTTTTTTGCCTCCATTTATCTCTGAAGCTCGATCACTGCACTGGGCAGGTCGACTGTTTTTGGTATTGGATTGATCTCGTGATCTCTTACTATGTTGGAATGGCTTCGTAGATTCATATTTGTCATCAGATTATTTTTAGATCAGGGGTGATAAAGAAAAGTATGTTATTTCCCACAGATGGTACCAATTGTAGTGGTATATTTTCTGGAAGGATAATCTTCGCTAATACTTTTCATAAGAAAGGTACAATAAGAACCTAAACAAACAAGATTTTATGTGGAAACTCAGTAAAAGATGAGAAAAACCACAACCTCGAGGAGGATTCTGATGTAAAATCTAATAAGTTGTTAATTATTACAAGTTTTGGAGTGACAGTAGGGTAAGGAAGTAAGAATAGTAGAGTTGCAGATCTGAATAATCTATTCTCTGCCTGTATTTATAGTAGATACATACAGTTTACATAAAGAAAAAAACAGTCTCCTATTTCGGGGGTAGTGGGCAAACTTCACGGATCTTTAACGGCTCCTTCTTGACTAGGCATAACGGATACTTTTAGTAGGTCGAGGACTTGTGGTAACTTCTCAAATGTTGTCTGTCTTCGACTATGCAATACTAACTATCTTCGACTATGCTATGCCGGCTTATCCTTACCAAATCTTGGAAATATGCTACTACAGGTTAGTGCTGGTAGAATTGCATAACTTGAATATTATGGTGATGGTAGTATTCATGGTTGTTTTTAAATAATTGGAAACATTTGTCATCAACGACAATTTTGTATGTCATTGGATATTTGGGTAGACTTGGCGAAGTGCTAGAAAGAATCTCTAGATCGAAACTCCATTAAAAGTAATACTCCTTTTATGCATTTGGGGTGTCCTTTCTTAGGGTCAGGTTTGAACAAAAACAATTGGTGTTTGCAATGAGGCATTATAAGGAATCATTAATCATGATCCCAAATGTTCTAACTATAGTTTATGTGCACCATAAAAGGATAAGGATTCGGATATAGAGTGTATGTATTTGTTGATGCTCCACTTTTTGTGTAAACTTAGGATGAGACTTTGAAGCCATGAGAAAATAAGTTTCTTCACCCCAATAAGGTTTAACTTTTTAATTAACTAGGTTATGAGCCCGTGCTATGCACGGATGTTTAAGTTAATAGTGCTAGATAATATGAATAAGTTCTTGAGTGTCCATCAACCAAATTTTAAAGGGAATTATCAATTAAATCATAACATAAGAGTTTATCCCAAGTTGAAAGTCATGGAACATCATTTAATATAAACAGCGATAAATGTAATATTTACGTGGAGTTTTTATGCATGTATAAATTGTTCATAACATTTGCATATCTAGTTGTGAAGGTTAACCTCTATTTCGTTCATTAATATTCATCAAAGTCTTCGAGAAAGGGGACGTGGCTAAAGTTCTAAACATGACATAAGATTTTCTCATGGTACTTTTTACATATACAATAAATAGCTATTCGGCGAGCCTCCCCTACTTTTGATTTGGTGTATCTTTTTTTGGCCTCCCCTACTTCAGATTTGGTGTCTCTTTTTTGTTAACTTGATATGACGTTTACCTCATAGATCCATCACATTTTCTGTGGTGGCTTATCTGTGTTTTTACTTAGCTACTAAAAAGGAATTAAAGCAAGAAAGAAGAACTATTACTTAATAATAGTAAAATAAGTTTTATCGATATGAAACATTGTTAAAATATTTATTTGCCCAAAATTGCAATCATACATTAATAGATTCAGTTATAGTCCTCAAAGTAATTCAGTTGCAATCAGCTAAAGTCTCAATTACACACTTATATCTCAACTAAACGTAAGACCGCAAAAGGGGATGTGACATTAATGCCTTTCTATGGCTACTAAACTTTATAATTATAACAAAGGATGGTTGGAAGTCATAAAACTTGATTATAATCTTATGAGCTGTGTAATTATAACTTCGCACCTTCCAATTTTAATGGTAAAGAGTTGAATCACGCAAGTAACAATGTTAATATTGTTCTATAGATAAATTAAGAACACCTATTTGAAGAAATGCAGGATTTTGGTGGGTTCGAACCACCATATCTTGAGAATATTAAAGATATATAAATTTTCATTCTCAAGCGCTCTGCCATCTGGGCTAAATATCCCCGTCATTATAGACCACGATCAAGGAGAGTCAATATACAGCAGTAAATAAAATTAGATGTTATGCCCATTTAAGAAAGTGGGCATCGATTCTTTCCCTGCCCAAGCGCATAACCTCAAGCTTTCTTGCCAATATTTTTTATAACGAACACACTTTATTGAGGAAAAATATATTTCTAGTCATATTCTTACTCAAGTCATTGCCTAAGATGAGTTTATGGTGAATTTGCCCCATATAACAGTCCATATATCCTATAAAAGCAAGTTGGAGTCATAGTTAGCTCATGAATAATTTACAGACAAAATACATTATTCGAAAATACGTTCTAGCCCATTTTGACACTTATAAAAGCATCAAAGAAAACAAAAAAGACCTAAGCATGTATGTCACGTCTCAAAATCCAGTAATCGGTAGCTGGACCAATTACTGAGATTCGAGGATGTGCAGGTCGGGGAATCTAAAGATTCACCCCACGAACAACCGAGCCGTAGACAAATTCTGGCTCAGTCATTCACAATAGTATCACAACAGAGTAATAAGGAAAACAAAAACAGCGGAAGACTAAGATAACAGAATCTAAACGTAAGATTCTACAAACCTCTACGCAATAAGCCCAACTGCAATAAAAGAAGATTGAGCCTCCAGCTCATCTCCTCAAAGATCACCACAGCAGCAACTAAAACCTGAAACAACCTACCACTGAAAGGGGGGATACGAGAGTGAGCAAACAATGAGCTTACTAACTCCCAAGAATAGCTAAACGATTATACTAACCAATGAGATGGATATAAATATTAATGATAATAGGATATAATGATATCTAACGATAAGCAATATATATAGGATGACTAATAAATCTATCAATAAATATACCTCGTGCAAAGGAGTGTTAATCTACACTCCAGTCACAAGGACCACTAACTGTACTCTAATCACTACTGTGGCTCTCAGCGCCACGCGTAACTAATCTATCTTAGGGATACAAATCACATACATGGGTAAACAACCCTCGGACAACTACAAACCGATCGGGTTATCCAAACCTCAACCAGGCATAATTTCGAAGCTACCACAAGCTGAATGAGATCACCCACAATGAAATACCAGCCTAAAGCTCACAGCAACCAACAGACTGCTCAACCTAATAAATTAACTAGATACAGTAGATGGAGGAGTAGATGCAGAGAGGAGAGGAATATATAGAAGGAAGAGGAATCTAATGACACTGTAATCAATTAGGAGAAGAGGAATTTAAGATAAGAGTAGAGGAATATGATGAACTAGGATAATCCTAAAATTATCCCAATGCAATGATATGGTATGATGATGATATGAAGGAAAGAGATAATCTTATGATTATCCCAAGTGCAGAAGATTCTATATTAAAACATAATGCAGAAAGGGTTAAGGATTTCTATCATAAAAACCTACGAATTGGAAGTATGCTGAGATGCAATGATATGCTTGATGATGATGATGATGATGCAGAAAGATTTATGATGATGTGGGATAGTCCCATACCTATCCCAAATGCAATGGTTTAGCGATGTCAACCCAAAGGGCTAGCCCCCAAGACTAAAGTGGGCTGACAACTGCTGAAAAAGGATTTACCTTACTGGATATTGTTGGATACAAGGGTACGATGTACTGCACTAGCTCGACCAGATTAAAAGATATTAACATAGGTACTTCGACCTCGCCTGAGGAGTCTGGGCACTAGGAACTAGCATCTAACCATAACTTCACTCGCAGGAGAAGACTGGGTACCAAGAAATAGTATTCAACCATGTCTCTCTTCGTGGGATAAGACTGGGCACCAGGAGAACTATTCGAACCATAACTTCACTCGCAGGAAAAGACTGGGCACCAGGAAATAGTATCCAACCATGTCTCTCTTAGCTGGATGAGACTGGGCACCAGGAAAACTAATCCAACCATATCTTCACCTCTAAAACTTTAGCCCGATCTAGGGATCCTATCAACCTATCGGGGCCAGCCGATGCGGAGTTATTTATGTATCCAATCGCAGTAAGATAAGGAGAGAATATATTTTCTATGGATGTAAGAATAATTTTCGAGACTGAAACACAACTACTGTTAACACAACCAGTACACTGTAGGATAACCACCTGCCTGAGAGTGTAGCAACCAAAACTAACACAGAATCCCTCATATGACTCAGCTGCACCATCTAATCCTAAATGAAATTGCAACTTAACCGTCACGGCACCTAAACAACATCAGTCTCTAAGATTCCTCAAAGCAATATGATTACCATCAAGTACAACAGTACTCTGGCTGTCAACACAGACTAGTACTCATGGGGTGACCAATAAGAGTACAACAAGTAGTCAACAATCCCCAATAATAGAACAACTCACAATCCTCCTAATCATGTACATAAGCCACCAGCACGGATGTACTGGAACTGGATTCAACAAGAGGTTTCCGCCGCATTCCTACATCACGGGTGACCTGCAACTTCATAAACCACCTGGCTCAGCCGTGGATCTCACTAAGCCATGCAGTCTCACGGCCTCCTAGATGACGGAGGGGAACACATCCCTAACAGCCTCAACCCGGGAAAAGAAGGCTTACGAGTAAGCTCTATCAGCTCTAAGAATCATGAGGATAATAAGTGTCACAACACGATAAGCAAACAATCCTAAGGTAAACTATCAGAAGTTCACATCTACATCCAACCACCACGGACAAGCCGTCTGCTCACCATCAGCAACTAACAGTCCAGAAGATACCACACTCCCACATGGAATCCAACATTCCAAGCAACCACCAATCACAATGACAGTGTTCGTGGACCAGGCCTCGAGAATACAAAGTATACCTAGACTAGCCCTAAGACTAATCAAATCAATAGCAGGCAAGATGACGAGCTCTGAAACGAAGACCAAGTCTTACTAAAGCTATGTCTCCCCAAGACTACCCTAGAAACAAGTCCAACAACCCATACTAACCATGGTGGTATACTATAAGGTGAGAACTATAGTCTCTGAACTACACTATCTCAGAGAAATGGCGGCAAAACCCACATACCGTCCATAAGTCTCTACTAATAGTCAAACCAAGTTACTAGTGCCCTGAAACAAGCTGGGCACCCTAATAACTAACCAACAGTACCACACTTAATATATTATGCATATATATAGCGACTCTGGGAGTCGCAACATACTGAGAAATGCATTTGTTCTCAACCTTAACGAAGAAAGGATTCATGAGAACCACCATCAATAAAATCGGTCTAAGAGGAATCTCAGGAGTCATCGTCACATCGACGACAACAGAGAATAACCTCATCTGGCTAATCATAACCTACGGGTTTTATCTAGTAACTAAACTTATAACTTACTCGGGTTTTACTAACTTATCAAACCCTTAAGTACTCTCGCCTAAGGTATGCCAAACGGATAACCCGTGAATATGTCATAAGCAATTAACCCATATACTAACATAATCACAGTAATAAACATGATAAACTATGTGATACAATAACTCATAAATCAATATAATGGTCTAGTTATTAAGGAAGATAAAACTCGCCTGACGATATGCTCGGAACGACAATCTCGGCCAAACTGCCCAAACAGCACCCTAACGGAAATGTGCTCCGTGAATCGACTTCTGGAACTCCAAATCAATCACGAAAAAGACCAGGAACACCACAACATAAACCACTATGAAGTACAGGAGCCCAATCGCAACTCCGACAAAGGATTCCCGCCCGAAACTGCATTTCAGATCAGCACCACAACTGAATTTAGTAACAAAACTGCATCTAAACCCACGGTTCACCACGCTACGCTGCGCTACTCCGATCACCCATAATCACATGAAGATATGCCACTCTAACCCCACCAAGTCAGCCACCCAAAAATCACATACCCGGTGCTCGAAGAGGGTAAAAACAATCCTCTCTTTCCTCTAGAATAACAGTAACTACGGCAGTAATTTTTAAACCAAAACGGCCACACTTGTCGGCTCAGGCAGTCCTCTTCAGAACAGTAACAACCACTACCTAGAGAAACCACCACACCTCTTTCTAACTACACCAAACCCCAATCACCACCCTAACAACTGTAAGAAAATCCCATAATTTTAGGCACCCAAATGCCAACAATTTAACCCACGCAATCACCGCCACCGGCCAACATCTGCAATGATCACACTCTTCAAATCAACAATACACCCACTAATCATAGACCCTAAATCAGTCCAACATCACAAGGGTTCTCACCAAAGCCAAAATTAACTAATGATACAAGAGAGAGAGAGTGAAAGAGAAATATAAGGAGAGAGAATGGATAATGATATATATAACTGACCAGTCATTCGAACGAAAACTGGAAAAATCTAAAAATGTCACTCTGAAGTCCTCCTGAAGCACACACAACGCCAAGACCCTCAGAAGACTGGAATAACCTGAACAACCATCACAACCCTAGTAAAGGGTTCCCAAGCTCTAAACACCACCTCTACCGCTTCACGGCCACCAAAATGCCTAAACCCCCGAAAAGGAATTTTTTGCTCGGAAAACTCCGAAAACCTATTGGCCAATCCAACGGCTCACTGGAACCACACCAAAGCACAAACACATCAAATAAACATCACCACCAACCCATCTAGGGTTCTGAAGGCCACAACGCCACCTCCTCTTCCGAATAACCACCGTACCACCAAAACTACATAAAATGAATCTAACATACAAAACCTGCCGAAAGGAATAAATGGATGCACAACGAATAACAATATATGAATCATAGTAACAATGTTTAATAATAAACAAAAAAATTACCCTGAAATTCTGGGACATTACAATGTACATCTGAAAATAAAAATATTTTGGGGAATGCAAAATTTTACTCTAATATGAATCTCAAAAATAAGAATTTCAATAATATGATGATATAAAATCTGAATATCTTAGTCATACCAACTACAACATAATATAAAAGGGTAAGCGAAAACATTAATTAATTACCTCTATGACTAAATGCCCCTTGATTAATTATCTAAAGTAAATGCTTAAAAATTGCCCTTGCTACTAAATCCCCCTTCTAGACGACCGATAACTTTCCCTATGCCTTTCCTCAGTTCCCTCTTTAAACACTTGATAAACATAACTGCATAACTGGTTTAGATATAAAAACTTGAGAAATTATGCACATTTATAAATTGATAATAAGAATAAGTACCTGTGAGGTAGGATGCACATAGGCTTTTATTGCTCCTACATTGACTAAAAACTAGATGTGCTACAGAATTTGGGTGTTCAAGAGGGATCCAACACATTCATGAGTAGTGACCACCATAAAAATGTACCTATTGATAGCCATGTTCTATATGGTGGTTAACAAAACCTATTTTCTACATACAAATACTATAAATTACGAAGTGAACTTTTACTTTTATTTTTGAAAGAAAATTTTCACACCTTGTTCTTAGAAGTTTGCGTTTCTTGTAGTGGTTTACACAACTATGAGCCTAACAGCTGTGTAGATTATATGCTAATACAAAAGAAAACAATTGACATGGGGGAAACTAACTGACTCACTCGACGAAATCAATTGTTATGCTATTGATTCATAATGGCAAACAAATACAAAAATATGATACAAAATATCTCTTCCTCTATGAACTTAACATTTGATTAAAACTTGAGTAACCATTACCCTATAACTTTTCACCTTTCCCAGATCGATCCATTACAAAATGGTTGTGAAATCCATAAAAGAACCTTATAAATGGCCATTATGCCCTAATTCTTATGATTTATTATGTAGATAATGGAACTTTAAAACCCATTCCATAATGATCACAAAATAACTGCCTACCATTCAGAAAATTTGAATAAATAATATTCCCTATATTCCCCCACCAAACCTGTAAAAATTTGATAATCAGCTTGAAGTAAAACTAATGACATGTAACTTAATTGATTAACAAATCCATCAAGCCACAACCCAATCCATCGAAATTCGATCCAATCTACCAAAGTTTAAGAAATTACATATCCCAATTTTCAGTAAAGAACATAGGATGAATCAAATAGAAAATTATATCATCCCGCGATGTACCTCATTAGTTCATATTAACTACCTTTTAATGTTTCCATTGATTATATTTTGGAGGAATAATCCTCCTTTTCTACAACTCTTAAACAATTTATTTGCTATAATTTTTCATTGTGGTGGGGGGATATTGGTAGACATAACATCTCTATGAGTTATTATAGGGGAACTCATAGATATAAATAAATAAGGGTATATGCAAGTTTGTCCTTAAGCCTACGCTCTAATCAGTTAGATAAAACATGACCCTCATTGCGGATACAACCAAAAGTTACATTTGCGATGATCACATAAACAAACAATACTACTTTCATCTCCAATTAACAAACGATTTAACAGTTTTATTGCTCACTTCCAGTCTCATCTATACGTTCCTTTTAATCTGCAATTATAGAGATCCTTTATTTGCTAATATTCTTTTATTAGAATACCCCCATCTAATATCTATGAATTTTTTTTTTATTATCTTTTTATTTTTCAAATTCAGTTAATTCCATTAAAACTAATTTTACTTTATCATCAAATTAGAGAGAAGGGATTCTCTAAATAAATAAAGCTAATTTACATATACAAAATTAAACATGCTTATCAAATTAATAGTTTAAGACTTGTAAAGCAAGGAGAAATTTGAGTCTGACACACCAAGGGCTTAAAATAGAAATCGAGCTCATTAACCAAAAAAGGAAGAAGATGCAGAATAAAATAAAGAAGATAACCTGAATCATCAAAGGTGACCTTAAATTCATGTTGCATATTTGGGTCTCTAAAGGTAAGAATGAGTGGAGAAAGCTCTAATTACTTGCAGAAAATTGAGGAGTATAACCATTGATCTCCAAATGCAAAAGAAATAGAGAGGAAGTGGAGAAAAATTAGAGTTGGATACTTAGTCTTCTGTATTTTACGTTGTTTCAATTTAAGATAAAATGAGTAATTGTAGAGAGAGAGAGAAATTGATTTTGGTCCATTGCGAACAAACTTTTGGGCTTTGCAACAGTTATAAAAGGAGGTGGAGAAACTGGAGATACCAAAAGAAAGAATAAATATTTATTTTGGAAATTACAAGGCTTTAAAAGGCCTTTATTGGGTTTTAATCTCATCCGTTTAAATTTAAAATGACCTTTTAGGGCAATATTCCCAAAAATAAATCAAAGAGAAAAGAATTGGTGTACATGAGTTGATAGAAGCCCCAAATATGGTTTTAATGTTCTATATCCAAATTATTATTCAAATTTCAAACAAAGAATAATGAACGCAGATTATAATTGTACTAAATAACACTCAATGTAGGCACGTAGATAAGATATAGATATAATTGATGAATAAGGTACCTAGTTCTAATAGTTGATGCAAAGAACACCATATTTTTTGAAGATATCCATCCGTAGGTTTTAATCTCATTTATCTTGCTTCTAATTACAAATTCTTTGACAATGAAACCTGATCTAAACAACACCAGATTTTTCAATATAAAAACAAACAAATCATAGTTAATTTTAATCATATATAATTTACATACATAATTTAATCAAACTAAGATATAGACCTTTCTTTCAAAAAAATCTCATATTCTTTATTCTTTACTTGATGGCTAATAACACAAAAGAACTACAATATTGTATCCATTGAAGAAATTTTTTTTGATTAATCTAAAATAGAAATGGAATACCTAAAATAATTGAAGAAAATGGGCGAGATGATGCAAATTATATTCTTATGCTCATGATCTAATGAAAAATCCAAAATTCCAATTTGATAACCTTTTAAATAGACATGTTAAGAAGGCAAAACTTATAAGAAAATGTTCCTTTTTGATAAATTGAACTGAGTTACATAGAAATAGTTCATGATTTATTTAGAGTTCACGGATAAGCTGTGCAGGTGATTTTTGCTAGAAAGGGAGCTGACAAATATTCTCCTATATTGAAAATGGAGTAAGAGAAAACCAAAGTTTTAACCAAGGATTGAATATCCCAATTTGAGCTACTATATTTGATTAAAGGTTGTAATCTTGGCTTTGCTGTAGATTTCTTTGTTCTACATAAATTTCAGTAACAAATAGATGGATTCTTTAATACCGGTTTTGAAATTCATTTTTTAGGGAAAATTGTACTAATTAAATGTCCCACTATTTTTAGTCTTGATCTTTAACAATCAAAATATGTAGTAAACTTCATGCCCACAAAGACATTAACAACATTACACAAAATACTTGTCATAGTCCCATGAAAGTTGTTGTCGAAAGATTCGGCGGATTCAAACCACTATCTCTTGAGATGATATGGGAATCATACTCCACTCCCAAGTGCTCTACCATTTGAGCTAAAAATCTATATTGCTTACATTAAGTTTAAAAAAAAATGAGAGTGAGAAGATGAAAGAAGCATATGAGATAATGATTAAGGTGGCATAAAGAAATTATAAATAAGTACATTAACTATTGTTAAGATGTTAGATATTGGAATTAGATTTTTGAGGTGGACACAAAGGTGAAAAGGGAAACCTTTAGAGCTAGGCTAAATCTATAGTTTGGAGTATATTGGTAGAGTTGAAGGCATATGTCATACTTTTCAATAATAAAGATTGACCACCTATTGCTACCGTAAGCTTCACTCTCGCCTCAATCCTAATGGAAAAGATAACATAATATTACTATCTTTCCCCACTGGCTCTAAAAATAATATATTACCTAATAAAGCCAAAAATTTCTAAAGAAACGCCTGATTGCAAGAAACTAAAGCTGGTAAGTCCAGTCTATACAGCAAAAGTGTTTATAGAGTTTTATTCCATCATATCAACAATGAATTAACTTAGAAAAAAAAAAAAAAAAAAAAAAGGAAATCGCACATCAATAAATTACTTAAATTTAAGTAGATCTAGATCAAAATAAAGCATGAAGCAAGATAAGCGAGTCATTGATAAACTATTCCAAGGAATCTTACCTAAGCACAACATTTTTCATAAAGGTTATTGTGGAATCATGAGGTTATCTCCTTTTTCCATCGACATCTTGATATAGAAAAGAAAAGTTGCGAACATTAAGATTAGAAAATGGATAAAGAAGGGAGAGACTACCAGATAGATTTTTCAATAAAATTACTGCAGCTGATTTCATCATGATTAGAGACAAAAATTAGGACTAAATAAATATCAATACGTCAGTTACTGATAAATATATAGAGAAGACCCAGACAAAGTTATTGGTTGAACAGCTAAAGGCTCAATTACACAACCATCCTCAATAGTAACTTAAAAACATCATCTCTTCCCAATTATAAACAACAAAAACTCGTAAATTCAACACAAACACTAAAATCAGCATCTATATGTAATTCGTATTATAGAGAATCTCATATCCTCCTACGTATTTCATCAAAAAATTAAGGCACGTATGAGGAGGATGGATTCAATTCCAAATAGGCAGAAGCATAGAGTAAAACAAAGTAAATCAAATGCATAGTGTAATAAACAAATAACCTCCAAGAGATCGAAATTTATAATGCAAGAAAAAAAACAAAAAAAAATGAAAACGATAAAAAGGTTGAGCAATACCTGAATCAAATTTGAATTGAAACCAAAACTCCTAAACAGGGGAATGTTTTAGAGACTCAAATAGGGACTTTAGGAGGGTGTAGAGTAATAAAGGGGGGTTATTATAGAGGAGGTAATGATGGAAAAATGTGGAAGTTACTTAAGTTGGAGAAAAATTATGAATAAAAATTCGTAAAGATGAAAAGAATGATGGGTTCTAAAAATTGAATGAGTAAATTATGGGTGTTTCAAGGCAACCCATAATCAAAATTAAGGGAGAGAACATTAATGCATTAAGTCATGTATAGAGAGGTGAAAAAAGAGATATGTTTTCAAAGAGAATGGGAGTTTGAGTGTAACGTAGCAGGCATAATTGCCCTTTAAATATTAGTTAATGTCTTAATTGTCTTAAATGTTATTTGATAAATTTCATTTGTCATTACCATAATTTTCCTTCAAATTACAGATAAAATTAAAAATCAAGGGCAGAATAAATATCTTGAAAATATTAAGGCAAATCTAAGCAAGCGTTAATCTTTTGTTATCCGGAGTTCAAGGATGAAATGGAATCCCTATTTCAAAGAATTCGCTGGAGGTGAAGTTACTTGGCTACTGAAAGTTGAAATTTATCATTTTAATAATGACAAAATATGACAACTGAGATACATGGAAAATAAATCAATAAGAATCGAACATTGAATTATACATAAATATAGAAAAAAGAATTTGATGCGTAAGGAATTTTTTTTCTTTATAACTAAAATCTCGAAAGTAACCAAGGTCAATAACCTAGACTTGGATAAGGTCTACATTATTTGATTTTTTATATAGGCATAATCAGTAAGGAATGTAGATTATTCAATATGACAATTTTGCACATCAAATTTATAAATAAGCAATGCTAATGGGATATGTAAGTTAAAACTAATTACAGTACTATTTAGAAAAAAATGAAGAAAGGAAGGAGCTATGATTTATTTCCAATTTGTTCATCGATGGTGTTTAGATTCATACTCTATTATAATGCCATTGATTATGGGGCTGTAAGTATAGGGTAGCTGCAATGGCCTAATTTCATAATACGATGTTAGTCTTTACACCAAAGATAATCAGAACGTTAGTGTACGATAAGTAATTGCTAACACAAAGTTTAGCGTGGAAATTTTTGAATAGGCTAAAAACCACGACCTCTCTTGAGGATTTGGAATGAGAGAGATTTTATTGAAAGTTGCCAGCTATTATAAAGGATGTTCTAAAGAGTTTTGTATATAGTTTTGAGTGAGGATTCATCTGTCCTTCATCTAGAATTCTCTAGTCTTATTTATAGGTCTTATAGTATGACCGTTTGACGACCATTATTATTCATAATGATGGACGATACAATATAGATTTGGTGTGTCTATGAACTGGTTATGTAACTGTTTGATCTTCCTATCTTGTAACGACTTCTCTAATGACGGAGTGCTTGTTGATTCAAGCTGTTGATGTAGAGGTCGAGAATTGTAAGTAAAACTCTATAGTTGTTTCGTAATGTGCCACGTGTATGTTGAGGAGGTTGAGTGAATGAATGATGGTCAAAGATAGAGCTTGAGTTTGGGATGCAGAATAAGCCACTACAACTGGCCCCTCTCAGCCAAGAGCATGAGAAGCATTATAGGCGAGTGATGTTGGTTAAGTTGCTTCATTAATACTATAATTAATACTGGGGATTTATTTCTAATGCGTCTTCATGAATATCTGTTATTGTTGTTGGGTTTCCTAGAACCAGTGGTTTTGGTCTAGATTGTTGCATGGGAATTCCTTCTGACATTGGGAATTTAGAAAGTTACCTTTAATGTTAATGATTGTATAAATAGTGATGTGGTTTGCTGTGGCAGTTGTGACTAACAAAGTGTTTCTCTGATTCTCTAATCATTATCTTTTGTTAATTTTTTGATATTGTCCACAGCCTTCCTTTTATTGTGAGGATGGTAACCACTGGGGAGTAATCTCGAGAGGCTAAGATTTTTGCAAAAGTGGTAGAACTGCGGTTCCGATACTTTGGGAATCAATATCTGAATCTTCTCATGCCAATTCTGGTGAGTCCTACTTTCCACGGTATGAGATATAAAGAGGTGGTAGAGGCAGAGAATAATCATCATCAAATTGTGTGCTTTTATTATCTGTTAACATCAGAGGATGAGCGCAGGAATGGGCTGCGTCTACTGGCAGAGGATGTTGTTATAACTAAAGATGAAGCGGCAAGCATTCATCTATGGGAGTCTCGCCGGTACCCTGCTGATGAGTGGGTTCTTTTTTTATAAAATAGGGCCCTTCTTCCTTCTCTGTTACAGGGGGGGGGGGGGGGTTATGGTAGAAAAGACGGTGGTGGAGGAGGTTTTTTTTCCATACAATCATTATCTCTTCTCGTGAAGAAAATCTTTCTGCGGAGGGTTGGTTCAAGCACAGATGCCTTAGCTTCCTCAGTTTCTTGGGGAAGTAAATGGTGCGAAATACTTTAATTTTTCATCTTCAGAAGCTGTTACTGCCACCTCCTTTTCTTGAAGAAGAGTTTTAGATTACCAACTGATATAATGTATTCTGTAAAGTGATCTGTAGAAATGTCTGGAAAAATTGTTACCTGTACAACATTCTATAAATTCTGAGATGTAAGAAGCATTTAAGCTAATAAAAACTTCATGTTCTTCCAATTTTGTATTGTTTTTCCGAACTAATAGTTATATTTGGAACATACTTGTAAACTGTCAATTTTGATAAGATGAATTGTGAACTAAGTGGTTTGAACTTGAATTAAAATGTAAGGAAGTTAAAAATGGTGAAAAATAATTTTAGTCATCTGTTGAAGTGTGACAAACAATTGTGCCAAACTAAAAGAGGTTTAGTTGGTGCGAGCTATCAGACATCAAGTTATGGTAGGATAGTCCTGAACAAATTGATCTGAGGTGAACTTTATATTTTTATCAGTGAACATAAGGGGAGTCCAAAAATGTAATGAGGTCATTTGGTGATTGCAAGCAAATAAGTGGCGAGCATGGTCGTACTGATTGAGAAGAGATGGGTATGTGTATGAGTTGTTATTTCGAACTGACTAGAAAATGTCTTGATAAAGGTAGGTAAATGAATATTTTATGCGAACTCCATCTTTGCAAATGTGTTGTCTGTGCGAATAAGATTTGAGGATATACTTCATAGAATGGAAAGTACTTGCTATCAAAATATGTTTGAGATTCTGCTCATATCCTTATTTCTAAATTTTTTTTTTGTAAAATATATCTTCCCGCAAAATTTGATGGATGGGCGATATTAGTGGTGAGAATAGATCTTCATGCTGGCTATATAAGATGTTGATGTTGATGTTATGCCTTGTACTTTTATGCAGGAAAAGGTTACTGTTGGTTAATTAGAAGTTATCATAGTGAGGACACGTTCTCAGCGTGTTCGTCATACAGCAGAAGGTAGGTTGACAACCAAAGTGGTTGAACTCCATGAGTGTTACTTTTGCCTGCTGCCTTATAATGTTGTACTACCCGAGTGGCTGTTGAAGTTGAGTGGGTTGGATGACGAAGGTATGCGTGCAGAGTATGATCATTATTTATGGTGTGATGTGTTTCCTAAGTTGCTGTTGGATGCAACTTTGTGAGAAGAAGCTGTTTGAGAGATCGCACGGGATAAACTTGTTAAAGATGATAAAAGAGTTGCAGGAGGGGAGACAATTCTGTGTGGTGAAGTAAATCATCCTGGTTGCTTTAAATGAAACTATATGTGATTATAAGCTCAAACTTTTAGAGATCAAAATAAATAAGTAATCTGTTTGCATATTATATTTTTGTTACCTGTTAAAAATAGAATAATGCAGATTGAATCTGCGAGCTGGAAAAAATAAGATCAATGTGTTTGCTGAACTGCTCATATTATGGATTACAGCCGTCTGATTTTACCAGCTGTGCAAATAATTTTGAATTTTGAATATTTAGCTATTTTAGGAATGACATTTATTATGGTATGATCTTGGTTTAGTATAAAATAAGAGTGATGGATCGTTTAGATTGTCTTGGGAAGGAGGGAAATATTTTTTTAATGGCTGAAGACAGAAACAGAGGAGATTATAGCAGACATTATCACAGAAGTCATAATGATGTTGTAAGACGAAAGACGTGCCTGTAGGGGAAGTAGGGATGAACAACACGTGTCTAAAAGAGCCGTTATTTTATAAATCGAGGGAGAGTATAAAAACTTGTCTCTTTCTCCCTCATATATTATCTACAGTTATAGAGAGGGAAATAAGTGGTGTAACCAGTATTTCTAGAGAGAAGAAACGTTTGAGTTTTGAGTATAATCTCATTGAGAATGCTTCATATGGTAATAGAAATGTGTTGGAAAAACAATGTAACCAATCACACTCTGTGAAAGTTGTTGGCAAAGTAGAAGATTATGGATCATCTAGCATAGGTTAGTAAATTTTGTTCCTCTGTTTTGATTGTATTTTCTGGTACTCTGTGTGTAATTTGGTTTTGTCAATGCCTTTGCATATAAATTATTTGGGGATGTTAAATGTGGGAATTGAGGGAACTAAGAAATGATTGTATACTATTTGCAAAAGCTTTGGGTATTGTAACAAAAATTTAGTGAGAAAAAATCGCTTTTGGTGAAGAAGAGGGAAAGTTGAAAACTATTTGTTATTATTTTGGAAAGTTTTAAAAATGAATGCTTTGACTGGGTAAAACGTATAGGTGGGGTATATTTTTGATGTATGTATGGTATAACATGTAATTATGTAAGTGTTGAATCATAGAGGTATATAAAATGATAAAAGATTGTGTGTACCTATAAGTCCAGTATGCGTTCAAAAAATATAAAGCCCATGAGTATATTTGTAGTATCATCTAGTTAAGAGGAAACATCATCGTCAGGCAGGGAGGATGATTGTAATGGTATGGATGAGACTGTAGATAAGAGGGATGTTACTGTAGGTATAGAATTTGAAGAACCTAGTGAAGTAAATAATGTTGTAGAGGAAGATGATATAAGGGTGAAAGATAAGTCATTTTTCATATATCCTGAAGGAGTAGATGTAGGGAAAGAATTTTTGAAATTTAAGAAGAAGTTAAATGGAGAGTGGGGAAATTATGTGATAAAGCAAGGCCGGTGGTTTAGGACTTTGGTACCTGGGAAAGGGGAAGATGGGGTATACTATCAAGTTCCCAGCCTGGATATGTGGAAAAGGAGAAATGTATTAGTAAAGATGTAGAATTTTTGTACTATAATGGGACGGGGATGGCAGGCCTGAATGATAGCTTTTTATGCTATCTGAACCAGGTTGTATATCGCCTTAAGTTCCCTCTGACCTTTTGTTAGAAAGGGGTTATGAATGTATTACAGTTATTCTCTGCCCAATTGAATAAGAATGTATTTGAAATAATGAGGGTGTGTGAGGCATTGAATATAAAGTGGAGAGAATGCAGAACTGCCAAGCAGTTTGTAGCAGATGAGGTGCTGAAGTTTTATAGAATGAAGTATGTCAAAGGTGGTAATGGCGGTTACTTATTTAGTGAATCTTCTTAGCCAAAGTTTTTTGACTTCGAATATGCTGGAAGACCATGGAACGACCATCTTATATGGGTAGGGGGCAATTGTATACAGGTTCCAGATGAACCGACACTCGTCTTGAATTATAAGTATTATAATCCGAGTAAGTACTTTTTTAATAACACGAGCTGCTAACCATTTCCTTGTTTTTGCTTGTCAGGTCCTGATCCCAAATACTTTTTTAATAACACGAGCTTGTTCAACTGCGTAGCTCTTGAACAGGTCAAATTGAAGGAAGTACTTGGCGAGCTAAATATTCTTAGGGATAAAAGGGTAGATTCCAGAGTACCCAAAGTGCAACGAGCTCACGAGAATTGTACTATGGCTGAGAAAAAGAAGACCCTTCTTCCTCTAGGGGACTTGACTGTTCTTCCTCCGCTACCGTCTAGGAGCCTGAGCGGGTCTCAAAAGCTTTGGAGGCTAAAAAAGACAATGCTAAAAGCTTTGCCTTCTACTGTGGTGGTGGTCCAAGGGAAAGAGGGGAATAAGCTTGTTACTGATGGTATAATGGAAGAACAGGTGGTAAATAAGGTCACTCCTTTAGAGGTAGACGAGAGGTCGCTAAAAAGGAAACAACATGAACGCGAAGGCAGTGACCATGCAAATGCTAAGGCTGTAGCCAAGCAGAGGAAAATATATCAAATGTATTTTAAGATAGCAGGGACCGAGCCGTAGCAGCTCGAAGATATATTTCAAGAGAAAACAATGGGCATACGTACTGATATTCTCTATTTGATGTATTGTGATTGATATATATGTATGACTGATCTTGTTTCTTATATTGGCTGCTCTCGATGCTGGGGAAGGGGCCTACAAATTTTATTAAGAGGAGGAACCAAGAGTTTAGAAAGCTTACTTACAGGTTCGATGCTTAATCAGTTCGTGTTGAGGAAGTCGAGGAGGAGCTCAAAAAAGAGAAAGAGAGCAAGGAAGAAGAGATGAAGGCTGCTGAAGAGTGGTATACAAAATTGTCTGAGCGCGAGGAGACCATGTCACAAGCATTCATTGAGATAAGGGATAAGAGAAACCATCTGATCCAATCTTATCATCATTTTGGGTTGACTGCTGTTGATATCGATTTGGGCCAAACTGGTAGGTATCATGAGATAGTATTTTCTTTAGATACAGAAGATGAACTAGTGGAAGATGCTGTTGTTCTAGTCAATGTACCTATTCTTCAAATTGAGCAAGTTTAAGCTGTTGGTACTAAAATAGATCTAGCATCTGAGGTAAAGACTGGCAATTAATCAGTTTATGGTATTATGTTTCGAACTATGTTGTTCCGTCGTTCTTTTGATGAGATTGTATTCTATGTGTTCTAAAACTATTAAGTTTGATAGACATCTCTTTAATGTGCTTTGTTTGAATGTTTGTGTGATACCAAAATTTTGTAATTTGTGCAGAAGATAGAGCGGTTGAGAAAAACTATTTCTACCTTGGAGAGATTATTGAGTAGAGTGAGGGATACCATGACTCGTATTCAACATGTACTAAATAAAACTGAGTATGAGAGAAAGTAGTTTAAGTCTAATTCGGAGAAAAACTTTAAAGAATTATATGATCTTCTGTGTAGATATGCTAAGATAAAAATAGAATGGGATGAAGTTTTAATAAAGGTAGAAAAGAGGGGAGCATTAGTACAAAAACTGAAAGACTTGGCTTGTTTTATTGACCCAAGTGATAATGCTAGGTGTCAAAAGTTTTTGGTAACTCTTACACTGTATTTTGAGGCCGAAGTAGATAGTAAGTGGGGTTTAAAAGAAGCTTATGTAGAACTTTTGAGGGAAAGGGGTGTAGTTCCAAACCTAGCTCGAATTTTGTTTTTTCCTCAAGAAGTACGTAATCATCATAGTGTAGAGGTAAGAAAATGCTCAGCTTGAGCCGGTGTGTCTATTATATGAGGTGTTGTAAAACCCTTACCTCATGCTCTTGGCTTTATGTAGGATCGAAGAGCAATGAGGATTTTTTTTTTCAAATTAAGGAAAGAGAAAATAAAAGGGCAAATGAAATTAGAGGGTGAGGTAAAGGAGTTACAAAACGTGCTGATGCAAAGTATGGAGTAAGAAACGTCATTGGCACATCAATTAACAAATGAAATAATTGTTAGAAAGAAGGTAGATGGTTATTTGAAAGCATTGGGTATACTGCAGAAGGAAATGCATAAGCGTCTTCACAGGGCGTATATGTAATTGAGGGAGCACTTGTATCCGTCGCGAGCAAAGGTCACAACTCGAATGGACCATGAACCTTATATAGAAAGTATGATTAAGTTTTATGGTTGAGGATCTAGCGAGGGTAGATAATTAATTTGGGAAGTATGTAATGGATTGTGGGTAAGATTTTAATGTAGAGAACAAAAAAGCTAAAAATATATGGTTTACAAAGGATGAGGAGGAAAAAGTTGTTGAAAAACTAGCTCCTAGATCGATGCCAAATTTTTCAGGGGATGACGAGGAGGAGGTCGAGAGCTTGATACCTCGGTCATGGAAAAAGTAATGCCAACAGGAGGTGGTGACCTTTATAGCTCCTTTAGATGTAAAGGTAGATAGGTCAAAGAATTCAGGAGATAGGGCCGTCCTCTCGTAGCTCGAGGGATCGAAAGTAAAGTAGTTTAGTTTTCACCGACTTGCATATGCATAGTACATGTGTACATTATTTTGATGATAAATGAAATATGTTTTATGTGATGATAATATAGAGATGTAGTTCGATAATACTCAAGTATATTTTTGTTGAGTAAAATTGTTAACTGTGATATGTAAACTATTTTGATACCCGAACTAGTATGTATGTGAAAGTTAACTGCTTGCTGTAAGGGGAACTGGTAGAGGTTCAAAGCCAGTATGAGGTGTTGCGTGTGTTAAATAAAAAATTGAACACTGATGTGAATTTTCATCAGGAAGCACTAAAAAGTACTGCAGAGTTAAACGTAAAAATGGAGGTGAGGGTAACCGAAGAGCAAGGTATGGTGGGCCGTGTGACCGAACAATTAGAAGATAAGGAGGAAAAATTAGCCATTTTATAGATAAAATGGAAGAATTGAAAGAGGTTGTAAAGAAAAAAGAGTTAGATATTGAAAAAATTCAACGTCATGCAAGTAATATTTCGGAACGAGTAAACCAGTAGGAGGCAAAACTTATTCCTGCGCAAATTAAAATGATGAATTTGTTGGCAAGTTGGAAGAAAGAAGAAGATAGTGTTAAATGCTTGCAAGTTTGTATAAATACACTTGAAGCGGAAGTAGTTGATATGCGAGCTACGGTGAGGGAAATAGATGAGCGTGCTCATAAATTTGAAGGAATATGGTATGTCGCTAATATAAGGGTAAAAGAGTTAGAAGAAGCCAACAATGAACAAAATGAATTAATAAAAAAACACTGGCCTAAGATAGAGACTTTAGAAGATGCAGTTTAAGTGTTGGAGTTAAATGTGTTGGAGCGCCAAAAGGAAATTGGGGAACTGTTTAGCTCGAAGACCAAATTGGAGGTGGATCTTGATATGACTGAGCAAAGTGTGAATGAAGAGGTTATTGAGAGGGATCATAATCAGTTTGTGATAGGGGAATTGATGGTTGTGTTGGGAGAAATGGACCAATTCATAACGGTAATGGAAGCACGTAATAAAGCTTATGTGGATAAAAAATGAGCGATGGAAGATCGCTGTAAAAATTTGGAAGTTATGATGAATGAGGCTAAAAGAAAAATTGCAGAGCTCATTGTTCCTGACAAGGTGAAGCGCGAGGCAATTGACATGCATGACAAAGAGATGATGGCAGTACTTTCTTTTTTTGTGTACGAGTTTAAGAGATTTGAAAAAGAAAGAGACACAGTTTACGATAACCTGATTGCAAATGGTATGCAGTGTGGCATGCAGTTAGTGCGAACTGAGTATCTGGAGTGTATTATATATAAAAATGGTGCTCTTACTAAGAGTAATCTTAAAAAAGGATGACAAATTATTATTAGGAGGGTACCAGAGCTGATGCATGTGCGACTTTCGAGACGTGGGGAAGGTTCGTGGGGTGATGTGCTATCGAAGAGTTTGAGTTAATGAAGAGGTATTATTAATGTAAAAAGGAATTATTCGTATTATACCAACTGAAATGTAGTAGATATAGTGTGAAGGTTATGTTATAGTAAAATTTTGACTGATAATCAAATTTGTGATCGATACGTATTTGTACTAACCTTTTGATGAACCAGTTGTGGTGTAAGAGTTTGTCGTCTGTATGTCGGATTATGAAACCAATAGCCGACCTACGGTAGGATAGAAGATCAAATTATCTGAAGCAATAAACGATCTGGTATGTAATAGAAGATCAAATTGGCTGAAGCAACAAATAATCTATAACATATTTAGAAGATCGAATTAGTTGGAGCAATAAACGATCTGGAATGTATTTAGAAGATCGAATTGGCTAGAGCAACAAACAATCTATAATATATTTAGAAGACCAAATTGGCTAGAGTAACAAACAATCTGTAATTGTAGAATGGGGTGAACCCACTGGTAACCTGTGATATTATAAATGTGATATGTATATAAAAGTACTTACTTGAGATAGTAGAAAAATATTGCAATGTAGAGCAACCAAACACAAGTATTTCATTAGTATAAGATTGGCATACAAAAATGTAAGATATAGTAGAAGAGTATTGTATGAAATAGTAGAAAGTACTCTGATATTAGGTGATCAAACATAAGTATTTTATTAATGTAAGAATGACGTACATAATTGGATGAAACAATAGAATAGTACACTGTGATAAAATATTATATGTAATATAACTTTAATCTCCTCGTGCTCTAAGGATTAGGGACTCAATCTCTATTTTATGTGGCGAGGTCGTAAGAGCCTAGTCCACTTTTTCTAACAAATATAAAAGGTCCTTCCTAATTTTCTATGAGTTTTCCGGCATTGAGTTCCTTTTTATGCTTTGGTAAATCTCGTAGGACGAGATCTATAATCCTGAAATCTCAATGACAAACTTGCTTGTTATATAACCTTGTTAAAGCTTGATGGCATCTTCCCAAGTTCATGACTGCTCTACCTTTGTTTCTTCTATCCAATTTATGTTGTATGGTAACTAGAATTCATTTTCTTCATCTGTCATGGTATGATCACGTAGTTTGTAATGATCTTGAGCGGGGATTATTGCTTCGGTACCATATGCCAATAATAACGATGTACATCTTGTTGATACTCGAGGTGTTATTCGGTATGCCCATAACACATGCGGTAATTCTTGTACCCAATTCCCCTTCTTTTATGTCAAACACTTTTTGATTCCATCGACTATAATTCGATTGATGATTTTGGCCTAACCATTTCCTTGTGGGTAATACGAATTTGAAGTGGAGTGGATGATGTTATGCTGGTTGAGGAAATCAACAACCTTGGAACCAACGAACTATGGTCCATTATCAATTTTAATGAGGTGGGGGCAGCCAAACCATATTTTAATGGTTTCCTATATAAACTTGATGACTTCGTCTTCACGTATTTGACACAAAGGAACTACTTCTACCCACTTGGTGAAATAGTCCGTTGCTACTAGGAAGTGTTTCCATTTTCCTGGTACAGTTAGGAATTCTTCCACGTGATCGAGGGCCCATCTTTTGAATGGCCAGATAACTTTGCTAAAATGGAGTTCTAAAGCTGGAGCTCAAATTTTGGGTCTATGTCATTGGCAGGCATCACACTTGCTCACATACTCGATGGCTTGAGCTTTTATTTTAGACCCAAATACTCCTTGAGTAAGAGCTCAGTTTGTTGAAGACCATCCTGCCGCATGGGATCTACAAGTGCCTTCATACAGTTCGTGTAGGAAGGCTTGGGCCTCCTTATCAGATAAACATTGGAGATAGGGTCATGTAACCTATTTTTTATGAAGGAGGTTATTGACAATGATGTACCGTTTAGCATTATCCAGCAAACATCTTCTTTCAATAGCATCCTCAGGGAGTTCACCATCAAATTTATTTTTGGGCCCGATGTATGTGAGGAAAGGTCATCTCTAATCGTTTTCGGCCTCTTCACCGCCCCCAGTATTAACGAAATTTGAGCTGATGATGTTAATGCTGGGGGTGGATACTACTTCAATCTTCAAATATCGAGCTTTCATTCTAAGGACTCCCGCAAGATAGACAAGGAAATTAGAATACCTATTTTCTCCGCGAGGCAAATGTTCGATGGTAGCTTTTTTAAATCTGCTCATTCTGTCGGCAATTGTTGTGGAATAATCGATCATCTTTTTATTTTTATGATATTTGTCTGTATAGTTGTTTACGATAAGTAAAGAGTCCGTGTACATAGATAATTTGGGCACACATATCTCTAGAGTCATATCTAATATGTAGATGAGTGCTTCATATTCGATCTCATTATTTGAGGCTTCAAAGTTGAGTTAGATTGATTTTTCAATTATGTCATTCGAAGGTGTGATAAGAACAATCCCAATGCTTGACCCACCTGGTCCGGCAAAATTGTCAGTTAGAAGTTGCCAACCTTTTTTGGATATCCAATCTAATTTTTCCTCGAACTGTTCATCACTTACATCGATAATATCCTCTTCCTAGGGTCATATACTGGAAAATCTACAAGGAAATCTGCTACTGCTTGCCCTTTTTTGGAATGCTATGGTTCAAAACATATATCGTGCTCACCAAGAGTAACAGACCATTGTTGGACTCGTCTGGATTTCTCTTGTTTGGATATGATTTTGCGCAAGGGATAATTTGTCATTACTCGAACTGAATGAGCTTAAAAATATTATTTTAATTTCTACAATGTATAGACAAGGGCTAAAACAATTTCTCAATTTTAGTGTACTGTATTTTTACTGGAGTAAAAGTCTTGCTAATAATTAAAGTAGACAGGTTTCTTTATTTTTTCATAAATTTGGATGAGGACTGAGCTTAGTAATTCACGAGTAATGGAGAGATATATCGTGAACTCTTCTCATTCCTTGGGTATACTCATTACTGGTGGATTTCTCAAATAACATTTCAGTTCTTGAAATGCTGCCTCAAATTATGCAGTCTACTCGATCTTGGGATCCATTTTAGGTTTCCTTTTCTTCGTCCCTTCATGCATTAGGTCGAATAACCATCGACACCGATTTGAAGATTTGGAGATAAAACAATTTATTGCTGCTATCTTGCGGGTGAATTTATGTACGTCTTTCTTTTTCTTTGGAGAGGGCATAAATAATAATGCCCGAATATGATCTGGGTCAGCTGCGATACCATATTTACTGATTAAATGTCCCAAGAATTTGCCTGATTAGACCGTGAATTGGCATTTGCCATGATTTACTCTCATTTTGTTGGAATAAAGAATTTCAAAGGTCGTGTGTAAATCTGCGAGAGGGCTTTTCATCTTGAGACTTTTACACAGCATATTATCAATGTAACCCTTCATCATTTTCCTGAGATGGTCTTTGAACATTTGAGTTATTCATTGTTGGTAAGTAGCTCCGGCGTTCTTGAGGCAGAAAGGCATAACCTTGTAGCAATAAAATCCATGCTCTGTGATGAAGGCAATTTTTTCTTGATCTTCGGGAAACAGAGGTATTTGGTTGTACCCTGATGCAGCGACCATCATGGATAGCAGCTCCTTCCCCACAGTGGAATCGAGTAGATGGATGACAATAGGAAGTGGAAACCAGTTCTTTGGAGTATGTTTATTGAGGTTCATGAAATTGATGTATAATCTAATCGTGCAATTTTTCTTTGGAACTGCTATAATATTTGAGATCCATTTAAGGGAGTTAGATCTTCGGATAAAACAAACTTTAATGAGTTTATCAATTTCTGTGTTGACTTCTTATCGTTGTGTAGGTGCTAGAGTTTTCTGTTTCTGTTTGACTGCTTCAGCTATATCTTTTAAACTAAGCTTCTGGCAAGCCAAAATTGGATCAATACCTGGCATTTTATGGAATGTCCATGCAAATACATCACTGCTATCTTTAAGAAATTGAATAAAAGTATTGCACTTTTTCGTGAGCAAAAGATTCCAATATAGTTGCCTTGCTTGTCTCCACTGATCTCGACGTATTCTGTAGTTTATGCGCTTGGCAGCAGGTTTTTTGTACGTTCTCTGTAATGTTTTCTATGGTTTTTTGCAATTGCTATGCGAGCTGCTATTCTGGTGGTTCTGTCCTGGTGGTAATAGTGCTTTTGCAAGCTTGAGCTAGCTTTTGACAACCTCTGATTTCATAAATGCCACCATCTAATATAATCGCAGCACAAAATAATAGGACGATGGGATAACCCGCATGTTATGTAGCCAGCAGCGTCGCTTGATTCCCAAATAATAGGATTTTGCATTAATAACACAAAATACTACGTCAACCGTTGCCGAATACGAAGTAATAGGAAGTATGATCTATCTTACACATTCTTCTTTAGAACCATTGAAACCACTGATATTAATGTCACTAGGCTGTACCTTATCGACCAGTCCTATCTGATCAATCATACTTTGGAAAAGTAGTTCGATACTACTGCCAGTATCCACCATCATTGTATATAATATGATATTTCTCATTTTTAACATGATCACCAGTACATCATGAAGAGGAAAGTTCATGTGGCGAACATCGCAATCTTTGAAGGAGATCCCTGTATGCTGAGAACTAGATGAGGACAGCAACCGGGCTTCTTTATCGACTATGGATAAATCATGACATTTGCTGAGACATCATCTTTTGAATCTGATCGATCTGTTACCCTATGAGTCTCGATAATGTGGCTGAGGGAGATGTGGTACAAATGTTTTTCTTCTATCGTCCCTTCTATATGTATAATCTCAGTAGTATGCTTGTAACTCCCAATTTTGTAGTTTTCAACGTCCATGATGTACTAATACATTCATCTATCTGCAAAAATATACTCCAACAGTGGCTGTAAGGGGAAGCAATGTTCTGTGTCATGATGTCAGACTTTGGGGTATATACCATTTGGTTTGCTTTTGATGGATTGAAGATATTATACATTGCGGAAGAATTAATTTTTGTACGTCTTTCTCTTTCTTTGGAGTGGGCATTAATAGCAATGCTCAAATAAGATTTGGGTTAGCCGCAATACCTTGTTTGCTGATCAAATGTCCTAAGAATTTACCTGATTGGACTCTGAATTGGCATTTGTCAGGATTTAGTCTTATTTTTTAGGAACGAAGAATTTTAAAGATCGTGTATAAATCTGCGAGAGAGTTTTGCATCTCGGGACTTTACACAGGATATCATCGATGTTAACCTTCATCGTTTTCCCGAGATGGTATTTGAATATCTGAGTTATTAGTTGTTGGTAAGTGGCTCCGGCGTTCTTGAGGCTGAAAGGCATAACCTTGTAGCAATATTAGCCATGTATTGTGATGAAAGCTATTTTCTCTTGATCTTCGGGTAACAGAGGGATTTTGTTGTTCCCTGATACGGCGTCCATCATGGATAAGAGTTCCTACCCTACTATGGAATCGAGCAAATGGTTGATAATAGGAAGTAGAAAACTATTCTTTGGAGTATGTTTATTGAGGTCCGTGAAATCCACATATACTTTGATCTTGCCATTTTTTTTGGAACTGCTACAATGTTCGAGATCCATTCAGGGTAGTTGGCTCTTCGGATAAAACAAAATTCAATGAGTTTATCAATCTCTTTGTTGACTTCTTCTTGTAGTGTAGGTGTTAGAGTTTTTTATTTCTCTTTGACTGCCTCAACTTTATCTTTTAAACTAAGCTTTTAGCAAGCCAAATTTGGATTAATACCTGGCATTTTATGGAATGCCCATGTAAAGACATCACTGCTGTCTTTGAGAAATTGAATAAAAGCATTGCGCTCAGTCGTGAGCAAAAGATTCTAATATAGTTTCCCCGTTTGTATCCACTGATCTCGACGTATTCTTTAGTTTTTGCCCTTAACTGCTGGTTTTCTGTAAAGTTCTCTGTAGTTTTCTCTATGGTTTTTTGTAATTGCTATGCGAGCTTATGTGTTGGTGGTTTTGTCATGGTGGTAACAGTGTTTTTGCAAGCTCGAACTAGCTTCTGACAAGCTTTGATTTAATAAATGGCGTCATCTAATCGAATCGTAGCGCCAAATGATAGGTCGATGGGATAACACGCATGTTATGCTGCCAGCAACGCCCCATAATTCCCAAATAACAGGATTTTGCATTAATAACATAAAATACTACGTCATCTATTGCCGATTCAGCAGTAATAGGATGTATGATCTATCCTACAGTTCTTCTTTAGAACCATTGAAACCACTAATATTAATGTCACTAGGCTGTACCTTATCGGCCAGTCCCATCTGATCAATCGTGCTTTATAAAAGTAGATCGATACTACTGCCAGCATCCACCATTATTATATATAATACAATATTTCTCATTTTTAGCATGATCACGAGTACATCAACCGGGCTTTGAAGGAGAAGGCCTGTGCATTAGGAACTAGATGCGGGCAACAACCGGGCTTCTTTATCGACCATGGATAAATCATAACATTGGCAGAGACATCGTCTTTTGAATATGATTGATCTGTTAACCATATGAGTCTTGATAAAGTGGCTGAAGGAGATGTGGTACAATTTTTTTTCTTCTATTGTCCCTTCTATATGTACGATCACAGTAGTATGCTTGTAACTCCCATTTTTGTAGCTTTCAACATCCACGATATACTTATGCATTCATCCATTTGTAAAAATATACTCCAACAGTTGCTGTAAGGTGAAGCAATGTTCCGTGTCATGATATCGGACTTTATGGTATATGTTATATGGTTTGATTTTGTTGGATTGAAGATATTATTCATTGTAGAAGAATTAATTTATGTATGTCTTTCTTTTTCTCTGGATATGGCATAAATAATAATGTTCAACTACGATCTGGGTCAGCCGCGATACCTTGTTTGTTGATCAAATGTCCCATGAATTTTCTTGATTGGACTCTGAATTGGCATTTGTCAGGATTTAGTCTTATTTTGTGGGAACAAAGAATTTCAAAGGTCGTGTGTAAATCAGGGAAAGATTTTTCCTTCTTGAGACTTTTACACAACATATCATCGATGTAAACCTTTAGCATTTTCTCGTGATGGTCTTTGAACATCTGAGTTATTAGCCATAGGTAAGTAGTTCCGACGTTCTTGAAGTCGAAAGGCATAACCTTGTAGCAATATAATCCATGCTCTCTGATGAAAGCTATTTTCTCTTGATCTTTGGGTAATATAGGTATTTTGTTGTACCTTAATGCGGCGACCATCATGGATAAGAGTTCCTACCCCACAGTAGAATTGAGCAGTTGGTTGATAATAAGAAGTGGAAAACTATCCTTTGGAGTATGTTTTTTGAGGTCCATGAAATCCATGCATACTCTGATCTTGCCATTTTTCTTTGGATCTGCTGCCATATTCGAGATCCATTCAGGGTAGTTGGCTCTTCGGATAAAACAAACTTAAATGAGTTTATCAATTTCTTTGTTGACTTCTTATCGTAGTATAGGTGCTAGATTTTTTTGTTTCTATTTGACTGCCTCAGCTTTATCTTTTAAACTAAGCTTCTGGCAGGCCAAAATTGGATCAATACCTGGCATTTCATGGAATCTCCATATAAAGACATCACTGATGTCTTTAAGAAATCTAATAAAAGTTTTGCGCTCTGTGGTGGGCAAAAGATTCCAATGTAGTTTCCCTGTTTGTCTCCCTGATCTCAACATATTATATAGTTTCTGCGCTTGGCAACTAGTTTTCTGTAAAGTTCTCAGTAATGTTCTCTATGGCTTTTAATAATTGTTATGCAAGCTGCTGTGCTAGTGGTTCTGTCATGGTGGTAAGAGTGTTTTAACAAACTCGAGCCAGCTTCTCACAACCTTTGATTTCATAAATACCCCCATCAAATCGAATCATAACGCCAAATGATTGGTCGATGGGATAGCTCGCATGTTATGTAGTCAACAACGTCCCATGATTCCCAAATAACAAGATTTTCCATTAATAACATAAAGTACTATGTCAACCGTTGTCAATTCAGCAGTAATAGGAAGTATGATCTATCTTACACGATCTTCTTTAGAACCATTGAAGCCACTGATATTAATGTCATTAGGTTATACCTTATCGGCTAGTCCCATCTGATCAATCGTACTTTAGAAAAGTAGTTCGATACTGTAGGGACTTATCCCTCGACCTTACTCATAATCGAGCTCATGAAGTTTGATTTACCTCCATCTCAGGCTCACATAATTTTCGCACTTAACACTCCAGTCAAACATTCCAATCAGCCCCGCGAAATACTCCAGAATGTGGGTCGAGCTAAACCCAGAATTAACCACATTATTTGGAAGACGTACTCCAGTGCGACGATGAGCTGTGGGAAAAGCCTATATTAAGGAAAAGTTCAGAAGAGACAGGGACAAGAAAAATTACTCAAACTTCTTATTTACGAGATCAAAGGTATTTTTATATTTTATAGATCATTTGTAATAAAGATATCCACTGCAAGCAATAAAGATACTTTAAAAAAAAACCTCCATACGAGGTCGTGGTTTTTTACCTGTTCAAAGGTTTTCCACGCTAAAAACACCTGTCTCTAATTCTTGCTTTATATTAGTGTATTGTTACAGGATCATTGCTGTGATGGAAAATTCCTAATCATATCGAGCTACGTAATTTGGCCATTATATTTGGCGCCGTCTGTGGTAAAGATTGCATTTCCATGATTCCCTAAGGCAGTCTTTCATTACAATTTTCAACTATGGTTTCTTCCAGACAACAAGCTGCAGGAACTCAGCTCAAAATTTCTGTGGATCCAGGACAACTCACCGAGTTACGGGCGAATCTCCACGTAGAGGCAGAGAAACGCGCCGAGCTCGAACTTCATTTAACAAAGGATCGCGAGCTCTAAGAGATAGAGCTCGATGCAGAACGACAAGTTCGTTTAACAGCGCTCAAATGACATGGAGATTAGATGACAACGATGCAGACTGCACTCGAGGCTCTGCAAAATACTCAGCCGGCTCCTCCAGCCAGGGGTCACGATCAACTTTCAGAGACCTCTCATATTTCGGCATGGGAAAGGCTGGGACCTCGGGGTGTCGCCAGTAAAGCCATCTCCAGAAATCTATCACATGGACCGTAACCCTCCATCCATTTGGGGGGAGACGGCCAATCAGAAGTCGGTCGAGGTCATCAGATTCCCATCCATTTGGAGGAAGAACAACGACCTCTACATCAAATTCCTGCATGAGATCGCTGGAGTGAAGGTACGGAAACTCCTCATCCCCTGCCAGTACGTCCAGCAATTCAGCCAACACGTCATTACGTTACGAAGGAACATATGGATCAACGAATTAAGGAGCTAATTGAGGCACAAGTTCTGGGTACTACCAGCAATACCACGACGTTACAAGGAAGTCTGATTGCCAAAGAATTATTTGATATGAAAATACCGAAAGGTTTCCATACACCTCAAATTCATAAGTACAAAGGTACTGACCCGAAGGAGTATATTCAGCAATACCGTGATTCATTGGGGTTGTTTTCCAATCTCAACCATATTCTCTATCGTCTGTTTACCATAAGTTTACAGGAACAGCCACTCTGATGGTTCTACTCTCTTCCTGAGGAATCTATCTATACATTTGATTAGCTGCAAAAGGAGTTCGTCAAAATATATGCCCATAACAGAGACAAAGAGAAGAACTTGTATTCTCTTATCGGTCTTAAGCAGTAACATGGAGAAAAGCTTGAAGATTTTTCAAAAAAATTCCCAGAGCTCGCAAGAAAGGTGGATAACCTCGATCAAAAGACAGCTGTAACCGCTTTCACCAATGCTCTCTGGATCGATTGCAAAGCCAAGGAATACCTCTTCCTTAACAAACCTACGACGTTTGAGGAGATGATCACCAAGGTCAGCGGTTACGTCAACTTAGAGAAGATGATGTTTAAGCGACAAAAGTCTACGAAGTCTATCCTCTCCACCAAATACCCACCTGCAGAGCAGTCCAGTTAACCTAAGGAGGAACAGGAAGATCATAAGATCACCAAGGTAAGCACTGAGTACCCACGGAGAAGCGGTCTACAAAACAAACCCGTCCTCCCAAAGTTGAATGTCCGAGTCTCCACACTTTTTCCACTACTATTAAAAGACCCGCTCTACCGCACCTCTCGACCACTGGAGCCCATAACAAATTGACCATTTTGCCTACACCATAAGGTAAATCATCACTCTATTAACAATTGCTATGCTATGTAGCGGATGCTCGAGCTCATTTTTAAGGAAGGATGGATGCTCGAATACATTGTTGACCTATAGTCATATCAAGATGGCAACTACAAAAAACAACTCGAAGTTGTTCAGGTCAATGACAGAGCTGAGGAGAAGCATCTCTACTATATACACCTCAGCCACATGATCAAAATCAACCAGATCACTAATTCTAACTGATCAAAGTGTCGGAGGCTCTCGGAATGCTGCGATCTTACACCTTAAGATAGAGAAGCCAAACTTCTTCTCGAGTCGAGTAATCTCCTACTCAGAATCTCTTTCGAGGATTACGATACTAGCCACGTCAAATTTTCACATCCTGATGCGTTAGTCGTAATGCTCAAGATGGAAGCAGTTTGTCATACACACAATGATGATCAATACTGGAAGCGGTATCTAAATTCCTTTTTAGTATACTATTGACCAGATGGGTTTGGCCAACCAAGTCATTCAGAGTGACACAGATATCAGTGGGCTTAATTTTTCTAGGGAGGAATGAGTTGGCAATATTATCTTGCCTATTACCGCAGAACCAACCATTATCGACGTTGTTTTCTGCATCATCAATGCCAAGTCTCGCTATCGTGGGATCATGGGCCGTTGCTGGATACACAATATGGAAGCAATCGCTTCTATCTGTCATCAAGCATTCCGGTTCAAGTACGACAACGGTATTTATGAGATCAGAGCTAGTTAAAAACTCTCTCGAGCTAGTGAAAACACTATCTCTGTGATCCTAGATACTTCAGGCAGATTGGCCGCATAGCAATTTCAAAAAATTAATCACCTCGACGATCAATCAACTACAGAGGAGCCTACGAAATATGTCAATATTGATGGACCTAGCAGAGGCACATTCATCAGAACCAAGCTGGTTCAGCACGAGAAAGACGCTCTCATCTAGTTCTTGCAACTCAATTGAGACGTTTTTGCATGGTCTTTCAAAGAAATGCCTGGAGTCGATCCAGCTATGGCTTGCCACAAGTTAGCCATCAGCGTCACTGACCCAGTGGTCAAATAGAAATAACGACAACTTTCACCTCGTCTTCGGGATGATGTTAACACCGAGATCGAGAAATTGATCAAAGTGGGATTCATTCGAGAAGCCAAGTATCCGAACTGGATATCCAACATTGTCGTTGTCCCAAAGATGAACGGGAAAGTCCGCGTTTGCATAAATTTCACATATCTGAACAAACATACTCTAAAGGACAGTATTCCTCTTCCCACCATTCATCAGATCCTTGATTCCATTACAGGTCATGATCTCTTATCTATGATGGACACAAGAGTTTTTGGGGGGGCTCTTTCATTGAGCATTCGACAAAGACATGCAAAGAGCGGCGAGCCTAGATTCCTTCCCCTCTCTCTTTGAGATATGTTTGAAGATGCTACAACTATCGCGATCCACTTTATATAGGTTCTTATTTTCGTGTCTGAAGTCCCGTCTTTTCGTAGTTTGGAGTTGCGCAGGTTAGAAAGCGAAGACCCTAGGTTTCGCATTGGGTTATGCTTTATAAACTACTTCTATAGACTTTACCACTACTACACGATGGTAGGGTCTCTTAAAAAAAGGAAATTATTTGGATGCCTTTCCTTAGTCTCGATCGCAATTTCTTGCTTCAGGATATAGTCAAATCCCACTTTTGAAAGAAGATCAAGAGAAGAGAACGTTCATCACCGAGAGTGCCCTATACTGTTAAAAATTCATGCCCTTCAGGCTCAAGAATGCAGGGGCCACATACCAGCGATTGATGACTAATATTTTCAAAGCACACCTGGGAAAAATCGTTGAAGTCTCATCTCAGATCTCTTGTGCAAGAGTATACAGTCGGATAACAACATCTCAGATCTCAGCACAATATTCAACATCCTTCAATCTTATAGAATACGTCTCAACCCAGATAAATGTCAATTCGGGGTACATTCTGGCCGCTTCCTAGGCCACCTCATCAACAAAAAAGGGATTAAGGCCGATCTAGATTAGATCCGCGCTCTCCTTGACATAAATTCTCCAAAGACAATAAATGACATTCAAAAACTCACCAGAAAGATTGCTGCTATCAACCGTGTTGTCTCCAAATCTTCAGACCGCTGCCGATGGTTATTTCTATTGCTCTGCAGATGTACCAAGCGAACAAAGGTTCAGCCAAACGCAAAAGTCGCATGGACATCAGAATGCGAAGTAGTTTTTCAAGATTTCAAAATCTATTTGGGGAGGTCTCCCATAATGAGCACCCCAGTAGGTAATGAGGAATTGATAATCTACCTAGCAGTCGCATATACTTCTCTCAACTCAGTTCTCATTCGCCTGGAAGGGAAAATAGAGAAAATAGTCTTCTTCATCAGCAAAACACTCACACCAACAGAAACAAGGTACTCTAAAATTATGAAACTTTTCCTCACCCTTGTTTGTACTTCGCAGAAACTCAAGCACGCTTCGTCAAAGTTATGACGAGCTACCCCCTTCGGGAGTTTTATCCAAAAAAGAGAAGTCAAGAAGAGTGCTACAATGATCAGTCAGTTTGGGCGAACATAATATCAAGTTTGAACAACGTCATTCCGAAAAAGGTTAGGCCGTTACCGATTTTCTAACAGATTTTCCAGTGGAGGATCCAGAGTGGAAGGAACACGACCTGGACCTTATCGAAAATAAGCCAGAGACCCCAATTCCCAAGCCATTCGACGAACGAGCTGACTGGATCGCTACGTTAGGATGACGACTTCTCACAGATGGATCTGCAGAACCCGCAGGGTTAGGAATTGGGATCATTTTGATTACCCCTTCTAATGACAGAATTTAGAAATCAATATGCTTGTATTTTGAGGTCTCAAATAATTTTACTAAGTATGAAGCTCTCATTCACGGACTCGACCTTGCTCTTGAGCATGACGTCCCCAAACTCACAGTTTACGCAGATTCATTACTCATCATTCATCATTATTTCAAGCAGTACAGGAAGAATTGGAAGATGATCGAATACGCAGCCTTCGTTGCAGATAGGATGAGTAAGTTCGCGAAAGAAATCCTCGAATATCTTCCTCGGGGTAAAAATAGATACGCCGATTCCTTGACATATCTAGCCGGAGTCTTGGGTACAGAAGCTGAATATCTCCAGATTGAAATCATTTTAACCCCCAGCATTGATCGCATATCTGTATGCACGATTACCACTGGGGGTGATAAAGGGGGAAACGACGATTAGCGAAAGCCATTCTTAGATTACCTCGGAGTCGACAACAAGTACAACAGACTACTTCTAGCAGATCTGAAAGAACGCAGATAGCTGATTAACAAGTCGAGGCATTATATTACTCAAAGTGGTATACTTTACCGCATATCCGTTACAGGGCCTTACCTCAAGTACCTCTCAAAGTTGAAAGCAGACGAACTGCTCTTCAAATTACACGAAGGAACTTGTGGCTCCCATGCCATAGGTAGATCATTAGCGTACCGAGCAATAACTCAAGGAGTATCCTAGCCCGGCATGCGCAAGCAAGCAGAAGAGTATTCCCGCAGATGCGACACCTACCAGAGACATAGAAATATGATGCGCTCCCCTGCGCTCGAGCTCCATGCAAGGGAGGTTTTCTGGCCATTCAAAAGATGGGCACTAGACCTCGTCCATGAATTCCCTAACTCTCTAGGTAATCATCGCTACTTACTCGTAGCTATTGATTACTTTAGAAAATGGGTAGAAGCAATTCCACTATGTTGAACCAGAGAAGAAGAGGTTATCTCTTTTATCTGGAACCACATAATCACTCGATTCGGGTGCCCCTACCTAATTCGTATAGATAACGGGCCCTAATTCATGGGAGATAAGGTTGTAACCTTCCTAAATTACCATCATATCATCCATTCACCATCAAATCCATACTATCCTCAAGGCAATGGTCAAGCCAAAATCACCAACAAAACTATCGTGGATGGACTCAAAAAATGGCTTCACTCACAAAAAAAAGGAAATTGGGTTCGCGAACTACCTCACGTCCTGTGGGCGTATCGAACCACTTCCCGACAGTCCACTGGGTGTACCCTATTCTTCCTTGTTTATGGCACTGAGGTAGTCGTTCCTTCTGAATATCATCATCCAGTTCGTGATCGCGAGCTAACTGACAAGGAAAATGAGTTCGAATTGGCTTACAACCTCAATATGATAGATGAGACCAGGTAATGCGCCATCGTTAACCTAGGTTGATATCATCATATGCTTGTCAGGTCATACAATAACTGAGTCAGGAGCCGTACTTTCCAAATCAGAGATCACATCCTCTGAGAAATTCCTCAACATTTCAAAGAGCCTCACGCTAGAAAATTAACCGACAATTGGGAGGGTCCATTCATTATTACCGGTCTCTCAAGCCTGGGATGATACTATCTCATGATAGAAGTGGGAATCCCAATTTAAAACCCTTGGAACACTAGATGACTGAAATGGTACTATCGTTAGGCGTCTTACTACTCCATTCCCTTGTTTCGCTGCTTGTTTTGCAATTCCAAAAGTAAGATTCTTGTCTCCATCCAATGTAAATTCTAAACTTATCAATGAAAGATTTTTTTGCACAATGTCATTCTCATCATGAAACAATCATCCACATTTTATAGAATCAAGCATAGATAATACTAGCTTACAATCAATATTTTCTAAGTTCGATCAAGGATATTACTTGATCGACTTATGTTACTACATCTCTGCGAAGGTGGCAAGTGTAAAAACTTGTTCCACATCAAAGAATCAGCCAAACAAGAGATAAGACAATGGTAATACTAGTCTTCATCTTTTACAACTTGTTTGGCTCACTTCAGTAGGCTGGATGGAGGATAACACTTGGTTCAGTTGAATCTTTACATCTCTACGAAGGTGGAAAGTGTAAAAACTTGTTCCACATCAAAGACTCGACCAAAAAAGAGATAAGATAAAGGTAATACTAGTCTTCATCTTTTATAACTTGTGTGGTTTACTTCAGTAGGCTGGATCGAGGATAACACTTGGTTCAGTAGAATCTTTACATCTCTGCAACTGTGGCAAGTATAAAAACTTGGTTCACATCAAAGACTCAACCAAACAAGAGATAAAGCAAGGGTAATACTAGTCTTTATCTTTTACAACTTGTTTGGATTATTTTAGCAGGCTGGATCAAGGTTAACACTTGGTTCAGCTGAATCTTTCCATCTCTGCGATTATGGAAAGTGTAAAAACTTGGTTCACATCAAAGACTTAGCCAAACATGAGATAAAGCAAAAGTAATACTAGTTTTTATCTTTTACAACTTGTTTGGATCATTTCAGTAGGTTGGATCAAGGATAACATTTGGTTCACCTGAATTTTTCTATCTCTGCGATTGTGGAAAGTGTAAAAACTTGGTTCACATCAAAGACTTAGCAAACAAGAGATAAGGCAAAGGTAATACTAGTATTTATCTTTTACAGCTTGTTTGGATCATTACAGTAGGCTGGATCAAGGATAACACTTGGTTCAGCTGAATCTTTTTATCTCTGCGATTGAGGCAAGTGTAAAAACTTGGTTCACATTAAAGACTCGACCAAAAAAGAGATAAGACAAAGGTAATACTAGTCTTTATCTTTTACAACTTTTTTGGATCATTTCAGTAGGCTGGATCAAGGATAATACTTAGTTCAGCTGAATCTTTCTTTATCTACGATTGTGGTAAGTGTAAAAACTTGGTTCACATCAAATACTCAGCTAAACAAGAGATAAGGCAAAGGTAATGCTAGTCTTTATCTTTTACAACTTGTTTCGATCATTACAGTAGGCTGGATCAAGCATAATACATGGTTAAGCTGAATCTTTCTATGTTTGTGATTGTGGTAAGTATAAAAGCTTAGTTTACATCAAAGACTCAGCCAAACCAGAGATAAGGCAAAGGTAATACTAGTATTTATCTTTTACAGCTTGTTTGAATCATTTGAGTAGGCTGGATCAAGGATAACACTTGGTTCAGCTGAATCTTTCTATCTCAGCGATTGTGGCAAGTGTAAAAACTTAGTTTACATCATAGACTCAGCCAAACAAGAGATTAGGTAAAGGTAATACTAATCTTTATCTTTTTCAACTTGTTTGGATCATTTCCGTAGGCTGGATCAAGGATAACACTTGGTTCAGCGGAATCTTTCGATCTCTGTGATTATGGCAAGTATAAAAACTTGGTTTACATCAAAAACTCAGCGAGGCATAAGATAAGGCAAAGGTCATACTAGCTTTCATCTCTTTCAATATGCCTATGACATTTCTATAGTTCAAATCAAGTTTCAACTTGGTTTAACTCAACTCTCTTTTGCGATTAAAATGAATGTGAAAACTTTGTTTTATATCAAAGACCTCGCCAGACACAAGATTAGGCAATGGTCATACTAGCTTTCATCTATTACAATGTGTCTATGATAATTCTATTTATTTTCAGGTCAAAATCATACAACAAAAGATTCTTTTCTGCTGATGGAGTGTCAGCAATGCTTTCCCCAACATCATCAAGAAGCCTATCTTTCAGTTTGCTGGCCACAGCAGCTCTACCTTGATCTATTGATTCAGCAATTTGAGGGCCCAGTTGGGTCTCTATGGCACCCAGACAGCTCCTTCGATCTACCTTAGCTCCATAGGTACATCCCTTATCCGACAGAGTTTTGAGCAAGGTATCTCGTTCTGACTCAAATCTTTTAACTTCCTCTACAAAATATGCAATGATTACCCTTAATAGGACATTCTGAGACATGCCAGGTACTATCGAAGTTGCAAATCTCACCTTCAACCCCTCGAGGTGTACCTTTAACCTAGCACAATTATCCTTCCATTCAATTATTTAAGCATCAACCCTATCATGATAAATGGCATCTTCTTCCAATTTGGCAATATACTGTACCGACTCAGCTAAGTTTATGGTTTCTAAGTCTACTACCCGAGCACGAAGTCTCATAATTTCTGCGTTCAACTCATCCCTAGCCGACAGATCCTTCAATAATTCCTCCTTCCTTTTCACCAACAAATCCTTAGCTTTGATCTCCCCCACAAAAACTTTCTCCCCAATAAGAGCAGCATCCAGCTTATGCTGACATTCCCTCAAATTCGCATTTTCCTTTTGAACGTGCGCCTGAATTTGAGACACGTTACTTTCCAGCTCTCTAATCCGATCTGAGAGACTAACTACATCCCCTCGAACTAAAGGAGCCATAACCTCAGTTCTACTTCCCCCAGAACGCTCTCTAGCCTAGACTTTCTTGGCACGAGCAATGTCTTGATCCTTTTCGGCTTTAAGTCGAGCAACTCTCTCGTTTAAGTCATCGCACCTACGCTGCATTTCTCGAAATTCCATATCCTTGGGGGGGAGGGCTATTTGTAAATGTTCAGTTGCGGCCTCCGAAGCCGATCGATTTTCTCGAGCTACCCTCAGCTCGTTATCATTTTCGATGAATTTTTGTCTCATTTACTCTAGATTGATCCTACACCTATGGAGATTAGATCGACATTGTTCCTCAGATCGTTCCAGTGCCAGAATACGGTATTGAGCCGTGTCGGCCTGCTTACCCTTCACAGCCAATGCGTCGACCTGACATTGAAGTTTCTCAACACATTTTACAGCCTCAGATAGATCTTCTAATCCCTTCTTAATCCTAGAATCTTTCTCCTCGACCTGAAGAGTCAGGTCAAAAATGACCTGATTCAACTTCTCGAGTCTGAAATACACTTTTACATATTGATCCTCTTTGTTCTCGTTCGCCTCCTTCATTCTATCAAACTACCCCACAAATTTATGATTGCAAACGAGTACGTTGTCCTCATGTTCACGAGATGAATCCAATTTGACCTGGGAAATATAATAATTTTTAGTACAGTTCGATTCAGGAAATCTAATTCCTAACATGTACATACTGCATTCTAATAGACTACGTGGTTTCTAAACATCTATTTCCAAGTACTTTAGATTAAAATTTTGGAGTCCAATCTCAGATGAACATTTCATGAATTTTCTTTCAGCGTACAAGCTCAGCTTGCGCAGACAGCAAGGCTTTAGAGGTCTTTCATTCCCTAGCAAGTCCAGACTCTAACTCATTTATTATGAGATTCATCTCTCTAACTACCTACAAGACATTTATAAACAAAGTCAATCTACAAAAAGTTTCATCCTCACACACAATTCAAGCAACTCACAGATATTAATACAACATAACTACCCTACCTTTTGACACCCACCTTCTGGGAACTTGACATCATCCCCTTGGTTGTCAAGTACTGTCTGGCAGGAGACACCATCCAGACCATCCACGACACCCACCACTTTCGCCTCCTCATCTTCTACCTCAACATATGTGTCAGCCTTAATGTCATCCACCTCCTCCTGAGAATAGCCCTTCAGCATCAAGTGACGACCTAGCCTATCACGCTCCTTAACCATCTCATCTAAATTGGCCTTTTCCACGACCTGTAATTGGCCGATTGCCATGCATGAGTGGCCTTCAGCTGCCTGACTTCCTTCATGGTTTCAGTCTTGGCTCGAGCTGGGTCTTTCTCCAGCTCACTCTTCGCCTTCTTCAACTCGGACTTTTCTTCTTCAATACTGAGCCAAATCCCCTTAAAAAGACGAGCAACCTGCAAAATTATATCGATCTCAGTTATTAGCTAGAAGTATATTAAACATTTCTTTATGATAATATTACACTTACTATCTTATTTGTGTCTTCCTCCCCGTGTAGAGCTGCTAACCTGGCCCTTTCCTCGACTTCCCTAAGGTCATCTACCGTAGCAGGTCGTACCTCAGCAACCTTCTTCCCAGAGGATTCGACCCTCCTCCTTTTCTCTTTGGCCGCCTCACCACTTTTCACGGCATCTGGGGCCGGCTAGTCTTTAGCATCTGTTTCATCAGAAAGAGTTGAGCTACTTTACTTGGCTTAACGGGTTTTGGCTGAGCCGAACTGCCAGTTCCAGGAGTTTTGGAAGGATTTGGTCGAGCATCCTCACCACTGGTTTGCCTTTTTCCTTTATCGACCTTCGCCATCGACCAAGTAGACTGAACCTTTCAAACCTTGTTTGACCTACTGTCAACTCTCTTCTTTCTACTCAGGCCAAGTTCCCCCAAGACAAGTTCGAGTTCAGTCTCCTCCTCCGCAACTTCATCCAACAGGGATTCTTTCCTTTCCACTGTGGACTTCGCACCTGCAATAACACGTTTTACTATCAACTGCAGTTGTCAACAAAACATAACAAAAATTCTATCTATGCATGTTTATACTTACTTTGCTTTACAGATCTAAATCGAAGGTCCAAAGGTTCTTCATCATCTCATTGAAGGCAATTACCCTTCACCCATATGATGTTGCCATTCCAGGTTTGACCTGCTGAATTCAGATCGAAAAAATGATGCCGAGTTACACTTGTACAAAAATAAGACCCCCTACTGGCCTTAAAATTCTTCACCCCATAAAATTGCAGAACGTCCTCTGGGGTTATCCTCCTCACTTTTTCCTCCCTTTCCCACCTTTCATTCAGATGGTCACATCTAGTTATTACCTCCACATGTTCCCGTTTATTTGAATAGGGCATGTCCCAATTGTATTCATAATCCCATTCGCAAAATTGGTGAGGTGAATGCTCAACCTATACTCTAATTTAGATAGGTAACACAAAAAATCATCCGAGAGGTCATTCTGGTGATCCCCATCGAAATACTCTAACAAGATCGATTCATCTATACCCCTATCTCGTTTTTCTACTTCCAAATCTTCCAACAGATAAAAATACTTTTCCCCCTCTTCTATCGTACAACCCCTAAACTGCCTATTGGCAAACCCTACACATTTACCCCACATCCCTCCTACAGCCGCCTTGGCTTTACAAAATTCTCTAAAGGCATCAGAACCGGGAAGATACGACACCAACTGACCAGGAAAACTCAAGAATTTTTCTAATCCTCCTTCCCCTTCGTTATCAGACTCATTCGTCTAACCAGGGGTCGAAACTTCATTAACAGACGAACTACCCATCTTAAAAGATTCAATAGGCACGTTATCGACCTACAAAGATGCCTCTCACGCTTAATCTACATACAGGTAAAGGTATTTATCTTTTTTCCATCTATGTATACATATATATATTCAGCATATGTCTCTGATCAATCATTAACATATAACATATATCTTAAACTATGAAAATCAACATATATCGCATGTATCTCTACTAACCTTCCGTATCCAAATGAGAATCGGCAGTAGAGACAAGCTTTCCCCTTACAACGCTGCTATATTTCCACCTACAAGATCTAAAATCTTTTGCCCTCTTCAAGCGTTTATCGCCTTCAGATAACTCTTTATCGAATCCCCCGATTTTTCGTCTTTCTCTCTGAGTGCTCTCCAAGTTTTTTGTGATAAAATGTTTGTTTGGAGACGAAGAAGAACTACTTATCATTTCTCTCTCATGCGGCTGGCATTTATTGCTCCTAGTACAAACCGTCCTCAATTATAGAACTGAGGCGTCCTTTCCACTCTCCAGGTCAGATGCCTTGTACTTTACGATAAAACTGCCTTTCCATAATTACAATCCCCCTCATTTTTTAACATATTTTTTCCCCTTATTTCCATATCCTTACCTGACCTTCCTATAATCATGATGACTCACACTGTTCAATGTCAGAGCTCAATTTCCTTTTGCATACAAAACAAAACTAGAAGCTTCTGCATTTACATATTTTTGTTTCTCAGTCCTTGTTTATCATACTTATAATAATTGGCGTCATTTCTTAAACTGTACAATTATTTAAATTTATCCAATTGTTTGCTAAAATAGTCTTAAAACAGATTCGCCCTATATGAGGATCCGATTGACTTATATTATTTCTGTTATATTAAAAATATTTATATTATTCGCAAAGATACTCTTTACACAACATCCACCACAACACTGGTAACCTAACCAAGCATCATATAAACATATTATTCAATGATCTTCAGGTTTTCCAATTTGAGCTCAATTTCAGTAAACAAACAAATCAAGATCTCTCAATCTACTGAATCCCTCATCAAAAGCCAAGCATTCTAACATGATCTCCTTACCTCTAAACCTTCCAGCTCACATTCCTTCCCCAAATAGTTTAGCATTATGACCAAATGAACACACGATCCTCTCACGTACTTTAAGCATTCTTTATACACAACCATCCTTCCACGGCCAAATGAATCCTCTGAGATCGAGCCGTGCAATCCTACTCTCCTCCAACCCATACATATGCATTTCACATACTTTCTTCTCAAAATACGTAATTTGAACTCATCAATTATTACCTATTATCTCGTAATAGACAAACCCCAATTCCTGGGATTAATTATTTGAACTTTTCCCCTCACCAGTATATAAAATAGCCACTATATTCGACCTTACCCTACCATAAAAATTACCCCCTTCAACCTATAACAGCTCGAGTGTTCATATTTCCTACAATTTTTATCCATCACCTGTTAAACGTACATTATTTGTGTCAGCACGTATTTGTCACAATTCGAACAACATTGAACATTGTTTCATCACTAATCACACAGTTATTCAACTAACATTAAACACATTTCAGGTCGAATCAGGACGTTTTTCTATGCACAAATTCATGAAAGCCAACTTTTATTCATATCAAACATAGTACATGCAATTTATAGATAACAAGTTTTCATACTGGAATACAACAGAATCTTATCCGTCCAGCACTAAACTCTAGGAACTTTACAGATAATAAGTTTTCCCTATTTGTTCAAAGCTATAGGTCAGTCCGGTATGGCAAGGCATCATGTTGTCCAGTTCTTCTAACTTCAGTAATTTTTCACCCTGATGTAAAAGGACAGTGGAATCAACAAAAAATTTCCTTACATGGATTGGTTGAAGCCCAGTCGACTCAGTGTGGCACCCACAAAACAAGATGAAAGGTCTTCTGAACACAAAATTAGGATGGAAATGCATCAGTAGGATCTTCTTTCCTGTCCTCCTCCTTTACTGCTATCACTGCCTCTTCTATAACCACCACCACCGTAGAGTTGGTAGAGATGAAGAGGGCCCAACCTTACAATCCACGACAATACAGAAAATTAGCATATCTCCCCCGCAGATATTCCTTTCGCTGCATATAAACCCCTAACCCTGTCATCCGTAAGGGTGTGGAGACAGGCCCAACGTTCCTTGCCTGTCAAGACGAAGACATAAAATCTCCACTTATAGTAGAAATCTTCCTCAGCTTCAACCGCTTCCTCTCCCGACAAGCCTTGACACGTCGGATGAACAGGGGCTGAGATCGCCATTTCCATAGAATGATCACTAAAGTACTTCAACTTCATCCTCTGCGTTTCAGACGCAATCCTCTCTTCAAGAGCCATACTCCGAGTTTTCACCATCACAGAGAAAGTTACGGATGCAAGAATTATTCCAAAGAATTGATCAAGGTACTCTTTTTATAACCCTAACTTTCTTGTGTAGGTACATTTTCCTAAGCGTCATCATTTATTTCGAATGCGACTATTCAAATGCAACCCTCACATACATCCGGATCATCATTTAATACGCATCACTTCCCAATATCACATAACTTCCACCCAATCAAGCGCTATTATTACTCCGTTCTGAATTTATAACTTTTACCATATTTTTTCTCAACCAAAGCCACTCGTGACTTTGGTTGTGAGGGGGAGATTGTAGAGACTTATCTCTCGACCTTACTCATAATCGTGCTCACGCAGTTCGATTTACCTCCATCTTAGGCTCACGTAATTTTTATACTTAACACTCCAGTCAAACATTCCAACCAGCCCCACAAACTACTCAAGAGCATGTGTCAAGCTAAACCCAAAATACGTTATTCAGCGAAAGACACCTGTCTTCTATGAACTCGTCAGTTATCCAATCAACCGCCACTAACCATATTATTTGGAAGACGTGCTCCAGCATGACGAAGAGCTGTTGGAAAAGCCTATATAAAGGAAAAGTTCCAGAAGAGACAGGGACCCAAAAAATTACTTAAACTTCTTATTTATGCGATCAAAGGCATTTCTATATTCTAGAGATCACTTCTAATAAAGATATCGAATCCAAGTAATAAAAATACTTTTAAAGCCTTCATATGAGGTCGCGGTTTTTTACATATTCAGAGGTTTTCCATACTAAAAACACCTGTCTCCAATTCTTGCTTTATATTAGTGTATTGTTATAAGATCATTGGTGTGATAGCTAATTTCTAATCATATCGAGCTACGAAATTTGGCCAATACAGATACTACTGCCAATATCCACAATCATTGTATATAATACAATATTTCACATTTTCAGGATGATCACGAGTGTATCATGATGAAATAAGTTGACGTGGCGAACATCGCAATCTTTGAAGGAGATCCCTGTACGTTAGGAACTAGATACAGGCAGCAACCAGGCTTCTTTATCGACCATGGATAAATAATGACATTGGCTGTGATGTTGTCATTCGAATCAGATCGATCTGTTAACCGAATGAGTTTCGATAAAGTGGCTGAGGTAGATGTGTTACAAATTTTTTTCTTCTATCATCCCTTCTATATGAATGATCTTTCTTTTTCTTTTGAAACTGTACGTCATTTGAAGTAGTACGTCTTTCTTTTTCTTTCGAGATGGCATAAATAACAATTCTCGAATATGATCTAGGTTAGCCGCGATACCATGTTTGATGATCAAATGTCCTAAGAATTTGCCTGATTGGACTTTGAATTGGTATTTTTTAGGATTTAGTCTCATTTTGTAGGAACGAAGAATTTTAAAGGTCGTGCGTAAATCTTCGAGAGGGCTTTCCATCTTCAGCCTTTTACACAGTATATCATCGATGTTAACCTTCATCGTTTTCCCCAGATGGTCATTGAACATCTGAGTTATTAGTCATTGGTAAGTGGCTCTGGCATTCTTAAGGCTAAAAGGCATAACCTTGTAGTAATATAATCCATGATCTGTGATGAAAGCTAAATTCTCTTGATCTTCGGGTATCAGAGGTATTTGGCTATACCCTGATGCGGCATCCATCATAGATAAAAGTTCTTACCCCATAATGGAATCGAGCAGATGGTTGATAATAGGTAGTTGAAAACTATCCTTTGGCGTATGTTTATTGAGGTCCGTGAAATCCATGCATACTTTGATTTTTCCATATATTTCAGAACTGCTACAATGTTCGAGATCCATTCAGGGTAGTTAGCTCTTCAGATTAAACAAACTTCAATAAGTTTATCAAACTCTTTGTTGACTTCTTCTCGCAGTGCTGGTGCTGGAGTTTTTTATTTCTGTTTGACTGCCTCAACTTTATCTTTTAAACTAAGCTTCTAGCAAGCCAAATTTGGATCAATACCTGGCATTTTATAGAGTACCTCTGCTAGGTCCATCAATGTTGATGTATTCGGTGGGTCCTCCATGGAAGGCTGATCATCGGGGTGACTAGCTTTCTGTAATTGCTATGCAGCATATCTGTCTGAGGTATCTAAAATAGCAGAGGTGGTATTTTTGCAAGCCCGAGAAAGCTTTTTACTACCCCTGGTCTCATTGATACCATCGTTGTGTTTGAAGCGGAGTATTTGATGATAGGTAGAAGCGATTGCTTCCATGTTATGAATCCAGCAACGGCCCATAATCCTGAGATAACGAGACTTGGTGTTGATCACATAAAAGATGACGTCAATTATGGCTGGCCCTGCGGTAATAGGCAAGATGATCTTCCCTACTCGCTCTTCTTTAAAACCATTGAATCCATTGATATTGGTATCGCTTTGAATGACTTGATCAGCTAATCCCATTTGGTCAATAGTGCTTTGAAAGAGGATTTCGATGCCGCTACCAGTAATGATCATCATTGTGTGGATGACAAACTTCTTCATCTTGAGCATTATGACAAACGCATCATGATGAGGGAATTTGACATGGCTAGTATCACAATCTTCGAATTATATAATGAGCCGATAATTGCTCGACTCAGGCAGAAGTTTGGCTTATTTGTTATGAGGTGTGAGATCGCAATATTCTGACAGTCTCCTGTGCTTAAATTTGTTAGAGTTGGTGATCTGATTGATCTCGATCATGTCTTTGTGGCGCATATGGTAAAGATGCTTCTCCTCAGCTTGATCTTCAACCTGGACAACTTCAAGCTGCCATCCTTGTACGATTCCAGGTCGACAATATATTCGAGCATTCATCTCTCCTTGAAAATGTATTCGAGCAACCTCTGTAAAGCATAATAATTGTTTGTAGGATGATGTTTTACCTTATGGTGTATACAGTTCGGTTGGCTTTCGATTGGTTCCAATGTTTGGGAGAGATGGTAGAGCTTATCCTTTGTGAGGATTGGAAAAATTATGGAGATTCGAACGTTCATCTTTAGGAGGACTGGTTTGACTTGTGTGCTACCTTTGTGAGGGTTATTGGTGTTTCCCTTGTTGCGCTTTTGGTCACCCTGATCCTCCTTTTGTTCACTGTTTAGATCTGATGAACCTTTCGTAAAAGAACATATTTAGTAGATTTATGCCTTTCGGACATCATCCTTTCCAAGTCAACATAACTATTGACATTGGTGATCATATCCTCCAAGGTCGCAGGTTTGTTGAGGAAGAGGTACTCTTTGGCTTTACAATCGAGCTAGAGGATGTTGGTGAAAGTAGTAACAACTATCTTCTAATCGAGATTGTCTACTTTACGCACGAGCTCCAAAAACTTCTTAGCAAATGCCTTAAGCTTCTCTCCGTACGACAATTTGAGACTGATAAGAGAATACATATTTTCCTATTTGTCTCTATTGTGAGCATACGTCTTGATAAATTTCTTCTGCAGTTGGTCGAATGAGTATATGGAATCTTCAGGTAGAGAGTAAAACTATCGGAGTGGTTCCTCCTGCAGTCTTGTGGCAAACAGACGGCAGAGGATGTGGTTGAGATTGGAATACAACCCTAATAAGTCACAATATTGTTGAATGTGCTCCTTTGGATCGGTACCCTTGTATTTGCGAATTTTCGGAGTATGGAAACCTTTTGAAATATCCATATCTAATAATTCTTTGGCATTTGGACTACCTAGTAACTTGGTAAGGTCATCAGTCGTGCCCAGAACCTGTGTTTCGATCAGCTCCTTAATTCGCTGGTCCATATGCTCTTATTTGACATAGTGATGGGTCGGTTGAACGGCTTGGCGAGGAGGTTGGAGATTATAAGTATCGGTACCTTCACTCAAACAATCTCATACTGAAACTCGAGGCAGAGGTCTCTATTCCTCTTCCTGATGTATGGAGCATTGGTGACCTCGGCTGAACTCAGACGGAACGTCTCCCCCCAAATGAATGGAAGGTTGAGGTTCATTCTAAATATGTCTGGAAATAGCTTTGTTGGTGGCTCCTTGAGGTCCCAATCTTTCCCGCGCAGAAACCCGAGAGGCTTCTAGTACCTGATCATGATCTCGTGTCGGGGGAGCTTGCTGAGTATCTTGCAAAACCTGCAAGGCAGTATGCTTTATTGTCATTTGAGTGTTGTCAAGCGAGCTTGTCTTTCGACGTCTAGCTCCTTCTCGCGGAGCTCTCAGTCGTGAGTTAAATTTTGTTCGAGCTCGCTGCATTTCTCCATTTCAGTATTAAGATTCGCGTGTAGCTCAATAAGCTGTTCTGACTCGACTAAGAGATCGAGTTGGACTCTGGTAGTTGGCCGCCTGGATATGACCATGATTAAAATGTTATATTAGATTGAATACCTTAGAATATTGTGGAAAGAATCTTTTTTCCATAGACGACGCCAAATGTAATGGCCTAATTCTGTGAGCTCAAAGTGGTCTGGAATTAGTCTTTACACCAGTGTACCTTTGACAAAAATCTAATAAACAAGAAATGACACAGGTGTTTAGTGTTGAAAACCTATGAATAGGTAAATAACCACGACCTCGTGTTGAGGGCTTTTGTAATGGTGACGTTTATTGCTTGAGGCTGATGATATCTTATTACAAATTATTTCTAGACATAGAAACAATTGATCTTGTGAATAAGAATTTTGGAGCTTTGAGAATCTTAGAAAATACCTCTTTCTTGGTGATTTTTTTCTCTTTTTTCTTGCCCTCGTCTCTTATGGAACATTTTCTTTATATAGGCCTCTTCCGCAACTCTTCTTCGTGCTGAAGCACGTTCTCCGAATGATGCGGCTAGTGGTTGTTTGACTGGGTAACTGCTGAGTTTGTGAGAGACTGGTAGCTTTGACTTTTTCAAATTTTTTGGTTTGAGCTTGACTCACGTTTCTTAACAGTTCGTGGAGTACGTGTTGTTACTGACTAGATAAGTCATGTGGAGAATGCGTGAGTTTGACATAGAGGTAATTCGAACTAGCGACAACTCAATTTTAGGTGAGATCGAGGGATAGGTCCCTACAGTTATGATCCCATACAAAATTTGAACTTCTATAATATTAATCGTTTCCTTATGTGATTAGGCGTTAGTAGTTAAATGATGTATAAGATGTTAATGTGTTTGATGAAAATTCAATTATAGGTATTTCCATTGCTAGTTTGAGAATAATCTCTGGATAAAAAGGAAGTAATTTGTTGCATTGGATGGTTGGTTGACATCGCTCAAAGAAACCAGTCGTTGATGTGGAAGACAACGTTGAAGAAAACCAGTCGTTGATGTGGAAGACAACGTTGAAGAAATAAATTTTGCTTGTAACAATTCTTGAGTATTATACCATATAAGTTAAAGTATAATTGTAATTTAGTGCATTAAATATTATGGGAGTTAGATTCCTAATTTTATATTGTACAAATGTTTTCGAGGAATAAAATGTAATTTTAGTTTCATATTTCTTTAGTTTTCATGTTCAATTTTGTAATTGTGTTTTTCAGAGTTGTGTTATAAAGTTCTAAACCAACGTTACAATTTTAATTTTTCAACGTCGCTAAAAAAAAATGAAGGAATTCATATTAGGTGGCAATATTTGGTTGTCAAAATAGAAGTCGCCACTAAAAGTTCTGCGACAAAAATAATCCTCGCTAAAGTGTGATAAACGGTGATAGGTTTTGCCCTTTGCCAAGCTTTTAATGACCCCAACATCAGCGACAACAATCGACGGCCTGCATCCATTGTTAAATAATTTTTGTGACATTCTAAACCCATCACATAAAAACCCTTTTTTTTTAATCCTATTTACTAACAATGTTGTTTTTATAAATGACTTAATATGATTCAAAAAAATAACGTTTTGCAACTCAATATCACGTAACTTTTGAGTATTTGCGTTAGATAGTTATGTCATTTATACAATTGACGTGAATGCTACCTTTAGAAATCATTTCTAAACTGATGTAAATACAGACGATGATACAACGACATCACTTTCTTAATGAGGTTGCACTCCTATCGGGTAAACATTTATTTCTCTCAATGATATCAATAGTCTAGAATACATTAATTAACAAAACTTAAATTAGAGAACAAGCATATCTCATTTATACCAAAAATGTAAAGTTTCAAATTTACATCACAAGGTGCCAAAAAAGGAATGCAAATCCTCAAAGAAAACTTTAGAAATGTTATAGGATAAAGACTGGCAGAGTTTTTATCTTATGTAGCTTGAACCTAGTGCTGGCAATTCAGGCCGACAGGTACTTTGCGGGCCATGGAAAGTTTTGGGCTGGGCTGGGCCTTTATATAGAAGATTAAGCCTATAGCCTGCCCATGAATAATATCATGCTATGCGGGCTAGGCCATATGGGTTGGGTTTGGGCCGAGCTTGGCTATATGGGCTGATTTAGGTGGGTCGGGTTCGGGTTTGGGCTGGATGGGATAGTTTTATGGGCGGATTTATTGAAAAACTTATAAAACCCCAAAGTGTATGTGTGTGTGGGGGGGGGGGGGGGGGGTTAGCATAGACCCATACCCATTTATTATTTTTTGGGGAAAATGAGAGGACATAAAAGAAAAAGAAAAAGAAAAATACATAGTGTGTTTATTTAGCCTCTTGTCAAAATAATAAGGAGGGGGACCTAAACCGTACCTCTTTAAACAATAATAACTAAGTTCATAAATCTTTTGTTGAATCTTATTTTGATCCTTGTGGTATTTAATCTTGATTTGTGTCGTCTGCTAATTACCAATATCTTAGGCACATAGTTGCTTCGATTGTGTCAGACGCTAAACTACTCCTATAATTTGTTATTAATCGTATAGCTCGACTGAAAGCCACCTCGAATGCTATTGTCGATACTGAAATTACAAGAATATCGCAAGTGATCGCAGTAAAAATATGATATTTATTTTTATTAGTCTTCCACCATTTCATAATGTCAAAATCCACATCTAGATCTATTATTTCCGAATCGAGGTAACAACTCAATTCATTTGATCCACTACTCTGGGCCCCTCGGTGAATGTTCTCAAGTATTCTTGACGCCGCACAATTTCATGGTATTGGTAAGCTTGGCTGAATAGGCGGTAGTGGTCCATTAAATTTACCAGTCGACTTATAGTCCTTAAATAATGATGTTATAGCACTTCTTGCTAATTCAATTTTAGAAGTATATGTAAATGATAAAGGACTTCCCTATAAAGAAATTCAAGTACAATAAGCTTAAATTGGTGGTTTAATAATGTAGATACGACCCAAACCAATGAAATATTTCAAAATACTTTTTATACTTATCATATATCTCGGCACAATTTTTTTCAAATTGTCTATTATGTTTGTGTTTTTCAAATGTTTTACAAATATTAACTGAATGCCTAATAACTTCAGAAGATGTAACATGATAACACATGAAAAAACATAGTATTGCTACATAAAAAACATTATGAAAATCTCTAAATAATTTAACTACTACCCAATCATCATCACTGATAGTGGGAATGAGGTTTTTTGACATTTGATATTGTGTAATTGGTTGTTTTAAAGAAAGTACTGCATCTAACATCAAGCATGTTGACTTCTGCTTATGTTGAACATCTAGAGGTGGTTTCCCAAGTTTTTTTTATTTTGAGCATGGTGTACTTTTGTGAAATCTTGGGAGCATTTTTGTCAATTATGCAAATAAAGTGTTGTTTGTCTTACATTTTCCAAAACATCTTTGCATACATTTAATCCATCTTTAATCATAAGATTAATAATGTGGCAACAACATCTAATTTTGAAATATTGACTATTATGATGAACAGATGCCCAATTATTTCTTTCTGCACTAGCGCGGTCATCTGAACTAGCATTATCTAAGGAAATAGATTTTTCTTTTAAATTCCATATTCGTTTATCGCTTCAAAAATAAAATTAGTTATTGTTAAACCATTATGAGGGCTTTCAAGCAACCTAAACTGAATAATTCTTTTATGTATTGTCCAGGTAGAGTCTAAGAAGTGGACAATAACACAACAAAATCCTAGTTTTGTTGGTGAGCTCCATAAATCACTCATAAGAGATATTTTTCCAAGAGTATTTTGCAAGATAATTTTTAATTTCTCCTTTTCAATTTTTGCAAGAATTTTAAAAAATATATGCTTTAACTATATTTCTAGTAGGTGGCTGGAAATATCACCATATGTTTTCCTAATAAATCTTTTTAATGCATCTTTTTCAGAAAAACTAAATGCTTGTTTGTCCACAACTAAAAATATAACCAGCTCTGTATGGGTGATATCTTAATTCTCTAACAAATACCCAGAGTGAGATTTTATCTATTGTAGATAAGATTTCTGACCCAGAAGCACAAGCTAAATTTGTAAGTATTTGTCTCCAACAAATGCTTCAAGATAGCTCAAAAAGTAAAACAGAACCAGAACCACTGTAAGTGACAAATAGGTATTATAATTTCCAGGATGTTCTAAAATGCATGGAAAGTGATAAACCTATCACTATCCAAGACCTGCATAAGGAAATTAATTCCATGAAATCTGAAGTCAAGCAACTAAAGATTTATGTCCAAACAGAGGATAATAAAATTAATCATCTCTAGATTTTTCCAAAAGATAAACAAAAGATTCAAAATAGTAAATCTTATATTGAAAGCTTTGAGAAGAAAGATAACCCCTACCTTAATCTTCTCCAAAAAGTTACGTATTAGAAATAGTATATCAAAGCTACCCTTATAATAAAAAATTAATATACCATTAAGAATTACATAGCTTTAGTATATAGTGGAGCTCACTTAAACTGTATTCAAGAAGGCTTGGTTCAATCTCTTACTTCTGCAAGTGGAAGCAGGATGAATATTCAGTATAAACTTTTAGAAGTTTTTATATGTAATAAAAGTATATGTATCCCATCTACCTTTCTTCTAGTCAAAAACTTACAACAGCAAGTAATTCTTGGTACTATATTCCTAAACCTTCTTATGCCTTTACATAAGATTGATCAAACATGGATATTTTACAAATTTTAGGATTAATAAATTATTTTTAAATTCAATAAGGATTGTGAAACCAGGATCATTAATAAACTAAAAACCATGCTTGGTTTTAAAGAAAATTATCTGAATATCCTCAAAGAAGAGTTCCAAGTCATAGATATTTCTATAAACCTCAAACCTCTGAGCTTAAGAACAGGATTAAGGAAGTTGAAAAATAATTTATTTCTGAAGTCTGTAGCGATATCCCTAATGCTTTTTGGGAAAGAAAACAAAATGTTGTTTTCGTACCCTAAAAATAGGATTTTGATGAAAGAACTCAGATTCCCACTAAGGCTATACCAACTCAAATGAATTTTGAATATTTTAAACTTTACAAAAATGAGATTCAGAATTTAGTTGATAAAAACCTTATCGGAAGGAGTAACTCTCATTGGAGTTGTACAGCCTTCTATGTTAGTAAGAATACTGAAAAAGAGAGAGGTGTTCCTAGAGTTGTTGTCAATTATAAACCTCTTAACGACTCCCTTAATAGATTCGTTACCCAATTCCAAATAAAAATGATCTTTTAAATCGACTTTATAATACGATCATATTCTCCAAATTTGATTTAAAGTCAGGATACTGGCAAATTCAAATTGAAGAAAAAGATAAGTATAAAATAACACTCAGTTCCATCTGGTCATTTTGAGTGGAATATTATTCCCTTTGGGTTAAAAAATGCTCTATCTGAATTTCAAAATATTAAAAATGATATTTTTGTTCCTTATTCTAATTTATGCATTGTCTATATTGATGATATTCTTTTGTTTTCTACATCTATTGATTAACATTTCAGATATCTGAAGATTATCAAAGATGCTATCTGCAGAAATGGCTTTGCTTTTTATGCTGCTAAATAAAACTGTTCTTGTACCGCCCCCAAAATTGGCTTCTTAATAAACTATTAAGAACACAAATCCTGAGGTGTAACGTCGGCCAGCCAGGGCCCCACAAACAACCAAGTCATAGACATGTTCAGGCTCGGAAGTCTATAAGAGCCCAACACAGAGATATATAAGAATAACATAACCGCAGAAGACAATAAGAATAACTATACAAAAAGTATACTATAAACCTTAACAGGTAAGATGCAATAATCTCAAGAAACAAACTATCTCAAATAGGATACAGCCAACCAGATCTAAAATAATTAACAGAGAATCAAGCCTCCAACTTAAGCTCTCCAATAGGATCACCATTGCAGTAGCTACAGATATGAAATGTTGCTGTTATGTGCGAGTGAGCAAAACCACGGCTCACTATATCCCCACAAGGCTAAACAACATACTAATCAACGAGATGATAATTAATAATAATAAGATATAACAATTCTAACGATACAATAATATATTCCGAAGATACTAAAGATATCTAATAGAGATGAGCAACAAGTGTAATAAATCTATAAACTAAACAATATGTATATATATATATATATTGCAAAGGAGTGCTAAGACTATAATATACACTCCAATCACAACTGTGGCCCTCGGTACCACACGCAACTAACCTACCTCAGAAATACAATAACATGCAAGAGTGCTTAAAATACATTAACACTAAGAGAAGATGAGTTATAGATAAGAAAAGAGGAATAGGAATATGAGGAATAGGGGAAGAATAGAGGAGGAATAGAGGAAGAATAGACCTATGATGACATGGTTGATCAGCCACTAGTGCAAGATATCCTTAATGAGATCATGATCGGATACCAGGGGTTCGATTTGATTTAAGCTCGACCAGGCTAGGATATTACCACTTGATCAAAGTGAATAAGGGTTTCAACCCGAGGAGCCATCAGCCTCATACTATTTAAATACTAAGATATTTCAACCTCTTAGGATAGTGTTGGCGCCAAAGGGGAACTATCTCATACCATCCCATACTCTTGGATGGTGATTTAGGTATGATAGTGTCTAAGCCAGAACTCACCATACTATTTTGACCCGAGCTAGGAATCCTCCAAACCTATTAGGGGTTAGACGATTTGGAGTGAGTTTGGGTATCCGACCTCATCAAGATAAGGAGAAAAATATATATTATATGATCTGCAGATCCAAACAAATCCACCTGAGATCAAAACACTACAGCCGCTAACACGACACATACACATAAGATAACCACCTACCTGAGCGAGTGGCAATCAATCCAAACACAGACGAACAGTGACTCAGTCGCACATCTATACATAGAACAACAGTGACTAACCAGTCACTACATCTAATTAGATGACTAGCGACTTACCCATCAAACGTCAAAACAACTGATGAACAGTGACTAACCCGTCACAACATCAAAACAACAGATGAACAATGGCTAATTAGCCAGCCACAACCCCCAAACAACATCAGTCTCTAAGATCTCCGATAGCAAATATGATTACCATCAAATGCTAGAGTACAACAGCTGTTAACACAGACTAGTACACAAGGAATAGCCTGCAAGACTCCAACAAGTAGTCAACAATTCCTAAGAACAGAGCTGTAATCCCAACTCTCTAACAACTATGTACTCAATCTCCAAAATAGATGAACAGGAAACCTACTAGGTTCGAACATCACTGGTGATAGTACAACATCGCAGAACCCCCTGGCGCTCAAGGACAAAGCCACGAGAACGCTCAAACATAATGAGTTCTAAGACCAATAACGACTCTATGTTCAGGATAAACTATTAGTCTACGATAAACAGCTAAACAATCCAAGATAACCACACTCCATAACGAAACCCAAGGTTCACATATCAAGTACCAAATCAAACTGCAGTGCTCAAGGACAAAGCCACGAGAACACTACAAATACACAACTTCTTAAACAATAAAAGAGAAATACAACTCTACATGCCTTAGGATACCAACTTGCTACACACAACCACTCAGAATAAGTCAAGAGTAATTACGCCTTTAAAGTTCAAGGATGAAGCCGCGAGAAAAGGCGTAATGACCTCCAACCAATTCTCGAAGTCCAAATACAAACAAGCAACTAAGCTAACATATCTAACATAGATAATAACTAACTATACAAGGAGAACACAAGTCTGGACAATAAACTAGATTATGAAAATAATATCTATGTCAACTAGCAATCACTCTAAATTAACATTAGTAAACTAGTAAAGGAGTTTAGCAATGCAGGGATACTCGCCTGATATACCATGTTTGATAATAAGGAACCCGACAGATAATATCCTAACAGTACCCTAACGGTAATATGCTCCGCGAATCGACTTTCGAAACCCGAATGAGTCACCGAAAGGAACAGGAACACCGCAACATCAACCACTACCAAGGACCGAAACCCAATCATAAAACCAATAAGGGATTCTTTCCCGAGACTGAGTTCAAATCAGAACCACACCCGAATCAGCAAGACAAACTGCGATAAAACCCATAATTCATCGTACTACGCTGCACTACTTTGATCACCCATAATCACATTAGAATATACCCACTTTAAACTCACCAAATCAGCCACCCAATAGTCACAAACCTGGTGATCGAAGAGTGTAAAAATAACGCTCTCTCTACCCCTAGAACAACAGCAACTTGGGCAGCAATATCTGAATCAAAACAACAACAACTACTATCTAGAGCAGCCACCACAAGGTCTGCAGCAACTGAACCTCATCGCCCAACCATACTTAACCCCAATCACCACCACCGAATAACTGCAAGAAAAACCTAACCAATTCGGCCACCTAATAATCACAAACCCAAACCAAGGGGTTTCACCATGTCCAAATCAAATCAACCAAGATGAAGTGGGAAAATCTGGTAATACTTACGGCCAAATGGGGCGGCTGTAATTGGTAAGGATCGATGATCAAATCGGTGATCGAAGATGGGTAAGAAAACCCTAGAATGACAACAGCTCTTTCTCTAGAATCAAAATTTAGTAGTAGGTGATGAAAACCCAAACCCAAAATCAAACCAAGAGAGAAGCAAGGAAGGGAAGGATTTGAAAAGTTAGGGTTTCCTCTCGGAGAGAAAAGTGAGATATGATAATGAGGGGAGAGAGTGGGAAACAATATATATATACTACGACAAGTCGTTCGAACGACACACAAACTTGTTCAAACGATAATTGCCAAAGGCCAAACGTCTAGAAGACATGAAGATTCGCTCGAACGACAATCAACCTCGTTCGAGAGAGAACTAGAAAAACTCTAAAAAGTTACTCTGAGATCCTCTTGAACCACACCAAACACCAAGATCCTCAGAAGACAGGAACAACCTGAAGCAACAAACACAACCCTATCAGAAACCAACCACGGCTCCTAAAATCATAACTCTATCTCCTCTTCCCAACAACAGCATAAACCACAGAACTAATGGAACACTACACAAGATAATAAAAAGTAAAATATGGATGCATAATAGTAGATAGTAATAATACTTAGAAATATTCGGGTCACTACATTCTACCCTCCTTAAAAGATATTTCGTCCCGAAATTTAACACCTACCTTAAAGATACCTCAAACAGGGAAGATACCAAAAATCCATAAGTTGATCGCCAAACTGGATTACACTTCAAAACCATTGCAACGGTATCCATAACATCATCCAAACATTGCAAGATCACAAAACTATAATCAAAACCTAATACCCATACTGAACATGAAAACCCACCATATCTAGCAGCCACCATCTAGATCACCTTCCCAACATATAGTTCACATCCAACATGGTGCTGACCTACGGTACTAACCCATAACCTCATCCAAAGGGTTAAAAGAAGAATGCCATATAATCATCATAAATGAACTACTATGAAATTAGGACCCAACCTAAAGTTCCAAGATTTCCAATCCAGAGAGGAGAATCAATTCCTATAATAGTAATCCACCAAAATCCAACACCATAACAAATCAGCCACTACTCCAAGGATATAAGATAAACATTTTTATTCCTCAAAATCTATGGCAAAAGCCCAAACGCATCAGGTCTCAAGAGATCAACTCCATAACCAACCAAGCGTTAAAATACACAAGCCACCAAGGAATCATCCTAACCCGTTCTAAAGAATCACTCAACCTATGAGTCCAAGAGACATGGATAGGAGTTAACCTAAGCTCTGATACCAATCTGTAACTCTCTCAAAATTGGCTTCTTAATAAACTATTAAGAACGCAAATCCTGAGGTGTAATGTCAGCCAACCAAGACCCCAAAAACAACCAAGCCATTGACAAGTTTAGGCTTGGAAGTCTAAGAGCGCAGTACAGAGATATATAAGAATAACATAACCGCGGAAGACAATGATAATAACTATACAAAAAGTATACTACAAACCTCAATAGGTAAGATACAATAATCTCAAGAAACAAACTATCTCAAATAGGATACAACCAACCCGATCCAAAATACATAACAGAGAATCAAGCCTCCAGCTTAAGCACTCCAATGGGATCACCACTGCAGCAGCTACAGATTTGAAATATTGTTATTCGAGAGTGAGTAAAACCACGGCTCACTATAACCTCACAAGGCTAAGCAACATACTAATCAACGAGATGATAATTAATAATAATAAGATATAACAATTCTAACGATACAATAATATATTCCAAAGATACTAGAGATATCTAATAGAGATTAACAACAAGTCTAATAAATCTTTTAAACTAAACAACTATAAACTACACTTCAATCACAGCTGTGGCCCTCAGCGCCATACGCAACTAACCTGCCTCAGAAATGCAATAACATGCAAGAGTGCTTAAAATACATTAACACTAAGAGAAGAGGAATAGGAATATGAGGAATAGAGGAAGAATTGAGGAGGAATAAAAGAAGAATAGACCTATGATTACATGGTTGATCAACCACTAGTGCAAGATTTCCTTAATGAGATCACGATAAGATACAAGGGGTTCAATTTGTTTCAAGTTCAACCAGGCTAGGATATTACAACTTGATTAGAGTAAATAGGGGTTTCAACCTGAGGAGCCATCGTCCTCATACTATTTAAATTCTAAGGTATTTCAACCTCTCAGGATAGTGCTGGCGCCAGAGGGGAACTATCTCATGCCATCCCATACTTCAGGATGGTGATTCAATTATAATAATGTCTCAGCCAGAACTAACCATACTATTTTGACCCGAGCTAGGAATCCTCTTAACCTATCGGGGGTTAGACGATTTAGAGTGAGTTTATGTTTTCGACCTCATCATGATTAGGAGAAAAATATATATTATATGATCTGCAGATCCAAATAGATCCAGCAGAGATCAAAATGCTGTAACCACTAATACGGCACACACACATAGGATAACCACCTGCCTGAGTGTATTGCAAACAATCCTAACACAGATCAACAGGGACTCAGTCGCACATCTACACATAGAATAGCAGTGACTATCCAGTCGCAACATCTAACTAGATGACCAGCTACTTACCTGTCACACGTCAAATCAACCGATGAACAGTGACTAACCCGTCATAATATCAAAACATCTGATGAACAATGACTAATTAACTAGTCACAACCCCCAAACAACATCAGTCTATAAGATCTCCTATAGAAAACATGATTACCATCAAATGCTAGAGCACAACAACTGTCAACACAATCTAGTGCATAAGGGATTGCCTACAAGTCTCCAACAAGTAGTCAACAATTCCTAGGAACAGAGCTGCAATTGCAACTCTCTAACGACTATTTACTCAATCTCTAAAATAGATGAACGGGAAACCAACAAGGTTCCCACATCACTGGTGACAACACAACATTGCAGAACCCCCTGGCGCTCAAGGACAAAGCCACGAGAACTCTCAAACAGAATAAATACTAAGACCAATAACGGCTCTATGCTCAGGATAAACTGTTAGTTTACGACAAACATCTAAACAATCCAAGATAACCACACCCTATAATGGAACCCAAGGATACTAAATCAAACTACAGTGCGCAAGGACAAAGCCTCGATAACACTACAAATACACAACTTCCTAAACAACAAAAGAGAAGCACAACTCTACATGCCTTAGGATACCAACTTGCTATACACAACCACTCATAATAGGTCAAGAGTAATTACTCCTTTAAAGTTCAAGGACGAAGCCGCGAGAACAAGTGTAATAACCTCCAAACAATTCTCGAAGTCCAAATACAAATAAGCAATTAAGCTAACATATCTAACATAGATAATAACTAACTATACAAGGAGAACACAAGTCTAGACTATAAACTAGATCATGAAAATAATATCTATGTCAACTAGTAATCACTCTAAATTAACATCAGTAAACTTGTAAAGGAATTTAGCAATGTAGGGACACTCGCCTGATATACCAAGTTTGATAATAATAACCCGCTAGAAAATATCTAAACAACACCCCAACGGTAATATGCTCTGCGAATCAACTTTCAAAACCCGAATGAGTCACCGAATGGAACAGGGACACCATAACATCAACCACTACCAAGGACCGAGACCCAATCATAAAACAAGCAAGGGATTCTTACCCGAGATTGAGTTCAAATCAGCACCACAGCTTAATCAGCAACACAAACTGCGATAAAACCCACAATCCACCACGCTACGCTGCACTACTCTGATCACCCATAATCACATTAGGATATACCCACTTTAAACCCACCAAATCAGCCACCCAATAGTCACAAACTTGGTGATCGAGGAGGGCAAAAGCAACCCTCTCTCTATCCCTAGAACAGTAGCAACTTGGGCAGCAATATATGAATCAAAACAACAATAACTACTATCTAGAACGGCCACCGCAAGGTCTACAACAACTGAACCTCATCTTCCAGCCACCCTAAACCCTAATCACCACCATTGAACAACTGCAAAAAAAACCCAACCAATTCGGCCACCCAATAATCACAAACCCGAACCACGGGGTTTCACCATAACAAAATCAAATCAACCAAGATGAAGAGGGAAAATCAGGTAATACTTACGGCCAAAAAGGGTGGCTAGAATTTGTAAGGAACGACGATTAAATTGGAGATCTAAGATGGGTGAGGAAACCCTAGAACGACAACAGCTCTCTCTCTAGAACCAAAATTGGGTAGTAGGTAAGAAAACCCAAACCCGCAATCAAACCAAGAGAAAAGCAAGGAAGGGAAGGATTTGAAAAGTTAGGGTTTGCTCTCGGAGAGAAAAGTAAGATGTGATGATGAAGAGAGAGAGTGGGAAACGATATATTTATATACAACGAAAAGTCGTTCGAGCGACACACGAACTTGTTCGAACGACAATTTCCAAGGGCCAAACGTCCATAGGACATGAAGATTCGTTCAAATGACAATCAACCTCGTTCGAGCATGAACTTGAAAAACTCCAAAAGGTCACTCTAAGATCCTACTGAGCCACACAAAATGCAAAGATCCTCAGGAGATAGGAATAACCCGAGGTAACAAACACAACCCTATCAGAGACCAACCACGGCTCCTAAAATCATAACTCTACCTCCTTTGCCCAACAACAGTAGAAGCCACAGAACTAATGGAACACCACACACGATAATAGAAAATAAAATATGTATGCATAATAGTAGATAGTAATAATATTAAGAAAAATCCGGGTCACTACAGTTCCAAATAACAATTAGATCTTTAGGGCATAATATTGTTAAAGGACAAATTATTCATATTGATAGAAATATTAAGTTTGCCTCAAAATTTCTCAATGAAATTAGAGAAAAAACTCAATTGTAATGAAATTAGAGAAAAAAACTCAATTATAATGATTCCTTGGAAGTCTCAATTACATTGCAGACTACTACCAGAATTTAGCCCTGGAAAGTTCCATTTTATACAAAAGATCCATAAAGAATTTTGTTCCTTGGACATTTGAGCACTATATAGCTATTCATCGAATCAAACTAAGAGTCAAACAACTCCAATGTTTCAGTCTTCCAATCCACATTGGCAAAAAATTGTTGAAACAGAAGCCTCGGATTAGGCTTTGGAGGTATATTGAAACAAATAAATTCTTCTTCCCAAAAATAAGAATTACTCCATTTCACATCAGGAAGGTGAAAAATAACTCAAAAGAATTATTCCACAATTAAAATGGAAATGTTTTCCATTGTCAAAAATATTTCAAAATTATTGGATGATTTGTTAAATCAACCCTTTATATTTTGGATTAATTGCAGCTTTACTAAAGATATCATATAAATAGATGTGAAGAATATTGGGTCTAAATAGATATTTGCTAGATGGCCATTTGAATTATCTGCCTTTAATTTATCAATTAAGTATATTAAAGGTGATCTAAACTCTATTCATGATTTTCTAACCATAAATTTTTTACTAGAAAAATCTGAACATGGAATCTCCTGATAAAGGATGGAGTCAAAACAGGAGAAAAATGGAATATAATAAAATTACCAAGGATGCCCTTAAGCAGGAACTGAAGAAAACTACCAAAGATGCCTTTAAACAGGAAATCGTCTATCAACATAAAATAATGGTTAATGAAAATATCTTAACCCATTATTTTGATGATCTTAAGCTCAATCAGGATATTTGAGGTCTCATAGAATAATATTTTGCTAATCAGAATTATATAGTTAAAGATAGTCGTCATCGATACGTCTATGAGGTCATATTAACAAAAATAATATCAAATCAAATTGAGCATCATCATGTCAATTCGAAGGACATGAAAAACCCTATAGCATATTCCAAGTATTATATTATAAGTGATATGCACATATCCGAATGGGGATTAGATCCTAGAAAATCTAGATCTTTCAAACTGAATTGCCAGCAATATAATTATTGGGATTATATATATGTTTGGCATTATACTTTTTATTATCAGAATCTAAACATAAAGCATACTTGGCTTTTCTGCATTAATCCAGAGATTATCAAAAGAACAAGTTTCCCCACCTGGTTTCTTAATTGATGGGAAAAGATGAGATCCGATTTTGATATTTTAGCAAAAATCTTTCAGGAACTATTTGTCATATGGTATGCATTTCATCCAAAACTGAAGGAAAAATTTGTACCAAATCCACCTATTGGAAAAAATACTTTGTGGTATTTCACAAAGTTCAAGATCACATAGATTTAAAAATGGGATCTCAAACTTTGTTTCAATGATCTGAAACTACCGATTCTTCAAAGAATTTCTTTTATAGATGGTGGGATGGATTTGAAACTGAAAGAGTCATTGAATTAATCAATCAAGTAACCGAAGCATATGTTTCATCTTCCAATGAAGAAATACATAAAACAACAAAACTATTAGTTTCCTCAGCAAATATTTTCTAATTATTATTGGATTTCATTAAAGACCTTTACCTGAACTTATCATTAGACGAACATCAGGTTAATGTCATACAGACTTTGAAAGAACAATTTATGGAGGCTACTTCCCAAACCTCACCATAAGCAGCTCCCACAACCACTCAAAGAAGTAGTGGAAGACAAAGCCTGTACTTTTTCCTGGCAGGCACGGGACAAGACCCTTATGATGATGAAGACATGACATCATTAAAATATTTAGAAGCAACTATGGAAGATTATTGGGATGCCATCATTAAGGTCCAATAACAGAAGCTAAAGGCAAAAGTTAAAGGAAAAGCTAAGAAAACTTAGCTCTTAGTGTGTCATTACTGACGCATAGAAATAGAAGAATCTCTACTTTATCTTTAATAAAGTAAAGACAACTTTATCAAAAGAGAAATAATTATGTCTTCCATCAAACTACTCCAGCCATATTAGGGACTATACATGGATAGTACTTACAGTTACTCTGTAGGACTGTTTATTTCAAGGGACTGATGACCCATTTGTTTATCAGGTTAAGTTTTGAGTGTTTTATTTTATCTCAAGCTTATTGCATCTTATCCCAGGTGTTCTTCCCTAGTTTTGTAAGTGTTCTATAAACTATATAAATTATAGTTCTTATTCTTGTTGTATTCACTCTTCAACACACATACCCCTGATAGTGTCTAATTCTTGCACTTGTTTATATATATTCACTCTTCTGTACATATACCCCTAAGGGTGTCTAATTTGTAATTTGTCTATCATTGTCTTGTATATGTCGATCCTTCCTACCTGGTATATATATATATGAAGTAGGAATAACATGGGGGCCATATAAGCCAACAACCTAGAGGAAATCGATTCAAGTTTAACCGACCCCATTTAGTTGACGATTGAAATAAATATCGATCCTCTAATGGCTCAAAAATCCCTGCGAGATTATTAGACCCCCGAGGTTGGCATAATGCCTTATATAGTCTTGCCTAATATTAAAGCCCAGATATATGAAATCAAATTGGATGTTATTAGCATGTTACCTGCTTTTTAAGGGTTTGACACAAAATGTCCTTATAGGCACATAAGAGACTGCAAAAAGATATGCGCACTTTCGTGCAATCAAAATATTATGGAGGAATCTATTCACATTTTATTTTCCCCTTCTCATTAAAAGAGAGAACATACCGATGGTTAGATTCATTACTACCTTCGATAATTAGAATATGGGCTTAATTATCAAAGAAGTTTACATCAAAATTCTTCACTATGGCCAAAACTCTAGTTGTTAAGAAAAAAATCATCAAATTTTACCAAGATGAGTCTGAATCATTCTTTGAGGCCTGGAAAAGATTTAAGGATCTTCTCCTGAGATGCTCACATCACGAATTTAAAGCTCAATACTTAATTCAGATATTCTATCGTGGCATTACGCCCGACATCCATTATAGGTTATAATCTATTCATACAGGTAATTTTTAAAACCTTCAGCCTGATAATACTTTTGAAGCATTAGTAGTTAAATCCAAACAGTGGGACTTTTATCCCTATAAGAATGATCATAGTAAAAAGGGAGAAGTCCTAGAGATTCGTGATAACATGTTACTTCTTGCTATGATTGATATTCTTATAAAGAAGATTAATCAACTCTCTACAACACCTACCCCGGTGAATAATGTCCAATAATCATGTGTAACATGTGGTGAATTTGCTCATATTAAGATGGATTTCCCCCTTTACACTGAAATTAATGGTTCAGATCATGTTAATATATTGGACCATAAACCATGTTGCATAATTACCATAAATTTGCTTGAAGAAATGACCAAGTAAATCCTAGTAATTCTAGGCCTATCCAGCAAGGTGTGAGGCAAATGAATGAAAATCAGTACCCGCCTAGAATTCTATTTACAACTCGATTCATAGAATTTTAGAGTCCAATAGAAGGTCGTATTGGATCTTCTAAAAATGAAATGGACCTTTTAATATAATGTCATTAGTCTAGTCAAAATCCTACTTACTAATTAATGTAGTAAAATGGCAACTAGGGTGTCAATCCACGAAGAGGTACATTATTCTAGGGTAAACTTAAATCTAGGGGAAATAGGGTTTGTTTTGTCAGACTTCTTTGCCTAATCTTGGTATTGTAATATGAATATTAAGGATAATTAGACCTTCGAATTCTACTCTATATTAGTATATTAGGGTTTAATTTAATACGTTTTTGGTCTTCTCCTCGAGATCTCTTTTTTCAATTGAATTCGAGGGCTTTAAAATTCTTTAATGATCTCTCTGGGAAGAACACATTAAAAAGTCAAGATCTAAACTCAAATGCTAAGTTTTTGACCTATGGCTTATTCCTTCTTTAAAAAAAAGGAATAATCCTTAGGTGTAGAGGTCATTAAGTAGACTAAGAAAATAGTTCCTTAATCATGACACCAATCTCTCTTCTTGGTTAAATTTCCTCCTCCTCTAACTTGTCTAATTAAGGAGAGTTGAAGAACAGTCCTAATGAGTAATCAAAGACTTTTGGATTGAACCTCATACCTCCACGAAAATCTTAACACATACCTATAGAGCATCCAACTCAAATATAGTCGGAGGGGATTAACCCTGCAACATCGTAATAATTAAAAACAATTAAAGAACAAGATCCATCTTTCATTAAATCTTAAAACTATGTTTAAAGATACAAACTCAGTTTTCAAGATCCCCAAAGCCTTGTAAAAATAAAAAGTAGTTTTGGTGAGAAAAAGAACAAAATATTAAATAGAGAAACCCTCCTCCTAAAATGTATAAACTACCCTCCAATTTTCTCTAATAATAAAGTTGGGGTATTCAATTAAGATTCTTTCTTAATCGACCATCTCGAGATGTGTGTGCCAGAATCACAAGTTTAAACCACAGGTGTTTGGCGATCGCCGGTGTGGTACCCTTGGCCAACGGCGATCGTCGGTGGGTGGTGGCCAAAATCCTTACCCTTCTAGGGTTCTTTTTTGTTCGCCATGTAGTTCATTTTTTTAGGTCCAACCTCTTGATCCCTTGTCTTTATAATGATTTTGGTTATCTGAGATCCTAACTAGCCTAATTCTGATTGAATATGATATGTTGATCAACTGGAATTCCACAGTATAGTTCTTATGTCAATTTGGTTTTAATTTGGCCCTTTTTAGCCAAATTGGCTCATATAGACTAGAGAACCTGAAAATTAGGTGATTGGGTAATAATTAGACAAAAAGGGGATTCAAGACGGCCAAAAAAGACCTGTAAAAGGGGTTTAAAATATGCACAAAAAGGTGCTTATGAGATATCACCAAACTTGTCTTTTTGCTCATCTCGAGTAAAAAAAATTAACTAAGAAATTAAAGCTACTTTTGCAAGTCTCGCGGTTGCATTTAGCTTAAGCAATAAGCCGTTAAGCTCACAGGTGTCTCTAGTGAACAATTTTTATCTCGTGAGGGTTTTTAGTATTTTTACCCTAAAAAATGTACAACTCAGTATTTCCTATATTTCAAACTAATTATTTTGTTGCCTCAACAACCCTTGTTAACCCTACTAGATATATTGTAGATAGTTCCCTAAAAAGGGCTTAGTTTATTTGTCAACTTAAGAGGGTTTACCAAAATAATTAGGCAAAACTGAGAGGAAAACAAATTATACTACAATGACTATCAATAAGACTCCCCCCAAAAGGATTATATTTATGAGTGTATGTTGTCATAGTTCCAGTATTATATGTTAGGAGATTATTATTCAACCACTTAATTTCCTCCTTATAGAGTTATTAACAGGAGTATTTTACTTTCTCCATTCACTTGCCTGCTTTAATTAGTTGGATTAATATAACTTATACTTTTGCTAGAATTTTTTCATAATTATTCCCCTGTATCTAATTGGTTGACAGTCCATACTAGTTGGTTTTGGGTGTCGGGATTTGGAGTCCCTTCATGACCAAAACTTTAGGCTCACACCAATATTTATTCAGTTTATACATTGGCAGCTTTTCTTCTTTGATTACTTTTTTTTTCTTTTTGTATCATACTATGTCATTTGCTAATCTATTATTTCAGGTAGTAAGTTCATTACTCTCTCAGGATTCTTAAGTATTTTAAAATAATTTCCTTGGACAAATACGGTTATAGGTGTAAAGTGTAGTTTCTTTCAAGAAATCATTAACTCTAATTTTTGAGAATATCATTAATATCTATTATTGTATCTTAAGTTTAATTTTTTTCAATTTTGGCATATTATTTTTTAAATATATATATATTTTTATATGGGTACCGGAAATGTACGACACTATTTATGCTAAAATAAAGACAAACTCTAAAATGTAAAATGCATCTCTACTCATAGTTGTGATCTGCGGTACCTATGCCAAATAACTCATATATATCAATCACCTCAAGTACCACCTCATCAAAATCCACTACTTTCTTCCCCTCCAGGACCTTCATAGGCCCCTCTTCCTTATTATTATGATGGATGTTTACATTCTAAACATGTAATTGACCATCATACTCATGTTCTAGAATCTGACAAGGTGTCGCCCAATAATCTCCTCTGTGAACTATACATTGATTTTGTGTACAACATCCTGTTAACTCATGTGAAATGCCTAAAGGTTCCAAAAGAACCTTATTTGCAGCTCGAACCGCTAATGGGTCGATATATCAAATAAATGTTGTCACAAAAGCCGGTAGGTGATAAATAACTTTGCTCCCTTCTGCCATGGCTAAATATGTATTTATAGCACACTGGTGAATGTTACCACCAATATCATCTATAAGATCATATCTTGGGATATCCTGATGTGGAACGCGTAAAAACTCTAATCCTTTAACTCCAATGCTGGTCGGTCGACTTGAAGACTAGATATTACTATAAAACTAATAGAGGATGGCAAACTGGTTGGTTAAGAAACTCAAGATTGAGAGTCTACCCTCATCCCATGCTGTCATCTTGCATAATGCAATCTTTCTCTAATAGTCCTTGCAGTTCAAAGTTTGCTTATGATAGATAAAATCCAGATTTGGTGCTACTATGACAACTACTCGTAAGAATGCTCTATCTAATATAATAAGCACCCGACCTTCCCAATTAGGAATCATAACTAGTGATCAATATGAAAAATTGATGCTCTGATTGAAAGGATAAACTAAATCCCTAGAAAATAAATTGGAATCTCAGTGTAAAAGATTGAAACTGGTCCCAGTAATTTTATCTCTTTCTATAATATGGGCCCATAACACCTATCTAGAAATATTGAAGTACAGTGCCTCTCTGGTATGATACTAACATTTAAAGCCATGTGATAAATGAATATGCAATCGACTATAGAATGAGACAAAATGATGAAATGTTAGTCAAGAGGAAAGGGAAAATTTCCTAATTTCTTTCTACCGGTACCTTAAATACATGGGGTCATAACTTAAAAACCATACGTTGGAAAAACTAGTTCTAGTACAATTTAGAAAGGTCTTGAAAAACTATTAAATGTGAACATATGAATTTTTCCTAAACCACGGTCTAATAACCTCAATAATTTATAAACAAATTGGTGTACAATTTTTACTTTTCTCAGACTTTCGTTGAGTAAAACATTAATAACGCCTTCAATTTTGATTAGAATGGAGTGGACGCCATTTCTTTGAAAAGAGAACTCAATTATCTAAAAACTTAAAGTTTTGAGTTTTTGCCAAGTCTTCACACCCTGGTCTCAATAGCTTAAAAAAGTTGATCGTTAAAAACTACCAGTTTTAGTGTTTACCGGTATTAGAGAGAGAAAGTAAATTCTTAACCTATATTTTACTTAAGAGTAACCCAATTTAAATGTACTACATTGCAAGATAGGAAATGACAATTTATTCATTATAGTAGAAGGTTACATGACATGCTTCTAACAAGAAATAAACATCCGAGACTTTGGATTTTTATTGATTACTTTTTTAGTTTGAAAAAGAAAAGAAAACACATTAGACTTGATCCTAGGAAGGGAAAAGAAAGATAAAGGGGCCCTGGACTTCACTCCTTGAGCTTTACGAATGACGGTGATGAGTTGAAGGTGGTAGAGATGATTCTGTCACGTTACCTCAGGAGATACTTTGGTGAAGCATCTCCATGTGAGAAATGATGTCGAAGTTATCCTTTTGGCATGTCTCCATTATTTTTATCATCTTGCAGTTCATCTTGAGAAGCCTCCCAAGGGCAGCACATCTTCTTGCCATGATCTTCATAATGTTGCGAGTAACGGGGTGTTGGATGTAAATGAGAACGTCTTTTGTAGGGAAGGTGGGGCTTGGAGTGCGCTCATACTCTTCGTAAATTAGGTAAGCTAGATCGCTAGGGATTAACCCTCATGCTCGTGTCCATGGCTCTTGTGCACATTTCCCCATAGAAGCCCTTCCATTCTTTTCTCTGATATTTATTGATGCCACTTGTGAGACGTCATGAGGATTGATAGTAGCGAGGAACTTTGTGATAAGAATGGGAAAGACCATGAGGTCATTCTTTGAAGCTCAGCTCTTGGGTATAGCCTTGACAATCGACTACATCATGGTCTAGAAGATATTATAAGCATCCCCCTTGTATAGACAAAATAGGAAATGGAGAAAACCATGGTAGGCATCGGTTTGGTAGAAAGAAGGATGGATGTTGGTGGAGTACCATTTAAACACCATGAATTGATTTCATTATAGACAGTTGGCTTTGATGCCATTGTTGTCAGTTTCTACTATAAGGTATATCCAAGGATGTGACGTAACCGCAACAAGTGGAGTTTTCTTCCGTATTGAAGCTCGGATGCATTATTGCGATGGAGGTGATGTCAGAGAGAGTTTGAAGAGAAATAAAAAAGTGGTAATTACCCCATTTGAGAGTCACCATACAATTCTCGAAGTCAGGATTGGCAAGGTCCTTGTATAAGTGTCGCACAAGCTTTGGACAATGTTTGTCCCCATCTGTATAGTAAAGTGGTCCCTATTTCTGACGGACAATCTCAACTTGGTAAGCATACATGTTTTCCACCATCATCCAATCTTCGAGCTCTTCCACCGCAAGTTCTTTACCCATTCTGTCCTGAAACAAAGTTAGAAGAAGGTGAGGAAGCTAGAGACAGAAGATGGAGTATTAATACTATCAGTGGTTGGCTGACACTGATGGTGCTTGGCTTTTGGATGGGTTTTTAATAGAGAGAGAAGAGAAGGAACTGAGGTAGAATAGGTGTGTATCCCTCTTGTATTTATTGAGAAAGTTTCTTGAAGTTCAAATTTTGAATGGGAGAGTTGGATTTGAATAAATAGGGGAACCTTGGATTGAGTAGTAGGAGACCAACTCTTAACCTTCATGTCCCCAACGAATTCATAAGATTCATCCCATGATTTGAGTAGCAAATTGAAACGATTGGGTTTTGAATTCGAATTTAAAGTGGAGGGGTATAATTGACATTTACCTTTATTTTAATCATCTAGATGGTTTATTAGTGCACCCATCTCCTAAATTATGTACACCATGGTACCGGACTATTGTGCATGCCCTTAATGAAGTCCTTACCTAATGGGAAAATTGACCCTAATACCTAATTAACAAATTACTAAACTCAAAAAATGATAAGGATCACGAAAGCGATCCATAACACTTGGGTTGCCTCCCATTAAGCGCTAAGTATCATGTCTTCAGCCTGACGTAACTACCGCCAAACTTAGAGTTTGGCAATATTATGATTTCCATTCTCAGGGGTCACTTCCAAAGATTGGGTTAGGGGGTCGTCAAGATATAATACCCTGTGTGGCTATATAATATAATTAAGGTTACATGACCAGTCTTTAGGATGCTTGTAAATACTGTCACTTAAGATGTATTGCACCATGGCCAGTTGTTGTTGTTCTTTACACATATCCTCTATTGTAGTAGTCCTTTCATAGTATTCAGATGCTTATTACAAAAAGTGTTGCAGCTCAGGGTAATGTTCATTAAGGCAGAAAATAACCATTTGAGGCAAACCAAAATGTTACAATAACTCCATCAAAAATGCTCTTATGTGGAATGCATGTTCCGAGGGGCATATGATGGCCTGAGACCATTTTGACTCAGAGTCTATAGTGATCAATACGAGCGAGTTACCTTCTGATAATGGAAATTGTCCTATAAATCCTATGTTCCATACTTTGAAAATCTCTGCAGGTATAGGGTCTAAAAGAGTTATTTGCCTTCCTGTGATTATTCTTTGAGCATGGCGCACTGAGTAGCTTAGATAATATAAGTGGGCATCTTTAAATAATGATACTATAGTAATGATACTATAGTGTTTTATTTTGCCTGATGTGGAAGTAGTATTCTTATTATTGAAGATGTTCAATGTCCTTTTCATACTCCCTAGGGATAATGTTAGTAGTCTCGAGTGACAATTCACTACTACATGTATAGTTTCTAGGAATGGTCTCCCCAAAATGATTGTGATATCTTTTCCAAGATTCAGTATTTTTTAGGTTTCTAAGGTGACAAAGTCAACTGGAAAATCCAAACCCTCAACTCGTATAAATAGATCCATTAATATCCCCCTTGGGTACCTGATCAAGCGATTTTCCATTTGTAAGGTTATCTTTGTTGGCCTTAAATCTTCAAGTCCCAGTTGCTGATAAACATAATATGGAAGGACATTGCCGCTTACCCCCAAATCTGAAAGTGCCTTGTCAATTTGGTACCTTCCTATGGTGCACAAGATTTTTGGACAACCGGGATCTCTGAGCTTTCGCGGTGTCATTATTTATGTAAGGAAAACCTTCTTGTTGATCTCGAGATTTCTTTTTCACGCGCAGGTTTCCTTTAGGAATTTAGCGTATGATGGTACTTTCTTAAGAACTGCGAGTAGTAGAATATTGATGTGAACGTATCTAAATGTTTCTACTAACTTATCATAATATGGGTTTGAAATCCTTGGTTGCTGCCTTTGAGGATATGGGATAGGTGGCACATACTCTTTTGGTGGAGTCTTGACAGGTACTTCATCCGATTGTGTAACTTTAGTAGTTTATCCATTTTTCTCATTAGCTGGCATTTCCACAAAATTTTAAACAACCTTGCCACTCCTAAGGGTAGTTGTGGTACATACTATTTTGGTGGAGTCTGGACAGGTGGTACGTACTCGTTTAGTAGAGTCTGGATAGGTGATTCTTCTGGTTATGGGGTTGATACAATTTTATTAGTTTTATCCGTTTGTTGATCATCAGCTAAAATTTCCACCTGATTTCCGACAACCTTGCTACTCCTAAGGGTAGTTATGGCATGCCACTATTTAGCGGGTTTGCCATTATTGTTCGACTCCACGCCATATTGCCCTTTTACAATTGCCTCAAACTGACTAGGTAGTTTTCTTTGTTCATGACTTACGAAATCTTTTGTGAATTGTGACATAGTCTTGTCCAACTGACCTGCTCGCTAATTTAACATGGTAAGGGAGTGGTTGATTTACCGCATAAAGGTTTCAAGTGTTCACTCAAGGTTCTCGATCTTCTTAGTGTTGGTTTGTTGAGGTTAATATTGTTGTGACTGGTACTATTGTTGTTATGGATGTTGATATTATTATTGGGGCCTTTGGTATTACTATTATCACATGTTTAAGTTACCAACGGGCCCTCCCTGATGTGGTTCAGTTCTATAAGACAAGTTGGACTGTGGAGGTACAAAGAATCTAAATGAGTTATTAGGATTCATTTGATTGTACGTACTGAATACGTGAACTTTCTCTTCTTATATTTCCTGGTCTAGTTCGATAGTAGGATAGGTGTCCGAGATGTGAGTAGTACTGCTGTAGTAAAAACATGCCTCTTACTAAGTTGGAGGAAAAGTTGGTTTGGTGAAAGTATCGTTCATCTTCTTGAGCAGGCTTGTTTGTGAATGGTAGCTAAAATAACCATGTTTGTATTTAACTTAAGAGGTCCTCCTTTCCTAGGTTTACTCTTTCTCAAAGAAGGGTAGTCCTACAGTTTGTTCCCATGGTTTTAATGAGTTCCCTTGCTTTTGTAGAGGACTTACGCATTATAGAACCTCCACAAGTGGCATCTACCATAATTTTGTTGATTTGGGATAACCCATTGTGGAAAATGTGTGCTTTCTACGTAAGATCTAGTCCATGATGTGGGCACTTAAGTAGGAGACTCTTGTATCTCTCGCAACTATCATAAAAATGTTCATCTTCCTTTCGAGAGAAAGTGTGAATTTCATTATGTAAAATGTTTGATTTATGGATAGAGAAAAATTTCCTTAAGAATGCCTTTTGTAATAACTCCAAAGTTGTGATGGTTCCAGGGGTAGAGACTGCAGCCAAATCTTAGCTTTATCCTTAAGGGAAAGGGGAAGGAGGCACAACTGCACATAGTCTTCTGTGCAATATTTCTAGTGAAGTGTAGTGCAAAACTCCTTAAACTTAGTGAGGTGAAGGTAAGGATCATCACAACTGTGACCATGGAAAGAGGGTAAGGCGTAATAACGCTAATTTTTAGTTTGAATTGTTGCGCTCCAGCAGGAAGATCAGGCAATGCGATGCAAAAGGGGTTTATCCAGGGTACATGACTGGAATATGCGGTAAGGGTTCTGGTAGCCATTAGTCTAGCTTGTTCTAGCTGATGTTGCCATCTATTCCAACCACGGGATTTTCTAGCTATTGTGTAGTAAAGTAACGATGAGCTTCGTAATTTAAACAGATTACCACGCGAGACCAACTTTTCATTAACTAACAAAAATAGGAATCCTAACTATTTATCTACTAAATATTAGTAATTTAATAGATAGCACACTACTACTTTTACTACTAATATTAGTAGTAAAGTACTAGTACTACACTAATAAATATCTACTAATATTTGATAAGAAATTTTAGGAACTAACAAAATTATGTTATCGAATTTATTTTGTATTTGTATTATTTGTTTTTATAACTAGTTAACAAATAAAGAGGTCAAGTTTAAGCCTATGCTGGTGTTGAACAACCTTTTCTAATGCTTTTGTTAGAGAAATTAGCCTTTAAAGCCTAAAAGTAGAGAGTGGTTCGTCGCAGAGATTGATTTATCCAGTAACCTGAGAGAATAGAAAAATGTACTGATAAGAAATTATATTTAATTATGGTGAGGGGAAGAAAACCCAAAAATAAGAGAGTCAGGGGAGCTCAGTGGCTGATGATCATGTTTGGCAAGCCTTTGGCTTGCAGCGATCGCTGGTTGGTAGGACCCCTGCTTCCTTAAATTTTTATCGTGTATTCCTGAGTTCAAGTTTACTCTAACCCTAAAAAAATGGCACTTACTTCTTATCCTAAAAGTGACTTATTTAACCTATAGTAACCTCAAAAGTAGAGAAATTATGTGTTAAACCTAATCTGCCATTTCTATCTAACCAAGAAATTACCATTACCTCCCCGACAACGGTGCCATTTAATAGACCATCGTTAGTCTACTCAAAATCCTACTTACTAATTAATATAATAAAATGGCAAGTAAGGCTTGAATCCACGGAGAGGTATGTTATTTTAGGGTAATCTAAAATCTATGGAAAATTGGGTTTGTTTTGTCGGACTTCTGCGTTTAATCAAGCTATTGCAATACGAATATTAAGGATAACTAAACCTTTAGATTCCACTATATATTAGTATATTACGGTTAAATTTAATAGGCTTTTAGTCTTTCCACAAACTCTCACATTCGAATTAAATTCATGGGTCTTAGAATTTTTTTAATCTATCCGCGAAGAACATATTAAAGAGCCTAATCTATCAAGATCTAAGCTCAAATCCAAAGCTATTAGCCTTGGGATTATTCCTCCTTATTCAAAAACAAGAATAATCTCTAGGTCAAGAGATCACTGATCGATTATAAACCGACGTCTTAAAAGACCCGCAAGTGCGTGGTATACCGTTAAGTACAAGGGTAAGCGGGGTTGTATCCCCAGAGACTTGTGGTGCGAATTAAGCTTAGAGCTACTAGTTTTATCCAATAACAGCGAGTTTGAGTAGGTTTTGAAATAAAAAGAAGAACGAAGCAAATTACAAGATAAATTGGAGTGGAAACCAAGGTATCGATTCTACTCCACCATTTTTAAACGTTAGATAGCATAAATAATTAAAGAAAATTACGAGTTCCCATATCGCATATCCTTGGTCAGACATATGCAATACATCAAAAGATACAAGAGATTTAGTAATTAGGAACTACCCATAAACTAACTTACTCAACCATGGTCTGGTTGACATGTAAGGATTATGTTATCTTCTCCATGTTCCTAACCTATCTTGTTATGGTCCAACAAGATGGTTACATAGATTCATTATTCCTCCTAATCCTAGCTATGGTCATGCATAGGATGAAAGAATACGAATATGCAATATTCTAGGATAAAGAGAAAGTAATTACTCTAACTAAGCTACACAATCTACACTAAGGTTTCATTGGGTGAAGCTTCCTCTAGCCTTGGCTAAGAAGATTAGCTACTCATCCCTTTGATCATTGCCATACTACTATTACTACGATAAAATTAAAAGACAAGAACAAGAGAAGAATAAGAACTTTATTGTTTATTGAACTTTGATTTACACTCTCCAAGATTCTCTCTCATGGGTGGGATTTCCCTCCTATTTATAGAGTATAGGAAGGGGTTACAAAATATTACCATTAATATAAAATCCCCTAAACAATGCCTAAAATCATGCATATACATTACAACTCATGTGAATAATATCTATATCTAATTCTATTCAATGGGCATCCATGCATGGGCCTTCGGTTGACAACTTCAAATAAGAATCATTGTTGGAGTGCATCACCCTTGTTCTTTGTTAAAAATTGGTAAAATGTACGACTTGTTTATCATGTGACCGATTTCTGTAAATACAAACTAAATAACTATTAGTGTCACATTTGTTTAATAAACGACTAGGTAGATATAAATTTAGGAATTTTGCACGTAAATATTACGTGAAACAATCACTAAGTGGACTGAGAAACTAGTTCCTTATTCAGGACACCAATCTCTCATCCAGGTTAGAATTGTTCTCATCTCCCCTAACTTGTCGAGTTCAGGAAAGATGGAGAATAACCCTTAAGAGTAATCAAGGACCTCTAGGTCAGACGTAATACCTACTAGAAAATCCTAACAAACACATATTGAGCTTCCTCCTTAGGTCTAGTCTGAGGGGATTGTCCCTAAACATCTTAATAATTAAAAAAATACTTCAATTAATTCTTAAAAATAAGTTTATATATACAAACCCAGTTCATCAACGATGAAGTTTGAGTGCTCAATAAAGATTCACTTTTAATAGACCATCAAGAGATGTGAGTGCAATAATTGCAATTTTAGACCACAGGTGGCCGATAATCGCCGGTAAGGTGTCCATGTCTGGAGGCGATCGACGAAATTCTCCCCTTCTTAGGTTCTTTTTTACTTGCCATATAGATTATGTTTTATGGTTTAACCTCTTAATCCCTTGTCTCAGTGATGATTTTGGCGTTCAGAGATCCTAGCTAGCCCAATTCTAATTTAAATTTATTTGTTAAATTGCTGGAATTCCCCAATATGGTTCTTCTATCATTTAAGCTCGGATTTGTCCCATTTCTTACCAAATTTACTCTAGTAGAGTAGAAAACTTGAAAATGAGGCAACTAGGCAATAATTTGACAAAAAAGGTTTTAAGATGGCCAAAAATACCTATAAAAGTGACATAAATTTAACACAGAGATGTGCTTCTCAGACGACGGTAAACCATTTACTATAATAAAAATTAAAACCTATTGCGATGACATAAGTTTGTGGCATTTAATAACATTGGAATGAAAAGATTGGTGACGCTCATTTGATTTTTAGCAACAAATTTTAGCCATCACCAACTTGTGACACCAATTTTGGAACGGAACCACTACCAAAATTGCTCTACCTCGAACAAAACACCATACTCAAGATCCTTTCCCATAATAATAGTACTTCACCATATTTGTATACAAATTGCTTCCATCAAATCTCATCATCCCAATATACTGCTTGAGTAAATCATGTATTCAACAAATCGAAGCAAAATACCTTGAACATCGATTTATTTAACCTAGCCATAAAACTACTATAAATCACAAAACGACTCTCAAGGTCGTAGCCTCACTCTGATTCTACTTTTTGGGGGTAATTGAGAGGAATACATCCCCCTTCGACATTCATCTTTTTCCAATTAATCATGGCATATAATAATAACAAGAAATAAGTAATTAACCAAGTACACACAACATAAAATTCTACTTTAATCTTCCCCGAAGGGCTACGTTCAGACCCACCGAGCCAATAAATCTGCTATGTATCTGAGATGGCGTTAAAGGTTCTCAAGAAATCTCATCACATGAGATCTCAAACCTCATAGCAAAAGTAAGATATATTTTAAGGTATACAAAAGATCAAGAGAACCATCATGTAATTCAAAGTTACCCTAACCTTATCAAAAACCGCTACGACCCATCTCGAACGAAGCTTCTACACGAGCCAGTGTCTAGGAACTATTGTTACTTTTTTGTATCGTTAATTACCTTCATCCAAAGCTAATCCATAATGCGAATTGAGAAATCCTAATTAGAGGAATAGTATAAAGAATACACAGATTGGTGAGAGAATTTCCTTTTAGAGCTTTAATTGCTCAATAAAATTGATTACAATTGAATTTCTCTCAAAACCCTAAGTGTCTCTCAGAACTTTGATTGATTTAACATCCTCATCTCTTGCCTAGCCTTACCCCTTTTATGAGGGTTAAAAGTTCTTAGTTAGAAAATAGGATAATTATGCCCTTAAACGACTAAATAATTTGCTGAATCGCGCCTTTGTTCGAACATAACAAGTCTCTATTTGAACAAAAAAAAGTTTATATAAAGTTTGCTCGAACAGAATACTCAGACATGTATTTCTTTGAATAAACATAAAAGTTTATTCGAATAAAAAGGAGTGTATTCGAACAGACTTATAGTTTGTTTGAATAGACTTTTAAAAAAAGTCTAAAAATGACCCAGATCCTCCTAGATCAAAAGCCATCTCTATTATCCTTCCTCATATTCACATATAGAGACTATTTGCCACTCTTTATAGAACCCCCAAGAGAACCCTCTGATGTCTATAACCATGCAAAGACCCTTCTCTGCAAAGTATAGTCATAAAAGCTACATCTTTACTAACTAGGTTAGGGTTAGGTCTCTCCAAACCCCCTAGGTCTCTTGTAATATATATATATATATATATAATACAAGACTCCTTCGAATTCAGTACCATGGGACACTTTTCTCGGCCCAACAATAAATTGTCAACACACTATGTTCAAACTTGATATGTTCATGTTCGGATAAAATGAATAAATTCAAGTCAAACCCTTCATGTCCAAACATGCTAATTTCATGTTTGAACATGAAAAAAAAATCTTCTTTTGAGCTATATCCTAACAGGGAGTTGCATCTTTGATAATGAAGTCCAATTTTGCTTTTAAGAATGGAGTTAGTGGTGGGGTTTTAGCTTGAAGGAGTGCAATTAGGCATCTAAGGTTGGGAGAAAGAGAAGTTGTATGAATAATTTGGAGTTAATTTCTGGGATCATCTCTATAGGGGCCCTATATAGATTCATGGGCTTCCTTGTAAGAGTATTAATAAATCTATATTTAAACACAAGTTTGCCTAAAAATATTAGCCAAAAATGTGTTTGATCTTTAAACTTATAAGGCTATTTTTTTTAGATATCAGTTGTAATAATATTAACAAATAACTATAAATATTTTTTTATAACTGCATAAATGAATGTATATAAATTTGTGCAGTTATGAAATTAATTATTGATTTGAATACTTTATTTGGGAATGTAGTAGCCTACTCGCAACCTTCTACCTCAAACAAATACTCGAGGGCTAATTCAAAGCCAACTCTAAGATCTCGAAGTCCAGTCAATACACAAACAAGCCTCCCAGAGATCATCTGAAGACGAAGCCTGGACTCCGAACAAAGCCTCGAGAATGGACTCGACATCATAGTAGAAATACTTTAACCATATCCGTACATGGTCGACATATGATGGGATAGACAACCAGCTCATTAGGCAAGATGGCGCAGTTGTTGGTCCTTGTAACTACAGTGACAAGCCCAACCACTGCTACAATATCAAAGTACAAAGACTGACTCAACAACTGTTACAATGACAGTTTCAACATTTTTGGCGCCCATACCCACACCGGGATATCCGGATAGTACCATTGTAATATGACCTAACCTTGGTGACTCAACCCTTCCTATATTCTATAAATAGGAGAGATGAGGAACCAAGGAGAGGTTACAAAAATTCTCACCATCCCCTTTGCAGTTTACCTTCGATCACCCTATAAAAACCCAGTACTCGAACCTTCGACTACTAGACAGAAATATAAACACTCTTAAAAATCATCATCGGAGGTCGCGGAGAGTCACATTCCAGGCCTCCACGCAAGTATATTGTCTATTGATTACTCTAATTCTAGATAACGTACTTGTATTCCTTTCCTTAAGGATTTAACTCCGTGGTGTAAGAGCCAACTTCCCCTCTTTAAGAAGTTAGGCCCCTACATTTGGCGCCGTTTGCGCTTCCCACCCTACCAATCTTCTTTTCTCTTTCCCTCCCCTTTATTTTTAACTTCCATTTACTCTCCTCAATGACACCCACCCTCCGCTCCAGTTCAACCCATACCGGCATCTTCATCGATGGAGTGGCCACCAGAATAGCCCTATAGTCTCAGAAATTTGCTCAAGCCTAGGAGCGGCACCACACACAACTTTACCAGGAACATGAAAAATACCGGCTGGAGATGGAAACCGAACAGAACTGCCGCCTGGACGATGAGAATAAACTGAAATGGGCACTCGACGAGTTACGCAACGCCATTTAAGAGCAGCAGAAACTACAGCCTTTGGACGCTGCTCGCCCTTCCCAAGCACTGACCCGTCGCGCGTGTCTGCCCGCGCCAGTCTGGGACCCCTACCAACTCTTGAAGTACCCCTAGTCCGTATCCTGGCCAAGGGTGCTCCCAATATTATTCCCCTACTGGCTCCATCCATCTCGGCATTCACCCCACAGAAAATTCTTCAGACTCCACCCTCCGATCCTCTAGACACCCCAAACGCCGCCCTGCTAGAGAACGTCTTGGGGAGCGCAGTGCTGAACACGTTCCACTCACTCGACCTCACCATCCTCGAATCCCTCGATCTCCACCCCATCTTGCCTATGCTGCATAGTAGGACTTCGATCACCAACTAGTGGTTCGCGTTAGCGCGAGCCTAACTCCTGGAGACGACTGAATAACCCGGTTTGCCCCAAACTTTTCGCTATCGAGACACCCTCGAATATCTGTGCTCTCAAACTCAGAAAAATACCAGAACACAGACCCTGAAATGCATATTCTCAAGTTCCAAAATTCCCTGAGCCTCTATTCCATAGCCGACTACCAGCTATGTCGCCTTTTTCCCACAAGCCTTACTGACAACCCCCTTCGATGGTATCACAATCTTCTTAATGGATCGATCCAAAGCTTTGAGCAACTATCCCAGCTTTTCATTACCCAGTTCGCCTTCAATAAAGACAGAAAAGTTAGAGTCGATGCCCTATTCAATTTCCAAAAATCAAGCAATGAGACACTCAAAGCCTTCACCAAAAGGTTTCTCGACGAATCACGGAAAGTCAAGAACCTTGACTAGGCGATTGCTGTGCCCGCGTACTCAAATGCCCTACCAGATCACAGCCGTATGAAAGAATACCTGGTTCTCCACAAACATCAAACCCTTGAGGAGATGCTCTCAAAAGTCAATGGCTATATATACCTTGAGCACCTCCACAAATCCTGTAAACAGGGCCAACCTTCAACCACCAACTTCAGTAAACCTCGACAAAACCCACCTTCTACTCCAACACCCCCGATCGCTCCTGTCTTATAGGAGACTGAGAGCCACAAATGCCCTAAAAATGATAACAATGTTGACGCCCGCAAGAAGCGATCGAAGCTTGCCTTGCCCACACTTATTGCCCCTCTCAGCACCCTTCTGCCCCATATACAGGCAGACCCCATCTGGCATATCCCTTTTCCTATCGAAGTCAGACCAAGAAAACCCTACTGTGCCAATCACAAATTTAGCTATCACCATACCATTAAATGCTTTGCCCTCCAGCACTATCTCAAAATCATCCTCAGAACAGGTCGTCTACATCAGTATGTTGCTGACCTCCCTAGGTACCTCGTCGGGTCATACCTTAAGTCTCAACCCACCCCAGCTGCTGTCCCGGCCGAGGTGCATATCTACAGAATAAATTTCATCGAGGTCAACAATAAAGATAGCGGCCATTCAAAGAGGAAGCGGAAGCGGAAGCGTGTTGAAAAGTGTTACAAACTCACTTATCAGGAGAAGTTATCCGCCCTCCTACCAGGATCAAGCCTCTTCCCTCAACCCGAAGGCATATCTTTCATCGACTGTGATACTTCCCATGTTTGATTTCCTCATTCAAACCCCTTAGTCACCATGATTAAGGTTGAAGACCTCATCTTCCACACCATGCTAATCGATACAAGGAGTGTAGTCGATGTATTTTTCCTTCAAACTATTCAAACAATGAAAAAGACTGATCTCATTACTACTGCCAATGTCAAATTGAAAGGCTTCAATGGGGCCACAAAAGTCAATGTTGGTCAAATCAGCTTACCGGCCACCACGAGCCCTGTCACACTTCAAACTAGCTTTCTTGTCATTGACAAGAAGTTAGAATACCTCGGTATCCTCGGGCGTGACTGGCTCCAAGCCATGCATGCCATACCTTCGACCTACCATCATACCCTTCATTTTGCTACCACCGAAGGTACTTGGAGCTTGAAAGGCTCCCAGCGCCTCACCTGTTCATGCGAGTACCCAAAGATCGATCAGACCCAAAAACCCATCAGCCGCCCATAACAATCACTGTCTCTTTCCATCTCCACACCTTCGACAGATGCAACTTCACCCATCAAACCCACTATTTATATTGAACTTGACGGTCCTGGTCGAGGTACATTTATTGGAACTTTTCTAGACGAAGCAGAACGCCTAGAACTTATAGATTTCCTTCGAGCAATCAAAGATGTCTTTGCATGGACGTTCTAGGACATGCCTGACGTCGACCCCAGTTTGGCTTGCCATCGCCTTGTCCTCATTCCCTATTCCTCAGTAGTAAAATAGAAAAAGCGTAACCTGGCACTACGACTTTGAGAAGTAGTGAACCTTGAAGTTGACAAGCTCATAGCCGTAGGATTTATCAGGGAAGTGAAGTACACTGATTGGATATAAAATATTGTGGTAGTTCCCAAGAAGAATGGCAAGATCAGAATCAGCGTTGACTTTATAGGCCTTAACAAGCACACACCGAAGGACAGTTTCCCCCTCCCGATCATATCAGCACTTCTCGATGCTACTGCTGGACATGAGCGCCTATCAATGATGGGCGCGCCTTCAGGTTATAATCAGGTACCCCTCCTCTCCAAAGATCAACTTACAACTTTCTTTATCACTGAACAAGGCCTTTACTGCTTTAATGTCATGGCATTCAGCCTTAAAAATGCGGGAGCCACTTACTAACGCCTTGTCACAGCCATGTTTAAACTCCTGTTTGGCAAGTCGGTTGAAGTTTAGATCGACGACATTTTATGCAAGAGCCTCCAAAAATAAATCCACATTCAGGACCTAATCGAAGTTTTTTCGATACTTCGAACATATAACATGTAACTCAACCCAGAAAAGTGCCAATTTGGTATTTCGTCTGGTAAATTCTTAAGCCATCTTATCAGTAAACGAGGTATCGAGATCGACCCCAATCATATTCGAGCCCTCTTCGATATGCCTTCACCCCGAACCATAAAAGACATCTAACAAGTGGCTGGTAAGATAGCAGCCCTCAACCGTTTCATTTCCAAATCCTCAGACAGATATGCTTGGCTATTTTCCCACTTGCGCGACCAACGCGTCCATAAAGAAAAAAAGAAAAATAACCTAGAGATTAACTTGACACCCGATTATGAGCAGGCCTTCCTCAAATTCAAAACTTATCTTGGCTGACAACCCATTATCAGGACCCCTATTGAAGGCGAAATACTCACTTTATACCTCGCTGTTACAGACACCTCTATCAGCTCAGTACTTATTCGACTCGATTCAAATGTTGAGAAGCCTATATATTCTATCTGTAAAGCTCTAACACCTGTATAAACTCGATATTCGAAACTTGAGCATTTTCTCCTCAACCTTGCCTACTCTGCCCGTAAACTCAAACTATATTTTCAAGTCCACCCTATTTGTGTTATTACAAGTTACCCCCTTCGAGAAGTGCTCAACAAAAAAGAGAAATCCAGACGAGTACAGCAGTAGTCTATGTGTCTTGGTGAACATGATATTATATTCAAGAAGCTGATATCCTAGAAAGGCCTGGCAGTAGCAGATTTCCTAGCTGACTTCCCGGTCGAAGATGTCGATTGGGAGGAACATGAAAATGACTTAAGAGATGACCAACTTGAAGCAACAGATCCATGGAACACTAACACTGGCTGACATCTATTCACCGATGGATCCGCTAGGCCTAATGGTTCAAGGATCGGTATAGTCCAAGTCACATCTACCAATGATCGAATAGAGAAGGAAGTCAAGCTCAACTTTGAATGTTCCAATAATGAAGACAAGTATGAAGCTTGGATTCGTGGCTTCAACTTTTCCCTCGAACTTGGCATCCCTAAACTCGCAGTTTTCACAGATTCCTAACTTGTTCAGAGACATTACACAGGTGAAAATCAAGCTAACGGTCGCATGGCTGAATATGCTGCTCTCGTTCGATAGCGCATGAAACGTTTCCCTGAAAAATCTACTATCACTCATTACCCTAGATGAGAAAACCGACATGCAGATGCCCTTGCCTGCGTAGCAGCCATGCTAGGCCAATCAGAATCCCGGACCTACCATATCGAAGTACTCGAGCACCCAAGTATCGACCAGATGGAAGTCAATGCCATCAATACTGGTGGTGAGAGTCTTGATCCAGGCGACTGGCAAACACCATTCCTTCAGTACCTCAATAATGCAACCCTCTCAGATGACCCCAAAGCCAGACGATCGTTATTAGAAAATGACTGCAGATACACTATCCATAAATAGTAATTGCATCGCAAATCCCTAAATGGCGTGCTCCTTTGATGCATATCTCAAATCGAAACCTCTGCAATTTTAGCTGAACTCCACGAAGGCATCTGCGGTGCCCACACAGCTGGTCGTTCTATGGCCCTTCGAGCCATCTCTTAGGGATTATTCTGGTCAAATTTGAAAAAACAAGCCGAAGAGTATGCCAAACACTATGACAAATGCCAAAGTCATTCTCACGACATCCAATTCCCTTCACAAGACCTCCATTTTAGTCAAGTCTTCTGGTTATTCAAAAGATGGGCTATCGATCTCATTGGCCCTTTTCCCAAAGCCTCAGGTAGCCGAGAAAATATTCATGTTGTAATAGACTATTTTACGAAATGGGTCGTAGCCGTACTTTTGTGCCGAACCGGAGAAGAAGAAGTTAACAAATTTCTATGGGAAAACATCATCACATGCTTCGGCTGCCCTAATATGATCCGATGCGACAATGGTCCCCAGTTTGTCGGCAGCAAAGTCAAAAATTTTCTCAAGAAACATAACATCATCCTCTCCCCCTCAGCACCTTACTACCCCCAAGCAAATTGTCAAGTCGAAGCAATCAATAAAACCATTATCGACGGTCTCAAGAAAAAAGTCGATGCAAAAAAAGGTCGATGGGTTCAGGAGTTACAACATGTCCTCTTGGCCTATCTAACAATCCCAAGAAAATCTACAGGTTGCACCCCTTTCTTCTGGCCTACGGTATTGAAGCTGTCCTCCCTACTCAATTTGAAGTACCTACACGAGATCCTAACCTCCCAGACGAGGACAATGAGTTTGAACTTGGATGCAACATGTTATAGATCGACGAAACCAGTGACCGAGCCATCACCAATCTTGGCCGTTACCATACATCACTTCAAAATTCCTACAATAAGAGAGTTCGACCATAGAGTTTCAAAATCGGAGGTCTGGTACTTCGACGTGTCAACCAATCCTCGAAGCCTCGGAATGCCGGCAAGCTTGAAGAATCCTAGGAAGGACCTTATGTCGTGTACGAAAAAACCAATAAGGGTTCATACTATCTGATGATAGAAGACAAAGGGCCTCAACCAAACCCGTGGAATACAATACAGCTGGTCTCCTATAACAGGCCACGGCCTCAACCCTGTACAACTAATGTAACACAGAATAATCAATAAACAACTTTTTCACCCATACTTCGTCTCCTCTTTTCAATGAATTTCTTGGTTTAACTTAGGTATCATGTTAACCCTTTTACCCGACTGATACTTAGGACTGACCTTGAGTTTTTCTAAACCTCCAAATTCGAACAAACTCGAGGGGCAAATAATGGACGAAAGACCAGACCTTCAGAAATGCATTAAGGGTGAATAGTTATGCTTCGCTGTGGCCTAGGCCTTTGAAGTCCGGTCAATTTCTTAGTTTGCTCTAAGTATCATGTTAATCCTCGACCCGACTGATACTTGGGGGCAACCTTAAAGTTTTCAAGCTTCCAATTTTGAGCAAACTCGAGGGGCAAGGATGGTCGAGAGACCGGACCCTCAGGGATGCATTGAGGGATACCAGATATGCTTCGATCAGGTTCAAAACCGTCTAAGTCCAGTCGATTTCATGGTTTATCACGGGTATCATGTCCACCCTCGCCCTGTCTAATACTTAGGGGCAACCTTGAAATTTTCAAGTTTCTAACATTCGAGCAAATTTGAGGGGTACGAATGGTCAAAAGGTCGGACCCTCGGGAATGCGTTGGAGGCAAATACGTCTTGCTTTATTGTGGCTAAGGCCATCGAAGTCCTGTGAATTTTGGGTTTCCTCTAGGTATCACTTCCCCTAGGCCCGACTGATACTCGGGGGCGACTTTGAAAAATTTTAAACTTCCAACATCCCAGCAGACTCGAGGGGCGCGAATGGTTGACCGACTGAACCCTCGGGAATGCGTTGGGGGTGACCACGTCTTACAGCGCTGTGGCTTCGGCCTACGACGTCCAGCAGATCCCCTAATTTCAAAAGAGGTATCACAGCATCCTCGAAGCTCTTCGGGGTTCGATCACTCCAGAGATATTCGACAAAAATAGTACATGCAGATACTATTGTACAGGAATATCTATAATTCTACTAAATGCAAAGAAGATTCAAAACATTGTACATCAGATAAACAATTTTAACACAACTTAAGTTAAGCAATGCATCAAGAGTTCAGTACAAGCAAAGCCAACAGAATAAGCCTCAATATTTTAATAATCCAGAACAAAGTAAGGTAAGAAAAAGATAGAAAATTCAGTTTATAACATCAGGCATAAATTTAAAAGCAGTTCAGACTCAAATTTAGAAGTTTAACAGATAAACAACATCAGTATAGTACAAAAACTCATAAAAATACCAAGTTCAAACACCAACTCCACAGAAAAATAAATATGGTTCAAAATATTACAACTCAATAGAAAATCAGAAAAGGCAGACATGGAACTCTAATACAAATACCTCATATCAGCGCGGCTGCATCATCTTCCCCAACAGTCCTTTCAGCATCGCCTTTATCACCCACAGTCGAAGGCCTTGACCCCGAACCATCTAAAATCACGTCAGGTGAATCCCCAACAGCAATACCTTCGCTTAAAATAGTTTACATGCCCCTTCCAGCACCTGCAACATCAGCTTCCATTCCACCTTCATTTTTCTGCAAAGACTCCTCAACAACAGGTTCTTCTAGAATAGGAAGGCGCTCTAACGTGTCAGGATCAAAACCTTGATCCTCAATAAACTCTTTCAGCTTGACAGTCACTCAACATTCACCATCAAACTGTGTCTGGAACAACACCATTTATTATGCCTTCTCCTACTCTTTCGTAGCAAGCTTCGCCGCCCACACCTGCTCCTTATTATACCATTGACTCTCGAGTCTCTTATCGAAGGAGTTTGTGATTGCCGCCAAATCTCGCTTTAAAACTTTGTCCTCAGATAATAATGAAGTCTCAGTCCCTCGAGCAAGGTCAAAACTCTCAAGCGCCTCCCACAACTTCCTTTTTCCCATTTTCACTACCTTGGTGAATGACTGCGCCCAAGTATCCATCTGCTAGAGTATTCAAGCCATCAGCATTTCTCAAAGCATGAAGCTTCTAAGAGGATTGCAAAAAACTTACAAACAATAATAGACAGTTACCTGAAACATTATCTTCTTCATCTGCCTCGAAGCCTCCTCTGGATCAGTATCACAGAGCTCTGCCATTGAAGCAGCCTTGGCTAGAGCATGCTCTACTCGCTCATCCTACATCATCTCTTCCTCCTTGTCCTCTACATCATCTTCCCCCAGTGCCCTGCGCCATTTATGCTGAACAACCTTTGACTGTTGCACCTTCGGAGCTTCAGGCACGACTTTACCCTTCCCTTTCCCAGCCTATGTTGGCACCTGCCTCGGCCACAGTCTCAGAGCATCACTAGCCACTTCAGGTACTGACGATGTTTGCCTCGACGCCCTTTTCGACTTTGGAACATACTGAAAGTTTCTTGGCAACTCATCCCCTCCCATTTCTTTGGGTACTTTTGAACAACCTTCGCCTCTCCTCCTCATTGATGGCTTCGGCGTAACGGGTGCATTTCGAAGTAGGGAGTCCGTCTTCTTCCTCTGGATTCTAAGACTTTTGAAAACATAATTCACCCACTCCTCACTAGCTTCAAGCAAGACATCAATATAGTTCCTCGGGTTGTCCCAAGATAGATTCTTCGGACCTGCAGAACAAATGAAATATGATCACCGCTTATTCGAGAAATACATCAAAAACAAACCTTCGACAACAAACTTACTCTGATTATAGACCCTTTGGTACAACTTATAAAGGTCCTTCCCTTTAACATTCTCATAGTTACCCTATACTATAACTAAGTCTTTATTCCACCCTAGACCAGTCGAGCACAGATCAAAAAACTAAGGCTTCTCAGGGTGACATTGGATATGGTAGGTACCTGTGTTTTGGCTCGCCTTCTTTGAGTAGATGGACACAACATCAAACCACTTAATTAAACCCCTCCCCACACAACTCAATTTTGCATTCATGCCCTCAATTGCCCTCATCATCTCATAAAAATTTCTATTCATTTGAACTGGGGCAACCTCCCAAAAATTCAACACCTCTTTCACCAGCCTTCGAAGAGGAAGTTCCATTCCCAATTGAATCTGGCTTCTATATGCCATTATCTCATCTCCAGGGTTCAATTTGAAAGTTAACCCTGCTTTCACCATACTCAACAACACCCCCACCTTCGACAGCTCCAGCCTGGCAGCAAATCGATCCAATCTTATTTTATCCCTAGCCAAGATAGAATCCTTTGCCTTATCCGACTCATTCAAATCCCCACTTTGATCACTCTACCCCCTTCTCCCTTTTCACCACCAGAAGGCCCAGCATTTCCTTTGCCTCTCTCCCCCCACACTATCTCCTCTTCTTCACTATACTCAATCGCTACCGTCTTACGACGTCTCGTAATTGGATCCTCACCAGCCGACAATACCATAGCCAAAGGGGCATCGGTTACAACATCTAACACTTCTAAGTCGCTGCCCTCATCCATTAGAGCACAACCAAAAATACTAGCCTCAAGTTCTTCGATTTCTTTGTCTATCAGCCTCTGTCTCGAAGTTCAACGGGTACACATCTTATCCTATAGAAGAAGAGGCACTTAATCAGATCGATACATTCGATAATCACGTGTCAATAACCCATATACCATCTGACCCCTCCCACAGATACCAACACATTCAAAACCTCGATCCTAAACCTAGTTTCTCCTTCAAAACCCTCAAAATCCTCAAATGGGTTAAATCCCAGGCCCATGAATTAGATTGTCCTTGACGATAACCTCTTAACCCCAAACCCAGAAGATTCTACTTATAGATGCAGTAAGAAAGGCAAAAATTTTTTAACAGAGATCAAGCGATGTACTTGTGTTAGATGAAGTATACTCGAAATAACAAGATCAATGCAACAACTTCAGTAACCTCTCTCAAGCTTCACTTAGCAATGGCGTATGTTCTCTTCCTTTCACTCTCTCTGGGTTTTCTTAATGAATAGCACAGTGGTTACTTCTCTCACATTTTATATACCTTCTCAGAAACCAAAACCACTATCAGTACCACGCCCCTACTACCCCGGCATTTCGGCTGTAATGTGTTTTGACTAATTTACCCCTTATATCCTTCACGTGCGAACTGCACACTCACTTCGAATTATCTATAAACCACAAAGCCCCTTGAACCTTTTTACCCTCACTCGAAATCAGCCAGTCAAATCCCATCATCACATCACAAATTTTTTTGTAATGCGGGCAAAAATCATGATTACCTGTACAGCACACTATCCCAGGCGCACGTACTGTTCTGACAGACCAGCTGTCTGGGCTATCAGTATGATCAGTCAAATCCATCAAAACCTTCATCACGCCCACGTATTGTCCATGAATACTCGACTACACCAGATATCAAAAATTCGATCTACAGCACATTCGTCACTTCAAAATTTTATGCCTTTATTACTTCGACGGATCATCCTCCCACTTCGATAGGTTACAGTTTTTTACTTCAACAGTTTCGAATTCCTCTTATACACAAATCAAAATTCCGAATTTTACTTCGACAAATCAAAATTCTACTTTGGCAGACTACAATTTTTTACTTTAACAATTTAAGGTTTTCCTTCGACAGTTCAAACACCTTACTTTGACAGATTATACTATTGCTTTGACAACTCAGGATGCTACTTCGAGAATCTAGAATCCTCTTTCGATAGATTTTACCATTACTTCGACAGTTCAGAATTTATGTTCTGATATTTCAGACTTTTAGTGCGACAGTTCAAATATTACTTATAAAGAGCCAGAATACTACTTCAACAGTGATTCAAAATCCCAATTTCATTCCGAAAGACAAGACATCCAGTCACAAATTACAAACCCCATCAAAATAAAAAGAACAACAACAAAAACAAACCACAGAAAGGCCAACCAAAACACCCAACAATGCAGTTGAAATGACCATAATTATCAGCGGGATGCTCCTCTTCGGCCACAGGTATAGCACCAACATCCTCCTTATCCACAATCTCTTCTGTAAACAATTTGAGCAGGGACAATCGGCGGCCGAGTAATGGTCCCATCATATGCAATATTCCCCACCAGTACACGAAGGGTATGCTAGCAATAGGTGCCCCAGGTTCTACCTCAAAAAGATCAGGCATCTCAGCATCAATGTCTTGTTCAATACCAAACCTCTGTTGTAACGCCAACGTCGCCTCCCGTACTCGCCTGACCCTTACTGCCGCCTGGTTCTCATGTGCGGGTATATTTAAAGTCATTCTAATCCGAGAAAGTAAGCAGAAAGATGTAGAAAGAATACAGAACTATAAGAAATCTTCTTCACATCAGCCCCATTTATACATGACAAATTTTTTTAAATTTCCCTCTTTCCTAGCCGCATTAATTGTGGTCTTCAATTTCCTACCTTGAAAACTCAACAGTCCAACCTCTGTAACTTCCTAGATGTAACAATTTCATCTGCCTGCACATAGAAAGCACCATTTACGAGGACTTGTAGTCGAGACTTTTACACCGAACCATCGACCAGTTACCCAACAGTCCATCCAGCATCGAACCATCAACCATTATCACATTTCGACTTCAATCTCTTGTACCGAGTCTTCACTAATACAGAGTTGATTACCTTCAACCATACCATTATACTTTGATGCCATTATTTCTTGCAGTATTCATTACCACCTATTAACGATTCGATGAGATACACTTCTTACCTTGCTTATAAGTATATTTGTCTACAATGCCTATCAGATTCTAGCACACAAAATTTTAGTAAAAAAATTGTTTCCATTCCATTCTCCGAAGTACAACAACCAAAACAGCAAATTTACAAACCCTAATTACATTCAAACTAAAGCAAAAAAAAATAGAAACCTCCAAATACGACCCTATCACCATCACCTTCACCACTGCCTCAAACAGCAGCCCTACTTCTAAAAGGTCTAGTTCCACTCACTGAGTTTCGTTCCTCCATCTCCTCTTCTGTACAAATGAGGTACTCTGCCAAAGCCGATAGAAAGAGGTAATGCTTCTCCACAGTAGTAAAGTTGTACTTCAGTTGATCCCAACGATAGGAATAAGACTCCCCATTGATGAGCTCTCCAGCCTCTACCTCTACCAGTTCGAGCATGTCCCAGTCCAGATCATATTGCCCAAAAAACTTCATATGTAATTCAGCAGTCTTCCGCCCTACGCGACGATCCTGGGCGAACCCCATCCTCTTCTGATAGCACATATTAGGCGTGGTATCCATAAATATTTCAAAAATTTGTAAAAGAAAGAGAATAGAATGAAACAGAAGAAGAACAAGCAATTTCCCTGCCCCCATAACCCATACTTATAGCCTCCTTTCATTTATTACCCCATAACTCCCAATATCTCTTTATTACCATATTTTATTACCTTCCTGAAAACCAACCAAACCGCTCAACTTCCAAGGCCAAATAGTTTTCTCAGCAAACGCGTCTACACCTATTTTCGAGCCTTCGCTGAGAGGGGGCGAATGTAGTAGCCTACTCGCAGCCTTCTACCTCAAACAGATACTCGAAGGCTACTTTGAAGCCTGCTCGAAGATCTCAAAGTCCAGTCAATACATAAACAAGCCTCCCAGAGATCATCCGAAGATGAAGCCTCGACTCTGAACAAAGCCTCGAGAACGGACTCCACATCACAGCTGAAGCACTTTGACCATATCTGCACATGGTCAAAGTATGATGGGATAGACAGCCAACTCAATAGACAAGAAGGCGCAATTGTTAGTCCTTGCAACTATAGTAACAAACCCAACCACTGCTGCAGTATCAAAGTACAAAGACAGACTCAACAACTGTTACAATGATAGTTCCAACATTTCTGGCGCCCATACCCACACCGGGATATCCGGATAGTACCCTTGTAATATGACCTAACCTTGGTGACTCAGCCCTTCCTAAGTTCTATAAATAGGAGAGATGGGGAACAAAGGAGCGGTTACAAAAATTCTCCCCAGCCCCTTTGTAGTTTTCCTTCGATCACCCTGTAAAAACTCGGTACTCAAACCTTCGACTACTCGACAAAAATATAAACACTCTTAATTGTCTATTGATTACTCTAATTCTAGATTACATACTTGTATTCTTTTACATGAAGATTTAACCCCGTGGAATAAGAACCAACTTCCCCTCCTTAAGAAGTTAGGCCCCTATAGGGAATGTTTAATTACATTATTGTGTTAGGATTCAACTTGACATAATGAAGGCTATTAACCATTAAAGGTTCTTCTGTGTGATTTGTCACCTAAAGGAGTCCCCAACGAGTGGGATCTTCCGCACAGGGACACAGTGAAATTGATATCGCACATTTTTAAATTGTCCCGACCATTAATTTTGAAGAAAGTAAAGGTCATTAGTAAGATTTTCAAGGGTGGTCTTGACCAAAGAAATAGGAGGTTCCGAACCGGGGTACTAACACGGATTCATCGGTACCGCTTAAACTGAGTACCCCAAAATACTAGTTGTAGATGTGACGTCACTGTACCTTGGTTGTTGACAACATTATGGCATCTACCAAGGGCGTATGGACGAACATCTACTAGACTGGCTAGAACTAACAAAGTAGAACATTTGTATTAGGAATCAAAACATGGCTTGACTTACTCATATTGCACAAATATTATAGTATAAAACACCTAATTAATTATGTTTAAAGCCATATGTTGTGTTAGTTATGGGAATCGAGTGTTTACATTCCACATCACATATATTTTAAAATTATTTTAACTAAAATAACATTTTTTATCGAAAAATGTCAAACAAAGGATATCTCACCATCAGGGATGTTGACAACCAAAGTACCTTAATAGGTTTTCCTAAAAATGATCCAGGTCTTACATCATTATATTCTGATATAGAAATGCCATCAGATACGAAGATACTATCAAAAATAAACTCCGACCTACCATAATCTGAGTTCCCAAAATCCTATCCCTCAAATGCCTACCTCTTCTTGTAAAAAGCCAATTTGAGCAAATAAGATAACGTCCAATGTTTTTCTTGGAGGTATGAGGCCTAACATCCTGATCAGGAAAATAATCCCTATATGATGATTAAAAAAGCTAATTTTAAAAATTGTGATGGAAAAGGTTACTCTTCCAAACCCTATTAAGTAGGTCTCCAGTAGGTAATATTACTTCTTTTCACTTTAATCAAGTTGCCTCCCATGTATAATTGGCTAGATTTATAATTATGGACGAACAAACCTTAAGTTTTTTTTCAAAAATGATGCATTTAAGAGGTTTATTAGGAAAACATATAGAAATATATTACAACCACCTAGTTAAAATACAGTTAAAGCTGATATTTTTAAATTCTTTAAAATTGAGAAGGAATAATTTTAAACTTTCTTGTAAAATAGTCCTCTAAAAATATTTCCAACTAGTGGTCAATAAATATCTCTTACGAGTGATTTAAGGAGCTCTCCTGCAAAACTAGAATTTTGTTATGTTACTATATACTTCTTAGACTTTACCTAGACCATATGAAAATAATTATTTGGTTTAGGCTGCATGATAGCCTGCATTATGGTTTAGCTATGGCTAATTCGGTTTTTGAAGCGTTAAATGAATATGGAATTTCAAGCAAAATAATTTCTACTTCCTTAAGTAAAGCTAGTTCAAATGATCGCGCGTGTGCAGAATTAAAAAATTGGTTACTTTTTCAACATAATGGTCAATATTTCAAAAAATAGATGTTGTTGTCACATTATTAATCTTATGGTAAAAGATGGAATAAATGTACGCTAAAGTATTTTGAAAAATGTGAGATAAACTATACTTTATTTGCATAATTCACCCAAAAATTATCAAGATTTCTCAAAAATATGCCATGCTCTAAATAAAAAATTGAGAAAGCTACCTCTAAATGTTCAAAAGAGGCGGACCTTTACATTTTTAAACTTAAATGCGATACTTTCTTTGCAGCAACAAATTATGCAATATCAAATGGCTAAAAAACACCATTCACACTATTAGTTATGATGATTGGGTAGTAACTGAATTACTCAGAGATTTTTTTAAAGTTTTTTAATGAAGAAACACTATGTTTAAGCTATTTTCTAACTATAAGTATTATAACATCATTATTTTATGATATGAGTCAACTGGTAAATTAATGGACCATTACGCATGTTCAACAAAGCTTATCCATACCATGGGATTGTGTGGCATCAAAATATTTGGGAACATTCGTCGAGGGGCCTTGAGTAACAGATTAAATGAATTGAGTCGCTACCTCGATTTTGAAAAAATAGAGCTAGATGTGGATATTGACATTTTGAAGTTGTGGAAGACTAATAATGAAAAAAAAATATTATTCTTGTTACAATTGCTCGTGATATTCTTGTAATTCTAGTATCGACTGTAGCATCCGTGACGGCTTTCATTGGGGCTAGATGATTTATAACATATTATAGTAGTTTAACGCCTAACACAATCGAAGCGGCTATATGCCTACGAGACTAGTATATTTTTAGTGGAAGATTAAAATCAAGATTTGATTCTACAAGGATCAGAAGAAGATTTATCAACTTTGTTATTTTTATTTAAAGAGGTACAGTTTATGTCCCTCTCCTTATTATTCTAATATGAGACAAAATGGGCACTCCATGTATATTTTTCTTTTTTTTCTTTTTTGTTTTCAAGTTGAAAAGAGCTAAGGTTTTATTTCCCCCCCCCCCCTCTTTGGGGTACTTTTTTTTAATGAATGTAATTTTATTTTCCTTAGTTTTCCAATAAGCCTGCCCATAAACCCGACCTATCCAGTCCAAACCCAACCCATATAGCCCAGCCCAATCCTAGTCTGAACCCATCCCATATAGCCTAGCCCACATATCCCGATATTCTTTGTGGGCAAGCTGTGGACTTAATCTTTTATATAAAGGACCAACTGGCCCGACTAAGTTTCGAGGATCTGCCCAAAACTTTCCAAGGTCCACAAAGCCCGACTTGTCAACCCTAATTGCCAATTCTATCTAGGAGTGAGAAGGGGGAGGAGATATAATAGTGGCCTTACAACTCGTAAGATTGAAAGTACGTTAATGTCCTAAATATATTGTAATTCTATGACTATTTGGGAAAAATAAAAATGTCCTATTTGTATTTCATATTACCGTAATTTTGGTCATTTTTTTTATAGATCTTTCATGGAGGCCTTAGCTAGCAATTAAGCCGATATGGGGAAAAAAATTATATTTACAAATGCTTGAAATTGCAGTAAAAACTAAGGATCACCTTAGCTTTTATGCTCCAACAGTGTCCATGTTTCCCCATTTTCAACTTTAGTTTTCAATTCTCATGAAATACATATTGAGTTAGCAATGATGCGTGATAAGTGCCCAAATCTTATATTTTAAGGTACATAAACACAATCATTTTTGCCGTCCTGAGTTGCTAATAAGTTTAACTAATGCCTATGTTCTCTATTTTTCAAGATTCTAGACCCACCTAAGTAAATTTGGTGCAAAACAGAAGTTAAAAGCATTAATAAACCTTCTTTACACACTCTTTATTCCAGTGGAAATTTGAGGAGCTAATATACTGCTGAAGCACTATAGATTAAGACTGAAGATACAATAACTATTAGAGACTTGTTCTAGTAGTTCAGACAGTTCTCCATTCCCCAAGGAGTGACCAAAATTCATTCTACGTGTTCCTGGACAACAATGTCAGATCTAGGTAAAGTTTTACATCCAAAAAAAGCCTATGAGAAGTCCAGCCAAAGATCAAGACCTGGGTTCTATGGGTGGCTTGGTCTTTAAGTTTAATCCAAAAGATTGTGATACCCTTTGTACGTCAGAAGTAAAAGAAAAGTAAGAAAATCTTAATTTTTTTTAGTCCCACATTGCCCATATATTAAAGGGGCATTGGTTTTTTCAGCAATAAAAGAAACTTCCCCTCAATTGTAATCTTTATCTTTCATAGGAATAAATTTCAAGAGCCATCTCTTGAAATTTAATTTTAGAGCTTATGAATAAATTTCAAAGGCTTTTTGTTTAAGAGTAAGTATTTATTTTTAGACTTGCTTGGGCACAAGCCCATGTATGTTCGGCTAAATTCCTTAGCTAAGACTAGGAATAAAGCCAGTCTATATGAGTTACCTTTAACTGAGTCTATTTATTAGGTTGCCTTTAGGTATCTCCCTCAGCGGTCTGAGGAAGGGTCTTTGAGGGTTAACACTCTTAATTAATTGAGTCTAGCCCCTATTCCTAGTGTCCTTCCTTAAGACCCTAGTTGCATTGGAGTACGTATTTCTATGAAATGGTACACCTAGAGATAAAGAAAATCTTCCTCCTCAGAGTACTGAGGGAGGGACTAGGAGGATTAACGCTCTTAAGTAAGACTAATCCTTATTCCAAACCCCCTCCTGAGGACTAATGGAGGATATGGGTATACCTTCAAAGAGGGTACTTCTGAGGATTAGTCGGGCCTCAACCTTTTCTGAGGTATAGTCTAGGGTAAGTGGTGCTCTCTATATGCCAACCATATTTTAACTCACTCAGTTGATAGGTAGTGGTATGACTCCTTATTAGGATCACATCCGAGGACCCAGGTGGGTTACATGAATGGCCCAAAGCAATTAAAGTGGCCGAACTCTAGTGACACCGACTAGGGCCCAACAAGGTCCTGGAGCCTATTAAGATTAGGGCTGACTTGTCCATATCTTTTTAGATCGACTACTGATGGTGAGGTCTTTCCCCTAAAAAAGAGGTCCAAACTCTGACCTGAACAAGAAGGGTCCCAACTCAGGATAATCATGGCCCCTTAGGAAGGTACTCAAAGAGAGCTTATGAAGATAACCTCACAGGTAGATCCAGATAAGAAAGGCTCAACTAGGGGACGCAAAATCCCAAAGTCAGCATTTTCCTCTAGAATATTCCTCTCCTCTCAAAATATTCTCCAACCATTTGCAGAAAACAACCATAAACCTCATTTCTTAAATTGTAGAACCATCAACGATCCCTCCGCTTGCCGTCATACTGTAGCAGCAATGAAAATTTATTAAAACAGAAATTCCAGTGCATCAATATGCCTAAGCCTTAAGGTACATTTTTTTCTTCTTAATTTGACACCCGAATCTTAGATGTCTAACTTAAAAATAGGTAAAAATTATGTGTGTGTGTATGTATGCTTGTGTGTGTGTGTGTGTGTGTGTCTGTGTGTGTATATGCCTGTGTGTGTGTGTATATATGTGTACATACATGCATGTGTGTGTGTATGTATGTGTGCGTGTGTGCATGTGTGTGTATGTGTGGGTGCGGGTGTATGCGTGCGTGTGTGTATGCATGTGTACGTTTGTGTGTATATGTATGTGTGTGTGTATGTGTGTGTATGTGCGTGTACGCGTATGTGTGTCTGTGTTTGTATGTGTGTGTGTGTGTGTGAGTTTGTGTGTTAGGGAGTATAGGAGATTCCCTTGAAAATAAGAGTGTATATCATGTAGTTTTTCAGTTTTTCATGATTGAAACTAATGTTAATTATACATGCTTTCATTGGGAAGAAGATTGGTGGGAGGAGTGACTGGAGAGGTCATCGAAGTTGTCTAACATTGAATCGAGTAGGGGAGATATAGAAGTGAGAAATTGTGGGATTCAATTCAACTTTTCTTTACAAGCATCTTAGTTTGCTAAATCATTAATTGTAAGATAAAAACCACCTGAGGTTGCGCAAACTAAATTTCCTAGTTTCACAACCTAAGATCTATATAAGATTCTCTTAGCTTAGTTGAGCTACTTTGAAAAGCACATTTTTGTGCTTAATTTAAGCCATTTTATCATATATTTTTTGCCATCATGAAACCCTTTTTAACTAATTATTGCATAATTACCCCACATTTAGGTTTTCTATTCCACTGGAAAGAATTTAGCAAGAAAAGATTTAAATATGAGCTAAAATAATAGTAGAATCACTCTGAGGAATTCTAACAGTTCAGCAAATCAAGTTCAATCAGAATTGGGCTAGTTGGGATCTCTAAAATCCAAATTCCTCACTGGGATAAGATACCAGCATGCTTGACCTACATTCAACCTCTACAAGACAAACTAAGGAAAAACCTAAAAAATAGGGAAACTCTGGCCACTACCAGCCGATGATCACCGTCGGCCAAGGTATAAATCCTAACGATTGTCGGTCACCAAGCATCAAAAGGAGTTAATTTTTAGAGCAAATCGTTGGGTGCTCTATTTAGATGGAATCTCCAATGAACACACAAGCATTACTGTTATAGTAGACTAAGGGGTAGTTAAGACATTTTAGGGTTAGGGTTTCTCTATTCAATGATCAGTTTTTCCTCTCCAAACCTACCTTTCATTTTATAGGGTTTTAGAGAGCTTGAGAACTGAGTTTGTATTTAAAATCTGTAAGTTTTAATTTAATGATAGTTCAATTTCTTTATTTAATTTTGTTTATTAAGATGTTGCAGGGCTAATTCATCTCAGACTAGATCCGAGGAGGAATCCCTATAGGTGTATGCTAGGATTTTCTTGTAGGTAATAGGTCTGACCTAGAAGTATTCGATCACACTTTAGGGATGATCTTCAATTCTCCTGAACCTAACAAGTTAGAAAAAGTAGAGCGCAATTCTAACCTGGAGATAAATCGATCTCCTGAATAAGGGTTTGACTTCTCAATCTACTTAACGACCTCTAGACCTAGGTACCGCCTTCATCTTCACAAAAGGATGGAAAAGACCTTGGTCAGCAACCTAGACTGTTGAGTTTAGAGTTTAACGGGTTAACCTCTCTAATTTTTTATTCGCGGAGAGATCTAAGAAGAAACTCTAAACCCCTCGAATATCAAGACCAAAAGCCTACTAATTTAAACTTATAAAAAGACCAAAAACCTAATAATTAAAACCTAATATGCTAATATAGGGTCGAATTCGAGGATCTAGTTAACCTTAATATTTGAATTTCAACACCAAGTTTAACGTATATTTTTAACAAAGCAAAGTCATATTTCCTCTAGATTTTAGTTTATCCTAGAATAACGTACCACTTAATGGATTGATACCCTATTTTCCCTTTAATTAGTTAAGTGCGATTTTGGTTAGACTAACAACGGTCTATCAAATGATGCCATTGTCAGGGAGGTAATTGTAAGTTCTAGGTTAAACATAAATCTTAGATTAGGTTAACATTAGATTATCTAATTTTTAGTTTTTGTAGGTTAGATTAGTCACTACTAGAATAGGAACTTTAGTGCGTTTAACTTGAATTTAGGGCATACTTAACCTCATGAATGTTCGCCAAAAACTCAGGAGACATGGGCCCCACAAGCCATAATCGCTAGTTACTTGCCTTGAGCCAGTAACGGTTGCCGACCACTAAGCTCCCCTAACTCCCAATTTTTTTGATTTTATTCTCCTGAGCTTATTTAGTTAAAATCTCTGATAAGTATATTGTTTATGTTCTCTCTGGTTGCTGGATAAATTGATCTTTGGCTAGAATCTCGATCCACTTTCACGTTTTAAAGGTATATTTCTGAAATGAGAGCGACAAGAAGGGATAAAATATTACTATACTCTAGCATAAGATTAAACTATGACTACTTAGGTTTTATTAGTAAATAAAAAAATAAAAAAATAATTCTTTTTTATAAAATTAGATAATTTTATTTATTTGTTCTTAGGATAATTTAATACTAGTAATTAATTACTGTTCTAACACTTGTACTTTATTATTATCATTAATAGTAAAAGTTGTACTTGTGATTCATCTTATAAATTACAAGTATTTATTTAATTATTAGTAGTAGTACCCTAGTATTATAGTAGAATTAGGTAACACCTAGGTTTGTTCTCTAGTTTATGAGAGGTTGGTCTCGCAAAGAACCCTGTTTAAATTGCAAAGACCCTCCTTTAGTATACTCCACAAAAACTAGGAAATAGGTGACATCAACTACTAGAACAAGCTAGACTAATGGTAAACAAAAGTCTAGCCGAATATTCCAGTTCTGTACCCAGGACAAACCCTTCTTGCATTGCTTTGCCCGCGCTTTTAGATGAAATACAATAATTTGAGCTAAAGATTGGTGTCATCAATGCCCTTTTCTCTTTCCGCGGTCATGATCGTGATGACCCCACTGAAGTTGAAAAGGCATCTCTTGCCCTTTCCTCTTAAGGAAAAGGCTAAGATTTGGTTACACTCTCTACCTTTTAGAGCCATTACAACTTTTGAGATGTTACAAAAGGCATTTTTGAGGAAATTTATCCCTATTTATTAAGTGGATCCCTTACGTAATGAAATTCGTACTTTCGCTCAAAAGGAGGACGAACACTTCTAGATCTATGGCAATGACCACCTCTATTAATTTTCTGACCCAGAGGATAGGCCAAATGGACACTACTATTTCATAATTTGTAAAGGAGTTTGCAGGTCATAAATAAGGTAAATTGCCTAGTCAACCTAAGGCAAACCCAAAAGGACAATATGGAGTAAAGTTGAGCGAGAGCACAAAATCAGCAGGGCAGTATCATGTCATACCCACTCTTTGGAATGGCAAGGTTCTTCATAACAAGGTAACAATATCTGCTGATAAACAACAAAAGGAAGTACCAAGTGAGGGTGAGGCATAGCAGTACACGAACCCGACACCTAGTGAGACTCTACTCAAGGAGTACACTCTACCAATCCCATACCCTCAGAGGTCGCAACAAAAAGTCACAAACCCATATTATGGCAAGTTACTGGAGATATTTTAACACGAACACATCAATATCCCACTGCTTGAAGCTATAAATGAATGTAGATTCATACGCTATGTTTCTAAAGGAAGCTTGTGCGCGCAAGAGGAGTTTGAATGTCCATAAGAAGGTTTTCCTTGCATAAATTGTAATGCCTCCTAAGCTCTGAGATCCCAGATGTCCAACAATCCTATGCACCACAGGAGAACATAAAATCGATAAAGCTTAGCTGGATTTTGGTACAAGTATCAATGTCCTTCCATACCACGTTTATCAGCAGTTGAGACTTTGGGATCTAAAGTTAACAAAAATGACATTAGAAATGGCAGATTGTTTACTCAGGAATCCCAAAGGGATATTAATGGATGCCTTTATTAGAGCAGAAGGGTTTGATTTCCCTATTGAATTTGTTATTCTAGAAACTCAAATAATAGCAGATACATGCAAGGACCTACCAATCATCTTAGGAAGACCATTTTTAGTTACTGCGCATGCAGTGGTCAACTGCCAATTAGTAGGGCGAACTCTATCTCTGGGAAGCATGAAGGTAATGCTAAATGTTTTCCATAAAAAGACTCGAATACCTTAATTAATCAAAGAAGAGGACTGGGATATCAAAACCACAACAGGCAAACCAGCTAGACCTAGTGAAATGCACGACTCTAAACTCCACAATAGGAAGCGAACATGGAATGGTGTTGGGGATTGCCTATCTAGAATGTCACTAAATGAGAAGCTCAATTCAATTTTAACATTGGAATGGTCATGGTACGAAGAGATAAAAGATTACCTTTTGATGGGTACAATACCTCAACATTGATCTATGACCATCATCTAAAAATTCCTACATGTGGTTAAAATCTTTGCATGGGACGAGCCATATCCCTACAATATTGGTTCAAACCATATTATTTGTAGATGCATACCCAATGTAAAAATTTCAAAAGCTCCAGTACGTTGCCACTTTAAAGCTTGTGGGGAATTTCACAGTGATAAATGAACTATAGTTAATACTCCAGAGTGGTTTATTCTGGCCCTCACTATGTAAATAATTCCACCTATACTATCTGAGTTGTTCATCATGTCATGTACCAGGGATAAGCATAGCAAGGTGAATGACTCCACTTGTCCCTCTACCTATAAAAATTTATGAAGTATGGAACGTAGGATTTATAGGACCATTTCCCCTATTTCAAGGAAACTCGTTCGCATTAAATACTATGGATTCTGAGTCAAATTGGCTTCAGGCTGTTGCATGCCCTTCGCATCATGTCAAATACATAAAGGAGTTCTTAAGGTAGTTATTTCAATAATTTGGTTCGCCTCATACCATCATAATCCGCCAAGATGAGCACTATCATGAGTTGTAAAAATTCTTACAGCAAGCCTCTTTTTACTATAAAAATAACTAAATCAATAGAGGAAATGCGTGAAGGACAATAAGAATTGGCCATAGTCAAGTACATCCCGAGTGAAAGCATTCTGGAATACCCTGACGAATTGACCCGCAACCTTGATTATTTTTTATGGCCATACAGAGTGTTGTATCCTGACGACCCTCTAACCCCATATCTTGGAGTGAATTCCGAGCATGGAGAATATGATATTAGCAAACTTTAACTTTGGGGGTAAGCACATCTGGCCGAAGAGATTAAACTTTGCGCTTATTGGGAGGCAACCCAAGTGTTAGGGGTTACCTATGCGATCCCTAACATTTCTGATTTAAGTAGTTTATTTATTTATTTATTAATTATTAGGGCTATTTTTCAGTGAGATAAAGTTGTCATTTGGAGCGTATACCATGTTTTAGTACTATGGAGTACATAATTTAGGGCTTGGATACAATTATGAAGCTTCTAAAAGGTAAAAATAATGGCAAATATCAAGTATACCCCCCAACTTCAAAATTTGAATTCAAAAGCCTAGCATTTGAATTTCTCACTTAAATCTTTGGAGGAATCTTAGGAACACATGGGGTTATGAGTTGGTCTCTCACTACTCAACTCTAGGTTCCCTTATTTGCGATGATGTTCCTCTCTCATTTCATAATTTAAATTGCAAGAAGTTTTTCTATAAATACATAGGGGGTATTCACCCATTATGCATCATTCTTAATTCTTCTTTCTCTCTCAAACATTCTACAAGAAGCTGATGTGCGAACATAGCCAGCTTACCATCAATTGCTAACAGGTCAACGCCTGTCACTAGTGATCGTCGGCTACTGATGGGGTCGGTCTCTTTTCTTTCTCCATAACCTGTCCAATACTCTGTCAACCTCATCTCAGGTAAGAATGGACAAAAAGATTGTCATAGAAGAGCGTTGTGAGCTGATGATGGTCATCAACGCACCATACTACCATGTCGAAGTCATTTTTCGTTGATGGGGGTCGCTCTACAATGCGGAAGGGGATAGGTATTGTCCTGAGATCGCACGATGGCTTTACAAGATTCTCCCCAACCCCGACAAGGAGAATTTCATGGTCACGCTCATATGGGGTAATTGCCACAATGTTCTCACGTTTTCTTGTTCTAAACCCTTTTTGACCTTACCAGCATCGCACCAAAACTACCTTGCTTCAACAACGAAGCAATATCTACTCGTCGTTGCAATGCTATACTCTTGAGCTTACTGTATACCATATAGCGGTGCTCATGGCAATAATGGTATCAAGTTGTGCTCTCTCTACCAAAACTAACTCGCGATATATAGATGGTGCGCAACAAACATTCATCCATCCTCTCACCAAATCAATGCGTTCCAAGCTTTTATCCATTTTCTTTATTGCCCCCAAGAATGGGATGCTTCGTATAACGTTCTTCATACCATGATGGAGTCCATTAAAGGAGTAATCTCCAATCCACGATCAAGGAGTAATGGCCACATGAAATTTCAAATTCTTATCACAAAGTTTAACGCCACAATCGACGTTCTTACCATTTTTCCACCTCAATCAATAGATATCAAGGAAAAAGATGCAAGAATCACCTTCGGTAGGTGCATTCAAGATCCATGGACATGGGCATGAGGGTTGGACCCTAACAAACTAGTTCTCCCCGATTAAGAAGGGCGCGGGCAAAGTCTGATCCCCAACTTTCCTACTTAATTAAAACTCATCCAGATCCAAGACCCTGCTACTTGTAATACTATTGGGATCATGTCTAGGGGTTGTAGAACACTTGTAAAGCTTCTAAAGATGAACTGGAAATATATTAAGAACATCGATAAGCTTCAAAATGACGAACTCGCTACCGTTTCTCACGCAGAGACATTTCTTCGAGGCATGTCCCAAAAGAACAAGGTAAGACCTTCTCAAACTTCACCAAGCCGACGCTGCTGATCTACAAGCTCCTGAAGTGATGAGTGAAGTTCATTATTGTGTTTAGGCATTATAATATCTAGTCAAGTTTGATTTAATCTTAGTTTTATCTTTCAAGTCTAAAAAATGTTTAAAAAACCCTAAGTGTTATGTAGTTTCTTTTCCGTTAAATTTGTATCATGTACCTATTTACTCCATGAATGTATTTTCAAGTTTTATCTTAACATCGTGGTACTTTTAATTTTTGGTTACGGTATGTCTAACTATTGTAATGGCCTAATTCTGTAAGCTCGAGACGGCTCGGAATCAGCTCTTACACCAATGTTCCTGTGACAAAAACTAATGTAAGGTAAGAAATGATATAGGTGATTTAGCATGGAAAACCTCTAAATAGGTAAGAAACCATGACCTCTGGTTTAGGGTTTTAGTAACAGTGACTTTTATTACTTGAGGCTAATATCTTATTACAAGTGATCTCTTGAGCTATAAATACTTGATCTTGTAAATAGCAAATTTTGTATTTGAGAATCTAAAAAAAATGACTTTCTTGGTGATTTTTCGTATCTTTTTCTGGTTTTTATCTCTTCTAAATTTTTTTCTTTATATTGGCATTGCCCGCCATTCGTTATCGTGCTAAAGCACATTCTCCGAATAATGTGGTAAGTGGCAGTTGACTGAATAACTGTTAAGATCGTGAGAGATAGGTGCCTTTGACTTGTTTATGCTTTTATGTTGTGCTCGACCTACATTCTTCATCAGTTCATGGTGTAGGTGTTAATACTGATTGTTTATGTCACATCTATAATGTATGAGTCTGATATGGTGGTAATTAAAATTAGAAATAGTTTGAATTTGATTAGATCGAGGGATAGGTCCCTGCAATTGCCCCCTCACAACTAAAGTCACGAGTGGCTTTGGTAGAGAAAGAATCTGTGAAGTTAAGTTGAAAAGAAATAATACTAGAAGTATGGAAAATGGGTATTTGTTTTATGTGGTGGGATATATCTGCATTAAATGATACTAGAAGTATTGATGTATGCGATGTTTAGGGTTTTGAGAGTGGCTATGTATTGAATGATGTTGACTACTTTAGAAATGTACCTGCACATAAAATGCGAGGGCTATATAAATAGTACCTGTACCAAGGATTCTGGCAATGTACGTTGCTTGTTGAAAAATTCTCTGGAAGTCTAGATTTATAATGGTGAAGACCCAGAGAATAGTTTATGAAGAGAGAATTTTTGCGGAGATGCAGAAATTTAAGTTGAGTTATTTTGGTGACCAATCATTGGAGATGCCCAACCCCATTCCCATACCACCGACATATCAAGGTATGTCGGAAGAAGAAGCGGTTAAAGTTAAAGAAGATTTTTACTGTATGTGGAGATTTTATTACGTTGTCTTGACAGGCAAACAATATTTAAGGTGTCTTCACATCCTTGTGGAGGACAAGGTTGAGGAGATAGATGTGGGGCTGGTATAACTGCGAGGCAATTTTACCGTCATCTTGTGTATGATTGGATTTTAAGGTCGGGCTTTCTACATCACCACCAACTCTCTGATGGTGGTGGTTATAGAGGAGGCAACGGTAGTAGTGGAGATAGGAGATGAAGATTGGAAGTTTGTTTCTGTACCATCATTGTGTCTTGGCTCTAAGATGATCTTTTGTTTGAAGAGTTGGTTCAAGAACTGACTCTTTCTGCTTTTATGTCCAGACTTCCTCCAAACTCTATTTCGGGTTAGAGTAACATGGTGTGAAGTTGAAGAACATCTGGTAATTTCCAATTCCTACTTTGCTTTAAAAGAATCTTAGAGTGAAACATCACTGAAAATAGATGAACTAAAGGATTTGCTTTTTTTAGAGTACCTAAAAGACTTATTATTTGTAAAGTACCTTGACGACTTGTTATCTATAAAGTATCTATAATTTGTACTCAAGCTCAATAAAATATGCTTATTCAAACTCAGTGTTGATAGATTGAATTTAACTCTAGTGATTAAATTCGAGCTATGAGTAATTCGGAGATGTATGAATAGGGGACGAAATGTAACATATATAATCGAACTAGAAAGTATATATTAGCAATCGAGCTGTAAAAATTTGAGTTTGTAAAATAAAAGATGTGTTAAAATTTAGTTTTTGAATTGAATAACTTAGAATTATTGGGAGAAATAACTGTAAAAGATTTAGAATATGTAGGAAATGCAAATTTGAGCTCAGGAAGGTCACTCTGAAATATTGGATTTGGAGTAAATATGTTTGAGATGAAATAGGCCAAATTCACTGAGGTTGATGTGGATAGATAAGTTAAAATAATTTCTACTCAAGATGCTAGGGTTTTCTGTTGTGAAAGAATAAAATACAAATACGAATTATGGGGGATTTGAAATAATCGAGAAAACTGCTTAAAATTGAGGGGAATGAGTACAGATTGGAGTAAGACATAGAATATGGTATGGACTCAATCTGGGAGAGTTCGTTATGCCGCTGAGGGACGATTGGCGATTAAGATAGCTGAAGAGTGAGAGTGGATCTTTGGTTTGCTAAATTATAATGCTGACTTGCCAGTGCCCGAGTATCAGCTTGAAGGTTTGGATTGGATGCCTGTGGAACTTAAGTTAGGACGTCGCTTCTAGGAGGAGATTTTTCGAGAAGTTATTATAGAACACTCAGCTCAAAAAGAGGCTGTGATACTAATTGCTAAAGAAAAGACCGAGTTGGAAGATGTAAGGATTACTGGAGGTAAACTGATTAGGTATGGCTCCCCCAGACATCTAGGATGTTTCAGGTGTAATTATATGTGAGCGAGTGAATTATAAGATGTTGAATAACTGCCAAGGAAATGTAATTTATATGAAGTTTGAATCTGCCCCATTTTGTTGTGAATGTTATTGTGACTATTTTGAATAAAGAATTTAAATTTTTTTTTGAAATGTTAGAGCTTTGGAAATGACGTCAACACTTCTATAAGTAGTAGAAGCCAGAATAGAAAAAATAGTTAGCTTTATTTTTTGTCTCTTGAATTATTGTAGGGAAAGTTTAATTTCATGTAAGTGTTGAGTCATCATAAGTGTGGGGAGGTCAGAGGAAGATTTCGGTAATAAAGATGAGAATATAATAAAATATAAGGCAGAGGGCAATGATGGGAAGGTAATTTCACCGAAAAGGTGTAAAACGTCTAATATTAATTGTAGAAGGGACACCTGGGTTCCAAAACCACAGGCGGCTCGTACGATGCCCAATAACTGCCAACAGTTAGTGAGAAAGACTATAAATAATACTTCATCTCCTTCATTAAAATGTTTATCAACTTTTGGATAATTGAAGAACAGAGAGAGTGGAAAGAGAAAAAATAGTAGAGATTCTTAAAAGAGATTAGACCAGAGTACAATAATCAAGATGAGAGAAAGTTAGAGAGCCTGAGCCATGATGGTGGTTATATAGCAGCGTTGTGAAGGAAAGATTTGACGCTGCGCAAGATTCGTTTTCAAACGTTGAAGGTTAGTAGAAGTTTTTATGATATCGTTGATGTGTGTTTTTGAAAGATTTTTATGGTTTTCAAATTTTGAAAAATTACTATTTATAGTAATTTATAAAAATATGTTATATATTTGTGGAAATATATAAAAATATGAATGATATATGTATAATGTATGTGTAGAAGATAATGATAGAATACCTGGACCTGATGTTAGTCGAGCGCAATGATTATATGTATTGAGTCATACCTCATCAGTATCGTAATTGATATGGAGAATTCACCTGTTATAGAGGCCTCGACCTCTGGTTTTTCGGCTGAGTCTAAAAATATAGAGTCTGATAGGGAGAACGAAGTAGGAGTGGTTCACTTTCTAGATTTTCCTGGATAATTAATATCATACCCTTCAAACTCCGATGTGTTTAGAGAGTTTTATAAATCCATGGTTCTTATAGTGAGAAGATGGTTGAATTTTGCAGAATATGCCAGTAGGCAGTTTAGAAGATGTTTAGTAGGATCTAGGGAGAAGCATTTCTTCATATTGGTGGATTTAGAGAGGGAGAAATCAGATAGGGGAATAGATGAATCGATCTCCTTGGAGTATTATGAAGGGAATGTCCAGGGTAACCTGGAAGAAGGTTTTTAATACTGCCTATCTCAGTTAAGGTATGGGTAAATCTGTCTTTGTGAAATTTTGTGAAAGGGATAATGAATATCATTAAGGCATGCCTTGCCCAGCTGAACGAGAAGATGTGAGAGGTAATAAATGTTTGTGAGTGTTTGAAAAAATTGTTGGAGGAGAATAAAGTGGAGAGGATAATATCTCATGAAGATGTGCTATAGTTTTATGGAGTAAAGAATTATTCTGCAAGTAGAGGGTCATATTTCATTACGTGCTCATCTTGAACACATTTCTTCGATCTGAATTCAGCAGGTCGAGTGTAGAATGATAATGCCATCTTGGTGAAAGGTGATTACCTTCAGAGAGATGATAAAAAAACCTATGAAACTTCTGTATAGAACTATGAAGCAAAGTAAGTGTAATAACGTATAATATTGAACTACTAAAATCAAATGTTTTTCTATTATTGATAATGTGTTTTTGTTAGACAGGTCCTTCATCGAAGGTAAAGAAGAAGAAGTCCCTATTAGATATTGTTGCTCAAGAAGGGGTTGAGCTCAAGGCGGTGCAGAAAGACCTCGGTATAAATAAAAATAAACGTGTAAACTGCTGGTCCGAGAAAGTTTAAAAGTCTCAAGCAACGAGAGTTATGATGGGTATTGGTGGAAACAACAAGAGGGAAGCTGATGGAATGAGACGAGTAGCTTTGCCAAAGTCCTCTAGAGTTGATTTTACGGATGTGCTGGAGTCTACCACATCGAGCAAGCTTGTTCGGACATTTCCAAAGAAGAAGATGTTGAAGTACGGCTCAATCTTTAATACCACAGGGAGTGGTGAGGTCAAGGGAGAGGCGAAGATGAAAAGTGAAGATTATTCTTCTGAACTGATTTAGGGCGAAGGTCGCAGTGAATCGACTTGGTATGGAAGATGAGTTAAAATTTGAAGAGGATACGGTAAGCATTGCAGCTCGCAAGGTAATGGAGGAGATGAGCAAAGTGGTAAGTTTGATGATTTGAGTTTTCTCCGAATTCTGTATAGTAATGTATTTCCAAAAATGTGTTTGATTTGCTTTTTTTTTTTGCTTGCAGGCTGCTCTTTTGATAAAGGGGATCTTCCACGCGATGGAGGAGGAGAAAATCGAGCTCAGAAGTTGGAAGGAAAAGCTCGAGAAGGAGGTAGCTCGATTGAAATCCGACTTGGTTCCGGAGGGAAAGCCACTGATTTCGGTGAAGGCTGTGTAAGAGGTAAAGATTAGCGAGCTGACAGTAGAAATGGGCAAGAATCTGGAAGAGGTGTTAGTCCAGCATGATTGACTTGGACACCATCTTCTATAAATGGGGTACTCCAAAACTGAGGTGAATGACATTATAGAGAATACCTATGCTGAAGTGCATGCGATTGAGGATGATGGGGTTAGCGTTGTGGGAAGGTTGAATAGAGTTTCTCCCCAGACTGTACGAGAAAACGATGAGGATGATGATGTCAATCCAGGGAATGTGAATGAGAAGGTAGAGTAGAACTGTTGACTATTTGGTCATGTGATTATGAGGGGTTTGTAAACTGTAACTGTATGGATCAATACAGGATAAATTTTTGTAGGCTAAGTTATGTTTGTAAACCTTGTTTGTAGGAACTTAATAATATGTGCCTCAAAATAAAAGAATTAGAGAATGAGCTTGGCAAGGAGAAAGACGCCTCAGCGTCCATGTAGACTTCACAAGCGGAGCTACATGTTAGAAAAGAGTAATAAATATTTAACTTGTACGATTCATTACTCTAGAGCAACAAAGTATAAATTAGAGCGTAGAGACAAACCAAAAAGTTGCTAACAGTTTAGGGGGAATGGTACTCAACTGTATATAGATAATATCAAAGTGTTGAAAATATTAGAATATAGAGAATGTGTACCTCAGAATTGGAAGTATATGTTATTGTTCATCGAATTGGGATCATACTTCGACCTTAAGTTTAGAAGCAGTTTCACACAGTAGATGTCAAAAAATAAAAATTTCCCTAGAAATAAAATGTATGCATTGAGTGAGTGTCCTGAATCAAATATGATATATTATATCTATGGTTTGTAGGTCGAATTGGAGTCAGCGCGCTTAAGAGAAGAAGAGACACGCCAATGTAACCAAGAGTTTGCGGCAGAGTTTTATAGAATGAGAGAGGCAAAAGAAGATAGGGAGGATCAGCATGTAAAGGTACATTTCAAGTTCGTCGAGGTAACACAAACCGTTAATGACCTCACATGGAAGATCGAGAAGAAAGATGCCAAAATTAGTAAGGGATAAAAAGAGCTTGCGGAGTCGAAAGAAAAGACAACGAAACTCAAAAGCCAGAATGATGCGCTGATGGAAAAAACTAAGGAGGTTGACATGGCTCAATACCGTATCCAGTTATTAAAAATTTCAGAGAAAGAGTTACACCATTTTGTGGCCAGTCTAAATGACCAAATGATCAGCAAAATGAAAAAACAAGAGCAGACTTGAGCTAATTTGGTGAGTACTTGGAGTGAACTGGCGCGATTAAAGAATAAAATGAATGAGAAAGATTACGGGCTGAAGAGAGTTTAAGATGATCTATCTAACTCCAAAATTGTGGTTGAGCAGTTGACTACAGTTTTACCTGCTAAAGATATAAAGTTCTGGTTGGTGCAAAGAAAATGTGATGAGTTGAATAAGAGGGTGGAAAAATTGAAGACCGATTTAGTTCAGGCCAATTCATGCATCAAAAATGCATAGGCTAGAGATTACTCGAGGAATAATAAAGGTGATGCCAAGGTATCGATTCTTTAAGGGGATGTGGTTAGCCTATCAGCTCGAATCAGAGGGCTGGATGGAAACGTAGCTCAAAATCAAGGTCACGTACAAAAAGGGAATAAGCAGTTAAGGGAGTGCCAAAGTAAGCTAGATGTTACTCATGTCAGGGAACAGTAGTTAGAGCGGGTGATCAGAGGTAAGGATATTTTAATAAGGAAAAAGGGTGATTTATTAAGGAAATCCCCTGCTGGAGTAGGTATAGACAAAGATCTTGAGGAACTTCGAGCCCAGGTAGCCGAATTGAGGATGATGAACCAGGATGATTCATATAAAGCAGATGAGAAGGTGAGGGAGCATATCAATATTACTCAGAAAGTATAATGGAATAGCATAAAGCACAGAACAAGAGGTTGAAAGAGAGCCTTCAAACGACGAAAGAATTTTTTTTCTAAGGTAGTCATGCTCGAGGCATCGCGCTCAGAGATGTTAATGGCAGTAATTACCAATATTGTTAAGGAAATTATAAGGCTTAACTTAGAGAGGGATACCTTGCACAACTATTTGTTGGATAAATGATATATTTGTAGGGCTGATGTAGATCCGAGGAATTTGTATGTACTGCATGGAAAAAAAGTAAGGTCTCGACCAACTGAATTGGTTGAACAAGGCAGGATCACTGTGGCTGCTCGAAATCAAGAATTTATAGCTGATTGTTCATCTATTACAGTGGAAAGCGTAGCTGACCTCCCATCAGCAGAAAAGAATCCTTTGTAGTGGTTGTATGTGTAGCCTGTAAAAGTATCTATCGCTGACATATTGATAGATAAAAACAAGTTTTACCTTTGCTTTATCTTATGTCTGGAAGAGATCTTTGATTGAAAACTTGCATTACCTTCGTTTGAATCGCAGAGTATGAATAGAGTTTGATCAAAGCTAGTTTTACCTTTGCTTTAATTGGTATAATTGTCACAGCCATATTGAGAGTTGAAAGCTAGTTTTACCTTTGCTTTATCTTATGTTTGGTAGAGTTCTTTGATTGAAAACATGTATTGCCATCGTTTTAATCGTAGAGTATGTATATAGCTTGATCAAAGCTGGTTACCATCATTTTCATCGTAGAGTATGTATAGAGTTCGATTAAAGCTAATTTTACCGTTGCTTTAACCTGCATAATTGCCACAGCCATATTGAGATATAAAAGCTAATTGTTACCTTTGATTTATCTTATGTCTGGTAGAGTTATTTGATTGAAAACTAGTATTATCTTCATTTTAAAGGAAGAGTATGTATAGAGTTCAATCAAAGCTAGTTTTACCTTTGCTTTAACCGGTATAATTGTCGCAGCCATATTGATAGATGAAAGCTAGTTTTACCTTAGCTTTATCTTATGCCTGGCAGAGTTTTTTGATTGAAAACTTGTATTACCTTTGTTTGAATTATAGAGTATGTATAGAGTATAGTTTTAAAGCTATTTTTACTTTTCCTTTTACTGGAATAGAGGCCGATTGAAAGCTAGTATTACTTTTGCTTTAATCTATGTATTGTTTATTTAAGTTAAGAGTTGTGTGGGAAAAAAATTGGAAGTTTTCATTAAATATAATAGAATGTACATTGTATGGATATGAATATCTCACTTTTGGAATAAAAAGAACAAGAATTTGAAGTGGAGTAGTGAGAGACTTAACGATAGTGCCATTTTATTCGCCCAGTATTCCAAGGATTTGAGATATGAACTCCTTCCTCGGTCTTTAGATATTATGATCCCAGGCCAGTTAGATAAGTGATTAGGAATGGGCCCTCTTAATTTTCTGCCAGTTTCCCTGCATGTGCCTCTTTTCTATGTTGAGGGATTTCTCTGAGGATTAGATCGTCGATTTGAAAGTTCGGCTTTGGACTCCCTTATTGTACAAACTGGCCAACATATGGTGATATCAACCTAGGTTGGCAATAACGCATTCCCTAATCCCATAAATCTAATTGATGTTGCAAGCCAATTCAAACTCATTTTCTTCGTCAGTTAGCTCGAGATCTCTGACTGGATGATGACATTTTGTTGGAATGAGATCTTTGGTGCCATAGGCAAGGACGAATGGGGTACAGCCGGTTGATTGACGTGGAGTTGTGCGGTATACCCATAAGACATGAGGAAGCTCTCGTATATAGTTTCCTTTGTTCTGTGAGTGAAACATTTTCTTGAGTCCATCCATGATTGTTTTGTTGGCAATTTTGGCGAGTAGATGATTTCCTTGAGGGTAGTAGGGGTTAGATGGTGAGTAGATGATGTTGTGTCATGTTGAGGAAAGCTACGACGTTTTCTCCAAAGAATTATGGCTCATTATTGATATGAATTAGGTAGGGGCATCCAAATTGAGTAATGATGTGTTCCCAGATAAAAATGATTACCTCTTCTTCTCCAGTTCTATAGAGTGGAACTGCGTCTGCCCATTTTGAAAAATAATCTGTAGCTGCGAGTAGGTATCGTCGGTTACCGAGAGTATTTGGAAATTCCCCAAAAAGAGCGAGCACCCACTGCCTAAATGGCAAAAATACTTTGCTTGTATGTAGTTCGAGCAACGGGGCGCGGATCATTTGTCCATGTCATTGACATGTATCATATTTATGTGAGTACTCTTCTGCTTGCTTGCGCATGCTTAGCCAGAATACTCCTTTTGTAATGGCTCTATTAGGGAGTAATCAACCTGCGGTATAGGAGCCACAAGTCCCTTCATGTAAATCTCTGAGCATCTTGTCTGCTTTCTTTTGGGAGGGAAACTTATGTAAGTCCCCGTAATGGAATGATGATATAAAAAATTATTTTAATTTGTGTAGCGCTTTGAGTTTTTGATCAGCTATCAGCATTTTTTTGGATCTATTGGAAGGGGTCCTTTGCATTCATTGTCGATACGAAGGAAAGCAAGAAATGGCCTTTATCAATGGTCGTCCTCCTCTTTATCACCCCCAGTGTTGATCATGCATATAGAAATACGATCAATGTTGGGAGTCGATACCACTTCAATCTGGAGATATCTAGCTTCGGTACCCAAGACCCCGACTAAATAAGCCAAGGAATCGGCATGTTTATTTTCCCATCAAGGAAGATAATCGAGAGTTGTTTTCATAAACTAGCTCATCCTATCTGCAATGAGGGCTGCATATTCGACCATCTTGTCATTCTTCATATATTGCTCAAAGTAATGGTGGTTAATAAATAGAGAATCTGGGTAAACAAAGAGTTCTGGGATGCCATGCTCAAGTGCTAGGTTGAGTCCATGAATAAGAGCTTCGTATTTGGTGTCATTGTTGGAGGCTTCAAAATCTAAGCAGATTGACTTCTCGATTCTGTCATTGGAAGGGGTAATCAATACGATTCTAATTCCTGACCCTGCGGGTCCTGTTGAACTATCGGTAAGAAGTTTCTACCCTTTCCTTGTAATCTATTTAGCTCACTCGTCAAATACTTTGGTGGGTAGATATTCTGTAATTTCTTCTGGAAGGTCTGGATTATGCTCCTCCCACTCAAGATGTTCTACTGGAAAATCTTCGAGAAAATCGGCAATGGCCCGACCCGTTTTTAAAAGTCATTGTTCGAACTTGATATCATATTTTCCCAAACTAACTAACCATTACTGCATTCTCTTAGATTTTCCTTTCTTGGACAAAACTTTCCAGAGTGGGTAGTTCGTCATGACTTTGACTGAATGAGCTTGGAAGTAGTGCTTAAGCTTATGTGAAGTGTAAACAATAGTTAGAAAGAGTCTCTCAATTTTAGAATACCTCGTTTCCTCTAGAGTGAGGGCTTTGCTGACAAGGTAGACTGGCTTCTCGATCTTCCCTTCAAGTCAAATGAGAACTGAGCTGATAAAAGTATAGGTAAATGTTAGGTAGATGATCAGTTCCTCATTATCTACTGGGGTGCTCGTTATAGGAGACTTCCCCAATTAAGTTTTGAGATCCTGAAAAGCTACCTCGCATTCTGATTCCATTGGATCTCTGCATTGGGCTGAACTTTTCCCCGTTTGGTACAACCATGGGGCAGTAGGAAAAGCAAACGACAATGATCTGAAGATTTTTAAACAAAGCGGCTGATCGCGGCAATCACGCTGACAAGATTTTGTGCGCCTTTTGTCGTCTTTGGAGATAGCATGTTGAGGAGAGCTAGAATTTGATATGGATCGGCCTCAATCCCTTTCTTGCTGATGGGATGGTCGAGGAATCGACCTAAATGTACTCCAAATTTATAGTTATCAGGATTAATTCGCATCTTGTAAGATTAAAAAATGTTAAATATTATATTGAGATCTATGATGTGGTTGACTAACTGTATGAACTTGCACAAGAGATTATCAATGTAGAATTCCAAGATTTTCCCAAGATGTGCTTTGAACATAGTAGTCATTAACCGTTGATAAGTCGTACCTGCATTTTTGAATCTGAAGGGTATGACTTTGTTACAATAAAGTTCTCTTTCAGTGATGAAAGTAGTCTTTTCTTGATCTTCTTCCAATAGTAGAATCTGATTGTATCCAGAAGTAGCGTCCATCATAGATAGGAGTTTGTGGCCTACTGTGGAATCAAGAATTTGAATGATATTGGGAAGAAGGAAGCTATCCTTCAAAGTGTTTTTGTTTAGATCTGTGAAATCTACACAAACTCAGACTTTTCCATTCTTCTTCGGTACAGCGACAATGTTGGATATCCAATCTAGATACTTGGCTTCTCAAATTTATCCCACTTTGATCAATTTATTAATCTCTATGCTAACTTCTTCTCGAAGATGAGGTGATAGTCGTCGTTGTCTCTGTTTGACCACCATGGCATTAATGATGATAGCCAACTTGTAATATTCCTTGGTCTAATCGACCCCATCCATCTCTTTGAAAGTCTATACAAATACATCTTGATTCAGTCGCAAGGATTGAATAAGAGCATCTTTATCGTGCCAAACCAACTTGGTACTGATAAAACAACCTCTGCTAGGTTTATCAATGTTGATATATTATCTAGGCTCTTCTGTTGAAGGCTGACCATCAAGGTGATTAGCTTTCTATAATTATTATGCTGTGTATCTGCCTGAGGTATATAGAATAGCAGAAACAATATTTTCACAAGCTTGAGAAAGCTTTTGACTACCTTTGATTTCACCGATACCATCATTGTGCTTGAAGTGGAGTGCTTGATGATAGGTAGAGGCGATTGCTTCCATGTTGTAAATCCAGCAGTGGCCTATAATCCTGAGATAACCAGATTTGGCATTGATGACGTAGAAGACAACGTCGATGGTGGCTGGTCCTGTGGTAATAGGTAAGATGATCTTGCCTACTCGCACTTCTTTAGAACCATTAAATCCATTGATATCGGTATCGCTTGGAATAACTTGATCGGCCAATCCCATTTGGCCGATTATGCTCTAAAAGGGAATCTCAATACCACTTCCAGTAGCGATCATCATTGTATGCATGGCAAACTTCTTCATTTTGAGCATTATGACTAATGAATTATGATGTGGAAATTTTACATGACTAATGTCGTAATCTTTGAATGAGATCCCAAGCCAGCGATTGCTCAACTCAAGTAGAAGCTTGGCTTCTTTATCTTGAGGTATGAGATTGCAGCATTCTGACAGTCTCCTGCACTTGAGTCGGCAAGATTTTTTGATTTAATGAATTTTGATCATGTTGTTGTGGTACATATGGTAGAGATATTTCTCCTCAGCTTGATCTTCGGCCTGGATGACTTTGAGCTATTACTTATAGCTGTCATCCTTATATAATTCTAGGTCAATAATATATTTGTACATCCGTCCCTCCTTGAAAATGAATTCTAGCAACCTCTTTAAAGCGTAATTGTTGTCAGTAGAATGATGGTTTTCCATGTGATACATGCAGTGCGTGCAGCTCTCAATTGGTTCCAATGGTTGAGAGCGACGGTATAGCATATCCTTGGTAAGGATTGGAAAAATTATGGAGATTCAAACATTCATCTCCTGGAAGACCGGTTTAGGTAATGTTCTGCCTTTTCGAGGATTGCTGGTGTTACCCTTGGAACACTTTAGATCACCCTGGTCCTCTATCAATTCATTGTTTCAATCTATAGTTGGACCTTTCATGGTTAGGACGAATTTAGTAGATCTATCCCTTTCGGACATCATCCTTTCCAGGTCGGCATATCTATTGACCTTGGTAATCATATCCTTCAAGGTCGCAAGTTTGTTGAGGAAGAGGTGCTCTTTAGCTTTACAACCGTGTAGGAGCGCGTTGGTAAAAGTTGTAACAACTATTTTCTAATTGAGGTTGTCTACTTTACGTGCGAACTCCAATAACTTCTTTGTAAATTTTTGATTGTGCACCTTTGGATCGGTGCCCTTGTATTTGCACTTTTTTGAAGTATAGAAACCTTCCGGTATTTCCATGTCGAATAGTTCTTTGGCAATTGGACTCCCTTATAACTTGGTAAGGTCATCCGTAGTGCCCATAATTTGCGCTTCAATCAACTCCTTTATGCGTTGATCCATAAGCGGTTTTGTGACATATTATCGTGTTGGTTGAGTGGCTTGACGAGGAGGTTGTGGATTATGAGTATCGGTGCCCTCACTTAAACGATCACATGCCGAAATTTAAGATTAAGGCTGTTATTCTTCCTCCTGACATTTGGATAATCGGTGACCTCTGCAGATTTTGGACTGAACTTGACTACCCAAATGAATGGAAGGTTGATATTCATGCCGAATATTTCTAGAAATATCTTTGTTGGTGGATCCTTGAGGTCCCAATATATCCTGCATAAAAACTTGGGAGGTCTCTGGCACTTGATTGCGATCTTTGTATTGAGGAGCTTGTTGAGTATCTTACAGAGCTTGTAATGCAGTCTGTATAGTTATCATATGGTCTTCATGTCATTTAAACGCTGTCAAACGAGCTTGCTGCTCAGCTTCGAGGTTCTTCTCACAAAGCTCTCGGTTAAGTGTTAACTAATGTTCGAGCTCATTACATTTCACTATCTTGGCGTGATGATTCGCTCGTAATTTAGTAAGCTGCTCCGACTCAACTAAAAGATCGAACTGGATTTCGGTTTTTGGTCGTCTGGAAGTGACCATGATTGAAATTAATAGTAGAGTGAATGTATGCCTTAGGATATTGTAGAAATGTCTTCTTTCCTATAGACGACGCTAAATGTAATGGCCTAATTCAATAAGCTAGAGATGGCCCAAAATTAACTCTTAAACTAATGTTTATGTGGCAAAAACTAATGTAAAGTAAGAAATGTCATAGGTGATTTAGCGTGGAAAACCTTTGAATAGGTAATAAACTACAACCTGGTCAGGTTGAGGGTTTTACTAATAGTGACTTTTATTGCTTGAGGCTGATATCTTATTACAAGTGATCTCTCAAACTAGAAGAACTTGATCTTGTAAATAAGAAATTTCATTTTTGAGAATCTAGAAAATATAGCTTTCTTGGTGATTGCACGTATCTTTTTCTTGTCCTTGTCTCTTATGGAGCTTTTTCTTTATATAGGCCTTGCCTGTAATTCTTTATCATGCTGAAACACGCTCTAGAAAAAATATTATAAGTGGCGGTTGACTGAATAAATGTTGAGTTCGTGAGAGATAGTTGTCTTTGACTTGTTCATGCTTTTTTGTTGTACTCGACCCACGTTCTTCATCAATTCTTGGTGCAGGTGTCAATGTTGATTGTTTATGTCACATGTATAATGCGTGAGTCTGATATAGAGGTAGTTCGAATTAGATCGAGGGATAGATCCCTACAAGTATGGGTATAAAATTGTTTTCATTCTAAAGCGCCAGTAAGCCCAAATATAGGTAACTTTTTACCCTTAAATTCAGCAGGCAATACGGGCCAGGGCATAATAAATTGGCCAAAACTCAAAACTAAAAAATTATATAATTTAATTGTCTTTCTAAGGAAATTGGTTTCACTGCAATCTGATAAAGTTTAAGAGATAAATTAATGGTTTACCCAACACAAAACTATGCAGCCGTATGTTCGTAATTTCTTAAGCTCGTTAGCCAATGATTTAGGAAAAGTCATAAGTTCACATTCAGGAATTTTTTAAGGCCTTTCCAAATCATCCTAAAACATCTTTTTTCATCATACGGTTTTTGAGTTTGGATATCATGCAGTTTAGGGTTTCGTTAGGTAAAAATTTCATTTTCCTACCTTATCTCGCTGCTAACATTTCATTGTTTAATCTTTATATATAGTTGATTACATATTAATTCCACCTGATGGCTCTACAGGCTATTATTAAACTTGAGAGGCACTGTACTTTACTACTATTAGATATACATTATGGGACCGCTTACACCTAGTGTGCTACATTGAGGGTATGAGGTTCATTGTTCTACACTTAGACTAGTTTCTACCGTGGAGAGTTTGTTGACCATTTCTATAAAGCATCGCATTCACAGATCTTTCCCAATATATGGCTCTTAATTGGGAATGTCATGCACCTATTACGTTAGATAGAACGTTTCTATGTGTAGTCGTTAAAGTTGCTCCAGTTTTTTATTTTGTCTATCAGAGACACGCTTCTAGTCACGAGGACTGCCTTAGAGACATTTCTCTTTGAGAGATGGCACCATGGGATGAGGGTTGGCTCCCGATTTTGTGCTTCTTCCCCAACTAGTTGGCTATCCTATATTTGTTTTATGATAATATATAGGTTTGAGGTCGACCGTCTAGCATTAGAGTTAAGGGTTTAGAGTTCTTAAGAGTTATACATCTAGATACCCTTGAATATGATATTATAGATAACATTGGGGGTAGTATTTATCAGTGTTCTACAAATGTTCAAGCAGCAATGGCAAAAGGGAACGATGTTATTTACCACTTACCAGCTTTTGTGACTTCTATTATTCGATTTATTGACCCGTTAGTAGTTTGATCTGCAGAAAAAGGTTTTGTTAAAACCTTTAGACATTTAACTAGGGCTGGATAATTGTATATAAAACGTATAAATAGTACATGGTAGAGCTTATTGGGTCACAACATGTCAGATTCCAAAGCACGAACATGATGGCCCGTTACATGTTTGAAATGTAAGCATTCCTCATAATAACGATGATAAGGAGCCAATGGAGGACCCAGATGAGTAGCATATAGTAAATTTTGATGAGGATATTCCAGAGGTGATCGACTTTTATGAGCCAGTTGGCATGGGTACCCTAGGTAATGACTATGAGTTGTTGACATGCATTTTACTTTTCTATAGAGTCTGGCTTTATTTCAGCTATTTTATTTTTGTAATGAATAGTGTTGTACCTTGTGAAGAGGAACAACAAGGCATACCCTTCCACTCCTTATGAAGAGAAACAACAACAAGAAAGTGTCCAGGCTTTTAATTATTAACCCCCATCAATCCTAACTCGCACTGATCTATGTCTTAGTAACACCTTAATCTTTCCTATAGGACAGTTCAATATCAAGGATGACTTGCAAGAAACCTAAACTACTGTCAATAGTAGTATCAGGTGCTTAAGAGGCAATACCAACAATCTGCTCCACATCGACTATCATTTCAAGCCGACGTGGAGAGAGTAAACAATTTAGAGTATTTACTCAAAACATTCATTCAATCCATAGCCCTCTCCCTCAATAATCTTACTCAGCAGTGCAGCCAGATAAATATAACCATACCCCAGCTTGTAAAAAGCTACAGTTGTATGGAATAAGGAAAGTTCCCAAGCTATCCAAAGACAAACCCGAAGGGCCAATATGGAATAGATTGCACCCAAGAGAATAATGTCATAAAACAATGCAATTCAATCACTACCCTTGGGGTCCAATGACTATGTAATTCGACAAAAATTACTCCCATAGAATGTAAAGTAGGATAATCTTGAAGTTTCCAAAGTGGTTGCAATGATAAGCACATTTTTGTGCTTAATATAAAACCTTATATCAAGTTTTTTTGCCACCCTGAGACCCTTTGCTACTAATTATTGTCAAGTTACCCCACTTTCAGGTTTTCTGCTCTTTTGGAGATGATTTGGCAAGAAAAGTGCCAAATCTGAGCTAAAATGACAACAAAACCACTTTGAGGATCTCCAGTAATTCAGTCACAATTGGTATAGTTGGGATCTATGAAAACAAAATTCCTCACCGAGACAAGATACAAACATGCTTGGACTACATTCATCATCAGCATGACAAGTGTAGAAAAATCCAAAAGGCAGGGAAATTTTTACTACCACCAGCCAACGATCGCCGCCGACCAAGGAGCAATTTCTAGTGATCGCCGGCCGCAAAATAGAAAAATTTATGATTCTTTGGTATAGATCCCTAGGAGGTCTAATGAGAGAGAATCTTCAGTAACCGAGCTAATATCACTGTTGGGGAAGACTGGGGGTAGTTAGGACATTTCAGGATCAAAGTTTCTCTCTTCAATGATCAGCTCCTCTTCTCCAAACCTACTTTTCATTTTTGTAGGATTTTGGAAAGCTCAAGAACTAACTTCACATCTTAAATCCTTAAGTTTAAGTTGAATGATAGTTAGCTCATTTTCTTTCATTAATCTTAATTGCTAAGAAATTGCAGAGCTAATCCCTTGAGAATAGATCTGAGGTAGAAGCCCTATAGGTGTATGTTAGGATTTTCTTGCAGGTGATAGGTTTAATTTTGTGGTTTTAGATCACTCTTTAGGGTTATTCTACAACTCTCCTTAACTTGACAAGTTAGGGGAAGTGGAGAACCATTTTAACCTAGAGAGAAATCGATGTCCTGAACAAGGGAATGATTTCTCAGTCTACTTAGTGACCTCTAGACCTAGGTATTATCTTTTTTTATTCAAAAAGGAAGGATAAGCCTGAGGTCGATAACCTAGAGTTTGAGCTTAGGCCTTGATGGGTTGAGCATTCTGATTTGTTAATCGTGGTGAGATCAAAAAAAAACTCTAAATCCCTCGAATTCAATTCAAAAGAAAGAATTCGAGGAGAAAACCAAAAACCTAATAATTAAAACCTAATATGCTAATATAGGGATGAATTTTGAGGTCAAGTTATCCTTATTATTCAAATTTTAACACCTAGTTTAACTTAGATTTTTGATAAAACTAAACCCTATTTCCCCTAGATTTTAGTTTACCCAAGAATAATATAGCTCTCCGTGGATTGACACTCTACTTGCTCTTTGTTATATTAATTAGTTAAGTAGAATTTTGATTTGACTAACGACAATCTATGGCGCCATTGTCGGGGAGGTAACAGCAACTTTTAGGTAAGTTAGAAATCTCATATAAAGTATAACGTAGGATTTCACTAATTTTAAATTTTAATAGGTAAATTAGTCGTTGTTCGAATAGGAAATTTAGTGCGATTGATTTAGGATTAGGATTTATAGGACCACCGAAACAATCAAAAAAATATTCAGAAGGCAGGGGCCCCACCAACTAACGATCACCAGCCACTAGCCTTGTCCCAGTAGCGATCGCTAGCCACTAAGCTCCCCCGACTCCTAATTTTTTAGGCTTTGTTCCCCCGACTATACTTTGTTAAACTATTTGATCAGTACATTCTTTATGTTTTCTCAGGATGCTGGATAAATCGTTCTTTGGTTTGAATCTCTCTCCACTTTCACGCTTCAAAAGTATATTTCTATTACGAGAGCAATAAAAATGGATTAAAGATTATTGTACCCCGGTATAGGACTAAATTATGAAGAAGAATAAAATTATATTAGTTATTAATTAATACAAAAAAACAAATTTTTAATAATCTTATTTTGCTTCGCTAGGATAGCCTAATATTAGTAATTAATTATTATTTAAATACTAGTAATTTATTATTACTACTAATAGTAATAGTAGTAGTGTGTCATCCTATAAATTACTAATATTTATAAAATTAATTAGTAGTAGTATCCTATTATTCGAGTAGAATGTGGTAGAACTCCTAGGTTAATTTCTTTAGTTTATGAAAAGTTAGTATTACGAGGTAACCCGTTTAAATCGCGAAGACCCACCTTTAGTTTACTCCATGGCTGCTAGAAAACCTCGGGGTTGGAATAGACGGTAGCAACTTCTAGAACAACCTAGATCAATGACAACCAAAATCCTAGCCGAATATCCCAGTCCTGTACCCAGGAAAAAACCCTCCTGGATTGCTTTTCCTGCGCTTCCCGATGGAACGCAACGATTTGAGCTAAATATAAACGTCATTCATGCCTTACCTTCTTTCCACAGTTATAAACATGATGACCCTTATCTTTACCTCATTGAGTTTAAAGAGTTGTGCACTACACTTCACAACAAATATTGTACTGATGACTCTTTATAACTATACCTCTTTCCCTTTTCTCTTAAGGATAAGGCTAAAATTTTGCTGCACTTCCTTGGAACCATCATAACTTTTGAGATACTACAAAAAACATTCTTAAAGAAATTCTTCCCTATTCATAAAGTGAAACTTTTACCTAATAAAATTCACACTTGCACTCAAAAGGAAGACGAACATTTTTATGAGAGTTGGGAGAGATACAAGAGTCTCTTACTTAAGTGTCCACATCATGGACTGGATCTATAGCAGCAAGTACACGGCTGCTATAATGGGCTATCTCCAATTAACAAACGCATGGTGTATTCCACTTGTGATGGTTCCATAATGCACAAATCATTTATTAGAGCATGGGAACTCTTTGAAACCATGAACGAAAATCGTATGAACTGGACTACCCTGCTGAGAGAAAAAATGGACCTAAGAAAGGAGTACTTCTTGAGTTAGACACTAGAATCACTATCCTAGTTTCTATCAATTCTCAAACAAGCCTACTCAAGAAAATGAGCGATGTTTTCCACAAACCAACTCTGCCTCTAGTTCCGCAAGAGGTATGTAGCTACTGCAACTGTGCTACTCACATCTCAGATTCCTGTCCCACTATCCAACCTGACTAGGAAATTAAGGAAGAGGAAGTTTAGGCGTTCACATGCAGCCAAGGAATCTAAATAATTTGTATCGATCCTTTATGCCACAACATCCCAACTTGTCTTATTGAACTATACCACATCAGGGGCAACATATTGGTAACTCAAACATGCATTAACAGTAATACCAAAGACTATAACGCCAATATCAATAGCCTAAATCGTAATAGTAACAGTCACAATAATATCAGCCTAGTCAAACTAATACTGAAAGAAGTGCGAGACTTGAACAGATACTCATCACATTCAAGCAACAAACGAATCTTTATTTTAGTACTTTAACTTAGCGAATAAGCCACATGAACACTACTATTTCATATTTTTCAAAGGATTTTGTAAGTCGTGAACAAGGAAAACTGCCTAGTCAGTCTGAAGCAAACTCAAAAGGGCAATATGGAGTAGATTCTAGTGAGAACATCAAACCAACTAAAGAATGCCATGCCAAAACCACTCTTAGGAGTGGAAAGGTTGTCGATAACAAGGTAGCAATGCCTACCAATGAACAATAAACATATGTACAAACTAAAGGTAAGCCATCATAACACACTTGCGAAACACCTGTCCAGACTCCATTTAGAGAATACACACCATCAATCCCATAGAGACATTTAAACTTGTACACATCAATATCCCACTACACAAAACTATAAAGCAAGTGCCTACATATGATAAATTCTTAAAGTAAGCATGCGTAAGAAAAGGAAATCTTAATGTCAACAAAAATATTTTCCTCATAGAAATTGTGACCCCACCAAAACTTAGGGATCCCAAATATCCAACAATTTCATGTACCATAGGAATGCACGAAATTGATAGGGCCCACTTATATTTAGAAGTATGCATCAATGTCCTTCCATACCATGTTTATCTATAGCTGGGACATGGGGATCAAAAGCTAACAAAATTTTCTTTAAAGATGGTGGATCGTTCTGTCACACCCCAAAACTTATAATCAGAGACTTATCAGAATATGCATCTCAAGATCGCGAATAGGTCGGGCATCCCCAAACGGATGACCCTAACGATGTAGTAATTAAACGAATTAACATAACTACACTCACACAAAATGTACGCAGCGAAAATATCAATCTAAATAAACATCAAACCAACATGTTCTAAAAGTCTGCCATGAACATGGCTACAACCAAAGAAATTAAATAGAATCTCACATCAATGAAACACAAACTAATAGAATGATGTAGCGCGGTCCCAACTGCTACCCCTAGCTGACCTAAACACCCTGTTAATGACCTGGTCCTGAAAAGTATCGCGCAAGGCATTAGCAAGCCACAGCTAAGCAAGAACGCAATCCTTAAATTCCACCATAACATATAAGGTATATAGGCGAAGCCAATAACACTATATATAGAAATTGTTATCTAATGTCAATCAAGTGTAGTATGATGTATAACTAATCTAGTCCTAGTGACTAAAGTAACTTATAACTAAATTGTTCATCGATGTTAGGACAATAACTAAATGCATAAAAATCTTTATCAGTAAACTGTATACAGGGGTTTGCCCATATAGCTGAACCGTACTCTAGAAATCTTTTGTCCTCTGCACGGAAAGTAATCCAAAATTCATCCGGATTAGCGTCTCTTTTAGGGCCTAAAAGCCTTTGGAAATGCCCAAGGCTCCACAGAATCCAAGGACCTGACCAAACTCTTTTAGGGATATGACCCAAGGAGATGCCTACAGTTTAAATCAATGACCTGACCAATATTCTTTTAGGGATTGAAACCCATGGAAATGTCACGGACTCTATTATTCCTATGACCTGACCAATATTCTTTTAGGGATTGAAACCCATGGAAATGTTAAGATTTACTGTAGACCTGACCAATAAACCCGATGTACACGTTACTCTAGAGGTATTTTACTTATCTCTCCTACATACTCATCAAGATAAATAAAATCTTGGTAGCATCATGCATATGTATTTAATGTTGCTCTATTTGTACAATGACAAATCAAGTATCTCTACACAGTTATGGAAAGTCCTAACCACGCGTAGCAAAGAGGTTCACCGAGAAGGATTTTCTCAAATCAGTCTATAGTAACTCTTTCCAAGAAAGTATGTGAATATCTTATTAAACTCAATACTAGAATTTTATACTCTAGTGTAGCTACACACAACCTACACTACTAACAGTCACATGGTTAACACATTAAATACATTAATATTTTAATGTATCATATAAAAGGTAAACCCTTAAATAGGTAAGTGTGCCCTTTCTCTTTTAAATGTCTACTGTACTTAACTTCCCATACTAGCAACTGGTCTTAGTAACCCCATTAAATATTATACATACACTATAATTAATATGGAACTATATCACTCATTTTGTACTACTCAGTGTAAGATATGAAGGGTAAAGAAGCTACGGTTTCTTTTTATAGCATATGATTTAACTAAATTCAATTCTCTGTTAAATAACTCTTGCTTTAAGCAATCATAAGATACTTGTATAGCCCGACTAATAATCATTGTCATAAACCTTAATCCAATCATGGTTGCAAAGTAAGGATAGTGCACTTGCCTCGTAAAATAAAGGAGGAGCACACCACGAATTTCACCGGCAAAACTCCTTGACTCGCCGAAGATTCGCTCTCGTTTCCTTCATGCCAATCGTCGTATTGTTGATTTCTCTCTTACGTAATTCGTCGGGTGGTAGAGAATAGCCAATAAAGTTTTATCTCTTCTTCTCTCTACTTCCCCCTCTCCTTCTTGGGGACGTGTTAGTAACTCTCTTGGTATGGATGAAATCTCCTCTTTTGAAAAGGTAGCCTTTAATCTAAAACCCTAGTCATCCTCCTCCAACTCACGTGACCTTTACTTCTTGAAAAGAAAGATATTAGGAATTATCTTGTACACTTGGTAGTAGTTTTACTATAATAACCCAACCCCAACCCATATATATAATTAAGTCTATAAGTTTAAATAAAGTTATATATACTTGCAACAAATTAAATGCCGGGGCATTACATGTTCACTCAGGTACCTAAGAGAGATATTAATGACCGTTTTTATATGAGTTGAGGGTTTGGATTTCCCAATTTAGTTCATTATTTTTTAGACTAAAATAACGTCAGATCCAAGAAAGGATATAATAGTCATCTTAAGAAGACCAGTTTTAGTAACTACATGTGTAATGGCCTAATTCTGTTAGCACAAAATAGCTATGAATTAGCTCTTACACCAATGTACTTATGACAAAAACTAATGCAAAGCAAAAAAATGACATAGGTTATTTAGCGTGGAAAACCTTTGAATAGGTAAAATGCCATGACCTCGAGTTGAGGGTTTTAGTAACAATAACTTTTATTGCTTGAGGCTGATATCTTATTACAAGTGATCTCTCTAACTAAAAATACTTGATCTTGTAAATAAGAAGTTTTTCTTTGCAGTCTTTCTTTTTGGTCCCTATCTCTTCTAAAACTTTTTTTTTATATAGGTCACACCCCTAACTCATTATCGTGCTGAAAATTCTCCAAACAATGAGGTAAGTGGTGGTTGATTGAGTAACTATTGAGTTCATGGGAGACCGGTGTCTTTGACTTATTCATATATTTCATAACGTGGGCTAGGTGGTACTACTGATTGTTTAATATCATGTGTAAAATGTGTAAGCCTGATATGGAGGTAGTTCAAATTAGGTTAGGTTGAGGGATAGGTCCCCGCAACATGCACAGTGGTAAACTATTAATCATGCATGCTAGTATTAACCTTAGATAGTATCAAAATAACACTGAATGCCTTCAACAACAAAAATATAACATCCATATCATATGATACAGAGGACTGTAGTGTAATCTATGTCATGAGGAACGAATCATCCGCACCTTGGGAAAAGCACAACACTGAGATATGTTTTACGAAGCGGGTAAGGAATGTTATTGCAGATTGCCTCTCTAGAATGCCATTGCCGAAGCAAATCAATTCTGCTCAACCATTGGTTTGACCATGGTATGAAGAAATAAAGAATTATCTTTTCACAGGTAGAATACCTCGACATTGGTCCCAGACAACCATACAAGATTCTATATAAGGGGATAAAAAGCTTTGCATAGGGCGAACCATATCTTTACAAGATTGGTTCAGATCAAATTATTCATAGATGCATACCTAATGAGGAAATTCCTGATGTTCTATCGCGTTACCATTTTGAAGCTTATGATTTCATAGTAATAAACGGATAGCTACAAAGATACTCCAGAAGTGGGTTATTTTGGCCCTTGTTATGCAAATATACCTACCTATACTATCAGAGTTGTCTGACATGTCATGTTCTAGGGATAATCACAGTAAGGTGAATGACTCAACTGGACCTTATACCCGCAAAAATTTGCAAAGTATGGAGCGTAGGATTTATAGGACCATTTCTTTCATCTCAAGGGAACACATTCTTGCTTGGAAGTTTGACTCAATATGGTTTCAGGTTGTTACATGCCACTCGCAACATGCCAACTATATATAGAACCTCTTGACAGAGATATTTTAACAATTTGGCTTACCTCATATTGTCATACTCCGCCAAGATGAGCACTGCTCTGAGTTACAACAATTCATACAACAGTCTTTTGTATACTTTAAAATGACTACTTCAACAGAGGAAATATGTGAGGGATAACAAGAATTGACCAAGGTCTAGTACATCCTGAGTGAAACCATCCACAAATAACCAAATTGTTAGACCTGTATCCTTGATAATTTTTTATGGCCACGCGGAGTGTTGTATCTTGGGGACCCTCTAACCCATTATCCATATAGAGTATTGTATCATGGGGGACCTCTACCCCATCTCATAAAGTGAATCCTAAAGGCAGAAAACATAATATTGGCAAACACTAAGTTTGGGGGTAAGCACGTCTAGCTGAAGACACTAAATTTATAGGTTATTGGAAGGCAACCCAAGTACTAGGGATTGCATATGTGATCCCTAACATTTTAGATTTTAGTAGTTTATTTATTTATTAGGGCTATTTTTCAGGTTTACACAATTAGGAGTATGGATGTACTCATAAAGCATCTAAAAGATCAGGGCATCAAGTATACCCCTCCACTTATAATTTGAATATAAAAGTCGAGCATTTGAATTTTCCACTTAAATTATGGGAGGAATGTTAGGAACACACCCATGTAATATGGTTTATATGGGGACATGGGGTTAAGAGTTGGTTTCCCACTACTCAACCCTAGGTTCCCTTATTTACAAAGATGTTACTCTCTCATTTTCTCATTTTGCCCCAGTTCTAACTCTTTTCTTTCTCTCCAAAACTTTGCAAGAAGCTAGAGTACAAACAGAGCCAGGCCGCCAGCGATCGCTACCATACCAAGGCTTTCCAACATTGATCGTCGACCACTAATAGTATTAGCCTCTCATCTTCCTTCTCAAGCACTTTTACACCCTGTTTATCTTATCTCAGGTCAGAAGGGGCAAGGATTGTTTCTTAAAATAGCCTAGTGAGACAACGATGGTCTCCAATGCTCCCTACTGCCATGACAAAATTATTTGCTACAGATGGAGATTATTTTACTATTTAGAAGGTGATAAATATTGTCCATAAGTTGTTTGTCACTTCCACAAGAACCTCTCCAGCCTCAATGTGAAAAATTGCATGGTCATGGTCACATGGGGGGATCGCTACTACATTCGCACTCATAAGACCCTCCCCGACTTTACCAATATCGCAGCAAAACTTCAAAGTTTTAAAAACGAGGAGATCTTCACATGTCGCGGCTATGCAATGATCCTCGACATGTCGTATAGTGGAGAACACGACAACACTGGGATCAAGGCAAGCTCCCTACGCCAAAATCAATTTGTGGTGTATACATGGTATGGGGCAAACATCCACCCTGACCTTCACCAAACTAGCGCATACCACGCCTTCCTCCTTTTTCTTTTTTGGAATCTGTCATCGAAGCAATCTTGAAGGCAAAAGGCCCGAAGAATGACCCCATGATATTTCCAATCCTTATCACAAAGTTAATCGGCACCATAGACACTCTCGCCATTACACAAACATCTTTCACAAATCATGGAGAAGAACGCACAGGTCACCATGGGATGGTGTATTCAAGAATTATGAACATGAAGACGAGAGTTGAACCCTATCGAACTGGTTTGTACCATTCAAGAGGAACACAAATAAACTCACATCCCCATCTTTCCAACTGAAAAAGAGCTCATTCGCATTCAAGATCCCGCCACTCGTAACACTATATAGATCATGGCTAGGGGTAGTTCCACTTTTGGAAATCTCTTCAAAATAAATTGCAAATCCATTAGGAATATCGGGAAGCGTCAAAGTGGCACGCCCGTAATCCTCACTCACACGGAGAAGCTTCTTTGACGCATGTCTCCGGACTACGAGGAGGGACCTTCTCAAGCCCCACCATCTTGATGTCGCCATTCTACAAGCTTTTAGAGCGATAATTAAAGTCATTTATCTTGCATGTTAATTTTGGGATCAAGTCTAGTTGTGCTTATGTTTGTTTTTCAATTTCAAATGTGAAAACCCAAAGAGTCGTATATTTCATTTTGAGTTAAATGCGCATCATGTACCCCTTTAATTTAATAAATGTGTTTTCAAGTCTTATCTAAACATTGCGGTATATTCAATTTGGGTTACTTTGCGTCTGAATATGGGTATCAATCATTTTCTTACGAAAGCACCGGTAAAATTTAATTATTGCAGCTTTTCATTCTCAACTTCAACCGTTTATAGACACTAGAGCATAGGAAATTGGCCAAAACTTAAAACTTCAAAGTTTTAGATAATTGAATCCTCTTTATACAGCTATACATGAAAAATAAAAACTATGTAGCCCTATGTTTTGTAATTTTGTGAGGCCTTTAGACAATTATATAGGGAAAAGTCATATACTCGCATTCAAGAGTTTTTCAAGACCTTTCTAAATTTCCTTAGAACATGTTTTTCCATCATGTAGTTTTTGAGATATGACTCTATGGATTTGTGGGTTTTGTTAGGTAAAAATTTTGTTTCCACACCTTATCTATCTACTAACATTTTGTTATGTAATCTCTTTATATAGTTGATTATATATTCATTTCACCCTATGGCTCTAGAGGTTACTATTAAACCTGAGAGTCACTGTACTTCCCGATTATTAGATAGGCATTATGGACCCATTTATGCCTTGCACACTACCTAGAGGGGATAGAGTGCATTGTTCTACACTGAGACTAGTTTCTACTATGTAGAATTAGTTGACCGTTTCTATCAAAGTATCAGTTTCATATACCGATTACTAGTTATGGCTCTTAATAGGGAAGGTCATGTACCTATTGTATTAGATATAATTTTCCAGTGAGCAGTTGCCAGAATAACTAGTTGGCTATGAATCGTGAGGACTACCTTAGAGACATTGTGTTCTGCGAGATGAGGGCATGGGATAAGGGAAGGCTCCCAATTTCTATTTTCTTCTTTAACTAGTTGGCTATCCTATATTAATTTTATGGTAATATCCAAGTTTCAGGTCGACCAACCAACATTGAAGTTAATGGGATAGAATTTTTACGCGTTTAACATCAAAATACCCTTAGATATATTATATATGACATTAGGGTAGCATTTATTATTGTGCTGCAAATGTGCATTCTGCAATGGTAGAAGGGAACGATGCTGTTTACCACCTACCGACTTTTGTAACTTCTATTATTCAATTTATCGACCCATTAACGGTTCAAGCTGCAGAGATTGTTCGCTGAAACGTATGGACATTTCACAAGAGTTGGATGAGTTTTACATAATGTATGGATGGTACACGTAAGAGATTACTGGGCTACACCTTGTCAGATTCTAGAGTACGAATATGATGGCCTGCTACATGTCTGGAATGTAAATGTCCATCATAATGATGATGGGAAAGAGCCTGAGGAGTAGCAGAAGGAGGATTTTGACGTGAATATCCCTGAGGTGATTGACATATATGAGCCATTTAACATGAGCTCCCCAGATCATGACTTTAAGCAGCTGACTTGCATTTTACTTTTCTATAGAGTATGTCTTTATTTTAATTATTTTACTTCTACGTAAATAGTGTCATACTTGTCCAGTACATAAAAGAAAATATATATATACATATGCCAAACGTGAATACCCCGCGAAGCCATGGGTAGAACACCAGGTAGGGAGCCCCAATCTTGAGTAAAATAAATAATGCGAGTTTGGTCTTCCAGTTTACCTACTACACTATTTCATTCACTTTGGTACTAGTTTGGGGGTGGTAAACTATTTTCAAGTTTTATAAAAAAAACTCGAACATTGAGTATAACAGGTAAGTGGAGTTAATTAGTCTATGATTGCAAATAACTCTAAATAATCTTCAAGATTAAGAAGTTAGGAGAATAAAATGAACCCTTAGAGTTTTAACTACTTAACGGGATTATGGAATAATATGCCAAAAAAAAAAAAAAACTTAGGATACTATAATGGATATTAATGATATTCTCATAAAATAGAGTTACTAATTTCTTAAAAGAAATTATACTTCACGCCAATAACATTATTTGTTAAAAAGAGTTATTAAACAATACTTAATAAATTCAAAGAGAGTAATGAACTCACTACCTGGAATAGTTAAAAAATAGATTAGCAAATGATACACTGTGATATAAAAAATGAAATAAAAAAAAAAAAAATGGATTAAGAAAAGAAGAAAAGTTATCAAGTATAAAGTTAATAAATAATGGTATGAACCTGAAGTCTAGGTCATTAAGGGACTCCAAATCCTGGCACCCAGAACCAACTGGTATGGACTTTCAGCCTATTAGATACAGGGGAATCGTTATAAAAAGTGATTGCAATGGATAAGTGTTCTTAATCCAACTAATAAAAGTAGGTAAGTAAATGGAGAGAGTAAAATACTCTCCTGCTAAAAACATTAAAAGGAGGAAGCTAAGTTCTTGAAAAATAATCTTCTAACAGACACTATTGAAGCTGTGCCAATACACATTCATAAATATAACCATTTTTGGGGGGATCTTATTTGTAGTCATTGTAGTATAGTTTGCTTTCCTCTTAGTTTTGCCTAATTATCTTGGTAAACTCTCTTAAGTTGATAGATAAACTAAGATTTTTTAAGGAATTATCTGCGAAATATAAAGGATTAAAAAGAGTTGCTGAGATAGCAAAATAATTAGTTTGAAACACTGGGAATACCGAGTTGTACATTTTTTGGGTAAAAATACTAAAAACCATAATAAGATAATACTCGTCAATCAGGGATACTGGAGGGTTTAACGGCTTATTACATATGCTAAATGTAATCGCAAAACCTGTGAAAGTGGCTTTTAAACTCATGCACGAAAAGGACCTTGCAAAAAATATTCCCCAATAAATTTAACCCAGCTTAAATATTTATGGTTTGGAGTATCAAATTCATCAAACTATTTCCCGAATCAAAGGGTAATCATTATGTCCTTATAGCAGTTGATTTGGAGTCAAAATGGTCCAAAGCAAAGGAATCTCACTCAAAAGTATTTAAAAAGGCGATTACTTTTATTGATAACATATTCCGCCAATTTGGCACCCCACATACAGTCATGAGTAGGCTAGGAAAGTTTTATCCTGAGTTCCATCAGTTCCATAAACATTACTTTATATGCCATGGGAAGATAATTTTGCATGAAGAAAAATTGTATAGGGAAATGGAACTAGGCAGGGTAAAAAGTATTTCAAGTGTGGGCATCTATAGAGATCCTAGCGAATGGTCCAAGAATTTTAAAATATTACCTATGACCACATAGAGTGCTATACTTAAGGGACCTCTGTATATATGCATAATTCGAGTGTACCCTCTAAAAATCCATAACAAACTCTTAAGTTTGAGGATACGTCAATTCTGGCTGAAGATGTAAAACTTAGGGCTCTGGGGGAGGCAACCTACTAGTTTCAATCTTAATATTCATAACATTATTTTAATGTCCAAGACTTTAATTTTGGAATTTATTGTTTTATAATTTTTCTCATATAGTTTAGGATAATCTATGACAACGTTGGTTGTCGTTGGCATAATAAGAAAGCATAAAAGAGACTCAGATCAGATAGTAGATTGATTAAGTTTACTTAAACAAATTATTCAAACCCTACATCTCTAATTTTGAAACATACTTTGCCAAAAGGGACCTACTCATCTATAATACTAAAGGAGCAACCATGTTATGAGAATTAATCTCGGATGTTGATCACACTACCCTACACATGTTGAGAAAAATATATGGTTTAGGTTATAACATTAAATTCATGGAATTGTAACAACGGTTAGATCATAAGGGATATTTTGTCTATTCTCACAATTTATTTAATCCAAAAATACCCCCATTTCGCATATACCAAATCCCATAAAAAATAGGCATCTCAATCGTAATTACTTGATGACATAATGAGTATAAATGGAAGTCCAACCCACAACTTTTCATATATATGAAAATAGGGGTATTTTGGGAAGTCGAAATATGAAATCAGGGGTATTTCAAGAAGTCCAACTCAAACATTTCTTAACCCAAACCTAAATTTACCAAATTATTCGGCTTCTATGTCTTCTTCATTTCTTAACACAAACTTCCTCTCCAATGGATCTCTCCCTGAGCTCCACTTTTATCTAAAAATAACTTTCTCAATATCTTTCATCAATCGCCTTAACCCTAAACCCCATATCTTCTCCAAAACACTAACTACGTCGTCTTTAAGACCAACAACTGTATTGTTATTAGTTTCTAAAACCCTAGATATGACAAGTTGAGCTAAGAGAAGAAATTTGACCTTTAGTTTGAAACCAATAGAGTTGTGATGGAGAGGAGCAATTGGTTCACCAGAGGACATTGTTGAGCTTTTCTCCTTGAGCGACAACTGTTTAAAGAATTGCTAAAATGAGAGACGGGTTTCATTTTTGGTAAGTGAGGAGGGATGCTAAAAAGGGTTTGAATTGCGCCAGGTGGAGATAGTTTATTGTGAGCTACACTTTCATATTTAATGGTTAGATCTGCCATCTCTCTCTATCTATTTGTATTTGATTGTGTGATTGAGTTGTGATTTGGATTAGAGGGGGTATGTTATGTGAAGAAATATTACAATTTGAAGAAACATCCATTGATTGTTGTACCAAATTTGTAAGTGATTAAGTTGATGCAAAACATTAAATCGAAGGAATATGTGAGATATACTTTTGCTAGGCAGCATTACTATTGGTACTTAATTAATGATTAATGAGGGCATCGAGTTTCTTAGAACCTTTTTGAACGTTCCTTCCAAGACTATCCCTGCAAAACTCAAAAAGTATGCCAAGCCTATGGGGTATCCCATGGGTGACCTTGGCTTTGATCGTCCCAGGTATCGAGTGTTATCCCAAGTTTATATGTTATTTTGTGCAATTTATATTTTAATTTTAGTATGTAAAATAACGGGTTTTTTCTAACTATAGTACATACTACATACATAACCTAGGGAATGCTTTGTAAAAAAATTTGCGATTTTTAAAAAATAAATTGTATAATTTGTATAAGTAGTAATGCCTGAATACTATTTGTGAATCAATCATTTTTTTTTTGTTAACGTCATTTGGATAGGCGTTAGCTGCTGATTTTTGTAACAAATCTTTATTTCAAGGATATTTTTTGAATTCCACAGAGACATTGATAGAAATATGGTGGGATGACGAGAAGAAGGAATGGATCCAATCATGGTTGGGACCGAGAACAGAGTGTGATATTTATGCCACCTATGGCCCTTTTGGTATTTGTGACACATTAAGTTCACCAACATGCAGTTGCTTTAAAGGGTTTAAGCCGAACTCCATAAGGGAGTGGAGTATGGGAAACTGGTCAGGTGGATGTGTAAAAAAACACAATTTCAGCGTGATGGAAATAATACTAATGGCAAAAGTGGAACAAAAGATAGGTTCGTGAAGTTGGAAAAAGAAAAAGTACCTGATTTTCCTAACTATATGAATACTGTCGATGTCAAGGAGTAAAAACAAGAGTGTTTAAAGAACTGTTCATGTGCATCCTATTCTTATACTAATGGCATTGGTTGTATGATATGGAATGGAAATTTACTTGACATGCAAAAGTTTTTGAAGGCTGGGGCAGATCTTTTCATTCGTGTTGGACATAAGGAGATTGGTAAGATTATCTTTACAACATTCTCAATTTGATTTGATCCAGAAAGGGACTTTGATCCAAGTGCCAAAGGGACTTATGGAATAGGCCCAGTAGCCACCATAGCCAGACACAATGCTTTAACTGTGCATAAGGTTAACCAACCCACCTAATATTACTTCCCACAAGATTAACCTAGTTTCCAAACTCATACCTTCTTTATCTATTTTTCTTCACAATTCACATAGATCCCTTTGATCTATTTTCTAAAGTAGTCCGATATAGAGAATAACTTTGATATACAAAGAAATTTTGGATACTTAAAAGTAAATATCATCAGTCTCAAGGTTAGTGCTTGCATATTTTCAAACCTCTCATTACTCATTTTCTATCGAGAAATTTGTCACATGCATTAGCTTATAAATAGATTAGACAGATAAATTATGTTACAAGCTTTACTAGAAAATGTCTAAAACATGGCCTATTAGCTGATCATAATTGATTTCACTTATTGGAAGTCTTGCATATTTACTTTCTTGACATTTTTCAACTTTATTATATATTTTAGATTTCTATATGTTTTTTTACTCAATGACGGCTATTTTGGAAAATGCAGATAAAAAGGACCCAAGACTACTTATCATAATCACACTCATTATCGGAGTAGTTAGTATCAGCATTTTCAGATGTTTCTTGTAGAGGCAGATAATAAAAATGAAAGGTACATTAGAATGAATATGCCCAATATCTTTCTCATCTTACTTTAGGTTAATATGTCTTACTTAGTTTTGGCTTAAAAAAAATTTAGACCATCAAACTATATTCAGGAAAGAAGATAAAATACAAGGGGGGTCTATATTTTAAAAGGAACAGGGAGACATCTACAGACTTTTTCAGATTCAAACATGTATGGAAAGAACCCAGAGTTACCAATTTTCACTATCGAGAAGCTAGAAATTGCAACAAACAACTTTACCTTGGATAATAAGCTTGAGGAAGGTGGTTTTAGTTAAGTACAAGTGATTAAGTTGATGCAGAGCTTCAAATCAAAGGAATATGTGAGAGATACTTTTGCTTGGCAATATTACTATTGGTACCAAATTAATGACTAATGAGGGTATCGAGTTTCTCATAACCTTTTTGAATATTCCTTTTAAGACTGTCCCTGCGACACTTAAAAAGTAAGTCAAGCCTATGGGGCCATGGGTAACCTTGGCTATGACCGTCCTAGGTATCAGCTTTATCCCAAGTGTATATGTTCTTTTGGAGAATTTACATTTTAATTTTTGTATGTAGAATGATAGGTTTTGTCTAACTATAGTACATACTACAAAAATAACCTAGGGAATGCTTTGTTATAACTTTTACGGTTTTTGAAAAATTGTACAATTTGTATTAGTAGTAATGCTTAAATACTATGTGTGAATCAATCATCTATTTTGTAATTCGATAAGAAGTGGTATTGACGTCATTTGGATAGGCGTTAGGTGTCGTCTAGGGATTAGACGAGTGGACGTTATTTGTAGTTGGTTTGATATCAATTGGATTTCTCCTTGTGGTGAATGTATTTGATAGAAAAGATACAAGAAGGAAATGGTTAGGCGGTCTTCTGTGCCTGTGCTTTATATGGAGGGTAGGAGGAGATATCAGAATAGTTTATAGGGTGTGCTTAATGCTGATTGAAGAGAAATGTAAGATAGGAAGAAGAGAAAATTAGTAAATGTATGTAGTGTACACGTCTAAGACTCTAAAATAACTGTTAAATGAACAAACTTCTGCACCATCTGTTTTTCTTTGTCATTTATCGTGTTTCGTTCTTTCAGTCCATAAAATAAGATTTCAACCCAAGGATCGCTATTAGTCCTATTGTTTTCTTTTGAGGTCTTTCAACCCCTTGGCGGTGCCTACCTAAGTCGCTCTACCCGGTAGTGTACAACCTACTAATTTCAAAAAGGCTCTCTTTAGGGTCTCTCAACCCAAGGTAATTACCGAAGCAAAAACCTAAGTTATTTATGATTCTAGGATTCCAACCCAAGGACCATGTCAGCTTAGCCCCAATGTGTGCAATTCAACTAGATTAGGGACTAGGAAGATCTAAAGTCTAGACGACCAACTAATGATGAAGGAAGGTACCTTTCTCTCTCTAGATGGTTCGAATGCTCTTAAATCTACTCTTGGAAAATCTTGAACTTAATCATACTCTTTATTCTCCTCTGAGAATGATCCACAACTCTTGTAGATAGGATCCCATTATAAATCCTTTATTTGGGTCCGACACGACCCTTGCATAAAAAATTCATGTATCCTATATATCTAGAAACTATGGAACACTCATATACTCTCTTATTGAGACTCCGGTGATGAGGTAACTCATATGGAAATGGTATTCTTAACACTCGTCCAAGGATCAAAACCACGAGGACTATGTCATGAACAAGAATAAGGGTTTTATATGCTAATACGACCCTTACGTTAAATGCAGGAAGATAATATAATCTAAAGAACTCTAGCTTTTGTAAAATAGGAAAACTAATACTAACTATAGTAATAACGAGTTTCGCTTAGATGTCCAAGGATCAAAACCACGATGACGGTTCATGGTCTATCTATAGGGTTTACATTAATCAAGATATCATATATTTAAATGGGCAATGTAAATACCGCTATAAACTTTAATCTAGAAAGAAAATGTGATCCAACTAGTAATATTGCTTAAAATTGATCAGAGAGTACATATCACACAAGTGCATGCCAAATCTAGAGCACAATACATAACCTACCCTAGGAAGGGTACAACCCATGTACAATTCAAACCACCACCTTGGTTATACAAATCTAGGTTTTTGTCCCCACAATAATCATGTCAAATAGATGTAAAACCAAATATCTCTCTATTAATTTAATACATAGCCCATGTGTACCCTACTGACTTCTTTCATAAAGGTATTTCAAACTCTATGATGATGATAAATAAAGCTCCAATACAACCTAGCTAATTTTACAAAAAAGTCCCCGATCAAAGCAAACTTCACCAATCATTGACTACTACTTAAGAAGTTAAGGAATATGAAATCACTATAGGGTTTAATCTAGCTTTTCCTCTAAAGATGAATAACTTACCAACAATTGTTGGTTGGCAGAATACAACCCCGATCATGTTAATACAGCCCCAAAGATGTTACAACTATCCCCGATAAATGATAGATAATAACGATTAATTTATGATATTAAGTCTCATTAACAAGAAGAACATATAATGAGGAAACCATAAGAAATTTAACCTACCATGTGATAGATCTCCCAAATCATGGAGAGAAGGATGGAGGACATCACTTTCCTTATGATCGATTTAAGAAAGCAGAAACGGCCTTAGAACTTCGTCTGAACTTCTTTTCCTCAACCTCCAACAAAACCCTAGCCTTTTCTCTTTTGTTCTTCTTCTTTCTCTTCAAGAATTCTCTCTAGAAAAATAGCTCTCTCTCTAATTCGAAAATAGGGTTTTAGAGCTCTCCCTACTAATATATATAAAGGGGATGGTGAACTAGTCCTAGAGGTATTAGGACTCCTTAGTGTTTCTCTCTTTAAAACTCCTAATGTCTCTAGATAAGAATCCATAAGATAACTCTAACTAGGACTCCTATTGGACTTAAGACTAACACTAATAACCACAAAACAATTGAAGTAATTAATGACTAAATACAGGCAATAACTAAACATGATCACGAATAGTAATAAAAAAATAAAACCCGGGACATTACAATTATTGGCTCTTTCATATACATGTGCTTATTTAACTTGGAGAATCGTTATTCTTACTGTTTGCATTAGTTTTAATTTAACAAAACATATTTATTTCTTTCTTTTCCATGCTTATTTAGCTAATCTGAGAATTTTTATTTTTTGAAATGTCTATTTTACAACATTTGTGTACTCTGAATTTAGTTAGTAGTCCACTGTCACTATACTAGCACTAGAATCCTACTACTATAAAGTGTGCTTATTTGAAAAACATAAAATGAATAAAATTCACCACTTTTAGATATATTTTTTATTTCATTGTAGAGTCATTGGGTTAGAATGGACAACTATAGTCATGATTCATTTGAATCAGCAGCGCACTAAAGGGGAGGCATTTATTGGAAACCTTTTCTTATGGCTGCCTTATATATGGCGCTTCTCTCTCTAACCATTTTCTAGTTAGCGCTCCCTTGGGGTTAATTTCCAAAGGTATTTTACCATGAACCCTATCACCCATGTCATTTACTCTTCTCTCGGTGCCAAGGTTTTTTTTTTCTTTTAATATTTCTTGCTCTTATTCCCCTCATGAACTTTAACACCCATGTCAATTATTATTTTCTCATACATCTACCCATTTTTGTAAGACATGTCTTTTACTTGAGTATTATGTAAAGATTTCCATCTATCCGTGTTTCTGTAGACATTTATGTTATGCATGCCTTATTACCTCTTGAGTATGCAAAGATTTTCATCTGCCCATTTGTTTGTTCATTTTTTAGTGAAAGAGTATTTGAAGCCTAAATTTTCTATCATATATATAACTTTTATTTTTTCTCTTTGGTGTAAAATAAAATAAGAGTTTTATAAAAGGGAACTTTGTCATGTTAAGGCATCAACATTTTAGGAATTTTTCACGGTATGCCTAGCAATGTCACGAAACAGTTACATTGAGTAAGGTCCAATCACAAAGCGTTAGTTGAGGTTTTCATTTAGTTGTTCTTTTCTTCGCGACTCCTTTCCAAAAGTTATTGTCGAATTCATATTGGATCTTTAGTTCAAATGGAAGAATGCTTAAAATGGGCGTGTGATATTAAACATTTTAAGAAATAGTGGTTCAAACCCATAAAGATCGTATATAATTAAAATACATGACAAGAAAATTGAGAGCATATGGGATGCGAGGATAGTTATGAACTTTAGATTTTGTACACAAGTCCATGGCACAAGTGCCCCAAAAGTGCTTCTTTAAATTAGCAGTATATTTATTTATCCTGGCTATATCAGGAGTGACGATCTTATGTTTCATGAAATATGCTTATGTTTACATGTAGTTACTAGGAGGACTTGAACTCTATATTTCCAAAAAAATAAATTGTCAAGTACATCAATGAGGAATTAAATGTTGTGCTTACATATGACTTCATATGACTTCAGAATAGAATATTACATGGTGAATGGTAGATTACTTGAAAGTTAAATACTATACTGAGGGTCACTCCCGAATTAATACATCTAATCAATTGAAACATATATAAGGGTTGATTCACACTGGTGCAGCTAAAACCATGTAGAATATTGGCAAAGGTAATATGAGCTTCTGGTATGATTACTGGTATAAGGAGGCTCCACTACAAGATTTATTAGTAACAGACATTGATCAAGACATAATTGTGAATGAAGTACTGGATTACAGTGGGGTGTGGCACTAGAGTAAACTTGAAGCAGAGCTACCTTCTAACTATAAAGCTATACTAAATAACATATACAGCTTGAATGAATCTGATGATAAAGAAATCTGGGGTCCATCTTAAGATGGAGATTTTTCAATCAAGTCAGCTTGGGGATTCATGAGAATGGAATATGAGAAGATTGACAAGCTAAACCGGATCTGTTTCAAGGCAATCACTATAAAGATTCAAATCATAAACTGGAAATTTTACAAATAGGTTTTAACCACTAACTCTTTAATTTAAAAATATGTTTGTCTTCCTTCTAAATGTTGTTGCTGAATGAATGGGAACTGTGATAGCATGAATCACCTTCTAAGCAATGGGGATTTAGTGAAAAGGATTTGGAGATACTTCAGTAGTATGTGGAGTGTTCTATTAGTTCAAAATCAAAATGTATGGGCAAGAGAAGGGTCATGGTGGAGTCTAGCTAATATGAATTTCCAAAGTTGTTCCCACTAGGTTCTTCTCATGTCTACTACTGTATTTAGTTTACAACGAATGAATCTTGATCAAGTAAGATTACTTTTTTAACTCATCAGTTTAGACCATAGTTAAATATTAATCAAATAATTTGGGGAATATTGTTTCCAAAATAAAAATAATTGCACCCATGGCAACAAAAATGTACCAAAAGGAGTTGTTTATGTTTCTCCCCAAGCCATAACGTCATGAGCTAATTTGAAAGTAGCATTATAAGTTTGGAGATATGAATCTCCATTCTTTTTTTCTACTTAGTTTATAATGCATATTGCATACTTTATATTTTATTTTCCCCCAAATTCAAAAGTTTTTTGATGTACTATGTTCACAAATAGCCAATTATGCCCAATGAGAAAGTGGAAGCAGAGGACTTCAAGAAAATAAAAGTTCTCCAGTTATAAAATTATAGTAACTAAAAACTTTCTAATAAAAAATTACAATTAACATGATTTGGCGTAGCGGTTTGGACGGTGCAGAATTACCATACGGGTCCAAGAGCTTAATTGGGGAAAAATGGTGATAAATAACAAACCTGTATTATCCTAGAAATCCATAACAAAAACTTGTACTTCATAAAATAGTCACTGTATATATATACACATGGAGAACTTAAAGAAGTATGTTAAGCTACCCCTGTCTTTAATGCGTGAAACTACACATCTAAAGAAAACTTGTTAAATAGCTTGATCTGTCTCTAGGCACTTGCCGTGATCTGTACTACATTAGAGATAGTAAAAATTTACAATTCGTTAATTTTTGCAAGTTTTGGAAGAGGTTTCATGGAGAATGAAGTTCATGCCATCACTTTTATTCAGTGTTGATGTGCCTTACTTTGATTTCTTCAATATAGTGGGGATGGAGGAAATTTATTTAAGAAAGATAGGACTTGGGATATTTCTCATCCATGGCTCAACAGGTTTATGCCTAGGTCAGGGATTACTAAGTTCGGGGACTCTTTGTTGGATACCATTTCTCCATAATCGTTTGAGGGACCTAAACTCATCTATCCCATTCTAAAAGACAAGTAAGATACAACAAATCCTCCCACTCTATTATTTATGTCTTTAGTATATAGACAATATATTCCTAAGCTAATTTTATGCATGAATGGATTTTGATGCACATAAAAACCAAATTGCCCATTGGCTTTTTTAACCCTTAACTTCATCTCTGATGACAATATATTCTATTTAGTTGTAAATTACTCATCTTTACGCCTTTTAAGTTAATTAGGAATCTTTAACAATCAATGAAACTCTTTCTATGTGTAAAGTACTCTTTCTATTTGCAAATTCGTGCACATGAATCCTCGTAATAGCAAATTGTTGAGATAGTTGCACAAAAACATAATGATTTATCGTAAAACATTCTAAGCCCAACCATTAGGTTTACACGGTATCTTAGAAGACAAATTCACAATCACCTTACCAAACTGTCCAATTCGACCAAAAAGCACACATAATTTTCTTGCTTGGCAACAATACCATAATCACGAGTTATAGATTCGTAAAAGTTAAAACATTATTTATCAAGACCAGAATTATGAAAATTGAGCATGACAACCAAGGTGATTCTATTGTTTTTTGTTTCCTTCCGCATCATGTCATAAAAAAATTGAATGGCCTCTTCACTGCTGCAGTAGTTAGCCTTAGAAAATATGTAGTTTCTCTTTCATTAATATATGTTCTCGAACGTAACCGTGTTTGGTATCCGTTAGTAAACATGATTTGGAAAAAAGTTTTTTTAATTTTATATATAAATATTTCTTATTGGATTATTTGTGTGTACTTGGTATGTTTATAAAGAGTATATCTATACATGTAAATGAGTTGCTGAAATATGCAGAATTGTAGTCTTTCAATCCATTTGTGCTATTTTTACTTTTTAGTTTATGAGATTTATACATGCAGATGATTATTTCTAGCATTATATGTTTTTAATCATATCGATTACTAATAACCTTGAACTTGTACTTTGAAGGAGTCCTGGTGTAGCTATTCTCGTTATATCATGGATTATGACTCTATACACCCTCTGGAAAATGGTGGAGATGCATGAGATGGTTCCAAGAAAGCGATTTAACAAATTCCCTGAGCTTGGCCAATAAGCTTTTGGGGAAAAACTTGGTTTATGGATCATTGTACCCCAACAATTTTTTTGTAGACTTGGGTGGGACCAAAGTTTACATGATAATAGGAGGACGGTCTTTAAAGAAGGCGTACGATAGATTGTGTCGAGGTCGCTACCCTTTCTGCAGAGATATCAAGCTTACTTATTGGATTATGATCTTTGCAAGCCCTTACTTTCTTATTTCTCAACTCTCAACTCCTAAATTTTAACTCTATTTGGGGTGTTTCTTTTATCATGGCTATTATGTCCTTGACGTACATATACTCTGTTTCTCTCTAAAAAAAATCCTTGAAAATTATTTTAGCATTAAATTAAAATTTCCCATTTCTTTTCATCTTGGAATGCTTCTCAAATTATTTGCATGTGTAGCATTTACCTCAACCATAGCTTGGTCATCTTCAATTTACAAAGGAATTCAACCATATATTAGTTATGAGTCTTATGTCTATAAAGCTACCACGAGAATAGGAGTTGTATTTAACTTCTTTAGTACTCAGGGTGATGTAGCCTTTGCATGCTTATGCAGGACACAATGTGGTGTTAGAGATTCAAACAACAATTGATTCTACCCATGAAAAGCCCTCCAAGAAACCAATGTGGAAGGGTTGTATTGTTGAATATATCGTTGTTTCATTGTGTTATTTCTCCGTCGCTTTTATCGATTACAAGGTGTTCGGTAACAGTGTGGAGGATAACATTCTTATCACCGGATTCTCACACCAAATCCCTCTTTTCATTGATATGGTACTTTCCATTAGCCATGAGCTTATTTTTTTATGTTCTTTTTCATACACATTGGCTAGATTACAGTTGTCAGTTAACTAATTATGATACTTTGTGTTGATGTATACAGGTGGATAGCCGACAGTCGTTACTAGTACACAAAGGAGTGATTGGATGCAATAAACGATTAGTTCAAGCTATAGCTACCATCAAGAAGCTCAAGACCTCTAAGGTGCTTTAAGCAAAAAAAGATAACTGACTAGATGTAGCAGAGGATTAATATGTTATAGTTTCTTAAGATTCTATTTAATGAAAGTAAAGTGCTTTTTATTGTATTGTGACATGGATTGTGGCCAAACCTCATTGTTTTCGATAAGTGCTCATAGAATTTCTTAAGGTCTACGAAGATTGGGGCCTCATGATACTCATAGTTTGTATTTATATAAGGTTGGTTTCGTCTGTGTTAAATTACATTGCCTAATTCTTTTCCATTCTTCGATAAGCAGGTAATAGATTTCCCCTCATTGAAGTCAAAATCTCTATGCATAAACCCATGGACGTTGTTTATTTCTTTTTTTGTCAGCATGTTGATTTATGATGTAACAGGCTTTTATCAAATTTTAATATTGTTCAAGGAACAATGTATGAGAGTGCCCAAAGGTGAAAAGAAGAGGAAATGTAACTTTTGTATCTTGGAGAGTGAACAATGTGACAATGTCTCTTTAGGCGATGAAAACAAAATAATCATCACCATTCCACATACCTTTGACCCTTCACTCAACATTTTTATTATAACTTTCGTAATTTTTTGCATTAAATGTATATCTATGACTCAGCTCTACTCACAAATGGGTGCCTTATTCATTGTTATGGATGTTAAGCAGTTGACGGTCTAACATATGTATATGTGTAATGTGTGGTAGATTTACGTTTGTGTAATAGGGCATTTTAACTTTGGTTGACAAACTGGGTCACTTATTGACTATCCAACAATGACATTGGAATATGAGTTTCCTGAAATTTATTTAGGATCGTCTCTTTTGTAGCTTAAGAAAGAATTCCTTATTGCAAGATTAAGATTGAGAAATCGGGGATAATCTAGAGCGTCTGTTATTTTCAATTGTGTGCATGAGAAGAATTTAGAAAATTTTCAAGTGGCATAGGAAAATTCTTCAAATAGATAGGAGAAACCATTATATTAAGTATTTTTCATGTGTTCTCATTGCAGTAATTCAGTATTCATTACCAACTTTTAGCATAGTAATTTATCGAGAATGTACGCCTACAATATATTTATCGAGAATGTTACTCATTAAATTAAAGCGATGGAATTATTTATGGGATTGCATATAAGTTGTCTATATAGCTTATCGATGTTTATTCATGTATTTCGATGGTTGAAAATGAGGCCTAAAGCAATATGGCTGGCATTCACAGTCGAAAATCATCAATAAATATTTGAAACGTGATTTATCATTTTGTCGATTGTACACTTGAATTTTTTTCAAATATTTGAAATGTAATTGTAGGACACTAGTATTTATCATGCCCGTCGGCTATTATTTACAAAGGCAAGAGCACTTAGACTACTTTAGTAGTCATGGAGTCATAAAAGTCGTTTGAGGACAACTCTAAAGTCATGATTCCCCACTAACATGAAAGCCCCACCCCATTGATTTGAATTTATTATTATTTTAAAATGGGGAGGGAATCCTTTTGGGCTATAAAAGCCACCCTCTACTTCACCGAAGTCACAATTCGAGCTCTACAAGCTTCCAAGCTCAACGTTGCCGAAGGGATTCAATCCGCTTTACCAGCAACCCACGATTACGGCCTACAACACACAGCTAATACGGGATCATGGCTATTTTAGATGGTATAACTTTTTTTTTTATGGGTATATCCTGCATCATTCCCCTGACTCAGATATGATGGCAGAAGGTGAGGGTAAGAACATCAAAGAAACAGACTGCTCAACTCTCTTCAGTGATGTGCAATACTCTCCAGTTTTCAAGGTGGCCATCAAAACAAGGTAGAGGGAAACTTTCTTGTAAAAACCTCGCGACTACTGCTACCTCAAGCTTGTACGATAATTCTACTGTAGCATCATTTCGAAGGACAAAGCAGCAGGAACGCTATGTTTTCGGTGATTGGGCTTGATTAAAGAGGTAGATTTTATACTATTTCTAGTGTTACGGGCATCGAGATAGGATATCTCATCATCAATAAACATGGATACCTCTTCCAGACTATATGGCAAACTACGATAGTACTTCAAAGCCAAATATACAAGCTATGAGCTTATCATAAATATGATGTATTAGAACCAAGCAGTGGCTTTTAGATGGATATCTTTATTCACTCTCTCTCCAAAACAAAAGCCCATACAACATCCACAGGGTCCTCATTAAAGCTATTAAGGGAAGTGTACAACTCCGTGACCGCAAGAAGAAAAAGAATTTTGTCCTACCAGTTTTCATCAAGAGTATCATGGAGAATCTGTTCCCTGGATGTAGTCTAGGTTATGAGAGACATGAGATCTCCACGCTTACTTATCCCAGAGTTGTAACGAGGTGTGCACAACTATCTTGGACACCAGAGGTCGCTACGGCATGAAACCTTACAGTGATCTAGTCTTTTTGTGTTTCTCCAGTCCAGAGTACCCAGGGGAGAAGTTGTATGCACAAATACTTGAGCTTACCACCCACCAGGCATTACAGATGTTTGAAGGGATTTTGTTAAAGGTTTTTTACTCTTAGCATAGGGTAGAGAGGTCCAATAGGAGGAGATCCCAGCGTTCTCATACTTTAAGAACTTGGGTGTCCAGTTCTCGCAGTGTTCTACTACTATTTCTAATTTCAGTTAAGTCGGTCTAGTTATGTGTAATGGCTTAAATTTGCAGCTCGAAATAGCTCTAAATTAGATCTTACACCAAATTAATGTACCTGTGACAAAAATTTATATAATACAAGAACCGACACAAGTAATTTAGCGTGAAAAACCTTTGAATTGGTAAAAAACCATGACATCGAGTTGAAGGTTTAGTAACAATAACTTTTATTGCTTCAGGCTGATATCTTATTACATGTGATCTCTTGAGCTAAAAATATTTGATCTTGAAATAAGAATTCTTGTGGTGTTTAGAATTTAAAAATTCCTGTGTTAGAATCTCAAAATTCCAGTCTTTATCTCTTCTGGAACTTTTTCTTTATATAGAACATACTTGCAATTTGTTATCATGTAGAAGCGCATTTTCCAGACAATGAGGTAAGTGGTAGTTGAATGGGTAACTGTTAGTTTATTTGAGACAGGTGTCTTTGACTTGTTCATATTTTGTTGTAGTGCTCGATCCACGTTCTTTATCAATTTATGGTCTAGGTGTCAATGCTGATTGTACATATCAAGTATATAATACGTGAGTATGATATTGAGGTAGTCCAAGTTTGGATTAGGTCGAAGGATAGGTCCCTATAATAGCTCCCCTCGCAACTGAAAGCACAGGTGGCTTTAGTTGAGAAAGAGCTTTGTTTGAAAATTTTGGAAGTTAGAAAGGGATGATGTGGGATTTGACTGGTTGGGTACTCGGTATTTCTTTATAGAAGACTATATCTGGCATTTATTATATTGGAAAGGATTGATGTACTTGATGTTTAGGGTTCCCAGATAAGTGGTTCTTTGAATTATGATTACTTTAGAATTCCATCTTCGTATTGAATGCGGGTTTAGTATAAATAGTAATTATACTGTAGCATCCGTCATCTCTGTGAAAGTATCATGTTTTTGTAAAGATCTCTTGGTGATCTTTGTCTTGAAAATGGTGATGACCAGTCGTCAAGTATATGAATCGAGGGCTCTTGTTTAGTTGCAGAAGTTGTAGCGGTAATATTTTGGTAACTAATCTCTGGAGATTCCCACTCCCCCACCGGTGTCACCAGCATACCATGGGATGACGGAGGAGGAAGCACCTGAAGCTGAGGATGATTATTACCATATATGGCAATTCCAGTATATAATTCTGTCTGGGGAGCAGTGTAGCGTATGCCTTCGCCTGCTAACGAAGGAAAAGGTTAAGGACACAAATATGGAACCCGGCGTACATAACAGGAAGTACTGCCAGTATCCTGTGAGGGATTGGGTGTTATGAAAGGAGAATCGTCCACTTTTCTCTGCCCAACGAAGGTGGTGGGGGTTACGGAGGAAGAGACGGTGGTGGTGGAGGAGGGAGATAGACATTGGAAATCTTCTTCCGTATAATCATCGTTCTTCTTCTTGAAGGAGTATTTTATGCAGAAGGTTTGTTTAGGCTCTATTACAACTAGCTTCCCCAGTTTTTTGAGGAAGTAAGTCATGTTAGAGGGGGTTAGGCTCTGTTGTAAGCATCATACGGTTTTTCTTGCAGAAGAGTTTTGGTATGAAACAGTGATGAAAAACTATAATATAATGTAACCTGTGGATCAATCAGTAGGAAAACTCATAAACTGTACTTTGTAAAGTATTCTGTAAGCAATATTCAAGCTATTGAAAAAGATATTTATGCAGAAAGTCTGTGCTGATAAATCGAATTTGAAATTAGTATGGTAAATTAAACTAAAAAAAACATGTTAGAACAGCAAAATGTAATGTATTGATTTTAGAAAACAAACTAAAAATGAGTATTATAAGTCAAACTGTTATACTATATCTTTTGCACAATGCATTAGTTGACCTATTGAAAATATATGTGAAGATGTAAAAGGTACGCATATCGAACTGATTAGGTACCAAGAATCGAGCTAGGATGCATCTTTCTTATGTAGAATATAATTGTGCAAAAATTAGACATCGAGCTATGATGGTATCTGGGAAATATATAACATAGGGGAAAGATTGTGAAAATTGGCCTGAAAAGGTGAAGGACAATTTTAAATGAAGTCGATCTTGAAAGATAGGTTCAAATAACTTTATATCATGATCTAAGGGTTTCTTGGTATGGAAATATGGAGTAAATATAGATTACTATATGCAGAATGGGGGGGATTGGATGTCATCTCCAAGATGTGTATAAATAATGTAAGAAATGTGATGTAGAGAGGAGGAAGACAAATAAAATGGTGAGGACTCGTTCTGAAAGAGCTCGTCATGCTTCGAAGGGGCGCTTTGCAATAAAAATTGCAGAAGTTTGGGAAAAGATCTTCGGACTATTAGATTATGATTCTAACTTGCCTAAATTTGAATCCAGCTTAACGGGTTAGATGTGAGGGTGAGGGAGTACAAAATTGGGTCTCACTTCTATTCAGAGGTATTCCATGAATTAATGTTGGAGACTGAAGCTCGAAAAGCTATTATGAGGGAAATTACTGTAGAAGAAACAGCTGAGGAAGATGAGAGGATGACTAGGGGGCGAACTGATTAGGTGTGGTGCTCTGGGGCATCTTGAATGTTTTATGTGTGATTATGTATGAGGGAGCAAACTGAGTTAGAACGAATAACTGTATTTTAAATGTAGGGAGAATACTTCTTCTGAATCTGTTGTTGTTTTGTCATAAATGTTGTTTGAAACTTTTAGAATAAAATTTTTAATTTTGAAATGGTATAGCATTGGGAATGACGTCAGCAGTTCTATAAATAGCAAAAGTAACAATAGAAAAGTCAGATCAGCTTTAATTTTTATATTTTGTGTAAGGGTAGAAAAAGTTTGATTGTATGTGAGTATAGAGTCGTCATGAGTGTAGGAAGGTCTGAGAGAGATTTGGGTAGGAGAGAGAAAGATATATTTAAATATAGGATATGGGATAATGATGGAAATGCGTTTTCACCAAAAAGATACGAAACGCCTGATATTAATTATGGAAGGGTCGCCTTAGTTCCAAAACCGAGGGCGGCTTGTATGAGCCCTAATAACTGGAAGTAGTTGGAGAGAGAAAGTATAAATAACCTGTCTTCCTCTTTATTTAAGCGTTTGTCAATCTAGGTAAAAAGAAAAGCTAGAGAAAAAGAAAGGAAAGTAAGTTACAGAGATTCTAGTGAGAGGTAGAGCGAAGCAAACATCATAGCTAGAGGGAAAAGGTTAGAGTGGAAGAGTAAAGTCCTTCGTTTCACAGTGCCATATTGAGAAGGGGATTAAGTGTTGTTCCAGACTCTTACTCAAACGTTGAAGGTTAGTGGTTGTGATTGATTAATCTGATTTATGATAATCGTGTAATGTTTGATGTGGAGAGTAACATATTTGTGGGTTTTCAAAATTTGAAAAGTTTGCTATTTATAGTAAATCTTTGAAAAGTTTTATTGAGTACAGAAAAAGATTTATGTAAGTGTATGATATATGTATATGCATGATAGATGTATATGTATGTTATATGTATGCATAAAAGTATAGACAAAAGGTAATAGTAGAGAAAATTGATTGAATACATAGACTTGTATGTATCTTGAGGCGTAAGATAAGCCTCATCCTCAAGCCTAAACTCGAGATGATGATTTCGACTTCAGGTCGAGTGAATGAAGTAGAATTTGATGATCTTGAAAATGTAAATATTGTATTGTGTGTGCGCGGGGGGGGGGGGGGGGGTGGCGTCCTGAGAACGAAGAACCCTAATATTGCAGATGTAGATTCAGATAGTGAGGATAAAGTGTAATTTCTAAATTTCCCTAGTAATTTTTTGTCGTATCCTACAAGGTCTAATGTATTTAAGGAATTATGTAAAATCAAAAGTAGTTTAGGTGGTAAATGGGGTAATGTTGTAGAACACGCTGGAAGGTCATTTAGGGGATGTACGGTAGCAAGTGGGGATTTTTTTTTCTTGTTGCACGACTTAGAACAGGAGAAATCAGAGAGGAGAGTGGATGAATCAATTTTATTTGAGTATTTTGATGGAAATGCCCAAAAAGACCTGGATCAAGGATTTTTGTACTATCTTTCTTATTTGGAATTTGAACTGATGTTGCCTCTTAGCAATCTTGTTAAAGGTATTTTTAATACCATAGAGATTTGCCCTACCTTACTGAATGGGAATATATGGGTGGTGATAAACGTCTGTAATAATCTGAATAGACTGTAGGAAAAGAATGAGGTGGAGAGGAGAATAACTCTTATAGATATTTTGGAGTATTATACTATGAAATATTATGCGCCAACTAGAGGCACGTATATTTGTTCTAGTTTGTCTCGACCACTGTTCTTCGATGAGAATTCAGCAGGACTAGTTTGGAATGATAATATGATATGGGTAAAAGATGATTATCTCTAGAGAATGGAAGATGAACCCTTGTACATTATATATATAACTCTGTAGAAAAGTAAGCAATAGCTTGTGATATTATACAATTGTAGTTATAGATACGTTATGTCTATTTTACAATGTGCTTTGTTATTTTATAGGTCCTCGATCGCAGGTGGTGATAAGAGAATCACTGATAGATAATGTAGTTCAAGAAGGTACCGAGCTCGAGATTGTTTTGAAAGAGCTCAATATTAGCAGATACAAAAGAGTTAATAGCAGGTCAGAGAAAGTGTAAAAGTCTTTAGCCAAGAGATAAATGATAGGAACCGGAGGCTAAAAGAAAGTAGCAGCAAACGGTGAATAATGGACTGTACTAGCAAAAGCTGCTCCAATAGCTCTGAAGGTAGGCACTGGGGTGTTACGTCGAATAAGTTAGCTCAAAGGCACCCGAAAAGGAAGGCTGTAAAGGGTGGTTCAACCTCAATGACCACTGAGAGCGTAGAGATTGAGATAAGCTTGAAGATGAGGAGGGTGGATTCGTCTTTTGCTGCGAGCGGGGTGAAGAATGTGGAGAGTAGGTCTATTGTGGAGAACAAGTTGCTGGCTGTGGAGAAAAGGCTAAGGGTGGCAGCTCGAGGAGTTGCTGTGGAGCTGAATGCTTCTGCACAGTTGGAGTTAAGCAAGGTAATTAGTTAATGCTCTGTATGATATTTAAACTTTTTGTTTGTTTTCAAGCTAAAAATGTCTTGCTTTGTATTGTAGGTTGCTCGTATGATGAAAGGCATCTACCTTGGGCTTGAGGATGGGAAGGCCGAGCTCGAGAGAGGGAAAGTTGAGCTCAAAAAGAGTGTGACTCAGCTCAAATCTGATTTGGCTTTGGAGCTGGAGCGTTTGGTCTTGGCGAAGGACGCACACCATGTGATGATGCACAAGCTCGCGGGGGAGGTGAAGAAAATCGTTGAGGAAGCTATTGCTGCTCATGATAGCCTTGAGCACCAACTTCTCGAAATGGGGTACTCTGCTACAGATCTCTAAGCCATTATAGAAGATCATTATGTTAAAGAGGCAGAAGCTGAAGAGGAGCTTGATGTTGGTGGTGGCTCTGTCCCAGGTGTAGTTACAAGGTTGGACGCGGTCTTTCATAGAACTGACCTAAACAACCGTGATAGAAATGATGAGAAGGTAGAGTAAAACTTTTAAAGTTTGCTTGTATTTTTTATGTAGGTTTAAAACTATAAGTTTATGACACAATTATTTGTAGGATAAATTTGGGATAGTCTAAGAGATGTCTGTGAACATTGATTTGAAGGATCTAAAAGGTATGCACCTCAGAATTGATAAATTATATAAAAGAGCTCGCTAAGGACCAAAATACCACAGCAACTCTGTTGACTTTGCAAGCGGAGCTATATGTAGTAAAAGAGCTCAAAATATTTAACTTGTACGCTTTGCTACTCTAGAGCTACAATGCAAAATTAGAAGGTAGATATTGATTATAATGAATGATAATAATCAAGTACGTCAGGCTATCTCGGCGTGTTAGAAAATTAGACCATATAAAATATGTACCTTGAAATTAAATGTAGATACCTTTGCCAGTAGTGTGAGATAACTTCACAACGTGAGGGTGAAGTATAATCCTATGTTAAAGTACAGATCCAGTTTACCAAGGCAATAAAGACTGTGCACGATCAGACCCAACAGATCAAAAGTAAAGAAGCTAAATTAGAAAAATTGTAAAGGGAGCTCGAATGTGCTCAGACTGAATTAGCAAAGTTCAAAAGTAGGATAGACTTGTTGATGATGAAAGTTAAAGAAGTGGATGCCGCTTAATAGCGTATCAGGTCATTAGAGGCGACAGAAAAAGAGTTGTAGGGCTATGTGGCTAGTTTAAAGGGTTAATTGGCCAAGAAGGAAAACAAACTTGTGAAGGCTCAATATGATCTAGCTGCTTTTGAAAGTGTAGTCGAACAGCTGAGTGAGGTCATGCCTACTAAAGATATTGATCTTCGGATGGTTCAAAAATGGTATGACGACCTGAATGAGAGGGTTGCAAGGTTGAAGGTGGATTTGACCATGGCTAATTCGCGTACCAAGAAGGCCGAGGCTGGAAAGAGATTAAAGAAGAAAGAGGATGTTGCCAAAGTTTGGACTGTTAAGGGTAACAAGGTTAATAATAACGGTCAAAATCCGGTGTTTAGTATGGGTAAAAGTTAGAGTGTCGTTCACTTTCGAACGGAACTAGAAATTAGTTTTGGTCTTGTGTTTTAGTAATCTAAGGTTGTAAAACCGTAAAAATCAATGATATAATTTTAATCAAGAATGAATGTCTAGGGGCTTTGGATTTCACCACCATTTATATACAATATCAACATAGTATCGTATATTAAATTCTTCACTTAATTAAAATAATAAACTTTGACCTTTTGTCGATGCAATCCCATGATTAATTATAACTCAAGTAGAATATATTGTATGAACTAAGTATGTACTAAAAACACATTCCATGAAAGCTATGCTAACTATGAAATGTTAATTAGGATCATACCTTAGAAAAATACAATATTAATACAATTTTACTATATCATTTGAGAATCACAAAACTCTTCCTATATCTCTACTTAAAGAGATCATAGGATGATAATGGACGTCTCCAACAATATAGTTTTGGGATTTATGATAAGATGCTCATATTGTGCTGAAGAAAAATACATTCTACTACATGATATCATACGCTTATGGCGGATCCATCCTCACCCCTAGTGAGGACTTAGCCGGCCATTATAACAACTATAAAACCTAAATGATATGAGAATGAAATAAACATAAACTAACAACAAAAAAATGAATTTTATTGACTTACAAAATGAAATGCTCCAAATGCTTACAAGACTTGCATCAACTTACTCCAATAATGCTCTCTTGCACTCTACAAGAATGATTCACTTAAAATTAGATGATCTTATGACCTCACCACCTCTCCTTTTATAGATGAAGAAGAGAGTTCTTATATTTAATATTAGATTTATAACCTATGCCATGAATGTACATAAATTTGTAACCTCCAAGAGTTATCCTCCAAAATTGTAACCTCCCCATGTGGGAACCTTGTGTTTGACAGCTCTACATCCTTCTCTAACAGTTCATCCTTTGAGCTATACATCCCGGTGTTTGCACATATTTGGTAAATGAGCTCCATGTGACCTGAAATTTAAAAATTGGTTTTATAAGTCATGTTTAATAATAAAATTAAGAATAATAAATATTAAGTCATAGGGGAATAGTGGTCATTTTATGTGTCCATCAGTTAACCCATCAGTTCGAATTAAAGAGTTGGTGGCTGATCTTGTTTGTGTTCAAGCTCATTTAAGGAAGGGAAACGAACATTTAAGAGAGAGTGATGCTAAGTTAGATGTTGCTCTTCGTAAAAATAAGAGTTAAAGTTAGTGATCAAGAGGAAAGATGAGTTACTAAATAAAGCTCATGTTGTGGGAAGTAACGTAAACGAGCTAGAGTTGGTGGTACTTCGTGCTCAAGTGGAAGAGCTGAGAGCGATGAATAAATTTGAGCTGGATAAAGTAACGGGGATAATAGTGCAACAAACTGAGGTGATTACACTCTTAGGGCAATGTGCAGAGCAAGACGGTACTCTACACAAGGAATTGTGGCAGCGTCATCAAAGACTAAGAAAATGGTTTACCGAGTTAGTCATGCTTGATCGAAAGAAGATTAGCCCTGAAGAGGTACACTCGAGGGAGCTAATGGTTGTCATTGCTTATTTTGTAGAAGAAGTAAAGAGGCCTGAGCTCGAAAGGGATACTTTGCATGATTGTGTGGTACTCCGGGGCTGTATCTGTAATGTTGATATAGATCAAAGAAATTGTCTAAACAACATGGAATTGGAGTTAGGTTCTTGACCAGCAAAATTAGTAGAGCAAGGCAAGAATGTTGTCATTGCTTGAGCTCTAGAGTTTATGGCACCCCGACCTCCTGTGTAGTGGAAAGCACATCTGACCTCGCATAAGCAAAAATTTTATAGAAGTGACCTGTAGTTTTTATAGTTTCTATAGTTTCTACAGTTATAGACATCTATAGAAATGAAAACTAGTTTTACCTTGGCATTATCTTGTGTCTGATAGAGATCATTGATTGAAAACTAGTATTACCATCATTTTAATCATTGATATATGTATAGATGGGCGATTAAAAGCTAGTATGACATTTCCTTTAATTTTTGTATTGATATTCGATTGAAAGCTAGTATTACCTTTGCTTTAATCTTTAGACTTTTCTGCTATACGAGTTGGCCAGCATATGGTGATATCAACCTAGATTAGAAATAGCTATAGCCCGGGTCTCATCAATCTAGTCCATATTACAGGCCAATTTGAACTCATTTTCTTCGTCTGTGAGGTCGTGATCATTAACTGGATGGTGGTATTATGTTAGAAAGATGGCTTTTGTGCCAAAAGCCAGGAGGAAGGGGGAATAGCCAGTTGATTGCCTTGGTGTAGTATGGTATGCCCATAAGACGTAAGGAAGCATTCGTATTCAATTGCCTTTCTTCTGTGATTGAAGTTGTTTCTTGAGTCAATCCACTATTGTTTTGGTGATAATTTTGGCCTATTTATTTCCTTGCGGGTAGTATGGATTAGATGGGGAATGAATGATGTTGTGTTTGTTGAGGAAGGCCATGACCTTTTCTCCAACGAACTGTGACCCGTTATCGATCCGAATTAGGTGAGGGCATCCAAACCGTGCGATAATGTGTTCCAAAATAAAAGAGATGACCTCTTCTTTTCTAATTTAACAAAGATGAACTACTTCCACCCATTTCGAAAAGTAGTTTATCACTACAAGTAAGAAATGTCAATTACCTGGCGTATTGGGAAATTATCTCATGAGATTGAGCGCCCACCGCTTGAAGGGCCAGAATACCTTGCTTGCATATAGCTCGAGTGTAGGTGCTCGTATCATGTGTCCATGTTGTTAACATCTGTCGTATCTTTATGAGTACTCTTTCGCTTGTTTGCGTATTCTTGGCCAGAATACTACTTGTATAATTGCTCTGCTTACAAGTGATCGATCTGCGGAGTGAGAGCCACAAGTTCCTTCATGTAATTCTTTGAGTATTCCATCGACTTTCTTCTTGAAGAGGTACTTGAGAGAAGGCCATGTCACTGACCGACAATATAAACGACCATTTTGAACTGTATAACATTTTGAGATTTCGATCGACAGTCGGCGTTCTTTTGGATCTGGTGGACGGAGCCTGTCACACTTGTTCTTCATACCGAGGTAAGCAATAAAGGACTTCCGTCAATCATCATCTCCCTCTTCACTGCCCTCAGTATTGATCATGCATACAGAATAGAGATTAATGTTGGGGGTGGACATCATTTCGATCTATAGATATCTTGCTTCTGTACCCAAGACTCGGGCTAAATAAGCCAAGGAATCGGCATGTCTGTTCTTGCCTCGAGGTAAATAGTCAAGAGTTGCTTTTGTGAATCTGCTTATCCTATCAGCAACGAGGGCTGCATATTTAATCATCTTGCCATTTTTCTTGTAATGCTCTGAGTAATGGAGGAGGATGAGTAAAGAATTTGTACAGACTGATAGCTCGGGAATGCCAAACTCAAGTGCTACGTCGAGCCCATGAATTAAAGCTCCGTACTTTATAACATTATTGGAAGCTTCAAAATCTAAGTGGATTGATTTCTCGATTCTATCGTTGGATGAGGTAATTAGTACGATTCTGATCCCTGACCCTGTGGGTCCTGCTAAACCATATGAGTGAAGCCTCTACCCTTTTCCTGTAATCTATTCAGCTCGTTTGTCAAATGGCTTGGCGGGTAAATCATTAGTGATTTCTTCTATAAGGTCAGGATGTGCTCCTCCCAATTGAGTTCTTCTACAGGAAAATCTACGAGAAAATTAGTAATAGCCTGACCTTTTTCTTAATGGCGTTGTTCGAACTTGATATCAAGATCTCCCAAACTGACTAACCATTGCTACACTATTCATTATTTTTCTTTATTAGAAAAAACTTATTGGAGTGGGTAGTTCATCAAAACCTTAACTGAATGAGCTTGGAAGTAGTGCTTGTGTTTCTGTAAAGTGTAAACGAGAGTTAAAAGGAGTCGCTCGATCTTAGAATATCTCATTTCTGCTAGAGTGAGGGTTTTACTGATGAAATAGGCCAGTTTTTCTACCTTTCCCTCAAGTCGAATGATGACCGAGATGATAGAATTGTCTATAACTGTGAGGTAAATGATCAGTTCCTCATTATCTACTGAGGTGCTCATGATGGGAGACTTCCCCTGATAGGTTTTGGGTTCCTGAAAAACTGTTTCACATTCTCCTATCTACTAGATCTCTTTATTAGGATAAATTTTTCCTCATTTAGTACACCCTCAGAATAGTAAAAATATCCACCAGGATCGATTTGAAGAATTATAGATGAATTGATTGATAGCAGCAATCTTGCCTACGAGTTTTTGTATGTCCTTTATTTTTGGAGAGAGCATGATGAGAAGAGCTCGAATTTGATCTGGGTCAGCTTCAAACCCCTTCTAGCTGATGAGATTACCGAGGAACTTGCCTGAATGCACTCTGAATTGACATTTATCAGGATTGAGCCGCATTTTATATGAGCATAGAATATGGAAAAATGTGGAGAAATTTATGATATGGTCTATGGAATGTAAGCTTTTGCACAGAAGATCATCGATGTATACTTTAGCAATTTTCCCCAAGTGTACTTTGAAGAATATTACTGTCATTAACCACTAATAAGTTGCTCCTGTGTTCTTCAGTCTGAAAGGCATGACTTTATAGTAGTAAAGTTCCCTTCCATCTTAAGGATCCAAAAGTGGCCCATAATCCCTAAATAATAAGATTTCGCATTGATGATGTAGAATACGACATTGATTGTGGCATGTCTAGTGCTGATAGGTAAGATGATCTTGCCTACTTATTCTTCTTTGGAGCCATTAAAGCCACTGATACTGATGTCGCTTGGAATAACTTGATCTACCAATCTCATATGTTCGATCCTATTCTAAAAGAGAATTTCAATACCGCTACCAGTATCAATCATCATTGTATGGATAAAAAATTTCTTAATCTTTAGCATGATAACCAGTGCGTCATGATGAAGAAACTTGATGTGACTGATGTCGCAATCCTTGAATGAAATCCCAAGTCAATGATTGCTTGATTTAGGAAAAAATTTAGCTTCTTTATCTTGAGTGATGAGATCGCAGCACTCCAATAATCTTTATCGCTTGAATATGGAAGAATTTTTAATCTGATGAATCTCGATCATGTTCCTGTGGTGGTACATATGGTATAAGTACTTTTCCTTGGCTTGATCTTCAACCTGGACCACTTTGACCTACGTCTTGTAGCTACCGTTCTTGTATGATTCCAGATCGATAATGTAGTCGTGTATTCTTCTGCCTTTGAAAATATATTCCAGTAACCTCTGTAATGTATAGCAGTTGTCAATTTTATGATGATTTACCTTGTGATGCATGCAGTACTGTTTGCCTTCAATTAGCTCCAGTGGTTAAGATACACGGTATAATTTGTCATTTGCCAGCATAGGAAAAATTAATGAGATCTGCACATTCATCATTGGGAAGACCAACTTAGGTAATAAATTGCCTTTATAAGGTTTTCCTGTGTGTTGACTTAGAACACTTTTGAACACCCTGATCCTCCTTTGGTACACTGTTACATTATAAGTTTTGACATTTAATGGTTAGGACGGATTTAGTAGATTTATGCCTTTCGATCGTCATTCTTTCCAGGTCGGCATACCCATTGACCTTGGTAATCATATCCTTCAAGGTCACGGGTTTATTTAAGAAGAGATGTTGCTTCGCTTTACAATCGAGTTGTAGCACATTTGAGAAAATAGTAACAGCTATTTTCTGATCGAGATTATCAACTTTTTGTGCGAGTTCCAGAAACTTCTTTGCAAAGACCTCAAGCTTCTCTCCTTGTGACTGCTTGAAACTAATAAGAGAATATAAATTCTTTTCTATATCTTTATTATGAGCATAAGTCTTGATAAAATTCTTTTGTAGTTGGTCAAATATGAGGATATAATCTTCATGTAAAGAGTGGAACCACCGTAGTGGTTCTCCCTGCAGACTTATTATGAATAGACGGCATAGAATATGGCTAAGATTTGAGTACAATCCCAATGAATCATAGAATTGTTAAATGTGCTCCTTCGGATTGATGCCCTTGTATTTACGTATCGTTAGAGTATGGAAGCCTCTTTGTACTTCCATATCAAATAACTCTTTGGCAATCGGACTACCTTGCAACTCGGTAAAATTGTCCTGTCTGCCTAGAGCTTGAGCTTCAATCAACTCCTAGATACGTTAATCCATGTGCTTGTGTGACATAGTGACGTGTTACCTGAGTAGCTTAGCGAGCTGGTCGAGGATTATGAGTACCTGTCCCCTTGCTCAAGCGTTCTCATACCAGAATTCGAGGTTAAGGTTGATGTTCCTCCTCTGGACGCTTGGAAGCTCGGAGACCTCTACTGATAACGAACTAAACTTCTCTTCCAAAATGAATTGAAGCTTGTAGTTTATGCTGAAGATTTCAAGAAATGGCTTTGTTGGTTGCTCCTCGAGGTCCTAATCTTTTGCGTGCAAAAACTCGAGAGTTTGCTGGCACTTGATTACGATCTCTAATATGGGGAGCCTGTTGAGTATCTTGTAATGCAGTTTTCATAGTTGTCAATTGTTCTTTACGTCTCTTGAATGTTGTCAGACAAGCTTGACGCTCACTTTCGAGCTCTTGCCGCAGAGCTCACGGTCAAGAGTTAACTGACGCTTAAGCTTACTACGCTTCTCTGTCACAGCGTGGTGATTCGCCCGTAGCTCAATGAGCTATTCTGGTTTAACTGAAAGATCAAGCTGGACTACTGTTATTGGTCACTTGAAAGTGACCATGATTAGAAATGGATAGTGGAGTAAATGTATGCCTTAGGATATCTTGGAAATGTCTTCTTTCCCGCAGATGGCACCAAATGTAATGGCCAAATTTTTCAGTTCAAAATATCTTGAAATTATATCCTACACCAAATGTACCTTTGAAAAAAATTAGTATAATACAAGAACATACACAGGTTATTTATCATAGAAATTTTTTGAATAGGTAAAAAGTCACGACCTCGAGTTAAGGGTTTAGTAACTGTAACTTTTATTGCTTGAGGTTGATATCTTATTATAAGTCATCTCTTGAGATAGAAATGCTTGATCTTGAAATAAGAATTCTTGTGGTATTTAGAATCTATAAATTCATGTATTAGAATCTTGAAATTCTGGTCTTTATCTCCTCTGGAAAATTTTCTTTATATAGACTTTACCTGCAGTTTGTTATCGTGTAGAAGTACGTTTTCTAGATAATGAGATAAGTGGTAGTTGAATGTGTAATTATTAGTTCATGGGAGAAAGGTGTGTTTGATTTATTTATATTTTACTATATTGCTCGATCCACATTCTTTATCAGTCCGTGGTCTAGGTGTCAATGCTGATTGTACATGTCATGTGTATAATGCGTGAGTTTGATATAAAAGTAGTTCGAGTTTGGATTAGGTCGAGGGATAGGTCCCAACATTATGTACCATAGTATTACTTATGTATTTTCATTTCAGTATCAGCTTGTTGCATTGTGGCTTCAACACAAGTAGTGTCGTACCTATTTGATGTAAAACAAAAATTACTAGTTATTAATGAAGATAAGGCTTTCAGTAATTCTTTCTTAATTTAATGGTATGTTTTTAATATTCTACCATTTTACTTAACATTCAAAATTTCATGTTTATTTCAAACATTAAGGGCAATGTTTGGTTTAACGTTGGGGGTGATACATGCAGTATGTTAGTTTACAATTTAGAAAAACAATTAAAAAAAATTACTCAGTAGGACCAATGACAGTAAATTAAGCTAAGTCAATGAAGTATACAACTGTAAAAGTTAGTAGACAGAGAAATATGGAAACTCTTTAAAACTGGTGAATCAAATTAAGTATAAGAGCTCTTAAACCTATCAAATGAGTGTCACGGAACCCAAATCCAAGACATCGCATTATCTTGAATTGTGATGGTAACAAAACTGACCCTACAAAATATGGTGGTATATTCAGAATTTTGAATGGGATGCCTATTCTATCTTACAATGGAAGATCATATTCTAATCTGGAAGTTGGTGAAATTGAGGTCTTCTCCATTCAAAAAGGAAATTTGCACATTTACTTGGTTTTAAGTAACTTGAAATCATAACTGATTCTTTATATAGCAAAAAAAACATAAAAGATATTTGGAAACCACCCTGAAGATGCTTGACAGGGATAAGATAAACTCAAAAATGGATAGCTACATCAAACTACATCTATAATTTTAATTGGAGATAAAGAAATCAAGCTACTAACTTCATAGTCTCAAAGATGGATATTACTTCTAGACACTTAATTTTTCCACAAGAATTTCCATTTGATCTTGTAAAGCATTGTATAGCTGATGCTCTAAAGTATAAATACCCTAGACTGTAATACTTTTTTATTTGAATATAGCTGATGGGTGTATGTCGTATCCCAAGCTTCCTTCTAAAAAACAAAGATAAAGAAATCGGAAGAATATTAAAGCTAGAAAATACTTGACATAATTATAGAATTATGAGCCCAAATAAAAAGTAAAACTAAACTAAGTATACTATTTGGGTATTAACGATGTTTCCACTAAAAATAGAAATAATTTTTGAAAAAGAATTGTACGTCACACTAATGTCTGCTGCCTAAGCCTTTTTCATAAACAACAATACTTAATCACTCTAAAAAGAGATGTGGCTCCAGCACTACCTGCAAATCATAAAAAGAATTGGTAAAAGATCAAAAATGTATAAATAAAAGTACAAAAATAAAGGAAAATACTGCTAAAAAGTGCAAAAAGAAAAGAAATGATAGTGTGAACCTGAGGTTTAAGTCATGAAAGGACTCCAAATCTTGGCACACAGAACCAACTATTATGGACTGTCAACCAATTGATACGGGGGAATTATTATAAATTAAAATGACAAAAAAGTATTAATGTTCTAATCTAAAGTAGGCTAGTGATCAGCAAAATATGGTACATGATCCCCATTGAACTCTGCTAGAATAAGATAAGTAGTTGCTTAATAAGCGATAAAGACAACAAAACATCTGCAAAAACACACACTTGATAGCCCCTATTTTAACATTAATCCTTTTAATAGTCATTATAGTATACTCAGTTTTAATTAGGTTTTTGTCCAATTATCTTATAATTTTTTCTAAGTCAACAAGCATGCTAAGAAAACTCTTTAGAAGACTGTCTACTAAAATTCTTAAATCTACAAAGAGTTGCAGAGACAAGAAGCTTCATCTATAAAACAAAAAGCATTGAGCATGGATTTTGTAGGTATTTCTAAAAGTAAACCCTCACAAAACAATACCTGGGGGTTAACGACTTATTGTATATGCTAAATGCAATTGGGATACCTGCGAAAGTAGTTTTTACATTTTAGTTAGTTAGTTTAGTTTATTTTCCCCAGGATAAGCAAAGAGATAGTTTGGGGGTATTTGATAACGAAAACGCAAATGTTGATAATGAAAATGTTGATTTACAAATTAATGAACAACAAAATATATCTAATATTATAGACATTTATGATCCAAGAAATTAGGATAATGTTGACCAAAACTTAATATATGAATTAGTAATAAATGGGTATCCACGAGATACAACATTTGAAAAAGGCCCTGAAGATGAAATTGGGAAACGTTCATCTTCAACACATTATACTCGTTATCTACCGAACGACTAAAAATATAATAGAAAGTGGTTTGTTTATTCACAAGATACGAATAAATTTTATTATTTTTATTGTAAGTTATTTGCCAAAGGACTTTGAGTAGGTAATTTAGGAAATGAAGGATTTATAGATTGGGTACATCTTAATATTAGGCTTAATGAACATGAGTTGAGTAATGAACATATAATGCACATGGCTTATTGGATTGAATTAGGGACAAGATTGGAAACAAATCAAACAAGGGAAAAAGATCTAGAAAACTGTATCAACAAGGAAAAGGAACATTGTAGGGTAGTAATGTGTAGAATAATTTTGGACGTAAAATATCTTGGTAAACAAAACTTGGCATTTTGTGGAGATAGAGAAAATATTTATGAAGAAAATAATGGATTTATTTTTTTTATTTTTTTGCTCAATAGAAATGATTGGAGAATAGGATCCAGTGATAAAAGAACATATTCATCGTTTTTATGTAAGTAAGGATCCGTATGACAAATCTATTAAAACAATCCAAAATCATTATTTGAGTTATAAAACTTAAAATGAATTGATTATGATAGGTTGCGTGGTCATCCCCCATGTCATACACGTCAGGTCATTTTCACGCACGCCATAAGGCAACTCTTTATTTTAGTACTTATGATTTATTTTATCTAGGAACTCCTATTAGGAGTCTTATTAGAGTTTTCTATTCTAATAGTACTTTCAAATTATTTTCTAATTGTGATGACCCTCTTTATGCTTATAAATGAAGAGCTCTTCTAGCTTTATTTCTTATTGTTGGTTTAAGTGAGAGAAAAGGTATAACCTTAGAGAGTTATGTACAGTTTGAGGTAAAACTCATAAACCCGAGGTATTTGACTTTTTTTAAGCGATTAAGTGAGCTCAATTAAAAGGTGAGTTTTAGGTTACCTTAATTATGATTTAGATTATTACTTCTGTATAGTTTCTATAAACTTGGTACCAAAGTCATGAGTGATTTTATGTTTTCTTTGTATGTACGAGCAATTGTCAAAATAGCGAGGTTAGAGGCGGGTGTTGCGACAAAGGATTCGATGAGATTCGATGGAGTAAACTTGAAGATGAACTACTACAAGGAGACGACAGAGATGGAAGATCATTGTTTTATTGATGCTGTAGGTGGGACAGGCGGAGACGTATTGAAAAGATCTCGATTAAAGTCCCACAAAAGGGTTACAACCTTGATGTAATAAGTTCACCCAGTTGACATTTCCGATCATCATAAAGTTCAACCCAAGAAAATCAGCACCACCCTAAACCCAATACCCCGAGTCTAACAAATTATGGATTCTGGAATAACCTCAAAAAATAATATGATATTTACAAAGAAATTGTTTGCTCGAGTTGTTCCACAGGTCAATCGAACCATCAGAGATGGTTTTTTGGGTCGAGTTAGCCTTGAAAATGGCAATGTAAAGCAATTTCGACAAATTGTTGAGAGGAGGGTTGGGGAAGAAAAAAAGTTGTAACCCATGTAATGCACAGGTCATGGCATGCCATTTGGCAGGTATGACATGATGCTATACATGCCCAGAGGCGCAATGGGAATGAGCAGAGGTATGCAGGGCATACAAGACCAAGGCAACAACAGTAATGATATGAGCAGCGGTATTAATGGCATGGGCAGGGGAACGCAGGGCCTGAGCAGCACCATTAATGGCATGGGCAATTATGCACAAAGCTTGGGCAGCAACATTAATGGCATGTACAGGGGCACACAAGGACTCGGAAGCAACAACAATGGCATGAACAGTGGCACTGAGGGTATGGGGTTTCACACGTGTAAGGCGCATGGGCACACTAAATCTGTACCAGATCTATACCCTTAATGCAATTGGGGAAGGCCTGAACTGGGGGCATATCATGGGTTGTTCATCACTTATTGACCCTAGCATTAATTCGTAAATGGGCCTAGGCCGAGACCAGCAAGCAAGGCATGCATGTCCAGTTCCAACAATGAGCCATCTACCCTAATGAAGAGACTCGTAATACGGACTCGGGACACCATTAAATCAATTTCTTGGGGACTAATAGCTTGACAGTTCTATCACTGAAGAATGGTTCCACTATGACAACTGGTCCCACAGAAAGCTTAGACACCCGAAGGGTTTTCGTGGGTAATCTGAAGACCCTCATTTTGATGCCAATTTTCAAAGTGTCATTCCTTGATTCTTTACCGTATAAGTGGGAGGAGATTGATCCCACGTTAACAAGGAGGAGCATGGTTGTTGATCCGAGTTTGAAGATCATTCATGTATGACGATAAATAACTTTTTTGGGAATCTGGATAATGCTACGCATGAGATTTTTAGTACGACAATTTATTTTATTTTCACAGGCAAGGTTAGTGGGTACAACAAGTACTATGGCAGACTTTGCAATTGTCCTACACTCAGGGTTACCTCCTCCATCTACAAAATTTGTGGCTGAATATTTTTGTAGCAGGTGAGAGTTGATTAGTTACGTGGTCATCCTCCACTGTCACGCACGTTTGGCAATTTTTACGCACGTTATATGGCAACTTTCTATTTTAATAATCATGATTTATTTCGCACACCTCTAGCTTAATTTCTTAGTGTTGGTTTGAGTGAGAGAAAAGGCTTAGCCTTAGAGAGTTATGCAGAGTTTGGCGTAAAACTCATAAATCCTAGGTCTTTGACCTTTATTTTTAAACGATTAAGTGAGCTTTATTCAAAGGCAAGTTTTAGGTTAGCTTAATTGTGATTTAAATTGTTGCTTCAGCGTAGTTTCTATAAGATTATTATTGTATCGTCTGATATGAAGCGTATAATCATTTAAACTATTAAGAACAAAAAATACTTTTTTGGTAATCCTTGATTATACTCCAGATTCTAGCCACAAAGAACAAATGTCTTTGATATTACGATCTGTAGATCTGTTAACGCGTCCCGTAAAAATAATTAAGTATTTCTTAGAATTTTTAAGAGTAAAAAGATGACTTTTGGAAGAGTTAAAAGATGTACTAAAGATGTTTGATCTTAATAATTAAGAAAAATGACTTTTGGAAGAGTTAAAAGATGTACTAAAGATGTTTGATCTTAATATGAAAGGAAAATACCAAGGTGTTCAAAAAAGATTACTAGATATAAATCCTAAAGTTTTATATGTTCCAGGCCGTTGTCTTAGTCTAAATCTAAACTTGTCACTTTGTGACATTACAAATTCCTGAAGTAAAGCAAATGATTTTTTTGGATTAGTATAACGTATGTATACCATATTTTCTACTTCGACAAAACGATGGGAAATTTTGAAGAAAAAAAATGGATACGGTTTAACTCTCAAATCTCATTCGGTCACACGTTGGGAAAGTCGTATAACAAGTATAAAAGTAATACATTTTCAAACTCATGAAATTATTGATACTTTACTTGATTTAGCTAATGCAATGACTCAAGAATAGGTAGTGAAGTTAATTCTTTAGAGAGACATAGACTAGGAATTTTTAAGTTTTTAGTAAGTATGAATATTTGGTACAATATATTGTATGTTGCTAACTTAGTTAGTAAAAAGTTACAAGCTAAAGACATGCATTTGGATGTTGTTATTGAGGAAATAAAATGGTTGTGAGCACATATTCTAACATATAAAATAATGGCAGGGCTTGAAATGCCAGAACTACTTCCAAAGAAATTGCTAATGGAATGAAAATTAATCCTGGATTTGTTAAAAAATGCAAAAATCATATAAAATATCATTTTTATGAGAATATAAATCATGAGGCAACACCACTGGTTCCGGATTTACCTAATGATTTATTTAGAAAGCCTTATTACAATTTTATCATTGATCAATTTCTTGGTTCATTTGATACTAGGTTTGAACTTTTTAGATTCTTGTTTAGTTTAGAGAAGTAAAATTCATTAGATGATAGTCATTTGAGTGAATGTTGTGATAATCTTGAACATGTTTTGAAGCATGAGAATTTAACTAATATTGATGGAGAAGACTTGATCCGAGAAATAAAAATCTTGCGTACAAGGTTACCAAAAGAACAACTACCGCGTTTAAGATATTAACTTTCTTGATTAGAATTGATTCTCTTCCAAATGCTTGAATTGCTTATAGAATATTATTAACGATACCGGTTACTGTCGCATCTGGAGAAAGAAGTTTTTCAAAACTAAAAATTTTAAAATCTTACTTACGATCGACCATGTTAAACAAAAAGACTAAATGGATTAGTAATGATGTCTATAGAAAAATTTTATTAAGAAATCTTAATTATAAGAGTACAATTGGCGAATTAGCATCTAGAAAGTCTTGTAGACAAATTTTTGAATGATATTTTGTTGTTTATTTTAGTTAATGCGCCATGCTTGCATGAATTTTGACATCTTTATTTCATGAATAATAACTAACTTATAGTGCATTTGTTTGTCTTTATGAGATTTCCATTCGAGGAATTGATCAAAGATGTTGATGATTTCAAAGATGCTAAAGGTGTTTTTACTTAAATTTTGCAACATTGAAAAAGTATTTTCTTAAATATAATATAACTAATGATGATCTATAAGACGCTGACTGATGCAATGTGCAGAAGGCAAAAGGTCAGGCTATTACCATATTCAAGTACGAGATGATCTGAGATATCATTCTAATACTACAATATCGATCATGGAATATATCCCCATCATGACCACTTGTGGTGATACTTCGGATGAAGAATTTCATTCTAGACACAACGATGGTTTATACTGGGAATTTGATCAAAGTGCTTTTTTGGAGTACGATTAACTAGATGTGCCTGTAAATTAAGGTCAAAGTATATATTATCGTTGTATGTGGCTTTAATAGATCCAAATAGTGGAAGGTCAGAAAGATCGTTTTACCAATCGCAGCAAGACCCATTACCATAGAAGTTGTATTCTATGTAATCAACGCAAAGTCTTGATACTTAGATATCGTGGGTTGATGTTGGTTACATAACATGAAGGTTATGCCATCTACTTATCACTAGTGTAGTTGTACGCCACGTATGAGAATCACCGCCATGTAGGATGAAAGTGAGATTTATAATTTAGACTAGTTGTTCCCAAGGCACATCACTGCCGCACTCGTTGTTTCATAGCACTTTGCGTGCCTTCAGCACTACATACCAAATGTATATACTCGTAGTAACACTTAAGAAAATAAACCCGTAGTTTACTAAATACCATGTCTTCGTCAATTACACTTTTTAAGACATGTTGATCTCATTTATTGTATTTTCTTTTACTACAAAAAATGTCTACACTGAGATAATTGACTTAATAGACATATCTCCCCATGACTTTGAATACGTTTTTCATGCTTGACTTTCCATGAATCTTAAATACCATTAATTAATATTAATATATGTTCAAATCTGCGTTACTCCACTAGTAGCTTCTCCTCTAACCTATGCTAAAGGTTAAAAGTATCATTATCCACAAATAGTGTAATACTTCCCCTTGCGTGATATAGGATCTTTAATAGCACTTTTTCTGTCATATATACACTAAATCATAACATAAAGTATTGGATATTGGGAATTCGAACTACCGTTACTTTAGATAATTGAAATTTCATCTCCAACCCCAAACGCTCTACCATTTGAGCTAAATATTAAATAATTTTCTCCTCCCAACTAAATGCAAAAAGACTGATAAATCTAGTGTACAACAATTGTGTTAAAAAAAGTATAGGTGGATATTCTATAAAGAGATTTCATCAGTACCAAAATAATTATAGGGTCATAAACAAGTCTAATAAATACTTCTTAAATGAAATCAAACTTACATCAGTCAGAGCAAGTGTGCAAACTGAAGAAAAATTAAATAACAATTAAGCTTGTTTGAAGCAACCCAGGGATCTTATAATTTACTTAAAATACTATCAAGTGGGAATTTTAAGCAAGTCTATCAATCAAGGTCCTAAACTCTTTAGCACAGCCCCTCCTAAACTTAAAATATTTCTCTTTTCATACCTTGAACTTTGGTTAAACTTGTGTAAACCTTTGCTCAACATCATCTTGAGCGCCATTACTACCCTAAAAAGTAAATAAACAATGCTGGAGTGAAAAATAAAAAAATAAATATTAAATCAGATGATAGTATTACCTCATGTTGTTGTATCTAAAGCAAGAAGATCATGCAAGTATTTTATGCCAATAGTATATGTAGAAAAGGAGTATGGGAAAGAAGAGGATGTTAAAAATAGACATCACATTATTTATGATATTTTAGTTTAAAATGAGCTATTGATATTGCTCCATAACATCAAGATTCTTAGGAAATTTTATTACCCTAAAATTCAATACCTAAGAAACTAAAAGATATTTGTGTATGCGAGAGCATAGTGAGAAAAAATTAATAGAAATAATAACTTATCATTCTTTAAATAAATTACCGTTTTTTATACAGTTTATAGACGCTCTAATCATTAATGAGTCCTAGGAGCTTCTTCCCTATTAGCCGCTTGAGTTTTTCCTAGATGATCAAGGTCATTTGCAACAATTTTACCTTCCCTATAATTGTTATGCATACTGATGAAGGTAACTGGTATAATCTCCCTTCACTTCTCCACAACTAAGATCTTTGATAAAAGGCCAAAAATGAAAAGAAAAGAGACATGACATTGCATAACTCCACAACTAAGATCTTTGATAAAAGGCCAAAAATGAAAGGAAAAGAGACATGACATTGCATAACTTCTTCAAATATTTTGTATGCCAACAAATATATTAAAATAACTATTTATCTCAAATTATAGAAACTGGAGTTTTTAGTTGGGCTTAACTAAAAAAATAAAAGAAAAAAATTATAAATTGAATTTGTTAATTCTTTCAAGGTGAAAAAAGAGTAGTTTTATAAGCTATACTCTGGGAGCTTTTTGATACTTCACATTTAGAAGAATAAAAATAAAATGGTACTGGAAGATGCCCCTAAGATTTATACTACATGAGAAATGAATAAGCAAAAAAGAATCTACCTGTGAATTTTGATTGGGAGAATAGGGGCCGTAAGAGAAATATATTTTTCCCATTTCTAGATATCAAAACATCCAAGTAGCATTCCAACTCAAAAAAAAATCTGCTTCTAAATACGGCATAGACTTTTGCAATCAGCATATAACTAAGATCACACAAACAAAAAATTTGTATAACCCCAAATTTGTGGAAGTCAAAGAAATTCGATCATAATATCATATAGCAAAATTAAAAGGCCAAACAAAACTAAAGTTACATATGATACTTCTAAAATTTATTGAAGGGGAAGAGGCGTGAAGTTAAATTATTGCGCTTTGATAAATTCATTGTAGAAGAGATAACCTCTGAAATTTTCTAAGAGTCTTTCTTTAACCAATTTGCTAGGACGTTACTGGAAGTGTCTTGCATAAACTGCTATTTTCTCGAATTGGTATAAGCTAATTGAACAACCAATCTGCCAACTGGAAGCGGAGACTCATGCGTAATATTATAATTAATATACTCAAGCACTAAAATTTAGACACAGAAAAGATGCAGATTTTACTCAGTCAATTCCCTTCCTAGAGTCTTACTTATCCTCCACCTCCTAAGCTAAACAATACCCCACATAACCACCTAGCCTCAATTAACTTCAGAACCCTCATCCTTCAAAATTATCTTAAACACCAACTTGTTAAGAATTTTTCTTCTTTTGTGGCCATTGCAGCTGTAGTCTTCTGTTCTCTCTCTCTTTCTCTCTCTCTCTCTATATATCTATATATATATATATATGGCTATGCCTCTTTACCTCTTCAATAGCTTTTTAACCAAATAAAATCCAATTATAGTTCATTCCATTGCATTCCAAATGACAGAAGGAGTGCCATCTCAACTTACCCCCGCTTTGGAAGATTAATTGCAGAGTTTGAACTGAACCACTACTACATTCCCAAATTTGAACTAAACCAAAAAAATAAATCTCACCTCAAACTCCATATCAAATATTCTCTAATCCACCTCGATCATCAAATCCCAATATTCTTCAACCTCCTTGACATCATTGCGCACAGTTTCTTTTAGCTTAGGCAATCTTTTGAGCATCCATGTTTGTTCGCTTCAGAATTTATTAATAAAGATATGTGCAAATCCACCTGCAATGTTAGCGGTTGTGACCAAAATCACAATTATTATTCGAAATTGAAGCACCGAAACCCTTAAGAGAGAGATAAAAAAATTAGGTAAATCGGAACTGGCAGAACTTAAATTGAGAGAACTCAAACCCGAAATCAAAACCCTCAGCTTGAAGTCCTTGAACCTTTGGGACCTTTACAACTTTTTTAACTCTTGATGTGTAGAGAGAGAGAAAAATTGCACAAGGTGTTGCTTAGAAATAAAGAGAAATCAGCGTGGGGGGGGGGTAACACAGGGTTTTTATTGTTTTATTTTTAAAGGGTGAAGTTTGTAGTCGGGGGAGGAGAAGTAGAGCTTTTTGTTACAACCATGATTTAATAGAAAGATTGTTTCTTATATCATAACAGAATAACTCGTGTAATTAAATGAGATGAAAGTGAAATTAGACGAAACAATTGTCGCAAGTGACCCCCTTGTTTTGGATGCAATACTGTCATTCATTGTAATTTTTAGAAAGGGAGAGGATTCGTCTACAATCCCTTTTGGCTACACTCCTGCTATACTCAAAAGTAGTCATACACCTGTCTCTTACTTGAGAGAAAAAATCATATGACGTGGAAAGAAATTTAAATTGTGACATCTCTCCTTTGTTGTACTCTGCCCCCTCAAATCAGTCTCTCTCTCTCTCTCCCTATCTCTCAACCACAACAAAAGGTAAGCGATCACCGGCCAAAGCTCTGTTAGTGGTGAATCCATCTCAAATCGTATGCCCTCTCAAATCAATCTCTCCCACTCTTTCTTTTTTTCTCTTTCTTCAAAACCCTTTCTCGGATATGCGTTTTACAAGAGATTGAAGTTGAGTTCGAACTTCCAAATTGGAGGTTAATTGTTGGGGAATTGCGCTTTGTTGGTTGGTAGGATCTCGTTTTTGCAGTGATTTTTAGAATGATTGGTGACCTTGAAGAATGCCATCAAGAACAAATACTAACAGGTTAGTAGAGTATAACTTTTGTTCGTAATTAATGTCAAATTATTGTGTTAATCGGTAATTTTGTTAGTGTTTTTTTAGTATGAAATTCATCCACCGCCAACTCATTTGTCGATGCCCATCAATATCGACAATATGATGGCAGGCAGTAATGTCGATCACCATGTTTTTGATAATATAATTGTGCAATTTTATCTCGTTGACTGCAAATGACGGCACATTATTGTCGATTGCTTTTAAAATATACTCGGTACTCAATAATAAATTTTCGATTTATGCATTGATCGACAATTTATGAAGTGCGAAAATTGTCGATCACTATGTTTTCGATAATATAACTGTCGATTAATTGATTGAGTTGGTAATGAAATCTATTTATGACATGTGTATATTTTAGGGAATGAAGAGCAAGAGGAAGACCGCATGGAAGAAGAGTTGTGTAATGAAATATCATAATACATCCTCAATGTAATATTATCTAATTAATTATTATGGCTTATTAATGAAGGACATGTTGATATCCATTTGAATGATCTAATGTAATATTATTTATGTACAAAACAATGACTTTTTGTGATTAAATACTCTTGGTTGTGTTCTATTCTTTCCTGCCACTCTTATTGTTGTTTTTAAATCAATTTTTTGGTATTTGCCTTATAGAGTGCAATTTAGCTATACTTGCCGAACATATTAAATTTTCGAAATGTCCACTAGTCGACAATTACTGTACTATATACCACCGATTATTTCGATGTGTAGTCTCACCTATTTATTTTCGAGTATACATCTACTCGATAATTTAATAGGTAATATTTGTTTTGGATGTGCATTAGAAAATTTTGAGTAATACTCTAATTGATAATTGCTTGGCTACAATATTTTTACTATGGAGTGACTATTAATCTAAAAATTATTGACTACCATTGAATCGACAATTTGTATATCAATTGATTTATATTGCAAGCATATGAAGATTATCGCTGCCTAATATGAGTTGACAATTACTCATACTATATCAATCCATATCCCAGGCATACTAGACGTCAAATAAGGAATTAGATGCAAATTTTTTTACAAAGGTAGCACAGTTGAAAAACATAAGGGGTCCATTAATAAGCCATAACAATTAATTATATAATATTACATTGATAATGTATTATGATATTTAATTACACAACTCTTCTTCCATGTGGTCTTCCTCCTGCTCTTTATTCCATGTTCCTCATTCCCTTAAATATACACATGTCATAATTAGACTTCATTACCATTTCAATCAATTAATCGACAGTTATATTATCGAAAACATGGTGATCGACAATTTTGGCACTTCATAAATTGCCGATCAATGCATAAATTGACAATTTCGACACTTCATAAATTGTCGATCAATGCATAAATCGACAATTTATTGTCGAGTACCGAGTATATTTTTAAAGCAATCGACAATAATGTGCCACCATTTTCAGTCATCGATATAAAAGTACACTGTTATATTATCACAAATATGGTGATTGACATTACTGCCTGCCATCATATTGTCGATATTAATGGGCATCGATAAATGAGTTGTTGGTAGATGTATTTCATACTAAAAAAGCACTAACAAAATTATCGATTAATGCAATAATTCGACATTAATTACCAACAAAAGTTACATCCTACTAACCTGTTCGCATTTGTTTTTGAAGGCATTCTTCAAGGTCACCAATCGTTCTGAAAATCAATGCAAAAACGAGAGCCTACCAACCAACAAAGCGCAATTCCCCAACAAACAACCTCCAATTAGGAAGATTGAACTCAACTTCAATCTATTGTAAAACACAGATCCGAGAAATGGTTTTGAAAAAAGAGAGAAAAAGAAAGAATGGGAGACACTGATTTGAGAGGGCAGACGATTTGAGATGGATTCACCACTAATGGAGCTTTAGCCGGTGATCACTCACCTTTTGTTGTGGTTGAGAGAGAGAGGGAGAGAGAGAGAGAGAGTAAGAGAAAGAAAGAGAGAAAGAGTAAAAGTTGAGGGAGAGAAACTGATTTGAGAGGGCAGAGTACAACAGAGGAGAGAGGTCACAATTTTAATTTCTTCCCACGTCATATGATTTTTTCTCTCATGTGAGAGACAGATGAATAGCTACTTTTGAGTGTAGCAGGGATGTAGCTAAATTGAGTGTAGGCGAATCCTTGCCCTTTTAGAAAATTACAAAGAATTATATGTAATTTGCCTCCCCTAATAAATAGAGTACCCTCACTTTGTACAATAATTACGAGATGCCATTCTGTCTATAATGTCCTAGCAAAATTTTAAGTATTATATACTTTCCACACTTCTCCCTTCTCCCTCCTTGCCCTACCTCCTAGCCCACCCTCCCTCATCATGCCCTCGTCCACTGCCTACCCTCCACCACTCCTCTAAACTCTCTTTTCTCCTCCCCACCACATTATCCTGCTTATTCCTCTCCCTTTTTTCTCTGGCTTTCTTTTGCCTAAACCCATGCAAACCCCAAAACTTACATTGATCCTCTAACCTAACACCCTACACCATCCTCTCCCCCATACAGCGGCGAATGAACTCCAAAGGAACGCTGCCAACTTACAGCAAGTCTGAGGAGACAAACGAACTCACACAACTCATGCAAGGAATCACCACCCACGATCCTGTTCCGGTTATTCACCCCAAAGACTCGACCTGGAATTATCTTAAACATAATTGGGAGAATGCCATTACTTTTAGGTCAATATCACCAGATCTGAAAGAGTTCATAATCATGGACGGAGTCCTGCGGGCATGGGTGAAGCTTATCCCACGTGTCCCTCCTTTCTCTTACGAGCGGGAATCAAGAGTTTTTATCGCAAACTATGACAACCCTAAGGACCTGGAAACCATCCTTCAGTCCCAACCGATGAATGTGTTTGGCTATTCCATCCTTCAACAACGTTTTAATCCATTGTTACATCAAACTGAAATCAGATTCTCAAAGTTCCTATGTTGGGTCCAAATTTTGGATATTCCGTGCTGCATGCTAGGTAAGGAGATGCTTCGCTTCATCGGGAATAAAATTAGAGAATATGTTTGTGATGACTGGATTGAGAACGCTACCGAAAACTGGCTAGGCAGCTTTATGCGCATCAAGGTTAATCTGTTCACAGATAAACCACTGGTAATATCCATTCCGATCTCACGGCCGGCTGAGCTCGAAGACGCCCGGATTACAGTTCGTTACGAACGTTTAGAGGGCTTTTGCCCGTATCGTGGAATTCTTACACATACGATATACACTTGCAATAGGTACACGAAGGTGAAACTTAAGAGGAAACGCCTTAACATACACGACAAATTCGTGTTTCATTACAGTTCTCACATCCAAATTAACCCCCCAAAAAATATCACCGTTCCGCGCTTCAAAAATTTCTACTCTGATAATCATGCCCATACACACCATGAACAGGATGCGAACGTCGGAAAAAATACTGCGGAGTATCGACAGAATCCGCATAGAGAAGGAACCGTTTTCTCGTCGGAAACGGAAATGCAACCGTACGTCACATAACCCTCCTATAACCTCCAGCAGAACAACCATCACAACTTTGCACATAATCAGAAGCATCTGTCGGAGTGGCAGCAACAACTTCGACCCCGACTAGAATCTCTTTTGGATGGTGGACTGTCTAGCTACAGTGGATACACTTATGTGCCAAACAAAGTAGCCGAACAATTTGGCATCCCTTCATCCGTCCCAGTCTTTGGTGGGGACAAAACAGCTAGAACCCTAGACTTTGATGAGACAGCCAAACAATTTTGCCTTCAGCGCCAAGTAAACGTTCACAAGGGACACTTGGGACCCGTAACTATTCATTACAAATCATTGCTCTTGGGGGGGTCCACCCCATCACACATCGCTCTCACAAACAGTTCTCATGCATGGAGGCAGCAGCGTAACACATGGGATGACGACCTGGACATGGGGCACGCAGCGTCACGTCTACTTTTTGGCCAAGCCGACTTCTCGGCAAAAAAAGCTTTGAACCCTGACTTTTCGTCCGAGCTAGGGACCCACACCAAAAATCACCTCAGCGGTTTCTTTGCTGGTTTGGATTACAAGCAGTCACGTCAACAGGATGATCCAAGAAAATTGCAAAGCCCACTTATGATGAGTTCAAGTCAGACCTTTGGTTTTGCTTCAAAGTTGCCCAAACTCCTCATTGGCAGCCCAACCTTCTCATCTCCAAAACCCAAGCTGGATCCACAACCCTCTCAACAATTGGTGAAGAACATTTCGAATCCCAGACCAATTTTAGTTATAGGCCTGGGCCTTAAGAAAGTAGACTGTTCTAGTCTTACCTCCCCACTCCAAAGGACTCCAGTCTTCCAACCCCTTAATCAAAGGCCGATCGGACCCAAAGCCCATCAAAGACCGGCCTCGACCTACTTCATCTTCCCTCTCAGCCCAACAGAAACTATTCCCTCGCCAGCTCCGGCTATTTTTTCATCGGGCTCAGCCTCTATTCAGGCCTTCTCATCCACGGAGCCTTCACAACTTGAGGTTGGATACTCATCTTCAGACCTGTCGGGCTGGGTGACACCATCCCACAGCGACCTATTTGGAGATGGGTCATTTAGCAGATTTGGAAGCAACACCAGCAATAAAGGTAAAAGGAAACGCATCCCCACAGCTTCTACAGACGCAACGGAAGGTACGGGAGAGTCTCAATCAGCCAAGGTACGTGTTATCTCCTTTCCTTTCATTTTTGTCGCTAATTTCCATAACTATGAGTTAAATTTTGTTATACCTGTTTGTTTGCTTTTTCCAATGTTATTCTTATATCCCCCTCCCTCCCAGCCGGACAGGGGTAGACCCCCCGGACATAGAGAGCATATTACTGGACTCTTTCTACCCTGTATCGCTCACCTTAACCGGGAAAGGCCCCTCGGTTACAGGCAGACCAGACCTTATTATTGTAAGAATTCTTTGCGGGCTCTCGATAATCGTAAATATCAAATGCTTGACCTTGACAGGCCAAGCCTTACTGTCACGGATTGACCCCAAACTGAACGGGGCAGACCCCAAGGCTTTGGACTCCTAAGACATTTTTCCAGGAAATAAACTTTTCACGGCCGTGCCAAGACCAAGACCTCCTCGACTGCTCTTGGTCAATTCCCAAAGAAGGGCTTTGGGACTTCGGGATTGGACTTCTATAAAAAGCCTTCCGGTCTCGAAAATTATGTAGGCCTTCATTGCTGGATCAAGTCGGCCTGGAATCAGTTGATAGCGATTAGGAGCAAGATGAGCAAATCCCCTTCGTCCCATATGGGGGGTAGGATGGACTTGGTAAAAATCCATAGATCTTTCCGTGCTTTAGCACAGACTCTTATTGCCTCGCCGTATCCCTCCGTCTTTTCCCGCTTGGTGAGCAGTATTATCATTGGCAACCGTAGAACTTTGGGCACCAGTAAACACTCACGTCCCACCAGCACTCACCATACTTACAAAACTCAACTCCCTTCGAAAGCGGGCCCGACACTGGCCCTCGGTGATCAATGATAGTTCTCTCTTGGAACTGTAGGGGCAGCGGGAAACCCACCACCCTTAGAGAGCTCCTTAACATCCAAAGTAAGCATAACCCGGACGTGATCTTCCTATCTGAAACCAAGACCACTGACCCTGATTCTTTTAAGAAGTTCACCAAGCTGGGCTACGATCACTCTCATATGGAGGCTGCGACTGTCACTAACGGGGGTGGCCTATGGCTGGCATGGAAAAATGACATCGATATTCATATTCTGGCCTCCTCCCCTAAAGGAATTGACGCTCTCATTTCTTCCCCTGGACATAACCCTTCTCCGGCGTCCCCACCAATTCAATGGATGTGTTCATTTACCTATGGTCCGCCGGAAACCCAGAATCGTTTCCCCTACTGGTCGACCATTGCGCAAATGGCTAACCGGATCCCTACCCCCTGGCTCATCATAAGCAATTTTAATTGTATTGTTTGTAAAGAAGAGAAATTTGGTAAAATCCCGTTCGACGGATCCATCCCTAACCCCTTGGAAGAGTTTATTTTCAACGCTGCTATGATCGACTTGGGCTTCTCGGGGGTCCCATTTACTTGGTCTAGCAAAAGAAAAGGAAGGGATTTAACCAAGCTTAGATTAGATCGGGGTCTCGCCTCAGGATCTTGGAAAACTTGCTTTCTAGAGTCGACGATCAGGAACCCCTCTATCATTGGGTCCGACCACGAGCCAATCCTCCTTAATACGGACCCTCTCACTCATAAACTCCCCAAACAATTTTATTTCCTCTCCTTCTGGCCCGACCACGTTGAATACCAAGAGGTCATCAAGAAAGCCTGGGAGGTGGAGCAATATGGCTCCCAGCCACTCCGGCTATGTAAGAAGTTTTGTCACACTAAGCGGGAGCTACAATCCTGGAATAGGAATATTTTCCAAGCCACCTCTTCCTGGTCAAGGACCTCGAGAAGAGATAGACAAGCTTCAGCGAGAACTGACTACTGAACAGTCGGCCCTGACGGAAAGTTCTCTTCAGACTAAGCTAGATTCCATTCTTTCTCAACAGGAAACTTTGTGGAAAGATAAATCCAGAGAGTTGTAACTCAAGGAAGGATACCGCAATACTAGATTCTTTCATATGGTAACTTTCTATAGACGGCGTCAGAAGAATATCTAGAACATTCACAAAGCTGACGGATCCTAGGCAAAGGATAGGCAAGACATTGGAGAGGCTTTCCTCCACTTCTATGATAACTTGTTCCAATCCTCTACCCCTCCCACCAAGATTAAAGATCTTCAAGTTGTGGAATAGATCATATCATCGGAGGATAATGACACCCTGATCAAGATCCCCTCCATGGAAGAAGTTAAAGATGCCCTCTTTTCCATGAACCCTAGAAAATCCCTTGGTCCAGATGGTTTTACGCCCCTTTTCTACCAAAAATCCTGAGACGCTGTCAAATTGGATCTCGTCAAAGCCATCCAAAACCTTTTTCAGGCGAACCACATGCTTAGTGAATTTAACCATACCAACATTACTCTTATTCCCAAGATCAAAAACCCTACGAGTCATGCTCATTTTCATCCCATTAGCCTTTGTAATGCTAAATTTAAGACCATCACTAGGATTCTGGCCGGTAGACTTAAGCCCCTTCTTAACAAACTCATCTCCCCCACTCAAAATGTGTTCGTCCCTGGCCGCCAAATTTTTGATAACATTATCATGGCCCAAGAGATCCTCCAATCCCTTGCTAAGAAGAAAGGAGCATCTGGTTACATGGCGGTCAAACTCGACCTTAGCAAAGCCTTTGACAGAGTGGAGTGGAGCTTCCTGTACGACACCATGAAAGTCATGGCTTCTATGAGAAATGGTGCACTTGGATACACCAATGCATTTCAACCACTACCCTCTCCTTAAATATTAATGGCTCCCCATTTGGTTTCCTTAAACCTGATAGGGCTCTCCGACAAGGCGACCCCCTCTCTCCTTTCCTTTTCCTTATCTGTACGGAGGTTCTTTCTCTTATCCATCTTAAAGCTGAGAGCAAAGGAGATCTTTACGGCATTAAAACTTCTAGGGGCAGCACTCCGGTCTCTCACCTCCTCTTTGTCGATGACTGCTTCATCTTCTGCAAAGCTTCCTAGGAGGAGGCGGGCAGCCTTAAAGACGCCCTCGACGCGTTTAAAGAAGTTTCAGGCCAAGAGATAAATTGGGAAAAATCCTGCATCTTTTTTAGCAAAAATGGCCACCAACGACACTAAAGGCTCATCCAACGCATCTTTCACATTAAGCGGGACTCGGGTAAAGGCAAATACCTAAGAACCCCTCTCACCTTTGACCGCAAGAAATCCCTAAACTTCCAAGAGATTATTGATCGTGTCTCAAATCGTATCGAAGGTTGGAAAGCTAAAAACCTTTCCCAAGTGGGTAGAATTACACTTATTAAAGCTGTTAACTCGGCAATTCCCTCATACCACATGTTCGTTTTCCCGTTCCCTATCAAGACTTATAAGAAGTTAGACTCCATTAACGCTAGGTTCATGTGGGGGACCAACAATACGGGTTCGAACAAGACTCACTTCATTTGCTGGAAGAACATTTATCGCCCCAAATGTGCAGGTGGCCTGGGCATTAGGACATCCCTCGCACACAATAAATCCCTTCTTGCTAAGCTGTTCTGGCGAGTCATCGAAGAACCCTACAAAATCTGGGCCCACAATCTAATCAAACGCTACTCGCCCAAAAAATCACCTATGCTCTCTACTACTAAACCTTCCGATTCTTGGATCTGGAAAGGGATTCTAAATGCTAGAAATAACATCTGGCCTAAGATCATTTAGCACATCGGAAATGGAGAAAGCATCAATTTCTGGCTTGAGCCATGGATTCTGGGTATCCCCCTTGGTCGACCTCATGGACTACCCCCAGTTCATTGATTGATCTACAAAGTTTCGGCTCTGATCTGCCCCAACCAGCGCATCTAGAAAGAGCCCCTCATTCGAGACCTATTCCATCCTGATGTGATTAGCCTTATTCTTTATATCCCGCTCAGCAAGTATCCAACAAAGGACATGCTCAGATGGCGAAACGCACATAACGGTATTCTTACCGTCCAATCAGCCTACCTCTCTTCTAACCAGGCAAATTTGGAGGCTTCGCAAGATTACGGACTTCATTTGGGCAAAACCATCTGGACTACCATTTGGAAGATGGAGGTCCCCTTTAGAATTCAGCTCTTCCTCTGGAAAGCCATCCAAGATACTATCCCCACCAAGATAAATCTCTGGCACGGGGGCGCTAACCCTGACATTGTCTGCCCCAAATACGGCGAAGAAGAAGAAACCACAACGCATGCCCTTTTCTTCTGTAAGAAAGTTCATGATTTTTGGTACGCTTTTGACCCCTCTCTCAATTTTTTTCTTGGCCTTACTCGGATTCCTTACCTGACATCATTGGTAAGATTGCCAGACAGAGATCGGCTTCCCTCGACCCCTCCCTGTGGGGTAGGATCAGTTCTATCTTTTTCGTTATCTGGATGAACAGAAACGACCTTATTTTTAACAATGTTAACCCTAATCCAGTGTCTTTTGTGAACAGGGCCAAAAGCTATTTCACCCCTACGAGACTCCACCTCCCGCCTCTTGTCGGCCCCGGGACCTCCCACCCTCCTCCCACGATCGGAGAAGGGTGGATCTTTATCTTGGTGGACGGAGCTTGGAGGAGAAAAGACTTACATGGGGGCGCAGGTTTTGTTCTTAAATCTTAAAATTTATCCATTTTGGCTGCAGGTCACGACGCCTCCAGGACAACAGATTCCGAAGAAGCAGAGGCAGTTGTAGTGATTAGAGGTTTGAAGGCTGCTTTAGGGAGGGGCATGGAGCGAGTAATGGTTCTCACAGATTGTCAGCGTCTTGTCGGTGCATTCGAGTCATATTCCTCTGATCTTTCTTGGGAAGCCCTAACCATTGCTCCAGAGATGTTGTTTCTTGCTGGCCGTTTCCTTGATTTTCGTTTTCAGTTTATTAGTAGATGTTTTAGTTTTGAGGCACATGCTTTAGCTGCCTTGGGAGCGTGTTCCCCAGTACTTTCCATTTTTGAGCCCATTGGGGCTTCGGATCTCGTTGACTCGGCTATTTCTGTACTACCTATCATGGCTTAGTTTCTTAATATATCGTTGACTCGGCTGTTTTCTTTACTATAGTTCTACTTGCTCTAATTAAGTGAAGGTTATCAGAGCATCTCCAACAGTGCCTAACTGACTTGGAATTTAAGCTGCCACATCAGTTTTGCGCACTCCAATAGTGCCTGACTGACTCCCTTTTGTGTCTCAAAATCCAAGACTCGGTCTTAGATTCCAAGATCGAGTCTTGGATTTTTAAGTAGTGATTGGGCGCTCAAGTGTTGTGCGCCTGTTCTATTTTTAAGCAGGCGCCTAAGACTTAGGCGCCTAAGTTAAAAAAAAATTAATTAGGCGCCCAAATCTTAGGCGCCTGTTGCACTGAGTAAATTTGTTGAAGCTTCCAAAACCAAATCATTTCCTTTCTTCATCACTTTTCCAAAACCCATTTCCCTCTCTTCACCACTTCAACAAAAACCAAATCCATTTGCACCACAACTCTCCTTCACTCTACTGGGATTAATGTTGATCTCTCAAGGTAAGCTTTTGCTTAATTTTATCATATTCCTTTTAATTTTCTAGATGTTTATATTCTAGGATTTTAAGTTTTTCATCTTGAATAATTCTTCATATATGCAAATTATTAGATGAGTTCTTCGAATCCAACGCAAGAGAATGATTCCAATACCGAGCGTAATTTGAATGAACCCAACAATTTTGGACAACAACAAATCTCACCTAATTGGTATCAATTTACTCATTCCCCTCAATCATCTCAATCATCTCAATCGCAACAATTTCAATCTTTTAACTCGCCCAACAATTGGGTACAACCTTCTCAACCTTTCATAGCACCTAATAATTGGGGACAACCCTCTCAATTCGCCATTCCCACTCAATTCCAACATCCTTCTTCATTTGCTAATTTCTCACAACCTCAATCATCTCAATCATCTCAATCATATGGTGCTCAACCGGTTCACTTATCTCAATCCGAAGACATGGGGGTTGTTGAAAGACAAAAAGGCTAAGGCAGACGTCGCTCGACCAAGACAACTACCAACGCAGGGGGGGAGGGGGTCTCAGTTGCTAAAATGAACGGGTATTCAAAACAAAAATCTTACAAAAGCTTAGGTTTATGTCTCGAATGATAGAATCAAAAGTAACAACCAACAACTTGATGTTTTTTGGGAGTCGGTTTTGGATGCATTTCATGAATTTTGTCAAAAGGATGGTGAACGGGTTGAACGTACAGTTTCATCTTTAAAAAATCATTGGTCGGATATGAATCGTGGTTGCAAGGTTTATGAGACTTGTTTGAAAAATGTGATGCAAGGTCTCATAAGCGGTATGCAATAATAAAATTTGGTAAGTAATTCAACATTTGTCATTACGAATTATAAACTATTTTTACCAAAATTATACATTTTATTATTATTTTAATCTATTTTATAGGACGATGCCGCGAAAATAATGTATGAAGCACGTGGCAAAGGCAAATGATCGTATAAAGATGCTTATAAAGTTTTAAGTACTCGTCAATGTTAGAAAATATTGCAAGACCAACACCCGGACATGTTAGCTCGTAATCTGCGAATAAAGCAAACATCAAATTCTAGCCCTGGAACGTCAACTCCGGCAACACCCGATACACCCGTTAGCTCCAATAACGACTCTCTAGTACTTGTCAGGGATGAGGAGATGGAACGTCCCGGCGGTGTCAAAAGTCCTAAACAAAAGGAGAGGAATGAAAGAAGACAAAATCGGTTGATTGAACGCCAAAATGCACTTATTAGTCGTCTTGACCGAATGGATAAAAAGAAAGAAGAGTATATTGCTGAGAGAGATAAGAAGAAAGAAGAAAGGGATGCCCGTATAATAAAGTTAAGAGAAAGGAAGACAAAGGCTGTGGTGAATTTCGAAGCTCAATTTCAAGCCCAAAATGATCAAAAGGTGATGGCGAAGGACATGTCTACTTTGGACGACACTCAAAGAATTAATTGGAAGGCACAACGTAATGTGGTTATGGCGAGATTGTTTCAAGCTAATAATAATATCTAAGATGCTCGAGCTGAAGAATCTTATTTTGGAAGTTTGGTAGTATTTTAGTGATTCTTGTTTAAGAAGTTTAGTTGTACTTTGTTTAAAAACCTTGTTTAAGTTTGGTTGTACTTTGTTTAAATTCTTGTTTAAGAAGTTTATCTAGATTTAAGAAGTTAGATAATTTTAAATAATACAATCTGTTTGAAAAATTTTAGTTTTTTAATTATTTGTTATTTGAATTTATATTGAAATAAAAATAATTTTTTTAAAATATATTTCAAATAATTGAAAATGCTAGTTGTTTCCATGATACTTTCACAAATGCTTAATGAGATCATTTCGAAGTGTCTTATACCTGTCCGAACTTGTCATCTTATCGTACTTCGCAATGTATCATTGTAAAGTGACTTCTTCCCAATTCAAGTCAATTGGCTGAGGGTCTACGACAAAATGCTCGGTCAATATGCTTACTCCGTACCTATTGCATTCTTCCTCGACGATCATGTTATGCATAATTATACATGTTTGCATTATTTTGCGTAGGGTTTTGGGTGACCAACATCTTGTCGGACCTTTCACAATTGCAAATCGAGATTGAAGCACACCGAAAGCTCGTTCTACGTCTTTTCGATATGACTCTTGTTGCTTGGCAATATATTTCTTTGCATTACCTCGGGGAAATCGTAAGGTTTGAACAAGCATTGCCCATTTCGGATATAAACCATCCGCCAAGTAGTAGCCCATGTCGTATGGTTTTCCATCGACTTCAAAGTTGCAAGGTGGAGAACGACCAAGACAAAGATTTCGAAAGAAATTTGATTAATCAAGAACATTTACGTCGTTGATGGAGCCAGACATTCCAAAAAAGCAATGCCATATCCATAAATCAAAAGATGTCACCGCTTCCAAAATGATTATTGGTGTGTTTCTTATGCCCCGTGTATTGACCCGCCCAAGCCGTGGGGCAATTTTTCTACTCTCAATGTATGCAATCCAAACTACCTAGCATGCCAGGAAATCTACGCTTCTCGGCAACGTACAACGACCATTGTATATCCTCCAGAGTTGGCAATCTCAAATACTTCGCACCGAATTGCCCGATCATTGCATTGTAAAATCTCTTAACAGACTCAATGGCCGTGCTCTCTACAACCCGAGAATATTAATCACAGCTGTCCGCCGACACTCCATATGCAAATATACGAAATACCGCCGTATGTTTTTGATGAGACGGTAAACCCAAAACATTTGCGCAATTTCGCTTCCGAGCGAAAAACTTGTCATAAGCAACCACCGCATCAAAAATACGATCGAAAAATCCTCAGCTCAAACAGAATCTTCGACGGAATTTCTCACTTTCGAATGTGTTTTGATCACGGAAGTAGTTGTGCATGAGCAACTTATTCCAAAGAACACATGAGCGATTTATGGTTTTACGCCCGACAACCGAACCAACACGAGTTCTTAAATATTTCGCCTCTTCTAATTCTTCAATTTCATCTTCAAGAATCAATATCTCCATCTTAATCTCATCAATAACTTCGTCATCACTATAATCGATTGAAGATCGATCTTCTTCTTCGGATGAAGAATCGATGAAAACATCAAGAGCCATCTCGAAATTCATCACAACACTAAAATTGCAACTAAGAGAATATCGGAATTGGTTTTTGGATAATATGAGGTGTGGGGATTGGCTTATAGATGTATTTCACAATTTATAGTCGTCACGGACAAAATATAGTCGTTACCAACAAATATAGCCGTTGGGAGAAGAAAAAATTTTACTCAGCGTAACAGGCGCCTAAAACTTAGGTGCCTGATTGAAAAAAAGCAATCAGGCACCTATGTCTTAGGCGCCTATTGCACTGAGTAAATTTTTTTTTTCCTTAAATCTTGTAAATTGCAATGAAAACAAAGAGGGATATACGACAACATCTATTAACATAATATTGTAATTTGTAAAGTGTAAATTGCATAAGAATAAACAAAATATTCCATTAAAATCAAAAGATTCCTTTACAACACACTATCCAACACTAAACAGCAATAAACAAATGATCTCCGTCAACACCAATACAAAACTAAATAAAAGATCCCCGGGTACGTCTTGATCGTCGGGGAAGAGCGGCCCCACCATCAAATGTCCTTCCCCGCGAACCCCTCCCCTACGAACCCCTCCCATGTGAAGTCCCCGCTTGAGAAGTTCCCGCTTCACCTTCGTCATCTTCCCATTCAACTTCTATCCCCTGAAACATAAAAAAATGGGAATATTAATTACGGACAAAACAGAAAATATTAATTAAACGGAAAATATATCAAAATATTCCTTTAAACAACTTACTTTCTATCTAAATATTCATTCAATTGGGAAAGACGACCCTCTGCACGTCTCAAGTTCGCCGTCAAATATGTAATACGACTCTCGTCATGAAGGTGTTGAGCCTGCAAATCTAATGTCATATCAAGTGTAAGCTTCCGCATATGCTCAGTCATAGTGAAAAAATCATATCCTGTTGGCACGTCTATAGTAGAGGTCGTAGCACTAGAGGGAATGGTATGCCACGTGGTCCCATGTGGCGACCCTAACTCCATAGTCCATCCAGGGTAATCACCAAACTGTGGGGGAGGGATTTATGTCTCCTAATTAAAAAATCTACAGTGGGAAACTCAACATGTGGAAAGGTAACTCCGCCTGTCAAAACACCAGGGCCTGGGATGTCAATGTTTCCATACCTCGCAATATCTGACATGAGTGCACCATGTAAAACATGCCTCCAATAGGCATCATAGTCGACATGGTGACCCACTAAATAATGTTGTGCTTCGATCCAGCCCACTTCTCGGAGGGAAGTAACCAAATTGTCAGTCGGGAAGCAATGGAGTTTCTTTGGAGGGTCGTACGACACTGCACGACGCTCTAGTTGAGCCCAACAACGGTCCCCAAGATGCCACTCGTATCCACCAAATGGGCACTGCAGGAGTACTATTTTAGGACTGTTATTACCGGCGATGACTACCTCCCGCTTTAGTGCATCTTTCATATTTCTAAAAGGGTCCCATTGTATGTTATTGATTGCACGCAAATCCAGTTGTTGCCTCATCAGTGCTAGATGATGTTTCACCTTATTTCCAGTAAATTTTTGTCTTGTAGTTATCCAGGCTAATATCCTTGAGTAAAAATCATCCAACCTATTATCTATCAAGATATGATGGCCTATCTGACAATACTCGTAACAATGATATTGCATAAGATACAAACAAATATTAATTATCCAAATAATCTTGAATTCCAAAAAAATAAATAACTAAAACTATTAAATAAAAATATTCTACCTCAATCAATTAGAAAAGGCCGCCGATGTATTCTACCTCCTGTTTCGATGCTTGGTCAAGGCAGTAGTATAGATGCCCTAATATAGCGGAGCCGAAGTCTATCGTATAAGTCTTGTTTTCTAAGATGGCAAGTGGACCTATCAACTCTAGTCTAGCCCAGCTCTTCGAGTTCCCAAATAAGACACCTCCAAAGTACAATAGCATAAATGCTCTAAAGATTACTTTGGTATTACCCTTATTGTTGAAGTCTACTCTTGTATGGTCAAGGTAAGTCTCGAGGTGAGCAAAACTAACACATCCTTTTTCATAATCTTTAAACTCCATTGCGGGAAAAATTGTTAAGGCCTTAACGTATTCCGCGTAAAAGTCTTCAAATATTATCGGTTCTCCTATCCCGATACCTATCCCGGTAAACACAGTAAAATCTTTAGGAGTGATCCCTAACTCTCCATATGGCAGGTGAAATGTGCGAGTGCTTGGCCACCAACGCTCAACCATCGCCAAAACTACTTGGTTGTCTCCATTACCAATTTTACAATCAAATACACTTATCAAATTGGTAGCCTTTAATCTCTGCTTCAAGTAAGGTACCTTTATAAGTCTCAAGTAGATTTCACGGAGCTTGGCTAAAATAGATCGATATTTAAATCCAACTCGAGCCTGTAAAGGCATTAATAAAAACAAATAAGAATATCTAAATTAAATTCTACCAGAAGTAAATAATTTGAAATAAGTATAAAACCAATAATTTACTAATTTGCGTTATTTCAACTTACCGATATAGTGTCAAACGATGTGGACAAATGACCATTCCCATCCGGTTGTGTGAGTTGCCAAAAATCACGCGGTCCATAATATTTTGGAAGAGGTGGAGGAGGTTCAGTGGAAACATTCAGAACTTCTTCAAACCCGACTTTCCATTTTTTGCAAGATAAAATGCGCAATTGGGAAACTTTACATTCGTCATATTCTTCCTCCTCATCGCTTGATTCGGTATATTCTTCCTCTTCTGACGACATTGTCAAATCCTACATTAATAAACACATATTAATTTATATAAATACCATCACAGTACTCAGGCAATAAGAAGTATTAAATCAATCAGAGGGTGTCAAATTCTTATCAACATAATATCAAATTCTATTAAAGCACCAATGCGCGTTTATCATTTTTAACTTCATTTTCCACACAATACCCTATTTTCAACACATTGGAGTGAAACTTTGGGATGCAAGAGGAGTAGAAATTGGTGATTTCAACACTATGACGGCCAAATTTAATTAATACTCCACCAAGAAATCACAATTTTGGGAAAAAATTACAATACCCTAAAATACACCAAGAATCACAAAATCAAAGAATACCCTAAATTAACAAGTAACAAATTGTTGGATTTGATATAATCTTACACGCATTACACCAAGGAAGTTCAAATTAAATGTGTGTAGAGAGAGAGAGAGATACCTAAAGAGAGGAGATACTCTAGTTGGGCAAAAATTAGACAAAGAGAAACAACAGTTCGTAGTTTTTGACTCAGTGGAGCAGGCGCCTAAGTGATTTTTTTTTATAAATTTAAACAAGCGCCTAAATGTTATGCGCCTATTTGAATTAGTTTAAAATCCAAGTCAGGCACTCTTGGAGGAAATTGCGTCTGACTGACTTGGATTTCCCTTTTTTGCATCCAAGTCAGTCAGGCACTGTTGGAGATGCTCTCAGGATACAGAAGTACTTCCAAAACAAACTTAAACATAATCCCTTGCTTTAACCAAATATTACGAAAAACGGATTTCGTCCTCTCTCTCTACTTTCACCTCAGATTTCCTCTGTCTCCAATTTTCACCATTTTTGAAACTTGTTTCTCAGATGATATGAGTTGGTTTAAATAGCTAGGGAAGCTTGCATCCTTGAATCATTAACAACATCTACTAACCCATCTTCTCTTTTCCTCAAATTTCTACACTGCAATGCAAACCCACCTCTTTTATCCCTCAATCAAAGTTTCAATCTCTTCTATCCCCCAATCCAACAAACCCACTTCATGTTTTCTCACTAACACTTTGGTTTTCCAATGGTTTGCAGGGTACCCTTTGGAGAAATTTAGCTGTGGGTGTGATATACCTTAGTTTTTAAGCTAAGGTAAACTCTCTGTTCTTCCCTCTGTTTTTAGTATTTATTTGATCAATTTTTGTAAAGGTATGATATTTGTAGGTTTTGCTGGATACCCTTTTGAAGAATCTAAAAAAAGTTGTGTTTTTTTTCACAAAAAGTTTTAATATCAGCAATGGCTGATAGATATGGTAACATCAGTAACAATGGTGATGGGGTTCAGGAACTTAGTGAAGCTGATGTTTGGGGTGTTGTGAGGGACAAGGGTAAGAAATCATAGGAACCCATCATCGATTATTTTCATAACACGGGGTTACACCTCTGATGTTTTGCTCTGTTAATTCAGGGAGAGAGAGAGAGAGAGGGAGAGAGAGAGAGAGAGAGAGATGGGTATAATGAATTCGATGAATACTTCTATAAAATACATTGCGGTACACCGGAGTAATGGTGCCCGATGTCAACCAGGTATCTTTACTCGAAGTTTGACACTTTATATTGAATTAATCCTTCATCGTGCCTAATTTTTTCTTAATCAAAATTGTAAAATTTATCATATAAATGGGTCTGTGCAGATCATTGTGAAGGAAAAAGGGGTGTTTACGAATGTGATATCTTCATCTGCCAAGGCCAAGTTAAGGCTATTATTCGAGATGGCTCCATTGGGGTTATTAGTCGAGAAAGCTGGAGGATATAGTAGTGATGGATACAAATCTATTCTAGACAAAGTGATCACTGCTCTAGATGAACAGACCCAAGTTGCTTATGGTTCTAAGAAGAGATTATCCGGTTTGAGGAAACTATGTACGGGACGTCCTGACTCAAAGCTGGTGAACCAGTTGAAGCTGCTGTTTAGGCTTGTGTATTTATCCCTAGGCTTGTGCATATATCCCTTGGAATATTGGCAAAGGTAATGTGAGCTTCTGGCATGATCACTGGTATATGGAGGCACTGGAGTAAACTTGAAGCAGAGCTACCTTCTAACTGCAAAGCTATACTTCAGAACAGATACAGCTTGAATGAACCTGATGATAAAGCAATCTCGGGTCGCTCTGTAGATGGAGATTTTTCTATCAAGTTTGCTTGGGGATTCTGAAGAATGGAATATGAGAAGTTTGAAAAACTAAAATGGATCTGGTTCAAGGCAATCCCTACAAAAATTCAGGTCATAAACTAGAAAGTTTACAAACAGGTTTTAACCAATGACTCTTTAATTCAAAAATATGTTTGTCTTGCTTCTAAATGTTATTGCTGGGTGAATGGAAACTGTGAAGAATGGATCACCTTTTAAGCAATGGGGATTTAACAAACTGGATTTGGAGATACTTTAGTGGTATGTGTGGTGTTCCATTCATTCAAAATCAAACTGTATGGGCAAGACAAAGGTCATGGTGGAGTCTAGTTAATATGAACTCTCAAATGAGGATTGTTAGAGACTTTCTGCCATCCTTCATTACTTGAGTGATATGGAAGGCAAGATGTTTTTTGTCTATTAAATCCGGGTTTGTTCTTGAAAAAACATTAAAGATTATGAGTTCGTTAATGTTTCTGATCAAGGAAAACTCACCTATATTCTATGGTAAAACTGTAAAAGAGACAAAAAAACTTATTAAAATAAATATTGAATGCAGGTATAACTGTATAAGTATGTACTTACTGTGAAAATTTATTTGGAGTGGTCTATGAAAAAATATCACTTGAGTGAATTGTTTTATGATTGAATTGTTATCATCTCGAAGCAGAATTCTTAATTTAACATTGTTTGATACATAAGAGTTCCTACTTCAAGATTTGACTTAAATGAACTCTTTTTTAATTGCAGGTATCAAGATTCATATCTTCTGGATGCGGTAGATTTATTGTGACCTCCCATAAGAGATATCTCAAAGCCATTACTTTTGCCTGTTTGTGACGTCATTAAGTCACATTCCTTAGGTCCGGTTGCAGTCAGCGGTAAATTGGAGTCTGGAGCTCTTCGATGTGGTTCAAAGGTATTCCTTAACAAACCCATTTGGTGTTTAAGTTATCAGCAATTCTGCAATTAGATCAATTTTTGTTGTAAAGGATTATGGTAGTAAGAAATACTTTCCTGGTGGTGGGTTGTTGTAAGTTCTGGTCATTCCATCAGGTTATATAGCAGTAGTGCATTCCCTAGAACATGGTTCTCAGCCTTGCACTGTAGCTATGGCAGGAGATAATGTCGCCGTCGGTCTCCAAGGTATTGATGTAAGTAATGTGGTTGCTGGAGGAGTGCTGTCACCCAAGTTTCCCTGTGGCAGTGTCAACTCATTTAGAGTTGAAGATCCTCATTTTAGATCTTACAATGCCAATCCTTATTGGCTCTCAGGTAAGTGGTTCCCCTAATCAAATTATATATCTCCAACTATACTTACCCTACCAATAAACTCTATATTATATGTTACATGATGAAAATTTCATTTAAGAATGTGTGAGCAATAAATTCTGCTACACTCTCAATTTATAGAATACTATTTAACTTGGCTAAATCATCTTCATTATAGAAACTGTTTATGGCTTATTTCCCAAGTATGTGTGGTCAACGAAGGGAATTCTACTTCATGTCAAATTTTTCATGAGTTTATTTATGTGGATGATTTCAACTGAACATCGCTGCAAAACGTAAACTTTAGACTTAAAGCAGACTTAGTATTTCCATGTGTTGCATTAATTTCGAGGTAGTATGCATATAATTTGGTTGGCTGAAATCACAATTAGATTTCTTGCATATTATTAATGTAAGTAAAAATTGAAAATTTACAGGTAGAGTTTCATATACACCACGCAAAAGAGGCTATGAGGGTGGTGAAGATACTATCTGTGTTTGACTAGAAAACTGGTAAAGTCTCGAAAAGAGCTCCCCGATGCCTTACAGCGAAGCAGAGTGCATTGATAGAGGTAACATCAATCATTTGGCTATGGTTCTTTTTTCTTGGTCAATTTCATAGCTTTTTGGATTTTGCAATAGGAAAAGAGAGAAAAGTGAGGTTCTATATTAGTCCCAGCTTTGTAAGCTTTGCCTCAAGCATTATCTGTCAGAGCGCACATGAGATAAGTGCTCTTCCAACCATTCCGACTCTCTAAGAAAAATGAAGTTGCTTGGTCGAAAAAGACCTACCCATGTCTATAGAACAAAGTTACTTCTGGATGAATCCAAACTTAAAAGAAAGATCTGAACCACGGTGTAATAAATTGTCATATGTTGTAACTCATTGTGTGATATAGTATATAGTGTACAGATCAGACCATCATAGATCTCGTACAATCCTGGACTTCCTATTTGTGAATACTATTATTCCTTTATATTTCCTCAAGCCATTTTCATAGCATGCATTTTATTTAATTGTCTTGGAAATCTTATTACAGGTAGTTTTGCATGGACCCGCATGAATGGATTGCCAAAAAGCTTGCAAAAAGTCAGATCTCTTCATTTTCTGTGTGAAGGTGTTGGGAAAACTCTCAAAGGTAGAGATCTTAGCAAAGTGAAGAATGTAGTTAACACAGTGAGGAATGCAATTTTCACAAGAATTGGTTTCATTGAGCAAACCACATTCACATGAGTGTTCTCATTTTGATTAGTACTCTAATGTGATGGAGTATGTTGTTGTAGTATGGTAGAGGAATTCAGAGGTGTCTTTGTTGTTGTTGCTGCTTGTGACGACCTACCGAACGCCGGCCAAATCCACTTGAGCGTTTTGAGTTCTGTCCGAATGTATATATTCTTTATATCTTAATATAGCTGTACGCCAAGTTTCGTCGCAATCGGATTCAGTTAAAGGGGCGAAAAGGCCCAGTACGTTTCGTCTCATGTTTTAACGTTTCCTTTTGGAAATTGACTATTTACTTAGTAGCTATATTAAGGAGGAACCTTGGTCCGATCCTCCCTATGACTGAAAGAGTTTTAATGCTTGGTCATCAAGGACCTCGGCTCATGGACTATTTACAAGGGATAGTTATGAGTTCTCCTAGGCCTAGGGAAGGTTAGGGGACATTGTCTCGCAATACGAGCAGGTTTTCCAAAGAGGGCTTCATACGGTGCCACTATGCCTCGCGGGCTATCTGAAACGCACCACCCCTTACAGATGGACAATATAAATAGTCCAGGCTCGTCGCCCCTTGAGATATGAGTCTCTTATCTAGAAATTCGCATATTGAGCTACCCTGATCCGCTACAGGACAAGTGTGTTTTTTGTACCTCGCGCACGTCGTGAGAGATTACGCTGTAGGAATTATTTAGGGAACCTTCAGCGTTGCCTTTACCGAATACATATTTGATGACCCCTCACGAGTATCCAGGATTATCTGGATGTCGCTCTAGCATCCGTGGATTGTATGCCACTGGCGCGCCGCGCCCGTGAAGATGGCTGGTACACGCCGACCGCGCGTCCGTGTACGCCGCACGGTCCCTTATTCCACTGCACTCCGGGCATTGTAGAGGCGGTCCCGGGCTGGGCCGTGACAAATGGTATCAGAGTTAGACTTGTTTGGTCTAGGCTTATCCGAGCAAGGCTTCTTGGGCGTTTGTTTGTCAGAGCGTAGATGGATTGTGCCTACGTCTCTCAGATTCAATCTAATGTTGGGTCGAGTTATCAGATCTTGTTAGAGCAGATCTTTGTGATGGTTCCCGAGTTGAAAATGTGGGATACCTACTTGTCAGTTGTGATCTTCAGAGCCGTAGTTGCTCCGTACAGAAGATCCAAGTACCGTTGTGAATGTTTTTAGAGTGAGTTGCCTACATGTCAGTTGATATTGGACGCGAGAGAAAAGCTTCATATCTGAGCGCGAGATTGCTCATGTTAAGTGTGCTTTGGACAATGACACTAAGAGGAGGATTGATACTTGAGTTGGACGCGATGATCTATATCGTTGGTTGTCTCTAGAAGGCTGATCAGTATGGCAAATGCTCTATGAAGAATAGTAATAAAGCGATCTAGCAGGTTGTTATTGTATTCGGTCTGCATACCCACTGCAAAGTTTAGTCACAGTTGTGATCAAGGACGATGCCCCTCAGCAGAGATCGATATGGTCAATGTCAGTTATCGAGCATTTTTGTGTGGAAGCCGCGAAGCTTGGTTTGGTTGAAATTCCTTGGGGTCTACAGAAGATTAAAGAATCCTGAGAGATACTTGTGGTGATTGTCCTGAGTTGGGCACAGAGACGTTTCGGAGGTGAATGTCATGAGTCGAAGAGGAAGCAGCATGAAGTGAAAGATGAAGACATGGTTTGGGGTCCCGAGTTTGCACACGGTGATATCGTCAGGTAGACGTCGAGGGCAGAGTTTCTCGTTGTTACGCGACATGAACTGCGACCTCCAAGATGGGTTGTCGCTTGTTCGCAGTTGGTCCTCAGTTACATAGGACACTGCTTTGCTCACTCAAAGAAGGCAAGATACCGAGTGAGTTTGTTCTCTGGCTCCGTAGTGAGTTTCAGGTTTGTCGGCGTTCGAGTGCTCTAGCCATGTTGATCCATGTTGTTCCACAAAATGGTTTTGGGTCATTTTAAACCCACAGATGGATGAAGACTCACGTTTTCGAAAGTTAGTAAGTTACGTGGTCGTCGCAGAACAGAGTTGAGCTTCAGTTAGTTGTGCGGGTTACCTCAGACATGATCTCAGATGGAAGATTGCTCGAGGATGAAAGATCCTGAGTGGAATTGGATGTCAGTTTCCCAATTCCTTATCACTTGGTGGTTGGCGGTAGGGATAGAGTACCCGTGCCTCGTTCTTTGTTTCTATCGATGGAGTGTCTTTAGAAGACCACATCTCAGTGAACGGTTAGAGTTGGCTGCGTTTGTTGAAGCTAGTTCAAGAGACAGAGAATGGCTACGCTTCAGTTTAAAGTTGATTGCGACAGTATGGAGGTTGGTCTCCGCGAGTTTGATAGCAGTTGGACATGGCAAGCCAACGAGCTCAGGGTGACAGGTACAGTGACAGTATCTTGTTCCCAAGTTCCCCAAGTACTCAGGCTGGAGTAGGGATGTAGAGATGGAAAAACGCTTCAGTAGTCCGTCAGTTATATGTCACAGCTTTGTTCTCGACGCGGACGTCGAACTTATTGAGTGTGAGAAGAGCTGTAAGTTGTGACGCAGATGTACGTAGGTTCCAGCATGGGTCATTACCACCAGAGTTTGGCAAGTATAGATGCCAGTGTTAAGTCCTCGTCAAAGAAGAGGCATTGAGAAGTCCTCCTTGGAGAGTGAGGCAGATTGGAGTCCTCCGAATTGGAGAGACCTTTGGGGACGCCGGAGTAGCGATCACCCTTCCTGCAGCCAAGTTAGGTACAGATGCCATCTAGCGTTACATGGGTTAGATGATGGCCTACTACGAAGTGGTAGAGCAGAAACGTGGCTGCACAGATAGATGTCTCATGGGTTTTAGAAGTTCACTCAGGACGCCTTTATGGTGGACTTCGATGGTTAGCTGGCCGTAGGGAACAGAGTACCCGCGCCTCATTGAGAGTATGCTGTCTTCTAGGAGCTATCCTCCCTCGCCCAAGTGAACAATGAGTACCAGTTCAGTTCTATACTGGTAAGGCTAGAGTGCCGCATCTTGATGTTGTGTCCCAGATGGTCTGTAAGAAGGGCGGACATGGTTTGAAGACCTTTGCAGAGTTGATTGAAGGGAAGTCAGGCAGATTCAGTGTGCGGCAGATGTTCCATGCAGTTGGGGAGAGTTTACCCCTGGGTTTTAGAAGACTTGCTTCTTACCACTCGCAGATGAAGAGTGAAGTTTGAAGCCGAGATTCACAGAAGATTGAACTCTCGAGCAGCGAAGGCATTGTGTGACTCGGAAGTGAGCGCACTTTTGGGACGGGATTGCAGATATCCTCGTCGAGCGGTCCGGAGGAGACGCCCTTAAATTGTCGAGAAGAGCGACATTCCACATAGTGTCAGGGGAGAAGGCGCCTTGCAGCAGGATGCAGCGCATTTCAGAGAGCACGATGCTAGAGTGCACCGCCCATACATTTTTCAGAAGGTTTGAGACCAAGAGACAGTATCCAGACGAGAAGGCAGACTCCAGAGTTAGAATTAAGGTCAGTCACCACGCACTTCAGTTGGAAAGGGCAAAGTTAAGGTTCAGTTCTGAAGACACAGTTGTCAGCATCGAGATTAGCAGTTGGACTCAGTACCCGCTAATACAGAAGAAGATATAGTACTCTGAACTAAGTGCGGGAGAGTTGTTGGTTTCTTGGAGATGCAGAAGATTGAATCCTTGCAGAGCCATGTTGAAGAAGGTTCTCGACGAGGACGTCGAGATTATTTTAAGTGAGGGAGGGTGTGACGACCTACCGAACGTCTGCCAAATCCACCCGAGCGTTTTGAGTTCTGTCCGAATGTATATGTTCTCTATATCCTAATATAGTTGTACGCCAAGTTTTGTCACAATCGGATTCGGTTAAGGGGGCAAAAAGGGCCAGTACGCTTCGTCTCATGTTTTAACGTTTTCTTTTGGAAATTGACTATTTACTTAGTAGCTATATTAAGGAGGAACCTTGGTCCGATCCTCCCCATGACTGAAAGAGCTTTAATGCTTGGTCATCAAGGACCCCGGCTCATGGACTATCTACAAGGGATAGTTATGAGTTCTCCTAGGCCTAGGGAAGGCTAGGGGACACTGCCTCGCAATGCGGGCCAGTTTTCCAAAGGGGGCTTCATACGGCGCCGCTATGCCCCGCGGGCTGTCCGAGACGCACCGCCCCTTACAGATAGACAATATAAATAGTCTAGGCTCGTTGCCCCTTGAGATATGAGTCCCTTATCTGGAAACCGGCATATTGAGCTACTCTGATCCGCTACAGGACAGGTGTGCTTTCAGTACTTCGCACGCGTCGCGAGAGATTACGCTGTAGGGATTATTGAGGGAACCTTCAGCGTTGTTGCCTTTACCGAATACATATTCGATGACACCTCACGAGTATCCAGGATTATCCGGATGTCGCTCTAACATCCGTGGGTTGAATGCCACTGGCGCGCCGCACCCGTGAAGATGGCTGGTACACGCCGACCGCGCGTCTGTGTACGCCGCACGGTCCCTTATTCCGCTGCACTCCAGGCACTGTAGAGGCAGTCCCGGGCTGGGCCGTGACACTTCTGCTGCGAGTATGATGGAATTCAGAGGCACCTTTGTTTGGATAATTGATGTGCCTTTTGCTGATATGTGATATGAGTGGGTATTAGGTAATGTCTAACATATGCTTGATTACTTGTCGACTTGATTTATTTTATTTACAAATTTTAACGTAGCATTTGGACCCAATTAGTTTCAATCTTTTATCTATTGGTCAATATTACCATACAATTCTTGCAATTTAGACTTACAACAAAATTTATAACTCTCTACCACAATCATTAGCAGGAAACACTGGTTGAGATGGTATATGAGTTAATGTTAACCTACACATAGTACAATTTTAGTGAAAATAGTAATTACCTATTTATTAAATTATGAGGGTTTCTATTTTGCTACAATTCTACTTCAAATACAATTATAATGATAGTTAACTCCTATATATAGATTCCTCTGAGAATAACTTACATGTACTAAATTAGTGTATTTTGTTATGCTTATTAACATTTAGCCCTCTCTACAGCAAAAAATGATTTGCAATAAAGGACAAAAAGAAAATGCTCTGAAACCAGTCCAGCAAAAAGGCAAAGTTACGCACGAGAAAGTGAATGAATCAAACAAAAATATTGTAAGCTCAGATAACAATGTAGAGAGGAGAGGGCTAACATGGATCATATTGGCATAGATGATGCAAAATGCAATGACCACAATAGCTCAAATGATGACAAAGGAAACGATGACGAAAAAAATGATGACTCTGGTAGTGATAATGGAGACAAGAAAAATGAAGCGGAGGAGTACAAGGATTATGAAGACAACGCTTAAAGAGTGCTATCTTTTGTGATTTTCGATTATTATGTCTTTTCAAATTTAAGGGTGGCTAATAGTTTTCGTATCAAAACTATAAGTAATTTTTTAAGTGTAGTCTCACCTTCAAACTGAATATTTGCCATTAGTCCCTAAGTAGTTTAAATATGCAGTTTTGGTCCCCAAATGGCATCTGACCACAGGTCAACCTCTATTAAAGTTAAATTTTGACATGAAGTGACTAAACTACCCTCACGCGAGTTACATGTGATTTTATCATAATAGGTAACAAGTTGTCTTCATGTCATCTCCTTCACCAAAACAATCCCCAACGGGTATCTCATATACTTTCGCTCTGTCTCTCTCAATCATTCTGGAGGGAAAATTTGTAACTTCTACAACTATCAAATACAATGGTAACTTCTGATCTTGCCAAGCATTTGAATTTCTTATCTCTCTCCTAATCACAATGTAAGTCTCTATCTCACCCCCCCTCTCTCTCTTTCTTTTTGAATAGTTTCTCTCTAATATTTGTTATTTTGGTTTTTCCATTTTTAAAGCTAGAAGATTTGTGTTAAAAATTAGAGTTTGGATTATAAAATTGGGGCTTTTTACAAGTGGTTTGGATTAGAAAATTATGGCTTTTACAAGTAGTGTTTTTATATTAGGTGTTTTGGGTATGTTACCATTATATTTGTCTTAATTATATAGTCTTTGGGGTATGCTACAATGATAGCAATAAGTTAAAAAATGTCATTATTCATTGGGGAGGTAGATGGTCTGAACCTGGGAAGACAGGGTACACACATCGTCTATACATTGAGGGTGACATGTATATATTTAAAAATGTAGATGGGGATCAGTTTTACTATCAAGGACTGTTGGAGTATATTATGTCTAATGCTGTTGGGATAAATAAAGCTATCTCACTAGTTTTGGGATAGTGGTGAAGACACTGTGTGTAGGTGAGATAGTAGATGTTTGTGATGATGCAACTTTGTATAAGATGTGGCATTATAGTAATGTAGATAGTATGTGGGATGTACATTTCTATGTATATACAGTGCTTATAGAAGTTGTACTCCCACCTTTAATTGAACAGCCAGATGTAGTTATGATAGAAGATGATGAAGGACCACCAATATGACATACTTCTCAAGTTGAGGTTGAGACTACACAGTTTGATCCACTGCAGCATGAGAGTACACAGTTTGATCCACTTTAACATGAGACTATTGCCAGGGTTAGACAAAAGGTAGTTGTGACTCAAAATAAAAAAGTTGTATCAAAGCCAAAAAAGCTAGTTCAAACTAGACAAACAAGTAAGGCAAAAGACAAAATAGCTGAAAATGGGGGAAATAACATAGGAAAGAAAAAAGACAATAGTTTACAAAGTGGTGAAGAGAACACTAAAAGACTAAGAAACCAAGGGCAAGTGAACTACCTGAGGAAGAACTTGATGATTTGCCACATATGTTCATCAGTGATGATGAACCTAATATTGAATCTAAGGGTAAAGTTAAATTAGGGGGAGATGCTCCAGTTAATGCTGAAACTGAGGGTAAAATATTTATTGCTTGAGGCTGATATCTTATTACAAGTGATCTCTCGACTTCGAAATACTTGATCTTGAAAATAAGAAGTCGAGAGATCACTTGTAATAAGATATCAGCCTCAAGCAATAAATATTACTATTACAAAAATCTTCAACTCGAGGTCGTGGTTTTTTACCTATTCAGAGGTTTTCCACGATAAATCACCTATGTCATTTCTTATTTCACGTTAGTTTTTGTCATAGGAACATTGGTGTAAGAACTAATTCCAAGCCATCTCGAGCTTACAGAATTAGGCCATTACATTTGGCATCATCTGTGGGAAAGAAGATATTCCACAATATTCTAAGGCATACATTCACTCTACTACAAATTTCAATCATGGCCACTTCGAGATGACCAACAACCGAAATCCAGCTCTATCTTTCAGTTGAGCCAGAACAACTTATAGAGCTACGGGTGAATCTCAACACCAAAATAGAGAAGCGTAATGAGCTCGAACGTCAATTAACCCTTGACTGAGAGATCCAGGAGAAAGAGCTCGAAGCCGAGCGACAAGCACGTTTGACAGCGTTCAAACGATACGAAGACCAGATGACAACCATGCAGACTGCCTTACAAGCTCTGCAAACCACTCAGCAGGCTCCTCCAAAAAGGGATTGCGATCAATTGCCAAAAACCACCTGGGTTTTTGCGCAGGAAAGGTTGGAACCTCGAGGAGCCACAAGAAAAGTTATTTCCAAAAATAATGAGCACGAACCTCAGCCGTCCATTCATTTAGGTGGTGAAGTTCCGTCCAAAATCAGCCAAGGTCACCGATTGTCCAAATGACAGGAGGAAGAACAACAACCTCAACCTTGAGTTTTACACGTGATTGTTTGAGTGAAGGTACCGGTACTTACAATCCTCAACCTCCTCGTCAAGTCACTCAGCCGATACGTCAATATGTTATGCAAGAGCATATGGATCAGGGTATCGAGGAGTTAATCAAAGCACAATTTTTGGGCACTACGTACGACCTTACAAAGTTATAAGAGAGTCCAATTGCCAAAGAACTATTCGATATGGAAATACCGAAAGGTTTCCATACTCCAAAAATTCGCAAATACAAAGGGAGCGATCCAAAGGAACACATTCAATAGTACTTTGATTCATTGGGGTTGTATTCCAACCTCAACCATATCCACTGTCGTTTGTTCGCAACAAGTCTACAGGAAAAACTGCTCTAGTGGTTCTACTCTTTATCTGAAGACTCCATGCACACATTCGACCAGCTGCAGAAACAATTCATGAAGACGTATACTCACAGCAGAGACAAAGAGGAGAATTTATATTCTCTTATCAATCTTAAACAGTCACACGGAAAGAAGCTCGAGGATTTTACGAAGAAGTTTTTAGAGCTCGCGCGTAAAGTAGACAATCTCGATCAGAAAATAGCTGTTACTGCTTTCACCAACGCACTCTAAATCGACTACAAGTCCAAAGAACACCTCTTCCTCAACAAACCTGCGACCTTGGAAGATATGATCACCGAGGTCAATAGTTACGTCGACCTGGAAATGATGATGTCTGAAAGGCAAAATTCTACTAAATCCGTCCTAACCACGAAAGGTCCATCCACAGATTGAAGCACTGAACCGAAAGAGGATCAGGGTGATCAAAAGAACTCCAAGGGAAACACTGGTGACCTTCAGATAGGTGGTTCACTACCCAAACCGGTCCTCCCCCAAAGATGAATGTTTAAATCTCCATAATTTTTCCAATCCTCTCCAAGGATAAGCTCTACCGTCTCTCTCAACCATTAGAACCAACCGAGAACTGCCCGATTTGCATGCATCACAAGGTAAACCATCATTCTACTGACAACTATTATGCTTTATAGAGGTTGCTGGAATTCATTTTCGAGGAGGGACGGATGTTCAAATACATTATTGAACTGAAATCATACAAGGATGGCAGCTATAAGAAGCAGCTGGAAGTCGTCCAGGTCAAAGATCAAGCTAAGGAGAAGCTTCTCTACCATATGCACCACAACAACATGATCAAAATCCATTAAATTACTAACTCTTGCCAATTCAAACGCAGGAGACTATCAAAATGCTGCGATCTCACACCTCAAGACAGAGAGGCCAAGCTTCTGCCTGAGTTGAGCAATCGCCGACTTGGGATCTCATTCAAAGATTGCGACATTAGTAATGTCAAATTTCTACATCATGTTGCATTAGTCATAATGCTCAAGATGAAGAAGTTTTTTAGGCACACAATGATGATTGATACTGGAAGCGGTATTGAGATCATTTTTTAGAGCACTATCGACCAAATGGGATTGGCCGATCAAGTTATTCCAAGCGACACCGATATCAGTGGATTTAATGGTTCTAAAGAAGAGCGTGTAGGCAAGATCATCTTACCTATTACCGTTGGACCAGCCACCATCGACGTCATGTTCTACGTAATCAACGCCAAATCTCGTTATCTCAGGATTATTGGCCGCTACAGGATTCACAACATGGATGCAATCGCTTCCACCTATCTTCAAGCACTCCGCTTCAAACACAATGATGGAATCTATGAAATTAAGGGTATTCAAAAGCTTTCTCGAGCTGGCGAAAACACCGTCTCAGCAATTTTAGATACCTCAGACAGATATGCTGCATAACAATTACATAAAGCTTATCACCTTGATGATCAACCTTCAACATAAGGGCTTACAATATATATAAACATTGATGGACCTAGCAGAGGTATTTTTTACGGTACCAAACTCATCTAGCATGATAAGGATGGTCTCATTAATTCTTATGACTAAATTGAGATGTATTTGTGTGGACTTTCGAAGAGATGTCAGGGGTCAATTAGGCCAGGGAGTGTCACAATTTGGCCATCAACATCAACGCCACAGCGGCCAAATAGAAATACCGATGACTATCACCTCTATTTCGAGATGAAGTTAACATGGAGATTAAAATATTGATCAAAGTGGGATTCATTAGAGAAGCCAAATATCCAGATAAGATATCCAACATCATCGTTGTCCCAAAGAAGAATGAAATTTGTCCGAGTTTACGTTGATTTCACAGATCTAAACAAACACACTCCAAAGGACAGTTTCCCTCTCCCCAGCATCCATCAAATCCTTGATTTCACTGCAGGTCACGAACTTTTATCTATGATGGACGCTGTTTTTGGGTACAATAAAATTCTACTGCTGGAAGAAGATTAAGAAAATACCACTTTCATCACTGAAAGAGGACTTTACTGCTTTAAAGCCATGCCCTTCGGACTCAAAAGTACAGGCACGACTTATAAATGGTTGATGACTACTATGTTTAAAGCACATCTGGGGAAAGTCATGAAAGTCTACATTGACAATCTCTTGTGTAAGAGCATACAGTCAACCAACCATATTACAGATCTCAACACAATATTCAACATTTTTCAATCTTACAGGATGTGTCTCAATCCTAATAAGTGTCATTTTGGAGTACAATCAGGTCAATTTCTCAGCCATCTCACCAGCAAGAAATAGATTGAGGCCAATCCAGATCAAATTCGGGCTCTCCTCAACATCTCATCTCTAAATACGACGAAAGACGTACAAAAATTTACCGGCATGATTGTCGCCATCAACCAATTCATTTCAAAATCTTCAGACCACTGTTCTTGGTTGTTCCTACCACTCCACGGCTGTACCAAACAAGGAAAAATTCTACCAAATGCAGAGGTTCAAAGGACATCAGAATGCGAAACAGCTTTTCAGGATCTTAAAACTTATTTGGAGAGGTCTCCCATAATGAGTACCCCAATAGATAATAAGGAAATGATCATCTACTTAGCAGTTACAAATACTTCAATCAGTTCAGTTCTCATTCAACTTGAAGGGAAAATTAAGAATTCAGTCTACTTCATTAGCTAAACCCCCACTCCAGCGGAAACGAGGTATTCTAAAATCGAGAGACTTCTTCTAACTCTTATTTATACTTTACACAAACTTAAGCACAACTTCTAAGCTCATTCAGTCAAAGTCATGGCAAACTACCCACTCCAGGAGGTTCTGTCAAAGAAAGAAAAATTAAGGAGAGTGCAAAAATGGTCAGTCAGTTTGGGAGAACATGATATCAAGTTGAACAACGTCATTTCGAAAAGGGTCAGGCCTTTGACGATTTTCTCACGGATTTTCCAGTGAAAGATCCTGAGTGGGTGCAGTACGATCCTGACCTTTCAAAAGAACTTAGTGAAGATCAACCCGCCAAAACATTTGACGAGTGAGTTGAATGGATCACAAGGAAAGGGTGAAGACTTCTTACTGATGGTTTAGCAAGACCCGCATGGTCAAGAATTTGAATCGTATTGATTACCCCTTCCAACGGCAGAATTGAGAAATCAATCCGCTTGGATTTTTAAGTCTCCAACAATGTCACCAAATTCGAACTTCTCATTCATGGACTTGACCTCGCACTTGAGCTCTGTGTCTCAGAACTTTCAATTTGCACAGATTCACTACTCATTGTCCACCATTACTCTGAGCAATATAAGAAGAATGGCAAGATGATCAAATACGCAACCCTCATTGCAGATAGGATGAGTAAGTTCGCGCAAGCAACTCTCGATTATCTTCCTCGAGGTAAAAACAAACACGCCGATTCCTTAGTATATCTAGCTGAGGTCTTGGGAACAGAAGCTCAATATCTCCATATTAAAGTAATTTCCCCCCAGTATTGATCGCGTTTCTATATGCATGATCAACACTGGGGGCGATAAAGGAGAAGACGACGATTGGCAAAAACCTTTTCTAGCCAACCTTGGTATCGACAACAGATGTAAAGGACCTCTTCCAGCAGATCCAAAGGAGCGCCGATGGCTGATCGACAACTTAAAGCGCTATACAAATCAAAATAGTTATTTATATCGCCGTTCAGTCACAGGGCCTTACCTAAAGTGCCTCTCCAAAAAGAAAACAGACGAGATGCTCCACGATTTACATGAAGGGACTTGTGGCTCCCACGTTGCAGATTGATCACTCGCAAACAAAGCCATTACACAAAGAATATTCTTGTCGGGCATGCGCAAGCAAGCAGAAGAGTACTCGCGCAAATGTGATACATGTCAATGGCATGGAAAAATGATACGCGTCCCAACACTCGAACTACATGCAAGCAAGGTGCTTTGGTCATTCAAAAGATGGGCACTCGACCTTGTCGATAAATTTCATAATTCTCCAGGTAACCGCTGATATCTACTCATAGCTACAGATTATTTTACAAAATGGGTAGAGGCTGTTCTACTCTGTCGAACCAGTGAAGAAGAAGTCATCTCTTTTATCTAGGAACACATCATCACTCTATTTGAATGCCCCCACCTAATTCGTATCGATAATGGGCCACAATTCGTTAGAGAAAAAGTCGTAGCCTTCCTCAACACACACAATATCATCCACTCACCATCCAACCCCTACAACCCTCAAGGCAATGGCCAAGCTGAAATCACTAACAAGACCATCGTGGATGGACTCAAAAAAAGACTTCACTCACAAAAAATAAAGGAACTGGGTTTAAGAACTTCGTCACGTCTTCTGGGCATATCGTACTACTTCACGTCAATCAACCGGTTGCACCTCATTCCTCCTTGCCTATAGGACCGAAGCCGTCATTCCATTTAAATGCCATCATCCAGTCAAAGATCATGAGCTAACTGATGAAGAAAATGAGTTCGAATTTGCCTGTAACCTTAATTGGATCGATGAGACCAGGGAATGCGCTATTGCTAACCTAGGTCAATATCACCATATGCTGGTCAGTTCGTATAATAGGCAAGTCAAAAGCCGTACTTTCCAAATCGATGTTCTCGTCCTCAAAGAAATCCCCCAACACAGAATAGAGTCACATGCCAGGAAACTATCACTGGTCTTTCTGGCCTGGGATCATATTACCTCCTGACAGAAGAAGGAGATCACATCTTAAATCCTTGGAACACTAGGCGACTGAAACGGTACTATCGTTAAGTCCCTCACTACTCCATTTTAAATTCTCGTTTTTTCCATTCCAAAAGTGAGATGTTCATCTCCATTTAATGTACATCCTTTTCTATTCAATGAAAACTTCTAAGTTTTTTCCCACACAACTCGCTACTTACGTAGACATTACATAGATTAAAGCAAAGGTAATACTAGCTTTCAACCAACCTCTATTCCGATTAACACAAGGATAACACTCGCTTTGATCAACTCTATACATACTCCGAGATTAAAACAAAGGTAATACTAGTTTTCATTCGAGGAACTCTACCAGAGATTAGATAAAGCAAAGGTAAAACTAGCTTTCATCTCACTCAATATGGCTGCGACATTATACTCCGAGATTAAAACAAAGGTAATACTAGTTTTCAATCGATGAACTATACCATACATAAGATAAAGCAAAGGTAAAACTAGCTTTCATCTAACTCAATATGGCTGTGACATTATACTCCGAGATTAAAACAAAGCTAATACTAGTTTTTAATCGAGGAATTCTATCAGACATAAGATAAAACGAAGGTAAAACTAGTTTTTATCTACCTCAATATGGCTGCAACGTTACTACTCCGAGATTAAAATAAAGGTAATACTAGTTTTTAATCAAGGAACTCTACTAGACATAAGATAAAACAAAGGTAAAACTAGCCTTCATCTCACTCAATATGGCTGTGATATTACTACTTTGTGATTAAAACGAAGGTGATACTAGTTTTTAATCAAAGAACTCTACCAAACATAAGATAAAATAAAGGTCAAACTAGCTTTCATCTCACTCAATATGGCTGCGACATTACTACTCTGCCATTAAAATGAAGGCAATACTAGTTTTCAATCAAAGAACTCTACCAGACATAAGATAAAGCATAGATAAAACTAGCTTTCATCTCTCAATATGTCTGCGACAGATACTTTTTTAGATCACATTTACAGCAACTATAAAGAATTCTTTTATGTTGTTGGGAGGCCAGCTACGCTTTCCCCTACAACAAGAGGACGATCAGCCATAAACTCTCAATCTCGAGCAGCCACAGTGACCCTGCCCTGCTCTTCTAATTCAATAGGTCGAGGACCTAACTCTATTTTTATGAAGTTCATACAGTTTCCTCGATCTACTTCAGCTCTACAGATACATCCTCTACCCGACAAATAGTCAGGCAAGATATTCCTCTCTAACTCGAGCCTTCTAATTTCTTTAATAAAATAGGTAATCACTACCATTGACATCTCTGAGTTTAGAGCCTGTGGCACAACCATCCTAGAGAAATTCTCTCTTGCCATTATTAGGTACTCTTTCAACCTATTATACCATGCTTCTAGCCATTTCATTTAACTATCTATGTGGGAAGTGAATTAGATGTTCTTCCTTACCTTTTCAATAGCTTTAGCTAATTCAGCCTGGTTCATCGCCCTCAAATCTGCCACCTGAGCACGAAGTTCCTTAAGCTCCTTGTTTAAATCTTCCCCAGTAGGAGATTTCTTTAACAACTTATTTTTCTTCTTTATTAAAATCTCCTTACCCCAGATAACCCACTCTAACTCTTGTTCCCTGGCAAGAGTAGTGTCCAACTTACTTTGGCACTCTCTTAACCGCTTATTTGATTTTTGCACATAACCTTGAGTTCGAGATACATTTCCCTCCAACTCTCTTATTTGAGCTGAAAGGCTAACTACATACCCTTGGGCAAGGGAGACCTTGACGTCACTTTTATTCTTTCTCGAGCTCTCTCCAGCCTCAACATTTATGGCATACAAATTGGCCTTAGCCAAATCGGTCTTCAATTGCGCCACCCTCCCATTCAACTCATCACACTTCCTTTGTACCATCCGAAACTCCATATCCTTTGCAGGTAAGGCTGTAGTGAACTGCTCAACCGCAACTTCAGAGGTAGATAGGTCTTCTCGAGCTTTCTTCAACTTACTATCTTCCTCAACCATTTTCTTCTTCAATCGGGATAGCTCTTTTCTGGTACTCGCTAGATTAGCTCGAGTTAGCTCCTGTTCCTTCATTTTGCTTTGATCCTTCAAACAGGCCATAGAATGACATAACCCATCCTCTGACTTTTCTAATGCCTGTATGCGGTATCAAGCCTTGTTAGCATTCCTACTCTTTACCACCAGCACATCATTCTAGCTTTTGAGCTTCGCTTCTTTTTCTTTCATCTTCGCAAGCTCTTTTTGCCCTTTACTAATTTTAACATCCTTCTCATCGATCTTTCGAGCGAGGTCGTCAGTAGTTTGGGTTGCCTCAATAAACTTGAAGTGTACATTTACATGTTGATCTTCTCTATCTTTATTTTTCTCCCTCATTCTATCAAACTCTGTCACAAATTTTTGGTTACATTGGCGTATCTCATCTTCGATCAAGTAAGCTGACTTCAATTCGACCTACACATCACAGATACAATATATCAAGTTTGATTCAGGACATTCACTCAATACATACATCTCATTTCTAACTAAATTTCTATTTTTTGACATCTACTATATGAAACTACTTTTAAACTTAAGGTCGAAGTAGAATCTCAGTCAGATGAACAATAACACGTACTTTTAATTTTAAGGTACACATTCTCTATATTTTTATTTGCCAATATTTTGATATTTTCTATACACCATTGAGTGCCATTGCCCCTAAACTGATAGCAGGTTTTTAGTCTGTCTCTACACTCTACTTTTTACTTTATAACTCTAGACTAACGAAGCATATAAGTCAAATATTTCTTGCTCTTTTCTAACCTGTAGCTCCGCTTAGGATGACAATAGGGATGCTAAAGCATCTCTTTCCTTAGCGAGCTCAGTCTTTAAATCTTTTATTCTGAGGCACATTTTCTTAAGTTCCTTCAACAAGGTTTGCAAGAACATCTTAGCCTACAAAATTCTATCCAGCAAATAATATTTTATCAGATTACAACATTCCAAACCATTCATACAATCACAGAATCAACACTCTACTCTACCTTCTTGTTTCCTTCCTCAGGATGCTCATTATCATCCCCATGGTTGTCACGCACCATTTGGGGAGAGACACCGTCCAACCCGTCTACCACTTTAGCAGCAACATCTTCCGCCTTATCATCTTCCTCCTACTCAACATAGGTGTTCGCCATGATGGCATTCACCTCATCTTTGGAATACCCCTTTGTTATAAGGTGGCACCCGAGTCTATTGTGCTGAATTACCACCTCCTCCATATTCCTTCTTGCCTTTGCTAATAGACCGCTAATCTCCACCTCTTGAGAAGCCTTCAGGTCCTCCAGCCGCTTGCCCTCCTTAACTAAGTCAGCTTTCAGTCGAGCTATCTTCTTCTCGAGCATGACTTTTACCTTCTTCAGTTCATCTTTCTCCTCCTCGACTCTGGGACATATCCCCTTTATCAAACGAACAGCCTACAAATCAAGCAGATATCGACCTCACTGTTAGCTCGAATCAACATTCAAAATTACATATTCAAGCAAATAAACTTACTATTTTTCTCATCTCCTCCTCCCCATTGAGAGCTGTAAGCCTTGCCCTTTCCTCTACCTCTTTCAGCTCATCATCTATAATAGGTCGATCCTCTACGACCTTCGCCCTTATTAGTTCAGAAGGCTCAACTCTCCTCTTTTTTGCCCCTCATTCGACCTTACCACTTCCTGTAATTCTAGAGGTCGAACCACGCTTTAACATCTTCTTCTTTGGAAATGCCCGAGCAAGCTTGCTCTACGTAGTAGACTCCGACATACCCGCAAAGTCCACTCCAGAGGTCTTGGAAAGTTCACTCGCCTCTCCCCATCAATTCCCTTCTTCTTGTTGTTATCAGCGCTCGTCATTAGCCTTGTTGTTTGAGACTTTTGAACCTTCTCGGACCGGCTGCTGTGCATTATTTATGCTAATGCTGAGTTCTTTCAGCACAGCCTCAAGCTCGAACCCATCCTGAGCAATAGTGTCTAATAGAGACTCCTTTCTCGCTACCTTTTAGTGAGGACATATCAATCAACAACACTTTTCATCAGCAGAGCAATATACAATTTTAACATATCAATCTTATACATTATACATTGTTATACATACTTTGTTTTACAATTCTGCACAGAAGTTCTATGGGTTCTTCATCATCTCTCTGAAAGCAATCACCCTTCACCTATATTACAATATCATTCCACGTTCGAACTATTGAGTTCAGATAGAAGAAACGAGGCCGAGTTGAACTCGTAAAAAAATATGCCCCTCCGCTAGTAGGAAAGTTTGTTACCCCATAAAACTGCAAGACATCCTCCTCTTAATCTTATCCTCCTGCAATTTATTCAGAAATTCACAAATGTTTATTACCTCCCACATGTTCCCACTCAACTGAATGGGACATGCCCCGATGATGTTCATAATACATTTTACCAAATTACTAAGGCAAAGACACAACCCGTACTCCAACTGAGACATGTAACATAAAATACCCTCTGCCAGGTCGCCCTGGACGTTTCCATCAAAGTACTCCAAGGAGATCGATTCGTCTAAACCCCTATCTCATTTATCCTTCTCCAAATCAGCCAATAGATAAAAGTGTTCCTCTCCAATTGCTATAATGCAACTCCTAAAATACCTACCGGCATGTTCGACACAATTACCCCATCTTCCCCCTACAGTAGCCTTGGCTTTACAAAATTCTCTGAAAATATCATAATTTAGAGGATAGGATACCAATTTTCTAAGGAAATCTGGAAATTGAATAACCTTTACTTCTTCCTCACTATCGGACATTACAGTCTCGGACTACGCCGATCGGCCAGAGGTCGACACCTCATTAACAGGTGAAGTCTCCATATCAACTACAAATCAGTAGATGAGGGTTTGATCTTACACAATACTCCTCACGTTCGACCTCTATACAGTATCAGGTATTTATTATTATCTTTTACACATACATCACCCACATACATATATCTTTCACATATCATTTTACAAATAAATCAAACAAGTTTTTATAGAATGCTGTCTATGGTAATTTTTAGATTTGCCTACCACAGAAAATGATTTTAAAGCAACACATTCAAAATATCGCAAATCCACTACTAACCTTCTATGTCGGAGTATGAATCTGGCACAACGCCAAATCCTTCTCTCACAATACTGCTGTATAACCACCTTTGTGACTCAGTATCTACAACTTTCTCTCACTTTGACTGTTGATCACTCTTAATAAATTTTTCACAAAATTCTTTGATATTTTTCCTCTTCCCTCTTTCACTGCTCTTCAAGTTTTTAAAAGTTGAGAAACCTTTGAATTATGAAGATGAAGCATTCCTTATATCTTTTTCTCTCTAACTGCTGGCAGTTATTGGACCTCGCACGAGCCGTCCTTTGTTTTGAAACTGGGGCATCCCTTCCACAATCAATATCAGACGTCTTGTACCTTTTTAGTAAAAATACTTCCCATCATTGCCCTTTTCCCTATATTATAATCTATTTTCATCCTTTTTTTCCAAATCTTCCTCTAACCTCCCCACACTCATGAGGAATCAACACTTACACATAGTCAAACTTTCCCTGCTATTTATACAAGAGACAAAATCAAAAGCTACCTCCATTTTATATTTTTTTTGCTTCTTCTACTTATAGAAGTAAAGACGTCACTTCCAAAGCTCTCAAAATTTTAAAAAGAAAATATTCAAATTCATTTTTTCCAACAGTCACAAACAACATTTGCAGCAATTGAGGATAGATTCAAACTTCATTCTCATTTCATTTCTTTGGCAATTATTCGGGCCAATATAATTGCATATACTCATACCGCACCTATATACATTCACTTTATTATCATTACACTCTCGTCATAATTTACTTCCTCACATATAATTATACCTAAAACATCCCTGATGTCCTAGGGAACCACATTCGATCAGTTCGCCTCTAACAATCCTCGCATCTTCAATTCAATCTCTTCTTTAGCAATCAATCTCACAGTAACTTTTTGAGCTGCAGGTTCCACCATCACTTTCTGAAATAGCTCCTCATAGCAGAGGCGTTCGTACTCACGTTCCCTAACCATCTAATCAAAACCTTCAAATTGACACTCCCTCACTGGCAATTCTGCACTATAGTCTAAAAGGCCAAAAATCTGTTCCTGTATTTCAGCTATCATTATTGCCAACCGCCCCTCAACGGCATAACGAATTCTCTCAGATCGTGTCCACACCATTTTTATTCGCTACCACCTATTTAAAACTCATTTCCCCCTATTTTATACAGCTTTATAGATTGTTGTAGATTCCCCACATTTCATAATATTATCCTGTTCTTTTATAATAGAAAACCCTAGTATCTTGAAAAAAGTTATTTGAACATATATCTCCCTATCGGCCTCTGTCATTTCAACCTATTCCATATCAAGTTTATTTTTTCTAAATCTAATTTTTTTAAAATGACCTCTCTGAGCTCGAATTCCCCTTCCTAAAGCTTTTACAGTTTTCTCTCTCCCCCAATAAATTTTAGCCACCCAGGTCGAACATAATTCCTTACACATATTTCATGTTACAAGACATATTTTTTTACAACTCGATTATTTTAAACAGATTGTAAAGATCTAGACCTCTACATAACATTTTACTTATAAATCCGTTAATAGCTTGATTTCCAGAGTTATTCTATACATATATCAACGCAGAGTTCGAATAACAAATTTTATTAAGATCAAATATATTACAGGTACTTTGCAGATAACAAGTCTTTTAAGTACTCTAAAATTTGGTATTTTATAGATAACAAGCTTTTCAAGTGCTTTACAAATAATGAGTCTTTCAGGCACTCTGAACCATCAAATCCTTCAGTTCATCTGAATTCAGTGATGTTTTACTCAAAAAAACCACTAATGCAAAATAGGCATTGGAAGTCACCATCCGTCCTTCTCCTTTCATACCATCTTACTCTAACAAAACTGGATTTGGAGGAAGTCTGGACATGAAAGTAGAAGACTCAGTGCTTGAACCAATTCTTCAAGCAGAAGGTCTTATTAGAGCTGAGAAACGATGAAAGTACAGAAGCAGACTTCCATTCTCCATCTCCCTTCTCCACTACCACCATCGCCTCCTCTATAACCACCACCTCCGCAGAGTTGACAGAGATAAAGAAGGCCCGACCTTCAAATCCAATCCTACGCAAAACATCGGCGCAGCTGCTCCGCAGTTACGCTAACCCCCGCATTTATCTCCTCAACCTTGTCCTGTCCAAGGATACAGAGACACCTCCAACGTTACTCGCCTGTTAAAATAATGTGATAAAATCTCTACATATAGTAAAAATCTTCCATAGCTTCAGCCGCTTCTTCCTCCGATATACCTTGACACGTCGGTGGAACGGGAACGGGGGTAGGAATCTCTAAAGACTGATCACCAAAATATCTCAACTTCATCTTTTGCATCTCAATAGATATCATCTCCTCATGAACCATTCTACGAGTCTTCACCATCATCAATAAGAGTTCCAGAGAATTTTACAACAAATAGCTTACTTTGCCACAATCCTCGGTACAAGTACTATTTGTAATGGCCTAATTCTATAAGCTCAGGATGGCTTGGAATTAGCTCTTACACCAATGTTTCTGTGACAAAAACTAATATAAAATAAGAAATGACACAGGTAATTTAGCGTGAAAAATCTCTGAATAGGTAAAAAACTATGACCTCGAGTTGAAGGTTTTTGTATTAGTGACTTTTATTGCTTGAGGCTGATATCTTATTACAAATGATCTCTCGACTTATAAATACTTGATCTTGTAAATAAGTAGTTTTGATATTTTAAGAATCTAGAAAATGTAGCTTTCTTGGTGATTTCTCGTATATTTTTAAAGTCCTTATCTCTTCTAAAACTATTTTTTTATTTAGGCCTTCTTCACAGTTCTTTACATGCTGAAACACGTTTCTCTGAATAATGTGGTTAGTGGCAGTTGACTGAGTAACTATTGAGTTCGTGAGAGACTGGTGTTTTTGACTTGTTTATGTTTCTTTGTTTGAGCCCGACCCACGTACTTCATCAGTTCGTGGAGTATGTGTCAATATTGACAATTGATGTCACGTATAGAATGTGTAAGTCTGACATGGAGGTAGTTCGAACTGGAATAGCTCAATTTGGGTTTAGATCGCGGGATAGGCTCCTACAATCGCCCCCTCAGAGCTAAAGTCACAAGTGGCTTTGGTTGAGAAATAAATTTGTGGGTATAGGGGTATTTAGGTTAGAAGTTTGAAAATAAAGGAAGTAATGATGTGGATTTGACTGTATGGAAAATATGCGCGTTATGGAGGGACGTTTGTGCATTGAATATTGATGTACGCGTCAGTTAGGGCTTGAGAGATTTGTCTGTATTGAATGATTACGCTTGGGGAAATGAACCTGAACATTCGGGGTTATATAAATAGTGCATGTATCGAGGATTGTGAGAAAGTACACTTGTTTGTTGTAAAATTCTCTTAAAGTTTTGATGATTGTGAAGACCCGGAGAATGGTTCACGAAGAAAGGATTTCTATTGAGATGCAGAAGTTGAAGTTGAGATAATTTGGAGATCAATCTTGGGAAATGCCTACTCCCGTTCCCGCTCGACCAACGTATAAAGGTATGTTGAAAGATGAAGCAGCTGAAGCTGAGGAAGATTTTTACTGTATGTGGAGAATTCGTCATGTTGTCTTAACAGGTGAGCAACGTTGGATTTATCTCTACATCCTTGCTGAAGACAAGGTTGGGGTGACATATACGAGGTTTGAAAGAACTGCAGGGGAGTTGCGCCGATGTCTTGGGCAGGACTAGATTCTAAGGTTGGACCCTCTTCATCTCAGCCAACTCTGCAGAGGTGGTGGTTCTAGAGGAAGCGATGGTGGTAGTGGAGAAGGGAGACGGAGAATGAAAGTTTGCTTTTGTACCTCCATCGTTACTTGGAGCTAAGAAGACCTTCTATTTGAAAAGTTGGATCAAGCACTGAGTCCTCTGCTTTCTTGCCCAGACTTCTTCTAAAGCCATTTTTTGGCCAGAGAAGGATGGTGTGAAGGAGGAAGGACCTATAATGACTTTTAATGCCTGTTTTGCATCAGAGGATTCTTAGAGTAAAACATCATTGAAGTTGGATGAACTGAAGGATTTGATATTTTGGGGTGCCTAAAAGACCTATCATCTATAAAGTACTTGAAAAACTTGTTATCTGTAAAGTACCTAATTTCGAAGTACATGAAAGACTTGTTATTTGTAAAGTACCTAAAAGATTTGTTAGCTTATAAGTACCTGTAATTTATATTCAAGCTGAATAAAATTTGTTATCCAAACTCTGTGTTGATATATGTATAGAATAACTCTAGAAATCGAGCTATGAATAATTGGAAGATATACGAATATAGGACGAAATGTTATGCATGAGATTAAAACTTACAACCTAATTATAATAATCAGGATATACAAATATGTTTGTAACATGAAATATGTGTAATGAATGATCGAACTAAGTGACTCTGATTTATTGGGGGAGAGAAAAAAAATTGTAGAATGTTCAATTAGGAAATTCTAGCTCAGTGAGGTTGTTCCGAAAATTAGATTTGGAAAGAATAAGCTTGATATGGAATAGGCTGAACTGTCTGAGGTCGATAGGGAGAGATGTTCAAATTACATTTCTCAGGATACTAAGGTTCTCTGTTATGAAGAATAGGAGAATATCATGAACTATGGGGGATTCGTAGCCAAAATGTATAAATAGGGGGAAAGGAGATTAAAACAGGTAGAAGAGAATGGAAATGGCATGAACTAAATCTAAAAAAATTCGTTATCGTGCTGAGGGGCGGTTGGCGATAAAAATAGCTAAAGTATAGGAGCGGATTTTTGGCTTGTTGGACTAAAATGTTGAACTGCCAATGTAGGAGTATCAATTTAAAGGTTTAGATTGGATGGGTAGGGAACGTGAGTATGAACGTTGTTTCTATGATGAGCTATTTCGGGAAGTGATGGTGGAACCTGCAGCTCGAAAAGATGTTATAAGATTGATTGTTGAAGAAGAGATTGAACTAGAAGATATGAGGATTGCTGAAGGCGAAATGATTAGTTGTGGTTCACCAGGACATCAGGGATGTTTTAAGTACAATTATATGTAAGGGAGTGAATTGTGATGAGAATGTAAAGATAATGAAGTAAATGTAAATAGGGCTGGTAGGTATGTAAGTATATGAGTTTGAATAATTTCTAGAGAAATAAAATGAGAATGAAGTTTGAATCTATCCTCTATTGTTGTGAATACTATTTATAACTATTGTGAAAATTAAATTTAAATATTTTTGAAATTTTTAGAACTTTGGAAATGACGTTAGCACTTCTATAAGTAGAAGAAGCAAAAATAGAAAAAAAATAGGTAGCTTTTGATTTTGTCTTTTGTGTAAAAACAAGAAAAGCCCAATTGCGTATAAGTATAACTTATCATGACTGTAGGGAGGTCAGGAGGAGATTTGGAAATGAAAGATGAAAATAGATTAAAATATTGTGTGAGTCATCACCGAAAAGGTACAAGACGTCTGACATTGATTGTGGAGGGGATGCCTTGGTTCTAAAACCGAGGATGGCTCATACGAGGCCCAATAACTGCCAACAGTTAGAGAGAAAAAATATAAGGAATACTTCACCTTTGTCATTCTAAGGTTTCTCAACTTCTGAAAACTTAAAGAACAGTGAGAAAGGAAAGATAAAAAATAGCAAAAAATTTCGTGAGAGTTTAATCGAGAGTGATCAACAGTCAAAGTGAGATAGAGTTGTAAAGACTGAGTCACAAAGGTGGTTATATAACAGTATTGTAAGGAAAGGATTTGGCGCAGCGTCAGATTCACATTCTGAAATAGAAAGTTAGTAGTGTATTTGTGATATTTTGAATGTGTTGTTTTTGAAAATCATTTTTTGTGTTAGGGAAATTTAAAAATTACCATTAACAACAATCTATAAAATCTATTTGATATGTGATATATATATATATATATATATATATATATATGGGTGATGTATATGTAAAAGATAATAATGGGTACCTGGACCTGTATGTAGGTCGATCGTGAGGAGTGTTTGTGTAGGAACAAACTCTCATCTGTAGATTTGTAGTTGATATAAAGACTTCACCTACTAATGAGGCATCGACCTTTGGTCGATCGGCAGAGTTCGAGATTATAATATTTGGTAGGGTTGAAGAAATAGGGGTTGCTCAATTTCTAGATTTCCCTGGAAGATTGGTAACCTTCCCTCCGAATTCTGATGTGTTTAATAAGTATTGTAAAGCCAAGGCTTCTATAGGGGGAAGATGGGGTAGTTGCATAGAAAATGTCGGTAGGCATTTTAGAAGCTGCATCGTAACAACTGGAAAGAAATACTTTTTTTTTGCTGATTTGGAGAAGGAAAAATGAGATAGAGGTTTAGACCAATCGATCCCTTTAGAATATTTTGACGAAAACATCCAGGGTGACCTAGAGGAGGGTTTTTTGTGTTACCTGCCTCAGTTGGAGTACGGGCTGTCTTCCCCTTAGCAATTTGGTGAAAGGGATTATGAACATCATCGGGGCATGTCTTGTTCAGTTGAACGGGAACATTGGGAGGTGATAAATTTTTGTGAGGAGGATGAGATTGAGTGGAGGATATCTCCTGAGGATGTCTTGCAGTTTTATGGGGTAAATTTTTTTTTTGTAAGTGGAGGGGCATATTTTTTTGCAAGCTCGACTCAGCCTCGTTTTTTCAATCTGAACTCAGCAGGTCGAGTATGGAATGATAATGTGATATGGGTGAAGGGTGATTTCCTTCAAAGAGATGATGAAAAACCCATGTAACTTCAGTGTAGAGCTGTAAAATAAAGAAAGTATAGCAATGAATAATGTATAAGATTGATATATTGAAGCTGTATGTTGCTCTACTGATGATAATGCGTTGTTGACCAACATGTCATCAATCACAGGTGACAAAGAAGGAGTTTATGTTGGACACTGATGCTCAGGAAGGGACAGAGCTCGAGGCCGTGCTAAAAGAATTTAGCGTTAGCAGAAAAAAGAAAAAAAAAATGTTAACAGCAGTTCGAGAAAATTCAAGAGTCTCAATCAACTTGGCTATTGGCGGGTGCTGAGGGTAATAAGAAGAGAGGAACTGATGGATAGAAGCGAGTGAACTTGCCTAAGGCCTCTGAAGTAGACTTCGCGAGTGTGCCAGAGTCTACTACATCGAGCAAGATATTTCGGGCATTTCCAAAGAAGAAGATGCTGAAGCGTGGTTCAACCTCTGGAACTTCAAAATGTGGTAAGGTCGAAGGAGGATCAAAAAATAGAAGGGTCAAACCTTCTGAACTGATAGGTAGAGTAGAATGTTGACTCTGTGATTGTATACATTGCTGGGAATGCTAAAATCTGAAGGAATTTTATTTACTGAATAGAATTTCGTATGCTAAGACGCTTTTTCAAACCTTGTTGCAGGAACGTAAGAAAATGCGTGTTAGAATAAAAGTTTTTGAGACTGAGCTCGCTAAGGAGAGAGACATCTCAGCATCCTTGTTGTCTTCGCAAGCGGTGATACAAGTTAGAAAAGAGCAAAAAATATTTGACTTAATTATTTTATTAGTCTAGAGCTACAAAGTAAAAAATAGAGTGTAGGGACAAACAAAAAACTTGCTATCAGTGTATGGGCAATGGCACTCAATGGTGTATAAAAAATAGAAAAATATTGACAAATTAAAACATAGAGAATGTGCACCTTAGAATTGGAAGTATGTGTTATTGTTTATCCAACTGAGATTGTACTTCAATCTTAAGTTTATAAGTAGTTTCACATAGTAGTTTCACATAATAGAAATTTTGTTAGGAATGAGATGTATGTATTGAGTAAATGTTCAGAATTGAACTTAATATGTTGTATCTGTGACCTACAGGTCGAATTGGAGTCATCTCGTTTTCGTGAAGATAAGATATTCCAATGTAACCAAGAATTTGCGAAGAAGTTTGATAGGAAGATAAAGGCAAATAAAGATAGAAAAGATCAACATGTAAAGGTAAACTTCAAGGTTGTTGAGGTAACCCAAACTGCTAAAGGCCTTGCTCAGAAGATCAAGGAAAAGGATGTTGAAATCAGTAAAGGGAAAAAAGAGATGAAAGATCATGCAGTGAAGCTCAAAAGCCATAATGATTACGTGATAGCAAATAGTAGGGATGCTGATATGGCTCAATACCGTATACAGGCGTTAGAAAAATTAGAGGAAGGGTTAAGTCATTCTGTGGCCAGTCTGAAGGACCAAATGATCAGTAAAAAAAATGATCAGGAGCAAACTCGAGTTAATCTGGTGAGTACCAAAAATAACTTGGAGCGATTGATGAAGAAAAAATGGTCGAGAAAAATAGCGAGCTGAAGAAAGCTCGAGATGACCTATCTACCTCTAAAGTTTCGGTTGAGCAGTTGACTATAGCCTTACCTACTAAAGATATGGAATTTCGGATGGTACAACGGAAGTGTGATGAGTTTACTGGAAGGATGGCACAATTGAAGACCGAATTGGTACAGGCCAATTTGCGTGCCAAAAACGCCGAGGCTGGAGAGCTTTTGAGGATGAATAAAAGTGATGTCATGGTTTCCCTTATGAAAGGGGGTGTAGTTAGCCTATCAGCTCGAATAAGAGAGCTGGAGGGAATTGTAGCTCGAAGTCAAGGTCATGTGCAAAAAGGAAATAAGCGGTTAAGGGAGTCCCAAAGTAAGTTTGATGCTACTCTTACCAAGTAAGTTTGATGCTACTCTTACCAAGGATTAAGAAGCAAGATGAGTTGTTAAAAAAGTTTTTGGCTTGGGAAGATTTAAACAGGGAGCTTGAGGAACTTTGTGCTCAAGTGGCGGATTTAAGGGCGATTAATCAGGCTGAATCAGCTAAAGCTGACAAGTATGCGGAAGAGAACATCGTGTTCACAGCTGAAATAAATAGTGAAATAGAATGACAAGAAGAACGGTATAATAGGTTGAATAATTGCTTTCGGATGGTGAGAGAAAATTTTTCTAAGGCGGTCTTGCCCGAGGAATTACGCTCAGAATTGATGATGGCGTTGATCGCCTATTTTGTAGGGGAGGTAAAAAGACTTGAGTTATAGAGAGATGCCTTGCATGATTGTTTGTTATAAAGGGAATATATTTTTAGAGTTGATATGGATTGAGGAAATTATATGAACTCCATGCAAAAGGAGTTAGGCTATCGACCTGCTGAATTGGTAGAACAAGGCAGGATTGCGGTGGCTGCTCGAGCTCGAGAATTTATGACTGATCATCCTCTTATTGTAGGGGAAAGGATAGCTGACCTCCCAACAGCAGAAAAGAATCCATTGTAGCAGCTGTAAATGTAACCTGAAAAAAGTATTTGTCGCAGACATGTTGAGAGATAAAAGCTAGAAAACCTTTGTTTTATCTTATGTCTGGTAGAGTTCTTTGATTAAAAACTAGTATGACCTTCGTTTTAATCGTAGAGTATAGTAGAGTCGGTCAAATCAAGTGTTATCCTTATTTTAACCGGTATAAAGTCACAGCCATATTGAGTGAAATGAAATCTAGTTTTAAATTTACTTTATCTTATGTCTCGTAGAGTTCCTCGATTGAAAAATAGTATTAACTTTGTTTTAATCTCGGAGTATAGTATAGTCGGTCAAATCAAATGTTATCCTTGTTTTAACCGGTATAATGTCACAGCCATATTGAGTGGGATAAAAGTTTATTTTACCTTTGCTTTATCTTATGTCTGGTAGAGTTCCTCGATTAAAAACTAGTATTACTTTTGCTTTAATCTCAGAGTATAGTAGAGTCGGTCAAATTAAGTGTTATCCTTATTTTAACCGGTATAATATCGCAGCCATATTGAGTGAGATAAAAGCTAGTTTTACCTTTGCTTTATCTTATGTCTGGTAGAGTTCCTCGATTGAAAACTAGTATTACTTTTATTTAATCTCAGAGTATAATAGAGTCGGTCAAATCAAGTGTTATCCTTGTTTTAACCGGAATGGAGTTACTTATGCTTTAATCTATGTATTGTCTATTGTCTAAATAAGTAGAAAGTTGTGTGGGAAAAAAACTTAGAAGTTTTCATTGAATAGAAAAGGATGTATATTGGATGGAGATGAAAATCTCACTTTGGGAATAGAAAATGTGAGAATTCAAAATGGAGTAGTGAGGGACTTAATGATAGTACAGTTTCAGTCGCCTAGTATTCCAAGGATTTGAAATGTAAACTTCCTCTTCTGTTATGAGGTAATATGATCCCAGGCCTATAAGACCTGTAATAAGGAATGTACCCTCCCAATTTTCTACAAGTTTCCTGGCATGAGGCTCTTTTCTGTATTAAGGGATTTCTCAAAGGAGAAGATCGTCAATTTGAAAAGTACAGCTTCTGACTCGTCTATTGTATGAACTGGTCAACATATGATGATATCGACCTAGGTTAGAAATTGCACACTCCCTGGTCTCATCGATCCAATTGAGGTTGTAGGCCAATTCGAACTCATTTTCTTCGTCAGTTAGCTCATGATCTCTGACTGGATGATGGTATTCTAAGGGAATGACGGCCTTGATCCCATAGGCATGGATGAATGGGGTGCAGCTGGTTGATTGATAAGGAGTGATACGATATGCCCATAAGGCATGAGGAAGTTCTTGAACCCAGTTCCTTCTTTTTTAGAGTAAAGCCTTTTCTTAAGTCCATCCACGATGGTTTTATTGGGGATTTCAGCTTGGCCATTTCCTTGAGGGTAGTAGGGGTTGGATGGTGAGTGGATGATATTGTGTTTGTTGAGGAAAGCTACAACTTTTTCTCCAATGAATTGTGTCTCATTATTGATAAGAATTAGGTGGGGGCATCCAAACCAAGTAATGATGTGTTCCCAGATAAAAGAGGTAACCTTTTCTTCTCTAGTTCGACAGAGTAGAACTGCATATACCTATTTGGTAAAATACTACGTAGCTATGAGTAGATATCGACGGTTACCTAAAAGAATTAGGAAATTCACTGACAAGATCGAGTGCCCATCTTTTGAATGTCCAAAACACCTTGCTTGCATGAAGTTTGAGCGCAGGGGCGCGTATCATTTGTCTATGTCGTTGACATATATCATATTTGTGTGAATACTCTACTGCTTGCTTGCGCATGCCCGGCCATAATACTCCTTGTGTAATGGCTCTATTTGCGAGTGATCGACCTGTGGTGTGGGAGCCGCAAGTCCCTTCATGTAAATCGGGAAGCATCTTGTCATCTTTATCTAACAATTAATGGAGAAGACTGTATCATATTCTCTATCTCTAATTACGCTATAACTAATAGCTAACAAAATTATTTAACTTGGCTTCTTCGTCCTTGTAATAGAGGCTGGATCAATGATCCTCGATCTGAAATGCAATGCCAAATAACAAATCTTTGTCGAAGTAGGTGAACTTTTATGCATATAGTATGAAGTTACAATATTCGAGAAGGTATGGAGCAACTACATACCTATGATGTACAAAGTATTTCCCTCTTCTTTTTGTCATTGAAGACACAACAATACTCTTAAAGGGCAGCATGAACAACAACATTCATGACCTAAGAATCATAAAAGAACTCAGTGTTAGCTTCAAGTAAAGAAGTAGACAAAGCATAAATAGGCATAGACAAAGGGAAGTTGCCTATTTAATAAGCGGTGCAGCTAAGATCCAAAAGGCATTGTGAAGGATTCTCATAAACTTATTATGCCAAAGAAGTGGTTAAGCATTCGGATTAGTTGAAAAGCATTTTTATATAAAACCATAAGAGGGCATTCTGTAGGTGGGGGTATAAAGAACGATTTTGAAACTCCTTTACTAACTCATCTGCACATAGCCAAGTAAATAAAGGGAAAGAAAAACAATTCCAACAGAGACTTGCCGAGATCGAGGATGGTCACGTGGGTCGCAGACATCACAAGCTCATTGAGAAAAACTTGTAGTATAAATGAAGATGCATGAAGAAAATATAGTGAACATTTACCTGGAGAACATCCCTCACATCTCTCTTTAACAATTTTTGCTGCCTTAGTAACAGTTCAATTCTTGCTCTTTTAGAAGGGTGCCTGCACAATGCAATATCATCCATTATAGGATATTAAAGTAATTCTTAATGTTTCCCATAAGCTCCTTGGACTTATAATGTAAAGAAGCCAATGCAAAAAAATGATAAAACTTACTCCGAAGACCAAAGATGACCAAGAATTGCAACAATCAACTGTAAAATAAAAAATTGTCATTACAAATCAAGTTAGTTAATGAACTTTGAGCTAAAGCCAGGTCCCAACAAATATTGGCTATGATTTTATCACATAAAATACAAAGGGGTCCTATACTAACTGGAGTAGGGTGATTCAGGAGTAGGTTGGAACATTGATGTAACCGGCCTGCCCGCCATCAATCAATGTCTTAAGGACACATATTGTAATACTCAAACACTATCACATAATTGGATCAGAACAATAGAAGATGGGGTGTAATGTATCTTCTCGGTAGCAAAAACATTATGAAATCGGACAAAGTTGAAATGGTAAGATTGAGTACCTGAATATCGTTGTCCTTTGATATTCTCATAATGTCATAGAGAAGCCCCTTCTGCTCAACACAGTGTATCTGAAGCAAAGTATGGGCCTGGCTTAGGGTATTGCCTATTGTAATACTGGCCTTCTTTAGTTTTGTAAAATTTAGAGTAAGGGCCTGTGAATGGATTTCCTTGCCTGACAACTCACATGAAAATAGTTCTTCGGCAATGGATGGTGAAAGAGCACAGGTTCCCTGCTGAAGTGATCCAAACTTAGGGCTACTGACTGTAATTCGCAACTGATACACGATTCTCCTAAAGCTGAATACAGCATTTGACACGTATCATTCTATCTCTGTTTTTTATGTAAAAGTTCCCTAAAGCTAAAAGGAAAATTTAAGATTAATTGCCATATAATTTATCATCTATAACTATAACTATATATCATGGAATAGATTGTAGACAATCAACTATGAAGGAGATTTATATGTCCTATGACTTCATATTATCTGATTTTTTTACTCAAAACTTAATAATCTAACGACTTCATTCATATTTAAGAGAAAAAAATCTTACATGCAATCTGTAATGAAGAACAGGTCTACAACTCTATCATCAGGTGTTGTCATCACTTTTACCCTCTGAATTATAAGCTCAAGCTCGCACAACACTTGAATAACATCTACAAAAGAAAACCAAGACAAGATTAGGACCTCGGGAGGATAGAAGCACAAAGTAAACATAATGCATGTCATATAAGCGCCTATTAACACCACTTCCATGTTTACCATGTAAGTGTTTCTTGCGGTCAAGGCAACAAAACTTTAAAAAGTAAACTTGCGGTGCTATGAACCGAGTTGGTTGCTGATTTAAGTAAAATGAAACAGACCATGATGGACATACAGAAAGAAGCCTATCTTCCAAACTTTTCCAGCTTACATTACTTAATCCTATATCATAAATCACCCAAGGCACAACATAGCACCATTTCCCATCCGTCGAAACATCTGCACCAAAATTATACATAATATAAATATAAACTCGCCATATTACCAAACTTACACATTGTTGAGAATTGTAGGGGACTAGGGGTCATTTTTAATGGAGAAATCAAACAACTCCAACATTAAAACAACAACCCCAAATCAAAAAGCTCCCATCTTTACCACTAAAATCAAAAATAAAAACTACCCAAACTCTTAAATTACCATTACAGCTAAACAAACCAAAAAACATAACACATACATCAATACTGACCTCCTTTGGTGATACAATGCCCAAACTCAAGTATAATTCTGCAAAGATCAGACCTAAGTCCAGTTTTATCAGGACAATTCACAGTTATCACACATGGTTCACCATCTTTCTTCCCTTTTTAATCACAACCACGTGGTCAATTGGTACCATTTCAATCCCCTCTCTCACAGTCTTAGTAAACCTCAAAGCAACAACTCTGATCCCAGGTATGTTATTAACTCTAGTATCATCAGTAGTTGCTCCAATAATAGCATCAATTGACCTCCTGATAATCAACAATCCCAATTAACTTTAGTATTACCATTTTAATCATAACTAAAACCTAGTAAACGGGAAAGCAAATCAACCAACCTTTCCTTTCCTGAAGTAAATCATAGAGAAATTGAAAGTTTGCTAGTCTTACTCATAAACAAGTGATTCAAAATCATAGCATTGCGGTTGTTCTCTTTCCTTTGCTCCAAAAACCGATACCCATTCACAGAATTTCAGGAAAAGAGAGATAAAGAGAGAGAGAGAGAGAGAGATTCACCATTAGGATTTGCGATGTGGAAATCCTATAAAAAGGATTCAAAGGTAAGTGTAACCAGAGATAAGGGAATAAGAGAAGTGGACTCAGTAGTTTAGGAGACTTGCCTAGCTTTAGCAACTTGCCTACCTAGGTGACCTAGCCGCCTTTGCCCCCAAACCACCGGAAGACTCGTGCTTTTCCTGATTTCACGCGTTGAGCTTTGCTTTCTGATCCTCGATGACCACTTTAAAAAAAGACAATATGAACAAAAGAGTACGAAAGAGCATTAAAGAGTATAAAAGAGTAGTTTAGAAGCAGCATATCGATCGGCCTACCTCTTTTCTTTATTGCATAACTAGAACTCCACCTTGCTTAACTAGAAGAATTCTTTAAAAGATCTATATGAGTAAAATTTAATACTACTATATGAGTCACTTAAGTTTTAGTATCCTATATTTTTAAGAATTCTTATATACTCCCCTTATCAATCCTATTCTGCCTGAAAAAACTCACGTATCTATTGAAAGGAGTGTTTGTATGTAAAAAGTATTATCGAAGTTTTCATATTAAAGAAAATCAGCATTCCGTGAATTTAATTCAACCCTATAGTTTTTAGAATTCTTCGAATTCTTCTAGTTTTAATACTTCTTCGAATTCTTCAAACTCTAAAATACTCCCCATATTAGTAATATTCTGCCTGAATAAATGGACGTTTCTATTTAAAAGTGTGAATGTCTCAAAACAAAATATGTTGCAGTTTTTCTTAAGAAAAACTGGCAATACAGGTCTTTTTATGGATTTTAGCATCTAACATGAGTTCAAAGGTAAAGAATAACTTATTCTTAAAGAGTAGTATGAGCCTGCAGTATTATAAGAGCCTGCAGTATTATAAGAGCCTGCTAACACATATCAATACCATAGCTCAAAAAGTTTTGATTTGAGTTAAGTATTCCTAAAATTTGTTAGTAGAAGGAATTAAGACAAAGTGGTGAGTTGAGTTTAGTATTCCTAAAATATGTTAGTATAAGGAATTAAGACAAACTGGTGAGTTGGGTCTATTCTACTCTCCGGCTTCCTTTGGCTTCTGATAGCTTTAGCAACCTATTTTTAAAGCTAGCCCATAGTTTAGGATCCTACCTATTCTTGTGTTTTTGCTTTTCTTTGTACGCAAGTGAACTCTTTTCTTTAATCCGGTTTTTTTTAGCCCCTTATATATGCATAGACAACCTTTCTCTTTCTTTCGATCAGGTCAACGATGTTTTACGGCAAGAGAGCCATTGGGCCAGAAATATACATTACGGTGAGTTTTGGCTAGGAATGGAGTTGACCAGAGTCCTTATAGGCGCCTTGCCTTTACATAACCTAGTCATCATAGGATCCAGATAAATCTTCAGGAAACACTTTTTCGATCTTTTGCCTTCCCTAGCATAGCAAATCAACAACCTAGGATCCTTGGCTGCTGACTCACTGGTTGGGTTCAGAAGATGCTTGCAGTGGGGTATTCCTCTTGTAGCCCGTAGTGCGTACGAAGATCTCACTATGACTATAGCTGCACTAAGCCTATATAGTTATAGATCAGTGCTGGCCAAGGGGTCTTCCAGTCTTACTTTGCATTCACGAGCTGCTGAGCTATTTAAAACCTAGGCTTAGACATCGCCAGCTCTTTTCTGCCGGTCTCCCATATTTGCCAATCTGGGATCCAAAAATAGATAGGCTTGTGGTCTGCCAAAACAAGTCATAGGCGCTTCTCACCTTACCTTCTCGACCTACGGTACAGGAACCATCACTGCAGAGACCTTTGGTCTAGTCCTCAGTTTCCCTCAATGATAGCGGAGTTTGACTCGACGTACGCAAGTCCTCAGGAAAGGATACCTCCTATCCTAAGATCCTGGCTTACAATCTTGTTTTAACACGGATGCTCATCCAAAAATAAGGCTCTCTATTCTGATTGGATTCTATCTACGCTGAAATAGAGATTGGATCTCTACTCAGGACTAGTGTCAGCTACGAAAGACAAACAAACCAGATTCTCTAGACCCAAGAGAGTAGTGGTTAATACATCTGTAGTCTGTATAGGATCAACCATTTGCTAAAGCTTCTTTCTGGAATGTTGTGCTTGCCTAAATTTCATAGAACAACTTAGGAACGTTGCGCTTGCCTAAACTGGATGGTCTTTCATAGTAGTCATGTCTAGTCGTGTAGGAATAGGAGCTTTAGGTATAGAAGCTTTTTTTCGACAAGCTAACGCTTCTAAACTACGAATCTACCTATCAAGATTTGCAAATGATAGATTAGAAAAGGGGCCCGAAAACAAAGCACACCCCGCAATTCCCTACCGGTGGCAAGAAAGAGCTCTTGATTCTTTTTAGCATTAGCTAGGTATTGGTAGCTGACTAGAGGTGGTTTTAAAAAAGCGATCCAAGTTTAGCAAAGAAAAGAGTGAGGTACCCGTAGGTGGTTTTAAAAAGCGTACTAGAGTAATTTTAAAGCTGGCATTTTTAAAGTGCTAAAAATAGTTTGGAAGCTGGAGTTTAGAAAGCGATAGCAAGTAGTTAGAAAATAGGTGGAGTTGCGTAGCTATCAGAAGAAGGTATCCGTAGGTGGTTTTAAAAAGTGCTTGAGGTTAGAGTTAGGTAGCCGAATGAAAGAAAAGAGCTAGTGATAAAAGCGTGACTTGCGTACGTTAAAAGAAGGTAGCCGGAGGCCTCTTTAAAGAGGTGGGAGTCAATAGCATAGTTAAAAGAAGGTAGCGCTAGAATAGGAGCAACCTGAGCTATTATTAAACGGAATAGCCGAAGGTATAGCAAGAGTTGTAGTTTAGAAGTGCAAGATTTGTCCTTATCTGAGCTTTAAAAAGCCGGACTTGCGTACATTTAAAGAGGCTAAAGTCAAGACAAGTAGATTGAGTAGCGAAAAAGTTGAGTAAAACCCCTACTTAGGCTAAAGTCCACTCGCCGTACGCAAGTCTAGTCACCTCCCCAACGTTGGAGCCAGGTCAGAAAAGCTAAAAAGTTGAGTAAACACCCTACTTAGGGAAAGGTACACTCGCCTTACGCAAGTCTAACTACTTCCTAAGACATTGGAGCGTTGTATCAAAAATATACATTACACTCAAAACTATACATTACGTTGACTTGCGTACTGCCAAAACTCACTCGCCGTACGCAAGTCTAACTACACCCCCTCGGGCAATCGTAAAACTTCGCCAAAGTTGAGTCGACCATAAGACAAAAGTCACTAATGTCGATTTCCATTTAAAAAATGTATATTTGGAGCGTCGTATTTCACAAAAAGAAGTGAAAAACTTGCGTATGTTGACTTGCGTGCGTCATACCATACTTGCGTACGGTGACTAAGGTGATACCAATTTGAGGAGAAATTAAAATAACTACGGACAACAAAGACATTTGCCACGGACAACAAAGATATTTGCCACAGATAAATCCTATGCAAAGGTTATCATGACATAAGAATAGGAGGGGAGCTTGAAGGGTAAGTTATGGTTGGCCTTTACAGGGTGCCTAAATGAGCTAAGAGTTTTAAAAAAAATATGTTATAGAAAAACTCATGGGCCCTATTTCAAGTGTTCTTCCACATGTACTTATAGGACAACATTTTCTTTGCATTAAAAAAAGTATTAGAATACAAGATGGAGTTATACATCTAAGGACGGAATAAAGGGGACTTCATCTGTGGTAAAATTTAGAAATGATAGTTTTTATCTCAAACATTAAAGGACGAGAATGCTAACAATAGTCAATATTTCTCCAAATGCCTATGAATCAGGTCTTTTAAGTATATTCTAGAGCTTCTCATTTATATGGAAAACATGTCGGGTATGAAGAGTAGGTAAAGGAATAGAAGTTGGTTCGTTCAATTAAAATGTTCCTACTCACAATGGAGATCAAAAATAAACAAAATTATAACTAAATGGCATAAAAACAATAATAAACTTTGTGAGGAGACAATAACATGTTTCAGATTCAAGCGATTTTAAACTTTAAAACCTGAAAATACAATTTTATAGTAGTTTAGTTTCGTATATGGCCCCAAATCTGCACAGTCCCAATATGTCGTAGAACAACAAAATATTTGGCACTCCACATAATTGTTCCATGACGGTGCAATAACAAACACCATTTATTGTTAATTTGTCTACATTATGCCAACCTATATATATACACATCCCTGTAGGCCAGTAGACTAAACACCAAAAGTGTATAATTCATAAATTCATATACAATGTGATCTTAGAAAATTTATAGTTGACATGCCAAAGGTAATCCAGGGAAAGTAAAATTACCACTTTATAGGCACGAGAAAAGCGCTTTGCTTTACACTACTAACACTGGATAACCTCTCTCTTATCATTTCTTACACATTGGTGGCACATATTGGATTCAGACTCCATCCCCGACTCATATGAAAAGGCCTAAAATCAATCATAAACACAACGCAAATCAACTTAATCATAATTCAGAAAATGGGAATAAAGCAGTTGAACATAAATATAGATTATGGGTTATACTCTAACTTCTTTCATTTCAAAACCAGGCATTTTTTTGCCACATTAGCACAAAATATAGAAAAAGGAAATCTTTGCTTTTGAATTTTAATAGGTAACCCATAAACAATAATAAGTAGGTATTAAAAATAAAAATTAAGCTCAATAGTATGTACAGAAAATTTTAGATCTTACAAAAGAAAGGATCAATTAATAACATGATATTATTGTCTTCTGATCTTCTAACCAAAAGCCAAAGGAAAATTTCCAAAGCCAAACTGCCCAAATCTCTTTACCCTCGTACAAGATCCCCAACTCAAATAAAGAAGCAAGTATTGAACAAATCACATTCAATGGGTAGCAAATACTTTAAATTTCTTTAATACCTACTTCAATAGATAGCAAATTACATTCAATGGGTAATTCATACATTTAGGCATCTAAGAACCCTAAGTTAGATTATACGTATAAAATTGTAGATTTAATTACAAAGTAAGAAGACGAATAAGAAGCAGGAAGTGGAATTGACCGAATGAAGATTTTAATTAGAGAAGGAGATTGATTTGAGTACCTGTAATTTACAGAAGAAGGAAAAAAGAACCATCACTCATACAAACTATAGTGCAGTACATCCCAATTTAATCTAGAGATCATGGGCAAGGAGGAATCTGGAGAGAAACGTGGGGAAGTTGATCCCTATCTCTAACAGAATTGCAGCAAAAGATGAGAAAATTTAGGGGAGGGAAAATCAATCGAAGAAGAGAGAGGAAGGGAAGTTTCACGGGTTTTGTTTTTGATTTACTAAAATAAAAGTATCGGGACTTATATCTTGCTGATTCGAAAAGGCAACATATTCGGACCTATGACGATGGATATCATCTCTAGCAAGTTTGTAACAAACTTTCTCCGTTGCAAAAAGACTTAACCTTGTGTTGCCAAAAGCTATTTTTTTGGTAGAGGTTGAAATTACTTTGATTAGGAGATATCGAGCTTCTGTTCCCAAAATCCTGGCTAGATATGCCAAGAAATTAGCGTGTCTATTTTCACCTCGAGGAAGATAATCGAGAGTTGCTTGCACAAATTTACTCATCCTATCTGTAGCGATGGCTGCATTTGCGATCAACTTGCCATTCTTCTTATATTGCTCAGAGTAATGGTGGATGATATGTAGTAAATTTATGTAAAGTGAAAGTTCTGGGACACAGAGCTCAAGTGCGAAGTCGATTCCATGAATGAGAGCTTCGTATTCGGTGACATTGTTGGAGGCATAAAAATCTAAGCGGATTGATTTCTCAATTCTATCGTTGGAAGGGGTAATCAATACAATTCTAATTTTTGACCCTACGGGTCTTACTGATCCATTTGTAAGAAGTCTCCAGCCTTTCCATGTAATCCATTCAGCTCGCTCGTCAAATGCTTTAAGATGTGGATCTTCTGTAAGGTCAGAATCTTACAATCTGTGAGAAAATTGGCAACGGCCTGACCTTTTTCGAAATGACGTTATTCGAACTTGATATCATGTTCTCCTAAATTAACTGACCATTATTACATTCTCCTTGATTTTTCTTTCTTTGACAGAACCTCCCGAATGGGTAGTTTGTTATGGCTTTAACTTAATAAGCTTGGAAGTAATGCTTAAGTTTTTGTTAAGTATAAACAAGAGTTAGAAGAAGTCTCTCAATTTTAGAATACCTCATTTCTGTTAGATTAGGGGTTTTGTTGATGAAGTAGACTGTCTTCTCAATTTTCCCTTCAAGTCGAATGAGAACCGAACTAATTGAAGTATCTGTAACTATTAGGTAGATGATCAGCTCTTCATTATCTATTGGGGTGCTTATTAAGGAAGACCTCCCCAAAATAGGTTTTGAGATCCTAAAAAGCTGCTTCACATTTATATGTCCATTGGACCTCTGCACTTGGCTGAACTTTTCCTCGTTTGGTACAACCGCAGAGCAGTAGGAACTATAAATGATAGCGGTATGAAGATTTTGAAGTAAATCGGTTGATAGCGGCAATCTTACAGGTAGGTTTCTGTACGTCTTTCGTCGTATTTGGAGATGGCATATTGACAAGAACCCAAATTTGAACTGGATCCGCCTCAATCCCATTTTTGCTGAGGAGATGGCCGAGAAATTAACCCGAATCTGCTCCAAATTGATATTTATCAGGATTGAGATGCATCCTATAAGATTGAAGAATGTTGAATATTGTGTTATGATCTGTAATGTAGTTGGCTGACTGTATGCTCTTGCACAAGAGATCGTCAATGTAGACTTCCATGACTTTCCCAAGATGTTCTTTGAATAGTCATCAACCGTTGATAAGTTGAGCCTGTATTTTTGAGTCCAAAGGGCATGACTTTGTAGTAGTAAAGTCCTTTTTCAGTGATGAAAGTGGTATTTTATTAATCTTCTTCCAAGAGTAGAATTTGATTGTACCCAGAAGCAGCGTCCATCATAGATAAGAGTTGGTGGCCTGCAGTGAAATCAAGGATTTGATGGATATTGGGGAGAGAGAAGCTGCCCTTTGGAGTGTGTTTGTTTAGATCTGTAAAATCTATATAAACTCGGATATTCCTATTCTTCTTTGGAACAGCGACAATGTTGGAAATCCAATCTAGATATTTAGCTTCTCGAATGAATCCCACTTTGATCAATATCTTAATCTCCATGTTAACTTCATCTCGAAGTCGAGGTGATAGTCATCGCTATTTCTATTTGACCACCGTGGCGTTGATGTTGATGACCAAATTGTGAAACTCCTTGCTCGGATCAACACCCAGGCATCTCTGCGAAAGTCCATGCAAATACGTCCCTATTTAGTCGTAAGAATTGAATGAGAGCATCCTTATCATGCTGGATGAGCTTGGTACCGATGAAAGTACCTCTGTTAGGTCCATCAATGTTGATGTCTTTTGTAAGCTCTTCTGTTGAAGGCTGATCATCAAGGTGATCAACTTTCAGTAATTGTTATGCAGCATATCAATCTGAGGTATCTAGAATTACTGAGACGGTGTTTTAGCAAGCTGGAAAAAGCATTTGATTACCCTTGATATCATAGATACCATCATTATGTTTGAAGTGGAGTGTTTGATGATAGGCGGAAGCGATTGCTTCCATGTTGTGAATCCAGCAGCGGCCCATAATCCCGAGATAACGAGATTTGGCATTGATTATATAGAAGATGACGTCAATGGTGACTGGTCCTACGGTAATAGGTAAGATGATCTTGTCTACTCGCTCTTCTTTCAAGCCATTAAATCCATTAATATTGGTGTCACTTGGAATAACTTGATCGTCCAATCCCATTTGGTCGATAGTGCCCTAAAAAAAATCTCAATACCGCTTTTAGTATCAATCATCATTGTGTACATGAAAAGCTTCTTCATCTTGAGCATTATGATTAATGCAACATGATGTAAAAATTTAACATTACTAATATCGCAATCTTCGAATGAGATCCTAAGCCGGCGATTGCTCGACTCAGGTAGAAGTTTGGCTTCTTTGTCTTGAGGTGTGAGATCGCAGCATTCTGACAGTCTCCTACGCTTGAATTAACTAAAGTTAGTAATTTGATCGATTTTGATCATGTTGATGTGGTACATATGGTAGAGATGCTTTTCTTTGGCTTGATCTTCGACCTGGACGACTTCTAGCTGCTTCTTACAGTTGGCATTTTTATATGATTCCAGGTTGATAATGCATTCGAACATCCGTCCCTCCTCAAAAATAAATTCCTGCAACCTCTGTAAAGCATAGCAATTGTCAGCAGAATGATGGTTTACCTTATGATGCATGCAGTACGGGTAGTTCTCGATTGGTTCCAATGGTTGAGAGAGACGGTAGAGATCCTTGGAGAGGATTGGAAAAATTGTGGAGATTCGAACATTCATCCTTGGGAGAACCGGTTTGGGTACTGTACCGCCTTTCCAAGGGTTGCCAGTATTTCCCTTGGAGCGCTTTTGATCACCCTGATCCTCCTTTGGTTCAGTGTTACGATCTATAAATGGACATTTCGTGGTTAGGACGAATTTAGTAGATTTATGCCTTTCGAACATCATCCTTTTCAAGTCGACGTAACTATTGACCTTGGTGATCATATCTTCAAAGGTCGCAGGTTTGTTGGAAGAGGTATTTTTTGGCCTTGCAGTCGAGTTGGAGTGCGATAGTGAAAGCAGTTACAACTATTTTCTGATCGAGATTGTCTACTTTACGCGCGAGCTCCAAAAACTTCTTCGTTAAAGCCTCGAGCTTCTTTCCATGTGATTGTTTAAGACTGATAAGAGAATATAAATTCTCTTTTTTGTATTTGTTGTGAGCATATGTCTTGAAAAATTGTTTCTGTAGCTGGTCGAATGTGTGTATTGAGCCTTCAGGTAAATAGTGGAACCACCGAAGTGATTCTTCCTGTAGATCTGTTGGGAACAAACGGTAGAGGATGTGGCTGAGATTGGAATACAACCCCAATAAATCACGGTACTGTTGAATGTGCTCCTTTGGATTGGTGCCCTTGTATTTCTAATTTTTGGAATATGGAAACCTTTTGGCATTTCCATATCAAATAGTTCTTTGGTAATTGGACTTCCTTGCAACTTGGTAAGGTCATCTGTAGTGTCCAAAACTTGTGCTTCAATTAACTCCTTAATGCGCTGATCTATATGCTCTTACATAACATATTGACGTGTTGGTTGAGTGACTTGACGAGAAAGTTGAGGATTGTGAGTACCAGTACCATCACTCAAACAATCACGTGTTGGAGCTCGAGGTTGAGGTCGCTGTTCTTCCTCCTGACATATAGAAAATTGGTGACCTCGGCTGATCTCAGACTGAACTTTACTGCCCAAATAAATGGAAGGCTGAGGTTTGTGTTGAATATTTATGGAAATAGCTTTGCTGGTGGATCTTCGAAGCCCCAACCTTTCCCGCGCAAAAACCCAAGAGGTTTCTGGCAATTGATCGTGATCTCTTATTGGAGGAGCCAACTAAGTTTTTACAGAGCTTGTAAGGCAGTCTGCATAGTTTTCATCTATTCTTCATATCGTTTGAACGTTGTCAAACGAGCTTATCTTTCAGCTTTGAGCTCTTTCTCACAGAGCTCTCAGTCAAAAGTTAATTGACGTTCGAGCTCATTGCGTTTCTCTGTGTCGGCGTTGAGATTTGCCCGTAGCTCTGTAAGTTGTTTCGGCTCAACTGAAAGATCGAACTGGATTTCGGTTATTGGTCATCTGGAAGTGACCATGATTAAAATTTGTAGTAGAGTAAATGTATGCCTTAGAATATTGTGAAAATGTATTCTTTCCCACAGATGCTGCCAAATGTATGGCCTACTTCCGTAAGCTCAAGATGGCCTGAAATTAGCTCTTACACCAATATTCTTATGACAAAACGAACGTGAAATAAGAAATGACACATGTGATTTAACGTGGAAAACCTCTGAATAGGTAAAAAGCCACATCTTTGAGTTGAGGGTTTTTGTAATAGTGACTTTTATTGCTTGAGGCTGATATCTTATTACAAGTGATCTCTTAACTTAGAAATACTTGATCTTGTAAATAAGAAGTTTTGATGTTTTGAGAATCTAGAAAATATAGTTTTCTTGGTGATTTCTCATGTATTTTTATGGTCCTTGTCTCTTTTAGAACTTTTTCTTTATGTAGGCATTTTTTGCAGATTTTTATCATGCTGAAGCACGTTTCTCTGAACAATGTGGTTAGTGGTGGTTGATTGAGTAACTGTTAAGTTCGTGAGAGACAGGTGTTTTTGACTTGTTCATGTTTTTCTGTTTGAGCTCGCCCCACATTCTTTATCAGTTAGTGGAGTAGGTGTCGATGTTGACAATTGATGTTCCGTATAAAATATGTAAGTTTGACATAGAGGTAGTTCGAATTGGAATAGCCCGATTTGAGGTTAGGTCGAGGGATAGGCCACTACACTATTTATATAACCTCGATATTTAATGTGTAGGTAGGTTTCCCCAAGCGTCCTCATTCAATACAGATGAAACTCTCAAAAACCTAACCATCGCGTACATCAATATTCCCATCATCATTCAATGTACAAATATCCCCCCATAAAAAATGTGTATTTCCCATGCAGTCAAATCAATATCATTACTTCCTTCATTTTCAAAACCCTAATACCCATATACTCGTCATTCATAACTTTGGTTGCGTGGGGGCGATTGAAGGGACATATCCCTCAATCTAACCCAATTCAAGCTAATTCGAGTTCAAAAACCTTCATGTAAGACTCGCGCATTCTATACGTAACATCCAAATTTAGCATTGACACTACCCCACGAACTGATGAAAAGCGTAGGTCAAGCTCAAACAGAAAAACATGAACAAGTCAAAGACACCTTTCTCTCACGAACTCAATATTTACTCAGTCAATCGCCACTAACCACATTGTTCGGAGAACGTGCTTCAGCACGATGAAGAACTGCGGAGAAGGCTTATATAAAGAAAAAGTTCTAAAAGAGACAGGGACCAGAAAAATACACGAGAAATCACCAAGAAAACTATATTTTCCAGATTCTCAAAATATCAAAACTTTTTATTTATAAGATCAAGTATTTATAAGTAGAGAGGTCACTTGTAATAAGATATCAACCTCAAGCAATAAAAGTTAATATTACAAAAACTCTCAACTCGAGGTTGTGTTTTTTTCCTACTCAGAGGTTTTTTACGCTAAATTACCTGTGTCATTTCTTATTTCATGTTAGTTTTTGTCACAAGAACAAATGTGTAAGAGTTAATTTCAAGCCATCTTGAGCTTACAGAATTAGGCCATTACAAAGGTTATATTCTGCAACCTAAATTTATGAAACAAGTCTTATTGGCTAACCTTGGCAGTTTAGCCAAATGTACTAAATATAGTGATGTTTAAGGCAAGCTTTGATGGACGGTTAAGTGGGTGTAGACCTGTACTTGGTTTGGATGATTATTTTCTAAAGGGTAAATGTTGGAAGGTTTGTCTATCTGTGATTGCCTTAGATGGCAACAATGGCCTACTATTTATTACAGTTTACTTATGCAGATCATAATATAAATAAACTTGGACCAACATCCTTGAGGTTCTCCAGCCCTATCTCATTCTACATAATCAAAAGTTAATATTCATACCAGATAGACAGAAGGGACTCATTGATGCTGTACTACCATTTTCCCTCATGCAAATCACAGATTCTGCTTCAGACATATGTATAAGAATATGAAGAAGTTTCATAGGAGGACCCAAATAAAGTGGTTAGTGTGGAGTATAGCAAAGACATTTAAGTAATCTAAAAAGAACAAGCACATGCACCAACTCAAACCGGATAACCCAGCTACTAATGACTGGTTACTTAAGGGGCCATTTGAACACTGGGCTAGGTCTCACTTTGATTTCACTGCCAAGTATGAACACATCACAAACAACTTCAGTTAGTCTTTTAACATATGGATTTTGAAGATTAGGGACAGACCAATCTACAAGTTACTGAAAAATCTAAATATAATATTGATGAAACTAATGTATGACAGGAGGCTCAAATCAAAAGAGTGGGAAGAAGCAGGTAAGTTAAACAAGACCTTTTGATATTATTTGAGATCTTTTTTTTTTTTGTGAACTACTATGGGACTATATGTATATCTTTTTTGCAGGTTCGGTGTTGGTCCCTAGAGTACAAATCCACATTGATAATATGATCAAATGCTATGGTCAATATCAGGATCTTTTCTTACAATTGGAATAAATAGCCAAAGATGGTGAGTAAACACCAATACACATGAATATGACTGCCATGAATGGCAACTTTCTAGACTACCATGTGCACATGTTGTTAGTATTATACTTTCTTATGGGTGTCCATGGCTAACAACTATGTTTCTTATTTTCACAAAGTTGCTTCATATGTCCAAACATATAAAAATGTCATATATCCTGTAGTTGATGGATTAGAATGGGAGAAGGTTTGTATTTGAACACAAGTGTATCTGAATCTTTATTTTATATGTATGCTTATTTTTGTATTATATATAACCTACAAATCAAGAAAGTCATTTTCTACCTCCTTCATTGGTGAGAGGAGCTGGGAGACCTAGAAAACAAAGAATCCCTGATCCAGATGAAGAAAAGAGGAAGAAGAGATGTGGAAAATGTGAGGGTTATGGTCACAACAAGAAAAGTTGTAAGGGTACACCAGCAACACCAAGACCGAGAGTGGCAAGAGCACCTAAGAGGGTAGATACAAATGTTTGTATGACAAGACATATGAGCTGTGTTGGCTTACCACCTACAATACCAAATATGAGCGGAAGGGGAAGTGGTGGTATAGGTGGTGGTGGTGGGAGATCTTCTAGGGGTGCAAGGCAAACTTAAGCTACTCAAGCCCCAAGGCCAACTCAAGCAAGTCAAGCCCCAAGGCAAACTAGGGCATCAACACAAAGTTTAAGCCCAAATGCAAACTCAATCAAGGTAAACTCAAAGCCAAACTAAAACTACTTATGGCCCAAGTCTAACTCAATCAAGGTAAGCTCAAATGAAAACTCAAGCTATTAAAGCCCCAAGGAAAAGTCAATCAAGGCAATTTTAAAGGCAAACTCAAGCTACGGAAGCCCCAGGGAAAAGTCAATCAAGTCAAGCCCAAAGGTACTCTCAAGCTACTAAAGCCCCAGCCATTAGTCAATCAAATTAAGCCCAAAGGCAGTCACAAGCTACTGAAACCCCAAGCAAACTAGAACAAGTCAAGCCTAAAGGTAGTCTCAAGCTACTGAAGCCCCAAGGCAAACTATAGCAAGTCAAGCCCAAAGGCTGTCTCAAGCTACTAAAGCCCCAAGGAAAACTAGAGCATATCAACCCCAAAAGTTGTCACAAGCTACTCAAGCCCCAATACAAAGTCAAGCAAGTCAAGTCCAAAGGCAGTCTTAAGCTACTCAAGCCTCATGGCAGAGTCAAACAAGTCAAGCCCAAAGGTAGCCTTAAGCTACTCTCACTGGTCTAAAATGTTCAAAAGGTACTCGCACTTGTATGTACAGAAGGTACTCATACTGGTCTGAAATGTGCAGGTACTCAACCTGGTAGTTACACTGCCTTTTCTTTTCTTTTTCATTTTTCTCTTTAGTTGTTATTGTTTTTTGAATTTATAGGCACTAATAGATATAAGATGCTAAATAGAAAGGAAATTGCAGTTCCATTGATTCACAAAAAATTCACAATACACAAATACCACAATAGAAAACTAAAAGGAAATAGGGAGAAATACCAAGGGTGCCACAAAACAAAAATAAAAAATTTCAGGGATCCTAAACAAAAAAATAAATATCACCGCATCTCAAAAAGAGAACCTACAACTAAAAGCAATACCTACATACACAAACACAACTTTCTTCTTTCTCTTCTGCTCCATTTTCTTTAATTTTATCTTCTTCTTCTTCCTCATTTATCTCTTCTTCTTCCTTGTCTGTTTCTTCATCAAATTCTTCATCATTGTCCTCAGCCTCTTATTCACTATCTGTCTACCCATACTCCCTCTCATCAGTAGATAAGTCCTCTATCAAGCTAGCCTCACTGTTAGAGGATGATTCATAGCATGTAGCAAATCCAATATACTCTTCTTCAGAAGAAGAGTCACTTTCAGTTACAAAGAAAAGAGGTATTTTTGAGGTTTTGAATAGAAGAGAAGGGAAGAAACACTTATGGTTTTAAAGAAGGTATGGGGAAAGTCTTGGTTTTATAAAAAAAAAAACATTTAAGGGGTTCCTAAAAAGAGAATGAACCCTAAATGTTCAAGTTTCCCAATGCTGGTAGTTGGGGGGATAATGGTTAGGGGGAAGGTTTGAGGTTATGTTAAGTATGTGTTGAGTGTGCACACATAATCACTAATGACTAAGACTATAAACATAACAAACTTGTATAAGCAGAATTACACATAACTTGTATCAAAAGAAACTTCGAAAATAAGGAAAAAATAATATAACATTTTAATTAATATAGTAAACAAGGTACAATAACATTTATATCCTCTCACATAATAACCACTACACTCCCAATCTCATCCCATTGAAGATTTCCCTTTAAACTCTTTGCAAAATTCATCTAATCCCATAGTCACACTTACCTTCACATTCAAATTAGTCTTAAATTCTACATTCTTCTTTCCTTCTTTATGCATATAGTCATTTAGCAACATAAAGTGCTTACATTCATCATTTTTACAAATTAAGAATTTCTTACCCTTGCTTCTCTGAGTAGTAGATTTACATAATTTGAAGACAACACAGCCACTTTTAGGGTAAACTACAGTTCTCCAAGGATATTCTCTCCACCAATGACTAGTTTCCTCACAACCAAAGTAATCACCTTTGAAAGAGGGGCTATTTATATTTGGTAAATTTGAAGATTGCCCAATAGCTTTACTCAACCATTGGAAAGTACCACAGGTAGGGAATTGGCATTTCGAGTACTTTCTACCAGGGTTCTCTATTGATTTAGAAACATGAAATTGCATTATTCCACTACAATTTGGTTTCTTAGACATGCTACATAACTATGAACAATCCACAATACCATGAAAAGCTTGATCGCAGATAAGACACAAATCATCCTACAATAAAAATCATAAATCATTAATAAGTTAGTCTTTAGTCCCAATTTATGTCCCTACAATTTGTCTTTAGTCCCCATTTCATACCTTTAAGCTTTAATGGTAATTTCTCAAAATTCACATAAAATACTTGGTTAATGAGAGAAATATAGAGATATAAAGTAATTTTACCTTCACATCAGCACCTCCACCTCCCATAGATATAAATAAAAACCAATTCCAAAACTCAAAGAGAGATAGAGGAAAAAAAGAGGGCTTTAATGGAGGTATTTGGGAAAGGAGATGACCAACACCAAAACTTTGAAAAATTAAAGGGATTTGGTAAGGAGTTGACCGTTAGGATATTTGGGGAAGGAGATAACCGTTGGGGATTGTTTTGGTGAAGGAGATGACTTGAAGACAACTTGTTACCTGTTATGATAAAATCACATACAACTCGTGTGAGGGTAGTTTAGTCATATCATGTCAAAATTTGACTTCAACGGAGGAAGACCTGTGGTCATAGGCTATTTGGGACCAAAACTGTATATTTAAACAACTTGGGGACTAAAGATAAATATTCAGTTTGTAGGTGGGACTACACTCAAAAAATCCCAAACTATAATGAGATATGTTAATACATAATTTGGCACTCAAAATTATAAGCATGACAATGATATTCTCAATTATAACAAGATGCCACTACACATTCTATCTTTCATATACATTTCACCCAAAATCAATTTTACCTCTTCTACATCTCTCTCTCTTCTATCTATCAGCAGATTAACTTAAACAAACAGTGTAATGATAGGAAAAAAATACAGTATTTGAGGTGATCACAAATTATTATTTTGAAGGAACAACAAAAAATACAAAATAAGTTCTCACTTATACCATTATTATATAATACAAGACATTAACTATAACTGACAAAAAAAAAAATTAATCAAATAACGTTTAACTTACAATCAATGTCTATCTATCTACGATTATCCCGGTGGCATTCTCAGTTTTGTCCTACATGGCGACGATTATCCGCATGGCATTGTTTGTCCTACATGGTGTGTCACATTTAAAATAATTTAATTATGTCATTAAAAAGTAGAGACTAATTGTGTCCAAGTTTATTTGGATTTTATCCATTATATCTCAATTGTAACCCCCAACTCTTTCTGTCCCACTCCAAGACTTTCCATGGCATTAAAACCCTTCCTTAATGATAATTATGGGTGCCTTGATGATCCTCCATATTTTCCTTAATCCAAAAAGTAATGCAAAAGGTTGTAATTCTACAAAATCACTCTCCAATAAAAAAATTAGAAGCATTCACTAGATTTTAGCAAATGAATCAAGTATGACCTCTTCGATTTTAACAAAATCTTATTTAGGTATTCACACATCTTCTGATTTTGATTTTAAAGATATTTCTAATCAACTAACGGTGAACAAATATCTTTCCAATTCGTTTTTCCTAAGCCGTATTTGTTTAATTTATCGAGGTTTTGACCCTTTATTTGACTTCATTTTGCATTTGATTATGAATACAGTGATTTAGAGGATCTTCATCTGCTGTAAACAGTATGCTATGATAGGTGTATACGGAGATTAAAAGGTAGCCATACTGAAATTGAGCCAACACTGAATTACAGTATGCTAGATTTATAATGTATGTTAATTTATTGCAATTTACAAATGTTACAATTGGTTGCTTCAATTTTTTACAACTTCTTCATCGGTTAGTGCGGTTTCTCTTTCTCTACATAGAAAAAATATAGTAATTTGTTCTCTATGTTCTGTTTCCCAAAAAACACTATCTAAATTTCACGAATTTGGGTTTTTCTATATCGAATAGAGTATGCTATGAGATTCATCACATATCAAATTGATCTTACATTTAAGTAATTCGGTAATTTCTATCTTTGTGTGTTTGAACTATTTTTTTAATTCTTTTTCGTACTTGCCATGGTTTTCAGGTTTAATGTTCCCGATCCTATATTCGTTCGAGTTTAAAAGCCTTTCAGTCTAAAATAATTTTGCAGTATAAGAAATGTTGAATTGTAGTAGATTTCAGACAAAGGTAATTACATTATCCTCAAAAAAAGATAAGCCTTTTTCTATGCACTTTTATATTCCCTGCTATATTTCATAAAAGAACAGTAAATTCATGTTGGTTCTACATTTATCTTTAATTCTATAAGTACTTCTAATCATAATGCAATGGGGATGTGTGATGGTAAGCGTAAATGCCTTGATTATTTTTATATTGAAGATACATATCAAATCAAATGTGAGAGCACTTAAGATATCTCCAAGGTATCTCAAGAAATGGTGATTTAAATCTACTAAGATCCATGATAGAGATTAGACCATTGGGTGCAAGAAGAAAGGGAGGGGAAAATTTTAAAGTATGAAAGAGGAAGCAAATAGTTCCACAACATCATTACTTGCAGAAATCATCAAGGTCGTCCGATTATTTTTCCTAACTCCTACCTTTGGTTTCTTTACCAACTTATTGTTGTTATTAGGTTTACCTTCATTATATGAATTTTGTAGATGATATTTTTCTTTTTATGAATGCGTCATTGATTGATCTAAGCATTCTCTTCCTTAATTCCCATTATGGTTAGTTTGAGAATTTACTCATCAGTTTTAGTGCTTAGACCCCATAGCACAAAAGTATAAAATTCCCCATCTCTCCTTCAGTCAAAATACAATCCCTAAAGATCAATTCAGTAGAAAGTTGCAGTGAAATCGTTTTGTAATCTCTCATGTATTCTTTTACCTATCTTTCTTTCTTTCTCTATCTCATATGATTCGAAGCATAAATCAGTTTATGAAACCCCATTATATGTTTATTTGCTTCCATTATTCTGTAATTTTCTTGGATTAAAATATTTTATTGGATAAAGCATGATTGTTGGTGGACGAAAGGATTTAACTTTTATCTGTCTTCTTTATTTTCTTTGCATATATGATTTTCAATTTATTATTCATTATGAAGGATACAGTGGTTACTAATGGTTATTATATTATGTGTTCTTTATGGTTTGATTTTTTTTTCTTAATTTTTGTTGTGTTCCATGTTTGAATAGGATAGCAGACTGATTGTAAACTTTAGTTTTTAGTGAATAACGATCCAGGTGTCAGGTATAAATTTGTGTAAATGAGTATTGAAGATTCTTCTTCAACAATAATTATCTGGAACATTAAAGCTTCTTCTAGCAACTCAAGATCAGGTACTCAGTTTCTTGCTTTCTTCTTTTGTCAAGAACAAATTTTTTAGATGTTGTTTTGTATGCCAAATTAGGTAATCGTTTTTTGCTTCTAGAAATAAACATTAAATCACTCGGTAGGTCCGGTATGCTCTAAACTGATTTATGGCTTATGATCTTAATTACTATGTGTTCTTATGATTAAGTATTTTATTTTTCATTGTCATTCTCCAATAAAAGCAAGCTCACAGGATTTCATTTATCGCAAGATTTAACTCCCATTAATCCGCATTTTACTATTTCTATAAACACAAAGTAGTCGAGGGGAAGAGAACCTTCTATATTTTCATTAATATCCATAGAACTAGGTGCTCATAATTTTCTTGAATATTTTGTAATCTACATTTTTGCTAATGTTTACTTTCCTAATTTGTAGAAATTGTGTAATTTCTATGATTGTAGAATGCAAAGATGTCATAGTAGTCTCATCTTCTTCCATGGTTGGAGCATCAAGAGTGCAAATATATCATGGACACCTCATGTATTAATGGTCACTATGGTGTTAAAAACTTTTAGAATGTTATCGTTATAAAATTAAAACTTAATTTGTTACCTTTCGTGTTAAACCTTTATTTATCATGTAGTCGTTTATTGTTTTTCCCATTTTCCACTTATTTCTATGTGCATGTTTTTCAGTAACTGGCTTCATTTATGGACTTTAATTTGGTGTCATTTTGATACTAAAGAATAACCATGAGAATAAGATATAAGCAAGTTACCCGTCATCTTTTCGTGGTACATTTTCTCACTTTAACGAAGAGTTGGGGAACGAATTTGTCATTTTCAATCTATTTTTCTAATATATTTTGTAAAACATATATCCAATGCTAGGTTTTCATCTTAAAACATATACAAAACACAAGGACCCACAAAACTGCTGCTGATATTTATCAAGATCTTAGTCGGGTTAGTTCTACCGTTACTTTATTGTTATATAACCCTCTTGAGGAAATTAAAAGATAGTTTTAATTTAAAGTACATTGAATGAAAAAGTGTTGCCTATTTTGAGTGTGATTTTCTGGGATTTATATCGAGGACTTGGGTTCTAATTGGAAGATCTTCTGGTATTGATTTTAGGGAGAAAAACTTATAAATAATTAAACTTGGAGAGCCTTTTTTTAAAACATGAAACCCGAAGAAGACTGCCCAATTCAATGGCCAGTTACACAAGAGGTAATAATCAAAGTTAGTTGTGCTTGATACTCTAGATTTTGTTTTCTTGCATTAGATTTATTGGGTTTGTTCATAGATGATTCATTTAAAAAGGGGCAATCATATGAAGAAAAGGGAGAAGTTAACATGGACTGATCAATGTGATTCCAAGTATGCTTTTGGGATTTTTTTTTTGATAAACAATTTTAATGATAACATATCAATGCATGTACTTAGTTTATAGATACATTTTTTTGTGAATGAAGTTCATGGATATCTAATATCTGAATCACTAGCTTTCAGTTAAATATTGAGTAGTTCCTCCTCTATGTTTTATGTCTTATGGAAGAACCTTAGCCTTTTTAATTTCTCCTAGATTCGTTTCTTACTCCTAGCCCTTTTTGTTCCATAGTGACATTTGTTCTTGATGTTCTACCTGGAAACCTTTTGACCTTATAATGAAATAATATTGGCATTAGGATCAAAATAGATTATTAGTCATTTTTAATTAGTGAATAGTTAATTCTACCTTAAAGGGCAAGCATGTATTGTTCTTCTTATGAAATTATTTGGCTTTAATAAACATACTCTTTTGGAGCTTGATATGTATATAACTAACTTATTGTAGTAAAAGGCTAGCCAGGCGAGCGTTTATTGCTCTAAAAGTCACTGCATGTAAAATGATCTGAAATGGCAATGCCCATATAAGTTTGAACCGACGGTTCAAAATTAGTTAAATGAATATCTTGAATTATCAAAACATATTAATTTGGTAGATAAGTAATTTGAAATGTTTTTACAAACCAATTATTCTCAAAAAAGTGCCTATGTTACTTCTTAAAAGATTTATTTCTTAATTCTAAGTTTTTGACGATAAAACTCAATATTGATATGCATCTATAAGATTGTATTACAGATTAGTATTAATAGGCTTCAACAGACTCTTAGAAATGTAAATGTCTAGATTGGAGACTTCTTTACTTGCAACTTTAATAAATATATTTTTTCTAATATATGAGTTATAAAGGTGGTAATTGTACCCTATGATACCCCTTTTAATTTGTTTCTATTTGACATGGCACATTATTTGACCTCTTCTTTATAGTTATATTATGCTATCTATGGCCATATTTTGTATTGCGTACTACTCATTCACGACATCTTCCTATGATCATATTTGCTACGTTTGTCCACTTCAGATGACACAAGGGTTTCAAGATTGTTCAGAAGCTTGACTACAATACAACTAAGGCAAACATAGTTATAGCTAAGCCGTTGAAGCTTACCTTTACTGTATCTAATTTGTTGGGTCCAGTGTTTACTTTGAAAGTTTTATATCATGTCTCATGTAAATTATAGTTTGTACATTGATTCCAGTAGCAAAATCTGTACCAACCGATCATAAATTACATATTGATTTTGATTTAGATTTGGATTCTTTTTTGGTGTTTTAAGTAAGCTCTTTGTATAATCTACCGCTATATACTCATTTGAGCTCCATGAACAATGTGGTGCTTTCATATTGAGATTTTCCTCTATCAAGTACTCAATTCAATTTTCACATATTCTTAAATTTGTTTTCATAAACATACTGTAAATGCCATGTTAACTATTATTTCTATGGCCAAATAACATGTTTGTTTGGTATATGGGTTTTCAGTTTATATTGTGAATTAACTACATGTGTTCAAGCATGATTGAATTAAATGATGCAAATGTGAGTTCAAATTTATGAACAAAGTGATTCATCATTTACATAGGAAAATTTTAAAATAAATATAGGTCTATTTCTGAAGTATCAAAATAAAGAATTGGATGTCTAGATTTTTGTAGTGGCCTATGAACCAAGTCCTAATTTTTATTATTATTTGAGTTCAGAAGCTTATTTACTATTTTATTTTTACGCAATATAAATTAAGGAGTGAGAAAGAAAGAGAAGAAGAAAGAGAATTTATGTGAAAATCGATAGTGGCATATTGTAAATAAAGATGAGCGAAAGGGTAGTTTGCTAAAATATTTTATGATAGAAGCTCCAAAAATGAAAAAAAATACTGTTATTTTGGATCTAAAAGCTATTAAAAACATTGATTTATAAATTTGACAAATCTAAACTATTATATAATAAGGTTGCAGTGAGCGGTACAAGAAAATATGCCCTTCACCACGGTAACCAGGAGACTACTCATGAATCAAAACAATAGTAATGTGCAGTGAGCGTGGATCGAGCACGCGACCTTCAGATCTTCAATCTGACACCTTCCAACTGAGCTGTCCCCGCTAGCCAACTGCACCACTACCCCATTGTTGTTTTATTCTCGACATTTTAGTTCACACCCATCGATGATGAACAAAGCAAAAATCACCCGTCAAAGAGTTTTTCCTCAATCAAACACCTTTCTTCCAAGCCCAAATCTACTAATTTAATGTTCTACAATATAATCATCATCTTCTCTCTTCGATCCCTTTCTGTTACAACGCAAACTTTGGGTTTATTTTTTTTCAGAATCTAATTTGAAGAAGAATTGAGTTAGTTTGATTAGAAATAAGAAGAGATGTTGGAGAAGATCGGATTACCCCCAAAACCTTCAATGAGAGGAGGTAATTGGGTTGTTGATGCATCTCACTGTCAAGGTTGTTCTTCTCAATTCAGCTTTATCAATCGAAAGGTGTGTTTTTTTTATGGTCTTCAATGATGTTTTGCATAGTTTCAACAATACCCATTGTTTGATTTGATGTTATTTTGGAGTGTTTGTGTGTTTTGTTGGTTTTTATGGGTTTTAGTTCAAACCCCTTTGTTGGGAATTATTAGAGAGAAATAATTTGGTTGGTGATTTGTTAGTTAAGTTTGTTATTTGATTTAGGAAGAAATAATTTGATATAAGAAGTAAAGAACAATCACGTGAACATAGTTATAAGTATGAGCTTAATTGTTTGCAATGTGCATACCAAACCCTATCAATCGAATCACTTATTCGAGAAATACGGGACTTCTAAGTCGTACAAGTAAAGAGATATATTCATTGGTAAGAAAAAGAAAAAACGTGAACGAGGATTGGATTGATGATAAAATAAAATCCTGGGTCGCGAACAATGATTTGGTTGATGATGAAGAAAGATAATTCTTGGTTCAGTTCTCCACCTTAACGATAGAAAAAAGGCTTGATCAAATTCTATTGAGTCTGACTCATAGTGATCATTTATCAAAGAATGACTCTGGTTATCAAATGATTGAACAACTGAATCAGTTTACTTACGATACTTAGTTGACATTCATAAAAAGGATCTAATGAATTATGAGTTCAATAGATCTTGTTTAGCAGGAAGACGGATATTACTTGCTCATTATCAGACACTCACTTATTCACAAACCTCATATGGGGCTAATAGTTTTCATTTCTCATCTCATGGAAAACCCTTTTCGCTCTGCTTACCTCTATCCCCCTCTAGTGGTATTTTAGTGATAGGATCTATAGGATCTGGACGATCATATTTGGTTAAATACCTAGTGACAAACTCCTATGTTCTTTTCATTACGGTATTTCCGAACACGTTCCTAGATGACAAACCTAATGATTATCTTATTGATGATCTCGAGGATGATGATTTTGGTAGGATTGGTGCTGTTGATAGTGACGATATCAACGAGATTGGTGATAGTAACGATATCGATGATGACCTTGATACAAAGTTGCTAACTATGACGAATGAGCTAACGACGGATGCGCTAACTAAGTTTAGGATGTCGGAAATAGACCGATTTGATATCACCTTTTAATTTGAATTTGCAAAAATAATGTCTCCTTGTATAATATGGATTCCAAATATTCATGATCTGTATGTAAATGAGGTGAATTACTTATCCCTCGGTCTATTAGTGAACTATCTCTCCAGGGATTGTGAAAGATGCTCCACTAGAAATATTTTTGTTATTGCTTCGACGCATATTCCCCAAAAAGAGGATCCCGTTCTAATTGCTCCGAATAAATTAAATATATGCATTAAGATACGAAGGCTTCTTATTCCACAACAGCGAAAGCACTTTTTCACTCTTTCATATACTAGGGGATTTGGAAAATAAAATGTTCCAGACTAATGGATTTGGGTCCATAACCATGGGTTCCAATGCACGAGATCTTGTAGCACTTACCAATGAGGCCCTATCAATTTGTATTACACAGAAGAAATCCATTATAGATACTAATACAATTCGATCCGCTCTTCATAGACAAACTTTGGATTTATGATCCCAGGTAAGATCGGTTCAGGATCATGAGATCCTTTTCTATCAGATAAGAAGGGTTGTTGCACAAAATGTACTTCTAAGTAATTGCTCCATAGATCCTATATCTATTTATATGAAGAAGAAATCATGTCAGGATGGAGATTCTTATTTGTACAAATGGTACTTCGAGCTTGGAATGAGCATGAAGAAATTAATGATACTTCGAGCCTCTTAATAATTCTCATTCGATCATGGCGGGGGAGTAAGTCAAAATAGAAAAACTCACATTGGGTTTGGGGATAATTAGGCTCGAACTGATGACTTCCACCACGTCAAGGTGACACTCTACCACTGAGTCATATCCCTTCCTTGCCCTGCCCCTATTGAGAAATAGAACTGACTCATCCTAAGGCAAAGGGTCAAGAAACTGATGACTTCCACCACGTCAAGGTGACACTCTACCACTGAGTCATATCCCTTCCTTGCCCTGCCCCTATTGAGAAATAGAACTGACTCATCCTAAGGCAAAGGGTCAAGAAACTGAACGCCACTATTCTTGAACAACTTGGAGCCGGGCCTTCTTTTCGCACTATTACAGATACGAAAAGAATGGGAAAAATTGGATTCAATTGTCAACTGCCCCTATCGTAAATAGGATTGACTACGGATTCGAGCCATAGCACAGGGTTTCATAAAATCCGTACAATTTTCCCAATCTAAATCCGTATATTCTATTCGATATGGGTAGAAGAAGAACCTGACTCAGTAGTGTTAAAAAAAGAGTGGAAGTAGAACCAAGTCAAGATGATATGGATCAACCCCTTCTTCTTGCGCCAAAGATCATACCATTTCCGAAGGAACTAGAACTACATCTCTTTTCAATTTCCACTAAGGAGTTCTTATGTGTTTCCACTTCCTTTTGAGACCTAAAAAATGAACAAATTCCTTTTCTTAGGAACACACACAAGATTCATCACTACAAAAATGGGAATGGTAACCCTACCATTTCATTTATGAATTTCATAGTAATAGAAATACTTGTCCTACCGAGACAAAATTTGTAACTTGCTATCCTCTTGCCTAACAGGTAAAGATTTAACTTCGTGGAAAGGTTGATTCATTTGGATCAACATGAGGGTCCAATCAACTACATTGCATTGCCAGAATCCATGTTGTATATTTGAAGCAGGTTGACCTTTTTGCTTCTCTCATGGTACAATCCTCTTCCCAATGAGCCCCCTTTTCTCCTCGGTCTACAGAGACAAAATGGAGGACTGGTGCCAACAATTCATGACGGAAGAAAGGATTCCCCGAGCCGGGAGCACTAACTAATACTAATATAATAGAAAATAACTGTCTTTTCTTTATACTTTTTCGGTTCCATTGCTACTGCGGGCCTTACGGAATCAATTGGATCATATAGATTTCCCTTCAACACAACAAGGGTCATCAAAAGGATCTCGGATGAACCACCAAAGCACGAAAGCCAAAATCTTTTAGAAAATGTATTCCTATTCGAAGAGTGCATAACCGCATGGATAAGTTTACGCTAACCTGTCAATTTGGGATCCAATTTGGGATTTTCCTTGGGGGTATCGGGAAGGAATTGGAATGTGATAATATCGATTCATACAGAAGAAAAGTTTCTCTATTGATTCAAACGCTATGGGATAGAGGAAGAAGAAAAAAACTGAAGATTTCACATAGTACTTTTGATCGAAAAATCCATCTTATTTATTTCGTACCCTTCGCTCGATGATAAAATGGGTCAGATAAAACCTATGGAACTTAAGGAATGATGGAAGGAAATAAAAGGAAAAGAGAGGGAAAAAAATAACTAAAAGAAAAGAACTCAGATTCCAAATGAACAAATTAAAACTCGATAGGATCTTTCTGATTCTCGAAGAATGAGGGCCAAAGGGATTGATTGAGGAAGATCTCTTGTTCTTATTACTTATTATTAAATTAATATCGTGGTTGGATCCGCATATGTTTGGTAAAAGGAATAATCTTCTCCTTTCAGAATAATCAAAGGAACATGAAAACGTGACTGAATTGGTCCTAGTTACTCTTGAGGACGGAGTGGAAGAAGGGAGGAGATTCTTGAATGAGGAAAAGAATCCAATGACTTTGAAAGAGTTGAACGAGGAGTCGTATGAGGTGAAAATCTCATGTACGGTTCTGTAAGGTTGGCTTATCTGTGAACTTTTTCACTATCACCCCCAAAAGACCAAACTCTGCCTTACGTAAAGTTGCCTGAGTACGATTAACCTTTGGATTTGAAATTATTGCTTATATACTTGCTATTGGCCATAATTCACAAGAACATTCTGTAGTCTTAGTAAGAGGAGGAAGGGTTAAGGATTTACCTGGTGTGAGATATCACATTGTTCGAGGAACCCTAAATGCTGTCGGGGTAAAAGATCGTCAACAAGGGCGTTCTAGTGCGTTGTAGATTCTTATCCCAAGACTTGTATCATTTGATGATACCATGTGAATAACTAGAAACATGTGAAGTGTATGGCTAACCCAATAACGAAAGTTTTGTAAGGGGACTGGAGCAGACTACTATAAGACAAAGGATCTTCTTTCTAAAGAGATTTAATTCGTAACTATTATATGTTCAAGGTTCAATATTAAAATCATTTAAGAGGTTTTCCCTGACTTTGTCTATGTCAACAAACAATTAGAAGGGAGGAGATTCTTGAATGAGGAAAAGAATCCAATGACTTTGAAAGAGTTGAACGAGGAGTCGTATGAGGTGAAAATCTCATGTACGGTTCTGTAAGGTTGGCTTATCTGTGAACTTTTTCACTATCACCCCCAAAAGACCAAACTCTGCCTTACGTAAAGTTGCCTGAGTACGATTAACCTTTGGATTTGAAATTATTGCTTATATACTTGCTATTGGCCATAATTCACAAGAACATTCTGTAGTCTTAGTAAGAGGAGGAAGGGTTAAGGATTTACCTGGTGTGAGATATCACATTGTTCGAGGAACCCTAAATGCTGTCGGGGTAAAAGATCGTCAACAAGGGCGTTCTAGTGCGTTGTAGATTCTTATCCCAAGACTTGTATCATTTGATGATACCATGTGAATAACTAGAAACATGTGAAGTGTATGGCTAACCCAATAACGAAAGTTTTGTAAGGGGACTGGAGCAGACTACTATAAGACAAAGGATCTTCTTTCTAAAGAGATTTAATTCGTAACTATTATATGTTCAAGGTTCAATATTAAAATCATTTAAGAGGTTTTCCCTGACTTTGTCTATGTCAACAAACAATTCGAAATACCTAGACTTTTTTAAAACAGGCCCGAGTTAAATAGCAATGATTCAAAACACTTGTTTTTACACTATTTCTGAAACCCAAGGACTCAATCGTATGGATATGTAAAATACAGGATTTCCAATCCTAGCAGGAAAAGGAGGGAAACAAAGGAGGGAAATAGATACTCAATTTAAAGTGAGTAAACAGAATTTCGTACTCAATCTCATAGATACATATAGAATTTTGTGGAAAGCCGTATTCGATAAAAGTCGTATGTATAGCTTAGATGGTGATCTTTCATATCTTTTGAGATCCACCCTACAATATGGGGTCAAAAAGCCAAAATAAGTGATTTTCATCCTTATAAAAAGAAAATTGATTTTTGAACTGAACCTCTTTCACACTCGTCACGTTGAGGTACTATAGAAGAAAAAACTGCCAAATCGGATCCAATTTATCGTAATCGATTAGTTAACATGTTTGTTAACCGTATTCTAAAACACGAAAAAAAATCATTGGCTTATCTAATTATTTATCGAGCCCATAAAAAGATTCAACAAAAGACAAAAACAAATCCACTATCTATTTTTGCGTCAAGCAATACGTCGAGTAATTCCCGATATAGCAGTAAAAACAAGACGTGTAAGCGCATTGACTCATCAAGTTCTCATTGAAATTGGATCTACACAAGGAAAAGCACTTGCCATTCGTTGGTTATTAGGGGCTTACCGAAAATGTTCGGGTCTAAATATGGCTTTCAAATTAAGTTTCGAATTAGTAGATGCTGCCAAAGGGAGCGGCGATGCCATACGCAAAATAAAAGAGACTTAAAATGGCAGAGGCAAATAGAGCTTTTGCACATTTTTGTTAATCCATGGGCAAGATCTATATAGACACATGGATCCATACATTTCGACTGGAAAAGAATTAATAAAAAAAGAAAGAATCGGAATTGGTCGATATCTTTCTCGAAACAAATGAAAGGAAACGAAAGATGAAACATAAATCATAGATCAACTAAGCCCTCTCGGGGTCTTGCTTAAGAATAAGAAAGAAGAATCTCATCTAAATACCATGGAATAATGTTTGATCCTGGTGATTTTGTAAATATCCCATTCCTAAAATAGAAAGTTCGAAACAATTGGGACTTTTTTGAAGATTGGGTGTAGTTACTAATTCATGATACAAAATGAAAACTTCATTCACGATTCTACGAGAATTTTATGAAAGCGTTTCATTTGCTTCTCTTCAATGGAAGTTTTATTTTCCCCGAATGTATTCTAATTTTTGGCCTAATTCTTCTTCTTCAACCTCTAATCAAAAAGATAAACCTTGGTTATATTTCATCTCTTCAACAAGTTTTGAAATGAGCATAACGGCCCTATTGTTCTGATGGAGAGAAGAACCCATGATTAACTTTTCGGAAAATTTCCAAGCGAACAATTTCAACAAAATCTTTCAATTTCTTATTTTACTATGTTCAACTCTATGTATTCCTCTATTCGTAGAGTACATTGAATGTACAAAAATGGCTATAACAGAGTTTTTGTTATTCGTATTAACAACTACTCTAGGAGGAATGTTTTTATGTGGTGCTAACGATTTAATAACTATCTTTTTAGCTCCAGAATGTTTCAGTTTATGCTCCTACCTAATATCTGGATATACCAAGAGAGATGTACGGTCTAATGAGGCTACTACGAAATATTTACTCATGGGTGGGGTAAGCTATTCTATTCTGGTTCATGGTTTCTCTTGGCTATATCGTTCATCCAGAGGGGAGATTGAGCTTCAAGAAATAGTGAATGGTTTTATCAATACACAAATGTATAACTCCCCAGGAATTTCAATTGCGCTTATATTTATCACTGTAGGACTTGGGTTCAAGCTTTCCCCAGCCCCTTCTCATCAATGGACTCCTGACGTATACAAATGAGTGCGGTTCGTTAAATAAATTCTTACCTCGATCTATCTATGAGATATTTGGATTTTTCAAAACTCCATGGACATGCAGAAGATAAATGCTATCCCACTCGGACCAAGACATAACTTTACTTTTATCAAAAGTTTATTGTGATATTTTTGTTTAAATAACAATTAAGCTGAAGCAGGTCAAGAACAACGAATCTCTTTATGATAAACAAATCCATTTTGCATGTTCGTTATTACGAGTAGTTCCTACAAAGGATCGGACTAATAACGTATACAATACTTGAATTCTCGATGTAGATGCTACATAGTTGGTTCTCATCCTTCAGAGACTACGAGTGTAATATGTAATAGGAACATCCGTCGAGAAAGGGATCACCCTAAGATGATCATCTCATGGCTATTTCTCAATCTTTTTGACTTGCTCCTACGAAACTAAGGTCAAAAAGATTGAAAAAGTCAGTCATTCACAACCACTGGTAAAGGATTCCTCGAAAAGTTAAGGATTAGTAATCTTTTTTAGAATTAGAAATCAAATGGATTCGGTCTTATACATACGCGAGGAAGGTAATCAAAAAAGAAAGAAGAGTTATTTTTTCTTTTATCACTTGGGGGTTGTACGAGATGAAAGTCTCATGCACGGTTTTGAATGAGAGAGAAGTGAGGAATCCTCTTTTCGACTCTGACTCTTCCACTCCCGTTGCTTTTCTTTCTTTTACTTCGAAAGTAACTGCATCAGCTTTAGCCACTTGAATTTTTGATATTCCTTTTTATTTCTCATCAAACAAATGACATCTTTTTCTGGAAATCCTAGCTATTCTTAGCATGATATTGGGGAATCTCATTGCTTTTACTCAAACAAGCATGAAACGTATGCTTGTATATTTGTCCATAGGTCAAATCGGATATGTAGTTATTGGAATAATTGTTGGAGACTCAAATGATGGATATACGAGCTCATTATATGTTGTTCTATATCTGAATGAATCTAAGAACTTTTGCTTGTATTGTATCATTTCGTCTACGTGCTAGAATTGATAACATTCGAGATTATGCAGCATTATACATGAAAAATCCTTTTCTGGCTCTCTTTAGCCTTATGTCTCTTATCCCTAGGAGGTATTCCTCCACTAGCAGTTTTTTTGGAAAACTCCATCTATTTTGGTGTTTGGTGTGGATGGCAGGCGGGCCTAGATTTATTGGTTCCAATAGGACTCCTTACGAGCGTTGTTTCTATATACTATTATCTAAAAAGAATCTAGTTATTAATGACAGGTAACTTTTGTCCGAACCTCTGATTTTTTTTGAAATTCGATCCAATTTTTCCGATTTTAGAACCCTGTTTTATGTTCCGATTTCCGAAAATCCGATTTCCAAAAAATATCGGGTCAGAATCGGATAGCCTTCTACTATTCCAAAATTCCGAAATTTCCGATCCGATTTTTCCGAATAAAATTCGATTCGATTTAATCAAAACAACATCCAATCCGATTCTTCCGAACAACATCCGATCCGATTTAATCGAAAGTTTAATAAAACATTAAAAGTTTAAAACCTAACAACATGTCTCTCTTCTCCACTCTAGGTCTGCCTTTCTCTTCTCTCTCTCTAAGTATCTCTCTATAAGTAATTTTGGTTTTTATGATGGTATCCTTTATCAGGCTTTTACAAAAAAATTTAGTTTATCAGAATATCCAAAATTTTGAAAATTTTGGAATATACAATTTTTTTCCGAAATTTCCGATTTTTTCCCGAAATGTTTGAAATTCCGAATAATCCGATTTTTTCGGATTTGGATCCATTTTTCGTTTTTCCAGAAAAAAAAATCGGATCGGATGAGAATGGATTTTACGTTTCCAAAAAAATTCGGAAAAATTCCGACCGCCACCATTTCCGATCCGAAAACAGTATGCGTAAGCTTCACAAGCTCATTTGAACTCAAAAAGTATACCCGATTTCTACTTGGCTAAATAGTGGGACACTTTGAAGGAAGGTGGGCTGTTATTACGGAGCGCCCAAGCTTCAATCCTTAGGTTGTGCATTGTTTCAAAGACAGACGTGATGCTCATGTTAGACCGTGGTTACTGTTTTGTTTTCTAATTGTCCGAAACATGAATTTTGATAAATGAAAATGTAATTGGCTCACTCATTTGTACAAATTAACGAATAACACTAGTTATTGTTCTCACTGATGCTGTAAAACGGTGAAATCATGTAGGTCCTGTAAGAGGACATCAAAAGGGCAAGATAAAGCTAGATGTTGGCTCTAGCCAATCAGGAAAGCATATCTGATTAGTGATTCAAATTTGAATTATGAATTCATCCATAGTTGCTTATTTGATTTTATAATCTTAGATTATGATCAAGGTACATTTACTTTCAAGGGTTATGGTATGTTTTTTTTGTAATCAAATCATGGGCTATGGTTTTTTTAAGGTGGTACTTGTACTTGGTGCATTAGATTGATAGACAAACATCTGCATGTTACACAGTCGAAGGACCAACAAAAGTTTGCTAACCAACAAGAGAAACGAGAAGTAAAAGATGAAGTGATGTTTTATCAGAAGTTCTCTATATCCATAACTTCGACTGAGGTTCCAGCGGAAAAAAAAATCCCCAAAAAATAATTTAAACAGCAAATTTGTAAAAGATCCAAACACTACGAATTTTTATATGGACTTGAAATTCGGTACACGTTGCATGTTTAGAGTTTATAGTTCTTTGACATATTGTGTTTGAAGAAGTTAAAGAAGAATTCATCTCATATTCTTACTTAAGTGAGTCCATTTTACCAATAATGACTTTTTGAGTTAAGTTTTTGACCTTCACGGGAAGATTGAAGTTTTCCTTTGTGCTATATTTTGCAAACTTTAATTTAATCTAAGATACTTTAGATTTTACCTAACCCAATTTTCCCTAGCTAACAACGACACGGATACGGGTGTCGGACACGGCGACCCAAAAATATGTAAAAGCGGGGACACGGCTGTAAAATTTTTATTTCTTATTTTCTACTATGCTTATGTTGGTTACTTAACCTATCTAACACACTTATGGGTTAATTTACGACATATTTTTACGACTAATAACAAACAACTCCCAACACTTGTGGGTTATATTAACTTATGGGTTAATTTACGGCTAATACCAAACAAAAAACAATGATACTAGTTAGTATGGTTGAATAACATGTATAAGAATTGAAAACTTTCTAAAAGCTATGTCAAAAAGGTCATGATCTAAATAAGAAGTGCCTGTTGGAGTGTCGACACGAGTGTCGGTGTGTCCGAGTGTCCGACACGTTTGGACACGGATTTTTTTTGGAATATGGAGTGTCCATGTTACATAGAATTTGCCCTAAAAGTTTAAGAATTTTTGACTGCTACAGTCATTTGAAACAACTTCGTCTATAAAAACCTATTGCTCTTAGTTTAAATTTTCTACTGACGGGATCTTTTCTTGTGATTTTCTGTTGATTTAGACTGTATAGATATATTTAGTTACAGATTTGCATATATGTGTTTGTTTACTCGTGTTTTCTGATTCTTGGTTTTTTTATGTTCTGAATTTCAGCATCATTGCCGCCGATGTGGAGGCATATTTTGCAGCAGTTGCACTCAGCAGAGAATGGTTTTACGTGGACAGGGCGACTCACCAGTGCGAATATGCGATCCATGCAAGAAGCTCGAGGAGGCGGCACGTTTTGAGATGCGTCACGGACATAAAAGCAAACCTGGAAGAGGTCTGTTAAATATGCAACTCCATAGTTCTTCTTGTGTAGTTTATCTAATTATTATATTAAGGTGCCTACCTGAGAGTTGTTTATAAGGACCACAGGGTCATTTGTCAACCTTCATTGGACTGGATAGATCTAGCATTTCGAGATTCCTTTTTAAGACCTGGGAAATGTTAAAATACTTTCATGCTTATTTTTCAATTGGTATTCAGGTGGTTCAAAACTGATACTGAAGTCTGAAGATGACGTGTTGAATGAGATTCTAGGCACTGATGGAAGGTGGCCATCTTTATCAAGAGGCGAATCCACTACCTCTGATCTTCAAAGAGCCGCTAGTAATGCTTCTTGTTCAAGCTTTAATGAAGAATATCTTAAGGAAGATGGGATAGTTCATATTCTGGAGAGTCCCTCTATCGACCAACGCAAGCGTAGTCTAAATGAGGTTGATCCTAGCAGTCCAGAGGATTTGCGTCAGCAGGCATTAGAAGAGAAAAAGAAGTATAAAGTTCTAAAAGGAGAAGGACATCCAGAAGAAGCTTTAAGAGCTTTTAAGAGAGGGAAGGAACTTGAGAGAGAAGCCAAGGCACTAGAAGTTGCATTGAGAAAGAGCCAAAAGAAGACATTTTCTTCGATCAGTTCCTCTAGCATCCATCTAGTGAATGACAGCTCCAAAGAACTGGGTAAAAAGGATAGAATTTCCCCTCAAAAGGACGACCTGGCCTCGGAACTAAGAGAACTGGGCTGGTCTGATGCTGATCTTCATGATTCAGATGCAAAGCCGACAAAAATGACTTTGGATGGTGAATTGTCTAGTCTCATTTCTGAAGAGATACAGAAGAAGCCTGGTGTTGTTAGGGTAACACGTAGTATTGACAAGACCCAGGTTCTTGAAATTAAGAAAAAAGCTTTAATGCTTAAGCGAGAAGGGAAGCTTGCCGAAGCTAAGGAAGAGCTAAAAAAGGCTAAGATTTTAGAAAAGCAATTAGAAGAACAAGAGTTCTTGGCTGAGGCCAACGATTCAGATGATGAACTATCGGCTCTTATACGCAGTATGGATGATGATAAACAAGACAATACTGGTTATAAGTTTGACCAAATTGATGGTATTACTGATGGTCTCGATCTTGTTGGTAACTTTGAGGTGACGGATGATGATTTGGATGATCCAGAGATGGCTACAGCCTTAAAATCATTAGGTTGGGCCGATGAAGATTTGGAGCACCCAGTGGTTCTCCTGGATGTTAAAGTGTTACAACATGAAGTTCTCTCTCTGAAAAAAGAGGCTGTTATCCAGAAACGTGTTGGTAATGTTGCAGAAGCAATGTCACTTTTAAAGAAGGCGAAACTCATCGAGCGAGACATTGAAGGTTTGCAGTCTCAAGAAAAGAGCTCCATTGAACTCAATCCTACAGCTAAGAATGGGTTGCCTTTACAAACGTTGGAGAAGTTACTGCCAAAAAGTAAATTTGTGATTCAAAAAGAGCTTTTATCTCTTAAGAAGAAGGCTCTTGCTTTACGAAGGGAGGGGAGATTGGATGAGTCGGAAGAAGAATTAAGGAAAGGAAAAATACTCGAACATCAACTTGAAGAGATGGAGAGTGCTTCAAAAGTGACCACTCCGAAAGTGAATGCACTTCCTAACAACTTGGAAATAGTTGATGAAGACGATGGAGACGATCTAACTGAAAAAGATATGAATGATCCAGCGTTACTCGCGTTGTTACAGAATTTGGGATGGAAGGATGAACAAGTTGAACCTGATAGCTTGCATTCGAGAAGTTCTAAGCATGTTAGTGACAGTTTTGAGCCCGTTACCAGTTCTGTAGTGGAAGCCCCCCCTTCTCGAAACTCAGTTGCAACTAAAAGAAAAGGTAAAGCTGAAATTCAAAGGGAACTCTTGGGAATGAAGCGAAATGCCCTCACTCTAAGACGCCAAGGAGAGGTCGAGGAGGCTGAGGAAGTGTTGGGAAAGGCAAAGGTGTTAGAGGAACAAATAGAAGAGTTAGAAGAATCCAAAAAAGTACTCACGCTTAACTCCATTAACGATCAGGAACCTAATGGTGCTACACTTTTGACTTCTAAAACGGACTTTGCGAATGAAGAAGCAGTGGAGAAAGCAACAGAAAGTATCTTTGAACACACAGGATCTTTGATTTCCCAAGAGAAACTTGCAAATATGGCTTCGTTGTTAGCAGATATTGTTCCTTCAGCTAGCATGAGCAAAATTGAAAATGCGAGTGTTATTCCACAGTCAAGTCAGCCTATAAATTTGATGGATTTGCTTACTGGGGATGATTGGAGAAATCCTCATCTACCTGTAGAAGAGGTGGAAAATAAAGGGAATTTTAGCGATCATCCACATGTTCACCCAGGTATTTTGATCAATCCAACTAAAGAATTAGGAAACAAAGATGGTATTTCATCTGGAAAGATAGAAGAAACACTTGGGGTGATAGAGAAAATGCCCACACACGAAGCAAATTTGACTCGCTTTTCTCACTCTCAGAACAATCAAAGTTCTCTTCAGCATGAGATACTTGATCATAAGAAAAAAGCACTTGCTCTAAAGAGAGAGGGGAGACTGGCTGAAGCTCGAGAAGAATTAAAGCAGGCAAAGCTCTTGGAGAAGAGCTTACAAGTGGATAAGCCGCAATCTGCGGTGAGCTCTGTTGATATTTCCATTTCTACTACTAATAATACACCAAATGCCCAAGAAGTCCCCAAAACAGCGACCCAAGCTCCAAAACCTTTGACAAGCCGAGATCGTTTCAAGCTGCAACAGGAGTCCCTTGGCCACAAACGTCAGGCTCTTAAGCTTCGAAGAGAGGGTCGGATGGATGAAGCTGAGGCTGAGTTTGAATTGGCCAAGGCTATTGAAACCAGGTTGGAAGAATCAGAAAACCATGGTTCATCAAACTCTAGTAAGCCCATTAATGAAACTGAAGGAATGAATAATTTGGAGGTTGAAGATCTTCTCGATCCTCAACTTTTGTCAGCTCTGAAAGCAATTGGACTTCAAGATGTTGCAATTGCTCCACCCACTTCCGAAAACTCGGAAGGGGCGATAACAAATATTGGTAACAGTAAAACTTCCTCGAGTGAAGAGCGAAAGCAATTAGAAGAACGAATCAAGGCAGAGAAAGTAAAAGCACTCAACTTGAAGCGAGCTGGAAAGCAAGCCGAGGCCTTAGACGCCCTTCGGCGGTCGAAACTGTTTGAGAAGAAGCTAAATCAACTAGCTTCCTAGTAAATGCTCACTGTTACAACTTGTAAACATTGATCGATATGTATCTCTTGTAGTTTCTGATAGAAACTTGTATTAGCTACCTATAGAATTACTGTTGTAAAAGTATAATATCCAAGTGTGTTTATTTAAAGCTCATCGCATTATTATCTTGGAACTGGCAGATTATTTATACTTGTTACTTTGTTAGCACCTGCCATTTAGTTGGAGAACATGAAAGTTTCATTGCTGTTTGGAAATTTTAGTAGCGCCGTGAAAGTAAACATATGAAGTCCCCAGAAAATCTTCATCCAAATTAATATGAGAGCTTGGAGTTATGCTTGCGTCCGCCTAGATAGAGGATATTCTTCATTTTTGTAAGCCTCAGTAATTGGTGCACTACAACACAAGAAAAAGAAGAGGCATAGGCATTTTCATGTGAAATCAGTGTGGTTTTACAATCATATGCCATTCGATCCATGACTTCTTGGAGGATGCCTGTGGTGTCTTGATAACATGACTCCGTTTGCGGAAGAACTTTCAACTTCACCGCATTTTGAAGCGTCAAAACACAAAAACACAATTTTAATTTCACAGCTGAAACTCTTAGAAACTAAAACGATATATTTGGGGGATCAAAGCACTGAAGAACACTATTGCGCCATAATGAGATTAAATGGATCATGCATTACTTTTTCCATATTGTCAAACAATCTATTAGGCAGGTTTGTGAAGGGTTCCTTATCATCAACCGGGGCTGCGGAGATGACGGTATCGAAATCGTAATACATGAATGTTGATTTTAGTCACAAGTAACGCCTCACATAGTTCCAAGCATTTTGTAGTTCTTCCCTTTTGTTATTGAGGATTCGGAGATTCGTCCTTCTTTTTCGTGCACTTCTTACGTTAAGGTTTGATATATGAGCCATTTGCAAATAAAAAAATAAAGAGAGAAAGATGAGCTATAGAACTTATGAAATCTGTGTTTTTGTAAGGGTTGTATTATGTTATATCCATTAGGATTTAGTAGCGAGAATTGGTGGTTAGTTCAGACCACATACCTATATCCTTTATTTGAGGGCAGTTTGGTCACGTCCCAAGCAGACAAATTTTTTTATGAAGCAACCGTAGTCGTATAGTAGTTAGTATTAGTACTGGAGGGTCCGGAGAAATATTTGAGTAACGTGGAGTGCTGCGTGAGGCTGTTGGGCGCAACAGGTGGCGAATTGCCTGCTCGGATGCCATATTAGAACTGGAGTATCGGGATAAATATTTGAGTAACGCAGAGTGCTGCGTGAAGCTGTTGGGCGCGACAGGTGACGAATTGCCTGCTCGGATACTATATTAGAACTGGAGTGTCCATCTCAAAAACCAATTGGCATATCTCAACAGTACATGAATCTAATGGTTAGCACTTAAATGACGTACCAGATCATTAAGAGGCACCATTGTGAACTAAAACAGTATCCTGCAGTGTAAACACATTACTTTAGTGCATTTGTTTAGGAAGTAAAACGTCCTTAATTTTTTAAGCATGTGTCATCAACAGCATTTGGCAAACAACACAAAAAGATCTACACCCCACCCACCGGGAATGAACCTCATAGTAAGTGCTAATATATTCTTGCCTACACAACCATGTCGATGTAATAATTCAATGGTTTGTATTAAAGTGAAACTGCAATTTTGAGTAAAAATTTGGTGCATTTTAGCTTGATAAATGTGGTAATAGAACAATGTTAGCTCTTATGACTTTGATTTTAGAATTGTAGGGATCCCCTTTGCAGGGTACGTCCTTCCAGAAATTCTCGAGAGCCTTAGTCAAGCCAAGGCCCAAGAGGGGTGTTTGGAAATAGTTTTCAACCAACAATTGATGCACCTCAGTTAGAACCTCACTGACTGCGTCATTGCCCCAAGTGCAATGAGTAGAGAACTCTCTGTCTCGTCGTTGTACATCATTAGACATCCTCATGGGTATGTGTGCATGTCGTGAATACATGGGTTCTCGTTAATTTGAGGTTTGTTGACCTCACTAAGTCTCGCATCAGTGGACTCCGGATGTAGGGTTCGACGTCTCTCATCTTGATGAGGTGTGCAATTAAGCACTAAGTCATGTAGACTCTAGGTTCCTATCCGTTTTTTTTCTTCATAAAAACCAATATTGTGATAATATATAACCAACAACTGATAGTTGAACACGAATTAATAATATGATAGCAATCAATATTATATAATAATTTGAAAACTTACAGAACACTTGGTAAGAACTCTTGAGTGTTCAGGGCTTTGGGTTCTGAAGGTAATGGATTTTTGTTCAAAGGTGGTTGATGAACCAAAAGAGTTCATTAGTTTTCTTTTATAGCCAATTTATAGTTCCTAAGACGTGTCTTCTTTAAGACGGTAGGTTGTCTCAATTATTTCCTTTTGACAAAGTAGTTTTTATGTTAGATGTCGACACAGAAAGCGGTCTTTATGAACAATGAATTTACTATTCACAAGATATTTTTTTGGTCTTTTGTGTCGGTAGATCAATCATTCAGAAGAAGCTTAATTGTAACACTTCCAAAAGAAGCTTAATTAAAATACTTCCAAAAATATCATAATTTAATATCTCCAAAAGAAATGAAGTGGTTTTAAGAAATGTTAGATGTCGACACACAAAGCGGTCCTTATGAACAGTGAATTTACTATTCACAAAATATTTTTAAGAAATAATAATTTTGTTGGTCTTTTGTGTCGGCAAATTAATCTTTCAAAAGAAGCTTAATAATTGAAGTGAATGAGTGTGTATACCTGAGCTATCTGCCTCAGACCCGTTGATCGTACAACTACCAATTAGTCGATGACCTCCTGTCTATGGCCTTAAAAACAAGCACCGGATAATCCATACAGTGGCTCTAATACCATTTTAGGCTGAGATGTTTTCCTGCAGCTTTAAGAAATATATTTCTACAGAGTTATCGCAGAAATTTGTGCAGGATGAGATATTTTCATGCAGCTTTAAGAAATGTGCTTTTACAGAGTTATCGCAAAAATTTGTTCGGAGTTTTCCGTAGAAATTTTTAGATTGTTTGAAGAACTGGATTAGGGAATAAAGAACTTCTGTTTCGTAATTTAATTTGAAGAACTCAAAAAAAAATTAAGTACTTTTTCTTAAAACACTCTCAGAAAAAGATCTACACCCCACCCACCGGGATTGAACCTCATAGTAAGTGCTAATATCTTCTTGCCTACACAACCATGTCGATGTAATAATTCAATGGTTTGTATTAAAATGAAAGTACAATTTTGAGTAAAAATTTGGTGTATTTTAGCTTGATAAATGTGGTAATAAAACAATGTTAGCTCTTATGACTTTGATTTTAGAATTGTAGGGATCCCCTTTACAGGTTACGTTCTTCCAGAAATTCTCGAGAGCCTTAGTGAAGCCAAGGCCCAAGAGGGGGTTCGAAAATAGTTTTCAACTAGCAATTGACGCACCTCGATTAGAACCTCACTGACTGCATCATTGCCCCAAGCGCAAAGATAACTATTACTAACATACCTAGCCCACTATATATTATCAGAAGCCTTCTCATTTCTCCACTAAAACAATGTGGGACTATAAATTTAAATTTCTTTCTTTTATCTCTTTTCTCATCCACAAAGTATGATCTATTACAATAATAGGTTTGCCTACAAAATGGCTATTGTAGGGGCGTGATTTCGTAGATGTGAGATCACACTCTTACACTATAAGTGTTAGCTTCGCTAGAGGATTTAAAAAATATATATGACAGAAATAAGAAGTATCACTGTACTAACATACTTGCATGGAGTCCATGAATTGGTATGCTCCACGACCTCTAGAGAGGATTTGAATGGAAGATTCTATATGTGGATTAGGTTATAGTTCAAATCAAGTAGGGCTCGAAGGTGCTTGAAGGTTGTTAATATTGCAGGGGGTTTGGCCGAGATTTTCTAACCCTTCATGATGTCTCTTCTCTTCTATTTATAAGAGATAGGAAAGGATGAGTCATCATACGAGGTCATATTACATATATACCCTTTTGGGCAGTTGTCCTGCACGTGAGGTCGGTTCTGACACTGTAACTGTTTAGCGGCTCGTTTCACTGTATTGTCTGGTGAGCTGGCTGTCAGGTCTGTCTGCCTTCGACCATACACCGATATGGTCGAAGTCCCTTTGAAGCATGTGCTGGGATCTGATGTTGACCGACTGTCTCTGGCTTCGACTATAGTGGTAAGCTTTGATGTGGCCTTCGAGTGTTCGGTATGTCTTGGAAGGCTTCATGTAAATCATATGCCTTTGGCTTGTTTTGACGGTTCCTCAGGCTTCGAGTTTCTGGCAGGCTTCGATGTTGGCTTCTAGTATTTGACCAATCTTGGAAGGCTGCGAGTAGGCTACTATAACTATTGTGGCATCCGGCGAATCCCGTTCAACCGATAGGTGAATTAAACCAATTATCATCCGACAGGCTAGCTAAAGTTACTTTTTGAGTTTATCTGTGTTATGTGTGCAACTATGTTTTGTAGGGAAGAATTTGTATAAACTTCCTCCAAATTCTCTTATCAGCGCCATAAATATATTCGTAGATATATACAAGATGTTGGTATCTTAGCATTTCATTCTAAGAGTCTCATTCGAACGGGTTCAAACAATCCAAATGATGTTTGTAGCTGGGTCAGCTTTTAGGCAAAAAGCTGAGTCTCGTTCGAACGACCATGAGCTTTCAGTAAATGATTTATAGATGGGTCAGTTTTTTTGGCAAAAAACTGACTCTCGTTCGAATGATGATAAGGCCCATTCGAACATTTATGAGTCCAACCCCATAATAAATTCAAGCATTCTTTACGAACTTGGTCCAAAATTCAACATGTTACCCACCGAACTCCTTCTCCTTGCTACCTTAAATCTACAATGCAATTCTGGTTATCCAAGCAACACCAAAAAATTAAATAAAACCCATCGCCTTTGATAGGCCAACACCCCAAAGGATAGCTCGTCTCTCGGCAGCTTCGTTGTGGGTTGCATCGATAGTGTTATAGCCTGCTAACATAATGTTAAAGTTATTGTCTAAACTTCACAGTCCCAGCCTAGCTTTGTTAGCTCCACCAATCCAGGAAGGAAGCATTTGTAAAAACAATAGGTTTATCAAGAGGTAAAGGGGGTTTAAGAGCATCTCCAACAAAAGAGTATGCTATTCCGGTTTACCATACCGGTATTCTAGAATCGCATACTGTTTTGGTCCAACAACAAATTACGTTTTTTTTTCTTGGGCGCTTATCGGTTCAGCGCTTAACACCAAAAAGTCAAATGATATGTAATTTTTCTTGGGCGCTGAACGGTTCAGCGTCTAGCGTCTGTTAATTATTACTTTTCCCCTTGGACAGCTGTATTAAAAAATTGTTGGGCACTGAATGGTTCAGCGCCTAGACAGCTATATTAATAAAGTTGTTAGACGCTGAACGGTTTAGCGCCTAGGCGGTATCCGCATACTCCTCGTCAAGCTCAGGTTTTACATACTTTGGAGGAGTATGGGGGTGAGTATGCTGAACAACATACCCCTGTTGGATGGGTTTTTTTGCAAGAGTATGGGAAAACCTTAACAACATACTACTCTGCTGGAGATGCTCTAAAAGTTTTTAAGGTTCTGACTTTGTGCTTCTTTTGTTGTGGAATCAAATTTTGACAAGCTCTTCGTAACACATTTCGAGTTACGGTTTCCATCTTTCGAAGTTTTATTATTTTGAACTTCCCAAATTGCTCCAATAATAGTACAGGACAGGCTTAGAAGTTTAACACTTTTCTCATTATTTTGTGCCATACTCTCAATTTTCCTGAGGGTTTCTCAAACATTGAAGTTTCCTTCAGTTACTCTAAGATTAAAGCAAGAAGCAAACTACACTCTGTGTGATGCCTTAGCGGATCGAGCTAATATTTTGTAAATAGTAACTTTAGGATGTAATAAAGCCTTGTAAAAATTTTGGTTTATTTCTGTAAAGTTTAGGTTAGCCAAAAGGGGGAGTACGCTTCGTCTCCAACTTTGATATTTCCTTTTGGTTGTAAGCTATTTACTTAGTAACTATTATGTAGAGGTCATGACTCCGATACACCCGAGAAGGAAATAAAGCTTTGTAATTGTTGTTGATAAATGAATGAAAATAAGTTTGCATTGACCTTTTTTACAGTGTTTGTGTTGCCTTGATATTATGTGATCTTATGTGATATTGTGTTAAACGACGATTGAAAGAGACGAATAATTAAGCTTACTGGAGGTACGTGCCTTGAGTGGCGTAGATACCAAAACTTCCCAGTGAATCTAGGCTATTATGTGAACACTTCCATCTAAAACTTCCCAGAAAATCTAGGATCTCTATTGCTGACAATGTCCTGTGGCACGCCCCAATAATTGACAATGTGCTTCACAAAGAAATGCGTTAATTCATCTGCCAGACAAATAATTGGGGCTGGAATGAACGTTACATACTTAGAGAATTTGTCGATGATCACGAGTATGGAACAATATCCTTCAGTCTTAGGTAACCAAAGATAAAGTCCAAAGAAACACTTTCCCAAGGTCATGTCGATACAGGAAGTGGTTCAAGCTGTCCAAGTGGCAAGTCCCGATCAACTATGTCTTGCTGGCAAATGTGACAAGTCCGTATATAATCTATCACTTTGTTTTGATTATTAGGTAAATAGTAACTTCTTTCCAGCTTTGATGTTTAGGTTAGCCAAAAGGGGGAGTACGCTTCGTCTCCAACTTTGATGTTTCCTTTTGGTTGTAAGCTATTTACTTAGTAGCTATTATATAGAGGACATGACTCCGATACACCCGAGAAGGAAATAAAACTTTGTAATTGTTGTTGATAAATGAATGAAAAGAAGTTTGCATTGATCCTTTGTATAATGTTTGTGTTGCCTTGATATTATGTAATCTTATGTGATATTGTGTTAAAAGACGATCGAAAGAGACAAATAATTAGACTTACTTGAGGCACGTACCTTGAGTGCCGCACGTACCAAGCTTGTGTTTTAGCTGGACCGTGATACTCTGGCTGCCCACTCACAAGTAAGATAGTGTGCTAGCTAGTGTCATTTTTTCCCACAAATGATATCCTAATAAAGGATGTGATTTTCTTTAAGTCTGGCAATAGTAGGAAGGATATTAAGTAAAAGTTTTCAAATGAGAAGATGAGTTCTCATTAGAATTCTAAGTTTCTAAATCCTAATCAACCATTTTACCAAAATATCATCATGATTAAAACGATTATTGTTATTTTTATCTGTTAAGTCCAAAGGAATTGGACTTAACAGATAAAAATTGAACCTTAAAATTATCAGTGGATACTTTATTGGTTATCCTGATAAGTCCAAAGGATATAGGTTTTACTGTCCTACCCATAGTACGAGAATTGTTGAAACCGGTAATGCAAGATTCCTTGAAAATAGTAAATTTTGTGGGAGTAGTGAATCACGAAATGTGGTTATTAAGAAAGTTAGGGTAAAAGTCCCATTACCCATAACTTCTAATCCTGTTATTGTTCCTATGGTTGTTGATCAAATCGATAATACCGAGCAACAACTGGGCAATCAACCACTCCATAATGAGATTGTCACCAATGAACCGATAATAGAGGCACTACAAGAAATAACACCACGCCGATCCCAACGGGAAAGGAGATCTGCTATTTCGGATGACTATGTGGTGTACTTACAGGAATCTAAATTTGACATAAGGACTATTTAGGATCCGGTTTCATTTTCACAAGCCATGGATAGTAATAATTCTTCTAAATGGATTAATGCTATGAAAGAAGAGTTAAAATCTATGGAACAAAATGAAGTTTGGGATCTCGTTGAATTGCCAAAAGGATACAAGAAAGTTGGTTGCAAATGGGTCTTTAAGACCAAGCGCGACAGTAATGAAAATATCAAACGATATAAAGCCCGACTTGTGGCCAAAGGTTTCACTCAGAAAGAAGGCTTTGATTACAAGGAGACCTTCTCACCAGTATCAATAAAAGACTCACTTAGAATTATTATGGCATTGGTGGCTCATTATGATTTAGAGTTACACCAAATGGATGTGAAAACTGTTTTTCTAAATGAGAGTTTAGATGAAGAAGTCTATATGAATCAACCTGAAGGTTTCTTCGAAAAGGGGAAAGAAAATATAGTTTCTAAGCTTAAGAAATCAATATACGTTCTTAAACAAGCTTCCTACCAATGGTACATTAAGTTTTACGATACCATTATTCTTTTTGGTTCTTAGGAAAACATTGTTGATCGATGTATATACCTCAAGGTCAGTGGGAGTAAGTTTATATTTTTGGTTTTGTATGTTGATGATATCTTACTTGCTAGTAATAATCTTGGTCTGCTTCACAAGACTAAGAAGATTCTTTCTAAGAACTTTGAAATGAAAGATTTAGGTGAGGCATCTTACGTAATTGGAATCTAAATCTATCGAGACCGAGCACGAGGATTGTTAGGACTGTCTCAGAAAGCCTATATTAATAAAGTTTTAGAGAGATTCGGTATGGAGATAAAATATTTATCAGTCAAAGAGTTTGTTCAGAAACTACGAGTGTTTATAGAACACATAAACACAATGCTTATGGTTGCAGATCCATTGACTAAGGGATTACCGCCAAAGACATTTAAGGAACATGTTCAGAGTAAGGGTCTTGGGCGGATTCCATGATATTTTTCTTTATAGTTATGGATTTTTAGTTTGATTGTTTTTTCTAGACATCTTATTGAGATCTTATTATAGTATGTTTCTGATATTTTCCTGTTTACCATTATGTGTACACATGTATGTGATTGGATGAATGATAACAGGAAAGTCTTTTGACACGACATTATTGATGGACCTTTTATAGGCTTATTTGTTAATGCCTATAAACCTTACTTATGAACCAAGTTAAATAGTTCATTATTGTTGTAGTACATGGAAGGAAAATATATCGCAAAATTGCATAAGACCGCCATGACTCGCTTTAATAAATTGTTTGATTTTGGTATTATGATGACCAATACAGATAGTATGACTTGGATATATAAATCGCGCGCGTGTCAGTTATTTAATCGTTGAGCCCATTTTGAGTTAAAATTTTTTGCAAACTAAAATTTTATCGAGTATGATTTTCAAAACTACTTCATATGGGCAAAGTGGGAGAATGTAAGACTTATTATGGCCCACATGAGTAGGGTCCTTTAGTAATTATGGGTTTCTAATCATGATGATCCAAGTCGTAATAGGAAACTAATCCTATTGGTTAATTAGGTCAGGGTTTCCTATAAATCTCTACTTTGATGAAAAGTAATCCTTATTGAAATAGGAGACTAGGTTTTCTCTCTACCTATATAAATGTGCCTAGCCCATCAACTAAAGCACAATCTCAAAGAGAAGGTTAAGGGAGAGAAAACCTAGTTGTCACCGCTCGCCGCCGCTGACGAACACAAAAGACATACCTCAATCAATCAAGCTATGGATCAAGGTATGTGATTATGTTTCTGCATTATTGTTAATTGTGATTATCGTATTAAGTCCTAGGTCCTTCTGGATAAAATTATTTATAGATCTTGTCATGTTTTACAAGCTCCTCACTTGATGAGCTAGCCTAACTAATCTACTGACTACCCACTTTGGATATTCATTCATAGCTAGCATGCTCGTCACTTGACGGGCTAGCCTAAGTACTCTACTGACTACCTACTATGGACATTCATTCATAGCTAGATCGCCACATGATGATCTAGCCTAAGTAATCTACTAACTATACCCACCATGGATATTTATACATAGATAGCTTGTCGCTAACCAAAATTTACTAACTACCCAAGTCATCCGATAATATCGGAAAGGTAGTTAAGGAATAAAAAATACCTATGGCAAAGAACCCTAGTCTCCAAAATGTCTATATAAGGAAGTCCCACACCAAAGGGTGGGGATCTGTTTCCCTCTCCAAATAAGATATTGTAAGAACTAAACCCTAGCAACTCTTAGATGAAATGGTGTACTACCAAGAGGCTTACATGCCATCAATCCTCAATCAAAGATCACCTAATTAGTTTAAAGATCTCGTAGGCTAGAAATGAAGGGCACTAAAGTGGCATTGTCTGAGGTCTCGAACGAGAAATCTCATAATCTACAAGTTGAGAATTAGGGAATCAAATTGAGTAAAGAGGGAAATCTCTTTGTATTTGGGCGAAAAAATCTATTTCATCTGGTTGACATTGACAACAAGGGGAATTCTCTCTGTTATACTTCTTTTGGCTCAAGTTTGTTCAACGATCTTCTTTTTTCTTTATTGGATTATAATGTTAACAATGGAAGATGTAAACCCGTGACAAGGACCAACGAAGTTGGGGAATCTATTAAATCTGATGGGAGACGTCAACAACAGAGAAGTCGACTCTATAAATGGATCCGGAATAACAAGATAAGTTGCCCAAATTTTCAATATAATACTTAATTTCCATTAAAATATATAGTATTCGATCAAATGTACTTGTGGGGAAACTAATTAAGAAAAAAAGATTTTGCGCATGATTGTGTGAAACCCTAGCTTAGTTTCTTTTCTTACTTTAACTTTCAACTCTCTTTCTCTCTATTTAAGAAAAAATGGGGAGAAGAACAACAAAAGGAAGGTTAATGTATCAGGTAATCCCAAGCATTTTCTCGATACCAACCACAAGAAAAATGAGCAAAGCAAATGTAAGAATCACAATGTTATGACGATTTGGAAGAATAGTGAACGAGGATCTGCAGTCCAAGGAATTTTTTTGGGGGATACCCATGTTCTTGATTAGGATGTACTTACATTGTTTCGTGAAGAGCTTCAAAATGTACGGTCTAACACCAAAACTGTGATTCTGAGGGATAGGAAATTCCCCATGTCTCATTTTAATGATCACCAAAAGGTTACCCTTAATAAATCTCGAGCCTTGCTTCCTTGATCGAATGGATATTCATGGAGTCTTTATATTATAATAAAGTTTGATGAGCTAGATGGGTCGAGCTGCCGTGAAGGTGTTTATTGGTATCTCCTCTCTCGAGTTAGATCCAGGATAAAATTCATCAATGTGAGATATAACAAGTTCTTATAAAATATATCTCCTGCTAGATAGCTCGGTGACCTGAAAGGTACTTCAGATGGAAGTCATATCATATTATTTTGGAAGCACTAGTCTTTAACAAAATTCCAAGCACTGAAGCTAAACTAGGTGTACTGCATGTATCTAGTGAGGGTAGGAAGGCATAACTGTAAGGTCTTATTTTTGTAGCTCGAATGGCTCTAATACCAAATGTACATGTGATACAAATATAACATCAGAGAATATAAATTGACACATGTGTTTAGCATGAAAACCTCTGAATAGGTAAAAACCATGACCTCAGCTCGAGAATTTAGTGAGAATAACTTTATTGCATGAGTCTGATAATTTGATTACAATTTATGATCTCTTGAACTAGATAAACTTGGTTCTTTCTCCTCTGTCTTCTATTCCTTTTATAGATCTTATCTTCAGTTTATTTTTGTGTGTTTAGCATATTCTCCTTCTATGGGGGAAAGTTGGAATTACTCTTGTAACTGCTAGTTCGTGTGTGATAGGTCTCCTTGACTCGTTCTATTTGGCTTGGAGTGTTCGAGCCACGTTCTTCTTTAGTATGTGGTCTAGGTGTCATTATTGACAGAGTGTGTCACGTGTATGTTTCGTGAGTCTGGTATGGTACTAGTTTGATGTTATCCTAGCTCGAGGGACAGTTCCCTACAATCGCCCCTTCTCAACTGAAGGTACGGGTGTCTTGAGTTGAGAAGTTTCAATCGTACTTGGTAATTGGAATGTGAATAGGTTTTGTTTGACAAATGTAATGATGGATTTGCTGACGTGGATGTCATCATCTTGGAATTGTAAAACACTGTTCGAGGCTAGACTTCTGCAATAAGTGACTATTATAATTTGCTGTTGGGTTTCCCATAAACTATTTTCTTTAATGATTAATGTATTGGAATTCATTCTCTGCATTGATTGTAATTTCTCTGTAAGTGTTGCTACTATTGTACTGATGGTTACTATTCTGTAAGTACTTCTATTTTTTCAAATCAGCTGTAACTTTTCTTTTTCATTTTCTCTGCAATTTAATAATTGAGACCACCGCCAAGCAAAGGTGGTTAGAATTATTTCAAAAGAGCAAGAACTTCAGTTTCGATATATTGGGACCCAGTCCCTTGATCTTCCATATCCTAACCTGGTCCATCATACCTATCAAGGTATGACAATCGCTGAGGTGGAGGAGGCGGACAAGGACTTTTATCAAATGGTCCATTTACATTTTTATGTTATAATGGGGTAGAAGAAGAGGGTTGGTCTACGCCTTCTTGCGGAGGAGGCAATTAACGATGAGGACAAGGCTGCGGGCGTCCAAGCAAGGAAGTCGTATTTTTTAAAAAACCACTATGCTTCTGTCTTCATTGTTGTCTATCCTTTTTTTGAAGTATGTACTATGTATTTTTTTTAGATAAATAAAAATAATTTTCTTGAACTAAAAGTGTTGAATCCTTTGAAACGATTTCTCATTTTTATAATGTTTGAAACACAGTGTATCGAACTTATGAAAAACATTAAGTTTGTATGACAAAAATAAGTATGCACTGTTCGAAGTAATTTTGATAAAAGTACGATTTGCAAAAAAATGACAAATAAGTAAGTATTTTTCGAGCTTAATTTAACAGATAAGTATATGTTATTTTAGGGTGGATAACTATGACAGTTGGGAGGATTATTAGTTAGTATCTTTATAAAGAATAGATAGATTAGGTGTTATCTTACTCATGCTAGAAATAGGGTATGGATTATATAAAAATATTGAATAAGAAATTATGGTAAGGACTCATTCTCAGAGTGCTCGTCATACAAGTGAGGGGCGTTTGCTAATAAAAGTAGTTAAAGTTTGCGAACGGCGGTTTGGTTGTCTTGGGAATGATATCGAGCTGCCTGTATCAGAGTTGCAGCTCAAAGGGTAGTCGTCAATGGGGAAGGATATCAAGCAGGATTAACATTTTTGGTGTGATATTTTTTGCGATACGATTGCTAACCCTGAAGCTCGAAAGATTGCTATAAGAGATATTGCTCATGATAAGATAGCTGATGAAGATGAGATGATTGGTAGTGGAGAGGTGATAAGATGTGGAGCTGTAGGTCAGTTAGGATGTTTAGATATAATTACTTTTGAGAGCTTGTTGGTATTGTAGATCGAAATGATGTAAAGGGATTTATATGGAAATAGAAAATGTTGCTCGACTTTGTGTATTTATCCCCTTGTGATGTGGATTATGTTTGTATATTTTTAAATTTGAATTGTGTTAGCATTGGTAGTATAGTTGATGCTAGTATAAATATATTTTATGTTATCGAGATTTTGGTATCTTGAAATTCGAGAAAAAGTATTGCAACTATAGTTCGAGTGCATTTTTAGTGATAATGTTGGAGTTGGAGAGGTCTGTATCGAGGATGACTAGGAGAGAGCGAGTTGCATTAATGATAGGTGTTGCGGCAATGATCGGAGTTGAACAACTGCAGACGTCCAAGCAAGGAACTCGTATTTTTTAAAAATCATTATGTTTCTGTCTTCTTTCTTGTCTATCTTTTTTTTGAAGTATGTACTATTTTTTTTTTTTGAGATAAATTAAAATAATTTTCTTGAACTAAAAGTGTTGAATCCTTTGAAATGATTAGGCATTTGTATAATGTTTGAAACGCTGTGTATCGAACTTGTGAAAAACATTAAGTTGGTATGACAAAAATAAGTCTGCACTGTTCGAAGTGATTTTTATAAATGTACAATTTGCAAAAAAATGAAAAATAAGTAAGTATTTTTTGAGCTTAATTTAATAGATAAGTATATGTTTCTTTAGGGTGGATAACTATGACAGCTGGGAAGGTTATTGGTTAGTATCCTCATAAAGATTAAATAGATTAGGTGTTACCTTACTCGTGCTATAAATAGACTAGGGATTATATGATACTATTGAATAAGAAATTATGGTAAGGACTCGTTCTTAGAGTGCTCGTCATACAAGTGTGGGGCGTTTGCCAATAAAAGTAGTTGAAGTTTGTGAATGGCGGTTTGGTTGTCATAGGTATGACAGCGAGCTGCTTGTATTTGTGCTGCAGCTCGAAGGGTAGTCATCAATAGGGAGGGATATAAAGCGAGATTAACATTTATGGTGTAATATTTTTTGCGATGCGATTAATAACCCTGAAGCTCGAGAGATTGCTCAGGATAAGATAGTTGATGAATATGAGATGATTGGTAGTGAGAGGTGATTAGATGTGGAGCTGTTGGTCATTTAGGATGTTTAGATATAATTACTTTTGAGAGCTTGTGTGTAATGTAGGTCGAAATGATGTAAAGGGATTTATATGGAAATAAAAAATGTTGTTCAACAATGTATATTTATCCCCTTGTGATGTGGATTCTGTTTGTATATTTTGAAATTTGAATTGTGTTAGCATTGGTAGTATAGTTGATGCTGGTATAAATATGTTTTGTGTTATCAAGATTTTGGCATTTTGAAATTTGAGAAAAAGTATTATAACTATAGTTCGAGTGTATTTTTTGTGAGTATGTTGGAGTTGGAGAGGTCTGTGTGGGGGATGACTAGGAGAGAGAGAGATGCATTTAATGATAGGCGTGGTGGTAATGGTCGAAGTTGAACAACTGCGGGCATCCAATCAAGGAAGTCGCATTTTTTAAGAAATCACTATGTTTCTATCTTCTTTGTTGTCTATCTTATTTTTGAAGTATGTACTATGTTTTTTTTTTGAGATAAATAAAAATATTTTTCTTGAACTAAAAGTGTTGAATCCTTTGAAATGATTACGCATTTGAATAATGTCTGAAACACTGTGTATCGAACTTATGAAAAACAATAAGATGTATAACAAAAATAAGTATGCACTATTCGAAGTGATTTTGGTAAAAGTACAATTTACAAAAAAATGACAAATAAGTACGTATTTTTCGTGCTTAATTTAGCAGATAAGTATATGTTCTTTTAGGGTGGATAACTATGACAGTTGGGGGGGTTATTAGCTAGTATCTTCATAAAGAATTGATAGATTAGGTGCTATCTTACTCATGCTATAAATAGGGTGGGGATTATATGAAAATATTGATTAAGAAACTATGGTAAGGACTTGTTCTTAGAGTGCTCATCATACAAGTGAGGGGAATTTGCCAATAAAAGTAGTTGAAGTTTGTGAAAGGCGGATTGGCTATCTTGGGTATGACATTGAGCTGCCTGTATCTGTATTGCAGCTCGAAGGGCAGTCGTCAAGGGTGAGGGATATCATGCTGGATTAACATTTTTTGTTTGATATTTTTTGCGATACGATTACCAACCCTGAAGCTCGAAAGATTGCTATAAGAGTGATTGATCAGGATAAGATTGCAGATGAAGAAGATATGATTGGTAGTGGCGAGGTGATTAGATGTGGAGTTGTAGGTCATTTGGGATGTTTAGATATAATTACTTTTTAGAGCTTGTGTGTATTGTAGGTCGAAATGATGTAAAGAGATTTGAATAGTGTTAGCATTTGTAGTATAGTTGATTCTAGTTTAAATATGTTTTGTGTTATCGAGATTTTGGCATCCTGAAATTTGAGAAAAACTATTGTAACTATAGTTAGACTGTATTTTTAGTGAGTATGTTGCAGTTGGAGAGGTCTGCATGGAGGATGACCTGGAGAGAGAGTGATACATTTAATGATAGGCGTGGTGGTAATGATCGGAGTTGAACAACTGCGGGCGTCCAAGCTGGGAAGTCGAATTTTTAAAAAACCACTATGTTTCTCTCTTCTTTGCTGTCTATCTTATTTTTGAAGAATGTACTATGTTTTTTTATTTTTAAGATATATTGAAATAATTTTTTTGAACTAAAAGTGTTGAATCCTTTGAAATGATTACGCATTTGTATAATGTTTGGAATACTGTGTATCGAACTTATGAAAAGCATTAAGTTTGTATGACAAAAATAAGTATGCACTGTTCGAAGTGATTTTGATAAAAGTTTAATTTGCAAAAAAGGACAAATAAGTAAGTATTTTTCTAGCTTCGTTTAACTGATAAGTATAAGATCTTTTAGGGTGGATAACTATGAAAGTTGGGTGGGTTATTAGTTAGTACCTTCATAAAGAATAGATAGATTAGGTGTTATATTACTCGTGCTATAAATTGGGTGGGGATTACATGAAAATATTGAATAATAAATTATTGTACAGACTCGTTCTCAGCGTGCTCGTCATACAAGTGAGGGGCGTTTATCAATAAAAGTAGTTGATGTTTGTGAACGGCGGTTTGGTTGTCTTGGGTATGACACCGAGCTGCCTGTATCTGTGTTGCAGCTTTTAGGCTTGTCGTGAATGGGGTAGGATATCCAGCTGGATTAATATTTCTGGTGTGATATTTTTTGCGATCCGATTACTTACCCTGAAGCTCGAAAGATTGCTATAAGAGAGATTGCTCAGGATAAGATAGTTGATGAAGATAAGATGATTGGTAGTGGTATGGTGATTAGATATGGAGCTGCAGATCATTTAGGATGTTTTGATATAATTACTTTTGAGAGGTTGCTGGTATTGAAGGTCGAAATGATGTAAAGGTATTTATATGGAACTATAAAATGTTGTTCGACTTTGGGTATTTATCCCCTTGTGTTGTGGATACTGTTTGTGTATTTTGGAATTTGATTTGTGTTAGCATTGGTTGTATAGTTGATGCTAGTTTAAATATGTTTTGTGTTATCGAGATTTTGGCATTTTGAAATTCGAGAAAAAGTATTGTAACTATAGTTCGAGTGTATTTTTAGTGAGTATGTTGGAGTTGGAGGGGTCTGTGTGGAAGATGACTAGGAGAGAAAGAGATGCATTTAATGATAGGCGCGGTGATAATGATCAGAGCTGAACAACTGCAGGCGCCTAAGCAAGGAAGTTGTATTTTTTTAAAAGCCACTATGTTTCTGTCTTCTTTGTTGTCTATCTATATTTTGAAGTATGTACTACGTTTTTTTTTTTGAGATAAATACAAATAATTTTCTTGAACAAAAAGTGATGAATCCTTTGAAATTATTACCCATTTGTATAATGTTTGAAACACTGTATATCAAACTTATGAAAACCATTAAGTTTGTATGATAAAAATAAGTATGCACTGTCCGAAGTGATTTTGATAAAAGTCCAATTTGCAAAAAGATGACAAATAAGTAAGTATTTTTCGTGCTTAATTTAACAGATAAGTAAATGTTTTTTTAGTGTGGATTACTATGACAGTTTGGAGGGTTATTATTTAGTATCTTCATAAAGAATAAATAGATTAGGTGTTATCTTAATCATGCTATAAATAGGGTGGGGATTATATGAAGCAATTGAATAAGAAATTATGGTAAGGACTCGTTCTTAGAGTGCTCATCATACAAGTGAGGGGCGCTTGCCAATAAAAGTAGTTGAAGTTTGTGATCGGCGGTTTGGATGTCTTGTATATGACAACGAGTAGCCTATCCCTGAAGCTATAAATAGTCGTCAATGGGAAGGGATATCAAGCTGGATTAACATTTTTGGTGTGATATTTTTTGCGATACGATTACTATCCCTGAAGCTCGAAAGATTGCTATAAGAGAGATTGCAAAGGATAAGATAGCTGATGAAGATGACATGATTGGTAGTGGCGAGGTGATTTGATGTGGAGCTCCAAGTCATTTAGGATGTTTAGATTTAATCACTTTTGAGAGCTTGTGTGTATTGTAGGTCAAAATGATGTAAAGGGATTTATATGGAAATATAAAATGTTGTTCGACTTTGTTTATTTATCCCCTTGTGATGTGGATTCAGTTTGTATATTTAAAAATTTGAATAGTGTTAGAATTGGTAGTATAGTTGATGCTAGTATAAATATGTTTTGTGTTACCGAGATTTTTGCATCTTGAAATTCGTGAAAAAGTATTGTAACTATAGTTTGTGTGTATTTTTAGTGAGTATGTTGGAGTTGGAGAGGTCAGTGTGGAGGATGACTAGGAGAGAGAGAGATGGATTTAATGATAGGCGTGGTGATAATGATCGGAGTTGAATAACTGCGAGCGTCCAAGTATGGATGTCGTATTTTTTTTAAAATCACTATGTTTTTGTCTTCTTTGTTGTCTATTTTTTTTGAAGAATGTACTATGTTTTTTTTTTGAGATAAATTAAAATAATTTTCTTGAACTAAAAGTGTTGAATCCTTTGAAATGATTACGCATTTGTATAATGTTTGAAACACTTTGTATCGAACTTATGAAAAACATTAAGTTTGTATGACAAAAATAAGTATGCACTGTATGATGTGATTTTGATAAAAGTTCAATTTGCAAAAAAATGACAAATAAGTACGTATTTTTGGAGCTTAATTTAACAGATATGTATAAGTTCTTTTAGGGTGGATAACTATGACAGTTGGGAGGGTTATTAGTTAGTATCTTCATAAAGAATAAAAAGATTAGGTGTTATCTTATTCGTGCTATAAATAGGGTGGGGATTATATGAAAATATTGAATAATAAATTATGGTAAGGACTCGTTCTTAGAATGCTCGTCATACAAAAGAGGGGCGTTTGCCAATAAAAGTAGTTGAAGTTTGTGAACGGTGGTTTGGTTTTCTTGGGCATGAGACCGAGCTTCCTGCATCTGTATTGCAGCTCGAAGGGTAGTCGTCAATGGGGTGGGATATCAAGCTAGATTAACATTTCTGGTGTGAATTTTTTGTGATCCGATTACAAACCCTGTAGCTCGAATGATTGCTGTAAGAGAGATTGCTTAGGATAAGATTGTTGATGAAGATGAGATGATTGGTAGTGGTGAGGTTATTAGATATGGAGATGTAGGTCATTTAGGATGTTTTGATATAATTACTTTTGGGAGCTTGCTGGTATTGAAGGTCGAAATGATGTAAAGGGATTTATATGGAGCTTAAAAATGTTGTTCGACTTTGTGTATTTATCCCCTTGTGATGTTAATTCTGTTTGTAAATTTTAAAATTTGAATTGTGCTAGGATTGGTTGTACATTTGATGATAGTATAAATAAGTTTTGTGTTATCGAGATTTTTGCATTTTGAAATTTGTGAAAAAGTATTGTAACTATAGTTCGAGTGTATTTTTAGTGAGTATGTTAGAGTTGGAGAGGTCCGTATGGAGGATGAATAGGAGAGGGAGAGATGCATTTAATGATAGGCGTGGTGGTAATGATCGGAGTTGAACAACTGCGGGAGTCCAAGCAAGGAAGTCGTATTTTTTTAAAAACTACTATGTTTCTGTCTTCTTTGTTGTCTATCTTTTTTTTTGAAGTATGTACTATGTTTTTTTTTTCGAGATAAATAAAAAGAATTTTCTTGAACTAAAAGTATTGAATCCTTTGAAATGATTACGCATTTGTATAATGTTTGAAACACTGTGTATCAAACTTATGAAAAACATTAAGTTTGTATTTCAAAAATTAGTATGCACTGTTCGAAGTAATTTTAATAAATGCCAAATTTGCCAAAAAATGACATATAAGTAAGTATTTTTTGAGCTTAATTTAGCAGATAAGTATATGTTCTTCTAGGGTGGGTAACTATGACAGTTGGGATTGTTATTAGTTCGTATTTACATAAAGTATAGATAGATTAGGTGTTATCTTACTCGTGTTATAAATTGGGTGGTGATTAAATGAAAATCTTGAATAAGAAATTATGGTAAGGACTCGTTCTTAGAATGCTCGTCATTCAAAAGAGGGGCGTTTGTCAATAAAAGTTGTTGAAGTTTGTGAATGGCGGTTTGGTTGCCTTGGGTATGACACCAAGCTAACTGTATTTGTGTTGCAGCTCGTAGGGTAATCGTCAATGGGGAGGGATATCAAGCTGGATTAACATTTTTGGTATGATATATTTTGCGATACGATTTCTAACTCTGAAGCTCGAAAGATTGCTATAAAAGTTAATGCTCAGGAAAAGATAGCTGATGAAGATGAGATGATTAGCAGTGGCGAGGTGATTAGATATGGAGCAGTAGGTCATTTAGGATGTTTTGATATAATTACTTTTGAGAGCTTGCTGGTATTGAAGGTCGAAATGATGTAAAGGGACTTAAATGGAAATAGAAAACGCTGTTCGACTTTGTGTATTTTTCATCTTGTGATTTGGATTCTGTTTATATATTTAGAAATTTCAATTGGGTTAGAATTGGTAATATAGTTGATGGAAGTATAAATATGTTTTGTGTTATCGAGATTTTGGCATCCTGAAATTCGTAAAAAAGTATTGTAACTATAGTTCGAGTGTATTTTTAGTGAGTATGTTGGAGTTGGAGAGGTCTGTGTGGGGGACGACTAGGAGAGAGAGAGAGATGCATTTAATGATAGACGTGGTTTTGATGATCGGAGTTGAACAAGCAAGGAAGTTGTATTTTTTTAAGAATCACTATGTTTTTGTATTCTTTGTTGCCTATCTTTTTTTTAGAAGTATGTACTATGTTTTTTTTTTTTTTGTGATAAATAAAAATAATTTTATTGAACAAAAAGTGTTGAATCCTTTGAAATGATTACCCATTTGTATAATGTTTAGAACACTGTGAATCGAACTTATGAAAATCATTAAGTTTGTATGAAAAAAATAACTATGCATTGTTCGAAGTAATTTTGATAGAAGCACAATTTGCAAAAAAATTAATAAATATTAAGTATTTTTCTAGCTTAATTTAACAGATAAGTATATGTTCTTTTAGTGTGGATAACTATGACAGTTGGGAGGGTTATTAGTTTGTATCATTATAAAGAATAGATAGATTAGGCGTTATCTTACTCGTGCTATAAATAGGGTGGGAATTATATGAATATATTGAATAAGAAATTATGGTAAGGACACATTCTTAGGGTGCTCGTCATACAAGTAAGGGGCGTTTGCAAATAAAAGTTGTTAAAGATTGTAAATTGCGGTTTGGTTGTCGTGGGTATGACACCGAGCTTCCAGTATCTGTGCCACAGCTCGAAGGGTAGTCGTCAATGGGGAGGGATATACAGCTGGATTAAAAATTTTGGTGTGATATTTTTTGCGATACGATTACTAACCCTAAAGCTCGAAAGATTGCTATAAGAGAGATTGCTTAGGATAAGATTGCTGATGAAGATGACATAATTGATTATGGCGAGGTGATTAGATTTGGAGCTGTAGGTCATTTAGGATGTTTAGATATAATTTCTTTTGAGAGCTTGCTGGTATTGTAGGTCGAAATGATGAAAAGGGATTTATATTGAAATAGAATTCTACTAGCATTGGTTGTATAGTTGTTTGACTTTGTGTATTTATACCCTTGTGATGTGGATTCTGTTTATATATTTTGAAAATAGAATTCTACTAGCATTGGCTGTATAATTGATGCTAGTATAAATATGTTTTGTGTTATCGATATTTCGGCATTTTGAAATTCTTGAAAACGTATTGTAACTATAGTTCGAGTGTAATTTTAGTGAGTATGTTGGAGTTGGAGAGGTCTGTGTGGAGGATGACTAGGAGGGAGGGAGATGCAATTAATGATAGGCATGGTAGTAATGATCGGAGTTGAATAACAGCGGGCGTCCATGCAAGGAAGTCGTATTTTTTTAAAAACCACTATGTTCCTGTCCTCTTTGTTTTTTATCTTATTTTTAAAGTATGCACTATGTGTTTTTTTAGTTAATATAAATAATTTTATTGAACTAAAAGTGTTGAATCTTTTGAAATGATTACCCATTTGTATAATGTTTGAAACACTGTGTATCGAACTTATGAAAAACATTAAATTTGTATGACAAAAATTTGTATGCACGAAGTAATTTTGATAAAAGCACAATTTGCAAAAAAATTACAAATAAGTAAGTATTTTTCGAGCTTAATTTAACAGATAAGTATATGTTCTTTTAGGGTGGATAACTATGAATGCTGGGAGGGTTATTAGTTAGTATCTTCATAAAGAATAGATAGATTTGGTTTTATCTTACTCATGCTTCAAATAGGGAGGGGATTGCATGAAAATATTGAATAAGAAATTATGGTATGGACTCGTTCTTAGAGTGCTCGTCATACAAGCAAGGGGCGTTTGCCAATATATGTAGTTAAAGTTTTTGAATGGCGGTTTGGTGGTCATGGGTGTGACACTGAGCTGCCTGTATCTATGTTGCAGCTCGAAGGGTAGTCGTTAATGGGGAGGGATATCAAGCTGGATTAATATATTTGGTGTGATATTTTTTACGAGACGATTACAAACCCTGAAGCTGGAAAGATTGCTAAAAGAGAGATTGCTCAGGAAAAGATTGCTGATGAAGATGATGTGATTGGCAGTGGCGAGGTTATTAGATGTGGAGCTGTAGGTCATTTAGGATGTTTAGATATAATTACTTTTGAGAGCTTACTGGCATTGCAGGTCGAAATGATGTAAAGGGATTTATATGGAAATGGAAAATGTTGTTCAACTCTGTGTATTTATACCCTTGTGATGTGGATTTTGTTTGTATATTTTTAAATTTGAATTATGCTAGCATTGGTTGTATAGTTGATTCTAGTATAAATATGTTTTGTGTTATCGATATTTTGGCATTTTGAAATTCGGGAAAATGTATTGTAACTATAATTCGAGTGTATTTTTAGTGAGTATGTTGGAGTTGGAGAGGTCTATGTGGAGAATGACTAGGAGAGAGATATATGCGTTTAATGATAGGCGTAGTGGTAATGATTGGAGTTGAACAACTACGGGCGTCCATGTAGGGAAGTTGAATTTTTTTAAAAACTACTATGTTTCTATCTTCTTTGTTGTCTATCTTTTTTTTGAAGTATGTACTATGTTTTTTTGTTCGAGATAAATAAAAATAATTTTCATGAACTAAAAGTTTTGAATCCTTTGAAATGATTACGCATTTGTAATACAAACCTACCAAAAGAAATAACACGGATGCATAACGAATAACGATACTTGAATAATAGTAATAATACTTTATAATAAACAAAAAAAAATACCCTGAAATTCTGAGACATTACAATCTACCCTCCTTAGAAGAATTTCGTCCCGAAATTTAAAATTCTTACTTAGGTATAGTATAGTATATTTCAAATGCAATGTGTAACCATATCGTACTAGTGGTTACACAAGGTCGGTAAATAGAAAGCCCCCCTGAACTCCTCATCCAGGTACACGATAAAACTTTTCTAGGTAACTTAGCAAGTATTTTGGGTAAAAATATGTTAATATATAATTTTTATGAAAAATATATAGTTTGATCGTAAAAATAAATAGTTTAAAGATGCAAAAATCAACATATAGGAAAGTGGAATATGATGCCCCTCTCCCTATATGAACAACGCCAAAATCTGATGTACACAACATCCCCAGTTTCATAACACGTATGCTATTAGCTCAGGTCCACGACACAAGAGATAGAAATAACCGATAAAAATGATGCATTCAATTAATAATGAAAACCAATCCAAATGATCAGATCCAATAACCTGGTCGATCTGGACTCGATTAAGAGCAAATACCCAAAACTCGATAAGAGAAACATTAAAATGAAACACACGTCAAAACAACTACGACGACAAACATAACGTCGTTCAAACAACGAAAGATCACACAGCTAAAATCAAAACCCAATACCTACAACAAAATAGGAAGAACACTACTACTAGAAGCCAATCAAACACCATCCTAAGTATTCAAGATAAACCACTTGAGTCCTCTAAATCTGTAGCAAAATCCTATACACTAGACCTATGCTATAAGCCTATATGCCGAAGGTCTCAAGAGATAAACTCTATCACCAAACATACGGTAAAAACACAGGACACCAAGGAATCGTCCAAACTCGCATTAAGAATAACTCAGCCTATGAGTGTTAGACACCGAGATAGGAGTTAACCTAGAGCTCTGATACCAAGTCTGCCACGCTCTGAAATCCAGTAATCGGTAGCTAGACCAATTACTGAGATTCGAGGATCTGCAGATCAGGGAATCCATAGATTTGCCCCAAGAACAATTGAGCCAAGAAAAATTCTAGCCCAGTTATTCACAATAGTATTACAACAGAGCAAAAGGAAAACAAAAATAGTGGAAGACTAAGATAATCGAATCTAAACGTAAGATTCTACAAACCTCTACACAGCAAGCCCAACTGCAATAACTGGAGAATGAGCCTCCAGCTCAACTTCCCAAAGATCACCACGACAGCAACTATAACCTGAAACAACCTACCACTGAAAGAGGGATGTGAGAGTGAGCAAACAACGAGCTCACTAACTCCCAAGAATAGCTAAACGATTAAATTAACCAATGAGATGGATATAAATATTAATGATAATATGATATAATAATATCTAACGATAAATAATATATATATATATATATATATATATATGATGACTAATAGGTATAAGTATATATACTAACTATATTAAGTCTATCTATAAATATACCTCATGCAAAAGAGTGTTAATCTACGCTCCAGTCACAAGGACCACTAACTACACTTTAATCACTACCAAGGCTCTCAGTGCCATGCGCAACCAATCTACCTCAGAGATACAATCACACACAAGGGTGAACACCCTCAGCCAACTACAAACCAAACGGGTAATCCAAACCCTAACCAGGCACAATCCGAAGCTATTACAAGCTGAACGAGATCGCCCACAACCAGAATCCAGCCTGAAGCTCATAACAACCAACCAGACTAATTAACCTAATAACTTAAATGGATTCAGAAGAGAGAAGAATAGATGTAGAGTGGAGAGGAATATGCAGAAGGAAGAGGAATCTAATTACACAGTAAATCAATTAGGAGAAGACAAATTTGAATAAGAGGAGAAGAATATGATAAACTAGGATAATCCCATAATTATCCCAATGCAATGATATGTTATGATGATGATATGATGGAGTGAGATAATACCATAATTATCCCGAGTGCAGAAGATTCTATATAAAACGTAATGCAGAAATGGTTATGAATTTCTATCAGAAGAACCTACTAATTAAGGAAGTGTGCAGAGATGCAATGATTTTCTTAATGATGATGATGATGATGATGAAATTATGATGCAGAATGATTTAGCGATGTCAACCCAAAGGGCTAGCCCCAATGACTAAAGTGGGCTGACAACCGGTGAAAAAGGATTTACCTTACCGGATATAGTTGAATACAAGGATACGATGTACTGCACTAGCTCGACCAGACTATAGGGAGATTAAATCAAACTACCAAATCCACATTCGAACCATACTTTCCATTTTAAGGTATTTCAACCTCACCGAGGACTGGGCTGAGACCTGATGACTCTGTCTCATACCATCACACACTCCCGAATGGGTGATTAGGTATGATAATGCCAGTCCCTTACCCACCTTTCTATTTTGACCTGATTTAAGGGACCCCCAACCTCTCGAGGGTCAGCCGATAAGATAAGGCGAGAATATTATCTATGAACGTGAGCAAAAATTCTCGAGACTGAAACACAACTGTTATAACACAACCAACACACAATAATATAACCGCCTGCCTGAGAGTGAGGCAACCAAAACCAACACAGATGTCCTTCTGTGACTCAGTTGCACCATCTAAAGCAGGATGAAAAAGCAACTTAACCGTCACGACATCAAAACAACATCAGTCTCTGAGATTCCTCAAAGCAATAAGATCACCATCAAGTACATCAGTACTCTAGCTGTCAATCACAAACTAGTACTATTGGGGTGACCTACCAGTGTCCAACGAGTAGCCAACAATCCCTAACCAGAACAGTTCATAATCCTCCTAGTCATGTACATAAGTCACCAGCATGGTTGTACAGGAACCAGATTTAATAGGAGGTTTCAGCCGCATTCTAGCATCTCGGGTGACGTACAACTTCATAAACTACCTGGCTCAGCCGTGGATCACACTGAGCCATGCGGTCTCACGTGCCTCCTAGATGACGGAAGGGAACACCGCCCTAACAGCCTCATCCCGGGGAAAGAAGGCTTACGGGTAAGCTCTAAGCATCATGAGGACAATAAGTGTCACAACACGATAAGCAAACAATCCTAAAGCAAACTATCAGAAGTTCAACATCCACAACCAACCACCACAGACAAGTCGTCTGCTCACCACCAAACAATAACAGTCCAGGAGATCACACTCCCACATGGAATTCAACATTCCAAATAACCACCAATCACAATGACAGTGCTCAAGGACTAGGCCCCGAGAACATAGAGTACACCTAGACTAGCTCTAAGACTAATTAAAACAATAGTAGGCAAGTGGACGAACTCCGAATCAAAGACCAAGTCTTACTGAAGCTATACCGCCCCAAGACTACCCTGGAACCAAATCCAGCAACTCAAACTAACCAAGGTGTTATACTATAAGGTGAGAACTATAGTCTCAGAACTATACTATCTCAGAGAAATGGCGGCTAGACCACAAGCCATCTAAGAGTCTATACTAAAAGCCAAACCTAGTTACTAGTGCCCTGAAACAAGCTGGGCACCCTAATAACTAACCAACAATACCGTACTCAATATATTATGCATATATATATATAATATTTAAACATAACAACGCTGAGGCGTCGCAACATACTGAGAAATGCCTTTGTTCTCTACCCTTACAAAGAAAGGATTCGCGAGAGCCACCCTCAATGAAATCGGTCTAAGAGGAATCTCAGGAGTCATCGTCACATCAACGACAACAGAGAATAACCTCCTCTAGGTAATCACAACCTACAGATTCTATCTAGTAACTAAACTCACATTATTGTGGGTTTTATACTAACATGTCAAACCCTTAATCACTCTCATCTAAGGTACGCTGAATGGATAACCAGTAAAGTGACATAGGCAATAAACCCACATGCTAACCTAGTCACAATTATAATTATACTAAACTATGCAATTCTATAATTCACAAATCAGGATAATAATCTAGTTATTTAGGAAGATAAAACTCGCCTGACGATAATCCAAGTCTGGCGGAAAATCTAACTTGGAACCCAACTCGGAAACCTAACCCGAAATCCACAGAAACGCCACGGAACGCCTGAAAACCTTGCACCAACCAAGGGGAACAACAAACAACCCATCAATTTAAGAAAATGACACTAAGCCCAAACCCTAGAAATCAGACCTACGCCGAAATCGAGCGAAACGAATGAAAAGGAATCGGGAAAACTTACTGAGGATAGGAGAGGGGATCGCGGCGAAGCTCGGGAAGGAATGACGACCAAGAACGGCGACGGATGAGGGGAACACAGTCCTCTCTCCATGCCCAAAATCAGTAGCACCAACAACCACACTCGTGAACAACAAACGAGGATCGCCCCAAACCTAAATTGGAGCCGAGATGAGCGAGAGAGGAGGAGAGGGAGAGGAGAGGATTTGGGTGTGTTTTTGGAGATGAAAGTTAGAGAGAGAAGGTCTCCAAACGACCCAAAACTCAATTAAAAAGAAAAACGTAAAGCTGTTTTTACTATTTAGCAAAAAAATATTCAAATATTTTTGAAAATATTCGAATATATTTTCCCTGCACCAAAACAGTCAACTCCGGAAACACCACGGACCATACCGGGCACCCCGAAAATACCACAGACCACCCCGGTACCACACAAACACTTCTACAACCCTAACCAAAGTTTCTCAAGGTGCAAACACCACCTCCACCGCCTCACGGTCACCAAAACACCTAGGCCCACAAAAAAGAATCTTTTCCTCGGGCGACCCCGGAAATCTACCGGCCAATCCAACGGCTCACTGGAACCACACCAAACCACATACACAGCACATAAGCACCTATATAAAACTTCCTAGGGGTTCCTAAGGGAAAAAATACCACCTCCACAGCCTAATGGCCACCGGAACTCCTAAAACCCTGAAAAAGGAATCTAGCGGCTAGAAACTTATCCGAAAAGAATAAATTGATGCGGAATGGATAGAAAGGACTCTTGAGGGATAATAAACAAATGTGTGACATGTTGGATTGTATACAGAAGCTTAACGAAAGACAAAAAAAATCTTTTCTGAAGAAATGGACAGAAAGAAAGAAAATGGACAGAAACAAAGAAAATAGATAGAAAAGAATAAAAATGGATGGGAGGAATTAAATAAGCCAGATAGGAGGGGAAACATCAGAGAAGCCCAAATATAATCTAGGCTTCCTGAGATCACACTACACCACCGCACAACAATATCACACAGCCACCAAGCCATAACGGGAGCCAAAACCAAAATACAAACACTTTCGCCTCGAAACTACCGAATCCAACCGAACACTAAAAGGAATCTAATACAAACCAACCAAAAGAAATAACACGGATGCATAACGAATAACGATACATGAATAATAGTAATAATACTTAATAAAAAACAAAAAAAAATACCCTGAAATTCTGGGTCATTACAATATTCTTTTAAGGTAGATAACTATGACAGTTGGGAGGGTTATTAGTTAGTATCTTCATAAAGAATTGATAGATTAGGTGTTATCTTACTCACGCTATAAATAGGGTAGGGATTATATGAAACTATTGAATAAGAAATTATGGCAAGGATTCAATCTTAGAGTGCTCGACATACAAGTGAGGGGCATTTGCCAATAAAAGTAGTTGAAGTTCGTGAATGGCGGTTTGGTTGTCTAGGGTATGACACCGAGCTGCCTGTATCTGGTTTACAGCTCGAAGGGTAGTGGTCAATGGGGAGGGATATCAAGCTGGATTAACATTTTTGGTGTGATATTTTTTACGATACGATTACTAACCCCGAAGCTCGAAAGATTGCTAAAAGTAAGATTGCTCAAGATATGACAGCTGATGAAGATGAGATGATTGGCAGTGGCGAGGTGATTAGATATGGAGCATTCGGTCATTTAGGTTGTTTAGATATAATTTCTTTAGAGAGCTTGCTGATATTGTAGGTCGAAATGATATAAAGGGATTTATATGGAAATAGAAAATGTTGTTCAACTCTGTGTATTTATACCCTTGTGATGAGGATTCTGTTTGTATATTTTGAAATTTAAATTGTGTTAGCATTGGTAGTATAGTTGATGCTAGTATAAATATGTTTTGTGTTATCGAGATTTGGGCATCTTGAAATTCGAGAAAAATTATTGTAACTTTCATTCGAGTGTATTTTGGTGAGTATGTTGGAGTTGGAGAGGTCTGTGTGGAGGATGACTAGGAGAGAGAGAGATGCATTTAATGATAGGCGTGGTGGTAATGATTGGAGTTGAACAACTGCGGACGTCGAACCATGGAAGTCGCATTTTATATAAAATCACTATCTTTCTGTCTTCTTTGTTGTCTATCTTTTTTTTGAAATATGCACTATGTTTTTTTTTTTGAGATAAATAAAAATAATTTTCTTGAACTAAAAGTGCTGAATCCTTTGAAATGATTACGCATTTGTATAATGTTAGAAACACTGTGTATCGAACTTATGAAAAACATTAAGTTTGTATGTCAAAAATAAGTATGCACTGTTCGAAGTGATTTTGATAAAAGTACAATTTGCAAGAAAATGACAAATAAGTAAGTATTTTTCGAGCTTAATTTAACAGATAAGTATATGTTCTTTTAAGGTGGATAACTATAACAGCTGGGATGGTTATTTGTTAGAATATTCATAAAGAATAGATAGATTAGGTGTTATCTTACTCGTGCTATAAATAATGTGGGGATTATATGAAAATATTGAATATGAAATCATGGTATGGACTCGTTCTCTGAGTGGTCGTCATACAAGTGGGGGGCGTTTGCCCAAAAAAGTAGCTGAAGTTTGTGAACGGCGGTTTGGTTGTCTTGGGTATAACACCGAGCTGCCTGTATCTGTGTTGCAGCTCAAAGGGTAGTCGTCAATGGGGTGGGATATCAAGCTGGATTAACATTTTTGGTATGATATTTTTTGCGATACGATTATTAACCCTGAAGCTCAAAAGATTGCTAAAAGTGAGATTGCTCAGGATAAGATAGCTGATGAAGATGAGATGATTGGTAGTGGGGAGGTGATTATATGTAGAGCTGTAAGTCATTTAACATGTTTAAATATAATTACTTTTGAAAGCTTATGTGCATTGTATGTCGAAATGATGTAAAAGAATTTATATAGAAATAGAAAATGTTGTTGGACTTTGTGTATTTATCCCTTTGTGATGTGGATTATGTTTGTATATTTTGAAATTTTAATTGTGTTGGCATTGGAAGTATAGTTGATGCTTGTATATATATGTTTTGTGTTATCGAGTTTTGGGACTCTTGAAATTTGAGAAAAATTATTGTAACTTTCATTCGAGTGTATTTTAGTGAGTATGTAGGAATAGGAGAGGTCTGTGTGGAGGATGACAAGGAGAGAGAGAGATGCATTTAATGATAGGCGTGGTGGTATTGATCGGAGTTGAACAACTGCGGGCGTCCAACCAAGGATGTCGTATTTTATTTAAAATTACTATCTTTCTGTCTTCTTGTTTGTCTATCTTTTTTTTGAAGTATGTATTATGTCCTTTTTTTTAGATAAATAAAAAAAAAATTCTTGAACTAAAAGGTTTGAATCCTTTGAAATGATTAAGCATTTTTATAATGTTTGAGCCACTATGTATCGAATTTATGAAACACATTAAGTTTGTATCACATAAATAACTATGCACTGTTCGAAGTGATTTTGATAAAAGTACAATTTGCAAAAAAATGACAAATAAGTATTTTTCGAGCTTAATTTAACAGATAAGTATTTGTTCTTATATGGTGGATAACTATGACAGCTGGGATGGTTATTTGTTAGTATCTTCATAAAGAATAGATAGTGTAATGTCCCGGAATATCGGGGTAATTTTTTTGTTTATTATTAAGTATTGTTACTATGATTCATATATTGTTGTTCGTTATGTATTCATTTATTCCTTTTGGCAGGTTTGTCCATTAGATTCCTTTTAGTAGTTTTGGCGGTTCGGAGGTGATTCGGGGGAAGAGGTGGCATTGTGGCCTTGGGAACCCATAGAAAGTTTGGTAATGATGTTTATTTGTTCTGTGTGTGATTTGGGGTGGTTTCGGTGAGCCGTTGGAGTGGCCGGTAGGTTTCCGGAGTTTCCCGAGGAAAAGATTCATTTTCAGGGGTTTAGGCGTTTTGGTGGCCGTGCAGCGGAAGAGGTGGTGTTTAGACCTTGGGAAACCCTTTGCTAGGGTTGTGATGGTTGTTCGTGTTGTTCCTGTATTCCGAGGGTCTTGGCGTTGTGTGTGGTTCAGGACCTCAGAGTGACATTTTTGGATTTTTCCAGTTTCCGTTCGAACGATCGTTCGAACGACTGGTCGGTTATATATATCATTATCCACTCTCTCTCCTTGCATTTCTCTTTCACTCTCTCTCTCTCCTCTTAGCCGAATCCTCTCCTCTCCAAACCGAATCCTCTCCTCCCTCGCTTGCCGAATTCTTGGTAGATTCTTCGCCGTGATCTCCGCCGTTTTCCCTCAGTGAGTAATTCCTCTCTCTCTCTTGTATCATTAGTTAATTTCGGTTTTGGTGAGAACCCTTGTGATGTTGGACTGATTTAGGGTCTATGATTAGTGGGTGTATTGTTGATTTGAAGAGTGTGATCATTGTAGGTGTTGGCCGGTGGAGGTGATTGCGTGGGTTGAATTGTTGGTGTTTGGGTACCTAAAATTATGGGGTTTTCTTGCTGCCGTTTGGGTGGTGATTGGGGTTTGGTGTTGTTAGAAAGAGGAGGTGTGGTGGTTGCCCTAGATAGTGATTGTTGCTGCTCTGGAGAGGGTTGCCTGAGCCGACAAGTGTGGCCGTTTTTGTTCAGAAATAACTGCCGTAGTTACTGTTGTTCTAGAGGAAAGAGAGGACTGTTTTTACCCTCTTCGAACACCGGGCATGTGATTGATGGGCGGTTGACTTGTTGGGGCTGGAGTAGCATATCTTTATGTTATTATGGGTGATCGGAGTAGCGAAGCGTAGCGTGGTGAACCGCGGGTTTAGATGCAGTTTTGTTACTGAATTTAAATGTGGTGCTGATCTGAAACGCAGTTTCGTGCGGGTATTCTTTGTCGGAGTTGCGATTGGGCTCCGGTAGTTCATAGTGGTTGATGCTGTGGTGTTCCTGGTCCTTTCCGTGATTGATTTGGAGTTCCTGAAGTCAATTCGCGGAGCACATTTCCATTGGGGTGCTGTTTGGGCAGTTTCACCGAGATTGCCGTTCCGAGCATATCGTCAGGCGAGTTTTATCTTCCTTAATAACTTGACCATTATATTGATTTTTGAGTTATTTCATCACATAGTTTATCATGCTTATTACCGTGATTATGTTAGTCTATGTGTTAATTGCTTAAGACACATTCACGGGTTATCCTTTTGGCATACCTTAAGCGAGAGTACTTAATGGTTTGATAAGTTAGTAAAACCCGAGTTAGTTATAAGTTTAGTTACTAGAAAGAACCTATAGGTTATGTTTAGTCAGAGGAGGTTATTCTTTGTTGTCGTCGATGTGACGATGACTCCTGAGATTCCTCTTAGACCGATTTCATTGTAGGTGGTTATTGTGGATCCTTTCTTCATTGAGGTTGAGAACAAAGGCATTTCTCAGTGTGTTGCGACGCCTCAGCATCGCTATATTTATATATATATATATATAGAGAGAGTATCTTGAGTATGGTATTGTTGGTTAGTTATTAGGGTGCACCGCTTGTTTCAGGGCACTAGTGACTTGGTTTGACGATTAATAGAGACTTATGGACGGCTCGTGGTTTAGCCACCATTTCTCTAAGATAGTTAGTTCAGAGACTATAGTTCTCACCTTATAGTATAGTACATTGGATAGTCTGGGTTGCTGGACTTGTTTCTATGGTAGTCTTGGGGCGACATAGCTTCAGTAAGACATGGTCTTCGATTTGGAGCTCGCCCTCCTGCCTGCTATTGATTTGATTAGTCTTAAGACTAGTCTTGGTGTACTCTTTGTTCTCGAGGCCTGGTCCTTGGGCACTGTCATTGTGATTGGTGGTTGTTTGGAATGTTGGATTTCATGTGGGAGTGTGGTATCTTCTAGACTGCTAGTTGTTGATGGTAAGTAGACGGCTTGTCCGTAGTGGTTGGTCGAGGATGTGAACTTCTAATAGTTTTCCTTAGGATTGTTTGTTTATTGTGTTGTGACACATATTGTCCTCATGATTCTTAGAGCTGATAGAGCTTACACGTAAGCCTTCTTTCCCCGGGATGAGGTTGTTAGGGCTGTGTTCCCTTCCGTCATCTAGGAGGCAGTGAGACAGCATGGCTCAGTGAGATCCGCGGCTGAGCCAGGTGGTTTATGAAGTTGTACGTCACCGTGATGTTGGAATACGACTAAAGCCTCCTGTTGAATCCGGTTCCTGTACATCCGTGCTGGTGGCTTATATACAGGATTAGGAGGATTGTGAGTAACTCTATTATTGGGGATTGTTGACTACTTATTGGACTCTTGCAGGTCACCCCATGAGTACTTGTCTGTGTTGACAGCCAGAGTACTGTTGTACTTGACGGTAATCATATTGCTTTGAGGGATCTTCGAGACTGATGTTGTTTAGGTGTCGCAACGGTTAAGTTTTTGTTTCATCTAGGTTTAGATGGTACAACTGAGTCACAGGAGGGCATCTGTGTTAGTTTTGGTTGCCACGCTCTCAGGCAGGTGGTTATCCTATTGTGTACAGGCTGTGTTAACAACAGTTGTGCTTCAGTCTCTAGGATCATGCTCGCATCCAAAGATAATATATTCTCTCCTTATCTTATTGCGATTGGATACATAAAAAACTCTGCATCGGCTGGCCCCGATAGGTTGATAGGATCCCTAGATCGGGCTAAAGTTTAAGAGGTGAAGATATGGTTGGATTAGTTTTCCTGGTGCCCAGTCTCGTCCTACTAAGAGAGAAATGGCTGGATACTATTTCCTGGTGCCCAATCATCTCCTACGAGTGAAGTTTTGGTTGTAATTGTTCTCCTGGTGCCCAGTCACATTCTGCGTGGAGAGACATGGTTGGATGCTAGTTCATGGTGCCCAGACTCTTCAGGCGAGGCTGAAGTACCTATGTTAATATCTTTTAGACTGGTCGAGCTAGTACAGTACATCGTACCCTTGTATCCAACAATATCCGGTAAGGTAAATCCTTTTTCAGCAGTTGTCAACCCACTTTAGTCTTGGGAGCTATCCCTTTGGGTTGACATCGCTAAACCATTGCATTTGGGATAGGTATGGGACTATCCCACTTCATCAAATCTTTCTGCATCATCATCATCATCATCAAGCATATCATTCCATCTCAGCATACTTCCTATTCGTAGGTTCTTCTGATAGAAATCCTTAACCCTTTATGCATTATGTTGATTATAGAATCTTCTGCACTTGGGATAATCCGAAGATTATCTCATTCCATCATATCATCATCATAACATATTATTGCATTTGTATAATTATGGGGTTATCCTAGTTCATCATATTCTTCTCCGCTTATTAGATTCTTCTTCTCCAAATTGATTGCGGCGTAATTAGACTTCTCTTCCTTCTGCCTACTCCTCTCCTCTCTGTATCTGATTAGGTTATTAAGTAGATTAGTCTGGTTGGTTGTTGTGAGCTTTAGGCTGGTATTTGGTTGTGGGTGATCTCGTTCAGCTTGAGGTAGCTTCGGGAATGTGCCTAGTTGGGGTTTCGATAACTCGGTTGGTTTGTAATTGGCTGAGGGTGTTTACCCTTTCGTGTGACTATATTCCGGTGGTGGGTTAGTTGCTTGTGGCGCTGAGGGCCAAGGTAGTGATTAGAGTGTAGTTAGTGGTACTTGTGACTATAGTATGGATTAGCACTCCTTTGCACGAGGTATATTTATAGATGGATTTATTAGAGTTAGTATATATACGTATACCTATTAGTCATCATATATATATATATATATATTTATATATATGCATTGTTTATCGTTAGATATTATTATATCCTATTATCACTAATATTTATATCCATCTCATTGGTTAGTATAATCGTTTAGCTATTCTTGGGAGTTAGTGAGCTCGTTGTTTGCTCACTCTCGCATCCCCCTTCCAGTGGCAGGTTGTTTCAAATTTTAGTTGCTGTTGTGGTGATCTTTGGGGAGCTGAGCTGAAGGCTCATTCTTCAGTTTTGCAGTTGGGCTTGCTGCGTAGAGGTTTGTAGAATCTTACGTTTAGATTCTGTTATCTTAGTCTTCCGCTGTTTTTGTTTTCCCTTTTACTCTGTTGTGATACTATTGTGAATGACTGGGCTAAAATTTGTCTACGGTTCAGTTGTTCGTGGGGAGAATCTGTGGATTTCCCGACCAGCACAGCTTCGGATCTGGTAATTGGTCAAGTTATCGATTACTGGATTTTGGGGCATGACAGACTTGGTATCAGAGCTTAAGGTTAACTCCTATCTCGGTGTCTAGCACTCATTGGTTGAGCATTGTAAGATTGACTTAGGATGATTCCTTAGTATCTTGTGTCTTTATCGCATGTTTGGATATAGAGTTGATCTCTTGAGACCTTCTGTGTGTAGGCTTTTATTGTAGATTTGGAGGACTCAAGATGTTTATCTTGAATTCTTAGAATAGTAATTGATTGGCTTCAAGTGGTAGTGGTTTCCCTATTTTTATGGGGTTGGGTTTCAACTTTAGATTTGCGATTTTACGCTATTTGGGCGACGCTGTATTTGCCGTCGTGGTAGTTTCGACGTGTATTCCATTTTAACGTTTCTCTTACGAGTTTTGGGTATCCACTCCAAATCGAGTCCAGATCGGTCAGGTTATTGGATCTGATCGTTTGGATTGGTTTTCATTATTTATTGATTGCATCATTTTAACCAATTATTTCCATCTCTTGTGTCGCAGACCTGATCTCATGGCAGACGTGTTATGAGACTGGGGGATGCTGTACACATCAGATTTTGATGTTGTTCATATAGGGATAGGGGCATCATATTCCACTTTCCCATATGCTGATTTTTGCATCTTTAAACTATTTATTTTTATAATCAAACTATATATATATATTTCTTACAAATTATACATTAACATATTTTTTACCCAAAATATTTGTTAAGTTACCTAGAAAGGTTTTGTCGTGTACCTGGACGAGGAGTTCAGGGGGGCTTTCTATTTACCGACCTTGTATAACCGTTATTACGATATGGTTACACATTACATTTGAAATATACTATACTATACTTAGTAAGTATTTTAAATTTCGTGACAAAATTCTTCTAAGGAGGGTAGATTATAATGTCCCGGAATATCAGGGTAATTTTTTTGATTATTATTAAGTATTGTTACTATGATTCATATATTGTTATTCGTTATGCATCCATTTATTCCTTTTGGCAGGTTTTGTCCATTAGATTCCTTTTAGTAGTTTTGGCGGTTCGGAGGTGATTCAAAGGAAGAGGTGGCATTGTGGCCTTGGGAACCCATAGAAAGTTTGGTAATGATGTTTGTGTGTTGTGTGCGATTTGGAGTGGTTCCGGTGAACCGTTGGAGTGGCCGGTAGGTTTCCGAAGTTTTCCGAGGAAAATATTCATTTTTGGGGGTTTAGGCGTTTTGGTGGCCGTGAAACGGTAGAGGTGGTGTTTATACCTTGGGAACCCTTTGCTAGGGTTGTGATGGTTGCTCGGGTTGCTCCAGTCTTCTGAGGGTCTTGGCGTTGTGTGTGGTTCAGGACCTCAGAGTGACATTTTTGGATTTTTCCAGTTTCTGTTCGAACGATCATTCGAACGACTGGTCGATTATATATATCATTATCCATTCTCTCTCCTTACATTTCTCTTTCACTTTCCCTCTCTCATCCTAACCAAATCCTCTCCTCTCCAAACTGAATCCTCTCCTCCCTCGCTTGCCGATTTCTTCGCAGATTCTTCGCCGTGATCTCCGCCGTTTTCCCTCGGTGAGTAATTTCTCTCTCTCTCTCTTGTACCATTAGTTAATTTCGGTTTTTGTGAGAACCCTTGTGATTTTGGACTGATTTAGGGTCTATGATTAGTGGGTGTATTGTTGATTTGAGGGGTGTGATCATTGTAGGTATTAGCCAGTGGCGGTGATTGCGTGGGTTGAATTGTTCGTGTTTGGGTGCCTTAAATTATGGGGTTTTCTTGCAGCTGTTAGGGAGGTGATTGGGGTTTGGTGTTGTTAGAAAGAGGAGGTGTGGTGGTTGCTCTAGGTAGTGGTTGTTTCTGTTCTGGAGAGGGCTGCCGGAGCCGACAAGTGTGGCCGTTTTGGTTCCGAAATTACAGCCGTAGTTGCTGTTGTTCTAGAGGAAAGAGAAGACTGTTTTTATACTCTTCGAACACCGGGTATGTGATTTTTTGGCGGCTGAATTGGTGGGGTTAGAGTGGCATATCTTCATGTGATTATGGGTGATCGGAGTAGCGCAACGTAGCGCGGTGAACTGTGGGTTTTGATGCAGTTTTGTTACTGAATTCAGTTGTGGTGCTGATCTAAAATACAGTTTCGGGCGGGTATCCTTTGTCGAAGTTGCGATTGGGCTCTGGTACTTCATAGTGGTTGATGTTGTGGTGTTCCTGGTCCTTTCCGTGATTGATTTGGAGTTTCGGAAGTCGATTCGCGGAACACATTTCCGTTGGGGTGTTGTATGGGCAGTTTCGCCGAGATTGTCGTTCCGAGCATATTGGCAGGCGAGTTATATCTTCCTAAATAACTAGACCATTATGTTGATTTGTGAGTTATTTCATTACATAGTTTATCATGTTTATTACCGTGATTATGTTAGTATATGGGTTAATTGCTTAAGACACATTCACAGGTTATCCGTTTGGCATACCTTTGGCGAGAGTACTTAAGGGTTTGATAAGTTAGTAAAACCCGAGTTAGTTATAAGTTTAGTTACTAGAAAGAACCTATAGGTTATGTTTAGTCAGGGGAGGTTATTCTCTGTTGTCGTCGATGTGACGATGACTCCTGAGATTCCTCTTAGACCGATTTTATTGTGGGTGGTTGTTGTGGATCCTTTCTTCATTGAGGTTGAGAACAAAGGCATTTCTCAGTGTGTTGCGACGCCTCAGCATCACTATATTTTTTTTTATATATATATATATTTTATATAGTATCTTGAGTATGGTTCTGTTGGTTAGTTATTAGGGTGCCCCGCTTGTTTCAGGGCACTAGTGATTTGGATTGACGATTAGTAGAGACTTATGGACAGCTTGTGGTTTAGCCGCCATTTCTCTGAGATAGTTAGTTCAGAGACTATAGTTCTCACCTTATGGTATTGTACATTGGTTAGTCCGGGTTGCTGGACTTGTTTTTAGGGTAATCTTGGGGCGACATAGCTTCAGTAAGACATGGTCTTCGATTCGAAGCTCATCCTCCTGCCTGCTATTGCTTTGATTAGACTTCTCTTCCTTCTGCATACTCCGCTCCTCTCTGCATCTATTCCCCCCTCTTTTGTATCTCATTAAGTTATTAAATAGATTTGTCTGGTTGGTTATTGTGAGCTTTAGGCTGGTATTTTGTTGTGGGTGATCTCGTTCAGCTTGTGGTAGGTTTGTGATTGTGCCTGGCTGGGGTTTAGATAACCTGGTTGGTTTGTACTTGGCTGAGAGTGTTTTCCCTCACGTGTGACTGTATTCCTGAGGTGGGTTTGTCGCTTGTGGCGCTGAGGGCCACGGTATTGATTAGAGTATAGTTAGTGGTACTTGTGACTGGAGTATGGATTAAGACTCCTTTGTACGAGGTATATTTATAGATAGATTTATAAGAGTTAGTATATATACGTATACCTATTAGTCATCATATATATATTTATATATATGCATTGTTTATCGTTAGATATTATTATATCCTATTATCACTAATATTTAGATCCATCTCATTGGTTAGTATAATCGTTTAGCTATTTTTGGGAGTTAGTGAGCTCGTTGTTTGCTCACTCTCGTATCCCCCTTTCAGAGGCAGGTTGGTTCAGATTTTAGTTGCAGCTGTGGTGATCTTTGGAGTGCTGAGCTGAAGGTTCATTCTTCAGTTTTGCAGTTGGGCTTGCTGCGTAGAGGTTTGTAGAAACTTTCGTTTAGATTCTATTATCTTACTCTTCCGCTGTTTCTGTTTTCCCTTTTATACTGTTGTGATACTATTGTGAATGACTGGGCTAGAATTTGTCTACGGTTCGGTTATTCGTGGGGCGAATCTTTAAATTCCCCGACCTGCAAAGCTTCGGATCTAGTAATTGATCAAGCTATCGATTACTGGATTTTGGGGCGTGACAGATAGATTAGGTGTTATCTTACACGTGCTATAAATTGGGTGGGGATTATATGAAAATATTTAATAAGAAATTATTGTAAGGACTCGTTCTCAGTGTGCTCGTCATACAAATGAGGGGCGTTTGCCAATAAAAGTAGTTGAAGTTTGTGAATGGCGGTTTGGTTGTCTTGGGTATGACACCGAGCTGCCTGTATCTGAGTTGCAGCTCGAAGGGTAGTCGTCAATGGGGTAGGATATCAAGCTGGATTAACATTTTTGGTATGATATTTTTTGCGATACGATTACTAACCCTGAAGCTCGCAAGATTTCTATAAGAGAAATTGCTCAGGATAAGATAGTTGATGAAGATGAGATGATTTGTAGTGGCGAGGTGATTGGATGTGGAGCTGTAGGTCATTTAGAATGTTTTGATATAATTACTTTTGAGAGCTTACTGGAATTGTAGGTCAAAATGATGTAAAGGGATTTATATGGAAATAGAAAATGTGCTTCAACTTTGTGTATTTATCCCCTTATGATGTGGATTCCGTTTGTATATTTTGAAATTTTAATTGTGTTAGCATTAGAAGTATAGTTGATGATAGTATAAACCTGTTTTGTCTTATATAGATTTTGGCATCTTGAAATTCAAGAAAACGTATTGTAACTAGAGTTTAAGTGTATTTTTAGTGAGTTTGTAGGAGTTGGAGAGGTTTGTGTGGAGGATGACAAGGAGAGAGGGAGATGCATTCAATGATAGGCGTGGTGGTAATGATTAGAGTTGAACAACTCTAGGCATCCATGTAAGGAAGTCGTATATTTTTAAAAATCTCTATTTTTCTATCTTCTTTGTTGTTTACTTTTTTTTGAAGTATGTACTATGTTTTTTTTTTTAAGATAAAAAAAAATAATTTTCTTGAACTAAAATTGTTGAATCCTTTGAAATAATTACGCATTTGTTAAATGTTTGAAATACTGTGTATCGAACTTATGAAAAGCATTAAGTGTGTATGACAAAAATAAGTATTCACTGTTCGAAGTGATTTTGATAAAAGTACACTTTGCAAAAAAAATGACAAATAAGTAAGTATTTTTCGAGTTTAATTTAACCGATAAGTATATGTTCTTTTAAGGTGGATAACTATGACAGTTGGGATGGTTATTAGTTAGTATCTTAATAAAGAATAGATAGATTAGGTGTTATCCTACTCGTGCTATAAATAGGGTAGGGATCATATTAAAATATTGAATAAGAAATTATGGTAAGGACTCGTTCTCAGAGTGCTCGTCATACAAGTGAGGGGCGATTGCCAATAAAACTAGTTGATGTTTGTAAATTGCGGTTGGTTGTCTTGAGTATGACACCGAGCTACCTGTATCTATGCTGCATCTCGAAGGGTAGTCATTAATGGGGAGGGATATATAGCAGGATTAACATTTTTGGTGTGATATTTTTTGCTATACGATTACTAACCCTGAAGCTCGAAAGATTGCTATAAGAGAGATTGCTCAGGAGAAGATAGCTGATGAAGATGAGATGATTGGTAGTCGAGAGGTGATTAGATGTGGAGCTGTAAGTCATTTAGTATGTTTAGATATAATTACTTTTGTGAGCTTATGTGTATTGTATGTCGAAATGATGTAAAGGGATTTATATGGAAATAGAAAATGTTGTTCGACTTTGTGAATTTATCCCCTTGTGATGTGGATTATGTTTGTATATTTTTTAATTTTAATTGTGTTAGCATTGGTAGTATAGTTGATGTTTGTATAAATATGCTTTTTGTTATCATGATTTTGGCATCTTGAAATTCTAGAAAAATTATTGTAACTATAGTTTGAGTGTATTTTTAGTGAGTATGTTAGAGTTGGAGGGGTCTGTGCGGAGGATGACTAGGAGAGAGAGAGAGATGCATTTAATGATTGGCATGGTGGTAATGATCGAAGTTGAACAACTGCGGGCGTCAAAGCAAGGAAGTCTTTTTTTTTAAATCACTATGTTTCTGTCCTCATTGTTGTCTATCTTTTTTGAAGTATGTACTATGTTTTTTTTTATGGAGATAAATAAAATTAATTTTCTTGAACTAAAAGTGCTGAATCCTTTGAAATGATTACGCATTTGCATATTGTATGAAACACCGTGTATCGAACTTATGAAAAACATTAAGTTTGTATGACAAAAATAAGTATGCACTGTTCGAAGAGATTTTGATAAAAGTACAATTTGAGATAAAAATGAAAAATAAGTAAGTATTTTTCGAGCTTAACTTAACAGATAAGTATTTGTTCTTTTTGGGTGGATAACTATGACAGTTGGGATGGTTATTAGTTAGTATCTTCATAAAAAATAGATAGATTAGGCGTTATCTAACTCGTTCTATAAATAGGGTAGGGATTATATAAAAATATTGAATAAGAAATTATGGTAAGGACTCGTTCTTAGAGTTCTCATCATACAAGTGTGGGGAGTTTGCGAATAAAAGTACTTTAAGTTTTGAAAGGCGGTTTGCTTGTCTTGGGTATGACACCGAGCTGCCTGAATCTGTGTTGCAGCTCAAAGGGTAGTCGTCTATGGGGTGGGATATCAAGCTGAATTATCATTTTTGGTATGATATTTTTTGTGATACGATTACTAACCCTGAAACTCGAACGATTACTATAAGAGAGATTGCTCACGATAAGATATTTGCTGAAGATGAGATGATTGGTAGTGGCAAGGTGATTAGATGTGGAGCTGTAGATCATTTAGGATGCTAAGATATAATTACTTTTGTGAGCTTGCTTGTATTGCAGGTCGAAATGATGTAAACGGATTTATATGGAAATAGAAAATGTTGTTCAACTTTGTGTATATATCCCCTTGTGATGTGGATTTTGTTTGTATATTTTGAAATTTGAATTGTGTTAGCATTGGTAGTATAGTTGATGCTAGTATAAATATGTTTTGTCTTATCGAGATTTTGGCATCTTGAAATTCGAGAAAAAGTATTGTAACTATAATTCAAGTATATTTTTAGTGAGTATGTTAGAGTTGGAGAGGTCTGTGTGGAGGATGACTAGGAGGGTGAGAGATGTATTTAATTATAGGAGTGGTGGCAATGATCAGAGTTGAACAACTGTAGGCGTCCATGCAAGGAAGTTGTATTTTTTTAAAAACCACTATGCTTCAGTCTTCATTGTTGTCTATCCTTTTTTTGAAGTATGTACTATGTATTTTTTTTAGATAAATAAAAATAATTTTCTTGAACTAAAAGTATTGAATCCTTTGAAACGATTTCTCATTTTTATAATGTTTGAAACACAATGTATCGAACTTATGAAAAACATTAAGTTTGTATGACAAAAATAAGTATGCACTGTTCGAAGTAATTTTGATAAAAGTACGATTTGCAAAAAAATGACAAATAAGTAAGTATTTTTCGAGCTTAATTTAACAGATAAGTATATGTTATTTTAGGGTGGATAACTATGACAGTTGGGAGGATTATTAGTTAGTATCTTTATAAAGAATAGATAGATTAGGTGTTATCTTACTCATGCTAGAAATAGGGTATGGATTATATAAAAATATTGAATAAGAAATTATGGTAAGGACTCATTCTCAGAGTGCTCGTCATACAAGTGAGGGGCGTTTGCTAATAAAAGTAGTTAAAGTTTGCGAACGGCGGTTTGGTTGTCTTGGGAATGATATCGGGCTGCCTGTATCAGAGTTGCAGCTCAAAGGGTAGTCGTCAATGGGGAAGGATATCAAGCAGGATTAACATTTTTGGTGTGATATTTTTTGCAATACGATTGCTAACCCTGAAGCTCGAAAGATTGCTATAAGAGATATTGCTCATGATAAGATAGCTGATGAAGATGAGATGATTGGTAGTGGAGAGGTGATAAGATGTGGAGCTGTAGGTCAGTTAGGATGTTTAGATATAATTACTTTTGAGAGCTTGTTGGTATTGTAGATCGAAATGATGTAAAGGGATTTATATGGAAATAGAAAATGTTGCTCGACTTTGTGTATTTATCCCCTTGTGATGTAGATTATGTTTGTATATTTTAAAATTTGAATTGTGTTAGCATTGGTAGTATAGTTGATGCTAGTATAAATATATTTTATGTTATCGAGATTTTGGTATCTTGAAATTCGAGAAAAAGTATTGCAACTATAGTTCGAGTGCATTTTTAGTGATAATGTTGGAGTTGGAGAGGTCTGTATCGAGGATGACTAGGAGAGAGCGAGTTGCATTAATGATAGGCGTGGCGGTAATGATCGGAGTTGAACAACTTTTCAAAATGATTTTGATAAAAGTACAATTTGCAAAAATAAGTAAGTATTTTTCGAGCTTAATTTAACAGATTAGTATATGTTCTTTTAGGGTGGATAACTATGACAACTGGGATGGTTATTAGTTAGTATCTTCATAAAGTATAGATAGATTAGGTATTATCTTACTCCTGCTATAAATAGGGTAGGGATTATATGAAAATATTGAATAAGAAATTATGGTAAGGACTCGTTCTCCGAGTGCTCGCTATACAAGTGAGGTGCGTTTGCCAATAAAAGTTGTTGAAGTTTGTGAATTGCGGTTTGGACGTCATGGGTATGACACCGAGCTACCTGTATCTATGCTGCAGCTCGAAGGGTAGTCATCAATGGGGAGGGGTATCAAGCAGGATTAACATTTTAGGTGTGATATTTTTTGCGATACGATTACTAACCCTGAAGCTCAAAAGATTTCTATAAGAGAGATAGCTCAGGATAAGATAGTTGATGAAGATGAGATGATTGGTAGTGGCGAGGTGATTAGATGGATGTGGAGCTATTGGTCATTTAGGATGCTTAGATATAATTTCTTTTGTGAGCTTATGTGTATTGTAGGTCGAAACGATGTAAAGGGATTTATATAGAAATAACAAATGCTGTTCGACTTTGTGTATTTATCCCTTTGTGATGTGGATTATGTTTGTATATTTTGTAATTTAAATTGTGCTAGCATTTGAAGTATAGTTGATGCTAGTATAAATATGTTTTGTGTTATTGAGTGTTGGGCATCTAGAAATTTGAAAAAAATTATTGTAACTTTCATTCGAATGTATTTTAGTGAGTATGTTGGAGTTGGAAAGGTCTGTGTGGAGGATTACTAGGAGAGAGAGAGATGCATTTAATGATAGGCGTGGTGGTAGTGATCGGAGTTGAACAACTGCAGGCGTCCAACATAGAAAGTCGCATTTTTTATAAAATTACTATCTTTCTGTCTTCTTTGTTGTTTATCTTTTTTTTGAAGTATGTACTATGTTATTTTTTTTTAGATAAATAAAAATAATTTTCATGAACTAAAGGTTTTGAATCCATTGAAATGATTAAGCATTTGCATAATGTTTAAACCACTGTGTATCGAATTTATGAAACACATTAAGTTTGCATCACAGAAATAAGTATGCACTGTTCGAAGTGATTTTGATAAAAGTACAATGTCGAAATGATGTAAACGGATTTATATGGAAATAGAAAATGTTGCTTAACTTTGGGTATTTATCCCCTTGTGATGTGGATTCTGTTTGTATATTTTGAATTTTGAATTGCGCTAGCATTGGTAGTATAGTTGATGCTAGTATAAATATGTTTTGTCTTATCGAGATTTTGGCATCTTGAAATTCGAGAAAAAGTATTGTAACTATAGTTCGAGTATATTTTTTGTGAGTATGTTGGAGTTGGAGAGGTCTGTGTGGAGAATGACTTGGAGGGAGAGAGATGCATTTAATAATAGGCGTGGTGGTAATGATCGGAGTTGAACAACTGCAGACAACCATGCAAGGTAGTCGTATTTTTTTTAAAACCACTATGTTTTTATCTTCATTGTTGTCTATCTTTTCTTTGATGTATGTACGTACTATGTTTTTTTTTTTTGAGATAAATAAATAAATTTTCATGAACTAAAAGTGTTGAATCCTTTGAAATGATTTTGCATTTGTATAATGTTTGAAACACTGTGTATTGAACTTATGAAAAACATTAAGTTTGTATGACAAAATTAAGTATGCACTTTTCGAAATGATTTTGATAAAAGTACAATTTGCAAAAAAATGGCAAATAAGTAAGTATTTTTCGAGCTTAATTTAACAGATTAATGTGTTCTTTTAGGGTGGATAACTATGACAGCTGGGATGGTTATTAGTTAGTATCTTCATAAAGTATAGATAGATTAGGTGTTATCTAACTCGTTCTATAAATAGGGTGGGGATTATATGAAAATATTGAATAAGAAATTATGGTAAGGACTCGTTCTCTTAGTGCTCGTCATACAAGGGAGGTGCGTTTGCCAATAAAAGTAGTTGAAGTTTGTAGATTGCGGTTTGGATGTCATGGGTATGACACCGAGCTACCTGTATCTGTGTTGCAGCTCGAGGGGTAGTCGTCAATGGGGAGGGATATCATGCAGGATTAACATTTTAGGTGTGATATTTTTTGAGATACGATTACTAACCTTGAAGCTCGAAAGATTGGAATAAGAGAGATTGCTCAGGATAAGATAGCTGATGTAGATGAGATGATTGGTATTGGCGAGGTGATTATATGTGGAGCTGTAAGTCATTTAGGATGTTTAGATCTAATTACTTTTGAGAGCTTATGTGTATTGTAGGTCGAAATGATGTAACGGGATTTATATAGAAATTTAAAATGTTGTTCGACTTTGTGTATTTATCCCCTTGTTATGTGGATTATGAATGTAACACCCCAAAATCACTGTTTGGTAAGGCAAGCCAAATATTGCTATTCTGGCACGCCAGTAATGTCAGGAACGACCAAGCCATAATGGTTACAGGCTTGGTCATTCAATAGCAATAATCATCAGAGTTAAAAGAAACCATAAGCAGAAGCTATAGACATATATATACATCTCAAAATTGAAAATCGATATAATGTCTTGGATATATACAATGACACTGTACAAAGTCTAAAATATCATACATGCGTACTATGACAAGGTCTGATCTGCAACTTCTCGGCAGGCACTAAGCTCAACTGGAGTCCTCAGCAAGCCAATTAATCAACCTCTAAAATGTTATAATAGCGAGAGCGAGCAAAACCACGTCTCACTAAATCCCAACAAGATTAAACAATCTACTAATAGAGCTACTGCCGAAAAGAGTGAGAGATGAATGATATGAATAATTTAAAGTATAATATAACTATAGAGTGACTATTTCAAATACAGATTCAATGAACCACACTACCTTCAGCTAACATCATCTAAATACCCAAAGTTGTCAAGAGAAGAAGAATAAAATAAAAGATTTGGAATAGAATTATGAGGAAGTGAGAATATGCAGAATGTAATGATGAAATGCTATGTAGATATGATAAAGTAGGATAGTCCCATACCTATCCCACCACAAGAATGATTGATGTTAAGAAATATCGGTTGACCGACCGCTAGCGTGATACATTACAAAAGACATCGCTTGGATACAATTGGTTCAATTTGGCCTGGCTCAACCAGGCCAAGGATATTACTTGATCTGTTCTAGGCTTTTCAACCCACGGAGCCAACGTCCGAACTCTATTTGTAATCTAGAGGTGTTTCAACCTCCCCGGACGAGATGGGTTTCTGAAAAACTATCTCATACCTTCCCATACTCCATAGGGTGCTCAGGTATGATAGTATCCGTCCCAAACTCACACATACTATTTCAACCCGGTTTGGGAATCCTAATAACCCTCGGGAGTTAGCCGATCTGGAGCTACGTATCCAATCTCGTTAAGCAAAGGAGTTATGATAAGATTCACATGATCTACAAATGTTATTAATCTACAAGATCTACAACCAACAGACGTAAAACCAGCAAACACACCTAGGATGACCACTTGTCTAAGAGCATGGTTAACGATCCTAAACAAAATGAACAATGACTCTGTCGCACATCTATACGTTGAAGAACCGCTACAAACAAGTCTCAAAAATCCTGATGAACCGTGGCCAAATCTGTCACACATCAAACACATAAACCGTGATAAAAACCCGGTCACTAAGCAGAAATATCAGTCTCTAATAGACTTGACTGAATCAAGGCCAACTACCCGAATCAACAAGAATCCTAAAAATATCAGAAGTCTAGGACTGTACCCGTCCAAGCCAAGTACAACTTAATAAGGTTAACAGATAGATAATCAACTACCATGAACATCACTAAGGTAATTATAGTTTAAATACATACACCTCTCTAACCAATTGTTTCTCTAAAACGACATCAAGTGAACTAGTAGAATAATTTAGTATAGAAGGGAACTCGCCTGATATGGGGTAACGAAGAATCCGGTCAAGTACAGTTAGGGCATCCAAACAACCCACAAGTTCAATCATCAACACCAATCCCAAAAGGTCCGAAAAGCAAGTCAAAACCATTACAACCCTGCATGCGACAATTGCGATCAAGAATTTAACAAAACCCCCAAATTCACCAAACCCTAAAATCACCAATAACAGCCAACACTGAAATTTAAGCATCCACAAGGGAGAGAATAGAGAGAACTACTCATCGAAAGGAAGAACGGCCAATACTCGGCGAAGAGTGGAGACCAATCACGAACGAAGCCGAAATTCTTCCAAATATCAGAACCAAGAAAACCAGAGTGATAATCCATCCTCAAAGCACCTGATAGAGCAAGGGAAGGTGATCAATTTGAAGAAAATTTGGCTATGGCTCATTCGGTTGAAGGTCGGTTGGGAGAGAGTGTGAAAATGAAATTATGAGGAAGGTTCGGTTTATAAAGAACACGACAAGTCCTTCAAACAACTAAAGAACTCATTTGAGCGACTCTGCTGTTCAGGAAAAAAATTCCAGTGGAGTGATCAACTCGTTCGAACGACAGAGAAACTCATTCGAATGACAGAGGACATCCAATGGACAAAACGTCCTGAAGACAAGTCTGATTCGTTAGAACGACTAAAGAACTCGTTCAAGCAAAAACTGGGAATATCTGACATTAAAGAGGAAAACCAAACACCGGTCTCGTGAAGCTACACACCTCTTCCTCCTCTCATCCCAGAGGGAAAACCACAACCCAGAAGCAACCCAGCAACAGGTAAAAGTTACAACTACTGATAATAAGAATTTCAGAGTGCTAAAAGATGTAAATGAGAGATATGAATGTGGATAAGAGATTAAGAATAAAAAAAAATTACGGGACCATACATTCTACCCCCCTTAAAGAATATTTCGACCCGAAATTTACCACATACCTCAATTAGGTAACAACTGCGGATAACGAGCTTTGAGATCTGTCTCCAGCTCCCAAGTATCCTCCTCTAGCCCGTGGTGACTCCACTGAACTTTCACAAATGGAATGGTCTTGCTGCGAAGAACTCTCTCCTCGCGATCCAAGATACTCACCTGATGCTCTATATACAAGGCATCCTCCTGAACCTCTAGAGGATCCCAATCAATCACATGAGTAGGATCTCTCTCGTACTTCTAAAGCATGGAAACGTGAAATACACTATGAACTCGGTCTAGCTGTGTCGGAAATGCCAATCTGTAAGCTAAGTCTCCAACTATAGCTAAAATCTCAAATGGTCCAATAAATCTTGGTGCTAGCTTCCCTTTCTTACTGAAGCGCATCACACCACTCATCGGTGAAACTTTTAATAAAACATGGTCGCCGATAGCGAACTCTAACGGCCTCCTGCGAACATCCGCATAACTCTTCTGTCGGCTCTGCACTGTACGTAACCGATCTCTGATAATGGTAATAACCTCAGTAGTCTCGCGAACTAAGTCCAGCCCCAACAAACTCTGCTCACCAACCTCTGCCCAACTCAGCGGTGATCTGCAAGGTCTTCCATACAAAGCTTCATATGGTACCATCCCAATGCTCGACTGGAAACTGTTATTATATGCAAACTCTGCCCACGGTAAATAATTATCCCAACTGCCTTTGAAGTCTAGTACACACGCTCGAAGCATATCCTCATGAATCTGGTTCACTCTCTCCGTCTGACCGTTGGTCTGAGGTTGAAAAGTTGTACTGAAATCTAATCTGGTATCCATAGCTTGCTGGAAACTCTTCTAAAAGTTACCCGTGAATCTGGTATCTCGATCTGAAACTATAGACACTGGAACCCCGTGCAAATGATCTATGTCTCTCAGATACAATCTGCTCAGCTCGTCTACTGTCAAAGTCTTGCGAACTGGAATGAAGTGTGCTGATTTGGTCAACCTGTCCACAATTACCAAAATAGAATCGTGGTTTCTCTTTGTCCTTGGCAAACCTGAAATGAAGTCCTTCGTCACGTGTTCCCATTTCTACTCTGGAATAGGTAAAGGTTTGAGTTGCCCTGCTGGTTTCTGATGTTCTGCTTTCACTTGCTGACAGGTAAGACATTTAAAAACAAACTCAGCTATCTCGCACTTCATGTTGTTCCACCAAAAATGTCTCTTCAGGTCCTGGTACATCTTTGTACTGCCTGGATGAATAGTATACCTCAAACCATGAACCTCTCTCAAAATCTCACGTTTCAGTACCTCTGAGTCTGGCATACATTCTCTGCCTCTGTATCTGATACTGCCATCTGAACTAACTGTCCAATTAGGTCTGCTATCATATGATGCCCAAGATTGTAATCTATCATCTAGCTGCCGAGCTTCTATAATTCACGTGATCAAGGGCGTTGGACCCTCGGATTAGCCATAAGACTACTCGTACGTCGTGAATACAAGCTCAGCCCTGAATCTGCCCGTCATGGAGTAACGACTACTCGCAGATCAGCATACGAGCCAGAAATCCCTTAGGAAAGAAGCTCAAAGTGTCAACCACGACATTTGTCTTCCCTGGGTTGTACTGCCAGTCGATATCGTAGTCCTTTAGAAACTCCATCCATCTCCGCTGTCTCATATTCAATTCTTTTTGGGAGAAAAGATACCTCAAGCTCTTGTGATCTAAAAATAGCTCAAACCTCTCTCTGTAGAGATAGTATCGCCAAATCTTTAATGCAAAAACAACTGCTGGTAACTCAAGGTCATGAGTAGGGTAGTTCCTCTCGTGCACCTTAAGTTGTCTAGGCGCCTAAGCCGCCACCTTTCCTTCTTGCATCAGGACACATCCCAATCTACTGAGCGAAGCATCACTATAAACCATATACTTCTGCCCACTGAAGGGAACAACCAGTACTGGAGCTGCAGTCAATCTCTTCTTTATCTCCTTCTGCCAGAACTCATACTTCTCGACTTTGGCGTACAGCTCGTTCTCTCTCAGAGTCTGTAAAGAAATCCTCAAATGCTCTTCATGCTCAACCTCAGTCTCAGAATAGATGAGGATGTCATCCACAAATACAATAATGAACCGGTCCAAAAAAGGTCTAAAAACTCGGTTCATCAAGTCCATAAAAGCTGCCGGTGTATTAGTCAACCCAAATGGCATAACCAGGAACTCGTAATGTCCATAACATGTACGGAATGCTGTATCCTCTTCCCTGATCCTTAGCTGGTGGTAACCTGGTCTAAGATCAATCTTTGAAAAGAACTGAGCTCCCCGAAGCTGATCAAACAAGTCTTCTATCCTAGGCAATGGATACTTGTCTTTGATTGCGACTTTGTTCAACTCGCGGTAGTCAATACAAAGACGCATGGAGCCATCTTTCTTCTTAGCAAATAGAACTGGTGCCCCCTACGGTGATGTACTAGGCCGAATAAATTTATGATCCATCAGCTAAGAAATCTGACTATACAGCTCTTTCAGCTCAATCGGTGCCATACGATAAGGAGCTCATGAAATCGGAGTTGTACCCGGCAAAAGATTTATGCCAAAATCAATCTCTCTAGTCGGTGGTAAACCAGGAATTGGCTGGAAAACGTCGGAGTAATCACGCACGTCTGGAATGGAACTAACGTCGACTCTAAATGTTTCTAACTCTAAAAAAGCCAATAAACCGCCACCTAACCACGCAGGTTCTGAACTAGCAAAAACAAATTGCTTCTCACCTGGAATGCTAAAAGTAGCAGTCCTCTCAAAGCAATCTAAGATAACCCGATCCGTCGACAACCAATCCATACCCAGGATGACGTCGAACTTCTGTATCGGTAACACTAGCAGGTCGGCTGATAGGACACGACCACAAACAACTACTGGAAAATCTCTGCACACACGAGAGATAGGTATTGTGGAATCAAGAGGAGTACCCACAGATATCTCATCTCGCAATAAGGAAGAGTCAAATCCAATAATGCAGAGGAATGAGTATGCTATGAATGAATGTGATGCACAAGAATCGAAAAGAACATGAGCGGGCGAATAAGAAATATGTATAGTACCTTCCACTACAGGTAGAGCATCGCGAGTACCTCGCCTCCCCACTGCATACATCTTACCCCTGCCACGGCCCTAGCCCTGGTCTGGACGCTGCTGTCTTTGTATGCCATGAGAATCCTGTACCATCTGCCTCTGGCCACCCTGCTGGCCCTGTACAATCTATCTCTGGCCATCCTGCTGGCCCTGAGCGATCTGCCTCTGGTCACCCTGCTAACCCTAATTGAGCTGTCTCAGACCACCTAAGGACCCTGCCTCTGCTGAGTGTGATGTGATCGCGACTGGTAGCTAGTGTAACTCTGAAATTGTCGTTGTGGCTTTGAATCTCTGATATGCTTAGGACAAAATTTCTGACCATGTCCTCTCGCTCTGCAGTTCCAGCAAGAACCATATACAGGTAATGGTCTGCTAGACTGCTGTCCCCTTGCAACTCAGGTAGGCTCACTATCAGTAGGACCCAACCTCTGTCTCTTGGAATCCAAACTCTCAGACTGGACTGCCTTTCCTTTATCTATCCTTTGGTCTTATCTCTGCTGGTTTTTCAGATCCTTGGACTTGCGATCTTCCAAGTCATTTTGCTCAATAGCCAACGCCTTTGTCAAAATCTCTCTATACGTGCCAACATCTGAATGAATCAGAAATCTCCTGAAATATGGACGAAGACCCTTTAGGAACTTCATCTTCCTCTTTTCTTCATCCTGTACGATGAACAGAACATAACGAGATAACTCGCTAAAATGCTGATCATATCTGGAGACACTCATCTCCCCCTGCTCGAGCGCGTAGAACTCGGTAACACACGCATCTTGGTAACTCTGCAAAAAATATTGTCCAAAGAAAAGATCCTAAAATGATGACCACGGTATAGGTGTCACTTTAACTGCCCTCTTGGCGGTATCCCACCAATGATCTGCTTCTTTCTGAAGAAGATAGGCTGCCAGTATCACCCGCTGATCGTCGGGACATTTAATTACGTCCAAAGTATTCTCTAAAGATTTGAACCACATCTCTGCCTCTGAAGGAACTAGAGTGCCCGAAAATGTAGGATGTTTATATTTCTGGAGCAGCTCTAGATAGCTGTACCCCCTGACCTCTGTGCTTTTGGCCTGCTAGAAGTAAGAAGCAAAGCTCTCCATAAACTGTCTCATCTCAGCTGAGACCCCTGGAACAACTGGAACTGGTAAGACATCTTGCTGCTTAGGAACCACTGGAATCGGAACATCCTGAGGAATCTGACTCTTTGGAACTGACTCCACCTCAATCCCCACACCTGAAACTGTCTGCTCCTCAGGGGCGATTGGAATAAACAATACGCTCTCCTGACTGGGTGTTGGCTCTCCAACAAGAGCACCACCTCTACGGCCTCCTCGCCCACGACCTGCAGCGTGGCCTCTACATCTCCTGCCTCTATCCATCTGATGCAGGTAAAGGGAAAGCAACTCAGGAAAAGGAAAGAATATGATAAAACATGTAAAACCGAAAGGAATAGATCCTAACTCCATCTAATGAATAACTCGTCATCTGATTTGCAAGAACAGAGATAGGTATTAACCCAGAGCTTTGATACCAAGTCTGTAACGCCCAAAAAACACTGTTTGGTATAGTAAGCTAAATATCGTAATTCTGGCATGCCAGTAATCTCAGGAACGACCAAGCCATAAATAATACAGGCTAGGTCATTCAATAGAAATAATCATAAGAGTTAAAAGAAACAATAAGCGGAAGCAATAGACATATATATACATCTCAAAACTGAAAACCGATACAATGTCCTGGATATATACAACGACACTGTACAAAGTCTAAAATATCATTCATTAGTACTAAGAATAGGACTGATCTGCAACTGCACGACAGGCACTAAGCTCAACTGGAGTCCTCAGCAAACCAAGTAATCAAACTCTGAAATGTTTACAATAGCAAGAGTGAGCAAAACCACGGCTCACTGAATCCCAACAAGACTAAACAATCTACTAATAGAGCTACTGCCAAAATGAGTGAGAGATGAATGATATGAATAATCTAAAGTATAATATAACTATAGAGTGACTGTTTCTAATAGAGATTCAAAGAACTACACTACCTCCAGCTAACATCATCTAAATACCCAAAGTTGTCAAGAGAAGAGGAATAGAATGAAGGATTTGGAATAGAGTTATGAGGAAGTGAGAATATACAGAATGTAATGATGAAATGCTATGCAGATATGATAAAGTAGGATTGTCCCATACCTATCCCACCACAAGAATGATTGACGTTAAGAAATATCGGTTGACGGACCGCTAGCATGATACATTAACATAGACATCGCTTGGATACAATTGATTTGATTTGGTCCGGCTCGACCAGGCCAAGGATATTCCACTTGATCAAAGTGTTCCGGGCTTTTCAATCCACGGAGCCAACGTCCGAACTCTATTTGTAATCTAGAGGTTTTTCAACCTCCCCGGACGAGATGGGTTTCCGGAAAACTATCTCATACCATCCTATACTCCATAGTGTGCTCAGGTATGATAGTATTCGCCCCAAACTCACCCACTCTATTTTAACCCGGTTTGGGAATCCTAATGGCCCTCGGGGGTTTGCCGATCTGGAGGTACTTATCTAATCTCTTTAAGCAAAGGAGTTATGATAAGATTCACATGATCTACAGATGCAACTAATCTACATGATCAACAACCAACAGCCGTAAGCCCAACAAACACACCTAGGATGACAACTTGTCTAAGAGCATGGTTAACAATCCTAAACAAAATCAACAGTGACTCCGTCGTACATCTATACGTAGAAGAACGGTGACAAACCAGTCACACAAATCCTGATGAACCATGACCAAATCCGTCATACATCAAACACATAACCGTGACCAAAGCCCGGCCACTAAGCAGAAATATCAGCCTCAAATAGACTTGACTGAATTGAGACCAACAACCCGAATCAACAAGAATCCTAAAAATATCAAAAGTCTAGGACTGCACCTGTCCAAGCCAAGTACAACTAAATAAGGTTAACGGATAGATTATGAACTACTCTAAACATCTCTAAGGTAATTATAGTTAAAATACATGCACCTCTCTAACCAATTGTTTCTCTAAAACGACATCAAGTGAACTAGTAGAATAATTTAGTAAAGAAGGGAACTCGCCTGATATGGGGTAACGAAGAATCCAATCAAGTAAAGTTTGGGCATCCAAACAACCCACAAATTCAATGATCTACACCAATCACAAAAGGTCCAACAAGCAAGCCAGAACAATTACTACCCTGCCTGCGACAATTACGTTCTAGAATTTAACAAAATCCCCAAATTCACCAAACCCTAAGATCCCTAATAGCAGCCAATACTGAAATTTAAGCATCCACAAGGGAGAAAATAGAGAGAACTACTCTCCGGAAGGAAGAACAGCCAATACTCGGCGAAGAGTGGAGACCAATCACGAACGAAGCCAGAATTCTTCCAAATATCAGAACCAGGAGTAACTAAAGTGATTATCCAACCTTAAAACAATTGATAGAGCAAGGGAAGGTGATCAATTTGAAGAAAATTAGGTTAGGGTTTAGCCAGTTAAAGATCGGTTGGGAGAAAGAGTGATAATGAAATTATGAGGAAGGTTCCGTATATAAAGAAAATGACAGGTAGTTTGAACGACTAAAGAACTCTTTCGAACGAATTTGTTATCCAAGAAGAAAATTCTAGTGGAGTTATCGACTCGTTCGAACGACAGAGAAACTAGTTCGAACGACAGAGGAAATCCAATGGAAAAAACATCCAGGAGACAAGTCTTATTGGCTCGAACGACTAAAGAACTCGTTCGAACGACAACTGGGAATATCTAACATTAAAGAGGAAAACCAAACACCGGTCTCGTGAAGCTTCACACCTCTTCCTCCTCTCATCCCAGAGGGAAACCACAACCCAGAAGCAACCCAGCAACAGGTAAAAACTACAACTACTGATAACAAGAATTTCAGAGTGCAAAAAGATGTAAATGAGAGATATGAATGCGGATAAGAGATTAAGAATAAAATTTATTTGCGGGACCTTACATTGTATGTATATTTTGAAATTTGAATTGTGTTAGTATTGGAAGTATAGTTGATGCAAGTATAAATATGTTTTGTGTTATCGAGATTTTGGCATCTTGAAATTCGAGAAAAATTATTGTAACCATAGTTCGAGTGTATTTTTAGTGAGTATGTAGGAGTTGGAGAGGTCATTGTGGAGGATATCTAGGAGAGAGAGAAATGCATTTAATGATAGGAGTGGTGGTAATGATCGGAGTTGAACAACTGCGGGTGTCCAAGCAAGGAAGTCTTATTTTTTTAAAAATTACTATGTTTCTGTCTTCTTGGTTGTCTATCTTTTTTTTTTAAGTACGTACTATGTTATTTTTATTGAGGTAAATAAAAATAATTTTCTTGAACTAAGAGTGTTGAGTCCTATGAAATGATTACGCATTTGTATAATGTTTGAAACACTGTGTATCGAACTTTTGAAAAACATTAAGTTTGTATGACAAAAATAAGTATGCACTGTTCAAAGTGATTTTGATAAAAGTACAATTTGATAAAAAAAATGACAAATAAGTAAGTATTTTCCGAGCATAATTTAACAGATAAGCATATGCTTATTTAGGGTGGATAACAATGGCAGTTGGGATGGTTATTAGTTAGTATCTTATAAAGAATAGATAGATTAGGTGTTATCTTACTCGTACTATAAATAGGGCAGGGATTATATGAAAATATTGAATAAGAAATTATGGTAATGAATCGTTCTCAGAGTGCTCGTCATACAAGTGAGGGGCGTTTGCCAAAAAAATTAGTTGAAGTTTGTGAACGGCGGTTTGGTTGTCATGGGTATGACACCGAGTTGCCTGTATCAGTGTTGCAGCTCGAAGGGTAGTCGTCAATGGGGTGGGATATCAAGGTAGATTTACATTTTTGGTATGATATTTTTTGCAATGCGATTACTAACCCTGAAGCTCGAAAGATTGTTATAAAAGTGATTGCTCAGAATAAGATAGTTGATGATGATGAGATTATTGGTTGTGGCGAGGTGATTAGATGTGGAGCAATAGGTCATTAAGGATGTTTGGATATAATAACTTTTGAGATCTTGCTGTTATTATAGGTCGAAATGATGTAAAGGGATTTATATGGAAATTAAAAATGTATTTCGACTTAGTGTATTTATCCCCTTATGATGTTGATTTTGTTTGTACATTTTGAAATTTGAATTGTGTTAGCATTGGAAGTATAGTTGATGCTAGTATAAATATGTTTTGTCTTATTGTGATTTTGGCATCTTGAAATTCAAGAAAAAGTATTGTAACTATAGTTCGAGCGTATTTTAAGTGAGTATGTAGAAGTTGGAGAGGTCTGCGAGGAAGATGACTAGGTGAGAGAGAGATGCATTTAATGATAGGCGTGGTGGTAATGATCGGAGTTGGGCAACTGCGGGCGTCCAAGCGAGAAAGTCGTATATTTTTAAAAATCACTATCATTCTGTCTTCTTTGTTGTCTATCTTTTTTTTGAAGTATGTACTATGTTCTTTTTATTGAGATAAATAAAAATAATTTTCTTGAATTAAAAGTTTTGAATCCTATGAAATGATTACGCATTTGTATAATGTTTGAAACACTGTGTATCGAACCTTTGAAAAACATTAAGTTTGTATGACAAAAATAAGTATGCACTGTTCGAAGTGATTTTGATAAAAGTACAATTTGATAAAAAAATGACAAATAAGTAAGTATTTTTCGAGCTTAATTTAACAGATAAGTATATGTTCTTTAAGGGTGGATAACTATGACAGCTGGGATGGTTAGTAGTTAGTTTCTTCATAAAAAATAGATAGATTAGGTATTATCTTACTCGTGCTAGAAATAAGGTAGGGATTATATGAAAATATTGAATAAGAAATTATGATATGGACTCATTCTCAGAGTGCTCGTCATACAAGTGAGGGGCATTTGCCAATAAAAGTAGTTGAAGTTTATGAACGTTGGTTTGGTTGTCCTGGGTATGACACCGGGCTGCCTGTATCTGTGTTGCAGCTCGAAGGGTAGTCGTTAATGGGGTGGGATATCAAGCAGGATTTACATTTTTGGTATGATACTTTTTGCGATACGATTTCTAACCCTGAAGCTCGAAAGATTGCTATCAGAGATAATGCTCTGGATAAGATAGTTGATGAAGATGAGATGATTGGTAGTGGCGAGGTAATTAGATGTGGAGCTGTAGGTCATTTTGGATGTTTAGATATAATTACTTTTGGGAGTTTGCTTGTATTGTAGGTCGAAATGATGCAAAGGGATTTATATGGAAATAGAAAATGTTGTTCAACTTTGTGTATTTATCTCCTTTTGATGTGGATTCGGTTTGTATATTTTGAAATTTGAATTGTGTTAGCATTGGAAGTATAGTTGATGCAAGTATAAATATGTTTTGTCTTATCGCGATTTTGGCATCTTAAAATTCGAGGGAAATTATTGTAGCTATAGTTCGAGTGTATTCATTGTGAGTATGTAGGAGTTGGAGAGGTCTGTGTGGAGGATGACTAGGAGAGAGAGAGATGCATTTAATGTTAGGCGGGGTGGTAATGATCGGAGTTGATCAACTGCGGACGTCCAAGCTAGAGAGTCGTATTTTTTTAAAAATCACTATCTTTCTTTCTTCTTTGTTGCCTATCTTTTTTTTGATGTATGTACTATGTTTTTTTTATTGAGATAAATAAATGCAATTTTCTTGAACTAAAAGTGTTGAATCTTATGAAATGATTACGCATTTGTATAATGTTTGAAACACTGTGTATCGGACTTTTGAAAAACATTAATTTTGTATGATAAAAATAAGTATGCACTGTTCAAAGTGATTTTGATAAAAGTACAATTTGCAAAGAAATGACAAATAAGTAAGTATTTTTTGAGCTTACTTTAACAGATAAGTATATGCTCTTTTAGGGTGGATAACTATGAAAATTGGAATGGTTATTAGCTAGTATCTTCATAAGGAATAAATAGATTTGGTGTTATCTAACTCGCGCTTTAAATAGGGTGGGGATTATATGAAAATATTGAATAAGAAATTATGCAAAGGACTCGTTCTCAGAGTGCACATCATACTAGTGAGGTGCGTTTGCCAATAAAAGTAGTTGAAGTTTCTGAACGGTGGTTTGGTTGTCTTGGGTATGACACTGAGCTGCCTGTGTCTGTGTTGCTGCTCGAAGGGTAGTTGTCAATGGGGTGGGATATCAATCTGGATTTATATTTTTTGTATGATATTTTTTCCGATACGATTACAAACCTAGAAGCTCGAAAGATTGCTATAAAAGTGATTGCTCAGGATAAGATTGCTGATGAAGATGCGATTATTGGTAGTGGCAAGGTGATTTGATGTAGAGCTATAGGTCATTAAGGATGTTTAAATATAATAACTTTTGAGAGCTTGCTTGTATTATAGGTTGAAATGATGTAAAGGGATTTATATGGAAATTAAAAATGATGTTCGACTTTGTTTATTTATCCCCTTGTGATGTGGATTATTTTTGTATATTTAGAAATTTGAATTGTGTTAATATTGGTAGTATAGTTTATGCTAGTATAAATATGTTTTGTGTTATCCAGATTTTGGCACCTTGAAAATCGAGAAAAATTATTGTAATTATAGTTCAAGTGTATTTTTAGTGAGTATGTTGGAGTTGGAGAGGTCTTTGTGGAGGATGAATAGAAGTGGGAGAGATGCATTTAATGATAGGCGTGGTGGTAATGATCGGAGTTGAACAACTGTGGGGGTCCAAGAAAGGAAGTCATAGTTTTTTTAAAGACACTATGTTTCTGTCTTTTTTGTTGTCTATCTTTTCTCTGAACTATTTACGATGTTTTTTTTTTGAGATAAATAAAAATAATTTTCTTAATCTAAAAGTGTTGAAACCTTTGAAATGATTACGCATTTGTATAATGTTTGAAACACTGTGTATCGATTTTATGAAACACATTAAGTTTGTATGACAAAAATAAGTATGCACTGTTCTAAATGATTTTGATAAAAGTACAATTTGCAAAAAAATAACAAATAAGTAAGTATTTTTCGAGTTTAATTTAACAGATAAGTATATGTTCTTTTAGGGTGGATAACAATGACCATTGGGAGGGTTATTAGTTAGTATCTTCATAAAGAATAGATTGATTAGGTGTTATCTTACTCGTACTATAAATAGGGTGGATATTATGTGAAAATATTGAATAAGAAATAATTGTAAGGACTCCTTCTAAGAGTGCTCGTCATAAAAGCGAGGGCCGTTTGCCAATAAAAGTATTTAAATTTTGTGAACGGCGGTTTGGTTGTCTCGGGTATGACACCGAGCTGCCTGTATCTGTGTTGCTGCTCGAAGTTTTGTCGTCTATGGGGTGGGATATCAAGATGGATTAACATTTTTGGTATAATATTTTTTGGATACGATTACAAACCCTGAAGCTCGAAAGATTACTATAAGAGAGATTGTCAGGATAAGATAGTTGATGAAGGTGAGATGATTGGTAGTGGCAGGGTGATTAGATGTAGAGCTGTAGGTCATTTAGGATGTTTATATATAATAACTTTTGGGAGCTTGCTGGTATTGTAGGTTGTAGGTCGAAATGATGTAAAGAGATTTATATGGAAATAGAAAATGTTCTTCAACTTTGTGTATTTATCCCCTTGTGATGTGGATTCTTTTTGTATATTTTGAAATTTGAATTGTGTTTGCATTGGAAGTATAGTTGATGCTAGTATAAATATGCTTTGTCTTATCGAGATTTTTGCATCATGAAATTTGAGGAAAAGTATTGTAACTATAGTTCGAGTATTTTTTTAGTAAGTATGTAGGAGTTGGAGAGGTCTTTGTGGAGGATGACTAGGAGAGAGAGAGATGCACTAAATGATAGGCGTGGTGGTAATGATCGGAGTTGTTCAACTACCGGAGTCCATGCAAGGAAGTCGTATTTTTTGAAAAAACACTATTTTTCTGTCTTCTTTGTTCTATATCTTTTTTTTGAAGTATGTACTATGTTTTATTTTTTGAGATAAATAAAAATAATTTTCTTGAACTGAAATTATTGAATCCTTTGAAATGATTACGCATTTGTATAATGTTTGAAACACTGTGTATCGAACATTTGAAAAACATTAAGTTTGAATGACAAAAATTAGTATGCACTATTCGAAGTGATTTTAATAAAAAGTACAATTTGAAAAAAAATGTCAAATAAGTAAGTGTTTTTAAAGCTTAATTTAGCAAATTAGTATATGTTCTTTTAGGGTGGATAGCAATGACATTTGGGAGGGTTATTAGTTAGTATCTTCATAAAGAATAGATTGATTAGGTGTTATCTTACTCATGCTTTAAATAGGGTGGGGATTATATGAAAATATTGAATAAGAAATTATGGTAAGGACTCATTCTTAAAGTGCACGTCATACAAGTGAGAGGTGTTTTCCAATCAAAGTTGTTGAAGTTTGCGAACGGCGGTTTGGTTGTCATGGGTATGACACCGAGCTCCTTTTATCTGTGTCGCAGCTCGATGGATAGTCATCAATGGGGGCGGATATCAAGCTGGATTAACATTTTTGGTTTGATATTTTTTACGATAGGATTACTAACCTTGAAGCTCGAAAGATTGCTATAAAAGTGATTGCTCAGGATAACATACCTGATGTAGATGTGATTATTGGTAGTGGCGAGGTGATTAGATGCAGAGCTATAGGTCATTAAGGTTGTTTAGATATAATAACTTTTGAGAGCTCGCTTGTATTTTAGATCGAAATGATGTAAAAGGGTTTATATGGAAATAGAAAATGTTGTTCAACTTTGTTTATTTATCCCCTTGTGATGTGGATTATTTTTGTATATTTAGAAATTTGAATTGTGTTAGCATTGGTAATATAGTTTATGCTAGTTTAAATATGTTTTGTGTTATCGAAATTTTGGCATCTTGAAAATCGAGAAAAATAATTCTACCTATAGTTCAAGTGTATTTTTAGTGAGTATAAAGGACTTGGAGAGGTCTGTGTGGAGGATGACAAGGTGAGAGAGAGATGCATTTAATGATAGGTGTGGTGTTAATGATCGGAGTTGGACAAGTGGGGAGGGGGGGGGGGGGGGGCCCAAGAATGGAAGTCTTATTTTTTTTAAAACCACTATGTTTCTATCTTTTTTGTTGTTTATCTTTTTTCTGAAGTATATACTATGTGTTTTTTTTTAGATAAATAAAAATAATTTTCTTGAGCTAAAAGTGTTGAATCCTTTGAAATGATTACGCATTTCAATTTTTTTTGAAACACTGTGTATCGAATTTATGAAACACATTAAATATGTATGACAAAATTAAGTATGCACTGTTCAAAGTGATTTTGATAAAAGTACAATATGTTCTTTTAGGGTGGATAACTATGACAGCTGGGATGGTTATTATTTAGTATCTTCATAAAGAATAGATCGATTAGGTGATATCTTACTCGTGCTATAAATAGAGTGGATATTATATGAAAATATTGAATAAGAAATTATGGCAAGGACTCCTTCTATCAGTGCTCGTCATACAAGTGAGGGGTGTTTGCCAATAAAAGAAGTTGAAGTATGTGAACGGCGGTTTGGTTGTCTTGGGTATGACACCGAGCTGCCTGCATCTATGTTGTAGCTCGAAGGGTTGTCGTCAATGGAGTGGGATATCAAGCTAGATTAACATTTTTGGTATGATATTTAATGCGATACGATTACTAACCCTGAAGCTCGAAAGATTACTATATGAGAGATTGTCAAGATATGATAGTTGATGAAGATGAGATGATTGGTAGTGGCGAGGTGATTAGATGTGGGGCTGTAGGTCATTTTGGATGCTTAGATATAATAAATTTTAGGTGCTTGCTTGCATTGTAGGTCGAAATGATGTAAAGAGATTTATATGGAAATAGAAAATGTTGTTCAACTTTGTGTATTTATCGCCTTGAAATGTGGATTTTGTTTGTATATTTTTAAATTTGAATTGTGTGAGCATTGGAAGTATAGTTGATGGTAGTATAAATAAATTTTGTCTTATCGAGATTTTGCCATCTTTAAATTTGAGAAGAAGTATTGTAACTATAGTTCGAGTATTTTTTTAGTGAGTATGTAGGAGTTGGAGATGTCTGTGTGGAGGATTACTTGGAGAGAGAGAGATGTATTTCATGATAGGCACGGTGGTAACGATCGGAGTTGAACAACTGCAAGCGTCCATGCAAGGAAGTCGTATTTCTTAAAAAACCACTATTTTTCTGTCATCTTTGTTGTCTATCTTTTTTTTGAAGTATGTACTATGTTTTTTTTTTGAGATAAATGAAATAATTTTCTTGAAATAAAATTGTTGAATCCTTTGAAATGATTACGCATTTGTATAATGTTTGAAACACTGTGTATCGAACTTATGATAAACATTAAGTTTGAATAACAAAAATAAGTATGCACTGTTCGAAGTGATTTTGATAAAAGTACAATTTGAAAAAACATGACAAATAAGTAAGTATTTTTCGAGCTTAATTTAACAAATAAGTATATGTTCTTTTAGGGTTGATAATAATGACAGTTAGGAGGGTTATTAGTTAGTACCTTCATAAAGAATAGATTGATTAGGTGTTATCTTACTCGTGCTATAAATAGGGTGGGGATTATATGAAAATATTGAATAAGAAATTATCGTAAGGACTCATTCTAAGAGTGCTCGTCATAAAAGTGAGGGGTATTTTCCAATCAAAGAATTTAAAGTTTGCGAACGGCAGTTTGGTTGTCATGCGTATGACACTGAGCTGCTTGTATCTGTGCTGCAGCTCGAAGGGTAGCCATCAATGGAGGGGGATGTTAAGCTGGATTAACATTTTAGGTGTGATATTTTTTGCGATAGGATTACTAACCCTGAAGCTCAAAAGATTGCTATAAGATTGATTGCTCAGGATAAAATAGCTGATGAAGATGAGATTATTGGTAGTGGCGAGGTGATTAGATCTGAAGCTATAGGTCATTAAGGATGTTTAGATATAATAACTTTTGAGAGTTTGCTGGTATTATAGGTCGAAATGATGTAAAGGGATTTATATGGAAATAGAAAATTTTGTCCAACTTTGTGTATTTAACCCCTTGTGATGTGGATTCTGTTTGTATATTTTAAAATTTGAATTGTGTTGGCAATGGTAGCATAGTTGATGCTGGTATAAATATGTTTTGTCTTATCGAGATTTTGGCATCTTGAAATTTGGGAAAAAGTATTATAACTATAGTTCGAGTGTATTTTTAGTGAGTATGTTTGAGTTGGAGAGGTCTGTGTGGTGGATGACTAGGTGGGAGAGAGATGCATTTAATGATTGGTGTGGTTGTAATGATCGGAGTTGAACAACTGCAGGCGTCCATGCAAGGATGTCTTATTTTTTAAAAACCACTATGTTTCTGTCCTTTTTGTTGTCTCTCTTTTTTCTGAAGTATTTACTATGTTTTATTTTTTAGATAAATAAAAATAATTTTCTTGAACTAAAAGTGTTTAATCCTTTGAAATAATTACGCATTTGTATAATGTTTAAAACACTGTGTACCAAATTTAGGAAACACATTAAGTTTGTATGACAAAATTAAGTATGCACTATTCAAAGTAATTTTTATAAAAGTGCAATTTTCAAAAAAATAACAAATAAGTAAGTATTTTTCGAGCTTAATTTAACAGATAAGTATATGTTCTTTTAGGGTGGATAACTATGACCACTGGGATGGCTATTAGTTAGTATCTTCATAAAGAATAGATAGATTAGGTGTTATCTTCCACGTGTTTTAAATAGGGTGGATATTATATGAAAATATTGATTAAGATATTATGGTAAGGACTCCTTCTAAGAGTGCTCGTCCTACAAGTGAGGGGAGTTTGCCAATAAAAGTAGTTGAAGTTTGTGGACGGCGGTTTGGTTGTCATGGGTATGACACCGAGGTGCCTGTATCTGTGCTGCAGCCCGAAGGGTTGTCGTCAATGGGGTGGGATATCAAGCTGGATTTAACATTTTTGGTATGATATTTTTTGCGATGCGATTACTAACCCTGAAGCTCGAAAAATTGCTATAAGAGAGATTGGCAGGATAAGATAGTTGATGAAGATGAGATGATTGGTAGGGGCGAGGTGATTAGATGTGGAGCTGTAGGTTATTTAGGATGTTTAGATATAATTACTTTGGGGAGCTTGTTGGTATTGTAGGTCGAAATGATGTAAAGTGATTTATATGGAAATAAAAAATATTGTTCAACTTTGTATATTTTTCCCCTTGTGATGTGGATTCTGTTTGTATATTTTGAAATTTGAATTGTTTTAGCATTGGAAGTATAGTTGATGCTAGTATAAATATGTTTTGTCTTATCGAGATTTTGGCATCTTGAAATTCGAGAAAAAGTATTGTAACTATAGTTCGAGTATTTTTTTAGTGAGAATCTAGGAGTTGGAGAGGTCAGTGTGGAGGATGACAAGGAGTGAGAGAGATGCATTTAATGATAGGAGTGGTGGTAATGATTGGAGTGGAACAACTGCAGGCATCCATGCAAGGAATAAGTATGCACTGTTCGATGTGATTTGATAGAAGTACAATTTGCAAAAAATGGCAAATTAGTAATTATTTTTAGAGCTTAATTTAACAGATAAGTATATGTTCTTTTAGGGGGGATAACAATGATAGTTGGGAGGGTTATTAGTTTGTATCTTTATAATTAATAGGTTGATTAGGTGTTATCTTACTCGTGCTACAAAATTTAGTGGGGATTATATGAAAATATTGAATAAGAAATTATGGTAAGGACTCATTCTTAGAGTGCTCGTCATACAAGTGAGGGTAGTTTTTCAATCAAAGTAGTTGAAGTTTGCGAACGGTGGTTTGGTTGTCATGGGTATGACTCAGAGCTGCCTGTATCTGTGTTACAGCTCGAAGCGTAGCCGTCAATAGGGAGGGATATCAATCTGGATTAACATTTTTGGTGTGATATTTTTTACGATAGGATTACTAACCCTGAAGCTCAAAAGATTGCTATAAAATTGTATTCTCAAGATAAGATAGCTGATGAAGAAGAGATTATTGGTAGTGGCGAGGTGATTAGATTAGGCGCTATAGGTAATTAAGGATGTTTAGATATAATAATTTTTGGGAGCTTGTTTGTATTATAGGTCAAAATCATGTAAAGGGATTTATATGGAAATAGAAAATGTTGTTCAACTTTGTGTATTTAACCCCTCATGATGTGGAATCTGTTTGTATATTTTAAAATTTGGATTGTTTTAGCATGTGTAGTATAGTTGATGCTAGTATAAATATGTTTTGCCTTATCGCGATTCTGGCATCTGGAAATTCGAGGAAAAGTATGGTAACTATAGATCGAGTGTATTTTTTATGAGTATGTTGGAGTCGGAGAGGCCTGTGTGATGGATGACTAGGATAGAGAGATGCATTTAATGATAGGCGCGATGGTAATGATCGGAGTTGATCAACTGCCGGCGTCAAAGCATGAAAGTTGTATTTTTTTTTAAATCACTATCTTTCACTCTTCTTTGTTGTCTATCTTTTTTTTGAAGTATGTACTATGTTTTTTTTATTTAGATAAATCAAAATAATTTTCTTGAACTAAAAGTGTTGAATCCTATGAAATGATTACTCATTTCTATAATGTTTGAAACACTGTGTATCGAACCTTTGAAAAACATTAAGTTTGTATTACAAAATTAAGTATGCACTGCTCGAAGTGATTTTGATAAAAGTACAATTTGCAAAAAACTAACCAAATAAGTAAGTATTATTTGAGCTTAATTTAACTGATAAGTATATGTTCTTTTCGAGTTAATAACAATGGCAGTTGGGAGGGTTATTCGTTAGTATCTTCATAAAGAATAGATTGATTAGGTGTTATCATACTCGTGCTAGAATTAGGGTGGGGATTATATGAAAATATTGAATTAGAAATTATGATAAGGACTCGTTCTCAGAGTGCTCGACATACAAGTGAGGGGCATTTGCCAATAAAAGTAGTTGAGGTTTGTGAACGGCGGTTTGGTTATCTTGGGTATGACACCGAGCTGCCTGTATCTGTGTTGCAGCTCGAAGGGTAGTCGTTAATGGGGTGTGATTTCAAGCAGGATTAATATTTTTGGTATGATATTTTTCGCGATACGATTACTAACCCTGAAGCTCGAAAGATTGCTGCAAGTGAGATTGCTCAGGAAAAGATAGTTGATGAAGATGAGATGAATGTTAGTGGCGATGTGATTAGATGTGGAACTGTAGGTCATTTAGGATGTTTAGATATAATAACATTTGAGAGCTTGCTTGTATTATAGGTTGAAATGATGCAAAGGGATTTATATGAAAATTGAAAATGTTGTTCGACTTTGTTTATTTATCCCCTTGTGATGTGGATTCTTTTTGTATATTTAGAAATTTTAATTGTGTTAGCATTGGTAGTATAGTTTATGCTAGTATAAATATGTTTTGTGTTATTGTGATTTTCGAATCATGAAAATTGAGAAAAATTATTGTAACTATAGTTCAATTGTATTTTTAATTAACATGTTGGAGTTAGCGATGTCTGTGTGGAGGATGACTAAGAGAGAGAGAGATGCATTTAATGATAGGCGTGGTGGTAATGATCGGAGTTGAACAACTGCAGGGGTCCAAGAAAGGAAGTCTTATCTTTTTTAAAACCACTATGTTTCTGTCTTTTTTGTTGTCTATCTTTTATCTGAAGTATATACTATATTTTATTTTGTGATAAATAAAAATAATATTCATGAACTAATAGTGCTGAATCCTTTGAAAATATTACGCATTTGTATAATGTTTGAAACACTGTGTGTCGAATTTTTAAAACACATTAAGTTTGTATGAAAAAAATAAGTATGCACTGTTCAAAGTGATTTTGATAAAAGTACAATTTGCAAAAAAATAACATATAAGTAAGTATTTTTCGAGTTAAATTAAACAGATAAGTATATGTTCTTTTAGGGTGGATAACTATGACAGCTGGGATGGTTATTAGTTAGTATCTTAATTCTGAATAGATAGATTAGGTGTTATCTTACTCGTGTTATAAATAGGGTGGATATTATATGAAAATATTGAATAAGAAATTTTGGTATGGACTCCTTCGAAGAGTGCTCGTCATACAAGTGAGGGGCGTTTGTAAATAAATGTAGTTGAAATTTGTGAATGGCGGTTTGGTTGTCCTGGGTATGATACTGAGCTGCCTGTATCTGTGTTGCAGCTCAAAGGGATGTCGCCAATGGGGTGGGATATCAAGATGGAATAACCTTTTTTGTATGATATTTTTTGCGATACGGTTACTACACCTGAAGCTCAAAAGATTGCTATAAGAGAAATTGTCAGGATAAGATAGTTGATGAAGATGGGATGATTGGTAGTGATGAGGTGATTAGATGTGGAGCTGTATGTCATTTAGAATGTTTAGATATAGTTACTTTTGGGAGGTTGCTGGTATTGCTGGTCGTAATGATGTAATGAGATTTATATGGAAATAGAAAATGTTGTTCAACTCTGTGTATTTATCCCCTTGTGATGTGGAGTCTGTTTGTATATTTTGAAATTTCAATTGTGTTAGCATTTGTAGTATAGTTGATGCTAGTATAAATATTGTTTGTGTTATCGAGATTTTTGCATCTTAAAATTCAAGAAAAAGTATTCTAACTATAGTTCGAGTATTTTTTTAGTGAGTATGTTGGAGTTGGAGTGGTCTATGTGGAGGATGACAAGGAAAGTGAGTGATGCATTTAATGATTGGCGTGGTGGTAATGATCGGAGTTGAACAACTACGGGCGTCCAGGCATGGAAGTCCTATTTTTTGAAAAACCATTATGTTTCGGTCTTCTTTGTTGTCTATCATTTTTATGAAGTATGTACTATGTTTTTTTTTTTTTGAGATAAATAAAAATAATTTTCTTGAACTAAAAGAGTTGCATCCATTAAAATGATTTCGCATTTGTATAATGTTTGAAACACTGTGTATAGAATTTATGAAACACATTAAGTTTGTATGACAAAAATAAGTATGCACGGTTCGAAGTGATTTTGATAAATTTACAATATGTAAAAAAATGAAAAATAAGTAAGTAATTTTCGAGCTTAATTTAACAGATAAGTATATGTTAATTTTGGGTGGATAACTATGATAGGTGGGATGGTTAGTAGTTAGTATCTTAATAATGAATAGAATGATTAGGTGTTATCTTACTCGTTTTATAAATAGGGTGGGAATTATATGAAAATATTGAATAAGAAATTATGGTAAGGACTCATTCTTAGAGTGCTCGTTTTAAAAGTGAAGGGCATTTTCAAATCAAAGTCGCTGAAATTTGCGAACGGCGGTTTGGTTGTCATGGGCATGACACTGAGCTGCCTGTATCTGTGCTACAGCTCGATGGGTAGTCGTCAATGGGGAGGGATATCAAGCTGGATTAAAAAATTTGGTGTGATAATTTTTGCGATAGGATTACTAACCCTGAAGCTCAAAAGATTGCTATAAAATTAATTGCTCATGATAAGATGTCTGAAGAAGATGAGATTATTGGTAGTGGCAAGGTAATTAGATGTAGAGCTATAGGTCATTAAGGATGTTTAGATATAATAACTTTTGAGAGTATGCCGGTATTATAGGTCGAAATGATATAAAGGGATTTATATGGATATTAGAAATGTTGTTCAACTTTGGGAATTTAACCCCTTGTGATGTGGATTCTGTTTGTTTATTTTTAAATTTTAATTGTGTTAGCATTGGTAGTATAGTTGATGATAGTATAAATATGTTTTGTCTTATCGAGATTTTGGCATCTTGAAATTCGAGAAAAAGTATTGTAACTATAGTTCGTGTTTATTTTTAGTGAGTATGTTGGAAATGGAGAGGTCTGTGTGGAGGATGACTAGAAGAGGGAGTGAGATGCATTTAATGTTAGGCGTGGTGGAAATGATCGGAGTTGAACATCTGTAGGCGTCCATGCAAGGAAGTCGCATTTTTTGAAAAACAACTATTTTTCTGTCTTCTTTGTTGTCTATCATTTTTTTGAAGTATCTACTTTTTTCTTCTTTTATTTGAAAAAATAAAAATAATTTTCTTGAACTAAAATCGCTGAATCCTTTGAAATGATTACGCATTTGTATAATGTTTGAAACACTGTATATCGAACGTATGAAAAACATTAAGTTTGTATGACAAAAATAACTATGCACTTTTCGAACTGATTTTGATAAAAGTGCAATTTGTCAAAAAATGACAAATAAGTAAGTATTTTTCGAGCTTAATTTAACAGATTTGTATATGTTTTTTTAGGGTGGATAACTATGGCAGCTGGGATGGTTATTAGTTAGTATCTACATAAAGTATAGATAGATTGGGTGTTATCTTGCCCGTGCTATCAATAGGGTGGGGATTATATGAAAAAATTAAATATGAAATTATGGTAAGGACTCGTTCTCAGAGTGCTCGTCATATAAGTGAGGGATGTTTGCCAATAAAAGTAGTTGATGTTTGTGAATTTCATTTTGGTTGTCCTGGGTATGACACTGAGCTACCTGTATCTGTGTTGCTGCTCGAAGGGTAGTCATCAATGGGGAGGGACATCAAGCCAGATTTACATTTTTGGTGTGATAATTATTGCGATACGATTGCTAACCTTGAAGCCCAAAAGATTGCTATATAAGTGAATGCTCAGGATAAGATAGCTGATGAAGATGAGATTATTGGTAGTGGCAAGGTGATTAGATGTGGAGTTGTAGGTTATTAAGGATGTTTAGATATAATAACTTTTGCGAGCTTGCTGGTATTATAGGTCGAAATGATGTAAAGGGATTTATATGGAAAAAGAAAATGTTGCTCAACTTTGTGTATTTATCCCCTTGTGATGTGAATTCTGTTTGTATATTTTGAAATTTAAATTGTGTTAACATTGGCAGTATAGTTGATGCTAGTTTAAATATGTTTTGTGTTATTGAGATTTTGGCATCTTAAAATTCGAGAAAAAGTATTGTAACTATATTTCGAGTTTATTTTTAGTGAGTATGTTGGAGTTAGAGAGGTCTGTGTGGAGGATGACTAGGAGAGAGAGAGATGCATTTAATGATAGGCGTGGTGGTAATGTTCGAAGTTGATCAACTGCGGGCGTCAAAACAAAAAAGTCGTATTTTTTTTAAAATCACTCTCTTTCTCTCTTCTTTGTTGTCTATCTTTTTCTTGAATTATGTACTATGTTTTTTTATCGAGATAAAAAAAAAATTGAACTAAAAGTGTAGAATCCTGTTAAATGATTACGCATTTGTATAATATTTGAAACACTGTGTATCGAACTTTTGAAAAACATTAAGTTTGTATGACAAAAATAAATATGCACTGTTCGAAGTGATTTTGATAAAAGTACAATTTGTAAAAAAATGACAAATAAGTAAGTATTTTTCGAGCTTAATTTACCAGATAAGTATATGCTCTTTTAGGGTGGATAACAATGACAATTGAGATGGTTATTAGCTAGTATCTTCATAAGGAATAGATAGATTAGGTGTTATCTTACTCGTACTTTATATACGGTGGGGATTATATGAAAATATTGAATAAGAAATTATGGTAAGGACTCGTTCTCAGAGTGCACGTCATTCAAGTGAGGGGCGTTTGCCAATAAAAGTAGTTGAAGTTTGTGAGCGGTGGTCTTGTTGTCTTTGGTATGACACCGAGCTGTCTATATCTGTGTTACAGCTCGAAGGGTTGTCATCAATGGGGTGGGATATCAAGCTGGATTAACATTTTTGGTATGATATTTTTGCGATACGATTACTAACCCTGAAGCTCGAAAGATTGCTATAAGAGAGATTGTCAGGATAAGATTGTTGATGAAGATGAGATGATTTGTAGTGGCGAGGTGATTAGATGTGAAGCTGTAGGTCATTTAGGATGTATAGATATAAGTAGTTTTGGGAGCTTGCTGTTATTGTAGATCGAAATGATGTAAAAAGATTTATATGGATATAGAAAATGTTGTTCAACTATTTGTATTTATCCCCTTGTGATGTGGATTTTGTTTGTTTATTTTGAAATTTGAATTGTGTTTGCATTGGAAGTATAGTTGATGCTAGTATAAATATGTTTTGTCTTATTGAAATTTTGGCATTTTGAAATTCGAGAAAAAGTATTATAACTATAGTTCGAGTGTATTTTTAGTGAGTATGTAGGAGTTAGAGAGGTCTTTGTGGAGGATGACTAGAAGAGAGAGAGATGCATCTAATGATAGGCGCGGTGGTTATGATCAAAGTTGAGCAATTGCAGGCGTCCATGCAAGGAAGTAGTATTTTTTAAAAAACCACTATTTTTTTGTCTTCTTTGTTGTCTATCTTTTTTTTGAAGTATGTATTATTTTATTTTTTTTGTGATAAATAAAAATAATTTTCATGAGCTAAAATTGTTGAATCCCAAGAAATGATTACGCATTTGTATAATGTTTGAAGCATTGTATACGAACTTATGAAAAACATTAAGTTTGTATGGCAGAAATAAGTATGCATTTTTCGAACTGATTTTGATAAAAGTGCAATTTAAAAAAAAAGGACAAATAAGTAAGTATTTTTCGAGCTTAATTTAACAGATTAGTATATGTTATTTTAGGGTGGATATCTATGACAGCTGGGATGGTTATTAGTTAGTATCGTCATAAAGTATAGAAAGATTAGGTGTTATCTTACTCGTGCTATAAATAGGGTGGGGATTAAATGAAAAAATTGAATAAGAAATTATTGTAAGGATTCATTCTCAGAGTGCTCGTCATACAAGTGAGGGTCGTTTGCCAATAAAAGTTTGTTATGTTTGTTAATTGCGGTTTGGTTGTCCTGGGTATGACACCAAGCTACCTTTATCTGTGTTGCAGCTCGAAGGGTCGTCGTCAATGGGAAGGGATATCAAGCTAGATTAAAAAAGTTTGTGTAATATTTTTTACGATACGATTACTAACCCTGAAGCTCAAAAGATTGCTATAAAAGTGATTGCTTAAGATAAGATAGCTGATGATGATGAGATGATTGGTAGTGGCGAGGTGATCAGATGTGGAGTTGTAGGTCATTAATGATGTTTAGATATAATAACTTTTGTGATCTTGCTTGAATTATCGGTCGAAATGATGTAAAGGGACTTATATGGAAAAAGTAAATGTTGTTCGACTTTGTGTATTTATCCCCTTGTGATGTGGATTATGTTTACATATTTAGAAATTTAAATTGTGTTAGCAATGGTAGTATAATTGATGCAAGTTTAAATATGTTTTGTGGTATCAAAATTTTGGCATCTTGAAATTCAAGAAAAAGTCTTGTATCTATAGTTCGAGTGTATTTTTAGTGAGTATGTTGGAGTTGGAGAGGTCTGTGTAGATGATGACGTGGAGAGAGATTGATGCATTTAATGATAGGCGTGGTGGTAATGTTCGGAGTTGAACAACTGCGGGCGTCCAAGCATGGAAGTCGTATTTTTTTAAAAACCGCAATGTTTCTGTCTTCTTTGTTGTCTATCTTTTTTATGAAGTATGTACTATGTTTTTTTTTTTTAGAAAAATAAAAATAATTTTCTTGAACTAAATGTGTTTAATCCTTTGAAATGATTACGCATTTGTATAATGTTTGAAACACTGTGTATCGCACTTATGAAAAACATTAAGTTTGTATGGCAAAAATAAGTATGCACTTTAAGAAGTGATTTTGATAAAAGTACAATTTGCATATAAATGACAATTAAGTAAGTATTTTTTGAGCTTAATTTAATAGATAAGTATATATTCTTTCAGGATGGATAACTATGTCAGTTGGGATGGTTATTAGTTAGTATCTTCATAAAGAATAGATAGATTAGGTGTTATCTTACTCGTGCTATAAATAGGGTGGGGATTATATGAAAATATTGAATAAGAAATTATTGTAAGAACTTGTTCAAAGAGTGCTCGTCATACAAGTGAGGGGCATTTGCCAATAAAAGTAGTTAAAGTTTGTGAATGACGGTTTGGTTGTCCTGGGCATGGCACCGAGCTGCCTGTATCTATGCTGTAGCTCGAAGGGTTGTCGTCAATGGGGAGGGATATCAAGCTGTATTAACATTATTGGTGTGATATTTTTTGCCAAACGATTACTAACCCTAAAGCTCCAAAGATTTCTATAAGAGTGATTGCTAAGGATAAGATAGCTTATGAAGATGAGAAGATTGGTAGTGGCAAGGTTATTTGATGTGGAGCGGTAGGTCATTTTGGATGTTTAGATATAATTACTTTTGAGAGGTTGTGTGTATTGTAGATCGAAATGATGTAAAAGGATTTATATGGAAATAGAAAATGTTGTTCAACTTTGTGTAATTATCCCCTTGTGATGTGGATTCTATTTGTATATTTTGAAATCTGAATTCTGTTAGCATTGGTAGTATAGTTGAATGCTAGTATAAATATGTTTTGTCTTATCGTGATTTTGGCATTTAGAAATTCAGAAAAATTATTGTAACTATAGTTTGTGTATATTTTTAGTGAGTATGTTGGAGTTCGAGAGGTCTGTGAGGAGGATGACTAGGAGAGAGAGTGAGATGCATTTAATGTTAGGCGTGGTGGTAATGATCGGAGTTGTACAACTGCAGGCGTCCATGCAAGGAAGTCGAATTTTTTAAAAAACCACTATTTTTCCATCTTCTTTGGTGTCTATCATTTTTTTGAAGTATGTACTATGTTTTTTTTTATGGAGATAAAAAAAATAATTTTCTTAAACTAAAAGTGTTGAATCCTTTGAAATGATTACACATTTGTATTATGTTTAAAACACTGTATATAGAACTTATGAAAAACATTAAGTTTGTATGTCAAAAATAAGTATGCACTTTTCGAAATGATTTTGATAAAAGTACAATTTGCAAAAAAATGACAAATAATTAAGTATTTTTTGAGCTTAATTTAACAGATAAGTATATGTTTTTTTGGGTGGTTATCTATGGCAGCTGGGATGGTTATTAGTTAGTATCTTCATAAAGAATAGATAGATTAGGTGTTGTCTTACTCATGCTATAAATAGGGTGGTGATTATATGAAAATATTGAATAAAAAATTATGGTAAGGACTCGTTCTCAGAGTGCTCGTCATACAAGTGAGGGGCGTTTGCCAATAAAAGTAGTTAAAGTTTGCGAACGGCGGTTTGGTTGTCTTTGGTATGACACCGAGCTGCCTGTATCTGTGTTGCAGCTCGAAGAGTAGTCGTCAATGGCGTTGGATATCAAGCTGGATTAACATTTTTGGTATGGTATTTTTTGCGATACGATTACTAACCCTGAAGCTCAAAAGATTTCTATAAGGAAGATTTCTCAGGATAAGATAGCTGATGTAGATGTGATTATTAGTAGTGGCGAGGTGATTAGATGTGGAGTTGTAAATCATTTAGGATGTTTAGATATAATTACTTTTGGGGGATTGCTGGTATTGTAAGTCATAATAATGTAATGAGATTTATAAGGAAATAGAAAATGTTCTTCAACTCTGTGTATTTATCCCCTTGTGATGTGGATTCTGTTTGAATATTTTGAAATTTGAATTGTGTTAGCATTGAAAGTGTAGTTGATGCTAGTATAAATATGTTTTGTCTAATCGTGATTTTTTCATCTTGAAATTCGGGAAAAAGTACTGTAACTATAGTTCGAGTGTATTTTTAGTGATCATGTTGGAGTTAGAGAGGTCTGTGTGGAGGATGACTAGGAGAGAGAGGGATGCATTTAATGATTGGCGTGGTTGTAATGGTCGAAGTTGAACTACTGCGGGCGTCCAAGCTTGGAATTCGTATTTTTTTTAAAATCGCTATGTTTTTTTCTTCTTTGTTGTCTATCATTTTTTTAAAGTATGTACTATTTTATTTTTATTAAGATAAAAAATAGTAATTTTCTTAAACTTAAAATGTTGAATCCTTTGAAATGATTACGCATTTGTATAATGTTTGAAACACTGTGTATCCATCTTATGAAAAATATTAAGTTTGTATGACTAAAATTAGTATGCACTGTTTGATGTGATTTTGATAAAAGTACATTTTGCAAAAAAATGACAAATAAGTATTTTTTGAGCTTAATTTAACAGATAAGTATATGTTCTTTTAGGGTGGATAACTAGGACAGTTGGGATGGTTATTAGTTTGTATTTTCATAAGGAATAGATAGATTAAGTGTTATCTTACTCATGGTATAAATAGGGTTGGGATTATAAAAAAATATTGAATTAGAAATTGTGGAAAGGACTCGTTCTTAGAGTGCTCGTCATACAAGTGAGGGGGGTATGTAAATTAAAGTAGTTGAAGTTTGTGAACGGCGATTTTGTTGTCTTGGCTATGACCCCGAGCTGCCGGTATCTGTGTTGCAGCTCGAAGGGTAGTTGTCAATGGGGTGGGATATCAAGCTGGATTAACATTTTTTGTATGATATTTTTTGCGATATGATTACTAATCCTGAAGCTCGAAAGATTGCTATAAGAGAGATTTCTCAAGATAAGATAGCTGATGAAGATGAGATGATTGGTAGTGGCGAGGTGATTAGATGTGGAGCAGTAAGTCATTTAGGATGTTTAGATATAATTATTTTTGAGAGCTTATGTGTATTGAAGGTCGAAATGATGTAATGGGATTTATATGGAAATAGATAATGTTTTTCAACTTTGTGTATTTATCCCCTTGTGATGTGGATTCTGTTTGTAAATTTTGAAATTTTAATTGCGTTAGCATTGCTAGTTGGAGTTTGAGAGGTCTTGTGGAGGGTGACTAGCAAAGAGAGAGATGCATTTAATGATAGGCGTGGTGGTAATAATCAGAGTTGAACAACTACAGGCGTCCATGCAAGGAAGTCGTATTTTTTGGAAAACTACTATGTTTCTGTCTTCATTGTTGTCTATCTTTTTTTTGAAGTATGTACTATCTTTTTTTTATTTGAGATAAATAAAAATAATTTTTATTGAAATAAAATTGTTGAATCATTTGAAATGATTACGCATTTGTATAATTTTTAAAACACTGTATATCAAACTTATGAATAATATTAAGTTTGTATGAAAAAAATAAGTATGCACTTTTCGAAGTGATTTTGATAAAAGTACAATTTGCAAAAAAATGACAAATAAGTAAGTATTTTTCGTGCTTAATTTAACAGATAAGTATATGTTCTTTTTTGGTGGATAACTATGACAACTAGGATGGTTATTAGTTAGTATCTTCATAAAGAATAAATAGATTAGGTATTATCTTACTCGTGCTATAAATAGGGTGGGGATTATATGATAATATTGAATAAGAAATTATGGTAAGGACTAGTTCTCAGAGTTCTCGTCATATAAGTGAAGGGCGTTTGCCAATAAGAGTAGTTGAAGTTTGTGTGCGGCGGTTTGGTTGTCTTGGGTATAACACCAAGCTGCATGCATCTGTGTTGCAGCTCGAAGGGTAGTCGTCAATGGGGTGGGATATCAAGCTGGATTAACATTTTTTGTATGATACTTTTTACGATATGATTACTAACCCTGAAGCTCGAAATATTGCTATAGGAGAGATTGCTCAGGATAAGATAGCTGATGATGAAGAGGTGATTGGTAGTGGCGAGGTGATTAGATGTGCAGCAGTATGTCATTTTGGATGTTTAAATATAATTACTTTTGAGAGCTTATGTGTATTGAAGGAAGAAATGATGTAAAGGGATTTATATGGAAATAGAAAATGTTGTTCAACTTTGGGTATTTATCCCATTGTGATGTGCATTCTGTTTGTATATTTTGAAATTTTAATTGTGTTAGCATTGGCAATATAATTGATGCTAGTATAAATATGTTTTGTCATATCTAGATTTTGGCATCTTGAAATTCGAGATAAAGTATTGTAACTATAGTTCGAGTGCATATTTTATGAGTATGTTGGAGTTTGAGGGGTCTTGTGGAGGATGACTAGCAAAGAGAGAGATGCATTTAATGATAGGCGTGGTGGTAATAATTGGAGTTGAACAACTGCAGGCGTCCATGCAAGGAAGTCGTATTTTTTGAAAAACAACTATGTTTCTGTCTTCATTGTTGTCTATCTTTTTTTTGAACTTTTGAACTAAGTACAATGTATTTTTTATTTGAGATAAATAAAAATAATTTTCCTGAACTAAAATTGTTGAATCATTTGAAATGATTACGCATTTGTATAATTTTTGAAACACCGTATATCGAACTTATGAAAAACATTAAGTTTTTATGACAAAAATAAGTATGCACTATTCGAAGTAATTTTGATAAAAGTGCAATTTGCAAAAAAATTACAATTAAGTAAGTATTTTTTGTGCATAATTTAACAGATAAGTATCTGTTCTTTTTTGGTGGATAACTATGACGGTTGGGATGGTTATTAGTTAGTATCTTCATAAAGAATAGATTGATTAGGTGTTATCTTACTCGTGCTATAAATAGGGTGGGGATTATATGAAAATATTGAATAAGAAATTATGGTAAGGACTCGTTCTCAGAAATTATGTGAACTGCGGATTGGTTGTTTTGGGTATGACACCGAGCTGCATGTATCTGTGTTGCAGCTCGAAGGGTAGTCATCAATGGTGTGGGATATCAAGATGGATTAACATTTTTGGTATGATATTTTTAGCCATAAGATTACTAACCCTGAAGTTCGAAAGATTGCTATAAGAGAGATTGCTCAGGGTAAGATAGTTGATGAAGATGAGATGATTGGTAGTGGCGAGGTGATTAGATGTGGAGCCGTAGGTCATTTTGGATGTTTAGATATTATTACTTTTGAGAGCTTGCTGGTATTGTAGGTTGAAATTATGTAAAGGGATTTATATGGAAATATTAAATGTTGTTAAACTTTGTATATTTATCCCCTTGTGATGTGGATTATGTTTGTATATTTTGAAATTTGAATTGTGTTAGCATTGGTAGTGTAGTTGATGCTAGTATAAATATGTTTTGTCTTATCGAGATTTTGGCATCAAGAAATTTGAGAAAAAGTATTGTAACTATAGTTCGAGTATATTTTTAGTGTGATGTTGGAGTTGGAGAGGTCTGTGTGGAGGATGACTAGAAGAGAGAGAGATGCATCTAATGATAGGCGCGGTGGTTATGATCGGAGTTGGGCAATTGCAGGCGTCCATGCAAGGAAGTAGTATTTTTTTAAAAACCACTATTTTTCTGTCTTCTTTGTTGTCTATCTTTTTTTTTAAGTATGCACTATGTTTTGTTTTTGAGAAAAATAAGAATAATTTTCTTGAACTAAAATTGTTGAATCCTTTGAAATGATTGCGCATTTTTATAATGTTTGAAACACTGCGTATCGAACTTATGAAAAACATTAAGTTTGTATTACAAAAATAAGTATGCACTGTTCGAAGTGATTTTGATAAAAGTACTATTTGCTAAAAAATGGCAAATAAGCAAGTATTTGTAGAGCTTAATTTAACAGATAAGTATATGTCCTTTTAGGGTGGATAACTGTGATAGTTGGGATTGTTATTAGTTAGCATCTTTTTAAGGAATAGATAGATTAGGTGTTATCTAACTCGTGCTATAAATTGGGTAGGTATTATATGAAAATAATGATTAAGAAATTATGGTAAGGATTCGTTCTCAGAGTGCTCGCCATACATGTGGGGGGTGTTTACCAATAAAAGTAGTTGATGTTGGTGAATTGTGGTTTGGTTGTCTTGGGAATGACACCGAGCTACCTGTATCTGTGTTGTAGCTCGAAGGGTAGTCGTCAATGTGGAGGGATATCAAGCAGGTTTAACATTTTTAGTATGATATTTTTTGCGATATGATTACTAACCCTGAAGCTCGAAAGATTGTTATAAGAGAGATTGCTCAAGATAAAATAGCTAATGAATTTGAGATGATTGGTAGTGGCGAGGTGATTTGATGTGGAGCTGTAAGTCATTTAGGATGTTTAGATATAATTGCTTTTTAGAGCTTATGTGTATTGTATGTCGAAATGATGTAAATGGATTTATAGGGAAATAGAAAATGCTATTCAACTTTGTGTATTTATGCCCATGTGATGTGGATTCTGTTTGTATATTTTGAAATTTGAATTGTGTTTGCATTGGTAGTATAGTTGATGCTAGTATAAATATGTTTTGTCTTATCGAGATTTTGGCATCTTGAAATTCGAGAAAAATTATTGTAACTATAGTTCGAGTGTATTTTTAGTGAGTATTTTGTAGTTGGAGAGGTCTATGTGATGGATGACTAGGAGAGTGAGAGATGCACTTAATGATAGGCGTGGTGGTAATGATCAGAGTTGAACAACTGCGGGCATCCAAGCAAGGAAGTTGCTGTTACGCCCGCTAATCCAGTAATCGGCAGCTTGTGCAATTTTTGAGATTCGAGGATGTGCAGGTTGGGGAATCCCCAGATTCGCCCCGCGAACAACCGAGTCGAAGGGATATTCTGGCCCTGTCATTCACAATAGTATCACAACAGAGCAATAAGGAAAACAGAAACAACGGAAGTCTAAGATAACAGAATCTAAATACAAGATTCTACAAACCTCTACGCAGCAAGCCCAGCTGCAAATAACTGGAGATCAAGCCTCCAGCTCAGCACCCCAAAGATCACCATAGCAGTAACTAAACCTAAAACAACCTGCCACAGAAAGGGGGATGCGAGAGTGAGCAAACAACGAGCTCACTACTCCCTAGAATAGCTAAACGATTATACTAACCAATGAGATGGATAATAAATATTAATGATAGTAGGATATAATAATAATAACTAACGATAAACAAAATATATGTATAAATATATATTAGATGACTAATAGGTAAAAGCATATATATACTAACTCTAATAAATCTATCTATAAATATACCTCGTGCGAAGGAGTGCTAATCTACACTCCAGTCACAAGGACCACTAACTACACTCTAATCACTACCGTGGCTCTCGGTGCCACGCATAACCAATCTACCTCAGAGATACAATAACACACGAGGGAAAACAACCCTCGGCCAACTACAATCCAATTGGGTTATCCAAGCCCCAACCAGGCACAACTCCGAAGCTATCACAAACTAAGCGAGCTAACCCACAACCAAATACCAGTCTAAAGCTCGCAACAGCCAACCAGACTAAGCAACCTAAAAACTTAAATAGATCCAGAAGATAGGGGAATGAATGCAGAGAAGATAGGAAATGCAGAAAGGAGATGAATCTAATTACATAGTAAATTAATTAGGAGAAGAGGAATTGAGATATGAGTAGAGGAATATGGTGAACTAGGATAATCACATAATTATCCCAATACAATGATATGTTATGATGATGATATGATGGAGTGAGATAATCCCATAATTATCCCAAGTGCAGAAGGTTCTATATTAAAACATAATGTAGAAAGGGTTAAGGATTTCTATCAGAAGACCTACGAATTGGAAGTATGCAGAGATGCAATGATTTGCTTGATGATGATGATGATGATGATGTTATGATGCAAAGTGGTTTGGCGATGTCAACCCAAAGGGCTAGCCCCTATGACTAAAGTGGGCTGACCACCGCTAAAAAAGGATTTACCTTACCAGATATAGTTGGATACAAGGGTACGATGTACTGTACAAGCTCGACCAGACTACAGGAATATTACATAAATCTAAAGGATATTTCACACCGGAGCCAGCGTCCGAAACAGTGATATAATTCTAAGGAATTTCTACCTCACCGAGGATAAGCCCTGTACCGGATCGCAAATACTGTCTCATACCATCCCACACTCCCGAATGGGTGACTAGGTATAATAGTATCCATCCTGGACCCACCTTTCTATTTTAACCCGATTTAAGGAAATCCCTCCACCTCTCGAGGGTCAGCCGATGCGGAGTTATTTATGTATCCAATCGCAGAAAGATAAGGCAAGAATATATTCTATGGATGTGAGAAAAAATCCTTGAGACTGAAACACAACTGCTGTGACACAGCCAGCACACAATAATATAACTGCCTACCTGAGAACGAGGCAACCAACCAATACAGATGCCTTCCTGTGACTCAGTTGCACCATCTAAACCAAGATGAAACAACAACTTAACCGTCACGACACCTAAACAATATCAGTCTCTAAGATTCCTCAAAGCAATATGATTACCATCCAGTATGATAGTACTCTAGCTGTCAACACAGACTAGTACTCATGGAGTGACCTACAAGTGTCCAACAAGTAGTCAACAATTCCCAATAACAGAGCAGCTCACAATCCTCCTAATCATTCCCATAGTCTCCAACACGGATGTACAGGAACCGGATTCAGCAGGAGGTTTCAGCCGCATTCCAACATCTCGGGTGACGTACAACTTCATAAACCACCTGGCTCAGCCGCGGATCAACCTGAGCCATGCTGTCTCGCGTGCCTCTAAGATGACGGAAGGGAAAGACAGCCCTAAGAGCCTCATCCCGGGGAAAGATGGCTTACGGGTAAGCTCTATCAGCTCCAAGAATCATGAGGACAATAAGTGTCACAACACGATAAGCAAACAATCCTAAGGCAAACTATCAGAAGTTCTGTATCCATAACCAACCACCACAGACAAGCCATCTGCTCACCACCAACCAATAACAGTCCAGGAGATCACACTCCCACATGGAATCCAGTATCTGAAACAACCACCAACCACAACGACAGTGCTTAAGGACCAGGCCTCGAGAACACAGAGTACACCTAAGCTAGTCCTAAGGCTAATCAAACAACAGACGGAAAGAGGACGAGCTCTGAATTGAAGACCATGTCTTACTGAAGCTATGTCTCCCCAAGAGTACCCTGGAACCAAGTCCAGCAATCCAAACTAATCAAAGTGCTATACTATAAGGTGAAAACAATGGTCTCAGAACTACACTCTCTCAGAGAAATGGCGTCTAACCACAAACCGACCATAAGTCTCTACTAAAAGGCCAAACCTAGTTACTAGTTCCCTGAAACAACCTGGGCACCCTAATAACTAACCAACAATACCGTACTTAATATATTGTAAATATAGACAAACAAATATATATAAACATAGCGATGCTGAGGCGTCGCAACATACTGACTAATATATTTGTTCTCTACCCTTACGAAGAAAGGATTTGAGAGAACCACCCTCAATAAAATCGGTCTAAGAGGAACCTCGGGAGTCATCGTCACATTAACGACAACAGAGAATAACCTCCTTTGGCTAATCAAAACCTACGGGTTTTATCTGGTAACTAAACTCACATTATAGCGGGTTTTATTAATATATCAAACCCTTAGATACTCTCGTTTAAGGTACGCTAACGGATAACCAATAAGGTGACATAAGCAATTAGCCCAATACTAACCTAATCACAGGTATAATATTATACTAGGCATGTATTCCTATAACTCACAAATTAGGATAATAATCTAGTTATTCAGGAAGATAAAACTTGCCTGTAATCCAATGTAATTCTCCAGAGGAATATCCAATCCAAGCACAGCAAACTAAAGCTCTAAAGGTAACATTTCGCCGACAGGTCACCCGAATCACGGACCAACCAACCGCAACACCATTCCCAACGCAACAACCCAAACAACACCACCACCGTCAAACCTAACTCCTACAGCCACCACAACTCCGTAATCAACGAAACCCCAAATTGCAAACCCTAAATCAACCCACGAATCGCCGCCACCGGTCAAGAATCAATCACACCTCATCGCCCCACACCGGTGCTAAAGCCAAACAAATACCACCTCCGAACACCCAAATCCTCCAACAATCGCAACCCACGAACAAACCCAATACCCGCAATAATCGTAAATCCAAAGTCACGGCTCAACAACCTAATACCGGCAATAATCACCACTCCTCAACCCAACAATCACTCCAACCACAAACCCTAGAAATCAGCCCCACACTGAATCGAGAGAAATTGGCAGAAAGGGAAACGGAAATAACTCGCTACGGATAGGAGAGGAGATCGCGGAAAAGCTGAGGGAGAATCCGCGAGCGAAGAGGAAGACTGGATTAGGAATGAAGAGGGGAGGGGGAATGGTTAGAGAGAGGGGATAGTGAAGGAGTGAAGAGAGGAGTGAAGAAATGAAGTATATAAACCCAGACGCAGCTGAAATCACTCCTCTGTTCGAACAGGGAAGATCCTGTTCGAACAGGGTGGATCCTGTTTGAACAGGATGGATCCTAGTCAAACAGAAGCTTGCAGGGCTGAAAAAAAAACATTCCTGGGTGATCCTGTTCGAACAGGACTAGTCTATCCAAAAACTGGACTTACCCGGGAAGCTACGAAATTGCCGGGAGACACCACGGACCACCCCGGACACCCCAGAAACTCCACGGACCACCTCTACTACCACACAAACACTTCTACGAACCCATCCAAGGTTCCCCAAGGTGAGCACACCACTTCCACCGCCTCTCGGCAACCAAAACGCCTGATCCCCAAAAAAGGAATAATTTCCTCGGGTGTCCCCGGAAATCCACGGGCCACTACAGCGGCTCACAGGAACCACCCCAAATCGCGCACACAACACACAAACGTAATTTCCCAACTTTCTAGGGGTTCCCACAACTCATTACACCGCCCTATCCCCTAAACCACCGGAATGCCAAAAAAAAGAATATTTGCCCGGACGAACTCAGAAAACCTATTGGCAAATCCAATGGCTCACCAGAACCACACCAAAATATAGACACACTAATAAAACACCACTACCAAACTATCTATTGGTTCCCTAGGCCACAATGCCACCCCTGCCTCCAAATCTTCTCTGAACAGCCAAAACCACAAAAAGGGAATCTAAGGACAAAACAACCTAAAGGAAATAAATGGATGCAATCTGGATGAAAGAGTATAAGCGGAATATATATGGAATATAAGTGCGGAACTTAACGTGAGGGAATAATAGTAATAATACAAAACAAAAAAAATGACCCAAAAATCTGGGGCATTACAGTGGGATTTTTTTTAAAATTACTATGTTTCTGTCATCTTTGTTTTCTATCTTTTTTTTGAAGTATGTACTATGTTTATTTTTATTGAGATAAATAAAAATAATTTTCTTGATCTAAAAGTGTTGAATTCGTTGAAATAATTACGCATTTGTATAATGTTTGAAAAACATTAAGTTTGTATGTCAAAAATAAGTATGCACTGTTCGAAGTGATTTTGATAAATGTACAATTTGCAAAAAAATGAGAAATAAGTAAGTATTTTTTGAGCGTAATTTAGCAGATAAGTATATGTTCTTTTTGGGTGGATAACTATGACAGCTGGGATAGTTATTTGTTACTATCATCATAAAAAAATAGATAGATTAGGTGTTATCTCACTCGTGCTATAAATAGAGTGTGAATTATAGGAAAATATTGAATAAGAAATTATGGTAAGGACTCGTCCTCAAAGTGCTCGTCATACAAGTGAAGTGCGTTTACCAATAAAAGTAGTTGAAGTTTGTGAATGACGGCTTGGTTATCTTGGGTATTACACTGAGCTGCCTGCATCTGTGTTGCAGCTCGAAGGGTAGTCATCAATAGGGTGGGATATAAAGCTGGATTAATATTTTTGGTATGATATTTTTTGCGATACGATTACTATCCCTGAAGCTCGAAAGATTTCTATTAAAGTAATTGCTCAGGATAAGATAGTTGATGAAGATGAGGTGACTGGTAGAGGCGAGGTAATTAAATGTGGAGATGTAGGTCATTTAGAATGTTTAGATATAATTACTTTAGAGCGCTTGCTGGTATTGTAGGCCGAAATTATGTAAAGGGATTTATATGAAAACAGAAAATGTTATTCAACCTTGTGTATTTATCCCCATGTGATGTGGATTCTGTTTGTATATTTTGAAATTTGAATTGTGTTTGCATTGGTAGTATAGTTGAAGCTAGTATAAATATGTTTTGCCTTATCGAGATTTTGGCATCTTGAAATTTGAGAAAATGTATTGTAACTATAGTTCGAGTGTATTTTTAGTGAGTATGCTGAAGTTGGAGAGGTCTGTGTGGAGGATGACTAGAAGAGAGAGAGATGCATTTAATGATAGGCGTGGTGGTTATGATCGGAGTTGAACAACAGCAGGCGTCCATGCAAGGATGTAGTATTTTTTTTAAAATCACTATTTTTCTGTCTTCTTTGTTGTCTATCTTTTTTTTTAAGTATGTACTATGTTTTTTTTATGAGATAAATTAAAATAATTTTCTTGAACTAAAATTGTTAAATCCTTTGAAATGATTGCGCATTTGTATAATGTTTGAAACACTGTGTATCGAACTTATGAAAAACATTAAGTTTGCATGGCAAAAATAAGAATGCACTGTTCGAAGTGATTTTGATAAAAGAACAATTAGCAAAAAAATGACAAATAAGTAAGTATTTTTCGAGCTTAATTTAGCAGATAAGTATATGTTCTTTTAGGATTGATAACTATGACAGCTTGGATGGTTATTAGTTAGTATCTTCATAAAGAATAGATGGATTAGGTGTTATCTCACTCGTGTTGTAAATAGGGTGTGGACTATATGTAAATATTGAATAAGAAATTATGGTAAGGACTCGTTCTCTTAGTGCTCGCCATACAAGTGAGGGCTGTTTGCCAATAAAAGTAGTTGATGTTTGTGAACGGCAGTTTGGTTGTCTTGCTTATTACACTAGGATGCCTGTATCTGTGTTGCAGCTCAAAGGGTAGTCGTCAATAGGGTGGGATATCAAGCTGGATTAAAAATTTTGGTATGATATTTTTTGCGATACGATTACTAGCACTGAAGCTCGAAAGATTGCTATAAGAGAGATTGCTCAAGATAAGATAGTTGATAAAGATGAGATGATTGGTAGTGGTGAGGTGATTGGATGTGGAGCTGTAGGTCATTTAGAATATTTAGATATAATTACTTTTGGGAGCTTGCTGGTATTATAGGTCAAAATTATATAAAGGGATTTATATGGAAATAGAAAATGTTGTTTAACTTTTTGTATTTATCCCCATGTGATGTGGATTCTGCTTGTATATTTTGAAATTTGAATTGTGTTTGCATTGGTAGTATTGTTGATGCTTGTAAAAATATGTTTTATCTTATCGAGATTTTGGCATCTTGAAATTCGAGAAATGTTATTGTAACTATAGTTCGAGTGTATTTTTAGTGTGTATGTTGGAGTTGGAGAGGTCTGTGTGGAGGATGACTAGGAGAGAGAGAGATGCATTTAATGATAGGCGTGGTGGTAATGATCAGAGTTGAACAATTGCGGATGTCCCAGCAAGGAAGTGATATTTTTTGTAAAATCACTATGTTTCTTTCTTGTTTGTTGTCTATCATTTTTTGGAAGTATGTACTATGTTTATTTTTATTGAAATAAATAAAAATAATTTTTTTGAACTAAAAGTGTTGAATCCTTTGAAATCATTACGCATTTGAATAATGTTTAAAACACTGTTTATCGAACTTATGAAAAACATTAAGTTTGTATGTCAAAAAAAGTATGCACTGTTCGACGTGATTTTGATAAAAGTACAATTTGCAAAAAAATGACAAATAAGGAAGTATTTTTCGAGCTTAATTTAACAGATAAGTATATGTTCTTTTGTGGTGGATAACTATTACAGATGGGATGGTTATTAGTTACTATCTTCATAAAAAATGGATAGATTAGGTGTTATCTCACTCGTGCTATAAATAGGGTGTGGATTATATGAAAATATTGAATAAGAAATTATGGTAAGGACTCGTCCTTAGAGTGCTCGCCATACAAGTGAAGGGCCTTTGCCAATAAAAGTACTTGAAGATTTTGAATGGCGGTTTGGTTGTCTAGGGTATTACACTGAGCTGCCTGTATCAGTATTGCAGCTCGAAGGGTAGTCGTCAATAGAATGGGATATCAAGCTGGATTAATATTTTTGGTATGATATTTTTTGCGATACGATTACTCTCCTTGAAGCTAGAAAGATTGCTATTAGAGAGATTACTCAGGATAAGATAGTTAATGAAGATGAGATGATTGGTAGTGGCGAGGTGATTATATGTAGAGCTATTGGTCATTTAGGATGTTTCGATATTATTACTTTTGAGAGCTTGCTGGTATTTTTGATCGAAATTATGTAACGGGATTTATTTGGAATTAGAAAATGTTGTTCAACTTTGTGTATTTATCCCCATGTGATGTGGATTCTGTTTGTATATTTTTGAAATTTGAATTGTGTTTGCATTGGTAGTATAGTTGATGCTAATATAAATATGTTTTGTATTATCGAGATTTTGGCATCTTGAAATTCGAGAAAATGTATTGTAACTATAGTTCGAGTGTATTTTTAGTGAGTATGTTTGAGTTGGAGATGTCTCTGTTGAGGATGACTTGAAGAGAGAAAGATGTATTTAATGATAGGCGTGGTGGTAATGATCGGAGTTGAACAACTGAAGGCGTCCATGCAAGGGAGTAGTATTTTTTTTAAAACCACTATTTTTCAGTCTTCTTTGTTGTCTATCTATTTTTTGAAGTATGTACTATGTTATTTTTTTAAGATAAATAAAAATAATTTTCTTAAACTAAAATTGTTAAATCCTATGAAATTATTATGCATTTGTATAATGTATGAATCACTGTGTATCGAACTTATGAAAAACATTAAGTTTGTATGACAAAAATAAGTATGCACTGTTCGAAGTGATATTGGTAAAAGTACAATTTGCAAAAAAATGATAAATAAGTTAGTATTTTTTGAGCTTAATTTAGCAGATAAGTATACGTTCTTTTAAGGTGGATAACTGTGACAGTTGGGATGGTTATTAGTTAGTATCTTCTTAAAGAATAGATAGATTCGGTGTTATCTAACTCGTGCTATAAATAGGGTAGGGATTATATGAAAATAATGAATAAGAAATTATGGTAAGGACTCGTTTTCAGAGTGCTCATCATACATGTGAGGGGGCATTTGCCAATAAATGTAGTTCATGTTTGTGAATTGTGGTTTTGTTGTCTTGGGAATGACACCGCGCTACCTGTATCTCTGTAGCAGCTCGAAGGGTAGTCGGCAATGTGGAGGGATATCAAACTGGTTTAACATTTTTGGCATGATATTTTTTGCGATACGATTACTAACCCTGAAGCTCGAAAGATTGCTATAAGAGAGATTGCTCAAGATAAGATAGTTGATGAAGATGAGATGATTGGTAGTGGCGAGGTGATTAGATGTGTAGCTGTAGGTCATTTTGGATGTTTAGATATAATTATTTTTGAGAGCTTGCTGGTATTGTAGGTCAAAATGATGTAAAGGGATTTATATGGAAATAGGAAATGTGGTTCAACTTTGTGTATTTATCGCCATGTGATGTGGATTCTGTTTGTATATTTTGAAATATGAATTGTGTTTGCATTGGAAGTATAGTTGATGTTACTATAAATATGTTTTGTCATATCGAGATTTTGGCATCTTGAAATTCGAGAAAATGTTTTATAACTATAGTTCGAGTGCTTTTTAGTGAGTATGTTGGAGTTGGGGAGGTCTGTGTGGAGGATGACTAGAAGAGAGAGATGCATTTAATGATAGGCGTGGTGGAAATGGTCGGAGTTGATCAACTGCAGGCGTCCATGCAGGGAAGTCGTATTTTTTGAAAAACCACTATGTTTCTGTCTTCTTTGTTGTCTATCTTTTTTTTTAAGTATGTACTATGTTTTTTTTTTTTGAGATAAATAAAAATAATTTTCTTGAACTAAAATTGTTTAATCCTTTGAAATGATTGCCCATTTGTATAATGTTTGAATCACTGTGTATCAAACTTATGAAAAACCTTTAGTTGTTTGACAAAAATAAGTATGCACTGTTCGAAGTGATTTTGATAATAGTTCAATTTGCAGAAAAAAGACAAATAAGTAAGTATTTTCGAGCTTAATTTAACAGATAAGTATAAGTTCTTTTAGGGTGGATAACTATGACAGCTGGGATGGTTATTAGTTACTATCTTCATAAAGAGTAGATTTATTAGGTGTTATCTTACTCGTACTATTATTAGGGTGGGGATTATATGAAAATATTAAATATGAAATTATGGTAAGGACTCGTTCTCAGAGTGCTCGTCATACAAGTGAGGGGCGCTTGCAAATAAAAGTAGTTGATGTTTGTGATTTGCGGTTTGGTTGTCTTGGGTTTGACACCGAGCTACCTGTATCTGTGCTGTAGCACGAAGGGTAGTCGTCAATGTGGAGGGATATCAAGCAGGATTAACATTTTTATTATGATATTTTTTGAGATACGATTACTAACCCTGAAGCTCGAAAGATTGTTATAAGAGAGATTTCTCAGGATAAGATAGCCGATGAAGATGAGATGATTGATAGTGGAGAGGTTATTAGATGTTGAGCTGTAAGTCATTTAGGATGTTTAGATAAAATTACTTTTGAGAGCTTATGTGTATTGTAGGTCGAAATGATGTAAAGGGATTTATATGGAAATTGAAAATGTTGTTTGACTTTGTGTATTTATCCCCGTGTGATGTGGATTATGTTTTTATATTTTGAAATTTGAATTGTGATAGCATTGGTAGTATAGTTGATGCTAGTTTAAATTTGTTTTATGTTATCATGATTTTGGCATCCTGAAATTCGAGAAAAATTATTGTAAATATAGATCGAGTGTATTTTTAGTGAGTATGTTGGAGTTGGAGAGGTCTGCGTGGAGGATGATTAGGAGAGAGAGAGAGATGCATTTAATGATAGGCGTGGTTGTAATGATTAAAGTTGATCAACTGCGGGGGTCCAAGCAATGAAGTCGTATTTTTTTTTAAATCACTATGTTTCAGTCTTCTTTGTTGTCAATCTTTTTTTTAAGTATGCACTATGTTTTTTTTAATGAGATAAATAAAAATAATTTTCTTGAACTAAAAGTGCTGAATCCTTGGAAATGATTACGCATTTGTATAATGTTTGAAACAATGTGTATCGAACTTATGAAAAACATTAAGTTTGTAAGACAAAAATAAGTATGCACTGTTCGAGGTAATTTTGATAAAAGTACAATTTGCCAAAATATTACAAATAAGTAAGTATTTTTCGAGCTTAATTTAACAGATAAGTATAAATTTTTTTAGGGTAGATAACTATGACAGCTGGGATGGTTATTAATTAGTATCTTCATAAATAATAGATAGATTAGGTGTTATCTTACTCGTGCTATAAGTAGGGTGGGGATAATATGAAAATGTTGAATAAAAAATTATGGTAAGGACTCGTTCTCAGGGTGCTCATCATACAAGTAAGGACCTTTGCCAATCAAAGAAGTTGAAGATTGTGAATGGCGGTTTTGTTGTCTTTGGTATTACACCGAGCAGCCTGTATCTGTATTGCAGCTGGAAGGGTAGTCGTCAATGGGGCGGGATATCAAGCTAGATTAACATTTTTAGTATGATATTTTTTACGATTCGATTACTAACCCTGAAGCTCGAAAGAATTGTATTAGAGAGATTGCTCAGGATAAGATAGTTGATGAAGATGAGATCATCGGTAGTGGCGAGGCGATTAGATGTGGAGCTGTAGGTCATTTAGAATATTTAGATATAATTACTTTTGAAAGCTTGCAGGTATTGTAGGTCGAAATGATGTAAAGGGATTTATATGGAAATTGAAAATGTTGTTTATCTTTGTGTATTTATCCTCATGTGATGGGGATTCTGCGTGTATATTTTGAAATTTGAATTGTGTTTGCATTTGTAGTATAGTTGATGCTATTATAAATATGTTTTGTCTTATCAAGATTTTGGAATCTTGAAATTCAAGAAAAATTATTGTAACTATAGTTCGAGTATATTTTTAGTGTGTATGTTTAAGTTGGAGAGGTCTGTGTGGAGGATGACTAGGAGTGGGAGAGATGCATTTAATGATAGGCGTGGTGGTAATGATCAGAGTTGAACAACTGCGGGCGTCCAAGCAAGGAAGTCGTATTTTTTTAAAAATCACTATGTTTCTGTCTTCTTTCCTTTCTATAATTTTTTTAAAGTATGTACTATGTTTATTTTTATTGAGATAAATAAAAGTAATTTTTTTGAACTAAAAGTGTTGAATCCTTTGAAATAATTACGCATTTGAATAATGCTTGAAACACTGTGTATCCAGCTTATGAAAAACATTAAGTTTGTATGTCAAAAATAAGTATGCACAGTTAGAAGTGATTTTGATAAAAGTACAAGTTAATTAAAAATGACAAATAAGTAAGTATTTTTCGAGCTTAATTTAACAGATAAGTATATGTTCTTTTGGGGTGGATAACTTTGACAGCTGGGATGGTTATTAGTTACTTTCTTCATAAAAAATAGATAGATTAGTTGTTATCTCACTTGTGCTATAAATAGGGTGTAGATTATATGATAATATGGAATAATAAATTATGGTAAGGACTCGTTCTCAGAGTGCTCATCATACAAGTGAGGGGAGTTTGCTAATAAAAGTAGTTAAAGTTTGTGAACGGCAGTTTGGTTGTCTTGGGTATTACAATGAGCTGCCTATATTTGTGTTGCAGCTCGAGGGGTAGTCGTCAATAGGGTGGGATGTCAAGCTGGATTAGCATTTTTGGTATGATATTTTTTGTGATACAATTACTATCCTTGATGCTCGAAAGATTGCTATTAAAGAGATTCCTCAAGATAAGATAGTTGATGAAGATAAGATGATTGGTAGTTGCGAGGTGATTAGATGTGGAGCTATAGGTCATTTAAGATGTTTAGATATAATTACTTTTTAGAGCTTGCTGGTATTGTAGGTCGAAATGATGTAAAGGGATTTTTATGGAAATAGAAAATGTTGCTAAACTTTGTGTATTTATCCCCATGTGATGTGGATTCTGTTTATATATTTCGAAATTTGAATTGTGTTCGCATTGGTAGTATAGTTGATGCTAGTATAAATATGTTTTGTCTTATCGAGATTTTGGCATCTTGAAATTTGAGAAAATGTATTGAAACTCTAGTTCGAGTGTATTTTTAGTGAGTATGTTGGACTCGAAGAGGTCTGTGTAGAGGATGACTAGAAGAGAGAGAGATGCATTTAATGATAGGCGTGGTGGTAATGATTGGAGTTGTTCAACTGCAGGCGTCCATGCTGGGAAGTCGTATTTTTTGAAAAACCACTTTGTTTTTGTCTTCTTTGTTGTCTATCTTTTTTTTTAAGTATGTACTATGTTTATTTTTTTTTAGATAAATAAAAATAATTTTCTTGAACTAAAATTGTTGAATCCTTTGAAAATTGTTCGAAATATTGTGTATCGAACTTATGAAAAACATTAAGTTTGTTTGACAAAAATAAGTATGCACTGTTCGAAGTGATTTTGATAATAGTTCAATTTGCAGCAAAATGACAAATATGCAAGTATATAAGTTCTTTTAGGGTGGATAACTATGACAGCTGGGATGGTTATTTATTACTATCTTCATAAAGAATAGATAGATTAGGTGTTATCTTACTCCTACTATTAATAGGGTAGGGATTATATGAAAATATTAAATAAGAAAATATGGTATGGACTCGTTCTCAGAGTGCTCGATATACAAGTGAGGGGCGTTTGCCAATAAAAGTAGTTGATGTTTGTGAATTACGGTTTGGTTGTCTTGGGTATGACACCGAGCTACTTGCATCTGTGTTGTAGCTCGAAGGGTAGTAGTCAATGTGGAGGGAAATCAAGCAGGATTAACATTTTTAGTTTGACATTTTTAGCGATTCGATTACTCACCCTGAAGCTCGAAAGATTGCTATAAGAGAGATTATTCTGGATAAGATAGCCGATGAAGATGAGATGATTGGTAGTAAAGAGGTGATTAGATGTTGAGTTGCAAGTCATTTAGGATGTTTAGATATAATTACTTTTGGGAGCTTATGTGTATTGTAGGTTAAAATGATGTAAAGGGATTTATATCGAAATAGAAAATGTTGTTCGACTTTGTGTATTTATCCCCTTGTGATGTGGATTATGTTTGTATATTTTTAAATTTGAATTGTGTTAGCATTGGTAGTATAGTTGTTGCTAGTATAAATATGTTTTGTGTTATAGAGATTTTGGAATCTTGAAATTTGATAAAAATTATTGTAACTATAGATCGAGTGTATTTTTAGTGAGTATGTTGGAGTTGGAGAAGTCTGTGTGGAGGATTATTATGACAGCTGGGATGGTTATTAGTTAGTATCTTCATAAATAATAGATAGACTAGGTGTTATCTTACTCGTGCTATAAATATGGTAGGGATTATATGAAAATATTGATTAAGAAATTATGGTAAGGACTCGTTCTCAGAGTGCACGTCATACAAGTGAGGGCATTTACCAATAAAAGTAGTTGAAGTTTGTAAACGGCGGTATGGTTGTCTTGGGTATGACACTGTGCTGCCTGTATCTGTGCTGCAGCTAGAAGGGTAGTCGTCAATGGGGTGGGATATCAAGCTAGATTAACATTTTTGGTATGATATTTTTTGCGATACGATTAATAACCCTGAAGCTCGAATGATTGCTATTTGAGAGATTGCTCTAGATAAGATAGTTGATGAAGATGAGATGATTGCTAGTGGCGAGGTTATTAGATGTGGAACTGTAGGTCATTTAGGATGTTTAGATATAATTATTTTTGAAAGCTTGCTGGTATTGTAGGTCGAAATGATGAAAGGGATTTATATGGAAATAGTAAATGTTGTTCCACTTTGTGTATTTGTCCCCTTGTGATTTTTATTTTGTTTGTATATTTTAAATTTTGAATTGTGTTAGCATTGGTAGTATAGATGATGCTAGTATAAATATGTTTTGTCTTATCGAGATTTTTGCATCTAGAAATTTGAAAAAAAGTATTGTAACTATAATTCGAGTGAATTTTTAGTGAGTATGTTGCAGTTGGAGAGGTCGGTGTGGAGGATGACTAGGAGAGAGAGAGATGCATTTAATGGTAGGCGTGGTGGTAATGATCGGAGTTGAACAACTGTAGGCGTCCATGCGAGGAAGTCGTATTTTTTGAAAAACCACTATGTTTCAGTCTTCTTTGTTTTCTTTTTTTTTTGAAGTATGTACTATGTTTCTATTTTTAGATAAATAAAAATAATTTGCTTGAACTAAAATTGCTGAATCCTTTGAAATCATTACGCATTTGTATAATGTTTGAAACACTGTATATCGAACTTATGAAAAACATTAAATTTGTATGACAAAAATAAGTATACACTGTTCGAAGTGATTTTGATAAAAGTGTAATTTGCGAAAAAAAAATGACATATAAGTAAGTATTTTTCGAGCTTAATTTAACAGATAAGTATATGTTCTTTTAGGGTGGATAACTATGACAGTTGGGATTGTTATTAGTTAGTATCTTCATAAAGAATAGATAGATTAGGTCTTATCTTACTCGTGCTATAAATATTGTAGAGATTATATGAAAATATTGAATAATAAATTATGGTAAGGATTCGTTCTCAGAGTGCACGTCATACAAGTGAGGGGCGCTTGCTAATAAAAGTAATTGATGTTTGTGAATTAGGGTTTGGTTGTCTTGGGTATGACACCGAGCTACCTGTATCTGTGGTGCAGATCGAAGGTTAGTCGTCAATGTGGAGGGATATCCTACAGGATTAACTGTTTTTATGTAACTTTTTTGCGATACGATTACTAACCCTGATGCTCGAAAGATTTCTATATGAAAGAATGCTCAGGATAAGATAGCTGATGAAGATGAGATGATTGGCAGTGGAGAGGTGATTATATGTGGAGTTGTAAGCCATTTAGGATATTTAGTTATAATTACTTTTGGGAGCTTATGTGTATTGTAGGTTGAAATGATGTAAAGGGATTTATATGGAAATAGAAAATGTTGTTCGACTTTGTGTATTTAACCCCTTGTGATGTGGATTCTGTTGGTATATTTTGAAATTTGAATCTTGTTAGCATTGGTAGTATAGTTGAAGCTAGTATAAATATGTTTTGACTTATCGTGATTTTTGCATCTAGAAATTCAAAAAAAAGTATTGTAACTATAATTCGAGTGCATTTTTAGTGAGTATGTTGGAGTTGGAGACGTCTGTGTGGAGGATGACTAGGAGAGAGAAAGATGCTTTTAATGATAGGCGTGGTGGTAATGATCGGAGTTGAACAACTGCGGGTGCCCAAACATGGAAGTCTTATTTTTTTATAAATCACTATGTTTCTGTCTTCTTTGTTGTCTATCTTTTTTTTGAAGTATGTACTATGCTTTTTTTTTTTAGATAAATAAAAATAATTTTCTTGAACTAAAAGTGTTGAATCCTTTAAAATGATTACGCATTTGTATAATGTTTGAAATACTGTGTATCGAACTTATGGAAAACATTAAGTTTGTATGACAAAAAGAAGTATGCACTGTTCGAAATGATTTGTATAAAAGTACAATTTGCAAAAAAATGACAAATAAGTAAGTATTTTTTTAGCTTAAATTTATAGATAAGTATATGTTCTTTTAGGGTGGATAACTATGATAGTTGGATGGGTTATTAGTAAGTATCTTCATAAAGAATAGATAGATTGGGTGTTATCTGACTCATGCTAAAAATAGGGTGGGGATTTTATGATAATAATGAATAAGAAATTAAGGTAAGGACTCGTTCTTAGAGTGTTCGTGATACAAGTGAGGCGCGCTTGCCAATAAAAGTAGCTGAAGTTTATGAACGGTGGTTTTGTGGTCTTGGGTATGACACCGAGCTGCCTATATCTGTGTTGCTGCACGAAGGGTAGTCGTCAATGGGGAGAGATACCAAGCTAGATTAATATTTTTTGTGTAATATTTTTTTCAATACGATTACTTACCCTGAAGCTCGAAAGATTGCTATAAGAGAGATTTCTCAGGATAAGATAGTTGATGAAGATGAGATGATTTGTAGTGGTGTGGTGATTAGATGTAAAGTTGTTGGTGATTTAGGATGTTTAGATATAATTACTTTTGAGAGCTTGTTGGAATTGTAGGTCGAAATGATATAAAGGGATTTATATCGAAATAGAAAATTTTGTTCGACATTGTATATTTATGCCCTTGTGATGTGGATTCAGTTGGTATATTTTGAAATTTGAATTGTGCTAGCATTGGTAGCATAGTTGATGCTAGTATAAATATGTTTTGTGTTATCGAGATTTTGGAATCTTGAAATTCGAGAAAAAGTATTGTAACTATAGTTTGAGTGTATTTTTAGTGAGTATGTTGGAGTTGGAGAGGTCCGTGTGGAGGATGACTTGGAGAGAGAGAGATGCATTTTATGTTAGGCGTGGTGGAAATGATCGGAGTTGAACAACTGCGGGCGCCCAATCAAGGAAATTTTGGTTTTTATAAATCACTATGTTTTTGTCTTTTTTGTTGTCTATCTTTTTGAAGTATATACTATGCTTCTTTTTTTGATATAAATAAAAATAATTTTCTTGAACTAAAAGTGTTGAATCCTTTGAAATTATTACGCATTTGTATAATGTTTGAAACACTGTGTATCGAGCTTATGAAAAACATTAAGTTTGTATGACAAAAATAAGTATGCATTGTTCGAAGTGATTTTGATAATAGTACAATTTGCAAAAAAATGACAAATAAGTAACTATTTTTCGGGCTTAATTTAACAGATAAGTATATGTTCTTTTAGGGTGGATAACTATGACAGTTGGGAGTGTTATTAGTTAGTATCATCATAATGAATAGATAGATTAGGTGTTATCTTACTCGTGCTTTAAATAAGGTGGGGATTATATTAAAATATTAAATAAGAAATTATGGTAAGGACTCGTTCGCAAAGTTCTCGTCATACAAGTGAGGGGCGTTTGCCAATTAAAGTAGTTGAAGTTTTCGAATGGCGGTTTGGTTGTATTGGGTATGACACCGAGCTGCCTGTATCTGTGTTGCGGCTCAAAGGGTAGTCGTCAATGGCGAGGGATATCAAGTTGGATTAACATTTTTGGTGTGATATTTTTTGCGATACGATTACTAACCCTGAAGGTCGAAGGATTGCTATAAGTGAGATTGCTCTGGAAAAGATAGTTGATGAAGATGACATGATTGGTAGTGGCGAGGTGATTATATGTGGAGTTGTAGATCATTTAGGTTATTTAGGTATAATTACTTTTGAGAGCTTGTTGGTATTGAAGGCCGAAATGATGCAAATGGATTTATATGGAAATAGAAAATGTTGTTCGACTTTGTGTATTTATCCCCTTGTAATGTGGATTCTATTTGTATATTTTGAAATTTGCATTGTGCTAGCATCTGTAGTATAGTTGATGTTAGTATAAATATATTTTGAGTTATCAAGATTTTAGCATCTTGAAATTTGAGAAAAAGTATTGTAACTATAGTTCGAGTGTATTTTTAGTGAGTATGTTGGAGTTGGAGAGGTCTGTGTGGAGGATGACTAGGAGAAAGATAGATGCATTTAATGCTAGGCATGGTGGTAATGAATGGAGTTGGGCAATATCACTTTTGCTTCCCATGCTAAAAGCCAACGCGGGCATGATCGGGATAAGTTAGAGTAATATATATTTGTATTTTATGTAGAAGATTTTGTTATTTTGTGAAAAAAAAACATTAGTATTGGAATAATTTTGAGTCGTATACCATTGGAGTTGTTGATATTGTTTGATATGAAAATTGCTCTGTGTAGGAAGTCAAGGAACTGTGCATCACAATTGAGGCATTAAAGAAAGAGCACATTAGGGAGAAAAATTCTTCACACGTAGCAGCTCTCTTGACTGGATGCATTGAAGCTCAGGTTAGGAAATATAGAGAAGTTAGTAAAGATTACAGAAGAGATTTATGTACAGATTATTTAGGATGGGCTAAAGATAAAATTTAGAAGGACGAAGTAGTTAGAAAAGATAGGAGTAGGTACTTAAAAATACAACCTTTGCTTTCTAGTGGTATTAGAGAAAATACTCTAAAAGTAACCAAAGACCTTATGAAGTTAACCATCTTTCTCGAAGTGGAAATAGACAGTGAGAAAAGGTTAAAAGAGGCGTACCTTAAAATGTTAGAAGATCGACCTATTTATCAAGATCCTGAGATCATAAAAGTATTGGCCACATGAACGAGAAACCTGCATAACTTTAAAGTTAAAGAAGTATCAGCTCATGCTGGCGTGTCAATGATATATATTTGATATCCTGCTTGATATAGAATTGATTGTTATGCGAACTGTTGTGAGAAACAAATTGTGTTTCTATGAGGAATATATATTTTTCATAACTTTCAAGTTTTGCAATAAAAGATCTAATTGTTGTACAGGTTGAGTTAAAAACTATACGAGGTCGGCACAAAATGTTGTTCGAACTTATAGACAAATTGAAATTTGATTTGTACCAAAGTCATGAGTCCTTTAATTCACAATCAAACAGAGATTAACCTAGATTGAAGACGTACTTACTATTACCAGTTCCTAGTCGAACTTGGGAGAGTATTTCAATGGATTTTTTGGATGGTTTGCCCATGAGCAAGTGTAAGAATAACTATTTGTTTGTGACGGTAGATTGATTCAACAAGATTATTATTCTTATTCCATGCCAGAAGATGGTCACCAGGAAAGGAGTAGCGCGATTATTTTTCAGAGACATCTAGAAGTATTTTGGGCCTTCTTCTATTATTTTTGATAGGGATACCACTTTTTGGGCTATTTATAAGGATGGGTGTTTTATTTATTTACTATGTTGAAGAGAAGTACCGCTTTTCATCTACAGACTGATGGGCAATCAGAGGTAGTTAATCGTACTTTTATTTATTTACTACGGGGATTCGATTTTAAGCATCCTAAGACTTGTGATGAGAATTTATCGTATCTTTAGTTTATTAGTATTGGCGATGAGATTTTATGGTTTCACTTTAAAGTTGCCATTTAAAGTTCGTTTGGGGTACTTGCCTCAAAGCCCTTTTGTTATGGCTTTTAGTATTGGCGACAAGAAGGTGTCAGGGATGGAGGAAAAGGGCAAGTTAAAGCTCAGTATTTTATTAAGAGGATAGAAAGGTTTATGAGGCAGTTGAGATATAATTGAAAAAGACTCAAGCGTACTATAAGGCTCGGCGCAATAAGCATTGGGTTGAGTATACTTTTTAAGAGAGCTGTAGTGACCTGCAATTTTTTTATATTATTTATTAGTATATATCCCTTTTCTGCATATTCCTATCCTTTTAGCATCCGCATTTATTACTTTACATTAAGCATCCGTATATATTCCACATATATTTCTTCGATCCAGTATGCATCCATTTTATTCCTTTTGGGCAGGTATTTGGGGTTAGATTCTTTTTCCAGAGTTTCGGTGTTTCGGTAGCTTTTAGGAGGAGGTGGTTCTGTTGAGGTTTTGGGAGCCCATGGTTGTGTTGGTGGAGTCATTGTTGTTGTTTTTGTGGTATTCGTGTGTGGGTTGTTCTGTGTTTGGCAGCTCGTGTGAATTTGGGAGAATTTGGGATTTTTATGTAGTAGTTCGAACGAGGTTCATATTCATTCGAACGAGTCAACTTATCTCCCGGAACATGGCCCAAGATCTCCCAGCCATTCGCACAACTTCTGTGTCTATTCGCACGACCCTTTCCTCGTTCAAACGACTGAGGAACCTCCATAGAATTTTTGTTTCCAAATCCACCTCGTTCGAACGACCTCCTTTTCATTCGAACGAGTCTGGCGGTTATTTTCTTCCTTTTGGGTGTATTTTTTTCATTTCATTTCTCTCTCACATTTTACTCACTCTCTTTCCCCCAAATCAGAATCCCCTCTTCCCCAAATTCGAATCCAATATGTTCCCTAGCACGCCGATTCTTCACCGTGATCTTCGCGCTTATCCTTGGTGAGTAATTTCCCTATTCCTTTCCGTTTTTTTCGTCTGATTAGAGGTGGGTTGATTTCCAGGGTTTGGGTTATTGATTGGTTTCTTATATTGTTTGATTAATTGCCGTTATAGTTGTCTGTTGTAGCTTGTCCTGTGTTTCGTTAACCGAATCGTTGATTCTGGGTTTTGGAGTTCCGGCTTTAGTTTCGTCAGGAGTTGGGATTATTATAAGGCGAGTTCCCCTTTATTTCTAAATTCCTCTACTATTTAATAGATGTTGATTAGGGTAGTACTATGTGTAGAGAGGTGCATGCGATTTAGTTATAGTCTGATATTGTATTTCTCAATATAAGTTGTTAACCTATATGTTAGTTATTCTGTAACTTGGTATTTAGTTTTTATTGGACTTTAGGTTAGTTACATGTTGTTAGTATGGTATTCTTATAGCTGTCTTCTTCTTGTTGGTTTCGATCTTCTAGAGACTAATGCTGGTTAGGTATTGTGATGGTTAGGTCGCAGAGTTGAAGAAGAGATTGACTACAGTTCCAATTGTTATTGCTCCTTCCGGCGGGCAGAAGTATATGGTTTACAGCGACGCTTCGCTCAGTGGGTTGGGTTGTGTTCTGATGAAAGAGGGATAGGTGGTGGCTTCTTCTTCGAGACAACTTAAGGTGCACGAGAGGAATTATCCTACTCATGACCTTGAGTTGGCAGCAATGATTTATCCGCTAACGATTTGGCGACATTATCTTTACGGGAAGAGGTTTGAGCTCATTTTTGATCACAAGAGTTTGCGGTACCTTTTCTCGCAGAAAGAGCTGAATATGAGGCAGCGCAGAGGGATGGAGTTCCTGAAGGACTATGACGTCGACTTGCAGTATCACCCAGGGAAGGCGAATGTGGTGGCTGACGCCTTGAGCCGTTTGCCTAGGGGATTTCATGCACGTCTGATGATTCGTGAGTGGTTAATGCTTCGCAATGTGGAAGATTCTGGGTTGAGTTTGTGTTCACGGGGTACGGGTAGCTTTATTGCAAATCTGAGGGTTCAGCCTTCACTGATTTCACGGATTACAGAGGCTCAGCAGTAGAATGCTAAATTACAGTCTTAGGCTTCAGACGTTAGTAGACCAGATTGGACAGTTAGTTCAGATGGCAGTATCAGGTATAACGGCACATTATGCATGCCAGATTCAGTGGTGATGAAGCGTGAGATTTTGAGCGAGGCTCACGGTTCGAGGTACACTATTCTTCTAGGTTGTACGAAGATGTACCAGGACCTGAAGAGGCATTATTGGTAGGACAATATGAAGTGTGAGATAGTTAAATTTGTTTCCAAATGTCTTACTTGTCAGCAGGTGAAAGCTGAGCATCAAAAACTGGCAGGGCAGCTTAAACCTTTACCTATTCCAGAGTAGAAATTGGAGCATGTGACGATGGACTTCATTTCGGGTTTACCACGGACGAAGAAGAACCACGATTCTATTTAGGTGATTGTAGACCGATTGACCAAATCGACATATTTTATTCTGGTTCACAAGACTTTGACAGTTGGCGAACTGAACAGATTATATGTGAGAGAGATAGTGCGTTTACACGGGGTTCCGGTGCCTATAGTGTCAGATCGAGATGCCAAATTTACCGGTAACTTTTGGAAAAAAAATTTAGAGTGCTATGGGTACCATATTAGATTTCAGCACAACATTTCACCCCCAGACCGACGGTCAGATGGAGAGAGTGAACCAGATCTTGAGGATATGCTTAGGGCTTGTGTTTTGGACTTTAAGGGTAGCTGGAACAAGTACTTACCTTGGGCAGAGTTTGCGTTCAACAATAGCTTTCAGTCGAGCATCAGGATGGCACCTTATAAGGCTTTATATGGTAGACCGTGCAGATCAACGCTGAGTTGGGCAGAGGTTGGTGAGTAGAGTTTACTGGGGCCAGACTTGGTTCGTGAGAGTACTGAGGCAGTTACTATTATTAGAGATCAGCTACGTACGACACAGAGCGGACAGAAGAGTTATGCCGACATTCGTAGGAGAGCGCTAGAGTTTGAGATCGGTGATCACGTCTTGCCGAAGGTTTCTTCAATGAAGGGCGTGATGAGTTTCAGTAAGAAAGGGAAGTTAGCTCCGAGATTTATTGGTCCGCTCGAGAATCTGGCCAGAGTTAGAGAGTTAGCATGCCGTTTAGCATTGCCACCGCAGTTGGATTGAGTTCACAGCGTATTTCATGTTTCTATGTTGAGGAAGTATGAACGGGGCCCTACTCACGTGATTGACTGGGAACCCATAGAGGTTCAGGGCAATGACTCGTGTATAGGGCATCCGGTGTATACTTTGGATTGCGAGGAGAAGATTCATCTTAGCAAGGTTATCCCTTTTGAGAAAGTTTAGTAGGGTCACCCCGATCGTAGTGAGGCTACTTGGGAGTTAGAGGCGGATGTGAGAGGCCATTTTCCGCAATTGTTCTCAGGTTGAGGTATGTGCGGAATTTCGGGGCGAAATTTCTATTTAGTAGGGTAGATTTTAGTGACCCATAATTTATTTATTAGTATATATCCCTTTTCTGCATATTCCTATTTTTTAGCATATGCATTTATTACATTATATTAAGCATTCGCATATATTCCGCATATATTCCTTCTATCTATTATGCATCCATTTTATTCCTTTTGGGCAAGTTTTTGGGGTTAGATTCTTTTCTTCTGAGTTTTTGGTGTTTCGGTGGTTATTAGGAGGAGGTGGTTGCGTTAAGATTTTGGGACCCCATGGTTGGGTTGGTGGAGTCATTGTTGTGGTTGTTGTGGTGTTCAGGTGTGGGTTGTATGGCGTTTGGGTATTGTAAGGATTTGGGATTTTCCAGTAGTCGTTTGAATGACGTTCATATTCGTTCGAACGAGTCGACTTATCTCCTGGAACTTGGCCCAAGATCTCCTAGTTGTTCGAACAATTTCTATGTCCATTCGCATGACTTCTGTATCTATTCGCACGATCCTTTCCTTGTTCGAATGACTGAGGTACCTCCCTGGAATTTTTGTCATCAAATCCCCTTCGTTCGAATGACCTCATTTTCGTTCGAATGAGTCTGGCAGTTGTTTTCTTCCTTTTGGGTGTATTTTTTTCATTCCATTCCTCTCTCCCATTTCTTTAACTCTCTCTCCCCCAAATCAGAATCCCCTCTTCCCCAAATTCGAATCCAATCCGATCCCTCGCTCGCCGATTCTATGCCGCGATCTTCGCCCTTATCCTTGGTGAGTAATTTCCTTATTCATTTCCATTCTTTTCGTTCGGTTAGATGTGGGTTGATTTCTAGCATTTGGGTTATTGATTGGTTTCCTGTATTGTTTGATTAATTGTCATTATGGTTGTCTGTTGTAGCTTTTCCTGTGTTCTGTTAGCCGAATCGCTGATTCTGGGTTTTGGAGTTCCAGTTTTAGTTTTCTCAGGACTTGGGATTATTATCATGCGAGTTCCCCTTCATTTCTAAATTCTTCTACTGGTTAATAAATGCTTATTAGAGTAGTACTATGTGTAGAGAGGTGCATGTGATTTAGTTGTAGTCTGATATGGTATTTCTTAGTTTAAGTTGTTAACCTATATGTTAGTTATTCTGTAACTTGGTTTTTAGTTTGTATTGGACTTTGGGTTAGTTATAAGTTGTTAGTGTAGTATTCTCGTAGCTGTGTTCTTGTTGTTTGCTTCGGTCTTCTAGAGACTGATGTTGTTTAGGTGTGGTGACGGTTAGGCTGTTGTCCCATCTAGGTTTAGATGGTGCAACTGAGTCGCTGTTCCTTTTGTTGTTAGGATTACTTGCCACGCTCTTATGCAAGTGGTTGTCCTATGTGCGATGTCGGGTTTACGGTTGTTGTGTTTTGATCCTTGGGATTGGTTATATCTTTAAATCATGTAGAACTCATTTAACTTAACGAGATCGGATACATAACACAGCTCTATATCAGTTAACCTTAGATAGGATCGCAGGTGTCCTAAATTGGGTTAAAATAGTAGGTGAAGAACCGGCTGTGAACACTATCATACCTTTAATACCCAACCAGGAGTGTGGAAAGCTATGAGACAGTCTGAATCCGGTTCTAGACTTATCCTCGGTGAGGTTGAAATTCATTGGAATGAAAATATAGTTCGGACATTGGCTTCGTGGGTTGAAAAGCCTGGAACACTTTGATCAAGTGAGTATCCACTAGCTTGGTCGAGCTTGACAAAAATTGTACCCATTGTATCCCCTTAACAAATCTCTTTAAGATAAACATGCTAGCGGTTGATCAACCATTATTATAATAGGATTGTGAACACATTTTAAAACATTAAAGTATATAGCATTTGGGATAATTGTGGGATAATCCCAGTTCATCATGTCATATCATATCATTATTACTATCATTATTCCTTGTCACTATTTCCTTTTCTCCAAACTCCTATCTCTATTCTTCTGTACTTATTACTTTTTATCTAGATCATAGTTACTCAGTTGCTATCCTTTTACTTTAAAACTTACTTTATCTCATTCACCATACCCTCTTCTCTTCACCTGTTATATTAGTAGGTTATTTAGCTTTGTTAGGTATTAGTGAGCTGTGGTTTGCTCACTCTCATATTTTCTCCCCTTTTATAGGTTGAGCAGCTTGGATTGCTATGAGCTTCAGTCTGATTAGAGCCAGTTTTTCCGTTGCAGATCTTCTTTAGTTTAGACATTCTTGTATGTGATCTCAACATTTGTTATTGTACTTTATTCGAGATATTTTATTCTGCTTTCAGTCCGATAAGTATATATATTATTTGCTTCTGCTTTATTATTCTTTCTTTACTTTGATGATTATTGCTTTAAGTGAATGATTGAGCCTGAACTTGTCTATGGCTCGGTTGTTCATGGGGCGAATCAGTGGATTCCCCGACCTGTACAGCTTCGAATCTAGTAATTGGACAAGCTTACCGATTATTGGATTTTGGGGCGTGACAAGGGCAACCTAGTTTGGTTGTATTTTGGTAAGAAACGACTAAAGGGGGAAGGTAAGAAACACAAGCCTATCCGTTATGGTCCATTTATTATACTCAAGAAGATTGGTGACAGCGCATTCCAATTAGACTTGCCACCTTTCATGAAGATGTATTCAGTGATTAATGAAAAGAATTTGAAGCTGATTAAGCCGTCTCTTTTAGATGAAGAGTCTGTAATCGACGAGTGATGGAAAGAGAAGATCCATTGCAGAAGGATAGTATTCTAGAGAGGAAAGTTCAAGCTACAAGACGGGATAGTATTGAGTCGCTCGGAGTTAGGAAGAAATGTCAGCAACCTAGCAAGTTAAAGTAGTATAGTAGGGAAATAGGCATGGCTGCATTCCTACATCTCCAGTTCTATCTTAAGCAAGATCTTAAGGCTCCTAAGGTGGGGAGCCATGATCCAAGAGGATCTGAGTCATTTTTTTTACTTTTTTCTAAAGTCTATTCGAATAGGCTAAGAGTTTGTTCGAATAAACCCTTCTCTGAGTCAATTTGCTCAAATACAATTTAGTTTAGTTAAATATACTAAGTTCTGTTCGAACAAAATATTGTTATGTTTGAACAGAGGCACGATTTAGCTTAGAGTTAGGTCATGAAAAGGGTATTTTGGTCCGTTCTTGTAACTAAAAATTGTATCCCTCATAAAGAGGAAAGGTTAGGCAAGATGAATTCTTCTTAGATCAATCCATGTTTTTGTAAGAGACTGAGGATTTGAGTGGAATTCAATTCAAATAAAGTTATTGAGCAATTGAAGCTCTAAAAGGGAAATTCTCCCACCAATTTATTTGTTCTACATTTTATAATAGCTGCCAACAAAGTGGAAATAGTTGGTAATGGGGGTCGAGGCAACATATCAACCATTTTTTTGTCCACTCCATTTTTATACTTGATCATTGATAAGAAGTTTTTAGAGCCTATAGCAAAATATCCGTTCAAAGTACGGCTGCCGAATTGTAGTATGGACGAGTGGGATCGAATCCACTAGGATGTTTAGGAAAACAAATATTTTATAGGCTGAATTAGGTTTTATAAGAGATAAATCTAAAAGAAAGAAATAACAAGAACAATTAGCAAGAGAATAGCTACGTCTAGAATTCGGCCTAACCAAAGTAATAATTATAATTATGTAGATTTACTAGAAAGATTATTCATGTCAAAAATCCCTGATAGGGCATTTTCGATGAAAATGTCAATCCTAAATCCATGGTTAGGCATATAATGTTTGTCAAATTAGGTTTTACTTAATTCGATGAGTAAGAAGAATTCTTCCAATTATGGTTAAGCTTGGTTAAATTTCTCATACGAGTTCCCTTCGTGTTTGTCCTAATATCCGGTTTAATAGTTATAACACCGAATTTTGGCTAAATAGTCTAAATTTACTTACTAGTTATTGTTAAGCCTAGAAGTAGATTATAGCTATTTTAGAAGATTGCAAAAGAGAACTAATCCTAGAACTACAACATAACCATTGCTACTTGGGTAAGGGCTTCCTTCCAGTCATAGCTAGAAGAGATTAGCCTTCTATCATTCCCAATATCATTGGATGAACTAGCTAACTATTTAGAAAAGAAAATAAAAGAGAGAGGAAGCAATTAAATAAAACTAAGACTTTATTTCTTCTAAACTTGCTCCAATATGAGATGCCCAATTATAATGGGGGGAGTGTTCCTTTTATAGGAGAAGGAACCCAAATTTAGAAACTATACATTAAATTCTAAATAATATTTTCGCAATAATATCTTCTAATATTACAACCAATCACCTAATATTCTTGTATATAATTTCCTTAAGTGATGTAGAGATCTTTCTTCAGGGAAACTCTTCCATATATCTTCAATATAAAATATCTTTAAGGATCTTGGATGCAATATATTCTTTGATCTTATTCTCCAAGAATAGTTGTATATATATTTCTTCAATCTTGATATCAAATATATTGTGTCTTTGCCTTTTTGTGCTCTGAACTACTAGAAAAACTTTTACTTGACTTTAAGTGTTTCGTTTCAAATATCTATCTCCAGTAGCTACAATCAAACAAATGCGCATAAGTACCCAAAATTAAATATAATGGACGAGTAAAATACATGTTCGGTTATATTAAAAATGTCATAATTATGCTCTCATCAAATACCCCTAAACTTGTCCTTTGTTCATCCTGAGTAAAATCAAATAATAGCCACTTTCATTGGAAGCGCAATTACATTTAGCATATGCAATAAGCGGTTAAACCCCCAGATTTAGCCTGGTGGACGAGTATTGTCTCGTAAGGGTTTACAGTGACTATAGCAACCAAAATCACTAATGATATTTTAAACAATTCTAGAATACGCATAACTCATTTCCTATGAACTTATCCTTACTTAAATGTGACAAAAATATGCCGATTGAAAAATACTTTAATTTGCTATTCTCCTAAGTATACTAAAAAATATTTTAAGCTTATCCAAAACTAGAGGTACTACCACAAAATTAGAAAGAGATTAAAGTATTTTGCTTTAGCTATATTTGAATGTACAACAAAAATTATTTTATCGCCTAATACATTGTCTAGAATAATTTACTCAATTTTTGGTAGTCTTGTTTTTACTAGAATAAATTTAACGGTCCTTTCGACAAGTGCCTTAGTCAATTCGTTTTCCTAGAATTTTACATTTTTCTTTTCTTTTGCAAGCCATTTCTTATTGAGTACATTATTTCTTAGTGAATCCTCCGTCACAAGGAGTTTTTGGTCGATAATCCCTGCCAGCTAGCTAAGGTTGTCAGGATGTGGTGCCCCATCATGACCTAGACTCAGAATTCTTACAAGTAACATTTTCTTGTGCTCATTTCACATAGTTCATGGTCAAACTTGAGATTGATGATAATTTGAACTCTTTTAGCACTTAATCATGCGAGTGGCCTTGCAGCGTAAAAGTTTTTAGAACATATTTGTCTTATTATTTATTCTTAGGAATGAACTTAATCTTTGGAAGTTGTCTTTGTTGTACTATTCCTAACATAAATGCTAAATTTCCCTTACACTGAGCAAAAATCTATTGAACGTATTAATTACAAAGCTACAATGAAGTGCATATTTTCAAAATATGCCAAACGAACTTGAATTAGTCGTTAAAAAAGATAATATATCTAGCTTAAGATAATCCAAAATATTCTAGTGCATACTTGGTACAATTTTAAAATTTAGGCTTTTCCATAATATTTATGTCAAGGTAAAATCAGTTTAAGTGTTTGGAAATTTGTCAAAAATATATTATAAATTGTCAAAGTGCCATTATTTCACTTTTCTTCAAAAAGCATTTCAAGAAATGGTTTCCTACCCACAAATTTAAATGATACATTTCCCTCAATGTATGAGGGCATATAAAAAAATTTGAGAATAAAAATTGGAATTTCTCACCTAAATGTGTCTTGGGTTGTCTCCCAAGAAGCGATATATTTACCGTCTTCAGCCAGACGAATGTACCTCCAAACTTAAAACTTTTAATATGACTGGAATGGTACTATGTTGAAAAGGTGATGTACTATCCTGTTTGCAAATTAACTTTCAAAAACCAGATAACACATGAATGGTGATTCTTAATATTAGCCCCTAATTGGGCAGATATATTATGTAAAAACCAGATAGAGTTTAAAACTAATTCTCTATGAAAAAGATTTTTTCTAAAAACTTTGCCTATCATTTGATGATTCCAAGTTTAAAATTTTAGACAACTTAAGAAAAACCATTTCCTCCAAGATAAAGCAAACACATACCCAAGGAACATATTTTCCTTTAGAATTTTCAATACAATCATATCATTACTATGTGTTACAGTAAATAAGAAGATTAGTATACAAGTATTCGCCACCAAAAATGCACTAGATTTAAATCTCAATTTTCCTGGAAAGATATTTTCTTTGAAAATTTTCAAAAACCCCATGATATTGTTGATATTCAAAAAAAATGTGATAGATGGTTCGGAGAAAGCAAGTCCGTGACGCATCCCCCAAATTTTAATTTTTCAAAAAGGTATCTTCTTTTAGTAGAAGAAAAACTATATAACATATTTGTGGATGTGGGGATCGGGGAACAATTGACTCTAACATACATTTAAAATTTATGTGTCTAAAATCACAACTTATCTCGAGCAACTCATCCTGACCATTGACGTGGATATTCATTGGCTTAGGGACATAGCGAAGTTGAAACATATTTTAAGATGCTAATGATTGTACCATTTCACGAATCTCAGGATCATTCAAGTCCTCAAAATAATTTTAACATTCATCAACAGAAATGCAACAAGAGTTATCCCCGTACAAGTCCTCAAAATCATTTATGGTCATGGTACCCATATTAGGCACAGGCGATGGTGGTATGGATTCAAGGAAGAGAGATGAAGAAGGTGACACTGGTTAGGATAAAGATGGAGCTCGTATTTTTTAAGGAATCGATGTTGAATTCACACTTTCAGGAAATATGTCATCATCCTCATCATCAGAGAAAGCGTCTAAGAATTTGGAAAAATACTTACTTTTTGTCATGATATTATTTGTAAATTTGTAGGGCTCTATTGGTGAAGGGATAGATAATGACATCGGTGGTTGAATGTTGAGGGGGGAATTAGGAGGTGATTGAGAAAGAATTTTAATGAACATGTTAGCTTCTTCTTTATAGCTTTTGTGACATAGGATCGCCGACCTTAAAATGTTCATCTTCTAAATCTATCCCGTAATATGGTATCAATTCACCCCACGGGGAAAACATTCCTTGATTGCGTTTGAATTCATTATTTTCAAAATCACAAGTGGATTGAACTTCAAGTTGTTCTTTTTCATTGCTTGAAATTTTTTCGTGTTCTATTTCACTCCATGTGGTTGACAACTGAGTTATCTGAGTCTTTAACCAAGATATAGATTGAGATGTTGAATTTTGATTCATCAAAGTCTATTGTTGGAATTGCGTCATTTGTTACTGAAATTGTAACGTTTGTTGTTGACTTTTCATTGATTGTTTTTGATTTTCCATTTATTGTTGCATGGAGAGAGCAAGGGTATCTTCCAAAGATGGTTTAGGTGGAACGGGTGATACTGTTTGAATGACTGAAAGGATTAATGGGTCTGCATATAGGAATGAGGTTGGAAAGGTTGGACATCTTGTGAGTTTTGGTGGTGCCCTGATTGAAAATAATTTTGAGGATATTGTGGAATGTCAAAATGTGAGCCGCATGAATTCCAATGTTCTTGAATGCACGACATTTTACAATTAAATTAACACCCAATACAATAAAAAATCAATCAAGCCTAAAAATCTAGCACTTTTTAGAAGAAATAAGTAGGTCTCCCCTATATTCTTCTATGTTCACAAAAGGGTAGGATGGTCAAAGGCTTTGGTTCCTATACTCCCCTGCGTCACTATGCTAGTACTAGCTTGGAGTAAATGTTTAGTCCCCACGTCAGAGTGAGTCACCTTATCCTACGTCAACACTCAGAATGGTAACGTCGCAAGCCTGAAGCCAGCATTTTGCAGCGCAAGGCTGGGGCCGTATCCTATGAACCTGTGTTTGTAACCCAGTCCGGTACACCTATCTGCTGGGTGATGAAATCTTACAGGAATCTTGCTACTCTTTTTTATTATCAGTTATTTTCAGGTCCGGGACATTCAATTTTCGCGTGATACGAATTTTATCGTATCCCTAATGGGTGGTCCCACTTGTTAGAGAGCTTTTTGGGTGATAAAATCCCACAAGTCTCTAACAGTTTTTACCTTTACTAATGTTGGAATGAAAAGAAATTTTAAACACAGTAATATGTCAATCCAAATACAGTAAATTTTTTATTAGAGTAGCGTGTATTTGCACAGTCCACACGACTTTATGTTCCTAGTGCTGAGGCAGAGTGGATATGAACCCCTTCTAGATACCAAGTTTAAAGAGGTACCAACCTGCGAAAAGTATTTCCCGGTGAAGCTGTGGCCACCGCTTCACTTAGGGGGCGAAAGAAGGATTAGATAGAAGCTTGTCAATATACTTTGTAAATTCCTCATGATTTCTTAGTACCAACTTTGTGACTATCCTTCAAAATAAGAGAAAAAGGACTAGTGAACTTGCGACAGCGATATTAATCCACTATCCAAGTTTATTGTAGTCTATAATGTCCTAATTTTCAAATGCGCATACCTTTTAGATCAGTTTAGAGAAAGTATTAAATAACATCAATTTGGAAAGATAATTCAGAAAGGAATTATATTCAAGAAGGAAGTTTTCATGAATTTAGCTTCACTACCACCAAAAACAAGTGATTAATGAATAGCAGCGTTCTTTACTGAGACGGTTTTTACTGTTGTTTAAAAAGGCTATAACTCTCAAATGACTAAGCAAAAAAATATGATCTATAGCAATTTGGAAAGAGTTTTAAATTATCTGAAACTTCTGCAGCAAACGTATTTCCCAATTGTGAAGTATATATAATCAAAAACCGTAAAGCATTCAGGAACATACTTTTCGCTTAAAGCTGAGTATGTTTCTTCCAAAATTAATATCTCCGAAACCGCTTATCAGAAAATATTGAGACTAATTTATTTGGAAAGGGATCACAGTAAAAAGGAAATGAAAAATAGAAAAAAGTAAAAATAAATAAATAAATAAACTCGGTATTAAAAAGAAGTTTTATTTTTACCATTGCCTCTCCGGCAACGGCGCCATTTGATAAGAGGATTTTAGGGCCTCTAGCAAAATACCTGCTCAAAGTACGGTTGTTGAATTGTAGCATGGATGGCTGGGATCAAATCCATAAGAAGATTTGAGAAAACAAATATTTTCTGGCCGAATTAGGTTTTATAAGAGATAATCTAAACGAAAAAAAATAACAAGAACAATTAGCAAGGAAATAGCTACGACTAGAATTTGGTGTAACCAAAGCAATAATAATAATTATGTAGATTTACTAAGCGCATTATTCATGTCAAAAATCCTGGGTAAGGCATCTTCGATGTAAATGTCAATCCTAGATCCATGGTTTGGCATCTAAGGTTTGGTCAAATTAGGTTTTACTTAATCCGATGTATAGGAGGAATTCTTCCTACTATGGTTAAGCTTGGTTGAATTTTTCTTACGAGGTCTCTTCGTGTTTGCCCTAAAATCTGGTTTAATTGTTATAACACTGGATTTTGGCAAAATAGTCTAAATTAACTTACTGGATATGGTTAAGCCTAGAAGTAGATTATAGTTATTTTAGAAGATTGCAAAAGAGAACTAATCCTAGAACTACAACATAACTATTGCTACTCGGGTAAGGGATTAGCCTTCTATCAATCCCAAGAGATTAGCCTTCTATCATTCTAAGATCATTGCATGAACTAACTAACTATTTACAAAAGAAAATAAAAAAGAGAGGAAACAATTAAATAAAACTAAGACTTTATTTTTTCAAAACTTGCTTTAATATGTGATGCCCAATTACAATTGGGGGAGGGTTCATTTTATAGGAGAAGGAACCCAAATTTAAAAACTATACATTAAATTCTTAAAAATATTTTTACAATAATATCTTTTAATATTACAACCAATCATCTAATATTTTTGCATATAATTTTCTTAAGTGATGTAGAGATCTTTCTTCATGGAAACTCTTGCATATATTTTAAATATAAAATATCTTTAAGGATCTTGGATGTAATATATTCTTTGATCTTATTCTCCAAGAATATTTGTGTATATATTTCTTCAATCTTGAGATCAAATATATTGTGTCTTTGACTTTTTGTGTTATGAACTGCTGAAGAAACTTTTACTTGACTTTAAGAGCTTGGATTCAAATATCTATTTCCAGTAGCTATAATCAAGCAAATGCACATAAGTACCCAAAATTAAATATAATGGACGGCTAAAATACAAGTTCGGGTATATTAAAAATGTCATAATTATACGCTCATCAATCATTAAGGTAAATTGTTATAGGTATAAAATCCACTTCATATGGCGAGCTTGCTATAGCTTGGATTGTGTAGATAGGAACCATAATGGTTTGTCATCGGAATGTACCACTACCCCCTTCCATAATAAATATCTTGCCAATACTTTACTGATTGATAAAATGTGTAGAACTCCTTAACGTAGGTAGGATAATTGTGTACTGCTCCTGTAAACATCTGAAAATGTTAGGCAGCCAGCTTCCCATCCTGTAATATAATTGCCCCTAATATATAGTCTGACGCATCTGTTCAAGCTCAAAAGGCTACTTAAAATTGGGCAATTCTAATACTTGTGCATTTGTAATCTTACACTTTAGCAACAAAAAAGTCTTCTCATGGTGATCTTCCCACACAAACTTTAGACCGACCTTTATCAAGGAATGCAACGCTACGACAATTTATGAAAAATGTCAAATAAACTTTCGTAAATACTGACATGAACCCATAAAACTTCTCACTTCTGTCACTGTACGGGGTCTAGGCCAATTAGTAATGGCCGAGAATGACCTTCTTTGGATCAACTTTAAGTTCACTGCCACCAACAATAAATCCTAAGTATATTAGCTCCATCTTTCAAAACTTGCAATTGTTCCCATTTAGAAAGAGTTGGTGTGACCACAATACATCCAGCACTTTACGTGTATGGACGTGGTGCTTCTCCCATGTTTGACTATATATTAAGATGTCATCTAAATATACAATTATGAAATCACTAATAAAAGCATGAAGTACCTCATTCATAAATTTCATAAATATCACTCGAATATTGCATAACCCAAAAGGCATCACCAACCACGCAAAGAGTCCTTGTTTGGTCTTGACAGCCATCTTCCATGTATCTTCTTCTCAGATTCCAACTTGATGGTAACCCGAATTAAGATCCAACTTGGCATACAGCCGAGCCTTCTGCAAGTCATCTAAAAGCTCGTCAATCCATAAAACTAGATAATAATTTTTTACAGTAATTTATTCTGCGCCTAAAAATCCACAGATGATCCATCCTTCATTAATACCAATAGTACTTGAGAACCATAAGGTGAGCAACTTGGATTAATAACCCCTTGCTCGAGGAGTTCTTATACCTATTTCTTGATCTCATCCGAAGGTTGATACAACCTAATGTTGGGTAGTGGCTCACCATTCACCAAGGTGATATCATGCTCCACATTCCTCGTGCGCAACATCCCTTATATGCCTAGAAACAAGATTTATACTTTTCTTCCAAGTTCCCCATTTTGGCTTGTTGCTTAGGAAACGTCACCATAGTAGACAACACCTTAGTTGATAGACTCTATTGAACCGGTCGTACCAGCAATAATACAAATTTGCTATTTACATTAACCAACCACTTCGCATGAGTTATTATTACTAAATTATTGGTGGTGACATGATCCTTACAAGCATTGATACGAAACTCCTTCCCCCCTTTCATAAGACGATACTTGTTCGTGATCTTGATCCCAAAAATAAGGGCTACCCAAGATTACTTAACACAGATTTAAAAGAACCAGCACACACGTCACTTCGTCAATTAACATTTTAGTAATCGCAAACTTGAGCATACACTGATTCCTAATCTTTAACTCCACGTCTTTCTGAATTTATCCCAAGCCATATGGGTTAGGATGAGCCACAGTAGCCAAACCCATCTTCTTCACCATCGCCTCAGAGATCAAATTCATTTGACTACCCACATCAATGATGGCCTCTACTAAGTTCTACTTCACTTGAATACTAACATGAAAAAAAAATTCCCAACTCGCCTCCTCGGGAGATAAAGTTTTCTTAAACATTAGAGTAAGCTCAGGATTTAGCTTGTATAAATATAGAAGATCAACAATCATTGTGGCTAGTATACAATTTTCCTTCTTGTTCCTCTCCTCCTTCGGCTTAAGCTCTTGATAAAGTTTCTAATATTTATCTAAAATGTGCCCATTTGCCTTACAATGACTATAGTAATTCCCCTTGGATGAAGACCCCTCTTCTTTGGACTCCCCTTTGTGTTCATTCTTCAAACTAGACTTGTACCCCAACTTTCTCTTGTCGTCTTTCTTGTTACTCTTTAAGTACTTGATTTTAATAAAAATTTCTTTTACGGTAGCATCTTCGATATTCTCTATAGTAAAGAGCTTCAACTCTGTTCTAATGGACTCTGACAAATCCCCCCGTATACTTCATGAACAACTCATACTCGTCCACATTAATGTCCAAAGCCAAAACTTGGCTATGAAACTCTATAGTAAATTCTTGGATGGATTGCCCATACTTTTGGCATAAATTATGCCTTTTGAACTACCGCTCTTGCTCAAACCCAATCGGATAAAATTACTTTCTCACTAATGCCTTAAACTCTTTCTAACTCAAACTTCCTACTTTGTAAAGTTTCCGATAGGACTTCCACCACGTGATTTCATGACTTACAAATTTTAATGTAGAAAAGTATATTTTCATAGCATTGGAGTATTCATAAATGGAAAATTAAGTTTTTAACCTATCTAACCAATTATCCAACTTTTCGGCATCGATTGAACCGTCGAATACCGAAATTTTGATTTTAAAATCGATACTAATATTACACATAGGATTCATTGACTTACCAATAATCGATCGCTCCTCGATAGATTCCACCATTTTATCAAAGCGAAAGCTTTCGCAAGGTTCATGAAAGTTAGTTGCTCTACTAACTCCCCTAAAAACTTTTGTTGCCAACTTTGTGAGTTGATCTTTAGAATTGCCCATCACCAAAGTTTCTTTCTTCTTCGAGCAAAGTATTGGTGAATCTTCAACGGACTCACTATGTTCTCCTTCATTTGCTTGAGGCGGTCACGTGTAAAGACCATAAACAACAATCCCCCTGAGAATCATTACTTAAAATTTGATACCACATAATCCTCAATCAAATTGAGATTAACCTAGATTGAAGAATAATATGAATAAACAAATTGGCGGGAGAATTTCCCTTTTAGAGCTTCAATTGCGCAATAACTTGATTTTAATTAAATTCCTCTCAAACTCTCAGTCTCTCTTACAAAAACTTGGATTGATCTAAGATGATTTTATTTTGCTTAGCCATACCCCTTTATAGGGGTTACAAGTTTCTAGTTACAAGAAAGGACCAAAATGCCATTTGTTCAAATAGAACTGAGTGTATTCAAATTGATTAAAGTGTATTCGAACAAATTACCTTTGATAGGAGTTTATTCAATTAGATATAAAAGTCTATCTGGATAGACTTTAAAAAAAGTCAAAAAAATAACCCAAATCCTTCTGGATCATCCTTAGAAATACTGCAGAGTTAAATATGAAATTGGATGTGAAAGTGGTTGAGTTACAATAACTTGTAGAGAAAAAAGAGAACAAATAAGTTAGTGTACAAGCTGAGTTAGTGAGCGCCCAAAGTGAAGTGGAGAAGTTAAGTAGTACTGTAAAGAGAAGGGAGGATAGTATTGCGAGTGCGCAAAGTTATGTTTATAGACTCGTTGAACGAGTAAAAAAATTAAAGTAAGAATATTAATATCTCGTGGTAGTTAGACAGAGGTGGCAGAAAGACTGAAGAGGAAAAGCAGATATGTGGATTACTCTTTATATCGTATCAAAGGGTTAGAGGAAAAAGTAATGGGTATAAAAGGGAATCTTAATAATATTAGGTACCAATCGAGGAAGAAGGAGCTCAAAGTGAAAACTTTAATCGAGCAGATAACGACGTTGGAGGCCGAGTTGATGGATTACAGGTCTAGGGCGGTATTTTTGCATAAACCGATTAAAAAATTTGAGGCAGACCTTTTATTATCTCAATGGGTACTAAAGGAAGAGGTCAATCAGAGAGTGTACAATTGGATCAAAGAGTGTACAATCAGATGAACGATTTAATAATAGTGATAGAGACTTGTCATGCTTAGGCAGTTGGTAAAACTTTTGAAGAAAGAGATTGTTGCAGTAATCTGGAAAGATTACTAAAGGATGTGAGGGTAAAGATTTGTGAGCTCACGATACCTTACAAAGATAAGCTCACGGCTAGTACGGTACATAAGAAAGAGATGGCAGCAATTCTCACATATTGTGTGTGTGAGATCACTAGGCCAAAAACTGTAAATAATGACACTTTTGGAGGTAGATTTACGACTTGGTTGCTCTATTGTAAAAATATGACTTCTATTAACAGTCGTTATTTTAGAACCACCATCGTTTTTTACTTTTCCCGTCTTATTTCTGACTTAAAAAAATTGACTCCACCTATAGTCGAGAAAACCATCTAATTTTGACTTTAGAGACTGTCGTTTCTCATTTCAACTCTCAACCCTAAATCTCTAAATCCTTAAATCTTTAAATCCCTAATAACTCCAAACCCATCAAATCAAAATGAAGGAGTAGCAATTCTTCTCGCCAATTCTTGAAACTTTAGATGCAAGTCTTTTCCAGATGTAATTCTTCTCGCCAATTTCATCTAAATTAGAGAATCAGCAAAATCTATGAACCATTACCAACAAAATTGAGGAATCAAATTGCAAGTTATACAACGGGTATGTTCTTTTTCTCTCTTTCTCTCTCTCTGAATCGAATTACAATCTTTTATTGAAGTTCTTTCTTGTTGAAATCGAATTGCTGTTTGTTGGAGTTCTTTCTTGTTGGAATCGAAATATCGAATTGGTGTTTGAATCGAATTGTTGCTTGTTGGAGTTCTTTCTTGTTGCTATTTTTTTCATGGTTTATGTTCACTTCCTCTTGGTAATGTTAATTTCTTGGTAATTTTATGTTAGCTTCCTCTTGCTGTATATTTTCATGGTTGCAAAATGCAAACATTTTTTCAGTGAACTATTCGAGTCAGAGCCTGAACACATATAAAATGGATTTTTTGGTTAAGTCATGGTCTGATTTTAATTTCTCTTAAAATGTATTCAGCAATTGCCATTAGAGAAATATATGTGCTTGAGGTTCGAGCAGCTTGTGGCAATGAGTACATTAATAATGGAATGTAGTTTGTTATGCTTGTAAAACATAGCGATGATGGGTCTTTTTTTCTTCTTAGAGTTGATTTAATTTCATATGAACATAAGAATCTTGAATATTCATTTAAACTTCTCAATGCCAACTATTATTATGGTATAAGTATATTGATTACTTTGAAATTTAGTATTCACTTGTCATTCTGGTAATTTGATTTTCCCCCTTATTTTGCAGTTTTATAGGCAAATTTGAATCCCAGTAGTGGAACAGTTCAAAGTCCAATACCAGCAAGTTTATGCCACTTAGGTAGTTAAAGAAGGCGCGCCATCTAGGATTTCTTAAGTAGCAAGAATTTTCTGTGGTTAGCATAGAATGAACAGTCTGATTTGGGTATAAGAAAGAAGTGCCGAGGGTGATAATGAGACAAGTATTCTACTATAAACTGAAGACTGCTCGAGTACAGTTCTTGTCCATACTGCTAAAGGGCTTGAATGTTACTTTGGAATTGCGCACCAAATGGTGAGCTGCGCTCAGTTGAAGTCGAGGAAATATCTCGTAAATATGTTGGCTAGCAAAAGGCTTCAACTATAGCAAGCTTGGCCACTCTTACAAGAGTTGATTTTATGAGTGTCAACGCCAAACATCTCCGCGATATCCCAAAGGAAAGGATTAAGCATCCAGTGCACTTTAATACTCCACTTGCAGGATTTAAGGTTCATATTCTTCATTATTGGATTATTACTCACATTGGAATCAAAGTTTTCTTTAAAAAACATATATATTTTGGGAAATATTTAGAATATACCAGTGATGAAATTTAACCTGAACATTGCAGGTAATTGTGAATGCTGGAAACGGCTCAGGAGGTTTCTTTACATGGGATGTGTTAGACAAGCTCGTGGCAGACACATCAGGATCTCTAAACTTTGAACCAGACGGATTGTTCCCTAATCACATTCCAAATAGCAAAGATAAGATAGCAATGTCCGTCACTAGAGTAGCAGTAATAAATCATTCGGCTGATATAGGAATGGTTTTCGACAAAAATGTTGATAAAAGTGGTGTCATACATAATGACCCACAGGCCTAGTGTGATTGTTACCAATGAGGAGGGAAAAAGGTAGTTTGGAACTTGCATACGCCGAAGGGCTTTAAGCAGCCTTTTTTGGACTTGCCTACGGTAGAAGAAGCATAGTGTGGGGTAAGGTAGCCATACGCAAGTTTCAAGTATTAAAGTGCATTAAAGAAAAGAAGTGGGAATTATTAGTTTAGAGGCAGGCGGAGTTATAAGGTCTTTAAGCATTTCAGACCTAGAAGCAATTAGAGGCTTTAAGTAGTTTGTAGTTTGGAGTCGTAGTTTGAAGGTAGTTTAGCAGGTTAGAGATGGGAGCAACATCTTTAGATTTTTAGAAGGGGTGTAGGTCATAATGCTTGGGTCTTGTAATGAGTGAGGCGGGTTTGAATCGAAGTTGGTGTCCAGAATGATCTTCCCTTGAGGCCGCTCCAAGAATCTGAACAAGACTATGGACAAACAAAAGATTGCTAACATCAACGTAAGTTTGGGAAGAAGTCAACCTGGTTAAGCATCTGGCTGTCGGGGCTGTCCTATCCCAAGCCCTTCGAGTAGTTTAGAGGTCAAAATGTTGGACCCATAGGAGCATGCATTTTTGAGCTATCTTCCCTGATCCCTAGGAGCTACCCTCTCTGAGCCATCTTCCTTGATCCCTAGGTGTATGCATTTTTTAGCTATCTTCCCTGATCGCTGGAAGCATGCATTTTTGAGTTGGCTCTTTCTTTCTATAACTATAGTTGCGCTCCCCAAACAACTTTCGTCCTAGGTTTGAATCAGAGACCTATAGCGCACCCTTTTTTATTGGGGGATTCCTTCTTATCAATAGACTATTAAACTCAGACTTCCCGCTATTAACACAGCCCAACGAAAGGAACTCGTCTTTAGACCAATGAGGGGAACTTGTAGACTAGAAAACTTAGACTTCCCACTTCTGGCAATGCCATAAATGGGGATTGAATCATTGCATTGATGCTAGCGATAGTGTTGAGAGAGTACCCTGAAACCATGATTGTTAGTGATGCACGTACTAGTATGGCACTAACACAGTTCATCACCTATAGAGGGGGCCATCATTGCCTCTACAGTGTTGGTTACCGCAAGGTGATTGACAAGAGACCTCAACTGAATCGGGAAGGAATTGAGATACACCTTATGATGGAAACTATGGGTCATGGGGCATTGAAAGAGAATAACTTCCTTGATGATGGTAATTTTATCGCTCCCTCGTTTGTTTGTTTCCCTTTTGGGTCGTCTCTTATTATTATTTTGCTCCAATGCTAAGACCTTCTAATGTTCAACTGGTTTCCTTAAAACTTACATACCTTATATATGGTTAAAAAACTATCATGTTTTCTTGAAACTTAAAATTGCCAAATTTGTTTCCGCAATTTCTTGGAATAGATGACTATGATACTATGACCTCTCTTTTAACATTGTTTGGTTTCTAAATCTTAATATACATCTCATTATATTCATAAAGGTGCATATATGGCGCTGAAGATCATTATTGAAATGGTACACATGAAGCTAGCTGGATCTAAAGAAGGAATAGGTAGTCTAATAAAGGAACTAGAAGATCCAAAAGAGTCCATAGAGCTACGAATGACATCATCTCAACGCCAACACTTGCAAAGGAAACAGGCGCGGGGGCAATTGAGACGTTCAAAAAGTACAAAGAGGTGCTTAATTTCATCCCTATACCACTTCAATTTCTTATTAGAATCGATGTTTAGAAGTTTAAGTTTTCTTTCAAGCTGTAAACATATTTTCGCACATGGTGGAGGAAAAAAATCTTATCCCATCTTACATTTCTGATAAAACTAAGAAAATTCTATTTTTGTTTTTTTTGGGCATATCGTTAATGTTATGATATGCACCTAGTAAATAAATTTGGCAAGCATTACTTTATAAAAGAACATTTATTTCATGCTTGAAAACATTAAAACCGTAACATTTATTTTTTGTAGGAAGGAAGGATAAGAAGGTAGGAGCTGGATTCATGTGGTGATTGTTGAGTAAGTGAAGGCTGCCTTGTCGACTTGAATGACTCACATACTACTATTAATATACATATGTATAGGTAACTCCATATTGAAATAGTTGTGATTTATAAGAGGCATGATCACAGTAAATTGCGTTTGGGTAATGATAATGAAGGAAAAGGAAAATGTAACTTCTATTTAGGTAATGAAAAGAGCTATTTTTCTGGGGAAGATGATTCAATTTTGTATTCGCATCTTGGTCCAAAGTTCTGACCAACGAGCATGAACAACATGGTTGGGTACACATCCGACATAGTAGTCACAATCTAAACATTGCAATAAATATGCAGTCATCCATTCCGGACGCTTGCTGTGTTATGGAAAGAATTCCCTTAGAGAAGTAGGCTTACTTGCTCTCATTTCATTTTAGATATTTAACAGCACGCACATTCTACCAATCTGACCTTGTTTTTTTCCTGACTTAGCTGGTTCCTAATTGTAAGCCAAATAGATGAGACACTTGACATTACGGAAGGTGATCGGTATGCAAGAAACTGATGAACTTGTAGGAATACAGAGTAGAACAGATTTAGTTTTGTACCATAGAAACGAAAAAAGTACTCTTCATCACCAGGAGGCTCATCAGCACTTTTTACTCATCTCATGCTTCCTCTACCCTCTTAAAGCAAGTTAAAGTATGTGCAAGAAGGTTGTTGTTGTTAAATCAGTTTTGGGGTAAAGTTTATATGTAAAGAGTCTTTTTAGTTTTTAATGGATTAATTTTATCAAAAAAAGATGAAGCTAACTTTAGTTCAGCCAGAGAAAATTTATATTAATTTATTTGGTTTTGGCAATAATTGATCAATTTTTTCGCTACTCTGACAGTTCACCCTTGCTTGAGTATGAACTATGAAGCCTCACTTTGTTCAAAACAAAGCCCCTCATCTTGTAAGTAGCTATGGTTTTAGACGAATACATGATATTCATATATTTCATATTTCCTAAAGTATATTTCACTTTTGGAATTTTATAATGTACTGAATGACTGCTTATGAACTTCGAAATTAATCCTGAATAACCATGGACACAAAAATAGTTCAAAACGCCTCTGTGACCAGTTTGATAGAGTTCAATGGATTTGAATTTAAGGTATGCAATTTAGTCTAGTATCTTATAATAATAGTCAATTCTATCTTTCTATAATTTATGATTTAGTTTTGGTGGAAAAACTGTAAGCTAAATTTGTTTAGTTTATGTTATGAATCCAATTACAGAGTATAAGGATTAGCTTCTACAACTGGAAACATCTTCCGGGTTCGTTTTATTTAAATTGCAAGTCATCTTTTAACATAGACACAAATGAATATAGTATAATTTTTGTCCCTTAATAATATAACCCCACAATTGCTACTATTATACACATTGTCTTTTTATGCATCTTTATTGATAGAACTATAAGCTCTAAATGGCAAGAGATCTCAAGAAGTTAAGACAATGATGGTACAAATCCATCTAGTTCTAATTGTTAAAGTATAGGAAAAACTTTTTAAGTAAACTAATATTTTTTAATAAAATTTTGAAATTTATAATTGTAAGAAGCAACTAAAATCATCTATGTCTAATACGCCGACGTTTTTGCGTGACAAATAGGACTGGTTTGTATGTTAAAAATTTTTAGAATTATGACAAATTAGGTGATTTTGGCATCGTAAAATTGCGACGCATAAAACAACGGATAAATAATTTAAAAAATGGATCAAATACGACGAAAATAACGATTGATACTTGTGTATAATTTTTGCGACGCATAAAACGACTCATAAATGTGTCGCAATTTTAACTAAAAGTGACGGATATTTCGACATGGTTTACAGTAGTAATATTACGACGCATTTCAAGTCGAAAACATAAAACTACTGCAAAAAGAACGACGCTTTTTTCAACTAACATGGAACTTTTGCAAAATAACGGCTGACCTGCCCTATCATTTTTTTACTCATTTTGACCTAGTGGATTAATAGAATTAAAAGAAAGAAAAAGATACTATACATGATAAGATGATTACTCAGGGCATAAAGTATGAGATGAAGTAAATTCGGTCTGAATATTTAGAACGTTAGGTGTCTGACATTGGTTCCCTCACCCAAGAAATGGTTGATGAATTTAGAGATATTGTCGCTACTACAACACCATAATTTAGAGGTTTTGAAGTTAGGGAAAGTTTGTCCTCTTCTCAAAAAGGACTTGTGTAAGAATTGCCATAAACTGTCTTCATTTTTGCATTGTTGATGTTAGATAGATTAAAGCAAGTGTTAACTGTACCTTCTCTATGAAATTTAGTAGATAAAAATGGAGATTTAGTAGATAAAGATATATATGTATGATAGTAGATAGTAATGTGGGAAAAAACTTACAAGTTTTCATTGATTAGAAAAGAATGTACAATTCAAATCCCTGACCCAGCGGGTCCTATAGATCCATATGTAAAAAGCCTCCAACCTGTTTGTCGAAGTCGTCTCCTTCTATTAAATCAGGATCGCGTTCATCCCAATCAAGATCTTTGACTGGGAAGTCTACTAAAAAGTTAGCCACCGCTTACCATTTTTTTGTGGTTCTTTGTTCGAATTTGATGTTGTGTTGCCCTAAACTGATAAACCATTGTTACACTCTACGTGATTTCTCCTTCATGGATAGCACTTCGTGAAAGTGATAGTTTACCATGAATTTAACTAACTGAGCTTAAAAATAGTGTTTGAGCTTCTGTGAAGTATAGACGAGTGTTAGGAGTAGTCGCTCAATTTTAGAATATCTTATTTCGGCCGGCGTAAGGGTTTTGTTGATGAAGTATACTGGCTTCTCAATTTTATCTTTAAGTCATATGAGAATCGAACTTAGAGAGTTTTTTGTAACTGTGAGATAGAGTAACAATTTTCATTTTCAATAAGTGTGCTCATCACTGGTGATTTCCTAAGATAGTATGGAGATCAGAGCTTGAATCTGGTCAGGATCATCTTTAATGCTCTTCTAACTGATGAGGTATCCTAGAAATTGACCATAGTATACTTCAAATTGACATTTATCTGCATTGAGTTTCATTCTGTATGACCATAATATGTTGAAAACTGTATCAAGATCTTCAATATGATCTTCTTTCTTAAGGTTTTTGCAGAGCATATCATCAATGTATACTACGATGGCTTTTTCCAAGAATTCATTGAACATGCTTGCTACTAGCCTTTGATAGGTAGATCTAACATTTTTGAGGCCAAATGGCATGAATTTGGAACAAAAGATGCTTCCTTTGGTGATGAAGGTGGTCATCTCCAGGGGTTCTTCGAGGAGAAGTGTCTGGCTGTATCCTGAGGCCGCGTCTATCATAGATAAAAGTTTGTATGCTGCTGCAGAATCCAAAATTTGGCTTATGATGGGAAGAAGTAAACTGTCTTTTGGCGTGTGTTTGTTTAGGTCCGTAAAATCTTCACAAACTTTGACTTTTCCATTCTTCTTTGGAACTGCTACTATGTTTGAAATCCAATAAGGTTATTTGGCTTCCTGAATGAAACCGATGTCGATCAGTATATTAATTTCCTTATTGACCTCATCTTAGAGACGAGGGGAGAGCTTCTACTTTTTTTATTTGACTATTGTTGGTTTATCTCTGATACTTAATTGCTGACAAGCCTTCACAGGGTTGACTCCAGGCATTTCTTCAAAAGTTTATGCGATCACGTCTCTATTAGATTGAAGATATTGTATTAGAGCTTCATTACCCTATTGGGCATGCCTGATACCAACATAGGTTCCTCTGCTATGTCTATTGATCTCAATGTTGTATATAGGCTCGACTGTGAAGGGTTAATCTTTGAAGTTATGAGCTTTATGTAATTGGTATGTGGCAAATCTTTTAGATGTATCGAGTATGGCAGATATTTTTCTTTCACAAGTTTGACAACCTTTAATCTCATAGATGTCATTACTGCATTGGATGGGTAGTGTCTGATGGTATGTAGAGGGGATCGTTTGCATGTTTTGTAACCAGCAACGCCCTATTATCCCCAAGAAATGAGATTTTGCATTGATAACATAGAATGTGCTGTCAATATTGGCGGGTACACCGGTAATTGGAAGTATAATTTTGCCCACTCGTTATTCTTTAAATCAATTAAAGCCACTGATATCGATGTTGCTAGGCTTAACTTTGTCTGTAAACCCCATTTGGTCAATAATGCATTGAAAAAGGACTTCAATGTCGTAACCTATATTTATTATCATACTGTGCGTAACAAAATTCTTCATTTTGAACATTATGACCAAGGTATCATGATGTGGAAACTTGACATGACGTATATCGTAATCGTTAAATTAAATTCTAGTTCACCGAATGCTTGATTTTGGCATGAGTTTAGCTTATTTATCCCAAACTGTAAGATTGCAACACTTTGTTTACTTCCTTCTCTTGAATCTGGTTAAATTATTGATTTGGTAGATCTCGATCATGTGATTGAGGTAGAGGTTGCGCAAGTGCTTTTCCTCTGATTGTTCTTCGACTTGAATTACTTTGATCTACTTTTTATAGCTTCCATTCTTGTATCCTTCCAGATCGATATTGTATTCATGTATTCTTCCATCTTTGAAAGTGTACTTAAGCAATTGTAGTAACCTACTCGAAGCTTTATAGTACTAGTCAAATACTCGAAGGTTACATCGAAGCCTACCAAGAGCCTCGAAGCCCTGCAAGGCAACATCAAATTCTACGAAGCCTTCCGAGATTAATTTAGCACTCGAACACATGAAAGCGTCATCGAAATAAGTCGAAGGTGAAACCAAAGATAGTCGGTCAACATTAATTCCATAAATAACTTCGACCATAGTAATGCATGGTCGAAGATAGACACAACTAACAACCAACTTACTAGACAGAACAATGAAAACAAGCTAGAATATAACTACAGTGTCAGAACTAACTTCTCATATAGAACAGCTGCCCTAAGGGATATACATGTAATCTAACCTCAGATGGTGACTCGTCCCTTTTTCTATCATTCATTAATATGAAAGAGGAAACACTGTGAAGGGGTTAGAAAAACTTTGCCTAAAGCCCTCCCAACATGACCTTCGAGTACCCTGTAACCTTCCCTCAACTCGAACTGTAAACTAAGTTAATATTTACACAATCTTCTATTCAAATCCTCGCTAGAGGTCGTACAGAACCCCAATTTATGTACTCTACGCAAGTATGTTAGTGCAGTAATCTAGTTTACTATTGTCTTATATATTAACCAAATCCCCTAGTTGAAGGTACACTCAAGGTGTAAAAGAAAAGTTTCCCCTCTATGATGTCACGTTCCTACATTTGGCGCATCTTTCCCGTTATAGCTATACTCAATGGCCCCCACCCTTCGTTCAACCTCTGCCATTGTCGAAAACTCCACCGATGGCATTACCGCCCAACTTGCCCCAATTAGCCAACAATTTACTCAAGCCAAGGAGCGCCACACCAACCGATTACGCATTGAGCGTGAGGGTAGATGACATGAACTCAAGGCAGAACGACAGCGCCGTTTAGACGATAATGTTAGACAACATCAAGTACTGGATAAACTGCGCCACACAGTTTGTGAGCTTCAACATGTTCAAACCCAGGATGCTTCTATGCATTCTCGGGTACCCACCCCTTTGCGCATTTTAGCCCGCGCATGACTTGGGCCCCATCCCCAAATTGAGGTCTCTCCAGTCCACCTTGGTGCCGAGGGCACCCCCACCACCATATCTACCGGCTCAATCCATCATGGGGTCCCCCTTACGGAGGATTTATCCGACTCTACCTTTCACACTTCTCAACACCCCATACAGTGCCTTACTCGGGAGTGCCTTAGAGAACGTAGCGCCTTACATACCCATAACCCACAGCCTTAGTACCCTGGACCCCGACGTTCTCCCCCTTGACTTGCTTACCACTCATAGCAAGAACTCGACGACAAAATTTATGCCGCAATTTGTATCAGCGCGAGCCCAACCCTGAACTCGTGGAGTCAATTAAATAACCCCATTTGCCTGAAGCTCCTCACTGTCGAGGTTCCCCCAAATTTCCATACCTAAAAAAATGCAAAAATTGCAATATCAACCTACAATCTCATGTCCTCGAGTTCCAGTATGCTTCAAGCATGTACTCCACAGCCAATCACATCCTGTGTCGTATGCTTCCCACCAGTCTAACTGACAGCCCTTTAAAATAGTACCACTAAGACGCTTAAAAACATCGCAAAGCATTTCCTTTATAAATCACGTAATATAGAAAAACCTCGATTGCGCGAATGCCATCCTCGCCTACTCCAATGCCCTGCCTAACCACAGTCGTGTTAAGAAATATCGTGCTCCAAAAGCCATAAATCCTCGAAGAGATGCTATCCAAGGTCGACGGATTCATCGACCTCGAACGTCTCCGTGAATCTAATCGCTAGGGACAAGTTCGACCACCAACCCTAGTAAACCTTGACCATCGAATACACCCATGGTAGCTCCCATTTCTCAATAGACCGACAATTGCAAATGCCCCCACTTCGATGTTCAATCTTCTGAACCCTGCAAAAAATGTCGCATGCCCGTTCTATCCAAACTTACTGCTCCCATCAGTACCCTTCTCATACTCATATAAGATGATCCTATCGAGCGTACTCCTTTCCCCATCAAGGTCAGAAAAGGACAACCTTATTGCAAAAGCCGCAAATGCAATTGCCACCCTACAAACAAGTGCTACACTTTGCAATATTCACTTAAAATTATTCTTAAAGCCAGTCAACTACACAAATATGTTGCCGACCTTTCTGGCTATCTCGATAGGTCATACCTTAAGCCCCAACCCGCTCCTAATACCGACCCAACTGAGGTACATATCTTTCAACTCCACCTAATTAAACTTAATAACATCGACATCGGCCATAGCCGAAGTAAGCACAACAAGTTGAAGAATTTTGTAAGCTTATCTATCAACAGAAACACCCCGTCCTTCTACCCAAATCTAACCACCACCCCTGACCCGAGGGTATATCTTTTATCGATTGCGACACTTCCCATGTTCGCTTTCCCCACTTTGATCCCTTGGTCATTCTGATTATGGTCGAGCACCTTATCCTCCACACGATGCTCATCGATACAGGCAGTGCAGCAGACGTACTCTTCCTCCTAGCCGTTCGTACTATGCAAAAAATGGATCTCATTACACCAGCTAATGTCGAACTCAAAGGATTTAACGGCGCTACCGAGGTCGTCCTAGGCCGCTTTAGCCTCCCTGTCACCACTGGTCAAGTTACTCTCCCAACTGGTTTCCTTATCATCAACAAGAAGTCTGAATATCTGGGCATTCTAGGCCGTGATTGGCTCCATGCCATGAAGGCCATACCTTCGACCTACCACCGTGCATTGCATTTCACTACCCCATATAGAACATACACTACGTGAAAATTAGATATTAGCAACGCTTATGCGCAATCATTAACAACTATTATATATGTCACAAAATTGACCAAATTTGTGACATATATATTTGAAGTTAAGTAAATAAAATGTCGTATTATGTCAAAACTGTCTCTTGAATTGCCGACTATTTTATATGTCGTGTTCTTGATGTCTTTACGACCTATAGTAATGTGGTTTTATTATTAACGATGATTAAACCCCTAAATCACTTAGATTAAGTTTCTTATGTATCCCGCACCTCTCGACTTATTCATTTCCCCCACTCTGTCTCCCAAAACTCTTGCCAAAAATTTCTTTCTCTAAGAGTAGTAAAACCATTGCACTGGATCAGTAGCAACATTGCTTTGAATCATCACAGGGTTTCTAAATTTTGTGCTAGTGTTTCCTCATTGGGGATTGATTGAGCAGGAATTACAGTGGCTCTTAACCAAACTAGGTCTCTCTTTATCTCTCTCTCTACTATAATTTAGTAGTACTTTTGGGGATGATTGGTATCATCTAATCGCAATTTGAATGTTCAACAAAGGTTTACAAATGATTTTTTTCTAATACGTGAAATTAGGTCCCATTAATTTCGATCCCTAATTAGGTTTTTGATTCGGTGTTCATGCTCTTGTAAACTACCACTTTCTCTCACTAAACTTTACTATTAATTCAACAATCAAAGTAAAGATTGAGAGGACAAAAATGAAAAATCTTGTTTTAAATCCGAAAAAAATGCGTGAATCTCGGTCTTAATTTGTCTTTTCCTCTCTGGGGAACAAACCCAATTGTTTGATTTTGCTTTTGGAGGTGTTTTCATGGATCATGAATAAAGAAAGTTGGGTTCATAATCTCCATTGGGTATGTATGCTCTTGCCATGTTTTTATGTTTTGTTGTTGATTATATGAAATGGGGTTGTGTAAAAATGATGTGTTTAGAGATACCCATGTTAAGATTTAGTGTAACTTTGATTTTTTTGGTCTCTATTTGGTCGTTTTGGTGTTATTTCTAGTTTAGGGTTGTGGCGCTTGATCCAAACTTCAAGAAGCTTTCGACGGAGGACATAAACTCCGCATACAGAAGGAATAAACATAGAGCAATTCTTCTAGATTACGATGGGACTCTAATGCCGCAAGCATCAATGAATAAGAGCCTAAGTTTTGAAACCATCGAGATATTAAACGAGTTATGTAGAGATGACAGCAATTTGGTATTCCTTGTGAGTGCTAGAAGCCGAAAGAGTCTTAGCGAATGGTTTTATCCATGCGAGAAGCTGGGGATTGTAGCGGAACATGGTCATTTCTTGAGGATGAAATGAGATGTGGAATGGGAAACTTGTGTGCCACTCACTGATCCTAGTTGGAAACAAATTGCAGAACTAGTGATGAAATTGTACGCTAAAACAACTGATGGTTCTACAATCGAAGATAAGGAAACTTCATTAGTTTGGTCTTATGAGGACGCTGATCCTGATTTTGGGTATTGTCAAGCTAAAGAACTTCTTGATCATCTGGAGAGTGTTCTTGTAAATGATCCAGTTACTGTCAAAAGTGGGCAGAGTATAGTAGAGGTTGAACCACAGGGTGTGAGCAAAGGACTAGTAGCCCAACGCCTGCTTTCAACGATGCAGGAAAGAGGAAAGCTAGTAGATTTTGTCATCTATATTGGAGATGATAGATCTGATGAAGATATGTTTAAGGTGATAAGTAACTCCATGGAGGGTCCATCCCTCTCCTTCAATGCCCAAGTGTTTGCGTGTACAGTTGGTCGTAAACCCAACAAGGCCAAGTATTATTTAGACGACACCGTGGAGATTGTTAGATTGATAAAGGGTCTTGCTTCTGTTTCAGAGCAAGTGCTTCCATTCTCATAGGACGAGTAACCAAAAGGTGCTTATTGAGGTGCTTCCTCTGTTTCTCATTATATTTGTAGGTTTTGAATGCTATTTAACTTCTCTGTATGTGTAAACTATTTTAATGTTATGAAGAAAAGAAGCTTTGGTCTTTATAAATAAAAAAATAAAAAAAATTCAGTACCAGCTCTCACCTGGTTTTACAACAAGAAAGTAACATAAGACTTACATCTCTGGTTATACTTGTGTGATTTATGATTTCTTTTAAAACCATTTCCTTTGTTTAGGAAACGCAGTAAAAAGCGTCATTCAAAGGCACAGAATGAGATACAGATGACCACTTTAGTTGAGGATATAAGAGTTGAAGAATCTGAAGATGTTGTACAAAGGTATGTTGTGTTGACTCTTTATAGCTCTAGCCTCTAGCAAAATCAACTTGAAGAATGGATGATAGTCTATAAAGTAATGAACTATGTTGTTTATGTCATTCTTTTTTAAGTTATTTGATATAATAAAAAGCTTGATGAAACTAACGATTTGTGTAGTTCATATTCTTATGAAGAACTCACATTGACAGAGAGCTTTTCTGGCAGTGTGGCCTTAGTATGACCTTCTTAAACCTGTAAGTACACCGTTCAAACTCAATTCTGGTCTCATGAAGCCTTTAATGTGAAGTTACATTTAAGTGCAGAATTATAACTAATGGCACCTTTTAATTACAGTACATACCTTATTATTCAAGAGTTTGTATCTGTGATTCCTTAAGCTTGCCTAGATCCTATTTTGGTCCATCCATTACAGCAAAGTAGCAAAGTGAGAAAGATAAAGCAGCCATTTCCTCCCAGATATAGGCAAAAACTTTCATGTATGCTTTTGTGGTCGATATATGCTCTTATTCTATCATTTTCACATAACTAAAGAGTTGAACAAGCTTAGTACATATTGAACGACAAAATTAGAACTTTCAAGATGAACAAAATGATCTTCAGAAGATGCTACATTAATAGAGTTTTTTTTACAGAAATAAGAGTTGAGATGCCCTGAAAGGTATGTATAAGCATGCATTTTGCATTTTTATTTTATTGGCTACTTTACAAGTTTTTAAATTTCCACCTAAAAATTAAATTATTTTTGCTTGTTCTTAAAAATAATGCAGCACTTTCTTTAACAATGCATTCACGATATACTGCATTTCATACCTTCATAACCTGATGTATATTTTTGTTGTTACCTAACTCCAAGCTTGTTGCACATAAATCTATGTTTTATTTTTCGTTTGATTTGATACATTATTTTGATGGACTAAAAGCTCAAAATGGACAGAGCGCTCAAATTCTTGAGAGGTTGATGGTTTGAATCCATCGAGTCTAGTATATTTTTAAATTCACGATAAAAAAATCAGCATATATTATAGTCTCTTTTATTCATAAAACACGACATATATTTTTGTCGTTTATTTTTAAATTAAACGATTTTTATCTCATTGAAACGACATAAAGAGCGACACATATAATTGTCGTATTTTTTTTTTATAAATAATGACATATTTTATATGTCACCAAAATACGACATTTATAACTGTCGATAACAATAACGACTCTATTTTTGGCGACAGTTGTTAGCGACAGAATATAAGTCGTTAATCAGGCAATAACAACAGTTATATCCGTCGTTAATAAGCCTTTTTCACATAGTGGCAGAACATGAAAGGCTCCTAACACTTAGCCCACTCATGCTAGCATCTCAAAATTAACCCCACCAAGAAACTAGTGAAGCCATAGCAATCACTGTATCTCTTTCTCCACACTACCTCGACACCTTCTGCCACACCTATCGAACCTGTTGTTTGCGTCGAACTTGACGGTTTTGGTTGAGGTACATTCATTTGTAATTTTTTGGACGCCGCCGAAAGCCGCGAACTCACCATGTTCCTTCAAGAAAATATAGGTGTTTTTGCTTGGTCGTTCAATGAGAAGCCCGACGCTGAATCCAGCCTGGCATGCCGTAGACTTGACCTCAACCCTAAATCTACAGTTTTAAAATAGAACGTACTTTGGTACCGAGGATTCAAGAAATAGTGAACCTCGAGGTCGTAAAGCTCCTAGCCGCTGGGTTTATCAGCGAAGTCAAGTACACCGATTGGATCTTGAATATTGTAATTGTCACCAAGAAGAATGGTAAGATCCAAATATGTGTCGACTTCACTGATCTCAACAAACATACACCGAAGAACAATATTCCTCTCCAAATCATTTCTGTGCTTTTGGACACGGCAACCGGTCATGAACGCCTATCTTTGATGGATGCGGCTTCGGGTTACAACCAGGTACCCCTCCTCCCTGAGGATCAACTTAAAACTTCGCTTATCATAGAACAAGGGCTTTATTAATTTAATGTGATCCCCTTTAGCCCCAAAAGTGTGGGTGCCACTCACCAACGTCTTGTTACCACTATGTTCAAACCTCTGCTTGGCAGGTCAGTCGAAGTTTATATCGACGACATATTGTGTAAGAGTCTCCAAATACATACCCATATACAAGACTTGACTAACGACTTTTCGATACTTCAATCATACAATAAGAAATTAAACCCAAACATGTGCCAATTTGGCATTTCCTCTGGAAAGTTCTTGGTTCATCTCATTTGAAAACAAGGCATCAAGATCGACCCTACCCAAATTTGAGCCCTCGTTGATATGACCTCTCCCTGAGCAAAGAAGGATGTCCATAAGGTCACTGGAAAAATAGCAGCTCTGACCGCTTTACCTCTAAATCCTCTGACCGGTATGGGGGGATATTTTCCCACTTACGCGACGAATGTTTTCATAGAGCCAAAAAGAGAAACCCTAAAATTTATTGGACACCAGAATGCGAGCAAGCTTTTCTCAAACTTAAAATTTACCTTGGCCAACTACCTATCATGAGTACCCTGGTCGAAGGCGAAGTGGTTACCTTATATCTTGCGGCCACTGAGACTTCTATTAACTCGGTCCTTATCTGAATCGAAGCCATTTTCGTGAAACCCATCAATTTCATCAGCAAGACTTTGACCCCGGCCGAAACACGGTATACCAAACTCGAACGACTTTTCCTTACTCTTGCCTATACTTCTCGAAAGCTTAAACCATACTTCCAAGTACACCACATACGCGTTATCACCAGCTAGCCTCTTTGAGAAGTCCTCAGTAAGAAAGATGTAAGAAAGATTAGTCCAGACGGGAGCAAAAGTGGTCCGACTACCTCGGTAAATATAATATCGATTTCAAAAAATTGTTTTCTTAAAAGGGACAGGCAATTTTCGATTTTCTTGCCGACTTCCCAGTCGAAGGCATCAACTGGGAAGAACACGAAGATGATTTACCCAAAGATCAGCCCAAACAGAATAACCCTTGGAGCCCTAATACAGGCTGACGTCTCTTTACAAATGGATCTGCAGAACCAAACAGTTCTGGGATAGGTATCGTCCTGGTCACACCTTCTAACGATCAAATCGAAAAGGCCATCAAATTAAATTTTGAATGTACCAGGAATGAAGCCGAACACAAATATTTGATACATGGTCTCGATCTCGCCCTCGAACTTGGTATCCCCAAACTAGCCGTATTTACTGATTCCCAGCTTTTTCAGCGATAGTACACCTGCGAAAACTAGGCAAACGGTCGCATGGCTGAGCATGCAATACTCATTCACCAGTGCATAGGTCTTTTCCCTGAAAAATCATTGATTGCACATTACCCTTGATGCGAAAACCGATATATTGACACCCTCGCTTACATCGCAGCCATGTTAGGCCAGTCTAAATCTCAAAGCCTCTATATTGAAGTACTTGATCACCCAAGTATCGACCAGATGGAAGTCAATACCATCAAAACTGAGAGTGAGAGTCTCAATCCTGAAGACTACCGCACACCCTTCCTAGAATACTTCACCAGTTTCACTTTACCGGAGGACCCAAAAGAAAAATGTTCATTACCAAAAAATTGCCGACAGTACACCATTCTCAAAGGTGGTCTACACCTTATATCCCCTAACGGCATACACCTCCGTTACATATCTCAACGGGAAGTCACCACTATACTTATTGAACTCCACAAAGGCAATTGCATGTCCTACACCGCTGGTTGATCCATGGCTCTCCGTGCTATCACACAGGGTTTCGTTCTAGCCAAATATTAAGAAATAACCCAAAGAGTATGTGAAGAATTGTGACAAGTGCCAAAGTTGTGCCCATGACATTCACTGCCCCTCCCAAGAACTTCAATACAGCCAAGTTGCTTGGCCATTAATCTAGTGGGCCCTTTTCCTAAAGCTTTGAGCAGCAGAGAGCATATCTTTGTCGCCACCAGCTATTTCACTAAATGGGTCGAGGACATACCTTTATGTCGAACAAGGGAAGAAGAGGCCACCAAGTTCTTGTTGGAAAATTTTAAGACACGCTTCGGCTGCCCACATATGATTCGATGCAACAATTGTCCACAGCTCGTAGGAAACAAGGTTCGAACGCTCCTTAAAAAATACAACATCATCCTCTCCCCTTCCACACCCTATTACCCACAAGAGAATGGTCAGGTCAAAGCAATTAGCGAAACTATAGTCGATGATCTTAAAATGAACGTTAATGAGAAGAAAGGCCGTTGGATTCAATATTTACAACATGACACTAGGCTTACCGCACCACACCCATAAAGGCTACTGGTTGTACTCTTATCCTATTGGCATCTTGGACCGAAGCTATTTCTCCTACTCAATTCGTGGTACCCACACGCAATCCTGATCACCCCGATAAAGACAATGAGTTAGAACTCGTATGCAACATGTTATGGATTGACCAAACCATTGACCGAGCCTTAACCAACCTCAAACGATATCAGATCTCTCTTCAAAAGTCCTACAGCAAAAGGGTTCAGCCACAGAGTTTCGATATAGGTGATTTGGTTCTTTAACGAGTCATACCCTCTTCGAAACCTTGCAATATCAACAAGTTAGCCGAATCTTGGGAAGGACTTTATGTTGTGTATGACAAAACTGACAAAAGATTTTATTAATTAATGACTGAAGCTGAGGAACCCCTAAGTAATTCTTGAAATGCGATGCAGTTAGTCTCATACAATAATCCATGACTACCCTCTCTCACAACTGATGTAACTGCAGTATAATAGATATATTTTTTTCATCCTTGTGCATCTTCTCATATATATATACTGTGAACTTCTTGATTTGGGCAAACCTAAGTATCCAGTCAACCCTTCTGCCTGACTGATACTTGGGGGTGACCTCGGAGTTTTTCAAGGTTCCAATTTGAGTACTTTTCAGTGGCATGAATGGTTGACAGATCGGATACTTAGGGATGCATTGGGGCCGACCACATTATGCTTCGAGTAGGCTCAAACCTGCGGATAGAATTACCCAGGGACGACCTCGAAGTCCTGTAAACTTCTTGATTTGGGCAAACCTAAGTATTTAGTCAACCCTTTGACCTGACTAATACTTGGGGGCGACCTCAAAAATTTTCAAGGTTCCAATTCGAGTACTTTTGAGTGGCATGAATGGTCGATAAACCGGACACTCAGAGATGCATTGGGTCCAACCACATTATGCTTCGTGTAGGCTCAAACCCGCGGATAAAATTACCCAGGGGCGACCTCGAAGTCCTGTGAACTTCTTGATTTGGGCAAACCTAAGTATCAAGACAACCTTTTGACCTGACTAATATTTGGGGGCGACCTCAGAGTTTTTCAAGGTTCTAATTCGTGCATTCCTGAGTGGCATGAATGGTTGACAGACTGGACGCTCGGGGATGCATTGAGGCTGACCACATTATGCATTGAGTAGGCTCAAACCTGTGGATAGAAATACCCTGGGGTGACCTCAAAGTCTAGTGAACTTCTTGATTTAGGCAAACCCAAGTATCCAGTCAACCCTTCGACCTGACTAATACTTGAGGGCGACCAGAGAATTTTTAAAGGTTCCAAATTTGAGCACTCCTAATTGGCATGAATGGTTAACAGACTGGACACTCTGGGATGAATTGGGGCCGACCATATTATGCTTCGAGTAATCTTTTATGGTGCTCGCGCGGCCAATCTCAAGTAATCTTTTATGGTGCCCGGACCTTTACTCGTTTGGAATTATAGGGGCATTGGCAATGCCAAAACAATAAGTCATCTTAAAAAGAATTGTCAAACAACACCATATCTCTATTATGGTTTTGCTTGAGTCTTTTCTAGATACATCACTAGGGTATAACATAGGTAAAAGAATAAAATGTTCTTCATTTTTGTCTAACCAACATTTGGGGGGAAAAATATGGGTGTTGTGGAAACAAGACTTTGAAGTTGAATGTGTTTATGAATCTAATCAAATGTTACATTACAAAATGAGTTATAATTCTTATTGGAGCTCTTTTGTTTCTATCGTCTATGCCAAATGTGATATCATTGAAAGGCGATTACTTTGGGAAGACATCAAAACAATATCATTGAATATGAATTCTCCATGGTGCACTATAGGGGATTTTAATACAGTGCGACACCACTCAGAATGGCTTGGGGGTAGACGATCCTCGTATCGATCCTTGGTTGACTTAGAAGACATGATTCAGTCAGCTGGCCTTATGGAGCCTTCATTTACGGGATCAAGCTACACATGGTGTAATAATCATCAAGGCACTTCTCGACAATGGGCACGATTGGATATAACGTAGGCGAACTCAAGCTTCATGACATCCTTTCCCAGGCACAAAATCTCACATTCGTTCACCAGTACTCTTTACCAAGGGATCCGACCTTTCCGTTTTTTGAAAATGTGGGCAACTCATGCAAGCTTCCCATCCCTGATTAGTGAAAACTGGCCTAGTGGTGTATTCGGCAACTATTTATCGTCTTTTGCCTATAAACTTATGAAAGTAAAATGTGCACTAAAGGATTGGAATACTAATGTGTTTGGAAATGTTACTAAGAATATTCATGCTCTCCAGGATAGAATTGTGCATCCGGATTACATCCTGCAGGACGGTTGGGATGAACAGATAGGTACCGAACTGAGAATTAAACAAAAAGAACATGCGGCCATGTTACACAACAAAGAGGTCTTTTGGTGGGAACAGTCCATAAATAAGTGGGTTGTGGTAGGTGACGCCAATACAAAATTATTTCATACTATAACACAAGTTAACAGAAAACAATCTTTTGTAACTGACTTTACTCTTCCTGATGGTACTGAGACGGTTGAGGTAGATGTCATACATGATGCTGCGGTGGGCTACTTCAGGGAGGTGTTGCAAGCTACTAATACTACTATAGATACAAACTTACTTGAGTATATTCTGAATGTCATCTCTGTAGATGAAGATGCTAGTCTCACACAGATACCAAGACTGGAAGAACTGCATGACAGTGTAATCAAGATCCCCAGTGGCAGTGCTCCGGGCAGTGATGGTTTCACCTCGGTATTTTTTACTTCATGTTGGGATATTATCAAGGATGATCTACATAGCGCTACCAAAGATTTCTTCAATGGTGCCCCACTCTCCAGGTACTATAGTTCTTCGTTTCTTACACTACTACCTAAAGTGGACACCCCAACCTCGCTGGGTGACTACAGACCTATCATTTTGTGTTATGTCGTATACAAAATTTTCTCTTCTATTATTGCGAACATATTGAGCAAACTCCTCTACAAATTAATATCTGGCAATCAGGGAGCTTACATTCAAGGGAAGGACATCAGCGAAACAATAACTTTAGCTCAGGAAATGGTTGGGGATTTACATAGAAAGGTACGAGGCACCAATGTTATGATCATAATTGACATGGAAAAGGCTTACGATAGGCTAGATTGGAAGTTCTTACGATAGGTCTTGCACAAATTTGGTTTTTCTAGCAAATGTGTTTCACTCATAGCGCAAAGTGTTAAAACTCCATGGTTTTCGGTTGTCTTAAAGGGGGTCTTCAAGGGCTTCTTTAAATCTTCTCAGGGTTTACGACAAGGAGATCCTCTATCTCCATTAATCTTCATAATTGCAGAGGAAGTACTATCAAGAGGGTTATCCAAATGTTTTGCGGAAGGCGACATTGGACTATTCCAAGCATCCAGAGGTTGTTCACCCATTACCCATCTCTTATATGCAGATGATTTCCTCGTTATCTTAAATGGAAGTCGTTATTCTATCTCAGGGTTGATGAACTTCCTCAAAAGATACAAAAATTTCTCCGGCCAATTAATCAACAAAGCTAAAAGTGGCTTGTATATGCACTATAATGTTTCTGCAGCACATAAACAGGCAATTCAGAGTGCTTGTGGGTTTCAACAGAGAAAATTTCCATTAATATACTTGGGGGCTCCCATAAGCTATGGCCGGGTATTGCTTATACACTTCGAACAATTGCTCACAAAAATTCAACGGCGAATACAAGGGTGGCAAGCAAAGCTTCTATCACATGGAGGTAAACTGGTACTACTTACTTATGTCCTCAAATCGATGCCTATACATCTCCTATCATGCATTTCAGTTCCAAATGGGGTAATGCGCAAGATTGAGTTGATGTTCGCAAACTTTTTCTGGGGCAGTTTTCATGGGCAAAATCAATGGCATTGGGCCGCATGGGATGCAATATGTCGGCCAAAACTCAAAGGTGGATTGGGTCTCTGGCGACTCACGGATATCAAGGTGAGTCTTTTGCTGAAGAAGTGCTGGAACTTTTAGCACAGCAACTTGACATGGGCAGAATTTTTTAGAAACAAGTACACCATTAATGGAGAAACATCGAGTTTGCGTATAGGAGAATCAGTTCTTTGGAAGCAAATATGAGGGCTCTTACCAACTATGGATGATAACACGACGTGGTGTCTCGGTAAAGGTAATAAAAAATTTTGGTTCGATGATTGAACCGGAGATGACAGTTTAAAGGATACGCTGGATATCACCTACACGCAACATATAATGGTGAACAAAGTTGTTGTGAACAATAATGATTGGAAATGGGAGTTGCTAGAGCATGAAATACCAACTGAACTGAAGCATACACTCTCCCATAAATTCTTTATCACCGACGACGGCGACATTCCAATTTGGTTAAATCTACCTGGGATTTTTGGCGCAGCGAGGAGGAAAAGCTGAGCCTAATGCAATGGATATGGCATCCAACTATACCCATAAAAGTCAGATCTTTAGTTGGAAAGCTCGCCTCAATATTGTCCCTATTGACGCCTTTATTCAGCATCGAATTCTATTCGTTTCTAAGTGTTGTTGCTATATAGAGGGAGAGACAAAAACAACGGACCATCAGTTTGTTCAAGGCGACGTTGCTACGAGGGTATGGGCTTTCTAAGCCAATGTTTGTGGCGTCAGGCAGGGTTTTAGTGATAGTTGGTGGACGCGTCAAGGTGTTTGGTTGCAAGCAGCTGACATGGGCACACAATGGGTCTAATACTAGGCACTCTCCCCGTTTACATTGTATGGGAAATTTGTAAATCTTATTGTAAGGTTAGGTACGAGGATGGATGTATCTCGGTCGTCGACATTATCAAACGAATCAACAACGATCTACATGAGAGTATGACCAAGTGCAAGATAACCTGAATCAGTACCTTCAGTGACAGTATCTCGCTTCAAGTATTACAACTCGCCAAACAATCTGCACCCATATAAAGACCCATTATTGTCAGATGGAGACAGCCGCCTATAGGTTTCTTCAAATTAAATAGTGACGGTTCAACATTTATTTCAAGATTGAGTGGTGCAGGAGGTATTATTCAAAATAATATTGGCGTACTTCAGCTTGGGTAAAGCATAGCACTGGGTAATGGCACTAACACATCTACAAATGTTTTCTTTACTCCATGGTTTATTATACTATATAAAGGCATGGCTGGTTTCCTCTCATTGTTGAGGTGGATGCTGAACTCCTATTTAATTGGTAAAGGTGCAGGCACACATGTACAGCTAGGTACAGCACAACTTGGAAATTTATTAGTTAACTATGAAGGGGGCTTCATATCATCATGTTACATACTTACAGAAAAGGAAATGAAACGGCTGATGGACTATCAAAGCTTGGTAGTTCCCAACATTCACAGCTTTTTTGGAATGCGTCCATGTTACCACGGCAAATTCAGGCAACTTACTTCTTGGATAAAATAGGAATAACTACTATTAGGCAGTAAACTAGTGGTCAGGCTTTATGTCCTCCACATGTACTATTGCTTGGCTAAATAAATAAAACAAAAATTCGATAAAATAAAAAAAATAAAAAATATTATGCTTTGTGTAGGCTCAAACCCGCGGATAAAAATACTCAGGGGTGACCTCAAATCCCTGTGCATTTCCTACTTTGTTTAATTTCGGTACCAACCTACAGTTTTCAACATTCTCAAGTCTACATTCACCTTTTGATTAGCTAGTTCATTCGAACACCCAAACATACCAGTACATATCAAATTTCTCATATCAACATACCACACACTGTTTTACCATATATTACAAACTGACATAGCTTATTACAAACAACAAAGCCAGATAAGTTTCCCTCTCAAAACAAAATCCACATACAAAATTACTTATGTTTTCTACAAGTAGAGTAACATCTCCTCCATCGGGGTTCCCTTCGATAGTTAGGGCCTCCGTATTTTCGATGCCAACACCTTCTCCCACAGGGTTTACATCCCTCCCCTCCTTGCTTGAAACATCTTCGACGACGGGCTCCTCTTCGGGGGGGGGGGGGGGGGAGGGGTAGAATTCGAAGGTTGCTGGTTCATAACTTAATCTATCCATAAACCTCTTCAATGATGTTGTTACCTCACACTCATAATCGTACATTACCTGAAAGCGTGTATGGTTATTTCAAAGTTACTCCTCTTGGCTTGCTACCTTCACTTCTAGTACTGTCACCTTCACATCACAACTTGTAACCACCGCCAGGTCTTCCCTTGCCGCAATAGAACAAATGTGCAACTATTTTAGCTTTAGCTCTCTGATTCTATTATCTAGAGATTGAATGATCCCATTCGTGAGCTCACTCCCATCTCTCACCTCCTTTAGCCTCTCGCTCATTCTCTTTTGTGCCATGTTAAACGAGACGAGCCAAGCATACATTTTCATGAGTCATAAATACCTCGATTATTTAGTAGTTCCTGAAACATAAATTTAAATTTAGCCCTCACAAGCAAACTTACATGGCGCCAAACTATCTCAGTACGCCGCCCATCTTTCTCTGGCTTCATGTCATACAGATTAATCATTGACTCTGCCATCGCTTGAACATCCTCCTCCTGTTCGGCCGTAAGCCGCCTGGCTTCGGCCTGGTCCTCCCCTCCTGCCATCTGCTCATGACTCCTCTTCCGACTAGTTATCTTCGTTATCTCAGCGGTCGATCTTTGGCCATGGCTTTTCCTTTCCCTTTGTACGTCTGTTGTGCTGCTTTGGGAATAACCTCAGATATGGTTGATTGGGTTGTTATGTGCTCTCCTCGATGATCCTTTGATACAAAACTTGACTTCCGCGTCAGATTGTTAAAATCCTTATCACCTACTTCACTCTCAACAACGTGTCCATCTTTTTCATCTTTTCCTTATAATACCCAACTTCCAAAATACCTTATTCACCCAGTCTTTACTCTCATTGATAAGGTCATCGATATAGGTCCTCAAGTGCTTTAGTCCATTATTAGCAGGATCTCTAAAATAGTAAATTCAAAGACAAAAGTTAATTCGAACCAACACAACAACATACTTCGACTATCAACTTACTTATTTTGAACAACATATACTTTAGCCCAAATTCTACCTCCCCATGGGCATTCTCATAATACCCCTTCATTACAACCAAGTCTTTTTCCCACCCACACCCAGTCAAACACAAATCGAATAACCATGGTTTGTCCGAGTGGCATTGGATGTGATATGTCCCTACTTTCTTATTTTCTTTCTTCGAATAGAATAATACTACGTCAAACCATTCGATTAAAAACCTCCATTCGCGCTTCAGCTTAAAATTTATACCTTCGACCACCCTCATTATTTCATTAAAATTGCCAATCATTTGCCACGGAGCCACATCCCAAAAATTCAGCACCTATTTTACAGACCTTCGAAGGGGTAGTTGCATACCTAATCGAATCTACCCCCTGAATGCCATGATTCCCTCCTAAGGAGAATTCATAATCGAATATTCGGCTCTTAACGGAACAAGAATAATCCCCTTACTTCAAAGCCCATGTTTTATCATAAATCACTCCAACTCGCCTTTTCTCAAGGTGAAACCTGTCCCATATACGTTTGCTCCTCATCTGTATCTTCACCACTATCATTCCCTTCCTCTTCCCCTTCACTTTCGTCCCTATCATCCCCAAATTGTTCGACCCCAACCCCACCTCCCCTTTCTTCCTCTTCCTCTTCTTCCTTTTCTTCATCATTTTCTCTGACCATCCTAGCCCTTTGCTGACTCCTCCTAATTGTACTGGCATTGGGCTCTACTATAGCCAGAGCCACGTTATTTTAATTTGTTACTCTTCGACGTCACTGTTCGCCTCCCCTCGACCAGATATACTCAGCTTGTTCACTTCGTCCTCATCCTCATTAGCAAGCCTCATCCTCGAAGCTTGACACGAGTACGCATTATACCCTACCGAAGAAGAGGATTGAAATTAGCTCGATATATTCGAGTATCAACTTTCGGATCAATATTGTACTCTTACCTACCCATCCTCACTCATCGGCTGTCCCACGACCGAATGTTTGATTACTACCTCCTCTACTCTCAAAATTTATACCAGTTCACCAGACATTCCAGCCTCGTCTATTACGCCCCATCCCAGTTATGCCTTACCGACATCTCAGCAAATACTTATCCCCTCTCACACCTAAGATCCAAAAACAAAACGAGAACAGCTATATCTAACGGTGGATTAAAAGATATACCTGTTTTATGATGTTTACTGTCTCGAAGCTGAAATCCAACAGCTACAATAGCGTTTCCCGCTTATTTCACTACAACAAATCTAACAACTATAATGGTGGTTTTCTCTCTTGCCTATGCCTCACTCTATTTGATTGGTAATAGTGTTGGCCTTTATCTCCCCTCTTTAAATATAGCTTACAAAACCTCCTCGGTTTCCTAAAACATCATCATTACCACTGCCCCTACTCCTTTTCCCATTTCCTCTCATTTTTAGGCACTATGAGTATTTACTTGACTAACCCTATTTATGCACATGTGCGTACATCCCACTTTTCCCCTAAACAAAGAATTTCTCACATTTTCTTAAACCCTCGATTCCCTCTCTAAACCAATGACTATACATGGCCATGCCTTCGACAACCCTTTTCCTTTGATAATAGGCTCCTGACACTCTATCCAAGGCTGCCACATCAACTTTAATTAACCAACACGTGGCCTCCACCCCATTCCCATGCCCAAGGAAATATAATTATGGCCTACACTGGCATACTGCCCCATAAACAGTATCCCCTTTGATACATCTGCCATTCTGGCTATCAGTCTTTGCAGTTGAAGCCTCACATACTCTTGTTCTCCAAGCGATCTATTAAGCTCAACCATATTCGCACCCTCGATGACATCGTAACCTTTCGACCATCGATAAATGATTTTCTCTCTTATCAAAATCACAAATTTTATTACTATTGCTAGTCGTTTTTGCATCAAAACTAAACCGTGCCTACATTATCATCGACTTACACTATCTATCACTGTTGTACTTGTACACATCGATAACAAAGTCTTTGCTTCATTTTAAAAAAATAGGAATACAATAACACAAAAAAAAACTTTTTACTCTACAAACCCACCTATAATTTTAATAGAACCCCCCTATTTATATTCAGGGTAGTTCTTCCAGTACCCCGAACAAGCCTTGGCAGCATCCTCAGCGTCTACAAGTCGTTATGCTAACATTTACAGAAGATAAGAACGTGAAACCATGCCTGGCAAGGCCGACTGCATTACCCCCCACCAATGCCCAAACGATTCCCCGCTGATTATCTCTCCTTGGTTCAAGTCTACCAAGTTTGGCATCGGTGCTCCCAAGACTCAGCTCTCAAAAATAATTTCCCTCAACTGGGTAGCTTTGGCCCCCACTCGAGCTTCTTTCGCCTCTATTTTTTCCTGATAGCGTATTCTCCTGTATGGTTCCATTACTCCACTAAAGAGGGAAGAAGATGAACAATACTTGAACTGAATTCTCCCTAAAATAGCCCCTATTTATACCCTATTTAAGGAGTATTAATTCCCCCCTTAATCAGTATCATCATCATTAATGATCTTGGAACTATCATATTTACACCAGTAAACTTTCCTACTTCCCATGCTTAACAGTTTTTCTCAGCACGCGCCATCTACAATATTTTTTTAGGTATTAGCTGAGATGGGGAAAATATGGTAGCGTACTCGCTGTCTTCCTGTACTAGTCGAATACTCGAAGGCTACATCGAAGCCTACCAAGAACCTCGAAGCCAAACAAGACAACATTGAATTCTACGAAGCCCTATGATATGAATCGAATACTCGAGCACTTGAAAGCGTCATTGAAATAAGTCGAAGTCAAAACCAAAGATAGTCGGTCAACTTTAATTCTAGAATGACATTGACCATAGTAATGCATGGTCGAACGCAGACACACCTGACAGCTAGCTCACCAGATAGAACAGTAGAAACAAGCTGCCAGACAGCTACCCCTACAATGTCAAAACTGATTTCACAAATAGGACAGCTACTCCTAGAGAAATGTATGTAATCTAGCCTCACATGGTGACTCACCTATTTTTCTATCTCTTATAAATAGAAAAGAGGAAATAATGTGGAGGGGTTAGAAAAACTCTGCCTAAAACTCTCTCGACATGACCTTTGAGTACCCTATAACCCTCTCTCAATTTGAACTGTCAACTCAGTCAATATTTATTCAATCTTCTATCTAGATCCTCCCTAGAGGTCATGGAAACCCTAATTTATAGACTCCACGCAAGTATGCTAGTGCAGTAATATAGTTTATTATTGTCTTATATATTTGCCAAAACCCATAGTTGAAGGTATCAATCAAGGTGTAAGAGAAAAATTTCCCTTCTACGAAATAATGTTCCTACAACTATCTCTGTACAGCGTTGCAGTAGTCGATTTCATGATACATTACCTTATGGTACATACAATACGGTTTTCCATCGATCAGTTATAGTGGTTGAGACACACAGAAAAACTTGTCATTTTCTAGTATAGGAAATAATGCTGAAATCTTGACATTCATCTTTGGAAGAATGAGCTTTGGTATCAAGTTTCCTTTTCATGGTTTTCCTATATCTATTTTAGCTCGTTTCTTATCATTTTGGACTTCACTGTTTGTGTTCATTGTTTCTAACTGTTGGTGCACCCTTTGCGGTGAGGAGGTTTTTCTTAAATTTATGCCTTTTAGACTCATCCTCTCCAATTCTATATATCTATTGACCTTTTTAATCATGTCTTCCAGCATTGAGAGTCTGTTCAAGAAAAGGTTTTCTTTTGCTTTATATTCAAGCTGCAGTGCATTGGTAAACATCGATACAACTGTATTCTAATCGAGATTATCTATTTTCCTTGAGAGTTTGAGAAACTTCTTTGAAAATACTTTAAGCTTCTCCCCCTGAGCTTGTTTGAGACTAATAAGAATGTACAAGTTCTCTTCTTTATCTTTGTTATGAGCATAAGTTTTGATAAATATCATTTGTAATTGGTCGAAAGTAAGGATGGAATTCTGAGGTAGAGAATTGAACCAACTGAGTGGCTCACCTTGGAGACTTGAAGCGAGCAACCGGCAAAAAATATGGTTTAAGTTTGAATATAATCCTAAGGAATCTCAAAATTATTGTACGTGTTCACTAGGATCTATGTCTTTGTATTTGTAAATCTTCGGAGAGTGGAATCCCTTAGGTATTTCAATATCAAATAATTTTTTAGCAATCAGACTGACTTACAATTTGCCCAAATTGTCCTTACTTCTAAGAGCTTGAGCTTTAATTAATTCTTTAATTCATTAATCCATATGTTCCTGTATGACGCATTGGCAGGGTACTAGAACTGTCCCGCGAGCAGGTCGTGAATTATAATTACTGTTTCCCTCACTCAAATGATCATGAACTGGTACCCTGGATGGGGATTGCAGTTCTTCCTCTTATCGTTTCGAATGCCTACGTCCTCTTCTAATTTTAGATTGTCGCTCTCATCCCAGATAAATTAAGGCTTCTAGTATTTGAAGATCATTAAGGTGTTTCCTGGATACTCTTTTGCTAGTGGCGCCTCTACGTCCCACCCTATTTCATGCTGAAATCCTAGAAGTCGAGAGTATTACCTCATATTCCCTAGGAGGCAGATCTTGCAAAACTTTTGTCACGTCCCAAATCCAGTAATCGGTAGCTAGACCAATTACTGAGATTCGAGGATGTGCAGGTCGGGGAATCCAAAGATTCGCCCCACGAACAACCGAGCCGTAGACAAATTCTGGCTCAGTCATTCACAATAGTATCACAACAGAGTAATAACGAAAACAGAAACAGCGGAAGACTAAGATAACAAAATCTAAACGTAAGATTCTACAAACCTCTACGCAATAAGCCCAACTGATATAAAAGGAGATTGAGCCTCCAGCTCAGCTCCCCAAAGATCATCACAGCAGCAACTAAAACCTGAAACAACCTGCCACTGAAAGGGGTGATGCGAGAGTGAGCAAACAGCGAGCTCACTAACTTCCAAGAAGAGCTAAACGAATATACTAACCAATGAGATGGATATAAATATTAATGATAATAGGATATAATGATATCTAGCGATAAGAAATATATATATATATATATATATATATATATATATATATATATCAATATATATAGGATGACTAATAAATCTATCAATAAATATACCTCGTGCAAAGGAGTGTTAATCTACACTCCAGTCACAAGGACCACTAACTATACTCTAATCACTACTGTGGCTCTCAGCGCCATGCGTAACTAATCTATCTCAAGGATACAAATCACACACATGGGTAAACAACCCTCGAACAACTACAAACCGATCAAGTTATCCAAACCCCAACCAAGCACAATTCCGAAGCTACCACAAGCTGAATGAGATCGCCCATAACCAAATACAAGCCTAAAGCTCACAGAAACCAACAGACTACTCAGCCTAATAAATTAACTAGATACAAAAGAGGGAGGAGTAGATGCAGAGAGGAGAGGAATATATAGAAGGAAGAGGAATCTAATGACACCGCAATCAATTAGGAGAAGAGGAATTTAAGATAAGAGTAGAGGAATATGATGAACTAGAATAATCCCATAATTATCACAATGTAATGATATGGTATGATGATGATATGATGGAAAGAGATAATCTTATGATTATCCCAAGTGCAGAAGATTCTATATTAAAACATAATGTAGAAAGGGTTAAGGATTTCTATCAGAAGAACTTACGAATTGTAAGTATGTAGAGATGCAATGATATGCTTGATGATGATGATGATGATGATGATGTAGAAAGATTTATGATGACGTGGGATAGTCCCATACCTATCCCAAATGCAATGGTTTAGCGATGTCAACCCAAAGGGCTAGCCCCTAAGACTAAAGTAGGCTGACAACTGCTGAAAAATAATTTACATTACCGGATATTGTTGGATACAAGGGTACGATGTACTGCACTAGCTCGACCAGACTAAAAGATATTAACATAGGTACTTCAACCTCGCCTGAGGAGTCTAGGCACCAGGAACTAGCATCCAACCATAACATCACTCGCAGGAGAAGACTGGGCACCAGGAAATAGTATCCAACCATGTTTCTCTTCGCGGGATAATACTGGGCACCAGGAGAACTATTCCAACCATAACTTCACTCGCAGGAAAAGACTGGGCACCAGGAAATAGTGTCCAACCATGTCTCTCTTAGCGGGACGAGACTGGGCACCAGGAAAACTAATCCAACCATATCTTCACCTTTAAAACTTTAACCCGATCTAGGGATCCTATTAACCTATCGGGGCCAGCCGATGCAGAGTTGTTTATGTATCCAATCGCAGTAAGATAAGGAGAGAATATATTATCTATGTATGTGAGCATGATCCTAGAGACCGAAACACAACTGCTGTTAACACAACCAATACACAATAGGATAACCACCTGCCTGAGAACGTGGCAACCAAAACTAACACAGATGCTCTCCTGTGACTCAGTTGCACCATCTAAACCTAGATGAAACAGCAATTTAACCGTCACGACACCTATACAACATCAGTCTCTATGATTCCTCAAAGCAATATGATTACCATCAAGTACAACACTACTCTGGCTGTCAACACAGACTAGTACTCATGGGGTGACCTACAAGAGTCCAACAAGTAGTCAACAATCCCTAATTATAGAACTACTCATAATCCTCCTAATCATGTACATAAGCCACCAGCATGCATGTACAGGAACCGGATTCAACAGGAGGTTTCAGCCGCATTCCAACATCACGGTGACGTACAACTTCATAAACCACTTGGCTCAGCCGCGGATCTCACTGAGCCATACTGTCTCACTGCCTCCTAGATGACGAAGGGGAACACATCCCTAACAACCTCATCCCGGGGAAAGAAGGCTTACGAGTAAGCTCTATCAGCACTAAGAATCATGAGGACAATAAGTATCACAACACGATAAACAAACAATCCTAAGGAAAACTATCAGAAGTTCACATCCTCGACCAACCACCACGGACAAGCCGTCTGCTCACCATCAACAACTAACAGTCTAGGAGATACCACACTCCCACATGGAATCCAACATTCCAAACAACCACCAATCACAATGACAGTGCTTAAGGACTAGGCCTCGAGAACACAGAGTACACCTAGGCTAGCCCTAAGACTAATCAAAACAATAGCAGGTAAGAGGACGAGCTCTGAACCGAAGACCAAGTCTTACTGAAGCTATGTCGCCCCAAGACTACCCTGAAAACAAGTCCAGCAACCCATACTAACTAAGGTGGTATACTATAAGGTGAGAACTATAGTCTCTGAACTACACTATCTCAAAGAAATGGAGGCGAAACCCACATACCGTCCATAAGTCTCTACTAATAGTCAAACCAAGTTACTAGTGCCCTGAAACAAGCTAGGCACCCTAATAACTAACCAACAGTACCACACTCAATAGATTATACATATATATAGCTACTATGAGCGTCGCAACATACTGAGAAATGCATTTGTTCTCAACCTCAATGAAGAAAGGATTCATGAGAACCACCCTCAATGAAATCGGTCTAAGAGGAATCTCAGGAGTCATCGTCACATCGACGACAACAGAGAATAACCTCATCTGGATAATCATAACCTACGGGTTCTATCTAGTAACTAAACTTATAACTTACTCGGGTTTTACTAACTTATCAAACCCTTAAGTACTCTCGCCTAAGTTATGCCAAACGGATAACCCGTGAATGTGTCCTAAGCAATTAACCCATATACTAACATAATCACAACAATAAACATGATAAACTATGTGATAGAATAACTCATAAATCAATATAATGATCTAGTTATTAAGGAAGATAAAACTCGCCTGACGATATGCTCAGAACGACAATCTCGGCGAAACTGCCCAAATAGCACCCCAACGGAAATGTGCTCCGCGAATCGACTTCTAAAACTCCAAATCAATCACGGAAAGGACCAGGAATACCACAACATCAACCACTATGAAGTACCAGAGCCCAATTGCAACTTCGACAAAGGATACCCGCCCGAAACTATGTTTCAGATCTGCACCACAACTGAATTCATTAACAAAACTGCATCTAAACCCACGGTTCACCACGCTACGCTGCGCTACTCCGATCACCCATAATCAGATGAAGATATGCCACTCTAGCCCCACCAAGTCATCCGCCCAACAATCACATACCTGGTGTTCGAAGAGGGTAAAAACAGTCATCTCTTTTCTCTAGAATAACAGTAACTACGACAGTAATTTTTGAACCAAAACGGCCACACTTGTCGGCTCAGGCAGCCCTCTCCAGAACAGCAACAACCACTACCTAGAGCAACTACCACACTTCCTCTTTCTAGCTACACCAAGCCCCAATCACCACCCTAACAGCTGCAAGAAAACCCTATAATTTTAGGCACCCAAACACCAACAATTCAGCCCACGCAATCACCGCCACCGCCCAATACCTACAATGATCACACTCCTCAAATCAACAATACACCCACTAATCATAGACCCTAAATCAGTCCAACATCACAAGGGTTCTCACCAAAACTGAAATTAACTAATGATACAAGAGAGAGAGAGGAATTACTCACCGAGGGAAAACGATGGAGATCACGGCGAAGAATCTACGAAGAAATCGGCAAGCGAGGGAGGAGAGGATTCGGTTAGGAGAAGAGAGAGAGAGTGAAAGAGAAATGTAAGGAGAGAGAATGGATAATGATATATATAACCGACCAGTCGTTCGAACGATCGTTCGAACGAAAACTGGAAAAATCCAAAAATGTCACTCTGAGGTCCTCCTGAACCACACACAACGCCAAGACCCTCAGAAGACTGGAACAACCCGAACAACCATCACAACCCTAGCAAAGGGTTCCCAAGCTCTAAACACCACCTCTACCGCTCCACGGCCACCAAAATGCCTAAACCCCCGAAAAGAAATTTTTGCTCGGAAAGCTCTGAAAACCTATCGGCCAATCCAACGGCTCACCGAAACTACACCAAACCACAAACACATCAAATAAACATCACCACCAACCCATCTAGGGGTTCCCAAGGCCACAACGCCACCTCCTCCTCCGAATAACCACCGTACCACTGAAACTACATAAAATGAATCTAACATACAAAACCTGCTGAAAGGAATAAATGGATGCTTAACGAATAACAATATATGAATCATAGTAACAATGTTTAATAATAAACAAAAAAATTATCCTAAAATTCCGGGTCATTACAGCTTTCAAGGCATTCTATAATGTAATGTGGTCATTTATTTTTAATGTATTTTGAACTTTGTTTGTTAGACTTTGTGTTCATCTTCGAGTTCCTGCTTGTGAAGCTCTTTGTCATGCACCAATTGGAGCCCATAGTTTTGCTAGATGGTTAGGTTCTATGGATTTCTCTTGGAGAATCACCAAAGTTAGTCATTTGGTATTCACCATGATTGAATGTTGATCTTGGAGTAACTGCTTTTCTTAAGATTAAGTGGAAATGTCTTCTTTCCCATAGATGGCACCAAATGTAAGGGCCTATTTTTGAAGCTGGAATGGCTCTTACACCAAATGTACATGTGACACAAATATAATAACAAAAAATATAAATTAACACTAGTGTTTAGTATGGAAAGCTCTAAATAAGTAAAAGCCACGACCTCAGTTCAAGGATTTAGTGAGAATAACTTTATTTCTTGAGTCTGATAATTTGATTTCAATTTATGATTTCTTGAGCTAGAAAATTTTTGCCCTTTCTCCTCTGTCTTATATTGCTTTTATAGACCTCATCTTCAGTTTATTTTTATGTGTTTAGCATATTCTCCAGGAATGGGGAAAGTGGGAATTACTCCTCCAATTGCTAGTTCGTGTGTGACTGATATCCATGACTCATTCTGTTTGGCTTAGAGTGCTCAAGCCACGTTCTTCTTTTGTTCGTGGTCTAGGTGTCATTGTCGACAGAGTGTGTTACGTGTATGTTGCGTGAGTCTGGCATGGTACTAGTTCGATGCTATCCTAGCTCGAGGGAAAGGTCCCTACAATAACAGAAGGTAACTCTTATTATCTTACAACTCATTCTACTGTTGTAATAATAATATTATGCTCAACCTTAGACTCTGTAGATCTTGACATCTGCAACTTTAGCTCTTAGGTTTACTCGCTATTCAATCTGGGTCGAGCAAGCTTATATGAATTATGGAATCAGAGTCCCTATCATCGAAAATAAATCAAGTAAGTAGCTCCAAGACCAATAACTCTCCATCAAAAGCAAGATTTACCAAAAATAAGAAGTATCGCATCCTTCTTACATCAGATCTTAATGGTTAGGCAAAGCCATACACTACAACAAATATGGTCTTTTACGTCATCAAAATCAAGTCATTTTCTAAAAAATTGACTTTGTTGATCCTATTTGAACTTTAGTTCGGTCACTAGACGTACTTGATTGGGTTATTACATTATTTTTCAAATTAGTGATGTTAGTTACTATTCTCTCATGGATATAATGTCGCTTTCCTTAATGACGTATAAAGAAGCGCCTTCTACGTCATTTAATAATTGACTTTACTGAAGAACCATTGTTATTCACGTTATTTTTCATCAATTGACGTTTGGGTCTAGTAATTTTCGCGAGAAAACATTTAAGAAGAAAAAGACTTGTCTTTTTGATTTGAACTGTCTTTATTTTTAGGGCTCAAACTGAGAGAAGGGGATCAACCATTTAGTGTACCAATCCTAGTTCTATATCTGATTCAGCAACCTCACAAAATCGACAACAGCTAATTCAATTCTACCAAAGAACTTCTTGACATTCTTGCGTCTTTGTTCTCCAATCTAGGTATTATTCTTAGTTTCAATTATCCAAAATTCTTAAGTTAGTTAATCTTCCTGAGGATGCTCTAATTTTCATGCGGTTTGGAGTGAATTCAAGCAAGAAAATGGTTAATCGTTACTTTTCTTCAGATGAACAGCTTGTCGGAATCATTGGTAACATCTCTCTCTCCCTCCCTCTCTCCGTATTTATGATGAATTCAGCGTAGATATAATCGGCTTGCAAATGGTTACATATTTGATCAAATACATAATGAAAATTGAAGTTAATTCGAGTCCATCGACTCTAAATCGAAATTATAGTTTCAGAAATTTAGAATATACTAAGATTACCCATTTGATGATGGTTGAATATATATATATAGATCACTTCCCCTAGCCTTTGCGGTAGGTAGCTCGGTGATCCAGAGTCAGGCAGTGGATTTGTCTATAATTGCGAGTCAATAAACGTTTAATAAGCTGCCAACGAGTCTTAGTAGTGTCCTGGTAAAAGCCGTATCTTCTAGAGCTAATGAAGCCTAAAACAAAGCTCTCCTTATTCATCAAGATCCCGTTCTCTCCTCCGTGAAGTGGCCATCAAAAGAAAAGTGAAAGATTTTGTTTCGCTTCAATCAGCAGGAACCCCAAAAAGAAGAAGAAAGGAGGAATCTGAGATTTTGCTTCAATCAAAGGGAACCCTGACGAAAAAACAAAAGGGATCCTCTAGCTGGGACTGATTCACTCTTGTAGAACAGTAGAGATAAGACCTTTGAAAGGAGAAGGCATAGAAGGATAGTAGAGTAGGATTGACCTACTGCTGGCTAATAGGAAGAAGTTTCCTTCTTTAAGATGGTCAGGTTAGTCCAATCGGTTCTGAAGTTTGATTTTAAGGTCACGCTTTGAGTTAGAGAGGGGTTCTTGTATTGTTTCATGAACCAGTCGACGTCAATACAGTCTTAAGCTGGGCCCTTGTGTTTCACGACATCGCTCCCCTCTTCGACTTCTAAGAAGTAACTTTTGGGCACCAAGAAAATGCCCCGCCTTGCTCGTCGCTCTAGTTTCAACTTACCTAGCACTGTTGAGGATTTGTAGTTTTTTGTTGCAATTTTTTATTTTGTAATCTCCTTAGTTTATTTCAATTGCAGTTTCTTGCTTTAATATTCCGTTTTAACTGGTGGTATCAGGGATTAGCTTGAATTCATAAATTTGATCTTCAGCATATAAAGTGTGCAATAATCAGCAAGGTGAAATAAACATCTCTATCCACCTTACTTTTTCCCTAGTGTTTTAGTTTTTTATTTTCCTATCGTTATACTTGTGGCATATTTTACTACTACTTTCTATTTTTAGCTACCTGCGATGTAAGCAATTTGAATTTGGACGATTTGAAGGATAATGTTGAGATATCATCACTGGAGTTTCAAGCTAACCTTATATTGAAAAGGCGAGTTCAGCTCTAGTATTTCTTATTTTCTCATAGTTCAAAAACATGTGTTTGACATTACATTTTAGTCTTGCTTTAAAGTACAACATGAATATAGGGGGCTTTGCTTTCTTAGTATGCAACACCACTATCTGTTTCTTTATTAATAAAAAGATTTATGATACATGATCATAAATAATAAGAAAGATGCTTACATACTTTATATCAACTGCCCATTCATCATTTTGTTCATGGTGGTAAATTTTGATTCTTTTATAACTTTATAGGACTTAGACACATGATTCCTTTCCCCCATTATTGTGAACAAGGCAGCATACCCTACAACAAAAATAGGCTTTTATGTTACTAGAGATAAAGGTCTCATTTGAGCTGAAGCTACGTATTCTTTCATTTGAGACATAAAAGGCCTAATTTATTTTATACTATGATCCAGCTGAAGAGGGCATTAACTGATATAGGGCAAGTAGATTCTTATACTAGCGTTAAGTGGACATTGTATGTAAAGTTGCAATGCCAAAGCGTACTGTAAATTGTAAACAAGAATTGTCTAACAGTTAACTACAGTTTTTCTTTTCTTCACTTGTGGCTCCTTTTTGTTGTACAAAATGTAGCTTTGAGAAGGGTTTTTTCCTTGCAGGGAAATGGTTTATCTTGCAATTAATGAGATGTGGCAGGTGTTTATGCTCCAATGTTCATTACCAAGAAACGATTTATGTCGCATTGCTGCTAAGAATGGTATACTCCTAAGACTCATTAATACCCTTCACAGCTTGAATGAGGTAACTCGACTAGCTATATCTACTGGGGTGGATCCATTTCAGCTGACGGTTCTGCTCCAAGGCCACGATCTGGCCCTCTAAATTCTAGTCACCCTATTTCCATACAATGTGAAGTACTTCTTGGGAGTTCTGGTCAAACCAATCTTCCCAAGGTTAAGCATAGAAACATTAACCAATCTTTGCCGGTTGGAGCAGTGAAACCTTCTTGGGCACCATCTTCCTTCTCACAAAAGCCAGATACCAGCCAACATGAATCTTCCATAACTTCTAAATTACTAGAACCCGGTACTATTGACGGTGTTGGGATGTCTACCGCTTACGAAGGCAACGTTCATAAGCACAAAAAATGCTACTAATACTGAATTGAATATCTACTGATAAGCCCTTAAAGAAGACTGAATTAGTTCTTCAGTAAGAGCAAGTCCGACCTTTTCTCAGTTAGTTGGATAAGGAACCTCCTTCCCGATGTTTTTCTGGGCAGCTTGAGTATGAGCGTCACCTTTTGTTTTTTGGAAATTGAGATGGGGGATAGTCCCCCTGATAAAATAATATAAAGGAAAGTAATTACAAAGTAGTGACAACTCCAGACCTTACAGAAATGGAAAGGAGGGCCTGAACACCAAATAAAGAAAAAACATTACAGTAGAATTCCAGCAACTAAAGAAAGAAAGCTGAGATAGCCTTAAACTAAGCTGCTAGCACAAACCCATGGCTAAAACAAAGTTAGAGCAATTGTTTAAAAAATAATCATAGGATCCTTCCTTAAAAGATAGCCCAAATGTAGTTAATGTCCTTGCTTATCACCACTTGTCCATTGTTCTTAATTTCATACTTGCACCCACAGTAAAATGTCTTTTCTGTCCATTTTCTAAGCAGTCTGAACTTTTTTTTTGAAACTGATCATTATTCACTCTAATGTGCATTGTTGTTGTAGGTACTAGCTTCTACCACCCTAATGTGCGTCACCTCTATGGACTAGAAAGGCATGAGACTATCTTGCCTCTCTTACATTCATCCGCTGAAAGAAAACCAAATGGTGAACTCGATTTTTTAATGGCTAAATTTGTAGGTTAGTAGTTTGTACTGCTTACAAACTTTTGCTAGAAATCAACTTTCAGTTACATGATTGATATTCGAAGTTATCATTTTTTGCATTCAAGATATATATCTAATATCAATATGAATAACTCGAAGTAGCGCATTCACCCTTTTGCTTTTTACTCCTAGTGGTTCTTTGGTTTCTATTTCATCCTTTTGCTTTTTAATATTCCTTATATCCTAGATTTGGACATTTTTTTTACCTTATATTTTCCATAAGGTTTTGAGATGATTGACACCAAAAATAAGCTAAAAATTCAGAATTGTGATTTCGATAAAAGTAAGTATCGTTTTATAAAGTGGGGAATGAATAGTATGATTTAGTGTCAATTTGCTTAAGGTTTTTCACTGGGTTTAGTTAATTTGGTGGCTATGGGTGTAGCTGGGTATTTGAGATTTGTTTTGAGTGATTTGCATGGTACCCATTTGCGTCCAAATCACTTACTACAAACTCTGCTTGTTTCAGTTTTGATTCGTTGCTTGTTGTAATGAGCACTTATGCCTATGAGCAAAGATGAATATTTTGATGGCTTTTATGGTATGATCTCAGTTTTTATAATCAATTAATTAGATACAAATCTGTCATGATATCGATGAGCATCATGACTATTTGTATGATGTTCAATCTTTATTGGTTTACAAACATCAACATTTTAGATAAAAATAAAATAAAATTCTAAGACAGATTCTTGTGTTGAACTGAATGAAGGAACAAAATTTCTTTCAAAGGACCCCCATACAGTAGAGTAGGGTATATTTCTGTTATAAAGGCAGACTCTTGTATAGAACTGATGAAGGAATAATATTTCTTTTAATGGACTCCCAAAAACTAGAGATAAGGGTATATTGCTGTTGTTTTAAGTGTATTGTGGGGAAAATGTCAAAACATAACATATACTTCTTTTACTTGTCCTTATTTTGTATTTTCTTGATCATCTAGGGTGGGTTCTGTTGATAATTCTAGTTTCTACTGAAAGGACGGGTGCTCTAGTGTTTTTTGCTAGGATCTTGATCTAGTTTTATTGTTCTAGCTTCTTCACAAGCAGAAGAAGTTTTTGAAGGAACATCTATATGAATCAAAAGTATATGTTTGATCTTGATTTGGGAAGACAAGATATGTCTAGTTTGGAAAGTATAACGCAAAGCCTACTTTGTTTGTAGATATTTAGGATAATATCATTCCATGAATTTCATGCTTTACTCATAATTTGTTGCTTTTCATCTCAATTTAAAATCCCACCATTAGCAGAGAAAAGTATTTGAGCTACCCAATGGGAGTGTGGAATAGATACTTAAAGTGCAGAAAGGGCAAGGCTGGGGTCAGGGGTGGTCACTAAAAGCTTAATTTTTTGTTGAAAGCTCAAATTAACAGAACAAAGGGAATCCAAGAGCCTGCTAGTTTCATGAACCCCACACCACTACTATATCCCACAAACACTTGTACAACTATGCATTGCTCTCTCATGTGGCTTATATCTCCCATTGAAGGCATAAAAGTTCATTGAGCTTTTCAAAGATCACAACTAAAAGCTTGAAACCAATTAAACTAGTTTTTGACACTAATTTAGTTCTAACTGGTTTTTGGTATGAGCAGACAATGGCATGCTATAATTTTCTCTTTGGTATCTGGGCCAATATGCATGTATCACAATTTCCCAAACTAATCCCCTGGGGTCCCTGCAGTACCCTGAAAACCACAAACTCCAATTCAATCTAGAATAGATCTTAATGGGTAGCCAGTCCGTGTTTGTGGAGACTGGACAGTTGATCCCAGGACCTCTTCTTCCCGAGTCATCTGCTATCTGTGTATATAGTATGAGTGCATTTTTTTGCACACTATCTGCACAGGCACGTGAAGAAATTTTTTTCCACCTCTTGAGTTCCAATATCATTTCTTCTAATGTGCAATCCCATTAAAGATGCATATTCTGAAAGAAGTCCAATAAAGATGCTTATGTTGCATTTCTATAGAAGGTATTGTCTCGTTTTCAAGTGAGAAAGAATTTAAAGTTAATAAGAATCTCATAACCATTAATTGCCAGTTCAATATATTTACATAGTTTAAATTTGTAATGTGCATGTCTTCTACATAGTTTAAATTAGTAATGTATAGGTTCTCTCTATGAGCTTATTAGTTGATTCTTGAATGAGGCAAATGCTTTAATACTAACTTAGAATATGTTTTCCCTATATGTTATGGATATTTGACAACTATTAAATTACTCTAATGTCATGCAGGTCATAATTAAGGCAAGAGTCCGGTTTATACAATGGCAAGAATCATGACAATGGCAAAAACATGATTTCTAGGATAGTTATATGGTACTATTTGATTCCAGAAGAATTTGGTTTTTTGTATAATTTTAGTTTGTAAGTGTGTTACTACTATTTGTCTCCATATCAAGAAGAAAATTCATACCTAATGAGAATGAGAATTTTAATCTGGTGAAGATTACGAAATTTGGATAATGTTTATGTATGCATGTATGTACTTATTTTTTGTTTTAATAATCGGATGCAAATAACTTTGTTGCTATAGTAAAAATGAGTGAAGGTTGAACCAAGATGGGGTCTGGGGGTGGGAGCTAATTATTTTTTAAATATGCTTTAATAAAGATATCCCTGAATAACTGACTTTGTTTGCATGTGACGTCGTTCAAAAAGTGACATTGTTTATGCTTATGTCTTTCAACGTCATTTACAAAGATGACGTTAATGCCTATCACGTGACATATGGGTAAGAAATTACGTCGCATTTTCTAAACTTCGATGTCATTTAAAAAGTGACGTGATTACTCAAGAGCTACCAAGTCGCCTTGGTCAACGTCGCTTGCAAAAGTGACATTATTTCTATTTCACGTCATTTAATTCGTGACGTAAATACCCTTATTTGTTGTAGTGATATGAAAAGCTAACCACCCGAAGTTAAGTGAGCCATAAGAAAGACTAGCCACCACAATTTAGGCATAGCCTTAAGAAAGGCTAGCCACCCAGTTAGGCAAGCCATATAAAAGGCTAGCCACCCGATGTTAGGTGAGCCATAATTAAGAAATGCTAATCTCAATTTAGGCAAAACCTTCAAAAAGTCTAGCCACCCTAGTCTGGTAAACCATCTGAAAGGCTAGCCACTAAAACTTAGGTGAGCCATAAGAAAAGTTTGCTACCCCAATTTAGGTAAAGCCTTAAGAAGGGCTAGCCACTCCTATAGGCAAGCCATATGAAATGCAAGTCACCTGAAGTTAGGTGTACTATAAAAAAGGCTAGCCACCCTAATCGTCTAAGTTCAAATTGTGAGCTAGACACCCAATATTAGTGGTTCTCAAAGGTGGCTATCCACCTAATTGTTCACGTTCAAACTATAAACTAGACACCTAATAATAACGACCCTCAAAGGAGGCTAGCTACCCAATCATCGAAGTTAAAAAATGCTAAATAGAGGCCCAATAATAGCTACCCTTAGAAAAGGCTAGTAAGCCAATTGTTCAAGTTCAAAATATGAACTATAGGCCTAATAATAGTGACCCTCGAATGAGGTTAGCCACCAAATTGTTAATGTTCAAAGTGTGAACTAGGCACCCAATAATCTCGACTCTCGAAGGAAGCTACCCACCCAATCCTTGAAGTCCAAAATGTTAACTAGATGCCTAAAAATGGCGACCCTCGAAGGAGGTTAACCACCCAATCATCGAAATTCAAAAGTGTGAACTAGACGCCTAATAATAATGACCCTCGAAAGAGTCTAGCTACCTAATCATCCAAGTTTAAATTGTGACCTAGATGCCCTATAACAGCGGCTCTCGAAATAGGGTAGCTACCTCATCGTCCATGTTTAAAATGTAATCTATACGCACAATAATGGTGACCCTCGAAGGAGCCACCCGACCATCAAAGTTTCAAATATGAACTAGAATCCCAATACTAGTGACAACCATCGAAGGGGGTGGCCATCCAATCGTCCAAGTTCAAAATTTGAACTAAACGCCCAATAATAGCTACCCTCGAAGGAGGGTAGTCAACAAATTTTCTAAATTAAAAATGTGAACTAAGTGACCAATAATGACGACCCTCAAATGAGGCGAGCCCTAATATTTTTGCAAGCTCAAAGTATGAACTGTAAGAACCTAATTTTGTGTATCGAACATAGTCTCTCACACCGAAGATAATTAGAGCGATATCACGTAATTGTTAACATGAAATTTAATGTGGAAAACCTCTTAATAGGTTAAAAACCATAACCTCTCTTTAGAAAGAAATATTATTGATGATGGCTAGCTATTATAAAAATATCTCTAAATAGTTATGTTTAGAGTTTCTGGGTAAATTTTTTTGTGCTTAATCTGTAGTTCAATGGTCCTATTTATAAGTCTTATAATATGACCGTTTGATGACCATTATTACTTTTAATAAGGAATGCTACAATATGATTTTGATGAGTCTCTGAATTGATTGCTTAACGGTTTGATCCTTCTATTTTGCAATGGCTTCTTTGATGACTGTGTGTTTGCTTAATCGAGTTGTTGGTGTGAAGGTCGAGATTGAGAAGTAAACTCTTCTCTGTAGTTGTTCCACAGTGTACCATATAATCGTATGTTGATGAGGTCAAGTAAATGTATGATGGTCAAAGCTAAGGCTTGAGTTTGAGATCCAAAAGATGCCACTACAGCCTCCCCCTCTCATCCAAGAGCACGAGAAACATCATGGGCGAGTAGTGCTGGTTAAGAAGCATCATTAATAATGTATTCAATACCCGGGTTTCATTTCTAATGTTCCTTAATAAATATTAAGTGTGGCAGTGGGGTTCCCTAGAACCAATGGCTTTGGTCAAGATTGCTGTACTGGAATTCATTCTGACATTAACAATTTAAAACTCAGCATTAATGGAGGTTTGGTATAAATACTGTTGTGGTTTGCAGTGGCAGTTGTTTATTCGTCAAGTACTTCCTTTATTCCATATCTTCTGTAATTATTCTCTCTGTGATTGTTCCGAGATTGGAAGCATGCTTCTTGTCTTCGTCTTCAGGCTCTGTTATAGCCATTTTCTTTATTTTTATTGAAAAAATGTTTCAGTCTGTAAACTGATGTAATGTACTCTATAGATCAATCTGCAGGAAAGTTTGAAATTGTCTTGTAAGAAATATTTGTGGTAATGAAAATTTCTTGTTGTGAGCCAAAGTTGTATTACAATTCGAACTAAAAAATACACGTTTATCATACTTATGTAATTCCCTGCTTGATAAAGCAAACTAAAAAATGATGATGGTAACTCAAACTACTGATGGATCAAAGTGTATGAGAAAGTGGAAATTGCAGAAAAGAATTCTGGAGGTCGAAAATATGCTAGAAAATGTAATTCCATATAATACGCAAATTATCCTATTGAGAGATGTTTAAGTGTGATAGGGACTTATATCCAACTGAAAGAAGTCTATTAAAATGAGTTACAAGACATCATCAATCTATTGCAGAAGAGAGGTGCTAAAAAAATCGATCTGCAGAGTGATTTTGGTGTATGTAAAATAGTTGAGAGAGTATGGAAGTAAGTTTGAAAAAGAGATGGTCGAATTGTAATGAGGTCGCTTTGGGAAGAAAAACTCAAATAACTGGCCAGCATGATTGTAGGGTTGTCAGTTGTGGCAGATGAGAATGGATACATATTAACGCATATGTGGAATGAGGGGAAGCGGAAATTATCATAATCTGGAGGTATGAATAATGTCAGAAATGTGATTTGTATGTTTGTGAGAATACTTTCAGTGAACTGTTTATAGAATTTTGATCTTTAGCATAGTTGTCATTGTCATTGTCAATATGCGTACTTCCATTGACTTGGTTATTAGAGTTCCAACGAACTGTGCTCTTTTGGCATGCTATATCTTTTTTTGGGGATAGAAGATGTTTTATCCGTACTTCAATATTCTGTGATTTGACAACATCCTTTGGAGAAGTTGTTTTGAACTATTTTTAAAATACCTTGATGTAGTTAGGTAAAGGATATTTGTGTCCTTTTGTATCTTGGGTTGAGCTATTTCTGGATGGCCTTTATTGGCTTTATGGTGTACGAGCTCTATCATTTCGGATGTTTCATCGGTGCGAAGCACGTGAGAAATAATATCCATGTAGAATACACTTCCTAGGATGGTAAGCATGAGTTATCGAAAAATATTCCCCAAAATCTATTGATATCCTTGTTGCTAAAAATTTATTCCCGTAGAATATATCTTCTCTTAAAATTTGATTTATTGGCGATATTGGTGGTGTACAAAAAGATCTGCATGTTGGCCAAAAAAGATCTTGACCCTTTGGCACTGTGCATCGTATTCTTCTGCTGGAAAAACATGTTACTGGCTAATTGGAAGTTATCATGGTGAGGACACGTTTTCAGCATGCTCGGCATGTGGCTGAAGGTAGGCTAAGTATCAAAGTGGCCAAACTTCATGGGTGGTAATTTTTCCTACTGCTTTATTATGTTGTGTTACCAGAGTGGCCCTTGTAGTTGGATAGTTTAGATGATGAAGTTAAGTACGTAGAGTTTGATCGTTATTTCTGGTGTAATGTGTTATGTGCGTTACTTCAGGATGCAGCCCTGCGAGAAGATGTTATTTGAGAGATTGTATTGGTTAAGCTGGCTGAAGAGAACGAGAGGGCAGTAGGGGGGGAGATAATTCCATGTGGTAAATTGAATCACCCGGACAGCTTTAAATGTAACTATATTTGAATGTAAACTCAAACTATTATAGCTCAAAATGAATAAGTAATCTGTTTGTAGTCTTTAATATTTTATATCTAATAAATTTTAGGATAAATTACTGATTGAATCTGAGACCTAAAAAGTAGGAGTAATCGTTTGTTTAGCAACTTATGGGGCAGCTATGATGGATTACAGCTAGCTGATGTCAATAGCTATGTAGAAGATTTTGAATTTTGAATATTTGTTATTTATAGAAATGACGTACGGTGTAGTACGAACATGATTGAGTGTAAAAGTAAGGTGAGGTATCTTGTAGAGTGTTTTAGGAATGAGGAACGAAATTTAGTAATGGCTGATGTGAGGGACAAACATGATGACAAAACAGGTTTTCTCAGAAGTAATGATGAGGATGTGAGGCAAAAAGATGTGCTTGTAGAGGCAGTAGGGGTGACTGACACATATCTAAGAAAGTCATCGTTTCAGAAATTGAGGGAGAGTACAAAAACTTGTTTCTCTCACCCTCAAAAATTATCTACAGAGATAGCGAGAGAAAAAGTGGTGTAACCAGTACTTCTAGAGAGAGAAAACATTTGATTTCTGAGCGTAATCCCGTGGTAAAAACTTAGTTCGGTGAAAAGAATTTATTGGAAAAGCAGTACAATTACTCAATCTCTGTGAAAGTTGTTGGCAGAGATGAAGATTGTAAATCTTCCAGTACATGTGAGTAAATTGTTGGGGCTCTATTATGTATGAAGTAAATGGTATGATATGTAGGTGTTATTTTGTTAATCGCCTTTGTATACGATTGATTGGGGATGAGAAATTTTAGAATATAAGGGGCTAAAAAAGAATATTTTTCCTATCTTGGAGAATATTTGTAAAAGCTTAGTGTATGGTAACAAATGTCTAAAGAGAGAAAACTATTTGTGTAGAAAAAAAGGGAGAGTTGAAGTTGATTTTCTATTATTTTGGAATGTTTTGAAAATAAATATCTTTATTAGGTAGTAAATATAGGTGGGGTTTTTATTTATTGTATTTGTGGTATATTATGTGACTGTGTAAGTAATGAATCATAGTGATAGGTTTATAATAAAAATTACTTTTACCCGTAGGCCAAATATGCATTCTAAGAACATAAAACCTAGTAGTAAATTTGTAGTTTTTTCCAATTTGAAGGAAACATCTTTGCCAGGTAGAGAAGATGATTATAAAGGAATGAAGGAGACTATAGATGGTAGGAAAGTGACTTTGGGGATAGTGGCAGAGATGGCCATTAAAGTGAGTGATGTTCTAGAGTATGATGATGAAGTAGGGGTGGAGGATAAGATATTTTACATATATCTAGAAGGAGTAGATGTAGGGAAATAATATATGAAATTTAAAATGAAGTTAACAGGAAAAGGGGGAATTATGTAATGGAGCCAGGCCTGTGGTTTAGGACCTTTGTATCAGAGACATTATCAAGTGCCAAATCTAGATTTGTGAAAGAGGGAGAAAGGAATTAGGGATTATATAGAGATTACGTACTATAATGGGTCAGGTATGGTAGGCCCGAATGATAGGTTTTTGTGTTATCTGAACAAGGTGGTATATGGTCTTAGGATTCTTTTGACGTATTTTCAGAAAGAGATTATGAATGTATTGCAGTACAGCCCCACACAATTAAATGGGAATGCTTATAAGATGTTGAGGGTGCGTGATGTGTTGAATAAGAGGTAGAGAGAGAACAGGATGGCAAAGCAATTCGTTGTAGCTAACGTACTGAAATATTATAAAATAAAATATGTGCAAGCTCGTAGGAGTAATTACCTGCCTAGTGATTTGTCTAGGTGAAAGTTTTTTAAATTCGAATTTGCTGGTAGACTGTAGAAAAACCATCTTGTATGGGTAAGGAGTAACTATATACAGGTTCTAGATGAACCAGCGCTCGACCTAGAACATAAATTTTTTAATTCGACTAAGTAACGCCTACTAATTTGACCGAACATCAGTTTTTCTACGAGCTTCTAATCATTTCTTTGATTTTGTCTGTCAGGTCCTGATCCCTAAGCCGTTCCTGATAAAACGAGCTTAATTGACTGCGTAGCACTTGAATAGGTCGAGTTGAAGCAAGTTCTTGGAGTGTTGAATATTCGTAGGGATAAAAGAGTGGACTCTAGAGTTTTGAAAGTGCAGCGAGCATACAAAAATTGTGATATGGCTGGTCAAGAGGGTACTGAGAAGGTTGTAAACGAGGACTTTAGTCCTCTAGGGGATTTGACTGGTATCCCTTGGGCCTCCGCCAAGGAGTTCGAGCGGTTCACGAAAGCTCCATTGGGTGAAAAAAGTGTTGCAAGAATCTTTTCATTTTACTGTAGGGGAGGCCTAAGGGAAAAAGGATGACAAGCTGGCTATCTTGGATGTTGTGGGGTAACAGACAGTGAGTGAGGTCGTTCTTCAAGAGATAGAAAAGATATCTCTAAAAAGGTACCACCATGAGGTCGAAGGTAGTGACCAAACTCAGTCTAAAGCAGTAGCCATGCTGAGGGAAGTATAACAAAAATGTTTTAACATGGCTTAGACTGGTCCATGGAAGCTCAAAGTTGTATTTTAAGAGCAAACAACACAGGTATGTATTAATATTCTTTGTTTGTGCAGTGTGGTCGATATGTCTACTACTAATTTTGCGTATTATATTAGCAGCTCTCGATATTGGTGAAGGGGTCTACGAATTTTATTGAGAAGAGAAACCAAGAGTTTGTAGAGCTTACACAGATCTACGATGCTCAAACAGCTCGATTAAAGGAGCTCAAGATGGAAAAAAAGAGTAAGGCAGCAGTGCTGGAGGCTACTGAGGAGCGGTGTGTGCAAATATCTGAGCGCGAAGAGACCCTGGAGGAAGCTTTGGCGATAGTGAGGGTTGGTAGAAACAATATGATCCAATCCTATCGTCACTTTGGGTTAACCGAGGCTGATATAACTCTCAGTCTAGAGGGTAGGTTCCATGAGATAGTTTTTTCTTCGGATGTGGAAAATGAACTTGTTGAAGATATTGTTACTCCTGTGAATGTACCTCTCAAGCTGAGCAAGTTCTAGCTACTGGTACTGAAGGTGAGCTACCGTCTGATGAAGAGATTGGCAAGACTAATTAATATCATTATTTGGTATCCCGTTTGAACTATTGCATTATGTTTTGACTTTAATGAGACAGCTTTTTGTATGTTTTGAAACTGTAAAGTTTGATAGACATAAGTTTATTGTGCCTTGTTTGATAATAAAAAATTTATAATCTGTTTAGGAGATGGAGTGGTTGAGGAAAATTGTTACCGCAATGGAAAGATCGTTAAGTCGAGCGAGGGACTCCATGACTCGTATTTAACATGTATTAAATAAAATTGAATATGAGAGATGGCAGTTTAAATCAAATTCAGAGAATTTTTTTAAAGAATTATATGATCTAAAGTGTAGATATGCAAAATAAAAATAGAGTTGGATGAAGTTTTGAGAAAATAAGAGGATAGAGTTGCTGTAGGGGCCTGATTTTGTTGAGAAGTGAAGATGGCTCTTACAACATGGAGGTCAACCTCTCATCAAAGATGTACAAGTATATGGCCTAAAAAGAGACTAATTAGAGACAAATACTTGCGTAGAGGCCCGAATGTGACTCTCTACGACCTCTTATGAGAATTTTTAAACCGTAATTCTATTACTGATGAGTAAAAATAAAGATCAAATACAGTTTGCGAGTGGTCAAAGGTAAAAAGCATAGGGTTTGGAGAGGATTTTTCTAACCCCCTTTTGGTTTCCCTTCTCTCTTATTTATATAGACATAAGAGGCTGAGTCACCAAGAGTGGGCCAGGCTACATGATTACTGTTCGGGGTTTTCGGCAGCGACATTTATTACGGACATCCCTGTCACTGTAGCTGAGGGACCAATTAATACACCGTCTAATCCGTTTGAGCCGACTGCTAGTCTCATCACACTGCTGCTATTCGAACGTTCAATCGAAGGGTATCTGCTATTATGTGTTGATCCGTTCTCAAAGGTTTATCTGCTGTAATGTGCTGATCCGTTCTCGAAGGTTTACCTGTTGTTATGTGCAGATTCATTCTCGAAGGTTTTTCTGCTGTTATGTGTTGATCTGTTCTCGAAGGTTTATCTGCTGTTATCTGTTGTGGCTTTGACTACAAGAGTTTCTTGAGGGGATTGATTCTGAGTTGAAATAGTCTTCGATATGTTCGAGTAGGATATGAAGTAGACTTCGAGTGAGAAGGTAGAAGGCTGCGAGTAGGCTCCCACATTCGCCCCCTCTGAGCAAGGGTCTCGAAGCCAGGTGAAGAAGCGTTTGCTAAGAAAACTATTATCATGGAACCTGTTCTTGTTTGACCGTTGGTTTCCGTGAAAATAATAATGGTGGGGGGTAATTAAGAGGTCTAGGTGGGTAAAAGGTAATAAATGGGATAAAGGCTATAAAAATTAGTTCTTATGCGGGGATTCTGTATCTTCTTTGATCATTATCATTTGCTCTTTTCATCATTCTGAATATCTGAATGGATAACCCGCCCAATACCCGTTATCAGAAGAGGATGGGGTTTGCCCGCGATCGTCGTGTGGGATGGGAAATGGCAGAGCTGCACATGAGGTTTTTTGGAAATCACGATCTGAATTGGGACATGCTAGATCTTGTGGATGAGACGTCAGAGGTGTTCATCAATGGAAAACCGTTCGCCTATCTCTGGGAGCAATTAAGGTGGTGCTTTACGACCGTGCAGAGACGTTATCTTTTCTTGATGGCATTAGTTGAGAGCCTCGTCTGTGCAGAGGAGGTCATTGAGGTGGAACATGCGGCGAGCGGAGCTGGTTCTTTCGGAAGTAGGGCGCTGGGTTGATGTTGTGAATGTTGTGGTAATATTTTGTGTAGTTTCTATTTTGTTTTTTGGGAGGAAGTTGTTTGGAGTATGTGGTGGTAAGGGAAAAAATGTAATTTGTTTTTTTGTATCCAGTAATTGAAATGGACAAAATATTTTGCTCGTGCCAGAAGTCCTGTTGTTTGGTTAGATAATGTAGACGAATGCAAATGACTACTCTTCTAGGCGCGAGGTATAAAGATATGATTGTAAAAAATTATGATCGAAGGTTGATGATGGGCTATTGTGAAGATCGAGTCTTACGATTGTCGAATGTTCGATGCTGTAGATATGTTCGACTGGGCATCGTTGGGGAGGAGGTTTGAATTCAAGTGCAAACGAATCAATTACATCTTGGAAGTTGGAGAGGTTGTATGTTGACTTTTCGCTGTTGGGAAATGAAGGTTACCACCATTAATTCGATTAGGGAAGAGGGAAAGTTCTGATAAGTTTGGAGGTATAAAAAGGGGTGAGGAGGGAGAGATTTCTTTATTTGTGTTACAGCGTTCTTCTCTTTTAACTTAGTACTTCCTTTTTATCAATATGGCTGAGAACGTACCGGTTGCTGAAGATCAAGCGGCTGTGAGGGCGAGGAGGATTCAAGAGGCCTTACTAGGTCTTTAACGAAGGTTCGGGATAGAGGATGACATTAACGTTGGTATGCCAGATCTTTTTGAGGCGGAACCTGGAGCACCTCTCAATGATATGCCCTTCGCGTACTAGTGGGGAATAGTGCAAATGATGGGGCCGCTACCCAGCCATCGGTTGTCGCTTCTCAAAGGCTTCGCGGAGGATATAGTTGATCAGGAGGATGAAGCTACGGCGGTCGCTGTTGCAAAGGAGCAACCTGGTAATTATATAGGGTTCCCTTTTGTAGTTTCTCATGTTGTTGCTTTCATTTGTTCTGTTTCTCTCTTCTTTTCATTTTTTTTGCATGACTTTGTAGTATTATCCTCGTTATTGGAATGAAAAGTTCTTTTGATGATAGTACCAATAGATATTGTTGTGATCTGCGGGATATAGTAGTAGAATCTGAATTCCGAATATAATACTGTTCGGTTCGAGGTCGGTAGTATAACTGTATTGATTGAACATTTGGAAAAACTAAACTTGTTGGGATAAAAAAAAGCCTTTGTCGAAACTGAAAATTTTGTCTGAAGGTACAAAGTTTTGACTGGTCGAATGTTCGAGTTCGGAAGTGTATCGAAGGTGAAGTTTAATGGTGTATCGAAGGTGAGGTTTGATTTGACTGGCCGATCAGACAATCCAAATGGCTGGTCTGCCAGAGTGGTACGTGCGCTTAGGGCTGTGTGCCAGGAAGTAATGATTATGTTTTACTCGTTTGACGAAAAAAGTGTTGATGTGACTATTAGATTCTGACGGTTTAATTTTGATCTGGGAGAATAAGGTTCGAGAAGCTTTGGCAGTACATGTAATTTTGTGTAAAACGGGTTGTTCGCACGTGGGAAATGTGAATGGTACATTTGTCAAAGCACACTGTTAACCGAAAAGCCAGGGAGGTAGGGTCGTGGTAATGATAACGGTTAATAAATTGAGGTGTTTTCGGGTTTTCAAAATATATATAAGTGAGAGGTGAGTAATTACTGTGCTAGTTTTCTTGTGAAAACCATAGAGAGTGAAAAGGAGAAGGAGAAGCACCATTGCAAACGTAGAAGCTGTTAGGGAATCTGAGGCTGTGATCTCTCTGATTTGGGGGTAGTTCTGCTAATTTCAGGTATGGCATTTGATCTCTGTAAATTCTGTTCTGTGTTTTTTTTTTTTTGTTTAGATAATAGAGGCGGAACAATCTGTGTTTGTGGTTTGGAAATGGCACTCAAGATGTCGGAGAGGGGAAAAGTTTGGGTTACGACCCGGTCTGTGGTTTGTTTTGAAGGCGGTAGATAGGATAGACATGGAATTTGTCAAGTTTATCAATCTAATTGCGTGCTTCTTCCTCTGTAGGCTAAAAATTGATAATTGTCTGGCTTCGAGACGGGCATTGATAGATGAAGAGATCAAAGAAACCGAAGCCAGTATTTTTGGCCGAGCCCCAATGGGTGATGGTAGTGATGTAGAAGTTTTAAATGTAGTAACCGAGGCCCCATTATCAATGGTGCTACCTACTGAGGAGGTTGTGGTTTCGAGGCGTCGAAGGACGATAGTAACTGAGGATAGCGAGGAGAAGGAAATGGTACGGGGAGAGAGGGATGATGTTGAGCCATCGGGTGAGAGAGAGGGAGATAAAAGGTATTGTAGTGATAGCGGGGATTCGACTGAGTCTGATGGCGTTGGAGGTCTCGTTGCAGCGAAGGATAGGGTTAGGTTAGAGCGGTTTGCTGCTAAGTTAGAACTGTCGAAGGTGGGGATATTTTTGAGTGTTGCAGGAGCGGGATTGACCTTTAAATCGAATCCTAGAAGCGGGATTATGGCTTATAGGGGCCTGATTCAATTGGGGATGGAGTTACCGCTTTGATGGCTGGCGAAAGAAGTGCTGAATTTTTGGGAGGTGGCTCTAGTGCAAATGAACGGGAATTTTTATGTGATGATGAAGGTGATAGAGGGAATGAATGTAAAATTGGCTGGTGAGGGCCGAAAATTGATTAAGTGGTTTGATATTATTACCTTTTACTCGAGGAAGGCGAGTCAGAACCCAGGGACCTATCACATCCAATGTTACCCAGAGAAACCTTAGTTTTTTTATCTGTGCTCGACGGGTCGAGGGTGGAATAAATATTTGTTGATAGTGAGAGGTAACTTCGAGAATGTAGACGAGGATGACCCTTATAAACTGCACCATATGGTATATAATGAAAGTTAGTTTGCTGTCGAAGCGTTTGTTGTTGATGTGTTTTGTTTTACTGTTGTAGGTCCGGGACGTTCGACTTGGGATAATCCTGTGAATTACATTGACAATCTGCTTAAGGTTAGTGACGACTGGGTAAATTTAGTGTTTGGCAGTCTCAAAATCAAGAGACAAAGGTGGAAGAAAACTGAGTCCCTGCTTCGAAGCGTACCCACTACGACGAAGCTAACAAAGAAAAAAAGAAGTGAAGGTTCTTCCAAGAGGTCAAGGGAAATGGGAGGAGGGCAGCTACCGAGGAACTATCAATTTGTGCCGAGATCTCGCAAGGGGTCAAAGCAAGTGGTAACGGTGCCCGAAGTGGCTGTCGCGGCTTCGAGGTTCAGGCCAAGTCCAGTATCGACTCATGTTGAGAAAGGGAAGAGTCGTGCTACTCCCGAAACTCTAAAATTACATCAATCGAAGGATGGCTAACGCACAAGGCATAGGGCACTGGGAGAGGACGATACATAGGTAGAGGATGAAGAACTGACAGAGGAAGAATGATAGGAGTAAGCAATCTTCGATGGTCGAACTCTGGGAGGATGACCCAGACGAGGCGTCGAAGGAAGTAAATAGGTACATGTTTCAGGTAACTATATACTGCTCCTTATTATGATATTCTGGAATGTCTCTCGAATTCTTTGAGTTTCATAGTTCACTGACTGATTGAATATTTTAGTAGACGGATGCTTGGGTGCGAACGTGCAACAAGGCTATGAAGTCAGTAAAAGTGAAGTTGCGGCATGCAAGGGAAAATCTTGATCTTTCCTATGGGATAGAGGCATCACTGGTGTCTGAGGTGAAGAAGTTGAAGCAAGACCTTGGGGTTCTTACCGAGTCTTATGATGAGAGACTCAAACTTCAGCGGTCGAGGCTGGAGCGGGAGTGGGCTGCGAAGCTTGAAGCGTGTGAGAGGGAGAAGACTGAACAAAAGGTACGGTTCCAGGGGCAGTATGATGGCGAATGCCAGGTGACTGTGAGGTTAAAGACTTTCATAGATGAAAAGGGGTATGACCCTGATACACTTGAACCGTACCCCGTGTCTCCAGAATTTGCTGAAGGGGATGAGGTCTAGCTGAAGGGAGTGGAGTTTCCCGTTGTTCATGAGATAGTTGGGCGTACTGAAGGTGTTGGAGATACTGCTCTTCTTGGAACACCCAGTAGTGGTCTTATTGGTGGTGGAGCCGTCTGAGTCTTGAATGAAGCTGTCGAAGTTGCTGATGGTGGAGCATCTGTGGAACAAGAATGTGAGACCGTTCCAGTGTGAGGTAGTTTGAATTGGGGTTGTTTATGTGGTGATTTGTAATATGTTGAACTATGCCGTGCTATTTTTTTTTAACTTCTATAGTTTATTCTGAATATGTTGATGTGTCTTCTGTGGTACATTCTGAGTCTGCTGAATCTGACTTTCCGATATAGTTCCTTAGTAGTCATGCTATCTTATGCTAACCTTGGAATATTGGAACTTGCATGCTTATTCTGCCGATTTTTCTTTCTTTGAATTGTTGATGATTGATATTTGACATGCTCTGTAACTGCCGCGTTGACAGATAATATGTAAGATATTTCCTTGATGTTTACATGACTGTAGCATTGTCGATCCATGAAGAATGTGGATGTAATGTGAATCAAACTCAGTGTGTTCTTTTGGACATCGAAGGCCGAAGCTACAGTGATGTTGAAAACTTAAAACATTTCCAAGTCACCCTCGAGTATCACCCAGGGTAAGGGGACATGATACCAAGGGGAAACCTAAAAATGTGCTGAACTTCGAAGGCCTAAGCCACAGCGAAGCTTTCAAATTGCCTCCAATGCATTCCTGAGGGTCCCATCTTTCGACCATCCTTGCCCCTCGAGTTTGCTCGAATGTTGGAAACTTGAGCAATTCAAGGACCCCCCAAGTATCTGTCGGGGCGAGGGTGGACATGATACCCAGGGTAGACCAGAAAAAGTACTGTACTTCGTCGGATTCAGAGCCTAGACGAAGGAATATCGAATCGCCACCAATGCATCCCCGAGGGTCCAGTCTTTCGACCATTCATTCCCCTCTAGTTTGCTCGAATTTTGGAGGCTTGAGTAATTCAAGATTGCCCCCAAGTATCTGTCGGGGTGAGGGTGGACAAGATACCCGGGGTAGGCCAGGAAAAGGACTGTACATCGAAGGCCGTAGCCACAGTGAAGGAATATCGAACTTCCTCCAATGCATCTCCGAGGGTCCAGTCTTTCGGCCATTCGTGCCCCTCGAGTTTGCTCGAATTTTGGAGACTGGAGAATTGTTGAGATCATCCTCGAGTACTAGTTGGATTGATGGTTGTAATGGTATTCGTGTTAAACCCAGAGTTTCGAAGTGAAACATGAGATGAAGTATTGGTAAAAAAAAACTCTTTTATTGATTATCCTGGATTACATCGGTGGTACATGATTCTAGTTAAGGCCTTTCTTTGTATTGGAGAGCTAGTACTCTGACGAGTTAATCACTTGACAAAGTTTCAATATTGGAGAGCTAGTACTCCGACGAGTTAACGGTCAAGTCAATAGTTTTGTTAATTGCATCGACTTGACCATTGCCTTGGGGGTAGTAAGGTGCCATGGGCGAAAGAATAATGTTATGTTTTTTGAGGAAATTCCTTACTTTACTGCCAACGAACTAGGGACCATTATCGCACCGAATCATGTAGGGGCAGCCGAAGCGAGTGATTATATTTTCCCATAAAAACTTGATGGCTTCCTCTTCTCTGGTTTGGCATAAGGGAACAGCTTCGACCCATTTGGTGAAGTAATTAGTGGCAACGAGGATGTTTTCTCTGCTACCCGAAGTTTTTGTAAGCGGACCAATGAGATCGATGGCCCATCTATTGAATGGTCAAGAAATTTAGCAGACATGAAGATCTCGAGAAGGGCAATGGATGTCAAGAGCATGACGCAAGCATTTGTCACAATGTACTACATATTCTGAAGCTTGCTTTTTCATATTGGGCCAAAACAATCCTTGGGTTACAGCTCGAAGGGCAAAAGACTGACCAACGGTGTGAGCACCACAGGTGCCTTCGTGAAGCTCAACTAAGATTCGAGAGGCTTCGGTATTGGATATACATCGAAGAAGGACGCTATTTGGAGATTTACGATGTAGTTCATTATTATGGATAGTGTATCTGCAGTAGTTTTCTAACAGTGAGCGTCTGGCTTTGGGATCATCGGAAAGTGTGGCGTTGGTAAGGTAATGAAAGAATGGTATTCGCCAATCATCTAAATCGAGACTCTCGCCCCAGTATTGATGGCATTGATTTCCATCTGGTCGATACATGGGTGTTCGCGTACTTCGATGTGGAGGGTCTGAGATTCTGTCTGTCCCAACATAGCTGTTATGTAGGCGAGGGCATCGGCATGTCTGTTTTCTCCTCGAGGATTATGGGTAATTGTTGATTTTTTGGGAAATCAGTCCATGCGTTGTCGCACAAGTAAAGCGTAGTAAGCCATGTGACCGTTAGCTTGATTTTCTCCTGAGTAATGTCTCAGAATGAGTTGGGAATCTATAAAGACTGCGAGTTTTGGAATGCCGAGATCGAGTCCGAGTTCAAGACCATGGATCAGTGCTTTATACTCTGCTTCATTATTTGAATATTCAAAGGTAAGTTAAACTGCTTTCTCTATTCAGTCATTAGTCGGTGTGACCAAGACAATACCAATTCCTGAACCATTGGGTCCTGCAAAGCCATCTGTGAATAAACGCCAACCAGTAAGGGGGTCCCATGGATCTACAACTTCAGGTTGCTCTTCCGGTAGATCGTCTTCATGTTCTTACCAGTCGCAATCTTCAACCGGGAAGTCGGCGAGGAAATCTGCTAAATCTTGGCCTTTCTGAGATATTTGCTTCGCGAAGGTTATGTCGTACTCGCTAAGGTATACAGACCATTGGTGTACTCGTCTGGATTTTTCTTTTTTACTAAGTGCTTCGCGGAGAGGGTAACTCGTGATGACACAAATGGGGTGGGCCTAAAAATATGGTTTGAGCTTATGGGCTGAATAGACAAGTGTCAGGAGCAATCGCTCAAGTTTGGAATAACGGGTTTCGGCAGGGGCTAGAGTTTTGCTGATAAAATCAACAGGTTTTTCAATATTGGAATCAAGGCGAATGAGTACAAAACTAATTGAAGTTTCTGTGGCAGCGAGTTATAGAAAGAGTGTTTCACCTTCGATGGGGGTACAGATGATGGGCAGGCGGCCAAGATATGTTTTAAGTTCGAGAAAGGTGTCTTCACACTCGGAGGTCCAATTGATCTCAGGGTTGTTTTTATTTCTTATTTTATGGGTCCCCTAATTGCGTAAGAGGGAGAAGAGCCAAGCACATCTATCGGAGGACTTGGAAATAAAATGGTTAAGGGTTACTATCCTGCTAGCCACCTTTTGGACACCTCTCTTTGTTCTGGGTGAGGGCATGTCAATGAGGGCTTGAATGTGGGCGCGGTCGATTTCGATGCCATATTTACTAATAAGGTGGCCCAAGAATTTTTTGGATAAGACGCCAAACTGGCACTTCTCTGGGTTGAGTTTCATTTTATAGGTGCGAAGTATTGAGAAGATATCGGTCAGGTCGTGAATGTGGGTCTGTTTTGTATACTCTTGCATAACATGTCGTCGATGTAGACTTCGATAGACTTACCAAGCAAGAATTTAAACATAGTTGTGATGAGGCGCTGGTAAGTGGCACCCGCATTTATATGGCCGAAGGGCATGACATTAAAACAATAAAGGCCTTGTTCAGTTATGAAGGAAGTTTTAAGTTGATCTTCTGGGAGGAGGGGTACCTGATTGTAACCCGAAGCTACGTCCATCATGGATAGGCGCTCGTGTCCAGCAGTGGCATCGAGGAGTGCTGAAATGGTTGGCAGTGGGAAACTGTCCTTCACTGTGTGTTTTTTGAGGTTGGTGAAGTCGACGCAGATTCGGATCTTTTCGCTCTTCTTAGGAACTGCCAGAATGTTTGATATCCAGTCAGCGTACTTGACTTCTCTGATAAAGGCCGCGGCTACAAGCTTGTCTACTTCGAGGTTAACCGCTTCTCGAAGTCGTGGTGCCAGGGTACACTTTTTTTAGTTTGACTGCCATGGAATTGGGAATAAGATCGAGGCGATGACATGCCTGGCTGGGGTCGACACCAAGCATCTCCTGAAATTTCCAAGAAAAGATGTCTGTGTTTGCTCGAAGGAAATCTGTAAGCTTGAGGCGTTTGGCCTCCCTAAGAATAGTTCCAATGAATGTTCCGTGACCAGGGCCATCGAGTTCGATATAAACGGTAGGTTCGATATGGGGGGTGGCATCTGTCGAAGTCGAAGGGATAGAAAGGTGCAGTGATTGCTATGGGTGTCTGACAAGTTTTTTGGTTTGGTCAATTTTTGGGTGCTTGTATGAGCGGGCAAGACGTTGAGATCCTTTGGGGTTCCACGTAACCTCGGGAGTTGCAAAACGAAGGGTTAGGTGATAGGTCAAGGGAATAGCTCGCATAGCATGGAGCCAATCCCGGCCGAGGATACCGAGGTATTCGGATTTCTTTTCGATGTCAAGGAAGCTGGTTTGAAGGGTGATGGGTCTTGTGGTGATAGGTAGGCTGATGTGACTAACGGAGACTTTGATAGTCCCATTGAATCCTTTTAACTTGACGTTGGCTGGGGTAATGAGTTCAGTTTTCTGCATTTTTTCGACGGTGGGTCCAAGGCGGGCACGGGCAGATACGCGTGATTGATCCAGTACCTGGGACTGACGGGCAAGTTCGAAGGGCTCTAACCATTGAAGTTCTCGGACTATCCTGCGTAGCTCATCAATTACTCGATTATGTCTATTTTTGTCATATACTCGGCGATTCCATTCAGTTTCCAAGGCCTGGCGGTGGTTTTCTCATTCCTGGGTGAGTTGATACTGATGGCGCTCTTTTGCTTGAGCAATTTTCTTAGTTAGTAAAGTGACTTGAGAGGCGACTCCGTTAATGGAGTTGCCTACCTGAGTTAAGTTGGCACGACAGGAAGAGGCCATTGAAAAGGAGCGGTAAATGGTAGGAAAGAAAAGAAGGAAACAAAGACGAGGTAACTGATAGTGTAGGAAACACAGACGGCGCCAATTGTAGGGGCCTGATCTTCGATGAGAACGGAAGATGGCTCTTACAACATGGAGGTCAACCTCTCATCAGAGATGTACAAGTATATAGCCTAAAAAGAGACTAATTAGAGACAAATACTTGCGCAGAGGCCCGAATGTGACTCTCTACGACCTCTGATGAGGATTTTTAAACTGTGATTCTATTACTGATGAGTAACAATAAAGATCGAATACATTTTGTGAGTGGTCGAAGGTAAAAAGCATAGGGTTTGGAGAGGAATTTTCTAAGCCCCTCTTGGTTTCCCCTCTCTCTTATTTATAGAGACATAAGAGGCTGAGTCACCAAGAGTGGGCCAGGCTACATGATTACTGTCTGGGTTTTCTGGCGGTGACATTTATTATAGACATCCCTGTCACTATAGCTGAGAGACCAATTAATGCGCCGTCCAATCCTTTTGAGCTAACTACTAGTCTTATCACACTGCTGTTATTCGAACGTTCAGTCGAAGGGTATCTGCTATTATGTGTTGATCCGTTCTCAAAGGTTTATCTGCTGTTAAGTACTGAACCGTTCTCGATGGCTTATCTGCTATTATGTGTTGATCCGTTCTTGATGGTTTATCTGCTATTATGTGTTGATCCGTTCTTGAAGGTTTATCTGTTATTATGTGCTGATCCGTTCTCGAAGGTTTATCTACTGTTATCTGTCGAGGCTTCGACTCCAAGAGTTTCTTGAGGGGCTTAATTCTGAGTTGAAATAGTCTTCAATATGTTCGAGTAGGATACGAAGTAGATTTCGAGTGAGGAGGTTGAAGGTTACGAGTAGGCTACCACAGTTGCACTTGTACAAAATCCTAAAGACTTGTGGTGTTTTGTTGATACGAGTAATAAAGCCAAGTATCTGAGGCTTTTGTTAACTATGACACAATATTTTGAGGCTGAAGTAGATAGTGAGCAAGGTTAAAAAGTAGCTTATGTAGAGCTCTTAAAGGAAAGGTGTGTAGTACCTGATCCAGTTCGAGTTATGTATTTTGCTCAAGAAGCACATAATCGTCATAGCGTTGAGGCATAAAATATATTCAGCTCCAGCTGGTGTGTTATATATGGTGACGTAGGTTCCTTACTTGATGTTCTTGGCTTTATATAGGAACGAGGAGCAATGAGGATTTTGTTTTTCAAAATAAGAAAAAAGTAGAGAGAGGTGCAAGCTAAGTTTGAGGGAGATTTAAGCGAGTTCCAAAACACGTTGTAGTGATGTATGTAACAAAATACACCTCTGGAAAATCAACTAATAGTAGAAACAACTGTCAGAAAGAAGGTAGAAGAGGAATTGAAAGCGTTGGGTATATTGGAGAAGGATATTCAAAAGCGTCGACATAGATTACAGATACTGTTGATGGAATATTTGCATCTGATGCAAGAATAGGTTATTGCTCAAATGGACCAGGAACGTAATATAGCGAGTGTGATTGAGTTTTATGGAATGGAGTTAACAAGGGCGGAGAATGATTTTAGGAAGTATGTTATGGATTGTGGGAAAGACTTTGATGTAGAGAACGAAAAGATTAAAAATATATGGTTTTCCTTTTAAATAATTTTAGACTGCATAACATCAATGTAAAGTTCCATCGTTTTTCTCAGATTGTCTTTGAATATCTGGGTCATCAGTCTTTGGTAAGTGGCTCCGGCTTTTTTGAGGCGGAAAGGCATTACATTGTAGCCATTTTTTCTTGATCTTTAGGCAAATAGGGGTATCTTATTATACCCTGACGCAACATCCATCATGGAAAAAAGTTCATGTTTCATTGTTGAATCGAGCAGATGGTTGAGGATAGGAAGGAGAAAACTATCTTTCAAAGTATACATATTTAACTCTGCGAAATCCACGCATACTCTGATTTTGCCATTTCTCTTCAGGACCATTACGATGTTCGAGATCCATAAAGGGTAATTGGCTTTTCGAATAAAACCAACTTCAATGAGTTTGTCGATCTCTTTGTTGACTTCCTTTTGTAGTCTCGGTACTAATATCCTCTATTTCTGTTTGATCGCCTCCGCCTTATCTTTTAAGCTAAGCTTGTGGCAAACTAAAGTTGTGTCCATGCCTGATATTTCATGGAATGTCCATGCAAATACATCACTGTTATCTTTAGAAACTAAATAAGTGTATTTCGTTCTGTTGTGGGAAAAAGAGCCCCAATGTAGGTACCCCGCTTGTCTCCAGTGATCTCGACGTATTCTGTGGCTTCCGCACTTGATAGCTGGTTCTTTGTAGTATTCTGTAATTGTTATGCGACATGTTTTTCTGGTGGCTCTGTCACGATGGTTACAATATTTTCACAAGCGCAAGCTAGCTTCTTGTTACTTTTGATTTCATAGATACCACCATTCCATTCGAACTACAATGCCAGATGATAGGTTGATGGGATGGCTCTTATGTTGTGTAGCAAGTAATATCCCATTATTCCCAAATAATGAGATTTTCCATTTATAACGTAAAATACAATGTCAGCCGTTACCGGTCTTGCAGTAATAGGAAGTATGATTTTTCATACGCATTCTTCTTTGGAGCCATTAAAATTACTGACATCGATGTCACTATGCTCAACTTTGTCGGGCAGTCCTATTTGATTAATTGTGCTTTGGAAGAGTTGTTAGATACTACTGCTAGTATCTACCATCATTGTGTGCAAGATGACATTTCTCATTTTTAACATGATCATAAGTGCGTCATGATGAGGAAAGTTTATATGACAAACGTCATAATCCTCAAAGGAGATCTCTGCTCATTGTGTATTGGATGCTGAGAGTAATCTAGCTTCTTTGTTGACCATGGCTAGATCGTGGCGTTGGCCTAGACGTCGTCTTTTGAACCTGACCAATCTACTTATCATATGTAAAATGGCAGAGGGATATGTGGTACAAATGTTTTTCCTCGGTCCCTCCTTCTGTTTGTACGATCTTAGTATTAATCTTGTAACTCCCATTTTTGTAACTTTCTACGTCTATATTGTACTTGTGCATTCTTCCGTCTGCAAGGATGTACTCTAAAAGTCTCTGTAACACAAAACAATGTTCTGTATCATGATGTCAGACTTTGTGATGTATACAATATGGTCTGCTTTTAATAGGTGGAGGAATTGGTAATTTCGAAAGAAGTTATCCTTCAGAAGTGTGGGATATATAGGCTTTGTTATGTTACTACCTCTCCGAGGCCGATTTTCATTAGATATAATACGTTTAATGTCTCCTCCATATTCTGGAGAACGATTGTAATATTATTCTGTGGATTGATCTCCAGCTGTCAAAATTGACTTTTGGGGCTTCTGTCTTTCAGTTAACATCCGTTCGAGATCGATATAACCATTTACCTTTTCGATCATGTCTTCTAGGGTTGCGGGTTTATTGAGAATTTGGTATTCCTTCACTCTTCCATCAATGAGCAAGGCATTTGTAAACTTTGAAATAATAATCTTCTGATCAAGTCGATCTACCTTTCTATCCAACTCTAAGAATTTCTTTGTGAACGATTCAAGCTTCTCTCCTGGCATTTGTTTAAGGCTAAAAAAAGAATAGACATTTTACTCTTTGTCTTTATTGTACGAGTAGTTCTTGATAAAAATTTCTTGCAACTGTTCGAATGTATGAATGAACCCTTCTTGAAGCATGTAAAACCATCACAACAGTTTGGCCAAAAGACTAGTAGGAGAGGGACGGCATAAAATGTGTTTTGATCTAGAATGCAAGCCTAAAACATCCTAGAATTCTTGGACGTGTTCCACGACATCAGTTCCCCTGTATTTTCAAATTGCTGGGGCGTAAAAACCAGTGGGAACCTCGCTGTCAAATAGATCATGAGCTATCGGGCTCTTCTGTAGCCTATTGTAGATGCCTTTGGCAGTTTGATTCTTTGCTTCAAATAATTCATTTATGCGCGCTTCGACATGCTCCTTGGTCACAAACTGATGAGCTGTAATAGTCTGACATGGGATACGTCCCCTTTCCAAACTTTGGCGGGAACGTCATTAACTTCTTGTCGGACTCCTGGTACCTGTATGAGCTCAGCCCCCAGTTGATTATGATTGGATAGAACATCAGCATCTAGGAAATTGCCTAGGGGTCCTAACCTATCTTAAACGGAAGCTCTTGAGGTAGCTGGCAGCGGATCTTTTTATTTTTAGGTTTCCATCTGTTATCTCTGCAGAACTTCCAACGCATCTCTTACATCAACCAACTGTTGTTCCAGAACGGCTCAACTTTTTGTCTCGGAGTTCAGAGTGTCCCGTAATCAGTGTGGCGCTTCCTTCTGTTCGGCCAACTGGGGCATTCTAGTCTGGAAGTTGCATTCTGTGAAAAGAGTAAGTATCTGCTATATATGAGAACTGTGGTTAACTGCTTTATTCCCACAGACGGCACAAAATGTCTCTCACACTAAAGATAATTAGCGCGATATAACGTAATTGCTAACATGAGATTTAGCGTAGAAATAGACGACATCTCTTGAGGATTTAAGAAATAGATATTATTGATGATGGCTAGCTATTACAAAGATTGCTCTGAATAGTTATGTGTAGAGTTTCTAGGTAGAATTTTCTGTGTTTAATTTTCTGTTTTATGGTCCTATTTATAGGTCTTATAATATGACTGTTTGATGACCATTATTACTTTTAACGACGAACGATAGAGTATGATTTTAATGAGCCTCTAAACAGATTGCATAACTGCCTGATTCTTCTATTTTGTAACAACTTCTTTGATAATTGTGTGTTTGTTAAATCGAGTTGTAGGTGTTCCATAATCTGCAATGTAATCGTATATTGATGAGGTCGAGTAAATGTATGATGGTCAATGTTAAGGCTTGAGATCGAGATCTGGAATAGGTCTCTACATGAACTATGCACCTAAATAATGGCAACTCAAATGAGATGAGCCCTAAAATTTTCAACGCTCAAAGTGTGAACTAGGTGCCTAAATAATAACGATCTTCAATGGTGGCTAGCTACCCAATTATCGAAGTTTGAAATGTGAACTAGATGCCCAATAATTGGGGACCCTAGAAGGATGTTAGCCACCCAATCGTCAAAGTTCAAAAAATGAACTAGACACACAATAATGGTGTCCCTCAAATGAGATGAGCCCCAATCTTTCCCTAAGCTCAAAGTGTAAACTAGCCACCTAATAATTATGACCATCAAATGTGGCGAGTTCCAATATTTGCCTAAGCTTAAACTGTGTACTAGGTACCTAATAATTGCAACCATCAAATGAGTTAAACCCTAATATTTTCCCAAGTTCAAGGTGTAAACTAGCTAGGCACCAAATAATGGCGGACCATAAATAAGGTGTGCCCCAATATTTGTCCAAGTTCAAAGTATGAACTAGGCACCTAATAATGGTGATCCTCAAGCCTGCTAAGTTATAATATAAACATCTTAAGACCGTGTTGTTCTAATTTTTTTAAGTATGCCATACATGGGGAAGAAATTGTGGACAAATAGTCAAACATCAATCGTTATAACCCATTAACGTTGCCAAATTATATATTTTTCAAGGCAGCTACACTTGGGGGCAAACATGGCATCTCATCGCCAGAATTAGCTGGCTACAACCTACAAGCGTGATAAAGTTAATTAAGCCCATTTAGGGGTTACCTTGTTAATAAAGAGCCAAACATGACTCTCTATAGCCTTCAAGTATATAGCTTAATTAAATATTTCCAAGATCACCATACTTAGGGGTGAGCCTGACATCTCTAAGCAAAAACTAGCTCGTTACATCTTACAAAGTTATGTTATTCTAATTTTTTTAATACCGTACATTTGGGAGCGAGCTTGTCAATTAAGATTTAGAAATAACTCACTATAACCTGAAGGTAGGAAATTTCAAATATTTTCTAAGCACCCCAGACTTAGTTTTCTATAACTTGTCAACTAAGTAGGTCGGAAGTAACGGCCAAGTTTTTATTTGGGTAGGTCAAAAGTGGCGACCTAGGTTTTAAGTGGGCCAGTTATAATTGACGCCCTAGTTTTTAAATTAGTAAAGATGTTCAAGCCTTCATATTAAATATAATAATTTGGTCGCAAGTGACAACCTAGTTTTTAAGTTAGTAGGTTGTATGACGACCTAATGTTTAAGTAAGTAGGTCATAAGTAACGACATAGTTTTTAAGTTGGTGGAGATGTTCAAGCCTTCACCTTATACATAATTAGGTCACAACGGACGACCTTGATTTTAAGTGGGTCGGTCGTAAGTGACGACCTAGTTTTGAAATTGGTGTAGATATTCAAGCCTTCACCTTAAAAATAACAAATTTGGTCGCAAGTGATGACCTAAATTTTAAGTGGGTAGGTCATAAATGACGACCTAGTTTTTAAGTGGGTCGGTCATAAGGGATGACCGAGTTTTTAAATTGGTAAAGATGTTTATGCCTTCACCATAAATATAACTAATTTGGTCACAAGTGACGACCTTTATTTTTATTTGGGTCGGCTGTAAATAACGATATAGTTTTTAAGTTGGTGGAAATGCTTAAGCCTTTACCTTAAATATAACTAATTTCGTTGTAAGTGATGACCTAGTTTTTAGGTGGATAGGTCATAAATGATGACCAAGTTTTTAAGTAAGTAGGTTGTATGTGACAACTTAGCTTTTAAGTATGTGGAGATGTTCAAACCTTCACCTTATACATAATTAGGTTATATGTAACGACCTAGTTTTTAAGTGGGTCGGTTGTAGGTGACGGACTAGTTTTTAAATTAGTGGAGATGTTAAAACCTTTACCTTAAATATAACTAATTTTATCACAAATGACGATCTAATTTTTAAGTGGATAGGTAAGTAGGTCGAAAGTGGCAACCTAGTTTTTAAGTTTGTGGAGATGTTCAAGCCATCACCTTATACATAATTAGGTCGCAAGTGACGACCTAATTTAAAAATTGGTAGAGATGTTCAAGCCTTCACGCTAAATATAACTAATTTGTTTGGAAGTGACAACCTAGTTTTTAAGTGGTTAGGTCGTAAATCACAACCTAGTTTTGAAGTTGGTGAAAATATTCAAGCCTTTACCTTAAATATAACTAATTTGGTTGTAAGCGACGACCTAATTTTTAAGTGGATAGGTGGTAAATAACGACCTAGTTTTTTAAGTAAGTTGGACGTAAGTGACGACCTAGTTTTAAAGTTGGTGGAGATGTTCAAGCCTTTACCTAAGTCATAATTAGGTCGCAAGTGAAAATCTAGCTTTTAAGTTGGTCGGTTGCATGCGACTACCTAGCTGTTAAATTGACGGAGATGTTCAAGCCTTCACCTTAAATGTAGCAAATTTAGTCACAAATGGAGACCACGTTTTAAGTGAATTGGTTGTAAATGATGATCTAGTATTTAAGTAAGTAGGTCGCAAGTAACGACCTAGTTATTAAGTTAATGTAGATGTTCAAGCCTTCACCTTATAAATAAGAAGGTCGTAAGTGACGACCAAGTTTTTGAATCAGTGAAGATATTTAAGCCTTAACCTTATAAATAACAAGCAGGTCGCAAATGGTGACCTAGGTTTTCAGTGGGTAGGTCGTAAGTGGCGACCTAGTTTTAATTAGGTGGAGATGTATCAATTTTTTTTATCACATTTTTCATGTACCGTGACTAATTCCCACAACATATACAATATTTTGCATTGACTATTACTATAATTGGAAATTGTTAATCAATTCCATTTCTAGGCAACTGTAGCGGTGATAAACAATACATTAAAGGGAAATTATATGCATGTCAACTTGATATATAAGCATATGCACAATATGTAGTGTAAAAAGCTGTTAAAAGTGAAATTTCTAAGTACTTTATATTAATCAGCTTTGATCAATTTAGGTCAAATTAGCTAAGTTCAATAATCATTTAATCAATCATCTAACACTAGTAAAAATCAATTCTATAATCTAGTGCCAGAAAGCAATTAATCAAATAACATAAACACAAGATATTATCCTTGTGGGAAACTTTTCTCAGGAGAAATGCCCACAGATCCTTTTCGAATCCTCGATAGCTAAAATTCACTATAAAAAAAGAATAACAAGAATCTTAATCAGTTACAGACTCGATAAGCACATCCCATGGTCATCTATCTTTAATCACTTTTCTTACAATCAATCCTCCATTCTCAAAATGCCTCGCCTTGGATTACATATCAAAGCTCCAAATCTTGAATCACTGAAGCTCTTTTAATTCTCAAATTAGGTATTTGGGAAGTGAATTATAAGTCTCAAGATAGACAAGATTAATATTAATCTTTGATAATTCTTGCTCTAGATAATTTCTCTTTGCTATGAATAAAACCCTAAAAAGAAGTGGTTAAAAAAGAGAAAAAAAGGAGTTTTAAGAAAAATGGGGTTGCCAATGTAATTTTTGTTCGAACAAGATGCTTAGAATAAGGCAGAACCTAAATGGTTCGAATGGATTTTTTTTTTGCATAATTACTTTATAAGAAAGAATTTGAAAAAATAAATTACAAAATATTTTGAACTCATACCAAAGGTCCTTCTCCAGTCAACTTACTTGACATCTGACTTCAATGTTGGCTGATACTACCAAATCTAGTTGCAGTTGATTCAACAAGAAATCACTAATGTGGAAGAACCACGAGATAGACTCTGACTAACTATGACCTCTCTAAACTAGTTTCGACTCAAAATGAGACCAATGCAACTATAAATGTTTCAATCTCCCCCATAGGTTCATTTTGTGATAAAACATATTTGCAAACAATATATAAGATAACTCTTGTAAACTTCCCTATCACATAATCACTCTAAAGCTAACACAACTCAATAAAGAAAAGAATTACAACTCGATGGACACAATATCAATCACTAAACTGCAACTCATTAGTTGAATTTCTTCTCACCTCAATACTTGCTATTCAATAATCTGCACAGTAAACAAGATAGATCATGATACCTTATAGATAAAATAGAAACCAAAAATACTTACCCATCATGAACAAGGTAGATATAGGATACCTTGTAGAGGAAAATAAATTAAAAACGCTTACCCATCATGAACAAGATAGATATATGATACCTTGTAAAGGAAAGAAAATCAAAAACATTTACCCATCATGATCAATCTCTCCCCTTATTGTTTAGGAAGAACAAAAGATGGAGTACAAATATAAGATGCAGTATAAGCAAGTATAAATCAGAACACAAATAATAAAAACTAACTGCAAATCCGTCAAAATCCAAAATGTACAAAAAGGAACAAAGGAGTGTGCAACCACTACTCGAAGGCTGGAAGACTAAAAGAAGCACTGGGAAATACTCTGCCACAGTACATGATAGAGAAGTAATTAACATTAAATAAGAAAGATAGATCAAGATTGTACCTCTGTATGGCAAACATTCTATAAAGTAATTAATGTGTGTGTGTGTGTGTGTGCGTGTGTGTGTATGTATGTCTGTTCAGTCAAATGGATACTATGATTTCTACTTATGAGATAATCGCAATAAGATCAATTTGTTGGAAAGTTGCTTTGACTTAGGCCTATCTTGGGCGGTCACTCAAATATCACTGAGATTTTACTGGGTATTATTTCGCTAGTAATGAGCATGAATAAATTCACCGAAGACTCGTATGCCATGAACAGACGGACAATTTTTGGACTGTCTCATGGAAATGAATTTTATTATTGGTAAAAATGTCAAGTTATTTACCAAAGACTCCCTATCTCTCATCTCAACTAAATAGACCATACTAGACTAAGGGCTAGAAATGTCTGTTATTGTTGCATTGTAAGCTAAGGCCAGGATAGTGATGGGATGGGTATTTTACTGGCATTATGAGGATAATAGAGTCTTCATATTCCTCCATTCATTGCATCCTAAATTTTCATATGCTCCAATCTTTTCCACCCTATCATTTCTTCCTATCTTTTCACCTCTAAATTCTTTTTATTGGATTGTTCCATTTATTTCGGTGAAGCACTATCAACACTAGATGATTCTGCTCATAATTGCTTGTATTTAGTATAATATTTTTGGAAATATCTTCGACTGTACTTTATCAACCTACTACGCACTTATTTTCTCCTTTAATATCCTCATAATGAATAAGGTAAAAGGATACTAGCGACATACACAAATGGTTTCATTTAGGTATAAGGGGCGACAAATGAATAAAACTTGGGTAATTTACAAAAGCTAAATAAAAGATTTTATCAAAAAACAGTCTAAGATCATTTCCTCAGTTTCGTAATGTCTTTGTTTCACCTTGAATCAAGGGTAAGAAATATTTTTGCACAATAACTCAAATTTTATGTCACCTTCAATAATTAACTAATGCAACAAAAAATGAGATCATAAGAGAAAAAATTGTAAAATCCAGTATGAGTTTGTTAAATAACACTCGAAGCTCATAGTAAGGGAATATCCTTACATAACATTGGGTGCAAAGCCTCTAATGTGATCCTCAAGTATTTCTGATCACAATTGTTTTCTAGTTTAGACATGGAGGTAATTGGCTATGGTAAAGGTGATTCTTACCAAGTAACTATTTAGTAAATAATTTTAGCACAAAAGTACTATCCTAGACTAGTAAGAATATTTCACATTAATAATATTCTAAAAAGCAAAGTATAAAGACAAAACAAAATTGTACCCTACTGTCTTAAAAAGAAGAATATAATAATAGAACTGGACACATGGTAAGAAATGTACCTAATTAATGGAGCATACATTGATAGCCCCATCTCAATTTAGATCCATTATATGACATATGACGAGAACATCCACTACCCATGTACCAATGCAAGGTTTTGAAAGCATCTAAAGATGTCAACACAACATTGCACCTTATCTGCGGTGACAAATCATTTTTTTGCACCTAAATAGCCCTAATAATTATTTGAGGTGATGTTTCTTGAGAAAACCACCTAGCAATATTCTCATTTTGCACATTAGAAAAATTTATGTTTGGATTATATCTTTGAGAATTGGATGGCCAAACATATGATCGATAGGGCATAACAAATCTACAATAAGGCACAACGTGACCCTGTCGACCATACGCTCGATAATAAATAACTCGATTGTAAAAGACATTCTTGACCTGACCGTGAGTGGTTGATAATGTACTATGTCTGGGCCATAAGGTTGCTTTAACAAATTTTGTGACTTGATGGGTTTTAAAGTTAAAAGAAAGCATTTCATATCCAAGTCCCCTTTTGCTTCTTTTGGCTTTACCCATATATAGTATTTTATCAAGGTAATTCATACCATGGAAAAATATTTAAATTTTCCGCTAAGATGTAACTAAGTCATGCTTGGACTTTTCAAGTTCATCCAGAGTTGACTTAATTTTCTCTTCAATCTCATTACAATCCTTTTCTAGTGGCTCAATTTTGTCAAGAAGATCTTATTTCTCACTATTAAGATTTTCAATCTTAAGGCTTGTATCCTCGGCTTTTTCTTTATGTTCATGTGTGAGTGTGGTAACTTGATCTTTCAAGGTTTTATTAACCTTTTCATGTTTAACACATTTCAAAAATTTCTGTGTATACAACACTTTATGATTAGTGTCCCCAAGTTCATAACTTTCATTATCACTCTAACTTTCAACAAGGTTTTCTCGATCAATGGGGTCAGAACAATCATTACTTGGATTTTCTAGCAGGATACGCATAATAGTTGTCACTTCCATTTTCTTGGGAATGATCATTATTAGCACCAATTTCATAAAAATTAGTATCTCAAGTAATAGTAATATTCAAGGCTTTATTATTACTAGATTTCTTATTCAGACAACTACGTGTTAAATGACCAAACATGTGACGCTTATAACATTCAACTTGACTTAGGTCAGTATCACTGTTGGCCTACCTGCTATTTCATTTAACTTGATCATGAGTTCGCGACTTATAATTTACCGATTACCCTTGCTTTTGAAATTAACATTTTTTCACAAGGTTGTTAAGCTATTGACTTATAGAGACAATCCCTAAAGAATCAATATCTGATCCTTCATTATCAGCCAAAACATACGAGTAATCAATCTCTTTGGTACCCTTATAAGTTAAATAGAAAGATGAAGACTTAAGCGATAAAGTCTTATTCTTTACAGGGTTTTCTATTTTCATTTTGTGTTTAAATGTTTGGAACTTTCTAGCCAGTGTGGCTGACTTCTTTTTCTTTAGATTTTGAGCTTACATAATAACATCACATCTAGATTTAAAGATCTTAGGTAATGATCTTAAGACTTTGTGAACAATTTGTACATCGGAATAATAAGTTGCTCCTAATACGGTACTAGTGTTGGCAATGTCACTTAGTCTTGCATAGAGCTCATCAAAAGGTTTATCCTCACTTATTTGAATATTCTCAAATTGAAAATTATGTATTTTTAGTTTACTTTTTTTGACTATATCATCACCTTTATGAGTTCAAACTAATATGTCTCTTAAGGTTCTTTCGAAGTGGTACAACCAGAGATATGTCGAAATTTACTTTGACTCACAGCCATGATGATAGCATTACGACCCTAAGAGTTATAAATGGCATCGTCCTTTTCAACAACACTACCCATCTCACCTTGCATCACAGTAAGGTACATCTATCCATCCACAATGGCAATCCACACATATTTATCGAGTAATTATAAGAATATAACCATTTGAATTTTACAATAGGGATAGTTTTTACAATGATAGAGTGAAAGACGATTTATGGAACCTCAAAACTTCTCAGAATCCATTATCTTCATGTAATTGAGTCAGGATCTGTACTCAGGTTGTTAAGCCTTAGAGCGTGACCACTCTCATACCAATTGAAATTTCTAGATACTTGAGATTAATCAGTTTTGATTAATTTAGGTCAAATTAGTTAGGTCCAATAATCATTTAATCATTCGTCTAACACAAGTCTAATTTAATTTAATTCTATAATCTTGTGTGAATAAAAAATTAATTAAATAACATAAATATATGATATTAACACTATAGGAAACCCTTTTCAGGAGAAAAACACATAGGTCATTGTCGAATCATCGACAACAAAAATTTACTAAGAAGAAAAAATTACAAAAATCTTAATCACTTACAGACTCAATAAGCACATCACGTGTTTACCTATCTTCAATCACTCTTCTTGCAATCAATCCTCCACTCTCGTAGCGCTCATTTTGGATTACGCGCTAAAGCTTCTAAGCTTGAATTACTCAATCTCTTTCAATTCTTAAATTAAGTATTTCAGAAGTGAATTGCAACACTTAAAAGCAAGAAGATTGATATTAATCTCTTTTATTTCTTGTTCTAAAAAGTTGTTCTTTGGTATATGAGTAAAAACGCTAAAAAGAAGTGATTCAAAAGAGGAAAAAAGTCATTTAAGAAAAATTAGGCTACCAAATGAATAGGATTTGATTCCTGTTCAAATGGGATTTTTTTTATTTTCAAAAAAGCTTTATAAAAATTGTTTTTTTAAAAAATAAAATTTACAAAATATTTTGAATTCATTCCAAATGTCCAACAATCAACTTACTTGATATGTAACTTTAATGTTGACTGACAGTGCCAAGTCCAGTTGTAGTTGATCCAACGAGCAAGCTCTAACAAAAGAACCACGGGATAGATTAAATAATTCGAACCTCTCTAAACTAGTTTTGACACAAAATTTGACCGATACAGCTATGGATGTTTCAAAAAGTGGTCAGTGAGAAGGACCCCATAATTACGATGTCTTGCCTGCAATAAATATCATGTATGGCTGACGTGCATGGCTATAAGTTGAGTTTAGCTTTTCTGTTTCAAAGAGTAAAAGAAGTTGAAGGCTAAGCAAATCCATGTTGGGGATTTCAATTTAATATTACCTCCCATTTCTGTCAAATATTAGGAATTCAGTGAGAAATTAATTGAAAGAACTACATTACAAGGCTATTTTTCCATAATCCATGGCTGCTTATCAACATTAAAACCATATGAAGGCAGAAAATATGTATGCACAATTTCGATCTTACAAGACAAGATTATTAGTGTAGGCCTATGTTACTTGAAATTGAAGCGGGTATGGGAAACGATACGAAAAACGTAAATAGGAAACGTCCAATATATTTTATACATGATTCGGAAAATGGGAAATGCATACCAAAAGATGCGACAATTGAAGCGAAATGTGAAATAAAGAGGGAAACGAGTATTGAAGCGTAAACAAATCCAAACTAGGAAACTAGTAAGAAATTTCGAAATAAGCAAAGTGTAATATTTTTTGATAGTCAAGATATCAAGATAGAAAGACAATACTTGTAAACTTAGTCAAGAGGGGAGAAAATACGGAAGGTTAAATATTCTTAAGGTTTCCCTTCATAACGAGATTTCGTTATAATGCAGTTTCTAAAGGTTTGAGTGTTTCTTCTTCTTCATCTTTTGTGGGTATAAGAGCATCAAGTCACATACACTAGCATTGTTTCACATTAATTTTGATATAAGAATTTCAAAAGTTTTCCAAATTGAACCAAAATTTACTTTAAAAAATGAGTCACGCGAATCGAAAATTGAATTATCAGCGTTTCCCAAATTTAACTACAGCCGAATCGAAATGTAAATCATATTCGTTTCCTCAACATTTTTGGAATTTGGTGAAACCGAATCCCACCCATTTCCCAAACTGGTTTTCTAGGAAATGTTTGGGAAGAGGGGAAACGCATTTCCCCGCAATATAGGTGTAGGCTAGTATATGCAATATAAACCATAGACTAAGACAGTTATAGTAGCCTACTCGCAGCTTTTTAACACTGGTCGAACGCTCGAAGGAAATCGAAACCTACCTAATGACTCAAAGCCTAGTATGTCAATTATCAAGCCCACAAAACCTTCCGAGACTATTCGAACACTCAAAGGAAACGTTGAACCAGAAATACTTTAACCATAAGCGCACATGGTCGAAGGGGAACATGTCAGGCAGCCAGCTCACCAAAGAGAATAGTAGAGCACGCCGCTCGACAAGTGCAGTGCCAGATCCAACAACCACATTGCCAGAATCAACAGCTACAGTGTCAGATTCGATAAATTGCAGCGTTAGAACTGATTCTGGGTACAAGTCAGTTTTCCCCGGAGGATACAGATATAACTTGACCTCACATGGTGACTCAGCCCATCCTATGTTCTATATATTAGAGGGAAGAGGAACTATAAAGGGGTTAGAAAATCTCTCCCGACAGACCTCACAAGTTTATCTTTGAATACCCTGTAATCACCCTGTATTCGATACTTTGACTATTCGATATTTATAATAGTACTCTTAAAAATCATCATCAGAGGTCGTAGAGTGACCCATTATAGGCCTCCACGCAAGTATATCGTCAGTAAATTAGTATTGATTATATGCATAAATCCCTTGGTAGTGGATAAAATTCATAGTATAAGAGTCAACTTCCTCTCATGAGAAGTTGGGCCTCTAGATTTGGCGCCGTCTGTGCTATCCTACCCTGTCAGTCTTCCCCTTGCTTTTTCCCCTATTATAATCCTACCATGCACCTCCAATGGCCCCCACCTTCCGCCCTACATCCGCCCATGCCGGCAACTCCGCCGACGGAGTGGCCGCCCAGCTCGCCCTTCCTACCCAGCAATTAGTTTAAGCCGAGAAGCGTCATCGAATCCAATTACATTAGGAGCGCGAAGAGCATAGACAAGAGGTGAAAGCCGAACAGAAATGCCGTTTAGATGACGTAGACAGGAAATATCGTGCCCTCGATGATCTGCATAATAAAGTTTATGAGTTGAAGCGGTGTCAGGCTCAAGACGCCCCACTACCATCACGCGTTTCTGCCCGTACCCGGCTGGGGCCCCAACCACATCTTGACGTACCCCCAGTCCATCTTGGAGCCAAGGGTGCTCCACCCACCATCCTCCCTACTAGTTCAATCCACCTTGGCATACACCCCACGTAGGATTCGTCCGATTCAACCTTTTGCACTTCCAGACAACCTCGACGCCGCCCAGCTCGTGAACGACTCGAGAAGCGCAGCGCTGAGCACACGATGAATATTCGACACCATCCCCTTCGACCACAAAGATCCCCCCCCCCTCATCCCACCTATTTTATACAATAGGACCTCGACCAAAAAATTTATCCAGCCATCTACATCAGTGCAAGTCCCACATCGAACTCTTTAAGTCGGTTGAATAACCCCCTCTACCCCAAACTCCTCGCTGTCGAGGTTTCTTCAAATTTCCATGCCCCCAAAATCAGCAAATACCGCAATACCGATCCTCAATATCACATCCTCAAGTTCTAAAATACCTTAAGCTTATATTCCACGGCCGACCACCTATTGTGTCGGCTATTTTCCACTATCCTCACCGACAGCCCCCTTCGATGGTATCATAGCCTACCCAACGGCTCGATCTGAAGCTTTGAGAAGTTATCCAGCCTTTTTATTGCCAATTCTCCTTTAACAAAGACCGAGATGTCCGGGTCGATAGCCTCTTCAATTTTTGAAAATTCCCTAATGAAACCCTTGAAGTCTTCAACAAGTGGTTTCTTGGCGAGTTGCGCAAGATCGAAAACATCGACTGCGCGAACGCCGTGCACGGCTTTTCTAACACACAGGTAGATAACAGCCGCGTCAAAGAGTACATCATGCTCCACAAACCTCGAACCCTCGAGGAGATGTTTTCCAAAGTAAATGGATACATCGACCTCGAGCGCCTTCGCGAGTCCAATTTCCAGGTGTAACCTTCAGCAACTAATCAGGATAAACCTCGACAAGGATAACATTCTACACTTATGATCAATCCCGTCTCATAGGAGACTAAGAGCCGCAAACACACCCACACTAACGACACCACCACTGAGGCTCGCAAAAAACAACCGAAGTCGGTCTTCCGGAAGCTTACTGCTCCTATCAGTAAATTTCTACCACATATTCAGGCTGACCGAGTATGGCATAACCCTTACCCCATCGAGGTCAAACAAGGCGAACCATACTACAAGAATCATAAGTGTAGCAGCCATCATACCAACAAATGCTTCGCTCTGCAGCGCTCTCTCAAAATAATTCTTAAGGCGGGTCGTCTAAACTAATATGTCGCTGGCCTCCCTTGTTACCTCGACATGTCATACCTCAAGCCTCAACCCGCCGCTGCTGCCGACCCAGCCGAGGTACACATTTGTCACCTTCATCTCATTGAGGTCAACAATATCGATAGCGGCCATTCTAAAAGCAAGTGCAAGCATGTCAAAGAATGCCGCAAACTTACCTACCAGAAGAAGGTACCCTCCCATCTGCCTGAATCGAGCCAATACCCTCGACCCGAGGGTATCTCATTTATCGATTGTGACACATGGCATGTTCATTTCCCCTATTCTAAACCTCTAGTTATTATGATTATGGTCAAAAACCTCGTCCTCCATACAATGCTCATCGATACAGGAAGCGCAGCTGAGGTACTATTCCTTCAGACTGTCCAAGCCATGTAAAAAGTAGACCTCATCACCCTGTCTAATGTCAAACTCAAGGGATTCAACGGTGCTATTAAAGTCGTTGTGGGTCGCATTAGTCTCCCCGTTACCACAGGGCCAGTCACACTCCAAACCATCTTTCTTGTCATCGATAAGAAATTTGAATACCTCGGCATCCTTGGCCACAACTGGCTCTATGCCATGCGAGCCATACCTTTGACTTACCACCAAACCCTTCGCTTTACTACCCCCTGTGGTACATGGAACTTGAAAGGTTCCCAACGCCTTGCCTGCTAATGTGAGCATCCAGAGATTGATCAGATCAAAAAACTTGTCAAACAACCATAGCAATCAATGCCACTCTCTACCCCCATACCCTCGACACCAGCTACCACACCCATCAAACCCACTGTTTATATCAAACTCAATGGCTCTGGTCGATGCACATTCATTGGTACTTTTCTGAATGAGGCTGAAAGCTTTAAACTCACCAACTTCCTTCGAGGAAATAAAGATATCTTCGCTTGGACTTTCCACGAGATCCCCGGTGTCGACCCCTCCTTAGCCTGTCATCGCCTGGACCTCATCCCTCACTCTACAGTAGTAAAGCAGAAGAAGCGTACGTTGGCCCCACGACTTTATGAAGCCGTTAATATTAAATTCGTTAAAACTACAAGCCGCGGGATTCATCAGGGAGGTCAAGTACGCTGGCTGGATATTAAATATTGTGGCAGTCCATAAGAAGAACGGCAAAATCTGAATCTGTGTCGACTTCACATACCTCAACAAGCACACGCCGAAGGACAGCTTCCCCCTCCCAACCATCTCGGTAGTCTTTGATGCCACTGCTGGGCATGAGCGTCTCTCAATGATGAACGCGGCTTCGGGTTACAATCAGGTACCCTTCCTCCCCGAAGATCAACTTAAAACTTCTTTTATCATGGAACAAGGCCTTTATTATTTTAAAGTCATGCCCTTTGGTTTCAAAAATGCGGGTGCAACTTACCAGCGGCTTGTTACAACCATGTTCAAACCTTTGCTTGGCAAGTCAGTCAAAGTTTACATCGATGATATGTCATGCAAAAGCCTTCAAAGCCATACCCACATTCAAGACCTAACCAAAGTTTTCTCGATATTTAAGACACATAATATGAAACTTAACCCAGACAAATGCCAGTTTGGTGTTTCGTCGATATGCCTTCTCCCCTACTCATATTCGATCCCTCATCGATAAGCCTTCTCCCCGAACCAAGAAAGATGTCCAAAAGGTAGCTGGCAAGATAGCGGCCCTTAACCGCTTTATTTCGAAATCCTTAGACCATTGTGCTTGGCTTTTCTCCCGCTTGGGCGACCAATGTGCCTACAGGGCCAAAAAGGAAAACATCCCTGAAATCAATTGGACACCCGACTATGAACAGGCCTTCCTCAAACTTAAAACATACCTTGGTCGACCACCCATCATTACCACCCCCATCGAAGGCAAACCTGTATACTTTATCAGTAAAACTCTGACACCTACAGAGACTCGATACATAAAACTTGAGCGTTTTCTCCTCACCCTCGTCTAAATCCCTTGAAAACTCAAGCCATATTTTCAAGCACACCCTATCCATATTATCACAAGTTACCCTCTCCGTGAGGTACTCAGTAAGAAAGAAAAATTTAGACGGGTATAGTAGTGGTCTGTTTATCATGGTAAACACGACATCATATTTGAAAAGTAGATATCCCACAAAGGCCAAGCAGTCATCGATTTCCTTAGTGACTTCCCGGTTGAAGATATCGATTGGGAGGAATACGAAGATGATCTACCTGAAGACCAACCCGAACAGAACGACACTTGGAACCCTAATACAGGTTGGCCCCTCTTCCCAGATGGATCTACTGGACCTAATGGTTTGGGGATCAGGGTTATCTTGGTTACCCCCACCAATGATCGAATTGAAAAGGTCGTCAAGTTAAATTTTGAATACTCCAACAACGAGGATGAGTTTGAAGCCTTGATATATGGCCTCGACCTCGTACACGAACTTGGTGTCCCTAAGCTTGCAGTATATACTGACTCCCAACTTGAGCAAAGATAATGCATTGGTGAAAACTAGGCTAACGGACGCATGGTCGTGTATGCTACTCTCGTCCTCCAATGCATGGAGCGCTTTTCTAAAAAATCTTATATTACTCATTACCCTTGAGGTAAAAATAGACATGCCGATTCCCTTGCCTACATAGTAGCCGTGCTAGGCCAGTCCGAATCTCGAATACTCCATATCGAAGTACTCGAACGCCTAAATATAGACCAGATGGAAGTCAATGTCATCAATACTGGGGGCGAGAGTCCCGATCCAGATGGCTGGCGAACACCATTTCCTGTTTACTTTAACAGTTTTACCCGGCTAGAGGACCACAAAGCCAAACGTTCATTACTAGAAAGCTGCTGCAGATACACCATCCTCAAAGACGAATTACGTTACAAATCCCCAAACGGCGTCCACCTTCGGTGCATCTCTCAAGACGAAGCCACTAAATTTTTTGCCGAACTTCATGAAGGTACCTGCGGTGCACATACTGCTGGTCGATCTATGGCCCTTCGAGCCATATCCCAAAGACTATTCTGTCCCAATATGAAGAAGTAAGCTGAAGGGTATGCCAAAAACTGTGACAAATGCCAACGCCACACCCATGACATCCATAGCCCTTCACAAGACCTCCATTACAGTCAAGTCATTTGGTTATTCAAATGATGGGCCATCGATCTCGTGGGTCCCTTTTCCAAAGCCTCGGGTAGCCGAGAAAATATTCTTGTGGCAACTGATTACTTTACCAAATGGGTTTAAGCCGTGTCTCTATGTCAAACCAGAGAGGAAGAAGTCATCAAGTTTCTATGGGAAAATATCATTATACGCTTTGGCTACCCTTATATGATCCGATGTGACAATGGCCCACAGTTTGCTCAGAAGAAAGTTCACAATTTCCTCAAAAGTACAACATCATCATCTCCCCTTCAACATCTTACTACCCCCAGGGAAATGGTCAGGTTGAAGCAATCTACAAAACTATAGTCGACGGTCTTAAAATGCGCGTTGATAAGAAGAAAGGATGATGGGTCCTGGAACTACAATATGTACTCTGGGCTTATCAAACTACACCATGAAAGGCGATAGGGTGCACACCGTTCCTTCTAGCCTATGGTACCAAAGCATTTTTACCTACTCAATTTGAAATGCCAATACGCAATCCCAATATCCCAGACGAAAAGAATGAGTTTGAACTCGGATGTAATATGTTATGGATCAACGAGACTAGAGATGGAGCCTTCGCAAACATCGGCTGTTACCATCTCTCTCTTCAGAAGTCATACAACAAAAGAGTCCAACCATGCACTTTTAATATCAAGGATTTGGTACTTGGCGAGTCATACCCTCTTTGAAGCCTCAGAATGCCGGTAAGTTAGCCAAATCCTGGGAAGGACCTTATGACGTGTATGACAAAACTGATGTAATTGGTATAATCCATGGGAAGGTTCCTATTATTTAATGACAGAAGAAGAAGAACCTCTACCCAATCTGTCGAACACCATGCAATTAGTATCATACAATAGGCCACGACCTCCATCTTGCTCAACTGATGTAAATACAACATTATTAATGAACATATTTTATCTCTGAATTTTGTATCCTGTCTTCCAGTGAATTTCTTAGCCTAACCTAAGTATCATGTCAACCCCTCAATCAGACTGATATTTTGGGGCGACCTCGAAGTTTTCCAAGTCTCCAAATTTGAGCAAAGTCGAGGGGCATGAATGGTTGACAGACTGGGCCCTCGGGGATGTATTGGGGGTGACCACGTTATACTTTGATTAGGCTCAGGCCTTTGAAGTCCAGTGAATTTCTTGGCTTAAAACCTAAGTATTATGCTAACCCATCGATCGGACTGATACTTGGGGGTGACCTCAAAGTTTTTCAAGTCTCCAAACTCGAGCAAACTCGAGGGGCACGAATGGTCGACAAACTGGACCCTCAGGAATGCATTCGGGGCGACCATGTTATACTTTGATTAGGCTCAGGCCTTCGAAGTCCAGTAAATTTCTTGGCCTAACCTAATTATCATGTCAACTCTTCGACCTGACTGATACTTGGGGGCGACCTCAAAGTTTTTCAAGTCTCCAAATTCGAGCAAACTTGAGGGGCACGAATAGTTGATAGACTAGACCCTCGGGAATGTATTGGGGGTGCCACGTTGTGCACCGTTTATGCTCAGGCCTTCGAAGTCGAGTTTATTTCCTGGTTTCACCTAAGTACCATGTTAATCCTTTGATCAGACCGGTACTTTGGGGAGACTTTGAAGCTCTTTAAGGTTCTTGTTCAGACCCTGTTATAGGCGATAAATACTTCTTAGAATACTTAGACATAAGCATACAGGAAAATCAATAATTCAGTTACAGACACGACACCCCTGTTTAAGATCAAATAAGTTACAAATTATTTGAATGTAAATCACCACTCCAAATTTCTAATATGATAAGAGAAAAGAATTTGGTACAACATGAAAATAATAATAGTAAATCAAACAGTATTAGCCCCATCACCTCCTCCTAGAGCCTTTTCAGCACTAACACCACCAGTACCTTCAGTAGAAGGGTTTGATCCCACAACATACGCGACCACGTCGGCCACAGCCCCAGCAGTAGCCTTTTTGACTAGAGGAGTCTCTACACTTACGCCAGCAGGATCTACTTTTATCTCCTCTGTCTGAGCAGCATCTTTGACAGCAGGTTCATTAGTTGTGGGAAGGCGCTTGGAAGTTATGGGATCATACAAGAAATTCTCGATGAAGATCTTCAACTTGGTACTTGTCTCACATTTCTCGTCGAATTGCCCCTAGAAGGTCTTCCTCTATTTTTTCATTTCCTTGTCCTTCTCAGCAAGCATCGACTCCTCCACCTCTAGCATTTAGGTATGGTTGTCATGCTAATCTTCGAGTTCTCCCGCACATTCAGCTTTGATAGTCAATTGCTCTCACTTTAACACCTTAACCTCGGATACCAGTGACAACTTGGTCCCTCGAGCAAGCTCCAGATTATCGATCGCTTGTCTCAACCGTTTTGTTGTTACCCTTTGGGCCTTGATAAAAGCTTACGACCAAGCATGTGACTGCTAGAATATTCCAACCATAAGTACCTTTCAAAGCATTTTGAACTATAGAAAAATATCATAATTTTAGAATTTTAGAAAATAGTTACCTGATGAAGAGTCTTATTCATCAGCCTCCCAACCTCCTCTGGGTCACTCGTACAGAGTTACCATCAAAGCAGTCGTGGCTCGGGCATGCTCCTCTAGTTCTGCATCTGCCTGTACTTCTTCCACATCCTCTACATCATCATCCCCCAGCTCCCAATATCTTTTATGCTAAATTACCTTCGGCTGCTGAACCATCAAAGATTCGGGAACGGCCTTGCCCTTCCCCTGGGTAGCTTGCGTCTATGCCTGCTTCAACATCTCAGGAACTACTTGAGGCACAGGAGTTGTTTGATGCCCCCTTGGAATATAATTCACAATCCGCATCAATCTCACTTTCTCCATTTCCTCGACCCCTCTCGAAGAACCTTCTTCTCCTCTCTTCTTTGATGGCTTAGAAGCGATAGGAACATTTTGAAGCAATGAATTTGTCCGCTTCTGCCTCTTCTTTTTTATACCTAGCTTCCTGAATACCCGGTTTACCCACTCCCCGTCTGAGTCTGATAGACACGTAATATTTACGTGTACAACTCCTATATTTATATCTTCCTAGTCATTTATTAAATAAATGATACACTAATAGTGCTTTTGCTTGTATTTACAGAAATCGGTCACATGATAAACAAGTCATACATTTTTCTGGTTTTTAACGAAGAACAAGGGTGATGCACTCCAACAATGATTCTCATTTGAAGTTGTCAACCAAAGGCCCATGCATGGAAGCCCATTGAAGAAAATTAGATAGAGATACTATTCTTATGAGTTATAATATATATGCATGATTTTAGGCATTGTTTAGGGGATTTTAAATTAATGGTGATATTTAGTAACCCTTCCTATACTCTTTAAATAGGAGGGGAATTCCACCTATGAGAGAGGATCTTAGAGAGGGTAAATCAAAGTTCAGTAAGCAATAAAGTTCTTACTCTTCTTTTGTTCTTGTCTTTTAATTTTATCGTAGTAATAGTAGTATGGCAATGTTCAAAAAGATGAGTACCTATTTTTCTTAGCAAAGGCTAAAGGAAGCTCCACCCAATGTATCCTTAGTGTGGATTGTATAGCTTAGTTAGAGTAATTACTTTCTCTTTATCCCAGAATATTGAATATTTGCATTCCTTCATCCTATGCTGGCCATAGCTAGGATTAGGAGGAATAATAAATCTATGTAACCATCTTATTGGACCATAACAAGATAGGTTAGGAACATGGAGAAGGGAACATAATCCATACTTATCAACCGGACCATGGTTGAGTAAGTTGGTTTATTAGTAGTTCCCAATTACTAAATCTCTTGTATTTTTTTATATATTACATATGCCCGACCAAGGATATGCAATACGGGAACTCGTAATTTACCTTAATTATTTATGCTATCTAAATGGTAACAAAAGAAGGTGGAGTGGAATCGATGTCTTAGTTTCCACTTCAATTTATCTTGTAATTTGTTTCGTTTTCCTTTTTATTTCAAAACCTACACAAACACGTTGTTATTGGATAAAACTAGTAGCTCGAAGTATAATTTACACCACAATTCTCTTGGGATACGACCCCGCTTTCCATTATACTCAATGGTATACCATGCGCTTACGAGTCTTTTAAGACATCAGTTTATAATCGATCAAGTTTTTGGCGCCGTTGCCGGGGACTTGCAAAGTTGCATTTAATTTTTGAGTTGTTTTATTTTAAGCTAATTTTTTCTTTTTTTTTCATTTCTTTTTCTTTTTCTTTTCTTTTTTTTGGATTCGGAAACAAAGTGATTGAGTGATTGGCTAAAACTCTCTTTGCGCTATAGTAGTTGTGAATTCTGTCTCTGAATGTTTCACCATTTTGATCATCTATACTTTACATTTGGGAAATATTTTTTCTATAAAAGTTTTAGATAATTTCAAACCCTTTCCGAATTGATATAGATCATATTTTTATGCTTAGTCGTTTGTGAGTTACAGCCTTTTAAAAAAACAGTAAAAAATAGTCTCTGTAAAGGATGCCACTGTTCATTAATCTAAATTGTAGAAAACTTCCTTCTTAAATATTTTTTCTTTCTGAATTATCTTTCCAAATTGATATTATTTATTGCTTTCTCACAATCGAGCTTAAAGATATGCGTACTTGAAAATCAGGACAGCATACACTACAATAAACTTGGAAATTGAATTTATATTCTTGTCGTAAGTACATTAATCATTTTTCTCTTCTTTTGCAGGATAGTCAGAAAGTTGGAAACGGGACGGACAATGCGCAAAGCTAAAAGCATCATCAAATTCATCCTTCTTGTGCCCCCTAAGTGAAGGGGTACATATCAGCTCTGCCCCACCACTAGGAACATAAAGTCGTATGGACTGTGCAAATACACGTTGATCTAATAAAATATTTGTTGTGGTTGGATTGACCTATTGATGTGTTTAAATTACTTTTCATTCCAACATTAATAAATGTAAAAACTATTAGAGACTTGCGAGATTTCATCACCCGAAAAGCTCTCTAACAAGTGGGACCACCCATTAAGGATACGAAGAAATTTGTATCACACGAAAATTGAATGTACCGAACCTAAAAATAACTGATAATAAAAAAGAGTAGAAAGATTCCCGCGGGATTTCATCACCCAACGGATTGGTGTACCGGATCGGGGTACAAGCACGGGTTCGAAGGACACGCTCCCTACCAAGAACTGCAAAATATTGGTTGTAGGTTTGCGACGTCACCGTTTTGAGTGCTGACGTACGATAAGGCGACTCGCTCGGGCATGAAGACTGAACATCTACTTTAAGCTGGTACTAGCATAGCGACGCAGGGGAGTATAGGATCCAAAGCCTTTTGCCATCGTACCCATTTTGAACATAGAAGAATATATGGGAGACCTAATTATTACTTCTAAAAAATGTGGATGTGCTAGAATTTAAGTTTGATTGGTTGTTTACTGCGTTGGGTGTTGCTTTTATTTTAAAATGTTATACATGCAAGAACATTGGAATCCTTTGAGCTCACAATTCAACATCCCGCAACAACCTCAAAATCATTTTCAATCATGGGATCACAAAAATTCTCAATACATGGAACCTTTCCAATCTTATTCATATATGCAAGCCCATCAGTCCGTCCAGTCATCCAATCAGTTCCCACCCGATCCACCCAAACCTTCTTTGGAAGATACCCATGCTCTCTTCTTAAAATAATCAATGGAAAGTAAAAAAAAGCGTTACAATTTCAGCAACAAATGATGCAATTACAATAACAGATATTGGTGAATCAAACTTCTACGACCCAATCTATCTCTAGATTAGAGACTAAGATAACTCAGTTGTCAACTACGTGGAGTGAAATAGAGCATGAAAAACTTTTAAGCAATAAAGAAGAATAATCCAAAGTTAAATCCAGTTGTGATTTAGAATTGCATGAATTCAAGCGTAATAAAGGAATGTTTTCTCCGTGGAGTGAATGGATACCATATTGTGAGACAGATTTAGAAGATGAATATTTTAAGGTCGATGATTCTATATCACAAGAAGATCATGAAGAAGCCCTCCAAATTCAACCATCGATGTCACCATCCATTATTTCATTTGTTAACCCAATAAATTGTTTCGAGGAAACTATGACCGAGACTGAATATTTTTCCCTCTCCTCTAAGGATTTTTCTGACGATGATGATGACGAGATAAAATATGAATATATGGAATTACCATCTCATTATACGATAATTTGCAAGGAATTTGTAGATGATGATATTTGTACCAAAGTCAAGAAATTAGAAATTGTCGAACCTGTTGCAGATGTTATCAACTTGTCATTTCCTTCTCAGTCTCCTTATGAGTCACCTCAGCCTTGCCATGAGCCGCATCCACCTGACACAAATTACAATGTTGAAAACTAGTGGGTAGACGACCCTTCTTTACAGGATATACCACTATTATTGGGGCCTAATTCTATTTTGGTTACTCATTCACCAACCATACCTATACCTATGCCTACATCTCCATTACACGGGCCTAATGGGGGTACCATGACCATAAATGATTTTGAAAACTTGTACGGAGATAATTCTTGTTGTATCTTTGTTAATGAATGTTTAAATTATTTTGAGGACTCGAATGATCCTGAGATTCGTGAAATGGTACAATCATTAGCATCTGAAAATATGTTTCAACTTGGCCATATCCCTAAGCCAATGAATATCCACGTCAATGGTCAGGATGAATCCCTTGAGATAAGTTGTGATTTAAGGCACATAAATTTTAAATGTTTGTTAGAGTCAATTGTTCCCTAATCCCCACATCCACAAATATATTATATAGTTTTTCTTCTACTAAAAGAAAACTTCTTTTTGAAAAATTATAATTTTGGCGATGCCTCACGGACTTTCTTTGTGAGAATTACCTATCACATTTTTAAGAATATCAACGAAAACATGGGGGCTTTGAAAATTTTCAAAAAAAATATATTTTCAGGAAAATCGAGTTTTGAATCTAGTACATTTTCGGGGATGAATACTTGTATACCAATCTTCTTATTTACTGCAACATGTACTAATCATATGATTGTATTAAAAATTCTAAAGGAAAATATGTTCCCAGGGTATGTATTTGTTTTATCTAGGAGAAAATGGTTTTTCTTGATTTGTCTAAGATTTTTTGCTTGGAATCATCAAATGATAGGCAAAGTTTTTAGAAAAAATCTTTTCCATAGAGAATTAGTTTTAAACTCTCTCTGGTTTTTACAAATTATATCTGCCCAATTAAGGGCTAATATTAAGGATCACCAGTCATGTGTTATCTGGATTTTGAAAGAGAATTTATAACCATGATAGTACATCACCTTTTCAACGTCGTACCCTTCCAGTCATATTAAATTTTTTAAGTTTGGGGGTACATTCGTCTGGCAGAAGACAGTAAACTTAGCACTTCTTGGGAGGCAACCTATAACACATTCATGTGAGAAATTCTAGTTTTTATTTCTCTATTTTTTTTATACTCTCAAACATTGATGGCAAGGTTTCATTTAAGTTTGGGGGTAGGAAAGCATTTCTTTAAATGTTTATTGAAAAAAAGTAAAAATAATGGCACTTTGACAATTTATGATATATTTTGGACGAATTTTCAAACACTTAAACTGATTTTACCTTGACATAAATATTATGGAAAAACCTAAATTTCGAAATTGTACCAAGTATACACTAGAATATTTTAGAATATCTTAACATAGATTTATTATTTTCTTATTAGCGACTAATTCAAGTTAACTTGGCATATTTTGAAAACATGCACTTCACTGTAGTTTTGCAATTAATACCTTCAATAGATTTTTGCTCAGTATAAGGGACATTTAGCATTTATGTTATGAATAGTTTGCTTCAAGGGAGACAACTGCCTAAGAATAAGTTCATTCTTAAAAATAAATAATAAGCCAAATGTGTTCTAAAAACTTTTACGCTCCAAGGCTACTCGCATGATTAAGAGCTGAAAGAGGAAAAATTATCACCAATCTCGAGTTTGACCATGAATTATGTGAAAGGAGCACAAGAAAATATTACTTGTGAGAATCTTGAGTTTATGTAATGATGGGGAACTATACCCTGGCAACCTTCGCCTACTGGTAGGGATTGTCGACCAAAAACTCCTTGTTACAGAGGCTTCAGTAAGAAACAAAGTACTCAAAAGAAAAGGCTTACAAAAGAAAAGAAAAAAGTAAAATTCTAGGAAAACGAATTGACTAAGGAACTTGTCGAACTGACCGTTGAATATATTCCAGTGACAACTAGACTACCAAAAATGGAGTAAATTATTCTAGACAACGTATTAGGCGATAAAACTATTTACATTGTACACTCAAATATAGCTAAAGCAAAATACTTGAATCTCTTTCTAATCTTGAGGTAGTACCTCTAGTTTCAGATAAGCTTAAAATATTATTTGATATACATGAGAAAATAACAAGTTCAAGGATTTTTTCATTGGTATATTTTTGTTACAATTAAGTAAGGTTAAGTTCACAGGAAATGAGTCATGTGTATTCAAGAATTGTTTAAAATGTCATTATTGACTTTTGTGGGTATAGTCACTGCAAACCATCACGAGATATCACTTGTCCATCAGGCTAAACCTGGGGGTTTAACGGCTTGTTGCATACGCTAAATACAACCGCGGGACATGCAAAAATGGTTTGGGTTTACTTTTGCTCGAGGACTAGCAAAATATAAGTTCAGGGGTATTTGATAGACACGTAATATTTACGTGTACAACTCCTAAATTTATATCTTCCTAGTAATTTATTAAATAAATGTGACACTAATAGTACTTTTGTTTGTATTTACAGAAATAGGTCACATGATAAACAAGTCATACATTTTTCCGGTTTATAACAAAAAAAGGGTGATGCAGTCTAACAATGATTCTCATTGGAAGTTGTCAGCCAAAGGCCCATGTATTGAAGCTCATTGAAAAGAATTAAATATAGATACTATTCTTATGATTTATAATATCTATGCATGATTTTAGACATTGTTTAGGGGATTTATATTAATGGTGATATTTAGTAACCCTTCCTATACTCCATAAATAGGAGCGAAATTCCACCCATGAGTGAGGATCTTGAAGAGTGTAAATCAAAGTTCAATAAGTAATAAAGTTTTTGTTCTTCTCTTGTTCTTATCTTTTAATTTTATCATAGTAATAGTAGTATGGCAATGATCAAAGGGATTTGTAGCTAATTTTCTTAGCCAAGGCTTGAGAAAGCTTTACCCAATGTAGCCTTAGTGTAGATTGTATAGCTTAGTTAGAGTAATTACTTTCACTTTATCCTAGAATATTGCAAATTCGTATTCCTTCATCCTATGCTTAACCATAGCTAAGATTAGGAGAAATAATGAATCTATGTAACTATCTTGTTGGACCATAACAAGATAGGTTAGGAACATGGAGAACTACCCATAAACCAACTTACTCAACCATGGTCCGGTTGATAAGTATGGATTATGTTCTCTTCTAGGAAAACTTTTTTTTAAATGTTTTTTGAAGAAAAGTAAAATAATGGCACTTTGATAATTTATGATATATTTTTGACGAATTTCCAAACACTTAAACTGATTTTACCTTGACATAAATATTATGGAAAAACTTAAATTTTGAAATTATACCAAGTATACACTAGAAAATTTTTGAATATCTTAACATAGATTTATTATCTTTTTATTAGCGACTAATTCAAGTAAACTTGGCATATTTTGAAAATGTGCACTTCACTGTAGTTTTGCAATTAATATCTTCAATAGATTTTTGCTCAGTATAAGGGACATTTAGCATTTATGTTAGCAATTGTTTGCTACAAGGGAGACAACTGCCTAAGAATAAGTTCATTCCTAAAAATAAATAATCAAATGTGTTCTAAAACCTTTCACGCTAGAAGGCTACTTGCATAATTAAGAGCTGAAAGAGGAAAAATTATCACCGATCTCGAGTTTGACCATGAACTATGTGAAAGGAGCACAAGAAAATATTACTTGTGAAAATCCTGAGTCTAGGTCATGATGGGGCACCACACCCTGGCAACCTTTACCAACTGGCAGGGATTTTCGGCCAAAAACTCCTTATTAGAGATGCTTCACTAAGAAATAAAGTACTCAAAAAATTCTAAAAAAATGAATTGACTAAGGCACTTGTCGAATTGACCATTGAATTTATTCCAGTGAGAACTAGACTACCAAAAACTGAGTAAATTATTTTTAAAAACGTATTAGGCGATAAAACTATTTTCATTGTACACTCAAATATAGCTAAAGAAAAATAGTTGAATCTCTTTCTATTATTAAGGTAGTACCTCTAGTTTCAGTGAAGCTTAAAATATTCTTTGATATACTTGGGAAAATAACAAGTTTAAGGATTTTATCATTGGTATATTTTTGTCACAACTAAGTAAGGTTAATTCACAGGAAATGAGTCATGTGTATTCTAAAATTGTTTAAAATGTCATTATTGACTTTTGTAGGTATAGTCACTGTAAACCTTCTCGAGACAATACTCGTCCACCAGGCTAAACCATGGGGTTTAACAGCTTATTGCATACTCTAAATACAACCGCGTGACATGCGAAAATGGTTTTTGTTTACTTTTGCTCGAGGACTTACAAAATATAAGTTCAGGGGTATTTGATAGACACGTAATATTTACGTGTACAACTACTAAATTTATATCTTCCTACTCATTTATTAAATAAATGTAACACTAATAGTATTTTTGCTTGTATTTACAGAAACCGGTCACATGATAAACAAGCCATACATTTTTCTGGCTTTTAACGACGAATAAGGGTGATACACTCCAACAATGATTCTCATTTGAAGTTGTCAACCAAAGGCCAATGCATGGAATCCCTTTGAAAAGAATTAGATATAGATACTATTCGTATGAGTTATAATATCTATGTAGGATTTTAGGCACTGTTTAGGGGATTTTATATTAATGGTGATATTTAGTATCCCTTCTTATTCTCTATAAATAAGAGGGGAATTCTACCCATGAGAGAGAATCTTTGAGAGGGTAAATCAAAGTTCAATAAGCAATAAAGTTCTTGTTCTTGTCATTTAATTTTGTCGTAGTAATAGTAGTATGGCAATGATCAAAGGGATGAGTAGCTAATCTTCTTAGCCAAGGCTAGAGGAAGCTCCACCCAATGTAGCTTTTGTGTAGATTGTGTAGCTTAGTTAGAGTAATTACTTTCTCTTTATCCTGGAATATTGTATATTCGTATTCCTTCATCCTTTGCTTGACCATAGCTAGGATTAGGAGGAATATTGAATCTATCTAACCATCTTGTTGGACCATAACAAGATACGTTAGGAACATGGAGAAGATAACATAATCTATACTTATCAACCGGACCATGGTTGAGTAAGTTGGTTTATGGGTAGTTCCCAATTATAAAATCTCTTGTATCTTTTGATGTATTGCATATTCCCGACCAAGGATATGCAATACGGGAACTCGTAATTTACTTTAATTATTTATGCTATCTAAATGGTATCAAAGGGTGGAGTGGAATCGATGCCTTAGTTTCTACTCCAATTTATCTTGTAATTTGTTTCATTTATCTTTTTATTTCAAAACCTGCACAAACTCGTTGTTATTGGATAAAACTAGTAGCTCAAAGTATAATTCACACCACAAGTCTCTTGGGATACGACCCTACTTTCCTTTGTACTCAACGGTACACCGTGCGCTTACGAGTCTTTTAAGACGTCGGTTAATAATCGATCAGAGTCAATAAGATCATCAATGTACCTCTGCGGGTTCTGCAAAGTTCTCCCTCCTGGTTCTACAAAACATAAAACACACAGTTAACAGTATATTCAACAACCATTTTTCAACTATCTTTGACTACGAACTTACTTAGTTTATAGATCCTATGCTGCCGCTTATATGGGTCCTCACCTTCAGCATTCTCGCATTTACCACGTACTACAACGAAGTCTTTATCCCTCCCCCAAACCGTCGAGCACAAATCAAATAGCCGCGGCTTATCTGCATGACATTGTATGTGGTATGTGCCCACCTTCTTGTTGGCCTTCTTCGAGTAGAACAATACAATATCGTACCACTCGATCAGACCCCTCTTCTCACATTTGAGCTCTACATTCATACCCTCGACCACCCTCAACATCATATAGAAGTTCCCATTCATCTGGCATGGGGCAACTTCCCAGAATTTCAACACCTCCTTTACCAGCCTTCGAAGGGGTAGTTGCATCCCTAGCCGAATTTAACATCTAAATGCCTTGAAATCCTCTCGAGGGATAGACTTGAAGTAATACACAGACCCTACTGCATATAATACCACCTCTACCTTCAATAACTCCAGCTTAGCCATAAATTAATCAAGTATCTGCTACTCTCAAGTCGAGATTGACCCCGTAGCTCCCCCCGAACCTGTCGAGCTCTCACTACTACTACCCTCTTCTCTTTCATCTCTCGAAGGCTCGATACCTACGTCCCTCATTCTCTCTCCTCCCTCCATCTCCTCTCCACCCCTCTCCTCAGTCTCTCGAACATTTTGGCGTTTATTACTCGGAGCCCCACCTTCGGGTACTACCACAGTAAGAGGGACATCTGCTGTAATAGTTAACACCTCTACGTCACTGCTCTCATCCCTTGAGCCACAGCCAGATACACTCGTCTCATTTACCTCGGTCTCCTCATCTATTAGCCTCAGCCACAAAAATTGACGGGTACGCATTATACCTTACAGAAGCACAGGAACGCAATTAGATCAATATTTTTTATTATCACATTTTGTTATGCCATTTTGTTCTATCACTCCACAGTCAAAATACTCGACCCCAATTTCTGTCACACCCTCATTACCCTAAATCCCCAATGGGTCAATCCTCCAGCCATATGGGTTACCCCCTTGTACTCATTCACATTATCACAAATATCAACTCTAGCATTATCTACCCTTCCATGTAAATCACATACAAAAATAGAAGATGAAGCAGCATGACAGAAGCTAGATAACATACCTGTTTGAATGGAGTATGCTTTCTTCATCTCAGCAAGTTAGATGATCCCATAGTAACGACCAAGTGTCCTTCTCCCACAGCAATACCCAAGACCTATGGAACAATGTTGTATGTTCTCCATCTCTATCTCTCTTGGTTTTCCTATGATTGGGTAACTGGGAATAGTAATGTTGTTCTTACCCCTATATATACCTCCTCAAAGCAATAAGAAAACCATCTCAATTTCCAAAACCGCAATCATTACCACTCCGCCACTCCCCCTACTTTTCGACTGAGTTGCGTTTTGACACTTTTACCTCAAATATTCCCACTTGCGCCTACCATGCCCGTATTTAAACAATTTTATATTATCCGAATCGAACCCTTTGGAACCTTGCCCGAAGTTGTCATGTCAAATTTATACGTCATATTCACCTTTTTCCATATCCCAAGGAAACGTTACGAAGATCTGTTGGGCACTCTACCCTAGGAATAGTACCGCCTCCAACATGCTAGCTGTTTGGGGCTGTCAGGTTTTGTAGTCGAAGCCATCTATCTTCGACACAAGGAAATTTTCAAAATGCCCCTGATTCTGTCTATGAACCATCGTCTACACTTTATGTCGAACATTCGTCCATACATACCTGATATTCGATACTTCGGCCTAAATTTTTCGGTTCTTTGACTTTACCTCCGTTGGTTACAATTTTCTAATCATCATTCCTACAAGCTCGACATTCAACAAGTGGCTATCGCACTTAATTTACCACCGTCTATTGTGTTTATCACACTTATACATAAACAGTTCAATATCACACCTCGACAATTGTTTGAATACCTTTCATTTTATTCGAGCAACTGCCCTTACACCAATTCAAAAAAAAATAGCAAACAGCAAACAACATCAACAAAAAACTAAAAGCCTTATATACCATAACCAAGAAGCCCCTATCTATAGACAGGGCAATTCTTGCAAAGCCCAGCCTCCTCATCAACTCGGTCTTCTTTAGTTATCAAATATTTAGCCAAATACTGTAGGAAGTTGAACTGGTTGCTCGTAAATAGATTCATCCATTGCAATACCCTCCACTAGTGACTATTCGGCATCCCAGAGATTGGCTCTTCTAGTTCAAGTTTTACCAAGTTAGGCATCACCCAGTCTAACTCATGGTCCCCGAAGAACTTCTCAATCAGCTCCTGCGTCTTCTCCTCTATCCAACGCTCTCCGGCTTCCATTCTCTTCTGATATCGTGTATTAGGAGTGGCATCCATAGTTTGACTATTAGGAGAAGAAGAGGCAGACGCTTTACTTAGAGAAGATAGTGTTGATGTTTAAAAACTCTTCTAACGCCCCTACTTATACTTGAAGGCAGCTGCATTTAAACCCTCCTTAATCACAACCCGCATTTATCACAGTCTTCAATTGCCTTTCTCTGAATCGTAACAGTCAAACTTTTTCAACTTCCCAGAATTAGCCATTTTCTTAGTATGCACACTCTACACCAGTTTTCGAGGTCTTGCAGTCGACACATCTCTATGCTCGAATCATCAACATCCCTCTACACACTATCACAACATTTTCTACATAATACTTTAAGAATTTGGGGTCACTTATTCATTTCAAGGTTAGAATGTTAACCTATATCTTTGATCACTACATTATCGTTTAAAGTAACTTTCCCCAGTATTACTATCTCTATCTTAACCCTCCGTTTAAAAGTCAAAGTTCAATACCGTGCCTAGAATCTATCCGTCTATCATACTTGTAAAACTAAAACACATAAATTCATTAAACAATTCTTTTATTTCGATACTACGACAGTATGAAAAAAGCAGCAGACATACAACACCATAAAAAAAACCACCACCACCCTACCATCAAATTGTCAGGAACCCTTTTATTTACAGATAGGGTAGTTCTTCTTGCACAGCCCTGGCTTGTTCTCCAGCAACTGGTCCTCCTTTTCAACTATACGTTCGGCTAAGCTCTGCAAAAAATAGTACCGACTGTCAGCAGTTTGGAATAACCATTGCAAGACCCCCCACTGGTATGCATATGGTTGCCTGTTAATTGGCTCCCCAGGCTCTAGATCAACCGGGTCTGGCATGACCCAGTCCCGCCCCCTATCGCTAAGAAACCTTATCTTCAGCTCGACCGCTCTGCGTCCTATCTGACGGTCCCTTTCTTCAATCCTCCTTTGGTATCGGGTGTTGGGGGTAGTCTTCATGGTGATTTTACAGATGAAGAAGAAAGTATACAGAGTTACCCCTCCATAACCCATATTTATACCTCCATTAACCTCATTTATTATACTGTAATCACCACTACCTCTTAATTATGCCCCTCAGAACTACCACATTCAACTGTCAACCCTCAACCTTTTAACTTCCAATGCCTAACTATTTTTCTCAGTACGCGCCCTCTATACCAGTTTCTGAGGCCCCTGCTGAGAGGGGGCAAATGTATTAGCCTACTCGTAGCCTTCTAACACTGGCCGAACACTCGAAGGCTACATCGAAGCCTATCTAATGACTCGAAGCCTAGTAAGTCAATAATCAAGCCTACAAAACTTTTTGAGACTATTCAAACACTCGAAGGAAACGTCAAACCAAAAATACTTTGACCATGAGCGCACATGGTCCAAGGGGAACATGTCAGGCGGCCAGCTCACCAGATAGAACAGTGGAGTACGCCACTCAACAACTGCGGTGCTAGATCCAATAACTACAGTGTCAGAACCAACAACTACAGTATCAGACATGACAAATTGTAGCATCATAATTGACTCCGGGTACAAGTCAGTTGTCCCTAGAGGATACAGATGTAACTTGACCTCCTATGGTGACTAATCCCATCCTATGCTCTATAAATAGGAGGGAGGAGGAACTATGAAAGGGTTAGAAAATCTCTCCCGACAGACCTCACAAGTTTACCTTCGAATACCCTGTAATCACCCTGTACTCGATAATTCAACTATTCGATATTTATAACATTATTCTTTAAAATCCTCATCAGAGTTTGTAGAGTGACCCATTTTAGGCCTCCAAGCAAGTATATCACCAGTAGATTAGTATTGATCATATGCTTAAATCCCCTGGTAGAGGATAAAATTCATAGTGTAAGAGTCAATTTCCTCTCCTGGGAAGTTAGGCCTCTACAACAGTAATACTAGGTACTCTCAATTTTCAAAGATGGTAGTTTAAAGCTTTATTTTATTCTTCTATTCATATTAATCTCATTAATAAAGACCAAATAACTCATGGGCATTTGCTTTTTATGGCACACGATAATAGAACTAAGGTCTCACCCCTCTTTCAACCATTAATATTTCCCTAGGACATACTAAAAGGACGACCATCCTAGGCACAAGTATTCTTACTATTGAGCACACCCATTAATATAGAGCACATGTTAAACTTTGGAGCACATACACTCCCAATCCTCGAGATATGTAGGTGTCAAGTTAGTCAAAATTAACTAAGGCACAACCCCCTTGATTTCTTTCTAGCCAAAACTAAATTCTTCGCTCATTTTTTTTCTCTCACCCTCAAAAATAATAACGTTACCGTCACTAGTGTTAACAAAATTTAACGTATCGCATTTATTTAAGAAATTTTTCTCGAATGACCTTTACGTTAACATAATTTTATGAAGTCTTTAGAGAATTCATTTCACATATGGGTAAGGTAACAACCTACTTACTGAAAAAAAATCAACTTAAATACAAGTATCCAAAGTATTTTATATTGAGAGTAATCAATAATGGAAAGATAGTGCTCATCAATGGGGGTTTGATATTCTACCATGCTGGAATAGTACTCGCTAATAGAGGCTTGATCTTCTTCCATGGAAAAAATATCGCTCACGTAGTAATCATGAGTATTATCTTCTAGGTCATGAGGTCGGTGTCACAAGGATTGTTGCTCATTAAAAAATCTCTAGTGTAGACGAGACAGAGAGATGGGTGCTAGAAAATTATTCACATAAGATAATGGAAGTAACATATAAGATGGAAGGGTTATGCCATAGTTTCTCTGGTAGTTTAGAGAGATAGGTACTACCATCAAGATTAGAGAAAAATAAACCTAATTAAATTGGGAAATCTTTTACTATCTTCGAGATTCACATAAAATATAATGATTTTTTATATTTTCTTAAACTACGTACTCACATTAGGAACAGGTGTGCTCATAATAGTTTCCTTCTAATTTTTAGTGGAAGTACTATTCAATCAAAAAAGCTTGTGCTTGAGACATCCCCATATTCTTGTGAATTTCATGTTAAGAACTTTCTAGCCTATAAAGACTTGTGGCTAGCATCATTATATCAGGCTTTATTCATGCTCTCCGTATCATAAACTTGTGGTTGATCATTTTCTACCCAATTACTTTGCATGGCTGTGGGAACCATCCACAAAAGATATAAGTGTTCAAAAAAGACAGATTATCCATTGCCAGCATAATGGATGTTAAAGCGTGAATTTTAATTTTGCATCACATTTTTATAGTACGATGTTGATTATGCATTAGGCCCTTGAGTGGTCGGTTTAGAATCTAGTGGGCAAATCAAATTAACATTAAAGGAAATATTATATTCTATTACATTATAGGGTACTTGTATCAAGACAAACTCTTTTTGATGAGTCACTCGAGGTGGGGAAAAATAGATTAAGGGCATAAAATTCTTTTTAGTTTACTAAGGGCAGTATTGTCCGATGTAAATAAGAGTAGGTTACAACCATAGGTGATGGTTACTTTTAGCTTGAGAACATGTGTTCAACAATCCATATTTGAGTGTCATGTGTCCACTTAATACATTACTTCCCCCCAAAGCAACCATTTCTCTTCTAAGTTCAAAAATCCCTCCCCCATCTCACACCCTCGCCGTATCTTCTTCTTCCACACCTGTAACTACTCTGCATAATACCGCAACACAAGTATAATTCTCTCTTCCACAATAAGATCTCACTCAATCTCTCTCTTAAATTTACTAAAGAAGTTGGAACCTTTTTTCATCTTTCATCTTTCTTTCTTTCTTTCATTATCTAGGTTAAGATTGATTTTTGGAGAGATTCTTGGGCTTCAGACATTCCTTTAGGGAACATATTGATATTTCTCAACACCTTTGGGAAGCATTGTTAAGCTAGGGTCACTGATTTCATTAACTTTGATAGTTGGAATATTCCTCCTAACATCTCTTTAGCCCTTTTGGCCATAGGGATTGACATTTCCAGTATTCCCTGTAATCCTAATATAGAAGATACTCTAATCTAGAAACTTGATATACATGGTGATTTTTCTGTCAAGAATGCTTTTGAAAATACTAGAAATCATTTAGCTACTACTTGGTGGTGGAGATTTACTTGGCATAAGTGCTTATACCCTAGTCTTAGTGGGTTTGGTTGTGAATCATATTCTTCCTTATGATGAGATTGTTCAAAGTAAGGGCATACCTCTACCTTCTACTTGCTCTCATTTCTTTAGTGCTGCTGAAACTGAAGATCATATGTTCTTTGATTGTCCTACTGCTACGGTTTTGTGGTACTGGGCTTCTAGTACTTTATGTTTTTTTGCTATTTCAGTACATGATGGTTAGAAAGCTATATTAGAAATAAGTAAGGTGCCGAGTTCTTATCTTAATGACTTCTGGATTATGATGGTGTTTTCTATATGCAGATGGCTTTGGAATTCAAGAAGCAAGATCAGATTTGATGAGACAGAGATGTCTATTAAGGAGATTCAGAATAATGTGATACGAGATATATCAAAGAGTGCAATCTTATCTAAGAACATTATGCACAATACAACTTTTGATCTGCAGGTGATTAAGTCTCTTAATGTCAACAGTAAATTTGCTAAAGCTCCTTCTATCAAAAGTTGTATATGGATTCTTCCTGACAATAATAAGGTTAAGTTGTGTTGTGATGGATCTTCTTTGGGTAATCCTGGATCTTCTAGAATTGGCATAATTTATAGGGACTGGGAGGTCAGGGTTCTTTGTACTTTCTTCAAATTAGTGGGATCGACTACAAACTACCTGGCAGAAGTTCAAGCTATTATTGATGGGGTGGAAAAAGTTGTCCAAAGAAACTAGTAAAAATTATGGATTGTTTCTAATTCTTATGCAGCCATTCAAGCTTTTATCACAAACAAGATTCTTTGGAAATTCAGAAGTAAGTGGATGCTTCTCCTTTCTTATATACAGTCTATTAGATTTAGCCCAACCTAGAGAGAGGCAAACTTCTCTGCAGACACCTTGGCTAAGAGAGGCTCCAGAGCTTTGTTTCCTTTTGAAGAATGGTTTGATGGTAGACCAGATTATCTTGCTAGAATTGAAGACCCTCATACGGAGTATTTTAGATTCAGTAGGTTGTAATATTTTTATTTTTTATTTTTTTTGAAGTGTCTATTGTTCTTTCCATTTAGTTATTTTAGGCTTTCCTTGTCTTATGTTTAGACTTGGTCCCCTCAGTTGTTCTTTTTGGTTCGTCTTTTATAAAATCTAAGCTTTTTGCTATAAAAAAAATTGTTAAGATTGTTTATCTTTGGGTTCCGGATCAACTCCTCCTGCAGTTACTGACCAGGTACTCATTTACATAGTTGTTCTAAAACAAGATTGTTCAATATTCAAATGCTATGGTTATGTTACGGAAGTATTTCTTTATCGTAACGCATGGGTAGTGTTTGTGGGAGAGAAAAGGGTAAGAAAAATATCTCAGGATGCTTCATTCATGTTTTGGTAGAACCCCCATGTTTGTTTTCCTCTGTTTTGGATGGATTTGATAGTTATGTTTTGATTCATGGGTATTGAATTTGATATGTTTTTCTTTCATTGAAATGCTTTTTTTGATTGGCTTGTGGTTAATTTTAGTATGATTGACAGATTTTAGTTTAAGGTTGCATTTAGGGTAGATGGCCAAGAAGTTTCTTACTGTAACTTCATTCGAGTATGCGTGGCGCAAGGAGTTGAGATTCAGAGAGGCAGGATGGGGTTGTGTGGCTTTTGAAGCTTTTGCTCGGAATGATGTAACAGTTGTGTTTAGGGAGTATGTTGGTAGTCAGCACTACCACTATGAAAGGGATACTACGCTGAGTATCATAAACTTTCCATGACGTTTAAGAGCCATTAACAAAGCTTTTTTTGTCTTTCGATCAATACCCATGTTAGCATTACTCTACTATAGAGTTTCACCTCTCATCTTCTCTAATAATTGCATCTCAGCGATCCCATGGCTTCTGATGTCCATCTACGAGTTCTTTTGTGTCTTTCTTTGGCACTTAGATCAACCTCTGTCATTGTAGCCTATCTCCCAAACTATATTCCCCAAAAACATCTCAAAAGAACTACTACCCACAGATGTGTAACCTTGTATGGAAAATTCTGAGGTAAGATACTAAAGCCAAATGCAGTAAAATGTCGAAAGACCATTATCGAACATAAACTACATAGAGCCTATGTATCCCCCTTAATGCTCTTAATTCCTTTTTCTTCTAAATGTGTTCCTTCTCTCTTCTCAGCAAGCAGTTGACAAATGATGTAAGAAAAGGAAAGACCAAAACAGGATGTATTTACAAGTCACAATAAACAAAATAACAAATTAATACTCAAACTAAACATCTTTTGCATTATAGAGAATATTTAACCAAATTACCTGATATCATTCATTTCAAAATCTCTCTCAGACTTTGATCTACAACTACTAAATACATTTATCCTCAAAAAATTCTTACCTGGCTTTCGAGATTTCGTCTACAACAGGAAGTTTCTTTTTCTTTGATCCAGCATTTTCTTGCTCAGTAAGCTTCTTTGATCTAACAAGCATGGAGGTAAAATTTAATTTCCCCACATATTCCTTACACTTTTTCGATCTATCAGTTATGGGTCTACCATTTATGCATCTGTAGTTATTCACCAGGAAATTTAGATAACCATGGTATGCCTTCCTTAATATGCAGTAAATATAGTTGTACATATGAGATCATGCATATGCCTTAATGGAATTAGGCAAACATGGTAACGGTTAGTCATTTACATTGTGTCACTGTGAAATGGGTACAGAGAGTTTTTCCCTGATACATTAATGGTTTATTCATTAATAAAATTTATGGAGTGTAATTCATGAACAATTAGGTTATGATGGGTACTTGGGCGCTTTGTGGTTTGAAACAAAATTATTTACCTCTTAATGGGTGCTTAATACCCTGATTTGTTAGACTAATTAGTTTCATACAGAAAACATAAGGACCTGTTCGGTACAGTATTTTTTAATACTTATGGGTAGTTAGTGCCCTGTTTGGTTTGGCATAACTCATACCCTGCTTGGTTACACATTATTTAGTTTCATGTGGAAAACCATATAGACCTATTTTGTAGTTAGTACCCTGTTCGGCAATGCCTTTAATTACTTTTGATAAAAATATTGATTTTGATGATTTTTGGTTTCTGAAAGTTGTGCATTGCTCCTTGCGATTCACAGAGTTCGATGAAAAGATGGGAAATTAAACTACCTAGTCGGCTAAAAAAAATGAAAAGGAAAGGAAGAAAACTTTGTCAATGACACAAGTATGCAAACCTATTTTTAGAAATTAAAACTAACTTCACAAAATTCATCTAATCTATATCTCAAGAGTGGGATTGATACGGTTTTTTTTTCCTATTTGTTCAGGTTAGGGAACAAAATGTAAACAAGGTTGTTGACATACTAATATCAATGAGAACCAAATACAACAGCCAATACTACGAAATGCTAATTGGTTCAACTTGGAAGCTCTAGCAGGGGAGCAAGAACGTATACATTAGGGCGAAATGCATTGGACAAAGGTACGTCATTTTAAATTTTTTTAGAAAAGCAGCATTTTATGTGCTACTACATTTTAAATCGAAGATCATATGACATATTTATATTAACACTAAGTATGTGACATATTAATATCCTCAAAATTATTGTTTACATATATCAACTACTAAATACATTGATTGGAAGTGAGGAATACTTCAGCAGATAACGCCCAAACAGAATCTGAAATAACAACAACGATACCATTTGTTGGAATTTTTGTACAAAGGGAGAATAATCTTCAAACAAAAGAAATTACTTCAACATAACAGCAACCAACTGTTACTATTGACAAAGCACCATCAAAATGTTCGTTAGTACAACGAGTGAGACGTGATAAAGAAAGACAAATTACGATGATAGATGCTACTATTAACATAATGTATAGTAATACAAATATGGGGATCAATGAAGAGAACTCCTTCACAGTGGCATCATTGAAATCTGCATTAGCACAACGTGCGAGACGAGAAAGAGAAAAAAGAAATAAAACTGTAACATTTCACCTTCAAATGATAAACAATATTCATCGCGATGTATATTTTAATGGGGACACATTATACAACAATATTCACAATGCGAAGAAGCTAGAAATGGGACAAATGTGCTACATGCGTCTTCGATGAATGATGTCAACAATCATTGGAACACCTATGTTGATCTAAACATAGTCCAAAAAAAAATTAAAATAATTTACTGTCAGATTTTAATTTAATAATATTAGACAACAATTATATAATAGCTTGGAGAATTTTAGAGAATATTCTCCTTATTGCGAGGTTGCCCCATCTGAAATACTTGGTATTGATGAAACAACAAATACTGCTACTTGGTTAAGAAACCATATTGACATGTATGCTTCTTACTATAATTAAGTAAAATTATTCAACTAACACATAATATAACTCTTAAATTAAATGATTGCATAGTAAATAAGCCACCGCAAGAACCATTTATGGATGAACACTTCTTTAATGATGATAACATGGATTCGTAATTTGATTTCAATATTGATCCTTTAATCAATAAACTCGACATTATTTGGGAAATATGGATATCGAATGTCCCTCGTGCCACGCATTGCATTGACTTGATAAAAAATTAGCAAACTCACCGTGCTATCGGCCTTTGTTTGGGACATGTTACAAACAAACAAAGATAAGATTGCCTATTCTTCAACCACTTCTTCCAGCCATGCAAGTATTGTACGATTAAGATTCATCACATGAAGAGTCATTTTGAAGTCATATCTGTGAGTATAATATAGCTTACGATTTTACCACCCTCAGAGTAAAGTTAGACGATCGAATTCTAAATGGCAGAGGTCCCAAGCCATACTCAATCTATGGGGAGCTAAAGCTTCGAGTCGGTGCTTTACTACCTAATTTAGGAAAATAAGCAGCTTATGTACAACTCAGCATTTACGATTCTACATCCGCACTTAATACGCGTGTAACCCACAACCCACAACTAATTACCGATGTCTTGAAAATTATCCAGGATAATTTGATGGAGTATGATCCATTTGTTCGAATATATCGTCAAGCCTACGAGGTATTGAATGATTCATACTCAGCAAACAACAAAGATGTTAATGTCCACGCGCATATCTATTATAGATCAAGAACAGATTAACGTTGCTACAACCTTCCATCGGTAGATGAGATTGCCATTATACTTCCAGGAGATGGACAAGAGGCCCTCAGTACTAGAGATATCGTTGTATATTTAGGTGGAGGGCATGAACTTATGCCAATAAGTTAATATTACCCCTCATATTTTCCAATGCGCTATGTCCTTTTGTTCCTATATAGAAAAATGGGTTGGGCACCAGAAATGAAGAAGTGGGACATTAATTATAATCGACCTGCTACTAAATGACTAACTTAAATGGATTACTATTCATATCAGCTCTTCCACAACCCTATATAGTACTCTGCTATTTTAAGAAGTGACAAATTGCTTCGAGAAGTTCTGGCAGATTCTTGGGCTATGACAGAGCAAAATTGCATAAAATACGGTTGGCAAAAAAACTATATGGTGGTTTGAAAGTTTTGGTGGAGGTAAGATTGAACTCAAAAGTGGTTGGCAAAAGATTAATTCTACCATCATCCTTCATCGGTGGCCTGAGACACATGTCAGAGATATTCAAGGATTCAATGGTTATTACCCGCCATAATAATCACCCAAATATTTTCTTGGTAATGACGGCGAAACCTAATTGTCCAGAAATAAAGAAGGCTTTATTACCACACCAAACCGCATCTGACAGAGTTGATTTAGTTACACATGTATTCGAATTAAAGCAACGTGCCCTAATGAAAAAAATAATAAAAGGCAACGTATTCAGTCCAGTGGTAGCATATGTTTATACAATTGAGTTTTAAAAATAAGGATTACCCCACATGCATGCATTTTTCTTTTCCAACAATCACACAAAATTTGTAACCGCGATCAGGTTAACCAAATTATATCAGCTAAGTTTCCCAATGAAAGCATTGATCCAACTCTATACCAGACTATCAAGAAATGCACGATACATGGACCTTGCGGAAATCGAAATCAACAAAAAGATGGTGAATAATGGATGGAGTGTCTTAAAGAGGAAGCTATTATACAATCTGGGTACCAATTACGAAGACTTTTCGATGTTATTCTTATCCATTATTTTCCAATAGATCCAATGGGATTATGGACAAAGTTTTTGATGAATATATATGATGACTAGAAATTCAGACTTAAGAACAAATTTGGAATTCCAAATCCAATAAAATGCCAAATTATTGACTACGACCTATTTTTATTAGAATAAATATTACAAGATGAAGGTAAGAGTCTCATAGATTTTGACCATAATTTGAAAATTACTAAAAGATGGAGCCTTGAGGATATTGGAAACCGACTAATATGGGATCAAGAACATTTAACATCTAATGTACAACAAGCAAAATCTCTAAACAATGCTGATCAACTCAATGATGAACAACGATACACTTATAATGCAGTTATTGATTCTGCTAGAAATAAAGTTAGGACTGTCTTTTTCTTAAACAAGGCTGCTGGCACAAGAAAAATGTTTGTATACAACTCTTTAGCAGCTACATGTCATAATGAGAAGAAAATTGCAATATTTGTAGCATCATCAGGTATTGCATCATTACTACTAAATGGAAGTCGAACGTTTTATTCAAATTTTAAAATACCCATAAAAATCTTAGATAACTCAATGTGTGGGTTTTCGAAGCAATCAATACATGCAGAGTTATTCAAAAAATCAAACCTTATCATTTGGGATGAAGTTTCCATACAACACAAATATTGCGTGGAGGCGGTGGATCGATCTCTTCATGATGTTCTAGGAAATGGAAGAACATTTGGAGGAATAAGTAAATTTTATGGAGGTGACTTTCATCAAATTCTTCCAATAGTACCAAAAGGTTTCCGTGAGGATATCGTTTCTGCTTCTTTGAAAAGATGTCATATTTGGGGACACGTACCAGTACTATCCTTATCGCAGAATATGCGACTAATCAATAGAAGCTCTGAAAATTTTCGCATTTGCACATTCATTATTGAAGGTAACCTAAATTTATCCTATCTAATATATATTTTTTGGTAAAAATTTTACTAATACACTTGCATTTAAAATATATGTAGAACGGATCTAATCCAAAAGAAATAGTTGAATTACCGACGACATTAATATATGTGCAAATTTAGATGAGCTAATATGTTCAGTTTACCAACATTTTGAAAAAGTTATGACAAGCTCAACTATATACTTGACTGAGCGCATGATTATATCAGCCCATAATGAAGATGTTAGCATCACCAACATTCAAGACATGGTTAAAATTCAAGGCCAAGAGATTGTTTATCTTGCCGCTGGCAAGTTATCAGATGCAGACGTTGGTGATTGCACTATCACAAATCGATATTCCCAAGTATATATGAACTCATTGGATCCTTCTGGTCTAACTCTGCTTAGACTAAGATTGAAAGTTGAGTGCCCAGTAATTTTGTTGCGTAATCTCACTCTAAAAGACGGTTTATGCAATGGGACCAGATTAATGATGGTGAGATGCTCTCATAGATTAATCGAAGCAAAGATTTAATAGGATGTAAAGCTGAAAATTTGGTATTCATACCAAGAATATCTCTAACTCTGACGTCTGACGATTTACCATTTTCTATGACAAGGAGACAGTTCCTACTTCTACTAGTATTATCAATGACTATCAACAAATCCCAAGGCCAGTGAGTAAAATTTGTTGGGATAGATTTAACAACTTCTATTTTCATTCATGACCAACTATATATGGCATTGTAAAGATGTACATCCCAGAAGAAAATTAGTGTACTTTTTCCATCAGATGCTGACAGTACAACAATAAATGTAGTATATCAAGACATTTTGTTGTAGGTAAATAACTTAACAATGACATAACCCACTACTCTAATGTTTATTTTTCTTAAGTTCAAAATTCAATATATCTTTTTGAATGAGACTTATTTATATGGTTGACTAATCACTCTCTAAATTTAGGATAATGTTTTTTATAAATATGGGAGACATAAATTAATAAAAAGTATGGAACAATCGTGAGAAGAGTACAATAAACATGTAAGTATGGTACTTATATAATTTAACATTTCATCTCAATGTGGTTTCAATGATTACTATTATACCTTCTATTTTGTAGACAATACTAAAGCCACAAATTAAATAAACACCGGTAATATATTACCATAGAAATAGATTATCAAAGAGAAACTTAAATGTCGGATGTCCACAGCTACGGATTTTTGTGACTATTAGTTGTTGCACTTTTGTTGGAGTTATACGAAATATGATCCAAAAGATAAAAAATGAAGAATGGGAACTATGTTGTGCAAAGAATCATAAGCAATCAAAAGTGATTCCATATATCGTATACTAATTACAAGATGAAGAGAAGCAATAACTTCTTCGAATGAGAAAGAAATGACAGGACGAATTTTTAAAATAAGAGAATCTTAATGCAATTCTATGACAACATGTATAACTCAAAATTTATGTAAATTTTGTATAAATTTAAGAAGTTCATATGTAGTGTAGGGACTTATCCCTCGATCTCACCTAAATTGAGTTGTCGCCAGTTTGAATTACCCCCATCTCAGGCTCACGTATTTATCAGCATAACTTCTCTAGTCAATATTTTAACCAACCCCACGAAAGAGTGAAGAACGTGGGCCTAACTTAAGCCGAAGAACCTGAACAAGTCAAAGATACTTGTCTCTCATGAACTTGTTAGTTACCTAGTTAACCGCCACTAACCACATTGCTTGGAAAACGTGCACCAGTACGATCAAGAGTTGCGGATAACGCCTATATAAAGAAAAAGTTTTAGAAGAGACATGGACTAGAAAAATTACGCAAGAAATCACTTGTCTAGATTCTCAAACTATTCAAGCTTCTTACTTATAAGATTCAAGCATTTCTAAACTTTGAAATCACTTGTAATAAGATATCTACTTCAATCACTAAAAAACTTTTACAAAAATCCTCGATTCGAGGTCATGGTTTTTTACCTATTCAGAGGTTTTCCACGGTAAAATCCACCTGTGTCATTTTCTTATTTGTCATCAGAATATTGTTACAGGTTCATTGGTGTAATAGAGAATTTCAAGCCATTTCGAGCTTATGGAATTTGGCCATCACATTTGGCACTATCTGTGAGAAAGATTGTATTTCCACGATATCCTAAGGCAGTCTTTCAATACAATTTTTAATCAGGGTTACATCTAGATGACCAACTACAGGTGTCTAGCTCGAGGTTTCAATAAAGCCAGAACAACTTACAGAGTTACGGGCGAATCTCGATGCCGAGACAGAGAAACGCACCGAGCTCGAACCTCTTTAACTAAGGATCGGGAGCTCCGTGAGAAAGAGCTCAATGCAGAAAGACAAGCTCGTTTGATGGCGCTCAAATGACATGACAACCAATTAACAACAATACAGACTAATCTCGAGGCTCTACAAAATACCCAGCGGGCTCCACCTATAAGAGGTCGCGATCAATTGCCAGAGACCTCCTGTATTTCTGTAAGAGAATGGTCGGGGCCTCGAGAAGTTATTTCTAGGAATCTTCAGCATGAACCACAACCCTCTATACATTTAGGAGGTGAAGTTTAATCCAAAACCAGCCGAGGTCATCGTATATCTGTCCGTTAGGAGGAGGAACATTGACCTCAGCAATAAATTCTAGCACGAGATCGTGTGAGTGAAGGTACTGGTACCCATCATTCAATACCTGTCCACACAGTGATTTAGCCAACACGCCATTATGTTACGAAAGAGCATATGGACTAACGAATTAAGGAGTTGATCGAAGCTCAAGTTCTAGGTACTACCGGTGACATCACCAGGTTACAAGGAAGTCTGATTGCCAAAGAACTATTCGACGTGGAGATACCGAAAGGTTTCCATACTCCAAAAATTTGAAAATACAAAGATACTGGCCTGAGGGAACACATTCAACAGTACCGTGATTCATTGGAGTTGTACACCAATCTCAACTACATCCTTTGCTGTTTATTCACTACCAGTCTATAGGAGGAACCACTCTGATGGTTCCATTCTCTCCCTAAAGATTCCATATATACGTTCGAGAAGCTGCAGAAATAGTTCATCAAGATGTATGCTCCCAACAGGGACAAAGAGGAGAATTTGTATTCTCTAATAAGTCTCAAACAATCACACAGAGAAAAACTCAAGGCTTTTGCAAAGAAATTCTTAGAGCTTGCGCGTAAAGTGGATAGCCTTGATCAGAAGACAGCTATTACAGCTTTCACCAACGCGCTCCAGCTCGATTGTAAGGCCAAAGAGTATCTTTTTCTTAACAAACCTCCGACCTTGGAGGATATGATCACCAAGGTCAATAGTTATGTTGACATGGAAAGGATGATGTCTGAGCGACCAAAATCTACTAAATCCATCCTCTCCACAAAAGGTCCATCAGCAGATCAAAACACTGAACCAAATGAGGAACAGCGAGATAAGAAGCACACCAAGGGCAACACTGGCTATCCTAGGAAAGGTGGTCCACCAAATAAACCCATCCCCCCAATTTAGAACGTCCGAATCTCCATAATTGTTTTAATGATTTTGAAGGACACACTCTACCGCGTCTCCCAACCGCTGGAACCAATCGATAATCGACCGTACAGCCAGCATCATAAGGTAAACCATCATTCTACTAACATTTTCTATGCTTTGCAGAGGTTGCTAGAATAAATTTTTAAAGAAGGGCGGATGCTCGAATATATAGTCGACTTGGAATCATGCAAAAATAGCAGCTATAAGAAGCAGCTCAAAGTTATTTCGGTCAATGATCAAACCGAGGAGAAGCATCCCTATTATATGCACCACTGCAACATGATCGAATTCAACCAGATTACCAGCTCAAACAAATCAAAGCGCAGGAGATTATCAGAATGCTGTGATCTTACACCGCACGACAAAGAAGCCAAACTTCTCCCTAAGAGATCGAAATCAAGAAATTATCAGTAGGACCTGAAGGATCAGGAATCGGAATCATATTAATTACCCCTTCTAATGACAGAATTGAGAAATCAATCTGCCCGGATTTTGAGACCTAAAATGATGTTACCGAATACGAAGCTCTCATTCATCGACTCGATCTTGCTCTTGAGGTCGAAGTCTCCGACCTCTCCATTTATATAGATTCACTACTCATCGTCCACCACTACTCTGAGCGATATAAGAAGAATGGGAAGATGATAGAATGTGCAGCCCTCATTGCAGATAGGATGAGCAAGTTTGTGAAAGAAACTCCCGATTATCTTCCTTGAGGTGAAAACATACACATTTATTCATTGGCATATCTGGCCGGGGTCTTGGGTAGAGAAGCTCAATATTTCCAAATCGAAATCATTTCAGCCCCCAGCATTGATCGCATTTTAGTATGCACGATCAACACTGGGTGCGATATAGGGGAAGACGACGATTGGCGAAAGCCATTCTTAGCCTACCGTGGCATGAATAACTGCTGCAATGGACCACTTCCAAAGGATCCAAAGAGCACCGATAGTTGATCAATAACTCGAAGTACTACACAAATCAGAATGGTATGCTATACCGTATTTTCGTCACAGGGCCTTATCTCAAAAGCATCTCCAAATCCAAAGTAGATGAAATGCTTCACGAATTGCATTAAGGGACTTGTGGATCCCATGCCGCAGGTCGATCACTTGCAAATAGAGTTATTGCACAAGGAGTATTATGGCCTGGCATGCGCAAGCAAGTAGAAGAGTACTCACGCAGATGCGATACCTACCAGCGACATGGACACATGATACGCGCCCCTGCGCTCGAGCTCCATGCAAGCAAGGTGTTCTGGCCATTCAAAAGATAGGCACTTGATCTCGTCGGTGAATTCCCTAACTCTCCAAGTAATCGTCGTTACCTCCTCATAGCTACCTATTATTTAACAAAATGGGTAGAAACAGTTCCTCTATGTCAAACCACAGAAGAAGAGGTCATCTCTTTTATTTGGGAATACATCATCACTCAATTTGGGTGCCTCCACCTAATTTGTATCGATAATGGGCCCCAATTTGTTGGGGAAAAGATCGTTACATTCCTCAACCAACACAATATCATCCACTCACCATCCAATCCTTACTATCTTCAAGGCAATGGCCAAGCCAAAATTACCAACAAAACCATCGTTGCTGGACTCAAAAAATGGCCTCACTCACAGAAAAAGGAGAATTGGGTTTGCGAACTGCCTCATGTCCTATGGGCATATCGTACCACTCCCCAGGCGTCAACGGGATGTACTCTATTCCTCCTTGCCTATGGCATTGAGGCCGTCATTCCTTCCAAATATTATCACCCTGTTTGAGATCACAAGCTGACCGAGGAGCTTCCTCGGATAGGCGAGATTAAGATTAACACCGATGGGGCTGTTAAAGGGAATCCTAGAAAAGGAGGCATTGGTTGTATTTTTTGGGATTGTAATGGTTGTGTGCTGGGTACCCTATCTAAAGGCCTTGGGTTGGTTACAAACTTCATGGCTGAATGCGAGGCAATCATTCATGGGGTGGAACATGCAGCTTCCTTTGGTTGGCTTATTGCTTGGATTGAATCGGACTCCACGACGGTGGTGGAAGCCTTCAAAACAAACAACATTCCTTGGATCTTAGAAGTGGCTTGGGAAAATGTTAGAAGAAATATGAGGCATATTAGATTTTCAGCAAACTGGAGTGAGGCTAATTTCAGTGTGGATGCTCTCTCTAATAAGGGAACTCTTCTTCAAGAAGGCGTGTGTGAGGCTGAAACGGGAAGACCTGCTTTTTTCAAGAAAATTGAAGTTCCTATGCAGGAATATTTTAGATTCTGTTGACATTGTTTAGTCATTTTGTTGGTTTGAGGGTTGTTAGCCTTTTGTAAGGTTTTTGTTCTCTGTAATAAATTTTTTTAACTTAGCAAAAAAAAAAAAAAAACTGACCGGCGGGGAAAACGAGTTCGAATTGGCTTACAACCTCAATATGATTTATTAAACCAGGGAACGCGTCATCGCTAACCTAGGCCGATATTATCATATGTTAGCCAGATCATATAACAGCTGAGTCCAAAATTGTACCTTCTAAATCGATGATCTTGTCCTCAGAGAAATTCCTCAACATCGCAAAGAGCCTCACACTGAAAAATTAACCAACAATTGGGAAAGTCTATTCATTATCACAGGTCTCTTAGGCCTGGGATCATATCATCTCATGACAGAAGAGGAAATCTATATTTTAAATCCTTGGAACACTAGGCGACTAAAATGGTACTATCGCTAAGCGTCGTACTACTCAATTTCTTTTTCTCGTTTTTGATTTTCAATTCCAAAAGTGAGATGTTCATCTCCATCCAATGTAAATTTTAAACTTATCAATAAAATTTCAAGTTTTTCATAACATCTCTCTACTTACGTAGATTCAACCATATTATATAGATCAGAGCATAAATAATACTAGCTTTCTATTGATCTAATACTAGTTAAACCAAAGATAATACTTGGTTTGGCTGACTCTACTAAATCTCTGCGATCGAAGTAAGTGTAGAAACTTTTTTTATATCAAAGACTCTACCAAACAAGAGAAAGGCAAAGGTCATACTAGTCTTTATCTTTCTTAACTTGTTTGGGTCATTATACCAGCCAAATCAAGAATAACACTTGGTTTGGCTGACTCTACTAAATCTCTGCGATCGAAGCAAGTGTAAAAACTTATTTTATATCAAAGACTCTACCAAACAAGAGATAAGGCAAAGGTCATACTAGTCTTCATCTTTTTTAACTTGTTTGTGTCATTATACCAGTTAAATCAAGGATAACACTTGGCTTGGCTGACTCTACTAAATCTCTGCAATTGAGGCAAGTATAGAAACTTGTCTTATGTCAAAGACTCTAACAGACATAAGATACGGCAGCAGCTCTACCCTACTCTATCATGTCAGCAGGTCGAAGACCTAAATGGGTTTTCATGAAGGACATACAGTTCCCCTAATCTATATTCACTCCACAAACGTATCCCTTGTTCAACAGACTTTTGAACAAGGTATCTCATTCTAACTCAAGTCTTTTTAATTCCTCTACAAAATATGCAAAAACCAACTTTAACAATTCTGAACTTGATACATTGGATACGACCAACGTTGTAAATTTCAATCTCAACTTCTTGAGGCGTGCCTCCAAATTTGCGCACAATTTCTTCTGGTAGATCAGCTCCATGTCTAGCCAAGCATCAATAATTATATTCTCCTCCAGTTTCTTTACAAGTTTAGCTTATTCAGCCAGGTTCTTGGCCTCTAGGTCCACCACCTGAGCGCGAAGTCTCTTGATTTTTGCATTCAACTCTTCCCTAGCCGGAGTATCTTTTAATAAGTCATCTTTCTTCTTCATCAGCATCTCCTTCACCCGGATTTCCCCTTCCAATACATTCTCCCTAATAAGAGCAGCATCCAGCTTATGCTGACATTCCCTTAAGCTTGCATTACCTCTCTACACATGTCCCTGTATTCTAGCTACATCACCTTCCAGCTCTCTAATTCGTCCTGATAAACACACAACATCTTCTAGATCTAGAGGAATTTAAACATCCTTTTTACTCCCCATCGATCGCTCTTTAGCTTCTGCTTTCTTGGCACGTGCGTTGGCATGCGCCAGTTCGGCCTTTAGTCGAGCCACTATCTCATTATGATCATTACATCTTTGTTGCATCTCCTAAAACTCTATATCCTTCATAGGTAGGGCTACATGCAAGTGTTTCACTACAGCCTTCAAGGCTGATAGATTCACTCAAGCTACTTTCAGCTCGTCATCATTTTCCACCAGTATCAGCTTCAGTCATTCCAAATCACTTCTACAATTTTGGAGATCAACCCGAAATTGCCATTCTAATCTTTTTAGTGCCAGAATACGATACTGAGCCATTTCAACTGACCTATTCTTTGACATCAGAGTGTCAATCCAACTCTGAAGTTTTGTGGCATGTTCCTTCATCTCTGCAAGCTCTTTTGACCCTTTGTCGATCTTGGCATCCTTAACCTTGAGCTTGCGAGTGAGGTCGATAATAGCCTGGCTTGCCTCAACAAATTTGAAATGAACTTTTACGTGCTGGTCTTCTCTATCCTTACTCGCTCCCCTCATCCTATCTAACTCCTCTGCAAATTCTCGGTTATATTGGAGTGCTTTATCTTCACGTGAGCGAACAGAATCTAATTCGTCCTGTACAGTATTGATATATTATATACAGTTCGATTCAGAACACCCATCAACACGCATTTATATGTATCTCATTTCTAAAATGTATCTGATTTCTAACATCTACTATGTACAAATACTTTTAGACTTAAGGTCGAAATATCAACTCAGCGAAATACTTCATGGCATGTATTTCGGTATCTCAGGTAAACATTTCCTATATGCAACTGTCTAAATTCTTTTTTTATATATACCTCTACGTTCTATGATTGCTCTCGCTACTTAGTATATCATCAAACATATCGCATAAGCCAAAGGCCTTGGTCGATCTCACCTGTAGCTCAGCTTGAAAAAATAGCAAGGATGTAGAAATCTCTTTCTCACAAGCAAGCTTAGTCACTAAGTCTTTTATCCTGAGATTGATTTCTCTATATGCCTACCAAAGAGTTATAGACAAACTCAGCCTACGAGTCTATTAAATACACACAATCCAGCAGTTTATGATACATGTCAAATATGTTCATAAAAATTTATTTCCCTACCCTACCTTCTCAGTCTCACCCTCAAGATGGTCGGTGTCGTCCCCTTGATTGTCAATTACATTCTAATGGGAGACACCATCTAACCCATCCACAACTCCCACCGCGACCTTATCTATCTCTTCTTCATCTTCCACCTCAATGTAGGTGTCCGCCTTAATGGCATCCACCTCATCCTCCGAGTAACCCTTCGACATCAGGTGGCGCTCCAGCCTGTCGTTCTCCTTACCCATCTCTTTCATATTGGCTCTCGCCTCTACCTGTAACTGTCCAATTGCTACGGCATGAGAAACCTTCAAAGACTCTAGCTACTTTGCATCCTTGGCACCATCAGCTTTCGCTCGAGCTAACTTTTTCTCAAGCTCGATCTTCATCTTCTTCAGCTCAGACTTATCTTCTTCAACTCCCAGCCATAGCCCATTTACTAACTAAGCAACCCGCATAATAAATCAACCTCATGCATTAGCTCGGAATGCAATAAATATATTTTACATAATCAATATACACTTACCATCTTGCTCGTATCTTCCACTCCGTAAAGGGCCGCCAGCCTGGCCCTTTCTTCCACCTCTTTAAGGTTGTCAAGAGCATTAATGGTTGCTCTTCGATGACCTTCTCTCCATACATCTCTGAAGGTTCAACCCTTTTCCTTTTTTCTTTAGCAGACTCACCACTTCCAATGGTACCAGAGACCACCACAGACTTTAACATCACTTTTTTTTAGATATTTTTGAGCCATTTTACTCGACATGATAGGTTCTGGCTGAACCGAGCTCTCCATTTTAGGGGTCTTGGCCAAATGGGTTCGACCTTCCCTACCAGTTTCTTTCTTTTTTCATTCGTCAGCACCCGCCATCAACCTGGTCGATTGAGCCTTTTGTACCTTTTTTGACTTGCTATCAACTCTCTTCTTTCTGCAAAGGCCTAGTCGTTCCAATACAAATTCGAGCTCAGCCTCCTCCTCAACAATTTTTTCCTATAAAGACTTTTTCCTCTCGACGTAGGATTTTGCACCTGCAATGCACAACATCTTTTTATTATAAACAAGTATCAATTCAAATATATCAATATATTATCAATGCATGGCAGTACTTACTTTGTTTTACAGTTCTAAACCAAAGATCAAGAAGTTCTTCATCATCTCTCTAAAGGCAATTACCCTTCAACCATATGACGTTGTCATTCCATGTTCGACCTGCTGAATTCAGATAGAAGAAATGAGGCCGAGTTATGCTCGTAAAAAAATATGCCCCACCACTGGCACAATAATTCTTCACCCCATAGAATTGCAACACATTCTCAGAGCATATCCTCGTCACCTTTCCCTCGTTCTCCCACTTCTCATTCAGATTATCGTAAGCATTTATTACCTTCTATATGTTCCCATTCAATTGAACAGGACATGCCCCAATAGCATTCATGATACCCTTCACCAAATTAGTCAGGGGAAGACTCAACCCGTGCACTAATTGAGACAGGTAACACAACAAACCTTCTTCAAGGTCACTCCGAACACCCCTATCAAAGTATTGTAACAAAATTGATTCGTTTATACCCCTATCTCATTTTTTTACTTCAAAATCGACCAACAGATAAAAATATTCTTCACCTGCCGCTACTGTTCAACCCCTAAAGTACCTACCGGCATACTCTATACAATTACCCCATGTCCCTCCTACAGCCGCCATGGCCTTACAGAATTTTCTAAAAGGATCTGAACCAGGAGGATATGATATCAATTGACCAGGAAAACCTGGAAATTGTTCCAATCCTACTTCAACCTCACCATCAGAGTCCATCATCCGAACGGAGGTCGACAAAAATATAAGGGATTGAATCAAAGTTGGCTATGTTAGTTTGTTATTTATATATGAAAGTTTGAGGTGTAATTTTTATTGTTCAATATTATAAATGACATAGTGATACTCCGATAGCTTCTTTCTTTATTTTGAAACTATGCCCATAACTTCTCAAACAAATATTTACAAGGGAATGGTCTAATATATCATTGAATTGATATGCTCCTCAATATTTGGAAGGCGACATGTATCATAATAGTTGTGCATTAGGCTAACCACCATTGTTGCATTAAGTAACGCATTAACGAATGATGACGAAAAATGACCAGGTGACAAGCATTCCCCATTCAATCTTTTCCACACATCTAAAATCATGTAGAAAACATGTTCTCGTGTATACTTTTGGGATGAGATTCTATGCTCATTCAGGTAGATATTTATGTTTAAACCATCATTGCCATGTTGGTTCTCATCCTGCCAATTCCATCAAAATCAAGTTAAAACACAATTAGAAGAAGCATAATTAGGTGAAGACGAATGTTAAGAAGATATCGGAAGTTAGAATCACAACAACTATCTACCTCTTTGGTCAGTACACCTCCATTTAGGAAATCTTCAAGTTCTCTAAGGTAAAAACTTTACCAGACTTGATAATATAAATTTTACATTAGTTAACATTTTGTCCCATTTGGAATAATGATTTTCTAATTAAGTTCATGAATAAAGGTTCTTAATCTTACCGCTACAGATCCCAAGTCATCTTTGTAGTTGCGTGTTTTCTGGGAGGAAAACCTCCGCCAATACTTGTTCATAAAGATTGCATAATAAAGGGCAAAATATTAAGATTTTACGTGGAAAACTCAGTAGAAACTGAAAAAAACCATGATCTCGAGGAGGATTTGATGCAAAATCTCGTAGATGTTAGTTATTACAAGTTTTCCGAGTATTGCTAGTGCTTAGGATAGAGAAATGTAAGACTATCTCTCCTTTAAAACATATTCTCTACCTGTATTTATAGTATATACAGGCAGTTTACAAAAAGAAAGATAGAGTCTCCTATTCCAGGGGTAGTGGGTGAGCTTTGTGAATCTCTAACAGTTCCTTCTTGCCCGGGCTGCAACGGCTACTTTTGGCAAGTTGAGGACTCACCGAATCTTCTAGAATATTGAGTTGTCTTAAACTACAGAGTGCTGAGCTATCTCTTGTTGAATATGGGGAATATGATACTATAATCACCCCATTCTCGACAGAAGTACTTGTAGTTGTGTCGATAAGAAAATTGGAATCTGAAAAGGCTATCAAATATTTTCAGATGTCAGCATATGTCATTCCTGAGGTCAAGGTGATCTGTATTTGGTCAGGTTGGTTTCGAGGTGTAATTAATGTTGTTCATTGAATGTATATTAAGGATGTTGGGTATAAATAGGAGGTTTATGGATGTAGGATGGTTGCGCTTTGTGGAATGAGGTTACCCCAAGTATGGTTTATTATTAGGTCTGAGGTTGAAGAAGGTGAGTATTTCGATCAAAACTGGCGTAGACCGAGAGACGTGAAATTGTTATGTGATCAGAGCAGATTAGTAGGGTGGGAACAAAGATTAAACAGAGACGAGATGTGTCTATTGGAAATAATGGTATCATCATGCGGTTGTGAAGGTAATGTATGAAGTTAGTTGGGGGGTGAAGGGGTAACTGTCATTACTGGTGATGAAGATATGAAGCTTGGATGGGCGTCTAGAGATCTTGCCGAACGTGTGGGTGTTCTTGCAATTTTTTGTTTCCATTTTCCTGTTGAAGCGTCTTTTTAGAAGTTTAGTGACTTGAGAGTCATTGAGCTTCATGGACAAGAAAGAGGCTTTAATGTCCGATTCTGGTAAAAAGTAAACAACAAAAATATTAACATGTCGAAGGATGTTAGTAACAATAGATAAATTGTAATAGAAGAAAAATTAAGTATTTATAAATAAATATACTCGAAATAGATAGATGTCGAATGTGATATTTGAAAATGTAATCGAATGAATGAGATATCGAATGTAAGAAAGAAGTTTATGTAATAAATAAATATGTGTTTATCGAATTTTTTTTTGTTTTTGTTTTTTTGTATGCTATCGAATATTAAATATGATAAAAAAATTGTGATACAATGTTGTCGATAATTGTCTTGTGCGTAAAGTCAAAGGTATTTGAATGTGTGGGGCCAATGACGGATTTTGAGGTTGATTGATTTGACTCTAACTGTGTAGAGTTTCAAAGAAGAATAAATTTAGGGGAGTTTGGTATAGACTGGAAGGTGTATAAATAGATGTTATTTGCAGATGGATGCATTCATCTAAAATGGTGAAGACGAGAGTTCTGGCCCGTGATAGGGTATTTCGACATGTGCAGGCAATGTACTGGGTGTTGTTCAATCGATATTTTGGTTAGCAGAGCATGGAATGGCATTTTGATGATCCTGAAGAACCAGATTATGAAGGGATGAGTGAGGCAGAGGCGAAGGAGGCTGAAGAGGAATTTAAGTTTCGTGTGAAACTACAGTTTTAGTATCCTCCTGAATGTTGTAGTGGTTTGTGGACTCAAGCAAAGTTGTTGGTGAAGAGAGAAGATGAAGCGGTAGCGAGGGGTTTATGATGAGTAAATGCTCGAGATGTAGGTGTGTTGTATTGGTAAATGATTGGTAAAATGATATGTAAGGAAAAATTTTAGTATGTTGAAAGGAATGTTCATTTGTGGAATGTAAAATGTACGTGTCAAACTTGAAGAAATAAATATTGTGCTTAAACGAATGTTGTTGAATTAAAGGATAGGCAACTGATGTTGAATATAATCCTATAAGTATAGGAATTGGTAGGATAGTATGAATAAGGAAACTTATATGTAAAATGAATATGGCAAGATGTGTTCCATTAGGTGATGGTATGATGTATAAGGAAAATGATGTCAATCAGCTATTGGAAAAGATGGATTGTACATTGGCAGATATGAATGTGTCTGCAGATATTCTTCAAGAATTGAAAGGATTGAAGTATGAATGTAGAGGTTTATTAATGGGGAGAAGATTAAGAGGCAAAGAAATTAAGAAAAAATGCATGATGCATTATATTTGAGGAACTGGACGGTCGCCAAGTGGTATGACGAACAGCCACGTGGGGTCTACAAATATGTCAGAGGTAGGCGATAGTTCAGATCATTTGCAAACCGAATTTTTTTTTTAGGGAGATAACTGCTATTACTCTTTGCTGGAGTGGTTAGATACGATTGCTAAGGAGGAGATTTGTGTGTTGATTGAAAGGGTAAGGGAAGCAAAAGATAGGGATACAGAAGCTGCACGGAAACAATGTTAGTGATTCTCGCAAATTATTTTATAAGTTGATGCATTGGTTATAGATTAATAGATAATGTGTAATGAATTGGAAATAAATGAGATACTTCCATGGAGTGGAAAGTAAACAATTCGTAGGTCTGTGAATTTAAAATTTGGAAATTTTTGGTGGTGGTGATTCTGAATTACGCATTTCTGGAAGGAGAGAATTGGATAGGAGGGGAAGTAAAAGGGATTGGGGAAGGGTGCTGTAATTACAACGCAGTGGGAGGTGATGGTTGCGAGATATATAGAGAGAGTTAGTATTTTACGGTTATCGCTGGAATCTGTGCCGGAGAAAGGGAATTCGTAAAATGGAAATAACTGTTTTTGGCGTGAAAAGTTAAAATGTCTTCGAGAAGCTATTGAAATTCATGTAATTTTGACAATAAGATAGAATTTTAAAGAGTTATCAGGGTTACTTATTAAACATAGAGCAAAAAAACATCGAGAAATGAACAGATGGCTTTTGAATGATAAAATACTAAGATGAATTAATTGATATGAATTAGATCAAGAACTTTATATAAGGATAAATGTAAAATGAAGTAGCAGATGGTAAAGTGAATGAGGTGTTGGAGAGTTATCTCCGCAACGATATCTTTATGAATATATGAACTTAGGAATATATATATATATATGTATCACATATGAAAAATTCTAACTGTGTTAAAATATTGAATATGATCTACAGGTTCTAATAATGGCTTAACCCAATTTAAATGATTATAAAGATATATTTGCGAGTCTCGAAGATATAGTGCCTTTGATGATCAATGTGAGAATGTGTGTGCAATAATTGGGGGGGAGTTACAGGGTCGGTTCGAGCAGTGTAGGCACAGGGGGTGGAGAACAGTTTAGGGTAGTGCCTTGTGTGCATGAAGTTTATGAAGAATAAGTGATTGAGATCGGTGTAGATCATGAGCCTCAGGTGAGTGATCGAGAAGGGAGTGGGGACGGGGAAGAAGATATGGAAGAGGACAAAGAAGAATGTTATGGGGAGGGTTTAGAGACCAAAAAAATTCTAAGATTTAAAAAGAAATATGGTATTCCTGGGGATGTGTGGCTAGAAAAGTATCAATACAAAATGATCGACCAGAACATACCCTTAGATGGTATTCTGGTTCATCGGGAATAGATAAAGAAAGGGCTAAAGCTGCCCTTCAGAGCGGATCAGAAAAAATTAATGAATTTCTTCTATGTAGCCCTGGGTAAATTCAATCCGAATGTATATAACCTATTTAGGGTATGTGGTACGATAAATGGTAGACTTAAAGCCTGAGGGGAGGAGACAATAATTGTAGATGATTTGTGTGTGTACTACACGATGAAAAGGAACCCGAAGTTAAAAGGGTATCGCTATTTGGCAAGGTTCTTGAAGAGGCCGATATTTTACGATATGGTGTTAACTCGAGGTCGATATACCGAAGAACGTTTACTAGTGTCTGGAAATTATGAGTTCGATCCAAAAGACCCAGGGGAGCCGCTTAAAAGAAAAAAATTCATATAGGTTTGTGGTTAGGTAACTTAAATGTTTAAGTTTGATGTATTTTTAGGTTAGAAGGTATTGACAAACCCACTGTTGTGGTGAGTGGGATATCTCTACGAAGTTTAAGCAGTGCAGTTCCCAAGAAGATGACTGGTGGGACTGTAAAGATGAAATTAGGGGAGGAGTTTGATACGGAGATGTTGAAGACTATGGAGTTGCTTTTTGTTGGGGCTGATGTACTGAAGAAAGATATGGCAGAGTGCATGGTGGGGATTGATAGTTTGGATACCTTTATAGGCGAGGCACATAGTAACTTGGCGAAGGTGAGAAATTTTAAAGCTTATGCTCGAATGAAAAGTTTGGTAAGTCAAATAAATACTCATAATATGACTTTCATACAGATTAAGATGGTGATGAGTGAAGTAATGGGTCGTGTGGAGGGTAGTGGTGATTTGGCGAACCGGTTGGTTGCGTAAAAAAATATCGAGAAAGAATTGATTAAGGAGAATGTCAAGCTGAATGCGACACTGAATAGGTATAAATTGGAAGCAAACAAGGCGATAGAGGCCGCATTGGCTAAGGCAAAAAAAGTGCTAGAGAATGAAAAGAAAGAAGCCTTGGCAGTGCAGAAAGCTGAGTTCGAGAAAGATGTTGCCGATGTTCTAAGATTGATGGAGCTGGAGCAGAAGAAAATGTTCGATAAGATGAAAGATCGGATGAATGAAGAAAAGCTGCAAAAATGCCATGAAGTGAGGATACACTTTAAGGAGCAATTCGATGATGCTGAAGAAAGGAAAAAATATTTAAAGGAGTTGTGAAGGCTGGTGGGCTGCCATGTGATGACAGTTCAGATGATGATATACCCCAGACGTCGGATGTTCCTGGAGGAATTAAAGTGGTCGACAATCAAATGATGATGGAGGTCGAAGGTTATCTTCCTGGGGACGTAGCAGATGTACAGGTGCCCGAAGGTGCCTTAAATGAAGAAAAATCCCCGTCTAAAATGTTAAATCTTAACTAGAGAATGTTAGTTTAATTAAAGTCTGTAACAAATGGTCAATGGGACTGAAAACATTTAAATTTTGTGTGTGCGAAGGATGTTGGTGTTTGTTTAATGTTTTGATAAATAACTATTTTGCTTGTGAAAATAAGTTTAAGTATTGATGTGATAAAGTTATATTAGATTCGAGCAGATAAGTAAAGATTGTTTGTGTGCTCGAAATGTTTAAGATGGCCAATAAATGGCAAGTAAGGAGCACCAGATGTTTATCCAGAGATAGGTAACGGGATTTAGATTTGGAAAAGAACAAGAACTCATTAGAGATTGGTCGACAAGTAAAGAGTGCGAAATAAACTATCCTGCAATTGGATAGTGGTTGCGTGAAGTCGAGATAGGTTTTTAGGAGACTTGTGTAAGCAAGGACCTTAAAAAAAATCAGGATAGCAAGGAATTATTTTATCTCTGGCATAATTTGTAAGTATTGATTGAGAGAAAATGAAGTAGTAAAGATATCGTTTGTCAAATATATACTTGGGAAGTATAGATCGAGAACAAATTGATGTAGAAAGAGATCGATTGCCAGATAGATACTTGAAAAGTATAGATCGAGGACAAATAAAAGTAGAAAGAGATTGATTGTCAGATAGATACTTGAAAAGTATAGATCGAGGATAATTCAAAATAGTAGAGAGATTGATTTTCAGATAGATACTTGAAAAGTATAGATCGAGGAAAAATCGAAGTAGAAAGAGATCGTTTTTTAGATAGATACTTTGAAAAGTATAGATCGTGGACAAATCGAAGTAGTAAAGAAGATAATGTATAGCAAATTGTTTATTTGATTCGAAGAAAAGATTACAGGGCATCATCTGTAAAAGAGTTTAAGCTGAGCAGTGTTCCATGGGTACTCAAGCTGAACTTCATCTTTAGTCATAAGCCAATAAGTTCTGCTATCTGTTTTGTTGCATACAATGTAGGGTCCTTCTCAGTGTTTGGATAATTTTCCAGAATTCTTAGGTCAAGTATGATTATGTATTCATCGTAGGATAAGGTCTCCAATACCAAATTTCCGTTCACAAACTTTCTTGTTGTATGTTTTTTTTAATGTATTATGGTAACAGCCCAAATTTGCAATGGTCTTGTCCCTGGTTTCCTCGATCCAATTGAGGTTGCAAAGGAGGCCAAACTCATTGTCTTCATCTGAAATTTTACATCGAGTACTGGGGAGATCGGGGTCTGAAGGTATGACTACTTCAGTACCGAAAGCCATTATGAATGGAGTGCACCCTATTGAGACTCAAGGAGTGGTGCGGTAAGCCCATAATACACTGAAGAGTTCGTCGACCCATCTACCTTTCTTGTCGTCAAGGTTCTTGCATAAGCCAAATTTGATGCTTTTGTTGATGGCTTCAGCTTGTTCAATACCTTGAGGGTAATATGGTGTGGAAGTTGTCAACTGAATCTTGTATTTATGAAGAAAAGCAAGGACTTCAATGCTGATGAACTGTTTACAATTATCATAACGAATCATCTATGGACAACCAAACTGGATAATGATGTGCTCCCAAAGGAATTTGATGACCTCATTTTCATCAGTATGGCATAAGGGAACTGCTTCGACCCACTTGGTAAAGTAATCTGTGGCAACTAAGACAAATCTTCTGCTTCCCGAAGCTGGATGGAAAGGGCCAATGATATTGATTCACCATCGTTTAAATGGCCAAAGGACATTACTAACATGTAAGTCAAGGGCGAGGATCTTGATGTCCTTAGCGTGAATTTGGCATTTGTAGCATTTTCAAACGAAGTCTTCGCAGTCTTGTCTCATCTTGAGCTAATAGAGTCCTTGTGTGAATGCACGTTGAGCTAGTGATCTTCCAGAAACATGTACACCACAGATACCTTTGTGAAGTTCTCTTATTTTGATCTGAGCCTGTTTTTGCGATATACATTTGATATGTGGCCCTCCTCCAGTTAGTCGATATAATATATCATTTATGACTGTGAATCGAGGGTACTTGGCTAAGAGGGATCGAGCTTCTTCTTTGTTAATGGGGAGGACGTTAGAGTTGAGGAAAGCATAAAATAGTTTTCTCCAGTCTTCAGGGTCGTCATCTTTAGTAACGGTTAAGTGGAGTGTGGATAAAATATCGAGGCTAGAATGATCGAGGATTTTGATTTCTAAAGATTTTCTTACACTGTCTCCCAGCATGGCTGCAATGTAAGCTAAGGCATCGGCATGGCAATTTTCTTGCCGAGGTAAATATGAAATTACGGCATGCTTGAATTTTTTCATCTTTTCTTTGACCAGGGCTGCGTAATCAACCATTTTGCCTGTTATCTTGAAAGTTTTGTTGTAATGATTGGCGAAGAGTAAGGAGTCGACATAGACTGCTAATTCCTCAGCTCCGAGAGTAAGTGCATGATCGAGACCGTACAAGATGCCTTCGTACTCTATTTTATTATTGGAAGCATAAAATTTGAGTTTGATAGCTTTCTCTATGCGATGATTTGAAGGCATGACGAGGACTATGCCAATTCCGGAACCTTGTGATCCTGCCGATCCGTCCGTAAAAAGTCACCAACCAGAACTTTTGGACCATGCGTCTGGTTCTGCAATTGAGTCGTCAGTGAAGATTTCTTCGAGTTCTTCCCAATTGAGGTCTTCAACAGAAAAATCTGCTAAAAATTTGGCCACTTCTTGTCCCTTGATGGATATTTGGGGTTCAAAAGAGATGTCATATTCCCCAAGGAAAATGGACCATTGTTGAATTCGTCGAGATTTTTACTTTTTGGAGAGTACGAGTTTGAGAGGGTATTTTGTAATGACTTTGATGGGGTGAGCTTGGAAGTATGGACAGAGTTTTTGAGAGCTGTAAACCAAGGTGAGCAATTGCTTCTCCGTTGTAGTATATTGCTTTTCAATAGGCATAAGAGTTTTACTGATAAAGTAAATAGGTTTCTCGATGCCTGCATCTTCTCGAATAAGGACAGAGTTGATTGAGTCTTCAGTTGTAGATAAGTACATGGTGAGTAATTTGCCATCAATGGGAGTACTCATTATAGCAGGATGCCCCAAGTACTATTTAAGATCTTAGAACACCATTTCACAGTCAGGAGTCCATACAACTTCTTTTTGCTATTAGTTCAAAAGAGAAGTAGGGTTTCCACAAAGAAGAAGGTAAAGAAGTTTGCATCGATCAGATGAATCTGTGAAGAACAGCTATCTTGCCTGCAAATTTTTTAACATCTTTTTTCGTTCGAGGTGAGGGCATGGCCATGAGTGGTTTGATTTGAGCTGGATCGATTTTGATTCCTCTTTTGCTTACGAGATGGCCCAGGAATTTTCCAGATGCGACGCTGAATTGACATTTTTTTGGGTTGAGTTTCATCTGGTATTGGCAAAGGATATCGTAGATAGTTTGGAGGTTGCGGAGATGATCTTCCTTTTTAAGGCTTTTGCAGATCAAATCATTGATATAGACTTCCATAATTTTGCCAATCTAATTTTTGAACATTTGGGTGACCAGTCGTTGGTAAGTAGCTCCAACATTCATTAACCCAAAAGGCATTACTGTGAAACATTCGTTGGTAAGAAGTTCATGTCCTACGAATGAGTCGAGAAGTTGTGGAATTAATGGTAGTGGAAAGCTGTCTTTGGGTATGAATTTGTTGGGTTCGGTGAAATCAGCACAAACCTGTATTTTACCATTTTTCTTGGGCACGGCGACGATATTGGAAACCCACTTCAGATATTTAGTTTCCCGATTAAAGCTGAGACTTTGGAGTTTATCAATTTCATCGTTGACTGCATCTTGAAGTCGGGGAACCAAATTTTGTCATTTTTGGATGACTGCTTTGCTGTCTCGGAGGTTGAGGTGGTGGCAAGCGATAGAAGGATCGATTCCGGGCATTTCTTGAAAAGTCCAGGCAAAAATGTCAATGTTTATTTTAAGTAGTTGTATCATAGCTTCTTTTTCGTCAATTGATAGCTTGGATCCAATGAAGGTTGTACGCCCAGGGCCATCGAGTTCAGCAGTTTCAACTATTTCGGCATCATGTTGCTCAAATGTGAGTGGTGTGTCATGCTGTAGTTGTTATGCATTGAGGATTTTTAATGTATGAGGGTTAACTATGGTACTTTTGCACATTCATGAGACTGTTTTGCGGCCTGTGATTTCATAGACTCCATGATCTGTAGGAAAACGTAGTGATAAATGGTAAGTCGAGGGTACTGCTTTGATTGAATGTAACCAACTGCGTCCCAAAATGCCCAAATATTTGGACTCTGCATCAATGACAAGAAAATTGATAAATATTTGGACTCTGCATCAGTGATTTCTCCTGTAGCTGATTCTCTTGAACCATTAAAGCCTGTGATTGTTGATGAGCTTTTCCTGAATCTGTAAGTCCTAAGACTTCAATTGCTCTACGGAATAAGACATTTGTGGCACTTCCTGTGTCGATGAGAAGTGCATGTAAGTAATCCTATTCCACTTTGAGCATAATACCAAGAGGGTCATCATGAAGGTATTGTACATGACTGTAGTCATAGTCCTCGAACGTTATCTGGTAAGGACCTTTAGATTTACTGGTGCTTGGAAGAAGTTTTACCGATTTGTCTGAGGAGGTCATTTTGCAGCAAAACGTAGTATGATCGTCTTGCTTTCTTTTCTTTACTTTTTCGATCTCGATCATATACAAATGGCGAGCTGGGCCCTGGATATGATTATGCTCGACTTCAATAGTTTTTGATTGCTCGTCGAGAAATTTCAAAATGTTGACGACATAATTATGGAGTCTTCCAGCTAAGAGGATACGGTAAAAGTTACGAATGAGGGAGTAATAGCTATCAGTTTCATGACTGTGCTCATTATGATACTGAAATAAGGGTCTGTTCGGAAGATCTGTAGTAACCTATGGTGCGCGATAACACTCGCCCCCCTTTATTATTGGAAAGATAGCGGAGAGAGTTGTTGTCATTGGTGGCAGAATTGGGACAGGTCTGTCAGGTTTGCCCTCTTTTCTTCGAATGTTATCAGTATTTTTGGCAGGTGGCTTCAGTGCTGCTGTAGTGTCTACTCTTTGAGACGGGGTCGATGATGCTTCTCGTGAATGTATGACAGAGGAGCTTTTCATCTAATCTTTCTTTGAGCACTCCAGATCGATGCAATTATTAACCACGTCAATTATTTCAGTGACCGTACGTGGTTTGTGTAGAGTAAGCTCTTCACAAAATTTAGAGTCGATGTACAAGGCGGAAGTAAATGCTGGAACCACGATTTTGGGGTCTGAATTTCTATTTTTCCGTTTTTCCTGCTGAAAACATTTATAAAAGGTTGTTAAGGTTTCTTTCGCACCTTGCTCGAAGTATAAGAAAGAATCCAAGGTGATTTCACACTTCCTAGCATGAGCGTGGTTGGACTCAAAAAGATTTTGTAATTGGATGAAAGAGGTGATGGAGGCTTCCTGTATAGTGTGGAACCATTAGAATGGTTCTTCTTTTAGGCTCATGTTAAATAGTCGACAAAGCATATGGTCAAGTTTGCAGTATAATCCAACAGCGTCTTTGAAATGTCAAACATGTATAGCTGGATCAGTGAGGCCTACATACTGGATGAATTTGGGCATATGGAAATTTTCTGGAATAGGCATATTTTTGAGATATGGGATGATGGGGTTTGTTTCAATCCTATCGAGCGCAGATCGCCGGCCCGGTATGTCAGAGTTGATGGCTTGAATTCTATTGTTAAGGTCATCCAGAGTGACAAATTGCTGAGGGGGAAGAGGTAAGGCTGTAACCTGGGGAACAAAGTTTCCCTGTTTTTCTGGCCCTAATCGATGTCTGATGGGCCTTTTTTTTGGCGGAGAGGTTTGATGATGTGTACGCTAACTTCCTTGGGTTGTCGAGGCTGAGGAAGTTAAAACAAAATGTCTAGAGGCTCTATTAGGATTTCCAGATCGGGATCGAGATACTCGCGGATCATCCTCTCTTGGCTGATCATCGCGTTGTACTGCTCGTGATCGATGTTCACTTCGAGCCAGTGGTGGTGATCCTTGGTGAGCTGTGATTCGATCTTGCGTTCTTCGCAATCTCTTCATCTCTTTTTGATGTGTTTGACTCTGTTAATCCAGTGCTTTTCTGCGTTCGTCCCTCTCTATTTATAGAGTTTGAGCGTAGACACGGTGATCTTCTAGTCTCTGATTTTTTTCTGCGGTCATTTGTTTTTGAATTTCAAGAAGCGCACCGTGTAGATCAAGGGCTCCTGGAATGTCCTGATCTCGTACGGTACTAGAATAACTTCTCAAGTTAATGTTTGACATTGGATGGTGTTCAGATTGGAAATGGTAGAAAAAAGTATGGTATTCCCACTGATGGCGATAATTGTAGTAGCGTGTTTTCTGAGAGGAAAACCTTCGCCAATACTTATTAGTAAAGATTGAGTAATAAAGGGAAAACAATCAAGATTTTACGTGGAAATATCAATAGAAACTGAGAAAAACTATGACCTTGAGGAGGATTTGATGTAAAATCTAGTAGATGCTAGTTATTACAAGTTTTCTGAGTATTGCTAGTGTTAAGGATAGAGAAATGTAAGACGTATCTCTCCTTTAGAACCTATTCTCTGCCTATATTTATAGTATATACAGGCAGTTTACAAAAAGAAAGAAAGAGTCTTCTATTCCGGGGGTGGTGGGCGAACTTTGCGGATCTCTAACAGTTTCTTCTTGATCGGGCTGCAACGGTTACTTTTGGTTAGTCGAAGACTCACAGAATCTTCTAGAAGGTTGAGTTGTCTTCGACTACAGAGTGTTGAGCTGTCTTCGACTATAGAATGCTGAGCTGTCTTTGACTATAGAGTGTTGAGCTGTCTCTTGTAGAAACATGGGAATATGATACTACAATCCCAAAGATAATGTATGGTCGCATGACAGGTTATTAACCCAGAAACGCTACTGTCAATGAGATCTATACTTTAATTCTTCAGTTATTCCTTGTTCAAGAAGAAAGAAAATGTGAAGAAATACTACATGCGCTGCTGAGCTAATCACCCAATTCTTTAAGTATTCCCCCGCCCCAGGTAATTTTCCAAATTCCACCCATTTCGCTTCCACTAGAAATGCTTCACATAATTTCCCCCACGGAATCAATTTGGAAGGTGGACAATATATAAGATTAAGACATAAAAATTAAATAGATTCAGATATAAATATATAGTTTGAGAGTATCAAAGTCATGGATAAATGTGAAATAAATAATCGCTTGAAACTAACCAATTTCGATTAATTTAGGTCAAAATCAATAGGTCCGAAAAACTTTGAATAAGCGGTCTCACCTAGCCTAATTTTAAGTTGGTCCAATGTTTCAGTGGCAATAAGTAAAGGTAAATTAAGCACAAGAATAAACAATTTTAACCTTGTGGAAACCTTTATCTGAAGAAAAACCCACAGGTCGCTGCTGAATTGCCCGAAAGCTAAACAATCTAATATTGAAACAAAATTACAATAATTCAATTACTTACAGACTCGATAAGCACATCTCGTGGTTACCTCTCTTCTAATTGAACTCCTCGTAATCAATTTCATGTTCTCGCAATGCCCATCGTTCTCACAATGCCTTGCCTCGGATAACTCACCAAAGGTTCAAAGCTTGAATCGCTCAAACCCACAAAATCTAAAATTGGATTTAGGTTTCTCAATCTTCGATTGATTTATTTTAAGTTTTATTTTGTATTGAATCGCTTGTTGAAATCTCTTTTCTCTCTAAAATCTCAAACCCTTGAAATAGTACTTTTGGAAGAGGTGAAAAGTGAAATAAGAAAGGATGTCTTTTATTAAAAAACTAAAAATCCAAAGTCAGTTTGAATAGGGAAATAGTCTATTCGAACATACAATATTTTATTCGAACAGAACCATGATCCTATTTGAAGAAATAAAGTTCTGAGTAACCTGCTCGAACCATGAAAAAGTTTTTTCAAAGAGGGTCTATTTGAACAGAATTTTTTTTATTTTAACAGGGTCTGCTCTAAAAGAAAAAAGTTTGTTCTAACAGGGTCTGTTCTAACATAAATCTATTTTCTTCAAAAAAACATAATCTTTTTTGACCTTTTGTAAAATATTAAAGGTTTGATATTTTTTAGCGAAGAGGTACAAACCCACGTACCTATTCAGTGTCAGTCTAGCTATAGTCGCTCCATGTGCAATCTCTGACGATGAGTAACCACGAGGAAGTATTGACACCTATTCTAGACACAGAATGAAACAAACTCCAAATATGGATGTTTCAATCTCCCCCTTTGGTTAATTTTGTGTCAAAACTAGAACTATAAAAAATAAAAAATACAACTCGATGGACTGACACAATCATTATATATCCATACCCAAAGCTCCATTTTCATCCCATAACATATACTCTGGAATCCCTGCACACTAAACAAGATACATCATGTAACCGTTCAAATAAAATAAGGGATCCAAAAAAAATATAACTTACCTGGCTTACCAGTCAGGATCATATTTCCCCATTTTTTGGTACAGATGAACAAAGGGTAAAGGAAAAACACAATAGGAGATAAAAAAGAGAAGCGAACCAGGGAAGAAAAATGTATAACTGTCATGGAATAATTAAGCACAAAATAGATGAAAAATATAGTTCAGGAAATGTCAAAGCAATTATTCTGAAATGAGAAACTGTCATTACATAGCAGATCCAAAAATTAAACTAAACAAAATGAACATGCAGTGAGAATATTACTAAATACCAATACCCAAAAATAAGATGCAACTCCCCCTCAAAATAATGGTAACCCCCTTAAAATGAAACAAAAGAAAAACACATATGAGGAGTATCTTTGAAATAAGCAAGCAAAAGAAGACAACACTTCCCTTAATGCAAGGCATGATAGAAAGACAATAAATCTAAAATATTCTATAAAGACCAAGACAATGCCTATGTGTTAAAAAACAATTACTAAATGAATTAGTTGATGTGTGTATGTGTATAGTCAGATGGATACCGAGTTTTCAACGTATTACTCAGCCGCAGTTAGAATACTATATTGGAAAGTTATTTCAACTTAGGTCTCACTATGGTGGTCACTCAAAAATTACTGAGAATTGACTAGCAAACACTATAAAATTTAAATATGAGTATGAAAACAGAAAAATTGATATTGCATTAAATAAATTGCGCACTATAAATTTAAAGATCTCATGGATAGGAAATCAATTGTCATAGATGGTGCCAAGTTAACTAATATAGAATTCCTATCTCTCATTTTCACTAAATTGATTGTGCCAAACTCAAGATCAAACAGGTCTTGAAAAGGTTATAATGTAGGTAAGGGAAGGGACATGACAGAGTAGGTGTTTTGCTGGTATTCTGTTTACACTTTTTCACCCTCTTTTTTCAAATTGAGTTCACCTCCCGTCATTATTTCTCTTTATTGAGTATACATTGAATATTATTTTTTTTTTCTTTTTTTTAGCAAGACTCTGATTGATATGCTAGCAAAAATATTAGGGATACTCAATTTTTCTATGCATCTTTCCCCACTTAAACCACATGGTTTCACTCCTTCCTTTACTTTTATTTTAATAAAAAGTCTCAGAACAAATGGGTTAAAAGGAGTTGGATATAAAATGAATGGCATATTTTAAGGCATAAAAAGGCTGCTAATGGATAAAATTTTGGGTAAGCATAGACGAAGGCCATAAAAGGTGTAATAATAAAAGGCTTTTAATCATATTTTCGGTCTTACATAGTTTTTATTGTCTCGAATCAAGTATAGGGAATGCTCTGCTAGACTAACTTCAACTTGAAGTTGTCATCGGCAATTGATTATATAAAATGAGATCATAAAAAAATGCTGAATCTGGAAATAATTTATGAAATAACACTCGAAGCTTGCAAAAAGGCTAGATCCTCACATAGCATTAGGTACGAAGTCTCTACAGTTTTCCTCACGTGGTTCTAATCATGATGAGTTTTTAGCTTAAACTGGAGGATTACTGACTATTATGAATAGTAATTTTACCAAATAATTATTTCATGAATGATTATAACAGAAAGCAAGATTCAAGTCTAGTAAAAATATTCTACATACAAAAGCTTCTAAAGTGCAAAGTGCAAATAAAATCAAAACTGTACCTTACTATCCTAAAAAAAAAACTGAGATAGGGTAAGAAACGTACCTAATCAATGGAGCATACTGATAACCTATCTCAATTTATATTCATTACCTTATCTATGGCGATAAGTCATCCTCTTGCACTCAAACAATCTGACTAACCTTTCGAGGTGATGTTTCTTGAGCAAACCACCTACTTACATTCTCACTTTTCACATTAACCAAAATTGCATTTGAGTTATATCTTTGCCCATAAAATGGTCGAGCATACGGTTGACAGGATCCACCGAATCTATAATAAGACGTAATATGACCCTTTCGACCACATATTCCACAATAACAAATATGAGAGTACGAGAACCATTTTGCTTTGATTACGAATCGAGGATATTATATTATGTTTGGGCAATGATGTAGTAGTAATTACTTTGGCAAATTTTAGGACTTGAGAAGTCTTGGCATCAGAGAGATATTCCTCATATCCTAGGCATTTTTTGCTCCTTAACAAAAAAAATTAAGTTTCTGTTGAAATAAAACTAAATTAAGTATAGCCGTATCTAGTTCGTCCAAAGTTGATTTCATTTTCTCCTTCGCATCATGAACTCATTTATATAAAATCATAACCTTATCATGGAGGCCTTGTTTCTCCTCTTCAATTATTTTTATCTCGTGACTTGTATTCTCAGTTTTTTCTTAAAATTTACGTGTGAGTGTGCTAAGTTGATCTTTCAAGACTTTGTTAAGTTTACAAAGTTTAATACACTTCGCAAAAAGTCTCAGCATACAAGTATTCATGATTTAGGTCCTCAAACTTATTTTTATCATGATCACTTTGATTTTCAATAGAATTCTTAAGTTTGAAAGTGCCAAAGTTATCATTACTACAATTTAGAAAAATAGGATATGCACAATATTCTCCATTCCTAACTACTTGGGGATGATCTTTATTATTATTATTTTCATCATCACTATCATTCAATGTAATACTAATGTTCATAGCTTTGTTATTAGTTTCAGATTTCTTATTGGGACAACTGTGAGCATAATGACCAAACTGTGATACTTATAACATTCAATTTGATTTATATCAGTATCAAGGTTGGTCTGTCGGTTATTTATTTTATGTTGATCATGAGTTTGTGACTTTTAATTCAATGATTGCTATTATTTTTGAAATTAATATTTTTTCACAAGATTTTTAAGCTGGTTGCTTATAGAGGCAATCTATGAATTCATATTGGACCCATCATCATTAACTGAATCACATGAGATGTTAGCTTGTTTGGTACCCTTAGAAGAAGAAGAGTAAGATAAAGATTTAACAGCAATACTCTTGTTCTTCTCAAGATTTTCTATTTTTATCTCGAGTTCAAAAGTTTGCAACTTTACAACTAATGTATCTGGTTTCAATTTTTTTTAAGATCCTGAGCTTCCGCGATAACATCACATCTAGATCTAAAGCTCTTAGGATGAGATCTTAGAACTTTGTGAACAATTTGGACACCGAAATAAGTTGTTCCAAATGTGGCACTAGTATTTGAAATATCACTTAGTCTTGCATAGAGTTCATCAAACGGTTCATTTTCATTCATTTGAATATTCTCAAATTGTGAAGTAAACATTTGTAGCTTAATTTTTTTAACTGTATCATAGCCTTTATGAGTTTAAACAAGAATGTCCCAAACTTCTTTTGAAGTGGTATAAGCAGAAATATGCCAAAACTCACTTTGACTCACAACCATAAATATAGCATTGCGACCTATAGAGTTATAACCGGCAACATCCATTTCTTCCTTTGACTATTAGTTTATAGGTTTAAGGTCCTCTATAACACTACCTAATGGACTTTGCATCACCATAGGTTACTTCAATCCATCCTCAATGGTAATCCATGAATCTTCCTTGATTGATTGTAAGAATGCAACCATTCAGACTTCTAGTATGGATAATATTTACCATCAAAGAGTGGAGGATAATTCACAGGATCGCCAAACTTCGCGGAATCCATTGTTCTCAAGCAATCAAGTTAGGATCCATGCTCAGGTTGTTCATCTTTGAAGTATGACCGCTCTGATACTAATTGAAATAAATAATCACTTGAGACTAACTGATTTTGATTAATTTAGGTCAAAATCAGTAGGTCTGAAAAACTTTGAATAAACGGTCTAACCCTAGCCTAATTTTATGTTGGTTTAATGTTCTAGTGACAATAAGAAAAGGTAAATTAAGCACAAGAACAAGTAATTTTAATATTGTAGAAACATTTCTCAGGAGAAAAACCCACAGGTTGCTGTCGAATCGCCCGATAGCTAAACAATCATATATTGAAATAATATTACAAGAATTCAATTACTTACAAACTCGATAAGCACATCCTGTGGTTACTTCTCTTCTAATTGAGCTCCTCGCAACGCCCTTCGTTCTTGCAACGCCTCGCCTCGGATAACTCATCAAAGCTTCAGAGCTTGAATCGCTCAAACTCACAAAATTTGAAATTGGATTTAGGTTTCTCAATCTTTGAGTGATTCAATCTGAGTTTTACTTCGTATTGAATCACTCGTTGAAATCTCTCTTCTCTCTAAAATCTCAAGCCCTAGAAAAAGTTATTTTGGAAGAAGTGAAAAGTGAAATAAGAAAGGATGTCTTTTATTTGAAAGCTGAAAACCAGAAGTCTATTCGAATAGAGAAATAGTCTGTTCGAACAGACAATGTTTTATTTGAACAGAACCAAGATCCTATTCGAAGAAACAAAGTTTTGAGTAACCTGTTCAAACTGAAAAAAACTATTCTAACAATTTTCTTTTTTGGTATAATAGAAACCTATTTTCTTCAAAAAAACATAATTTTGTTTTGACCTTTTGTAAAATATTATGGGCTTGATATTTTTGAGCGAAGAGGTACAAACTCACATACTTGTTCAGTGCCAGTCCAACTGTAGTCTCTCCATGTGCAATCTCTAACGATGAGTAAGCACGAGGAAGTGCTGACACCTATTCTAGATATGTAATGAAATAAACTCAAAATATGGATGTTTCAAAATGGTACTATACCTATTTGCATAGAGAATCTGAAGGGTTCCAATCATGTTCTTCAAGGACCATATTGTAAATGTCATTAGTTCTTTGCTTTGAATGTTTAGGACCTGAGAGCACAACCATGGACCACATGTACCATTTAACTGGTTGGTCTCAGGCATATTTCAACTCCTGCAGTAGGCCGAGGTCTCTCCACCACCTAATTAAATCTTAAAACAACTTTAGACTAGTATAAATAATGAACATTTAAGATAAAACATAAAACATACTCGATTGCTTCGAAGAGCTCTCTTTGATGGAGAGACTGAACAATGTTAAAATCCATTTTCGCGAGCTCCTGTATGTCAACATTTTTTCCACACAAGCTTTCTAGATTTTTTATGTAATGTATTAACTTAAGCCTTGCTAAGCTATTGTTACAGGGATTCTGCAATGTATTCTGTATGAATCTGGCTTCATCTTCACCCAAGTGGATCGGTGTAGCATCCAAGTTCATTGGAGCAAATACAGCAGCTTCTTCGAGTAAACTTTCTCCCTCTATTCCAAGTTGTGAGGCTTCATACAGTTTCTTAAACCCTTTTACATCTTCAATTAAATATTTTTTAAATTTCCTGCATGTTATTGTCCAAGAAGCTGTTAAAACATATGTTATATGTAAGCATTAATTAGTTAGTAGTTCATCTTCCCAAGTAATATTAGTGTAAATCTGCATGTGATTGGTCATATAAAAGCACTGACCTACTGATATATGGTGCCCTTCTTGCCTCAATAAACAAAAGCAAAGTGAAACGTTATACAAATTAGTATCGTCCCACACACAAGCTAGACCACCACTAGCTTTAATTCTACTATATTTACTGCTTAAGATTGCTCCTATCTCCACCTCAAAGTGGTAATTAATAGCTAGTCGTTGTAGGGCATTGATCATGATAAAGCACTCCCAATGGTCTTGTGCATTACTAAGAACCTCACTAACAATCTTCAGATTTTTACTAAATCAGGCTTGCTTGCAATATAAACTAAAGTAATTGGCTATCAACAGGAAAAGAAAAATTAATATAGTCTATATATCAACTTAATGATTTTGCTATTTTCCTTGGTAGCTAGGAGTCATGCAGAGAAACTTAAGAACAATATAATGAAAATTGCTTTTTTGGAGAAGAGACGCTTCCGTGTATACCTTATTGACACGAGAGGATTTTGAGACCACGCCGAGGTCACTAGAGTAGCCCTGGCTATTGGCAGCAATTATGCAAGAAACCCTTACACTTTCTGTTCCATGGATCCTTTTAAAAGAATTAGATAAGGTGAGGAAACCGTTACCCTCATGGAAATAGGCAGTACACAATGGATTATAGATGAGTTATGACATTTCTGGGATTGAGAAGAGAGGAAGAAATATAGCTTTTGAAATGATATAATTATCAATTTGTGGCTCTTAGGTTTTGGAATGTCTTAATGAGTATCACTCCTTTCACAGGTAACCAAAAAGTTCCAGCCTATTATATAGTTGCATTGCAAGTGTTGGCATTAGCAAGGGGCATTCTTAAGATCTTTTAGACCCACAAATAATTTGTGGCTCTTAGGTATTGGAATGTCTTAATGACTCCTTTCACAGGTAACCCAAAATGTCCAGCCTATTATAATTTGTGGCAATACAAGTGTTGGCGTTAGCAAGGGGCTGTTTTAAGATCTCTTAGAGCCACTAATTTGTGGCTCTCAGAGCACATGTAGCAGCTAGGTGGGTAAATTTACCCAAATTCGTCCCAAACCCAATCTACCCCACAACAGTTTTTCCATCAAATAAGGTAAACACTACTCACCACAGTTTAGAACTGCGTTGGATAACAGATATCTGAGATCTAGCCAAGCGTCAAGATCGCAACACTTTTGATGCCCCGCAGTTTAGAAGTGAGGGGCATCCAAATGAATCAAATAACGCCACGTGTTTGATTTAATAATTGTCTTTTAATGCACCGTAGTTTCAGAAGTGAGGGGCATAAGAGCCACTTAAATCTTGACAAGTGTCATTATATAATTGATTTTTGATACCCTGCACTTCAGAAGTGTGGGGCATCAATAAAGTAAAAATCTACCTTGTGGGTGGTAAGACCACCCTTAATATGGATTTTGGGTTGCCGCATGGGACAATCCACCTAGCTGCTGTCGGTGTATTAGAGAAGAAACAAGATGAATTCACTACTTTACCATGCCATGCCATCCTTCACCTCGCTGCTGCATATGCTCTTAGATATTAATGACTCCGTTCACAGGTAACCCAAAATGTCCAGCCTATTATATAGTTACATTGCAAGTGTTTGCGTTAGCAAGGGGTCCTCCTCAGTCCTCCTTTTTGATCAAAACCTATTACATTGTTTCCTCCAACGAAATTGCCTCATTCAAAAATGTCGTAATTAAATCACTTCATTGCTCAAATTCACGTGTTTCACTATATCCCGTCATCATCCAAAATGAAACTTAAAAAATCCATGTCACTTGCTAAAGTGACGTCAAAATGTTTTAACACCACTTTTTTAATGACATGAAACCCTTTTTCCTTGTAGTGATTACATGATAATGATGTTCTAAATTAACTAGAAGAGGGGATTTTTCGACTCGAAGAAAGTTCAGTATTTAGTATAAGATTTGGTACATAGTAGGATAGTATTTTACAAAAAAGATTGGAAATGGAACGAGCACAAAGTTTATCCTCCCGAAACTAAATTTGATGTATAAAAGTGATCATGTTTCATTCATTTAGCGAAAATCACATGTGAGGTCAAAACATTTTCATTTGGCCAAATGACTAAACAAACAAAGATAATGAACAAATTAATGCAATATCCAGTGCTTAAAAGTCTATTCATCAGCATGTTCATAGGTTTTGAGAATTGATTTCTACCTGTCGTTTACTTGAAAAAAATTATACTGGTCGAACGGAGAACCGTATGGATCTCATCGGAGAAGTACTAATCTTTTATGTGGTATGTCATTTTGGCGACTGAAGTGCTTTCCATAGACTAATCAAACATTTTGTAGCGGCTATGTAAGAATACAAAAATAATGGCCAATCCGATATTTCAAGACCTCCATAGCCTATCATTAATCTTTCCGTCTGGGCCTTGCTATAAGAATCGAAGGATATATAGCTATAGGAGCATGAATATTCAAAGATAGCAAACTCGTCACTTGATGAGCTAGCCTAAGTAATCTAATGACCACCCACTATGGATATTAATTCATATCTAGCTCGTCACTTGATGAGCTGGCCTAACTAATTTACTGACTACCCACTATGGGAATTCATTCATAGCTAGCAAGCTCGTCACTTGATGAGCTAGCCTAAGTAATCTACTGACTACCCACTATGGACATTCATTCATAGCTAGCTGCCTAAGTTATCTACTAACTATACCCGCTATGGATATTCATACATAGATAGCGCGTCGCAAACCAAAATTAACTAACTAGCCAAGTCATCCGATAATCTCGGGAAGGTAGTTAAGGAATAAAAAATACCTATGGCAAAGAAACCTAGTCTCCAACATGTCTATATAAGGAAGACCCACACCAAAAGGTGGGGATCTACTTCCCTCTCCAAAAAAAGATATTGTAACAGCTAAACCTAGCAACTCTTGGATGACGTGGTGCTCTACCAAGAGGGTTACATGCCATCAATCCTCAATCAAAGATCACCCCCAATTAGTCCAAAGATCTCATAGCCCATAATTGAAGGGCACTAAATTGGCATTGTCTGTGGTCTCGAACGAGAAATCGCATAATCAACAAGTTGAGAATTAGGGAATCAAATTGAGTAAAGAGGGAAATCACTTTGTATTTGGACGACAAAATCTATTTTATCTAGTTGACATCGACAGCGAGGGGAATTCTATCTGTTATACAGATTTTGGCCGGAGTTTTGTCAACGATCTTCCTCGTTTTTATTGGATTATAAAGTTAACAATGGAAGATGTAAACCCGTGACGAGGGCCCCAACGATGTTGGGGAATCTATTATATCTGATGGAAGACGTTAACAAAAGTAAAGTCGACTCCATCAATGGCACTAGCATAACAAGATAAGTTGCCCAAACTTTTCAATTTAATACTTAATTTCCATTACAATATACAGTATTCGATCAAATGTACTTGTGAGAAAACTAATTAAGTAAAAATGATTTTTAGCATTATTGTGTGAAACCCTAGCTTTGTTTCTTTTCTTACTTTAACTCTCAGCTCTCTTTCTCTCTCTTTAAGCAACAATGGGGAGAAGAACAACAAAAGGAAGGTTAATGTATCAGGTAATCCCAAGCATTCTCTTGACACCAACCGCAAGAAAATTGAGCAGAGAAAATGTAAGAATCACAACGTTATTACGATTTTGAAGAATATTGAAAGAGGATCTACAGTCCAAGGAATTATACAAATTTTTTGGGGAATACGTGTAATGTTGATCAGGATGCACTTACGTTGTTTCGAGAAGAGCTTCAAAATGTGCAGTCCAACACTAATACTGTGATTCTGAGGAAGAGGAAACTCCCCATGTCCCTTTTCAATGATCACCAAAAGGTTACCCTTAATAAATCTCGAGCCTCACTTCCTTGATCTAATGGGTATCCATGGAGTCTTTTTATCATAACAAAGTTTGATGAGCTAGATTGCTCAAATTGCCGAGAAGGAATTTATTGGTATCTCCACTCTCGAACTTTGAACGAGGAAAAAATTCATCAATGCGAAATATAGCAAGTTCTTATAAAATATCTCTCTCGCTAGATAGCTCGGTGACCTAGAAGGTACTTCAAATGGAAGTCATATCCTATTATTTTGGAAGCACCAAACTTTAACAAAATTCTAACCACTGAAGCTAAACTAGATGTACTGCATGCATCTAGTGAGATTGGGAAGGCATAATTGTAAGGGCCTATTTTCGTAGCTTGAATGGCTCTAACACCAAATGTACCTGAGATACAAATATCACAATAGAGAATATAAATTGACACCGGTTTTTAGCATAAAAACATCTGAATAGGTAAAAGCCATGACCTTAGCTCGAGAATTTAGTGAGAATAACTTTATTGCATGAGTATGATAATTTGATTACAATTTATGATATCTTGAGCTAGAAAAACATGGTTCTTTCTCCTTTGTCTTCAATTCCTTTTATAGATCACATCTTCCTTTCATTTTTGTGTGTTTAGCATATTTTCCTGGAATGGTGCGAAGTGGGAATTACTCCTGTAACTGCTAGTTCATGTATGACAGGTGTTCTTGACTTGTTTTGTTTGGCTTAGAGTGCTCGAGCTATTTTTTTCTTTAGTTTGTGGTTCAGGTGTCATTGCTGATAGAGTGTGTCACGTGTATTTTGCTAGAGTCTAGCATAATACTATTTCGATGCTATCCTAGCTCGAGGGACATGTCCCCATAATTTCCCCCTCTCAACTAAAGGTACGGGTGTCTTTAGTTGAGAACTTTCAATTGAGCTTGGTAATTGGAATATGAATAGGTTTTGTCAAATGTAATGATTGATTTGCAGACATGGATATCTTCATCTTGGAATTGTAGAGTACTATTGGAGGCTAGACTTCTGTAATAAGTGACTATTATAATTGGTTGTTGGGTTTCCCATAAACAATTTTCTTTAATGATGATTTTGTTAGAATTCTTTCTCTGTATTGATTGTAATCTCTCTATAAGTACTGCTACTGCTGAACTGAAGATTATTATTCTGCAAGTACTTCTATTTTTTCAAATCTGCTACAACTTTTCTTCTTCATTTTTATTGTAATATAAAAATGGTGACAACCAGATGCCATGTAAAGGAGGCTAGAGTTCATTCCAAAGAACAAGAACTTTAGTTTCAATATTTTAGGACCCGATCCCTTGATCTTCCATATCCTATCCCTGTCCATCCTACTTATCAAGGTATAACTATCGCTGAGGTGGAGGAGGCGGACGAGGACTTTTATCAAATATCCCATTTCCATTTTTATTTTACAACAGGGTAGAAGCATAGAGTTGATCTTCATCTGCTTGTAAAGGAGTTCATTGATGATGAGGACAAGGTTGCGAGTGTCTAAGCAAGGAAGTCACATTGTTGTTGTACGTGTGAGTAGTTTTCTTAAAAACCACTAAGTATCTATCTTCTTTGTTGTCTATCATTTTTTTATAATATGCACTCTATTTTTTTTTTTTTGGGATAAATAAAATGATTTTTCTTGAACTGATAGTGTTGAATCGTTTGAAATGATTATGCATTTGTATAATGTTTGAAGCACTGTGTATCGAACTTATTAAAAATGGAATGTTTGTATGACAAAAATAAGTATGCACTGTTCGAAGTGATTTTGATAGAAGTAGAATTTACAAAAAAATTGACAAATAAATAGGCATTTTTTTAGCTGAATTTGGCAAATAAGTTTATTTGCTTTTAGGGTTGATAACTATGACAGAAGGGAGGGTTATTAGTTAGTATCTTCTTAATAGAACAAATAGATTTGGTGCTATCTTACTCGTACTATAAATAGGGTGGGGATTATATGAAAATATTGAATAAGAAATTATGGTGAGGACTCGTTCTCAGAGGGCTTGTCACACAAGTGAGGGGCATTTGGCAATAAAAGTAGTTGAAGTTTGTGGACGGCGATTTGGTCGTCTTGGGTATGACACTGAGATGCTTGTATCATTGTTGCAACTCGAAGGTTTGTCGTCAAGGGGGAGAAATATCAAGCTGGATCGACATCTTTTGTGTGATATTTTTCGCGATATGATTACTGACCCTGAAGCTCGAAAGATTACTGCAAGAGAGATTGCTCAGGATGAGATAGCTGATAAAGATGAAATGATTAGTGGTGGCAAGGTGATTAAATGTGGAGTCGTAGGTCATTTAGGATGCTTAGATGTAATTACTTTTGAGAGCTTGCTGGTATTGTAGGTCAAAATGATGAAATGGAATTTATATGGAAATAGAAAATGTTGTTTGACTTTGCGTATTTATCCCCATATGATGTGGATTATGTTTGGATATTTTAAAATTTGAATTGTGTTAGCATTGGTAGTATCGTTGATGCTAGTATAAATAGATTTTGTGTTATTATGATTTTGGTATCTTGAAATTCAAGAAAAATGATTGTAACTGTAGTTCAAGTGTATTTTAAGTGAGTATATTTGAGTTGGAGAGATCTGAGAGGAAGATGACTAGGAGAGTGAGAGATAGATTTAATGGTAGGCGTGGTGGTAATGATCAGAGTTGGACAATATCACTTTTGCTTCCCTTGCTGAAAACTATGGAGGGGATGATCGGGATAGGGTAGAGTAATATATATTGATACTGCCTGTAGAAGATTCTATTATTGTGGGGAAAAAAACATTTGTATTGGAATATTTTTTTGTAGAAAATCGTTGGAGTTGTTGATATTGTTTGATATGAAAATTGTAATGTGTAGGAACTTAAGGAATTGCGCGTCAAAATTGAGGCATTAAAGAAAAAGCATATTATGGAGAAAAATCCTTCACACACGGTAGCTCTCCTGACTGGACGTACTGAGGTTCAGGTTAAAAAATATAGAAAACTTAGTGAAGATTACTAGAGAGATTTATGTGTAGATCATTTAGGATGGGCTAAAGATAAAATAGAGAAGGACGATGTAGCTAGAAAATATAGGAGTAGGTACTTAAAAATGCAACATTTGCTTCCTAGTGGTATTAGAAAAAATACTCAAAAAGTAACCAAAGACCTTATGAAGTTGACCCTCTTTCTAGAAGTGGAAATAGACAGTGAGATAGGGTTAAAAGAGGCGTACCTTAAAATGTTAGAAGATCGACCATTTATCTAGATCCTGAGATCATAAAAGTATTAGCCACCTGACAAGAAACCTATATAGCTTAAAAGCTAAAGAAGAATCAGCTCATTCTGGTGTGTCAATGATATATATATAATATCTTGTTTGATCTAGAATTGATTGTTATGTGAACTGTTATGAGATAGAAACTGTATTGTGCAGGTTAAGTCAGAAACTATGCAAGGTCAGCATAAAATGTTATCCAAACTTATAGAGAAATTGAACATTCATTTGGACCAAAGTCGTGAGTCCTTTAATCAACAATCGAATTGAGATTAACCTAGATTGAAGAATATCATGAAGAATAAACAAATTGGCGGGAAAATTTCCCTTTTAGAGCTTTAATTGCTCAATAACTTGATTTCAATTGAATTCCACTCAAACCCTCAGTCTCTCTTTCAAAACTTGGATTGATCAAAGATGATTTCATCTTGCATAGCCTTGCCCATTTATGAGGGTTATAAGTTTCTAGTTATAATAATGGACCAAAATACCCTTTTTACGACCTAACTCTAAGCTAAATTGTACCCCTATTTAAATAGAGCAATACTCTATTCGAATAGAACAATACTCTGTTTAAACAGAACTGAGTATATTCGAATAAACTAAAGTGTATTCAAACAAATTAACTTAGACAAGGGTTTATTCAAACAAACTTTTAGTCTATTCGAATAGACTTTAAAAAAAGTAAAAAAATGACCCCAATCCTCCTCCTGCAATAGATCTTCTCTTTCCATCCATAAGTCATCAACTGATGGTAGGCGAGTGTCGATTGTAGAGTTTTCATCTAAACAAGATGGCTCACTCAGTTTCAAATTCTCGGTATTAATCACCGAATACATCTTCATGAAAGGTGGCAAGTCCAATTGGAATGCGTTGTCACCAATCTTCTTGAGTATCATAAATGAGCCATAACGGATAGGCTTGAGTTTCTTACCTTCACCCTTTAGTCGTTTCATACCCAAATATAACAAAACTAGGTTACGCTCTTGAAAAGTATGCTTAACCCGATGCTTGTCGTGTCGAGCCTTATACTTCACTTCAGTCTTCTTCAATTATACCTCATTCGTGTGACATATACGCAGGGTACAAAAACTGTCTGGCAAGTAGGTCATGGATTATTATTTTTGCTTCCCTCGCTCAAATGATCATGAACTGGTACCCTGGATAGGGGTTGCGGTTCTTTCTTTTGGAAATTTGAGTACATGCATCCTCTCCTAATTTTAGATTGTCTCAGTCATCCTAGATGAATTAAGGCTTCGGGTTCCTATTTGTGAAGCTCTCGGTCTTGTACCAATTGAAGCTCAAGTTCATTTCATTTCTCTATTTTAGCTTTGAGGCTCACCCTTAGTTCTTCTAGTTGGTTAGGTTTTGTGGATTACTCTTGAAGAATCACAGAAGCTAGTCATTTGGTTATCACCATTATTGAATGTTGATCTTAGAGTAATTGTCTGCCGTAGGATTACGTAGAAATATCTTCTTTCCCATAGATGGTACCAAATGTAAGGGCCTATTTTTGTGTATTTAGCATGTTCTCCTTGAATGGGGAAAGTTGGAATTACTCCTGCAATAGCTGGTTTCTATGTGACAGGTATCCTTGACTCATTCAATTTGGCTTTGAGTGCCCAAGCCACGTTCTTTTTAGTTCGTTGTCCTGGTGTCATTATTGACAGAGTGTGTCAAGTGCATGTTGCATGAGTCTGGCATGGTACTAGTTTAATGCTATTCTAGCTTGAGGGATAGGTCTCTACAATAACAGCAGGTAAGTCTTGTCATCTTACAGCTCATTCTACTGTAGCAATATCATTGTCCATCACGGCGCATTGAGGCTCTGCAATACATAGGCGACAACAAATTCAGTAGAGTGCATGAGCTGTGTTAATAATAATACTTTGCTCAACCTTAGACTCTACAGATCTTTATATCTACAACTTTAGCCCTTAGCTTTACTCGTTATTCAATCTGTGGTCGAGGAAGCTAATATTAATTAAAGAATCAGAGTGCCTATCATCGAAAATAGATTAAGTAAGTAGCTCCAAGACCACCAAGCTCTCCATAAAAAGCAAGATTTACCAATTAAGAAGTGTCGCATCCTTCTTACTTCAGATCTTAATAGTTAGACAAAGCCATATGAAAAGCTAGCCACCCGAAGTTATGTGAGCCATAAGAAAGACTAGCCACCATAATTTAGGCATAGCCTTAAGAAAGGCTAGCCACCCCTAGTTACGCAAACCATATGAAAAGCTAGCCACCCAAAGTTAGGTGAGCCATAATTAAGAAAGGCCAACCTCAATTTAGGCAAAACCTCCAGAAAGTGTAGCCACCCCTAGTTTGGCAAGCTATCTGAAAGGCTAGCCACCCAAAGTTAGGTGAGCCATAGGAAAGGTTAGCTACCCCAATTTAGGTAAAGCCTAAGGAAGGGCCAACCACTCCTAGCTAGACAAGCCATATGAAATGCTAGTCATCAGAAGTTAGTTGCGCTATAAGAAAGACTAGCCACCCCAATCGTCTAAGTACAAATTGCGAACTAGACACCCAATAATAGTGATCCTCAAAGGAGGCTAACAACCTAATCGCTCATGTTCAAACTATAAACTGGGTACCTAATAATAATGACCCTCGAAGGAGGCTAGCTACCGAATCATCAAAGTTAAAAAATGTGATGTAGATGCCCAATAATAGCTACCCTCGGAAGAGGTTAGTAAGGCAATTGTCAAAGTTCAAAATTTGAACTATACGCCTAACAATAGTGGCCCTCAAATAAGGCTAGCCACCCAATTTTCCATGTTAAAAGTGTAAACTAGACGCCCAATAATATTGACTCTCGAAAGAGGCTACCCATCGAATCGTCCAAATTCAAAATATATGACCTAGACGCCCAAAAATAACAATCCTCAAAGGAGGCTAGTGACCCAATCCTTGAAGTTCAAAATGTTAACTAGATACCCAAAAATGGCGATCCTTAAAGGAAGTTAGTCACCCAATCATCGAAATACAAAAGTGCAAACAGGACAATTAATAATAGCGACCCTCGAAAGATTTTAGCCACCCAATCGTCCAAGTTCAAATTGTAAACTAGATGCCCTATAATAGAGACCCTCGAGAAAGGCTAGCTACTTGATCATTGAAGTTCAAAATGTAAACTGGACGCTCAATAATGGCGACCCTCGAAGGTGCCACCCAACAGTCAAAGTTCACAATATGAACTAGAAGCCCAATACAAGTGACAACCATCGAAGGGTGTGAGCCACCAAATCGTCCAAGTTTAAAATTTGAACTTGATGCCCAATAATAGCTACCCTTGAAGGTGGTTAGTCAGTCAATTTTCCAAATTCAAAATGTAAACTAAGTGACCAATAATGACGACCCTCAAATGAGATGATCCCCAATGTTTACCCAAGCTCAAAGTTTGAACTTGGCGACCCTCAAATGAGGTGAGCCCTAATATTTGCAAAAGCTTAAAGTATGAACTGTAAGAACCTAATTTTTTGTATCGAACTTAGTCTCTCACACCAAAGATAATTAGAGCGATATCACGTAATTGTTAATTCGAGATTTAGTGAGGAAAACCTCTGAATAGGTTAAAAACCACAACCTCTCTTGAGGATTTTAGAAAGAGATATTATTGATGATGGCAAGCTATTATAAAGATTGCTCTGAAAAATTCTATATAGAGTTTCTGGGTAGAATTCTCTGTGTTTAATATATAGTTTTATGGTCCTATTTATACGTCTTATAATATGACCGTTTGACGACCATTATTACTTTTAATTACTAACGTTATAATATAATTTTGATGAGTCTCTAACTAATTACGTAACGGTCTGATCCTTCTATTTTGTAACGGCTCCTTTGATGACTGGGTGTGTGCTGAATTGAGCTATTGGTATGGAGGTCGAGAATGAGAACTAAACTCTTCTCTGTAGTTGTTCCATAGTGTGCCATGTAATTATATATTGATGTGGTCGAGTAAATATATGATGGTCAAAGCCGAGGCTTGAGTTCAAGATCTAGAATAGACCACTACAACCACCCCCTCTAGGCCAATAACATGAGAAACATCATGGGAGAGTGGTGTTGGTTGAGAAGCATCATTAATAATATATTAAATACATGAGGATCATTTCTAATATTTATTCATTAATATCATTGTGGTTGTGGGGTTCCCTTGAACCAATAGTTTTGGCCAAGACTGCTGTGCTGGAATTCATTCTGACATTGGGAATTTCAAATTCAGTATTAATGGAGGTTTAGTATAAGTATTGTTGTGGTTTGCAGTGGCAGTTGTTTATTTATCAAGTACTTCTTTTATTCCATATCTTCTGCAATTATTCTCTCTGTGACTATTTTGAGATTGTGCCACTAGTCTTTGTCTTCAGGCTTTGTTACAACCGATTTATCAAATATTTTAGTCTGTGAACTTATGTAATGTAATCTGTAGGAAAGTTTAAAATTATCTTATACGAAATATTCAAGCAAAGGAAAATTTCTTGTTGTGTACCAAAGTTGTATTGTGATCCGAACTAAAAAAATACATGTTTAGCATATTTATGTAATTCCCTGTTTGATAAAGTGAACTGCAAAATGAGAATGGTAACTTGAACTACTGATAGATCAAAGTGTGTGAGAAAGTAGAAATAATAGAAAAGAATTCTGGAGGTCAAAAATATGTTGGAAAATATAATTTTGTATTATGCACGAATTATCCTGTTGAGAGATGCTTATGTGTGACAGGGTCTTTTGTCCGACTGAAAGAAGTCAATTGAAATGAGCTACATGATATCAATCTATTGCAGAAGTGATGTGCTAAAAAAAATCGAGCTACAGTAAGATTTTGGCAAAAATAAAATAGTTGAGAGTGTGGAAGTAAGTTCGAAAAAGAAATGGTCGAATTGTAATAAGATCGCTTTGGGAAGACAAACTCAAATAATTGGCTAGCATGATTGTAGGGTTATCAGTAATGGAAGATGACAATGGATATGTATTAACGCATATGTGGAATAAGGGGAAGCGGAAGTTATCATAATCTGGAAGTATGAATAATACTGGAAATGTGATTTGTATGTCTGTTGGTTGTTGAACTGTACTAGGCAAGTGTGAGAATGCTTTTGGCGAATAGTTTGTAGAATTTTTTATTTGTCATCCAGGAATTATGTAATGGTATTCAACACAGTTATCATTATCAATATGTGTACTTCCGTTGACTAGGTCGTTAGTGCTTCAACGAATTGTTCCCTTTTGGCAAGCCATAAGTATCTTTTATTAGTGACAGAGGATGTTTTCCCCATACTTCAATATTCTGTGATTCGATGGCGTCCTTTGGAGAAGTTGTTTCGAACTATTTTGAAAATGCCTTGATGTAGTTGAGGATATATGCGTCCTTTAGTATCCTAGTTGGAGGTGTTTTCGGGCGGTCTTAAACAATTTTATGTTGTACAAGCTCTATCATTCTGGATGTATCATCGGTGCAAAATACGTGAGGAATAATATCCATGTAGTATATACTTCTTAGGATGGTAAGCATGAGTTGTCCGAAAATATTCCCAAAAATCAACTGATATCCTTGTTGATAAAAATTTATTCTTGTAAAATATATCTTCCCTTAAAATCTGATTGATTGGCGATATTGGTGGTATAGTAAAAGATATACATGCTGGCTATACAAGATCATAACCCTTTGGTACTATACATCGTATTCTTCTGCAGGAAAAACATATTTTTGGTTGATTGGAAGTTGTCATGGTGAGGACACGTTCTCAATGTGCTCGACATGCAGCGGAAGGTAGGCTAAGCATCAAGGTGGCCGAAGTTCGTAAGCGGTACTTTCGCCTGCTACCCTATAATGTTGTATTACCAGAGTGGCTGTTGCAGTTGGGCAGTTTAGATAATAAAGTTAGGCGTGTAGACTTTGATCGTTATTTCTGGTGTGATGTGTGCCGTGCGTTACTTCGGGATGCAACCCTGCGAGAAGATATTGTTCGAGAAATCGTATTAGATAAGCTCGCTGAAGAGGATGAGAGGGCACCACGGGGGAGATAATTCCATGTGATGAATTAAATCATCTGGGCTGCTTTGAATGTAACTATATTTGAATGCAAACTTAAACTTTTATAGCTCGAAATGAATAAGTAATCTGCTTGCAGTCTTTTATATTTGATATCTGTTATATTTTAGGATAAATTGTAGATTGAATCTGAGACTTGAAAAGTTGGAGTAATACGTTTGTTTAGCTGCTTATGGGGCAGTTATGATGGATTATAGTTGCTTGATATCAGCAGCTATGTAGAGGATTTGTTATTTATAGGAATGACGTACGGTATGGTACAAACTTGATTGAGTATAAAAGCAAGGTGAGGGATTGTATAGAGTATCTTGGGAAGGAGGAACTGAATTATGTAATGGCTGAAGTGTGGGACAGACATGATAATAGAATGCGTTATCACAAACATAATGATGATGCTATGAGGCAAAAAGACGTGTCTGTAAAGGCAATAGGGGTGACTGACACGTGTATGAGAGAGCCATCATTTCAAAAACCAAGGGAGAGTATAAAAACTCGTCTCTCTATCCCTCATAAATTATCTATAGAGATAGAGAGAGAAAAAAGTGGTGTAACCAATATTTTAAGAGAGAGAAAACATTTGAGTTTTGAAGGTAAGCCTGTGATAAAAAGTTTGTTTGGTCAAAGGAATTAATTGGAAAAGCAGCACAATCACTCATTCTCTATGAAAATTGTTAGCAGAGTAAAAAATTATGGACCTTCCATTACAGGTGAGTAAATTGTTGGGGATTTATTATGTTTGAAGTAAATGTTATGTTGTGTACGTGTTGTTTTGTTAATCACCTTTGCATATGACTGATTGGGATGGGAAATTTAAGAATGAAAGGGGATAAAAAAGAATTGTTTTCCTTTCTTGGTGAATATTTGTAAAAGTTTTGTGTATGGTAACAAATGTCTAGAGAAAAAAAAAATTGTAGAAGAAGAGGGAGAGTTGAAGTTGATTTCTTGTTGTTTTGGAAAATTTTGAAAATAAATGTCTTTAATAGATAGTAAGTATAGGTAGGGCTTTTTTATTTGTTGTGTTTGTGGTATTTTATGTGACTGGGAAAGTAATGAATCATAGAGACAGGCTAAATAATAAAAATTGATTTTATCTGTAGGTTAAATATGTGTTCTAAGAACTTAAAGCCTAGTAGTAAATTTGTAGTTTTGTCAAGTTCAGAGGAATCGTCTTCATCGGGTAGAGAGGACGATTGTAAAGGCATTGAGAAGACTATAGACTGTAGGGAAGTAACTATAGGGATAGTGGCAGAGATGGCCATTGAAGTGAGTAATGTAGTAGAGCTGGATGATGAAACAGGGGTGGAGGATGAGATATTTTACACATATCCTGAAATAGTAGATGTTGGGAAAGAATATATGAAATTTAAAAAGAAGTTAACAGGGAAGTGGGGGAATTACGTAATGGAACAAGGCAAGTGGATTATGACCTTTGTACTAGAGAAAGGGGAAAATGTACATTATCAATTGCTAGATCTAGAGTTAATGAAGAGGGAGAAAGGAATTGGGAAAGATATAGAGATTACGTACTATAATAGGTTGGGTATGGTAGGCCCGAATGATGGGTTTCTTTGTTATCTGAGCCAAGTGGTATATGGTCTTAAAATTCCTTTGTTGTATTTTCAAAAAAGGGTTATGAATGCATTGCAGTACTGCCCCACATATTAAATGGGAATGCTTATGAGATGATTAGGATATGTGAGTGTTGAATGAGAGGTGGAGAGAGAACGGGATGGCGAAGTTGTTCGTTGCAGCTCACATACTATAATATTACAAAATGAAGTATGTGCAAGCTCGCAGGGGGGTTACCTGATTAGTGATTTATCTAAGCTGAAGTTTTTTAACTTTGAATCTTCTAGTAGATCGTAGAAGAACCATCTTGTATGGGTAAGGGGTAATTGTATGCAGGTTCCAGATGAACCAGCTCTCGATCTGGAATATAAATATTTTAATCCGAGTAAGTAGCGCCTGCTAACTTGACCGAACATCAGTTTATCTATGAGCTTCTAATCATTTTCCTTGATTTTGATTATCAGGTCCTGATCCCAAAGCCACTCTTGATAAAACGAGCTTATTTGATTGTGTAGCCCTTGAATAGGTTGAGTTAAAGCAAGTGCATGGAGTGTTGAATATCCGTAGGGATAAAAGAGTGGACTCCTGAGTTCCAAAAGTGTAACGAGTTCACAAAAATTGAGATATGGCTGGTCAAGAGGGTACTGAGAAGGTTGAAAACATGGACCTTCGTCCTCTAGGGGATTTGACTGGCATCCCTCCGCCTCCGCCACTGCCTCGGAGTTTGGGCAGTTCGCGAAAGCTCCGTAGGGTGAAAAGAACATTGTTAGAATCTTTTCATTCTGCAGTATAGGAGGCCCATGTAATAAAAGGTAACAACAGATAGTGAGTGAGGTCATTTCTCACTCACTGTCTTGAATGCAGTGGAGCAACAGACAGTGAGTGAGGCCGTTCCTCAAGAGATAAAAAAAGATGTCTCTAAAAAAGAAATAACATGAGGTCAATGGTAATGACCAAACTCAGTCTAAAACTATAGCCAAGCTGAGGGAAGTACAACAAAGATGTTCTAACATGGTTGTGACTGAGCCGGGGAAGCTCGAATTCGTATTTCATGAGCAAACAGCGCAGGTATGTATTAATATTCTTTGTTTGCAGTAGTGTGGTTAATATATCTACTGCTGATTCCGTGCATTGTATTGCCAGCTCTCGATATTGGTGAAGGGGTCTACGGATTTTATTAGGAAGAGAAACTAAGATTATGTAGAGCTTACATAGAAGTTTGATGCACAAGCAGCTCAGTTAAAGGAGCTCGGAGAGGAGCTCGAAAAGGAGAGAAAGAGCAAGGCAGAAGTGGCGAAGGCTACTAAGGAGCGGTGTGTGCAAATATCTGAGCGCGAAATGACCCTGGAGAAAGGTTTGGCGACAGTGACAGTTGGTAGAAATAATCTTATCCAATCCTATCATCTATTTGGGTTTTCTGAGGCCGATGTCACTCTTATCTTAGAGGGTAGGTTCCATGAGATAGTTTTTTCTTTGGATGTGGAAGATGAACTGGTTGAAGATATTACTGCTCCAGTAAATGTACCCCTCTTAAGCTGAGTAAGTTCACGTTGTTGGCACTGAAGTGGAGCCACGGTATGAGATAGAGATTGGCAAGACTAATTAGTATCATTCTGTGGTACCCCGTTCGAACTATTACATTCTGTTTTGACTTTGATAAAACTGCTTTCAATTTGTTTTGAAACTATAAAGTTTCATAGACATAAGTTTATCGTGCCTTGTTTGAATGTTTATTTGATAATAGAAAATTTGTAATTTGTATAGGAGATAAAGTGGTTGAGAGGAACTGTTACCACAATGTTGAGATCATTGAGTAGAGCGAGGGACTCTGTGACTCGTATTCAGTAAGTATTAAATAAAAGAAAATATTAGAGATGGCAGTTTAAATCCAATTCGGAGAAATTTTTTGAATAATTATATGATCTAAAGTATAGATATGCAAAAATAAAAATAGAGAGGGACGAGGTTTTGAGAAAAATGGAGGATAGAGTTGCGCTAGTATGAAAACCAAAAGTCTTGGGGTGTTTTACTGATGAGAGTGATAAAGCCAAATGTTAAAGGTTTTTGCTAACTCTGATACTGTATTTTGAGGCCGAAGTAGATAGTGAGCGGGGCTTAAAAGAGCCTTTTGTAGAGCTCTTAAAGAAAAGGGGTGTAGTACTAGATCCAGCTCGAGCTATGCTTTTTTCTCAAGAAGTACGTAATCGTCATTGTATAGAGGCAAAAAAATATTTAGCTCGAGCTGGTGCATCAATTATATGATGTGACGTAGGTCCCTTACCTGATACTCTTGGCTTTATCTATATCTATTATATAGTGTAGAGGCAAAAAAAAAAATTGGCTCGAGCTGGTATATCTATTATATGGGGTGAAGTAGGTCCCTTACCTGATGCTCTTGGTTTTATGTAAGATCGAAGAGAAATGAGAAAAAAAAATTTCAAAATAAAGAACAAGTAGATAGAGGTACAAGCCAAGTTAAAGGGTGAGTTAAGCGAGTTGCAAAACACACTGAAGCGATGTACGAAATAAAATACAACTCAGGCAAATCAACTGACAGTAGAAACAACTGTCAGAAAGAAGGTTGAAGAAGAATTGAAGGCGTTGGGTGTATTGCAGATGGATACACGTAAGCGTCTACATAGATCGTAGATGTTGTTGAAGGAATATTTGTTTCCGACGTGAGCATAGATCGTTGCTCAAGCAGACCAGGAACGTCATATAGTGAGTGTGATTAAGTTTGATGGAGAGGAGTTGGCAAGGGCAGAGAACAAATTTAGGAAATATTATATGGATTATGGGAAAGACTTTGATGTAGAGAACAAAAAGGCTAAAAATATGTGGTTTACGAAAGATGAGGAGTAAAAAATTGTTGAAAGATAAACTCCTAGACCGACGTAAAATTTAATAGAGAAGGACGAGGTGGAGGGCGAGAATCTTATACCTCATTCACGGAGAATGCAGCGCCAACAGGAGGTAGGGACCTTCATAGTACCTGCGACGTACAAGTAGACAGGTCAGGAAAATTAGGAAATAGGGGACAGTCTTCTTGTACTTAGAGGGAACAAAAGTAAACTATCTGTGATGTTCAAAAACATGGATATGAATTAGATATCTGTATACTATTTTGATAATAAATAAATGTGTTATGCTTGTGATGGCAAAATAGATATGAATAGAAATGTAGATCAATCATACACAAGTATTTTATTATCGTAAGTTCGATCGTACACAAAATTTGTAAGTAAAATTATGAACTGTGATGATATGTAAACTATTTTGATGAATGAAGTATATTGTATGTGAATTTAAACTGTTGACACAGGTCAAACTGAAAGAGATTCAAAGTCAGTGTGAAGCGTTGCACGTTTTGAACAAAAATTTAAGCGCTGATCTGAACTGGCATCGTGGAACATTAAAAAATACTGCAGAGATAAATATTAAAATAGAGTTGAGGATGATTGAGGGACAAGGCATGGTAATTCATTTGTCCGAGCAAATGGTAAAAAAGGATGCGATGCTAGCAAGTGCCCAAGAGAAAATAGAAGAGTTAAATGAGGTTGTGAAGAAAAAGAAGTCGGATATTGAAAAAGCTAATTGTCACATAAGTAATATCTCAGAACGAGTAACTAAGCTAGAGGGGGAATTAATACCTGTGCAAGCTAAACTGATAGAGTTGATGGCAATGTTAAAAAAAAAAGAGGATGGTACTAAATGTTCTCAAGTTTGGATCATCATGTGAGAGGCGGAAGTAGTCGGTTTGCAAACTTTGGTTAGGAAGGCAAATGAGCGAGCCAAAGAGTTTGAAGGAATGTGGAATGTTGCTAAAACTAAAAAAATAGAATTTGGATGAAGTTAATAGGAAACATAATGAGTTGGTGAAAACTTATTGGGCTAGGATAGGGAACTCAGAGAACGTAGTTCAAGTATTGGAATTAGACCTTGTGACAACCTAACGGGACCTTAACATAGAGGTTCATCAGATGTGCCATGACCAGTTTGTCATAAAGAAATCATTGGCTATGTGGACAAATGGATAAATTTATGACAGTCATGGAAACACGTAATAAAATTAGTATTGAAGAAAAAATTCTGGTGGCAAATCGCTATTAAAACTTGGAAAGTTTGCTAAATAAGGTGAGGGGAAAGATTACATAGCTCATTGTGCCTAACATGGGTAAGCTTAGGACAAATAAGGTGCATGATAAAGAAATGGCAGCAATGTTTTCCTTTTTTGTGCCTGACTTTAAGAGACTGGAAATGGAAAGAGACACGATTCATGACAGCATGATCGAAAATGGTATGAAGTGTGAAATGCAGCTTGTGTAGATTAAATACTTGGATCGTGTTATGTCAAAAATTGGCGTGCTTACTAAGGATAAATGGGATGAAGGAAGAGAAATTGTTGTTGCGAGGGTACCCAAATTGATTCTTCTGGAACCTTCAGAATGTGTGTGGAATGTTCGCGTGATGGACTCTCTGACTAAACTTTGGCGGAAAATTTGAATGTGCATATGTCTGCACTTCGTATATAGGGGGCGTTGTTATTAATTTAGATATTTGTATCAAACTTTGATGAACCAATTATGATTTAGAAGTATCTAATCTGTTAGCCGAATTGGGGATCTAACAACCGACCTATTATGTATTAAAAAGTCGAATTTGGATGAACCAAGAATCGAGCTGTAATGTATTAGAAGATTGAATTGTATAAAGTAATAAATAACCTGTAATATATTTGAAGACCGAATTGGACAAACCAATAACCGATCTGTTATGTATTAGAAGATCAAATTGGATGAACCAATAGCCAATTTGTGAGGTATTAGAAGATTGAATTGAATTTATCAATAACTGATCTCTGAGGTATTAGAAGATCGAATTGGATGAACCAATAACCAATTTGTAGTGCAATATTAGAATTGGGGTGAACCTATTGATTATCTGCTATATAGTAGATGTGTTATGTATATATAGTAGATATGAGATAATAGAAGAGTACTGTATGAGATAATAAAATAGTACTGTAATGTAAGTTGATTAAACACAAGTATTTCATTAATGTAAGAACGACAAACAAAAATGTAAAAAATAGTAGAATGTAAACTGGGATAAGTTGTTATCTGTGATACAACTTCAATCTCCTCGTGTTCTAAGGATTAGGGACTTGTTCTCCATCTGATGTAATGATGTCATAAGAGTCAAGACCACTTTTCGATAACAATAAAAGGTCCTTCCCAATTTTCTGTTATTTTCCCCGCATTGAGATCTATTTGATGTTTGGGAACCTCTCGTAGGACGAGATCTTTAATGTCGAACTCTTTATGACTGACATGCTTGTTGTATGACTTGCCAAAGCCTGATGGTAGCTTCCCAAGTTCATAATTGCTCTGTCTCATGTTTTGTCGATCCAGTTCAAGTGACATGCTAACTAAAACTTATTTTCTTCGTCCGTCATTGCATGATCAGGTACTGGGTGATGATATTGAGTGGGGATAATTACTTCAATATTGTAAGCTAACAAGAACGGTGTAAATCCCATCGATACTCGAGGTTGTGTTCGGTATGCCTATAACACGTCTGGTAATTCCTGCACCCCAGTACCTTTCATCTCTGTCATGTACTTTTTTATTCAGCCAACTATAGTACGATTGGTGATTTTGGCCTGACAATTTCTTTGCGGGTAATATATATTTGAAGGAAAGTAAATGATGTTATAATGATATTATCTAGCCGGATGAGGTGAGGGCAACCAAACCGTATAATAATACTTTTCCATATGAATTTGATAACTTCCTCTTCGCGCGTTTAACTCAAAGGGATTGCTTCTACCAACTTGGTAAAGTAGTCTGCTGCTACTAGGAGGTGTTTCCTTTTGCCTGGTACAGTTGGGAATTCACCCCCACGATCGAGGGCCCATCTTTTGAATGGCCAAACAACATTGTTTTAATTGAGTGTTAAAGCTGGAGCTTGAATTTCGGGTCCATGTCGTTGACAGGCATCACCCTTGCTTGCATATTCGATGGCATGAGGTTTAATTTTAGGCCAAAAGACTCCTTGAGTAATAGCTCAGTTTGTTAAAGACCGTCCAGCCAAATAGGATCTGCAAGTACCTTCGTGTAAATTGTACTAGAAATCTTAGGCCTCGTTATCAGATAAATATTCCAGATTTGGCCCTGTAACCAAACTTTGGTAAAGGAGATTGTTGTATATGATGTATCATTTAGCATTTTCTATTAGTTGTTTTCCTTCATTAACATCTTCGAGGAGTTCGCCATCAAATGTGTTGTTTGGTCCGATGTATATGAGGAAAGGTCGTCTCCAATCATCGTAGACCTCTTTGTCACCCCCAGTATTAATGGCATTTGGGCTGATGATGTTGACGGTGGGGGTGGATACGACTTTGATTTTAAATATCGATCGGTCTTTTGTTCTAAGGACTCTAGCAAGATAAGCGAGGGAGTCAGAATGTCTATTTTCTCTTGGAGATAAGTGTTCGATTGTAGCCTTTATAAACTGCTTATTTTGTCTTCTACCGCTGCTGTGTAATCTATTATCTTTCCATTTTTTTTATATTTGTTTGTATAATGGTTCACGATTAATAAATAATCCGTGTAAACAGACAATTCGAGCAGGCCGATCTCTAGTGCCATATCCAGTCCGTGGATTAGTGCCTCGTATTTTATTTCATTATTGGTAGTTTTGAAGTTGAGTTGGACTAATTTCTCAATTCTATCATTGGAAGGTATGATAAGAACTATCACGATACCTGACCTAGCTGATCTGGCAGAGCCGTCAGTCAAAAGGTGCCAACCTTTTTTGGATATCTAACTTGATTTTTCTTCTAGCTGCTCTTCATTTATATAAGTACTATCCTCTTCCCAATCAGGATCGTCTACTGGAAAATTTGCAAAGAAATTTGTTACTACTTGCTCTATTTCGGAATGTCATGGTTCTAAACGTATATCGTATTATCCAAGAGTAATTGACCATTGTTGGACTCATCTGGATTTCTCCCATTTAGATAAAACTTCGCTCTAGGGATAATTTGGCATTATTCAAACTAAATGAGCTTTAAAATATTGTTTTAACTTTTATGACGTATATACGAGAGCTTGAAGCAGTTTTTCAATCTTAGTGTACTGTGTGTCTGCTGGAGTAAGAGTCTTACTGATAAAGTAGACAAATTTTTTCGTCTTCTCGCCAAGTCGGATGAGAATAGAGTTGAGTAAGTTATTAATAACTATAAGGTATACAGTGAGCTCTTCTCCTTCTGCAGGCATACTCATTACTTGTGGTTTCCCCAAGTAGCATTTTAATTCTTGAAATACTGCTTCATATTCTTTGCCCTACTCAATCTCTGGATCTTTTTGAGTTGTGCCTTTCCTCGTCCCTTCTCGTAGAAGGTCGAATAACCATCTACACTGATCTAAAGACTTGGAAAAAAAATTATTTATTGTTGTTATTTTACCATCTATCTTTTAGATGTCTTTCTTTATCTTTGGTAAGGCATGGATAATAAGGTACGGATACGATCTAGGTCTGCTTCGATACCTTGCTTGCTAATCAATTGTCCTAAGAATTTTTCCTGATTGGACTCTGAATTAGCATTTGCCAGGATTTAGTCTAATTTTATATGATCAAAGAATTTCAAAGGTCATGTGCAAATCTGCGAGAAGGTTTTCCTTTTTGAGACATTTACACCGCATATTATCAATGTAAACTTCTATCATTTTTGTAAGATGGTCTTTGAACATTTAGGTTATCTGTCTTTGCTAAGTGGCTCCAGCGCTCTTGAGGCCGAAAGGTATTACTTTGTAGCAATATAATCTATATTTTGTGATGAAAGCTATTTTTTCTTGATCTTCGGGCAAAGGGGGTATCTGATTGTACCCTGACGCGGTATCAATCATGGACAAGAGTTCATGTTTTGTAGTTAAATCCACGCATAATCTAATTTTTCAGAGTGTGCTTATTTAAGTCTGTAAAATCCCCTGACGCGGTATCAATCATGTGATGAAAGCTATTTATTCTAATTTCTGAGAGTGTGCTTATTTAAATCCACGCATAAAAAGGGGAAAACTATCTTTCAGAGTGTGTTTATTTAAGTCTATAAAATCCACGCATAATCTAATTTTTCCATTTCTCTTCATGACTGTTATGATATTCAAGATCCATTCAGGGTAATTGGCTTTTTGAATAAAACTAACTTCAATGAGTTTGTTGATCTCTATGTTAACATCCTCTTATAGTCTCGGTGCTAATGTTCTCTGTTTCTGTTTGATTGCCTCAACCATATCTTTTAAGTTAAGCTTGTGGCAAGCAAAAGTTGGGCCAATGCCTGGCATTTCATGGAATGTCCATAAGAACACGTCGCTGTTATTTTTTAGAAACTAAATAAGAGTATTTCATTCTGTTATAGGCAAAAGAGTCCCAATGTAGGCACCCCGCTTGTCTCCACTGATCTCGATACATTCTGTGGCTTCCGCACTTGGTAGCTGGTACTCTGTAGTGTTCTATAATTGTTATGCGATATATTTTTTTGGTAGCTATGTCATGACGGTTATAGTATTTTCACAAGTGCGAGCTAGCTTCTGACTGCCTTTAATTTCATAAAGACCGTTATTCCAATTAAACCACAATGCCAGATGATAGGTCGATGGGATGGCATGTTGTTTAGCCAGAAGTGTCCCATTATTCCCAAATAATGAGATTTTGCATTTATAGCATAAAATATAACAACAACCGTTACTGGTCCTGCAGTAATAGGAAGTATGATCTTTCCTATGCATTCTTCTTTGGGGTCATTAAAACCACCGACATCGATGTCACTAGGCTAAACTTTGTCAGCCAGGAGACATCATGGAGAGGTTAGAGAATCTCAGCCCATAACCTCCCATAAGATTAGAAACCTTCGAGCATATTCAAGCTCCATTCGATTCGAACTGTAACCACATTCATATATCCATCATCCCATTCAAATCCTTGCTAGAGGTCGTTGAGAATACACATTTATGGACTCCACGCAAGTATGTTAGCACGTTATATTCTCTTATTTCTGCCTTATATATTTGTGAAAACTTCTAATCAAGCCTAAATCCCATGGTGTAAGAGCGCGAATTCCCCTATACGAGATTACACCCCTACAACAGATTGTTATTGTGGAGTCTCGTCTCTCAGGGTATGCTCTTAAATAGTAGAATAATGTACAGCAGTCTAAGCACTCAGTTGGTTACCCGTGCATCACGAAGTGGCCAAAAATGCGATAAAAAATGAACAAGATGTTCATTCCTATGAACTACGACGAGTTAGTGTTCGGGAAGCTCCAACCTTTAAAGATGGGTTTATCTTCCATTGATGGCTACACAGACAATTTCTATCTTCTTCAGTTCGGTGTATGACTTTGAGAGACTGAACAATAACAGATCAGCATGTACAAGGGTGGTTTAACAAAAAAAACTTCTAGAGATGATAGTCTTGCAGCTTGTTTACTGTTTATCAAAGATTAGACAATTAGCCAAAAAAGTGAGCGAGCGACAAACACAATCTCGTTTTCCAGTTCCATCACATACAGTGCCAGCTCCAGCTATTCTGACAGTCACTGCCCCGCGCAATTATATTATGGAAAATTGTTATGGAAGCTGGATGCCCAAACACTAGAAGCGTGATTGTCCCGCGTTTACGAAGATGGTAGGTTTAGTTGTGGATGGTATGCACGAGAGAATTATATTTACTATTGAGCGAATTCTATAGGACGAAGATGAAGATGAGGATTGGATTTGCATTACATTTGTGCATGAGTCATCCGGAATACTACCTCTTAGATTTCATAGATAAAATGTTCTCAGAATGAGGGTTTGATGTGACACGTCCCTAATAGGATCATTTACGTCTTGAGCTATTTTTAGTTTATGCACTTTATTTCTTGTACTGCTGGAGAGGCTAGGCTTCAGTTGTTAGGAGTTTTAGTTACAGTCAGTTTCTAATTGGGATTGGTTGGGTGAGATATTGTAGGAGAGAGTAGTGTAATTTTGGTTCTTACTTGTTTTTGTGAAAACCAAGTTTGTTCTTTGAATTTAATCCCTAAGTTGATATTCAAATCCATAATATTGCGATTATCTCTCGAATCTTGCTTCCTCGTTCAAAGTTTTATATTAGATAGGGTGAATTAAACTTGCATTAAAGAAACATTTTTAAGAAGTTAAATTTAAAATAATATTAAAAATAAAAAATAACTCAATAAAAGTTAACATAATGTCTTTTTTTTAATGGATGCCACGTTGGTACCAAAACACTTGAAACATGAATACAATGCAACTCAGTGAGTTTTTACTCAATGTATTGACATGTCCATTCTTTCAAATTTACTATCGACATAGCCTTAATAGTTGCAATAGAAACCCACTTATTTGGTTCTCCCCTTTATATATTATACTCTCCATAATGTTCCATCAACGAATTAATATGTTTAACAGCACTTGGTACTAGACCTCCTTGATCTCATGTTTGTGCTTTGGTTCTTCTTTCAAACCACTACAAGAAAAATGACAATTTGCCACGGACTTTATTTTCTTTTGCCACGGATACTAGCTGTAGTTTATTTGTGACGGAGTTTATCGGTGGCAATTTGAGTTGGAGTCTGGTATTTTTTTCTCACTTTGATTTCCCTCACAAAATTTTTATTTCCCTCTAAAAATTCTAAAAATTCGAGCTGCAGTCTGTGGTAAGTTACTCTTTCGATGGGAAGTATTATTAGCAAGTACCAACTCAAATCTCTTTCTCTCTCTTTCAGATCTTTCTTCAACCTTGAACAATGGGTGACGCCTACTGTACAGAGTGCAAGAGAAACACAGAGGTAGTCTTCGATCACTCAGCAGGAGACACAGTCTGCTCCGAGTGCGGTCTCGTCCTTGAATCTCATTCCATCGATGAAACCTCCGAATGGCAAACATTCGCCAACGAAGCAAGCGATAACGATCCAAACCGTGTTGGTGGTCCTTCAAACCCTCTTCTCAATGAAGGCAGTCTCACCACTGTTATCTGAAAGGCTAATGGTGCTTCTGGAGGTGATAATTTCCTTCATTGGCAGAATCGAGGCTCCAATCCTGAGCGAACCCTTGTTCTCGCGTTTAAGAATATTGCGGTCATGTGTGATAGGTATCCCTCTTTATTATTATCGCTGTCAAAGTTTTAGGTTTTTGTTTTGTGATTTGATTTGATTTGATTTCGTTAAGTTTCAGGTTGGGGCTTGTTCCAACGATAAAGGTATGTTCTTTACATTGATTTTCCTCATTTTAACTTGGATGTTATTATTGCCACAAATTGCGGATTATTATGACTCGTTACAAATGAAATTGAGGGGTTTTTTTTTAGGCTTTATTGTGATCTGAGACGAAATTCAAAGCTTGGAGATCTAATTTGTAAGTCTTCTGATCTTAAAAGATTTGATTTGATTTTTTTTTTTCTTACTTAATTTTAAGTAATTTACCAATGTTTGATTTCATGATTTAGTAAATTTGTGCTATCACAATCCAAAACTTCATATGGTTATGCTAAAGTTACAAGTGGGTTGGTAGATATTTTTTCTGTATCAAACTCCTTTAACTTTAATCATCTCTACTCATTTAATTTTTGAAGAATAGCTAAAAACCAAGCTACAGAGCTTTAGCTAATTATCACCTTGTTTTACAACTACTGCCTTCTCCATGAGTTTCAACACAAATACATTATTGTCCCATTTTAACTACTATAAGAAGAAGAAAATGTTCAATTCATGGATCCTTATGAGTTTGTTGCAGTTTTTCCCTGCCTAGAGAGTGTCCGTTGAAGTGGGTGACATGTAACCCCTGTCATCGCTATAGATAAACATGCCTTTCCCCGCCTAGACGGCTGGGGTATGAGTTTAAGGCTTTGCCTATTTTACTTCCCGTCTCTTGTCTCGCGTTGCATGTTACATTACCGAGCGAGAGTGCAATGACTCTATCTTTTACTCAAGCTTCCCTTTTAGAGCTAGTAGCTTTAGCAATCCTTAGCTCTAACAGAAAAGAAGCATTACTCGACAGAGAGAGAGTTTGATGACCAGAGGTGCTAGGCTTTCGCATTACTCAACAGAGAGAGAGAGGTGCTAGGCTTACTGAAGTTAAAATAAGCAAGCACTTACCTTTGGATATACATCTTATGACATGCTAGATATATTTTTCAAGGTTGATTTTTCATTTCTTATAATTTTTGGTAATGTAGAATTTTGTAAAGTTGTGGATACCCATAGTCTTCACTGTATAATGTCAATAAAAAATAGGGTATGTGTTTCTAAGAACATTTCAAGATTACAGTCGACATGGCCTCAACTTCTCCGGCCAGATCCATAGCATCTATACCATGGAATCGATTTTTTTTTTTGTTTCATGGAAAAAGATGTCATGCTTTTGCTATAATAAATTTAAGTTTAGAAATCCCTTCTTTGTAGGAATCCAGTATCAAGCTAATCAATCCAACAAGCGCTAACAAATATGGGGTTCATCGATGCTTGAGGTATGTTTATTATCTTATAAAACATAGGTTGGATAATGACATTATGGGATGATGAAGAAACATTTCTGGGTTTAGTTGCCATGATACAAGTTAGAAGTACGTTGTAGGGGTGGGGTGATGACTGTTGCATGCTGCGTTTGTTGCCGCTTTTCCTTTGGTACAGTTCCGTTTGTCAAAACTGTTGTGATGTGCACCGTGATTCTCTCAGCTCAGGACTAAGTCTAATTGGTCTTTTGTTGCAATCAGTACGAGTCTTGGTGTTTCGATTAACTCAGTCAATAAGGCATAAAGTGATTATGATGGAGAAGTTAATGCTTTAATTATAGGTCTCTACTAGCCTCCTAATTAATTTAGGACTACTTACCCTACTGCACTTCTACTTATAGTACTTGCTATATAAGTAACTAAAACTAACATAAGCTCGTTATCGAAAATCCTCACTTCTATGGCCAACATTGGCATTGGTTGTGTGAGGGAGGAATAAAGGGAGTTTTTTTTTTAAGAGCATATATCAATCTTATGGCCATGGTTTTATACATTCTTCCAGTGACCACAAATAGTTCTGTAAATTTCTGATATATTGTCGGACCATATCATTTGAGTATAAGATTTAAACCCTTGAAATGACTTTGTTGCTTTTCCTCATTGAGCATCTAGATACATCTTAAGTGTTAATTACTTTGTAGGTGTATGATAGATGATACTTATATTTGCCTAAGCACCTCAAAATTAGGGCTCTCTTATTTACTCCTTGCCATTGATTTACTGGTGACGTTTCATCAAGTAAGATTTGATTGTGTAGTTATTTATGTCTGTTTGTGTTGTCATGCAGTTCCTAGAAACTTCCGCTTGCTGGAGGAGCTTGAACGTGGAGAGAAGGGTATTGGAGATGGCACGATCAGCTACGAAATGGACGACGGTGATGATATTTACATGCCTTCTTGGACTGGTACTATAATTTGTCCTCATAATGTAAGCCCTTTCCTGATTAATATTTTTTTACCATTTATATATATATATATATATATATATATATTATTGATGAAGAGACTTTACTAGTAAAAGATGTCTTCTATTTGCGTCAAACAAACACACACAGATACGCACCGCTACCATTTGAAATACACAAAGTTTTCTAATAATGGCTCCTTTTTTGTGAAGTAACTAAATGGATAGCCCAATAAGATTGTTTATGTGGCTGGTTCAGTCCTGTTTGCCTAAGTACACCTTATTTGCTTCATAAGAGCAGGCTTCCTACTCAAATGTTTCCTATAAAGAAAATTTATCTGCGATGTAGTTTGTGTTAGGCTGTTAGCTAATTTTGCTTACCTGATTAATGATTGTACTCACTGAAGTGGGCATTTTTCAACACCGTTTCGTAATATTTCTTTTATATTTTCAAAAATCATATCGATGGATCCCTCCCACATAAAATTGATTTACAGTCGTGCATACTTTCCTAGGTAAACTGGTCACAGTCCAATACTGTTTTGTTATCTTTTGACTGCCCTCTTTAGCTAATCCATCAAAAGAACTATTCCCTTCCCTGAATGTGTGATCTATACTGATGTGAAGTGCTTCACCCAAAGTTGTTATTCTCTGCCAAAGACCACTGAATCTTGCTGCTACTTTACCAATCTTATTATATACCAGTTAGCCACAATTTTAGAGTCCACTTCTATTATCAGAGGTTGCCATGCAAACTGCAAACAGAATTGTATCCCAATAAGAACTCAAAATAATTTTGCAACAGTGTTTGAACCAGTCCCTAAAGCAATAGAGAAAGCAAGCAACATTCTTCCCTCATGGTCTCTAACAATTCCCCCAGCACCACACTGCCTAGTGGATCTACATGCAGAGCCATCTGTGTTAAGCTTAAGAAACCCCATTCTTGGTCTTAACAACCTAACAGTAACAACAGGTTTCATCTTGACTTTCTTCTTGTGGAGTTTCAGAGCTAGCAATGAGATCAAATCAGAAAAGTTTCACTCAAAAATAACAATTATCATACCTTGTATGTCTTGAATCTAGTTTACTATTTTGTTGATCACATCTTGTTGCACAATAGGCTTTCTATCAAATCTAAAACTGCATCTTGCCTTCCAGTTTCCCACTGTATAAAATCAGGAAGTATACCCCTTATGATGCCCAGTTGAGTTCTTGTGTTTGCCAAGTTCTACCAAGTTCCTTGTCTAGCCCATATTGTTTGGTTTTGAAAGAAAGGCACTCCACACATGTTGAAGAAATGTTTCCAGACATTCTTAGCAAGATCTTCATTACTTAGCAGCTGATCCATAGTTTCACAGTTCCCAAACTCACAGCAAGAACATTTGGATAAGAGATATACCACTTTTTGAATCAAAGAATCTGTAGGCAGAATGTGTTTACACTACACTATCGTATGCCCTCACTTCTTATCTGAAGTTTGTATATTGGAACTCTCACGATTATAACCTACCAAACTCCTTAGTGAATGATACTCGTGTCGTGTGATTGTTTTAGTAGGGCTCCGACCTCTGAATTTCATAAGTTTTGCATTCCCTTAATTAGGTAGAGCAAATTCTGAACTAAGGTACTAACATCAACTTCTGGGGATGTAGGGTCTTTCAATGGGACATGAATAAAGGTTAGTTGTCAGAATTTGGTATAAGAGTTATCAAGCCAAAAAACCTCTAAGAAGTTTTACTTAATCGGAGTAATAAGTGTGTGCCATCTCATTGAGACGGATTAGTATTTATAGAATCTATTGTTCCAGATTGATTCCAGTAGAAAAGTAATTTAATTAGAAGTTATAACGAGATTAGTATGTTATAAAATCTATTGGCGTCTCGATCGTTGTTAGAGAACCTTCCCGTAGGTGAGCCTCAATGTGCAAGTCTCCTATATCTTCTAGAAGATTGATTCCAGTAGAAAAGTAATTAGATTAGGAGTGATAATGAGATCATTACATTTTTAATAAGAAGATTAAGATCTTATTACTACAAGTTATATAGATCAAGAAAATGAGCTTGGAGCCTACATGAATAATTATTGACAATGATCTATCTGCAAATGTATGGATATGTGCTTTCTTTCTTGCATGAGAGATGGGAGCTTTACTTCGATTTAAACTTAAAATTGTGTTGTAGGTTATTCTATACGTCACATGCATCAAGCCAAAGTTGAAAAAAAGCTCGAAACAATTGAAGACGCTGTAAGTATTCATTGCATCCATACTTTTACTCTTTTTGTCTTAAGTGGATGGGATCATTGCACGTGATTTCACCATCAATTCTAACAGCATGAGGCATAGATAATAATAGGATTATAGCAAGGGTCTCAATGTTCATTGTTGTAAAGTGTCATTTTATCACAACTGGTCCTATGCACCTACCATTGTTGATCATAGTAACTCAGTCTTGTTCTTATCACATGGGTCTTTTGTTTCTTCTTTTGCAGATGAAACACAACCGTCATATGGAACATGCCGATCTAAAGTGAATTATTGATATAGGAAATGTTAGCACAGCAGCTTGTATTGCGACTGCCGGAACCTCTTTAGTTGTTGGGAATGTTTTTCCACATTATTGATATAGGAAATGTTTCTCAAAGCTCAGCACTGCTAAATTTATACCTGATGCTTACATTTTTTTTTTTTTTGTACATAAATTTTCTTAAACGAAATAAATTCATCTATTTGGACTATGTAGCTAGAGACCGCCATCAGCAATTGACTCTTCATTGAGCTAAACTCAACCGTTAAACACGAGATGCTTCTGAGATGTTAAATTAGTTATCTTAATTCCTGTATAATTTTTTTTATATTCGTATTATAAACAGTGGTAAAAAATAAAATGAATGGCGTTAGTATAGATTTTTGTCCAATAGTTGAGAGTATATAAACAGTGGTAAAAGCTGCAGAAAATAGGTCTAAGAAGGATAAACATCAGTCTAGGATGTCATTTTTTTTCCTTTTCTTTTAGGAATGCCGTTTTTCTTACCTCTTTGCATCGACGCCGTTTGGTATGGCTCTGGCCCCTATTTAACTGATTAAGTGTACAACAACCATGCTGGCTCTCATAATCTGATTTCCACTTTCTTTTTCCTCTCAAATTTGGTGTCATTTAGAGCACTTTTGATCAGATAATGGAGATCACACTTTTCATGTTTAACAACTTGAGGTTAATCATTGGAAATAAAACTGTACAGGACATCTTGGAAAGTTAGCTAGTTGAAGCTCTTACTTTCTATTTCTGCAACTCATAAAATTTTGTAGATTTTGGGACTTGAAATTTGTGCGGATACCATGGTAGGAGATGAGATGGTAAGGGGCATCTCTGGTGGACAACGGAAGCGAGTTACAACAGGTAATGCACGAATTCGTCATTTAACACAGAAATATTATTTTTCTTGTGAACTTTAGTAAAAGTGTAAAACTAGTACTCTTGAACAGTCTTGATAATTCCAACTAGACGTAGTAGTTCTGAATATTCATGGTTGATATATTGTAGGGGAAATGCTGGTTGGACTGGCAAAGGTACTATTCATGGATGAGATATCTACTGGCCTCGATAGTTCGACAACATTTCAGATAGTGAGTTCACTCAGGCAATTTATCCATATTCTCCAAGGGACTGCTGTCATCTTTATTCTTCAGCCCGCACCAGAAACTTACGACCTCTTTAACGAAATTATCCTTCTCTCTGATGGGCAAATCATTTACCAGGGTCCTCGTGATCAAGTGGTAGAGTTCTTTGAATCAATGGGGTTCAAATGTCCTGCGAGAAAAGGAAAGTTTTGGCTCCGTACCCATTTTCTTTCATCTTTTGATTCTTTTTGCATTTAGTCTTATGAAGCCTTGTTGCAAAATAGCCCAGAAGGGTTGATCAATTCATTCACGCTAAACAACAACTATTATGTGAAATGAACAGTGAAATGGCAGTAATAAAATGACAGATTAAGACCATCAAAACTTCCTCTACAAAGACAAGTTATATAAGTACCTCTAAAGCCCTAATTCGAGATCAACTCACATGAAATGGAAGTACTAAAATGCCTTCGGTTATTAGTACGCTAGTGTCATGCAATATACAACATTTACAACTTGCATTTTGTAGTTTTCTTACAATATAATCAACTAAATGTTTTGCCGGAGCTCAGTGAAGTTCATTGCCTGTAATTGCATCCCCTTCCTTATAAGTTTTATTTGCATAATGAGAGTTCTGAGTTGGCTTGCCGTAATGTTAATTTGGCAGCTGATAGATGATCTAGTACGCTCGTGTGAATTATAATCTGATCACAGCAAGAGTTGAATTCGTATTAAAAATACTTTCTTATATCATTTATCTTTTTAAGTTCAATGGAACAGATAAGTGACATCTCTGTTCTGTTTCCACCATGCAGATGATAATGCCCAAGATTTCATATCAACTGGAGCTGCGAAAGAACTTAGTCGTATATCGTTGGAGTCCTCTCGTGAAGATATCCGCAACCTAGCAAAGAAGACGCTGGCTTGGAATCCAAACTTTCAAGTTCTGATGTGCGAGAAGAGGTACATGTTAGTTATCTTAACTTTTACAAGGATGTTTTAGTCTTTGGGAAGGCGTTGGTAATTCATGGTTAGCAAAATTGTACGGCGGCGGAATATGAAACTTATGTATTTTGCTTCTATTCAATTTTAATATAGAACCACTATCTTGAATACTTTATTGTTTATATTTGAATGAAATCAATTTTTATAAACTTTTATATATTGCATTCGTATGCTATGAAATATATTGTTGTAGGATTGAGTGTGCTCCACAGGTTCAGGGAGTATAATTTTGTTACAGGTGCTGCTTGTTTTTTTTAAAATAGAAAAAATGAAATACTACGGACAAAGTCTGTGACAAATTGTATATTTACCACGAACAAATGGTGTGGTGACATGCTACAATTATCACAGTCATAGTCCGTGTCAAAAAAATTGCCACACCCATTTTGCTACAGACCTCGAGCACGGTCAAAGTCCGTGGCAAAATAATTGCCACAGATAAACTCTGTAGTAAAGTATATGATAAAACCACAAATTTGATCCGTGGCAAAATAATTGTCACACCCTATTTGCTACAGACCCTACCACAGCCTTAGTCCGTGGCAAATAGCGTTTTACCACAGACCAAATCCGTGACATTTTGTTAAAATTGGTGTAGTGAACATGAGTTTCATCACCATCAAATTAAGCATTTAAGCCTTTCAAGTGCCTTGGCCATTTGATTTATCTATAATCTTCATGATCCACTAGCTGAAAGATACACTGAAGTTGTTGGTGATACGTACACATTTTGTAGTATAATCAAAATGAGATCGGCACTAATGATTTTATGGCTCTTTATCTAAGTACTCTCTTGCACCGTGGCAGCCAACAGTTTGATACCATCAGTGTCCTGTGGAATTTTATCCACCAAAATGTAGGATGAGATCTCATCTTTTTTTTTTCATCAATCCTACTTTTCGGTCCACTACTAATAAATATCAATTAGTTATAGAATCCCAAACATAAAACAGATAATCAAACATACAACAATAAAATCCCACATCATTTTATTATAATTATAACCAAATGCAGTAAAACACCAATAAATTAATACACGATAAATTAATAATCGTGATTAAAAATATTTTTTGTTGGTCTCGACTTCGGCCAATGGTCTAAATTAATAAATTTGCTAAATTTATAAGATAATACATAATAAAAGAACTACTTAAAGGTTTCTATGTCCCACTTGCCTCATAAATTAATAATTTGCTAATACTAAATACATATCACATGTACGAGAATGCCTTAAAATATGAGTTAAGTGTTGTTAGCTTTTTTCTTGAAATTGAAGTCGAGTTGGATCTCATCTTTAATTTTTCTTACGCGCTAAGAAGTTATGTGATATCCTTGTATTGTAACAAGTTATTATTCAATGTCATTGTCGGTTTAAGAGCTTCTTTGCGCGAAACATACTCCAATAAAAACTATTATCATCAACTTCGCCCTCTCGGTCATTTCCTATGACGCTCTCTATAATGAGTATATTAAATTGTGAGGTCATTAAATAAGAAAAATAATTTAAAAGAAAGAAGTAATACTTTCATAAATTAATAAATTATTAATTTATCAATAAATTAAAACCCCACTTATTTAATAAATTTCCTTGGTCCCGAGGCTATTAATTTCTAGGTGTGTTATTGTATACAATCATTCATTCCTCCAAACATCTTTGCTGAGCAAATGATCACCACCAAATACATATTAAAGTAAAGCAAAATGTCATATCTAGAGTCTCAAAACAAGTTCTTCGTCTTCTCTTATGGACATATAAGTTATTCGTCTTCTCTTATGGACAGTTCTTTGGCCCCTCGAGCATGAAGTCCGGCTTGTCCATCATTATTTTGCGTAAGAACATCCTTACATGATGAACTTTGCAAAGATCAAGTACTCCTAATGTTGCAGTACAGTGAACCATAGCTAGAATAAAAGTTTGAAAATCTGCCATTGAAATATAAATAAGCTCATTGTTACAAAATCAATCATACCAAACCAAGAACAAACACATGCAGATTAAAAGAAATGTTTTCAGAACAAGTTATGAAAATTCATATAGTGGTTTTAAGTATCCAAGAAAGGTGACTAACCATATGGTATTTTAAATGCACAGTTCCATGAAAGCTTGTTTTCTTGATTCCTTATAATGAGCTGATGTTCTCTGCCAATAAAAAAATTAATTACTAAAACTTATAATGTACAATCTTCAGCATCTTTTGTTGTACTGATTTGATGGATTAGATACTTTTTGGTTCATGGCACACGTTTCAGATATTAAGCCTAACCTGTCCCTACATCATAAAGGATTTTCTGCAAAACTAAAAGGCAAGTATGTTAGAACATCTAGTGTAGGCTTCCTATAGTTAAAATCAAAAGGAGAAAGTGCTAAAAAATAAAGTTTTTAACCTCCCCAAGTGGGTAGTTATTTTAGGTTTCAATACTCTCTCGCCTCAACAATGAGGAGAGAGAAATCAATTTTGGGTAGCCACCTAGACAACTTTATTACGTGGAATTTTTTTTTAACTAAAATCAATACGTAGAAAGTGTTTGGAAAAGTTAAAGCTATTTTTTTAACTTTTATTTTTCTTACACGTCATATTTTTCTTTTTACATGGAGTAGTTTTTGAGGAGCCTATTTTTTTCAACTTTTTCAAATATCACTTTCCAACACATCTTGCTAGCTATACTTTAGCTAGGCTACACCTTATGCTCTTAGAAGAAGTTCCATATCAGCTTCAAAAGCTGACATAGATCTAAAAACTAACTTATATGCCTTGCTAACACTGACATAAATCACTACAAATCTTACACTGACATAGATTGCTGAAAGTTAACTTATATGCCTTGTTAACACCATTTAGCATTGAAGTTGAAAATATTTGAAGAATTGAAGAAATAATAATAGTAATATCTTTGCTCTTATTTCACTCCAAGTTAATTGATTGAAATGGTAGGCGCAACAAGCTATAAGACCTTTCAATCAAGGGACATAACCACATCCAAAATATTGTTTGGTTCAGAGTCTTATACCTGCAGTAAATATTAGTAATAAAGATAAAATGTATGCACAATTCCCATGAACCATGTATGTATAAACCCTAGATATAGGCCAATATTATAATCAAGGGATTAACTGCAGTTACCTTGGGAAATAAAGCATGATATAAGCCTCATCGAGTCTTGTAGGGAGTTATCCCGCGATCTTACTCAAAATCGAGCTCGCGAAGCTCGATTTACCTCCATCTCAGGCTTACCCAATTTTAACACTTAACACCCCAGTCAACATTCTAACCAGCCCCAAAAACTGCTCAAGAATGTGGATCGAGCTAAACCTGGAAAATGTTATTTAGTTAAAGACACCTGTCTCCCATAAACTCGTCAGTTATTCAGTCAACCACCACTAACCACATTATTCGGGAAACATGTTCTAGCACGATGAAGAGCTGTGGAAAAAACCTATATAAAGGAAAAGTTCGAGAAGAGACATAGACCAAAAAAATTACTTAAACTTCTTATTTACGAGATCAAAAGCATTTCTATATTTTAGAGATCACTTGTAATAAAGAAATCTACTCCAATCAATAAATATACTTTTACAAAAATCCTCCATACGAGGTCATGGTTTTTTACCTGTTTAGAGGTTTTCCACGCTAAAAACACCTATTTCCATTTCTTACTTTCTATTAGAGTATTGTTACAGGTTCATTGGTGTGATAGCTAATTTTTAATCATATCGAGCTTACAGAATTTGGCCATTACATTTGGCGTTGTTTGTGGTAAAGATTGCATTTCCACAATACCCTAAGGCAGTCTTTCATTACAATTTTCAATTATGGTTTATTCTAGACAACAGGCCATAGGAACTCAGCTCAAAATTTCTGTGGATCCGGGACAGCTCACCGAGTTACGGGAAAATCTCTACGCCGAGACAGAAAAATGCGCCGAACTCGAACTTCAATTGACAAGGGGTCGCGAGCTCCGAGAGAAAGAGCTCGATGTAGAACGGAAAGCTCGTTTGACAGTGCTCAAACGACATGAAGATCAGATGACGGTGATGCAGACTGCATACGAGGCTCTGCAAAATACTTAGGAGGCTCCTCCAGCCAGGGGTCCCGATCAACTTCCAAAGACCTCATGCATTTCAGTAAGAGAAAGATTGAGACCTCGGGGAGCCGCCAGTAAAGCCATTTCCAGAAATCTACCACACAGACTGTAACCCTACATCCATTTGGGGGGAGAAGTTCAATTAGAAGTCAGTCGAGGTCACCAGATTTCTATCCGTTGGGAAGAAGACCAGTGACCTCTACATCAAGGTCCAACACGAGATCGCTTGAGTGAAGGTACGGGAACTCATCATCCCCTGCCACCACGTCTGGTGATTCAACCAACACATCATTACGTCACAAAAGAACACATAGGCCAATAAATTAAGGACCTAATCAAGGCACAAGTTCTGGGTACTACCGACAATACCACGAGGTTACAAGGGAATCTGATTGCCAAAGAACTATTCGAGATGGAGATACCGAAAGGTTTTCATACTCCCGAAAATTTACAAATACAAAGGTACTGACCCGACGGAGCATATTCAGCAATACCGTGATTCATTGGGGTTGTACTCCAATCTCAACCACATTCTCTGCCGTTTATTCACCATAAGTTTATAGGAGGAGCCACTCTGATGGCTCTATTCTCTTCCTGAGGAATCTATCTACGCGTTTGATCAGCAGGAGAAGCAGTTTATCAAGACATATGCTCACAACAGAGACAAAGAGGAGAACTTGTATTTTCTTATCATTTTTAAGCAGTCACATGGAGAAAAGCTTGATGATTTCTCAAAGAAATTCCTAGAGCTTGGGAGAAAGGTTGATAACCTCGACCAAAAAATAGCTGTGACTGCTTTCACCAATGCTCTTCGGCTCGATTGTAAACCAAAGAATACCTCTTCCTTAACAAGCCTGCGACATTAGAGGAGAAGATCACCAAAGTCAACGGTTACGTCGACTTGGAGAGGATGATGTCTGAGCGACAAAAGTCTACTAAATCTGTCCTCTCTACCAAAGCCCCACTTGCAGATCGAATCAGCGAGTCTAAGGAGGAACAAGGAGATCAGAAACGCACCATGGGAAACACTGAATACCCTCAAAGAAGCGGTCCACAAAACAAACCCGTCCTACCAAAACTGAATGTCTGAATCTCCATAATTTTTCCACTGCTATTGAATGACCCGCTCAACCGCATCTCTCAACTACTAGCACTCATCGAGAATCGGCCATTTTGCCTACATCATAAGGTAAATCGTCATACTACTGACAATTGTTATGCTCTACAGCGGTTGCTCGAGCTCATTTTCAAGGAAGGACGGATGCTCGAATACATTATTGACTTGAAGTCATACCATGATGGCAACTATAAGAAGTAGCTTGAAGTTGTTCAGGTCAATGATAGTGCTGAGGAAAAGCATCTCTACTAGATGCACCTTAGCAACATGATCGAAATTAACCAGATCACCAATTCCAACTGATCAAAGTACCGGAGGCTCTCAGAATGATGTGATCTTACACCTCAAAACAAGGAAGCCAAACTTCTTCTCGAGTCGAGCAATCGCCGACTCGGAATCTCCTTTGAAGATTGTAATACTAGCCATGTAAAATTTCTAAAATGCATTAGTCATAATGCACAAGATGAAATAGTTTGTCATGCACACAATGATGATCAATACTGGAAGCGATATTAAAATTCTTTTTCAGAGTACGATCGACCAGATGGGATTGGCCGATCAAGTCATTAAGAGCGACATAAACATCAGTGGGATCAATGACTCCAGGGAGGAACGAGTAGGCTAGATTATCTTACCTATTACCGTAGGACCGGCCACTATCGATGTTATTTTCTACGTGATCAATGCCAAATCTCATTATCTTGGGATTATGGGTTGCTGCTGGATACACAATATGGAAGCAATCACTTCCACCTATTATCAAGCACTCTGATTCAAATACGACGATGGTATTTATGAGATCAGTGGTAGTCAGAAACTCTCTTGAGCTTGTAAAAATACAGTCTCTGCCATCCTAGATACTTCAGACAAATTAGCCGCATAGCAATTACAGAAAATTGATCACCTTGACGATCAATCACCTACAGAGGAGCCTACGTAATATGTCAACATTGATGGACCTAACAGAGGTATGTTCATCAGAACAAAGCTGGTTCAGCATGAGAAATATGCTATCATTCAGTTCTTATAACTAAATTGAGACATTTTTGCATGGTGTTTCGAAGAAATGCCCGGAGTCGACCCGACCATGGCTTGTAATAAGTTAGCCATCAATATCAACGCCACAGCGGTTAAACATAAGTAGCGATGAATTTCACCTCATCTTCAAGATGAATTTAACACCGAGATCGAGAAATTGATCAAAGTGGGATTCATTCAAGAAACCAAATATCTGGACTGGATATCCAACATTATCGTTGTCCCAAAGAAGAACAGAAAAGTTTAAGTTTGCATAAATTTCACAGAACTGAACAAACATACTCCAAATGACAGTTTCCCTCTTCCCAACATTCATCTAATCCTCAATTCCATAGCAGGCCATGATTTCCTTTCTATGATGGACGCTGCTTCAGGGTATAATCAAATCCTACTTCTGGAAGAAGACCAAGAGAAGACAATGTTCATCACCGAAAGTGGCCTTTATTTTTACAAAGTCATACCATTTGGGCTCAAGAACGCAGGTGCCACATATCAACGATTGATGACTGTTATGTTTAAAGTACACCTAGGGAAAATTGTTGAAGTCTACATTGATGATCTCTTGTGCAAAGGCGTACAATCAAATAATCACATCTGAGATTTCAATACAATATTCAACATCTTTTAATGTTATAGAATGCGTCTCAACCCTGATAAATGTTAATTCGAGGTACATTCTGGCCGCTTCTAGGCCACCTCATCAACAAAAAAGGGATTAAGGCCGATCCAGATCAAATTCGGGCCCTCCTCAACATGCCTTCTCTGACGGCAATAAAAGACGTTCAAAAACTCACCGGCAAAATTGCCGCAATCAACCATTTCGTCTCTAAATCCTCAGACCGCGGCCATTGGCTATTCCTATTACTCTGCGGATGTACCAAAATAGGAAAGGTTTAGGCAACTGCAGAAGTCACATGGACACCAGAATGCGAAACAACTTTTGAGGATCTCAAAATTTATTTGGGGAGGTCTCCCATAATGAGCACCCTAGTAGGTAATGAGGAATTTATAATCTACCTAGCAGTTACAGATACTTCTCTCAGCTCAGTTCTTATTCTCCTGGAAGGAAAAATAGAGAAACCAGTCTTCTTCATCAGCAAAACACTCACATCAGCAGAAACAAGGTACCCTAAAATTGAAAAACTTATTCTCACCCTTGTTTATACTTCACAGAAACTTAAGTACTACTTCCAAGTACATTCCGTCAAAGTTATGACGAACTACTCACTTTGGGAAGTTTTATCCAAAAAAGAGAAGTTGCGAAGAGTGCAACAATGGTCAGTCAGTTTGGGAGAACATGATATCAAGTTTTAACAGTGTCATTCTGAAAAAGGTCAGGCCGTTGACGATTTACTTGCGGATTTTCCATTGGAGGATCCCGAGTGGGAGGAGCATGACCTGGACCTTACCGAAAACATGCCAGAGAATCCAACTCCCAAGCCATTCGACGAACGAGCTGACTAGATCACTACGTCAGGGTAGAGGTTTTTTACAGATGGATTAGTAGGACCCGCAAGGTTAGGGATCAGGATCATTTTGATTACCCCTTCTAATGACAGAATTGAGAAATCAATTTGCTTGGATTTTGAGGCCTCAAATAATGTTACCGTTTATGAAGCTCTCATTCACAGACTCGACCTCGCACTTGAGTTCGATGTCACCCAACTCTTAGTTTATACAGATTCATTACTCATCGTTCATCATTATTCTGAGCAATACAGGAAGAACGGGAAGATGTTCGAATACGCAACCCTCGTAGCAGATAGGATGAGTAAGTTCGCGAAAGAAACTCTTGATTATCTTCCTCGAGGTGAAAATAGACACTCTGATTCCTTGTCATATCTAGTCTGGGTCTTGGGAACAGAAGCTCGATATCTCTAGATCGAAACTATTTCAACCTCCATCATTTATCGCATATCTATATGCACGGTCAACACTAGAGGCAATAAAGGGGGAGACGACGATTGGGGAAAGCCTTTCTTAGCCTACCCCGGTGTCGACAAAAAGTGAAGCAGACCGCTCCCAGCAGATCTAAAATAACGCCGACAGCTGATCAACAACTCGAAGTGTTACATTACTCAAAACGGTATGCTTTGCCGCCTTTCCATTACAGGGCCTTACCTCCAGCACCTCTCGAAGTCAAAAGCAGACAAACTGCTCTGCGAATTTTATGAAGGAACTTGTGGCTCCCACGCCGCAGGTAGATCATTAGTAAACTGAGCTATAACACAAGGATTATTCTAGCTCGGCATGCGCAAGCAAACAAAAGAGTATTCCATCAGGTGCGACACCTGCAAGAGATATGGAAATATGATACGCGCCCCTACGCTAGAACTCCATCCAAGCAAGGTTTTCTGGCTATTCAAAAGATGGGCACTAGACCTCGTCGACGAATTCCTTAACTCTCTAGGTAATCACCATCACCTACTCGTAGCTACCGATTACTTTATAAAATGGGTAGAAGCAATTTCACTATGTCGAGCCAGAGAAGAAGAGGTCATCTCTTTTATTTGGAACCACATAATCACTCGATTCGGGTACCCCCACCTAATTCGTATCTATAACATGCCCCAATTTGTGGGAGATAAGGTCGTAATCTTCCTAAATCGCCACAATATTATCCACTCACCATTAAATCTATGCTACCCTCAAGGCAATGGCCAAACAGAAATCACCAACAAAGCCATCATAGATAGACTCAAAAAATGGCTTCACTCACAGAAAAAAAGAAATTGGGTTCGCAAACTACCTCACGTCCTAGGGGCGTATCAAACCACTCCTCGAAAATCCACTGGGTGTACCCCATTCCTCATTGCTTATGGCACTGAGGCTATCATTCCTTCTGAATATCATCATCCAGTTCACAATCACGAGCTGACTGACGAGGAGAATGAGTTCAAATTGGCTTGCAACCTCAATATGATAGATGAGACTAAGGAATGTGTCATCGCTAACCTAGGTCGATATCATCATATGCTTACCAGATCGTATAATAACCGAATCAGGAGCTGTACTTTCTAAATCAAAGATCTCATCCTCAGATAAATTCCTCAACATCACAAAGAGCCTCACGTTAGAAAATTAGCTGACAATTGGGAGGGTCCATTCATTATCACAGGTCTCTAAAGCCTGGAATCATACTATCTCATGGCAGAAGAGGGAGTCCCCATTTCAAATCCTTGAAATACTAGGCGACTGAAGCGGTACTATCGTTTGGCGTCTTACTACTCTATTTCCATATTTCACTTTTTGTTTTAAAATTCCAATAGTGAGATTCTAATATCCATCCAATGAAAATTCTGAACTTATCAATGCAAGTTTTTTTAAACAATATTATTATCTTCACGAACATTCGTCTACATTTTACAGATTAAAGCATAGTTAATACTAGCTTACAATCAATCTTATCCAAGTTAGATCAAGAATATCACTTGATTTGGCATATTTTACTACATCTCTGCGATTATAGCAAGTGTAAAAACTTTTTTCATATTAAAGACTCTGCCAGACAAGAGATAAGGCAAAGGTAATACTAGTCTTCATCTTTTTCAACTTGCTTGGATAATTTCTACTTGCTGGATCAAGGATAACACTTGGTTTAGCTAACTCTTTACACCTCTGCGATTATAGTAAGTGTAAAACATGTTTCATATCAAAGATTGCCAAACAAGAGATATGACAAAGGTAATACTAGTTTTTATCTTGTTAACTTGTTTAAATCATTTCTACAGGCTGGATCAAGGATAACGCTTGGTTTAGCTGACTCTTTATATCTCTGCGATTGTAGTAAGTGTAAAAACTTGTTTCATATCAAAGACTCTCTCAAACAAGAGATAAGACAAATATAATACTAGTCTTCATCTTTTTCAACTTGTTTAGATCATTTCTACCGGCTAGATCAAGAATAACACTTAGTTTAGCTAACTCTTTACATCTCTGCGATTGTAGCAAGTGTAAAAGTATGTTTCATATCAAAGACTGCCAAACAAGAGATAAGACAAAGGTAATACTAGTCTTCATCTTTTTTAACTTGTTTAGATCATTTCTACTGGCTGGATCAAAGAAAATACTTAGTTTAGCTGACTCTTTAGATCTCTGCGATTGTAACAAGTATAGATACTTGTTTCACATCAAAGACTCAGCCAGACATAAGATAAGGCAAATGTCATACTAGCTTTCATCTCGTTCAATATGTCTACGACATTTCTATAGTTTAAATCAAATTTCAACTTGGTTTAACTCAACCCATTTCTGCGATTAAAACGAATGTAAAAAATTTGTTTTATATCAAAGACCCCACCAATCACAAGATAAGGCAATGGTCATACTAGCTTTCATCTATTTTTAATGTGTTTGTGATAGATGCTATTTCTTTTAAGGTAAATTCATATTACAAGGGTTTCATTTTTGCTGATGGAGAGTTAGCAGTGCTTCCCCCTACATCAAGTGGTCAAACTTTCAGTTCGCGGGTTACAGCTGTAATGACGTATTTTCAAGGAGGAAAATCTTCGCCAATACTTATTCGAAAGGATTGCGTAATAAAAATCTAACAACCAAGATTTTACGTGGAAAACTCAGGAGAAATTGAGAAAAACCACGACCTTGAGGAGGATTTGATATAAAATCTAGTAGATGCTAGTTACTATAAGTTCTCTGAGTATTGCTAATGTTTAGGGTAAAGAAATGTCTGATCTTTGGTCTCTTAGAACATACTCTCTACCTGTAATTATAGCATATGCATGAAGTTTACAAAAAGAAAGAAAGAGTTTCCTATTCCGGAGGTAGTGGGCAAACTTTGCGGATCTCTAACAGTTCCTTCTTGACCGGGCTGCAACGGTTACTTTTGGTAAGTCGAGGACCCACAGAATCTTCTAGAATGTTGGGTTGTCTGCGACTATAGAATGTTGAGTTATATTCGACTGCAGAGTGCTAGCTTTGCTCTTGTCGAATCTGGGGAATTTGATACTATAATCCCCCCATTCTCGATAGAAGTACATGTAGTTGTGTCGAGAAGAAAAACTGGAATCGAAAGAGGTTGCCAAATATTTGCAGAAGTCAACATATGTCATTACCGAGGTCAAGGGGATCTGTATTTGGTCAAGTTGGTTCCAAGGTGGAATTAATGATGTTCATTGAATGTAGGTAAAAAGGATGGGTATAAATAAGGGGTTTATTGAAGGTGGATAATGGTGTTTGGGTAATGAGCTCACCCAAATATGGGTGATTATTGGGTCTGGGGTTGAAGATGGTGATCGTGCTGACGAAATTTGTCGTAGACGGAGATGCGTGAATGTGTTCTGTGATCAGATCAGAGCAGCGAGGTGAGAAAAAAGATCAAACAGAAATGAGATGTTTCAGATGCAAATAGTGGGAACATCATACGGTTGTGAAGGTAATGCGTAAAGTCAGTTGGGGGGCGAAGGGTTAACAGCCGCTACTGGTGATGAGGATATGAAGCATGGACGGGAGTTCAGGGATCTTGCCAAACGTATGGGTGTGCTTACAATTTTTTGTTGCCTTTTCCTACTGATACATCTCGTTAGAAGTTTAGTGACTTGAGAGTCATTGAGCTTCGTGGACTAGAAAGAGGCTTTAATGTCTGATTCAGGTGAAAATAAACAAAGAAAATACTGACATGTTGAAGGAAGTTAGCAATAGTAGTTAAATTATAATTGAATAAATAATAAGTATTAAAATGAATGTACTCGAAAGAGATAAATGTCGAATGTAAGAAATTAGAATGTAGTCGAATGTGAGAGATATCGAATGTAAGAAATGAGTTGAAATAAATAAATATGTGTTTGATGAATTTAGTTGTTTCTGTGTTTGTTATCGAGTATCCAATATGATTACAATATTTGTGATAAAATTTTGTCGAATATTGGCAAGTGCGTAAAGTCGAATGTGTATTTTTTTGTCGAAAGTGAAATGTACTTGTCAACTGTGGGAAAATAAAGATTGAGTTTAAACGAAGTGTGATTGAACAAAATTATGTCAACTTATGTCGAATATAATCTTTAAAATATAGGAATTTGCTAAAATAGGATGAAATAAGGGAACGTAAATGCAAAATGAATATGGCAAGATGTTTTCCATTAGGTGATGGAATGAAGTATAAAGAAAATGATGTATATCAGCTATTAGAAAAGATGGAGCGTACACTGACAGATATAAATGCATCTGTAGATATTCTTTGAGAGTTGGAGGGTTTGAAGTATGAATGTAAAAGTTTATTAAGGGGTAGAAGATTAAGAGTCATAGAAGTCGAGATAAAACGCATGAGGCATTGTATTCAAATAACTGGACCGTCGCCAAGTGATGCAAGGAACAGTCACATGAGGCAGGTGACTGTTATGATTATTTTCAAACTAAATTTTTTTTTGGGAGATAACTGTTGGTGCTTGTTGAAGAAGCGGTTTGATACGATTGCGAAGGAGGAGATTAATGTGTTGATCGAAAGAGTAAAGCGAGCAAATGAGAGGGATACTGAAGCTGCACGGCAACAAGGTTAGTGATTTTTACAATTTATTTTGTAAGTAGATGCGTTTTGTTAAAGATTAATTAATAACGTGTAATGAAGTCGAAAGGAATGAGAGACGTCCATCGAGGGGAAAGATGAATAGCAACAGATGTGATAAAGTAATATTAGATTTGAGCAAATAGGGGAAAATGCTTGTATGTTCTAAATACAAATATGGCCAGTAAATGGTAAATATTGAGTGAGAGGAAATGAAGTAGGAAAGAAATCATTTGTCTGATATATACTTAAGAGGTATAGATCGAGATCGAAATGATATAGGAAGAGATCGGTTGTCAGATAGATACCTGAAAAGTATGGATCAAAATCAAATTAAAGTAATAAAGAGGTCGATTGTCAGATAAATACTGTGAAAAGTTTAGATCGAGGACAAATCGAAGTAGTAAAAAGGTCGATTGTCAGATAAATACTTGAAAATTATAGATCGAAGACAAATCGAAGTAGTAAAGAGGTCGATTGTCAGATAAATACTTAAAAAGAATAGATCGAAGACAAATCGAAGTAGTAAAGAGGTCGATTGTCAGATTAATACTTGAAAATAATAGATCGAAGACAAATCGAAGTAGTAAAGAGGCTGATTGTCAGATAAATACTTTGAAAAGTATAGATCGAAGGACAAATCGAAGTAGTAAAGAAGTCGATTGTCAGATAAATACTTTGAAAAGTATAGATCGAAGAAAAATTAAAGAAGTAAAGAGGTCGATTGTCAGAAAAATACTTTGAAAAATATAGATCGAAGGACAAATCGAAGTAGTAAAGAGGTCGATTGTCAGATAAATACTTTAAAAAGTATAGATCAAAGACAAATCGAAGCAGTAAAGTGGTCGATTGTCAGATAAATACTTGAAAAGTATAGATCGACAACAAATCGAAGTAGTAAAGAGGTCGATTGTCAGATAAATACTTGAAAAGTATAGATCAAGGACAAATCAAAGTAGCAAGAAGATAATGTATAACAAATTGTTTATTTGATTTGAAGTAAGCAATTACAGTGTATCATCTGTAAAAGAGTTTAAACTGAGCAGTATTCCATGGGCACACAAGCTGAACTTCGTCTTCAGTCATAAGCCAATAAGTTCATCTATCTATTTTGTTGCATACAATGTACGGTCCCTCCCATTTCTTTGATAATTTTCCTAAGTTTTTAGGTCGGGTATGGTCTTGTATCTGTCGTAGGACAAGGTCTCCAATACCAAATTTCCATTCTCGAACTCTCTTATCTCCCAACATTGATGCCCTGAGCGTAAATTTGGCATTTGTATCATTTCCGAACAAAGTCTTCACAGTCTTGTCGTATTTTGGGCCAATAGAGTCCTTGTGTGAATGCACACCGGGCTAGCAATCAACCCGAAACATGTGAACCACAAATACCTTCGTGAATTTCTCAGATTTTGACCTTAGCCTGTTTTTGTGATATACATTCGATATGTGGCCCTCCTCCAGTGAGTTAATATAATATACCATCTTGAACTGTGAATCTGGGGCACTTGGCTAACACGGATCGAGCTTCTTCTTTGTTACTAGTGAGGATGTTAGAGTTGAGGTAAGCAAAAAATTGTTTTCTCCAGTCTTCAGGATCGTCATCTTCAGTAACGGTTAAGTGGAGTGTGGAAAAAATATTAAGGCTAGAGTGTTTGAGGATCTCGATGTCTAAAGATCGCTTCTCACTATCTCCCAGAATGGCAGCAATGTAAGTTAAGACAACGGTATGATAATTTTCTTGTAGAGGTAAATATGAAATGGTGGCATGCTTGAATTTCATCATTTTTTCTTCAACCAGTACAGAGTAATCAACCATCTTGCCGGTTGTCTTGAAAGTTTTGTTGTAGTGATTGGCGACGAGTAAAGAGTCGACATAAACTGCTAATTCCTCAGCTCCAAGAGTAAGTGCGAGATCAAGGTCGTGCAAGATGCCTTCATACTCTGTTTCATTATTTGTAGCATAGAATTTAAGTTTAAGAGCTTTTTCTATGAGATGATTGGAAGGTGTGACGAGGACTATACCGATCCCGAAACCTTGCAGTCTTACTAATTCGTCCGTAAAAAGTCGCCAACCAGAACTCTTTGACCATGCATCTGGTTTGGCAATTGAGTCGTCAGTAAAAATTTCTTCGAGTTCTTCCCAAACGGGGTCTTCAACTTGAAAATCATCCTAAAATTCGGCCACTGCTTGCCCCTTGATTGATATTTGAGGTTCAAAAGAAATGTCATACTCACCAAGGAAAACAGACCACTGTTGAACTCGTCGAGGCTTTTCTTTTTTGGAGAGTACGAGTTTAAGAAGGTATTTTATAATGACTTTGATGGGGTGAGCTTGGAAGTATGGACGGAGTTTTTGAGCGGTGTAAACCAAGGTGAGCAATTGCTTTTCTGTTGTAGTATATCGCTTTTCAGCAGCCATAAGAGTTTTACTGATAAAGTAAATAGGTTTCTCGATGCCGGCATCTTCTCGAATAAGTACAGAGCTTATGGAATCGTCAGTTATGGATAAGTACATGGTGAGTAATTCGCCATCAATGGGAATACTCATTATAAGAGGATCCCCCAAGTACCATTTAAGATCTTGAAATGTCATTTCATATAACATCTTTTTGTTGTTTGTTCGAAAGAGGAGTGGGGTTGCCGCGAAGAAGAAGGTAAAGAAGTTTGCATCGATCAGATGTCTTAAAAATGAATCTGTGAAGAACTGCTATCTTGTCAGCAAATTTTTGAACATCTTTTTTCGTTCGAGGAGATGGCATTTCCATGACTGCTTTGATTTGAGCTGGATCGATTTCGATTCCCCATTTGCTGACAAGGTGACGCAGGAATTTTCCGAACGCGACGCCGAATTGAGATTTCTCTGGGTTGAGCATCATCTGACATTGTCGAAGTATATCGAAGATACTTTAGAGGTGTTGGAGATGATCTATTCTTTTCAGGCTTTTGCAAATCATATCATCGATATATACTTCCATGATGTTGCCGAGTTGTTCTTTGAATATTTGAGTGACCAATCATTGGTAAGTAGCGCCAGCATTTTTTAACCCAAAAGGCATTACTGTAAAACAGTAAAGTCCTCTTTCGGTTATAAAAGTTGTTTTTTCCTAATCTTCTTCGGCGAGTGGAACTTGGTTGTATCCTGAGACGGCATCTATCATAGAAAGAAGTTCGTGTCCTGCGACTGAGTCGAGAAGTTGCTGAATCAATGGTAGCGGGAAACTGTCTTTGGGTGTGAATTTGTTGGGTTTGGTGAAATCAACACAAACCTATATTTTACCATTTTTCTTGGGCACGGCGACAATATTGGATGCCCATTTTGGATATTTAGCTTCCCGAATAAAGCTAACACGAAGGAGTTTATCAATTTCTTCGTTAACTGCATCTTGAAGTTGATGTGCCAAATTGTGCCTTTTTTGATGACCGTTTTGCTGTCTGGAAGGAGGTTGAGGTGGTGGCAAGAGATAGAAGGATCGATTCCGGGCATTTCTTGAAAAGTCCAAGCAAAGATGTCGATGTTTTTCTTAATTAGTAGTATCATGGCTTCTTTTTCGTCGATGGACAGCTTGGATCCAATAAATGCTGTTCACCCGAGTCCATTGAGTTCAACAGCTTTATCCACTTCAGCATCATGTTGCTCAAATGTAGGTAGTGTGTTAGACTGTAGTTACTATGCCTTGTGGAGTTTTCCTGTATGAGGGTTGACGGTGATATTTTTGCACATGTGTGCGGCTGCTTGGCTTCCCTTGATTTCATAGACTCCGTGATCAGTAGGAAAACGTAGTGCTAAATGGTAAGTCGATGGTATTGCTTTGATTCAATGTAACCAGCTGCGTCCCAAAATGCCCAAATACTTAGACACTACATTAATGATAAGAAATTTGACAAAAGTGGTTTTTGAATCTGCTTGAATGGGTAGAGTAATTTCTCCTATGGCTGATTCTTTAGAACCATTGAAACCTGTGATTGTTACTGTCGAAGCTTTGACGGAATCTATAAGGCCTAAAACTTTGATTGCTCTTTGGAATAAGACATCCGTGGTACTGCCGGTATCAATGAGAAGTATATGTAAGTAATCTTACCCCACTTTAAGCATAATAACAAGTGGGTCATCATGTAGGTATTGGACATGGCTGGTCTCACAGTCCTCAAATGTTATCTGGTAAGGACGTTTGGATTTGCTGGTGCTTGGAATAAGTTTGGCTGATTTGTCTGAGGAAGTCATTTTGCAGCAAGACGTAATACGACCGTCTTGTTTTCTTTTCTTCCCTTTTTCAGTCTCGATCATGTATAAATGGCGAGCTGGGCCCTGGATATGATTCTACTCGACTTTAATAGTGTTTGCCAGTTCATCGAGAAATTTTTGAATGTCGACAACATAATTAGGGAGTCTTCTAGCTAAGAGGATACGGTGAAAGATACGAATAAGGAAGTAGCAGCTATCAGTTTCATGACTACATTATGATATTGACAAAAGGGTCTGTTTGGAAGATCTGCAATAACCTGTGGCGCGCGATAACACTCGCCTCCCTTTATCGCTGGTAAGATAGCGGAGAGGGTTGTTGTCATGGGTGGCATAATTGGGACAGGTCAATCCGGTTTGCACTCTCTTCTTTGAATGTTATTAGTGTTTTTAGTAGGTAGCTTCGGTGTTGCTGTAGCAACTACTCTTTGAGAAGGGGTCGAAGATACTTCGCAAGAATATATGACAGAAGAGCTTTTCATCTTATCTTTCTTCGAGGGCTCCAGCTCGATGTAATTATTATCCACGTCAATCATTTCGGTGACCATTCGTGGTTTGTGTAGAGTGAGAGTTCTTCGTGAACTTTTGAGTCGATGTGCAGGGCCAAAGGAAACGTTGGAACCACAATTTTGGGGTTTGAATTTTTAATCTTCTGTGTTTCCTGCAGGAAACGTTTATAAAAACTTGCCAAGGTTTCTTTTGCACCTTGCTCAAAGTAAAATAAAGAGTCTACTATGATTTCAAGTTCCCTAGCTTGAGCGTAGTTGGACTCAAATTTTTTTTGAAATTGGATGGAAGAGGTGATGGAGGCTTCCTGTATAATATGGAACCATCGAAGTGGTTCTTCTTTTAGGCTCATATTAAACAGTCGACAAAGCATGTGGTCGAGTTTGGAGTACAACCCAATGAAAGCTTTGGAATGTTGAACATCTGTAAGTGGATCGGTGAGGCCTCCATATTGGATAAATTTGCGCATATGGAAGTTGTCCGGAATAGGCATATTTTCGAGATATAGAGAAATGGGGTTTGTTTCGATCCTGTCAAGCACAGATCGCCGACCCGGGATATCATAGTTGATAGCTTGAATTCTGTTGTTAAGGTCATCTAGAGTGATGAATTACTACAGGGGAAGAGGTATGGCTGTAACCTGAGGAACATAATTACCTTGTCCCTGAGGTCCCAATCAATCTCTGATGAGTCTTCTTTCTGGCGGAGGGGTCTGGTGACGTGTACGTCAACTTCCTTGGGTTGTCGAGGCCGAAGAAGTTAAACTAAAATGTTGAGAGGTTCGATGAAGATTTCCAGATCTGGATTGAGACATTCGTTGGTCATCCTCCTTAGGCTGATCATCACGTTGAACAACTCTTGATCGACGCTCACTTCAAGCTAGTGATGGAGATGCTTGACGATCTGTTATTTGATCTTGTGTACTTCACAATCTTTCCATTTCTTTTTGATGGGTTTGACTCTGCCGATCCAGGGCTTTTCTGTAGTGACCCAATTTTTTTATTATTATTTATTACTATATTAGTATAGTATTCATTTTCTGCATATTCCTATCCTTTTTAGCATCTGCATTCATTCTGCATATTCCTTTCTATCCTTTCTGCATCCGTTTGATTCCTTTTGGGCAAGTTTAGAGTTAGATTCGTTTTTGGCATTTTAGGTGGTTCGGTGGTTTTTAGGAGGAGGTAGTTGTGTTTGGTGTTTGGGGACCCTTGGTTGGGATAGTGTTGTTAGTGTTGTTGTTGTGGTGTTTGGGTGTGGATTGTTCTGTGTTATGGGTGTTCGTGTGGTTCGGGGATTTTTTAGGATTTTCCAGTAGTCGTTCGAACGAGATTCATCTTCGTTCGAATGAGTTGACTCATCTTCTGGAACTTGGCCCAAGATCTCCAAGTCGTTCGAATGACTTCTGGGTCTATTCGGACGACTTCTTTGTCCATTCGAACAAACCTTTTTCGTTCGAACGACAGAGGTACTTTCCTGTAATTTTGCCTTGATATCCTTCTTCGTTCGAATAACTTTTATATTCGCTCGAACGAGTCTACGGTTTTTTTATTCCTTTTGGGGTTATTTTCATTTCATTCCTCTCTCTCTCATTTCTCTCACTCTCTCTCTTTCACAAATCAATCCCCTTTCCCAAATTCATAGCCAATCTGTTCTCTCGCTCGCCGATTCTTCGCAGTGATTATCACTCTTATCCTTGGTGAGCAATTCCTCATTCCTTACCGTTCTTTTCTTCCGATTAGGCCTTGGGTTGATTCTAGGGTTTGGCTTATTAATTGGTTTCCTGGTTTAGTTTGTTTAATTGCTATTGTGATTGTCTGTTGTTGCTTGTCCTGTGTTTCGCTTGCTAAATCGCTGATTCTGGGTTTCAAAATTCCGGCTTTAGTTTCGTCAGAACACGAGATTATTATCAGGCGAGTTTCCCTTCATTTGAAATTCCCCTACTTGTTAATAGATGTTGATTTGATTAGCACTCTGTGTTGGGAGGTGCATATGATCTAGTTAGGGTTTGTTATCATATTTATTTCTCTGTATAATTTTTAACCTATTTAGTTAGTTATTCTGTAACTTGGTTACTATAGTTTGCATTTGGCGTTGTGTTTTGTTAGAAGCTATTAGTGTGGAATTTCTAGTTGCTGCATTTCTTGTTGTTGGTTTTGGTCTTCTAGAAACTACTGCGGGATAGTCGTTGTGACGGTTAAGTTGTTGTTTCATCTAAGTTTGATGGTGTGACTGAGTCACTGTTTGCATTTGGGTTAGGATTGTGTGCCACGCTCTTATGTAGGTAGTCATCCTTTGTTTGTTTGCCGGGTTTACGGCTGCTATATTTTTTATTCTTGGGATCTATTGTATCTTTTTAATCATGCAAAACTCTTTAAACTTAACGGGATCAGATACATAACAAAGCTCTACATCGGTTGACCTCCGATAGGATCGCAGAAGTATTACATCGGGTTAAAATAGTAGGTGAGGAACTGGATGTGAATACTATCATACCTTATATACCCATCCGGGAGTGTGTGAAGCTATGAGATAATATGAATCCGGTGCTAGACTTATCCTCGTGAGGTTGAAATTCCATGGAATGAAATACAATTCGGACGTTGGCTCCATGGGTTGAAAAGCCCGGAATACTTTGATCAAGTAAGTATCCACTAGTTTGGTCGAGCTTGACAAAAATCATACCTATTGTATCCCCTTAACAGATCTCCTTGAGTCAAACATGCTAGCGGTTGATCAACCAATATTATAATAGGAATGTAACACGTTTTAAAATATCAAATCATTCAACATTAGGGCCTTAGTTCATCATTGAATCAGTAAGCATTAGGGACAATTGTGGGATTATCCTAGTTCATCATATCATATCATTAACATATCATTGCATCATCTCCACATGTCACAATTTCTCTTTTCTCTTAAATTCTTTATTCTAACTTTGGTTACTTATATATTCTATTATTCTATTCTTATTACTCTATTACCTGGATCATGATCGCTTATTTTACTATTCATTTACTTTAAACTTACTTTATCTTATTCACTCCATCCTCTTTATCTGCACCTGTTTACTAGTATGTTATTTAGCTTTGTTGGGTTTTAGTGAGCCGTGGTTTTGCTCACTCTCGCATTGTTCCCCTCTTTTAGAGGTTGAGTAGCTTGAGTTGCTGAGAGCTTCAGTTATGTTTGAAGCAGCTGCCGCTGCTGATCGATTTTAGTTTAGACTTTCTTGTGAGCGATCTCAGTACGTGTAGATGTCCTTTAATCGAGATATTGTAATTCTGTTTTCAGTCTAATATGTATATATATCATTTGCTTCCGCATTGTTATTTTCTTTCTTTACTCTGATGATTATTGCTTAAAGTGAATGACAAAGCTTGATTCTTATCTTAGGCCCTGGGTTGCTTGTGGGGCGAATCAGTGGATTCCCTGACCTGTAGAGCTTCGAATCTTGTAATTGGTCAAGCTACCGATTATTGGATTTTGGGGCGTGACATTTTATGCGTTCGTCCCTCTCTATTTGTAGAGCTTGAGCATAAAGACGCTGATCGTCCAGTCTTTGGTTTTTTTCCGAGACCATTTGCTTTTAAAGTTCAGGAACTGCACCGTGCAGATCAAGAGCTCTTGGAATGTCCTGATCTCTTATGTCACTAGTGGCTTTTTAAGTTCATGTTTATCATTTGGACGGTGTTCAGGTTAGAAATGGTAGAAAAAAGGTGTAGTATGTCCCACAGACGACACCAATTGTAATGACGTGTTTTCTAGGAGGAAAATCTTTGCCAATACTTATTCGAAAGGATTGCGTAATAAAAATCTAACAGCCAAAATTTTACGTGGAAAACTCAACAAAAACTAAGAATAACCACGACCTCAAGGAGGATTTGATGTAAAATCTAGTAGATGCTAGTTATTACAAGTTCTCTGGGTGTTGCTAATGTTTAGGGTAAAGAAATGTTTGATCTTCGGTCCCTTAGAACCTTTCTCTACCTGTATTTATAGCATATACATGGAATTTACAAAAAGATAGAAAAAGTTTCCTATTCTGGAGGTAGTAGGCAAACTTTGCGGATCTCTACAGTTCCTTCTTGAGTGGGCAACAATGGTTACTTTTGGTAAGTCGAGGACTCACGGAATCTTCTTGAATGTTGGGTTGTCTTTGACTACAGAATGTTGAGTTATATTCAACTGCAGAGTGTTGGCTTTGCCCTTGTCGAATCTGGGGAATATGATACTACAACAGCAACTCTACTCAAATCTATCATTCAACAGTTCGAGGGCCCAGTTGAGTCTCCATAACGCCCAGACAGTTCCCTCGATCTACTTAGCTCCACAAATGCATCCCTTATCCGACGGAGTTTTGAACAAGGTATCTCATTCTAACTCAAGTCTTTTTACTTCCTTTACAAAATATGCAATAATCCCCTTTAACAGGTCAGATCGTGACACATCAGGTATGACCATTATTGCAAACCTCGCTCTCAACCTCTCGAGGCGTGACTTTAGTCTAGCATAGTCATTCTTCAATTCAGTCATTTCTGCATCGACCTTAGCATGGTAGATTACATTCTCTTCCAACTTTGTAATATATTTTACTGATTCAGCAAGGTTTATGGCTTCTAAGTCTACTACCCGAGCATAAAGTCTCTCAATTTTTGCGTTCAACTCTTCCCTAGCTGGCATATCTTTCAATAATTCTTCTTTCCTTTTCATAAACGATTCCTTCACTTTGATCTCCCCTTCCAAAACTTTCTCCCTGATAAGAGCAGCATCTAACTTATGCTGGCATTCCCTCAAATTGGCATTTCCCTTCGAAACATGCCTCTGAATACGAGGTACGTTACTCTGAAGCTCTCTAATTCGACCTGAGAGACTAACTACATCTCCCCAAGCTAAAGGAGTCCTAACCTTAGTTCTACTCCCCCTGAACGCTCTCTAGCCTCGACTTTCTTGGTACGAGCAATGGTCTACACCAATTCGTCCTTAATTCGTGTAACCCTCTCGCTTAAATTGTTACACCTTTGTTGCATTTCCCAGAATTCCATGTCCTTGGCGGGTAGGGCTATTTCCAAATGTTCAGCTGCGGCTTCCGAAGCCGATAGATTTTCTCGAGCTACCCACAGCTCATCGTCTTTTTCGAAAAATTTATGCCTCATTCACTCCAGCTCGTTCCTACAGTTCTAGAGATCTGATCAAAATTGTTCCTCTGATTGTTCCAGTGCCTGAATATGGTATTGAGCCGTGTCGGCCTGCTTACCTTTTACAACCAACGCGTCAACTTGACGTTGAAGCTTCTTCGCATGTTTTGTTACCTCAGCTAGCTCTTTTAATCCCTTCTTTATCTCATAATCTTTCTCTTCGACCTAAAGAGTCAGATCGGAAATGGCCTGGGTCAACCCCACAAGTCTATAATGCGCCTTTACGTATTGATTTTCTCTATTTTCATTTGCCTCTTTTGTCCTTTTGAACTGCTTTGCAAATTCCCGATTACACATGAGTACGTCATCCTCACGTGAGCGAGATGAATCAAATTCGACCTGGGAAATATAACAAGTTTTTGTTCAATTCGATTCAGGAAAGCCTTTGAATATATACATACTACATTTATAAAGAGATTATATGATTTCTAAACATCTGCTTCCAATACTTTTAGACTAAAAGTTTGGGGATCATTCTCAGATGAATGATTCATGAGTCTTCTTTTGGTGTAAATGGCACATACATTCGATATACTACTCAATATTAATAGCATTGGATTTTTACCATGCATCTATATCCTATTTACTTGATGGCTTAACGCTGGAATATCATGCAAGTTGAAAGACCTATTCCGATCTAATCTACAGCTCCGCTTACGCATATAACAAGGCTTCAGAGGTCTCTCTTTCTCTAGAAATTCCAGAATCTATATCATTTATTCTGAGACACATCTCTCTAACAGCTTATAAAAGGTTTATAAAACAAACTCAATCAACAAAAGTTTCTTCCCCACACAGTTCAAACAACTTAAAAATATTTATACAAATACATGTGCCTACCCTACCTTCTCACTACCACCATCTGGGAGCTCGACGTCATCCCCTTGATTGTTTAGCACCGTCTGGAGGGAAACACCATCCAGACCGTCCAAAATCCCCATAGCTTTTTTTTCCTACTCATCTTCCTCCTCAACATAGGTGTCTGTCTTAATGGAATCCACCTCTTCCTCATAATAGCCTTTCTGTATCAAATGACACCCTAGTCTGTCACGCTCCTCAACCATCTAGTCAAGATTGACCTTTGTCTCCACCTACAGCTGACCAATCGCCACGGCATGAGAAGCCTTCAGCTACCTGATTTCCTTCAAAGCGTCAGTCCTGGATCGAGCTAATTCATTTTCTAGCTCTATATTTGCTTTCTTCAGCTCTTTTTTCTCTTCTTCTATACCGAGCCATATCCCCTTAACAAGACGAGCAACCTACAAAAATTACATCGATCTTAGCGATTAGCTCAAAGCATATTAAGCATTTTTTTATGATAATATAAACTTACCATCTTGTTCGTATCTTCCTCTCCGTGGGGAACCGCCAACCTGGCCCTTTCATCGACCACCTTGAGGTCGTCCACCACAGCAGATCGCCCTTTGGTAACCTTATTTCCAAACTCCTCCGAGGGTTCGACCCTCATCCTCTTATCTTTTGGCTTGACAGGATTCGGTTGAACTGAACTGCCCGTTCCAAGAGTCTTGGAAAAATTAGTTCGAACCTCCTCACCACTGACTTTCCTTTTTCTTTCATCGACATCCGCCATCGACTTGGTAGACTGAGCTTTTCGAACCTTGTTCGCCCTACTATAGGCCCTCATCTTTCTACTCAAGCCGAGTCCCTCCAACATAAGTTCGAGTTCAATCTCCTCCTCCGCAACTTCGCCCAACAGGGATTCCTTCATTTCCACTATAGACTTCACACCTGCAATAACAACATTTTTACTAACAACTACAGTTGTCAGCAAAATATAACAATAATTATATCTATGCATGTCTATACTAATTTAGCTTTACAGTTCTAAACTGAAGGTCTAAAGCTTCTTCATCATCTCTTTGAAGGAAATTACCCTTCACCTATATGATGTTGTCATTCCAGGTTTGACATGGTGAATTTAGTTCGAAAACGCGATGCCGAGTTACGCTCGCACAAAAATATAACCCCCCACTGGCCTTAAAATTCTTCACCCCATAAAACTGTAAAATGTCTTCAGGAGTTATCCCCCTCACTTTTCCCTCCTTCTCCCATTTTTCATTCAGATGGTCATACACGGTTATTACCTGCCACATATTCCCGTTCAATTGAAAAAGACACGCTCCTATTAGATTCATAATCCCCTTCGCCAAATTGGTGAGGGAAAGGCTCAACCCATACTCTAATTAGGATAGGTAACACAAAAAACCTTCTAAGAGGTCACCCCGGATATCCCCATCAAAATATTCTAACAAGATCGACTCATCTATAAACTTATCTCATTTTTTTCACTTCCAAATCAGCCAACAGGTAAAAATAATCTTCCCCTACCACTACAGTACAACCCCTAAACTGCCTACCGGCAAACTCTACTCAGTTTCCCCATTTCCCTCCTACAGCCGCCTTGGCATAACAAAACTCTCTAAAGACATCAGAACCAGGAGGATAAGATACCAATTGACCAGGGAAACCCGGGAATTGTTCCAGTCCTACTTCCCCATCATTACCAGACTTATTCGTCCGACCAGAGGTCGATACCACATTAACAGACTAACTACCCGTCTTAAACACAATTTCTACAAGCAAGTTTTTGACCTACACAGATGCCTTTCACGCTCGACCTACATACAGGTTAAGGTATTTATCATTCTTCCATCAATGTATATATATATATATATATATATATATAACAGACATCTCTGATAAATCGTTTACGTATAACATATATCTTTAACATATATATATATGCGTCAACATATATTGCATACATCTCTACTAACCTTCAGTGTCCGAATGAGAATCGGCAGTGGCGTCAAACTATTCCCTCACAATGTTGTTGTATAGCCACCTACGAGATCCAAAATCTTTTGCCCTCTTCAACCGTTTATCACCTTTGGATAACTCATTATCAAATCCTCTAATCTTTTGTCTCTCTCTCTGAGTGTTCTCCAAAAATTTTGAAGTTATAAAACGTTTGATTGGAGACGAAGAAGAACTATTTATCCTTTCTCTTTCAAGCGGCCGGTATTTATTGCTCCTCGCATGAACCATCCTCGATTCTAGAACTGAGATGAACTTTTTACTCTCCATGTCAGACGCTTTGTACCATTTCAATAAAACAACATTTCCATCATTACAACTCCCCTCATTTTTTAACATATTTTTTCTCCCAATTTTCTTATCTTTTTCTGACATTCCCACACTCATGATGACTCACTCTATACGATGTCGTAGTTATAATGATTGACGTCATACTTATAATGATTGACGTCATTTTTTAAACTGTACTAAAATTTAAAATTATTCAAAATATTTGCTAAAATAGTCTCAAAACAGATTCGTCCCTATTAGAGGATCCGGTTGAGTTATATTATTTCTGGTACATTAAAAACAATTATATTATTCATAAAAAACACATTACACATCATCCATCACAGCCTTAGTAACATAAACAAACATCATCCAATCACATAATTTGTCGGTCCTCAGATCTTCGAATTTAATCTTCACTTCAGCAATTAAACCAACCAACTTCTCTCGATCTACCGAATTTCTCACGAATACACGAGAGCACACCTTATAGAAATAATGAGCATACTCCAGCTCTCTACTCCTTACATCTAACCTTCGAGCTCACATTCCCTCACCGGAAGCTCAGTATCATAACAAACGAACCAAAGATCCACTCACGTACTTCAACAATCTTTATAGCCAATCATCCTTATACGGCGAGACGAATCCTCTGAGATCGAGTCGTACCATCCTAATCTCCCCTCCGTTTTTCTTTCATCCTACCCATGATTATACATTTCTCATATACTTTCCCCTAAAATACGTGATTTTTACCTTGTATCTCGTAACAGCAAACCCAAAATCTTAGAATAAATTATTTGAACTTATCCCCTCACTAGTACACACATTAGTTACTATACTCGACCTTACGCTACCACGAGTAGTATCCCTATCGACCTTTAACAGCTTGAGTTTTTACGATTACATATTTCCTATAATTTTTCTCACTCACCTGTTAAACATAAATCATTTATACATCAGCACGACATTTTCAGCACGTACTCATCTCAGTTCGAGCAACATTGCAGCATTTTTTTATTACTTATACACAGTTATTTAACCAACACACAACACAATTCAGTTCGGTTCAAAATTTTTTGTCTATACACAGTTTAGTAAATATCAACTTTTATTCATGTCAAAGATATTATATACGATTTACAGATAGCAAGTTTTTACCACATCGACCTTAGGAATACAACAGAATGTTATCCATCTAGCACCAAACTCCAGGTACTTTACAGATAATAAGTTTTCCCTATTTGTTAAAATTATAGGCCATTCAGGCACGCCGAGGTATCGTGTCTTCCAGTTCTTCATAATTCATTAATTTTTTACCCTGATGCAAAGAAGATATTGGACGCAACAAAAATTTTCCCTCACATGAGTTTGGTCAAAGTCCAGTCAAACTTCAAACGGAAACTATGCAAGCAGTGAACTCAGTGTTGGCCCCCACAAAACAAGATGAAGGTCTTCAGAGCACACAAACACAATAGAAATGAGTCAGCAGGTTCCCACTTCTCATCCTCCTCCACTGCCATCGCCGCCTCTTCTATAACCACCACCACCGAAGAGTTGGTAGAGATAAAGATGGCCCAACCTTAAAATCCATGGCATAACAAGAAATTAACATATCTGCTCCACATATATACCTATCCTTGCATATGAAGCCCTAACCCTATCTCCGCAAGAGTACAAAGACAGGCTCAACATTCCTCGCCTATCAAGACGAAGACATAAAATCTCCAATTATAGTAGAAATCTTCCTCAGCTTCAACCGCTTCCTCTTCCGATAAGCCTTGATACGTCGAAGGGATAGGAGCAGGTATCACCATTTCCATGGAATGGTTACCAAAGTATTTCAACTTCAACCTCTACATTTCAGATGCAATTCTCACTTCAAGAACCATCCTCCGAGTTTTCACCATCTTAGAAAAAGTTACGCATGCAGGAATTGTTTCAAAAATTTGTTACAGGTACTATTTATATAACCCTAAATTTATTGTGCAGGTACATTTTCCCATGCGTCATAATTCATTACGGACGCAACTATCCAAACGCAACCGTCACAAACATCCGCATCATCATTTAATACCCATCACTTCTCAATATCACGTAACTTTCACCCAGTCAAACGTCATCATTACATCATTTTGAATTTCAAACTTTTAGCACATTCTTTCTCAATCAAAACCACTCATGACTTCGGTTGCGAGGGGGCGATTGTAGGGACTTATCCCTCAATCTTACTCAAAATCAAGCTCGCGAAGCACAATTTACCTCCATCTCAGGTTCATGAACTACTTGAGAACCTGGATCGAGCTAAACTCGGAAAATGTTACCCAGTCAAAGACACCTGTCTCCTACAAACTCGTCAGTTATTCAATCAACCACCACTAACCACATTATTCAAAAAATGTATTCCAGCGCGATAAAGAGCTGTGGGAAAAGCCTATATAAAGGAAAAGTTTCAAAAGAGACAGGGACCAAAAAAATTGATCAAACTTCTTATTTACGAGATCAAAAACATTTCTATATTTTAGAGATCACTTGTAATAAAAAAAATCAGCTCCAAGCAATAAAGATACTTTTAGGAAAAGCATCCATATGTGGTCGTGGTTTTTTACCTATTCAGATGTTTTTCACGCTAAAAATACCTGTTTCCATTTCTTACTTTCTATTAGAGTACTGTTGCAGGCTCATTGGTGTGATAGCTAATTCCTAATCTTATCGAGCTTACGAGAATTTAGCCACTACAAGTCTCATAGTATCCTGCCACATGAAATCAATAATGACAACTTAGCTTTTCAACTTTTTCAATAATATGTTCCATATATATTAAAATTGGAAGTAGTTAAGGTGATGTATGATCTTAAGTAATGGATATGTAGTCTCTTGGATATCTCAAGGGGATGACAATTCACCTCATTTAGGGCTTAACACGTCTCACACGAGGGCAATACTCAACTTTTTCTCTGGGTCTCTTATCCCTCGAAACTGCTAAGGTTTAATAGATGGAAGAGGAGGTTCTAAAAAAAGAATTACCTTTAGGGTGGCCTTCAGCTCTTATTTATAGGTTGTGGGATAAAACCCTAGAGTTAGTCTCGCATAACCAAAGATATGACCAACCTGCCCTTGAAGGGTTCCTGACCATATCCCTCTACGTGGATAAACAAAAAGTGACTAGTGGCTCGTATAAGAGCAAGGGACTCATAAAAGAGCAAAGGGCTCGTATAAGAGTAAAACGCTCATATAAGAGCAAGAAGCTCATAAACTAGGGGCTCATATAAGAGCAAGGGGCTCATATGAGAGCAAGAGGCTCGTATAAGATAAATGTACTCATATAAGAATGGGGGTCTCATATGAGAATAAGAGGCTCATATGAGAGTAAGGGCTCGCATAAGAGTAAGGGGCTTATATGAGAGTAAATGCCCATGTGAGAGCAAGGGGCTCATATGATAGCAAAGGTGCTCATATGAGAGCAAAGTGAAGATCTGAGACTATGGGCAAATATGAGAGTAAAGGGCTCATATGATAGTAAGGGGCTCACATAAAAGCAAAGCGTGGGCTCATAGGTAGTGGGAACGTACTCCTACAATCACCCCCTCAGCTCTTGCTTGGAGCGAGGACGAGCCGAGTCATATTAAAAGTCTTATGAAAAGGACAAAATGGGTGTGGCTTAGTTCTGTCAATACATCGGCCAACGAGCATGGGCCTCTTCGTGATTGGACTCTTCGTGCACATGCACGCGTTCTTCAAATTAGGTTGCACATAGTCTTGCTTTTCGAGAACTAACATAAACTTTTCTTGCTAGATTTTTAGTGACAGGGCTCTTTTGGAGCAGGAACGTACGTGCTTCTCGTGATAGGCGCTTCATGGCTATTTTCTTTAGGAATAACAAAAACTCTTCAAGCTATGTTATTTGTGACCTGGCTCAATCAGAATATGCGAGTGTGGGTCTCGTTGGGCGTTCAACAAATTGGTCAGCGAGCGTCTTTGCTCAAAAAATTGGAGGACCACAACCATTAGTATTATATTAGGGCTTGAAACGTCTGACAAGAGTACGGCACCACTCACTATTTATGGGTCTCTTTCAATCTCTCCTAGAAGCTACTAAGATTGCAGTCGTATATCTTTGTAAGAGCACACGTATATGAAGTTGGGCTCTTTACATTAGGTCTTCACTAATAGCCACAAGTTCTTCTAGCATTCTTGAGGGCTGGGCACCAATTCTTCTAACCAGGCTTTTCTTAGTATTATTCGCTCTTCAAGAACTAGCAGAAGCTCTTCTAACTAAATACTTCGCAGCAGGGCTCTTCCTGCGTGGGCTCTTTGTACATGAGCACATGTTCTTCTTACTAGGCAATATGCAGTTTACAGTATTTGAGAATGAGCATAATATGTATTTTTTGTATTGAGTACATAGGTATTAGGGCTCAGACGCGCATAACATGGATTATATACATTTAGATGGTCGTTTCTGACGTTCTATCTATGTATTTAATTTTTTCTATGATAAATGACTTATACTTGTATTCCATTACTATGCAAAAAATTACTTAGGTAAAATAGACAATCTACACTTGTACAACTATATGGGGTACATGTGCCCACGAGAGCCAATCTTCTTAAAAGGTCATTTTTTTCTCATACAATCATTGACTTCGCACGCCCCACCCTAGCAATATCTATCACGCTGTGGGCAGGCAAAAAGTAGACAATTCGTCCCAGCCCAAGGAAATGCAATCCTTCGATCCAGCTTTTTTACTTCAAATCATTTTACGCTTTAGACCCATGCATGTTTTACATAGTATCGTCGTTAGACCAAGGCATCTTTCAACCATTCTTGTGCATGGGTCGTGTTTTTAGCAAAACTTTGTGCGTATGGTCCATGTAGGCTTTCATTTTTCTTTGGGTCGCTTTGGACCGATATTAATGAACATGGTAATCTTTGGGCAATAGTTAATAAGAACACGAGGTTAAATTTTGACTTCAGGTATGTGACGGGTTCATTTTGGCCCTAATAAGACCATGGGGTCATTTTAGGCCCTAGCATATGCACGAGGCCATCTTTGATCTCTAATAATATGTGCATGGGTTCATATTTGGCCCCTAATAAGAGCGTTGGGGCATTTTTAGACCCCTAGTATGTGCACGGGAGTCATCTTTGACTCCTAATAAGGGCATGGGGTCGCTTTTGAACCCTAATATATGTACGATGTCATATTTGGTCCATAATAAGAACATGGGGTTGTTTTGGACCCTAATATGTGTATGGGGCCATCTTTGGCCCCTAATAAGGGAATGAGACTATCTTCAGCCCATAATAAGAGCATAGGATTATTTTAGACCCCAAGTATATGCACGGGTCATCTTTGTCCCTTAATATGTGCACGATGTCATATATGCCCCCCAATAAGAACATGGGGTTATTTTGGACCCTAACATGTGCATCATCTTCGGCCCCTAATTAGAGCACGAGGTTATTTTTAGACCCATAGTATGTACACGAGGTCATTTTTGACCCCCTATATGTGCATGGGGTCATTTTGGACCCTAATATGTGAATGGGCCATCTTCAGCGCTTAATAAGGGGAAGAGGCCGTCTTCGACCACTAATAAGAGCACATGATCGTTTTTAGACCCCCTAGTATGTACACAGAGTCATCTTTGACCCCTAATAATAGCATGGGTCACTATTGACCCTAATATGTGCATGGAGTCATCTTTGACCCTAATAAGAACATGAGGTCATTTTTTTACCTTAATATATGCACAGGGTCATCTTTGACCCCTAATATGTGCATGTGGTTATTTTTAAACATTCATATGCGCACGAGGTCATCTTTGGCCCTTAATGAAAGCATGGGTACGAGGCCATCTTTGGCCTCAAATTGGAGCACGGGGTCGTTTTTAGACCCCGAGTATGTACTCGGGGTTATCTTTGACCCCTAGTAGGAGCATGAGGTCGTGTTTGGACCCTAAACTTGCTTACTACTTGGGAACTTTTCAAAGCTTTACAAAATATTTAATAGTCCTTGTTGGACAAACTTACTTGGACATTCTAACTGTAGGGACCAGATTTCGTAAAGCTCGAACTAGCTTGAAATCGATCCTTACACCAAGAACTACTATGCCAAGAATTAAATAAGAGATAATACTTGACACAGGGGATTTAGCATGGAAAACCTGTGAATAGGTAAAAACCACGACCTCGAGTGGAAGATTTTGTGAAAATAGTATTACTGCTTGAGAAAGTGAGAGAATCTGATTACAAGAGTTAATCTAAGAGAAAATAGCTAGAGATCAGATAATTGCCTGTATAGAATTGTTTATCGGCCCCCCTATTTCCTTAGGAGCTCTGCCTTTTTATAGACCCTGGTCTCAGCTTGACATCGTGCTCGAACACGTTCTCCTGAAAGTAGGAGTCATGGGCAGTTGAGTGTGTAACTGCTAGCTCGTGTAGACAGGTGTATGTTGACTTATTCTGTTTACATCTGTTGTAGATGATCCACGTTCTACTTGAGTTCGTGGTCGATATGTAACTGTTAACGTGTTTGTTTATGCGTGAGTCTGGTACCGGATAAGATCGAGTCTTCTGGAGCTCGAGGTATAGATGAGGTTGAGTGTCCATAGCTCGAGGGATAAGACCCTACAATCGCCCCCTCGCAACTGAAGTCACGTGTGGCTTTAGTTGAGAAAAAACCCTTAAACTCGGACCTCGTGATGACGTAAGCGACACTTGAAAAATGGAACATCAGTATTGAAGAGTGTGTTATCATTATGACGCTTGTGTGTTGGGGCAGACTATTGGTTTTCCCGAGCGGATGACTGTTTGGGGAAACAACTTGCATTAAATGCGGTATCATTATAAATAGTAGTAAGATTTGATCGCCGAATAACCTGCAACACATCATCGCTGCAGAGAAAAACAAACATGTCTGTTTTGCAGGGTGAGAAAAAAAAAATGAGTTTTTTGGAAGCGTACCTTTGCAAAATCATGGTTAAGATGAGGAATCAAGTGTATCATACCCAGTTTTCTTTCATCATGGAGGGATTCCGGATATGGTTTTATGGTTATCAGAGTAGGGAGAGGGAGACTCCCCTTGTTGTTTTGTTGAAGGAGTGTTGTTTAAAATATTTACGGGTATTATGTAGCATCTGATTTAGCGGCTGGGGTGTATGCGATGCAAAATCCCTGGTCTCTAATGATACTCTGATTTCTAAGGTAGGAGTCCTCTTCAATCTCTACAATCTCCGAGTTAGTAGGGATAAGGAGGAAGAGACGGCGGTGGTGGAGGTGGAAGATGGATCGCTTATTTTGGTACCATCGTCTTTTCTTTTAATTCTTTCTGTAGGGAAATGAAGGGGAAAGAGGTGTTTGACCTGTTGCAGGCTTACAATTTTTGATCTGTGGCTGAAGTTTCTCAGGAAGATCAGTATTATCTTGGCAATGAGAAAAGAACTAGAGACCTGTCCTCGTGTTGAGAAAATATTTGTAATATCGAGCTTTGAAAAGCTTGATTCTATAATTGTAAAGCAACGCTGTAGGGGTAGGCCTATAACCAACTTGTTAGATAAAAATCGAGCGTAATAAAAGAATATTTTTGCTTGTTTCTTACTAGTGAAAAGCAGAAATAGCTGACATGTCATCGAGCTGTACATAATATGGGAGTGAATAGTTGGTGGGATAACATACCTTATCCTACCTCATAAATGAATCGAGCTTAACAGATGTAAACATAAATCTTAAAATATAAACTTTAGAGAGCTCGATTAAGCATGAAAAGATAATAGTAAGTAGTTCGAACCCGGGAAGAGTGGGTTATAGAATCTGAAATACGTTGCGTATAATCAATCAAAAAATTAATCCTGTTAATTGAACAGTATAAAAGTGTGACTTGTTCTTTAAGAAGGTTATTCACAAAAAAAATGGTAAAGACTCATTCTCAGAGGGTTGTTGAAGCGCGTATGTTGAACGACTTGCGTTTAGCATGCAAGATTAATGAAATAAGGGAAGCTATTTTTGGGCAACAAGGTTATGATGCGGTTTTGCTCGAAACCCGAGTAAACTACGAGGGTAAGGCTGATGTAGAAAGGGGCGAGGAAATGAACCGCGTGTATTGGCCTGAGTCCATGCGTACCTGTTGGTGGTCTGTTGAAGATCGTAAAAAATTTGTCTTGATGATGGCCAGGGAGGAGATCATCAATGAGGATAGGGATATCGCCTCAGGGATACTGAAAGCTTGTGATGTATTTGGGCACATTAGTTACTTCAAATACAAGTATCTTGGGGATTGGAGTGATTGACTGTTGTATTTTTTTAATTTTTGAAATGTAATTGCTCGAATGTACTTAAAGAAAAATTTGTTCATGAATATAGGCTATGACTAGGATTGCTGTTGAAACTGAATTTTTGAATTTGTGTTCTAACTGATATTGACGTTAAAGTCAAGGTGTATAAGTAGGGCAAACAAATGCACGTTAAATTTCAAAGTAGAAAATCCAGAATCATGAGTTTGGGGTATTGTGAAAAGAGTGGGACCAAGAGGCTGAGAGATACGCTAAAGTATAATATTTGGTGTAATGATGGGAAGGTGCTTTCATCGAAGCAGTACGGCACGTCTGACAGGTTCAGACGAACAGACGGCTCAGTTCAGGAATCGAGGACTGCTTACTGGAAAACTCCAAACTGCCAGCGGTTTGGGGAAAGGTGTATAAGTACCACCTCTCCTCCCTCTCCGAATGCAGAAAACCAAAAAAAGAAGAGAAGGGTTAGAGAGAGAGAGGTCTGAACTGACGATTACATTACCGCCGAAGGAGGAAAGGATAAAAGGAAAGCAGTAACTATGAGTCTCAAATACAAACTACGAGAAGAGGCTGAGATCGAGGAGGTTTTGAAGAAGTTACAGAAATTGAGCAAACTGGTACGAACCAGCGCTGTAGACTCTCACTCAGGTGCTGAAGGTAAGTATGTCTTTGGGTTTATAAGAGTTTTTGTATAAAAATCTTTATTATGTCGGGATAAGGATGTAATCCCTACCCAAACACAAAAAATAAAAAAAATAACAATAAGAATAATAACTGCAGTGCGATACCAATCGTTTTGTCACAGTTTTGGATTGTAGAAGTGATGTAGTAGTGCGAGATAAAAATTAATAGATATACCTCGACCTATCTGTAGGTTTTGTTGAACCAGCGTTTTGTAAAGTAGTTTTACTGTAGATAAGTATGGTTTCAATTTCTGGTTGTGCAAAGGCTGACGAAGTAGGCCTCATAGGGCATTTATCTCCTGTCATTGGAGTAGGGGATGAGGAAGATATTGGAGCCGAATTGGTAGAATGGCCTCGTCTGAAGGGTTCTCGAGTTGAGTATCCAACAGGTTCTAGTCGGTTTAGGGAGTTCTATAAGGCCAAAAGTAGTATAGATGGGATTTGGGGGCACGCCTTCGGATATAGGGGTAATTTCTTTAAGACTTGCAGTGTCAGTCAAGGAGGGGATTACCTATATTTACTGCCTGATTTGGCTAAAGAAAAGAAGTGCAGGCATTTGGGGGACAAAGTATCCTTGGAGTACATTCAAGGCGTGGTGAAGGATAGTTGAACTGATGGGTTTTGTTACTATTTAGCCCAGTTCGACTATGGGTTGACGCTGCCTTTAAGTAATTTGGCTAAGAGTGTTATGAATATGATTGGGGCTTGCCCGGCGCAATTGAATTACAATTTTTGGGAAGTTATCTTTGTATGCGAAACCCTTAATGAGAGATGGGCTACATCTGGTAGTGAGAAGAAGATTACTGCCAAGGATTTTCTAGAGTATTATGCTGTGAAATATGCCACAGCAACTGATGGTGTATATCTTTCTTCTAGTTCTTCAAGACCATGCTTCTTCGACCTGTCTTCAGCAGGGCGAGTATGGAACGACAACCTTTTATGGGTATCTGGTGAATGTCTTCAGCGGTCTGATGAGGAACCCCTGGAACTTAATTATTGAACTATAACAAAGGGTAAGTATACCATTGAAAATTGAACTATCATTTGTATGTTGAACTATATTTCTATAGTTGATTTGTATCATACGTTGCCGATTGTTTATACAGGAATTAATAGCAAAGTTTTAAGGAAGGAATAATTTATAGACGCCGTTGTCAGGGAAGGCACTGAGCTCGAAGTTGTTCTCGAAGAGTTAGAGATAAGTAGGTTTAAAAGGGTAGCTAGTAAGGATGACAAGGTCAGGAGATCTAAAGCGAAGAGAAGAATGGCTAGGAAAACTCCAGGCTCTATGGAAGAGAAATTGTCAACTCCTAAACTTAATACACCTTTAAAGCTCGTAGGGCTCAATGAAATACCAGATGGGCCAGTGGACATGGCCACTGTCTCTAGCACTGTTGTACAGAACCTGGCGAAGAGGAAGGCCATAAAAAGGGGGGCTGCTTCTCGTTCTATTACGTCAGACAGTATGGACGATAGCAGTATTAAGAGGAAGGTAACTTCTTCCATAAAGTCGTAGGTGGTGTTATTGGAAAATGACAAGATCGCTGAGGGGGCGGACTTGAGGCCGCGTTTTGAGGTTGAAGCCGGTCTCCTGGGGGAACAATGTCGAGCTAAAGCTTGAGAGAAGATGGTTGTTGTTGTGGATGATGAGTTTAAGAAGGTTAGTAAATAGTTGGTTTTATCAAGCTATTTTGTTGCTCGAGCTGACATTTCTTTTTTGCAGTTTACTCGTGCTTTGAGGGGGGTTTAGCTTGGTTTCCAGGATAGGTCGATTGAGCTGGAAAAGAGGATCTCCCAGCTAGAGGAAGAGAAAAACTAGTTTGAAGAGAACCTGACTCGGGAGAGGAAAGCTTTCCAGTTGGAGCTGGAGAAAGAAAGGGAAGCTGCTGCCATAAAGTTGAAGGAAGTTAGGGTCGAAAGTGTAGTTGAAGCGGAGCGATTGGTTGCCGCATCTGCCACTTCTCGGAACAACCTTGCAGGGAAACTCTACCAGCTGAGGTATAAAAAGGTGGAGATTGTGGCATTTAGCGAAGGGAATTATGAGGAGAAGGAAGTTATGGATGAAGAGGAGGTTGAGGGCATGGAGGATGGTCTGAATATTGCTGAAAAGACCGCTGCCGATAATCAGGAAACTATAGATCAGGTAGGATGATCGTGTAATGTAACATTGGTTGTGAAACATGAACTCGAACTTTGAAATATTTCACTGCTGTTTGATGCCAACAACACTTTTCTTATCAAATTCCGTATTGTAGGAGATAGAAAGCTCGTGCCTCAGAGTTGTGGACTTAGAGGGACTGCTTGAAGTGAAGAAAAAATCCTCTGTCAAATTGTAGGTTAGATAATTCAGATAAATTAATAACTAGATGAATAGGAATTTAATAGAAGAAGGGATATGTACCTTGTAAGTTTATTCTAGTTCAGGATGTTTGTGTATGTACACTCTATCTTGCGACCAAAACTTGTTATGGTTGGTAGGCCTAGGAGGCATTGGCTACCTCGAGCTTGCAGGTGTCTGTACTGCAAGTTTGTCAGTATGCTTATGTCGATCTGTTTCCCAATTAGGTACTGATGTTGTGAGTCCCTGCTAACTGTTATGCAGAAGGAGCTAGACGTTTCTAGAGAGAGAGAAGAACAAACTCTTTTGTATAATGCTGAGTATGCAAAAGAATATGAGGCTTTGATCTCCCAGTATGAAGATCGATTGGATGATAATGTGAAGCTTTCTTTAAAGCTTGAAGAAGCTAAGAAACAAGTCGAGGATAAGACTACAACAATTTTGTGTAGGGATTTTGCCTTGAACCAACTTACCAGCGAACTTGTTGAGTTGAAGGAAAAGGTAGCGTCAGGCTCTCGGCACGAGGTTGAGTTAGCCGAATACCATATTAGAGCATTGAATGACGAGATATCTAATATGAAGTATAAAAGTCGTGCACTAAACGAACAGTTGTTAAAGAAAGAGATCGACCTGGATACTGCGCGAACTGACTTGGCTGTGTCTGAGGCCGATTTTGAAAAAATGAACAGTAGTATTGCGGGCAAAGATTTAGAATTGCGTAACTCTGCACAAATATGCGATAGTTTGATCGCCAGGTTAGATCGTTTGAAGGTTGATTTACGTCGTTTAAAAGGAAGAGAGACTCAGAGCAGGGCTGATTTAGCAGTGATTCAAGCCAAGAACAAAAGTTTGGCAGACGATTTGGCCCACGCGCAAGGAATGTGTGGAGGGTTGTGCAATGTGATAAGGAGATGAATAAAAGAATTAATCAACTCTGTGCTCGAATTTCTGAATTGGAGCGGGAATTACGTGTACGTGAAATGAAGTATCAGAAAGGCCTCAAATTTGAATTGGATAAAAGGGATGTTGAAATTGCTTCTGGTGAGGGGAGTCGAGAGATGAAGGAATTTCTTCGTCGAAAAGAAGAGTTAGTGAAGAATATGCGTATTAATCTCACAAATTCTTGGCAGAAGTCGATAGAACATAGAAAGCAGATGAGTGAACGTATTGATCAATTAACAGTTGAACTGGCTGAATCGAAGACTCGTCGTTTGAAGGATAGCAAGCGCGCTGCTGTTACTCACCAAGCCTTTAAGGTACTCGTAGTTCATGAACAAGAAAAATGTGATGGTGAAGCTTTGCATCAACAGCAATTAAGCGCATTGGTTGCATTTTTTATCGAGGAAATAAAATTCCTGCAGATTGAGAGAGATTTGATGCAAGATTACTTCTCTGGAAGGACTTGTGTATATAAACTCGATATCTCGAGCATAGATCCAATTGGGGTTATGGATCATGGTATTGGGACCACAACGGCTGAACAGATAGCTCGAGGGAAAGATATTGTTGCTGAACGAGCTCCTGAATATATGGTATCCAGGACTGAAATAGGGGGAAGCTCGAGTGCAGCCTCATCTACTCCTGTTGTGGGAGAAAGGTCGACTGCTATCCCATCAAGAAAATCCAGCATAATTAAAAAGAAATAGACTTGAATTATGATAACGAGTACCTTTTGTATGTAGCAGATGTTGATGCTTCAGTGCCCGATGTAGGACTTTGAGAGGAGCATTGTAATTTGAAATGCTGATATGAGAAAATATCATTTCCACACCTACAGTAGATGTTATTCTCTGGTTTGACACATTAAATTAGAAGAAGTCCGTGGGTGTAGAAGTAAGTATTATTTGTGCTTCAACCCTTGGACTTCAGGGAGGCTTAGCGGTAGTGAGCTAGTAATATCTTTGCTCGTACTTTTGGTGGTCACCGCAGGCTAAGAGGTTCTTTATGGCCTCCGCCTCGGATCTGCGCTTCCTAAGGGGTTCGGCTAGTATTATCTATGCCTTGATACCATATTGGAGAGCTGGGCTTATTGGCAGTGAGCAACGTCTTACTCGTGCCTTAGGCTTGATCCCACAGGATGAGGCTCTTTATGGCCCCAGCCCCGGAGGTTTCTGAGTCCTCAGGTGTTCGGTTACTATTATCTATACCTTGATACCATATTGGATATTGGAGCTTAGCGGCAGCGAGCAAGTTTTTTCCTCACTCGTGCTTTAGGCTTGTTATCTTCAGGCTAAGAGGTTCGTTATGGCCCCCGCCTTTGGATGTATAAGTATCCCCAGGAGTTAGGCTAGTATTATCTATGCCATTACCAATGTTGGATGTTGGAGCTTAGCGGCAGCGAGGAAGTTTTTTCCTCACTCGTACTTTAGGCTTGTTATCTTCAGGCTAAGAGGTTCGTTATGGCCCCCACCTTCGGATGTATGAGTATCCTCAGGAGTTAGGCTAGTATTATCTATGCCATTACCAATGTTTGATGTTGGAGCTTAGCGGCAGCGAGCAAGTTTTTTCCTCACTCGTACTTTTGGGCTTGTTATCTTTAGGCTAAGGGGTTCGTTATGGCCCCCGCCTTCGGATGTATGAGTATCCTCAGGAGTTAGGCTAGTATTATCTATGCCATCACCAATATTGGATGTGGTTTACCTTTAGGGATTGAGCTAGGATAAGCTGTGCTTTTACTCTTAGATGGAGATATAGTGGAACTGTATAGCAGGTATTCTTGTGATAAAAAAGAGATTTCATTGATTGAAAAAAGTTTGTACATACATTGGAGGTGAAATCTCGAGGTGGATTGAACGTTGCTGAGTGACGGAGGAGCTGTTCAGCGTCGATATAACTTCAATCCTCTTGTATTCCATGGATTTGGAATTTTGTCACCAGCTTCTGTCATGAGATAGTATGAACCCAGACCAGTTCGACCTATGACCATGAAAGGACCTTCCCAGTTTTTTGCTAGTTTCCCAGCATGTGGATCTTTTCTGTTATCTGGGATTTCTTGAAGGACCCAGTCATTGATAGCGAACTCCCAAGTGCGAACTCGTTTGTTGTATGAATTTGCCAGTGTTTGATGATATCGACCGAGATTTGCGATAGCTCGATCTCGTGTCTTATCGATCCAATTGAGGTTGCAAGCCAATTCGAACTCATTTTTTTCGTCTGTGAGCTCGTGGTCTCTCACAGGATGGTGGTACTTCGTTGGGATGACTGCTTCAGTTCCATAGGCAAGCAGAAAATGAGGACATTGTGTTGACTTCCGGGGCGTAGTTCGATAAGCCTATAAGACGTGAGGTAATTCACGTACCTAGTTGCCCTTCTTTTGTAACATAAGGCTCTTTTTGAGACAATCCACGATGATCTTGTTTGTGATCTCTGCTTGTCTTTTTCCTTGGAGGTAGTATGGGTTTTATGGAGAATGGATTATGTTGTGCTTGTTGAGAAATGCTACGACCTTTGCTCCAACGAACTGAGGATCGTTATCAATACGGATCAAATGTGGACAACCAAATCTTGTGATGATATGCTGCCAAATGAAAGAAATGACCTCTTTTTCTTGAGTTCTGCATAGAGGAGCTGCCTCGACCCATTTAGTAAAGTAATCCGTGGCAACAAGGAGAAATTTCCTATTACCCGGAGTATTGGGGAATTCACCAACTAGATCGAGTGCCAATCGTTTAAACGGCCAGTACACCTTACTGGCATGGAGTTCGAGGGCAGGGGCTCAAATTTGATTTCCATGACGCTGACATGCATCGCATTTCCTTGAGTATTCTTCAGCTTGCTTCTGCATCCCTGGTCAGAGCACTCTTTGGGTAATAACTCTATTAGCAAGAGCTCGTCCTGCGGTATGGGATCCGTATATTCCTCCATGTAGATCTCGAAGCATGTTGTCGGCAAGTTCCTTAGAGAAGCACTTGAGGTATGGACCAGTGACTGAGCGTCTGTAGAGATCGCCGTTTGGTTGGACTGTGTAACATTTTGAATTCTCAATGATGTGTCTGCGCTGCTATGGATCATCTGGTAGTGGCCCGTTACATGATTTATCCTGACCGAGATAAGTAATGAAAGGTTTCCTCCAATCATCTTCCGCCATCTCATCGCCCCCAGTGTTAATCGCATATACTGTAGTACGATTAATACTGGGGCTAGAAATAACTTTGATTTGAAGGTGTCTTGATTCTGTACCCAATACTTCGGTTAAGTAAGCCAAGGAGTCAGCGTGGCCATTCTCTCCTTGAGGGAGGTATTCGAGTGTAGCTTTGTGAAATTTGTTTAGTTTTTCTGCAACCAGAGCTACATAATCGACCATGATTCCGTTCTTCTTGTAATGTTCTGAGTAGTAATGAACGATTAGAAGAGAGTTTGAGTAGGCTGAGATTTTAGTGATTCCGAGTTCGAGAGCCATGACCAGACCGTGAATGAGTGCCTCATATTCTGTAACATTGTTTGAGGCTTCGATGTCGAGACGGATGGATTTCTCGATTCTATCGCTGGAAAGTGTAATGAGAGCGATCCTAATTCTCGACCCTGCGGGTCCTGCTGAACCATCGGTGAGGATCCTCCACCATTTTTGAGATATCCATGATGTTCGATCATCAAAAGATTTGGAGGGTGGAATCTCATCTGCTGCATCTTCGGCGAGATCTGGATCATGTTCTTCCCAGTCAGGATCTGAAACTGGAAAGTCTGCTAGAAAATCAACGACTACTTGATCCTTTTCAGAAATTTGTCGTTCGAATTTGATTTCCTGCTCTCCCAAACTGACAGACCACTGCTGTACTCTTTTGGATTTCTCTTTCTTAGACAATACTTCCCGAAGAGGGTAGTTCGTCATGACTTTCTTAGACAATACTCGAGCTTGACGCTCTCGTTCTGACTCCTCGCGGAGTTCTCAAACTTCCAATAGCTGACGCTCGAGCTGACTATGTTTCTCAGCTTCGGCAATTAAGTTCGTCCGAAGCTCGGCAACCCGATCAGGATCCCTTGAAGTTTCAGGCTGAGCTCCCGAAGATTGACGTGTTTGAACCATAATTGAATACTACTCGACTGATGAGTATCAATCGTGGTCCTTAAGTACGTGGAAAAATCATGCGTTTCCACAGACGGCGCCAAATGTAGGGACTAGATTTCGTAAAACTCGAAGTAGCTTGAAATCGATCCTTACACCAAGAACTACTATGCCAATAATTAAATAAGAGATAACACTTGACACAGGGGATTTAGCGTGGAAAACCTGTGAATAGGTAAAAACTACGACCTCGAATGGAGGATTTTGTGAAAATAGTATTATTGTTTGAGAGAGTGAGAGAATATAATTACAAGAGTTAATCTAAGAAAAAATTGTTAGAGATCAGATAATTGTCTATATAGAATTGTCTGTCGACCCCCACTGATTCCTTAGGAGCTCTGCCCTTTTATAGACCCTGCTCTCAGCTTGACATCGTACTCGAACACGTTCTCCTAAAAGTGGGAGTCATGGGCAGTTGAGTGTGTAACTGCTAGCTCGTGGGAGACAGGTGTATGTTGACTTGTTCTATTTACATCTGTTGTGGACGATCCAAGTTCTGCTTGAGTTCGTGGTCGATGTGTAACTGTTAACGTGTTTGCTTATGCGTGAGTCTGGTACTGGATAAAATCGAGTATTCTGGAGCTCGAGGTGTAGATGAGGTCGAGTGTCCATAGCTCGAAGGATAAGTCCCTACACTAACGACGATCGTTTGAGAATACTTGAGAACTCATGGGAGTTCCATAAATTTTTTAGTAATCGTCATCGGACTAACTTACTTGGTCGTTATATGAGAAAATACTTTGAAAATTTTTGGAGCTCAACAAATTGTTTAGTAGTTCTCGTTGGGCTAACTTGTTCGTACTAACGACCATATGAGAAAATACTTGGGAACACTTCGGAGATACACAATTTTTAGTAGTCCTCATTAGACTAACTTACTTGGTTGTTCTAGCGATCATATGAGAATACTTGAGAACTTTTCGAAGCTCCACAAATTTTTGTAGTCCTCATTGGACTATCTTACTTGGTCGTTCTAATGACCATATGGGAAAATGTTAGGTAGCTCTTCCACAAAATAATTAAAGCAGTTAACGGTGAAACCCTAGAAACAGTACCAATATACAATAAACAACAGTTTTGGTCCTTCATCATCATCCCCAATTTGAAACAGTGTAACTCTAGATAACAAAATTGAGTCCCAAAATCCTAATCCAACAATCCCAATATGCCATAAACAATAAATTTTGTCTTCAAATTACAAAATTCCCAATTTAATGCACCCAATCATAATATCCCCAATCCTAAACTTAAATTAGGGATTAAAGGGGAGAGACATACCTCGGGAAGGGTATATATCGCCATACATATTCACCAGCCTCAGGTGGAGGGCTTTTATTTTCATCATCGGAGACAACTACATATTCTTCTTCCCCAAATTCCCCAATCTCGTCTTTAAGCTTCAACTTAGGGCTATTCACCTTCTTCACATTATTTGCTTTCTTCTTTACCATGGAAATTAAATTTAGGGTTTAGAGAGTGAGATGCAACTGGGTTCAGGGAGAGAGAGAAAAAGTTCGGGCAAAAAAAAAAAAGAAAAAAAAAAGAACTTAGAAAAATTAAGACAAAAGGAGATACTCTGGGCGGGTAAACTCCCGCTTTTTGCAAAGAGATCACACGGGTTCTCGTGGTTTCTTAACCGTTGGATCTTTTCAACTTAAACCAATAGATCAATGCCATGTGTTTAATTTTATTTTTGTTATAACAAATAGTCACATGTATTTCATGTGTTTAACTTAAGGGTATATTCGATTTTATACACTGTCACGTGTTATTCACGTGTGAAAATTGCTGTTGACTGTGGTTAATATGCAAAAGTGGGGTATCTCAAATATTTGACAAACCATGGGGTACTTCTCAAATATAGCTTTAAATGTTAGGGTATTTGACTTAAAAAACCCCGCTCATTAAGTTACAAACACTTTTGTTTATTAGTAAAATGCAAAATAGCCAATGTTTCATAGGAGTAAAATAATTAAATGTTCAAAAATGCTGACAGTGACAAACAAGATCTGCAGTATGCTTATTAAAATGAACATTCATTCAAAATCTCTTTATTTTTCGTTTATGATGTATTATGTTTAGGCCTGAGCTCAATACCCATGATGATGAGGCCACTTTTCGAGTTACCGTGTTTCATTTCACTAAGAATCATGTGTACCGCTCCATCCTCTCCTTGATCATTAAAGAACTCGCCCATCTCAATCTCCAACCACCCATCTTCTCTCTTTTGCGATGGAACTTGATTGTCGGGGTCCAAGTACACACTTCTGAATCTCTCAGTATTTTTAATCTCAACAAAAGAAATTAAGGCCTCTACCGGGGTTTGAACAAACCCTTTCGCATCCAAGTTTAACTTGTACACGAAGTAGACTCCATATGTTGTCTTTGGGGACAACACTTTAGTCTCCATCGTTCCTTCAATTTTAAACTTTGGCGCATCTAAAAGATGCGCCACCTTTCCAACCCTGTTATAGCAAGAAAAACATAATAAGTAAATATGAAGCAGATATGTGCGCATTTCTGATGGTTTTCTTTTTTCATATTTCAAGTACAACATTTTGAGAATACCCCATATAATGCAGATGCTTGTATCTATAGAATCTTCCTTCAAGGCCAGCGTATTGGCCTTTTTGGATTGTCACGCACATAAAGGCACTAAACATTACATTCAAACCCTTGTAGATGCTCTTAAAATAATGACAAAGTAAGAAGATAGGATATTAACATGCACCTGCGCTGATTTATGTACTTCCAGCATTTGGGATTCTCGGCATCCGAGTATTTAAGTTCAGTGGATTTGATCATGTAAGACTTCTTCTCTGAGGCTAAACTCTGATAAATGACAAGGCCAGCTACTTCATCACAATAACTAGCTAATACTTCGATATTTTTTAAATCATTTTGAAATCTGTAGAAGGCTAAAGCGTGTGGGGTTATTTACCTGTTCACGACTTTGTATATCCTCATTTTTTACTTGTACTCGATTACTGTTAAACTCCTCACCATTGCGGGTCTGAGGAAATCCACTGTCAGCTTGCAGACGACCTACTTCGAATCCCTCACCATAGTGCTCTTTAGGATTGTTGTTCAGGGTGAAACTGCTGTCTGCTTGTAGACGATCAACGCTTTGCTCATCAGTATTTTGAAATAGAACAAAGCTACTGTTCGCTTGTTGACGAATCACAGTTTGTTCGCTATGATGTAGAACAAAGCTGCTGTCGGCTTGTACGCGAGTGTATTCTTCAGTAGTGTGATGTAGGACAAAGCCACTGTTTATCTGTTTGTGATCCATCCCCTGAAAACTGTACTAATTAGGGGGTTTCACTCAGATTTTGGTTCACAAAAAGAAAACAGTATGTATTATCAATTGATGACAATTAGGGGGGTTTACTCTGATTCTACTTTTTGGAGCAATGCAAGACGGACGAGGACTATGAAATAAGTTGAAGCATTCTAGTAAGGCTGCGGTCTAATTTAGGTGTACTATTCTGTGAAATTTAGTACGCTTCAACATCTGTTCAAATAGCTTATTATGGGTCTCAACCCCGAACACACACAATTGAAAATTGCTGCGCATCCCTTTAAATAGTAAATTGAAGAAAAAAAACATAAGCTCCGGTTGATACCGGAAATATATGTGAACAAAAACGTTTCTGGTGATTAGCTAATCGATGACGATTGGATGACCTAAGCTTTCTTCGTATGTATGAATCTAATAGTTACCATATGTCTAAATCACTGGAAAGTTTGTGATCACAAACATTTCCTGTGTGCCCAGCGGAGGCATAAACTATCCATATTTTTTTTTTTAACAAATTTAAATCGATAAGACATTATGATAGTTTGATAGAAAAACAGGTTATGATAGGGGTTTAAACCAATACTGTTCTAAATTCGATCAGATCCCTAAGGTAATGAATTGATCTGAATTCATAACATTTTGAGATCTATGGTCTATGGGGATCTACAGCCTAAAAACTTTCCTGAAATATATAACGCTTTCATTCTATGACAGTAACATATGCTACGAACGATAATGTTAGAAAAAATACTAACCTGAAATTCTGGTATAAAGGAGAGATTCAAAGAGAGGATGGGGAAGATGAAATCAGTTCTTTCTTTAATGAAAACAAATTGCTCCACATGAATGACCTCTAAAAAGAAAAATCAGAAGAGATTACATACAAAACAGCGACTTTGACATTTCAAAGTCATCTAAATATTGAAATACAAATACAGGTCACCCATGACATATTTATCTTATATTATATGGGAGAAGCAAATGGTTAAATGAGGACTTTTTGCATTTGAGGCCGTCAAAGGTGCCGGTGGTGTCGGTTCTTCGTGCCTTGGGCCTTCCCCCAGCTTGCCTAGCAAAAAAAGTCATCAAATGTGAATTGCAAAACAAGACTTCATGTAGATGATGAAATTTAAGCATGTTTAGGCATTGTTTGAGTGGGGATCCTTCATTGTTCTCTTCAGAAGGGAGATTAAGGTACTTTATCTAACTTTTTCTTGAGAGTACTTATTTATATGGAAGACCGAAGATGGAGATCATTGAGACTTAATTAATTAAGATGGTGAAAGCCTTGGCTGATAAACAGCATAAAGTCCCAACAAATCATCTGCCCACATATAGTTGGCCTGATTTAATTACAAGCACTTGCGGAAAATATGTGAGAGGTACACTTGTATATATAGCATAGTTTAGTTTCAAATTAGCGATTGAGCAAATCTCACTTGGCTGATTGGGCAGGCTGCAGAACATGATAGGCAAGCGTCTAGCTATTTCTGTAAATTATGAGCGAGTAGCATGATCTGGAGTCCAGCATTGCTCCATCAGAGTTTTCCATTCCGCATCACAGAAGCTTGGCACTGGTGGCCTCAACGTGTTTTACTTAAAATGCCTCCAATTATTGCACCATATTGCATGTTTGTATAAGGCTCCTCCCCTGTGAGAATCTCCCACAATACAATACCAAAAGAAAACACATCAGCCTTTTCAAAGACCTTCCTAAAGCTACCATTGAGTAGTTCTGGAGCATCCATGGGAGAGTTCACCTGCCAGCACCGGTAACCAGGGTATTTCGCTTAATTTTTGACAAACCAAAATCACAAACCTTGCAAATAGATCGTCGAGGATCTTTCAAGTTTACAAGCAAGTTAGAAAAATTCAAATCAAAATGTACAATATTCTTAGAATGCAAAGATTCCATTCCAAACGCTGCATCCATTGCAATTATGAGCCTCTTACGATAATCAAGGTGCCTATAGTTCCGAAATATAACATGTCTAAGAGAACCATTCTCCATGAGCTCTGTAACAGTTGCCATTTTTGCCCTAGGACCATCTTGCACTACTCCTAAAAATGCAACAACATTTGGGTGGTGAAGTTTCGAAAGAATGCCAGCTTCTCGCCAAAACTCCACAGTCAATCTCTCTTGCTCAGATGACCGGCTAGTGAAGCAGCTCTTCTTTATTTGCTTGATGGCAACATCCGTGCCCCTCCATTTTCCATGATAAACAGTCCCAAATGTACCAAACCCCAATTCCTTCAGCTCTTCAAGATCTTCAATCATTATGATCTGTAAGACACTGATATCTATATCTTCCAGCGAACAATCGAAAAGTGGTCCACCAACATTGGCGCTTTCTAGCTTTTCATCCTCGTAATCGGAATTCGGAGTTCGCAGATTAATCCACAATACGAATAGAGAAACCCTAGTTAGTAGAAAAGTATGAAGAACACCAAAATCGGTTGGGAAAAATTCTTTTATGAGCTTCAATTGCCTAAACAAAGTTAATTACAATGGAATTACTCTAAACCCTAAGCTTCTTCCTCAGAACTTTTATTGAACTAGCATAAGCTAAAAAAATAACCTAAGTCCCCTTTATATACTAGGGAACAAAAAATACCAGTAGAACGGATCTCGAGGCAAACCCACGTCTCAGAATAACAACCTCCACCAAGCTCGTTAGAACGGCATCCAAGCCCGTTCGAACGACGTTACGCTAATTGGTCTTAAACCCTAGAAACATGACAACTCGTTCGAACGAAATTTGTCTATGGGTCAAAATTCCAGGGGATTGAACATTGGTCGTTCGAACGAAAATAGGGAGTCGTTCGAGCGACTTGGGTTCCTGAGCCAAATTCCAGAGAGTTGGAAAAAGGTTGTTCGAACGACTTTAAACCTCGTTCGAACGACTTTACGATAATCTCATTCTTCACATACGAGTTCACTTCAAAACGTCCCTAGATCCTCATGGATCATGGCTCCCCCCTTTAGGAGCCTTGAGGTCCTACTCAAGCTAGAACTGGAGATGTGGGAATGTGGAGCTGTCCATTTCCCTGCTGTACCACTTTGGCTTACTAGGTAGCTGACCCTTCTTCCCAACTCGGAACGATTCAATACCACCCTATCTTTTAGTATAAACTTTCCTCTCTAAAATACCATCCTCCTGCAATGGATCTTCTTTTTCCATCCATAAGTCATCAACTGACGGTAGACGAGTGTCGATTGTAGAGTCTTCATATAACAAAGATGGCTCAAGCAGCTTTAAATGCTCGACATTAATTACTAAATGCATATGTATAGAAGAAGACAAATCCAATTCATACTCACATATCTTACCTTGCAGCAACTTTCAGCGAAACACACTGCGCCTCTTTGGATCATCATATCCTACAACATACCCTGACGTAACAAAAGGTTGTATATGCATAGAAACCAACATAGCCGAAGTAGTTGGTAATGGGGGTCGAGATAGCCTATTAGCCAATTCGTTGTCCACTCCCTTCTTATATTGTATAATCAAGGGAAATTGTTGGAGATACGACAACCTCTTCATCTAGCGAGCTTGTTGTAGCTTGGACTATGTAACTAAAAACTGGAACGGTTTGTGATCAGTATGTACCACAACCTCCTCATACAACTTCCCCATGTCAATTTTTTGCTTATAAGTCGCTGACATTGTAGACAACACTCTAGCCAACGAACCCTCTTGAACAGATCGAACAAATAATACAAACTTACCGCTCGCATTAACTAAACGCTTCACCTGAGTCGCCGTTACTAAATTATTTGTGGTGACATGCTCCTTACAAGCATTGAAATTGAACTCCTTTCCCTCCTTCACAAGGCGATACTTGTGAGCTCTACGGTAATGAATCACATCTAGGTCCCAAAGTTAAGGGGAACCCAAAATGACCTGATACACATCCAAAGGAACCACCTCATACGTCACTTCGTCAATAAACCTTTCAGTGATCGCAAACTTGAATGTACACTGCTTCGTGATCATTAAATCCGTACCTTTCTGAATCTACCCCAAACCATACAGCTTAGGATGAGCTATAGTCGTCAAACCCATCTTCTTCGCTAACGCATCCGAAATCAAAATTTTCTGACTACCCGGATCCACAATGGCCTCGACTAAACTCTGCTTCACCTGAATACTAGCATAAAAAAGTTCTTCCCGATTCTCCTCCTCGGTAGCCAAAGCCTGCTGAAATATAAGTATAAGCTTAGGATTTGGTTTATCTAAATCTGGGAAGTCAACAACCTCTGCGGCAAGTGCATATCTCTCTTTCTTGCTCTTCTCTTCCTTCGGCCGAAACCCCAGGTGAAGTTTCCAACATCTATCTGAAATATGTGCACTCGCCTTATAATAATTGCAAGAATTCTCCTTGGACGAAGACCCCTCTCCTTTGGACTCTTCATTATGCTCATTTATCCAACTATACCTGTACCCCGACTTGTTCTTGTCGTCTTCTTTGTCATTCTTCAAGTACTTACTTCAATATTAATTGCCTTCATGATAACATCATCGATATTGGCCACAGTAAAGAGCTTCACCTATCTTCTAATGGACTCCGAGAAACCCCTCGTGTACTTCATGTACACCTCATACTCGTCCAGATCAATATCCAAAACCAAAGCTTGGTTATGAAATGCCGTAGTGTACTCATGTACGGATTGCTCAAAATTTTGGCACAAATTGTGCCATTTATACCACCTCTCTTGCTTATACATAATCGAATAAAATTACTTTCGCACTAATACCTTGAATTCTTTCCAACTCAAACTTCCTACATCATGGCATTTCCGATGAGATTTCCACCACGTGAGTGCATGACTTGCGAATTTCAACATAGAAAAACATATTTTCTGAGCATTGGAGTATTCATAAATGGAAAAATGGTTTATAACCTATTTAACTAATTATCCAACTTCTCGGCTTCGATTGAACTGTCGAATACTGGAATTTTAATTTTAAAATTGATATGAAGATTACGTAAAGGATTCGATGACTTACCAATACCCGATCGTTCCTTGACGGATTCGGCATAACTAGAATCACTATCCATCTCCGCAATATCGTCATCTCCATCCACCTCCATAACTCCTTTCTTCCTCGAGCGGCCTCGCTGATGAGAGCAGCCTCGCCGTGTCGCCAAAATGGAAGCCTTCGCGAGGTTCGAGAGACGCAATTGTTCTACCAACTCCCCTACAGTAGAAGTTAGGTCGGAAACTATCATTTCCAAAGTTGTGAGTCGATTGCTGGAATCGTCCATCTCAAAATTGTCCTTCTTCTTCAAATTAGGTTTTTGATGAATCTTCAATGGACTCACTAGTTTATCCTTCGTTTGCTTGAGCTGGTCACGTGTAGAGACCATAAACCACAATCAACCCCTGAGAATCGTAAATGGAAAACTGATACCACTTTATCCACAATACGATCAAGAAACCCTAATTTGAAGAAATAGTATGAAGATCGAACACACAATTAGTGGGGAAAATCCATTTAAGAGCTTCAATTGTTTAATCAAAATTAATTACAATTGAATTACTCTCAAATCCTAAGTCTCTCTCGCAGAAATTCTATGGATCTCTCCCCTTTAATCTTGCTTAGCCTTACCCCTTTTATAAGGGTTACAAGTTTCTAGTCCCAATTGGACTTGCCTAGCCTTGCCCCTTTTATAAGGGTTACAAGTTTTTAGTTACAATAAGACTGGGTTACAACTTTCTAGTCCCAATAGAACTTGCCTAACCTTGCCCCTTTTATAAGGGTTATAAGTTCTGAGTTATAATAGGGCTTGCCTAGATCTTTCTCGATCATTGCTCCCCTCTTTAGGAGCCTTGAGCTCCTGCTCAAGCTAGAACTGGAGATGTGGAAACTTGGAATCCCCCTTATCATGAGTGTACCACTTCAATTTGTTGAGAAGCTTGCCCTTTTTACCGCTCCTGGTCGCAGTCATCCCCCTCTCTAGAATACCATACTCCTTCAAAGGACTTTCTCGCTCAATCCATAGATTTTTAACCGATGGTAGTCGAGTGTCTTCTGTGGAGTCTTCATCTTGTAGAGATAAGAATATATAATCGCTTCCAGATCTGATAATAGTCAATACTCCCTTAAAATCCATTGAAGTACTCTTCTAATGGTCATCCCCTTCCTTCTCTTTTCTCCCTTTCGTCTCTTCACGATCATGTCGTCTCTTGGAAGTAGAAGCTTTTGAGATCTTGGCGGTAGACATGATATTCTTCTTCTAATTAGATCTCTTCCTAGATTGCTTCACTACTAGAATCAGCGTTAATGACCACTGTTCTGGCCGTGGCTAATACCATTCACCACAGGTATACCCGTGCCCAGGGTCGTGTGAATTGGTGGTGTGGCTAATGCTCAAGCACGAACTTGACCGTGGTTAATGAATAAAATATAACCAATGCACATTAGATACATTATAAACCGTGACAAATGGCTCCATTGGACACGAACTTTCCTACGAAATGTCCCGTGGCTAATACATGTCAATCACCACCATAATATTTGTGGCTAATGCTTGTTAATTACTACTGTTTCGTCTTTGGCTAATGCTCGCTATTAACTACAAAACTAGTCGTGGCTAAAGTCATTTTACAAAAAAAATAAATTATATATATATTTCACATTTGTACAGTCATTACAATCACTCGAAATCCAAAACCCAAAACAATAAACACCTAAACAAGACAAATTCATACATTTGACTCAAGTAGTAAAATCATTTGCGTAAAGACCTCATCTGTGTCTGCCTCAGCCTACAATGAAACACCCAATTTCAAAATCAACCAACTGATTGTCATTTAGTTGCTTGAGCACTGGTAGAATAAGAGAACTGTCTAAATGAAAATTATAAACCAAAACAACTTGAAGGGGGTTTTCTTACAAATAGCTAAGCTTGGTCATGTTCCCTAACTCTGTGGGGATTGGCCAGTAAGACTACTACCTTGTAAATACCTGGGTGAACATCACCCAAAAAGATGTTGGAATCAAGTAAATGAAGAAAATTCAAAAAAAAAAAGACTACGCAATAACTTGTATAAATAATCAAAAACTCATAGTTTGGGGATCTACCTACTGAAGTTAGAAGTATTGAAACCCACGAAATCACCTCCCAAAGCTTAATCACATACCTGGAGGACTTATGCATACAAACCCTAGGTATTTATTCCAAGGGTAATTCAAATAAAATAAGATATGGAGTCAATCCACAAGCCAAATGGTATATGGTAGCTTCTATATTCAATTAATTCAGAGATCGCCAGGTAACTATTCCAAGAATAATCCAAATAAAACAAGAAATGGAGTCAATCCACAAGCCAACAGGTATATAACAGCTTCTATATTCAATTAATTCAGAGATCGCCTTGATGAAGTCTGATAATTATGAGGGAATACTCCTGTATTTTCTAGCCCATCCAAGAAAAAAATAAATTTGAGATTTATAGTGAAGGGCTTACATTGTTTTAGAGATGACCACGCTGCCATGGCAATATTTTTCTCTGCTTGCTTCTTATTCCTCGCTGGTTGACCTGTGAAGATGACTCCAGCTAGCTCCACTATGTAGGTAAACACAGGTAGGTTCCCAAGACCTTATTGACCTGCTGAATATAGTGGTAGTGGTACTCCAACTCTTTGTGCTATCTCTTGTAAGAGGTTTTTATAAACCCCTATCTCATCCTGTGCAATACAATGTAAGTTAATATCTCTGAGGCAGAATCTGTTATAGACGTAGCTTTAACTGATAAAAGGTACTTATATAAAAATATTTTTGGGTGAGGTAGCTCTTCACGTAAAAGTTTTACCCAATCGTTACATCATATATCAATTATTTGAGAACTCAAACACCGCATTTTGAATCAGAAATCTTTTTTTTTGAGAATTCGAATTCAATAGCGGTTTTTCATGACTTAAACATGAAGTCTATTACATTGCTTACAACAAATATTGCAATGTATAACTCTGCAATTATGTGACAACACATTGACTACCCTCATTGAAAATTTGATACCATAATGTTTGTAATTTACTAACTTCTTTGCAAGTTGCAACACACCCAATCTTCCCTACATCACAAATCTCTCAAGTTTGAATCTTTATAACTCATATCTACATTTTAATAACTTATTTCAATTTGATTCACAAAGACCTAACTTAGAAATTATCTAAAACATCCAAACACTCACCAATATTCTCGCAGCCAACGAATGCGATGGCCCTCTATTTGACAACGAACTCAGTGCTACCTCTACTACCGAGTGCTTTGCTTTCCTCAACGTAGTACAAAAGTTGGGGCTTCAAAGATCTCCACATTGAAGTTTACCAAAGACTTGAATCTTGGCGCATGATCAGGTCCTTCTCTTATACATGAATACGATGGTAGATTGAAACAACTCCTCTGCGCCAGTTCTTGGAGCTGGTTTTTATACATTTCTATGGATAAGAAAGGGAAATAGTAAGAAGGTGCATGATAAGAGGGGGGAAGACAAAGAAAATATAAACATACCAGCATTTACAGTAAAAGAGAAAGCATAAATCTATGGAAATTAACTCTTGGAAAAAGTAAAACATCTAGCTCCTACAGTGATGATCTATGGATTACCACTGTTTTCTCTATATTCTATATACAACAATCTTTGAAAAGCTAGAAACAAATGGAGAATGGAATCTAGACATACAACTTTTCAAAAGTTCAACAAATCAATGCTAAAAGACATTCAATACTCCTCTAACTTATCTAATAAAGCAATGAGGAATACAGTACAAAAGTAACAGTTTATCAAAGCATTTAAAGTCAAATGGAGACATAGAAGATCTACTAATATTCATAGCTGTAGATAAGAGCTTCCAGATATCAATAAAGTCAAAGTTTGTTGTGATGGATCTGTCACAGAAAACCCTGGAGTTGCATGCATAGGGATTGTATACAGAGATCATAATGGGATAGTTTTAGTAACTTATAGTATATCAAATGACATTACAACCAGTTATTTGGCTGACGTTCAAGCGGTAATCTTTGGAGTTCAAAAAGTTATTTGCAAAGGATAGAAGCAACTATGGATATTTTCATACTTAACAGGTGCTATTCAAGGATTGAGTAATAACCACACTACCATGAAAAGCGTTACTAAACACACTATCATGAAAAATAATACCAGGCACACAGAAATGAAAAGTAATACCAGGCACACGGAAATGAAAGGGAATAAGAGGCACATGGAAATGAAAAGCATCAACAGACAAACAAACATTTAGTTGTCGCTAATCTTTTAGACAGGCGGTCATTGTTTAAGGTCCTTCTTGCAGTTCTCAAGAGAAAGAAATCCAAGGAGAAGGCGTTGAGGAAAACTGGTAAGACAAAGAAGTCCAACGAGAAAGCATTGGGGAAAACCTGCCCATCCGTAGCGTAGGAAAGACCACAACGACTCCCTTAAAAATGAGACAAAGGGGTAGATTTTAGGATGTTGCTTGCTATCTGTGCACCTATGGGTATTGGGCCCAAATGACTGTAGATCCGGAAGACCGCCTTATCTTCCTAACATTTTGAGGCGGATACTATAGCCCCGGGGCAGTCATAGGCTTTATAGTGAGGAGCGTATGAGATTAATAAACTCCCGCCATGGTAGTTATAAGCGGAGGTATGGTTGCGGTATAGGCTTTCTTGTGAGGATGAGGAGCTCCCGGAGATTGACAAACTCCAATTTCCCAAGGCAGTCATAAGCCGGGGTCTGCTAATGAAAGGGGGAGTTTAAAAGGGCGTACTTTGTCTCTAGAACTATATCCTGCTTTTTTGCCACTTTTGACTCTAGCTCTAAACTGCCCAAAAAAGTTCATTCCTTACCTGCTGAACGATCAATCACACACGAAACATGGAAGATTTCATTTTAGAACATTTAGCAAGTCTTTCTTTAAGCTTAAACAGCCGTACTGTTAATCCTACAAATCAACTAACTACTACCACTTTTATAAAAATGAGCTTTTAAGAACCTACACCTCAACTAATAAAAAATTATGGAAACGCCTTTTCAAAAAATGACAAGAAAAAATAGGAAAAACAAGAAAAAAACATAGTTACCACACTTTACAAATAGCTCTAAATAGCCACATTCCTTTAGAGTAAATAGCAGGAAAACAACAAGAAAAAACAAGGCTACCTTCTACCACGAGAAAGTGCATTTTTGTGAAAAAGTGAAAAAAAGTAAGAAAAAAATGAAATGAGTTTACACTAATATTTTGCCTAAAAATGCACATTTTCGATTCCCGCATTTACCTACTATCATACCCTAGCAAGTACTTTGCAAAAACAAATACCCCCCTACGTTAGCAAATAATTAGGAAACCATAACTTTATATTCCTTAAGAAACCCAGACTATACAGAATAACCTATGTGCAGACTCTGTAGCTTTTGGGGTACCTAATTTCCAGGATTAGCTCATAGGTTCATATCCTGCATTCTAGGTTCCTAACTTTGGGTAACCTTAAACTTAGGATCCTAATCTTGGGAGCCCCATTAAGCAATTCAGTAATTCATGAATTCTTAGAATTCAAGAATTGGAGGCTTCTAAATTAACACTTGATATGAGATAAACCCAACATTTGTAGTCCAAACAAATTCCTTACATCAACAAAAAAAAAATACAGAACACCTAAAGCAAAATCATAAATCCCCTAACTACAACCACCAATTGAGAACCCACATTTAACACATGTTCAGGAATAATTTGAGAGAAATATGATAAAAAATTAATGAACACCAAAAGAAAATTCATACAACATTACAACCATAACAAATTTGAAAGAACCCAAATCAGGAATAAATACCCAAATATAAATACCTAGAACTTGAAGGATTCAATTCTTGGCCTTAATCAACCCTGTGAGTTCACTCAAGCAAATCAATTTAGAGAAAAAAGAGATGCTTTCAGAGCTTTAACAAAGAGAGAAAGAGAGAGACCTTGTGAACTGATCTTAGTTGAACAACCCCTTCTCTAACTGCAATAAGAGCTATAGTTTGCAAGTGTCATAAAGTAATTTAGAGGAAGAATTTGCAAACCATAAAATATAAAAGGTCTAAATAAAGCAAATAAGGGCTTATAGATGCTTGATTATCGACCTTTATACCAAACTGAAACTGAGCTTCCCATGTCCTTGGTTGCTTAAACATATAAGATAAAATTATATTAACAAATGGTTATGCTAAACTGTGATAAACATACCCAAGAAATCACAAAACTAGTATTTCTAAAGTGAAGATTTATAAATTCACAGTATCTCCAGTATTATGCCATGTAGATAAGAAGTTGATTTCTTGCTCACTAGGATCCTTGTGTATCCACTTTTGACTGTGGTCTGCAGCTACCTTTCCAACCAAACTGCATGCCAAAAACCATACCACTTAACTTGTTTTCAATTGAAATCACTTAGAACTTTTTTAAACTTACCCTTCTCCATAATTGTAGATTTCATGTGACATCTTGAAGAAGGTGTTGGGATTCAAGCCTTTGAAGTTTTGGTACTCACAATCACCAAAATCTATCTATTGAAGCTGAAAATTTGTAGAATCCATCTTCCCAGACTAATATCCTAGCACATGAAACATGAAGTTATCAGGAAAAAAACACTTCATTATAATGGAGAATTCTAATAACATAACCATGAGAAACGTAGAGCATAAATGTAATGACCCCGATTTTTTTTTCCTAATTATAGCTATTAGTATACTCACCGTTGCAATACTCAGCATATTCCTATTCATTCTCACTTCTGCATATTCATTATCCGCATTTACATTCCGCACATATTCCTCATTTACTTCTCCTATCCTTAATGCATCTATTATTGTTCTTAGTGCCAAGTTTGGTGTGGATTCCTTTTTGGTAGAGTTTTGGTGGTTTGATGGTTTTGGTAGTTCGGCGTTTGGGCGTTTCAGTTTAATTGTATGGTGCATGTTCGGAGAGCGGTTTCTATATCCAAAAGGGGTTTTCCGCTTCTCTCCTCCGCGTGGGTCATAGTGTTTTCAATTTCGGACGTTTCTGGCTTTCTGATTTTCGTTATGGGGTGGAGAAATAGGGATTAGCTACCCCTAGTTTCTTAAAGCCTATCAGACCGTCGTCAGACTCTTTCCATCCATTTTATTCCTTCCGGTTAAGTTTCTAGCCATTAGATTCCTTTTCTGGGTTTTAAGAGTTCTGGTGGCCGTTCAGCGGTGGAGGTGGTGTTAGACCTTGGGAATCCTTTGTGGTGGTTGTTCGAGTTGTTCCAGTATTCTGAGGGCCTTGGAGTTGTGCATGTGTGGTTCAGGAGGACTTCAGAGTAGATTTCCCCGATTGTCGTTCGAACGAATCTTTATGTTTTCTGATCATTTTTTGCGTCTTCTGGACGTTTTGGCCATTGGACAGGATTGTCATTCGAACGAGTTGACTAACCTCCTAGAATTTGGCCCGAGGCCTCTTGGTCGTTCGGACAACTTTCTTATTCGTTCAAACGAAGTGGCGTTCCTCCTGGAATTTTGGCCCAAGAGGATTTCTCGTTCGAACGACTTTCGTATATTCTGACTACTTAAGCCTTTCTTCCTCATTTCTTTTGGTTGGTTTCCTATTAGGCACTGCTTAGGATGATGTGAGAGAGAGAGAGAGTTCTTGAGAGAGGATTCTTCTTCCTCAATCATCCCCATCACCCCTATTCATCACCTCCTCATCTTCATCATCATCCTCTCCCCTCCCTAACCTAATCCCCTCACCTCAATACTCTTCACCCAATCCTTTCCCTCGCTCGTGGATCCTTGTCGAGCTTCGCCGCAATCATCTCTCCTATTTTGGGTAAGTAATTTCTTATTCCCTTCCGTCAATTTCACTTGATTTGGTGTAGGTTGAATTTCTACGGTTTGGGCTTTATTGTCGCATCCTTTAATTGATTGGTTGTTTGTTGTTCTCTATTGTTGGCATTAGATTATCAAGCGTTCAGTTGTCGTTCTGCAGATTTTGATTGGATTTCTGCAGGACTCGGGTTTGTTATCAGGCGAGTTTTCATTCCAGCATTACTAAGTTTCTCTACTAGTATCGTGTATTGGTTTAGAGGGTTATATTAAACTTAGAGACGTTTCGTGATAAACTATAGTTTTAGCTATAAATTATCCTGTTAAGTTGGTTAACCTGTAGTTTGGGTTTGTAAGGATTCTGGAGTTGGTTTTGGTTCGTATGAGACCTGAGGTTTAGTTGGTAGTGGTTGGGCTACCATTCTCGGGGTTAGATTGTTAGTTTGGATGTAGACGACGGTTGGGTTACTGTTTCGGCTATGCAGAGTCGGTGCAACCGAGTCCCTATCCATTTGGTTTGGGTTGCCAGGTTAGCGAAAACTGTGTTGTGTCTGGGCACTAATTGTACCTTTATAACTTAACATTTTTTTTTCAACTTATTGAGATTGGATACACGAACACTTCGTTTCGGTTGACCTCCGACACGATCCAAGGAGTCCGTGAGATCGGGTTAAAGGAGACAGGTGAGATTGGGAATGGCACTATCATACCTAGCAAAACTACCCCGAAGTGTGGATTGGTATGAGACAGAGTCCTGTTGATCCCAAACTTAGCCTCGTTGAGGCTGAAATTCCTTGAAATGTTTTGGACTGATGCTCCGCGGGTTTGATCCACTTTTCCACTATGATCAAGTGCGACCATCCTAGCTTGGTCGAGCTTAAACAAATCGTACCAGTGTATCCCTTTACCGAATCTCTTTAAGATAGCATTAGAGGTTAGCATCAACATTTTTGCATTAGGGGATATTTATGGGAATATCCCTGTTCATCACGCCATATCATAACATTGCATCTAGGATAAGTATGGGATTATCCTAGTCATCACTTCACGCCATAGCATTGCATATCAAATAATCATCATCTCCCTCCTCTCATATTCTTAACTCTATTCCCCTTCCGAATCCACTCCACTCCCTCTCCGTATTAACTCTATTCTCCATTCTCTTATCAATTCCATCATCCTTTTCACATTGATGGTTACTGCTTATATTGTTAGAATTGCTTAGTCACTTATTCATTATCACACTCGTCTTCACTCTATTTTCAGTACCTGTTATTAGTAAGTTATTTAGTTCTGTTGGATTAGTGAGCTCGTTGTTTGCTCACTCTCGCATTTAAACATTTTTAGAGGTTGAGTAGCTTGGACTGCCGCGTGTGTAGCCGGTCCAGAGACAGATTTTGCCGCTACAGATTTCCTTTAGTTCCAAATTTCTATAGGTGTTCTCAGCATATGTAGCTGAGCCTGTATTCGAGATGTTGTATTACATTCGAGTGATATGTATATTTATGTCTTTTGCTTCCGCGCTATATTGTTATATTGTTGCATTGTTATTTCTTCACTCTGATAATTATTGCTATATGTGAATAGCCAAGCCAGAATTTGTCTACGGCTTGGTTATTTGTGGGGTAGAATCTTTGGATTCCTCGACTTGCAAAGCTTCGGATCTAGTAATTGTTTAAGCTACCGATTACCGGATTTTGGGGCGTGACAATGAAACAATATGTACCAGTTCCTCCTGTTTCCTCTTAACCTATCATAAGCTCCTCCTTGTATATCCCATCTGATAAACATAAAATAAGATGTATCCGGTTCTGTAAATCTTTATGATTTAGTGGGAAAAAATCAGTTTCTTAAGGTTGAATTCTAGTACTTACTTTGGTGGTGGATAGTTTCTAGGCAAGATCCTCCAGAAGACTGCGTAAACCCATTGAGAGTCTTCATGAACACACAGGCTTCTCAAGGTGCGTTGAAGGAGAAGAGATACTGCCAATGGGTTATAATGTTCTTCCATTTCTTAAGGTTACAACTTACTCTCTCTCTCTCTCTCTCAATAAGAAGGAAAACTTAACATCCAATCCTTATGATATAAGACCAACCAACAAGGAAAAATCACATTTATTCCTCTCACTTTCTTAATAATTATTTCATGGTTTAAATTTGTAGAAGAAAGTTTCCTGCAGCTTCACCCAAAGACCCTCACTACAGTGCAGTGTTTATATCACAGATGGAAAGATGGCATTGGCAGGATCCATCTCATAAACATATTTCATTTATTACATATGTGGAGGCTGCTCTTCTCCACCTCAAAATATAACAAATACTGGAAATTATCTGGATGACCTGTTAATAATTTTTGAATATTTCCACGCGTTACAAAGTGTTATATACAAGGAGGCATATAGTAGAGGGTGCCAAATAATATAATTTGATGATCCCTTTTTAAAGACTCAAATTTGCTGATAGGGTGTAACTCCATTGCAGCTTGAGAGAGCTACAAATAGACACAACTGAAAGAGGTGCAACCTTCTCACCTGGCAAGAAATCGGAAGAGCAACTCCAAATATCTTATTCCAAATTATGAATTATTATGAGTTAAGACCACCCAAACCATATAATTCTCCATCATCATCATGAGTGAATCCTTCACTTTGAAAAATCCATACCTCTTCAAACCTCAAAGTAGTCTACCCTCCTTTACCTTCTCCTTACCTATTCTGACACTCTTATAAGCAACTTCTTATCATTTTATTCCATGAAAATCTTCAACATAATGTTCATTTTTATTCCTTCATGATTTTCTCCAAATTAAGAGACTCATAATCATTTTTTTCTTCTTTTATTTACAGTACTAATCTTGTGATCATTTAAATTGCGTCATCTTTTAGTAGTGGCCGCATAGTAAAAGCTCCCTGTGGGAACATGCTTACTTAAAAGACCTTAATCTGGCTCAACCTACATTCTCCTTCAAGAGCTCCTGTATTGGAAGCCATATGTACTACTTCAAGCATACCGGCAGATAGAATAGTATTAGTACTTAAGGATTTGTGCTATGCCCTGACATTGTTATGGAAAGTTAAAAACTTCGATTAAGCGTGTTTTATCATGGGTTTAAGGTTAAAAAATGGTCATAATCCATCAAACTGATCATTATCCCTTGACTTTAAGAAAGACATTCCATTAAACTGATCATTATCCAAGACACGTGAAGGATCACAGCCAATAATAGATGATTCTTCATGAATTCGATTACTGTGAAACTCCTCACCATTACGTGTCTGAGAAAATCCACTGTCAGTTTGCAGAAGACCTACTTCGAATCCCTCATGATAGTGTCCTTGAGGATTATTGTTTAAGTTGAAACTGCTATCTGCTTGTACACGATCAACGCTTTGGTCATCAGTATTTTAAAATAGAACAAAGCTACTGCTGGCTTGCTGACCAATCACTATTTGCTCGCTGTGGCGTAAAATGAAACTGTTATCGGTCTATAAGGGAGTGTATTCTTCAGTAAAATGATGTAGGACAAAACAACTATTGATTTCTCTGTGATCCATTCCCTGAAATATTGTACTAATTAGGGGATGTTCACAGGTTCTCGGTTTACAAGAAGAAATCAATATTATATGAATGCTGTGAACATTGAGGAAATGTAAATACTTCCTCAGAGCAATGTGAGACCAACTCGGACTCCTAAACAAGTTGAACTGGTGGAGCTAGCATGAGGTCCAATGCAGATTCCAAACAATACTTTAAAAATATCTGTTATGGGAATCATTTCCGGTTAGTTAGACAATTGATGATCCAAGGTTAAGCTTTCGTCTCATAAAAGAATAATGATTCTAATTGTTAGCATATATCTAAATCACCAGAAATGTTTGGGATCACAAAGATTTCCGTTAAGTATTACTGTCTATAGGATAATAGGAGTGATTTGCTAGCGCCCCGAAGACCTACCTTCCTCAGGTTAGCTCTATGAAAATAGCGACTCACTTCTGTTCCAAGCAAAAGTAGCGCCTGCCGCGCAACAACAGAAAGTTTCTTAGTACATGGTACCAAGCAGAGCAATAAACTTCATATATTTTGTGTAAAATATAAATCGTTGGGAAATGATTTCTTAGTTTGATAAGAAAAAAGAAGGTGCACGGTTCAATAGTTTTAGATTCGATCAGATCACTAAGCTAATGAATTGGATCTATATTCATCACATTTTGTGATCTAAGGTCTACAGTCTACCGCCATGGATTAAAATACCTATGACAAATTTATTATACCACGATAAATATTAATTTTTTTTTGTCGGTTTGGTACTTTGATGATAATATCAGTGTTCATCAATGCCTAGTTTTGTGGCAAAAACCTGCTAATTTATCATAATTTTATTAATTTATCACCAAAATATCACGATAATTCGATAGTATTAAGAAATAATTGGTTTTAACTTTTAACATTCCCAAAACCCAAAAGAGTATGGGATTTATTTTATTATAAAAGAGGTAACTCCGGTAAGACTAGTCGAGGAATAGGTAATCCTGTTAAAAGTGTTTACCCCTCAAGTCATGGGGGTTATTTTCCTTTTAGTGTAGAGACTGACTTTAAACCATGCTACTCACGATTCTGATGGTGGATCTTGTCAAAGATAAATTAATTAGGGAAATCGACGAGGTCGAACAGGGAGATAACAAAGATTTGGCGAAGCTTTATTTCGTGTGTTATAATACACATTCCCTTTCATTGCACTTTGATGGTATGAGCATGGGCAACATGGGCACTAGCTACTACCCACATCCGTCCCCTTTCGACGCTGAGCAAATCAACTCGTCTAGAAATTTCTTTGGCAACGAATATCCGTACGTTGACCTATCCTCTGGGTATGGATATGTTCCTGAAGAGTATCCTAATCTTTGAGACTGAATTACACTCAAAGAAGAAGAGCTAGAGTTTTCACTATAAGTGGTTGCCCTCCCCTAGGTATTATGTTGTACTTGCTACAACAAGAGTACGAGAACCACATAAGAAATTGAGATTTCTATTTTAAGCATTTGACTTGGGAGGAGTATTGGAATGTTTCTAACCTTAATTAGCAGTCAAAAAATAATAAATTTGAGGAACCGTGTACTTATATATGTGTTAGTTTATCGATAACTTTATGAGACAATTCTTAGACTTCAAGTTGAAATTTGTAATTGAATTGCTCATACCAAGTTGTAATAAATAATGGTGATCTCATATTCATTTATATTTTATTTATATTTTTTTTTCTAAGCTCACATATTTTTTATGATTCCTACACTTTTTCTTGGATATTTTTCTAAATACTTTCTTATATTTTCTTCACATCTCCACTTGTTTTAAGCAACATTACAATTTATCGTGTTAAACATCAAAATACCAAAAATATCATCGATAAATGCAGATTCTTTGGTATAAACTGGATTTTTCTTTTAATGATTAAAATAGTGAGTAACGAAAATATCATGATAAAATCAAAATACCATGATAAAATCATAATGGTGAGGGGTCGATAAATATACTTGGTTCGGTATTTTAATCCATGTTTACTGTATTAGAATTCCCTAAAATCTTAAACATTTACTTTATAAGACAGTAACACAAGCTACGAGCAAGGGTTAAAATACCAAACCATTATGGCTTACCGACCTCTGCCCAGTGGCGGCTTACTGTGATATTTTTAATTTATCACAGTTTTTTGGTCACTTCATATCTTAATCCTTTAATGCAAAAAAACTGGTTTAAACTAAATTATTGCGATATATCAGTAGTTTTTTTGGTATTTTGATAAATATTGCGATATATTGATAAATATTATTTAAAATGTTTGAAAATGTGAATGAAATCTCCAAAAATATTTGAACTTGAAAAAAAATAATAAGAAAGTAAAACTAAAATTTTAAATGAAAAATTAAGAATCAAGAAGTTTATTATAAGAAAATAAAAGCAGTTCAATTACAAATTACAAATTGACATTTATGAATTGTCTAATAAAATTATTGATATGCTAATGGCCTAATTAAGGCTGTATAACAAACTCGCCAACCCAAAAAAACCAATCCGGGCCGACCCAAACCAACCGGTATGATTCGGTTCTGTAGACATCCAGATCGGTTTCGGTTTTAAAAATAATAACCCGGTCTTTGTCGGATCGGTTTCGATTCTCGGCGTAGTTAACCCGAGCAGATCCTAATCGGCTTGCAGACTCTATCTCCTCTTATAATAGCTTATTTCGTATTTCAGACTCAAGGTTCATCCTCGATCTCATCAGCATATAGGAAGCACTACTAAAGACATAACCAAACTTTTCTCAGTTCGAGACATCACTTTCGACCTTTACACCAACAGTTTGACCTGTACGAAGCACAGAGTCAGCAATAAAGCCGTTGTACAACAGTAAAGGTCGGAACGTTTTACAACCTGGTTAAAGAATATCTTACACTCACTTTGTAACGTCCATCATTAATGGACTTTATTGTCATCAAACGGTCATATTAGAGGACCTATAAGAAGACCTGAAGAACTGTATATGAGGGACAAACCAATCACCATAGAAAAGTTTCTATTCTATCATTTTACATTCTCAGAATGATCATTGTAATAAAATAGCAATATCAATAAGATCATCACTTTCTCAAAATCTACAAGAGGGGTCGTGGTTTTTAACCTATTCAAAGATTTTCCATGCTAAATTATCTTGTTGCTTACTGTCTATTGTTCTTGAACGTTCTGAATACATTTAGTGTAAATGCTAAGTCTAGATCCTGGAACTAGGCTACTATATTTGGCGCCATCTGTGGGAATCGAAATTCTCAAACACATTGTCTCAAGCACCACTGATCATTTTTCTTCTCAGAATGTCTCCTCCAGGTCAGAGCACGCCGATCGTCAAAGTGGAACAAAACACAGCTTTAGCAGACCTGAGGGCCACTTTAAACTCAGAAACAGAAAGGCGTGCATCCTTGAAATAATAACTCACGAGTGTACAAGACGCGCTGAAGGTTTTACAGGGTCAGCAGGTTGTTGCCCAAAAGAACAAAGTCGTACAACCAGAGAGCTCGCAGATTTATGTTCATGACAGAATTGGACCTCCTCCGAAGGGCGTTCATGTAGGAGGTACGCTCCGATCTAACCGTCAACAACAGGGCATGAAGCCTATCTCGATCCAGGAGATCCAACAAGAAGTAGATGGCTGCTTGGCGAGAGTCAGACAGATTGAAAATCTACCTCGAAGAGTTTGAGTCTCGACAAAGGAACGTTTAAGTGTAGGGAGTGGTGACCACAACTCTGGAGAAAGGCGCATCACACGACCAATAATCACAGCTCGACAATATGTTAATCAGGAACATGTTGAAAAATGAATCAAGGAATTGCACAAAGTACATGCGCCGACTATAGGGATACACAACATATTACAGAAGAGCTCAATCGCCCAAGAGCTATTGGATGGTAAGGTCCCTGTCGGGTTTCACACTCCGAAGATCCGAAAGTACAAAGGAACTGATCCAGTAGAATACGTTCAAGAGTTCTAAGATGCTCTAGGCCTGCATTTTACGTCTAACCACATTCTCTGCCGGCTCTTTCCTACCAGCTTGTCAGGCGAATCTCTACAATGGTTTTACACACTACCTGGAGGATCTATCACAACCTTTAAGCAGTTGCGCGAACTCTTCATCAAGAATTACTCACACAACCGAGATAAAGAGGAGAACTTATATTCTCTTTTTAGCCTCAAACAGATGCCAGGAGAAAAAATTGAGACATTTACCAAAAAGTTCCTGAAATTAGCCCGTAAAGTAGATCGACTCAAGCAGAAGATCACTATTTTTGCTTTCACCAATGTTTTACTCGTCGATGGATGGGCGAAGGAGTACCTCGTCCTCAACAAGCCAACAACATTGGAAGACATGATTGAAAAGGTTAATGGCTATATCAAAATGGAGGGGATGGTGGTCGACAGACAGAAACCTTATAAATCAAAACTAGCAGCTCGAGATCAGTCAAACAATTCCGATTTTAATTGGACACCAGACCAAGGAGGCAGGAAATGAACAAAATCCAATGATGAACGACCTCGAAATGGGAGTAACTTGCCAAAACCTTATCTTCTAATGATGAATGTGACTATAGCCAGCATTTGCCCCATATTACAGAAAGACTAATTCTTTAGCAATGCGCAATACCTTCAACCGATCGAGAACAAAGCATACTGTATCCACCATAAGATCCGACATCATGAGACAGAACAATGTTTTGCTTTACAACGGTTATTGGAATACATCTTCGCAGATGGACGAATGCACGAATACATAGTGGACATAGAGAGTTATAAGAACAAGTGCTACAAAGACCCCACCGAAGTTGTTCAAGTCGAGGAGTACGCAGCCGAAAAGCATTTCTACCATATCTCACTCTGCCATCCCGTGGAGACCCAGGTCGTCAAGAAATCAAATAGGAGAAAATAAAGGAATGTCCCAATGTCACGACTTATCCAAGCAAGATAACGAAACTCGTTTAATTCTAGTATCCAACTCTAAGGGAACTGGGATCTCTTTTGATGATTGCGACTTCGACATGTCAACTATCCTCACCATGATGCCTTGGTAATCATGTTGATAATACGGAATATGGTAATTTATAGGATGATGGTAGACATCGGCAGCACTATCAAACTCCTTTTTCAGAGCACGATCGATCAGATGGGTTTGGCCAATAAGGTCCAACCCAACGACGTTGATACCTGTGGTTTCAATGGATCCAAGGAGGAGTGTTTAAGAAAGATTGTACTTTCTATCACTGCAATATCTGTAATACTTGACATTATCTTTTACGTTGCCAATACAAAATCTCATTATATGGGGATAATGGGACGTTGCTGGTTACATAATATGCACGCTATTCATCGGCCTATCACCTGACATTACGTTTTGAATGGGAAGGTAGTGTTTACGAGATAACAAGAAACATTACAGGGAACTATACAGTTAACTCTGTAGGGAAACATCTGCCCGACCCAAAAACTATAAAGTACGTTGAAATTAGTTAACCCAAGCATGGGACATATATTGGCACTCATCTGCCCTCGCCCGAGCACAATACTATCATCTAGTTCTTTAAGGAAAATAGTGATGTCTTTGCTTAGACGTTTCACGAGATGCCGGGTATCGATCCAAACCTGGCTTGTTATAAACTCAATTTGAAGAAAAAAGCCGTAGCTATCAAACAAAGACAAAAGACTTTAGCACCAAGACTTCAAGACGAAGTCAACAAATTGATCAAAAAACTCATCGAAGTTGGTTTTATCCAAAAAGCCAATTATCTAGAATGGATATTGAATATTGCAGCTGTACCAAAGAAAAATGGGAATATCATGGTGTGCGTAGATTTTATCGACTTGAACAGACATACTCCTAAAGATAGTTTTCCACTCCCTATCATAAATAACATGCTTAATTCTACATCAAGACACGAGCTACTGACCATGATGGATGCCGAGTCAGGATACAACCAGATACCTATGCTACCTGACGATCAAGAGAAAACAGCTTTCATTACAGAGCACGACCTATACTGCTATAAAGTCATGCCATTCGGTCTTAAGAACGTTGAAGCTACTTATCAGCGATTGATGACCCAGATGTTCAAAGATTACCTTGGAAAAATAATAGAGGTCTATATAGACGATACACTGTGTAAAAGTCTTAAGAAGGAAGACCATATAGCAAATTTGTACATGGCTTTCAATATTTTCCATCTTTACAAGATGCGGCTCAACCCCGACAATTGTCAGTTCGGATTCCAGTCAGTGAAATTTTTAGGCCACTTAATCAGCAAGCGCAGTATTGAAGCTGATCCAGATCGTATTTGCATATTATTATCTATACCTTCTCAAAAAATAAAGAAGAACGTTCAGAAGTTAGTAGGCATGATTGCCGTAATAAACTGTTTTGTTTCAAAATCGTCCAATCATTGTCGATGGCTGTCCAACGTATTACGTGAAGGAACAACAAAACAAAAATCTAAGAAGGACCCCAAGATCGAATGGACAGCGGAGTGCGAAGCAAGATTTCAGCAACTAAAAACTTGGGTTCACCGCCAATGATGCGTGCACCTAGCGAAGGGGAAGAACTCGCCATTTACCTTGTCGTTACTGAAGAATCATTGAGTTTTGTTCTCATTTGACTCGATAAGAAGACTGAGAAGCCTGTCCACTTCATCAGTAAAACTCTAACTCTAGCAGAATCCCAATACAGCAAGGTCGAGAAATTACATTTAGCTCTCGTCTACACCTCACAATAATTGAGATAGTATTTTCAAGCCCTCTCCGTACGAGTAGTAACCAACTACCCTATACATGAAATCTTATCCAAAGGAGAAAAATCCAGATGAGTCCATCAATGGTTAGTCACTCTTGGCGAGCATGACATCCGCTTTGAACCCAGACATTTTGAAAAGGGTCAGACCGTAGAATATTTCCTTGTGAACTTCCTCGTAGAAGATCCTGACTAGGAAGAAGGCAACAAAGAGATTCATGAAGAACAGGTCGAAGAGAAAGTAAATTGGATAACTAAAAAGGGATGTCGTCTTTTGACTGATGGATCCTCTGGACCCACAGGATCAGGCATCAAAATCGTACTAATAATACCTTGTAATGACATAATCGAAAAGGTAATCCGATTAAATTTCAAAGATACCAATAATATAGCCGAGTACGAGGCGATGATTCACGGTCTGGACATGGCTCTTGAGATTGGAGTATATGAGCTATTCGTATTTACAGATTCTTTACTCATCGTAAGCCATTACACAAAAAAATTCCAGAAGAATGGGAAAATGATCAATTACGCAGCCGCAGTGGCCGACAGAATGAGTAGATTCAAGAAAATTTCTATCGAACATTTACCGCTCGGAGAAAATAAATATTCTGATTCCCTCGCATATCTCGTAGGAGTCCTTGGCTCAGAAGTTTGATATCTCAAGATCGAAGTATTATCGACCCCTAACATTAACGTCATAAGCTCAAATTCTATTAATACTGGGCGCGTTGAGGAGGATAAGGATGATTGAAGACGACCTTTCCTCAAATATATTAAAACCAAAAATAAATTCGATGGTGAACTCCCGTAAGACCCCACTGAAAGAAGGCGAGTACTTGATAATGCTAAATGCTACATCATCGAAAATGGTCTCTTATAAAAGATTTTGGTCATAGGGCCGTATCTCGAATGCTTATCCCATAAAGAAGCTTAAAAATTTCTACATGAACTACATGAAGGTACTTGTGGCTCCCACATAGTAGGAAGATCCCTAGCCAATCGTGGTCTTACCCAAGGCATCTTCTGGCCTAAGATAAAAATTCAAGTAATCGAACTCGCAAGCAAATGCGATGCCTGTCAACGTCATGGTCCCTAAATTATAGCTCAAGCTTTAGAGCTCCATTCCAACAATGTTGTATGGCCATTTCAGCGTTGGACCCTTGACCTTGTCGGCAAATTTCCTATATACCAGGAAAATGGAAAAATCCTTTAGTCATGACGGATTACTTCACTAAGTGGATAGAATCAGTTCTTCTGTACCGCACATGTGAAGAAGAAGTCATCAAGTTCATCTGGGAAAACATCATCATCCATTTCGGCTCCCCCCATCTCATCAGGATCGACAATGGACCTCGGTTCGTTGCTTCCAAATTCGTCGAATTCGTCAATCAACACAACATCATACATTATCCTTCAAATCCGTATTACCCACAAGGGAATGGTCAGGCCAAAATCACTAATCGCGTTATCGTGGATGGGATCTAAAAGTGCCTAACAAAAAAGAAGGGAAATTGGGTCCAAGAATTACCACATGTGTTATGGGCTTATCGAACTACATCCCGAGTTTCAACTGGATGCACGCCGTTCCTTCTAGATTATGGTACAGATGCAATCATCCCTACTCAGTACCATCACCCTACCCGTGGCCATACCATGACCGATGAAGAAAATGAATTCCAGATGGCATGTAATATGAATTGGATCAAGGAGATTCAGGAGAAAGCAGTCATGAATTTGGGAAGATACCACCAAGATTTAGCCCGATCTTATAACAAATGCGTTCGGCATAGTGAGTTCGAAATCAAGGATCTAGTACTCTGAGAGATCCCCAAACATCGCAAAGAGCTCAACGCATGGAAATTATCCAAAAACTGGGAATGTCCTTTTGTCGTTATCAGAAAAAGTGGCCTCAGTTCCTACGACCTCTCCACCGAGTATGGCGAGTACATACCTAATCTTTGGAACACAAGGAGACTAAAGTTGTATCGCAGATTTTAAATCTATCACAGTGTACTTTCCTTCAATCAGTCTATCATTTCGTATGATGATCTCACATCAATGAAAGATTTATGTTTGGTCTGCATACATCTGAGTATTTTCTCTACATTACACTACTTTTTCTAATATATCCAACAAATACTTCTAAACACATATTACAGATCGTTTGTTGCTTCCGCCAAACCGATCGTCTAAATACATTATAGATCGTTTGTTGCTTCGGCCAAACCGATCTATCTACACACATTCGCTACGTGAATCTTACACCAATGAAACACTTGTGTTCGATTGCACTACCTTACAATACTTTTTCTAATATATCTAACATGTACTTCTATACACAAATTACATATCATTTGTTGCTTTGGCTAAATCGATCATCTAAATACATTTCAAATCATTTATTGCTTTGGCCAAATCGATCATCTAAATACATTTCTGATCATTTGTTGCTTTGGCCAAATCGAGCATCTAAACTACATTACAGGTCATTTGTTGCTTCGGCCAAATCGATCATCTAAACTACATTACATATTGTTTGTTGCTTTGGCTAAATCAATCATCTAAATACATTACAGATCGTTTGTTGCTCCAGCTAAACCGATCATCTAAACTACATTACGGATCGTTTGCTATTTTGGCCAAACTAATCCTCTCATACATCGCAGATCATTTACCATTTTGGCTGAACCGATCACATATCACGCTGCTTTCCATACATTATCGTTGGCTCTTCATACGGTTAGTACGGTTAATTGTTTTATCCTTAACTATTGCTTCACGCATCTATATTGTTATTCTTTCCACATACACATACAACACAATCACATTCCTCACTCCTCGCTAGAGCTAATACTCAAAACATTACCTGCATTAGAAGGTCCTGCCACGTCCCTTACATCACTTCTATGTAACTTTTGACGCATGAATTCTAGCATTCTTCCCACAACAATCTTTTTTCCCTCTCTGACCATTCTCTACTTTAACGATCCGATTCTGAAAATCATGGGTTCTAAATATGCAGATCGGATTACCTCCATCTCACATTCTGTACCTTGAGTAGTCAAACCATCATATACTCTATGAATTTTAGTTTCCAATCTTATTAATTTAGCCACAAATAACGATATTACTGCAACCATCTCCCTCTTGTGACTACCACCTGCCTCATTTTTCACCTGCCTACTAAGAAGAAGTTTGCTCCACTTGTGTTGCACTTCCTTCAGTGCATCTTCCAGTTGCTTACAACGATTGTCCACTTGTCATTTTGCACGACACACATCCGAATTCCAAGCTTCCAGCACTGTCATGAATTCGTCCATATGATAAATCAAAGACATTGAATTTTCATAACTTGTACATTCTGTACCTTGAGTAGTCAAACCATCATATACTCTATGAATTTTAGTTTCCAATCTTATTAATTTAGCCACAAATAACGATATTACTGCAACCATCTCCCTCTTGTGACTACCACCTGCCTCATTTTTCACCTGCCTACTAAGAAGAAGTTTGCTCCACTTGTGTTGCACTTCCTTCAGTGCATCTTCCAGTTGCTTACAACGATTGTCCACTTGTCATTTTGCACGACACACATCCGAATTCCAAGCTTCCAGCACTGTCATGAATTCGTCCATATGATAAATCAAAGACATTGAATTTTCATAACTTGTACATTCTACCCTCTTTGAATCATAACTTATTTCCAACCGCAACAGATCCTCATTTATCTTTGTATTCGCGCTTTGAAGTTTGTCATTTTGGACTGATATTCCAGTATGTCCAGATGCTGTGACTGCACAGTCCGCTCTAGCTCACATATTTTGTTATAATCCTTTTTTATGACTTCATTTTGTTCTGACGACCTTACTTCATACTTACGAGCACGAACTTGAACATCGCTTATCTCCACCTTGAGCTTATTAACTTGGAACTACAATTCTTTCACATTATTTCCTTCCCCCTCCAAAGCGACCAGTAGTTCTACAATTTGCGTTCGCGCAGATAGCACTTCAGCATCTCGTTGACTATCTCATCCAGATCTACTTCCAACTATAACACCCTTTTGTCTTATCTCCTCTTCTAAACTATCTATCCTTCTCAAACTGATAGCCAATACTGCCTCTTTCTCTCGAAGAGTATCAGTCAGGAGGGTTACTGCATTTCATTCTTCTGAAATCTCCGCCCTCAATTTTTCTTCTACTTCAGTAACACCATCTCGGGCACCCTGGCTCGATCTTAGCTCAACGTTCATTTATTCATTCTTGGTACGTAATGCATCGCACTGACTTTGTATAGTAGCCAGATCAGCCTATCACAATGGATTACATTTATAATAGTTCTTCATAACAAAATAATACATATAACAGTTCACAAGGTTACATCAAGAATGCGGTATTTGAGTAAGTCAAATAAGTTATTCTGTTCTAATAACAAACATATTACATTTCTCATCAAATAGTACGAAAAACTGGTTACAGGAAGACGAGAATACACTATTTGCGACTCTTCCGGACATGAGACGATTGCCGCTTGTCCCTTACCATCTTCCTATTCGGCACCTGCACCTCTACCGGCGTGGCAAAGATCACAACCTCCGGTTGGCATTATTTACGCCGCATTTGGGGTATCAGATTCTCAGCCTCCTCCTCTTCTAATGACTCCTCCCACGACCTCAGAATGGGTTGTTCACCAACAATTCCTCCTTCGCCTCGAGTAAACCGCAAGTTTTCTGGCTTGGCATTTTCTACTTTAAAATCTTTCCCACATCCCGTCACAAACTTCCTAAATTTGTTATCTACACTAGCTAATTCCCCCCCATAAAACTCGATCACACTGTCTATATGACGTTCATGCTCTGTTCGAGCAACGACTTTTGCTTACGAGAGATAAAGGTGCCCCTTCAGTATCATTTTGTGCTTTATGCAACCACTGGCGCGTGTCTTTCAGTAATACACCTAAAGCCCTCACATCCGCCTCTACCTTCATTCTAATAGCCACTTCTTTCGACAGCCGTATTACTCAAGACATTTTTTGCTCCTCGTGTGCTGCGATAACTCATCCTGTAATATCCATAATTCACCCTCTAATTGCTTTTGCACCTCTATTTTCTCTATCCTTACCCTAAAAAATTCAATTCTCATGGCCCTCTGATCCTACATAAAGCCAAACGCATCAGATAAAGGTTCTACATCACCCCATACAGCAGACACACCAGCTCGAGCAGAATATTTTTTCGCCTCTAAACTATGGCGGTTGAATGCTTCTTGAGCTAAACACATAACCCGAGTTGGGTCTGGAACTACACCTCTCTCCCTCAAAAACTCTACATAAGCCTTTTTTAACCCACATTCACTATCTACTTCGACCTCAAAATTCAAAGTCAGAGCAAATAACATACTCTAACACCTCGTCTTATCACTAGGGTCGTTAAAGCATGACAGCTCTTTTGGCTTTCGAACTAATATCTCCCTTTCCTCTTCCTTTCTTAACACCTCGTCTCTATCTATTTTTATCTTAGCGTATTTGCATTGCAGATCATATAACTTTTTAAATTTTTCCTCTGAATTCAACTTAAATTGCCTTCTCTCATATTCAGCTTTCATAAGTACCTGTTAAATACGGGCCACAGAATCCCTCGCTCTATTCAGCGACTTCTCCAATTCGGAGTTTGTTTTTCTCAAACTCTCTATCTCTTTCACAGATTATAGATATCTTGTTTCAATACAACCATTCACAAAAACATATTTCAAATAGATAACTCAAAATGAAAATAGTGTACAATTATATAGAGTACTATTCTCTTTCAAATCAAACTAGCTGAAAAGCAGAAGAAAGGATACCACGAAATATTTAAAGAGGCTTGCTAATGTCTACCTCAGAATGAGATTTTAGCTTCTTCCCTGGAGAGGAAACTGTCTCAGACGTTCCAATAGCGGGTCCACTATTTTCTTCACAA